>CAJGYO010000002.1:60961762-63628429 GCA_904845875.1 Miscanthus lutarioriparius
TATGTGTTCTTCGTTCAAACTATTCATGGCTATGACTTCAAGTCATTCCGGACTCCCCTCGTTGGGAGTTGTTCATGGTGGTAGGGAGGTTGCGTGGCGTCCTCTGACAGATGATGCTAGAAGGGATTTTGTGGGCATGGAGGTGAGAGGAGGCGAAGATGTCAGTTCCTCGTCGAATCACTCAGAACATGACATCTCCTTCTCTTGCCATCCCTATTTCTCTTGGTTTGTGGACTATGGTAGTGCGTCGAGATCCACAAGATAATTTGTCTGCCTCTCTCATGCCTCCACAGCTGGCGGACTGAGAGGCGCTCGCCGTCACCTTCGTCGATGTTCGGCATTTTGTGCCCCTTGTACGGCGTGACCGCACCTGTAATTATCAGGCAGTGAATGAAGAGGGATTCCTCTTCATCCACGCCTTGCCTCATAAGTAGTTCATCCGCTTTTGTTTTTTGATGATATTTGAATTCTGCCAAATTCTTTCTCCTCGATTCATGGTTTTTTACCACGACGAGCCACCGGGCCGACAAGTCGGGGTTGCGTTGCTGGTGCAAAGTCACCGGATAGGAAGCGTATATGTATGTATGTATGTATGTTTTTTTTGAAATCTTCGAGGAGTCGTTTCCCTGACCTCTGGTTTGCACGGTCGCAAGGATTTTTTGTGACAGTGCCCTGGCTCATAGGTTTTCAGACATTTCTTGTTTTCCTACATGACCGAGACATGATTACGCTTTGGGCTTCGCATTGCGCGTCACCCTTGCCTCTTTGCTTCATCGATATCTCCCGTAGAGGTCGTAGACCCCTGACGGCTCATGAGTCTCCGGAGCAGGCCTTAGGTCTAAGACCTAGGATGCAGGGCAGAGTTGGTCAGGGCTTGGCCCTAACCTCTTTTGGGGTCGCGGGGACCCAACTCCATTTTCTCTGGTGTCCTTGCCGACCTTGAGAGGTCGTGTTGCCTTGTAACAGGCGGGTCTGGTTTCGTCCCACGCGGGGAGAGGCATCTCCACCGTAACCACGTGGTCAGAGTGGTGCGCCTCGTTGGGGTCTATGGGTAATCTGAGCGGGACCAGATATCCTCCCCAATCGACATGGAGTTTGGCTGTGCCTCATGTGAGATGTCCCATAAATCATCGGCTATCAATCCTATTGGTCCCCAACCACCTCCGTAGCGGCCAGAGGGCAAGATGCCTCCCCCTAGAGGGGGTCAACCCGGGAGACTTCGAAGCAGACGATTCGAACACAGGGAGAGATGGTCGTGTGGCTCCACACCACTGATTAGAGCGACAGGGGCCCATCTCCTTCCTGCCCCTATCCCTTTTGTGGCCTTGAGCCCTTCTAAGGGCCAGCCGAAGAGTGGGTTTCCTAAGTATGACGTGGGGTCTTGGATGTGAACGGTCGCTCGGCATGTCAGTCTGGGGGGCTATAGACCTCCCCTGGCCATGTCACATTTTGGCTGTGCCTTCTTGTAGATGGTTGTGCACCATGAGGCGCGTGCGAGGAAATCGAAAGATGATGAAAGGTACGAGGCTTACTCGGGACATGTTACCGTGTTGTCGTCCGCTGCTCAACCTTTCGTCTGGCCGCCTCCCTTGTGCTGCGAGAAAGCGGTTAGTAAATGTTAGAGAAGATGGATGCATTCGATGTACCTCTAATGACCGTTGCTGGTCTCATGCTGCTTGGGGGACTGAGCCACTGCGTCTTCCACCCCTTGATTGCGAGTGCGCCCTGGGGCCTGCGCCCGCCTCGAACACGAACCACTGTCTTCTCCGCCTTCATCTTCATGCCACCTATTTAAGCCGAGGGAGAGGAGGGTAGCGAGTCTCATAGTCACTTCTTCCCCCACCTCCGAGTTTTCCCACGCATCCAATCTGAGTGAGAGAACAACTGTCTCCATCAGGTGTCATGGTTCGCGGTCTGTTCTGGCGGCTTCGCCGTCGCCGGGAGGAATCTTCGGGAGATCAGGCTCCGTCGTACCACGCCGGCATTCATCCTCCATAGGTGTTAGAGGGAGTTCCGCGAAGATGGAGACGAACATTGCCATAGGGGTCTCAGGTCACTGGGTTCCTCCATGGTTGGCGGGCACGTGGCTCCTAGCTCTGGGTCTGGGAGCATTCGAGCATCGACTTGGTGGCCCGCTCGCTGGCTCATCGCCGAGCGTTCCTCCCCTACTCTCCTAGAAGCACCGGCGGGGCGGTTCCTAGTGGGCTCCTCTTCCTTAGATGGTCATCCTCGAGTCTTCTTTTGACAATCCTCTCTTGCTCATGGTGTGGCTCTGAAGGCTAGAGACACCTTGAACCGGTCTTTCTGCTTCATGAGATGTCCATCGCGAGTGAGAGGGGATCCAATTATTATTGTAACCTCAGGTCCATCTAGTCATGTAATGCGCTAGACTAGGTGTCTTTGTTCGTGGCTTTAGAAGCCGGTGATCCTAACGTCTTGGGATAGTGTTGTAATACGCAAGCGCATGAGTCCTTGAGGCTCTGATGTGTGCGTTGCTCTTTCTAATTTCCCTCTTGTCATTGCCAATGTCAATTTTATCTTAGTGATCCTTGGCGTGAAGGGTTTTTGCCCAAGTTATTCGCTCTTTGTGTTGTCGATTCTCATGGATCGTTCCGTCTAGCTAGGCTCATCGTGGAGCCGTTGTCGGACTGTGGGAACTCATGTTCGTGCGATGCAGCGTGCTCCATAGCAATCGAGAGCGCGGCATGTTTGTCATTCCCCGCTGGGCCTCCTTCCGGAGGAGCGGTTGATGTAGACCCAGATGAGGTGGCCTTGGAAGACCGTTCGGGTGTGCGCCAAGGCGCTCGGTGTTCCCGAGTGGGTCGTGTTTCTTGAAGCCATAAGGTGTCCTTGACGGTTTCATTTTACTAGATGCCACGTCCACCGCGGTCGTTTGGGCGAGCGCAAATGCTCCACCGGTGGATCACGTCTGTTGACTCGGGCCTTATTGAGCTTGTCGTGCGGGGTTTGCTCTTGCCGTGTGGGGTTTGCTCTTACCGTGGTCGTTTGCTTGGTCTTTTTTTTCTTGAATGTGTGGGGTCGTCCACGAGCGACTGTGTGCTTTTGGCTCAGGGTAGGCCGGCTTACTCAAGCGCTACATGCACTGAGGGATGCTTGGTTGTTGTGGTGCTTGCTGCTTCTGGATGTGATGTTGCTGGCGTGTGATCCCAACTCGCCGCATTGTCGCCTGTGTCCCCCTTGTTCAGGTTGGAATGTGCTCCATCTCCATTAGCCTTGTGAATGTGGGTGCATGTTCTAGCCTAGGGGCTGGCCCGTAGAGCTAAACGTTATGCAGCCCGATGTTGCGGTCGGAGCATTAGGGTCGAGTCATCGTTTGATGCAGGTGGAAAAAGCGAGCGGAGGGCATAGGCCTCAATTTTCCCCGTTCCACCCGCTCGGGCAGAGCGGTGCTCTGTTTCCTTTCGCTCCCTATCCACGTGAGTGCCCAACTTAGCCCTGGAGCTAGTCCGGGAGGCTTGGTCTGAGAGGCGTCTCGCTGCGGTGAGGAGTTTGGAAAGCAGAGCGCCATTCCGTCCTACCATGGATATAGGTGGAGAAGCTCAAAGCAGGTCTCTCTTTTGATGATGGATGGTGCGTGGAGTCTCTGCACCTAGAGTGCATTTGGCGTATTCGCTTGTCATTACGCCGTTCTTTTACTTACTTTCCATCTGAATTGGAATGTGCTTCATCTCCCTAGGTCTATGCCTACGAATGTGTATCTTAGCCTAAGGGCTGGCCTACGAGGCTAAAATGTGCGCCATCCGTTGGAATGACAGGATGGCTGAGGATGATCACAGATCCGGCATGATGCGAGAAGAAAGCGAGAGAATGACATGAGCCCCCTTCCTTTCGCTCCCTGAGTCCTAAGCAAATGGGTTTCCCATTTCCTCTCAGGCTCGTGCGTGGGTGCCTAGCCTTGCCCGGGAGCTAGTCCGTTGGGTTGGCCGGGATGTCCTAAGTGAGAGGTCAGGGCATGGGTTACTGGCTCGTTGTGGCTTGGGGAGCGATCGGAAGATGCTTGGGAAAGGGGTCACTGCGATGGTGACAAGCAGGGCTACGTTGTGGGACACATATATGTGTCCTCACACACGTCCTCCGTGGGTGACTCGTGTCCAGCTACCAGCACGAGCCGGAGCGGGTCACTCGAGGATCTAAGCGGCTCCTGGACGGAGTGCTCGAACGCATTGTTCCTTCGTTTGCTCCGCGAGTTGGTCGCGATTTTTTGAAGTGAGTGGTGAGCCTACATGTGTATGTGGACATGTTTGGATAGAGCAGCTAGATCTAGACATAATGTTACTGACCTATGTGTTAGAAGCCGTCGATGACTTGGTTGCCGGAGCTCGAGGCGCGCTGAGCCCGGAGAGTTTGCTTGTGGCAGAGCTAATGTGGTCCCCGGGCTGTGAGCTGATGTGGTCGCTTCTCCACCACTCTGAGCGGTCATAGTCGGCAGGGGTTGACCCCTCAAGCAGACTTGCGCTGTTCCTTATCGGCTCGATGACCTCGAGGAGCTTGTGTGCCCCCGAGGGTGGCTTCTTCGCTCCCGACATGCAGTGGTTCTTGGAAGGGAGAGCTTGTGCGTTCTGGAACTTGAGTCTTCTTGGCACGACAGCATCGCCGTCGCCCCGCCTCCACTTCTAGGTAAAGCTACCACTTTTGGCGAGGGACCACCGTGACCTATTACTGTGGAAGCTGGCTTTGAGTGCGACGCAGTTTGATCCGCTCATCGTGGTGCGCGGTGCACTTAGGGAGCCCGCTTCCTCGGATGCACGTGTCTCTGAGTGAAGGCTGGCAGTCCTCCGAAGCATGTCGTGCAGCTGGTTTGCCATGCTAGATCGGATCCTGGTTCCGGGCTTGACCCTGCGTGGTGTGATGCCGGTCGGTGGCTTGATTTCTGACGATGATGCCACGTGGCAGTAAGTAATTTCATTGTTCGTGCGCGCCTAGAATCATTGCGATCCGCTGTTGGGGACGCTGTTCAGGGCGTGTTTCTACCATTAGGTCCAATTTTGCCATGCGGCAGGCCTAGACCGGGTAAGCGCTAGTGACAGGTGTTGCCCCATTAGTTCAGGCGATCTCGTGGTTCCCGAGAAGGATGTGGCCACTGTGGGCCATTCCTTGGGTTAGATCGCCATGAGCCATGGCCGTCCGGTTTTTGGGGTGAAAGGCCTGGCCATGGCCAGTGATAAGAGAGGGCCATGGCCCCCTACGTAGGTGAATTCTAGGATGCAGCCCCCATGGGCAGTTCCGAGAGTGCACCCGCCATAGGCCGTGGGACCCAAATTCCCAAGGTCAAGGGCAGATGTAGGCATCGGCCCTTTGGTGTGGTTAACCATGTGGTTCCCTAGAAGGATGTGGCTGGTTGAGGCCATTCCTCAAGCGAGTTCGTCGCGAGACGTGGTCCTTTGGTTTCTCGGACGGAGAACTTGGCCATGGATTGCGACGAGTGAGGGTACTGGCCCCTCTAGGAAGGTGAACTCTGGGATGCAGCCCCCGAGGGTAGTTCTAGGAGTGTGTCTACCATGGGCCACGGGACTTAGATTTCCAAGGTGGAGGTCTGGGCTGTGGTTAACCGTGTGGTTCCCTAGAAGGATGTGGTCGGTCAAGTTCATCATGAGCTGTGGTCCTTTGGTTTCTCGAATGGAGAACTTGGCCACGGCTTGCAATGAGCGAGGGTACGGGCCCCTCTGGGTAGGTGAACTCTAGGATGCAGCCCCCAAGGGCAGTTCTAGGAGTGTGTCCACCGTGGGCCACGAGACTCAGATTTCCAAGGTGGAGGTCCGGGCTGTGGCTGATGGTGGATGTGGGCACTGGCACGTTGGTGCCGATGAACCCATGGTTTTCACGGTGGATGTGACCGTCGTGGGCCATTCCACTAGTGAGTCCACTGGTGGTGCGAGGAGCCATTGCTTCCTTCCTCAATAATCAAGAGTGCGCGACTATCCCCTACCTGGTGCGCCAACTGTCGGTGTTTCGTAAACCAGACTAGTAAATTTATACAATTGCTGCGCTGCTCTAGGAAGACGATGGTAGCATCCAATAGACACAAGGATTTATACTAGTTTAGGCCGGAGCCCTATGTCCAGTCTCAGAGAAGATCGAGTGTGTGTTCCTCGCTTGAATGCTCTGAAGTTCTTACAATGGGAGGTGGAAGAATGGTGAAAGAGGTGGTAGAACCTATGCTAGACGATGGGCAGCCCGAAGAGAAGTTCCAGGAGCCCTACTGCGATGGATGGAATGGTAGAGGATAAATAATGTGAAGATCTCCCTAGAGATGGGTGCCCTGGCCACCCTTATATAGAGTTCAGGGCCAGGGCTCATTACAAAGAGGAGGTTCCCTGGACCGAAGGGTCGAGAGCTTAAGGGAGGTCCTAGCTAACTTGGCCTACAAGCTATGCCATCTTTTGATGCTTGCCCAGGCATGGCTATCGTCATGGTCTTATGGCCACATCACAACAGGGTTTGACGTGGTGCTACTGTGCTGGCCGTGGCAGCACTGTAGCCATGGTGATAGTTCATCAGCTGTCCTACACAACGCAACATCCTTCATGATCTTCGCCGATGCCTCTAGGTTCCTCGGGGCGTCATACCCATAGTAGGTAGCCACCCTTGGTCATTGTTCGCCCGATCGCTTCATGAGGCTGAGGGCCACGACCTCTATCATTGGGGTTAGGGCTCTCTGCAAGTCGGGAAGGTCACTAGGTTGAGGCCCTTGCCATGGATCCCATCCTGTAGTGGGTGGGATCGTACGCGTGTCCTGTCGATCCATATTCAGACGGTGGGTTTCGTACCTGTTGCCACCGCTGTGCAGTGCTGTCTCATTGATGTGGTGTGACATAGGGATGGCATCTGACCAAACCAAGGTGACTGTTGTCCCCTCAGTCCTTGTGACATCACTACGGCATGCCTGCTCTTATCAGAGCAGACATATTGTGCGACGCTCAATCTCTCCCCGTCCTGCCCTAGGGGTCATGATGGGGGAGAGGTCGTGTGTCTTCCGTGTGGCTAAGGCAGGAGAAGGGGTCATGGCCGATCCTAGCCTAGGCGTTGGCTCGACATGTTCATCCTAGCTGGGCCTCAGTCATTTGGGCCATTGTTCACCCGATGAGCTGTGGGTCGTGTGGCCAGCCAACTAATTGGTGCCTTGAGACACCCCAAGGTCATAACCCCAATAGATGCATTTGCCTAGTCCGACGAGGTGGACACGGTGTTCTGAGCTCTCAAGGGCACCCTATCCACGGGTCTAGTGCTCTAGATGCCCGACTTCGACAAGCAATTCATTGTGGACTACGATGCTTTCGGCGTGGGGTTCGGCGCTGTCCTCAACTAGGACGCTGGACCCCTCGCTTTCTTTAGCAGACCATTCGCTGCACGTCATCTCAAGCTCGCCGCCTACAAATGCGAGCTGATTGGGCTAGTCCAGGCCATGCGCCACTGGCGGCCATACCTTTGGGGGTGTCATATTTTGGTTTGCACGGATCACTATAGCCTCAAGTTCTTACTGGACCAGCACCTATCAACTGTGCCGTAGCACCAGTGGATCAGCAAGTTGTTCGGCTTTGATTTTGTTGTGGAATATCGCCTCGGCCGGCTTAATACTGTGGTCGACGCTCTATCCTGCCGGGATGTGGAGGAGGGCGCAGCACCTGACGTCGCCACCCATGCTCTCTCCGCACCGACGTTTGCCCTCATCAACAACATCCGCATGACTACGGTAGCCGCCGGGGACGCCCACTAGCTGCTCTAGCATATATAGGATGGCGCGCTGTCCATGCTTTGGTGCTTCGACGATGGGCTCCTGCTCCATGGTGCCCGCATCTTTGTGCCGGCCCATGATGACCTACGCCACTAGGTGCTCCACCTAGCTCACTCGGCGGCCCATGAGGGGGTTCAGAAGACGCTTCATCGCTTGCGCACTAACTTCTACATTTTGGGCGACCGCGTTCTCGTCTAGGATTTCATGAGGGCATACAGCACTTGTCAGCGAAACAAGACGGAGTCCCTACAGCCCGTCGGATTGTTGCAGCCCCTCGACGTTCCGTCCTAGGTCTGGGTGGATATCTCCATTGACTTCATCAAGGACCTGCCCAAGGTCAGTGGCAAATCTGTCATCCTCACGATGGTCGATCGCTTATCCAAGTACGCCCACTTCATCATTGGCGTTATGCTATGCATGAGCATGGCTTTCCACCCATAGACAGACGGCCAGTCCGAGGTGGTCAACAAGGTGATTGCTATGTATCTACAATGTGTCACAGGTTATCGGCCCCATGCTTGGGTCGACTGGTTGCCATGGGTGGAGTATTGCTGCAACACCTCCTTCCACACCGCTCCACGCACCACGTCGTTTGAGGTGGTCTACAGCCGACCGACCCCGGCCATGCTGCCCTACAAGGCTGGGTCGGCTTGGACGAACACGGTGGACAACCTCCTCCGAGATCACGATGAGGTGCTTGCTGAGGTCTGTGAGTGGCTTCTCCAAGCGCAGCAGCTGTCTAGGAAGTACTACGATGCGTCTCACCATGACCAAGAGTACGCGGTTGGGGATTGGGTGTGGCTACGCCTGCTTCACCACACTGCACAGTCACTCGAGCCCTAGGTTAAGGGTAAGCTTGGTCCCCACTACGCCAGGGCATTCCAAGTGTTGGAGCGCATTGGCCATGTTGCGTACCGCCTGCAGCTTCCGGAGGGCGCCCGCTTGCATGATGTCTTCCATGTGGGGTTGCTTAAGCCCCACAAAGGTGATCCTCGAGCTGCGCCTGCTCCTCTACCACTGACATTAGATGGCCGGCTCCTTCCAGCTCTAGAGCGCGCCCTCCGTGCACAACTTTGGCGGGATGTTTGGCACATGCTCATCAAATGGCATGGCATGTCCAAGGAGGACACTACCTGGGAGCCACGCCAGGATATTCATGACTTCTACCCTGACTTCCAGCTCGAGGACGAGTTGTTTGTGCAGGCGGGGAGAGATGTTATGATCGGTGCTCATTATACCAGGCGCAGGCCCATTAGTGGCTAGGGCGTCGGCAGTAGGGGGCTCATAGCCCAATTTATCATTATTTGGTATTTTCTTAGAGAGAGTTTTTATTCCTTAATTATAGGATCTTGAGGAGAGGATAAATACTTTGTAAACATTGGTTATTGGAATTAAGCAGGAAGCAACATATTTGTTGCCGGCTTCCCTTAGGGAGCCCTAGCCGCACCCCCTTCTTCCTCCTTGCGCCGTGACCACGGCGCCAATCCGCCACCCTCGCCTGCCAAAACCTCGCCCACCGATCTCCCATCCTTACAGCCTCCGTAGCAAGCCTGGTAGGATTCGCAATCCTATCAGTCACATTATTATTTAGAAAATATGTAACTCATTCACGTTCCAAATTATAGTTACACGTTCACTTTAGGTTTGTCCCAAATCAATTTGTCTAACTTTGATAAAGTCTTTAGAATATAGAATTTCAAATAAATGTGCTGTCAGGACATATTTCATGGGGAATTTAATGAAATTAATTTGATCTTGTAGATTTTAGAGTATTTTTCTATATACTTAGTTAAGATTAAAGAAATTTGACTTAAAACATTATAATTTACTCATGATGTCATAGATGCACTGTAGTACTTATGATGTACAAGTGATAAAGTGACGCACCCCCTTGATTTTGCTCTAGCTTCACCACTGCAAGCACATGATGTTGTACACTTGGTGGCGTCGGCACATTTGCAAAGTAGAAGAAGTTTGAGTTGAAGGGAATCAACTTGGAGAAGAAAAATAGGAGATGGTGTTCACTGTGGTGCACCAGACGCTGAGGATGTTTGTACCGGACTCTGCTTGGTGAGTCCGGTAGCAAACCGGCCCTAGCACTCAGGTGCGGAGCTATGGTTGCACTGGACTCTGACACCAGGCGCGACCGGACATGCCTGTGTCACTGTTCATCATCTAGAAAACGTGCACAGAAGAGCAAAATAACTCTCTAGATCCTTTCTGTGTTGGACCGGACCCTGGGGGTCACAGCGTCCGGTCAAAGGACTGGCGCATCTAGTCCGATCAGTGAGCGCGCACGAGTGAAGTAGCCATTGGGGCACAACGGTTCGCTTCGAATGGCTATGACATGTGGCGTCCATCCAGTGATCGAACGCTGGCTCTGAAGAGTCTGGTCGTGGATTGAGCATCCAGTCCGGTCGTAGAGAACCCAATGAAGAGGGTATAACGGCTCTATTTGCTTCTAGGCTATAAAACCAAGTACTAGCCGGCCTTGGGCTGGTTGCTGAGCACCCTTAAGCCTTTGTGACTTGTGTTGGTGTGCTTGAGAGCCCTCTAACTCACTTGTGCTTGCAAGAGTGTGAATCGATTACGAGTGAGTGATTTTAGTGCGATTGCATTTTGAGATTGCATCAAGTGGCACTAGGTGATCAAGTTGCAAGTCGGTGGTGCTTGTTACTCTTGGAAGCTTTGCCACCTCCTAGACGGCTTGGTGGTGGTCTTTGTCAAAGCACGCAAAGAAGATTGTGTGGTGCTCCAGAGAAGTGATTGTGAGGGGTATTATGCTCACCCTGTGGGAGCCACGAAGAGCAACTCTAGTAGAGCATGTCATTGAGTGCCCTCATCTTGTGGATGTTCTTACGGCACCCTATTGTAGGGCTAGGCATGGTGCCTATTAGCGCGTGAACTCCCAAGTGAACCGGCCGACACAACGGAGACTAGCTTGTTGACAAACAAGTGAACCTCAGGATAAAAATCACCATGTCATTATCTTCCTGTTGGTTTGTGATCCCCTTACACAAGGTTGTACTTACTTATTATTCATATATTGTGCTTGTGTAGTTGCTCTTGTAATTAGTTAGCTTGTGTAGCTTTCTAGTTACCTTCCTTGCTTGTGTAGCATAGAACTAGCTCCTTTGCGTAACTAGTTGGCTTGACTAGCCTTGCTAGTTACATTGCTTAGTTTGTGTAGCTAAGTAATTTGAGGTCTCTAATTAATTTGGCTTGAGTTGCCTTGTTATTAAGTATTGCTAGTGAGCTTAGGCTTTGTGCTTTTGCATACTAGTTTGTGGTTTGCCATCTCTACACTTATGCTTTACATTCGAGCTTTCAATCCCTTTGGTAGATTGCTTGTCTTACTCATTGGCTCATTTGCCTTGTGTAGTTGCTCTTAACTAGTGTTCTTGTTAGTTGTTCAATCCTAGTTTGTTAGCTTAGTTGTAATCTTTGCTACTAGAACTATGTAGGGGTGATCTTGTTGACTCAACTTGATTAGTGCTTATTAGGACCATCTTATTGTCTAACAAGTTTTGTTAGTGTTGTGCCTTGTAGAAAGTTTTAATTAGGCTATTCAACCACCTTTAGTCATCTAGATATCCTTACATGATTGGGTGTGTCCATTTGGTCATGCAGATATTAGGCCACCTATGTTGGGCGTTAATGGGATAAGGTGGAGATACAAGTGAGTAACAGATGCTACATCGATGACATTCAGTTGTTTGGCGTACTCATGTTGAGAACCAATGCCGAAGCCATAGACCAAGGTTTGGAAAACCAAGAATCGACACCGACACTGAACATCGAAGAATCAAGAGTTTGGCTCGGGTTCAGTGATCAGTTCTTAGTCAAAAAGTGACATGAAGTAATCGGTCCTACAGCTTAGAGAGGCCACATGTATATTCAAGGGACATTAATCACGGGCTCAAATCTTCATGGAGCACACAGCTCAAAAGATGAAAGGGCCCAAGCCAAATCTCCAAATGATTTGAAGACCGGTGACACGAAGAAGCTAGGCCCACAGGGAGATCTGCGATCATGGCAAAACTAGCATGACTTCAATGACAGCACCGCTTCCCTTTACTGTTATTAGTAACCTATCGAGAGACACCATTGATATGCAAAAATCATGATGCAACTACCACATGTCCCCAATTAAGGCATGCATGGCATCTAATTCGATGCTTACAAGCCTTTCTAGAGTTATTCGAGAAAAGAAAATGAGAACAATTAAGGGTAGCAAACGATTTCGAATTAAAGAGAGAGTTCAAATTCGAATCCAAAACAGTCGGACTTTCCAAAGGAGGCAAAATACTAATGCAGTTAAAGAGGGACACCTAAAGGGGTAGGAAGTGCCTAAGGACGGGGCTCCAAATGATCAGAGACATACTCTAGGGAAGACAAGATAATCAAAAACCAATTTTTGAGGGGTCTCCAAATAGGAAGATCCCAAAGGAAATGAGGCTAGCTCCTGAAAGAGGGGTTGCATGGACAACATCCGTGAATGTTTTGCGAGTGGACTTTTTGGGAGCAACTTAGAACCAAACAACATGTTGTTCCTTATAATAGAGTTTAAACTCCTAGAGCCCATTAGGGCCAACAGAACCCCAAAGGTGAAAGGTGTTGTAGACCTCAAATTGAAAGAGCTGAGTTTGTTAACAAGGAACCCCACCAGCTTCGAAGAAACAGAGAACTTGAAAACCCAATAATTGAGAAGCAAGACATGAAAATCAGCAGCATAGCCTCCTATGGTGGCCTAAAGAAGGAGGCCAATAGAGAAATCTAAAAGATGGAACTTACAATAACCGAGAGTAACAACAATGGTGAAAGAGCTCACACCATGCTCAGAGCAAGCCATGTTTTTGCCAAACTTCCACCTTAACATTGAGCCCAACACAGATGAAATAGCAAGGAGCTCCGTAGACAAGGAAGAATGGGCGAACAAAGCTAGGAGAAGGACATGCAAGAGGAAGAGGTTTGCTCAGAGCCATGGTGCCAGAGCACTAGGGAGTGGATCGAGGTGGAGGGGCACTCATGGCTCTGCTGGTGGGCTTCTTGCAACTTCTTCTTGAGTCGCCGCATGTGTTTTGGTAACTACAAATGAGACCATTACAACTAATTCATCCATGTAGGTTCCACTACCACCTGGGGCGGAGCCAAGATTTGACCATTGGGGGCGGGGGGGTGTGCTTGTTTTGGCAGTACCAACGATAAACACACATGAAATACACACATGCCCATACACATATATGTATATTTGGTTGGCAAGAGAATATATAATAACCAAATCAATATTTGTTTTGTGATACAAAATAGTTAAATGTCTAAAATGATACTAAAAATTATAGAGAAATGGAGAAAATTTAAATAACCCTAAGTCTCTAATCTCCACCCAACTAATCTAATTCATCGGCAAAAAAACACTATATTAACTAGAATAAAAGGGAGGGGAAGGATAATCTTCAAGCATATAGATACCAATAGAGATTAATAGTGAGGGATAAATAAGAAGACAAGCACTAATTAATATCATAACTAGCTAACTGGACGCGTATTGTGTAGACCAACTAGAATGTTATGTAGGAAAAAACCACATCAACAATAACAAGAACAAAGTAAACGGAGAAGATAACATAAATATTAGTCATAAATCATATAGATACCATTAAAAATGAACACAAAGAAGTGAGGACAAACAAAATAAATGCTAAATAGTAATTATTTCATCATTTATTATTAGCTAATTAATGAATTATATAGTGGAACATTCAGGAGGTTGGGGTTGCTTTCCCCCCTCACCCTCTCCAGCCCCCTCTCTATCCGCTACTAGCTGCCACTTTTTAAGAGTTCCAGTCTCCTTAGAGGTAACAAATTTATGTGTTCTTAACAACTGCTCCCATTACCATTGAACATATCGCGAGTCCTAGTTTAGGTTTTGGTGGTTGGCAAAGTATACGTGGCTAACTTTGTTTTTGCAAGGCTAACCACAAAGGATTAGTTATACACATTTTCTATACTTCAGTCGCCTGAATTTTGTATCTGTTGTTCAGGCGATGTTCTACGATAAATTTTACGATGTTCACGTAGTACACATGTGATGTTGTATGATGTATTTTGCGATGTTCACGTACATACGACAGTAGCCTGAATTTGTGTTTGCTGTTCAGGCGACGTGCGGTGATGTTCGCGTAGTGTACATATAAAGTTTTATGATGTATTTTGTGATGTTCGCATAGTATACACGTGATATTCTATGGCTGTCGCTGAAGAAAAGTCTATATTTCAGGCACCTGACATATAGAGCATCTCCAATAGTTCCTAAAAAATTAGTTGGTAAACCAATGAGTTTTTCAACTGGCTAAACAAAGTTGAGAGCATATTTGTTGAGTTCCTTCAACAGTTTCTATAATCTAGCTCCTAAAATATAGAAGTCAAATTTTCATCTGGAATTCCAAACTATTTTTAAATCACATCAACCACTTTTATATTTTCTTTGTCTCTGGTATATTTGCATTGGAAATCCTATCCTCCTTATTCCTCCACATGTCCTTCCACCTCTAGATTGGTGGACAGATACGCACGTTTATATTTTCGCACGGTCAAGTCAATTTTCTCAAGTGCCGAAAGATTGAAAGTTGAGACATAGAGTTGTTGCAGAGCTTTTTTTTAATCTTACTAAAAAATCAAGATTTTGAGTGGGTTTTGGAACCGTTGGAGATGCTCTTAATGGGTGGATTCGAATTGGACTTGTGTCGCAGCCGCTGTGCATTTCTAGAATCTCGATGTACTAACCACTGGTTATAACATTTAGTAGGGATTAGGTAAACCATTTGTAATACCGTGTAGCCACGAGCAGAAGGCTCAATATCCTCCCAAAGGTATTTGTGTTTGTGGGGATAAACTCCTTATTATTGTGGGGACGCCACGAATGGCGTCTTATAAATGTAGTCCCCCTGCTGTCTCGTTAACAAATCCGATGTCCATCTATCTCTTTATTGTCATCTTGTCATATACTACTGGACGCGTGTTCGGCTGGTGGTAAAGCAGCTCGTGCTGATTTGTATGGCTGATTTTTTAAGAGAGAAAAATACTCTACCGTGCCTTATAAACCAGCAAATAAGCAGGCCGAAACAGCCAGCCCAACACTCCCCAAGACTCAAGAGTATGTGCTGCTGCTGCCGTTGCCTCTGTACCTGATGGAGCAATGCAGGAAGTACAGCAGGTTCACCACGCCGAGAACAGCCATCAACCAGAAAAAATAGTCCAGGTGGCCCTTGTTCAGGTCGTCGGGAATCCACCCTGGCTTCCCGTTGCGCGTCGTGACGGTCGCCACGGCGGCGAGCACGGCAGAGTTGAAGTAGTTGCCTGCCGCGGTGGCGAGGTGAGCAAGGGCCGTGCCGAGGCTCTTCATGCCGTCCGGCGACTGATCGTAGAAGAACTCAAGGGTGCCGATGGCCTTGAACACCTCCCCCGCGCCGAGCACCGCGAACGCCGGCGCCTGCCACATGATGCTCATCGACGGCTGCCTGTCCGGCGCTGCATGGGCGAGCGACAACCGCCTGGCCTCGACAAGCGCCGCGTACACCATGCCGGCCACGGACAGCGCGAGGCCGACGCCCAGGCGCTGCAGCTGTGACAGGCCCCGCGCCTTGCCCGTGGCGCGCCGGGCCAGCGGCACCAACACTCTGTCGTAGATGGGTATGCAGAACATGACGCTGATGATGTCGAAGATGGCGAGGGACCCCGGCGGCAGGTTGAACGGCCGGACGTGGCTGTCCATGGTCTCGCCTTGCTCGATGAAGGTCGACGACATCTGGGCGGTGACCGCGAAGAAGAGCACCATCGACACCCACACAGGGAACATCCGGAGCACTGTCTTCAGCTCCTCAACCTGGGACACCGTGCAAAGTCTCCATGGGCTTATCGGTCCTTTCTCGCCGTCGCTGGAGGATGGCGCTACAATTGCTGCCTTGTCAAGGAACCTGGACAGGAATTCATGTGATTATATCTATGTCAGGCATAAGTTTCATAAGTTTCATGTGACATAGTAATAATAATAAAAATTGTAGTTGACAGGACAGATCATTTGTTGTTTACCTGGATCGCCAATTCAACAATTTTATTTAATTACCTGAATTGGCTTGTATGCTGGATCTTGCAATGATTTCCTTCAGTTGGGGAAGGCACCTGATGCAGGGCAGAGCTGTCTTCAGGCAGCACCAAATGGTAGTTCCTGAGCAGCAGCAACAACCACCTGCGAGACTCTTGTCAGAGGGCTCCCTTCCACTCTCTGGTACCTGTAAACCTTCCTACCGGCGACGAACACGGCAAGACCAGACAGCATGAGCGCAGTCGGGATCGCAAACCCGACTCCCCACCCAATGTTGTCCTGCACCAGTCTGTTCGGTTGGCTGGTTTGTATCGTTGTTGGTTCGTAAAGAAGTAGTGCTGACTGGTTTGTGTGTCATAGAAAAATACTGTTCCGGCTGAAAATTTACGATCGTTTACCACAGGCCACAGGCAAACGAAGAGGCTATCGCAGACAGCAGGGAGCCGATGTTGACGGAGAAGTAGTACCAGCTGAAGAAGGAGCCCTTGGTCACCCGCTCCACTGGGTCAGCCGCGTCAAACTGATCGGCACCAAGGGCGCTGACGCATGGCTTAATTCCACCGTTGCCGAGAGCAACAAGGTAGAGAGGCCCAGGTACGCGGTGAGGCGGTGAATGCCGCGGTTGTAGGACAAGCCCATCAGCAGTGGAAGAAGAGCTGAACCAGTCAGGATCATCATCCCCTGGCACTGGCAATGGCAACAGAACAGAGTCTTTCTCAGATCCAAACAAACGGAGCATGCTTGGTTCCAACTTACTAGTAGTACATTGCTTATGGACTTATGGTATGTAACTTACAATGACGTATACCGAGATGAAGATTACTATTGTCCAGTATCGTCCCCACAATGTGTCAGCCAAGAACGCTCCGATGAGGGGCTTGAAGAATGCAGTCCCAATCCAGGTGGACACGGTCGTCGCAGCATTGACGTTGCTCTCATGGAGAACACCCGTGAGGTAAGTGACCAAGTTCTTTGAGATTGCGAAGAAGGCCACACATTCAGTGAATTCAGCACCTAGTTATTAATAAGGAATGCACAGATGACTCAGTTTCTTTAATGGTATGGCATGACTAAATTTGTGAACTTTTTTTAGAAAATGGAAAATATCGGGCCTCTGCATCCACATAGATGACTAAATTTGTTAAATAATTAAGGAACACAAAGTAAGCGATTCTTGTAGTAGAGCGGTACCTAAAATAAAGAAGCATGCTGTCCAATTCCCAGTTCTCTGCTTCCGGGCAGGCAGATTGCTAATATCAACCGTCCCATCGCTAGTGAATTCAGAAGTTTCATCCTGAAAACAAAAGTATCTTTCTTTCAAAAGAAAAAAAAACAAGCAACTAAAAGTATCTTGACAAGGAACTACTCTATTTCCCATTTGCTTTATGGTAAGGAGGAGTTTGAAGATGTATCACCTGTGGTGACAGGTGATGGATCAGCGGCCTCTCCTCATCTTGTGCATCCATGGCCATGGGACCGGCTCAAATACCACCGTTGGTGGAAAATCCAATCCAACTGAAGGAGATGAGCTTGCAGTAGCACACCTCAAAACTCAACTATCTCCGCTGGTGCCTGGTGGGTGGTGGCCAAACAAGGACAAACAAGAACAAACGACAAAGAGGATGTTAAGTCACTATCCATTTCCACATAAACTGCACACTGATTCCTTCTGAAAAACGAATTGCCCCTTTTTTCTTTGTTTGCCGGCAAAGCAATGAAGGTGGAAACACTCTTGATAATTCCTATCATTTCGAGTATGAGTAAGGGTTAGTTCAATCCCGCAGCTACTACCTTGTGTTTCTCCCAGCAAAAGAAAAAAAAGGCACAGAGCACGTGCAGAGAGAGAGAGAGACCTGATGATGGCTGCGCGGTGCTCACGGTAGGGGATGAACCGAGCGAAGGAGGGGGTCACGGTCACGGTGGAGCAGAGAGCCTCTTCGTGCAGGAGCAGGAGCAAGAGCAAAGGCTTCACGGTAGCAGCGAGTGAAACAGCACCACGGCCACGGATGTGCTATAAGCGATAGCGGAGCTTCCGATGGAGGACTGTTTGGAGCCCCAGGAATTGCATCACGTCACATCACACACACACATAGGGGACTATTTAAAAAATTATATACATATATCTGGGATGGTGCCTGTTTAGTTCTCAAAATTTTGTAAAATTTTTCAAGATTCTTCGTCACATCGAATCTTTGGACCTATGCATGAAGCATTAAATATAAATAAAAAATAAAACTAATTACACAGTTTAGACGAAATTCACGAGACAAATCTTTTAAGCCTAATTAAACTATGATTGAACATTAATTGACAAATAACAACGAAAGTGCTACCGTACCATTTTTTAAAAAATTCGCCAACTAAACGAGGCCTTGGCACACCTTCATTAGTTATTGTGAGCTATTTTTTTAAAACAAACATGTTTTTTTAAAACAACTTTATAGTTGAAGCTATTTTTTCTCTCCCCTCAATGGGGTGGGATAGGAGAAAGCTGGAAAAGTAGTTTGTCATAGCTCGGCCCACTAAGCCTAAAAGACTGCATGTGCCCTCTCTCTCAGCGAAGGAGCATGCGGGGATGCGTGGCCTTGGCCCTTCTGCTTTCATGTGGTCGCCCACGGGGCGCGGTAGCAGGCGTCAGGCCATTACTGGGGCACACGACTGCTGGAGCACGGCTCGCCGAGGCGTGGCCCGCCCGGTGTCTTGACCAGCTGGGCGTGGCTCACCGGAGTCGCAGGTCGGGTCGGGTCATGCAGGCGGGCAGGCGTGGCCGCATGAGGCAAGGGCCTTGAGGCGCGGCCGCCCACGCCAGGTGGCTGTCTTGGCTGCCGTCGCGAGCCTAGGGCGGCGTCGGGATGGGCGCGGTCCGCCAACATGGGTTAAAGCGCTGACCATGGCCGCGGACCCTAGGGCTTCAGGGTGGTCAAGGCTGGCTGCCGCCACCAGAGCTGTGGCTGACCTCCGTCGTGAGGCCGGGCGCGTCCGCCGACACGGGTCAGGGCGCGGCTACTAGGACGTGGGGCGGGGCGATGAGCAGTCGAGGAAGAAACAGAGTAGGAAAAAAGAAAAAAAAATAGGACATTAGGGTCTTTTTATCCTTTTGGTTCTTAGATGAAGTTATTTTGCTAAACATTTTTTTCAAAGCAGCTCACCCTCATCCAGAAATCTACTTGTGAAGCTATTTTTCAAAAACAAAAAAGCTTCATCAAACGATCGAGGAGCCAGTTTTTTCCTTCTAATAAAAAGAGAAAAACTGCACAAAGCTCCTTGCAAGCTTACCCGTTTCCCCGAATACACTTTAGATCAAGGTCAAGAATAGAGCCAAGTACTTAGTTATAGATCAAGTTATAAGATCTAAATTATACAGTTGGTGTCTCTTATTTATCTTTAAAAGAGTTTTTCTTTCCTATTACGTCCCACAACACTTGTTACTTGAGCCACTAATGTATTTTGCATGAGAGCTTAGCTCTCATCTCTCTCCTCTATTGTATCATTCACGTTAGCATTAGGTTGGCTATGAACTCGTTAGTATACTTGCTCTTATCGTAGTTTTTTTTACTAGTCCTACCGGACGGACTCCCCTAACATCAGTTTGTGGATCTGTAGCGGCTAATACAGAACGAGTTCGGACTCTGCTGTACAGGGCACCGACAAAGATTTCGTCTATTCCTGTGATTAACACTTGATTCGCCATCTTAAAAAATGGAGCAGACGCCAGTCATTCTCAACTGTACAGCTTCTTCCTCTTTTTCAGCCAGCTAGCGTTGGTGTGTTGGTTAGGTTGTTTTTTTTCTTCTCTTTTTTAATTATAGTGTACAACACATTAAAGCATAAAGCCGTTAAATCTTGAAATATTCGTTTACCTGTGGAGTTGAATCCAAGACATGAGGTGTTAGGCTATTGTAACCAGTAGGCTCTAGGATCGAACCTGTTCAGTCATGTTTTAATCATTAACTTTACATACATGGGGGTTTGTATTTCTCTGACAAGCTAATCTAATACTCGACTTGTCGTACGGCCAAATCGCCTGCATTGTCAAGAAGCTCACCAGAGCATCGTTACTGTCCGAGGAGGAGCTCGACGGCGCGTAGTTCCAGCTCTCATGCGCTCTCGTATTTCCTGCATCGATGCACGGTACTCCGTGGAACGGTGAACCCAAACCAACATTTTACGAAGAAAATATAGTGTAGTAGTCTTCTAGTGCACAAGAAATTACGTCCAAAAGCTAATTATCGGTGAATAAAATAAAATTACAGAGCTCACAAACAAGACATCGAGACAAACATAGGGCAACCAAATTAGACATACACACACGTAGCTCCACCCAGCCGCTCGCCTCGCCGCCGCCGCCCACCACCAGCGCGCTGCTGGCTGCGGTTCCTGCACCCAGCTACCAGCAGCCCGACTCGACCGGACTGGCCGGCGGTCGTCCAGCGCGCTGCCATGGCCCCTGCCCCCTGGTGATCTGTTTTGGTGCCGGAAGTGACTCCTGCAGATCGTGCATGCAACCTATTCGATGATTTGCTAGACCAAGAAGGAGGGAGATCAACGCAGCAGCAAAAAACAGAAGCAGAACCATTTTATCAAACCTTGAGCATAACCATGAGAGTCTCCCGGCGACCACCCCTCCCACCCACCCTTCGCCGCCCCACCACCACCTCCTCGTCTCCTGGCAATGGTGCCTGCTGGTGATCCCCTGACGCTCCTCCGGCCATGGGTTCCTCATCCGATCTGGTCAAGCGGCTTGACTTTGATCGTGGTCTGGAATTCCAAGATGAAGTTCGTCGTCTCTTCAGATCGCCGGTACATCATCCATCCCCAATCCCTGATGGCTCTTTCTTTCTGCTCGTCACGTTCCGGCGCTTCCTCTTTCGTCTGACGGAAGAATCAGTCTCCCTTGCACTCCAATCTTGTTTGGGTGGTCGGGCTTTGGATTTCCACGTCAAGTTCTTGAGTAACAACCACTTTCGTTTCTCGATGTTTTCAAAACAAGTTGGCTTTCATATCTACAAACTCCGTCGTGTTATTAGTTCCAGTTTTGATTGCTATTTTCATTTATGGAACAATGGCACTCCTCACTGGGAGCGTGAGAAACGTGCTTGGGAAATCGAACAGGAAAAAGAGTGGACTAAAGTTCTTTCTAAGAGTTCCAAAAAGGACGCTGCTAAATCTCACAAGAAGGTCTCTTTTGCCAAGAACTTAGTTCATCACTCCCCCGTCAAATCCTCCCCTGTGAAGGAGAAGATATCCTTCGGTGCTTTCTCTGTTCTTGCTGTCACCTCTCCTGGCAATCTTGTTTTTGGAAACACCGATCTTAAGTATGGAATGGATCACATTCATGCTTTTCAGCCTGGAGCCAAGCAGGATCGTGTTCTAAAATCCGAGATGCAACGGTCGCCCAGCATGCAGAGGCCTGGAGAAATTCCCGACGCTAATGCTACGGCCAGGGCGAAATCTTCGGCCCATATTTCAAACTCTAAATCTCTTGTTACTGGGCCTCGCTGCTCTAGCTGTTTCAGTCTGGGTCACCTCAACGCCAAATGCCCTGGGAAAATCCGATGCTGGAAGTGTTCAAAATTTGGTCACACACGGAAAATGTGCTCCACAAGTTCAATTCCTATTTTTATGTGGCAGCCAAAACTAATTATGGATGATGATCGCACTTTACCACACAGCCATGTGACTCGAGTCAAGCACAGATTGGTGTGGACTCCAAAGATCCCAATATGCAAGGCTTCTGATATCCTCGATTCCTGCACTGGCTCCCCGGACTCTTCGCATTCCCTTAACCAGGATCAGTTGTTTGAAGGTGTTGTTGACGAAAGTAGCTCTTCATCCAATGATGCCACGTCTGCGCCGTTGGAAGAACGTGCCCGCTTTGCAGCTGCCCAACAATGTTGTGCCAATGCTTTGATATTCAAGAGGAAGGATTTACCAGATGACGTTTTTGTCCGAGGTTCAACTTCATCTGCTCCCATTATCATTGATAGAAATGCAATGCAATCTGCCCTCCTCCAACCAGCCCCTGCTGCTGTTACTGGTATGGAGATCGTCCCATGGAAGCCAGTTTTCGATGTGCTAGCTCTCCAGCTCTGGCCTGCAGTAGTTAAGAGCAGACGTGAAGCAAATGCTAGAGCAACTGTTGTTCCCTCTGGTCCTGTGATCCTTTTGGGCCCCCCACCTCAGTTTGAATTTCAATCAGAGCAAATCAGGCCCAGCCCATCACTCACTCAGGGCCAAAAGAGCAAGGCAGCTAATGAGAAGAAGACCCTCGCTCTCCCAACTACTATATCTGAAAGTAGTGCTTCCACACCTTTGGTTCAGAGTACTGTGAGACGCAGTTCCAGACGCACTGCTAAATTGGATGGATTCTGCCCTGTCAGACTATCTGCCAATCCATCGAAGAAACGCAAAATAGCCGTGGTCCAGATTAACGAATCAACAGGAGAGGTTGCTCCTGTTGACATTTTTGTGCTGCAAGGTTGGGGTATCGACTGTGGTGTGGCTCCTAGCGAGCTCACTGAAGACGCGCTGCTGCAAGCGCCAATAGGCCAAGTTCCCAATGAAGATCACGCCAACTAGCCTTCTTGTAGTGCTGGAGAGGCCTACATGCTTTTGCTATATCTATCATCCTGTTAAATGGTCTTTTTATCTTTCCCTTTCATATGACAATGTCGTTTTTCCTACAAATTCTTTTCTATCGTGGTACTGGGGGATGATCATGCTCCTGAACACTTATGTTCTCTGGCTGTTGAGCTTATGCTCAAATGCTTTCTGGCCTTTGAACCTTTTCTGTTATGCATCCATCTTCATTCTTTTGTACCTGATTATGCTAGTCATAATTAGGTGGTTTTATCCAACCCACTTGTTATGCAATGAATACACGAAATTGGCAGATATTATGTTGGAACATTCGGGGAATTAACGCGTCAGAAAAGTGGGATGCAGTTCGGAATAAGATTGAGGAAAGCGCAAGCTCTGTTATATGTCTGCAAGAAACGAAACGTGAGGTTTTTGATATTTCGTATATCAAAAAATTTGCTCCGCGGCGTTTTGATTGTTTTGATTTCATCCCATCGGTGGGAGCCTCGGGAGGCATTCTTGTCCTATGGAACAGCAATGTGCTTTCAGGAACGGTTCTTGATAAACAAAGTTTTGGCATCACTGTGGGTTTCACTTCAGTGCATAATAGAGAGACATGGAAGCTAACCACAGTCTATGGGCCTTGTGATGAACCTGCACGCTCTGATTTTATCAATTGGTTCCGTGATCATGATATCAATGACTCCGACAACTGGATTTTTTTGGGTGATTTCAATTTTTACAGATCTCTCAATAATCGCAATAGACCAGGAGGTAATCTTGCTGACACTCTCATCTTCAATGATGCTATTGGTCACCTGGGTCTAGTTGAGTTGCCACTGAAGGGGCGTGCCTTCACATGGAGTAATATGCAGTCTGATCCGCTTCTAGAACAGCTAGATTGGTTCTTTACTTCGGCAAATTGGACCATTGACTTCCCCAATACAGAAGTCCTCCCCCTAGCTAAGATCACCTCAGACCACATACCCTGCAAGGTGATTGTCAGCACAAGTATACCCAAAGCGAGCTTGTTTCGGTTTGAAAATTTCTGGGTACAGCAGAATTACTTCCAAGAAACAGTGATGGATTGTTGGATGAGCACCCCTAGACAAAATGATGTAGCAAGGAATATTTCCTCAAAATTCAAAGCACTCAGAGCAAGATTGAAGCATTGGAGCAAGGATATATCCAACCTTCGACTCTTAATTAGTAACTGCAACAGTGTCATAGGTTTTCTGGATGGCCTGGAGGATAGAAGAGGCCTATTTAATCCAGAAATCAATCTTAGAAATGCCGTCAAAAAGCAACTCCAAACCTGGCTTCACTACAAAAATCTCTATTGGAGGAATCGGTACACAGTCAACAGAATAAAACTAGGAGATGAATGCACCAAGTTTTTCCATGGTATGGCAACCATCTCTTACAGAAGGAATGCCATCTCCCAGATTATGAACGATCAAGGAGTTTGGATTCAGGATCATGCAGGAAAGGCAGGGCTCTTGTGGACTGCATTCAGAATCCGCATGGGGACAACATCTGAACCGGTCATGCTTTTCGATCTAACAAGTCTGATCACGCAGATTGACGGCCTGAATGTGCTCACTATGCCAATTTGTCATGAGGAGATTGACATGGTGATCAAGCATATGCCCAATGACAAGGCGCCGGGACCGGATGGTTTCAACGGGCTTTTCCTGAAAAAATGTTGGCAGCTAGTTAAGAGCGATTTCTATTCGCTATGTGCAGACTTCTATGCTGCAAGGATCAATTTAGAGTCTATCAACACCTCTTACATCACATTGGTACCCAAGAAAGACAGCCCAGAAACGGTTAATGACTTTCGGCCCATATCACTCATGAACATTTCGCTCAAAATAATAACCAAGATCTTGGCGTATGATTGCAAGCGGTTATTTTACTGAATTGTTCATAGCAATCAGATCTGGTTTTATCCGTTCCCGCATACGATCTGAGATTGTTTAGCTTGGAGTTATGAATATATACATCGGTGTCACCAGTCAAGGAGGGAAATAATCATTTTGAAACTTGACTTGAGAAAGCATTCGACCACGGTGGAGCATTCACCATCATTCTTCAGTTATGTCACATATGGGCTTCCCGAGAAATGGCTAGCTTGGATCCAAGCAATTCTATCTTCTGGTTCTTCTCGCAGTCTTGCTTAACGGGTCCCAGGAAAATTTTTCAAATGTAAAAGGGAGTTCGACAAGGGGATCCACTATCCCTCTCTTATTTGTTCTTGCAATTGAACTACTACAGATTCTTGTCAACCAAGCAATGGAGATAGGCTTGCCTCAGATTGCCAATACCTCGATCGATGAGTGAGTTTCCCATTGTCCAATATGCTTTGATGACACATTGATGCTTCTCCAAGTGATGCTAGGCGATTTGTTCTTCTTAAAATCACTCCTGCCACACTTCTCCATTTCGATTGGACTACAATTGAACTACGAAAAAATCACACATGTACTCCATCAATATCTCAGGGACAAACTAGCTCACGCTTGCAACACATTTGGCGTGATGTTGGCTCAATGCCATTTACATACACAGGACTGCCAATGGGTACAACAAAGCCACGTATGGAAGACCTTACCCCAATGATGGACAGAGTTGAAAGAAAGATTATCGGCATGCTCCACACAGTTTGTCATACTCCCAGGCGACTTGAAATGGTAAATTCAGCCATCACCCCTATCACCACCTATGCCATGTGCACCATCAAGCTCCCAAAAGGTGTGATCGACAACATTGACAGAGCTGCAGAAGCAATGCCTCTGGCGTGGAAATGATGCGAGAAGAAAGGAGGAAATTTAGTTGCTTGGCCGGTGGTCATGAGACCCAAAGAAAGGGGGGGGATTAGGTGTCCCGAACCTCCGCCTACTGAACGATCGTTGCTCCTAAAACACCTAAGCAAATTCTACAATAAAGCGTAGACATACCACAGGTGCAGTTATCCAGTACAAGTACTACACTTCTAAAGTACCTCATGCTGCGAGAGAAATTGGCTCTTTTTGGTGGAAGGATGTCCTTCGGCTCAACACTATCTTTAGGCAAATTTCCAGGTGTGAGTTGGGCAATGGTTCCTCAGTCTGCTTCTGGGATGATCTTTGGGCAGATTCAATTCTATCCCAAATGTATCCACGCCTTGCTTCGTTTGCCAGGAATGATGATGCCTCTGTCATGGAAATTATGCAAGCTAAAGACCTTGATAGTATTTTTTTCCTGCCTCTGTCACAGCAAGCTCTTCAGGAGCTAGAAGATCTCCAGGCTCAATTACAGGTGCTGCCATATAATGAAGAGGCTAAGGACATTTGGGTGCCTGCATGGGGGGCTAGGTACACATCAAGGCGCTTTTACTCTCATGTCTTCAGTAACATGGAGTCACACCCAATCTTCAAGGCAGTGTGGAAATCCCGATGCACTCCACGTGTCAAGTTTTTTGCTTGGCTCATCTTGGTTGATCGTCTGAACACCAAGTCGATGCTGCGTCGTAGACATCTAAATATTCTGGATGACACTCTCTGCATCATGTGTGACAGTGGAGCTGAGGAGACCATCGATCATCTATTTTTTGAGTGCTCTTTTGCCCAGGAATGCTGGGCAGCTATCCACTTCGAATGGGATGATTTATTGCAGCTTAATGACAGATTGACTCAAGCAAGAACGACTAATAACCTTCCCTTCTTCACGGAGGCAGCGTTGATAGCGGCATGGGAATCGTGGAAGCTTCGTAATGATAAAGTTTTTCAAAGAAGGAATCCGAGTCTTAGTTTATGGTTAGCTAATTTCAAGAGTCAATGTCTTCTACAGTCTATTAGATGTAAGGAGGACCTTAGGTCATCCTTCTGCGTTTGGCTTGCTGCTTTCGGTTAGAAACTTGTTGTAAGTATGTATACTCTCTTTTAATCTAATTTAAAAAGGTGGGTACTGTGGGGATCCCCCACAGTCTTTTTCGGTCAAAAAAAAAAAAAGACATCGAGACAACAACTCTGTTTATACCTACAGTTTTGTGTCAGTACCGAATCTCAATTTGGAACCGACACTGACGTGCCAACGAGTGGGGTTGGTTGTTTACTGGAGTAGCGACAGATACTTGCATTTCAAGGACAAGGACAGCAATAATTGAGTTTTTTTTTATTTTGGCCTTTTATTAGGTAGTGCTAGTATTATTTATTAGAATTAATCGCGCCTAACACCAAAAGTGCTCAAAAAGCAGAAGAGAGAAGAAACATCCAAAGAAAAGACACGAAATAACAGGCCCCGTTTGTTTTGCTGAAAAAACAAATCAAAATACTGTTCCGGCTGATTTGTTACGAGAGAAAAACAATGTTCTGATTGAAAAAATAAGCCGAAAAAGACAGATTATAAGAGAAACGAACAGGACCGGACCCCTCGCACAAGTACAAACAAGAGGACACGACCGACCGACCCTACTGATTCCATTTGCAAATATTTGATTACGGCACGGGATTGCATCCGTCGATAGGGATTGATTGATGAGTACCACCACCAATTATAAGAAGGCAAATGGGTGGACGGATGCATTTATGTGACGGCACAGCAGGCCTGGTATGTGACGACACTTATGACAAATTTCTCCGCCTTGGATCTGGTCACGCTAGGTCTTCTCCACCGCGGATCCGGCTTCCCACCCTTGCCTCGACGCTGGTGCGGCGCCTCCTCCCCGTCCCTGCCTCCCTCCCTCCCTCACTCTCCCTCGGCGGCGTGCGGCTAGGAGCGCACATGCGGGCAAATCCGACGACTCCCTCCCTTTCTTGTTTTTTCTCCTCTCCATCTCGCTCACCCCCTCGGCCCCTCTTCATCTCTTCCTCACCATCGCTTGAGGGAGGGCGCCGCCTGCACAGCTTCGCCGCTCCCAGCCCCGGCGGCCACCTCCGCCTCGCCTCCCCATGCGGCCGCTCAGTGGGCCTCGGGCTGGCACGGCCTATGGAAATGGCCGTGCTTCTCGGGCCGACCCGGCACGGAAATCGGCCCATAGGCCCGTGGCCCTGTGAGGCACGGCTTGGGAGGCACGGCGTGCCGTGCCGGCCCATTGGCTATCGGGCTGTGCTGGCACGTGCCCGTGCCGGGCCGGCCCGTTGGCCATCTATATCCGCAAGACATGCTATGATCAAATTAATAGTGCCCACAAATCTTAATGAAATGCAGTCAAGTACTCCCTCTGTAAAAAAAAAAAGTCTAAGCCGTCTTAGCAAAATTTAATTTTCCAAAAGTCTAAATCGTTCTAGCTTTCTTGCTCCTGTTTTTTCAGTACTCGTACTCCAGCCAAATAAATGCAGCACCGCTCCCCCGTTTAAGTGCCATTAGGCCTTAGTAAAGACTTTCATAGCGTCGTTTGCAAGACTGGTATGTTATATTGAATAAAAATGAAATATGAAAAAACACCTCCTCTCAATAAAAAAAAACTTCATTTTATGATTGTATAGATATTTAATTTTATGACTCATAGATAGTTGATAACTGTGTTAAGGAAATTGGTAATTGTGTCAAGAAAGTTTTATCTCCGTAAAACTCATTCGTTCACTTTCTTCTTCAAAATATCGTCACGTCATCGAAAATGCCAATGTTGCAGCTTATTAAACAAATAAAACTCTGATGAAACTCTCAGTGAGAATGGCCTTAGCTTCATATTTGTCCTTCAGTTAGGTCCGTTTATTTTCATGTAAGCCTCTATATGCATCTCCGTTAGTCTCGTTTAATTTTAATCTTGGCAAACTCAACAGGCATCATGCATACAGTATCGAATAGTACATGGATTTCCCTAGCCACCAGCTCTCCATGGACCATGGTCTCTATACGTGAGACTTATGGCACTCTCAACGTAGAAACTAAAGCAGTTTCTATGTATATTAATTATAGTGCTAGATAAGCACTTTGCTGATGTGGCACTAATTAGATTTATTAAAGAGAGAGAGGAGAAAACTAACAAACCATTTCTAATAAGAAAACTAGGTTTCACGAACATTGAAGCTGTGGTCATGTTCTGCAGCACTACTTTTCAGTGAACGAACAGTGTTTTCTCTTCAACAAATTAGCATAAGCATCAGTATAAGCCAAATTTCAGCGAAACGAGCGTCGTTTTTACCACTATAGCAGCATGTACCCACCCTGCATGCCCATTGCTGCATTGCATCTGATCATGCAATCGATTTCAGCTTTAATTGCTAGCCAGTTCTGGTGGATGCAGTGTTGTGGTATAGGATCCACACTTCAGTCTCACAAGCCCAACAAATGCATTGACTCATAAGTAACCAAATATCATCTCGGTATTTTTCACATCCACTCATACATCCTCATCAAACACTTTTTATTAAAATACAATTCGACTTTGCATACATCCGCTCATCCAGATATATGATAGAGCCCTTATCTAGCAATCAAACAAACACACCCTACGTTGACAAGGGTGACATGGCGCTATCGGGTGCCCACAGTTTGGTTCAGATTTCTTATCATAGAGATGTATGTTTCATGTCATGATGAGGATTTTTAGCCTTATTTGAAAATATATATGTTAAAACTTGGATTAATTTAGTGCATGATTCATATACAATTGATAAACAAATGATCAAACGTACACCTCATTCCTCACATTAGAACTCTGGAATGGTTAAATCTGAATTTTTTTTAGGAGACCAATATAATTCTTGTGAAATTAGGAGAGCTTGATTTCAATGTGTACGTGTAACTTGAAATACTGGGCGTCATTGACCGCTATCTACATCAAACCCAGCACCTGTCCATCCTGACCCAGAACTCCCTCTTCCCTTCTGAAGGATCATCACACCACCCCTCCCTCTTGCCAAGTTCGATGGTCTTCTCTTCTTTTCTGACTCTGCAGGCCGCTGTTGCATAGAAGCAAGCTCTGTGGCAATATTCTGACGGCCAGATACATCTGCAGGATTTTGTGCAGATGGCTGCTGAGGTACTGAATTCAGAGTAGCGTGCTGTGCAGTATAAACACCCTGATATAATAAGAAATGGTGAGACAAAAAGTAATACGGAGCATACACACACTTAGTTGAGACCAAAACCAACATTATCTGCCCAGAAAACAACAAAAGAACTAATGTCTACTAATAAACAGGAAACATATAATCAAATAAGACTAGTTCCTGTTAACACTAAAGCAGAAATACTGACAGTAAGAAATATATAATTTCAAAGACGAAACATCAGATCTTTGGCCTTGGGGCTATTCACTTACTGAAGCATTGATAGAATCCCTGCTAGGATTCAGAGATTCTAAACGTTTCTTCAGCTCCTCTAATCTTGCATATTGGGAAGCAGCACTCTCCTGGACCTAGTTAAACAAAAGAAAAAAGATCTTAAGAACATATGGTGAAATGATGGACATATATTCATAAAAGAAAAATTAAAAGCATACTAGATGGTTCAAATCATCACATAGTTTCTGCTTAGCATCCTCTTCGTCTTTAACAACTTGTGCAGCAACTTCCCAGGCCTAGAATACCAAACGCATAGTAAAAAAATAGCAGACAACATAACTTACGATTGTTAGCGACATGAGAATGAAAGAGAAACACAAGTATTTACAAAGAAAAAATAGGGAAACAGTAGAGATCTGATCATCTACACGAGACATTACTCCCTCCATCCCGAAGTAAGTGTGTACTAGAATTTAAAATCTGTCCTACAAAATAAATACACTTTTAGATCATGGACAGGTACCTTCAGTAAGCTTTACTACTTTCTCCATATCCAAAGTATAATTATTACGCATCAATGCTCTTTGTCCTAGTGATGGATGTGCTGAGCCACATGATTTCTAAAGCCGGAGAGAACAGCTTGCTGCAGCGCCTATCTTCCAGAGCTTTGCAACACCGAATCTCCATTTGTCCTTTTCCTCCGGCTGCTTGCCACTGATATTAATCCTTCTCTTGACATCCTCAATTTATTTGGCCAAGCTTCGGGTCAGAAAACAAATGTGCAGAAAAGTAATGTGTTCCCCATACAGTGTTCAGAGAATGACATGGCATTTATTCAGGATCATCAGCCTTGCGAGCTCTTGGATTTTCCTTGTAAATACCTCAGAGTCCCGCTTTCTTTGAGGAAATTGACAAAGGCCCAGCTGCAGCCCTTTATTGATAGCATTGCTGCAGGTGCTGGATGGAAGGCCGACCTGTTAACTAAAAGAAAGGTGGCATATACTGGTGCAGCATGTACATCTACGGTGGTCTATATTGTTATGGACATTGATCTTCCTCCCTGGGCCATCAAGGCTATTGACAGATTAAGAAGAGGATTTTTGCGTAGAGGAAGGAAAGAGGCCATGGGTGGCCACTGCCTAGTGGCGTGGACCAAAGTGTGTCTCCCCAAAGAGCTTGGTGGTCTTGGTATTTCTGATCTCCAAAATCTTGGCTGGGCTCTTCAGTTGAGATGGTTGTGGCTGATGAAAATAGATCCTACTCGTCCTTGGACAAATTTTCATGTGCCAGTCCATAAGTGTTTCCAAGCATTCTTCTCTATTACTGTGGTTTCAGAGATTGGTTATGGGGCTGCAACTTTGTTTTGGACTGACAGGTGGATTTGCGGCCAGAGCATAGCTGATCTTGCCCCTCAAGTCTTGGCATTAGTTTCCAAAAGGACAAGGAACAAGAGAACAGTTCTGGAAGCTTTAGCTGGTTAGGGATATTCTGGGCACCTTATCTGCCCTGCTGAATTTTTCACACAGTATTTCACCCTTTGGGTTCTCATCTCACAAGTTGTACTACAACCAGAGCCAGAGGTGGAAGACACCCATGTTTGGAGGTTCTATGGTGGTGGGCATTATTCACCAAAATCCACCTCTATGAAAGCCTGTTTCTTGGTACAGTAATCTTCGATCCTTATGAGAGGATTTGGAAAAATTGGGCGCCGGGGAAATGTCTTTTTTCATGTGGCTAGTGGTCCGTGAAAGGTGTTGGACAGCTGATCAATTGGCACGGAGGGGGCTTCCTCACCCTTCCTATTGCCCCCTTTGTGACCAAGAGGTGGAAAATATTAACCACTTGCTGTCAACACATGCCTTCACACGAGAATTTTAGTTTTTCCTTCTGTGTCGAGTCGGCTTACAGTCTCACTCTCCTATCTGATGAGATCTCCTTTGATGATTGGTGGGACAGAAGCTCAAGGAGGGAGATCTCCTTGGATGATTGGTGGAACAGCAGCTCAAAGAGGGAGCCTGATCACTTAAGAAAGTGTCTCAATTCCATCATCCTCTTAGGGGGCTGGACATTGTGGAATCCTCATAATCCTTGTGTGTTTGATGGTGAACCTCATAACCTAGCTAGAGCACTTTTGCTTGCTAGTGAGGAGCATCATTTTGGGGTTTTGCTGGGGGCAAGAGGCATCAATCACCCCCTTGCCCAGGGGCTGATTGTGGAAGTGGTCGTGTCCAACTCTTGTTAAGGGCGCGACTGTTTACCATCCTAGTGGGTTGTGTTGTGCATGTGTAAGGTTTCTTGTATGGGTTCTTGAGCCATTTTCTTCTTAATATAATGATACACAGCTCCTGCATGTTCGAGAGAGAAATAATAACTGTTGATAGGGATATATACGTAATTTCTAAGTAGCATTGATCTCACCAAAACATCCCAGAAGTGCGTTCATTTTGGGACGGAGGGAGTATATAGGATATAGAAATGGAAAAACAAATATGGAGACATGAGCATAAAGACACTTTATCCCCATTATTCGGCAATTATTCTTATGCAATTCTTACGGAGTATCAATTACATGTCACTGACATTTTGGATTATCAGAGTCAACGAAAGTGGGCTAGAATGGCAAATCATGCACCATTCATATCATAAGGATGGCAAATTATGCAGTGTTTTCACAGGCATCTATTATCTAGATTAAAAGAAACTAAGAAAGAGTCCATGTGATTTAAGGTAACCAAACAAAGTGAAAGAATTTGTTAAAAGCGTCAATCCACATTAGAAAAACATCTCATGTTCGAGAAAGAAAAACATCTACCATCTATTTAATGGGCTGAATGATAACTGTTTAAAAGAAAGAGTCCATGAGATTTCAGATAACCAAACTTGGTAAAAGCACCAATCCAGTTTAAGAAAGAAAAGTTGTCCCCAAACCAATCTATGTAAAGGAAAAATAAATAATTCAATCACAAAAAGAAACAGTGTGTCCAAAAACAATCTACATAAAAAAAAATTTGGCAAGAAATAAATTAGCGAATAGACTTGCTAAAAATAGAATATAGGGAGTCCTGCAGCTATCTGCACAAAAAGGAAGATAAACATCTGATATCAATACGATACGATTATAAACAATATATGAAACTGTCATGTGTGGGGTGGTATTATGCGCCCGGCCTTGCGCCACGACATGACATGGGCGTGCTGAAGCGGCGGCTGCGTCCCAAGCGCAGAACGCTTTCTTTGTGGCCGATCAGCCGTGTCGTGGCTAGGAGGCCTTAGTTGGAAAGTTATCAGGATTAGTTCCCTTATTATTAGCATCTATTTGTTACCTTAAGATTAGGAGTTTGTTTTCCTTTTGTGGCAGCCGCAAGGCTATATATGTATGAGAACCGGACTTGAAGGAATTAAGCAAGATTATTATCCTATCTTCCATCTAATCTCAAGCCTGCGGTAGAGGGGCATAACCTCACCGGAGAAGACGGCCGAGGGCTACGAGCTTCGTAGCCGAGGCCCTCAGGCCGAGGAGGGTTCGACGCCCTTGACAACGACAGTATCGATGGTCACCGCTCATCCTCTTCGCGTTCACCGTCCGCCGCGCGCCCCCCATCCCACCGCCGCCCCATCCCCAACCCGCCCACCGCACCTTTGGTCGATCATTTGCCCATGGTCGAGCCTACATCGACCGATCTCTTCAACGAGATGAAGAAGGTGTCCGCCAAGATCTCCACCACAGGCCGATGTCGCCTCGCTCAAGGAGAAGGCGCCACGGTGAGAGCTCGACACCGTCATGCCGACAATCGGCCAAGCTCTCGAGTTCCATCCGGCTAGCACGAAGTGGGATTTTCCCACTATGATGGCACGTCCGACCCCATGCCGCTTCCTCCACAAGTGCGAGGCGTATTTCCGGCAACATCTCACCATGCCGGAGGAGCGCGCGCGCATGGCGGCCTACCACTTGACGACGCCGCATACCGTGGTTCATCCAAATGCAGAGGAGGGGCGAGGCACGCCGTCATGGGGGAATTTCAAGGATCTCCACGGACTGCGCTTGGTCCCCCCTGCGCTCGCCCCTATGTTCGAGTTGGCGCGATGCCGCCGCTCGGGCCGTGGAAGAGTATGCCAACCGGTTCCAGTGCTCGATCCCTCCGCTGGGCCGGCTCGGCGAGGCGTGCGAAGTCCAACTCTTCACCGGCGGCTGGACCTCCGCTCGGCGAACGCCGTCCGCGATCCACCATCCGGACACCCTGCGCTATCTCGGCCTCGCCCGCTTGTCGAGTTGATGGAGCCGACCGCCTGGCGCTTCCTCCTCCGAGGGAGCGGTAGCGCTGCCACCACCACCGCCTCCCGGCCATGCGCGGAGCCGCCGTCGCCGGCCGCCGCCTCTTCGCCCTTTCTCTCCGCCGCAAGTGTGCTCGGCGCCAAGGGCCGACCAGGGCTCTCAGCCACCGCCTTACGCAGGAGGAGATGGCGAAACGCCGTCGCCTCGGTTTGTGCTTCAACCGCAATGAGAGGTACACCGGCCATAACCGCTTCTGCAGCGCATCTTCTTCGTCGAAGGGGTCGAATCGAGGCCGAGAGGCGAGGACGCCGCGTCGTGGACAACGCCGAGGCACCTGCTTTCTCTACAGCGCCGGCCGGTGCCGGCGGCGGGCACCATGCGGATCGCGGGTCGGCTGGGGCCCCCGAGGCTCGTGGGTTCTCCTCGATTCGGCAAAGACGCACAACTACATCGCGGAAGACGCAGGCGAGGCGCCCGCCGCTTTTCTCCCACCGCCCGCCTTACGGCGCTGGTCGCCAACGGGGAGCGCGTCGCGTGCGCGGGCGTCCTCCGCGCCGCGCCCCTTCTCGTCGACGGCGAGTCGTTCCCGGCCGACCTCTTCGTCATGCCGTTGGCAGGGTACGACATCGTCCTCGGCACACACTGGCTTCGGCTCGGGGCTGCTGCTCGGGCCCTCGACCTCAGGACCTCGCCGACGCTTGCGCTTGTTTATTGCTGCCGCGCGACTTCTCTCTCGACCAAATACGCCGCACGTCGTCTCCGGCGATCGCCACGACACTCGACACCGACTCCCTCCTCGGCCTTCTTGCTTTGCTGCCGCGATACGGGGGGTCTTCGCCGACCACCGGTTCGCCCCTTCTTGCGCGCTGCGCGCGACCATCGCATCATGCTCAAGCCGGACGCGCAACCGGCCGGTGGCGTCCGACCTTCACGGTGCCCGGCCCCACAAGAGATGAACCGGAACGCCAGTGCGCCACCATGATGGAGCAGGGCATCGTCCGCCGGAGCGACTCCCCGTTCTCGTCGCCCGTCCTCCTCGTCAAGAAACCGGACGGGTCGTGGCGTTTCTGCGTCGACTACAGGGCGCTGAACGCGCGGACAGTCAAGGATGCCTTTCCCATCCCGGTGGTCGACGAGCTCCTCGACGAGCTCCACGGGGCTCAGTTCTTCACCAAGCTGGACCTGCGCTCGGGCTATCACCAAGTCCGCATGCGCCCAGAGGACATCCACAAGACAGCGTTCCGCACCCATGACGGCTTGTACGAGTTCCCGGTCATGGCGTTCGGCTGCGTAAACGCCCGCAACCTTTCAAGCCCCGATGAATGATGTGCTCCGGCCGTTCCTCCGCCGCCGTTCGGTATTTTTGACGATATTTTGATCTACAAACGACGCGTATGGACCATCTGCGACACCTCCGGACCGTCCTCGATACACTCCGCCGCCACCATTTGTTCGTCAAGCGGTCCAAGTGCTCCTTCGGGCGCCAAATATTGCCTACCTAGGCCACATCATCTCGGCGGGTGGGGTGGCCATGGACCCGGCGAAGGTCCAGCGATCGTCGATCGCCCGCCTCGCCTCGCTCAAGCAGCGCGCGCGGCTTCCTCGGCCTCGCCGGATACTACCGCAAAGTTCGTCCACAATTATGGGACGATTGCGGCACCGCTGACGGGCCTGCTCAAGAAGGAGGGATTCTCGTGGGACGCCTCCACTGCAGCGGCGTTCGCGGCTCTCAAGGCCGCTGTGACGACGGCGCCCGTGCTCGCCATGCCCGACTTCGCCAAGCTCTTCATCGCCGAAAGTCGCGACGCCGACGGCGATCCGGGTTCGGCGCCGTCTTTGGTCGGGAGGGTCACCCGTCGCGTTCTTCACCGGCCGGTGGCGCCCGCCACTCTTCCGCTCGCAGCTGTGTGACAATCGAATCGATCTGGTCCAGCGGTCCGGCATCGGGCGACCGTACCTTTTGGGGCGCCGCTTCATAGTCAAGACCGATCACTACTGACCTCAAGTACCTCCTCGACCGGCCCGCCTGCTTTCGATCCAAAGATCATTGGGTCGGCAAGCTCCTCGGGTTTGATTTTTCGGTGGAGTACGGTCCGGCGCCACGCGAACGTCGTCGCCGACGCAGCGCTCATGGCGAGATCGAGGGGCGGGTCGCCTGCCGGCCATCTCGCGCCTCGTTTTGACCGTCAAACCGCCTCCGCCACGCCAGAGCCACGGATCCGGCTTTGGTCGCCATGCACGACGAGCTGCGGTCGGGTGCCCGTTCTGCGCCGTGGGCGCTAGTGGATGGCATGGTCGCACACGCCGGCCGCCTGTACATCCCGCCGGCGTCGCCGCTGCTGCAGGAGATTGTGGCCGCCGTCCACAATGACGGTCACGAGGGATCCACCGCACCTCCATCGGCTCCGACGCGACTTTCATTTTTCCCAACATGCGTGCTTTAGTGCGGAGAGTTCGTCAAGGCTCGCGTCACCGCCAAAGAAGATACAAGGCTGACCACCTTCACCGCCGGCCATCTCAGCGGCCCGCCCCAGTGCCATCGGCGATGCAGGCCGACCTTGGCATCGACTTCATCGAGGCGCTTCCCAAGGTCCGAGGCAAGACGGTCATCCTCTCCGTGGTGGATCGCTTGAGCAGTATCGCCATTTTATCCCTTTGGCACATCCTACACACCGCCGAAGTCCGCCGCTAACGCTTCTTTCGCCGACATCGTCCGCCTCCACGGGTTCCGCAGATCCATCACGCCGGACCGCGACCCGATCTTCACATCGGCGTTACGGCGAGAGCTCATGCGCTCACCGGGACAAAGCTCTACATGTCCTCGCCCTTCCACCCACGAGACGGACGGCCGAGGCGGAGGCCGCCAATCGGGTCATCGTCATGTACTGCGATGTTTCACCGGCGACCGCCCGTCGATGGATCCGGTGGTCGCCGTGGTAAAGTACACCTACAACACCGCCTTTCGATCGTCCCTGCGTGAGACCCGTTCCGTGTAGTTTACTGGCGGGACCCGCCGACCATTCGGTCCCTACGGCGTATGAAGCTTCGGGTCGCGGCCGTCGCTTCGAGAGATGGAGAGAGGCCGCCTTCACGGGCGACATTCGTGTCCGTCTCGGAGCGAGCTCGGCGGTCGAAAAAACGCGTCTCACGATCAGCATCATCGTCGCGTCATCTTCACAGATTGGGGATGGGGGCCGTTATGCGTCTCCGGCGGAAGTCTGCTGCGACCATGCCCCCGTCTGCGGTGCGTGGCAAGTCGGGCCGCGCGCCGTTGGTCCGTATAGGGTCACCGAGGTCATCAATGAGGCGGCCGTGCGCTGGAGCTACCCCGGATGCCCGTCTCCACGATGTGTTCCATGTGGGCGTCCTCAAGAAGTTTGTGGGGTCACCACCGCTTCCGCCCGGCGTTGCCGCCCTCTCCAACGGTGCCGTCGTTACTGCGCCTTCGCGGGTGACACAGGCCGCTGGCTCGTGGAGTTCGCCAAGTCCTCGTCGAATGGGAGGGTCACGACCCACTGCAGCCCTCTGGGAAGACCTCGGCGATTTCAGACTTTTCGGTTTCGCTTCGTTTACCGAGGACGAGCCGGACTTGAGGCGGAGAGATGTCATGTGTGGGCGGGTGTCGCTTGCGAGCGCGCCCATGACATACTGTGGGCGGCCGAAGGCTGCTGGCCAAAGCGCAGAACGCGCTACTTTCTTGGCCGATCGGCCAGGTCGTGGCTAGGAGGCCTTAGTTGAAAGTTATCGAGATTAGTTCCTTATTATTAGCATCTATTTGTTACCTTAAGATTAGGAGTTTGTTTTCCTTTTGTGGCGTACCTGCAAGGCTATATATGTATGGGAACCGGACTTGAAGGAATTAAGCAAGATTATTATCCTATCTTCCATCTAATCTCAAGCTGCGGTGAGGGGCATAACCTCACCGGAGAAGATTTACCGAGGGCTACGAGCCAGAGCCGAGGCCCTCTAGGCGAGAGGTTCGACGCCTTGATGTAAAACAAGTGTTCCAAAATCATTTTTCTCAACAAATTGGCAAATAGGGAGTCCCAATCCTATTTGGAAAAATAGAAGACAAATATCCGCCATGGAAAAATACAATCTGATCTCGCAAAAAAGACGGAGAAAATAGGACCTAAGACGTATCCTCAAAGCCATAACACATAGCAAACTAAAAGGAAACTTTAGATGCCTCTTCTGACAGACTTTAGATTTCTTGGCTACAAAATCCTATTTTAGAGGAGCCAACCTTTGATGTTGCATGTATGCATCAATTTGTTATTGTAGGACCGGGAGAGAAAGATATAGATCAAGGAGATGATTTAGTTTTTATTAGATAAGCACCCAAAACTAAATAGCTCTCCTTAAAAATTATATACTAGACCATGAAATCGCATGGGTTAGCAATTTTTATCGAACATGCAGAGAATCTAGCAGAATCACATCATTATATTAAGAAAGGAGTCCAAATGACTCATATCCCTAATAATCGGGGGTGTTTGGCATGGCTCTGAGCTGAACTCCAAAGAACTCCGAATGAATTTTCGACCAAACACACCCCAACTCCAAAACTCCATGGAGCCGCCAACTCCATGGAGTCAGAGTCTGAATGGAGGTGGAGTTTTGGAGCACCTCTTTGCAGCTCCGACTCCACCTAGAGTCTGGCTCCATCTAGAGCTCCGACTCCATCTAGAACCCGACTCCACACCGGAGTTCGAGGTGGGCAGCTCCACCTGAGTTGGAGCCATGCCAAACAGGCCTCAATCTACTATCTTTGTGCCTAATCTTACAACTAGGCTTTGCCTTAAAAGTGCCATTTCGCCAAAGGACTCTACACTCTAGCCCAAGTGGTTAGGGAATTCGGTGGCACCCTCAGTCCTAAGTTCACTCCCGTAGGAGCGAATTTCAGTCAGGTAAAAAAAATCCTCACTTGTCCCCATAAGCCAAAGCGAAGCAGAACGGCCCAAATTGTTCTCACAGAAACTTGATTCCACTGCGTCCAGGGATGGGGCGTGGGTTGAGGGTTTTCTCGATCCGTGTGAGAAGATCATCCTTCTTCTTATAAAATGCCCGGGGCATCCATACCCCTCAGCAGTCGAGTTTTTTTTTTAAAGTGCCATTTCAAGAATGAGAAATTAACCTATATCCTTGGAAAGAAATCAGCACCTTTATTACATTCAAAACATGGTTAAGTTGTAAATAGAAATGGTAAATAACAGAGTCTTTACGATACTAAGTCAATTGCATCAAATAACACAAAAATAATTAAAATCATTAATATCAAAGCTCAAGTATAAATATCCAACCTTTTTTGCCTGTTCCTCTTTCACCTTAGCTAAACGTATTTTCTCTGTTGATATTTCAATCTTCTTCCTCAGGTGCTCAAGTGCTGGACAATAAGAACATAAAAAAAAAGCAGGAACAAGTAAGAAGATGAGACTGCTCTCTGTAAGAGAAGGTTACAACTATATGTGTCTATATACATTGACAAATCCCCCCCCCTCAAACTAAAGGTGGCTGAGAAGAATCTGATTCAAACAAATTTAGTTTATATGAAATTGATGTTGAATATGTGATGTAAGCACACATTGTTTTTTTGTGAACAGGTCAACTGAAGGAGATGATGAGAATAGGAAAAACTGAAGGTGACGACGAGAATAGGAAAAACTGCATAATTTATAGAATGATTTGGGAGGTTCTACCACTTTATGACATCAGTGGTTTTCTAGGTTCTATTAGTTGGATACACTTCATGATAGGACTAGATGCCCTACCGGTGTTACTGCGTAGGTTATAGGGGTGGAAGAGAGGAGGACGTGGTCTCAGACTCTCGGCCGCCGGCGAGGGTGGCCGCCGAGGCCTGGCGCCGCTGCTGCTGCTGCAGCCCTAGAATTCCCACGGTGCTACAGTAGCGGCGGCACTGTTCACACGAGACACAGCAGGAGGTGGCTAGGGTTAGGAAATCCCGGCTCCCATCAGGAAGCCGGAAACAATTCTTGTTTCTACTTGATTATAACTGATACAGGGTTCTCTTTTTATAGAGATGACTGACTTGACCCCTAAGAAAATATCCTAACCGAATCAATCTAACATATCTCTTTCCTAACAAACCAAACAAATCTAATCTTCACACGCTACAGTACCACGTGGCCCCTGGGCCGGCTCCACTTGCCATAACATGGGCCTACGCCTTGTATAATGGGTGCCGGTCATAACATCTCTCCCCGCCTGCGCAAATAGCTCGTCCTCGAGCTGGAAGGCAGGGTAGAGGGTGCAGAACTCGTCGACGAGGGACTGTGCCGTGCGGTGGGAGCCCTGTGGGCTCGTCGAAGACTGCGCTCTGCTGCTGCAGCAACAAGTCCATCAGCAGCTGCTGGGCGTCGGCGGGGAGTGCAGCGAGGTGCTGCTGTGGAGCCGCCGCGTCGAGGCTGCGCACGCCCTGCCAAAGGACGCGTCTGCCCTCACGCCAGAAGGACAGCGTCATGGCCTCGAAATCCCACAAGATGGGACCCAAGGTCCGTAGGTAGTCGACGCCGAGGATGAAGTCGAAACAGCCCAAGTCCAATCCGACGCACGTGATGGAAAAGGACTCCGAGCCGATGCGGATGGGCACGTGGCGAGCAATGCCCTCGCAAGGGAGCCGGTCGCCGTCGGCCACGGTGACACGGAGCTGCTCACCGCCCGTCGGGGCGAGCCGTAGGCGGCGCATCGTCGCGCCATGGAGGAAGTTGTGCGTGGAGCCGGTGTCGAGTAGCGCCAACAGCCGCTCCCCTTTAACCATCACCGGGAGTAGCATCGTATTGTCCGTGCGCATCCCTGCAAGTGCGTGTAGAGAGACCACGAAAGCATTAGCGGCCGCAGGCTCCTGGGCGTCCGGAGCCGCGGGGTTGGCGACGTCATCCATCGCCGCGACATCCCCCAGCCCGTCATCGATGTAGTCGTCCGATTCGAGGTAGAAGAGCCGTGGGCACACGTGGCCGCGGACGTAGGGCTCATCACAGTTGAAGCAAAGCCCTTGTCGACGCCGCTCGGCTGCTTTCGTCCGGCGTGGTAGCGGCGAATCGGCGCACGAAGGGCGCCTGTTCGCCGCTGCTAGTCCGCCTGGGGCACAGAGGGGCTCAACCGGAGGAGCACCTTTAACGCACGCTGGGAAGGCCAGCCATGAGGAGGTCGGGCGCCTCTAGCAGCGCCGGACGATAGCCGCGCCAGCGACGCCGAATGCCCGGGCCAAATACATGGCGGTCTGAAGGTCGGGTGGATCCCGCATCTCGACGTCGACCTTGATGTGCTCGGGGAGGACACCCACGAACAGTTCCGCCTTCTAGCGAGGATTGAGGTCGCGAGCATGGCAGAGCACGGCATTATAGCGGTCTGAATACTCCTGGACCGATGATTGGAAGGGTAGCCGGGCGAGCTCGGCCACCAAGCGTCTTGCGTGCGTTGGGGGCGAAGCGAGCCGGCACGGTCGCGAAGCATTCCTAGGTCGGCATGCCTTCATCTTGTTCCAGCGCGATAGTACCAAGTTTGAGCAAATACCGCGAAGGTGGTACGAAGCTAGCCATGTGCGATCCGGCCAATGTTCGGCGGTGGCGGAAAAAAGCGCTTTCGCAGATGGTTGAGCCAATTGAGCGGATCAACGGCGCCGTCGAACGTCGGGAACTCTAGCTTGTAAAATTTGGGAGGGACATGGGCGCCGTTGGGAGCAACGGCAGACGAGTCCTCCGCGGATAGGGCGCCACCGGAGTACCCGCCTCCACCAGTGAAACAGGGTACCGTCTCATCCTCCATAGCCGATGTCACCCATTGGTCGGGGCGGTGGTGCGCCGGAGGACGCCGCGACCATGGTGCCCGCCGTGTGGTAGGGTCGTGGCCATCGTGTAGATGGGCGGAGTCACCGAGCCCATCGCCCACGACGGGATGGGAGACGGCGAGGCCGGCCACCACAGCAAGTGGAGGGCACCCCGTCTTGCTTTGATGCAGGGCATGCCGCATGGGGAAGATCGCTGCTTGCCGCGACGGCCCGGTGTGGAGGTGGTGGTGGTGCCGGCTTGTGGAGGGGGAGGTGGTGGGATGAGGCGGCGGTGGTCGCCTACATGGCCGCCATGCCATGGCAATCGCAGCCCACGTCGGCGGCCAAAGATTCCAACATCGTGGGTGCTCCCGAGGATGCAGGGCGACAACCCCGACATGGCCGGCCAGCTACCGGGCGCCGATGGCGGGGGGACAGGAGGTGGAGGTGGACGGTGACATGCGTGGATGTGGATGGAGGACCCGACATCTCTCGATACCAGTGATAGGACTAGATGCCCTACTGGTGTTATTCTGCGTGGGTTATTGGGGTGGAAGAGAGGAGGGCGTGGTCAGACTCTCGGCCGGCGAGGGGCCGTGGCGGCGAGAACGCTGCGGTAATTGCTGCTTTGCAGCCCTAGAATTCCAGCGGTGCTACAAAGAGCGGCGGCACTGCTTCACACGAGACACATCGAGGCGGCTAGGTTAGGAAATCCCGGCTCCCATCAGAAGCCGGAAACAATTCTTGTTTCGCTTGATTATAAGCGACACAGGTTCTCTTTTTATAGAGATGACCGACTTGACCCCTAAGAAAATATCCTAACCGAATCAATCTAACATATCTCTTTCCTAACAAACCAAACAAATCTAATCTTCACACGCTGATGCAGACATTGTGTGGCCCCTGGGCCGCTCCACTTGCCATAACATGGGCCACGCCTTGTATAATGGGTGCCGGTCATAACATCTCTCCCCGCTGCAAAAGCGCTCGTCCTCGAGCCGGAAGGCGAGTGTAGTAGAGTGCGAGAACTTCGTCGACGAGGGACGGTGCCGCCTGCGCAAACATCCCGTTCACCCCCCTCTCTTTCTCCACGGCGTCCCTCTCTCTGCGGCGGTGCTCGCAGATGCCTCATTGGCTTGCCCCTCGCAGCTCCCTCCCCACGCCGCGCTGCCTCATCGCCATCCGCGGCGGCGCTTCAGCCTTGCCTCCCAAGCCCAGAGCCCGTCGTCACTGCGGCCATCCCTCCTCGAGCGAGCTTGTCGGCGTCGGGATGCGGTCCTCCCCGCTCAACGCCGCCCATGCCCCCTCGCTAGCCACTCCCCCCACCCCCCCCCCTCGCCGCCCGCCACACGCGCTCTTCCTCTATTAGCCGCCGCGCGCTTGCCCTCGCCCACCGCTGCCATCGTGGGTGACCTGATTCTTCCGCTCAAGATGGATGTGATAACGGTAAAGTCCGGATGTTTTGTGTATTTATTTCATTTGTTTCAATTGTTCCTTTCTCTTGTTGCGATTTTGTTCACTTTTTCCGGGATTTCTATTCGATTTTTGCTTGCCCCTCTCTATATGATTTTGTGATGTTTCAATGTTTGATTTTGCATGTTGCAATGGTTGATTTGAGATGTTAAGGTGGGAATTGGTGTTGCCATGGGGTATCCTTCTTCCTCATTGGTGACTTCATGAAGGCAACGCTTTCATGTTGCAGTGAATAATTTGATGTTGCAAAGAGCATTGTTACGATGTTGCAACAAGTAGTATTTCTTTGTTGCATTAGTCTTTTTTTTCGTTGTTGCATGAGTTATTATCGGATGTTTCAATAGCTGAATTGCAAAGTCTCCTCTTACGGGAAAAAAGGGATTTCGATCGGATGTTGCATGAAACATCTCCATTTGTTCCAATGAGAATTCGTTTTTCTTAGAATCTCATGGGATCGATGATGTTATTCTTATCATATATTTCTCATTGTTGCAAACGATAACTTATGATGTTTCATCTCACATTGCTCCATGTTACATGGATCGTCCGATGGAAAATTTCCCATCGGACGTTCGGCAATGGGCCTTGATGGGGATGGGGCGCGGAGGCAACAGGCGTGCGGATGGCGGCGTCGAGGGGACGGGACGCCACGAGTGGCGCGGCAGCGCGCCTCTGTTCTATTACGCCAGGCGAGGATAGCGGATAGGTGCGCTCGTTTCTCTGTTGAATCGTTACGCGGGCAGGGATAACAGATGAATCTGACGGCTCCTATTCCTCCAATCGGATGGCCCCGAGCTGCGTCCGGAAATGTCCTGGTGCCAGACATCCGGGCGCTAGTCGTCCCGTTCTATTAATTATGAGGACTGGACTGGACTGGACAGGGCATTGGTTTAGTTGGACTTCTGCTGGATTCCTATGTTTGGATTTTGGATGTGCATCCATTCTCAGGTCTAGTGAGAGTGAGTAGTGATCACCTGTGCAGTGCTGCCGGCAGCTACCAACAAGCAGCATTTTGAGGGAGAAAGCCCATTCCCTGTAATTTCGACCAGTAAGCTTCACATCCAGGACAGGTAAACCAAACGAAACTGGTGCAGAACTGGGTGATGGCACAACACCACCAGAAGAAGTTGCTGGGCCATGGAAGAAGCTGGCAATGGATAGCAGACCGGCACAGCAACACAAGCAGCACAGCAGCACGGGCACCCCCTTCAGCAGGTGCTGGGTGGGATGGAATGGAAGAAGGAAAGAGGGAGGAGCCCCACACCCGCTTCAACCAGGGACGCAGAGGATGCAGAACCGCACTGGGGTGCCGCCTCAACCAGCGACACAGAGGATAGGCGTGGCCCCCAGCTGCCGCGATGGGTGGAGAAAGAAGAGCCTGCGCATGGCACAAGGGAGGGCAACGCCGCATTAGAAGTCAGGGAGGGTAGCAGGCTTACTGGAGAGGAGAGGCAACATTCTGCGGTGAGGCATGAGAGCTACGGCGGCTGGAATTGGTTGGCTCTGTTACCATGTTAGAGAAGAATGACTTGTCTATAATTACACTCAGTCAAGGTTACAAGTATACAGAATAAAGATTATGGGCCAAAAGGGCCATAAGGCCTACATGGGCCACAAAAGGAGAAGACTATATATGCCTATATACATTAACACTCTATATATAAATTATCATAGTAGGTGAATCAAAGGTACTGAAGATAAGAATGTTCTGTGTATAGAAGGTGAACTATATGTGCTAATTCCCCTAAAAAAAATATATGTGCTATTGGAAAACATGTTACATACCTGCTTTCTTTGGTCCAGCTGTCAGTTTCATTTCAAAAGTAAGACTCTCTAACTCCTTTTCTACATCACGAATTTTGGAATAGTTCTCCTGAATGTATCTGAGAAATAGAGAAATTATAAATGAGTTAAACTCATGGTGAATTGATGATACACCACATAAGTTTAAACTTATTAAAGAAAGAAAGATGAATACGGGCATATACATCAGTCAATATTCTACAGTTACCAGTTCCTGATTTCAAAAAATAAATGTGCCCCAGAAATTGTTACAATGTCAAGAAACATAACCATGTGACCCTGGCTGCAACAAAGATGCAGCTCTGAAGACTGATGTCTCAAATTCCAATATTCCAAGACCCAAGTAAGCTCTCTAGGAAAGCACAACTGAATAGAGAAATACACAAAGACACAGTAAGAGATTGTACAGAAGCAATTTGGGCATTAGCCTATATAATGAGTAAAGTCCATGGCCAGTCCATAAACTTGTCACGGTGTATCAAGTTGGCCCAGGAACTCGAAGAATAGATTTTTAAGCCCATAATCACTGTTCGGTTCTCACTGTCATACATACAGGTGGCGACATGTGCGACATGCATAAATGGCCTTGCCACCGTGGAGCATATATGTGGAAAGGGCACACCAAGCTCGTTGTAAAAATAGCAAAAGTACTTGTTCTTCCCCGGGTCTCTCGTTCTTGGTCAATCCCAACACTTTGACTTCATCGTCCCGTGGGGTGACAGAGAGGAGTGGTGATCAATGGCTTGCAGACCTGTCGGTGAAAGAAGAGTACGGAGGGAATCAATCAAAGCTGGAGCAGTCCACCATCGACACTTGGAAGGATGGTGGCGAGATTGTGAGGGAAAAAGGAACCTGTGCCCATGTATGGTGAGTTCATCTTTGCCCTCGCCGTGTTAATTCCTATGGTTTTTAGTCAAATTAGAGTTATAGGTGTTGGTTGGGCTAGGAAAGCTTGATTTTGGCATCTATGGTGGTGGAATTTGGTCAATCTTGTTCGAATTATTAGGGTTTTGGCACCATGATAATGTAGGTCCTTGTAGAGAGGAAATCGTAGTTGGCATTCACCATGGAGGATTTTTTGTTAGTTTCTCAGGTCTTTTATGGTTGAGAAAACTGACTACTTTGATTGGATTAATTCAGATGCTTGGATGCCTCTGTGCTTTGAGGACTTCACCCAGCAGCTAGGATATGGGAGTAACCCAAGCATGAAGGTTTATTGGTTACCAGGGAAGGCGCTAGGAAATAGTTTGAAGGTTGCTTCTGATCATGATACCAATATTATGGTCTCTGTTCTTAAAAATTTTAATAATTTGGTAGCTTATTTTGATCATGAGGGCAATATTGCGTGTATTGACTAGGATGCCATAGTTGCCAATCCAGTATCTGAGTGCCCTAAGGTGATTAGCCTCAAGAAAGTGCATTACGCGAACAGGAAACCTGGTGAGAAGTTGCCTGTGTTTTACACTAGTTTGAAGAACACAAAATTTGAGCAATTCGTTGCAGGCAAGGCAAAGAAACAGGCCCAAAAGTGGCGAGGGGAGCTGATGAGGATTCTGTAGACATTGACAATGAGATAGATGATGGAGATGATGATTTGTTGGAGGGCAATATGGATATACCTGTAGAAGAGCTCAAAGGGGACAATGAAGCCAAAGGAAGCAAAAGGCATCTGAAACAAGCAGACCAGTACGAGCATATGATGAAGATGAGATAGATGATAAAGCTCTTGTACTTCCTGAATCAGATACGGAAGAGGAAGGTAGGCTTAGGTCAGGGAAGATATGAATATTGAATAGTCCAACTTTCTCTATTGGACTTGTGTTTCCATCTGAAAAGCATAGAAATGCTATTGTTGACTATAGTGTGAGGAACAGGGTTGACAACTTGAGATCAAGCTGCCCAGGAATGACAAAGACAAGGTTCAGGTTTAACTGTGCAGAGGGCTGCCCATGGAACCTGCATGCTATGCAGCATGGATACGGATACGCATATGGTATGGGCGGATACAAATACGCGGATACAACATTTTTCTAAAGAAAATGACATGCAGATACATTTTAGTATTTTTTAATAAATAAATAATAAGGATTTTTTTATAAATTCTAAAAGCAGTAACACACTAGCAGGAACTTGAAATTGCCTTGGATTCTTGCCATTGTGCTGTTCTGCTCATTTCATCAATAAATCCACACTTCCATTTAGCCAACACTCCGACAGCTAGGTATACCAAGCATCCCCATCCAATCTTCCAAACTTGCAAAATCCAAATGAGAACATATAAGCGCTTACTGCAGAAGTAGAACTTGTCAAATCATGGGAGGATTCAACTAAAGGCCAGTTTGGATCCTATTAGGGTTATAATAGTCAGCTGAAATCATCTGATTGTGATCCAAACAGGTTGGATTATAGGATGAATTATTATAATCAAAACACCAGAATACAAGAATCATGGCCCAGGACTGTTCTCTTGAACTTATCAGCCTAGCTTATCAGCCATGGAACAGTGTTTTTCTCTCACACCAAATCAGCTTCAACCGGCTTATCAGCCACCGAAATCATCAGCCGAACAGCAAGCACTTAATGACCAACGTACCCTTTCACCAGATCCGTCCACTCCTAATAAATAATGGCCAATACTAAAGGGTTGGATATGGATAGGTATTGTCACTTCAACAATAATCCACCACAAATAATCCAAGGATCCAAACCCTCCTGATTATTATAATCAGAATCCAGATTATAATAATCAGATGAATAATCCAGATTACAATAATCGTCCTATGATCCAAACAGGGCCTAAGTACATCACTTTTAACTTGGACAGTGAGGCTTCAGGCTTGGAGGAGATGAGTAACACTGATTCGATTCCTTTCCACTGTCAATTCCAGTTCCAGTCAAGATTAATTCAACATTGCTTCAAGCAAAGAGTCTATAGTTTAATTTGACATGGGGAACAGGGGAGGAAGAGGCTACATGAGAGGAGAGGATACAGGGAAGAAATAACCGCTAACTCATCACCGGCTTGCTGCCAACTTATCACCGGCAGGGTGGTGAAGCTCGTCGCAGCGCTGTGTGCGTGAGGCGTCTGCAAATGGGCATCGTACACCTTGCGAGTGGCGTGTGTCGCCACAGCTGCTGCTTGCTGGAGCATGCCATCAGCACTGCATCTCCTCGCAGGAAGGGACAGGTAGGCGAGCAGGAAACTGAGTGAGCGGTGGTGGTGTGCTTGTGGTGTCTGCTGGTTCGCCAATGCGTGGTGCACATTTGAGTAGAGGGTTTGGGCAACACAAGGAAGCATGTGTTGATAGTGCTATATAGTAGGCCTACTGGACTCAATACAGTCTCCACTCACGTATAAAAAATTCTCTGATTTATTTTTTTCCAGATACTCCATGCTGTATCCCACACATATCCGTGGATACATATCCAATACAGGGTATGAGGCTGACCTTACGTATCCATGCAAGACAGCCTATATGCTTCCATGGATAGCAAGGTAAAGTGCTTTGTGGTGAAGACATGTTATGGGGTATACAAATGCCAGAAAGAGTGGGTACGGAGGAGATGCACTTCTAATTAGCTGGCTGCTAAATACATTGATTCCTTCAGAACTAATGATGAGTATAGCCGGCTAGTTCAAAAAGTTTAGAACTTGACACCCTCCAAGAGCAAGTTGGCAAGAGCTAGAAGACTGAACTTGAAGGCTGTACATGGAGATGATGTGCGGCGGTACAACTTTGGGACTATGGTCATGAGCTAAGGCATAAGGAGAAGTAATCCTGAGAGCTCATTGTACATTAATCTTGCTGGCAACCTTTTCAGTTCCTGCTACATGTCTATTGATGACTGCAAGAGGGGTTTTTTGACTGGTTCTAAGCCCATAATCTGCCATCATTGGTGCCATATTAAGACCAAGTATTGAGGCCAGCTTTTGACAGTTGTGGGTATGGATCCAAATGACTATCTTATCGCTATGGCCGTTGTTGAGGTAGAAGTAGAACCGTAAAAACACTTGCTTCATGGAAATGGTTTCTTTGAAACCCGTAAGGATTATCTGTACATAGAGAACACCTACCCCTGGACATGATGACTGGTAAGCAAAAGGTACGATTTACTGACTTGGGTTTTGTTGTTGTTTAAGTTGTGTGATGAAGCAACCTTTTCAGATGATACCAAGAAGCTGGTAGCAAATACACAGGCTCAACTACAAGAGGCTGCGCAAGCTGCACTAGCTGCAACTGCAACTCTGTTCGACAAGTTACTGAACCAAATGTATAATGTATGTTTGTAGAAGTAATGCTACTAGAACTCATATATGAATCAAAACTGCATATCAGGATTAGCAAATAAACACAAATTGAGAATAGATGTCCATAAGGAGCTGCTAATTTTACATGAAATCATATATTGGACAATAGCCTGTTACAGAGAACCTTAGGATTAACGGTCCTTCAATGCCCCCATTGTGATTTTTTGCCTAATCGACTTCATGGTAATGGCAGTTATAGCACTTAGTATTTTGAACAGTTCAACATGTTAATTAATTCCCAATCTGACTCCTCACTCCTTTACTGTACTCACACTATATTGTGGACTTCTACACATGTTCCTTTTATTGTAAAGGTTTGAGGAGCATATGCTTCTGATTTATCTGATTATCTCTTATTTGTGTGATATAATTGGTCACATCAGGAGAAAATAATTCAACAGAGGCTTGTGCACTTGGATTAGTTCATCTTATATACCTACATAGATGGAGACCACTACAATCTTTTATTGTTATAAGGCTTCCACCAGAATGAGCCACGTTGCCCAAGAAGTTTAGACCATCTGATTTATTCATTTGGCTTAATCTCTATCATCCATCTGTGTTACAGTTATTGATTGCGTTAATTAATTCCTATTGTAACAGGAATGCCACTAATGCCCTTGACACAGTTTCCCCAAACACCATGTCCCTTCATTTAACCCTCTTTGCTCAAACAATTTCATCGTCCACTAAACAAGTCATTCCCCACTACCACAAATTCTAATTCCTTCTCTCACTATCCCATGTCATCAACACAGTGTCAAGGGAGCTGAACAGTCGATTGATACATTAATATACCCCCCTTCGAAAGCCGCAGATGAGCAGTCAAGGCACCAACTGGTGGCAGCTACCATGATCCAGAGGCATCCACCCCAAGCCTTCTCTAGCAGTAAGGCCCAATATACAGGTGCCCCAAGTGTTGCACTATTTCATGCCTATAATGCTACATATGTGTGATTCTGTCCCTACTCCCATCATTTTATTTATCGCCACAAATACCATGGTAGGTGGACATATCTGCAGGCCACAAATTTCAGTCTGAGATCCATAATTCCATTCCTGGGCACTATGTGTTCGATACTCTTCTTAATGCATCAATTCAGTTGCGCCATGCTAGAATTAAGGTCCTGGTATTGTTGATGTAATTGCAGGTTCTATTATTTACAAAAGCACCGTTGACTAACCTTTCTAATGTAGTTCAAATGCAAGGTAAAGGTATCTAAATGTTTAGATACGATTTAGAAGGGAGTGTAAAACTATCAGTTATATCCTCTAATTTTCTCATGATCATTATTTCTCATGCAGTCATGCTTCCTATGTACCGAATTCAAGTCACCATTTTTCTTTCTTTAATCTGGTTTCACATGACTGTGTATCAGTATTATTTAACACAAAAATCTTAGAAATTTCTGCAGCAACACGCAGATATCACCCGGTTCCTCTTGATACTGCTGCAAATTTAACTCGTGTACGGTGTACACCCATCGATTTGCAAATGCTCAAGATGTCTGTCCACATAAATGAAAGGGGCTGACGTAGATCCACGATTTTGGACAACAGAATCTAAAATTAGGGGAACAGAGGAATGGCTTACTTCTTCAGCTGCAGCTGCTCCTCCAAAATGACCTGCCAACAAGCCACCCGACTAGTAAGAAGCCCGAAACCCAACAAACACTGAACCATTGATGAACCAAGAACGCGTCTAAGGAGGAAGGGAGGGGGTGTGCCGGGATGCGGACCTTCTCGGTGTAGGCGATTACGGGAGAGTCTCGAGCGAGGCCGTCAGGGCCGATCTCCGGCATCAAGGACGCTGGATATGACGGCGGCGGCGCCGCCATTTCGCTGGATCTCCTGTGTACCCGTTTAAACTTTTTCGCTTTATTTCTTTTCCTCGCTTGGATGCCGTCGCCGCGACTCGTGCGCGAGTTGCGGCCACGCCTGGTCACTTGGACGGAGGCACGCACGGCGGCCGCGCCTTGGATGCCGCCGCCACCGCTCCTGCGAGAAGACGAGAGAGGGACTTGCCGCCACCGCTCCCGCGCCTTGGTGGGCCTTGGATGCTCGTGTTATCTCGTTGACTTGCAATACAAGGTTCAAAAAAAGAGAGAGAGAGAGAGAGAGAGAGAGAAGGAAAACATACAAGAACGCCTGCGAATACAGAAACTTACTTCAAACACACCGTCTATTTCTCTATTGGCTGGCCATCCATTTTCACGTCACATATATTTTGCTCCCAACACCAGCAACATTGACTAATACAGGCTACCCAAACTAGTCCCAATAGAGAATGACAAGCGGGTCCCACATGTCATCCTCTTCAATATTGGGCGGAGCAGACGTGGCCGAAGCTTGGCCGGGAGCAGAGTTGGCCGGTGCAGAGGTCGCCGGGAGCTCGTGGAAAGCCAGCCACGCGCCGGGGAACGCCGGAGCAGAGGTGGTGCCATGGGCATGGGACGTCGCCATGGCCGTCCGCGTGCGATGGGGGAGCCGCGGCTGCTGGGGATGCCCGTGCTTCCTCCCACGGCGGCATGGTCGTGGAGCTACGCCGGCATGGCCACGCCCGCCGGTGGAAGCCCGTGCTTCCTCCTGTGCCGCCCTCGCAGAGCCGCCCGCGTCGGGGCTCTGGGGCCGGCTGTGGCGGCGGGATCTGGGGCTAGAGGTGGGCATGTCGACGGGGAGGAGGCCGCGTCGAGGAGCTCCGCCGCACCGGGGGCTGGGCCGTCGGGCTGTTGCGTACCAAGAAGAGCGGAAGACGAGCACGTGGGGTGAGTAAAAAATAGGTAGCCAAATTTGTTGGACCAACAAATATAGGTAGTAAGAGAAAATTTGTTGAGCCAACAAAACTAAGTAGTCTGATAGGTAGCTGCTGGAATGCGTTTTTTTACCTCCACTACACAAATATAGGATATGTAGTGGTTTTATGTAGCCTGCTCGAGATGCTCTTAGACAATAGACAGCGATCCCAACAAACTTGCACAGATGGCCCTATATAGAAAATAAAAATAACAAACAAGCAGACAGGGTACTGTTCTACCACTAGACGTGGTGTTCTGAGGGCTAACTCCCAGTGTTGAACGTCTAGCGGCTGCCTGGTTCGAACCAAGGCTGGAAGCTCACTGTTGACAGTCGCCGAGGGAAACTCAAGCTCAATCCACTCTTCATCCTACCGCAACGCCCACAGCCGTTGCTACATCCTTGACGTAGATCGCCATCGGCACCACCGCCTCTCCGAGAGGACGAAACGCCGAACTACGTAGACTCATGTACAAGAGCCGACAAAGTCGGACTCCACCTCCACACACTCGTCGATGGCACCAGAGCAAAGTACCACCAAGACGGGAAAGGACACGAGAGGACCTTATTTCTTGGCGAAAACGCCGTCGTCAAAAACCTAAACCTAGATCTACTAGGACCTCTACCACCGACCAGCAAGGGACCAGCGATCTCCACCGCCTCGTGAAGGCCCAAGGACCATCGGAGGCATGGAAGACAGCCCCCCTCCCCCGGCGGAGACCGGCGCTCTCTCTTCCAACTCTCTGGTTCGAGTCCTATTTGGAGGGCACAGTTCCAAAATTTTCATGATGTACTTGCAAAATCTCACGTTTATCTAAGATGTCTCTTGAGAGATACACTAGGGCTAAAGTTTAGCCCGTCACATCGGATGTTTGATGCTAATTAGAAGTATTAAATATAAGTTAATTATAAAACTAATTACATAAAATGTGGGCTAATTCACGAGATGAATCTGTTAAGTCTAATTATTCCATGATTTGACAATATGGTGCTACAGTAAATATGTGCTAACGAGAGATTAATTAGGCATAATAGATTTGTCTCGTGAATTAGCCACGATTTTCTGTAATTAATTTTATAATTAGTTCATGCTTAGTCATCCTAATTATTAGTTTTCGAACATCTGATGTGACGAGGGCTAAACTTTAGCCAACGACAATGCAACAGCGTGGCAGCCCCGGTGCGGGTGGGCCCGACGCAGGAAGGGCTCCGGCACGAGCCAACCCGGTCATGGGCATCTCAGCACGGTGGCCCTCGACGGTAGGTGCGGGGCCCTCATTTCAGTAGGCGGCCGGCATCAGCATCGCGGTGGCAGCAGCGGAGTAGATGCCCTTTCTTGGCTCTTCTCCAAGCAATTGCTCGTCGGCAGCTGCTCCCGCGACTATGCGACGTGCTTCAGGCATTTTGCTGCCACTCCACTTCCCTTCTTTTCTTCGTGTCCAAAGTTGGCTGTTAGCCGGCTACCGCACCGGTGATTTCGTCAGTGTGGGTGGATCCGTCTTTCCCCAATTGATCTATCTCATATCAGCCATACTTATCAGCCATGATATAATATTTTTCTCTCACAACAAAACAGCATTAACCGGCTTATAAACCACAGAAACGATCAAGCGATAAGAGTGCTGGAGGCCAGGAAGCAGCGCTGGTAAGGTGGAGGGTTGCGGGGCAGACACCAGGCTTGCGACGAGGAACAGGCGACCGACAATCGCGTGCTGTGCACATGGTTCCCGAGACGCGAAGTGGGGCTCACGGGCCACACGACGGAGTGGCGACCAGGTCGAGCGTCGCTGGCGCGTGGTGTCCGAGATACGGGGTGGGAGCTTACCCATGACACGAGGGAGCGGCAACGGCCATGAGGTGGAGCGTTGATGTCCCCATACTCATCTCTTTCTACTCGTTATGTGGTACATCTCAACTCGACATATTTCTCCTTCTCTAGACTTACAACGTAAACATAAATTTGTATCTAATTATGCATTTGCTATTACCAGTCCATCAACCCGTTAGAACCAACATTAGTTATTGTTTTCTTTGTTTATTCTGTAATACAACAGAAGATACTCTATAGTCCCTATCTATCTGTGATAAACTTATCTTTAACTAAATGTTTGTTTTGTCTACATCCATAGTTTTTCCCTTTGCATGTTGTCGTGTTTCGAGTAAACACCAACTAGTAAATTTATATTTGTTGCGTGTTGAGCCTGGATGGTGTGCTAAAAGACACAAGGTTTATACTGGTTCGGGCAGAATATTCCTACGTTCAGTCTGCTGCTGTTGCTCGTGTTATTAGCACTGAAAGGTTCGTAGTAAGGGGTACAAACGGTCGAGAGAGGGACAGGTCCCAAGTCTCTGATGGAAAGGTCGAACGAGTGCTAAGAGCTCGGTTGCTGCTCCGCTGTGTGTTATGTGATGTGTGGTGTGTCGAATTGATCGGTCCCCTTAGTGGGGTGCCCTGCCCTCCCTTTTATAGATCAAGGGGGAGCATGGATTATAGATGGGAGAAAGAGAAAAAACCAGAGGCAGAGAAGATCATTCGAAGGTGCTGGGTCTTCCTTATCCTTTGAGCATGTCCCCCTGACACGACAGACGGCGCCAGGGATAGCACGTTCGCTGATCCTGATAGGGCCGTACTCTGGCTTCGTTCAGCAAGTAGTCACGTCTCGTTCCGCCCCGGCAGGCGGCGCGACGCACCAGGGTGCCAAGCCACGACCCTATGGGGAGCAGACGGCCTAGAGGCCCCACGTTCGTTACTATAGATGACATGAGTTTCCTTCTTGGACCGTAGTGGTTGCCATATGTTTCTGTCAGGATTCGTGTCCGAGGGCAAATGTCGACGCCCATAACACTGTAGGATAAATGTCGGCGCCCGCAACACTGTTTGGGCTCTGACATGCCTGGAATGGCTTAAAGCGCTTGTCTGGTCCTATCCTGATGGCACTTTCCTACAGGCGTGCAGAGTATGGTCCTCGGTATTGCGGTTGACTTGAGTGTCTCGTCTTATCTGCACGCGTAGTTATGGCGAGGCGGAGTCTGCCCCCAGACGTCGGGTGAGACGGAGTCTGCCCCCGGACGTCGGGCGAGGCAGAGTCCGCCCTCAGACGTCGGGCGAGCTAGCCCTTGGACGTCGGGCGAGGCGGAGCCTGCCCCTAGACGTCGGGCGAGACGGAGCCTGCCCCTAGACGTCGGGCGAGGTGGAGCCCAACCCTCGGACGTCGGGCAAGGCGGAGCCTGTCCCTAGACGTCGGGCGAGGCGGAGCCAGCTCCTGGACATTGGGTGAGGCGGAGCCTGCCCCCAGACGTCGGGCGAGGCGGAGTCTGCCCTCGGACATCGGGCGGGCGGGCTCTGCCCCGCACGTCGGGCGAGAGGTCGCCCTCTCGGACATCGGGCGAGGCGGGGCCTGCCCCCAGACGTCGAGCGAGGCAAAGCCTGCCCTCGGACGTCGGGCGAGGCGGAGCCCAGCAATCGAACGTCGGGCGAGGCGGAGCCTGCCCCCAAACGTCAGGCGAAGCAGAGCCCAGCCCTTGGGGGTCGGGCGAGGCGCAGCCAGCCCTCGGACGTCGGGCGAGGCAGAGTCTGCTCCTAGATGTCAGGCGAGGTGGAGCCTAGCCCTCGGGGGCCGGCCGAGGCGAAGCTAGCCCTCGGACATCGGGCGAGGTGGAGTCTGCCCCCAGAGGTCGGGCGAGGCGGAGCCAGCCTTCAGGGATCGGGCGAGGTGAAGCCAACCTTCGATCGTTGGGCAAGAAGTGTAGTTGCGTTCTTGTCTGTTCGGAAGCATCAACGTTTGATGATTGAATACAGCTCGCATCTCTGGAGGTAACTAGAGCTTATAAGCTACCCTTCCACTTCGCTCGATGATCTTGTAAGGGCCTAAATATCTAGGTGCTAGTTTCCTTTTCACACCAAACCGTTGCACCTTTTTCATGAGTGATACTTTGAGGTATACATTGTCACCTACCTCAAATTCAATAGGCCTTCTTCTCTTGTCGGCATAACTCTTTTGCCTAGACTGAGCGACTTTCATATGTTGTTGGACAAAATGTACTTATTCCTCAGCTTCTGTGACAAAATCAATGCCATAGTATCTCCTTTCTCCGAGCTCAACCCAATTCAAAGGAGTTCTACATTTTTGACCATACAAGCCCTCAAAAGGAGCCATCTTGATGCTTGCTTGATAACTGTTGTTATAGGGAAACTCAGCTAAAGGTAGCCATTTTTCCCATGAACCCTTGGAAGAGATCACACATGCCTCAGCATGTCTTCTAGGATTTGATTTATTCGCTCAGTCTGTCCGGAGGTCTGAGGGTGATATGTTGAGCTTCGAACTAGAATGGTACCTAACCGCTTTGTGCAAGTGCTCCCAAAACCGAGCAGTGAATTGAGATCGCCTATCTGACACAATTGTTCTTGGTGCCCCATGCAAGCGTACTATCTGAGCTATGTAAATTTATGCATACCGATGCGGTCGATAGTTGGTTCTTATGGGAATAAAGTGTGCGGATTTAGTCAAACAGTCTACAATTACCCATATCGAGTCAAAACCATTCTGAGTAGTTGGGAGTCCAACAATAAAATCCATGTTGATCTCCTCCCATTTCCATCCTGGAATAGATAAAGGTTGGAGCAACCCAACAAGTTTCAAATGATCCACCTTGACCCTACTGCAAGTATCACATCTAGCAACATAGGAGGCTATTTCTTTCTTCATCTTAGTCCACCAAAAATGGGTTTTTAAATCTTGGTACATTTTGCTACTACCCGGATGGATGGACAACTTGGACGAGTGAGCTTCATCTAGGATTTGATTTCTAAGTTCACAGTCTTATGGTACCACTAGTCAGTTCTTGAACCATAGTACACCTCTTTCATCAAACCTAAAATGCTTGGTTTCCTATTCCTTCATCTTTCTCTTTATGTGAAACACACCTACATCTGTCTTCTGTAGTTCTATGATTTTGCTCTCAAGTGAACAACTGATAGTGATGTTGTGTAGCACAACATGATGCAATAGATTAAACCCATCTTCCAACAAGGCTTCTAAGGTGTTACAATGAGATTTCTGACTAAGTGCATCTGCTACAACATTGGATTTTCTCGGATGATAGTGCACTTCTAAATTATAGTCCTTAATCAGCTCTAACCACCTTCGTTGCCTCAGGTTCAGTTCAGGTTGAGTGAAGATGTATTTGAGACTTTTGTGATCAGTGTATATGTGGCATACATTTCCCAACAAGTAATATCTCCCTATCTTCAACGCATGAACAACTATTGCGAGCTCTAAATCATGTGTGGGATAGTTGACTTCATGCTTTCTCAATTGTTGAGAAGCATAGGCAATAACTCAACCTTCTTGCATGAGCACACACCCCAAACCTGTACCCGATGCATCACAAAACACATCAAAAGGCTTTTCAATATCGAGTTGTGCCAAAACAGGAGCAGTTGTTAGCAAGGTTCATAGAGTGTGAAAAGTAGCCTCACACTCTGGAGTCCAATTAAACTTTTCATCCTTCTAAAGTAATCTGGTCATGGGCTTAGCTATTTTGGAAAAGTCAGGAATGAAATGACGATAATAGCCTGCTAGCCCTAGAAAACTCCAAACTTCATGAACCGAAGTTGGGGCCTTCCAATCCATGACCTCTTGTACTTTAGATGGGTCTACAGAGATTCCATCTTCAGATAATATATGACCCAAGAAAGGTACTTTCTTCAGTCAGAATTTACACTTGCTAAACTTTGCATACAATTTATGCTCTCTCAGCCTAGACAAGACAACTCTCAGATGCTCTGCATGATCTGCCTCATTCTCAGAGTAAATCAGGATATCATCGATAAACACGACCACAAACTTTTCAAGCTCGGGCATGAACACCGAATTCATCAGGTACATGAAATAGGCAGGAGCATTTGTTAGTCCAAAAGACATGACCAAATACTCATACAAGTCGTATCTAGTGGAGAAAGTTGTCTTAGGTATATCCTCTGGACTGATCTTAATTTGGTGGTAGCCTGATCTCAAATCGATCTTAGAGAATACATTTGTGCTTGCCAATTGATCAAACAAAATATCAATACGAGGCAAAGGATACTTGTTCTTAATGATTACAGCATTAAGCGCCCTATAGTCCACACACATCCGTAACGATTTGTCCTTTTTCTTCACAAATAAAGCTGGACAACCCTAGGGAGACGAACTAGGTTGAATGAGACCTTTGTCCAAAAGTTCTTGTAGCTAAATTTTAAGTTCTGCTAACTCATTGGGTGACATCCTATAGGGTCTTCTTGAGATAGGTGCTGTACCTGACACCAACTCAATCTTAAACTCCACATCCCTATCTAGCGACAAACCAGACAATTCGTCTGGGAAATACATCAGGGAACTCGCAAACTACTGGAATATAACAGAGATTAGTGGTTTGGATGGCACATGACAAGTTTTGAAGATCAAAACTTTTGAGAAGTGGTACTAGAAAAGCATTACCCCCCTTGGGTTCCCTCAACATAATTGTTCTAGTGGATGTGTCAATGAGAACTCCATGACCACTCATCCAACTCATGCCCAAAATCACATCTATGGCTAACCTTGGCAATACTATGAGATCCACAGTATATTCCCTCTCTTGTATAGAGATAAGCACATCTCTAACTATTTGGTTTGTAGAGATAGTAGCTCTAGCAGAACTTATACTATAACCACCCTTGTCTACCTCAAGTATCTTCTGATCATGCTTAGATGCAATTGTTTGGCTTATAAACGAATGAGAAGCTCCATAATCAAATAAAACAATTGCGGGGTGCTTGTTTATAAGAAACATACCAGCAGTCATGACTTCCCCTACGGGAATCTCCTCCACGGCTATATAGTGCACGTATCTAGGACATGCCTTTGAATTAGCTTGCTTTTGGTTGCCTTGATTATGATTTGCACCCTTTTATATGGGCATTCCCTAGCCCAATGGCTGATTTGGTTGCAATTAAAGCATGACAGATTGATTTTTGGCCTTGTGGAGCTTCCTTGGCCTATGTTACCCTTGGGCAGCGCAATGGTGAATGCCTTGCAAAATACCTTTTGAGGATGACTAGCCTGGGCTTTCTGCTGGGGAGGCCTGAATTTAGGTGCTGGGGACGGAATTGTGGCCTAGGTGCCAATGGAGCCCTAGAGTGAGAGGAACCTGAGGCACCTACCTCAGCTGCCCTCTTGTGGCCTTTTGCTACTGTATGTAGGTTGTTCTGGTTTTACTATGTCAGGGCATCACTAACAATGTCGTTGTATGTAGCACATTTGGAGTTGGCCATTGTTTTCATCAACTTGGTGCTAAGGCCTCTCTTAAAACTATCAATCTTCTTTGCTTCTGTATCAACAAATTCTAGGGCATAGCGGGACAAGTTATTGAATGCATGCATATACTATATAAGAGTCTTGGTCCCTTGGGTGAGCTTCATGAACTCAGTTGCCTTCATGCGCATCAGCCTAGGGGGAATATGATGCCCCCCTAAATGCTGCCTTGAATTGATCCTAGGTGACATTTGCATTTGCAGGTAGGGAAGATAGATAATGGGTCCACCAGATTCCTACTGGCCTTGACAACCGATGGGATGCATACTCTGCCTTCATGGGTTCAGTGACTCTAAGCAAGTGGAACTTTTGCTCAATGGTATTCAACCACTCATCTGGTTGGAGTGGTTCTTCTGCCTCTTTGAAGACCAGGGGTTAGTGTCCTAAAAATCCTTGAAGGAGCTATACATGTTTGGCTTAGGCCCTTGGTTTTGCTGGTGGGGCATGAGCGGTATTCTGCGCAACAAGGCGTAGTGTTTCTTCCATCACTCTTTGATTCCCCAAGAACTGCGTGAAAAATTCATTCACAGAGGGTGGCGGTGGTGGTGGTAGGTCACCATCATCGCCACCATTTTGGCTGGTGCTTGCCCCAGCGCATGTGCGAGGCATCTGCAAAATTGCAACAATAAGTGATTATTGGATGATGTCAAGAGATTGTAGAAGAATTTTGTAATCATGCCAAACTGATATTACTAGAGAGAATCTTAAATTCATAAATAAAACAGAGGCACGATAATTCATTCTCACAACATAACATCACCAATTTCATCACTTATCATACTCGCAACACATTAACATGCATGTCACATTTCACCAGCAAAACGAAAATTGGGATTTAATTAAAATTCCAACCATCATGGACCATCATGCAAGGTTCCAATGTTACATTACCGATACATCTGAAGATCGAAACTTAAATCACATGCCCATTACATAAAAGATCAAAAAAGATAAGGAGCTAGCGCATCTAGCTAAGCACTATAGCTGAGTTATGTCTCGGAGTGGTCACTGTCAACACCGGACATAGCATTTGCCTCGTCATTGTCCACAGGCACAAGTTGTTCTTCCTCTTCCCAACCGTCATCTTCCACGAACATTTCTAGATCTTCCTCTTCTTCTTTCGCGGCTTCTAGGGGAGGAATAGGATTAATGTGTTGTTGAGGCGATGAACATCATGCTGAAGCTTCGCAATGGTGTTTTGGTGCTCCTAAATCTAACACCGGTACTCCGCCTCCCTCCGACAGTAGTCATTCTCTAGCCGCCCATCTAGAACCATAGTCCTAGTCCTAGTCCTAGCCTCCTCTCTAGCCTTTGCAAGATAGTAGGCCTCATCCCTCTGCTAGATGGCCTGCACCCTCTGAGCATGAGCGGCCTGTGTCTCTGCCTGTGCTGTGCTCCTATCTGCAACAACATTCTCCATCTAAGGGCGTGTTTGGTGTGGCTCCCACATAGCTCCGGCTCTGGCTCCGGCAGCAGAGCCGCACCAAATGCTACAGGCCGGAGGAGCCCTTCTACCATGAAATGAGAGAGCAGAAGCCGTTTTGGCGTACGGCAGGTGAAGCCTCGATTTGAGGCTCCGGCACTCTGGCTCCGGCTCTCGCACAAGAGCAGGTCGAGTGGAGCCTGGCCAAACATGTTCTAAGTCTAGAGGGCTCCTAACGCTATATGAGCATCAGCAGTGTCCCAAAGAGCCTCCCTAACTGTCTTCTTATGCTTACACACACGCTTCTATAGCCTTCGCTGTACTTCCCTAGCTTCCATGAGCTTGTTCACACAGATGTTATAAGACTCTTGCCAGAAATAGTGGGCGTCCTCTCGAGCATAAAACATCTGCATGACAGTGAACATAGCACTCATAGCAGGACTCGAGCTCTGTGTCCACTCGTCATGGTCCCACACCATAGAAATGCGGTTGTGCTGCCTCCAAACTGCCGTAGCTGGATCCACCTGAGGAATAGATCCCGCTACACTGTTGGTGATTGAATCACCATGCTGCTGACAAAGTGTGCTCAAGATCTCAAAGGCTGCCACTTGAGCACCTTCCCAAGAGGTTCTCCCCTCAGACTTCGCTTTCTAGCCCTGGTACTGCGGTGTCTGTGTACAAGCTAGGATGGACACTTGCACCTCAAACCATGGTTCCTCCTGCACATGCCTCTGTGTCCAAAAGTATTGGGGCGGCTCTGTGTACCTCACAAAGTGCAACACTCTCCAGAGTAAGGTAGGTGTACCAAAGATACTCAAGAACGCCTCGTTCCCTTCCGGTGGGTAATAGGCTGCCATCTGTGGTAAAAATGGTGCAACTCTCGTGAAAACAACGTTATAATAGAAAAGAGTTACTTAACCGAATAAGAAACTTATAAGGGGAGGAACAATGCAAGTATGTAATGAATGATTTATCATGATGCATGCACGTTCCATACATCCTCACAAACTTAGGAAAATTGAAACTTGTAGCGACATACACGGTGGCATACATACGTTCTCTCATATATAAACGTAACTAGTCGGGCTACACGTTTCGTTGTTAGCGTACCTGCACAAGAGTTTCATTTCAGCCGAACCCCACAATTATATATGCAGAAATGAAAATTTGGGCTCTAGGTTGCAACCTAAATACTTCCATATATATATATACCCATATAAATATATACTTCTGTATCAAAGCTACCCGAAAGTAAACACGTCCCATACACACATATAAATATGCATATATAGCCGTATCAAAGATATCCCACAATGAAATACCTTAGTATATATATATGAGACATATATATACTTCAGTATCAAAGCTACCTCTCCCCTTAGTTCGCACGCTCACAACTTACGGTCATGCCACTCATCATCTTACCTTGGGCGTAGAGGCATTTGATCCATACATTACCACTCAAGTGAATGACATCCATACAAAAGCACGCCGTATGGACGACGAAAATAAAAACTCCCATATTAGTACTTATTTAGCCACCTGAAATCCTTAACTAGGCATAAGGGAAATGATCACGGGCACACCTTAGATTCAAATTTCAGATTTGAACACCTATATATAGCTATAAGTTGCTAAAAACTAGTTTTTTGTAAAACAAAGACTTTTGTTTTAAATACACATATGGCAACAATGTTGAATCTTGCTCCGATGCCAGCTGTGATAGAACTGTCTAATTTATAAGAGCACAAGTACAATGGTAGCCCACAAGCGGTCGAACTATCATACTTAAATCCATATAAACCCGGTAGTGCGTCGAGTACCACTAAGGGTCTCGATTCATCGCCAACATACAACCAAGATCGTACATGATTCAACATACATGACACATGTTACATAGAGTTCACAAATACATTGCCATACATCAGAGTACAATGTAAGTTATTACAACTCAAGTTCCAAATAAAGTAATAATAGTGGAAGCAAAGTAGTTTTAAAACCAACAACTCACACCATTGTTTAATACAAGCCAGATCATGATCACCACCCACAAAAGCATCACAGATAAAATATATAAGTAGAAGCGCCTTACTCGGGGCCTACTCCTCATCCACAGTGGGACATAAGCAATTCTTACAATAGCCATGAAAGACTATGTTATCTGCAACAAGTGGGAAATAAATTCTGAGTATAAGAAGGTACTCAGCCAGATTTACCCGTCATAAACTAAAAATAAAGTGACTCCAAGGATCATGCAAGGCTTTATAAGTGGAGCTAGCTTGACAACATTTTACATAAAAAGCCACTAATTCAGCTATATATTTTATAATTTGGTCATCAAGTTAATTATAGCTATTCATCTCTAGATTAGCAACTAACCTATGCCAAACATATGGTATATCAGTAGTGATAGAACAATAGTAACCGTAGCAATGTATTATATCATTCTTAGAACCATTCCACTTGCCATATTCACTACGATAGAAGGAAGCTCAGTCAAGTTTCTCACTATCCAAGAGAGACGGCGATTCGAATCGATTACAACTAGCTAGGTAGTATTCCTAACACAAACCCAAGTAGACCAGATCAACGGTTACCTTAGGTCACCTTTGGTACAACTCGGGTTCAATTCACGGGTTCGATCAGCGCTACACAATTAGGGACACTATCGGATGCCAGGTCGATCAGGACTCTAACTTGCCCTTGGCCTGACACTGGCTCCCCGTACATCTTTACTACTTCCACTATGTGCACTCTAACAGAACTAGGCCCAACCTAAGTTGAGCTACTCGGCTTCACGGTCGGAACGCGTTATTCGGCCAGCTAAGTGAGAGGCATGCGTTCAAAATGATCGAGGACCAACAACGATGCGGTCCTTAATCGACGTAGACGGAATCACATGAGTCAACCAACATCATAGACTCTGTCCTGCCTTGATTTACAACATCCCATGGTTCTTTTACATGATAGCAAATATAGCCAACTGTGCTCCGGTATCCACCTATATCTCGCAGGAGACAGGAAATCACTCGACTTCTACCGGTCTAAGCATTGCTAAGCATATATTCGATCCTAGACCTATACAAGGTTAAAGGTATATATATCTAGACAAGGTAGTTTTATGCATCAAGTGTTTCCAAATCAATTCTTACAACCTAATGCATCAAACATAAAGGACTCAAGTGATATTTTATAAAACATCGAAGGCTTAAAATGCTTCGGAGCTTGCCTTTCAGGAAAGAAGTGGGTCGGTGGTCAGGGCACTCCGGAAGTTCCTCAGTAGCCGACTCCTCACCTTCAGGAGCTGCTGGCTGTGGTATCTCCTGATTCTTCTCCGCCTCTTCTTCGAATTCCAGTAGGGTTACTCCTCGGACGATCCTATATGTATGAGCATGAAATAAGATATCATGATGATATGATATGATATGATAAAATACATACTCATAAGTGTCCTTAATAGCAATATATTAAAGTGATAACAAGATAAACTTTTTTTACTGAGTAGGCGCATATCTCTTCTTTAGTAACTAAACAAACACCTATTTAAAACATTTTTTAGACTGCAAGACAGCAGCCACTTGTTTTGACCCTAACTAGAGTTTTACGCATCCAAACAATATGATCATGGACTTTCTAAAAATCTTATAAAATTATCTACAACTTTTTTATAATCATCTTAAGAGTATTCCATAGTTAACTAGGTCAAACAATTACATATTCCAGATCTGTCCAGAGACTAAGCAAATCTTAAAGCAACCTTCTAGAAGCTATAAATCTTAAACCATTTAGCCTATAATTATGAAATTTTAGGATAAGACAGATGGGTAAGTTATCTACAACTTTGTTTTTAATAAATTTTACAGAAAAGATCATTATCATCACGAAATTATCACCACAACAGAAACTACACATCCAACCATCAAGTTGAATTATAGAGCAATAATTAACTAGCTGCCTATAGCCAATTAATTCCAAGCACAACTACTAATATCAACAGATCATATACATCACAAGCACCCTAGAAAACATCATGGTAAAACCCCAATAATTTACTTATGTGCATTTATTAATTTCCTTATATAATAGGGTGATTTAGAGGATAATTATTTCCAATGATCAATAAATTTAGAGAAAATTACAGTAGGTTACATATGACCCCAATAGTCTACTGTACAAATTTCATACTATTTGGATAAATATAGCAACCTCTATAAAAATGACAAGTTGCATAGGCTTATTTTAGCAAAACTAGTTTAACCTGGTGAAAAGTGTCAAACAAAACAGATTTCATATTTTTCTTAGTTTCATTCTAGCATAAGAACACTGTGTAAAAATTTGCATGATCATAAGTTATGTATTTTTACCCCATTTATTTTCACTAGAAATTAGCAATTAATTAAGATTAAATAGAAAGACCATACTCCAAGTATGCCTACCGTAGGTTTAACATTTTTCCTAGCTAGATCATGTCAACACAGGACCAGTAAAATTGGAATAACATTTTTAGCATTTTGCTAGCTCAAGTTCTGCATTTTACAAGATAGAAAAAAATTTAAAAGCACTTTACTAGCTTAATTTAATATTTTTTTCAGTATGTTTAATATTTGTTATCAAATAGTACACTTCATAATGAATCCAACAAAATTTGGTTCACTCAAATTGGATAACCTAGCTCAAGATATCAATTTTTGAAGTTTACATTCAAATATGTGAAAATAAACCAGGAAAATCATTTCAACTCTGACTGACAGCTAGGCCCCGCGGTCAACGGGTCCCACACATCAGCGAGACCAGCGCAGAGTGCGGCCTTTGATCGGTAAGAACTCGCCGATGGTGAGGTCTTCGGCGAAACCACCACCACCACCGTGCTCCCCTCGTCACCCCGCGTCTAGTGGTGTAGGTGGTTGAGCCGATTACGGCGGTTAGACACGACGACGACGAGCATGGCAGCGTGGCGGAGGTGCACGGCGGCGCCATTGCCATTCTTGGCAATGCCAATCTCTCCCGAGCTTGATTAAGGCTTCAGGGTGACCTACTTGATGACCTAGGGCTAGGGTTAGGGTTCAGCAAAGCACCGGTGAGCTCGGCAGCGTGCATGGCGGCACGACAACGAGAGCACGGTGGTACGGTGCATGCCGTTCCAGCGAGCCAGTGGTCAGTGATGGGTCTCCATCATAGGAGAAGGTGCTATGGGTCACGGCGGTGTGAAAACAAACACAGGAGGGGGAAGGTGGGGTCTTGCGAGGGCCGGTTGCGGCGAGCTTGAGCTCGCGGCCATGTCGGGCATGCTCAATACGGCGGCGTGATCCCACGTGGCGGCGGCGGTAGCGGTTAAATAAAGGATGATGTGAGCATCTATGACCTAAGGCGATGATGGACCAAGCGAGAAGAAGGTAGGAGGAGCAGTGGATATGGCTGGCCATGGTGAGCTTGAGCTCGACGACGCACCGCGGCCATGGCGGCGACGGCGACGCACAATGTGGCGTTACCTCAGCTCGGACAGTGGCACTAGCGGGTCGGGGAGGTAGAGTGGCTCACGGCAAAGCTATGGACGTGATGTATTGGATGGAGATGCGATGGTGGCGGCACGCGAGCTCGGCGAAGGTGTGGCGGCGATGGCGATGGTGGCTCGGCTCGGCTGTGAGAGAGCAAGAGCGATGCAGAGCGAGGGCGAGAGTGAGTGAGAGTGGGAGAGAGTAGCAGCATCGCCTCCCTCTTATCTCCATTTTGGCACGGTGGCGCAGGGGCCGGTGCCGGCATACGGGCACCATGTGGTTGCTTGCCCCTATGCGCAGTCGGCCACCGAGCGATTTGAACTCGGTCGGTTCAGAGCTGTAGCGAGCGACTGGCAGAGCAAGTTCAAGGTGATATTACTCCTAATCCGTGGCGATTTAGTGAAAACTATATTAGCGTAAGTTGTAGAGCTATGTGAGATCTCGAACTTTGCTTTAGGGAGTAACATCTAATTTGTCATGGTTTTCAAAATGCAAAGCTCCAAAGTAGGTCACATTGAAACTAAAAACAGCTTCCAGACAGCAAAATTTTTAAGTCTCAAAACAACATTTTGTTGATTCTTGTGGGCCCTATTTGACCATGTTAGGCACTGAATTAGCTCATGACCCTTAAATAAATTTTGTTACCCATGTCAAGGACTACAACTTTTATTAAGGGTGCACTACCATGCAAACCCTCTATGCTATAGTTCAACTTTGGTCAAAGTAGGATCATGAAAAATGACATTATGAGTAAACTAGGACTTAGAAGCAAAATTGGCCCATGTCATGAATACAAACATTATTCCATATCTAAGGTGTTTTTGTGACCTCACAACCATTCCTCACATTGGTGACACATGATCACAAGCATATGCATGTATATAAGCAACATCACATGTGATAAAGAGAAGGCAAATGAAATGAAACTTCATATGCTCATGCTCATGAATGCTTGGATGATGCTTGTGCTCATGAAATGCAAGTGCCAAATACATGCTTAACACTAGGGTGTTACATGTTTTATTCTAGTTGAGACTAGAGACTATAACTAAAGCATGGGTAGATATAGCGATCACACAATAACACTTTGGGACATCAGAACACTAGCCACAGACAGGGATGAGAACGGGGCTAGGAAGCTTTGACTATGGTCCTACAAACACCAACCCGTACGTGGTGGACTACGTCGGCCATTAGGGCTGTCACCACCTAGGGCTACCACAACTATCCGTGGGGTTGGGTGTAATCTCAGGTAACTTATAGGTTAGACACCATGTCTAGTCTATAGATTACTACTCTAGTCACGATCTATAACTAGAGCACTCGATGCGAGCGGAGATCCAATGCCAAGGTGTAAAACTATACTAACCATACACATGAAAGGTATAAAAGTAAATAGAGAAGATAACTATATTAAAGCATAAGTCTTGTAAAGGTAAGATACAAAGATATACCCGATGTCCGAAGATTTCTCCAGAACCTGAATAATTCTCCCTAATAGTCAACCTAACTATCCTACTTCTACATCTTGAGAGCTTTGTGGAGATTTCTCTCTTATGGTGAATCTTGATCTGAATGAGAGATGCCTTAGAAGGGGGGGGGGTAGGGGGCGCCTTATATAGGGGAGATGGAGTAGGGGGCAAGGCATTGCCACGTTATTGATCCGCGTCAACTCCCTCGATCACCGTTGGATGAACTGACCTTGAGCAACGGCGGAGATGGACTCTCAAAGGTGGTGGGAAACCGACGTAGAAAGGAGAGGGTGACATGTGGACCCCATAGGTCGGTCGGCCGGCCTACGGGTGGGGCCGGCCGGCCTGTCCTAGTGATAGGTTGCCCCCACCCTCCAGTGGAAGCTTCTGGACCTCGTCTTGAGTTGTTTTCCGTAGGTTTCGTGAGTCGATTCACTTGTTGATGTCGGTTTTATTGTTGGGAGAGTATGACGATGGTCCTAATGATGGTTTTCTGGATAAATCCTCCTACTTTCACATATTTACCAAAGCTCGTGGAATTTATTAGTTTAAACCCCTAAACCTATGTTTGGTGATGGAATTAAGTATATATGTAGGATATATTGACGGTTTATGATTGACATTAACAACAGTCAACAATAGTCTAGATTGATTGGCAGCGAGAACGAACGATAGAGATAAGTTAAACAGTATCCGTATTAAGTTGACCATTGCCACGCTAATCCAATGCTATAATATTACGGCGATTATCAGCGGTTAAACTGCTATTAGATTCTCCTGAAAACAACCACAACCATACATGACAATTTTTTTCTTTTTATTTATATATATATATATATATAAAGAAAAAAGCATTCGTCGCGTAGCATTATCTATATTAGGACCTAATAAAAGTCAAGAGGTCAAATCCATGCACTAGCATTTTGGAAGTAGTATAGGAAAGAACTTGCTTTGCATTTCATATAAAAAAGGTGGCATTCAAGAGATCAAATCTGCGCGGATAGAATTTTTTTATTGATTCTTTGTGTATATATAACATAAAGATACAATTTGGATGAGTATATGATTGTACTCGTTCCGGAAACATAATAACTAAGCTAAACTATTAAAACTACATATACTAACTATCAACTATTTAATCTAAATATGATCCTCTCTATCCGAGTGAGAGGATCATGCTCGCCTCGCTCGCGTGGGAGAAGGCGAGTCAAAGTCGCCGTCGTCATCATCGTCATCATTGTCGTTGTCCTCCTCCTCCTCCTCCTCCTCCTCCTCTAGGTCCTCCTTCTCAGAGCTCCACGAAGGACTCCAATCAGAAGACCTCCAGTCGTCGGAGGAGATGTCCTTCTCGGAGGACGGGTAGACTGGGAAGTCATCCTCGCTGGACGACTCGCTGCTTGGAAACTTGATGGGATTGTTTGACATTTTCTTTGTAGATTGGAAGAGAAGGGGATGATGGATGAAGAAGAGGGGTGGTTTCAGAGGGCACCGGGCTTGAAGAATATGTAGAGCATTGGGTACGGCTCTTTGGCTACAACTGGCGGAAGTAATGGTGATGGGACGGAGATGGAAGTTGGGGCCATTCAACACTCATGCTGAATTTACTGCTGGTAGAATAAACGCTAGTTTAGGGCCGGTGGCTAAAACGCGTATCCTAGTCGGCTCGACTTTTCATACGATGGAGAAAATGCAACCCAATACCACTGCCGCATCTATCGTTAACCCATCGGTGGTAAAAGTTTCAACTGCCGGTTTCATTCCTTACGAGGCCTCGCTATCGATCCGATGGTGGAAGTATCACACCGTTGCTTATGTCTTCTATGGCAGTGAAAGTGGCGACATGGTAGCTCAATCTGTAGTAGTGTGAGTTAGTAGATCAATTTTGCTAGTGTACTGCTATAAATCCTAAACGTTAATAATATGCTACTCTATTGATCTTCCTATATAAACATGATGTAAAGTGAAATCAAAACATGTATATATCATCATGTTCTCAATATTGTACATACAATGTGGTGCACGTTCCTATTTTCTTTAATCATATAAACATGATGTCATGCATCTTTTTGTCTTTTATATATGTCATTCTTTTTTTGACCGGTAATTATGTAGATTTGCTCCCTAGGGCTTTTATTAAAAACTAGAACCGGATTACAAAAAGTAAGAGGGGGGGGGGGTATCCAAGAGCTAATCCAAAGAGAACTTACCTATACAAAGCAAACTAAGCTCCAAAGGCAGGGGAAAGGAGAAAAACAAGAGATGATTACAAAGTATTTAACCAATTAATAATTTGCACATGTAAATCTTCATGGATACGGCAGAGGTGAAACTTAACTTCGCTTGCAAAGCGTCGCTTCTAGGCTTGTGGTGAAGGCACCTTATTATTGAAAACAAAATCATTCCTTTCCTTCCACCAACACCATGCTACAACCATGAAGATCTCCATGAAGAATGATGGCTGAACCTGCCTCTTCTGTTGGTTGAGCATTTGAAATAAACTGCCCTGCACTGACAACTGCCAACCAAGTAGAAACCCTCTTGCTACACTGGATGTACACTTAAAGAAAGGTGCACCATAGTTTCTTACATATTATCATGACACATTGGACAGTTATATCCTTCTAAGTGCTTGTTTCTTCGGCGTAGGACATTCCTGGTATTGAGTCTATCCTGCAAAAGAAGCCAAGTGAAGAACTTGATTCTAGGGATGCATTTTGATTTCCAAAGCCAAAGGAAGGCTCTGGTGGGGTGATTGCCTGAAAGTGATGCTTATAGATGGCTGCAGATGAATAGAAGGACTTCCCCCAAATAAAAGTCCAATAATATGCAATATTAGCATTGCTACGCAGGCTTATAATCAGATCTTGGAAGCACAAGAATTCATCATAAGCTAGCCTAGACATAGGAAGGCGAAAGAGTTCCAAACGGTCATCAGTGACGAGCGCCTCCCTGAGGCTTTGCTTATCATTTCTTACATAAATGTAAAGGGCTGGAAATCTGACTGAGAAAGGAGTATCCAAGAAGCAGTCATCCCAAAGTCCAACAGTGTCATCCCCACTCCCTAGTAAACATTTGGCAATTCCTCTATATCTAGCATTGAGCTTTAAAACATCTTGCCACCAAAAGGAACCTCTTTTTGGCACCAAATGTGGGAATTTGATAGTATAATAGCTATCCCAAATAAGCTAAACCCCAGGGACCTTGGCTTTGGAATATAATTTGTCCAAATGCTTCGACAATGGAGCATCATTCTGCTGGTATAATTTTTTATACCCAACCCTCCTTTGTCTTTAGGCATAGTAGCTTTGTCCCAGGGTGCCAAATTACATCCTTTTGCATTAAATTAATTACCTCTCCATAGGCACTTTTTTTCTGAATTTATAAATAGTTTCAATTACTGTTTTTGGCAGCTTAAGAGTACACATGAAGTAAGTGGACAGAGAGAAAATCACTGAATTTATAAGCTATAGGCATCGAGAATATGACAGGAAATTGGAGTTGGCTGAGAGACTTGGTTCAACATGGTAGATTAGTGGCAAGAAATCTTTAACCAGTGGCTTTGTTGTACCCAGAGGGAGGCCTAAATATGTGAAGGGCAACTCTCCGGTGACACAACCAAAATTAATGTATGGAACCTTATGTGCTGGCACATTAATGGGATCAGACAATTTTTTTGAAAATTAACTTTTAGACCGGTCTACTCAGCAAAGCTTTGCAACAAGGCTTTCATTCAAAAATGTTGCCTAGTGCCTACTTGCAAGAACAGCACAGTGTCATCGGCATTTCTTATTATCAAAGCAGGGAGGTTCGGCCGCTCCTTAGGGTGTCCACGTCGCCCCGATTTCCCCGGCCCGTTCGATCCTCTCATCGGCATTTCTTATTATCAAAGCAGGGAGGTTCGGCCGCTCCTCAGGGTGTCCACGTCGCCCCGATTTCCCCGGCCCGTTCGATCCTCAGATCGACGGCCCTTGCTGTCTCCACCAAACGCTACAGTCCCGGGCCCCCAACGAAACCCTCCGCGCCTCTCAGCGACACCGACGCCCTCCTCCTCTCCGCTCTCTCGCTCTCTCTCTCTCTCCCTCCCTCGCTCCCCACTGGCGACACGGCTCCGGCGAACACGCGGGACGACCTCGGCGTCCCTCCTCCTTCTCCTCCTCCTCCTCCTCCTCCACCACCACCAAAAACACCACCACGCCACTTCCTCCTCGCGACGCAAGCCAGCGGGTCGCGCGGACTAGGGTTTCGCCCCTCCGTCGCCGGTCGTCCCCACGGCCGTGCAGCCAGCTAGCGGAAGCCCTGACGCGCCGGAGGCCTCTGGCGGTGGAGGAACCTCCGTGGTGGCCGTGCATGACGACAGGGAGGTCACGTCAGCAAACTCGGCGGTACATCTGGAGCGGCCGCTCGCGGGCCCCCTCTCGGCGGCCGATCTGGGCCTGGAGCACGGCCTCGACCTCGCGCAGGCAACGGAGGCGGTGGATCTGCGCCAACCAGCCGGATCCACCGCGAGCCCTCCCTGTCTCCGCAAGATCCGCCTGCTGGGTGGCGGATCTGTCGCCTGGTTGGCTGGATCCGTCGCCTTCTGGGCCCCTCCGTTAGCCTCGGTCATCGACAGCAACACGCGCGGGAGCGCTAGGGTTACCGCTTACACACCATCTCCGGTAGCCAGCGCCGCTGCTCTCCCTGTTCGTCATCTTTCACTTATCTGTACCTTTTGCTAATTGCCACATTGTGTGTACTTTTCATTGTGATGACCTAATTTCCTGATTCTAATATGGCAAACGCTAGGATGCTACTCAAGTGCTGATAGTAGCTGATTTGAACAACTTGCTTATAGCATTAGAGCATTATAATATGGCAAACGCTAGAATGCTACTCAAGTACTGATAGTAGCTGATTTGAATAACTTGCTTATAACATTAGAGTATTATAGTATCTGATTTCAACAGCTTGCTTAGCATGAGAGTAACAACTTAATTAGCTTGAGAATAACTGAACCACCGACCTTGCCAGGCATGTTATAAAATACACAACTTCCTCCTGAGTTGCTATAATAGTTTTCAGTTTATTTTCCACTTTTGTATTTTTTTCTTGAACACCTACGAGAGCTGCTTATCATTTTTCATTAAAAGGCAACGTACCACAGAGTATGAACACCACACCCACCGCTCCTCCCTATGCCTAACAGTTCAGCCAATTAAGACCAGCCAGTTCTTGTCGAGTTGTCGTGAACCGACACTACTATCTAATGTTTACATTGATCTGTTATTTTCTGAGTTACAGTGACCCTCACAGCTAATCTGCCTCCACGCCGCGACTCCGCCCCCAACCGTCTAGCCTCCTGCCTCCATACACCTCGAGTCGAGTCGTATGAGGTGGACACGGTCGACGGCGTGGCGACCTCCTCGGGTCGATCCATCCAGTCGGTGAGGTCATACCCGCCTCTTCACCTCGCTCTTCTCCGTCTCATACTCTGCTTTGCTTATTCCGTACTCCCTCTGGTTCTCTAAAGCAAGTCGTTTTGAGGTTGTCTTAAGTCAAACATTTTAAACTTTGACTACAAATAACTGCTTTTGGGTTGAGTTTGAAAATATGAAAGTGATGTAAGTAGATTCATCTCAAAATGTAGTTTCATAAAAGTATATATTGACTATATTTTATAAATATTTTATAGCAAAAAGTAGCGGTCAAAGTCGTTTCTTAAAGACCGTATCGATGTCCAAAACGACTTGCTTTATAGAACTGGAGGGAGTACTGCTGCCCTGCAGTTTCCCGTTGAGGAGGAATTTGATTGCCATTCAGGGTTTTTGTCAAGTTAGGTGCACGGATAGACAGGGAAGTCTTCGGCTCAGGGAGGTGAGATCTGATTTTACTAGGCCAGTGTATTTGTTTGACTGAGTCCTTATACATTACCATAGTGAACGTTTTGCAATGCATACTATACAGAGCCATCATTTATCTGATTAACATCCCCAGGTTCTGTTGCCTCCATGGACCAGTAAACAAATTAGGATATTAACCATTGCATATGTATTTGTTGTCTATTTTTTGTAGGACTGATGCACATTTATGAATTATGAACAACTAAGAACTGTTGCTCCATCTACGTCATCTTCAGGTTTAGGAATGCCGGCCTGAGAACTCCTGCTTACACCAAAACGAGTGTTCCGACGACAGCTAGGTGATTCCATATCTATATATTTATTCCCCCGTCATATTGCCTACTGCTATGTCTACTACATATTATACTTTTCTGCCTTTGATGATGTCAAATTTCCAGTATTCATATAACGTTCATTAGCGTTCAACAAAAGGACAACAGTACCCAACATATTTTTTATGCTTGAATTTACATTCCTATAACGTTGCACTTTAAAAAAAGTACCACAGAGATCAGGTAGATGCGAAAAATGGAGCAACATGTGCATAAAAAAACTGCTCCTTGCCCCAGCTATTACATTGCCACTGCTTTACCCAAATGCTCAGATCTACCTCCAGCTATGGAACACCTGCTTTTCTATGGTCAATCAAATATTCTTCCTATAATTAGTAGGATGCTTTCTCTATGATCAGTAAAATTCATCCATCTATGCTTGCCCAACCTATGTTTGCCATCTTACTCACCGGTCTCTGTTCTTTGCCTACAACAGACTGGGTATATATCCACTCGGCCTTATTTTGTTTTGGGTTCCTGGATACGCACTGCAGCTGATGCCAATATGGTGGATCCGTTGATTATGTCAGGTGTGTTCTTCTCTAATCTCTATTCTTTTTCAATGGTTTGATTGTTTTTTTACTGAATAATGGTTCGATTGTGGATGTGTTGTTACAAATGCATGTACTTATTGGTGCCCTTTGTATTGTTTCCTCCTGATGAGATTCGAGAACCACTTCCTTCTTGGCTAAATCATCTTGCTCACCCCACTGTGCTTGGACTAACAAACTTTAATGAAAATCAACAAAGATCATGCCCTATATGTATTTCTTTTACATTGTGCCTATTGTGTGTTGATGAATCTCTCCAGTTTCTAATGCGCTAATAGCCTATACTATAATCTACATATGTTTATGCACTCACAACCTTAGATGACTCAGGGGTCAGTTTTTAGCTTATTTTTTGTGTTCATGACTCGGTAAGGCTTATGCCCATCTTCATTCTTCAATTTTAGCATTTTGTGAATATCATTAGCTTTGGCGTGATGTGACCCTTACAGTGAACCGACTCGGTAAGGCTTTTGACGGCCATGTACAAGTTACAGCGCAATGCCGTGATATATTTTGTGAATATCATAGCTTTGGCTTGCAATTTGCTCGCTGAGTCAATTACCATTAGGTTATCAAGCTGTGGAGCTTCAATTTTTTTTTATCTATTATCAGCTCACAAGGTGGCTAACACTAATATATATATGCTGAAATCATTAAAGTTCCTATGACATGCATATATGTGAGTAAAATTTATACGAGAATTAATATCGCTGCACGAAATTTATGAAGTGCTGTAGTTTTCCCAACAGGATTAGGCACTGCCAAATTTAACATTTCTCTGTAAGACCTGTGTGGTCTTTAGAATGTAAGTATCTCCTTTCCTACCTTGCCGGCGCGCGCGATGGCTGTTTAACAATGGCTACTGTTTAGAATGTAAGTATCTCCTTTCCTACTTTGTTGCACTTTTAGATCCGTTTGTAAACTTACCCACTGTTTAACAATGGCTGCACAAGATAGCTTGAATGATAGATGGTTTATATAGTCCGCGAGATGGTTTGATCTGACCTTCTGAACGATGCTTGCCATATGGTATCTCTGGGAATTAGTGTTCATACCTTTAAAAGTTTTGTGAAATTCAACCAAGACATCTGGACTTCTTTCTTGTGTCAGCCTTACTGTCACAATGGTCATGACTTGCCATTTCCTAACTCAATTACTAATTACTTTACCACTTTCATTGTCAGAAATATCTAACTGTGTGCTGTTTTTTCCCCATGAGTTACCTATTTTACGCTATGCTGTCAAAATTAGCGCACTCAGAATATATGAAAACAAATTGTTCTTGCTATCTTCCTATTACACTCAGTAAGTCGCTAAAAATTAGATTACTACAGTTTTTTCTTACTGCTAGGACATTAGAAAGCTACTGACCTTGGTAGTGTAAGATCGTCGTGCGAATCATCGATAACATGACATGAAACCATCAGGTTGATGCACATTGATAAATTTAAATCCTTGTACATACAACCGTCCTTTTCTTCTGGTGACATGAAAGTAGTAGTATTGTGTAATTGTGTTTATTTCATCATCACAGTTAGTATCGCTTCGGATGATCTTATATCACTGCCCCACTGTTCTATATTGGTCTGCTGTGCACTACTGCCTTTGAATATTATACATGCCTGCTATATTTAAAGTACTACAGCTCACACTTACCACTGATTAATTAATCAAACATTACTTGCCGTTTCGTAATTTCTCATGCTATATTTCCCAGCCCGGCAAAATCATCGACCCATGTTGAAAAGAAACCTACAAAGACGAAGCTGTTTGAGGACCAATCTACTCATAAGGAGGTTTGTCCTCTTTGTATCCACAAAACATATCTTCCCCCCCTAAACTGTACACCGCATATACTGATGCTAGACCTGCATTCCCACACATAACAAATGTGAATACAGACTTCCTGTTAACTATGCTCAGCTACCTCTATCAATCACGTACTTTTCCTATAGGATCAAACAACCTTCACTGAACCTGATCATGAGACCTCTCAGAAACTCAACATAGACGTCCAGATCACCGGACATGATAAGGATACACAGGAACAGCATCCAGAGGACCACCTAGACAACCCAGCAAAAAGGTATTAAACACTAACTATAAATCGGAGATTCACGTTTTTTGCAAAACTGTTTAAAGTGATAGGTTACAACATGAGCATATAATCCTTCTGTGCAACTTCTCAAGAATAATAAATATGCTCTGCTTGCAGGCTAAGCGCTCAGGATACTAAACTACATGCCAAGTCTGGTGGACGCAAATCATCATCAGGCAATCAGAAAAAATGATACAGGTTTTTAGATACATGCTGCCATAGTTTTTAAAAATCACATTCTTCAACACTGCTATTATCACCTCAACCTATCTAATATTTTGTACAGCTTGTCAAACCCCTTGGTACATCGCCTTGTACATGGCCGTCACAACGCCTACAACCAAGCTCATCTTCAACACAATGTACAGTGGTAATTACAACGCCGGTTCAAAACTTGGCTGCCTAAGTTACTATACCGGCATGCAATCTGGGCGCTTTTGAACCTTGTCGTCAGCATTCTTGTATAGTCTAGGATCCCACTATCTAATGTTATAAAACTACGAATCCTACCTGCTGCTAACTGCACTATACCAGACTCTATGCCAGGCTATAACCTGTCGCTGGACATATGGCGTGAGCTGTTGTAGTATGTCAGTAACACTACCCTAACATTCTAACTCGAAAGATTGCCGGCTTCATGACATCCATCCATGTAATATAAGTACAATTTGTACCACTGCGTTGCGTTTACCGGTACTTGCTATGCTTACATATACCATTTGATTTCCCGTTTAATTGCTCGGCGCGCGCGATGGCGCGTATGATGTACTAGTATTGAATGATGGGAAAATTTTTGAGGTCTCTGCCAGGGATTGGAAGCCTAAAGAGCCCTTGTTTCACGGTTTGGGTGGTATACAGTAAAAAAAGTTTACATCCCCGTAGCTTCGTCTCTCCAACAGAGGAGCCCCAAATCCCTGCATCCATGAAAATATCCGAGCTCCCACTTCACTACAGCTACTACCTCCTCCTCCTCCTCTTGATTCCTCTGCTCGCCCCCATCCCAATCCTCGGCCTCCACCATTCGGCGGCCTCCACCGGCTGCGACGCCGCCACAGCCGGAACGCCGCACCTGCGCCCTCCGTTGGCCACGCGGCGCGGCCCCGCAAGGTGCCGCTAAGCCGTACCTCGGCAACGTCGCCGGGCCGCGCGCGGCCCCTCAGTAGCACCGGTCCGCCTCCGCCTGTCTCGGCCGCGGTCGCGCGGCCCCGCAACAGTGGTGCCTTCACACTCGCACGCTCCTGCAGCGGCGCCACAGCAACGCCGCTGGGGCGCGACGTGGTCCCGTAGCTGCGGCCGCCCGCGTCCGGCCATCTTGGTCGCACCGGCGCGGCCCCACGGCACCGGTGCTTTGTCCTCGCGCGCTCCTGCTTGGTCCCGTGCACGTTAGCTGCCGAAGGAGATGCAGAGCTTGGTCCGTGCTTGTCTGGGCTGGCACACGGCGGCTGCATCACGAGGCACCTGCGGCGGCACTACGGCTGCGTCACCAGCGCCCTGCGTGCGCCACGAGGACGAGCAGCAGGGGCAATGGAGATGGAAGAGCAATAGCAGGTTCAGTCGTGGTGGCCTCGGCGAGCTTCGCGTCGTGGTGGCCTCGTCTGCCGACGCCGCGCGGGAGGTCATGCGGATCCCCGGCGCGGACGCCAGACGAGCGCATGCGGCGCCCGAGCGCGGGCGAGCGGGGTCGGCGCGGGCGCGGCGGCGCGGACGCCGTTGGCGAGCGGTGCCGACACGAGTGAGCACGGACGAGCGGGGCCGGCGGTCCGGCCGGTTCGGGAGCGGGCCACCTCGGCGTTGCGGAGGTGTGCGCGGACGGGCCACCATCGGAGATTTGCGTACCGAGCAGAGAGGGCATGCTTTTTTGCGTATCACTTCTATCAGTAGGCAAAATACGTCGTCCGTCTGAATCAGCCGTTGGAGGCTGCTTTCGGCAGGTAAAGCAACTATACGTAACGCATTTTGGGTTTACGTCTTCTCGTTGGAGACCGTCTTTATAAGCTTTATTTACAATGCTCTGTAGAAGGTCTGCAGCTAGTACAAATAGAAGCGGTGAAAGTGGATTCCACTGCCTTACCCCTCTTTTGCAGTGAAACTCCTTACCAAGGACTCCATTCAACAGGACTGAAGACACACCAGATGATATATGTCATTCTTGGTCTAAACAATCGCTGGACAGAAAGGAACGAGACGACGAAAACTTGCCGCTCTCCACCACCTCTCCGTTCTCCTCCCCGTCCACCCTCCGCCTCCCCCCACGCCGGTGACCATGGCTTCTCCTGGTGATCTACGTCTCCATAGATCTTCCGGGGCTTGATGGTCGCCCTGGGACAGTGGTGGAAGCCGAGATTCTTCGTCGCTACAACTCTCTGGTCAGTTTCGATCCCTCCCGTTCGTCTCGGGAGTTCTTCCTTGTCGTTTCCTTTGGACGCTGCAAATTTCGTCTGTGGTTTTCATATTTATCGGTTGCGTTCTTATGAATGTGTGAACTTCAAAATTTTCTTTCATCTCTGGAATTGGGGGGGGGTCCAAATTACGCTTTGGAATACAAACTCTGGCTTGATGAACAAGCTGCAGAATGGTCTCAAGTGCTTAAGCGGAATTCTGCACCCAATCCTCCTCTGGGGCCAATCTGGTTCAGTTTACCCGCAGCAATGGCCATCATCCCCCAAGCTACAGTTTTGTGCCTCGATCATCGCATCCTCGTCGTACACCCGCCGGTGATGCCGCTAAGCTTTCCGGTGAGCCGCCTCATAATGTGCCTCTGTCTCGTGGGCCTGTTATCGGCTACAATGGCGTCTACTACTCCTCTTTCTCAGACTATTCTATACACTCCCTTGGCCTCTCACCCCCTCCGCTTCTCGTCGTCCCCTAGAAATGGAGCTGCACCTGGAAAATCACGGCGCCGGATTTTGACGCCGACGGCGACGATCCTCCGTCGCCGTCGCAAAACTCTGTTCTGCAACCTCAGCGCCACGTTTTTGCATCATTTGGTGAGTATGCCCGTGCTTCTCTTGGCATTACTTCACCTCCTCCCGTTGTTCATGTTGCTTGGGTTCTGAGAACCCCATTTACTGTTCCTCTGTCGCCTTCCATTTCACAGGATGCTATGGCATTTCGGTTTGTTGATCCTCAACCCTTCATTCCTCATGGAGCTCAGCGTGTCATGGTGCCTGGTAGGCCTTTGATGAAGAGGGTTGTGACTGGCAGAGTTCATAATTAGAACAATGACCTGGCGATTGCAACTTTCAACCCTTTGCCTCAGCACCAACTTGATTTCAACACAATCAGTGCATCCTTGGTTGATTTTCCGAATCAGAATGGTATTGCTCATGAAACCATTCAGCCATGCCCTTTTGGCCAAGCATTTGTTCGTTTCACATATCTGCATCAGAGAGACCCGCTGATTCACAACAGTCCTCTCCCCTATGGTAATGGAACAATTTCTTTTATTCCCCATGATAGAGCTTGGAATAACAGGACAGCAGTCATGACCCATGAAGTGTGGATGTCTTTGATTGGGCTCAATGTTGATCTCTGGTCTCATGCTTTGGTGGACAAAGTTGTCTCTGAATTTTGTAAGCACATTGCTTGGGAAGAGGATTTCAACAATATGGCTAGAGTTTTGGTCAGAGATAGTCAGTGGCCTTGACTCCATACCTTGGTTCTTCACATTCACAGAGGGATTGGACCCAACTTCTGATGGTTGGACTGTTCAGTGTGAGATCTTTCAAGCTACACTCATTGGTGGGCTGCCCCAAGATGAAGACTTTCAGCCTGGGCCTGATGATGATGACGTCCAACCAGGCCACTTCTCTTATTTTGGATATGGACAGCCAGGTCATGGGCCTCCAGTGCCCCCACCACCACCTCAGCCTTTTAACCCTTTTGCTGCTCTAGAACCCAACCAGCAAGACCAGGAGGCTCTCGGTTGGGATATGTGGCCCAATCAAGTTGCTGCTGCTGAAAATGCTATTTGGCCCAATCAACTCAATGCTGAGGTCAATGAAAATGTTGCTCAAGTTGATCACCAATTACCTGCATTTCAAGAGGAGCAGGAACCTGAAGAGGTGATCAATGATCCAGCCAACCCTGAGGATCACATTCAACCTGTTCAGGAAGAATTTGAGTTATCAAACTCTGGAGTTCTAGCTATGGATGATGACACTGATGCTTCTGATGGTGAACAGTAGCAAATTCAGGAGCCTTTGTTCCCTATTGAAGAAGTTCAGATAGTGCCACTCCCAGATTTCAACAATCTCCAACCTCTCATTCCAGATGAGATACCATTTGAGGATCTGCTTGGTTTTGTGAATGCTCCCCTCAATGAGCAAGAAAATTTTGAACAGCTACATGTGGGTTTGGTCCAGATGCCTGACATTTATGTGGATCCTCACTTTTATGAAAGATTTCAGTCAGCTCCTCTTCCAAAGCCTTCTTCTGAAGCCTTCAGACTCTGGGTAAAATTTTTCTCCTTTAATTCCAATTCTTCTTCTCCCATTATTATCCCTGATCATTGGATGTCCTTCTTTATTTTTCTCCTCCTGCAGAGCCCAACTTTCAGCTGTGCCAAAGAATTCCTTCAGTCAGATGCCTGGGATTTCTTTTCCAATAATCAGCAGGGTAATTCTAGTATCTTTTATCTGCCATCCTCTTGTCCCTCTGTAAATTTACATACATGTCCTCTTTTTTCAACCTTCTTCTTCTGTCATCTTAGAGGATCTGGATGATTTGGACTATGAACAAGTTGCTGCTCCCACACCTGCTACACCTGCAAAGAAACAGAAGCTCAGTAAACAAAAGCAGCCCATTCTTTCTGAAGCTGATCTTAGAAGGAGTGTGAGGCTCAAGAAAGTTCATAAGGGCTTCAAGTCATCTGCCTGTAAAGACAAGAACTGTGTAGTTTGCTCTTCTACTCCACCAGCCATTTCTCCCTCCATCATCAAAGATCTGGGAACCTCCTTCTGTGATATTAATCCTGATGACCTCACTGAAGTGAAGCTGAGCAAGCAGCCTAAAGGAAAAGCTACTAAGAAGACCATCAAGAGGAAAGCTAGTGGCCCTTGTTCCAGTAAGGGAAGTGGCCCTTTTTCTAGCAAGGGTAGTGGCCCCACCTCTCGTAAGGGCACAGCTCCACAATAGGCTAATGCTTTGTTCATAGCCTCCCTTTTGATTACTATGACAAGAAATGGAATGCAATTAGAGATAGGGTCAATGAAAGCTACTCTGATATAATATGCCTTCAAGAAACAAAGAAGGAGCATTTTGATGCTATGTTTCTCAGAAATTTGTGTCCACCCTCTTTTGATAAGTTTGAGTTCCTACCCTCAGTTGGAGCCTCTGGTGGTATTATTGTTGTTTGGAAATCTTCTGTTTTTCAGGGCCAACTTGTGTTCCCAAATGATTATGCTCTTTCTATTTAGTTTTCATCTTTACATAATGGTGTTATGTGGGTACTAACAAATGTCTATGCTCCCTGTACCCAAGAAGGAAAAAGAGATGTTTTGGATTGGTTTAAAAATATCCAAATGCCTGATCATGTTGACGGGCTCATTTTGGGTGACTTCAATCTCTGTAGGAGTCTAGCAGATAGAAATCAACCTGGAGGTAATCATATGGATATGTACATGTTTAATGAGGCTATCAGCTATTTAGGGTTAATGGAGCTGCCCCTCAAGGGTAGGCGTTTTACTTGGACTAATAAGCAATTATCACCACTTCTTGAACGTTTGGATTGATTTTCACCTCAGTATCTTGGACCATTTCCTATCCTAACTCTTATGCCTCTCCACTCTCAATGGAAACTTCTGATAATGTTCATTGTGTCATTTCAGTTTCCAACAAAATTCCTAGAAAATCAATTTTTCGGTTTGAAAATTATTGGTTGCAACATGAGAATTTTTTCCAGGTTGTCCAGCAGAATTGGGTTGCTCCAGTTCATTTGACTGATGCTGCTTTGATTCTAACTGCTAAGTTCAAGAATCTAAGAAGGGCTCTTAAGATTTGGAAGCATTCTTTATCCAATTTAAAAGCTTCCATTTCTAAGGTCAAGCTTGTCCTTTTCTTCTTAACCCTGATTGAGGAATTCAGGGATCTTACTATCTATGAATGGAATTTCAAAGACCTTTTGCAGCAAAAAATTCAAAGCTTGTTAAAGCAACATAAAACTTATTGGAATCTGAGGGGACAAATTAAATGGGTCACTTTGGGAGATGCTAGCACAAATTTTTTTCATGCACATGCTACAATTTGTTACAGAAAGAATCTAATTACCCATTTGGAGAATGATTCAGGTATTTTGATCACTGATCACCAGCAAAAGGAGCTTCTAATTTTGGAACCTTTCAAGGAAAGATTGGGAGTCAATGGTTTCACTGGTGTCCTTTTCAACCTTGGTAATCTTTTACATACTGATATTGATCTTTCTGCTCTTGTTGCCCCCTTTACTCATCAAGAAGTAGATCAGGTTGTAAAATCTTTACCCTCAGATAAAGCACCAGGGCCTGATGGCTTTAACACTGATTTTGTAAAAAAGTGTTGGCCTTTGATCTGTCATGACTTTTATAATTTGTGCTCTTCTTTTCATGATGGCAATGTCTGCTTGAGAAGCATCAATGGCTCCAACATCACTTTAGTTCCAAAACATGATAATGCTCTCAAGGTTTCAGATTATAGACCAATATCTCTGCTCAATATTTCAGTCAAGATTTTAACAAAGATCTTAGCCAATAGGCTGCAGTTGTTATTGCCATCTTTTATTCATAAAAATCAGTATGGTTTCATCAAAGCAAGGGCTATTCAAGATTGCTTGTCGTGGGCTCTTGAATATGTTCATCTCTGTCACCAGTCAAGAAAAGAGATTATTATCCTCAAGTTAGATTTTGAAAAAGCATTTGACAAAGTGGAGCATCAGCTTATGATAGAGATTATGCAGAATAAGGGTTTCCCAAGCAAGTGGATTCAATGGATGAATTTGATTTTCATCTCTGGCACTTCATCAGTTCTTCTGAATGGGATACTTGGTAAAGTTTTCCACTGTAAAAGAGGAGTAAGGCAAGAGGATCCTTTATCTCCTTTGCCTTTTGTTTTGGCTGCTGATTTTTTACAGACTCTATTGAACTCTGCAAAGCAACAAGGACTTCTTTCTTTGCCCATTAATTTGGCTCATTATCAAGATTTTCCTATACTCCAATATGCTGATGACATTTTGATTTTCATGGAGGGAGATTCCAGACAGCTTTTCTTCCTCAAAGCAATGCTCAATTCATTTGCTGAAAGCACTGGTTTGAAGGTCATCTATAATAAGTCCTTTATGGTTCCAATTAACATTTCTGCAGAAAGGTTTGAAATCATAGCCAACACTTTTGGATGCTCTAAAGGTTCTTTGCCATTCACTTACCTTGGTTTGCCACTCAGTCTGACTAGGCCAACAGTTGCTGATTATTAGCCACTGGTTTCAAGATGTGAAAGAAGATTGAGTAGTATCCCTAATTTTCTAAGCCAAGCAGGAAGGTTAGAATTGACAAATGCAGTGTTTACAGCTTTGCCTACCTTCACAATGTGCACTTTCCTTTTGCCAAGAACAGTGATCAAGCAAATAGACAAGTTTAGAAAACATTGTCTATGGAGGTGTTGTGATATTAATAATAAAGCACCTCCAAAAGCTGTCTGGAAGAAACTAGTCTGCATTCCAAAGGAAAGTGGAGGTTTGGGGTACTTAATCTGTCCATACAAAATGAGGGGCTCCTCCTAAAGCATCTTCATAATTTTTTTAACAAAAGTGATATCCCTTGGGTGCATTTGCTTTGGGAAAAGTATTATAGTAATGGCAAATTACCTAGAACTTCTAGATCAGGTTCTTTTTGGTGGAGAGACATTGTAAAGCTGTTGAGCAGGTTTAAAGGAATGGCTAGAGTCTCAGTTATAAATGGAGCTACCTGTTTTCTTTGGCAGAATTTATAGGCTGATCAATTACTGGAACAGGCATGCCCAGAGTTACATTCTTATGCTAAAAATAAATCTATAACTGTCAGAGATGCATGTCAAAGCCCTGTGACCCATGATCTTTTTCATCTTCCCCTTTCAGTTGAGGCATTTCAGCAGTTTCAGGAGTTCACATCACTTTTAGACAGCCTGCATCTTCTGGAGGACAATGATATGTGGTCATACATCTGGAATTCTCCAACTTTCTCATCTCAGAAAGCCTATGCACACCTAATTGGAAACAGGGAAGTTCATCCAGCTTATTCATGGCTATGGAAAAGCTGCAGTCAAAATAAAAGGAAAGTTTTCTTTTGGCTACTAATGAAGGACAGGATTAGCACCAGAAATCTGTTGAGGAGAAAACACATGGCTTTGGATGATTATAATTGTGCTATCTGCAACCTAGGAACAGAGGAAACCCTTCTGCATCTTTTCTTGGACTGCCCATTTGCAGTGAGTTGCTGGGCAACTTTGGGATTGGTCAATCAAAATTCCAATGATCCCTTCCAAACAATCACCTCCTTCAGAACTCAGCTAAACCTCCCTTTCTCCATGGAAGTCATTATCTCCATGTGTTGGGCCATATGGTCAGTCAGAAATGATGCTATTTTCAGAAACATTCAGCCTTCAATCCCCAATGCAAAGAGGCACTTCAAGATGGATTTTGCTCAAGTTATCCTTCGAGCAAAGAAAGCTTATCTACCTAGAATTAGTCAATGGCTAGATGCTTATGTATAATTGCTTTGATTTTCTTTGTAACTTTCTTTGTCTCGTGAAGATTGTTGTAAGAACTTTCAGTTTTTAATAAAAGCACAGTAGGGGCCTGCACCCTCCTGTTTACCTCAAAAAAATATATGTCAATCTTGTGTATGTATCTGAAGTGGTTGAGCCTATATTTTGGATAGAAACCATATTTGGATAGAACACCATATATAGACCTAGATGAGAGGCACCATATTTTGGATAGAACACTATACTTTTACTAAAACTTCAGTCATTGAAAAACCATAACTCTAATTTACCTTAAATTTTTATGAATAAAAAACAACTTGTTTGTTACTGCATGATCAGTTCCTACTCGGGCATCTGCATTCGTCCCTGGAGCTACGCCGTTTGTGCCAAATTTGGCACTGGCACGATTCCCTTTTGTGACCATTGTACGTATATTCTGTTTGCGCCGAATCTTTTCTTACACTCAATTTAGTGTATATTAATTTTATTTCATCCTAACACATTTTTGCAATTTAACGTTGATGGTTGAGCCGATTAGATGGCTCGAAGATACACTTTGGTTCTTGGCGTTCATTACATTAACCATCAGACTGTCACCGCCGGACCTGGAGAGAGATTTCATTGTCATGTATCTTTCAACATTCCATCAAATGGGATGGGCCTCAAGAGGTCTTAGAAATTAGCGTCTGGGGAAGGGTGGCGCTAAATGCAATAACTGTTGAGAGAAATGCTATGTGACAGTGTTTGAATGAGTTCAGCATCAATGGATACATAATTCATGAATTCTCATTCTTTCAAACTTTAGCTTTAGACCAAGGCTTTGCAGATGTGGCATCAGTTAGTGAGCTGGCTGCTAGGGATAACAACGCATATGTGGTATAGTGGGAGTGGTGCTCACATGTGTATATATATTATTTTTCCATTCAACATTGCTAGCATTTTATTTATTGAATGACACCACTTGCAGGTTCATTTTCATGATTTGACCTACAATGCGTGTAGCCTCCAAGCAATTCTAACTCAAATGGCCAAGAAACTCGGGTAGCGCTGGTACTATGCATGTTCAAGGACCACGATAGAAGGATTGCAGGGTTACGTGAATTTTCCTATAGGTGATAGCCTATTTGTAGTGCCTCCAGCTTGTTCATTCTATTGTAGACGGTGTGCTCGTTCCTTTGAGCCAAGAGAGGTTGCACTAATTCATTCATTAATCTACATAAGTAATGTGCTCGGCTACACAATAGGGGATGTTCCTCATTTTTCGAGGTCAAAGAGATGACTAAGCTGTGAGGTGAAAGGGCCAGACTAAGGGTAATTGGGTGTGTTCATCGGTGTTGATCAGATACTTTGGTTTGTTAATATTTGAACAAGTGATGTAAGGACTAAGTAATGACTAGACCTTGGTTTGTAAGAACTTCATTATTTAGCTATCTATATGTTAAGTTAATTTGTCCTTTGTAGTTATTATATATGTGATGTATTGTACCATGTGAGAATTGTCTGCAGTGTGTGAGAAATGAGAATTATCAAATGTGGAATTGTACCTGCACACTCAACAATCCACTGCCCGGTGTGCTGCCCGGTGTGCATTGATCTGTCAGTGGTGTCATGAGTATCACGGTTGGGTCGTGGCCTAAACCAGCAGTGGAACTCACCACATCACTGTCGGTTTAAGACCATGTCCAGTAGTGATAGACACAAATATCACTGCCGGTTACATATCACTGCTGATCGTCTTTTGCCGGCGCGGATTCCGGCAGTGATGGGGCTTCCGACCTGACTGTGATTATGAGATCGTAGCGTGAGGTAGATTCATGTTTAGAAGGATCTAGAATTGGTGGAGCTAGGAGTTTGTGTGGCTAGAAAATCTGAGAGTGAAGTTTTTTTTTTGAGATCCCAAGTCGTTAATGTTAGGAAGTGTCCCACACACGGCCTTAGGTGTGCGCTGTGGCAGAACCTCCTAAGAAATCGGGCCCACGTGCACCTATTGATGTCTCAACAGACCTCAGATAGTGTACACAAATTCCCAATAACTTAACAGGTCTGTCGGGTGTCCTCGGGAAACCCGAATCATCCACGAATCTTTTCCAAACAGGATCCCAATCACAGTTATTGCAGATTACAACAGTTTTCAATATACATACCAGAGATTATAAAGCGGAAGACTTAAGTTTTAATATTACAAACCAATTGTTTCAAACTTACATAACCATAAGTGTCATACAACCATAGTAGCGGGATAATATTATATTAACATTATTTATTTCACACAAACTAGTGCGTTGTCCAAAGGCCATTCATCATTCCTCATCGTCATCGACTTCAAACACTGACATACAGCAGGGACCAAAACAAGCCTGCGCATGCGACTCACCTGCAACAAGGGTTAACAAACCCTGAGTACAAAAGTACTCAACAAGACTGACCCAACGAAAAAGGGCGAAGGTCTTAGGGATGCAGGTGTTGGGTCAAGGTAAGGATGTAGAAAGTTCAAAAGTTCTTTGTCAAAAGCTTACTATTCTTGATCCTAGTTTCAAGTTTTACCCCTAAGTACTTTAGTTCAATATCTCAAACTAAGTGTTCATATCCCATGTTCCAATCATTCTCTTTCCATTCTTTTTCTCATGTTTTAGTAATTCACCAGTCCTGCATTGCTTCTGTAATGAATCGAGTCTCCATATCCGCGGAGCACCGACAATTCGAATTGATTCAAGTCCCAGCTGGGGATTCCTTATCACACGACATATGTAGAACTTAATCTTGCATATATCAACCTCGCTACCGGATCCTCCTATACTAAGCCGTCTCCACGCCACCCGAGAGCACAACACACCTCAAATCCGGCCACATTCAAGCCACGAGGGTACACGCTACTCCCGCCATCTCACCACTCCTAGTGCGTGGGCATTCGTCTTAGTATCGGATTAGCCGAAGTAGGCTTACCGAAGTATGTGACCAGTACTACAAAGTGTCTCGTTCAGAAGATCCACAATGAGTGGCCTTTAAGCGACATAGTCGGCAACATTACCCAACATTCAAGATAAGTCACCCGACTAGTCTCTAGTTCATTCTATCTTCTTTCTTTCTTTCTTTGGCCAGTATGCCATCTTTGATTGTATCCAAACTTTTACTTTGAAAGCCTACCACAAAGCATACTAAGCAATTCTACGCCTTTGTAAATGAAATCATCTTCAAGGATGGTAAACAATTAACAAGGTAGGCAATGCATCAAATATGTAACATTTGAATTAATCAACTTAATGCAATAAGTAACATAGGTGATAAACCTTTCAAAGTAAACAAGGTAATAGTTTAATGCATAAACCGGGGCTTGCCTTCGTTGACGATCTCGGGTTCCGGATCAGTACCACAATTATCGAATCCCGTGACAACCGGGGATTCTTCTAGAACTTTCTCAACTAGAATCATTTCACTCTCGGATTCTACACGAAATAATAACATATGCTTCAACATGATGATAATGTAAACATGATGCTTTCATGGTGCATGAAATATAATAACACCTTAAATACAATTTTACTTCGCGGTATAGTTGCAAGTCAACAAAACTACTTGACACTAACATCTAGGGTTTATGACCTAATCGACTTGACCAAATTGATCTTGAAACCCTATTGGTCACACAACATGACTCAAACAAGATCAAACCCTAACCCTAACACTTAGGGTTTGCTTTTATTTATTTTTGAATTAATTTGGAAATAAGCCCAAAAATAAACTTGTTCCAAATGACCTCAAAATTTTATGTAAGCTTCCTCATGACAAATTAGTGTACCAAAATAAATTTATTAATTTTTGGAGCTATACAGAGACCTACAAAAATTATGGAAATTGCATTTATCAATTAATTGACTGAATTTTTGAACATTAAAAATTTATTCAAATTTCAAGTTTCATATTTTTCCTAAATAATATTCATCACAGAGAGGTCACACAAAAATTTTCATAATTTTTGGAGCTCTAAACAAATCTACACAAAAATAACAAAAATAGACACTATTCATCCATTTCTGAAAATAGAAAAATTCCATTTGAACTATACAGTCGCTGACATACGGGACCCACTTGTCATCCCTATGCTCCGGCTTTGACCGCGGCGACAACGGCGCTGACCGACGCGAACTCACCGCCGGTGAGCCCAACAGCGACGGCCATAGCACCAAAACGTTCACAACGACTAGGCGCATCGATCTATGGCACTACGGAGGTTGATTACGACACGGAACAAGGCTAACGCCGACCATGGCGGACGCGGTGGCACGGCATCGCTACGCCGGTGAAACAAAGCCAGTAGAGATCAAACAAAAGGATTAGAAAGGATCAGTAGCTCACCCCGAACTTGTTGAAGCAAAGAACGAGACCGGAGGAGCTACGGTAACGTGGGTCGACGGTGACAGCGGTCACGGCGGAGCAAACTTCGTCGGCGATGGAGTTTCGGTGACTGTAGTGAGCAAAACGACCAAGCAAGAACGGATTAAGCATCACAGCGTCGAGACGAAGCTGTAGAGACCACAAGCAAGGGCAACAGCTCACCGGACGATGCTGGCCACGGTGAATCGGAGTTTCGGTCGAGGTCGCCGACCGCGAGGAAGAAGAGTCGCTAGCGGCGGTTCTCGGTGGACTCAGACAACCTCAGTTGGTGGGATGGGTTCGGAAGGAAGAGACGGAGTTGGAACACTGCTTTGCCGAAGCTGTTTTGGGCTAAGGAAGCGAGGAGAGCTCGCCGGAGCTGAGGCGGCGGCGTCGGGAAACAGAGGAGAGAAATCAAAGTCGACGACGGCGTCGGAGCTTTATAGCGCGGCCAAGAATGCGAGGGAACGACACGCAGTGAGCTGCTCGTGCCAGCGCGAAGCCGAGGGCGGCCACGGACGCACCTGGAAGACCGGAGAAAGGACGCCGGCGGTGGGGCGGTGGTTGGGCTACTGTTCCGAATAATTACAGATTTGCCACTAAGTTTATTTTGCAAATTACTCTCAAATTTTCTAAAGAAGATGAAAATCTCAAAAAATGAAAGTTGCTCAACTTTTCAAACTCTACAACTTTGCTTCAAGGAATATTTTCAAATTCTGCCTCCATTTTAAAATTTGAATTTGGGGTGCATTTGAGCATTTGAATCATTTCAAAATTACTCCAAACTTTATATGTAAACTTTAAAAACTTTGAATACCAAAGTTGATCCTTATAAAATAAGCTTCAACTTTGCTTTTTGTCACACCCCCAAATTCCAAATGGATTTTGAAATATACAAAAGGGGCAAAAAGGACTTTTATAATTTGAAGTTGAATTCAAATTTAATTTGTTTACCTTTTGACTTAACTTTGATTTTTGCCCAGTTACATGGCCCATTAGGGTTATTTGAGTCAATTAACACATGGTCTCACATGATCACATGAATTTTGACTCTTGTGGTCATGATCTTTATTTAGGGTTTTGAATCACATCACATAAAATAACAACATTATGAAATAAAGCTTATTTAGTGAATGCATTCAACATTTTCCACTTTATGAATGCTTTGCAATGTATATGATGACATGTCAAATTTTAATGATAGGTCAAAACACCAGAGGTGTTACATGCGCTCTCTCTTTTTTGGATCCCGAGTGACAAAAATATTTATTCCAGGAGAGCAAGCATATGTATTGAGGGGTATGTAGAACATAGGCCCTTATTATTTTTTTTTGAAAGATCCGTTACCGGCTTTCATTGATAAGATTAGAGAATAATTATAGTAAAAGTTCAGGCACAAGCTATGCCAACACCCATTTATGCTCGGAGCTCAGCTAAGTGAGGTCCAAGCCACCCCTGGTTTGCCTAGGACTAATTTACATACGTTGGAGAAACAACTAGGCCATTTGCCATTGCTACATGAGACTGGACGTCGCTCTGCCCCGGCAGTATAAGTTGCAGCCCTTTGTTTCCTGCATGTGCCCACATATTGGCTTCATCATATATGGATTCCATAATCTTGTGCACTTGCCTAGATTCTTTCCTGAAAACTCTGCTGTTTCTTTCACGCCACACTTCCCAGATGGTCAACACGATCAGTGATCTCAGCCCCTCCTTCATTCTTGATGGTAGTCTGTTCATCATCTAAAGAAACCACTCCTTGACATTATCTGTGTCTTCCCAATTTTCTGGTTGCAGGCATGGTGCTCTCACCGAGAGCCCCACCCTTTCCCATATCGTTTTGACCACTGGACACTCGACGAATAAGTGAGTTGCAGTCTCCAGGTTCCGTATACATAGCAGGAAGAAATATTCATTTGGCCAATGCCTCACCTGCAGCCTTGCTGCTGTCCATATCCTGTCCTGGAGAAGCAAGCATATAAAGAACTTGCATTTTGGAGTTGCCTTGGTCTTCCATATAAACTCAACTGCATCGCATGTACCTAAGTTCTGAAAATACAGATCATATGCAGACTTAGCTGAATATTCCCCATCCGACGAATGAGTCCAGATTATTCGGTCTTCTTCCGACTGCACAAGGACCACAGATTGTAATTTGTCCCAAAGTTGGAGGTACTCCGTGATAATTTGTTGGTTCATATTATGGTATTGTCAGTTAACGCCTCCGCCACAGTGTGGTTCTTTCTCTTGCTGTGTCTGAACAACTCAGGGGAATAAGTCTACAGGGGCGTCTCCGTCTAGCCATGTGATGTCCAGAAGGAAGCCTTGCATCCATTGCCAAGGTCCACCTTGGTCGCGGCACTGAAAACGCGCCTGTCTTCATTGTCAACTTGAAGTCCTCCATTTACTGTAGGTGTACACACTTTCATCCATGCCACCTTACACTTTCCTCCAGTGAGCTGTCCATCACCGGCCCAGAGAAAACGACGTCTGAGCTTGTCTAATTCCATTATGAACTTTTTGGGAGGTTTGATAGCTATAATCAGGTATACAGGTAGCGAGGTAACCACCGACCTTATCAACTCCTTTCTTCTAGCAACAGTGATCAACTTCCCTTGCCAGTCAGCTATTTTACCTTTTGCCTGATCTTGGATGCACTGGAGATGCACCATTCGTATCCTCCCTAGATTCAGAGGCAGTCCTAGGTATTGGATAGGGAAGTTCACCCTGGCGCCCGACAACTCCCTGAGCGCCTCCTCCATATCTAAGCCTGCACATCTAATCATAGCCACCATGCTCTTCGTCATATTAATGCGTAGCCCAGTAGCATCCCCAAAGGCCTCCATAATTTCCATGATACTGTTAGATAATCTACTGCTTCCTTGTATGAACGCATGGCAGGGGAAGGTGGCACCGAAAAGGGCCCCTGCTGTGGTACTGTAGCCGCTGTAGAGGCAGGCGCCGAACGGCGCACCTATCGGGCTGTAGCCATATGCAGGGGCAGATGCCAGAGTCAGCCCTGCTATGTTATCTAGTCACTGTTGCAGCAGGGCAGCTGTACTAGGACTAGATGAGTAGAGTTGTATATATAGTTTGCCACTGCAACACAATAAGGATAGTTCAGATTTGTCATCTCCTATACAGGGCTCCGGCCAACGCTGGTGTCTCCGCTGTGTGTGTATGCTCTATTCTCCCTCACTTCTTCTATCTCTAGATAGAGTGTGTGGTCGAACAATGTTTGTTGTGCTTGGCCATGGCCGGCAAGACTAGTGAGTGGTTGACTCACCTAAGCCGGTGATCCTGTGGGCAAACAAGTGGTATCAGAGCCGTACAAGCGCTGTCGCTGGACTAACCGCTGGCAATGATGTACGTTTCAGAGATGGGTGACAGCAGTGGCACTGCTGTGGCTGCCCAGCCATGATAGGAGGTTGTTGTTCGCACGGTGCGGGAGGTCAACGACACCAATTGGCCGACGCTAACTCGCACCAACTATGGAGAGTGGTCGGTGACCATGAAGGTCAAGCTCAGAGCCCGATGGCTTTGGAATGCTATTGACAAGGGCACCGAAAATGAAGGAGATGACATATCAGCGTTGGAGGCTATCCTCGCTGCTGTACTGGCGGAGTATAGAGAGCCGTTGGGGGCAAAAAGCTCTGCTAAGGAGGCGTGGGAGGCTATTGCGGCGATGCGCGTTAGTTTCGACCACACAAAGAAGGCGATGGCCCAGCATCTGAAGCAGGAGTACACCAACCTCAAGTTCAAGGATGGTGAAACGGTGGAGGATTTCTCCCTCCGCCTACAGATGCTCATCAGCAAGCTGAAGAGCCACGACATCACCATCGACGAAGAGGAGGCGGTCTCCAAGTACCTCCACTCCGTGCTGGCAAAGTACATCCAGATCGCTCTATCCAAAGAGACGATGCTGGACTTGTCCACCCTCACCATTGAGGATGTGATAGGCCATCTGCGGGCGGTGGACGAGCGCTTGGAGCAAGCGACAGCAATGAAGGACAGCGGCAAGCTGCTACTAACAGAGGAGGAGTGGGCTGCTCGGAGGAACTCCGGGGTGGCCTCCTCCAGCCGCGGTGGCGATGGCAAGCGCCGCGGCAAGGCTTCTTTGGAGAAGAAGAAGCAGGTCGACCCCAATGCCTGCCGGCGCTGTGGGAAGATGGGCCATTGGGCATGGGAGTGCCCAAATCGCAAGCAGAAAAAGAAGGCTGAGGCTCATCTGGCGCAAGCTGATGATGAGGCCACTATCCTGATGGCAAAGTTCTATGCACTGCACGACGTTGAGGCCAAGGAGAAGGGAGAGGTGATGGCGGTGGAAGGGCCTGGGAAGGTCCTGAAGGCTGTCGACCTCAACGAACCATGAGCCCAAGTCCACCTCGGACATGTGGGCGGCGAGCAGGAGCAGCGGTGGTATCTAGACTCTGGTGCTAGCAACCACATGATGGCCTCTAAGGCATCCTTCTCCGAGCTCGACGATGATGTTACCGGTACGGTGAAGTTTGGTGACGGCTCAAGGGTGGCAATGCAAGGGCGCGACACCATCATCTTTAGGTGCCAGAACGGGGAGCACCACGCGCTAATGGATGTATATTACATCCCACAATAGCATTCAAGCATCATCAGCATTGGCCAGCTGGATGAGCACGGTAGTGAGGTACTGATCAAGGATGGAGTCCTTAGGATCAGGGACCAGGAACAATGACTTCTTGCCAAGGTAAAGAGGTCCCAGAACCAATTGTACCTGCTCGACCTAAAGGTAGAGCAGCTAGTGTGCCTGGTGGCAAGTCACACTGAGGAGCCGTGGTTGTGGCATGCCTAGTTTAGACATCTTAGCTTCGACACGCTTGGTCGGTTGGAGAAAATGGTCCGAGGGCTACCCCACATCAAGCACGGAGGCAAGCTGTGTGACAGTTGCCTGGCCAGGAAGCAGAGGAGGCTACCGTTTCCAAAGGCGGCCAAGTATCGTGCGACGGACACTCTCGAGCTCGTCCATGGTGATCTCTGCGAGACGATCACGCCAGCCACAAATGGTGGTCGATGGTACTTCCTCCTGCTTGTGGATGATTACAGTCGTTACATGTGGCTGCAACTCCTGACGAGCAAGGACAAAGCGACGGCGGCGATCAAGAAGTTCAAGATGCACGCGGAGGCCGAGAGCGGCAAGAAGCTCCACGTGCTGAGGACTAATCACGACGGCGAATTCACTTCGGTGGAGTTCGCTGCATACTGCGTGGATTAGGATGTGGTACGACATCACACCATGCTGTACTTGCCATAGCAGAATGGTGTGGTGGAGCAACGTAACCAGACAGTGGTTGGCATGGCTCGATCTATGATGAAGGGCATAGGCATGCCGGCAAGGTTCTGGGGTGAGGCGGTGACCACGACGGTGTTCATCCTCAACCATGCTCCCACCAAGGCCTTGAAGGGCAAGACGCCCTTCGAGGCTTGGCATGGACGCAAGCCGAGCGTGTCCTTCCTCTAGACATTCGGCTGCATCGGCCACGTCTGAAAGACGAAGCCGATCCTCACCAAACTAGAGGACAGGAGCACACCGATGGTGTTCCTAGGCTACATGGAGGGTACCAAGGCGTACTAGCTCTATGACCCACGCGGAGACAAGGTACTTGTCTCGCACAACGTCATGTTCAACAAGAAGGCGGCTTGGGAATAGAATAGTCCAAGCACGAGGGGAAGCTAGCGGCTTCACTAGCACCTTCGTCCTCGAGCACTTGGTCATCCACAGTGGTGGAGACGCTGGGGAAGAGGTGCCAAGCACTCCAGAAGGGGTGCCAAGCACTCCAGCAACAGAGCCGAGCACTCCTAGGGCAGTGCCGAGCACTTCAGGAGGGATGCCGAGCATGCTAGGAGTGGTGCTGGGAGGTTCTGCAATGGTGGCGACCACTCTAGGATGGGTGCCGAGCACTCCCGTAGCAGAGCCAAGAGGTCTTGTAGTGGTGCCGACCACTCCAAGACTGAGGCTCATCACTCCTACAGTGGTGCCGAGCACTATAGGAGTTATGACGAACAGTCCAGGAGTAGAGCCGAGCACTACATCCAGGGTGCCGAGCACTCCGACGGAACAGGGAACTCCATCGACGCCGATCGAGTTCGCCTCACCTCCAAGTGACATCACTGAGTTCGTGGATGCCTTCCACGAAGGTGAGGAGGTGCAATTCCATAGGCTGGACGACATCGTTAGTGGCACAGGGCCCTTAGGCCTGGCGGGTAGGCTGCTCAATGACCCAGAGCTATTGCTCGTCAGTGCAGAGGAACCACCCACATTCACGCTGGCCGAGCACGATGGAAACTGGCGACAGGCGATGCTGGAGGATATGAAGGCGATCGAGGAAAATGAGACATGGAAGCTGGTCGATCCACCTCTAGGATGCCATCCGATCAGCCTAAAGTGGGTGTACAAGGTCAAGTGGGATGAGCTTGGCACCATTGTCAAACACATGGCGCACCTCATCACCCGAGGCTTTGTTCAGCGTGAGGGCATCGACTTCGAGGAAGTCTTTGCGCTGGTAGCACGCATGGAGTTTGTCCGTTTGCTACTAGCCCTGGTAGCAGCAAAGGACTGGTGCATCCATCACCTGGATGTTAAATCGGCCTTCCTCAACGGCGAACTGGCAGAGACAGTCTTCGTTAGGCAACCTCCAGGTTTTGCCATCAAGGGAGCGGAGCACAAGGTGCTTCGACTGCACAAGGTGCTATACGGGCTGTGGTAGGCCCCACGAGCATGGAACGCTAAGCTTGATGCCACACTGGGTGAGCTTGGGTTCCAGCGGTGCGCAACCGAGCACGCCCTCTACACACAGTGATGGGGGAAGGAGGAGCTCATCGTTGGCGTGTATGTGGATGACTTGATCGTCACCGGTGCACGTTTGGAGGACATCGATAGCTTCAAGCGCGAGATGGCGGCTCGTTTTTGAATGAGCGATCTCGGTGCACTCTCCTACTACCTCGGCATCGAGGTGAGACAGGGGAAAGAGGAACTCATGCTTGGTTAGAGCACGTATGCCTCAAAGCTGTTGGAGTGGAGCGGCATGGCCAATGGAGGAGTGGCTGAAGCTGACGAATGCCAGCACCACAACGAAGGTGGATCCAACACTCTACCGGAGTATCATCGGTGGTCTACGCTACCTAGTTCACATGAGGTGGGACATTGCGTTCGCCGTGGGCTACGTCAGTCGCTTCATGGAGGATCCCAGAGAGGATCACTGGGCTGCGGTGAAGCGGCTACTACGCTACATCATGGGGACGGTGGATCATGGAATCATCTTCCCCAAGACCGGTGGGAGTAGGCTACAACTCACTGTGTTCAACGATGCAGACATGGTAGGGGACATCGACGGACGACGGAGCACCTCAAGCGTGCTCATCTTCGTTGGGTCAGCTCCAATTTCATGGCTATCACTGAAACAGAAGGTGGTGGCGCTGTCTACGTGTGAGGCAGAGTACGTAGCGGCAGCCATAGTGGCGTGCCAAGTTGTGTGGCTACGCCGGCTGCTGGGCGAGCTGACCAACGTGGAAGCTCACCCACCAGCACTGATGGTGGACAACTAGCCCGCCATCGACCTCGTGAAGAATCCGGTTCAACACGATTGGAGCAAACACATCGACATGAAGTTCCACTTCCTCAGGGACTATGTCGATGGAGGGCAGATTGTCATCGAGTTCGTTGAAACTGGTCGGCAACTCGCGAACGTCCTCACCAAGCCGCACGGCCGTCTTCGGTTCATGGAGCTGAAGGAGATGATTAGAATGGAGGGTGTGGGGGGTACGACCCTGGATACCCACGGCAGACCACATGGGCCACACCATCAGAGGTGGCCCAGCCCACAAGATCAAGGCATGCACGACACTAGTCGACGTGCACCGTAAGATATTGTATAGTACCAAATAGGATACTTTCCTTATAACCCTACCCCTCTAGAGTATATAAGGAGAGGCAGGGGTCCCCTAGTCGACATCTACATACATCTCAATGCAATACATCAGAACATAGGATGTAGGTATTACGTCGTACTGATGGCCAAACCTGTCTAAATCTTGTGTCTCGGTGCTTATATTACCATCTGGTTCGTATCACGTGCACCCCCACTGATTCATCTACTACCATGGGTACACCCCTCGGTAGACTGCCGACTAGATTTCATCGACAGAGGGGGTACAAAGGTTAGCAGTAGGATTAGGGGAAGAATTGTTAGATAATCTACTGCTTCCTTGTATGAACGCATGACAGGGGAAGGCGGCGCCGAAAAGGCCTCCTGCTGTGGAACTGTAGCCGCTGTAGAGGTAGGCACCAGAGTCAGCCCTACTGTGTTATCTAGTCACTGTTGGAGTAGGGCAGCTGTACTGGGACTAGATGAGTAGAGTTGTATATATAGTTTGCCACTATAACTCAACAAAGAGAGTTCAGATTTGCCATCTCCTATATAGGGCTCCAGCCAACGCTGGTGTCTCTGCTGTGTGTGTATGCTCTGTTCTCCCTCACTTCTTCTACCTCTAGACAGAGTGTGTGGTCGGACAACGTCTGTCATGCTCGGCTGTGGTTAGCAAGACTGGTGAGTGGTCGACTCACCTGAGCCGGTGATCTTGTGGGCTAACAGATACAAAGGATGTCCTCTCTTTTTGGGTTTGTAAAGATCACGGCATCGTCTGCATATAGGGACAGCCTCATTTTGGCCTGACGTCCTCTAAGAGGCGTTAGCCTCCCCTCTTCTGTGGCAATATCAAAGATCCAATTCAGGACATCCATAGCAAGGATGAACAGATAAGGTGACAGCGGATCACCCTGCCGCAGTCCCCTTAGTGGCTGATTTTTGGACCTGGGCTTCCATTTAACATGACTACGGAAGAGGACGACCTGAAGAGCGCCGCTAACCACCCTGTCCACCTATTGCTGAATCCTCTATTCACTAGCATTTCTAGTAGATATTCCCATGAAACAGTGTCGAAGGCTTTGCTAATGTCCAATTTGATGAGACATGCAGGTGTCTTAGTTCGATGGTAGTCCCTGGCCAGTCCCCGAACATAGACATAGTTGTCCTAGATGCAGCGTTTCTTGATAAAAGCACTTTGGGCCGGCGCAATTAGCCCATCAATGTAATTGGCTAACCTGATGGCGAGCACCTTGGTGAATAACTTGGCGAAGGAATGAATGAGGCTAATAGGCCTGAAGTCCTTGGGCTCTGATGCCATATGCCTTGGGTAGGAGGACCAGCTGAGCCCCGTTGATGTGCTCCAAGGCTCCGCAGTGATGAACGTGCATGCTGTGGAAGGTAGCTAGGATATCGAATTTGATGGTTCCCCAGCAGCGTTTGTAGAAATTGTTTGTGAACCCATCGGGCCCCGGCGCCTTGTCACTTGGCAGGCACTTGATGGCGTGCTCCACCTCCTCCTCAGTGAATGGCCTATCCAGTTCCATACCTGGGATCTCTTGGATTCTGCTCATAGCCAGGTGGTTCCAGTTAAAACTCCTTGTCCGCTGCATCCTCGTACCCATGATACTGGAGAAGTAACCATGCAGTACGGCTTCCTTCTCCCCATGGTTCCATGTCAGAGTACCGTCATGTCTCTTTAGAGATGCTATGTATTTCCTTCTCCTTCTAGTGCTCATCTTTAGGTGGAAGAACTTGTTGCAGGTGTCCCCCGCCTTCAACCAAATGAATTTGGACGCTTGCCTTCTCCTTGATCTCTCTACTGCTGCTAGGCCAAGCACCCTGAGTTTGAGTTCTTTTCTGAGCGCGTGCTCGCCGTCAGAAAGTTGCCTTCTCTCCTGTGCTATTTCTAAGCACATGATGACTTCGTTCGCAATGTGAAATCGCGCTTTGCTGAACAACGGTTTACTCCACTGCCGTAGCGCCCGTGCTGTCTCTATAAGCTTCTTCCTAAGGACAGTGAGTGCTGATCCTGACTGCTGCTTGGACCAAGTCTGCTCTACCATCTCGCTGAAACCATCAGTGTGCAGCCAATGGTCTTCAAACCTGAAGCTTGCTTTTCTTGGCAAGGTGTCCTAACGGGTGAGGAGTATCGGAGTGTGATCAGAAACACCGGTCGACAAGGCATGTAGAGCAAAGTTAGGGAACAGGAGCTCCCAGTCTGTGTTAGAGAATGCTCTGTCGAGGCGCACCAACTTTGGATTCTCCCTTTCATTGGACCACATGAATTTTTGGTTTTGTAGGCAGATTTCCATTAATTCACAATCATCCAACGCCGCTCTGAACTTGCCCATCAGCCTATGGTTGAGGTTTAGATTATTCTTGTCACTAGCCTTGTAGATTAGATTGAAATCCCCCATGATGAGCCAAGTGGTCCCTACTGGAGGTTTGCTGGAAATCATTTCCTGGAGGAATTCCTCTTTCCTCCTATCATCTGTCGGACCATAGCAAGTGGTCAGACTGAAGCAGGCATCACTAATCAGCATCCTGACCCTTGCCATAACTGAAAGCTGATTGGCTACGACATCCGTTAATTGCACTGCATCCTGATTCCATGCAAGAAGGATGCCACCCCTGGTACCATTGGCGTCCAGCGTGCAGTGGCTCGCCATCCTCTCCCCTAGAGTGTCCACTAGGATTGACCGGTTCATGGAACTGATTTTCGTTTCTTGAAGGCACACCACTGAAAGGTCTTGCGCATACGGTGGTTTCCCTCACTAACTCCCTGTGCGCATGCAGCATCATTCAGACCCCTCACGTTCCATGATAATATTGATAGATCTTCACTCATTTGGAGCACTGGGTATATATGGCCAAACGGGCCGCCCGGCACGGCACGGCCAGGCACAGCACGGCCAGACATGGCACTACGCGGCACGGCAGGTTAGCCGTGCCATGCCTGATAGTGCCGCTGTGCCGACTCAGCGGCCCAGGCACGGCACTATCATGGCTTAGGCGTGCCATGCCATGCTGTGCCACTGGGCACGGTAGCCCGTAGTGCTCGTGCCAGCACTGGCACTAAAAGTGCCAAACACCTCAGAAACTTCAGAATTTTAACAGAAACTTGTACAATACATCAAACTTTAGAAGATCATACTTTGATAGCAGAGATACAAGTTCAAACTTTAACAGAAACTTCAGAAGATCACAAACACATAAATAGATCAGAGAGAACAAAATAAAATTTTATTGGAGCTTTAGTGCAATGGCTGCCTCATTAAAAACATGTCTAGGTAAAACTCACCCTTGTGAGAAACCCTAGACAGGGAAAAAAGAGTACAACCTAGCTCCTTTTAAGTTCATTGTCCTTAAATCAAAGTTCATAAGTCCAGCATATTACAGTCCAGTACATAAATGATAACTAAGACAACTAATCAAGATAAAGTTCTTCAAATGCTTCTTTAAACTCCTGGTCTTCCACATTGTGCTGCATCCTTGCCTCTGCTGCCTCCTAGTCTTTGATGCAAGTGAGCATCTCCACCATCTCAGCCTTCAGCCTCCTCCGCCGCTCCTCGATTATCCTGCCAGTCATACTAAAAGTGGACTCTGAAGATATGGTAGAAACAAGAACAGTTAAAATATCTTTAGCCGTGATTGACAGAACTGGATAAGTGAGTTTGTGCTCATGCCACCAGTTCAACAGGTTAAAATCATCATCTAACTGGCTAACAGTGTCACAGTCCAAGTAGGAAACCAGTTCAGAAGTATTATTATTAGAAGAACTTGCAGCATGCAGTAGGGCAGTTGCAGAGGTATGTCTAGATAGATTAAGAGTACCAGATAGAGGATGGATACCACCTGCAGAACAATCACCTTCATCATCATCATAAATCTCATCCCAAGCAGACTTTTTCTTACCAAACAGGTTAGGAGGGACAGTCCTCCTCAACCTAACAGATCCAAATTTCTCCTCATACTTATTGTAAACATTAGTTAGTCGAGCTCTAGTGGCAAGCTGGTAAGTTTCATAGGATGTACTGGTAAGGCTACCCAACCTCCTCAGTACTCTGCTGAAACCTTTCATTTTAGCTCTAGGATCCAAGATGAATGCAAAAGAATATAGCAAAGGAATATCCCTCTAGTATTTATTATATTTGTCTATCATTGGTTGAATCACATGTCTGAGGTGAGTGCCATTACCATAGTTTTTTAGGTGTATAGCAATCTTAACTAGATAATGAATCATAAGTGGAGATGTAGGATAGTACACACCAGACAAAGCAACAGTAGCATCATAAAACAGTTCAAGAAATTTAAATACTTTTTGTCCAACAGCCCAATGTTCATCAGTTAAAAGCAACTGACCACCTTCACCCCTAGGATAGTGAGCATGCATGAAAGTAGTGAAAGGAGTCTGGTGAGGAAACAAATGCTTGAGCATCAGATATGTAGAATTCCACCTTACCTCCATATCCAGCTGAAATTTCCTAGGTCTAACACCAGTGGCAATACAGTAACTTTTGTATGCAGCAATTCTCTGGTTAGATGAGTTCAGAAATGATATTGTAGTTCTAAATGTTTCAATCAAAGGCTAAAGAGCATTAAGGGCCTCCTTAACAATTAGATTTATGATATGACATGCACAGCGCTGATGCATGAACAAAGTACTAACTACATTATCAGTTTCATTTCTATCATTATCAGGGGGTACTTCAATACCAAGATATTTAGACAGTACAGGCCTAAGTGTACGCATGGCAGAAACATTAGATGAGGCATTGTCCAAAGTAAATAGCAAAGACCTTTTCAGTCAAACCATAATCAGCAAGCACAGATATAACCCTTTCAGCAATGTTTTGTCCACTGTGGGACACATCAATAAGCACAAGACCAAACACCCTCTTCTCTAGTTGCCAATCAGGATTTATGTAATGAGCAACCACACTAAGATAGTCCTCTTTGGCATTACTAGACCAAATGTTAGAGGTAAGACAAACACAATTTATAGCAGATGAACTAAGAGTCTCAACAAGCTTAGTCTTTTTATCAGTGAAGTATTTGACTATGTCTCTAGTGGTGGTTTGTCTAGAGACAGGAACAAACTTTGGATTATGAGCATTTCTAATGTAATCATAAAAAGCATCAGTTTCACCCATACAGATAGGCACATCAAGTCTAGAAAGCAATCGAACCAGTTCAGTGCAAGCAACAATAGGACAGTACTCCCAAGTACGCATACTACCATCAGGATTAAAAGATATCTGAGACTGAGTCATGCGAGTTTTCTCACGCCTCTTAACACATTTGTCCCTATGACGAGTGAGGTGACCGGTGCCACCACTAGAGAGAGCAGAGTACTACTTATTGCAGTGGATGCAGCGAGCGGCATACCTGATCTTCTTACCTTTGGGACCTTTTTTGAACAACTTCTTGAAATCGAGCCACACAACCGAGGTAGAAGGACGTGAGCGCTTGTCGTCGTTGTCATCCTCTCCTTCTTCTTCTTCACCCCCTGCTGCATCATTGCTGCCACCATCAGCTTCAATGGGATCCTCAACACAATGGCCGAACAGCTCCGCAGCATCCTCGCGCAGGTCATCCTCGTCGTCATCTCCGGCTAGCCCGCACATCCGCCTCTCATCGTTGGCGCTGACCTCAACGGTCTCGTCGGAGGAGCGGGCCATCGTCACTCGCTGGCGCTCAGTTCCTCAACGGCTTCACACATAAACAAAGAATCAGTAGCAGATCTAGTTAAGGTTAGGGTTAGGGTTAGGGTTAGGGTTTATAGTACCTTGGCGGCTGGAGCATCAGGAACGCCGGCGACGTCGACGACGCGGGATCCGGCCCTCTGGTTCCTCGACGGATGCGAATCAAGAGGGGACCTACAGGAGGGGAGCACATCATATCGAGATCCAGGAGGGGATAAGAGAGGAAGAGCCAAATCTGGAGGGGAGCAAAGCTCAACTTACCGACATCCAGAGCACCAGAGTTGCCGGGGGCCCGACGAGGTCGACGACGGTGACGAATGAGATGATGAGGTGGACAACAAGGCTATATCAACGGGGCGAGATCAAGATGAGGCCATGCCATGTGCCCGTGCTGGCCAGTAGTGGCTCTAGATGCCATCGAAGGACGAGAAGAAGAGAGGAGACACCACTGGAGAGGGAGACGAAGAGAGGAGAGAGCCGCTCGTAGAGGTTAGAGTGAGAGACAGGAGAGAGAGGGAGCTAGAAACAAATGAGCTAGGGTTTCATCGATATGGGGCGGCGTGGGGGTGCTGGCTTATATAGTCGACCCATCCAATGGTCGGATCCAACGGTCATGAAGGATCTGGGGGAGGGGATCAACGACCCTCCTTTGCTGGATCCGTGCCAAGGCCGTGCCGGCCTGTTAGCCATGCCATGCCTGGGCTATGCTAGCGGACCGAGGTGGCAGCCTAGGCATGGCACTGCTGTCGGGCCGTGCCAGGCACGGGCATGAAGCAGGCCGGGCCAGGCCGGGCCTGGACCATGCTTTTTAGTGCCGTGCCCGTGCCGGCCCACCGTGTTAGTGCCATTTAGAAAAGTATAGCACTGGGTAACAACGACATCACTACCTGGCGGCAGGGACTGGCCTGGGCGCCATACAACACGATAGCTTGCTCACTTGAGCTACACAGACCTCCTCGACTACAAACTTCCCTAACACCTAGTTTCCCACACACGCCATGCAGGAGCATGAACGCTCCTGCAGAGCGAGTAACACACATGCCCCTTATACCGGTAGAGCAAAACACCGGTACAACAGACACCTCTAGACTCACACACTCACTACTACAAACTCTAAGCAAACTGATACAAATGATGATGATCATGGTAACTGGAGTACGTTCTGATGGACTGCATCCTCTAGTCAAGCGGCCACCTCCTCAGCCCCCGTCATCTCCTGCTCAGCTACAAGCTGTGCTGCTGCTACGAGCGCTGGGCCACTATCCAGGGAGGTTAGCATGCGCACTGCCTTGATACGCTGATCTGTCATCGGTGCATCGTAGGACCTGATGTACGCCTCCATAGCCTACTCCCCAATTGGCTCCACTGGGCCAACCACCTCGAAGGCCTTGATGAGGTGGTGGGTGGCCCTCTTGGAGACTGGCACCGAGTTGGTCAGCACTTGCTGCTTGGTGCTCCTCCTAGTCGGCTCCTTCCTTGCAGTCTTGCTCAGCCCAGCCTTCCCCTTGGCCTCGCTGGTCTCAGGCGCCTCCAGTAGCGGCTGCTTACATGGCACAAAGATGCTCTCTACAATGTTGTTCCTAGGCTCCTCAAGTATCATGTCTGCCACCTGCTTAGTGATTGTCGTCTCCCTCAGCTGACCCCAACCTTTTGAGATAACTGCACTCTAGGACCGAAGTGCACTACATTGTTATAGCCAAGTGTTGTTGCCTCCTCATTCAGATAAGCCACCTTGCTCCAGAGGGTAGAAACCGGGGTGTAGTCAGCGAGCCGGGGGTCTCCTCTGGTGGGAATGGTGGCGGGGAGAAGGACAGGGGCCTGCACACCATCATGCGGCACATGGCTGAGCCTCACCGAGCATGGGATCCCAGCCCATGGTTGCCCCCTCCGCATTGACTCCACCAATGTCATCACTGCATAGTCCCTTGTAAAACTCCGTCATTGGGTCCGGGTGCAGCACTGGCGGGGATGGCGCACCAGGCACGACATGCAGCGCGCCCGAGAGCAGAGCCGAGCCCAGGTCACCAATCACCAGGGCGGCCTCCCTCTCTCCGCCATTGCCAGTGCACCTCTCCTTTCCGGCTGCTCTCACTAGTACAAGAATGGTTTCTAGGGGCGGCTGGTGAGGCTTTATAGAGGCGGCTCAGCCAGCCACCCCTACCATACCGTCTCTACAAATCATGCATTTGTAGGGGCGGTTCCCAGACCGCCCTTACAAATTGATTTGTAGAGGCGGCTGGTGTTATCAGCCGCCCCTATAAATCGATTTGTAGGGGCAGCTGTAGTACCAGCCGCCCCTATAATACTTGTTTGTAGGGGCGGTTCAGTCTAGAACCGCCCCTACAGTATATTTTTTCACAAAAAAAATCAAATTTACAATTCAAATTCGACCAGAACACACACACACACACACATATATGCATATATAATTCAAATCTAACCACAAGCACAAGATTATTATATAAACTACCATTATATGTCCAATTCACAAGAATATATACAATCCATCATTAAATAGACATAATTCACAAGTCTAATTCGTTCCACAAGTCAAAACCGTCCCACAAGGTAAGACTAATGTCAAATTCCATACACATTGTTATCAATGGCCTAGAGCTAGCCTTTCAGTCTCATGAAGGTGTTGGTACTGAGGATTTCTACCTAAGTCAGAATCTCGGTCTTGGTAGGTGCCTTTGACGTGTACAATCTGGTCCAATATGAAGTTACAAAGGTCACCGATGAGCTCTAAGAGTTGGTCATCCTTGTATGTGTCTCTTTTCATTCTTTCTCTTCTTTCCACTACAAGAGAACAAGTTTCGGTTTAGTATTTCATATCATGTGCGAAGTTTTTATACTACGGGTGAAGAGGTTCAAACTTACCCTTAAGGGGTGTCTCCTGTAGGCACCTGTGTTACTCATCATAGAACATACATAGTATCCACAATGTACACTCCCAGGCTTCTACTTGGGGCACTGTGTGTTTTGCATATGAAAATGTTAAGTAAAGCTTTTGACAGCCATGTAATGGAGTACTAAAGTAAGTTACACTTACCGCACATAGTGTTTTATAGCTAGCCTTTTCTTCCTTAATGGATCATGCCTTCCGTGATGTTCATTGACATAGAACCTGAATGCCCTGTTCGAATTATTTTAGCAAATGCAACTTGTTAGTATCCAAAAGTGAACGTTACAAGTATGTATACAAACATATAAGCTAATGTGGACTATTGATATGTATACGTCTTGAGAATCGATATGAAGTCTTTGTATGTCACCGGGTCCCTATCTATTGAATCAAAGACCCATGCCATGCTCCTCCCGACATTGACACCTATACAAATCCAGTGGTTGCTGCATGAATTTAATCATAGAACTAGATAAGCTCTTTTGCATCGAATAAAATATATCGAACAAAGCTTTAAGTATAGAGTTGAACTTACTCAAAGTTGTATGGTAGCCATATAGTAGAGTGTTGTTGGAGATTTTTAAAAGCCAGGGCAATGTATGCTAAAACCTTAAGGGACTCTTGCCTTAGTTTCTTCGCACGGATATCCTCTTTCTCCTGAAGGGTCTTTCCAGCAGCTAGCTCTTTGGCATCCAGTTTTCACTGTCTCGGGTAATTAAAATTTGTTTCTGCTATAGCTTGAGGGTCTATATACCCGGCTTTCACACTTGGAATTTGTTTTACAATGTGCACTTGCATTCTACAAATCACGGCGTGGGTTAGTTACAACAAAATCCAAAGATTACATTCATATCATATCGGGAGGGCAAGGACTTATAGGCACCACGTGCGAATTAGATTCATTTCCATTTCTTTGAGGTGAAAGCATGTCTGCATGTCATTGAAGTCAAAGATAATTTTCCTGGCTGGGCTTCCAAATGTGTCGACGGGGAAGCATGCTTGTACGAGGTCTATGCTCGTTAGGAGAACACGCAAGTACCAATCATGGAACCTTCTCATTCCAAGTCGTAGGCGCTGGATGTCCCAGTTTGGTAGGAAGGGCTTGCCTCTTTCATATGTTTTCAGGCAATCCTTTGACCATTTGATGGCATCAACATTTGGATACTGCTTTTCTGTTTGGTGGACTTTGCTAGTGACGGCCTCCTTAGAAGCCCGTGTTGGGACTTTTTTTAACTTGGTTGTCAGGCTTGAACTAGTCATGGGCATACCACTTGTGCACCGACGAGACGTCTTTCATTAGAACATAAATTGGCCTTATGGTGATTGGATGCTTCTTTTGAAGTTCCCATTCAGGCACATCCTCATCTTCTTGTGCATCACCTTCTTCAGGAGGCACTCGTTGTTCATGTATCGGCTGCGCTTGTTGAGAAGACTGTGGCATCTCATCATGCACTTGCTTGGTACGAGTTGGAGAAGGTTGTGGCTTATCAGGTACATGCTCGCTAGGAGGCGGGGAAGAATGTGGCATCTCAGGAATATGGTGGTCACGAGACGGTGAAAATATCTCCCTGTCCTCAACAACTCACTCCAAATTTGAGAGAAGGGGAGGCGACAAAGAAGCAGTCAATATAATGTCCCGTTTGTGCCAGAGGATGAACTGCCCAATTACGTCTCCGAGTAACACCAGCCCCTCAGGAGTTGCATAGTCTATCCTCCACTGCATGAACTCAGGCTTCATGGTATGCACCTCAACCCTAGTGTAGTCTGGCGGTATCTTATTATTGTGGTGTAAGCCACCGGGAGGATGTGCCACACCCATTGCCACCTCCATCACAATGTTCTGCCGGCCGTTGAGAATGACCAAGGTGCAACTAGTTGGTTCTCATATGCGATGAACAGGGGTTGTGGCTATAGTGGAACCTTAGCTGCTAGAAACTTCAGGAGGGCTGCCAACTAATGCCAGTTCTCCCAACGATGCCATTAATGTCTGTGGCTCCATAGACAATCCTTGCTCCTCCAGCGCCTTCGCAACTAGAGCCTTCACTTGGAGCTCAAGATTAGCCTCTCAGTCTCTACCATGTTTCTTGTACATGTGCCTATCCTCTTCGAATCTATGCTTCTAGGTTGTCCTTTTCCCTAGCCCCCTGGTGTGGCCTGTGTGCTCATTGTTTCCCAAGCCAAGGCTAAGCTCGTCCCTCTCTCTGGAAGGATTGAATGAGCCCTTCTCCTTGTCTTCAGCATATTTCAGTATCCTTGATACTGCCTCTTGGGTCTCTAGTTTATCAAACTTAATATTACCGCCAGATGATTCTGTACTCCTCGCATATATCCAATTCCTTGAGCGTACCTTCAAATTCTTTACATCAATATTCCTAGAAGCTGTGGCCTCTTTGTCCATCTTCCTAAACTACTCTTCCTTAGCATAGTAGCCACCGGGGCCTAGATGATGGTGGTGTTTGTTCCTCTTCGCTAGCTCGGTGTTACAGGCACTGAGTTCCAATGCCTCCAGTGAAGTCTTCTGAGCCACGAGCTCCTCCCATTGACTAGGAGTTATGTTGCCGAACTCGTTGAAGGGAGTTAACCCATTTTGGATATACTTCTTGTTGAGCTCCAACGTCCAACGTCGAAATGATTCTCCCATGATCTTGAAAGCATTTTTTTACCAGTTCTTGCCTACCCTCTAAAAATCTAAAATTGAGCTTTAGCTGCTTATACCATAGTTCATCCTTTTTCTTCTCTGGTACCTCTTTCCAGTTAGAGATTGCTGGGTTCAATTTATCTCTTACTAGGGCCCCGATCGCATTATAGAATCGTCCTCTGAATTCTTTTGGCTCAAGGATCTCCCGTGCTGGCCTAGCCTCCATTATCACATAGCATGCCTTATCTGGATATTGGTTTGCTTTTCTATCCCCTCATTTCCTCTTTGGCTTGGTAGTCGTGTTCGTGGTTGTGGTTTGAGGTTGTGGAGCAGATGCCTCAATGTCCGTCTTTGTAGCTGTTGCCTCTGCTCTCCTTTCCTCTACTCCATCTTGTCTAGCGAGATGTTGCGGACGTCGATGCCGTCTTTTCCGAGTTTTAGGAGGGACCTATATATATGATAGGTCAAAGTGTTAGCAGAGGTAACATAGCCAAAGCTTTAGCAAAATTTACAAGCTAAGGCTGTATCCCTACCTCCTTGTTCGGGTCAAAATCCTTGTCCAAATCTTCCTCCATTGGCCTCCTTTTGGCTTCACGTGGGAAAGGATCCTCGGGACTTACATATCCCTCTTCTGAGTCCTCATCATCATCATCATCCTCTTCTTCTTTGCCTTCAGCAGCCTCTCCTGCTCTTCCTTCTGCTCCTATTCCTCCTCATCACACTGCTCCTGAGTAAGCATCACTTCTAGATCCTTTTTTAACTTGTTTTTGAACTGCTCCTGAGTAACCTGGTCCTCTAGTGCTTGCTCCTCATAGGTTGGCTGCTCATCATGCTCGGGGCATCGGGCTGCACTATCTGTTGTCCGCGACATTATTTGATGCTTTGTTCTAATAGATGTAAGAAAGTGTGCTTTAGGTACGTGAGAAGGTATAAGAAATAAAAAAGGTCTATAAAATAAATTAGTCCTATAAAACAACAATATATAAAAAAATGAGTAGTAGTGGTAGCAGAGGCCTTAGAAACATGTCAATCATCATTTGATCATAAACTTGGAGCATCAAGGCATCATAACAGAGAAGAGAGAAGGTAATGTAGGGGCGGCTGATAATGATGCCAAGTTCCTCATAAGTTTTTGATCGTCAGCTCATATTCTATATAATGTATGGACTTGGATGATTTCATCATCGGCAAAACAAAGGAGAGGAGAGGGGAGATTTGGCAAAAAAAAGCAACAGCTTCTTAGCAAACATAGAGCAGCAGCTGATGGCAAAAATAGTCAAAATGTTGCTTGCCAAAAAAAAGAGCAACTGCTGGCAAACATAGAAGTAGTAGGAGAGGAGAGGAGAAGAGTAGTAGAAGTAGTAGGACTAGTCCAAACAAATTAGCTGCTGCCTGCCAAAAAACAACAGCATTGGTATACAAGCCATCCTAGTTTAGCGGCTCACAAGTATGGGGACATTTCATCATCGTAGCCGCTGCCTCAGCATAAAAAGTTTCACATCATTGCATATGCCACTGCCTCAGCACATTTTTTTAGAAGTTTAAAAAAATCATCATTGCAAATGCCACAGTTTGAGAACAAGCAGCTAATGCTCACAAGTAGGTAGAGTAGTAAGCAGCAGCCAACCACCATAATAGTAGGTAGAGTAGTAGGAGGAAGTAGTAAGTAGGTAGAGTAGTAAGCAGCAGCCAGCCACCACAATAGTAGAAGAGTAGTAGAAGAGTAGAGTAGTAAGTAGTAAACAACAGCCATGCATAAGCCTACCTAGTAGTAGGAGTAGTAGTAGGAGGAGGAGTAAGTAGTAGTAGTGGGAGTAGTAGTAGTAGTAGGAGTAGTACTAGTAGTAGGAGTAGCAGCCAGCAGCTTACAAGTAGTAGTAGTAGTAGTAGGAGGAGGAGTAGTAGTAGTAGTAGTAGTAGTAGTAGTAGAAGTAGTAGAAGTAGTAGAAGTAGTAGTAGGAGTAGGAGTAGCAACCAGCAGCTTAGAAATAGTAGTAGTAGTAGTAGTAGTAGTAGTAGTAGTAGTAGGAGGAGGAGGAGGAGGAGGAGGAGGATGAGTAGGATGAGGAGGAGGAATACAGTAGGAGTAGTACTAGTAGGAGCCTGTAATAAACTACAACTTGCTCCTAGCATACAGATGGCAGGGGAGAGGAAGCAGTGGGCAGCACCATGGAAAAGCCTGAGGTCAAAGCCATGGCGGTGCTGTACACATCCTTGTCGTCGCACACCTGCATGCGGTGGAAGTTGCCATGTACTTGAGCGCCTCCACAGAGCCGCCCTCGCTGCTCATCATGAAACTAGCTGCTGTTTCTGTGTTCTGATGAGAGTGCAAGCAAAAAAAGACTGATGGCTACCATGTGAAAGCTGCTTATCACTGGATCTTCGTATTTATTTAAAATCATCAACCAAGCACACTGGAATTTATCCTAGGCAATTAATGACATAATGAAATTGATACTTTGCTATAATGTCAATGGCAGGGCTAGATGCAAACGGTGTCATCATGCATCTAATCCGACTTGAGTTTAAAAAAAATTATAAACAGGTAATCACATCACACGAATGTAATTCGGATCACCAAGTGCCAAACAGAGTAGTGCAAATATGGCCAAGAGTGCACCAGGAAGGCAGCAACCAACAACCATTTTGACACTAACAAGTATTTGTAAATGGCATAGTAAATTGAGTAAAAGAAAGTGTAGTGTCATAGATTATCATGCAAAGCAACATATTATGTCTAATATTAGAGGTTCAAACTCCTACAGGAATGAGTCAATTATCTTATTGTGAAAGCAAAGAGCTATTTCGACCAATATTTTATTGAAACCAATAAATTGATTTGCAAGTTTAAAAAGGCACAACTCAGTCAAAAGTCAACTTCACAATAAGGCAAAAGAACAGGCATATGCTCAGCTTAAATTATGAAATCATTGGCATCATTGGCAGTGGCGTCTGCTCAATTAAAATTATCACAATTAAAATCATTGGCATCACAGTTAAAATCATAGTTGCATCACATGCAGCATCACAGGAAACATGTGCACAGGCAACACAGGCAGCACATGTGCACAGGCAAGATCACAGGCAACATGTGAGCTCGAGGACAAGCAAAATCACAAGCAAACCTGGGATCACAGGCAAGATGTTCGGTGGGAGGAGAAAGTGCACAGGCAAGATCACAAGCAAACCTGGGATGAGCTCAGGGAGGACCGAAGATGAGTAGTGAGATGGTGGAACTCAGTTACATCGCTGCATAATTTATCAGCGCCTGGTGATTCAAGGAAAATGCTAGGTGGAGGAGCGAGAGCCTAGTTGCAGGTTAAGCTTCTGAGGAAGGTTGTATCACAGACACATGGCCTGCAGAAATCACCAAACCTCAAGTTAGATTAATAATTTATTTTGACATGCTAATGGGAGTGTTTGGTTTGGAGAATCAATCCATTCTAGACAAGGTGATGCATCATGAATCCATCCCTCAAATCTAATGGAATGACTTCATTCCTCATATTAGTACTAATTACTAGTTTGTGAGGAATGGAATGATAATGCATCAACTCATTTCATTCCACAAACCAAACAAAATTAAGGAGTGAGATGATGATGGACTACCTCATTCCACAAACCAAACACCCCCTAAATCGGTAAATCCCATATATTAAAAAAATAGAATGCCATCAAGGAATAAATAATTCCTACTAGAACCTAGATCCATTCAGTAAAGTAAACCTCATAGTTTGGACTCTGAACACGTGAAAAAGCAATAACAGTAGGATGGTGCATTGATTCGCCATGCCTAACTATTTACTAGATCTGTGGTGAACTACTCAACTTTGGGCTTCTTAACTGCTGCATGAGGGACTATGGGACTACTAAATGCTGTACCAGGTCTATATCTGCTTTCAAAAGCTTGTCACCCATGTAAATGCAGTTGTGACTTGCCAGGTAGCCAGTGATCAATACGAGTTACTTTTGTTTCAGAGAGAATTCCACTTTTAAGGAACGATGCTACTTTAGCTATATATTATCTTGTCTTTGTTGTATTATTCTCATAAATTTACAAACCAGTATAGAAGTGCATAACTATATGTTTGGAAACACCCTTAAGGCATTCTGCATCTCAACTGGTTGCATGAAAAGAATCATGCATACCTTCGAAGAGGCAGCAAAAAAAACACAATAGAGAATCATGTGGTGGCATATTATTTTCTATCCCATCATATGAAACTATAACTCGTTTCTGTCGTAACAAAAGAAAAGATACCTATGTCACAGTATGCCTTACAAAACATGGTAACCAAACCCTAAACCATATCGTGTTTCTATTATTTGGAAAACATGGTAACCAAACCCTAAACAAGGTAACCAAAGACTAAAGTAGGCATTTTCATCGATTGAAGTTGTCATATCTACCAGAGCAACATATGAAGACATAATGCAATTTTAAGCTTCTCAACAAGGGATAATATGGAGGGTACAGAAGTAAAAATCTAGTTACAAGCATGCCAAAGGACATAGGCAAGGAAATATTCTCTTGTGTGTACTACTTTACAAGCAAAATCCTGGCCATGTTGTCATATCTTCAGCATACTATAAACACTCAGTCCTAGGCAATTGATTGGAGGGGAGGGTGCACGATTAGCCATAATACCAAACTTCCAGAATTCCTTTTTTAGACTGATAGTCTAATCCAAGTAGTTGGTTAACCAATACATATCCAGATTAAATTCCTCTTAACATGGGCCTGTTTGGATGCATATGGCTAATTGTTAGCCAGCTAATTTTTAGCTCCAGCCCATCCAAACGGGGGTTAATAAGTGGGCTAATTTTTAGTGATGACTATAACTAGTTGCTAACCAACTAGCTAGCTAGCCCCAGCTAATTTGGGCTAATTTTTAGCCTCACCTAAGAAGTAGCCCTAGATGATCCAAATAGGTCCATAAACTAGTATATCCTCCTTGCTATACATTGCACATTATGAAATAGTGAATGCATGCAGTACAATCTGTACTCTCTTGAATGGAACGTGTTAGGGCAAATAAACATGCATCATTATTGCTCAAAAGTAGTTCAATTGCTAATAATACTGAGCAGAGCAAGCCTCCTAATCATTATTGCTCAAAAGTAGTTCAATTGCTAAAAGATACTAAGTATTAACATCCTAGATTTTCTACCATCCAAGACTAGTCAAAGTGGGTAAAGCTAACAAATAGATGCATAGATATTTTTATAAGAGCTCTGTATCATTGTCCTACATGAGCCAAAAAAAATCAATACAAATATACACTAACACTTTGATGCACACTACCAAAGGATTTTTCAACAACATGGGTTTTGTTCACATAGGCCTCTAGAGCAATTCACACCCTGGACCATGAGTTACCACAAGATAAATGTTTACAACGTACCTCAAGATTCTGGAAACTGAAGTTCCACAATTACACCATGATGCAACTCCACTCTGGGTACCACACTTCCTCCACATAGAACTTTAGAGCTGAGGAAGTTCCTATGGGTTCTCCATTGATGCCCTCAATATCATACCCGCTCTCCGCTTCTTGTTGTCCTTTGCTTCCTCTTTCAAGAATGAAGGATCTTCCCTTAGGTCCAGGCGCTCGGGGGAAGATGGCGTATGGCGACAGATGTCCTCGCCCATGGCTAGGGTTCCGCAGCGGGTCCCAGTGGCGGACGGAGCCAAGGAAGATGGTCGATCCCAGCGGAGGCAGCGGCAGAGCTTCTCACCCCCACGAACGGCGGCGGCGCTAGGGTTAGCAGCAGGATCTCGTGGAGCTCCAAGGCACAGAGGACGAAGAGGAAGAGTGGGGAGGACTGCTAGAGCACATGGCCGGGCGTGCACGGGCTGGCGGAGGTGAGAGGAAGTGGCGCTACAGCACGGAGACGGTGGCGGCGGCGGTGGGGGCGATTTTGGTAGCCTGACGATGTCCGCAAGGAAGAAGAGCGCACTACATTTTGGCCTCCCCACGTGCCCTACATTTATACCGGGGACGATTTGTAGGGGCGGCTGGTGAGTGAGCCGCCCCTACAAATGCATTTGTAGGGACGGTTCCTGACTAAGCCGTCGCTACAAATATTTTTCAATTTATTTTTATTACTTATTCTATATATATATATATTTCTATATATAAATGTATATATATTTATTTTTTGATTATTCTATATATATAAATGTATCTATATATACATTTTTATATAGAAAATATATAATTCTATATTTTCTTCTTTACAAAAACAATGTTTTAAAAATTAAAAATTTGAAATTCAAAACAACTAAAACAATTTTATGACACTAAATGACCTCAAATGAAAATTTTGTAAACATCAAAGTTGTAGAACTCATCAAGATGTACAACTTATATTTTGGTCATCTTTTCATTTGACAAAATTTGAAAAGTTCAAATTTTGAATTTCAATAAATGGCAACTTCAAAAAAGATTTTGAAACCTTAAATTATTTTAAATAAGAAAGTCATGAACATAAAAGTTGTTGAATACATTACTATCTACAACTTTTATTTTGCTTATCTTTTCATTTGACTAAATTTGAATAGTTCAAATTTTGAATTTTAATAAATGGCAACTTCAAACAAGATTTTAAAACCTTAAATGATTTCAACTAGAAAAGTCATGAACATAAAAGTTGTTGAACTCATCACTATCTACAACTTTTATTTTAATCATTTCTTCATTTAACAAAGTGTTAGTAAACATTGTTCACAAATCCACATATCACTCATAGTTTCATAAACTATACGAGAGACATGTTGATTTGTGAACAATGTTTACTATCATTTTGTGCGATGAAGAAATGACCAAAATAAAAGTTATAGATCTTAATGAGTTATACAACTTTGGTATTCATCACTTTTCAGCTGAAATCATTTGGTGTTTCAAAATCTTGTTAGAACTTGTCATTTTTTTAAATTTGAAAATTTGAATTGCTCAAACTTTGTTAAACGAAAAGAATGACCAAATCAACATAGTAACTTGATAGAGTATGATTTTAGAAAATTTTAGGAAAAAATCAACACATTTGGAGTTAGTATGAGGGAGAAAGACTAGTTACAAATTTTACCCAAAGATTGAAAAGAAAAATCACAACTATTTATGATGATCAATGATGAACAAGTGTGATTTCTCTTTTTAATCTGTGGTTGAAACTTGTAACTAGTTTTTTTTCCTCATACTAACTCCAAATGTGATGTTTTTTTCCTAAAATTTTCTAAAATCATGCTCTATCATTTTAGTCTGGTCATCTATCTTTGTCACTAAGTTTGGGCAATTCAAATTTTGAATTTTAGAAAATGACAACTTCAAACCTGATTTTCAACCACTAAATGATTTTAGCTGTAAAGGTGATGAATATAAAAGTTGTATAACTCGTCAAGATCTCCAACTTTTATTTTGATCATTTCTTCATTTCATAAAGTGTTAAGTGCTTGTTTTAAGTGTTTCAATAGTAGTCCGAACATGTTGCAGTGGTAATAAGTGCCTATTTCAAGTGTCTGTGTGTTACATCCGTTTTAGTAGTAATAGAGTGGATGTTGCAATAGGTTCATATGGATGTTGCAAAGGGTCGTCTCACACACATGCATAAATGTAGTCTCACACACATACATAAATATATAGTCTTACACACATGCATAAATGAAGTCTTACAAACATACACAATTACGCAAACACTCCACGTTTAACAACTAGCTAGCCCACTATTATGACTTTTCCCTTAACACCTTTTCGTTCCCATGGCAATATGTCTTTGGGCAGGTTCTTTTCCACAACACTGATCTTATTAGGAAAGTCTGTGAATAGCAGCATCTCATCGTAGTTATTGTAATCTTCAACATCGTCCACGCCATCAACTCTCATAATATGCTATTTCCCAGAGGCAACCACGTGCTTTGTCTTCTTCTTCGGGGGGAGGTTACTTTGTGGGTCTGGTATATAGAAAACTTGTGCGACACGTGAAGCGAGCACCCAAGGGTCATCTTGGTAGCCTAGATTCTCGAGGTCCAGGACTCTCAATCCGATCTCGTTTAGTTGGTGTTGTTTGATCCAGCGGCATTGAAACAGAGCCACCGTTATATCCCTTCCATAGTCAAGTTCCCATATCTCTTCAATGATGCCAAAGTATTGGATCTTTCGCCCCACTCCATCGAGAGCTTCTATTCGAACGCCGCTATTTTGGTTCACATATTTACTATCCTTTGCGTGGGTATAATACGTGTACCTATTGATGTCATAAGCTTTCCAAGATGTCACTTGTCTCGATGGCCCCTCCGCCAACCTACTGATGGTAATAGAGTCTATGGTTTCTCCAGGCGGTATGTTTTGGTCCTTCAACCATGTAGTTAGTCGTTGCTTGTGCTGTTTGATGACCCAATCATCTGAACGCCCATTTCTCTCTGCTATAATGATAGCCAAGTGTTCATCAATGTACGGTTGCATCAGTTGTGCACTCTGCAAGACACTGTAATGCGCTCGACTCACTTCTTTGTAATCATGGTCGATGAACACTTTTCTACCACTGGCGCCCTTCCCAGCTAGCCTACCCTTGTGACGAGAATCGGGTTTACCAATCCCTTTCTATACTTTTAGATACTCTTGATAGCACTCGACGACTTCTTCAGTACTGTAACCCTCTATCATGGTGCCCTCTAGGTATGCTCGATTATGCACGTATCGGCTTAGAACCGACATGAACCGCTCATAGGACCACATTTCGTGCAAGTAGCAAGGCCCCAGCGCATGTATCTGATAAACCATGTGAATCATGAGATGTGGCATTATATCAAAAAAGTAGGAGGTAAACACATCTCTAGTTGGTTTTGTGTCTCCACCACAAATTCATGTAGGTCACTCAGCTCTTTCTTGCCAATTGTCTTCTGTGAGATCTTTGAAAAGAAGTAGCACATGCGGGTGATGGCCATTTTCAAGAACTCTGTCTTTATAGCCCTGATTGCAATAGGTAGAAACACTGTCAGCATCACATGACAATCGTGAGCCTTGCAGTGTGTTATTGACAAGTCCTTCATCGACACTAGCTTCTACACATTCGCTAATAACCCAGTCGGGACTTTGACCCCCCTCAGGAAAGTGCATATAGCTCTCTTTTATTCTAGTGTTAGGTTGAAGCACGCCATGGGTAGAGTGTATTTTCCATTAGCCTCAGGTACCGGATGAAGTTGTGGCATCACGTTTAGCTGCACCATGTCTTTCAGTGATTTTAGACCATCCTTTGACTTGCATGTGTCCATCAAGGTAGCAATGAGACTCTCAAAGACATTCTTCTGCATGTGCATAGCATCAATGGCATGGGGGACCTCTAAGTATGGCTAATAAGGCAGATACTGAAAGAAGATCAATTGTTTCTTGAAAGGTACGCCTTCGATAGGAGGTGTGCTTCTATCTCTATTCATCCCATCCGGATTCTTCTTTTGATAGATGACGCGTATGTTTTTCACCATTCTATACATGTGTTCTCTGTTATGACGTCTCTCAGGAGGGGGTTCAATCTCTGGGGTGTTGTCATAAAATCTAAAGAATAATTTGCTACGGTACTTATGACTTGTCTTTAAGAAGCGTCAGTTCCTTAGGTAAACTATCTTCTTGGATGCATCCAGGAACACCCATGTAGTACCATCCAAGCAAACTAAGCATCCTGTCTTCCCTTTGATCTATCTAGACAAAGCAAATAACACGAGGTAATCATTGGTAGTAACAAATATTATTGCTCTACATATGAAGTCCTCCTTTCGGAACGCATCATACATCGGCTACCCATGCCTCCATAACCTCTCCATTTCTTGCATCAAAGGCTCGAGGAACACGTCTATATCAATGCCTGGATGTTTAGGGCTAGAAATAAGAATAGTGAGGAGAAGGTACTTTCTCTGCTGACACAACCATGTTGAGATGTTGTACATGGTCAAGATCACTGGCCAAGTACTGTGGTGCTCATCCTCTCATTGAAGGGATTCAGCCCATCGGTGCTCAAGCCAAACCGTACATTCCTTGGGTCATCGCTGAATTTGTTGTGCTTCTCATCGATCCTTTGCCACTGACTACAATCAGCTGGGTGTGCAATCTTATCATCATCCACCTTGCATTCATCATCCCACCATGTCATGAGTGCGACTTCTTTAGGGTTTAGGAAGATACGTCTCAAGCGGTCGATCACTGGCAGGTACCACATTACTAAGGTAGGAATTCTTCTCTGCTTTGCATCGTTGCCTAATGGAGTGTCCTCTAGGGGCTGAGATTCTTGTACCACCTTTTTTGTACCCTTCTTATTCCTCTTTTTCCCCGTGGAGGCTTCATCCCCACTGTAAAGGTCATTGTTCTTGTACCGGCTGGCCTCACACCAGGGACATTTATCCAGTGACTTGAACGTTTTACCATGAAAAAGGATATAGTGGTTGGGGCATGCATGGATTTTTTCAACCCCCATTGTCAATGGACTTATGACCTTCTTTGCTTGGTATGTGTTGGCGGGAACTGAGTTTGGTTATGGCAGCACCCATGACAGGAGACGCAATAGATCGTTGAAACTACAGTCTGACCAGCCGTACTTAGCCTTCAAGATGAGTAGCTCAAGCACAAAACGTAGCAATGTCCAATGTGTCGGACAACCCTTTTCAACACGATACACAGTCTCCTTTGATGCTTTTGTCACCCTTTCCAAATTTTCTAGATCTTTTGGGCTCTTTAGTAAAATCTCTGGTCTAAAGGCTCAAATCATGTCCTCCAAATCATCTTCATCCCCGACACGTGCTCCGCCATCATTATTGGCACCACCTTCGTCGTTACCATCCCAACCACCAGCATCACCACCTTGTTCATTGCTAAACTCGGGATCCATTCGTGCATCAAGCTCTGCTAAATATTGGGACAAGGATTCTAGGGTTTCGTCGTCGTATTCCTCATCATCCTCGTCGTTAACAATAACTGTTTCACCATGATGAATCCACACTATATAGTCCTTAACAAATCCTCGCATAATCAAATGTGATATGATGATAGTCACATTTGTCCATGCCATACGGTTCTTGCAATCTTTATAGGGACAAATAATTGTATCCTTATTCTTTGTCAACGTCATTGCATGCTTCTCTGCGGCTTCAATAAATTTATCCATCTCTTCACGGAAACCTACCTTGAACCTTAACGAACCATACATCCAAGAGTTCATGTACTCCATCTTTTACAACAACAAAACAAACATTAAAGGACTACTTATTCAGATATATATAAAAATGAATCAAATTAATAATTACTTGAGAATAATTGTATATACTTCAGATATATATGAATATAAATCAAATATAATTACATGAAGCATACAAACACACCATGGTAAAGGAAAATTAATTAATGGCCTATTTATCCATAAATAATTAAAATACATATTTGTTGATTACAATAAACAATTTCAAAGACAACAATTAGCAACAATTATATTTTACCCAATATCTTCCATGCAAACCCTAGTCTAATTTCATCAAACATAAATTTACAAAAACGAAATTAATAAAAAACCAAACCCTAGATCTAGATCTACATGCACATGAAACATACATAAAACTAACTAATTGTTCACTAAAATAAAGAAATATGGACCAAATAAAGCTATGATCTTGTTTCCCAACCTAGTTTACCCTAGTACATTCAAAACTTGGGTCTAATTTGCTTCATAAGTAGCTCAAGCACCATAGATGAGAGAGAAAAATAAAACTCTAATTACTCACTAACCAACCATTAAAACTTCAAAAAACGTGTGTAATAGCATTTTTTTACCTTCTACAACCTCTCCACCAAAGGATTTGAGACCAAAACCTTCTCTCTTAGTAGAACAATTTTTGGGAGGTGCGCAAAGCCTCCCAAGCCTTTTTTTTCTCGGATAAGAGTGAGTGACCCAAGGAGAAAGAAGGGGGCTGCAGCCTTTTGCACGTGCAGCATTTGTAGGGGGCGACTGATGATTGAGCCGCCCCTACAAATTGCAACACCGGGAGCGGCCAGTGAGTGAGCCGCCCCTACAAATCGTCTCATTTGGGGCGGTTCGTATCACCAGCCACCTATACTGTGCCATTTGTAGGGGCGGCTAGTCTTATGGGTTTCGAGCACGCCCACTGTAGGGGCGCTTCCATCCCCAGTCGCCCCTAAAAAAAAATTGAGCTGTTGCTATAAACTTTTTTTTGTAGTAGTGTCTGAGAGGTGACCGCGAGCGGCGACGCTCCCAGTCCGCGTCCTCCCTGCGCGGGGGGTCCCAAGCTCTAGGCGAGCCCCGAACACTCCGCTCAGCGCTCCTGCCACGATCCCGTCCATAGGCACCTCCTGATCACCAGTGTCCCTGCGCCTATACGCCGATGGGGAGCGAGTGCGCTCCCTGCTGCCACCAGCAGCGGCGTTTCCTCCAGCCCGACGTAGAATGTCGATGGCCTGCCGCCCGCGCTCCAGTATCCCCTGGGATAGCCCCCTGGAGCCGCGGCCATCGTCGTCATCCCGGTCAGGGCGGCGCCGCTGGTGCTGCAGCGGTGGACCATGGCATGGCTGTGCACGGGCTCTCGGGTGGTGGCCATCGACGATCCCCGGCACCCAGTCCTCCGGAGGATGGGTAGGCCCTTATTATTAATGTTATCTTTGAACACAGGTGTTAAGGGGTATATCTTGAACCTTTTGGGCCAACCCAAGATCATGATGGTCCATATCACCTAACGCACAGTAGCTACATGCTTGAAGTTGGCACCTTCTCCAGCTTCACATCTCATGAACAGGGCGCCGTTTAGTGGACCCCTGTGTGAAACTTGTTTCAACGCACCTATATTACTTATATGATCAGACTATTACTTCAATCCCTTTTATATTGTTTTGATTTGGCTATATCTGATACGTCTCTCTTAATCACGTATCAATTTGACGCCATATTTCATCTCTGCAGTCAATTAGTTTGACCATTCAGCCATGAAACTAATTGCACAGCAAGCGCTAGTGTACGAATTAGTGAATATTAATCTGTCCCTTGAAGGACACTTTGAGATGCATTTGTATTAAGTCAGCTACATGTATCATCAACTAGTGTTGTGTGGCCAAATATTCCAAATAAGAAACGGCGTAGCTAGCGTCCGGACGTTCGGACGGACAAGCATTCGGATGCTGTTCATCTTCCTCGACCTCCCTGCCCGCTGCCACCTCCAACCCCGCCCTGGTCGCCGGCTACTTCATCGGCGACCTCATCATCGGCCGCCCAACCCCTCCACTCCTTCCCCACCCTTCCTAATCCAAATCCCGATGACTTAGCTCCTCCTCCCTCCTCGTCACCATCTCCGACCCCGCTTTGGCCGCCAGCTACCTCGCTGGCGACCTCACTATCGGCCGCCCACCCCCGCCGCTTCTTCGCCACCCTTCCTAAACCCAATTCCGGCGACTTAGCTCATCAACCCTGCCCACTGCCACCTCCGACCCCGCCCTGCCGGTGGCCTCACCGCTGACCGCTCTCCCTGCTGCTCCTTCACCGCCCTTCCCTAATCCCAATCCACAGGCGACCTAAGCTGCTATCGCACCAGCATGGCGGTGAGGTGTACATGTTTGAAAAACATTTTCTCCGTATCTAAACAATCAATGACGCAATAAGAACTCTAAGACATGCTATTGCATGGCTGATTCAAATCCAATGAATTATTTCCAGTCAACTCTGTTGAATGCTGATCGAATATGACAGAATTTGTTCTCCATCCCTGACCTTCCCTTCTCTCCTACGCTTTCTCCCTACATCCAGTCATGGAGGCACCGACCCTCCTCACCGTTTCTGGAATCTCCTTGTGCCACTCGGCCCACTGCACTTGTGGGTAAGGACCCCACAACCATATCCCAATCATACCCGGAGTCCTATAGCCTAATGCCATTGTGGATAATAAAGAATATATATTTCAGATGATTGTGGTATTACATTATTTTACAGTGAAAAACTTCAGATTTTTCGAATTGTATGGCAGTTCTTTCTTGATTCTACTTGATTTCAGATTTAGAGGTTGAAAAGACCCCAACATGAGCAGCAGCAAACTACACAGTTTACTCTATTCTACTCGGTTGGGCTTCCAGGCATTTAGTTGTCCCGTGCGTGCTGAAGTCACAAGAAGCTGTGCTGTTGTTGTTGCCTCTGTATCGGATGGAGCAGTGCAAGAAGTGCAACAGGTTCACCGTGCCCAGAGCAGCCATCATCCAGAAGAAATAGTCCAGATGACCCTCGTTCAAGTCGTCCGGGATCCACCCGGGCTCCCCGCCGCGCGCCGTGGTCGCCGTGACAGCGCCGAGCACAGCCGAGTTAAGGTAGCTCCCGGCCGCCATGGAAAGCTGCGCGAACGCGTTGCCAAGGCTCTTCATCCCGTCCGGCGACTGGTCGTAGAAGAACTCGAGGATGCCGATGGTGGCGAACACTTCCGCCGCGCCGAGCACGGCGAACACCGGTGCCTGCCACATGATGTTCATTGCCGGCATGTTGTCCTGCGCGAGGACCAGTCGCCTCGCCTCGAGCAGCGCCGCGTACACCATGGCGAACACGGACAGTGCGAGGCCGATACCGAGCCGCTGCAGCTGTGACAGGCCGCGGTCGTTGCCAGTGGCACGCCGGGCCAGCGGCACCAGCACGGCGTCGTAGACGGGGATGCAGACCATGACGCTGATTACCTCGAAGGTTGCCAGGGACGCCGGAGGAAAGGTGAATGGGCCGACGCGGTTGTCCATGGCCGCGCCCTGCTCAATGAATGTCGATGACATCTGCGAAGTGATGGCGAAGAAGAGCACCATGGTTGCCCAGACCGGCAACATCCGGAGCAGCATCTTCAGCTCCTCCACCTGGGACACCGTGCAGACTCTCCATGGGCTCGTCGGTGCTGCTGTACCCTTCTCGCCAGTCCAGGGCAATATTATGGCAGCCTTGTCAAAGAATCTGGACAGCAGACGTACGTACATCATATGAAATTTGAGTTCTGATATATAGGTGATTCAGTCAATTTATACATAATTTTTCGTTACTATGTACATCAAAGTTGCAGTAAGTGAGCAACTTTGAGGTGACAATTGTAACAATAACTGGACACACACCTGAACTGTCTCGCAGCCTCAGTCTTGAAATTTGGCTCGATTGCAGAAGGCGTATCATGGTGCAACGCTGACGTATGCTCAGGCAACTCGAGATGGCAGTTCCTCACAGCTGCAACCACCACCTGGGCTACCCTTGTCAAAGGACTCCCACTCAGTTTCTTGTACCTATACACCTTCCGACCGGCGACAAACACCGCTAGGCCAAGCACCATGAACACCATCGGCATGGCAAATCCGACTCCCCACCCAATGTTTTCTTGCATCAAAACGATCACGGTCCCTGACAGCAGTGAGCCGATGTTGATGGAGAAGTAGTACCAGTTAAAGAAGGAAGCCTTGGTCACCCGCTCCGTCATGTCGGTGCCGTCAAATTGCTCGGCCCCAAGGGATGATGTGCAGGGCTTAATGCCTCCAGTGCCTAGGGCAACAAGGTAGAGCCCCAGGTATGCTGTGGCACGATGAATTACGCCGTTGTGTGGCGAATCCATCATGGCGAAGGGGAGGCATGCAGAAACCGTCAGAGTGAGCATCCCCTGACCATATGCAAGCAGGACACAACCAATTAATTACTCATGAGTTCAGACTTCAGAGTTCAATGATGGAATGGAACAAGGTTGAATGTCAAAGATGGGTAATTAATTACTGTTTCTCTTGGTGCAACTTACAACGGTGTAGACCAAGAGGAACACTACTATCGTCTTGTATGTTCCCCAATATGTGTCGGCCAAGAAGGCTCCGATAACCGGTGTGAGGAAGCAACTGCCGATCCAGGTAGAGACATCCCTGGCGGCATCCACATTGCGCTCGTGGAGCTCACTCATGAGATAGGTGATTAGGTTCTTTGCGATAGCGAAAAATGCCAGGGATTCCGTGAACTCGGTACCTAGCACATTTTCAAGAGACTGAATAGGTCAATTCTACTTATTTGGGTAGTAATTTCTGTTCTGGTGTGTCGCAAGAACTTCGTTGCATGCAGAACCTACCTAAAATCATGAAGCATGCTCTCCAGTTCCCGGTGCGTTGCTTCAGAGCAGGCTGGTCGTTAATATCAAGCGTTCCGTCGCTAGTATATTGTGAAGCATCATCCTGAATGATGACAATGGAAAAGAAACATTTTACGTTGTGCACTTTGGACATGTAGTTGACAGGTTCTCAAAAAAAAAAAGATCAAAAAGGAATATCACCTCTGGAGATAGGTAATGAATCAGTGGCCTTTCCTCATTTGCTGCTTCCATGGCAGTCTATGGGCTCGAGGAATGTTGTTGAAAGGATCTGGATCCTTGCACACCTGCTTCTCCGAAGCACTTCCTATATATAATGGTCCATCTGCTGCCAGCTGCACAAACGTGCTCTCCTCTTCTGACAAATAAAAAAACAATATCATCATCAGTTGTTGGGACAGTCCACATTGGACCAAGGCCCCCCTAGAAGAGGCCCAATTAGCGCCATTGGAGTGACATGTAAAACCTACCCCCACCAAGGGATCACTTGTAAATTGCCGCTTGCCTGTATAATGCTAAAAGCATGAGGGCAAGCGGGGCTCTCTCTTCTTCCACTCATTTTTCGCAAACCCTAGCTATCGCCTCACTGTCCCCTTTCATATGTTGGAGCCTTCGTCAGTCAGCAACCTTTTGTCACTTATTGGCTTTGTCAGTCAGCGGCTTTTTTCAGTCATTGGCCTTCATCAGTCAGTTGGTTATCATCAATCAGCAGCCTTCGTCTGTTAACAGCGTTCGTCATTCAGCAGCCTGCCTCAGTTGGCAGTCTTCGCCATTCAGCAGCCTCTGTCTATTGGCATCCTTCGTCATTCAGCAGCCGTCGTCTATCAACAACCTCCGTTATTCAGCAGCCTTCATCAGTTGACAGCCTTAGTCATTCAGCAGCTTTCGTCTATCTGTGACCTTCGTTATTCAGCAGCCTTCGTCAGTTGGCAGCATTAGTCATTCCGCAGCCTTCATCTGTCAGCAACCTTGGTCAGTTGGTAACCTTCAGCGGCCTCCATCAACAATCGACCTTCAACAGCCACCAAACCTTGGTACCTATGCTAACACTTCTTCTATTTTTTGCAGGTTGTATTATTCAATTTTTTTCTTTCTCTTCTTAGGCATTTATAATATGCATCAACCCTAATGTTATTTGAGCTAACCTTCGTAGGGAACTGATCCTTTTTATATTCAATGTTACAAGACACACCTATACCATGCAGGTTCTTGAATGGCAGCCTTCACTAGCCATCTAAAACTACAACCGTCTCATTCGAGGGCATTATTTCTTATATGCAGGGCTTATTTTTTATTCAAGCATAACCATCATTTTTGCAAGATGTATGATATGTTTACCCCTTTTAGTATTTTGGAGCAAATGCACTTACTTGCATCATCACATACATACATGCATTACATAAATGCATTGCACCGTGGTAACCCAACAAGGACCTGTCCATGATCAGGCATCGGGGCCATCACTCTCAAAAGCTTCAAAAAGCTTTACCCGACAAAGACCTGTCTGTAGTCAGGCATCGGGACCTTCGCTCTCGCAAAACCTTCAAAAACTTCACCCTCATGTATCATATAAATGACTAACCATTTTTTGCAACAAGTGGGAAAGCCTGTCTTTCTGAGTGCCAAAAGACTTGCAAGCAAGTTGATATTTGACGAAACTATAACGCCCAACCTAAGTCCGTAAAAAATGCAGGAGATCAACTCAGGTGCATTTTCACGCGACTTCTCTAGCCTTCGGCACGCGGCGTTGGCGCCTACATCGGCATCGCCTTTGCCAACACGCTTCGCCAACATCACCTCCACCAAAACACCTTTTTTAGGAGAGCCTTCGCAAAACAACTTTGCAGGAGGGCCTTCACCAAACAACTTTGCAGGAGGGCCTTCGCCAACACCTTTGGCAACCTCACCTCCTCCAAACAACTTTGTAGGAAAGCCTTCGCCAACACCTTCGGCATCTACACTAACCTCTCCTTCGCCAAACACCTTTGCAGGAGGGTCTTCGCCAACAGTCATGGTGAACCAGGACAACTCGCCTCCACCAATACATCGGCACGAGGGGGCTTCACCGACACCTTAATTGTCTACACCAACTTTGACTCCACCAAGAACCTTTGCAAGAGGGTCCTCAACAGGAGGGGCTTTACCATCATCTTCACCTTCCACAATGGCTTGAGAGCCTTCAACAACATCTTCAGCATCAATGCCCACAATGACTTACCATCATCGCCAAGCTCAAGGGGCTACATCAACACCTTCGGCACTAAGGTCTACCACACCTTCATCAACCACTTCAACTCGAGGGGCTCATCGACAATTTCAGTCCAAACATCTACTTCCACTACTATGACTACGTCGACTACACCAAGGGAGACGGAGGATTTGGTCATGAGTATCAGCCAAGAGGGGTTAGGGGAGCATACTGGAATACCTGCAACTCTAGAACGTGAAGTCTTTTGCCCGGTGCTCATGAGAAGACACTAAAGAAGAAGGCTCAGAGATGAAGGCCCCCTCGCCGAGAAGGTTTAGAGAGGAAGGCCTCCGCGTTGGGAAGGCCTTGAAGATGAAGACCTCCACGCCAAGAAGGCTCGGAGATGAAGACCTCCTCCATGCCGAGAAGGCTCGGAGATGAAGACCTCTATGCCGAGAAGACCTCGAAGACAAAGACCCCCTCACCGAGAAGGCTCAGGAAGGAAGACCTCCGCGCTGGGAAGGCCTTGAAGATGAAGACCTCCACACCAAGAAGGCTCAAAGATAAAGACCTTCACGCCAAGAAGATCTCAAAGCCGAAGACCTACGCATCGAGAAGATATTGGAGGAGAAGGCCTCAAAGACGAAAGCCTATGTGCCAAGCATAGCCAACGAACAATATCATGGAAATGGAGAAATAAGCTAAAGCCCAAAGGTGAAGACATCTAGAAGAACAAGGCATTCAGAGGTAGATGCCTTAGGAATTAGAACATGTATAGGTTATAGTCGTGCGCGTGCTCTTTTCTCCATGCCCTTTTTCCCATAGGGTTTTTGGGATGGAGTTTTTAGTGAGGTGCGCACGTATAGGTTATGAAGGGTGATCCTCGCAACTAAACCTTGAGTTGTGTTGTGCCTCTTCTAGTATGAGCACCTACTAGGTTATGTAGTACCAACCATATCCTAGTAGCTAAGGGGCTACTGTTGGGACAATCCACATTCATATGGGCTAAGTCCCCCTAGAAGAGGACCAACTAGCGCCATTGGAGTGGCATGTAAAACCTACCCCCACCAAGGGGTCGCTTGTAAATTGCCGCTTGCCTATATAATGCTAAGAGCATGAGGGCAAGGGGGGCTCTCTCCTCTCCTACTCATTTTTCGCAAACCCTAGCCATCGCCTCACTGTCCCCTCTAACATGCTGGAGCCTTCATCGCAAGGCCTCCTCCATGGAGCCTCCACATGAAACCATCGGTGCAGAGCTTTCTTTGTGGAGTCTCTGTCATTGAGCCTTCTTCGCAAAGCCCTTATATAGAATAATCATTGGGCCTTCGTCCGAGGCCTTCGTTCTGGGCCTTCATCCGATGCCTTCGTACCAGGCCTTCATTCTAGGCCTTCGTCGTGAACCTTCTCCAGCCAGGCCTTCATCGGCAATCTTCTCTAGCCGGGCCTTTGTCAGGTGATCTTCTCTGGCTAGGCCTTTGTTAGGAGACCTTCTCTGGCCGGGCCTTCGTCGGGTGATCTTCTCTGGTGGGGACTTTGTTAGGAGACCTTCTTCGGCTAAGCCTTCATCGCGGACCTTCCTCGGCCCCTTCATCGAGAGACCTTCTTCGGCCGGGCCTTCGTCGCGGACCTTCTCCAGCTAGCCTTCTCCGAGAGACCTTCTCCCGCCAGCCTTCTCTGGGTGACCTTCTCCAGGAGACCTTCTCAAGCTAGCCTTAACCAAGGAGCCCTCTACTCTCAACCCTGTTCAGAACGCTTGTCCCAACATTAGTAGTAATGCATTCTTCGTAAAAGAGAGGTCTATGCTTTTTTGTTATGCATAGAAATTGTTCTTTCGAAAGACAGTAAAGAATGGTGGCTGTTGGCGGTCACTATCAATCAAATCTGACCACTAATTAATGTCCAAAACAGGAGAAATAAACAAACTTTCAACACATATGCATGTACTATTGACATCGTTCCACTTGTATTGAAAGAAACATGTTTTTGCAGGACATACATTTGAATACAAGAGGAAAACAAAACAAAAGGCGCAATACGGAAAGTGTAAAGCAGAAATGCGCAATGGAGAAATGGAGAAGCCCACCGTCACACAACAACCTGGGCCGAGCACCACCGTGGAAGGGGCCTAGGCCCAGCCACCAACCCAGCTGGCAAACACGGTGGCTAGGTGAGATAGCCAGGGTGCGCCCGCACCCTAGGGGACGTATCCCAGGCCCAGTCTCCTACGGTGGTTGCATGCCACCATGCTGAGGCGGGCCACGATGGTTTCCTAATTTACCTGTGCCAAACCGACCTCCGTGTCACTATAAGAAGAGGGGTGGAGCTCTCCTTCAACACACACCTCATTTGGAGCTATTACACCTCACTACCACACTCTTGTACTCTTTTAGCTTTTAGTAGTATTTTGGAGCTAGCAAGAGCTATCAATGAGGGATTCGCTCCTTGGGAGAAAAGAGAGAAAAGCTTGGTACGAATACAAAGAGAATTTCTTCCAAAGTCATGCTCTCATATCATAAATATAGTTGTGCTATAGAACTAGACTATAGTTCTCATGTTATAATCATGATTTATGAACTAGCATATAGTTTGGGGGTTATGATATTGACATGTAGAACTTTATGCTTAATCATTCATATAACTTATATGAGTAGAATTAGAGCTAAGTTGAGGTGGCGGTTCATCGTGCCTTCGGGTGTGCCTAAGTTCTTTACCTATCGATTCGTAGGGTCGGGGACCTAGGGGAGTTTTGGTAGTTTCTGTGTATGCAAGCATGGTGAATGCATTTTCTACTCTCCAATTGAGGGGTAGGCAGCAGGTGGTGACAACTCTATCCATCCCTTGTGATCCCCCACATTCAGGTAGGGTGTAGCAGTCTAAATTGTCACACGAGGTTGCTGGCAGACAAGCTCTAATCATGTATCTTGTATGCTCATTGACTGTTCTTTGCATGGCTATATTAGAACATGCCTGCTCCACGTAGGAACATTCTATTATTCTTTGTTTTCCTTTTATCCTTGAGTTTGGCTCAGATGTGTGTCCACTATCCTTGAAATATCATTTTTACCCTTGTCATGACTATGGTTTACTTTGCAAGTATGTCATCTAGTTCATGATCATGCTAGACTCTTAACACCTTACCGTCCTTTGGGAAAATATAAATAACGATACCATGAATACTTCTGGGTGAAATGCTACAACGATAGATTCGTGCGCTTGCGGATATTTTCTGTAATCATTAAGAACTATCATAGTTGGTGTTTCTTGGTGGCGTCGCTAAGGTTTACTCAATCTTAGTGATGGTGTTAAGAAATACCAACAGGTACTTCTGGCACCATTGCCGAGGATGGAGTTAAAACCTCCTCACTTGGTGATTGTGCTAAGAAATGCCAACAAGCATTTCTTGCGCCGTTGCCGGGGATGGCATAGGTTAAAGAATCTAGTAGGACAATCATGAGCACATGCATGTAATGGTAGTCATAGTTCATGTAGGCTAATTCTGCTTGTTTTCTTCCTGTTGTGGATGAAAACAGGATAGTGTATGACCGGTTACAACCTGCCAGAAAACTACACCAATAATCTGGAGGTGCTCCTAAGGAAGAATAGGTCCCATACTGCTTCTTCCTCCACTACTCCGTCGGCAATTGAGCTAGTCACCCCCGCACCATCCGCTACTACCGCTATGGCCAAGACACTCCGTGACTACTACACCCCCGCGGTTGCCAACGTGCCCTTTGGGCCCGCTGTCAACACGGGGGTTGGAAACTTTGAGCTGTGCACTGGCTTGATCATGATGGTGCAGGTGAACCAATTCTGTGGTTTGCCAAGCGAGGACGTAAGTGCACACTTGCTACACTTCCTGGAGCTGTGTGACACTATTGTCATCAAAGACATCGCACCAGCTAGCATCAGGCTCCCTCTGTTTCCCTTTTCCCTCGTGGGAAAGGCGAAACAATGGTTCTACAAAGAGAAGGAAGCTATCAGTATGTCGGACCAATGTTCCACGGCGTTCCTCGTGAAGTTTTTTTCCCATGGGCAAAACCAATGCCCTGAGGGGGAAAATTTCAAATTTCTAGCAAACTTCAATGGAGTCCATCCCTGAGGTGTGGGAGAGGCTGCAGGATTATATCTAGGCATGCCCACACCACAGGATGGAAAACTAGCTCATGCTCCAAAACTTCTACGAGGGGCTTACGCCCATGTCAAAGGGGCACGTGGATGCCGCTGTTAGAGGAGCATTCGTTTCCCTAACCATCAATGGAGCCACGGCTCTCATCAAAAAGATGGTGGCCAATCAAAGTTGGGGGGAGGAACGAAAACAACAAAAAGGCATGCATACCGAGAAGGAGGCAGATATGCTTTCCACCAAAATAGATTTGTTACTAAAAAACTAAATGAATGAGCCCACGAGAAAGAAACCATGAAGGCCACCGTTCAGGCCATGGGCTCGCAAATGACTTGCGAGGTCTATGGAGAAGTCGAACACTTGGGGAACGACTACTCCGAGACCCGTGAAGAAGTATCATACATCAACAATGGGTTCTAACAAGGTAACAATAATGGGTGGAACAATCAATCCCACCCACAAGGAGGTAATTCAAACTTTAAGTCAAATTTCAATTCAAATCATCCTTCCTTGAAAGACCTAGTTTTAGGTCAACCAAAAATTAATGAAAATATCACTAAAAAGCTTATGTATAATAATAAAATGTTTGAAAACATAAATTCAAAACTTGAAAATTTATCTTCCTCTATTAAAAATCAATTAAGATTTAATAAAATGATTGAAACTCAAATTGTTGCCACTCTACCTGTTTCTGATTCGGGAAAGATTCCAGGGCAACCTAAAGCCCCTCTCGAATCTGTTAAAATGGTCTCAATGAGGTTCGGTAAGCCTCTATGTCGTGAAAACCGCGATTATCTCGTAGATCCACCCTTCATCACCAAGAAAGAAGATCATGGGCACCCGACAATCACCTGCTCAATTGGCCCGCATGTCTTCCACAATGCCTTCTGCGACCTTGGAGCAAGCATCAATGTCATGTCCAAGGTAGTATATGATAAGATTTTGGGTGGACCTTTGTCCACTGCACACTTTCGACTGCAGATGGCAGATCAATCTTCATGAAAACCAGAGGGATTAGCCAAGGATATCTTGGTGAAAATTCGAGACACATACATCCCTACAGACTTTGTCGTGTTAGACATGGGCCACAACAAGGAAGTTCCCCTCCTCCTAGGGAGACCATTTCTTAACACTACAAACACAATTCTCCACATGGGATCAGGGCATGTTAGCTTTCACATCCAAGGACAAACAATGAGATGTCCATTCAATGGATTTGACTTGCATAAATATACTAAAAATAAGCAGCCCAAGAAGCAACCATGAAAAAGTGTTAAGCGGGTATGGCAGGTGAAAAAGGTACAACCTACTTCTCTAGGCACGGACGTACCTTCATCAAGCTAAGAGTGAAGGAGAAGAAGTCCTGCTCAGTGAACTTTAAAATGATGAGCCCTTGCCCAAGGTAAATCGGTAGTTATCCTTTATATTCATTATCTAATAAATAGTTACTTAGCTTAGAAATATTAGATAATAAAACTATAGACTATGTTTTAAATTATGCTAAAATAAAAACAATTAGTTCATCTTTCATATATCTACACTTGAATAAATCTTGTTTATCCTTTCATGATCAATGCAAGCATGTTATGGTTTGAGGTATGATTTCTGGCAATCATACTTTCATAGGCTTTTCAAATTAAGCATGGTGCTTAGGTTGTATAGCCTACCTTGATCAAATTAAAAACTAGTTTGAGCACTGTACCAAAAACTGCTGAGTATAGACATAGATAAGTTAAACAAAATAAAAATTTAAAATATATAATATACCATAGAGTCGTCACCAAGCAAGCAAACCCGGACCACTGATCTTGAGCTAGCTTGGGGGAGGACCCCCGCAGAGGTACCCTTGTATCTTCTTAATTTTCACATTTATTTTCTGCATTTATTTATTTATTAGAATTTGAAAATTTTGAAAAATTAAAAATACCAAAAAAAATGTTAAAAACACTAAAAATATTAATTCTACTCTCATATGTGTTTTAGGAATGTTTAGCTTCTCCTATGTTGAAATGATGAATAGTTGTTTTATCTATAATTCATCTGTGCCTAGGCTGTAACTTAGTATTCTTCAAGATTTAAGTTTGTTGGTTAAAAAATGTCTCATCCTAAAAACTTGAAAACTTTGTTCTAAGAGAGACTTGACATCCGAAGATTTTACTTTAAAAAATGTTAAAATTCAAAGTTTCTTAATAATTATGAATACATACCAAGGCTATATGACATTATTCAAATTCAAATCTTAGTCATATGCTACTTGTTATTATATTGAGCTTTGTCAAATTGTTATGACCCTTGTTGAGATTCTCGTCATGCACCCATAATCAAGACACGCGTATACCCACAAATAAACTGCTGACTCTTACACTGAGAGTTACACAAAAATATGTCTTTCCGTCCACTAAATAATTACTCCATTCACTGTATCATGTCTCTCTCTCAAAAATTTTATATGCCAAAAAGAATAGTATGGGCTATGCTAAACAAAAAAAAGAAAAGAAAAATGACCATGCCAAAAGGCATGAGAGAAAAAAATGCATGCCAAAGAGCATGAAGGAAAAGAAAAGAAAAAGAAATAAAGAAATAAAGATAGCCCATACTTTCAAATAAAAGGTATTCATCCAGAAAGAGACATTCATGATTCAAAGTAGTACTAAAAATATTTAGAATTAGGACTTTATGAAAAATTCCACACACTTGCACGTCTTGATAAAGTGTATGACTTGCATCTCCTTGAGGACCAGTTTTTGACTTAGCAAAATATGTGATGCAAGTATGCCCCACTTTCATAACTACCCAAAACTCCACTCGAAAACCATTAGTGGTAGGATATGAAAAAGAAGACAAATGCCAAATGCCTTGGTGAGGTTTCATACACATTGAGTGATCGAGAGAAACATTTGAGGAACTTACATTTGTTTTACAAAACTCACAAAACCTACGGATAGATGGTTGTTCAAGGAATGAATGATTGGTGATTCCGTTATAACCATTCTATCTTGCAACCGTCCAAGAACTAGGAAAAGCTATATGCCCCATAGGGATCAAGATAAAGGGTGGATAAAAATGCCGACATATTTGAATTGCGGAAGAATACTTTGTTATAGGCATGGCACTTATGAAATATATTCGGCATAGTAGCAACTCCTGATCAAGAACCAAGTACTTAGCTATTTGCTCAGGGCGAACAAATGTTAAGCTTGGGAGATTTTGTTGGTGGTCACTATCGATCAAATCCAACCGGCAATTAATGTCCAAAACGGGAGAAATAAACAAACTTTCGACACATATGCATGTACTATTGACATAGTTCTACTTGTATTGGAAGAAACATGTTTTGCAGGACATACATTTGAATACAAGTGGAAAACAAAACAAAAGGCGCAATACAGAAAGCGTAAAGCAGAAATGCGCAATGGAGAAATGGAGAAGCCCACCTTCATGCAACAACCTGGGCCAAGCACCATCGTGGGAGGGGCCTAGGCCTAGCCACCAGCCCACCTGGCAAAGACGGTGGCCAGGCAAGCCAGCCAGGGTGCGGCCGCACCCTAGGTGCGCCTACACCCAGGCGGCGTAGCCTGGGCCCAGTCTCCTACGGCGGTTGCATGCCACCATGCTGAGGCAGTCCATGGCGGTTTCATAATTTTCCTACGCCAAACCGACCTCCATGTCACTATTTGAAGAGGGGGGGGGGGAGCTCTCCTTCAACACACACCTCATTTGGAGCTACTACACCTCACTACCACACTCTTATACTGTTTTAGCTTTTAATACTATTTTGGAGCTAGCAAGAGCTATCAAGGAGGGCTTGGCTCCTTAGGAGACAAGAGAGAAAAGCTTGGTATGAATAAAAAGAGAATATCTTCCATAGTCATGCTCTCATATCATAAATATAGTTATGCTATAGAACTAGACTATAGTTCTTATGTTATAATCATGATTTATGAACTAGCATATACTTTGTGGGTCATGATCTTGACATGTAGAACTTTATGCTTAATTATTCATATAACTTATATGAGTAGAATTAGAGCTAAGTTGAGGTGGCGGTTCATCATGCCTTCAGGTGTGCCCATGTTCTTTACCTGTTGATCCGTAGGGTCGAGGACCTGGGGGAATTTGGGTAGTTTATGTGTACGCAAGCATGGTGCTTGGGCATGGAGAAACAGGTGAATGTATTTCCTAGTCTCCGATTGAGGGGTAGGCGGCAGGTGATGACAGCCCTGTCCGTCCCTTGTAATTGACCACGTTCGGATAGGGTGTATGAATATAAATTGTCACACGAGGTTGCTGGCAGACCAGTACTCGGTGGCCTCCTAACCTATCTTACACTTAGTTCTAGCTCTAATCATGTATCTTGTATGCTTATTGACTGTTCTTTGCATGGCTATATTAGAACATGCCTGCTCCACGTAGGAACATTCTTTTATTCTTTGTTTTCCTTTTATCCTTGAGGTTGGCTCAGATGTATGTCCACTATCCTTGAAATATCATTTTTACCCTTGTCATGACTATGGTTTACTTTGCAAGTATGTCATCTAGTTCATGCTCATGCTAGACTCTTAACACCTTACCGTCCTTTGGGAAAATATAAATAACGATATCCTGAATACTTCTGGGTGAAATGCTACAATGATAGATTCGTGCGCTTGCGGATATTTTCTATAATCGTTAAGAACTGTCGTAGTTGGTGTTTTTTGGAGGCGCCACTAAGGTTTACTTAATCTTAGTGATGGTGTTAAGAAATACCAATAGGCATTTCTGGCGCCGTTGCTGAGGATAGACTTAAAACCTCAACACTTGGTGATTGCGCTAAGAAATGCCAACAGTGGCATGAGACTCCTTGTTTGTTCTTGCAAGCAATACATTCATTTTACGGTGCCATATTTTTTTTTCTTTCCTCAAGGGCACAGAAGCTTGAGAAGATTATTACGAAATCCTCCATAAGAAATTGCTTTAGAAATATATTGTGAATTTGCACATCCCAGTAGTTACTATGTGAACCTTGACTTTTATGTTGCGCGGAGTTTTGACTACATCATTGGAGGAGAAAAGGACATGCTTCCTTTTTCATTCAGCTAAAAGGAAGACTAGGTTAGCAATATCTCATGTAATTTGTACAAATAGTTATTTTTGTAAGCAGTGCAAATAACTAGAAAAGATAAACAGAGTATAGTCCCGCCCTCATCAAATCAAATTAAGTAAAAGCAGATTCTAATCCTGTTATGTCCACTAGTTCTAATCATTCAGGTGCTTACCTAAAATTTGTACAAGACTGATTACACAAATAATAATAATAAAAATAATAATAGTAATAGTAATAATAGTAGTAGTAGTAATAATAGTAGTAGTAGTAGTAGTAGTAATAGTAATAATAATAATAATAATAATAATAATAATAATAATAATAATAATAATAATAATAATAATAATAATAATAGTAGTAGTAGTAATAGTAATGATGATGATGATGATGATGATGATGATGATGATAATAATAATAATAATAATAATAATAATAATAATAAAAAAAATAATAATAAAAATAAATAAAACAATAACAACAATAATAAGAATAATAACAATAATAATAACAACAATAACAATAATAATAGTAACAATAGTAGTAACAGTACAACAGCAGTAGTAGTAGTAGTAATAATAATAATAATAATAATAATAATAATAATAATAATAATAATAATAATAATAATAATAATAATAATAATAATAATAATAATAATAATAACATCGAAAAGGCGCATAGCCTAGTGGCAACGAGCCTTAGTAGGACCTCTCATGTCCTTGTTCAATTCCCGGTGAAAGCGAATATTTCAGGTTTTAACAGCGATGTGCTTTTAATAAGTGCTAGGCGATGTTCCCGTCGTCAGTGAGAAATTTGACGGGCCAGTCTTAAAAAATGCTCATAGGGGTAAGCTTGCGTGCACTGACTGTCTGTGTTGTGTTATGCAGTGTAGACCTACCCAAATAGAGGACAAATGAAAACCAAACGTGCCTATTTCTCGTTCCATCAGCACAAAACTAGCCGAAGTTCAATTTTTCATCATATCATGCTGACATCACAAATGAATAATAATCCAGGACACAGAATTAGATTTCAAATATTTCGGTTACCTTATGCTCGAAAATTTGAGGCACATATCCTCCCTTCGCTACGTAAGGTTTACATCACTTTATGATTGTGTTTGGCACAAAGCATTTTTTAAGCCTGTGCCAGAGAAGCACCTTGTTGGAGAATCTTAAGAGATGAAAACATATATAGATATCTGGTGGTATACCTTTTCTATTGTTTTCTACCTATGGGACCCACATGAGTCATTGATGAGGAAGGCTGTCTATGTTAGGGGATGCTCGTCACGTGCTCTGCTTCATCTTCATGCAATGGGCATGCTTGTCTCCACAGCTGGTGCCTCATTTGGTTCCTCCTCCCATGTGCTCGTCCCATGCTCCCATAGACAAATGTTGCCTATGATGGGTGGCAATCGACGGAGAGACCAGAACATTGTGCTTCTCTTCCTATCTGATGCCCTGGATGCACGAGCTGCTTGCGCTCATGCCGTGCCCAACACAATTTTCTTGAATTGTGAAAGAGTCTATAGCCTAGTGGTTATAAAAGCATCAGTAGCACCTTAGGTCCTGGGTTCGACTCCCCATGGGAGCGATTTTTTCCAGGATTTAACGGCATTTCAGTGATAGGCAACATTCCCGTCGATAACGATCAAGGTGCCTATGGTAACTTCGTCAATCTAGAGGATTAGCGGCCTAGTCTGAGAAGATGGTCAAAGGTGTACGGTTTGCGTGCGTGCGTCCATAAGAGTGAGTGTGCATGCGTGTTAGTGTCTGCGTTGTACTGTGTAATTCAAAAAAAATCACTTTGATTTATGTAGCACGAATGAAATAGTACAGGCGGTGAGGCGTCGGTGGAGTGCTGAATTTCTGGTTGGATCCATTGGTTCCTACTATAATGAGGTTATATTAGAATCTGATGGCGACAGAAGGAGTGGTGTTTGCCAGCCACACTACTACAGAAAAACTTTTACGAGGCATTTGGGAATGGGCCCCGAAGGCGGACGGACATTTCAACCACCTCGGCTAATGCCTAGGATTAACCGATACGGTCACAATTCACCGCCTCGAAAAATCGATTTACGAAGGCGATTAAAAAACAACTGCCTCGTAAAATCCATTAACGACTCCTCCAAAAATACCTTCATTTTCGGAGGTGGACCTCTTATAAGGCCCGCCTCGGTAAAAAAGGCCGAGGCCCAACAGGCCCAGACCAGGCCTTTAGGCGCAACCAAGTATCAAAAGAAAAGTTAGGGTTCCTTTCCTCACTCCTCTCCTCACTCTCTTCACCCCAAATCGAGCGGCGTCAGGCTCGCCCCTCCCATCCCGAGCACGCCCCTCCCTCTCCCTCTCAGGCGCGGGCACCCCCTCGCATCCCAAGTGCACCCCTACCTCTCCCTCTCTCTCTCCCCCTCTCAGGCGCTCGCGCGGGCAGTGGATCTCCGGCGGCGGGCAGAGGTGGCGCGGCTCCTCCATCATCGCGGCAGAGGCGGCACGGCTCCTCCAGTAGCGTGGAAAAGGCGGCGCGACCCCTTCTCGTGTAGATCCGGCGCCACACCGCCGCCGGAGCACCTCCACCACCACCCCGGCTCCTTCCCCTCTTCCCCTCCGCTGGAGCACCTCGACCACTGTGGATCCGGCGCCACCACCACAGATCCGACACCCCATCGCCTCCTTCCTCACCAATGAGCACATATCCAGCGATCCAGCTCTCCTTCCTCCACCACCGGCGTCCAGGTGTGGATCCGGCGGTGGCGGCATGTCCAGGTGCGAGGCGAGGCGAGCGGCAGGGAAGCCGGACCCGGCGGCGGCCTGTGGATGGGCTCGGCGGGCCTGTCCACGGGTTTTCATTTTTTTGTTTTTTTACTCGATTTATCGAGGCAGGCATCCAACCGCCTCGGAAAAGATCTCATTTACCGTGACCTTTGGACCGAGCCATATGCGATGCCCGCCTCGGTTAATTGTTTTTGCCCACCTCGGTAAAGTTTTGTGTAGTTGTGCCACCAAAGTGGTCTAAACCACGGCCGGGCATCCTGAAATTTAATTGTGATACATCCTTCATTCCAGGATTCAGTTTTGGTAGCTGGGGATTCATAATTTGAGACAGTGATGGCAACGTCTTGTGACGGGAAGAGGACGAGTTGAGCATCTACCGAATGCATGCCTTCCATGCGGAAGTAATCGCCTGTCTTCAAGGCATTCAGGCAGCTATCGGTTTGGGGATTGGCCAACTCATTTTGGAGACGGACGCGCAAAAAGTGGTGTCTGCTATCAACACCACCAACTATGCGGACACTGCCGCCGGTCATCTTGTAGAAGAAATCAAGTCCTTGGTAGATTGGAATTTTATGAGTCTTCATCGTGTGTTCAAAGGTAAGTGAGTAACCAAGCCGCCCATAAGCTGGCTGCGTTGGGGTCTATGTGTGCTAAGCGTGAGGAGCAAATCTCAAGCTCTGCTTCCGACAGCGTAATTGTAGTTGTACCTAACGATTTGTTAGCAGTTGAGTAATGAAATTCCACTCAGTTTTAAAAAAAGTTAAATTATCTTAAATTTTATAAACTATAAATAATAATATGTTAATATTTATAATATCAAATATGTATCAGATATATTTTCATACTATACTTATTTGGTGTCGAAAATATTAATATGTTTATCTATATATTTAGTCACATTTTAGAGTCAGGTTTGAGCAATTTTCTTGAAAGTATCCGGAACCACTATACGCAACTTGGACACCTACTTCTCCGAAGCACTTCCTATAAATAAATGGTCTATCTGCTGCCAGCTGGACAAACGGGATCGGGATGATAATAACAAGGAGATTATCAAACACATTATATATTGTAAACTAAAGTACATCGTGCTCTCCTCTTCTGTCAAATAAAAAATTAATTAACTGTTGACATAAAAATGTGGCGATGTGATCAACACACAGCAAGCCAAAACATCTGAGTGGAACAAGACTAGAGATCTGCTTGGCTTTAACACAGAACCAGCCGATTCTGAAAACCCAATGACGTGCTAGTCCATTTGACATGCAATTGACAAGGAGAGAATCTTATCAGTAATTTAAGGTTGAACATGTCGGTGTTCCAAATGTACGGCTAGATAGTCGATTCAATAAGGCTATCGACTAAATAGTCGATATCTAGCGTATTCATGAAATGAAGATATTTAAATAAAGGATTATCGACTAATATTAAATCACAATGATATAAATCAAAATAATCGATGCTCATGGATCATAACAGATTTATGATGACTGATTAATCTAGACAAAAACAAGTATAATATACCCAAATACAAAATCAGAAGATCTTTCCTTAAAATTCCAATATATATGAACAAATGGTCGATTGATGTCATCGATTGATTAGAGAATTGATAATCAGCAAAGAAGCGATATAAGAAAGCATCATCGGCTAAATCGAACATGATCGATATAAAGCGTCGAGCCAACAAGTTTGATAAAAAAGAGTATAACATCCGAACAAATCGACTGTCTAATATAAATGAATCTACAAACAATTTGAATCTAATCTATTATCATCAACAGTGAGGTTCGATCGGATCGATGTAGCTATAATAATAATAACAAACTAAAGCCAAAGAATTTATAAAACCATTTATATGTTGATAGATTCATGAAAACATGCTATATGCGTGAGAGTATAGGCAAATCGACTAAAATAGCTAATGCAGTCATAGCAAACAAACAGAGTACATATCTTGATCACGAAGAAGACCACTAATCGATAATTTCTAATGTAAAGTCTTACCAATGAGGTTCGACCGGATCGATGAAGCTATGGTAGTGTCATTAGATTAGATCTCATTAACTAGTGAGTTTATTCAAGATTAGAACATGTGTTTAGATGCATACTATGTTTGATTGGAATAGAGATAAAATAGTCGATCTAGCGGAATTAAGCCATCAATTATAAGATTTAAAGCGTGACCAGAACAAAGGATGGCCAATTAAGATGATATGATGCCGATCTATCTCTATCTCAATGTCACACCCCAAAATTTCCGATTTTGGGTTGTGCATAGAAAACACTAAATAAAATGAATCATTTTAATATTTGGATAAAATTTACCAAGTTTAGTTGGAGCTAGCGCAAATTTAGTTTTAGAAAAAATATGAACTTTCAAAGTTTTCTAATTTTGTTGGACGTTTGGATGTTGTGATGTTGCTTGTTGCTTCTTTGTGTGTTGAGAGTGAGCAAAGTTTTTAAAATACGTTAGTAGATCGATTTTTCTTCTTCGGCATGCCTTTATCTTTTTCTACAATCGAATTCTTTGTTTCTGGCTCGAGTTCTCGTTGGGAGCTTCCTAAAATCTTTTCTTTATAACGCAAATCACTCTTTGTAGTTTCTAGTCTATCAATCAATCTCTACAAACTTATCGGAAATTTTTCTAGCTCTTTCTGGAACTTGTTCCTACTTGTTTGTGAGCATAATTTAATTTTTAGATGCTCCAAATTATCTTATCATGGGCTCCAAATACTTTATTTGGGTTCCTCATGTTTCATAATGTCTATGGGAATTTTCCCTGATTTTTCAGGGCTTTTGGAGTATGTTTCGCGGCTTAAATATTAATTCTAGACTTTTCTAGAATTATTTTATCTATGAAATTAATTAATTCCAAAAATAATAAATCTCTCATTTTTTTCCCAACGCTCAACGCCCATGTGCAATAATCCTAGTAAATCTCAAAGGCCCATGCATTTATTTACTAATGGACTTTAATGATTATTTAGGCCCATTAGTGCAGATGGACGGTGCAACGTCAATTAGTACCATATCGCTAGTTGACGTGGATATGGGGAGTTTTTCTTTCTATATATATCTGCCAACCCCTTGGGCAAAGCACATCAAAACTACCGTATGAGGAGTCTCTAGTTTGGAAAATCCCTCGTGTAGTAAATTATATTTTGCTCCTTCTCTCGCCGTCGCCATCGCCGCCGCGCTGCCCAGCCCGGTCATCCTCGCTGCTTCTCGGGCATCGGTAAGTGCCCCACGCAACACTCTTGTTCCATCTATCTTCTACGTTTCTCCGAGCCCTGCCCTGACCGAGCCGCTGCCGTTCGTTGCGGGCGAGGTGAGGCTAGTCCTGCTCAAAGTGATCCTATATTGTTGTTCGGCCCTGTATTCATGTTTGCCTCCGTGTTCTCTCGTTGCTGACCATGAACCTTGCTGCAGCAACGCCCAAACCCAAGCCTGAGAAAACCATGTCGAGAAGAAGCTTCGTCAAGCTGCCGTGTCAGCGTTCTCGTCTCCTCGGCACCGGTTCGTTGCCGGCTTGGAATCGTCGTGGCGGCCGCCAGTCAGAGCCCTGGTGGTCACCGTTGTTCATCTGCCTCTAGAAATCAGCTTCTGCATGTCGCCGTTGCTTGCTGTTCTGCACGCCGGCCATCCTCTCCTTCGTGCAACAAGTCGAGCCCACCCCTGCACGCTGTTGCCATCGACCGCCGCCGGCCGTGCCTACGTCATCATGGGGAGATCCATCTGTTGCCATCAACTTCATCTCTGGCAATGCACGCAGACCATGCATCGTTTTGGTACGTTGCTATGCCTGGCCTGCCGATCTACCATCAGCTGTTGCCTGTGCCGAGCAGAAGCATGCAAGCTGCATCTCGATCTCTACTAGCACCAGGACGCCTCCATCAGCGGAAGCAAGCTGCCAGGTCTTCCGTGCACCCTTTGCCAATGCTCGATCTTCATTGCCGTGAATCTACGAGCCACCGAGCATCCTATGAAGGTACATGTCCTACGTACCTGACCTGAATTGCTCTCTAACTTGCCCTGTTTTATCTCCTACTAGTCATCACGTGCCTTTGATTAAGCTTTTCCCAACAGGAAAAACTAGCTGCATCCTTGCCTACGCCACCATCGCCCGAGCCCTGCAGGCGACCGCCGGTCACCTCGGGTCGGCCATGGCCACCTCCGGCCTCGCGGTGCGTGCACACCGCCATTTGGCCCAGTTGCCACCCCACGTATCTGGGAGCCAACATTGCTACCGTGCCACTGTGGTCGCTCCCGCACCGTCGACATGCATCTTCCCTGGCCGCACAACGCCGCCGATCTTCTTCTAATGCAGGTGAGCACACGCCCAAGCTCTTCACCACCTCTGTTATCTGTGTTGGTCTCCTCCTGGACGTTCTGAAATTGCTCCTTTGCAAGTCTGTAGCCGAGCACATCAGTTTAGCATATACAATTGTGTTTCTTGCCGCTGGCTTCCAGGAGCGCTAGTCGTCTTCTTCAAAATCAAGAGCCATGCCATGCTGCACGATCAGTTTATCCAGAATCATCATCGTCGGAGTTGCGCTGCTGTTCCCTTGCTGTCCTAACCCACCGGCCGAGTCACCTGTTGGCATACGACACGGTAACGCGGATGCAAGCAGCTGCTGCACGTCCTTCCTTCACTTTCAGAGGAAACCAAGTCACGCCTCCTATTTAGCATGCAATGATTCTGCAGAAAGTTCACCTAGTGCACATGTTTGCCTCTCATGTACGTATCTTCAGCCTTCCGTGCTATTCACGAGCACATGCACTCAACTATCTGATGCTTTACTTTTTCCAAGCAATGCATATTAAATCTCGTAGATACCTGCTCATGGAATATTCAGCAACTTTCCCTGTACCCTTTAAACCTCCACTGATTCATCACCATCTTAACCTGTTTTAGTCCATTCAAGTTGTGTTAGCACCGTATTGACGCGATCCACGTGTTATTAGCGATGCTAAATGTTTATGAGCTTTATAATTTAAATATTAAGTTGATGCAACTAGTTTTATAATTGAAATCCATATAGATTTTATACTTCAGTGTTTTATATACAAATATTGATATGATTAATTACTAACATAATCATGTTTCTGAATTATAAATTGCATAGTTTAAACATATGTTCCCACATGTTATTTTATCTTGCAAAACTAAAGTTTAATTTGCTTAATTTATACGGCAACATTTATAAATAAAATACGATTAGGTTTAACTTGGTTTTTGAATAAAAAAATTGATTAATCCGAATTAATATAGTTTTTTAATTAAAATAAATCAAACCCGTAGTTGCTTCTTTTATAATATAAAACTCTCGGTAGTCGTTTCTTTTTAACGATAGTTTCGTTATCAGCGTTTCTTGCGTTCTCTCGACCGTAGTAATGAGCTCTTTTTAGTACGTTGTTTTGTCTTATGTGGTGTAATGTTCTTAGTTGATTTTATTCGTTTGCTTGTATGTTTGCCTATACGTGATGCTTGCTATGAGTAGAATGAGAATCGTTTGGAAGCGATGAAGATCGGAAGGTGATAACCAGAAGCAAATTAAGAGGAAGTTGAGCAAGATTATAAGGCAAGTATAGCATGGGACCATCCTTGCTACCTATTCACCTTTAATCATTTAATTCATATTGCATGTGTCTACCTTGTTGCCAATAAGGATATCCTAGATATTTGATATCTTGTACCTTGATACCTCTGGGGTATTGCATTGAGTAGTATGATGCTAGTGCTCAATTAAATACCATGATCTTGTAACTTGACTAATGGATTATGCAATAAACATTAAAAGATGCTTTTTAGCAACATGGAACAAGGGGGCTAGAGCATTGGACTGTTTTATGGTGCTCTAGATTCCTCTCCCTAAGGACTTATCTGTAAGTGATTTATTCGGGACTTACAGTATAGCTGTGAGGGCTACATAGCTCTGGCTTTAGCTCAGTATGAGGACCTTTTCTAGCTTGTTAGTGGTTACCTTTATTGGCGTAAGAATGGCTTGCCGAATCGGGTATAGTGCGGCCTCTGTCCCTATGGGTATAGGCTACGTGTCAATGTGCCATCGGGAAGGGGGGCTCTATATCTGTTTGTCGAGTGAATCTAATGGCCATAACTTGTTAGACGAACCTTTGAAAGGCTTCATAGTGAACCCTGCCGACCTTCCTTGGTAGTGGGTCAAGAGGTTGGCCGCCTCGGGCGAAAGGGTAAATCACGACTCACAGTGAAAGTGTACAACCTCTGCAGAGTGTAAAACTGGTATATCAGCCGTGCTCACGGTCACGAGCGGCCTTGGAACATTTACGGAATAGATGATGAACACTAATGATATGGATGACGAAGATGCTCACTAATGGTTAATTGTTTATGCTATTCATTATTTATGTTTATCTGATCATGTGTTTACATGGGCTGGTGATAAACTTATTGCTACTCAATTGCTAAAATTGTGACAATTAAAAGCTAATCGCAGTTAAACCAGTGTCAGCCTTTTGAGCCTCATGAACCCCGTGTTATATTTGCTGAGTACGACATGTGCTCACCCTTGCTATTTCCCCACACCCCCAGACTCTGGTAAAAGCTGCTTAGAAGACTGGTGAAGACAACGAAGGAGTTCTCAGAATACTATCAGAAGTGTTTGGCATACGTAGCCCCCAGTCAGCCGCGCCTGTGAAGAATGGAGCATAAGGATTAGTTACCGTTCCACGATACTCTGATGTAAGTATTAAATATGAGTATGTTTCATTATATAATAAAGCATAGTCTCTTGATACTATTGTAATTTGTCGCTATATGTGTGATTTGACTTCCTGGGCACACATATAGTTAGTACTCAGTTTTGTCTTTAAAACTGGGTGTGACACTCAATCAGGTAATTTGTTATAATTAATAAAACATTAATTATAACAAGATCGATAACTAGTGAATCAACCAAACATAGCAAATAAAACCTTACTAATCTTAGTAGATTCGATAACTGGTGATATTGTATTAATCAATAAGTTATTTAACACAAGATCGATAACTTTGATCTATATTATAATTCATAAGAGATCAATCAGCTGATGCAGCCTTACAAACTAGCTTATATGATGGCTCATAAAAGATCAATCAGCTAATGCAGCTTTACAAGCAGAATACAAGTCATGACGGTACTCACAAGCAAGTTGGAGGTCGATCAGTCGATGCAGCCCTGTTTGCTAAAGAACTCGCCGAGATCTATAGTACTCCTACTCCTAGTGCGATAGTGAAAGCCGAAAAGATTGTATTGATTGAGTGTTCGTCCCCTTGTACAATAATCAGGGTCTAATATTTATACCCGAAACCTAAATATGAATCCTACTCAAATACGACTCATTACAATTCTTAGAATAAAAGAAAACTTCCTAACTTATTAAAAACTTGGACCTTAATTTTCCTTATTTGTATTGTCCAGCATATCTTCCTGGCGCCATTCAAGCATAGCTCATTAACGCCGATGGGCTCTCTAATGCTACACCTGCCACCGCTCCCATGCTAGACTCATCGTCAGAGTCCTCTGACTCATACATCAGTGACGACGCCTGATGCTTCCTCCGGGAGTGGAGAGCTGCCAAGGACCGTTATTCCGAGGCAACTTAGGAAAACCGTCAGCTTGAGATCCGTCTCGAAGTCTCCCAGGCCACCCTCCTCACCGTAGAGGAGGAAGCCAATGCCGCTCAGGTGAGGTTGGCCGAGTCCGACGCCATGGTGGCGGGTAAGCCTAGTTCCAAGAAAACCCTCATTCTTGTCTTTACTGCCCCTTTCTTGACAATCTTCTTGCCTCTTTGATTGCTAGCCTTGACGGTACAGTTGGAAAACCTCCAACTGGCGGTGAACGTAGCTACGACGACCGTCAATGCCCAGGGCCCTCTGCTCATCAACTGTCTGCACAACATCTCGGTGTGCACCTAGGAGATTGCCCTCCATGGCGTTCATCACGGCGTAGTGGTGGCTCTCGCCGTGGCGCAAGTCCAGACCGGGCACGACCTCCGCACCATGGAGCCGAGCTTCCTAATGGCCAATGATCCCGACATGCACAAGGAGCTGATTGAGGACTTCGTCAATGCCGTGGTGGCCATTGTGGATATTACACCAGCCCAAGATGTTGTGAACAAGTTGTTTGATTAGTTTGTACTAGGAGCAAACGATGAATGAATAAAGTTTTTTACTTTTCCTTATGAATTCAACTCTGAAACTGCCATAATATGAATCATGATTGTCCTTGTGTGTATTTTTGCTCTATAGGCGATACATATCATATCGGCTTTTACCCCTTTGGTTTAATTTTTTTTGAACTAAAGGCGATACCCTCTTGATAACTGTTATTAGAGCCGATGACTAAACAAATCGACTATCAATTATTAATCCAAACGCTAGGATAATAGTTCTTTAAAAATTTTCTATTGACTGCTCTATCAAACTCCTCTTTCCCTTCTAGCATTTTCAAAATATAAGCATTGCTAGACACATAACATTTAATCCAATAAGGACCTTCCCAATTAGGCGATCATTTACCAAACCTGCTGTCTTTAGACCCAATCGGCAATCTTACTTTCCAAACTAACTGTCCTTCACAAAACTGTTTGTTCTTGACCTTTTTATTATAATGCCTTGTAACCCTTAATTTATTGGCCACAATATTTTCAAGAGCGCGCAGCCGATGACAACTTAAGTCCTCCAAATCATCCATCATAAGGTTTTTATAGACTTCGGGTGTCAAATTATTTTGCAATGTAACACGTCTTGATCCAGTCTAAATCTTACAAGGAAGAACTACATTATGCCCATATACTAACTCATAAGGTGATGATTTAATCGATCCATGGCAAGCCATCCTATATGCCCGTAATGCTTCATTAAGTGTCAGGTACCACTTCCTTGGTTGCTCTTCAAGTTTCTTCTTAATCAACTTAATCAAAATTTGATTGGATGCCTCTTCCTGGCCATTAGCTTGAGCATAATAAGGAGAAAAAATTAGTAATTTAATTCCCATACTGACAGCAAAATCTTTGAATTCTTCTGATGTGAACATTGTCCCTTAATTAGTAGTAATGGTTTGAGGAATCCCAAAATGATAAACAATATGCTCCCTGACAAAATCAACCATATTCTTTGAAGTTACTATTTTCAAAGGAATCGCCTCAACCCACTCGCTAAAATAATCTGTTGCTACTAATATAAACTTGGGCCCTCTACTTGAAGGTGAAAAAATCTGGCCAATTAAATCAATTCCCCAGCCTCAGAATGGTCATGGCTTAATTATTAGGTTCATAACTGATGCAAGCGATTTCTGAACATTACCAAAACGCTGACAATCCTGACATCCCTTGTAATATTCAAAACAATCTTCTAATATTGTTGGCTAGAAATATCTAGACTTGCGAATAACCCATTTTATTTTATAAGCCAATTGATGAGATCCGCATATTTCTTCATGTACTTCTCCCATCAATACTCTTGCTTCTTCTTGACTTAAACATTTAAGCAAAACTCCATTGACTGTTTTGTAATACAACTGATCATCTAACAAAACAAACTTAATCGATTTATATCTCAATTTTTTGATAACCTTCTGTGATGGATTCTTGAGGTAATCGGCTATTTCAACTCTCTAATCATTAGCCAAGGTCTCACTACTTAAGATTTCTTAGAACACTCGATAGCCTGACGCATTCTGAGCTAACCGATTGGCCTCTTGATTCTGTGCTCTTGAAATATGCTGAAGAGAAGTAAGGGGAAACTCCTCAAGTAACTTTCAACATTCATCATGGTATCCCTTCAGCATATCATCTTTACGTTCATACAGGCCGATCAACTAATTAATAACTAGCTGTGAATCTCCAAATATTTCAATTGACTTGTCCTTTACTTCCTAAAGAAGTTGAAGTCCCTTAAGAATAGCTTCATATTCTGCTTGATTATTGGTGGTCATTGGTTTGGTTTGAAAGGCAAGCTCAAAACTTGCCCCCGAGGCGAAATAATAACAATACCAATGCCATCACCTTGCTTGTATGATGATCCATCAAAGAACAATGTCCAAGGCATAGGTTCCACATAGCCGATGCTTGGTTTTTGGTGTTGAGTAATAAAATCGGCCATCACTTGCCCTTTGACTGCTTTAGCCGATTCATACATCAAGTCAAATTTTGATAATGCAAGAATACACTTTCCCATTCTCCTTTTTAATATCGACATTGACAATATGTGTTTGATCACATCGGCTTTAGACACAACTGTTCACTCAGCCAATAATAAATAATGTTGTAATTTAGTGCAGGTGAAATATAAGCATAAACATAACTTTTCAATAGGAGAATATCTTGTTTCTGGATCCAAAAGTCTTCTACTTAAATAGAAAACAACCAATTCCTTTCTTTCAAACTCTTGCATCAAGGCCGATCCAATCGTTTGGCTATCGGCCAACACGTACAACTTAAAAGGCTTATCATACTGAGGAGGAACCAGCACAGGTGGAGATTTCATATACTCTTTTATCTCCTCAAATGCTTTTTGTTGTACGTCACCCCATTTAAATTCTTGATCATTTTTCAACTTCAACAAAGGAGAAAATGGCAGAATCCTTTCTGACATATTTGAAATAAACCTTCTGATAAAATTAATCTTACCAAGCAGAGATTGTAATTCTATTTTATTAGTTAGAGGTACTACCTCATCAATTACTTTCATACTTTTCTGACCAATCTCAATTCCTCTCTCGTTGACCATAAAACCCAAAAATTGTCCAGCTGACACTACAAAGGCACACTTATTATGATTCATCTTTAAACCATGTTTTCTTGTGCACTCCAAAGTCTCCCACAGATCAGCCAGATGTTCTTTGTACCCTTTGGATTTCACCACCACATCATCAATATAGATTTCAACAATTCTACCGATCAACTTATGAAAAATATAATTCATTGCCCTCTGATAAGTGGCGCCAGCATTCTTCAATCCAAAAGTCATCACAACCCATTCAAATAAGCCAATTGCACCGAGGCACCTAAAGGCTGTTTTTGCTATGTCTTCTTTAGCCATAAAAATTTGATTATAACCTGTATTACCATCCATAAAACTAATTACCTTGTGTCTAGCTACTGCATCTACCAACATATCGACTATTGACATTGGATAACCATTCATCGGTGTAGCCTTCTTCAAATCTTTGAAATCAATACAGACTCTCAACTTCCTATTTTTCTTATACACAGGAATTACACTCGATATCCACTCTGTATATTGGCAAGGTCGGATAAATTTTGCATCTAGTAGTCTTTCAGTCTCCTTCTTAATATCATCAAGAACATTTGGATTAAATCTCCTTGGAGCTTGTTTAAATGGCCGATATCCAGGTTTGATTGGCAACCGATGTTCAATAATTGACCGATTTAAGCCAGGCATTTTATAATATTCCCAAGCAAAACAATCTTTAAATTCCTTTAACAAATCTATCAATTCTTGTTTATACTCAGGATCCCATTTAGCAATTACATACATCAGCCTAGGCCCTATCTCCACGACCAATATCTATTTCTTCTAACTCATCGACAGACGTAAAGCCATGTCCTAGTTTACCATCTATACCATCTATTGGATTATCCATTAAAACAAACTTTCAGAGATGATTGCTCGGATCGGCTGTTGACCTTCATCATTGGTTCTAATGAAGCCTCCTTTCCATCGTTTGCCAGAAAAACACTCAAAATCTTCTAGTTCCCAATACATTGGATCAGCTGTTGCTATACTCATAGAATCATTGGCATGAACTAGCTCAACATTGTCTCCATGCCACTGAATCAAGCATTGATGTATAGTCGATGGTACACAACAATTGTCATGAATCCAATCATGACTAAGGAGTAAACTGTATGAACCCTTTCTATCAATGACAAAGAATGTAGTGAGCAAAGTCTTGCTTCCAATTGTTAATTCAACATTTATTGCCCCCCTGGCCTTGGACGCATTACTCCCAAAATCCTTAAGCATCATGTCAGTCTCAATCAGATCTTTTGGTCCTTTACCAAGCTTGCGAAAAGTAGTATAAGGCATCAGATTAACAGAGGCACCTCTATCAACCAACATTTTACTCATCGGCTTCCCATCGATAAAACCTTTCACATATAAAGCCTTCAAATGTCGATGCTTAACTGGTTTATCAAATATAGCTTGTTGTATCAATGTCAACTAGGCTGTCATCTCTTCATACTCTGATTCATCAAAATCCGAATAGACTTCTTGATCTACTGGAGCTTTAAATTCAGATGGTGAAAGAAAAGTCATTTGAATATTAGCCGATGGTTGACCCTCATCGACTGTTTGTTTAGCATGCCATACTTGTGATTTACTAGATTTTTGAGCCTGTTCTAATTTTCTGCTCCTTAGGCATTGTACTCTTCTCTTCTGACTTCTTGTTAAACCTCCTGGACACCACTGTCCTTTCTGCCAAACATACTCTTCATCTTCTTCATAATCGGCCCAGTTCTGATCAACAACTCGCTTTCCAAGCCGATCAAGAATGCTTCTATTTTTTAAGCACCGATCCACATCATTATGTTGATATTGAATTCGATCATGGATAGACCGGCGGTTGACTTAAGATTGCCTAAACTCCTAATATTCTTTGATACATTCTGGGCAATTACTTCTAGTTGGCAATCTCAAACCTTTATTCCAACAATGTCTAAAGAAAAGGCAATTCCAATGTGACTCAGCTTATTCTCTTTCATATCTCTCTTCTTCTTCTTGACGTTGATATTTCTTCTCTTCTAACTAGTGCTGATAATCTTTCTCCTTCTATCATTGCCATTTATTCAATAGAATTCGAGATGTAACATGTGGTCTCATCACACCATCTCTCAATGTTTCTCCTGCTCATATCGGCTCTTTTGTTGGTCACGACGCCTTTTAATTTCTCTATATTCATCAGCCGATATTTGCATCTCCGAATCAACTGTTCCGGTTTCTCTTGCCCTAGCTGATGTCAAAGCTTTAGTTTTCCTTTTGAACAACTTAGCATCAACAATGTTCTGATCCTTTAGGAAAGGATTATCATCAATTTTCATTTTTCGAGCTGTATCAAATTTAAGCTTCCCTTGTTGAATAGCCCTCTGAATATGCTGCCGAAAAATCCTGCAATCATTAGTAGTATAAGAAGTAGTGTTATGGTACTTGCAGAACTTTTTATTATTCAACTGATCGGGAGGTAATATAGCATGATTGGCAGCAGTTTAACCTATCCCTTCTCAAGCAAGAAATCAAAAAGTTTGTCTGCTTTTGTAACATCAAAATCATAACTTTTTTTAACTTCTTTTCCCCAATGATTTGGAACCATTACTATCTTTTTACCCCAATTCCATTCAGCAGTGACAATTTCCTCTTCTTCATTATCATCATCGACTAAATATGGATTATAAGCTTCAACGATTGCTGCATTCTTCTTGAATCGGGTATCTCTGCGCATATTCTGGAACTGGCTATTAAGTGCTGCCACCCATTGAGCCAATTGACCTAAATTGTCAAATTCTTGTCCAAGCAGCTTTTCTCTCCATATTGGCAACATTCCTTGAATGGCCAACGCAGCTAGCTGATCATCAGTCAAATTCAACGAAAAGCATAAGTTTCTTGTTTCTTGGAACCTCAGAAGGAACTCAGCACCCGATTCATTAGCTCTTTGCTTTATAGTTATTAAATCTGTGATCTTTCTTTCCCCTATCCTAGCGTAGAAATATGTATGAAATTTCTTTTCAAGATCACTCCAATTGGCAATAGAATTAACCGCTAGTGATGAAGACCAAGTAAAAGCTGGTCCTGACAGGGACAAAGAGAAGAAACAAACTCGATGCGCTTCTTCAATAGTGGCTTCACCCAACTGAGTAAGATATTGACTGACATGTTCTATTGTCTTGTGCTATCTTGACCAGTGAACTTAGCAAATTCTGGAAGCATCTAGTTTGTAGGAAGGGCCACCAAATCATACCACTCTGGATATTGATATTTGTACGAAAAGGTCTGCCCTTTTGATTTTAAACTAAACTGATTTTTTATCATTTTAGTTACTCTGAGCAACAATTCATCAGCATTTGAATTTGGATTTCTTGGCAATTGCTGACCCATCTGCAGATTGAAATTCTGAGTGCCTTAATATCCTGGATTTAGAATCATATTGAGGGTATTATAATCTGAACCATAATGATATCCTTGTGGAATATCTATCTGTCGGGCCCCTTGCTGATTTACTATTTGAAATCTCTGATTGAAAATATTATGATCTGTATCTCTATGAATCCTTTGAACCGATGGTGCTATTTTTTGAGTCGGCGGTGGTATTTGGCCTAATGTATCAAAATTAACCATCTGATTTTGAACTTACCGTGTCGGCTGTTGCACATGTTGCACTGATGATCTTGGATTATATTGCATTTGATTAGTAGTAGCACCCTGAATTTACTCAGATAAATTTTGAATTGCCTAGGCACCATCAGTCTTAGCTAGTGATGCTTAGTTGACGGATACAGAATATTGTAATAAGCCGGTCCAACCTGGTCAAGTGGAAATCTATGAAACACCTTCTTCATGGAATTGTGGAATGTATTCAAGAACGCTGTATTATGATTCAGCATTGCATCATGAACATATTTATTGACAGCTTCTACAAAGAAATACCTATCATCAACTTCATCTGTATCTGACTGTCCATGCATCAAAACTCTCGGAAGTGGATATTTCTGAACAACTTTATTGTCACGTGTTTTGGTGTATGACAACAAGCACTTGTTCTAAAACTCCTCTATAGCTTTACCAATGACATCTTTATCCTCATCACGTAAGTCTTCATAAGATATCACAAGAATGTCTTTGTTGTTGTGAACCGCCATGACGATCGTGGTCCCATCAGGCGTGCCAAAAAGTGTGTTGACACAAAAATGTGGCGACGTGATCAACATACAGCAAGCCGGATGATCTTATTGGAACGAGACGAGCGATCTGTTTGGCTTCAACATAGAACCAGCCAATTCTGAAAACTCAACGACGTGCCAGTTAATTTGACCTGCAATTGTCAAGGAGAGAAAATTTATCAGTAATTTAAGATGGAACATGTCGGTGTTGCACCAGATAGTTCCAAATGCATGGCTAGATAGCCGATTCAATAAGGCTATCTTCACCCCAGATCGAGCGGCGTCAGGCTCGCCCTTCCCATCCCGAGCGCGCCCCTCCCACTCCCTCGCAGGCGTGGGCACCCCCTCGCATCCCGAGTGCACCCGTCCCTCTCCCTCTCTCTCTCCCTCTCAGGCGCTCGCGCGGGCAGTGGATCTCCGACGACGGGTAGAGGTGGCGCGGCTCCTCCATCATCGCGGCAGAGGCGGCACGGCTCCTCCAGTAGCGTGGCAAAGGCGGCGCAACCCCTTCTCGTGAAGATCCGGCACCACACTGCCGCCGGAGCACCTCCACCACCACCCCGGCTCCTTCCCCTCTTCCCCACCGCTGGAGCACCTCCACCACCGCGGATCCGGCGCCACCACTGCAGATCCGGCACCCCATCGCCTCCTTCCTCACCAATGAGCACATATCCGGCGATCCAGCTCCCCTTCCTCCACCACTGGTGCATGCAGATGCGGATCTGGCACGTCCAGGTGTGGATCCAGTGGTGGCGGCATGTCCAAGTGCGAGGCGAGGCGAGCGGCAGGGAGGCTGGACCCGGCGGCGGCGGCCCGTGGATGGTCTCGGCAGGCCTAACCATGGGTTTTCATTTGTTTTGGGTTTTTTATTCGATTTACCGAGGCAGGCATCCAACCGCCTCGGAAAAGATCCCATTTACCGTGACCTTTGGACCTGAGGCAGATGCGATGCCCGCCTCGGTTAATTGTTTTTGCCCGCCTCAGTAAAGTTTTGCGTAGTTGTGGCAGCAAAGTGGTCTAAACTACCGCCGGGCATCCTGAAATTTAATTGTGATACATCCTTCATTCCAGGATTCAGTTTTGGTAGCTGGGGATTCATAATTTGAGACAGTGATGGCAAGAGGACGAGTTGAGCATCTACTGAATGCATGCCTTCCATGCGGAAGTAATCGCCTGTCTTCAAGGCATTCAGGCAGCTATCGGTTTGGGGATTGGCCAACTCATTTTGGAGACGGACGCGCAAAAAGTGGTGTCTACTATCAACACCACCAACTATGCGGACACTGTCGCCGGTCATCTTGTAGAAGAAATCAAGTCCTTGGTAGATTGGAATTTTATGAGTCTTCATTGTGTGTTCAAAGGTAAGTGAGTAACCAAGCCGCCCATAAGCTGGCTGCGTTGGGGTCTATGTGTGCTAAGCGCGAGGAGCAAATCTCAAGCTCTGCTTCCGACAGCGTAATTGTAGTTGTACCTAACGATTTGTTAGCAGTTGAGTAATGAAATTCCACTCAGTTTTTAAAAAAAGGTAAATTATCTTAAATTTGATAAACTATAAATAATAATATGTTAATATTTATAATATCAAATATGTATCAGATATATTTTCATAGTATACTTATTTGGTGTTAAAAATATTAATATTTTTATCTATATATTTAGTCACATTTTAGAGTCAGGTTTGAGCAATTTTCTTGAAAGGATCCGGAACCACTATACGCAACTTGACACCTACTTCTCCGAAGCACTTCTTATAAATAAATGGTCTATCTGCTGCCAGCTGGACAAACGGGATCGGGATGATAATAACAAGGAGATTATCAAACACAATATATATTGTAAACTAAAGTACATCATGCTCTCCTCTTCCGACAAATAAAAAATTAATTAACTGTTGACATAAAAATATGGCGATGTGATCAACACACAGCAAGCCAAAAGATCTGAGTGGAACGAAACTAAGATCTATATGGCTTTAACACAGAACCAGCCGATTCTGAAAACTCAACGACGTGCTAGTCAATTTGACATGTAATTGAGGAGAAGAGAAAATCTTTTGAGTAATTTAAGGTTGAACATGTCGGTGTTCCAAATGTACGGCTAGATAGCCGATTCAATAAGGCTATCGACTAAATAGTCGATATCTAGCATAATCATGAAATGAAGATCTTTAAATCAAGTATTATCGGCTAATATTAAATCATAATGATATAAATCAAAATAACCGATGCTCATGGATCATAGCAGATTTATGATGACTGATTAATCTATATAAAAACAAGTACAATACACCCAAATACAAAATCAGAAGATACTTCCTTAAAATTCTAATGTATATGACCAAATGATCGATTGATGCCATCGATTGATTAGAGAATTGATAATCAGTAAAGAAGCGATATAAGAAAGCATCATCGGCTAAATGAAACATGATCGATATAAAGCGTCGAGCCGATAAGTTTGATGAAAAGAGTATAACATGCGAACAAATCGACTATCTAATATAAATGAATCTACAAATAATTTAAATCTAATCTATTATCATCAACAGTGAGGTTCGATCGGATCGATGCAGCTATGATAATAATAATAAACTAAAGCCAAAGAATCTATAAAACCATCTATATGTTGATAGATTCATGGAAACATGATATATGCGTGAGAGTATAGGCAAATCGGCTAAAATAGCCGACGCAGTCATAGCAAACAAACAGAGTACATATCTTGATCATGAACAAGACCACTAATCGATAATTTCTAATCTAAAGTCTTACCAGTGATTTTCGATCGAATCGATGCAGCTATGATAGTGCCATTAGATTAGATCTTATTAACTAGTGAGTTTATTCATGATTGAAACATGTCTTTGGATGCATACTATGTTTGATTGAAATAGAGTTAAAACTGCTGATGTAGCGAAATTAAGCCATCAATTATAAGATTTAAAGCGTGCCCAGATCAAAGGACGACCAATTAAGATGATATGATGCCGATCTATCTCTATCTCAATCAGGTGATTTGTTATAATTAATAAAATATTAATTATAATAAGATCGATATCTGTTGAATCAACGAAAAATAGCAAGAAAAATCTTACTAATCTTAGCGAATTTGATAACTGGTGATATTGTATTAAACAACAAGTTATTTAACACAAGATCGATAATTTTGATCTATATTATGATTTGTAAGAGATCAATCAGCTGATGCAGCCTTACAAACTACGATACAGATCGATAATAAGCTTATATTATGGCTCATAAAAGATCAATTAGGCGATCTTTGCTTTACAAGCGTAATACATGTCGTGATTTACTCACAAGCAAGCAAGTCGGAGGTCGATCGATCGATGCAGCCCATTTCTTGAAAGAACTCATCGAGATCTACAGTACTCCTCCTAATGCAATGGCGAAAGCCGGAAAGATTATATTGATTGAGTGTTCGTCCCCTTGTACAATAACCAGGGTCTAATATTTATACTCAAAACCTAAATATGAATCCTACTCAAATACGACTCATTACAATTCTTGGAATAAAAGAAAACTTCCCAACTTAATAATAACTTGGACCCTAATTTTACTTATTTGTAGAGTCCGACACATCTTCCTAGTGCCATTCAAGCATAGCCCATTGAGGCCGTCTGCTGCCGTCATCTATAAAATAGCCGATTCTGACATCGCATTTAAATCAGCTGATACCAATTCACATCTAATCGATTTCTTGATGACACAATCTTAGAAGCTTCGAGTTCCCCCATTCTTCTTCGCAAATTTTGGTGGAAATACATGAAAAAGTGTGTTGACACAAAAATATGGTGATGTGATCAACACAGTAAGCCGGAAGATCTGAGTGGAACGAGACTAGAGATCTGTTTGGCTTCAACACAGAACCAGCCGACTCTGAAAACCTAACGACGTGCCAGTCAATTTGACCTGCAATTGACAAGTAGAGAAAATATTATCAGTAATTTAAGGTGGAACATGTCGATGTTGCACCAGACAGTTTCAAATGTATGGCTAGATAGCCGATTCAATAAGGCTATCAAATAAATTGTCGATATCTGGCGTATCCATGAAATGAAGATCTTTAAATCAAGGATTATCGGCTAATATTAAATGATAATGATATGAATCAAAATAACCGATGCTTATGGACCATATCAGATTTATGATGATTGATTATCTAGACAAAAACAAGTACAATACATCCAAATACAAAATCAGAAGATCTTTCCTTAAAATTCCAATATATATTACCAAATGGTCGATTGATGCCATCGATTGATTAGAGAATTACTAATCAGCAAAGAAACGATATAAGAAAGCATCATCGCTAAATGAAACATGATCGATATAAAACGTCGAGCCAATAAGTTTGACAAAAAGAATATAACATGTGAATAAATTAACTATCTAATATAAATGAATCAATAAAGAGTTTGAATCTAATCTATTATCATCAACAGTGAGGTTCGATCGGATCGATGCAGCTATGATAATGATAACAAACTAAAGCCAAAGAATCTATAAAACCATCTATATGGTGATAGATTCATAAAACATGCTATATGCGTGAGAGTATAGGCAAATCGGCTAAAATAGCCGATGCAGTCATAGCAAACAAACAGAGTACATATCTTGATCACGAACAAGACCACTAATTGATAATTTTTAATCTAAAGTCTTACCAGTGAGTGTCGACCGGATTGATACAGCTATGATAGTGTCATTAGATTAGATCTCATTAACTAGTGAGTTTATTCAAGATTGAAACATATCTTTGGATGCATACTATGTTTGATTGAAATAGAGTTAAAATTGTTGATGTAGCGAAATTAAGCCATCAATTATAAGATTTAAAGCGTGACCAGATCAAAGGACGACCAATTAAGATGATATGATGCCGATCTATCTCTATCTCAATCAGGTGATTTGTTATAATTAATAAAACATTAATTATAATAAGATCGATATCTGTTGAATCAACCAAAAATAGCAAGAAAAATCTTACTAATCTTAGCGGATTTGATAACTGGTGATACCATATTAAACAACAAGTTATTTAACACAAGATCGATAACTTTGATCTATATTATGATTTGTAAGAGATCAATCAGCTGATGTAGCCTTACAAACTACGATACAGATCGATAACTAGCTTATATTATGGCTCATAAAAGATCAACCAGCTGATGCTGCTTTACAAGCACAATACATGTCGTGACGATACTCACAAGCAAGCTGGAGGTCGATCAGTCGATGCAGCCCTGTTTGCTGAAGAACTCACCGAGATCTATAGTACTCATACTCCTAATGCATTGGCGAAAGCCGGAAAGATTATATTGATTGAGTGTTCGTCCTCTTGTACAATAACCAGGGTCTAATATTTATACTCAAAACCTAAATATAAATCCTACTCAAATACGACTTATTACAATTCTTGGAATAAAAGAAAACTTCCTAACTTAATAATAACTTGGACCTAATTTTACTTATTTGCAGAGTCCGACACATCTCCCTGGTGCCATTCAAGCATAGCCCATTGATGCCATCTGCTGCCATCATCTATAAAATAGCCGATTCTGACATCGCATTTAAATCAGCTGATACCGATTCATATCTAATCGATTTCTTGATGACACAATCCTAGAAGCTTCGAGTTCCCCGTTCTTCTTCGCAAATTTTGGTGTAAACAAATGAAAAAAGTGTGTTGACACAAAAATATGGTGATGCGATCAACACACAGCAAGCCGGAAGATCTGAGTGGAACAAGACCTGAGATCTGCTTGACTTCAACACAGAACCAGCCGATTCTGAAAACCTAAAGACGTGCTAGTCAATTTGACCTGTAATTGACAAGTAGAAAAAATATTATCTGTAATTTAAGGTGGAACATGTCGATATTGCACCAGACAGTTCCAAATGTATGGCTAGATAGCCGATTCAATAAGGCTATCGAATAAATAGTCGATATCTGGCATATCCATGAAATGAAGATCTTTAAATCAAGGATTATCGGCTAATATTAAATGATAATGATATGAATCAAAATAACCGATGCTCATGGACCATAGCAGATTTATGATGAATGATTATCTAGACAAAAACAAGTACAATACATCCAAATACAAAATCAGAAGATCTTTCCTTAAAATTCCAATATATATTACCAAATGGTCGATTGATGTCATCGATCGATTAGAGAATTACTAATCAGCAAAGAAACGATATAAGAAAGCATCATCGCTAAATGGAACATGATCGATATAAAACGTCGAGCCAATAAGTTTGATGAAAAGAATATAACATGTGAACAAATCGACTGTCTAATATAAATGAATCTATAAAGAGTTTGAATCTAATCTATTATCATCAACAGTGAGGTTCGATCGGATCGATGCAGCTATGATAATGATAACAAACTAAAGCCAAAGAATCTATAAAACCATCTATATGATGATAGATTCATAAAAACATGCTATATGCGTGAGAGTGTAGGCAAATCGACTAAAATAGCCGATGCAGTCATAGCAAACAAACAGAGTACATATCTTGATCATGAAAAAGACCACTAATCGATAATTTCTAATCTAAAGTCTTACCAATGAGTTTTGACCGGATCGATGCAGCTATGGTAGTGTCATTAGATTAGATCTCATTAACTAATGAGTTTATTCAAGATTAAAAGATGTCTTTGGATGCATACTATGTTTGATTGAAATAGAGATAAAACTGTTGATGTAGCGAAATTAAGCCATCAATTATAAGATTTAAAGCGTGACCAGATCAAAGGACGACCAATTAAGATGATATGATGCCGATCTATTTCTATCTCAATTAGGTGATTTGTTATAACTAATAAAACATTAATTATAATAATATCGATAACTGGTGAATCAACCAAAAATAGCAAATAAAATCATACTAATTTTAGTAGATTCGATAACTAGTGATATTGTATTAAACAATAAGTTATTTAACACAAGATCGATAACTTTGATCTATATTATGATTCGTAAGAGATCAATCAGCTGATGCAGCCTTACAAACTATTATACACATCGATAACTAACTTATATTATGGCTCATAAAAGATCAATTAGCTAATGTAGCTTTCCAAGCACAATACAAGTCGTGACGGTACTCACAAGCAAGCTGAAGGTCGATCAGTCAATGCAGCCCTGTTTGCTGAAGATCTTGTCAAGATCTACAGTACTCCTACTCCTAATGCAATGGCGAAAGCCGGAAAGATTGTATTAATTGAGTGTTCATTTTTTTACAATAACCAGGGTCTAATATTTATACCTGGAACCTAAATATGAATTATACTCAAATACGACTCATTACAATTCTTGAAATAAAAGAAAACTTTCTAACTTTATAATAACTTGGACCCTAATTTTCCTTTTTTGTAGAGTCCAACACATCTTCCTTGCACCATTCAAGCATAGCTCATTAACGCCGTCTACTGACATTATCTATAAAATTGCCGATTCTAACATCGCATCTAAATCAGCTGATACCGATTCACATGTAATCGATTCCTTGTTCACACAATCCTAGAAGCTTCGAGTTTCCGCGTTCTTCTTATCAAATTTTGGTGTAAACACATGAAAAAGTGTGTTGACACAAAAATGTGACGATGTGATCAACACACAGCAAGTCGGAAGATCTGAGTGAAACGAGACTAGAGATCTGTTTGGCTTCAACATAGAACCAGCCGATTCTGAAAACCCAACAACATGCTAGTCAATTTGACATGCAATTGACAAGAAGAGAAAATCTTATCAGTAATTTAAGGTGGAACATGTCGGTGTTGCACTAGATAGTTCCAAATGTACGACTAGATAGCCGATTCAATAAGGCTATCGACTAAATAGTCGATATCTGACGTATCCATGAAATGAAGATCTTTAAATCAAGGATTATCGGCTAATATTAAATGATAATGATATGAATCAAAATAACCGATGCTTATGGACCATAGCAGATTTATGATGACTGATTAATCTAGAGAAAAACAAGTACCATACACCCAAATACAAAATCAAAAGATCTTTCCTTAAAATTTCAATATATATGACCAAATGGTTGATTGATATCATCGATCGATTAGAGAATTAATAATCGGCAAAGAAGCGATATAAGAAAGCATCATCAGCTAAATGGAACATGATCGTTATAAAGCGTCAAGCCGATAAGTTTGATGAAAAGAGTATAACATGCGAACAAATCAACTGTCTAATATAAATGAATCTACAAACAGTTTGAATCTAATCTATTATCATCAACAGTGAGGTTTGATCAGATCGATACAGCTATGATAATGATAACAAACTAAAGCCAAAGAATCTATAAAACCATCTATATGTTGACAGATTCATAAAAGCATGCTATATGCGTGAGAGTATAGGCAAATCGGCTAAAATAGCGGATGCAATTATAGCAAACAAACAGAGTACATATCTTAATCATGAACAAGACCACTAATCAATAATTTCTAATCTAAAGTCTTACAAGTGAGATTCGACTGGATTGATGCAGCTAAGGTAGTGTCATTAGATTAGATCTCATTAACTAGTGAGTTTTTTCAAGATTGAAACATGTCTTTGGATGCATACTATGTTTGATTAGAATAGAGATAAAATAGCCGATCTAGCAGAATTAAGCCATCAATTATAAGATTTAAAGCGTGATCAGATCAAAGGATGACCAATTAAGATGATATGATGCCGATCTATCTATCTCAATCAGGTGATTTGTTATAATTAATAAAACATTAATTATAACAATATCGATAACTGTTGAATCAACCAAAAACAGTAAGAAAAATCTTACTAATCTTAACAGATTCGATAACTAATGATATTGTATTAAACAAGTTATTTAACACAAGATTGATAACTTTGATCTATATTATGATTCGTAAGAGATCAATCAGCTTATGTAGCCTTACAAATTACGATTGTTGACAAAAGATGCTCGGTAGTCCTCCGAGGGGTATCCCATGAAGGTCGATTGATCGGTAGAGGTGCGCGTAATCAATAACAAGAAGGCAACAGAGACACAAGAGTTAGACAGGTTTAGGCCGTTAGCACGACATAATACCCTACTCCTGTGGTCTGTTGGTTTGTATTGGCTATCGTATGATATTACGTGTGTTTTGAGGGGGTCCCCTACCCACCTTATATAGCTGTGGGGTAGGGTTACAAGTCAGTTAGAACTAGAAGATAACCGGTAAGTAATAACAAAATATAGGAATCATAGGATCGAACATATCCTAATAAATTTCATAGCATCTTCAGGATATCACCCTTGATGTCTTGCGGTACACGCTAAGCAGTACTGTGCACTGTAAGCATTCGTCTTGTGGGCTAGATCACCCATGGCAGCGTAGCCCATGTAGTCTATCATAGGTATCTAGGGTCATACCCCCATAGCTAGTCCCTGAGCACCTTGTATCCGATGTGCAATGCTGTCTTGAGCTTGTCCGAGCAGGTGTAAACAAAGCCAAGTAGTTAGACTCATAGTCCGACCCCTCTAGTGAGTCACCAAGTAGTTGTGGACCATAACCGACCAGCTTAACTATCTGGCCAAGCACGGGCTTACCCAAGTAAGGCTTGCCAGAAGGATGTAAGGAGCTCAAGTTCAAAATCGAAAATTTCCTCGTAGTGGAATAAGTGTGCCCACTTGGAGTGCGACCACGAGAAAGGGAGATGATCTTTAGGAGGTACGGAGTCTTCCAAATTAAAGAAAACACACTCACCACAAGGTGAAGTGTGCCCACTTAGTCCTCGAGCCTGACAGTAGGTGACGTGGTCACGTGGTGCCAGGGTCCGGAAAGTAGAAGAAAGGCAGAAGACCAACCGAGCAGGCAACCAGTCCATGGGTGGAGCCCTGAAATGAAAAGCGCACATTCACTTTAAGGTGAAGTGTGGCCACTTAGTCCCCGAGCCTGATAGTAGGTGACATGGTCACATGGTGCTAGGGTCAAAAACAACAGTAACCAAAAAAGTTCCCAGTATGGTGAGAGACCGAATCATAATGATGACGTAGTCCCCAAGCCATAAGTGGAAATCTCAGATAAATCAAGAAGGACTGATTACGCAATCGTGGAGAAAAAACCAGAGTAATGGATGTACAGTAGAAATTACTGAGCCTTGATGGCATTGCGGAGAAGTCGGTGAATATTCGGTGTGCAGTACCGAGTTGCGTTGAAAAATGGGCGATATGGGCCATAGTTGCGTGAAAGCCCAGATAACAGCCCAACACGACGCTTTGGGGAATTCAAAAGGGCGCAAATCAGCATGGTGCGGTTTCCCAAAAACCCTTAAATGCAAAAAGTGGGGAGGGTATCTTTATAACTGCGTTGCCGCACTCCGCGCTCCCACCTTTGCCACTTTGCCACTTCATCTTCCTCCTTAGCCTCGCACTTCCCCATTCAGATTCACACACACTCCACCGCTAGGGCTAAAAAGCTTGAGAAAAAAGGCCAGTTCCAATCCAGATCTAAGGGATGGCGTCGAAGAGGGGAGGTGGTAACGCGAAGAAGGTGGCCGGCGGGGCGAGCCGTGACAAGGAGTGGGTACCATCACTCATGGGGGAGACGGAGCTCAACGAGATGTTTGAGGCGGGCGTTCTTCCTGACCGTGTCACCACCAGATGGCGTCCGGTAGACGGTGAGCCCTATTTGATGCCACACACCGACGAACTTGTTGTATTCAAAGATTATTTCTGGCGTGGATTAGGACTTTCGGTACATCCTTTCTTGCGGGATCTGTTGGAGTATTGGGAAGTAAGCTTGTGTAATCTCCATCCAAACACTATTTTGCACATTTATGTGTTTCTCCACTTCTACGAGGTCTATCTTGGCATTCTTCCCCATTTCAATCTCTTTCGACACCTTTTCTGGCTCAAGAAGAAAGGAGGGGGTGGTTCCAAAGTGGTCGGCGCTGTGTATCTATAGATCCATGATGGGATGGCAGGTGAATACATTACGATGCCGCTGCATACCTCATTGAAGGGGTGGAATGCCAGGTGGTTCTACACGAAGCAAAGTCATCCGACCATCTGATGCGATGTCAACCAGATTCTGGAGAATCAAAGGGGCTGGTTGGAGAAACCGACCAGTGTCGATATGGAGCAGGTGAAGGAGCTCCTCGAGCTAATAAGGGGCATGAAGATGAACGGAGTGGTGGTGGCAATGAACTTCATAATGCATCGTGTCTAGCCCTGTAAGGAGAGGGCTCATCCGGGCTTTGACTTCAAGGGAGATACTGACGGCACCCAGGAGAGGACGGAGAGACTGACGAAGGAGGCTATGCTACACCGGGCCGCTGAACTATTCGCTCCAAACATGCCATTTAGCGTGCCAGGGCAGCCAAAAACCTTCAATTGCACGAACCCACCTCCTCAAGTAAAAATCTCGACTGTTGTTCTTGGTGCTTTTTATCTAGTGCCGGTGCTGAGCAGTGGACTGATTCGCTTGTGGAAAGATCCATTTGCAGGAACGGGCGGCGTACTTCTCGGGCATGCCGAGGAGCGATTGGCCGAAGGCAGTGGACACTAGGCCGACCACTCAGCCAGAGGAAGGTGCTGTTAGCACCTCATCTGAATCCGGACGCTAAAGTGCTGGTCAGAAGGAGAGTCCCCCATTATCGGAGAAGGTTCAGTGGAAAAGGGCGGCAAAAGATGAGCCGGCCTGAAAGAAGAGAAGAACGACGGATGTAGCTCCTCGCAAGCCAGGCTATATTTCACTTGGTGGTGGTTAGACTGCTCGGACACAGAGTGCGGTGGTATCCGAGTGGTTGGACAACGACGAGGCTCTAGTAGCTCCCCCTCCGAGCACTAAAACAACATCGCGCAACACGCATGTGGAGGTGCAATCGAAGGGAGGGGAAGGAGTCCCCGAGCAGCAGGCGGAGAAGATGCCGATGGCGGGGCCGCAAGACCTCCCGCCCAGGACATGCGGGTTGACCCCAGAGCAGTGCCTGGGTGCTTGGTGAGGCAGCGCTGGTTCAGAACCATCTACCGGGAAGCTGATGTGTAAGTATCTTTGCCTTGGGATCGGTAGCTATCCAATTTTTGTAGTTGCGGTGATCGACGAGCTAATCTGATGCACAACGGGGCGCGTGGAGGATCTGAATCCTTCAAGTTAGATTGGCGAGCAGCCGGGGGATGTTCATAGCATGAAGACATTGTGGACAGACTTCGTCCCAAAGTCCCTGGGCGCTCGTCGGTTTGTGGAGGAGTCAACCACCGCTGCTGATGGAGTTACAGGTGGAGAGTAGTTGGCGATAATGGCAGATGATTCGGTGGAGATGCTAGGAGCAATGCCGAGAGCCACCGAGTCTTCGAAGGTGGAGGCGGGAGCTACCGACGTCGTGCTAGAGTCTAGGGTGCAAAGGCCGGTAGCATCGGAGGAGCAAGCGGTGCGCCCTGAGATGCCGCAGGGCATGGTTGGTCGCTCTGTGCGGCCACCGAGCCCCTAAAGAGCGCCACCGGGTGTGGAGGAAAAGGACAAGGTCGAGGAGATTGAGCATGAAGGATCATGATCTCAAACCATCCACATTTTCTGCAAGCGAGGTGATGAAGTTGTGGTCGTGGAAGGGAAGGACACCACTAGGGAGGTGAAGAGGCTATGGTCCACCCTTTCCATAGCTATGAAGCAAATTGAGGTTAGTATTGCGTCAGCGGTGTCCGTCTTTGGCGTTGGATTTTGTGGTACTTTATAATATTGGTGCTTTGCAGGGCATAGCGCGAACTACCGTACAATGGCAGCAGTTGATCAAAAGGATGGAGCCCCACATCGAGTAGAACGAGAAGCTAAAGAGGCGATGAAGCTGATGGAGAAGAACATCCAGAGGGCCCAGCGCGAAAGGGATCTTGCTAAATCAAACATGAGGGACCTAGAGTACCAAAAGGGGACCTTATCCAAGCAGTTGAAGATCGTATTTGAGCAGCTGGGGCGCACCTCCGAGCAGTTGAGAAGTACCTCCAAGCAGCTGGAGCGCACCTCCGAGCAGCTAAAAAGCATCTCCAAACAGAAGAAATGTATTGTGGATCGGTGAATTTGTTCTTGCATTACCGAACAGTCTTGATGTTGTCGTCGACCATTACATTTGTAGAGAAAGATGCGGAGCTCGACCGGTTGCATCAGGCCATCGGCCAACTCCAAGAGGAGAAGGAGAAGGCATCTGGGTGAACAGAGAAACTGGCTGAGGATCTGGAAGGTGAGTAGTTCATGGTCGGAGTTACTGGTGGAATGATTTCTTCGTTTGACAAATCCCATTGGTGTCTGTAGAATACCATTGAAGAACAAGGGTGTTGTTCGATGTGCTGGAGCTGGAGGCCAAAATCCAGAGGGGAAAACTTGGCGCTGTGGTGGCCGGAGTCAGCCGGTGCTCAACTATATCGACATGGAGGCAGCTCCTCAGCCCGATGATAGGCCACCCCGTCCGAACGCCATCATTGACAGGTGCAAGGCGGCGTGGACGAACTTCAAAGGTTTCAACCGAGACGCCGCTATCTCCATCGAGATGCATGCCCTGGCGGTGGTCCGATCTCATTACCCTACCATCAATCTTTGAGCGATAGGGGCCAGATTCGCCAGAGGGACGGGTGCGACGAAGCAGGAGCAGCTGAAAGATGAGGTGGAGGACGCGGTGAAGAGGCTAGCCGACGACATTGATCTGTTCAGCGATGTAGATGGTGAGTGCCAACCTCAATAACTTGAGTGGAGAGGAACCTATATAGGACAACTGGAAAGGGAGTTAGATGCATGAGGGCCTAAGCAAACATTTATGTATTTGTATAAATGTTGTAAGTAGATGTCGTATGCATGTTTGTGCAGCTTGCTAGCACTTTCGGTGAAAAAGAGACGTGTTGTTAACCCTAACATGTTTATATGTGGTATAAGTAGCATCCGAGCAGTTAGTTTGTTACTGGGCTCTTGGCCTTGGCTAGCCCGTATCCCATAACATCGAGCGCTAGAGCCCGTGCATGTGTAGGGGGAACAAACGTGACCGAGGAACCATAGCCGGCCACCCATAACACAGAGCGCTAGAGCCCGTAGCACGTGTAGGGAGAGATCAGAGACAGGGTTTTCTCCAAAGAACCTAGAGCAGAACATGTGCTGCTCGATGGTTGGCGGAATATCTTAAAGATATTTTAGTATGGAGAAACAGGGCGGAGCCTTCATGGAGATTGCGTATAATTGTCGAAGTTTGTTAAGGAGTAGGTTGGAGCTAGTAATCGTAAATGGAGACTAAACTGGAGCGGAGAAATAATGGAGACAAATTATGGTGACGAAAACTTCATTCATTATGGAGTGAAGAGTACATATCTGGAGCGTTTCAAGGATAGAAACATATAAGTTGCTCGATGTGCCATGAATTGGGGATATCGACTCCTTCCAAGTCACATAGCCGGTAAGATCCTACTCGGGTAATCTCCTTGACCATGTAGGGCCCTTCCCAAGGGAAGGAGAGCTTGTGCATCCCTTTGGTTTTCTGCTTTCTATGGAGAACAAGGTCACCGACCGCAAATGAACGACCTTTGATATTGCGATTGTAGTATCTTCGCAGGCCTTCTAAGTATTTGGCTGTGCGGATGCAAGTGATCAGGCATTCTTCATCGGCACTATTGATGTCCTCTGTCCGAACAACTATGGCTTGCTCTTCATTATAATGTTCTACCCTAGGTGCTTGGAAGGCAATGTTCACGGGAAGTACGACCTCTGAGCCATAGACCAAAAAATATGGAGACACACCGGTGTTATGACTAGCTTAAGTGCGCAGTCCCTAGACCATAGCTGGGAGCTCTTTGAGCCATCTACCTAGATGCTTTTCCTCTTTCTGGTATAGTCTCTTTTTGAGGGCATCGTGGATCATGTTGTTCGCCTATTTGACCTGGCCGTTGGCTCTAGGATGGGCAACAGAGACATATTTGACGGAGATGCATTGGTCTTCGTATAAGTCCCAAAAATGGTGACTAGTGAATGTAGTTCTAAGGTCAGTGATAATACTGTTCAGGAGACCGAATCTATGGATGATATCTTCGAAGAGCTTGACTGCCTTCTTTGTAGTGGCTGAAACAAACGACTTGTATTCGATCCACTTGGAGAACTTGTCAGTGGTGACATATATGTACCAAAAACCGCCTAGCGCAGGCTTGAAAGGACCGATCATGTCCAGTCCCTAGCATGCAAAAGGCTAAGAAGCTGGGATGGTCTGCAATTCCTATGCCGGCACGTGTATTTGCTTGGCAAAAAATTGACATCCTTCACAACATCGGATGAGGTCTTCTGTGTCGGTGATGGCTGTGGGCCAATAATAACCAGCTCGAAAATCTTTGCCGACCAGGTTTCTGGAGGCCGCATGATTGCCACAGGAACTAGAGTGGATTTCAAGGAGTAGTTTTGTACCCTCTTCTCAGGTGATGCATTTCTGCAGTATCCCTTGCTTGGCGCTTTTCCTCACCAACTTTCCATCCACCAGCACGTAATGCTTGCTACAACGAATGAGGCATACAGTTTTGGTCTTATCAGTGGGTACGTCGACGCTGGTGAGGTACTTGATGAACTATTCCCTCCAATCTACAGCCAGCGAGGGTACTGCAAGTACCAGCTGCTTGGCTAGGGGATTTCTTGAACTTCCTTCTCTTCCTTAATAGACGACATAAAGAGGTCTTGAACGAAGACCCCAGGCAGAGTCGTGGCGCGAGAAGAGCCTATCTTAGATAGGTGGTCGGTGAGCTAATTTTGGTCTCGTACCACGTGGTGGTACTCGATACCGTAGAACTTTCCTTCAAGTTTCCTGATCTTGACGCAGTATGCGTCCATCTTATCATTGGAACAGGACCAATCTTTGTTGACTTGGTTGATGACCAGCACGGAGTCTCCATATACCGTGAGGCATTTGACGCCGAGCTCGACGGCTATACGGAGTCTGTAGAGACATGCTTCATACTCCGCGGCATTGTTGGAAGCTAGAAAATGAATTCGAAGGATGTAATAGAGCTTGTCCTTAGTTGGAGTAATGAATAAAATGCCAGCACCAGCACCATTGATGTTGAGGGCACCATCAAAATACATCACCTAGTGCTTGGGGCAAGCAGCAGGGATGGGCCCTTGGATCTCGGTCCACTCAGTGATGAAGTCAGCCATCGCCTGTGACTTAATGGTAGGCCTACTTATGAATTCTATGGAATAAGTGCCGAGCTCGACTGCCCACTTGATGATGCGGCCATTGGCCTCTTTTTTACAGAGGATGTCCCCTAGAGGGAACTCAGTGACCATGGCGATCTTGTAGTACTCGAAGTAATGGCGGAGTTTGCACGACGTGACCAGAATGGTGTATAACAGCTTCTAAACCTAAGGGTAATGAGTTTTGGACTCGTTAAGAACCTCACTGATGAAGTAGACTGGACATTGTACCTTATAGGCATGTCCAACTTCCTCGCGCTCAACGACAATAGCTGTGCTAACAACGCGAGAAGTGGCGGCAATGTAGATCAGAAGGGTTTCATCTAGTTGAGGCGTCATCATGATCAGAGGTTTCATTAAAAACAACTTGAGTTGCTCAAAGGCCGTATTAGCTTCCTCCAACTAGGAGAAGTGCTCGGAGGTCTTGAGTAGTTTGAAGAACGGTAGTCCCTTTTCGCCGAGGCATGATATAAAGCGATTGAGAGCAGCCATGCACCCTGTGAGCTTCTATATATCCTTTACGCAGGTTGGCCATTTCATATTGGTAACGGCGGAGACCTTGTTGGGGTTGGGTTCGATACCACGGGCGTCGATGATGTAGCCCAGGAGTATGCCGGATGGAACTTGAAAGATGCACTTTGAAGGGTTCAACTTCCATCTGTATCTTTTCGGGCTGGCGAACATTTCTTGAAGGTCGACAATGAGACGGTCGGCAGTTTTGGACTTGATGACCACATCATCGATGTAAGCTTTGACGTTGCGGCCTATCTATTGATCAAGGCACATCTGGATGGCCCTTTGGTAGGTCACCCTGGCATTTTTGAGTCCGAAGGACATGGTGGTATAGCAATACGCATCGAAAGGCGTGATGAACGACGTTTTGATCTGGTCATCCTCTTTGAGGGATATCTGGTGATAGCTGGAGTAACAGTCGAGGAAGGAGAGGAGTTCACAGCTAGTGGTGGAGTCTACAACCTTGTCTATCCGAGATAGACCGAAGAAGGCTTTAGGGCAGTGTTTGTTGAGATCAATGTAATCAACGCACATTCTCTATTCTTTATTCTTCTTTTGAACAAGAACTGGATTTGCTAGCCACTCAGGATGATACACTTCTTTAATAAATCTGGCTGCTAGGAGCAATTTTATTTCTACCCTAATAGCCTCCTTCTTGTCTGGAGCGAATCATTAGAGTTTCTGCTTGATTGGCTTGGCGGTCGGCGAGACAGTCAAGGAGTGCTCGATCTTCTCCCATGGTACCCCTTGCATGTCTATAGGTTTCTAAGCAAACACGTCAGTATTGGCACGTAGGAAGGAAACGAGCGCGCTTTCCTATTTGGGGTCGAGATGAGCCCCAATCTTGATGGTCTTGGTGGGGTCATCGAGGCCGAGGCTGACCTCCTTCATTTCCTTAGACTTAGCGGAGGCACATGGAGGTTCCAGTGCTGGGATCTCCAGGTAGTCGGCAGGCACCATCTTGGCATCATTGACCATGCTAGCCATCTAGATGGAGAGGTCGATGGCTTTGGCGAGGGAGAGACTCTCTGTTTCATAGGCGTAGGTGATAGAGAGGTTGGCCCGTAGATACAGAACTCTTGCAAGAGAAGGCATCTTCAATACCAGACAGGCATAGTGCGGTATGGCCATGAACTTGGCTAGAGCTGGCCGACCAAGTATGGCGTGGTAGGCGATGTTGAAGTCGGCGACATAGAAGTTGATGTGCTCAACATGGAAGTTGCTAGCCATGCCAAATTCTACCAGGAGGGTGATCTCTCCAAGTGGTTTGGATGCCCTACCAGGTACCACACCCCAAAAGGAGGAGTCAGAGGGGGTGAGGTCTTCTATTCCAAGGCCCAGCTCCTTTAGGGCTCTGGCGAAGAGGAGGTTCAGAGCACTTCCGCTGTCGACAAGTACTTTCCTGAAGAGTACTATCTTGATGGTTGCATCAAGGACAAGGGGAAAATGACCTGTGTAAGGGATGTCCACCCACTGGTCAGCCCTACTAAAAGTGATGGGGACCTCAGACCAGGGGCGATAGCTGGGGTTGGCGATAACGTCTTCTATGTTGACGGTGAGCACCCGGCAGGCGATGAGCTTCCAATCTCTTCTGCTCTCGGCGGCGGCAAGGCCCCAGAAGATAGTGGTGACCACTTTGTCATGATCCTAGAAGGCGTTGTTGTTGTCCCTAGGTGGTCGGCGACCTCTGGCTCCGTTGTTGTTGTTGTCATCCTTCTTTTTGGTCTAGAACTCCTTAGCCTAGCCAAGACAGTCCTTCATCTTGTGCTTGCTGTTCTTGTGGAGGGGGCATGGGCCTTTGAGGATTTTCTTGTACGGCTCATCGTAGTTACGCTTGGCACGAGGTTCATCAACGGTGGCGATGATGTTGTCTGGTCAGCGGTGGCGATACTGCCCAGCTTTAGACCCTTTCGGCCGATCACGGCCACTGTCCTAATGGTGGTCGTGGTCGTCGTAGCTACGGTCACTGTGGCATCATTCGTCGGGGCGCTCGTCGCTGTGGTGAGTTGGGAGGTGAGTGCCCGCATCCTCGTTGAAGCGAACTGTGGCCTCTTCAGTGTCGATATATTGATCGGCGGTCGTGATCATCTCGCTAATCCCCATTGGCAGCTTATAATTGAATTTGGAGCGGAGGTTGCGGTGACGAAGTCCTCTGACAAAGGCAGTGATGACTTCTACTTCCATGATGTTAGGAATAAAATTCCTCATCTCGGAAAACCGTCTGATGTAGCTACAGAGGAGCTCGGATGGTTTCTGATAAATGCGATTTAGATCGTACTTGGTGCCCGGCTGAGTACACGTAGCCATGTAATTGTCGGTGAAGACCTTCTTCAACTATTCCCAAGATCCGATGGAGTCTGAGGCGAGGCTCGTGAGCTAGTTCATTGCGGTTGGTCTGAGCATGATGGGAAGATAGTTTGTCATGACACTAGTATCTCTCCCAGCGGCGCGCACAGTGGTGGCAAAAGCTTATAGCCACTGTGTGGGGTTCATCAGCCCCTCGTAGGGCTCGACCCTGGTGATTTTGAAACCACGGGGCCACTGGAGTGTTCAGAGTGCTCTCGTGAATGCTTGGGGCCCTTCAGGGTCATCACCGTTGGGATCTACAGCATTGCCGGCGTTAAGTGGCTAGAGGGTTGCGTCTAGATTACCGGACTCTTGCTCATATTCTTGACGCCGGTGTACTTCCTCTTCATGCCAAGAGAAACAGCACCCGTTAATATGACATCGCGCATCTCGAAGATTGTTGATGTGCGCTCGGACATCTTGGTCGACTTCTTGGTCATGTTGGCGAGGGTAGTAGATACGGTTCCCCCTAGCTCCCCCCTAGAGGGGTCATCCGTCATCCCGATGATGGTCGGTGAAATGGCTTCTGCCAGGGCGGCGATTGGATCTTGGCATGGCAGATCGGCGATTCAAGCTTGTCGAGTAGGAAGGTCCTTGATCCTGGTGGATCTCATTGACCTGGTAGTGCGCAGCTTTAAACATTGCGGCGACCTTAGTGACTTTTGGCGTTTGTTCGAGCCGAGCAAGCTCATTAGCGGCCACGACCAAGTTGGTGCTTGGGGTCTTGTAGACATCGTGGTGGTCAACATGGAAAAATTCATCGTCGAGGTTCCGATGGAGTGGGTGTGGCCTCCCTTGTGAGTCGAGCTGTTCTCCGTTGTGAGCAGCCTCGATTAGCACAATGGCGGCCTCATTCGCTCGGCGCTGCACACGGTTGGCATTTCTATTGACATGAGCTGCGCAGTCCTTATCTATTTCTCCATCCCATGGAGGGTTGTCGACGCTGACATTAAAAATCCTGCCTCCTCAGAAGGGTGGGAAAGGAGGTCGGACGGCGGTGGTTTCGGCGACAGTCATTGTAGAGCCCTAGGACTCAGAGTTTGGATTTTCCTCTAGGATGGTATGGAGGGATGCTTCGGGTCGTCGGCCGATTTGCAACATATTGATAGTCGGCGAGAGCTGGTCGGTGATCTGGTTGGTGAGAGGATAGATGTCTCCCACCTGGTCGGCGAATTTGCCCCTTAGGGCATCTTGATGGATGGCGGCCATAACACCGAGAGTTTCCTGACCAGCCTCCGATAGATCGGAATCGGAGGGTGGTCGGCGCTGAACCAGAGTGGTCAGAGCCGATTCTACAAGGGAGAGGCAGTTAGCGAGCTTCTGGCCAACCTGATCGATGAATGCGATCAGATCATCATTGTCGATCTGCTTCCTCAGATAGCGGGGGAGCACGCGGCAAGTTGTTGGTGAAGACGACCTCAAAGGTGGTTCCAAGATCAGATCTGCTATTGTAGGTGTTGGTGTGGTCGGCGCAGAATCGATCTGTACCGGCTTGATGATCTCTCCGTCTCCATCAGCATTGAGCACCCAGGAGATCGATTCGACCATGAAGATCTGTCCGGGCTTTGGAGAGGATGAAGAGCCTACAAAACATACCATCTTGTTCATCATAGAAACAGCATGCACACCGCTACCTGGCGTGCCAACTGTCGATAAAAGATGCTCGGTAGTCCTCCGAGGGGTATCCCATGAAGATAGATTGATCAGCAGAGGTGCGCGTAATCAAGAACAAGAAGGCAACAGAGACACAAGAGTTAGATAGGTTCGGGCCGTCAGCAGGACGTAATACCCTACTCCTATGGTCTATTGGTTTGTATTGGCTATCGTATGATATTGCGTGTGTTTTGAGGGGGTCCCCTACCCGCCTTATATAGCTAGGGGGTAGGGTTACAAGTCGATTAGATCTAAGAGATAACCGGTAAGTAATAACAGATTACATGAATCATGGGATCGAACATATCCTAACAGATCTCGTAGCATCTTCATGATATCGCCCTTGATGTCTTGCGGTACACGCCGAGCGGTACCGTGCACTATAAGCCTTCATCTTGTGGGCTAGACTGCCCCTGGCAGCACAACCCATGTAGTCTGCCGTGAGTATCCAGGGTCATACCCCCCACAACGATACAAATCAATAACTAGCTTATATTATGGCTCATAAAAGATCAATAAGCTAATGCAGCTTTAGAAGCACAATACAAATCATGACGGTACTCACAAGCGAGCTGGAGGTCGATCAGTCGATGCAGCCCTATTTGCTAAAAAACTCACTGAGATCTACAGTACTCCTACTCCTAATGCGATGGCGAAAGCCGAAAAGATTGTATTGATTGAGTGTTCGTCCCCCTGTACAATAACCAGGGTCTAATATTTATACCTGGAACCTAAATATGAATCCTACTCAAATATGACTCATTACAATTCTTGGAATAAAAGAAAACTTCCCAACTTAATAATAACTTGGACCCTAATTTCACTTATTTGTAGAGTCCGACACATCTTCCTAGCACCATTCAAGCATAGCCCATTGACGCCGTCTGCTGACGTCATCTATAAAATAGCCGATTCTGACATCGCATCTAAATGAGCTGATACCGATTCACATCTAATCGATTTCTTGATGACACAATCCTAGAAGCTTCAAGTTCCCACATTCTTCTCCCCAAATTTTGGTGTAAACATTAACATCATCAGCAGTAATGCAACAACAACAGCCACAACAACAAAGCCTTTAAGTCCCAAACAAGTTAGGGTAGGCTAGAGTTGAAACCCAGTAGAAGCAATCTAAGGTTCAGGCACATGAATAGCTATTTTTCAAGTACTCCTATCTAAGGCTAAGTCTTTGGGTATATTCCATCCTTTCAAGTCTCCTTTTATTGCCTCTACCCAAGTCAACTTCGGTCTTCCTCTGCCTCTCTTCAGGTTACTATCCTGGCTTAGGATTCCACTACGCACCAGTGCCTCTAGAGGTCTCCATTGGACATGTCCAAACTATCTCAACCGGTGTTGGATAAGTTTTTCTTCAATTGGTGCTACCCCTAATCTATCACGTATATCATCGTTCCAAACTCGATCCCTTCTTGTATGACCGCAAATCCAACGCAACATACGCATTTCCGCAACACTTATCTGTTGAACATGTCGTCTTTTCGTAGGCCAACATTTTGCACCATACAACATAGCAGGTCTAATCGCCGTCCTATAAAACTTGCCTTTTAGCTTATGTGGTACCCTTTTGTCACATAGGACACCAGATGCTTGGCGCCACTTCATCCACCCTACTTTGATTCTATGGCTAACATCTTCATCAATATCCCCGTCTCTCTGTAGCATTGATCCTAAATATCGAAAGGTATCCTTCCTAGGCACTACTTGACCTTCTAAACTAATATCTTCCTCCTCCCGAGTAGTAGTGCTGAAATCACATCTCATATACTCAGTTTTAGTTCTACTGAGTCTAAAACCTTTGGACTCCAAAGTCTCCCGCCATAACTCCAGTTTCTGATTCACTCCTGTCCGACTTTCATCAACTAGCACTACATCGTCCGTGAAAAGCATACACCAAGGGATGCCCCCTTGTATGTCCCTTGTGACCTCATCCATCACTAAGGCAAACAAATAAGGGCTCAAAGCTGACCCTTGATGTAGTCCTATCCTAATCGGGAAGTCATCTGTATCTCCATCACTTGTTCGAACACTAGTCACAACATTATTGTACATGTCCTTAATGAGCCCGACGTACTTCGTTTGGACTTTATGTTTATCCAAAGCCCACCACATAATATTCCTTAGTATTTTATCATAAGCCTTCTCCAAGTCAATAAAAACCATGTGTAGGTCCTTCTTCTTCTCCCTATACCACTCCATAACTTGTTTTATTAAGAAAATGGCTTCCATGGTTGACCTTCCGGGCATGAAACCAAATTGGTTCATAGAGACCCGTGTTATTGCTCTCAAGTGATGCTCGATAACTCTCTCCCATAGCTTCATAGTATGGCTCATCAACTTAATTCTCCGGTAATTAGTACAACTTTGAATATTCCCTTTATTTTTGTAGATCGGTACCAATATACTTCTCCTTCACTCGTCAGGCATCTTGTTCGATCGAAAAATATGGTTGAACAGCTTGGTTAGCCATACTATAGCTATGTCCCCGAGGCATCTCCACACCTCGATTAGGATATCATCCGATCCTATCGCCTTACCTCCTTTCATCCTTTTCAATGCCTCTCTGACCTTATATTTTTGGATTCTCCACACAAAGCGCCTATTGGTGTCATCAAAAGAGTTATCCAACTGAAAGATTGTGTCCGTATTCTCACCATTGAATAATTTGTCAAAATACTCTTGCCATCGATGTCGAATCTCATCCTCCTTCACCAAGAGATGCTCCCTTTCATCCTTAATACACTTCACTTGGTTGAAGTCCCTTGTCTTTCTCTCACGAACCCTAGCAAAAAAGCCCATGCTTTTCTGTTCTATCTTTTTTTAGATAAAGGAAACAAATCCGGCTTTATCTCTTGAGATCAAGAGAATCAGACCAAATTTTCTGTTGTACCTAGAAATTCTTCTTTCAAAAGTCAGCACGTGCGACACCATCGTACACACTATGATTTCTTTCAAGCAACACCTTTGTTCTTGCAAGCAATAACATTCTATTCATTTGTGCTGCTATATCTTTTTTCTTTCCTCAAGGGCACAGAAAGATCACGAATTCCTCCCTAAGAAGTTGCTTCAGAAATATATTGTGAATCTGTGCATCTCAGTAATTACTACGTGGACCTACAGTTTCATGTTGCCTGGAAATCTGGAGTTTTGACTATCTCGCTGGAGGAGAAAGGACGTGCTTCCTTTCTCATTCAGCTAAAAGGAAGGTTAGGTTATTAGTATCTTATATAATTTGTACAAAATGGTCGAGTGGTTCTATAACCATTGAGGTGCTTACCTAAAACTTGTATAAGATTGTTGTTCTAGGCCTCGTCCTTTGAACACCAGGTGGTCCCTGAGCTAGTGGCGGATCTACACTACTATAAAATCGTCCTTCACCGCCAGCCCATCATCGCCAGTTTCTCTGAAACCAAGAAACTGGCAGTGATAAGTCTTCACTGCCGGTTGTTAGATTGAAAATCAGAAAATGATTTGGGGCCCTCAAAACCAACAGTGAAGGTCCATATTACGGTCAAAAAAATAGTGAAGGTCCATATCACTACCGGTTGGTGGCTAGAACCGGCAATGATAGTCACTGCCGGTTCATGGCTTGAACCAACGTGCTAATTAATGTGCTATTACTACCGGCTTTTGGCTTGAACCGGCAGTGGTGTTGTGCATAATACAAAGCCAATGTCCTCCTCCCTCATTCCTCCCATCCTGAGCACACTCGGCCAAGGAGGAGTCTTTCCCCACCTTTCCCTCCAATGTTGTGGCCATTCTTCACCAAAATGCTCAATGAAGGTCTTTTATCTTCAAGCATGGGGCATGTTTTTCTTGCTTTAAGGTTAGTAATAAGCAACCACCTCTTTGAATTTGTAGCTTTACATTTTTTTATGGTTAGATTGCTTGATTCTCACTCTAGTAATTTCTCCATTTAGGAGCACTTTTCAATTGGATCTTGAGGAAGGCAATCAAATTGTGGTGAATCCATATTCCATAAGGTTGGTGTCTATGAACCCACTATAATTCCAAGCAAATTACATGGTGGTTTTGATGATTGTGTACATGTGATGCTTTGATGAGCAAACCCATTGTTCTGTATGGAGTAGAGTAGATTTTTTTCAATAGGGCTATTAATTTCAATTTTGATGAGCAAACCCCTTGTTTGGAGCTACAATTGTTGTTCATGATTAAGTCTCAATTTTTTTGTATAGTTTTCCCATTTTTATGTGGCATGACAAAGTGTACAACAATTGTTCTTCAAAAGGGGGCGACCAATTTCATTTTTGATGAGCATATCCATGTGACACGTAGCAACCCATTGTTTTGAGCTACAATTATTGTTCATTATTTTGGTCTCTAATTTTTATTTTTGTATAATTGCTCTCCTCATTTTTATGTGGCATGAAGTAGAAAAAATTTTATGTGTAGAGATGGATCGAGGGTGGATGTACAGTTTGGCATCTACGGACTTGCGGTACTTGATGGGCATCAACACCTTCATCACGGTCACCGTAGCCAATGCTGGGTTGGAAAACTTGTATTCTACCCATGCAGAGATTGCAATAATGTCAAGAAATGGGTTAACGTGAAGCAGATATGATGTCACTTGATTACCATGCTTCCGCCTTGTTCACTTGATTACCCCGATATGATCCCACTTGATTACCATGCCTTGTTCATGAGAGACTACACGTTATGGACCAATCATGGGGAGGTTGGTGAGAATGTTCTGCAAGAAAACAATGATGATATGACCATCATGCCTGACGTTGCCCCCCACAAGGTTGTTACAAACGAGGAACCGGGTATCAATACGCAACCAGTGGCTACCGATGATGACGTATTTAGGAATACGTTAGCTGATGACACCGAGCATGAAAATGGCATTTCTCAGCTGCTACGTGATATAGAGGGTGGATTCCTTAGTGCTACACAGTTGAAAAAGCTAGAGATAGTGAGAAAGGATGACAAAACACCATTGTATCGGGGTTGTCTAGTGAGCAAACTGGAAGCCGACGTCATGCTATTAGAGTTCAAATCTAGACACGGATTGAGCGGTAAAGCCGACGTCATTTCGCTCGATATCTACTAGCAAATTCATCTACATCCAAACAACTGATTTAGTATTGCAACACATTTCCAATGCTAGTATGATTTAATATTGGTTTCCAATTCAATTCTAGCATCTCAATATCTACATCCAAACGAACTCTTAATAAAATCGGATAGGACATTTATGCTCTAGAGAGTGGAGGGACACATAGATACAAGGTGAGTGAGATGGACCAAATTTGGAGGAATATTAGAGTCATGTACTCACTTGACAGTTTAGGCACAGAAAAGAAAAACAAAATACTTGCCTTACAAAAACATTTAATCATTAATAACTAGTATCTCTGCACCTTATCTCCAGGTTGTATTAATGACAGGGTGATGAGGTTATACTGTACAGCTCCTACCTGACCTGCAACATGATAGCACCTTTTTCATCAACAAGCCATATTCACGGTATTCCTCATTGAGTAACGCACAAACAGAGCCACGTTCAGTAAGCTAAGAGTGGCCATCATCCAGAAGAAATAGTCCAGGTGGCCTTCGTTCAGGTTATCTGGAATCCACCCAGGCGCCCCGGCGCGTGTTGTGGCCACTGCGACAATGCTGAGCAAGAGTGAGTTCATGTAGGACGCGGACGCTAGTGCCAGCTGCCCGAGCGCCGCGCACAGGCTCTTCATGGTCTCGGGGGACTGGTCGTAGAAAAACTCGGTCGCGCCGACGCCGGCAAAAACCTGGGCTGCACCGTGGACGACATAGAGGGGCGCCTGCCACAGGATGCTCATTGGCACAGGCGCATCCTGATTTCTCAGGCCGCTGGCCTCCGCGACCGCTAGCCTCCTCGTCTCGAGCAGCGCTGCGTACACCATGGTGAGCGTGGACAGCGCTAGGCCGATCCCGAGGCGCTGTGCTTGGGAGAAGCCCTTTTCCTTGCCAGTGAAGCGTCGCGCGAGTGGCACCAGTGCGATTTCGTAGACGGGGACCCAGACCAGGCAACTGATCACTCCGATGGTGGACATGGACGCAGGTGGGATGGTGAAGGAGCCAACACGGTTGTCCATGAACATGCCCTGCTCAACCAACGTCGATGGCATCTGCGCATCGACCGTGTAGACGATGACGAAAGATGCCCAGATGGGTGACATCCGCAGCAGCATCTTCAGCTCCTCAACCTGTGTCACTGTGCAGAGCCTCCATGAGCACAGTGGCACCGTGGATTCGCTGTCCGATGGAGCTGATACAATAGCAGCCTTGTCGAAGAACCTGGAGAACACATATTTTTATAACAGGGAACCATAGCTTTGTTTCAAGTTTATATTTTCCAGGCGACATGTTCCTACAATTGTTTCCTACTGATGTTCTTGAAACAAACTTCATGATTTGCATTGTACTTGTAGGGGTAATGGTTCAAAACAAAACAATATTGACTTATAATTAGAATAAAATTTCGGTAGTTCACTACTGGTTGGGTTAACTTATATGTGTCCCTTATGTTATGAATACTGTCGATGTTTTACCACCGATAGCCTGCCACGGGGGTCCCCAGGGCAGTATGTTCGGGCTTCAGCATATGCGGAACTCGACGGTGAACGTAAGAGACAGTCGATTTATCCTGGTTCGGACCCTCGACCGTGGTTGAGTAATAGCCCTACGTCCAGTCGGTGTTAGTCTTGCGTTGGATTGATTGTGTGTTGTTGTGTCAAAAGTCCTCCTTCCGCTAGGAACCCCGCCCTCCTTTATACAGTCAGGAGGTCAGAGTCCTAGTCGGTTTACAATGAGAGTTTCTAGTAGGATTACAGAATAATACTACTACTAGGATTACATGAAAGGAAACCTAGTTAGACTAGATCTTCTCTCTTTCTTGCGGGGTATCCCGTGGGTCCCGCATCGACAAATACCAATATATTCCAATACCAAAATGGCTAGATATAGAGACATACTCCCTCCATCCGAAAATAGATGACGCTTTTGACTTTTAGATATTATGTTTGACCATTTTTCTTATTCATCTTTTTTTTGTAAATAATAAAATAAATAAGTCATTATTAAAGTATCTCTAATGATAAAATAAGTCATAATAAAATAAATAATATTTATACAAAAAAATTGAATAAGTGGAACAGTCAAACAAGATGTTTAAAAATCAAAATGTCATGTATTTTGAGACGAAAGGAGTACAAATTAAAGTGCAGAAACATCACGTACTAGTGTCTAAATGCATACACAATATATACACCTAACAACCCCCTGCCACCCCTCAAACTCATGGTGGTAATGGTGGTTCAGTAAGATTGAGTTTGGAGAGAAAAAGGACATGTTACACCCTTGGTGAAAAAAAATCCGTGAACCTCAGAAGGCACATGGCCTAGAGTGGCAATATGATAATGTAATAGTTATCTTATATAACAAGAGTCAACTCCAATATGATTGGTAAGTTCGTGTTCACAGTGTCCCTAACAATACTAATCGCATTAGTGCTATCAAAGGAAACATGAGTCAGTGTAGTAACAGGCACAGGAAAATCCTCAAGCAGCCACCATAGCCAGGTGTTCTCCATAGTCACAACTGCCATAGCCTGCAACTCAGCCTCAATACTCGAACACGAAACTACAAATAATAAGCCAAGAAAAACACAATATGCTAAGAGAGACCGATGATTAGAATGATCACTTGCCCAAGTAGCATCAGAGTAAACCCGAAGTTGGAGAGAGCTAGAGCAAGGAAAGAAAGAGACGATGAGAAATGGTTCTACAAAGGTATCGTAGAATACAAAGACGGTGGGCGTAGTGGACCTGAGTAGGAGAAGAAATAAACTAACTCAGCATGTGGCCACAAGATTTCCGACAAGGTAATAATAGCGAATGGGATAATCGAAGGGCACACCATCACTAGGTACAAGTGAACACCAAGCCCCAAATGCGGAGTAGTTAGTGATCACACGAGGTGGACAACTGGCATAGGATCAACTGGAGGCGGGGAAGCAACTAAAAGTGGGTGGAGTAAAAGGAAGAGGAAGAGGTGTAGACGGTAGGGAAAGAGAAGAAGGTGTTAGGGAAAAAGAAAAATCAGGCAGAGTAAGGAACGAGAGGGACACAAGGGTGCTATATGAGCTGGTGGAGGAATGATTATAATAACAATGGGATTCATCAAAAGTGACATGGAGAAATCCTCATCTGATAGCAATAGGATCATAGCAACTATATAAACCTTATCTTTTGTGTTGTACCCAAGAAAGACACTCAACTGATTGAGTGGTCAGCTTGGTGCACTCACGATGTGGAAGAAGAGCATAGCACACACAACTAAAACAATGGATATGGATACAAGAAAGGGGATCATCAAAAAGATGCTGGTAGGGAGTAGACCCTTCAAGAGAAGAGGATGGTTGCCACTTAATGAAGCAAAATAGCCAGAGACATTCTCGACCCAGAATTGAGGAGCGAGACTAGCAGAAATGGGAAGGGCACGAGCTGTCTCCATAATGTCACGATGCTTACACTTAGTGACACCATTTGGAGCATGAGCACCAGGATAGGACGACTAAGGAAGAGTACAGTAGTTAGCGACATAACACAAATGCACATTAGAAATGTATTCACCAGTAGAGTCAGTAGAAAAAAACACGAATGGGAGAATCAAATTAAGTGCATAGCATACTGACAAACTACCGTTGAATTGAAAGAAACTGACACAAGAAGACATATTATAAATCCCTAATGAATCTCAAATAATCATCAATAAAGATAACATAATACGAGTGCCCCCTATGGAAGTGAAGGGAGCATGACCCCATACATTAGAATGGACAAGATCAAAAGGGCCTTAGGACACAGAATCACTGGAAGGTTTAGGGAATTGTAGTTGTTTACCAGTCTTGCGGCCTATACAATGTAGAGTAGTATCAATAGAAAAAAGAACTAAGTCACCGCTACGAACTAAAGTCAACAGTCTAGAGCTAGAGAGATGACCTAGACAATGATGCCACTACAAAAAAGTAGTGGTATGCGATGCAATTGATGCAAAGCTACGTAGGAGAACTAGATGGCCTGATAGGCAAAGTGGACAAAAGAACACACAACCAGTCAACCTCTAAAAGACTAAGAAAAAGTCAGCCACACAAATGACAGGATATAACGTGGTTAGTGATCTAACAAGAAGACACCAATTGCAAAGTAAGCTTAAGAATATGCGAAATAAAGGAACATGAAAAGATGAAGCAGAAAGAATGTCACATCCACTCATCCAACATTAGGAAGAGATGTCCCATCATCAGTCTAAATAATGAAAGAAGGGTTAAGGTGACACTGAGGACAAATGAGTCAACTCATAAGTCATATGAAAAGGTGCACCAGAATCATAAAACCACTTGTGTGATATTACCTAGATGACGAGTAAGAGTGGAACCAGAAGCCTGAGTAGTGGCCTCATGCGTTGATGTCTTCGCTGGGTAGTAATAGGAGAAATAGGGCGAGGGTCTCCTTCTTAGTGGCAGATATCGAGTGGGGGTTGTGGTGTATAAGAGCCACTCAAGCCCAGGGAAGAGCGTTGACATTGGCTCTTTTGGTCACATTTATTCTTGTGGCAAGTCCGCTCATCATATCATAGGCATTACATTAGCCACAAAGAACACCAGAAGAAGTCCCCACTGCTAGTACTGAGGACGTAGATGGTGAGGGAGGTGGCAGTAAAGACACCTAGGGTGTGGCGGCTAGCAAAGATGGTTGTTGCTACTCACACCAGCTGTATGAAGGAACGTCTCCTTGGCCCATAGCTCAGGCATCACTTTGGCAAGCGATGGGCACAGGCGATGAGTCAGGAACTGCACCAGAATAGTCTCAAAATCAGGATGAAGCTAAGAGAGAAACTCATGAAGACAAAGAGTCTCTCGAGCTCTAGTGGGGCTCACAACACCAACAAGTACTAGCACTACAGAATTCAGGACCCAAACCATCCAGACAATGCTAGTCAATAGACATAAATGGTGGAAGTCCTCAACAGTGGAGTCAAGCTAGCAAAGCACCTGAGCCTCCTCGATGATAGCAAGGTACATCACCTCATTACCAATCTTGTAACTAGAATAGAGGTGAACCCACATTAGGTGTGTAGTAGCAAGGCCATGGAGGGACATCAAGAGATTGACCTCAATGCTCGCAAGCAAGATGGCCTTGGTAAAGGTCTTCACTCGTAGCCAAGTCTAGTAGACACTGAGATTAGGTCGGTAGCCCTCCATGTCTACCTCAAACACCTCAAGCAAAGCACTCTTAGTGTCATCAGCAACATTTGACATATATGCGAGCGACATGGGAAGATCAGGATGTAGTGGACATGTCCGCTCACTAGTGAAATAACCCCAAAACTGCTAACTACCCATATGAACCTCCATGTGGAAGATAAATCCACCCCTAGTTGGGGCCATTAAAGATGACTGAACAATGAGGAACAGGAACAAACACCAAAATGAGCGGAGAATGCCATGAAGTCTACTAACTCTACTCATCGTGCCTCCCCCCCCCCTCTCTCTCTCTTTTTAAGGACACACAGGAGGTATAGAACAGAATAGTGGACAGGCAGGGGCACCGCGATGAAGGGACCTGCGGGTGGCAAAGACAGCAACCTATGGGTAGGGCCTGCAGATAGTAGCAACAAGCGCTCGCATAGCCGGCAGAGGGCGTCGCCACAATCAGGTGCTCACACAGCCAGCGGAGGGGATGCGACCACGGGCAGGGCTTGCAGGGTGGCGACCTTATGTGGGACCTTCGGGAGGTGAAGGCGGTAGCTACATGTAGGACCCGTGCATGAGGTGGAGGTAGGAAATGGAGCTTGAGGGTAGTGGGAAAAATGAAGTTGCTCACCAGTGGAAGCTCGCTGGTGACTTCATGTGGTGGTGGTGGCAGCAGCTAGGTGAGGATAGATCAGATCTGACCTTATAGCTCCGTTACCTTGGTAGGCATATAGAAACTTATTTTTTTAGAAAGGACGGCAAAAGCTTTGCTGTGGATTTTATTAGACGATAGCATACAGAAACTTGGTCTATTCCAATATCCAAAGGGCAAGATATGGAGATATACAAAGTGCAGATAACACCCTACATTAATGGCTAAATAAATACAGTACATACATCTAACAAGTTAGACTTACTTGTCATATAGGAGTGCTTTACATTACCTGAATTCATTGGTATGCTCGATTTTGTAACTTGCGTCAGTTCCAGAAGGCAAGCTGGTCGGCTCATATAGAAGCGAGCTGTCATCCGGCAGTTTGATATTCCACTTCCTGACAGCTGCAACAACCACTTGAAGTATGCTCGTCGTAGGACTTACTCCCATTTTCCGAAACCTATATACCCTCGAGCCAGCTAAAAACGCCGGGAAACAGATGAGCATGAGCACTGTTGGTATCACGTAGCTGACTGCCCACCCAACATTGTCCTGCAGCCAAACAATCACAGTTCCAGACAGCAGGGAGCTGGTACTGATCAAGAAGAAGTACCAGCTGAAGAAGGAGCCCTTGGTCACCAGCTCTGCATGGTCATTGGTGTCAAATTGGTCTGCCCCAAAGGCTGACGTGCATGGTTTGACACCACCGCTGGCAATGGCAGCGAGGTAGATTCCAAGGTAAACCACTGCTCGATGAACGCTGCCGGCATGGTCAGAAGATGTTGAGAATATAGGAAGGGATGCAGAGGCTATGAGAACGACCATTGCCTGTGATGAAAATGGAAGGGTATATATATTCAGATTCAGAGTTGTGGACACGCAACGGACAGTGCAAACAAAATTGGTTGAAATGCTTCCTTTGAACTTACAACCACATAAAGTGGGAAGAAAACGACAATCGTCCAGTATCTCCCCCAGTAAGTGTCTGCAATGAAACCCCCAAAAAGTGGCGTGAAGAAGCAAGCTCCGACCCAGGCGGACAAATTCCTGGCTGCAGTGACTTTGCTTTCGTGGAGAACAGTGGTGAGATAGGTCACCAAATTCTTTGAGATTGTGAAGAAAGCCATGCACTCGCAGAACTCAACACCTAAGTCCATGATGTTCAAGCAGTTAATAACTAGCTGTTATGCAGAATTATAAAGAAAGGAATAGCAGGATCGTGAGCTGCTCTTTAGTTAGTAGTCCTTGCGTTCCAAATTATAAGTCGTTTCGACTTTTCTATGAACATAGCTTTTGCTATGTATCTAGGTGCATAACAAAAGCAATATGTTCCTAAATAAAAAGCCAAAACAACTTATAATTTAGAATGGAGGGAGTACCTGGATGAGGAAGCATGCCCTCCATTTCCCTGTGCTGTGCTTGAGAGCCGTCTGCTTGTTGATATCAACTGATCCATCTCTTGTATATTCTGAAGTTGCACCCTGCATGACATGACAGCACCAAGCAACTGAGTTTTTCAGAATTCAGTTCTGAATCAACAAATCCTGTGATTATCTACTGTGATAAATAACTCTCTGAGGCTATACTATAATGGAAACATGGCCCTGTTCTGCTGCACTACTCAGCAGTATTTTTCAGCGAACAAACAGTGTTTTCCTCTCACAACATTTCAGCATAAGCATCAGCATAAACCAAATTTCAGTGAAACTCTACTACCTAGTCAAAAGGAAAGAGAGAGAGAGAGAGAGTTACCTGAGAAGAAGGATGGACATGAAGGAGGGGTCTGTCCTCATCTCCTGCTTCCATGGCAGTAGAGCTCTTTCGAAGCAAAGCTTTCATTGAGGGAACGGAGTCTGCAGGCTCTGCAGCAAAGCCTTCACTGCGCGGCAGAGTACTTTTTGAAGCAGCTGATAAAAAGGTGCTTGGCTGCTCTTTTGATCAGGACGGGCACGTTTGTAGGACATTGTGTTCCCTTTGGAAAAGAAGGCAGTGATGTGATGGTAATTAGAGGGACGCTAAGTACCAGTTATTCCAAGACAAGGGGAGGGGTTATCTTATCTGTACAGTGCCGGGGATCCTCCAGAATATTGGAGATTTTGCTGCCGCAACTGGCAGCGTTTTTTTAGCTCTGATTAACTATTATAAAGGGAAGCACAACGACCACGATGACCCACTAGTAGGGCAAAGAGCGCTGTGGGTGACTGATTAGCCAGGCCAGAATGGAAGACGAAACATCGCTGCAATAAAACTGATATATCATGGTAGCCAACAAAATACGCAAAGTGCTACTGCCAGGACCGGTCCATACCTTTAAGAAAACGATGGCTTGGCATTTTTTATTTTGCTCCATTCTGTTCCTACTACACAAGCATAAACGTGGGTTTTCAATTAATTCTGATTCCCACCTCACATCCTAGAGTGAGTGAGTGACGCAATTTCGCTGGTCATTAGAGCAATCCTAACCTGAAACTATACATAGATTCTATTGCTTTAAATACTACTATACCAACTTACCAAAAAAAAAATATTCACATCTTCTGCTTCCATGGCAATAGAGCTCTTTTCAAGGAAAGCTATCATTGAGAAAATGGCTCTGCAGCGCGGCAGAGTACTTTTGAAGCAGCTGATAAAGAGGTGCTTGGCTGCTCTTATGACCAGGCCGGGTATCTTGGTAGGACGCTGTGCCCCCTTTGAAAAAAAGCATTATTGTGATGTGATTAGAGGGACGCTAAGTACAGTGGCTGCTGTCGAGAAGCCGTAAATTCGTCCTCAACCTTATGACTGCTGTATCGTTCTAAATCAGTACGGTTGATTACCACATGGGTTTTAACGCCGTATGAGTATGACAGACGAAACGTCGCTCTCCACTGAAGCTGATATCTTGGTACCCAACAAAATTGGCAAAGTAGTGCTGTCGGGATCCGTCCGTATCATAAAGAAAACGATGCCTTTGACATTTTCGATTTTGCTTTATTCTATTCCCCTACGCAAGCACACGCATGGGGTTTCAAACCTTCAATTAATTCCGCTTCCCACCTTCTCTCATCCACATCCAGTAATTGCTTTTCTTTAGACAAAACTTTCCTGGAAATGTTTAACCTTTTGATATGGACATATTTTTTGAGAAATTTTATGGTGCTTGAAAATAATGAGCCATTCATTCATCTAGATCCAATGGTTCATAAATTAGAGGAACCTCATGGGAGGAACTTAAGTTGTAGGCCCAAACTTAAATTTGGTTGGACAAGAACTAGGTCTGAATTTAAATAGCCCAAAGTCTAATAAGCGACCGGTCATGCCAGCATCGGAGACGGGGACCTCGCCGGCATTTGGGTTCTATCATCTCCCACTCCCATGCTCTCCCTCTCTTCTCCATCTCCTGTGGTCTTAGAAGGAGGATTTTGGGGTGGCGGCCGCAACACTGCAGTGGCAGCGGGAGAGACAGCAGCGGGTGGGGCGCCGCCCGCCGGGGCGGTGGAAGATGGTGCTTGGTGCTCAAATAACTCAACAGGAGACTCTATAGGTGTCGTATATCTCAGAAGATATCTAGTATTATTATGCATATCTTTCATAGGAAATATGTTCTTAAAAAATAGCATCACGAGATTCTATAATTGTATCAACATCCATATTAGGAACTTCACATTTTAATACTAGAAACCTATTGGCAATGCTCTCGTGAGCATATCCTAGAAGACAGTCCACAATCTTCGGTCCAAACTTGTGCTTCTTAGAAATTGGTATATTGACTTTCGTCAAACATCCCTACGTATGCAAGTATGAAAGTGATAGTTTCCTCCCAACCCAATCCTCGTATGGGGTTGTTTCTTTATTTTTGTTTGGAATTTTATTCTGGCGTGACTCGCAGTCCATAAACCCTCTCCCTACCATGCCTTACATAAACCAGCAGTGTCTAACATGGCATTCACCAAGTTAGTCAGTGTGCGGTTTTTCCTCTCGGCAATCCTGTTTGATTCGGGCGAATAGGGAGGCTTCCTCTCATGAATAATACCATGTTCCTCATAGAATTCATCAAACAATCTGAGAAAATATTCACCACCATGATCTGACCTTAGATGCTGAATCTTTCTCTCTAGTTGGTTCTCAACTTCAGCCTTATAGATTTTAATGTAGTCTAGTGTTTCATCTTTAGATTTAAACAAGTAAACATAGCAAAACTAGTTGCATCATCAATTAAAGTCATGAAGTATCTCTTTCCACCTTTTGTCAACACAGCATTCATGTTTCATAGATCAGAATGTATGAGTTCTAGAGGTGCCAATTTTCTCTGCTCCGTTGCCTTGTGAGGCTTTGATTGCACACAACTACGGCACTTAGAACCTTTGGCAATAGGGAAATATGGAATTAAACTCATGCCAGACAATCGTGACATCAAACCAAAGTTCGCATGACATAAAACGAGAATGCCAAACACTCGCACTATCATTAGTTGTGCCACAAATACGATTCACTGACTTATTACAAAAATCTGCCAAAGAAAAGCCAAATAAGCCTCCGCACTCATAGCCTTTACCAATAAATTGTTCTTGCTTTGATACTACTACTTTATTGAACTGTAACACTACCTCAAACTCATCTCTCAAAAGAAGGGAGACGCTAACAAGGTTCTTGCGTATAGTAGGGACATGCTGCACGTTCTTTAGCTGCACTATCTTCTTCGAAGTTAACTTCAGATCTACTGTGGGTGAACACCACAAATAGAAGCATGTGACCCATTCCCCATCAAGACAGAGGAACCTTGGAGCCCCTAGTAAGAAGAAACCATATAGATGTCATCACACACTTGAATATTAACACTTGTATCAATCCACCAACTTGGGGACTAAAACACTGAAAGTACAATAGGAAAATTACCATACCCCCTCAACAGCCTTGCTAGGGGCTGTTCGGCTGGACTGAAAAACAAGCCAAAATACTATTCCGGCTGATTGTTGTGAGAGAAAATACTGTTATGTCTGAAAACACTGTTCAGCAACCAAGCCCAGCCCTAGCCCCAGCCAGCCAGCCAGCCGAACGCCCCCCCTAGTAGTTATAAAGTTGGCATTCTTATTTTACCCTTTGAGGTCTGCTCGGTCTCGACACTCCTTGAAAAAGTGACAAAGCTCTCCGCAAGTGAAGCTAAGCAAACTCTGCTTTATTATTCTTCTTCTTGAAGGTAGTTGTTGATTTGGCATTGAAAGGCTTATTCTTTCTTTTGTTCTAAATCAGATGTATGCATCAAAGTTGTATGAAGGACTAAATCAACTCTACGAAGGACGAAACGTCACTCCACTGAAGCTGATATCATGGTACCCATCAACATCGGCAAAGTACTACTTTCAGGATCGTTCCATATCATTAAGAAAACGATGGCTTTGACATTTTCTATTTTGCTTGATTCTGTTCCTCCTACGCAAGCACACGCATGGGGTTTCAAGCTTTCAATTAATTCCCCTTCCCACCTTCTCACCCACATCCAGTAATTGCTTTTCTTTAGACAAAACTTTCCTGGAAATGTTTGACCTTTTTATATTGACACCTGTGAGAATTCTAGACACTAAGTCTCTGTATTAATGAGGATGAAATGGCATATCTAAATTTCTCAGATTTTTACATGCATGGTGCCCGCTTATGGAATTACTTAAGGTCTTATTCCCCCCCCCCCCCACATCCCCACCCACCACCCACCACCACCACACACACACAGAAAAAAAAAGAATTACTTATCCGGCCTGTATAACCACATGTTAATATACACGGCCAAAGATTATAAGAGCCTTTAGACTTTTAGCCTCAAAACTAAAATTCACAAAAAATAGAAAACCAATAAGACTAAAAGAGCTATAAAGAGTAAACTTCCAACTCTTATGCCCTCGTTTCAAACTTGCTTTGATCTTCTGTGGTAGCAATCCTTCACATCCAAGTTTATTAGAAACTCTTGATGTCAAGGCTCAAAATTTGATTGTGTGCCATCAAAGTGGCAGCCGCACGTGGAACAATGCCTTCAGGAAAGAACACAATATAGGCACGCTGCCGCTGCCCATCCAACATGTATAGGGAGTTCACCCGCAAGATCCACAGCGAGAGAAGAGGGGGCGCATCGATAGATGCCTCCATGGAGGAATACCACTCGTAGACATCGCCGTCGTCAGCCTAACAGCAAGGCAAATGCTTTTGCCTAGCACCCAACTCAGTTCCAATGACAGCACGCCAACGACCAGCACGATCCACCCTTAATGGCCGTACATCGACCACAGCCACCACCGCACGCTCACGATGCCATGAGGAACACACATCCATCTACATCATGAGTAAATCTAAGCACCCAAACAGCCTCTGCTACTACTAACACCCTATGGCCTACACCATCGCCAACGCCACCATACTAGGGGACACAAGATCTACATCTGGGGCTGCCAGATCCACGCCCAGAGTGCGGATCCAGACCCCAAGCCACCGAGCTCTGTGGCCCTAGCTAGCGCCCTGACCAGTTTAGCAGTCCTGCCCTAGCTCAGGCGCCACCACCGTCGCAGCTAGCGGGGCCATGCCCCGCCGCCGTATCCGGGCAGCCTCGAGCTGAACTTCATATGCCCCGTTTGTATTTGTACAACACATGCAGTATTACTACCTCCATGCAGGCAATTTTACATCAATAAGATTACACAGATATTGCTTCCACAAAATAAAAAAAATATCCTCCAGATACTCGCTATCTAGGAATAAAAATTGGAACAACGCTTCATATAACATGTAAAATTACTTGGAAAAACGAACAGTTTAGTGATAGCAAAATGACAGATAGAATTAGACCTGACACCTAACATAAGCTCAATCATCGATGCTAATTTTAATTGAATCAATTGCATCCAATCTAGATGGCCACCTGTGCGAGAAGCATGTTCACCCATCCCTACATTAACCTAAAAGGAAGCTATAGTATCCAAGAAATTCTCTAGTGCAAGGGGCATACTCCAAATATCTCCACTTAGTGGAAGCAGGAATATCGCTGTACCCACCATGGCCATCCCCCTGAGGATGAAAAAGTCTATATGCAAGCCAGCAGAGCAAATTCTTTTTAAAAAAAGCTTATTATAAAGTAGCCATGTATTGATCAAACTGGTTTGAAAAGAAAAATGTGTCAATTAAAACACTACTTATTGACCAGAAAACTATCAAGACTGGCAGTATTTCATCGGGGACGAACTAAATTTTCTTGCATTGCAGGAATGATGTGGAGTCTGGACTTTGTGCTCGCTTTCGCTTCTACAGCTCGACTCCAATTTCACCCCCACCCACAGTTCTCACAGCTGAAGCAATTTTCCAGCACATATTCTCTTCTTGGGTTCTGAATACTTTTAGCGAGGTACATATTTACTTGATTTTAAAAATATATGTGCATATAGATGTTGCGACAAATACATATGTACATATAATTGCAGCTAGAACAAATGAACAGCCAAGTGAGCTATAGACATAACTCCAGCATGGATTCCCCTCCATTGCTTGCATTTGGACGCACTAGCCCCCAATTGGGTGATTCCGGATTTTGGTGATTGAAAAAACTCGATCAGCTGTGGCTAGACAACCCCGGCTATTCCAGCTTAAGAAGAAAATTTTCTCACATAGATCGAGAAAACCCCGAACCCCTGCCCCACCCTTACACAACTGCACCACAGCTTCGTGAGATGAGTAGGCCACAGACCTGTGCTTTGAATGTGGGATAGACGAGAGAGTTTTTTTCCCCTCCTGGTCGCTATGGCCGAAGCCACAAGAGTGAGTCTCTTAGGACTCGAACTCTGACCACCCCAGGATGGAGGTACTGAGCTTGCCTTGGATTTTGGTGATTGATAAACATGTGTTGTGACTAACATATGTTTTGTAGCGATAATCACATTTGAGTTAGTCACAAGTTTACTAGACACAAGTGTCATGGTCCCAAATACTTAAATTGATGGCGCAAAAGATATTCGTGAAGACTAATATGGAGGGAATGTGAGCTCAGTGCATGGGGGGACATTCATTCTAGTGTCTAGAGCTTTGTCTTTTCCTTTGGTTGTACTTATTAAGTGGGTCCAAGGCGTACACCTTAAGGGAGTCCAAGTGAGATCTTGATGCTAAGTGGCCCTATTGAAATGGTTTCAAGTCAAGGATCTCAAAGAACATATGAATGGGGCGAGATCTAACTTGAAACATACTAAAAACTATGTCGGAGTATACGCTAGACGATAGGGTTCAACCCCAGCAGATACTATGCCCTGTGCAGAAGTGGCTTTGACTCAATGAAAAGGTGGTCATCACATCACCCTATTTTTGAAAGTTGGGTAAGAGAAATAAATAAAGAATCAAAACCAATAGTGTTTCTAGCTAGAAGCAGCAGCTAATGGCCTGTTTCTCTAAACATGTGTTGGGTTGCTGTGTATGATGTTATGTCGTACAAGGGGGTGCTTCTGCCTCTTTATACTAGTCCAGAGGGTAGGTGCATTGATCTAGTCCTAGTTGGTTATAACAAAAGAGTTCTAATCCTATTACAGAGATTGACTTTCCTATAACCCGACTAGGTTGGTCCTTCACATCTTGGGGAGCACGCCAACTTGTCTCATGCCTCCAAGCAGACCATGGAACAACCCATCTCCTTACCGAGTAGTCGACCCTATGGGAACCCTTAGGATCTTGGTCCATCAACCCTACACTAGTGGTCATATATATTAACACACACAGAATAATCCGCAAGCACACAGATACCGATGTAGCACTTCACCGGAAAGTATTCCAGAATATCAAACTCAAGGAAACATGTGTGAGAATAACTAAGTGTAACTTAACCCGGAGTAGCAACAAGACTTAAGATAACAAGAGTATAGGGGCAATCACTAAGATCTTCTAGTTCAAACTTTGGTAAGCTATGTCTTCTACTGTTCAATCTAGGGATATTACTAAGGAGAAATACAGGCATAGTATGTTTCCTATAGTAACTAGGTCCTACTCGGCCTACAAACGAGAGATGGTCTACAAAGGACTCAACGAGGCTATAAGAGTCACCCTCGCGATCTACCACTGATCCAGAATGTAGGGTACATCCACGAATAATCGAGTCTAAGCACCACACTTATACTACGAATACTACTTCAACCTAAGAGCGACAAGGATTAAAGTACTCAAAAGAGTCACAAACCTGAAGAACAATATAAACACGTTACTTACTTGAATCAGAAGTTGATTACCTAAGAAATCTCAGAAGCAAGCTCAATTAGAACTTGATTCCGCTAGGGTACCAGCCGTAGAGAGAGCACCGATAGGCCAGCACTTCCTTGAAACTCTTCCCTCATACTCTATCTCACTATTTCTAATACAAGACTAGATCCTAACTTGAAGGACTAATCTTCTCTTGATTGCTAGCTTTGATCCTGGTGAAGATATGAATTTATGGTTTCTGGCTCTCAGAACTTAGGACCACCCTCCCTCAGGAGGGGGTGCAAGGAAATATATATATAGGAGCCTTCAAGCATCTTGGACCCTTGGATCAAACTGACTTAAAAGAACAACGTAGATTTGATCTTTGAGGCGGTGGAGAACCGACGTAGCAAGTAGGGGCTGACATGTGGGGCCCATTGGCCAGCCGGCCTGTAGGTGGGGCCGGTTGGCCCCACGTGTCAGTGTCTTGGGGTCTGCTTCGGTGATTTGTCTTCTAGATTCTTCTAGAGTCTTCCCACGTAGGTACCATCGCAGATTAACTTGATTTCATTTGACGAATAAGTCCTCCTTGGCGGTTTTCGGATTTAATCCCGCTGAAAACACAGATTCACCAAAACCCATGGAATTTGTTAGTTTAAATCCCTAAGTCTATGTTGGTGATCCTTTTTAGTCATTTATGCAAGGTATATTGACGGTTTATGATTGGCATTAACTACCGTCAATAAAATCTACCACACTTAGGCTTTTAGTCGTCCTCGATAAAAGGATGGATTACTTTAGACATAACCTTGGGACAAGACATCTATTTCTAGTCTTGCATGTACTTTAGGATTCAAAGTGTCTACCATGAAACTTTAAGCGGTTGAAGAACAGAACAACTTGAAACAGATCACCATCTTCTTTCAATCAAGTCAATTGGAGAAACATTTTAAGATTTTGGAAACAAAACATAGCTTACCTTTTCCTTTTGTGGTAATCTCCAATCACTCATTATATGTAGTATTTTTGGATCCTTATCAAGGTATGGATGACTTTGCCTTCTTTTTACCTACTTCTAAAAGTCTATGTGGAGCTCAGGTAGGGATAAATAAGAAGACATACTTGCATTGAATATATTGTAAAGTCAAAACAAGGATCTGAGGAAAAAATGTCAAACTGTTAGATCAAGATGTGCATGTGCATGGATATATATATATATGGTGGCTAACCTAATTCTACTATGATCCTTGAAATATATCTCTCTTGATGAAAACTTAGAAATACTTCTGCAAGAAAACATGGGCTATCTTATCCTTCTCTCTTCTTTTTTTCAGGCGGGCATCAGAGTACCCATTGTTTTAAATATCTTGGACACTTGTCCATTTTTTCTCAATACTTTCTTTTTCTTTTATGAATAACTTTTGCATAGCCCATGCCTCTTTTTCTGCAATTGAAACTTTTCAAGAGAGGTATTTAGAAGAACTTAGAGCATTTATCCTAACAAACTTATTTTTGTGTCTATTCCCAATGTAGGAGTAGAACATTTTTGGGTGGATGAAAAACATGTTTTTGCGTACTCCTAGTGTAGGAGTAGTAGAGATATGTAGAGTGTACGTGATCTTGATCTTGAGAGCATGATAAGTTTCTCAACAAGGGTCACAAGGTTTGACCAAACTCAATGTAGAACCAAGTAATATACGTAGAAGGTTTCCTAGTCTATCATATCATGTATGGCTCTAGTAGGACATTGCTTTACCACAAAGGAGAGGTGTAGCTATTCTTTTTAAAGTTTGAAATAAAATTTTCCAATAATGAGAAGAATCAAGTTCTCATTATTCTACTATATCTCATTCCACAACAACTTAAGTAACACGGGGTCCCTAATAATACGTTCCCAATAGTAGCAAAACTTCCAAGAAAAGTTTTATGTTAATCTATCCTTCAAGTCATGACTGAAATAATCTTTCCTCAGGTTTTTAAGTTGTTTTATCAAAGGATTTTTAATTTGGTTCAAAACAGAAAGCGAGATAGGTGAAAATAGATCATGCGGGATGCAAACCTAACCGTGGACGAAGCGCGAGGTGGGAGGCCACTGGACTGGGCTAGCCGGCCCATGGGGTTGACCGGGCAGCCTGACATGAAGCCCATTCGGGTCAAACTTTGGCGAGCATGGTGTTTGCGTCGATGCTTTTTGGAATTCTTGATTTTCATGATTGGATCTCGTTTTATTGTCACGGTGTTCTTTCCCCACACCTATTTTCTGTTTACCTTTAGGCACAACATGTGGAGACAAACACATATACAAAAGAATAGAGAGTAGATAATGGCAATAAGACTTCATTGATATCACAAGGCACTTTTATTACAATCCAGCTTAGATAAACTAGCTAACATAAATTTTAACCAACCTAACAATTGAGCTAATCAAACGACCTAAATAATCAACCTAAGCTTGCCTTATTGATCAATGTCCTGACTCTCAATCCTTATACTTGTCCTTATTGACAACATAGCGGAGCACGATAGTAAGCTCGTATTCTAGATTCTTGTGATGGATGTGCTCTCTATCGATCCTATATGTAGAGCATGGGTATACTCGGTGAGAGTTTGGATCTTGTCAGGCAGCATAGCAATGGTCATCCGTTGGCGCTTTTCATCATTCACTTGGGCGACAGGCGGCGCCCTCTTCTTCTTCTCCTTCAGTGGCATAATCTTGACTTGCTCAGGCGCAGCACGAACACCATCTATGGCCACACGTGGCGTGACCGACTTGTACTTAGCACAGGTGACATCCCCAAACTTGTTGGTCTTCACCCCTGTCAGCATCTCATTTGGCTTGGGCGGTAGAAGGTTGATCTCCTTTGGCACCTAATCGGCTTCGGTGCCTTTGGCCGGCGTGGCTTGTCTTGAAGTAGACATGGCAGCGGCGGAGTGATCACCGGATGATGGACGGCTTGTGCGAAGTAGGACTAGCTAGGGACTGGGGCTATCTCTCATGGTGGAATGATGCTCAGTGCTAGAGCATCGGGCTTTTTGTTAAGATCAACTCCATAGGGGACGATCTCTCTATCGGCCATTCAAACTTGGAAGAATGAAAGCTTGGTTGCTGCTAGAGATGAGAAGCTTGTTGGGATGGCTTTGGAGGCAGGCAGGGGCTTGTTTATATAGGGGGCATAAACATGCAACAGGGGTTAAGATCTATCTATTAGGGGACTCGTAATGAGAGAAAACCGAATGGCTCGGTAATCTAAAGATTTATGCGAGAATATTAAGAAGGTTTGTGAGACAATCGAGTGGAGACGAGGTGGCTGACAAGTGGGCCAGTCGGCCCCACCTAGTGCCACCTCATGGTCATCTTTCGCACGATGGTTTCTGATGCTTAACTAATCCCAAAGAATATGCTACCGTGTTACGAATTGTGAGGAGGAGGACAGAGGTGTAAATCTATGGCAAAATAACAAAATCTACCTCATCCAAATACTCAGGTGGTTTTTTAGGTTCTAGAAAGTTCTTGAGATGGTGACCATTTACCTTGAATAACGTACCTTCATCATTTTGAAGTGTTACCGCTCCGTGTGATGAAGTGCTTATGACCTTGAATGGTCCTTCCCACTTACTCTGAAGTTTTTCGTGCCCGAATAATTTCACCCTAGAATTAAAAAGTAATACCTTATCTCCCAGTGTGAATTCCTTCTTCTTGATCCTCTTATCGTGCCATCTCTTTGTTCTCTCCTTGTATATCTTGGCATTGTGATATGCTTTTTCATGCCAGTCATCGAGCTCAGAGTTGCATCTTTCTTCTAGTTCTTGCAGCTTCCAAGTACATGTTCCATCGTTTGATGGCCCAGTGAGCCTTGAATTCTCAAACTGCATTCTAGACAAATGATTGGCAATAGAATTTTCTACTCCCTTTTTATCTTTTTTTTCTAAGTCAAATTCTTGGAGTTGCAAAATCCATCTTATTAGTCTAAGTTTAGCATCTTTCTTAGTGAGCAGGTATTTTAAAGTAGCATGATCAGCATAAACAATTACCTTAGCTCCTACTAAATAAGATCTAAACTTGTCTATAGAAAAACAATTGCCAAGAGTACTTTTTCTGTTGTTGCATTATTAAGTTGAGGTCCTGTCAGAGTTTTGCTAGCATAAGCTATTGTATGATGCTTCTTACCTTTTCTTTGTCCCAAAACTATCCCCACAGCATAATCACTTGCATCACACAAAATTTCAAAGGGTAGCGACCAATCAGGGGGTTGAATGATTGGTGCAGAGATGAGTGCTTTCTTAAGAATTTCAAAAGATTTTAAGCATGCATCATCAAATTCAAAGGGAACATCCTTGGCCAAAAGATTTGTGAGTGGTATAGCAATATGTGAAAAATCTTTTATAAAACGGTGGTAAAACCTGCATGACCAAGAAAACTATGGATCCCTCTGATATTTACAGCAAGAGATAACTGTTCAATCACTTCTATTTTAGCTCTATCTACCTCAATCCCGCATTCGGACACCAAGTGTCCCAACACTTTGCCTTCTCTAACCATGAAATGCATTTTTTTTCTAATTATGGACTAAGTGCTTGTCTTCACATCTTTGCAAAACCTTGTCTAAATTTTCAAGACAATCATCAAAAGTTTTTCCATAAATAGAAAAATCATCCATGATTTCTTCAATCATATCAGAAAATATAGACATCATGCATCTTTGGAAAGAAGCTAGAGCATTACATAGTCCAAAAGACATTCTACGATAAGCATAAATTCCATATGGACATGTAAATGTGGTTTTGCTTTGATCATCAGGATGGATTGGTATCTTGTGATAACCTGAATACCCATTAAGGAAACAAAAGAAAGAGTGATTTGCTAGTCGCTCCAACATTTCATCAATGAAGGGTATCAAAAGATGATCTTTCTTTGTTGCCATGTTAAGTTTTCAGTAATCAATGCACATTCGCCATCCTGTGATGGTTCTTTGGGGGATTAGTTCATTCTTTTCGTTTTTAACAACAGTCATGCCTCCCTTTTTAGGCACAACCTGAACATGGCTTACCTACTCACTGTATGGCATGGGGTAGATGATCCCAGCGTGCAAGAGTTTCAAAACCTCTTTCTTAACAACCTCTCTCATCGCATTATTAAGCCTATGTTGTGGCTCCCTAAAAGGTATAGAGTCAGGGTCTGTAAGGATGCGATGGGTGTAAAGAGCAGGGCTAATTCCATTGAGATCTTGGAGTGAGTAGCCATAAGCAGAGTGATGCTTTTCTAAGACAGTTAACAAGCAGAGGGATTCTTCCTAAGAACATTTATCACTTATGATCATAGGAGAATCATGATCGTTATTAAGAAAAGAATATCTAAGACCAGAAAGCAGGGGTTTGAGCTCAATGGAGGGCTTAGGTGGTTCCAGCAATTCATCTAAGGGTTCAGGTTCTATAGAACTTTCATCTTCCTCCTTGATGAATTACTAGGCATCATCTTTAAGGTCGAGTTCAATCAAGTCTTCAAGAGATGCAACCTTAACCTCATCCATTGGGTCTTGCTCTGGATTCGGCTCAGTCTCAGCATTTAGAGAATGAGTAATGGGTAAAGAAAGTTTAAAGTTTTTCTTGAGGCTTATTTTCAATTTCCCCATTTGTCCTTCTTGAATGAGTCTTTCTATTGGTTGTCCTAGGTTGAACTCCATGATATCAAAGATATAAAAGCTCAAATGAACCATGGTTCCTTTTACCTAGATAGAGAGGACATAAAGTAATCCTAAACTTGGGAGAATGTATCTTGAAAGACCTTCAACAATTTTGTTGTTGTGGTTAATGGCATGTTTCAATAAATCATGAGCCAAAGATGCAGACATGATATTAACACCCATAACCGGATTATAAAGAGCATCGAAAGGAGCTTTGTTAATTTGGCGGCGAATGGAAATAGAAGGTGAGTTTAGGGGAATGACATCAGAGGAAAGCTCTGATTATTCTAGCCATTCATTGCTTATAATGGACACTAGCTCTTTCGTAGTCTTTTTAAGGAAAGCTTCCTTAGAAGGGTCAAGAGTTTCTTCATGGAGTGATGAATTCCTAGGCTTCTGGGGTCTCCTCATCGTATGATAATTTAAGGTATTTCCATATTCGGCAAAAAGTTCATCCTCAAATTCAAGCATAAAATCCAAAATTGGAGTTTCCTCCTTTTCTAGTGGTTCAAGATTTGGGATAGCTGAAGTTTGTAATGGGTTGTACAGAGATTCTGGTTTAGCTATCTGGGATTCCTCTTCTAGTGGCTTCTCCTCTACTTCCTTAGGGGTGTTCTCTAAGATTTTAGTAAGAATGCTTCTCCTCGAGTTGGTAGAGACATGCAAGAACGAGCCTCCTAAAGCTGTGTCAAGGAACTTGAGGTTTCCCTATTAAGACCCATATAAAAGTGTTAAAGAAGAATAGGGTCTTGAATGGCAAGGTCAGGGCCAGTATTAATGGGAGCATTAAAGCGATCCCATGCCATGCCTAGAGATTTTTTTCTTCTTGTTTAAAAGATAGAATCTCGAAATGATGGCTACCTACTCTAGAGATAGGAAAGAAATGGAAGCAAAAGCTAGAGCACAAAGCTTTCCAATCTCCTTGTCTACTTCCTATGGTTTGCTTGTACCAATGTTTAGCTTTTCCCATCAAAGAGAACAGAAAAAGCTTCCATCGTAAGGTTTTGTCTGACATGCCTATAATGTGCAAGCATGCATAGGTCTGCTCAAACATATTTAGGTGGAAGTAAGGGTTCTCATCATCTTTGCCCAAAAAAGATGATCCCGGACCATGTTGATTAAACACGATCGTAGCTCATAGCTAGGTGTTAGGATAGGCTTTGAAGATTGTGGTGGCTCTAGGCATGCGCTCGTAGGTTCAGCGTATTGATGGATATGAGTGGATTCCAATTCCATAGTGAAAAGAATAAAAAGATAAAAGATAGAAGAATAAAGATATAAGGTTAAGCTAGGTTCAAAGTTAACTCAGCAACTGTTTCCCCGGCAATGGCGCTGTTGACGGTCGTTAACATCAATCATAAACCATCAATATAACCTGTGTATATACTTAATTCTATCACCAAACATAGGTCTAGGGGTTTAAACTAATAAATTCCATGAGTTTTGGTGAATCTATGTTTTCAGCAGGGTTTATCCAGAAAACCATCAAGGTGGACCTATTTGTCAAAGTAAATCATGCTTAACCGTGACATAAACAACTCTAGAAGGTTCCAGAGGACACCAGAGGACACCACACGGAAGAAGACCACGAGAGGCTTCTAGGTGGGGCCTATAGGCTGGCCAGCCTACTAGGTCCACCGGTCAGCCTCTCCTTCATATGATGGTTCTCCGCCGCCTTAAAGATCGCATATATGCCATGTATTCAAGTCAGTTTGATCCAAGGGTCTAGAATTGACACTACCCCCTATATATACGACCCTATAACCCCATCCCTGAGACCATCCTAAAAACCCTAATTCATATCTCTCATTCAGATCAACACACACTAGGAGGATTAGGTCTAGAGCTCTCCAATATAGTATATTAGTAGCTCAGGAGTCAGGGTCGAGTTGGGCTTTTGCTCAGGTTCTGGATCCAGTCTCGAAGGCTCGGTAAAGCCATTGTATATTCACTTATTTATCTTATGAGACTTTATTATCATTATATCATTCTTATCTACATGACTATACTTACTTTGAATATGAATCTTGCTTAGTTAAGCTTATCTTTACTTTTGTGTGTTGGTTCATAGAGCGCTTAGCCTGCTATAGTTTATCGTTTGGGCTAAGTGACCGAGCCTCTTGTAAGCATGGTGCTTATACAATGCTTTGCCTATGAGTACACCCTGTTCTCTGGTTATGTGGTAGTAGTGGGTGGTGACAGTCCTATCTATCCTTTGTAGTCGATGTCGAATTGAACAGGTTCTTAAATTGTAGGACCGTAGTCATGTTAGTAGAGTTATCTACTGTGGATGCTTTACCGTCTAAGCGGCATCCCGAAGTGTACAAGAGTAGAGTTAGTTTTAGCTATAGTTGGATATATATACTTTGACCATGTAATAAGAATATCATAAGAATCTACCTCAACCTTTGTTCTCCTGAGTTGACTAGTTTACATTATCTTAGTGATCTATCCCCTGAGTGTCATTATACATAAATTTCTATCATTACATTTACCACTTGCTCTAGCTATGATGGTATGTTGACTGATAGATATTCCTTTATTACTCAATAAGTCTTTACTCAATTGTTTCCCTGTGGTAAAATATAAATAACGATACCCAAAATACTTCCGGTAAAATGCTACAACGGTATTCTTTGCGCTTGCGGAATCCTTTATATTCTATTTGCATTAATAAATACCAACAAGAATTTTTGGCGTCATTGCCGGGGACACAATTGGTGTAAAGATTTAGATCATTAACATGTAGAAAGCATCTAGGCCCCTAGTTGGGTTTCAGTGATTAATGACGACACGAGATTACTGTGACTAATATGTGTTTTGCAGAGACAATTTGAGTTAGGTCATGGTAATGATGATTGATTAGGCAATTATGGTTTTCATGCCCCTATCGATGAAAGTCATTTTGGTTTTCAAAGGATGGATGACAAGGTTAAGGACGAACTAGTTCTAAGTGTCGTTTGGCGTTGGAGAGACACTTAGAGTAGTTTAGGACTTTGTTTTTTCCCTTTGGCCGTACTATTATGGGGGGTATGAACTAATAGCTTGACCTAGGTGAGTCTAATGGTTTAGGTGTGGTGCACACTTGTCAAACTTAGCACTAGGTAGCTCAGGGATAGCCCAAAAATCAGTTGGAGTCAACTTCATTCACAAAGTTTTTTGAATTGGAAGTGAATGGAATTAAGACAAAGTGACCGGACGTTGGTCCTTAAGGGACCAGACGCGTAAGGTCAGTTGCTTGGTGCATGTAGTAGGAATAGAGGAGCAACCAGATGCTGGCTCCTGGCTAGGACCGGATGCGTAGGTGATGACAACTGTAGCAGCGACGCTTCACTGCTTACTAAGGACTGGACGCAGTAAGGTAAGTGACCGAACTCATGGTTGATAGTGTCCAATCAACATCAGAAGGGCACCAGAGAGCCTTTTCGGTGATCTAACGTTAGGTCAGGGTGGATCAGACTCTGCATGGAGTTCAATCACTCCAACGGCCTCTGTCTATGCTAGCTAGTCCAATACTGACCGGACGCATCTGGTCACCTTGACAGGCGCATCCGGTCAGCTTGTAGAGTGGCTATTTTGTCAATCGGCTAGTTGAGTTGGTGGGGGGCATTTATACTTCTCCAACAAGTCCAACTCAACTCTCTTGCCCATTTGTTTAGCTAAGAAACACCTTTGGAGTGCAAGGGAGTGCAAGAGCCTAGTGAGATGATTAAGATTTGAGAATCCAAGATTAAGGACCTCATTAGTGCATAAAAAGTAGCAAGTGTGCATCCACCTTTCTCATTAGGCTTGTCATGGTCAAGTGAGAGTTTGTGCTTATTACTCTTGGTGATCTCCGTCACCTAGATGGCTCGGTGGTGATCATCCAGCGGAGCTTGTGGATGACCCAAGTCATCTTGTGAGCGGTTGTGGGCGATTCACCGTGATGGAGTGTTGAAGAATCAGCTCGTAGAGAGCACTTGATCCTTGTGCAGATCAAGGGGGAGCCACACCCTTGCGTGGGTGCTCCAACAAGGACTAGTGGGGAGTGGTGGCTCTCTGATACCTCAGAAAAACATCGCCGCATTCCTCTCCCTCTCTTTACTTTGAGCATTTACATTTGAGCAATTCAATTCATGTCTTTACATTCTTAGAAATGCCATGCTAGAGTAGGATTGGAACCTAGGGTGCAAAACTTTTGTGCGATAGAACAATAGAAACACTTCTAGGCACAAGGGGGTGAAATGGGCTAAGTGTAGGGCTCGATTATTGCAAGAAATTTAGAATTAGCCCAATTCACCCCCCCTCTTGGGCATCTTGATCCTTTCAATTGGTATTAGAGCCTCGTGCTACATAAATTTGGCTTAACCACCTAGAGCAAGATGTCCCACGGAGATGGACCCCCTCCTGTCTTTGAGGGAGATGATTTTCATTATTAGAAAATTCACATGGAGGCGTACCTAGAGGCTTTAGACGTTGGAGTGCTTAGAGCCGCCTCACAAGGCTTCCCAAAACCTAAGGATCCCGCCAACCCTCAAGGTTATGAGGTTCACTACGAGAAGTGGAATGCAAAGGCTAGAAACACCCTTTTTAGAAGCCTTTGCAAGGATGTCTTTAACCGTGTGCGGAACCACAAAGACGCTCATTCACTATGGTCAGACATTTGTGCGCTCCATGAGAGAACAAAGAGTGAGTGTGAGGAACGCTATCACCTTCTAATGAAGAAAATTAATTCATTTGAAATGCTTCCTAGTGAAAGTGCTAATGAAATGTATTCTTGCTTGAATGTTCTTGTAGAGGAGGTCAATGGGCTTGGACTCACTCAAATGCAACCATCCGATATTGTGAGAAAGATCTTAAGTGTCCTCCCCATTGACAAGTATGGGCATATTGTGACCGTGCTTCATCAAGGTGATCTTTCCACTGCTATGCCAATTCAAATATTTGGGAAGATCAATGCACATGAGAAGTATATGCACATCACTCCACAAGAGAAGAACTACCAAGATGCTCAAGAAGCTAAACAAGAATGGTGTCAAGTTTGATGGCAAGAAGAAGAAATTCTTCACTAGTAGTAGAAGGAAGCCCATCTCCAAAATGTATTGCTACAATTGTGGAGATCTTGGTCATCATCAATGCCCCAAACCCAAGAAAGACAAGTGCAAGAAAGATGACCCAAGTGATGATGATGATGAGAAGAGGAACAAGCCATACAAGAAGAAGGATGGCAAGAAGAAGGAATTTTACAAGAAGAAGAAGAATGGCAAGGCTTATATTCTTGGTGATTGGCTCATGGACATTGAATCATCAAGTGGCTCATCCGATGATGAAAGTGAAAATGAGAAGGAGAAGGTGGCCGCTCTTGTGATTGGCTCTTCACTATCTCCACTGACACCATTGACATCATCGTCTACAAACCTATGCCTCATGGCCAAGGGTGAACAAAAGGTACAAAATGATGATGATAGTAGTGGTGATGACAATGCTAGTGATGATGAGAATGGTAGTGATAGTGATGAAGAATTTGAATCACCTTCTTATGATGATCTTGTCAAATTGCTAAGCCAATACACTAAAATCATTAGAAAGACAAGAGCTAAAACTAAGAAGCTAGAACTTGAGAATGACTCACTCTTAGCAAAGTACGACATAGCCAAAAAGCTAGTGATGAGCTTAGAGATGAGAATAAAATTGTGTCATCCAAACTCAAGGAGCTCAAAACCTCTAAAAGGGAGCTTAGAGAAAAACATGATAAACTTGAGGGGATACACAATGAGCTCACTACTAGTTACAACTTGCTAAAAGAAGAGTACACCAATCTCAAGATTAATCATGACAATCTTGTTCTTTCTCATGAGTTATTATCTAATAAGCCACATGATGCTACTAATAATGTTGTTAAGATTGATATAGCCACATCATGTGATGACTTGATTGTTGAGAGCATTGAGCAAGGTTCTAGTAGCAAAGGCAAGAAAGTGGTTGAGTTCGACAGCTATGGTGATTATGTCAAGCTCAAGAATGAGAATGAAAAGCTCAAGAAGGATCTTGAAAAGCTATCAACCACCAACACAATTATGATAGAGAATCTTGACATTGATCATGATATGGCTCTTGAGAATGAGATGCTTAGAGAAGAGAACAAGAGACTTAAGATGGAGAAGAATAATGATGAACTTAGAGAAGAGAACAAGAAACTCAAGTTGGAGAAGGAATATCTCAAGACCGGTTTAATCAAGTTCACAAGAGGCCAATATCTTCAAAGTGAGCTAGTAATGAACACCATGATGAAAATGGATAGAAGTGGTATTGGATTCTTGGCAAATCAAGAAAAGAAGGCTAAAGCTCAACATCAACAATACAAGTCAAAGCCAAAGCCAACGAGATGCTTTGAGTGTGGACAAGAAGGCCCCTTTGCTCATGAGTGTGAAACTTGTGACAGAACTGCCCAATTTATACAAGATCAAGTATGGTTGTCCCCATTTAACACGTTGACGCACGCATACTTTCACTTATATAAACCCAGTAGTCCGCCGAGCATCACAAAATACCTTGGTAAATCAACATCATAACCAAGATCGAGTGATTAAGCAAATACACATCACATACATAGAGTTGCAGCAGAAATAATATTACAAATGGGTTCACAAATAATAGTACAAGTTTGGGTTTCAAAACCGGTTAAAGGAAAACAACATAGCTTTCAAATGAATACAATAATATAAGTTCCAAATACATTGCTAGCATAAGTGACATCCTCTGATAAAAACATATAGATGAGAAATGAATATAGAGTCACCGAGCCCACCGACGGTTAGCCACCATCTTCAGCAGGCCGAGAACTTCACCTGCAACATGGTGGGATAAACCCTGAGTACCTGAATGTACTTAGCTAGACTTACCCGTCTATCGGTGCAGAAAGTGACCAACACATAAATATTTGTAGTTTTGCCGTACGTTGTGATCGGAGGTGGCCTAGCACTCAATGACACAGGGTTTATACTAGTTCAGGCAACATGCCCTACATACAGTTTGAGTTGGTCGGTGACTTTATTCCTGAGCCTAGGTGCTCGAAGTTTGCAGTGGGGTTACAAATGAGAAGGAGAGAGATGGGGGTACAAGAGGTCCGGTCGAACTCTGGTCTGAAGGGCCAAGAGTTATGGAGCCCCGCTATGTGCTAAGTGTTCAAGCGTGCGCTCGGTATAACCTTAGAGTGTCTAAAGTTACAGAGGGGGAATCGATGTAGGTGTATTGATTGATAAGAATCAACTGAGTTGTGTTGGAGGAAGCGCATCCCCTTTTATAAATGAAGGGGATGGCTTCAAAAGAGAGAGAGTACGAATGCTAAGTCTTGTTGCCCATGCCGTTGGGTACAAGATGATTGTAGGCGCCCATAACACTGTTAATGTCACTGTTGAATGTCAGATGCATGTGGGAGGTTACGTCATCTTCTTTTGGCATAGCAGATGTCGGTGCCTGCTATACTGTTGATGCCCAGAGGTATGTAGGGTGTTTTTACCATGTTCGCCTAGTATGATAAATGCCGGTGCCCATAACACTGTTGACACCTAGAGGCATGTGGGGGGAGCCTTACCGTATTTGTCTGGTATGGGAGTTGATGGCGCCCACAACACTGTAAGGGAAACGTTGGCGCCTACAACACTACTTGGGTTCTGTCATGCCATGGAGGTCGTAGGGTTATGTCTTGCAGGTGTACAGGGTATGGTCCTTGGTATTGTGGTTGACTTGAGTACCCTGCCTTGCTTTGTCTGTCTGTTTCCTGGTCCTTTCCGAGCAGGTGCCCCGGTCGGTTGGTCCTAGTCAGCTCTGATTGCGCCAGTTGGAGAGGAGCTGTAAGCAATGGTTCGGCGCATCCCTGGTCAGAGAAGCGAGTCGGAGTCAGAAGTGGTGTTTGGCTAGGCCTTCCAGTCAGAGAGACTGTCTGGAGGTGGGCTAGAGACCGAAGTGAGAGCTCTGGTCAGAGAGGCGGGCCGGAGTCAGAAGCGGGCGCCGTTCCTCCTTAGCCTAGCCTTTCGGTCAGAGATTGGATCGCCCTTCTGGCCTATCGTTTAGGTACTTGGGCCGGCCCAAGAGTTGCGTGTTGGTTCGCAACATTTGTCTGCTAGGCTGAGCCTTTGCTGGGGAGCCAATCCATGAGGGACCCTAGGTTTATGAACCCGACAGGAGCCCCCAAGCCCCCAGGCGATTTGGGTAGAATCGTCTGGGGGATTTTTGTCTTAACGATGGGTGCGCGTGAGCGCGCCCGAGGGTGTAGCCCCCGAGCCTCCGGGTGATTCAGGTAGAATCATTTATGGTGTTTTTCATGTTGCCAGTGGGGGAAGTTTCATTTCATCAGCGGGTGCGTGCGAGCGCACCCGCGGGTGTAGCCCGCGAGCTCCCGGGTCATTCGGGCAGAATCGCCTGGGGGGTTTTGTCAGCGGGCATGTGTGAGTGCATTTTAGTCGAGACAGAGTTGTCAGACAAGGTGCCATGCGCAGCTGAGGCGGTTAGTTTAGTGATCGAGCGAGACGAACTCGCGGATCCTGATTTCAGTGCAGCCCGCGCAGCCGAGGCAGTTAGTTTAGGGATCGGGCGAGATGGACTCGTGGATCCTAGCGTCGGTGTAGCCCATGCAGCCAAGCCAGTTAGTTTAGGGATCGAGCTAGACGAACTCGTGGATTCTGGCGTCGGTGCAGCCCACGTAGCCTAGGCAGTTAGTTTTAGGGATTGGGGGAGACGGACTCGCGGATCTGGCGTCGGTGCAGCCCGCGCAGCCGAGGCAGTTAGTTTTAGTGATCGGGCAAGACAGACTCACGGATCCTGGTGTCGGTGCAGCCCGCGCAGCCGAGGCAGTTAGTTTTTAGGTGTCTTGAACCCCTGTGCCCTTTTGGGCTTGGTAGGGGTCGGTTTGAGTTTTGTGCGTTACCCCGTCCTCTATTTCTCACAACTAGAGGGGCTGAGCTTTGTCGCTTGCCTCGATCGCTTAGGCTCAAGTGACGCGCTCATTGAGCTCGCTAATGGGTATGATCGAGTGAAATCCGGGTCCATTATTCATGACAGGGTCAGCATAGCCCTCTTGTGACATTCCACTGCTCCTTTACCTGCAACCCGACAGATGCCTAGGTCATTTTGGAGACCGACCCGGGTGGCCTGCTGGCCTCCCCTCGATGGAGATTCTATGGATTTGGCAGAGGTTTAGGATCAAACGAGAAGGTGGAGATGACCCTGTCTGCTTTAGGGCAGACTGGGTGTCGGGTTCATAAACCTAGGGTCCCTTGGGGACCGGCTTCCACGCCAAGGCTCAGCCCAAACAGGCTGCACACAACTCATGGGCCGGCCCAAGAGTCTAAAACATCAGGCAAGAAGGGCGGTCCAGTCACCGATCGGAAGCACTGACCGAAGGAGAGCAGCACCCGCACGTCAACTACTTCGGCCCACCTCTCCGACCGCAGCGCTCGCTTCGGACTCCAGCCGCCTTCGGACGGCCTCTCCGATCGGAAGGCCTAGCCCAAATGCTGCCTCCGACTATGACCCCGCATCGCCGACCGGGGAACGCAGAAACCCTGCTCACCGCTCTTCTCCAACTGGTGTGACCAGAGCCGTTTGGGGCCATCCGACCGGAGACGCCCACTCGGAAGGAGCTAGGGACGAATAGAGAAAGCAAGCTAGGGCGCGAAAGTCAAACCACAGTACCAGGGACCACACCCTACATGCATATAGGAAGAGTACTCTGCAACTGCCCTGACATAAATAGTATTGTAGGCACCAACATTTCCCTCTATAGTATTGTGGGCACCGTTGATCTCCCATACGGTAAAGCCCCCCACGTGCCTCTAGGCACTACCAGTGTTGTGGGCGTCGGGATTTACCGTACCAGGAGAACGTGGTGAAGCTCCTCACATGCCTCTAGGCATCAACAGTATTTGCAGGTACCGATGTCTGCCATACCTGAAGAAGATAATGCAACCTCCCACATGCATCTGACGCTCTACGGTAACATATACAGTGTTGCGGGCACCTACAATCGTCTTGTACCTGCCGGCATGGGCGACAAGGCGCAGGAGCAAACATACTCTCTCCCTGTCACCTGTAAAGCCATCCCCTTCATCTATAAAAGGGGATACGCTCCCTCCAACATTAGAGGGCTAGAGATAAGTTCTCTCCAAGATGATTTAGCATTCAAGTTCTCTCCAAGCCGATTCAGCATTCAAGTTCTCCCCTAGCACACGCTTGAACACTTAGCTCATAGCGTAGCTCCTATCGCTCTTGGCCCTTCTGACCAGAGCCGACCGGACCTCTTGTACACCCCATCTTTCTCCCTCTCGTTGGTAACCCTACTGCAGACTTCGAGCACCTAGACTCAGGTATAAAGTCGATGACCGACCCAAACTGGACATTGGGCATGTTGCTTGAACCAGTATAAACCCTATGTCATTGAGTGCTAGGCCACCTCCGATCACAACGTACGACAAAACTACAAATATTTACTAGTTGGTCACATTCTACACCGATAGTTGGCGCCATCCATGGGGAAGACACTGTACGTTCAACACTTTTTGGTCATCGGATGGCCCACTTTTCCGTCACCCTCGCCGTGGTGGGCTCAGGCGATACGATTCGCTTTGGCTCGCTGGAGTTTCAATCACTCTCACCTATTGGGATGTGGGTTCCACCTGTCTTTGAGCCATCCCAGGCCTTCCTCTTCGGAAGCCTAGACTTTTTCGCCGACTGGCTCGGCGTACTGTGGCTCCGCGAGGAGGCAATCATCCCGACGCCCATTGGAGGGGCGCCCTCCATCGGCTTTGGGACGAACGACGACTTCAATGGCGCGGCATCTACGCTTCTTTCTGAGCAAACTCTCTGCTCAAACTCCACTATGAGTAATATACGTTCGGTTATTTACTCGCTATTTACTACTTTTCATCAATTATCCAGAGGGACCGCGTTGTCCGTACTGCGACCACCGCACGACCGAATCCCCTACGACCTCACGTCCTCCCCAGACACGTATGCCTGGGGGCTTCGAGAAATGTTGACGTTGCCTCCTTTCATATCTGAATTCATGGGAATGGCGAGCTATGCTCCAACCTGTTTCTACGACCTCATGGATGAAGATGTTGAGAGTGACGACTCCAGCATCGGTGACATGGCACCTAGCCACCGTCTGTCCCGGGAATGTGCTATGGTGGACGCCCCAGGACAGCCACCAGTGGTAACGGAATCCTTACAGACTCACACCCCTCTGGATCCTCACACGGAGACCCCCGCGCCCACACAGGGGCACGGCAGGGAACCACGACAACGGTGGCTACATCAGCCACTGACTGCGCTAGCACGCTTGGCGCACCACGTTGTGCCCCATGCGCATAGACCGGTGAGCAGCACTCGGGGTCACGACCATCAGGTCCAGCACAACACCATGGACAGGGGAACGATCCCCCATGTTTCGCTTGGACCAATCAGAACATCGCCGCCGCAGCGATAATTCTGCACCGCCTGTCCGAGCCAAACGACCCTCGTGAACAGGCGATCCACCAAAACCTCTGAGCACTAGTGGAGACCGCCGCCGTTCAACAAGCAGAGTGTTCTGTATCACGACACCGACTTGTGCCCTCGCTCCCCGTTAGGGGATCAAGGATGCAGCGGATGGGTCGCTCCACCCGATCGCCGCTATGATCGCCGAGCGCGGCATGGGAGGTCATGTTACCACCTCGTCTTGACTTGACGACTGCACCGCACCGACCACCAACATACGCGCGGCTTGGACCAAACCGAGACACACGCAGGAGTGACCGGAGTCCCAGCCCTAATGGCTTGGGACCACGGGCCTTTATCCAAAACCTCCAACAAACACCGCTCGCGCCGCACTTCGACGGAGGCCAGGGCAAGGGCAAGGCTAAGCACTAGGATCAGGATGAGGGCCCCTCCACGCAGAATGGGAAAAAGAACAGAAAGAATCACCATCGACTGGCCAACTCCGCGTTGGCCGCCATGGCTGATCGTGCGGGCACACAGCCCCAGCAGGACCATCTGGGCCACTTCCACAAGCTCATGGAGAGCCTATGGACCAACCACGACTACCCCGTCAAACACCTCTATAAGGACTGCGAGCTCCTCAAGCGCCTTCTACAACAAGCTTGCGGTCCGAAGGAAGAACAAAGCGAAGGGAGCGCACCGAGCAAGGGTCCAGACGACTAAAGGATGAGGTAATCCGACCAGACACTTATCGACTGAAGGACGACAACGACGACATTCTCACCAGTGCCTGGAATAGCTGTCATTTTCCTCCCCTAGAATTCAGTCTTATTGTTTTTCTACTTAGCGTTTGCTCCTATAGAATGCCCCAACCCGAAACACCTTCGGCTCGGGGTGCTCGGGGGCTCCACGAGGATGCACTGCTACCTCTCTTTTTTCGTTCAATGTTGTATGGTAAAACTCCTTTCCTACCCGAGCAAAAGGATAGTTCGTTCCTTTAAATTGCCTTACGTAAACTTTGCTTTAAAATATTTCGAACAAACGCACCCTGCCTCTACCTACGGTTACAAGCAGCTGAGCCTCGTGGGCCATGCCCCGGGCTCCCAAGGTTGCAGCCTACGGGACGAATGGGCAGGTATGAAAAAGAAAAAATATAAAACAAAATTATGCTAAGGTAAAACGAAGGAACGAACGAGTTCCCCCGAACGGAGTAACTCCATCACAAAAAAATGAAACTGATGGTAGTCATCAAATACACAAAAACGTTCAAACGGGGGCTCCCCCATGAATTTAAACTTTTACGCTCACTAAAACTACTTATATTTTACAAGCTATTGGACCGGCCCGATGACATCTGCTGTCGGTGTGACCGACGAGGGCGCGGGCTCCTCACTCCCCGGCGACACGACATTTGGCTCGGTCGGAACTGGGGCGACGTTCACCTCCGACCCAGGCTCCGCGCCGTCCGCAGGCTGGGCAGCGTCCTCCCCATGCATGCTTCTGGCCATGTCTTCATGGCGAACGTCCATCACCCATTAGGCTGAGACTTGATTTGCCACTGACCTTGCGTGCGGCAGCAATCCCTCCCCGATCGTCTGGATGTCCTCCATGCTCAAGCCTTCAGCATACCCACTGCAGATAGCAGCAAAGTCTAGGTTTGGGTGGTGCATCGCCACCGAAGTGAGCACCCCCGACGCTCCGTAGAATAGCCCGCTCCTAATAAGGTCCCAAACCACATCCAAGACCTCCGCCAGCTAGACAGTGGGCGCGCTAGTGCCTGGCGCCGACCCAAGGACTTTTGTGACGACCAGCTGGGCAACGTTGTGGATCTGGACAAGACCGCCCTCGAGAGCAAGTCGCTCTTCACGGGACTTGGCCAGTTCCTCTGCATTCTGGCTGTAGGTCGCCTTAATCGTCTCCAGGTCCTGCTCCAGCGTCTTCACCTTTCCACCCAGCTCTGAAGGAAGAGCGACAAGCTTAGGAACAGGCTAAAGAAAAACCAGCACAATGAAAAATAGAAAAGATACATACCGACGTGGAAGTTCTCGAGGGTGGAGAGATCCTTTGCCTACCGGGCCACCTGCTCACGTAGCTGGGCGCTCGCGTCCTCCATCCCCATCACCCGGCTCTAGAGCGTGAGCACCTCCTGGTCCACCTCCGACCAGGCTCTCTGCTCCACCTCCAGGGCTTTCCATGCCGACTCCAAAGCAGCCCACTCTGGCTCAAGGGCTACCAAGGACTCTCGCAGCGCCGCCTCGGTGTTCGCTAGGGATGTCTGCAACCCCCGCCTCGGTCTCTGCCTGACGGGCCTTCGCCGCCTCGAGCCCTTGCTCAGCGGTAGCTGCCCGCTCGGCTGCACGCTGCCCCTCCACCGACGCCGTGGTCAATTCGGCCGCCCGGTCCTAGGACTCGCGACGGTCGGACGCTAGCTGATGCTCAAGCTCTGCCATCTGGGCATGCTCCATTTGGAGAAAGCGGGACTTGCGGGACGTCGTCCCCTTTAGTCTCTACGAAAAACAAACATGCTAAGGCAACTAACAAAAGGTCTAGAGGTCAAGGACAAGTATGGGAAACTCACCTCCACGGCAAGCTGCAGGTCGACCTCGACCAACAACTGAGCGGAATTAACCTGCTCCTGCACGTCTCTGAGCTTCGTGGACACGGTGGCGAGTTCAGACACCGCGGCGTGCCCTTGCTCCCCAAGGATGTCCCAGAGCTGACACTCCTATGAATCCCAGAGGATGAACCGCACCTTCGCCAGGTCCTGAGGGCAGGGCCACTCCAGGTCACCCTCTGGCACCCCACCGGAGGGCCCAACCTTCGACTGGACCACTGCCTGCTTCCACGACGACGCCGGCGGTACCGCCATATCATCTGCCTCATCGTCAGACGGGATGTCCACCACCTCATTTACATGGACCGCCGCCGGATGTTCCGACTCTGTCCCGGCCGTGGTTTCCCCCAGCGCCTTCGGCTCCGACCACGAGGATGAACCATGCAGCCCTCCACCTGGCAAGGCAGGGAGCTCGGTCTCCCTCTCCTCTTCCACCGTAGCCGGTGGAGGAGGAGCTATGAGGGTCACCTCCGACGCAACCTCTGCCATCAGCACCGGGATCGCCACCAAAATCGACGCCGCCGCTGTTGCCGTACCGACAACTGACCCGGGGGGCACCACCCCCAGAAGGGAAGGCTTCGCTGTCTTCACCCTATTCCCCTCATTGCTAACCACGGTACGCTGTAGGGTGGGCCTCCAAGTCTCCTGCATGGGAGTTGGGGTAATGCTCAGCCCCGTCATCGCCCGGCCACTGACAAAAAGATGCAGGTAAGTCGCACTCCGAAAGGACTCAACAGCAAAAGATCAAAAAGAAACAAAGAAAAACATACCGGGACAGCGGCACGACTCTGAAGGCATGACCCAACGTCAACGGGCCTGCAGGGCACGGGCCGCTCCCGAGCTGCGACCTGCGCCAACTCACATCGGCTGGGGACGGAGTCGACCCAACCAGCTCCTGCCCGACCAACGGGTCGCCGCGACCGTCGGCTCGGGACTCCCCGACTGGAGCAGGGGGCGAGGCATCGTCCGACTATGAGTCGCGCAATGCCCGGGCACTAGTCTACCCCTCAGACCACTCGGCTTGCTCGACCGCATCTACGGCGGGCGGGGCCTCCCCTGGCTACGAGCCACGCGTTGGCACCGGTCCCGGCAACACACAAGCACTAGTTCGCTCCTTGGACCGCTCCACTCGCTTGGCCACATCCCCCACGCGGAGTGACGGGACTGATGACGTCACCGAAGGGCGCAGTGACCGCGTCCACTTTGCCACCCTTTCGCCAATGGCGTCCGCGCTCGCCGCGCGCTTCTTCAGTACGGGAGCCACCGCACGCCGCGTGGCCTCCTACTCACCACTAGCGGACGTCACCACAGGGTTGCGACGCCCCTCCGAGGTCTCAATGACCTCCCGACTCTCCTCCCCCTCGATCAAAGACATGCCGTCCACCTCTGTGGAATCCTCCGACTGGAGCTCCAGCTCGACATCGGCCCTGTCTTCCCTGGCCTTCACCCAACGGGCAACCTCCTTCTCCTTCTCATACTTCAAGTGGGCCACCTCGGCCTTCTTCTTCTTCTTGGCGTCTGCCGCCTCCTTCTAGGTGGCCTACTTGGCTGCGCCCTCTGGGCCCTTGGGAAGGTGCGACCGGGACTTGTAATTACCAAGCCCCTATGGAACGTGTGACTCCCAATAAAAAAAGAAAAAAAATATACAGGAAAAGCAGAGGAAGAAGTACGGACTAAACATACCTGGTGGCACACGATCGAGGAGTTGAAAGGCATGGGCCTCCCTTCGACTCTCTCTATGGGCTTCAGTTGTAGCACCTGGCCAACGCGACTCCAAACCTCATCATCCGGCAGCTCCTCCACCGACGCACGGTCCGAGTCCAACGGACCGTCGTACATCCACATCGGCCGCGTCCTCTCCACCAGTGGCACGACCCGACGACAGTATAGGGGGTGGAACACCCACACCCCATTAAGACCGCTCTTCATGAGCTTCTAGAGCTCCTCCTTGATGACTCCCACCTTATGCTTCTCCTTTTTGGGGCAGCCCCACGACCAACTGTCCTATTTTTCTGGCCTCCCACCGGTGAACACCGGGAACAGCGCCGCCACCAAATTTTGGATGTAGAACCACTCCCCATGCCACCCCCGGTTGGAGTCGTAGGGGAGGTATGCAGGATATGAGTCTCCCATGCCCGGTTTTCTCTGCAGGGCGAAACCCCCCACTGACGCGATCTCAGCCGGATCCCCCACCGTTAAGGCTCTCGGGGAGAAGAGCTGTTGGAAGAAATCCATGTGCGGCTCCATCCTGACGAAAGCCTCACAGATGGTGACGAAATCAGCAATGTGCAGCACCCCCGTCGGATTAAGATGTTGTAGCTCCAGACCCACTCGTTAAGGAGCCCACGCAGGAACCAGTGCGCGGGGTACCCCAGCCTGCGCTCGTGGAAGGTGACGAAGGAAACCACCTCACCGGGACGAGGTTGCGGGGACTCCTCCCGCCCGGGAACCCTCCAGTGCGCCACCTCCTTCGGTGGAAGAAATCCCTTCACGACGAAGGACCTCAACACCGACTCCCTCACGTTGGACGACCTCTAGTCCAACATTGTGCTCCGGGATCACAAAAAGATTTGTGAGTTTTCCTCCTCTCCCTCGCTCTTTCCCCTTTCTTTCCTAGAAACCACCGCAGCCCTTAGGAACGCTCACAACAAGAAGGAAGAAGAAAGGCGGCGGCAGATGGGGAACAGGCAAAAAGACAGAGCGAAAACCCTCTCCCTTGTCCTACTTAAGGAAAAGGAGAACATCGGTTGGGAAAGGCACGCCAATCAGAGAAGGCAAAATGGTGGAGCGAGAAACTCTCTCTCTTTCCCATTTAATGCAGATGAGACGCACCCTAATCGATGAGACGTGCCCTGCCCAATAGAATAGCTCCTGATTAGACAGGATGTGGCCTGAGGCATGGCCCACCACTACCGCATGACCAACTACTACCGCACGTCGGGCGCAAGAACGAAAGCGCCACCGCACGCGGGCGGCTCCCCGCTTCCCTAGGCCAGACCTGGGAAAACCCCCAAACTGAGATCTTCGCCGGGAGAGACCATCGAGCCCCCTGAGTTGATCGAATCGCCCAGGATAGACAACGAGCGATAGGTAAGGAGCAAAGGGATGCCTCATGCAGGCCATGTTGACTACGTCTCGAATGACGAGCTCGGTTCCTGGTCGGACATTTCCGACTAGAGCTCTCCGAACCCCGTCACTCAGGACATCGAGGTAACACTACCAACCCCCCTCTATTTTTCTTATATAACTCATTCATACATCCATACGTGCATTCATTTCATACGCCCGTACCTCCCAGACGATTCGGCCCTAAACCGCCTAGGGGCTCGGGAACTAAGCATCGCACGTGCAGCGAGATGCATCAGAACACTCCATGTTGCGTCATGAAGCGGCGGTTGCCTCATTCGACATGAGCAACCAATAGAGCTAGGGGAGAAAAACGTAGATGAGCCCCATGTGGCCCTCGCCCAGTCTGGCAGACTGGGTCATCTCAACCTTCTCGTTCGATCCTGAACCTCTCACCAAGCCCACAGAATCTCCATCGAGGGGAGGCAGTTAGGCCACCCAGGTCGATCTCCGAAATGACCCAGGCATCTATGGGGTTGTAGGTAAAGGAGTAGTGGAATGTCACAAGAGGGCTATGCCGACCCTGTCACGAACGATGGACCCAGATTCCACTCGATCACACCCATTAGCGAACTCACCGAGCGCGTCACTCGAGCACGAGCGATTGGGACAAGCAACAAAACTCAGCCCCTCCAGTTGTGAGGAACCGAGGATGGGGTAACGCACATAAACTCACACCGACCCCTACGAAGGCCCGACAGGGCTCGAGGGCTCAAGACCAAAGCCTAGGTCTATGACCCCAATCTCGCCCCATCCAGCTACGCTTCCGACTGTGCTCCAAACGCCTGGGTCTGCGACCCCGATCTCGCCCCATGACTCCAACCTCACCCGATCCCACGGCGCGCACCAAACGCTAGGATCCGTGAGCTTCCTCTCAAAACTCTCAAAAAACAACTGAAACGCCTCGGCTACACAACGACACCTTGGTTAAAACAAACTCCGTCTCAAAACTAAAAACGAGCACACACGCCCGCTGATGAGCATCCCCCAGACGGTTCTGCCTGAACCGCCCGGGGGCTCGGGAGATACACCCGCGGGTGCGCTCACGCACACCCACCGGCAAAGCAAAAATCCCCCGAACGATTCTGCTTGAATTGCCCGTGGGCTCGGGGGCTCCTGTCGGGTTCATAAACCTGGGGTACCTCGGGGACCGGCTTCCACGCCAAGGCTCGGCCCAAATAGGCAGCACACAACTCATGGGCCGGCCCAAGAGTCTAAAACATCAAGCCGGAAGGGTGGTCCAGTCACCGACCGAAGGCACTGGCCGAAGGAGAGCAGCACCCGCTCGTCAACTACTTCGGCCTGCCTCTCCGACCGGAGCGCTTGCTTCGGACGCCAGCCGCCTCTGGATGGCCTCTCCGATCGGAAGGCCTGGCCCAAACGCTGCCTTCGACTCTGACCCCGTGTCACTGACTGAGGAACGCAGAAACCCTGCTCACTGCTCTTCTTCGACTGGCATGACCAGAGCCGTTTGGGGCCATCCTACTAGGGACGCCCGCTCAGAAGGAGCCAGGGACGAACGGAGAAAGCAAGCTAGGGCGCGAAAGTCAAACCACGGTACCAGGGACCACTCCCTGCATGCCTGCAGGAACAGTACTCTGCAACAGACCTAACACAAATAGTATTGTAGGCGCCGACATTTCCCTCTATAGTATTGTGGGCGCCATTGATCTCCCATATGGTAAAGCCCCCCACGTGCCTCTGGGCATCACCAGTGTTGTGGGCGCTAGGATTTACCATACTAGGAGAACATGGTGAAGCTCCTCACATGCCTCTAGGCATCAATAGTATTTGCAGGTACCGACGTCTGCCATACCCGAAGAATATAACACAACCTCCCACATGCATCTAAGGTTCTACAATAAACATAAATAGTGTTGCGGGCGCCTACAATCGTCTTGTACCCGCTAGCGTGGGCGACAAGGCACAGGAGCAAACATACTCTCTCCCTCTCACCTGTAAAGTCATCCCCTTCATCTATAAAAGGGGATACGCTCCCTCCAACATGAGAGGGCTGGAGATAAGTTCTCTCCAAGCCGATTCAGCATTCAAGTTCTCTCCAAGCCGATTCAGCATTCAAGTTCTCTCCAAGCTGATTCAGCATTCAAGTTCTCCCCAAGCACACGCTTGAACACTTAGCTCACAGCGTAGCTCCTATCGCTCTCGGCCCTTCTGACTAGAGCCGACTAGACCTCTTGTACACCCCATCTTTCTCCCTCTCATTTGTAAACCCACTTCAGACTTCGAGCACCTAGACTCAGGAATAAAGTCGCTGACTGACCCAAACTAGACGTAGGGCACGTTGCCTGAACCAGTATAAACCCTGTGTCATTGAGTGTTAGGCCACCTCCGATCACAACATACGGCAAAACTACAAATATTTACTAGTTAGTCACATTCTGCACTGACACTAGGCGAGGGCCGCACGGGGCTCATCTACATTTTCTCCCCTGGCTCTGTTTGACGCAAGGCGGCCTCAAGTCCTTCGTGGGCCAGCCTTCGAACCCCGGTCGGTCGTTGCTCATGTTGAATGAGGCAACTGCCGCTTAGTGACGCAACATGGAGCATTGTGATGCATTTTAGCCGCATGTGCGATGCCTTAGTTCCTGAGCCCCCGGGCAATTCAGGCCCAAATCATCCGGGCGGCATAGGCATATGGAATGAATGCATGTATGGATGTATGAATGATTGTATATAGAAATAGTGGGTTTTAGTAATGTTTCCTTGATGACTCAAGTGATGGGGTCTAAAGAGCTTCAATCAGAAATGTCCGACTAGGATCCATGCTCGTCATTTGTGACGGAGTCAGCATGGCCTACACGAGGCGTCCCTTTGCTCCTTACCTGTATCTTGGCATTTTCCTGAGCCATTCAATCAACTTTAGGAATCCCGACGGTCTCTCTTGGTAGAGATCCCTTTGTTTGGGTTTTCTAAGTCCCACCTGGGAAGGCGGAGGGCCGCCTACGCATGGTGGCGCTTTGTTTCTTGCGCTCGGTCATGCGGTAGTGGTGGGCCATACCTAGGCCATGTCCCATCTGATCAGGCACCGTTCCATCAGGCAAGGCATGTCTCATCGGTCAGGGCGCGTCCCATCGTATCCCATCTGCATTAAATGGGGAAGGGAGAGGGTTTCTCGCCCCTGTCATTTTGCCTTTCCCCTATTGGCGCGCCTTTCCCAACTGTTGTGCCCTTTTCCTTAAGTAGGAGAAGGGAGAAGGCTTTTGCCCCATTCCTTCGCCTATTCCTCATGTGCCGCCTCTTCTAATCTTCCTTCTTGCTGAGAGCATTTGAGAGCCGCGACGGTTCCTAGGAGAGAAAAGGGGAGAGCGAGGGAGAGGAGAAAACTCACAGTTTCATTCATAAACTCAGAGCAAGATGTCGAGCTAGAGGTCATCCGTTGTGAGGGAGTCGGTGCTAGAAGACTTTGTCATGAAGGGGTTCCTGCCGCCGAAGGAGGTGGCGCACTAGAGGGTTCCCAGGAAGGAGGATTTCCTGCAACTTTGGCCTGACGAGGTGGTTTCCTTCCTCGCCTTCCACGATCACAGGTTAGGATACCCCGTGCACTGGTTCCTACGCGGGCTCCTCAATGAGTGGGGTCTAGAGCTGCTGCACCTTTATCCGACTGGGGTGCTGCATATTGCTGGCTTCATCACCATCTGCGAGGCCTTCCTTAGGGTGGAGCCACATGCGGACTTCTTCCGGCGGTTGTTCTCTAGGCAAACTTTGTCGGTGGGGAATCCGCCCAAGGCCGCGCCGGTGGGGGGCTTCGCCTTGCAGAAGAAACCAAGCGCGGGGGCTCGTATCCTACGTACATCCCCTACAACTCCAACCGGGGGTGGCATGGGGAGTGGTTCTATATCAGGAACCCGGTGGAGGTGCCGTTCCCAGCGTTCACCGGTGGAAGGCCGGAGACGTAGGAAAGTTGGTCATCGGGCCCTTCCCGTCGGGAGAAGAAGAAGGTGGAGATAATCGAGGCGGAGCTCTAGAATCTCATGTGGCATGACCTTGACGGGGTGCGGGTGTTCCACACCCTCTACCGCCGTTGGGTTGCTCCATTGGCGGAGAGGGCGTGGCCGATGTGGAAGTATGGTGGCCCAACGGACCCTGATCGTGCATCACCGGAGGAGCTACCGAACGACGAGGTCTAGAGTCGCCTCGACCGGGTGCTGTAGCTAAAGCCCAAAGAGAAGGTCGATGGAAAGCCTAGACCTCTCAATTCCTCGGTGGTGTCCAAACTGGTATGCTCCCCTCTCTTTACTCCGTGTTCTCTTCCCCTTTGCTTTCCTGCTTTTTTGATTTTGAGTCGCCTGTTTTGTAGGGACTTGAAGCTTACAAGTCCCGGCCGCACCTTCCGAATGGGCCAGAGGGTGCGGTTCGGCACGCTACCTAGAAGGAGGCGACGGATGCCAAGAAGAAGAAGAAAGTCGAGGAGGCTCGATGGAAGCATGAGAAGGAGAAGGAGATCGCTCGGCGCATGAAGGCCGAGGAAAATAGGAGCGACGTCAAGTCAGAGCTCGAGTTGGAGGACCCCACAGAGGTGGGGGATGACATGTTTTTCTCTGAGGAGGAGGAAAGCCGGGAGGTCATTGTGACCTTAGCGGAGCGTCGCGATCCTACAGCCACGTTCACCGCTGGTGGCTAGGAGGTGGAGAGACGCGGTGATGTTCCCACACTGAGGAAGCGTGTTGTGAGCATGGATGTCGTCGGTGAATGGGAGGTGAACCAGACACGGTCACCGTGTCCTTCGGTTGCGTCGCTTGTCTCATCCCCGCGTGCCGTGGGGGCAATCGAGCAAGCCAGGCAGTCAGAGGAGCGGGCTTGCACCCGCATGTCACCGGGGCTAGCGCCATTGCATGACTCACAGCAGGAGGATGCCCCGCCTGCTGCTCCGGTCGGCATGCCCTGAGCCAAAGGTCATGGTGACTCATGGGCGGAGTAGGAGCCAGTTGGGTCAACTCTGCCCCTGGCTGAAGTGAGGGGGTGTGGGTCGTAGCCCGGGAGCAGTCCTCGCCCTGCAGGCCCATCGACGTCGGGTCTTGGTTTCAGAGTCGTACCGCTTACATCAAAGTATGTCTTTCTTTGTTTCTTTTCAATCTTGCTGTTGAGTCTTTTTTGAGTATGACTGACATGTACTTTTTGACAGCGGCCAGATGCTGATGGGGTTGAGCATCGCCCCAACTCCCGTGTACGAGGTTTGGAGGCCCACCTTGCAGTGTGCCGCAGTGAGTGGCGGGGAGAGTAGGGTGGCGACGGTGAGTCCTTCCCTTCTGGGGTGGTGCTCCTCGGGTTGGTTGCTAGTTCGGCAGCTGCGGCGGCGACGGTGTTGGCGGCGATCTGGGTGGTGACAACGGAGGCTGCGTTGGAGGTGTCCATCGTGGCCCCTTCTCCACCAGCTATAGTGAAAGAGGAGAGGGAGACTGGGCTTCTCGCCTTGCTAGGCGGAGGGCTGCATGGCTCACCTTCCCTATCAGCGCTGGTGGTTGTAACACCCCAGGTGTTTGTCATCAGTTAAGCAATGGGTTTGACCTCAAACATGGCATGTTAAGTGGTGATGAAGGTGTCAAGATCAAATCTACAAGAGTGAGCTCCAACTTAAACTTGGGCAACACGCCTTTACTTGCATCTTGGCCCTTTTCAGATATATACCTAAGTAATGTTTGAAGGTGCTTCTTTCATGTGCCTCACATCAATTTCCACCCACATGGATGATTGGAAAAGTTTCGTGAAGTTTGGAATCAAGAAGTCACATGAAATGACAAGTTGTGCTCTTGCCTGAATTACTTTATTAGATGAATGGGAATATGTAATGACAAACAAACATTGCAACCTTGCTCAAACAACTCTACTTACATTCATGAACAAAAGTTATAAAGGGTTCGTGTTGAGCAGAAGTCAAGAAAATGCTCCAATAGATCAAAAAGGGTAATTTAAGCTTTACCGTGATGCTATTTTGACCGGTGTTGACCAATCATTTACAGTGCTTGCATGGAGTTGCACCTTCAATAAAATTTGAAATTTAGTTTGTGTGCTACAAACTTTATTTTATGATCAAGAGCTAGTTTGGTCTCTAAGCTATCCAAACAGTACCTCAAAGATTGGAAATGCTGCTGTTTTGGCCTTCCAAAATAATTCCAAGTCTAGAAGCTGGGACCGGTAATAACCGTTGACAATCCGCGTTCTCCAAATTTTGTTAAGCAAATCGATTTGGTCCAAAGATAAAAGTTGGAGTGTACATGATGGATAAGAGCATGTAAAAAGATGGCACGCGTTTGAGTTAGTTTGGACCATCAATTTGGATATTTGGTTTGTAGCGGTCAATATGCTGACACTATCACTTTGGAGCCTAATTACCCGCTGATCCAGAGCTCTAATAACTTGGCACATTAAATAAGAAATGTTGAGCGTCAGGAAAGAAGCAAACTTCATTTTGGGTCCATTGTCAAATTCAGCCCGTAGACGGCCCAAAACGTGTTCGACGCTGGCCACTCCATTGCTCGCCAGGTGTTCGCAGAAACGCCCCATAGGATGCCGCGTGGCCTGTGCGTGGCAACCATGCGTGAGCTCGCCCCCTCCATTGCCGACGCGTGCATCCGCACCCCTACCTCGCTGCGTCCTTGTCTGACTCTGCTCCGCGTCCCTAAGCCCTCCAGAAGCGACGTCGGTCCTCCCTCGCTCTCCAGCGCCAGCGCGCGCGTGCCAGAGCACGGCCGCCATGGCCGTCGCCGCCGAACTCCCTTGCCGCCGCTGCTCCCTCTCCTGCAGCCCCTCCAGCCCATCATCGAGTACGCCTACGGCTCCACGACCGCCTTCCCGAGCCCTAGGCAGAGCCGAGACCCACCGTGTGCTTGCCGTCGCCGAAGCTGCCGCTGCCGGCAGTGCCGTCCTAGCGCTGCTCAGCTGCTGCACTGCTGCTCCCTGCAGCTTGGTCGGCCAAGGCCAGGCGCGGCCACGGATGGCCGCGGCCAATCCCCAGCGCAGCCCCTCCTTGCCGCCGCTAGACGTTGCCCCACTGGCCGAGCCCTCCGTTTTCCCCTGCTGCTCCATCCCCGTCTGATGGAAGAAGAAGGCGAAGGACCACGGGCTTGAATAAGGGAGAAGGGAGGGGGTTAAGTGAAGAACTCATGACTCCGTTGAATAGTGCCAAAAAGGATATTTTTGCTCTGGTTGAATTCGTGAAAACTACAGGGTCCCCGATGCAAGATTTACATTCCTTTCTTTTGATTTTTTAGATTTGGATGATAAACTTTGAAAATGTGTAGTAACTAGTAGAAAAATCGTAAAATAGTAAATAAAGACTTTTTAGAATCCTTGTAAAATTATCTATGCAGTAGATCTATAATATGGCATGCTTTAGTTTAAAGTTTCTGCTGTAAAAATTGATTTATGCAGGTTAGGGTTTGAATGCTAGTCTCGCTTGTCTTTTTCATAACTGCAGTATTATTGCTCAATTAAATGTAAAATGTTTATGGAATGTTACTTATGTGATGGTTAATGTCTGGTAAAAATTTCAGGATTTTAGACTTGATAGTTCAAGATTTATAAAAATAACAAATGTCATGTGTTGCTTTGCTCCTATTCTGAATAGGCCTGCATGTTTGAATTAATTGGCTCAGTTAACTTATGAATCATGTCTTGATGACAATACATGAGTTGTAGTACTTTTATTAATATTTTCAAAAAGCTAAATATCATGATTTTTAGTTAAGTAGATCTTGAGTTATATTTGCTTAAATCTCTGTGGCTGTTTCTGCCCAAACCCAGAAAGGGTTTCCTTGTTGGTACTGTGGGGACTTTTTAATAGTGGAATTAGCTATAGGTAATTATAACAAAGTTGTTTAGAATTTGCTAAGCTCTCTAAAAAGTTTAGAACCACATTTATTGATATGTAGAACTCTATTTATAGCTGTTCAAAGTGCCATGTCAGATTCTGTCCATGTTTTGGACAGAGATGTATTCATTGGATTAATTGACCTTGTTAACTGTAAAATCATCTTAAGATGATAATAAGAAAGTTGTAGGTAACTTCATAAGATTTTCAAAAAGTTATGATTCATGACTGTTGGAGGTCTAGAACTCCAGTTATGCTTCTCTGAACTTCCTATCAGTTTTCTGTCGCACTGCTGTTTGGGCTGCATGTGCAGTTTTTCTTGTGCAATTATTTTCGTGCTGGAAATGATGTTTTATATGGTTGTGGTGAATAACAAAGTTGTAGATAACTCACTTAACTATCTTGTGTTAAATTTTCATGGCATTTGGCCAAATAGTTTGTGAGTTATGACTGTTCGAAGTTGGTCTTCAGAAATTGTAGTTTTCTGGAATTTCTAGACCAGATTTGATAAATGTGATTGTTTGACCCTTTTAAATTGGGAATAATGCTGGGATGATTAAATATGAATTGTAGACAATTTCATAATATTTCCATATTGTCTTTTTGCATGTCTTTTGGATTAGTAGAACTCCAGTTATAAGCTTGTGAAGTTGCATGGCAGAATCTATCCAAGTTTGGACAGAGGTGCTCAATTGTGCTTGATTGACCTTGTTATGTGGAATCACCTTGTGCTTATAATAAACATGTTTTAGATAATTTAATAAGATTTCTATAAAGTTAAGTTTCATGCTTGTTTGATGTCTATAACTCCAGTTATGCCGTTTTGAAACTACTGCTACTTTTCTGTCCTAATTCTGTGCAGATCTAAAACATTGGTATGTTTGACCTAGTTAGCTTTGGAATAAGCTTTTGGTTATAATAACAATGTTGTAGCCAATTTCATTAGCTTTCCAGAAAGTCTAGGATCACCTTCTTTGGATGTTTGGATCTCCAGTTATGGGTAAAACAAGTGTTATCTGTGCTGCTGTCCAAATTCTGTGTTGTGCTTACAAGTTGATTGCTTTCACTTTGCATTGCCTTATGTGTTGCTAAGTGTAACTCATGCCTTTCAGGGTGTTAAATTAAGTTACCTGAGATCTTAAATTGTGATAGATGTTTTCAATGGAATAGCTTAACTCAAGTTATCTTGTGTACCATGCTTGATATGCTTACTATCTTTCTATAATAGATTATGGGATGCATCTCGTATTGCTATTCTTTTATTCATGCACTTGCATCTCATCTAGGTATGCTAGATGAACCATGTGAAGGACGTGATGTTGGAGCCGAACTCGAAGATGGTGTATGGTGGACCTATCCCGAAGATGGAAGGACTGGACAAGTGCTAGGATGGGAGATACTCACCTAGAGAGTGTCGTCTAACAAACACTAACCTAGTGTTGGATTCCAGGCAAGCCCCGGAGCATTCTAAGCCTCCTATGTTTTTACAAATATCACTTGAGTTCTTTATGTTTGATGCATTAGGTTATAAGAGTTGATTGGAACCACTTGATGCATTTAATTTCCTTGTCTAGAAATATACCTTGAACCCTATGTAGGTCCAGGATCGAATGTATGCTTAGCAATGCTTAGACCGGTAGAAGTCTGGTGATTTCCTGTCACCCGCGAGATATAGGTGGATACCAAAGCACGGTTGGCTATATTTGCTATCATGGAAATAACCATGTGTTAATAATAAATGGAGACCGGGCGGGATGTCGATAGAGAAGCAACAAGACATGGAGGTCTTGGGTGTGGATCTATCCCCGTCTATGTCATTTAAGGACTGGTTCGTTGTAAGTCCTCATGTCATGTTGAATGCATGCCTATCTCTTAGTTGGCCGGATAACTCATTCCGACCGCGAAGCCAAGTAGCTCAACTCAGGCCGGAAGCCGAGAAGTGAAAGTGCGCACTCTGGCAGTAGTAAGGATGTGCGGGGAGCTATTAGCGTAAGTCCAAAAGGTGAGATTGACCACCTGGCAGAGTGGACTCCCTGAGAGTGCAGCGCTGCGTGGACCCATGATTTCTGAGTTGTAGCAAAGGTGACCCGAGGTAACCACTGATCAGGTTGATTGGGTGAGTGTTAGGAATAGCCCTCGAGCTGGATAGGAATCGATTCAAGTCGCCGTCTCTCCCGGATAGTGAGAACTTGACTGAGCAGCGGCAACATAGAGTAACTTAATTGAACTTGATGGTTATAATGATGATGATGATGTTACAACATTATACCGGCTATTGTTACTATTGCCTGTTACTAAATGATATCCCACATGTTTGGCACAGGTTAGTTGCTAATCTAGAGATGAATAGCTATAATTAACTTGGTTACTGAATTATAAAATGTATAGCTCAACTCTTGGCTTTTATGCAAAATGTTGTTAAGCTAGCTCCACCTATAAAGCCTTGCATACTCCTTGATGTCACTTTATTTCTAGTTTATGACGGGTAAGTCTAGCTAAGTACATTCGAGTACTCAGGGTTTATCCCACCATGTTGCAGGTGAAGTTCTTGGCCCGCTGAAAATGGTGGCTAACCGCCGGTGGGTTCGGTGACTCTATATTTACTTCTCATCTATATGCTTTTATCTGAGGATCTCACTTATGCTAGCAATGCATTTGGAACTTATATTAATGTAATCATTTGAAAGCTATGTTGTTTTCACTAATCGGTTTTGAAACCTAAACTTGTACTATTATTTGTAAACCCATTTGTAATATTATTTCCGCTGCAACTCTACGTATGTAATGTGTATTTGCTTAATCACGCGATCTTGGTTGTGATGTTGATTTACCGAGGTTCTTTGTGACACTTGGTGGACTACCGGGTTTATATAAGTGAAAGTATACGCGTGTCAACGTGTTAGCGGGGACATCCATACTTGATCTTGTATAAATTGGGCGGTTCTGTCATAGTGGTGTCGGGGGGAGATGCGGTCGGGACAAAGCCAGAACACCTGTCGGTGGCCCATGAGACATAGGTGGTGGAGATCACCTCCGATGATGAAGCGGATGATGAGGTGGAGCCACCGGTGCTGTCATGGGAGCTAGCGGTGGTCCGGTCGAAGGCTAGGCCCTGCATCGGGCTAGAGGAGACCGACCTGTTGTGGCCCTGCCTTGAAGACCTAACCAAGGTTTGGTTCATCCTTCGGGATTCACAGGAGTGTTAGATCTAGGACATCCTTGGGGGAGAGGACTCGCCATGGAGTCCGATCTTGACAAGCTATCATTGAAGCTTGAGGATGCCTAGGAGCGGGTTAAGTCTGTCTAGCGGTTGGTTAAGGTCGACCTACGCCATGCCACGGAGGTGAGTTTCCCATGCTTGTCCTTGACCCCTTGGTTTCTCATTGGTTGCCTCAGCGTGCTTGCTTCTAATTTTTGCAGGGTCTATAGGAGATGTCGTGCCGCAAGTCTCGTTTCCTCTAGATGGCCGAGTTTGAGCGCCAGCTGGAGTCCACCCACTGTGAGTCTTAGGACTGGGTGGCGGAGGTGACCGAGGCACGGGTGACGGAGCAGCTCGTGGCGGAGTGGGCGACCGCCACCGAGCGGGGGCTTGAGGTGGTGAAGGCCTGCTAGGCAGAGATCGAGGCAACACTATAGAACTCCCTGGCAGACACTGAGGCAGAGCTCCAAGGTACCCTAGAGACCTTGGAGACAGAGCGGAGCGCCCTGGCATTGGAGTGGAAGGCCCGGTCGGAGGTCGACTAGGAAGTGCTCGCGTTCTAGGGCCGGGTGATGGGGACGGAGGAGGCGAATGCCCGACTGCACAAGCAGGTGACCTAGTAGGCGGAGGGACTCTCCATCCTTGAGAACTCCCTCCTCGGTATGTACCTTTTCTATTTTTTATCATGTTGGTTTCTTCCTTTCGCTTGCTTCTAAGCTTGTAGCCCTTCTTCCAGAGCTGGGTGGATAGGTGGAGTCATTGGAGCGAGACCTGGAGACGGCCAAGGCGACGACTGGCTAGAATGCGGAGGCACTGGCCATGTCCCTTGAGGAGCGATGTGCTCTTGAGGGGAACTTGACCAAATCCGCAATGTTGCCTAGCTTGTCGTCTCGGAGGTCTTTGGGTCGGTGCCAAGTACCAGCGCGCCCGCCATCCAGCTAGTGGACGTTCCGGATGAGGTGCGGACCCTTATCACCCATGGGCTGTTCTACGGAGCATTGGGGGTGTTTACTTCAGTGGCAACATATCACCTAGACCTGGACTTCACCACCATCTAAAGTGGTATGTCGACGGCTGTAGCACAGAGGACATCCAGTCGCTCGGGGAGAGCTTGCTGCCACACGCAAGGTTGTTGGCCGAGCACGTCTCCACACAGTGGGTAATGGATGTTCATCGTGCGGACATGGCCGGAAGCGTGCGTTAGGAGGACGTCGCCCAGCTTGTGGATGGCGTGGAGCCTGGGTCAGAAGTGGACATCGCCCCGACACCAACCGAGCCGAATGTTTCCTAGTCAGTGGACGAGCAGCCCGTGCCTTTGCCGGTCGCACCGACAATAGATGCCGCTGGGCAGCCATAATAGCTTGTAAAGTATAAGTAGTTTAATAGATGTAAAAATTTAAGTTCGTGGGGGAGCCCCCGTGTAAACGTTCTTGTGTACTCAATGAATACAATCAGTTTCGTTTTTTGTGATGGAATTGCTCCGTTCGGGGAAGCTTGTCCCCTTCGTTCCTTAGTTTTACCTTAGCATAATTTTGTTTTTTGTTCTTTCCTTTTTTCGCACTTGCCCATTCATCCCGTAGGATGCAACCTTAGTAGCCTAGGCTTGGCCCGCGAAGCTCAGCTGCTCGTAACCGTAGGTAGAGGCGGGGTGCGATCGGTCGGAATATTTAAAGCAAAGCTACGTAAGGTAATTTAAAGGAACGAACTACCCTTTTATTCAGGTAGGAAGGAGTTTTACCATATGATAGTAGACAAAAAGAGAGGTGGTAGTGCACCCCCATGGAGCCCCTGAGCGACCCGGGCCAGTGTTAGGGTCAGGGCGCTTTTATAGGAGCAAACATTAAGTAAACAATGGTAAGACTGAATTTTAGGGGGAAGAAATGACGTAGCTGTTCACTATTCCAAGTGTTGGCAAAAATGTTGCCGTTGTCATCCTTCAGTTGGTAAGCATCTGGTTGGATCATCTCGACCTTCAGTCATCCGGATCCTTGCCCGCTATGCCCCCTTTCTTGGCCGCTGCTTCTTCACCTTTTTCTTCCTTTGGCCCACCGGCCTATCTTAGAAGGCACTTGAGGAGCTCGCAGTCCTTGTAGAGGTGTTTGATGAGGTAGGCATGGTTGGTGCACGGGCTCTCCATGACCTCATTGAAGTGGTCCAGAAGGCCTTGCTGGGGCTGCTTGTCTGTGTGATCAGCCGTGGCGACCAACACGGAGTTGGCCGGTCAGCGGCAATCTTTTTTGTTCTTTTTGCCCCTTTGCATGGAGGGGCCCTTGTCCTGATCCTCGCGCTTGGCCTTGCCTTTGCCCTGGCCTCTGTTGAAGCACTGCAAGAACGGTGCTCTCTGGATGCGTTGGGCAAAGGCCCATGGTCCCAGGCCATCCAGGCTTGGACTCCAGTTGTCTGACTAGCGACCGCGCCCGGAGTGTGTTTCACCACTCCTCGCGATGGTTCGGCTAGGGCCTGTGTCGCCTGCCATCACTGCTGCTGATGGACATCATCCTCATGCTGGGACCGATGTCGGTTGCTGATGATGCTTTGAGCATCTTGGTTTGGCCTGAACCGCTCGCATATAGGCGGTCAGTGCAGAGCGGGCGCCAGGTCAAACCAGGGCGCAGATGCAGCCTACTGTGCCATGCTCGGTGGCTGAAGCGGTGAGTGGGTGGAGTGATTCGTCTAGTGTGTCCCCACTCCCCTAGTGGGGAGAGAGGCTACGAGTCGATGTCGTGATGCGGAGCTCTACGCTTATTGAACGGCAGCGGTTTCCACCAGTGCCCGGAGGTTTAGGTGGATTGCCTATTCCTGGGGGTCGTTCGGCTCGGGAAGGCCACGCAGAAGCATTGCCGTAGCGGTGATGTTCTGGTCAGCCCGAGCGAACTGTGGGGGATCGTTCCCCCTATTCATGATGTTGGGCTAGACCTAGCGGGTGCAACCCCTGGCGCCACTCACCGGTTTATGTGCATGGGGCACAACATGGTGCGCCGAGTGTGATGGCGTAGGTGGCGGCTAGTTCTGCTACCATTGTTGTAGCTCCTCGCCATGCTCTCGTGTGAGTGCGAGGGTACCCACATGAGGGTCCGGAGGGGTGAGTCTGCAAGGACTCCGCAACCACCGGCAGTTGTCTCAGAGCGTCCGCCATAGCGCACTCCCGGGACGGACGGTGGCTAGGTGAAAGCTCTAGTTTGGTTTTGGTTAATTGATGAAACCCTAAGTGCTAACCTAGTTTATCAAGGTGATTATGAGATAGGTAGCACTACTCCAAGTGATGAAGCAATGACGAAGATCATGACAATGGTGATGGCATGGTGATGATCAAGTGCTTGAACTTGGAAAAGAAGAAAGAGAAAAACAAAAGGCTCAAGGCAAAGGTATAAATTATAGGAGCCATTTTGTTTTAGTGATCAAGACACTTAGCGAGTGTGATCACATTTAGGATCGATAGTCGTACTATTAAGAGGGGTGAAACTCGTATCGAAATGCGGTTATCAAAGTACCACTAGATGCTCTAACTCATTGCATATGCATTTAGGATCTAGTGGAATGCTAACACCCTTGAAAATGTTTGTGAAAATATGTAACACATGTGCACAAGTTGATACACTTGGTGGTTGGCACATTTAATCAAGGGTGGTGAAGTTTGGGTGCAAGGGTAAGAAACTCCACCGGCAGAGTGTCCGCCCATAGAGTGCGGACAGTCCGACGGTGCCACCGACGCCCTAGACAGAGAAGACGTAGGTCACTATATGTGACCGGACGCTGGTCTCGGTTGGACCAGAGCGTTCGATCAGAGGTAGCAAAGGGCGCATGTTTTGGTCTTCGACCGGATGCTGGCGCTAAAAGTGACCGGACGCTGGTAGGGTGAGTCCGGTCAGTGCTGACGTACGCTGACATGAGACGTACATAGGAGACGTTGTGTGACCGGACACTGGATGAGTCTGGTCGGGCATGACCGGATGCGTCCGGTCGTGAAATCTCATGTTTGGAACCTTACTGGAAACGACCGGATGCTGGGGTCTAGCGTTCGGTAACTTTCTAACTAACACGTCCGGTCATCTCTTTACCGTTGAGATCGGGCGATCCACATTTGAAGCTGATGACATGTGGCGAAGATCTGAGGACCAAACGCTGGGGTCCTGCATCCGGTCAATATGACCGGAGAGTCCAGTCACCCCGTGTCGTGTCCAGTGTAGGGGTACAATGGCTCTATTTCGTGGTGGCTTCTATTTAAGACTCATGGCCGGCTCGAGATCACTCTCTTGGCCATTTTCATTGACATAGCAACCTTGTGAGCTTAGCCAAAGGCCTCCCACTCATCTCCATCATTGATCCATCATCATTGTGAGATTGGGAGAGAATCCAAGTGCATTGCTTGAGTGATTGCATCTAGAGGCACTTGGCATTCGTGTTTCGCTGTGGGATTCACTTGTTACTCTTGGTGGTTGCCACCACCTAGATGACTTGGAGCAGCGAGGATCGTTGAGTGGAGGTTGGTGATTATCTCTAGCTCTGATTGTGGTGATTGTGAGGGGAGTTCTACCTTCCCCGGCGGAGTGCCGAAAGGTAACTCTAATATATTGCTCATGTCATTGAGTTACCTCACTTGTGGGTAGGTTCTTGAGGTGTCCAATCATGTGGATGAGGTTTGTGAAATAGCTCTTAGCTGCCGAACCACCAAGTGTTGGTCGACACAACGGGGACTAGCGTGTTGGCAAGCACATGAACCTCGGGAGAAAAATCGATTGTCTCTTGTCATTTGTATTCTCCCGGTGATTGGTCATATCTTCATCTTGTGATTGGTTCACTCTCCGACGTGGCGGTATAATCGTATCACTTACTCTTTTACATTTCCGCAAACTAGATATAGCAAGCTCTTTAGTGTAATTAGAATTGAGAGCTTGCCTTGTGCTTTAATTTTATCTAGTGGAGCTCTTTAGTGTAGCATTTGTGAGAGCTCTTAGTGAGTAGTGATCAAGTAGATTGTGTGCCCATTAATCATTGCTACTAGAATTGTTGAATAGGTGGCTTGCAACCCTTGTAGAGCTAGAGCAAGTTTGCATTACGCTATTTGTCTTACTAATCAAATTGCTCTAGTTGATTTGTAGAATTTTAAATAGGCTATTCACCCCCCCTCTAGCCATATTAGGATCTTTCAAGTGGTATCAGAGCCATGGTCACCGTTTGATTAAAGGCTTAACAACCTCGGTATCAAATTATGGCTCAAGTTGTGTTCAACCACGTGGGGGCAAACCACCGTTCTTTGATGGCACATGCTATGATTATTGGAAGAGAAAGATGAGGATGTATCTTGGTTCAATCAATGATCAAGTATGGGAAGTGACCGAGAATGACTATGCTATCATTGATCCTGATGATCCCACCAACCAAGATAAGATCAATAAGCAAAGCAATACAATGGCTCTCAACACCATATACAATGCCATTGATTCCAAGGTGTTTGAGCAAATCAAGGATTATGAAAGAGCAAATGAGGTGTGGAAGAGATTGGAGGAAACATATGAGGGCACACCGGCGGTGAAGAGTGCCAAGTTGTATATCCTCAAGGATAAATTGACAAGCTTCAAGATGAAGGAAGATGAGAGCATTCCGGAGATGTTCCATCGTTTGCAAGTGATTGTCAATGATTTGAAGGCATTGGGAGAGAAGATCAAGGACGATGATGTCTCTCATCGGTTCTTGATGTGCCTACCTCCAAGATTTGAGATGTTAAGGTTGCTCATCATAAGAGGAGGATTGAAGGAGATTACCCCCAACCAAGTACTAGGTGATGTCATGACTCAAGAGACATACCATGTGGAAAGGGAGGGGGATGACAAGGATGACAAGAAGGAAGAAGAAGACAAGAAGAAGAAGAGTATAGCATTCAAGGCTAGCTCATCATCATCCAAGAACAAGGGCAAGTCCAAGAAAGAATCAAGTGATGATGATGATCTTAGTGATATTGATGATGAAGCTATGGCCCTCTTTGTCCGCAAGATGGGAAAATTCATGAAGAAGAAGGGCTATGGTGCAAGAAAGAGAAGAGATCACACCAAAAACAAAGAATATGTGAGAAGATGCTACAATTGCAAGAGCCCCAATCATGTTGTAGCAAATTGTCCCTACAATAGTGACAATGATGAGGATGAGAAGAAGAAGCTCAAAAAGGATAAGAAAGAAAATAAGGAGAAGAAGGAGAAGAGAACGACCTTCCAAAAGAAGAAGAAAGGTGGAGGCTATATGGTCACATGGGATAGTGATGGCTCTTCGGATAGTGATAGCTCTAGTGATGATGACAAGAAATCTATCAAGAGAGCACTAGCAAGTATCGCCATCAACGACAAGCTCTCCATCTTTGACACTCCATCGACATGCCTCATGGCAAAGCCTACCAAGGTAAAATATGATGTGAGTGATGATGATGAATGTGAAAGTGATACTTGTAGGAATGATGATAATGATGATGATGAGGATGAGGAGTACACCAAGGAGGAACTCTTGGACATGTGTGAGCAAGTGCATGCTTGCAATGAGATGAAGAGAAAGGAGTGCAAAGAATTACGCAAGAAAGTAAAATTTCTTGAGCAATCCTTTGATGAGCTCAATGCCACTCATGAGAGGCTAATGGAAGCCCATGAGAAGCTTGGCAAAGCTCACTCTAAGCTTGAAAAGGCTCACTCCCATCTCATTGAGCAAGTCAAAGTGGAGGAAGCCAAGAAGGAGCAAGTGATCGTATCATGTGATGTGGGACTAACTTGTGATCTTATTGATGAATCTTTTTATAAGCCCATTGTAGTTGCTTCCACTAACTCTTCTTGTAGCACTACCACTTCCACTTCACCTTTGAGTGATGGTCTCTCTTGTGATACCTCACTAATGGTGGAAAATGAGACCCTCAAGAAGGAGGTGAATGAGCTCACTCGTGACTTAGGCAATGCCTATGTTGGAGATGCCCGCTTGCTAAAGTGCTTGGGTAGCCAAAGGTTTTCTCTCAACAAAGAGGGATTAGGCTATACCCCCAAGAAAGGCAAGGCGACCTTTGTCACTCCCAAAGTTAGCTTTGTGAAGGACAATGGTCGGTTTTGTAATAGATGCAAGCAAGTTGGGCATATAGAGCAATATTGCAAGATTAACAAGAACAAGCTACCTAATGTATCCTCAATTAATTTTGATTCTTGTTACATGCTTTTTAAGGGTGCCAATGGTGTGAAGGCTAAGTTCATTGGTACACCAATTGTGGGCCCAAAGAAGAAGGCCATTTGGGTACCAAAGACCTTGGTAACTAACCTTCAAGGACCCATGCAAGTTTGGGTACCTAAAAAGAATTGATCTTCTTTTGTAGGTCAATTATAAAGCCGGAGGAAGGCATTGGGTGCTTGATAGTGGGTGCACACAACACATGACCGGTGATTCAAGAATGTTCAATTCAATCAATGAAAACAAGAGCAATGGGATTGATAGTATCACATTTGGTGACAATGGCAAAGGCAAGGTCAAAGGGCTTGGTAAGATTGCAATATCCAATGACTTGAGCATTTCCAATATGCTACTAGTAGAGAGCTTGAACTTCAACCTATTGTCGGTAGCCCAATTATGTGATCTTGGTTTCAAGTGCATATTTGGTGTGGATGATGTAGAGATCATAAGTGTAGATGGCTCTAACTTGATATTCAAAGGATTTAGATATGAGAATCTATACTTAGTTGATTTCAATGCTAGAGAATCTCAATTGTCAACATGTTTGATCACTAAGTCTAGCATGGGTTGGTTATGGCATAGAAGGCTTGGTCATGTTGGAATGAAACAATTGAACAAGTTGATCAAGCATGATTTAGTTAGAGGCTTGAAAGATGTCACATTTGAGAAGGCTAAGCTATGTAGTGCATGTCAAGCCGGAAAACAAGTTGGTAACACACATCCTAAGAAGAGCATGATGAGCACATCTAAGGCATTTGAGTTGATGCACATGGACTTGTTTGGACCAACCACATACACTAGCATTGGTGGTAACAAATATGGATTTGTGATTGTGGATGATTTCACTAGACACACATGGGTATTCTTTCTAGTGGATAAGAGTGAGATGTTTGCAACATTCAAATCATTTGTCAAGGGCATTCACAATGAGTTTGAAACAACCATCAAGAAAGTTAGAAGTGACAATGGTAGTGAATTCAAGAACACTAGAATTGATGATTTGTGTGATGAATTTGGAATTAGACATCAATTCTCGGCCAAGTACACTCCACAATCAAATGGCCTAGTTGAAAGAAAGAATAGAACTTTGATTGACATGGCAAGATCAATGTTGAGTGAGTACAATGTGAGTCATTCATTTTGGGTCGAAGCAATCAACACGGTTTGCTATTATAGCAACCGTCTCTATTTGTCACCCCATGATGGAGAAGACACCTAATGAGCTATTGAATGGAAGAAAGCCCAACATAGCATATTTTCAGGTTTTTGGTTCCAAATGCTACATATTGAAGAAAGGCACTAGATTGAGCAAGTTTGAAAAGAAATGTGATGAAGGTTTCTTGCTTGGTTACTCCACTACTAGCAAAGCTTATAGAGTTTAGAATTTGGCTAGTGGTACTCTTGAGGAGGTTCATGATGTGGAGTTTGATGAAACAAATGGTTCCCAAGAGGAAGATGAGAATCTAGATGATGTAAAAGGCACTCAATTGGTCAATGCAATGAAGAACATGGACATTGGTGATATAAGGCCTAGAGAAGTGATTGATGTTCAAGATGACAAGAATCAAGTGCTCTCTAACTCTAATGTGCAAGCTAGTGGTTCTCATGATCAAATTGAAGCAAGTACTAGTCATGGCAAAGTGCAAGATCAATATCAAGTGGCTAGTTCATCATCTCAACCAAGTGATCAATCAAATGCAAGCAATCAAGTGCAAGTGCTTCAACCAACCATTGTTGCAAGAGATCATCCATTGGACACTATCATTGGCGATATTTCAAGAGGTGTGCAAACTAGATCAAGATTGGCTTCATTTTGTGAGCATTTCTCATTTGTGTCATCCATTGAACCTAAGAAGATAGATGAAGCTTTGAAGGATGTTGATTGGGTAAATGCTATGCATGAAGAGCTAAACAACTTTACAAGAAACCAAGTATAGAAGTTAGTTGAAAGGCCTAAGGACCATAATGTGATTGGAACCAAGTGGGTCTTTCGAAATAAGCAAGATCAAGATGGGATAGTAATAAGGAACAAAGCAAGATTAGTGGCTCAAGGTTACACTCAAGTTGAAGGTCTTGACTTTGGAGAAACATATGCCCCGGTTGCAAGATTGGAAGCAATTAGGATCTTGTTAGCCTATGCTTGTGCCCACAACATCAAGTTGTACCAAATGGATGTGAAGAGTGCATTTCTCAATGGGTACATCAATGAGCTTGTGTATGTTGAGCAACCTCCCGGTTTTGAAGATGAAAATAAACCCAACCATTTTTACAAGTTGAGAAAGGCTTTGTATAGATTGAAACAAGCACCTAGAGCATGGTATGAGAGATTGAGGGATTTCCTACTCTCTAAGGGATTCAAGATGGGAAAGGTTGACACCACTCTCTTCACCAAGAAGCTTAGAAATGACTTGTTTGTAATGCAAATCTATGTTGATGATATCATTTTTGGGTCAACAAATCAAGATTTTTGTGAGGAGTTTGGCAAGATGATGGCTAGTGAGTTTGAAATGTCCATGATTGGAGAGCTTAGCTACTTCCTTGGTCTTCAAATCAAGCAAATGAAGAATGGCACATTTGTGAGTCAAGGCAAGTATATCAAGGACATGCTCAAGAAGTTTGGAATGGATGATGCTAAAGCTATTAGTACACCAATGGGGACAAATGGAAGCTTGGATAGTGATGCTAGTGGCAACATGGTGGATCAAAAGATGTATCGGTCTATGATTGGAAGCCTACTCTATGTGACCGCATCAAGGCCGGATGTGATGTTTAGTGTATGCATGTGTGCTAGATTCCAAGCCTCACCAAGAGAAAGTCATTCGAAAGCAACAAAGAAAATATTGAGGTACTTGAAGCATACACAAAATGTTGGATTGTGGTATCCCAAAGGAGCAAGATTTGAGTTGATTGGATATTCGGACTCTGATTATGCGGGATGCAAAGTTGAGAGAAAGAGCACATCGGGCACATGTCAACTATTGGGAAGATCACTTGTGTCTTGGTCATCAAAGAAGCAAAATAGTGTAGCACTTTGAACCGCCGAAGCGGAGTACATTTCGGCCGGTAGTTGTTGTTGTAACACCTCAGGTGTTAGCCTTGCATAACTTGACTTGCATAACATGAGCATGATCATCAAGCATTCATAAAGAAGCATTTACCATTGAAACATTAGATTGAAACATCTGCAACGTTTGCTTGTTATCGCATGTTTCTTAAACATATGCAACTTTTCTCGTTATTTCATGTCTCCATGTATCTATGCATATGATCATGAGTGTACACATGTACTTGGTGGATGTGAGCCACACAAACATGTAGCAACACCTAGGTTAGCAAATAGGACTTAGTTCAGGGTCACATTTCATGAACCAACACTTGAGCTTCATGTGATTACACTAGCTAGCCCTATGAGTGACTACTACATGAAATGATTGAATGACCTTGCAAATGACTTGAACATGTTTAGAGTATCATTATGAACAACTTTGATATTCATGGTTAGGGGTAATTAGGTCATTAAGCCATGCTTTGATGTGTATCATCATTTAAAAGTGACATGTTTGACCAAATTTGAACTAGGTGTTAGAGACCTTGCATGGAGGAGATCACTAAAGCAAAGTTGTAGTATTTGACATAAGGAACAACTTTTATTTTTGGGTCATTGACTGATTTAGCTCCTAACATGCTTGAATTTGGATCACAAGAATCAGCAAAATCAACATTTCAACACTTAACAAATTTTCTTAAGTCTTGGTTAACTGACAGACTGACAGCCGATGTTTGGGATGATTTTACTCAGTTTCTGTTGCGAATTAGAACAAGTTCTTTGAACAAGATTTGTAGCTGGTACTTCGGGCTTAAACATTGGTTTAGGAAGTTTTGGCTAGAAGTCCACGGATTAGGAGTTTGATCGACTCGAAAACACGTTGTCAGGCATCACATTTCGGGTCTGAACCGACTGAATCAAATTCTTCAGTGGACGACCGTTTCAGGCGCTGATCGCCGCGTGGCGTGGAGTGTGGCTGCGCGTCGCCGGCGCCCTGCCCACCGCGGCTAGGCCGGCCAGGGCGCGCCTTTAACTCGCCCACGTTCGCCCGCAACGCCCAGCGCCCATTTTTCGTTTTCCCGGCCTCCTTCTTCGCCCGCAGCAGAGCCGCCTCGGCACCGTAGCAGCCGCCGTAGCCATCGTCGGCGCCAGCTCGACCTCACCGTTTCTCCATCACCGCAACAGCTCCACCGCCACCCCAGCAAACCACTGCCTCCTCCCGTGTCCACTGGTAGCACTTGGTAAGCAACCGCGCCGTGCACTAGCTCGCCGGAGCTCCGCCGCTAGCCCCGTCTCCGTGGCCACGTCACCACCGTCCACCCCATGCCGCAATAGGGAGCTAGCTAGCTCCGCCGCAGTTCGGTGATGCTCGGCGTAGCGTTTGATCGAGCCACCATAGCCCCCACAGGCGTACCGCCGTTGTTCGGCTCCGCCGTGCCGCCATGAATGCCGCCACCGTACTTAGCTCCGACAATAGGCTCGGTAAAGTAGGTCACTAGGTCTGGGACATAGTGGGGGATCATGTCGTGACGACGTCACCGCCGGCGGACTCGCCGTCGACGAGCTCCAGCCGCGCAGCGTCGAGCGGCACCGTCGTACTCTGTTTTGTCTCGCTGACCGGTGGGGTCAACTGACCAGTGGGTCCCGCGTGTCAGCGACTCCATGTTTTAAAGCTAGTTCATTTTGAATGCAGACTTCATATGTTTTGTAATTTTTGAATCTTCAGTTTGGTAGCTTCAAAAATTGTGCAATAAATTGTGTAGTGTTACTTAGGAAGTGTACTATTTAGGAAAAATATGTTCTTGACATTTACAGTAGAAATTTTTGAAGATTTAAATAGAGATTTTAAATGTGCTTTTGAATGCATACAAATTTGTTTATTTTATATCTAGAGTTCCTGTGCTCCAAAAATTATGAAATTATTGTGGTAAGCTATTCTTGTCATGTATGAACTCTGGTAAAAATTTGATGATCAGTGCATGTGTATATTTGTAGTTATAGATTTTTCTTTTATAATTAGGAGATCCTTGTGTGAATTTTTATAAATTATTTAGGAATCCAGTATTCATGAAATTTGTTGGAGGTTATCCTAGTACCATAAGTATGCTAAGAAAAATAGGAAATCTATTGCTTGACACTTTTCACTAAGGTTTTCTATTTATGCTATTTCAAGCCTTGCTGCCTTGTCATTTTTGTATAGGATGTTTTACTTGGCAAAATGGCATGAAATTTTTACAGTAGTCTATTGGTAGCACTAGTAAGCCACTGTAATTTTCTGAGAATTTATGATGCACATTTGGTATAGGTTTATTATTTAACCTATGGGTTCAAATAAAATAATAAAGGCATTTAAATAAATAGTTTGGGCTTCACCATTATGTTTTCTTGGATGTATTTGGTATGCTTAAACTGTTGGTAGACTTTTGGTCGTAAAGATTTGAATACTTATATGAAGTAGAAGTATTGTTACTTTATAATGCGGATTGGAATAGTTTCCGGACAGATTCTGGAGTTTGCTAAGTTGAATGATAGAGATGATGTTTGCTGTAAAAATGGTTAATAACAAAGTTGTAGATAATTTGACAAGCTTTCCAGAAAGTCCAGGATCACTGCATTTGGATTAGTAAAACTCCTGTTATGAGTAAAACAAGTAGCTGCTGTTTGGTGATATAGTAGATGCATCGTGGAAGTAGTAATTAAATAATCGAGAAGAGATATGCACCTACTCAATAAACATAATGCACTTGATAACATATATGCATTCATAATACTTATGCCATATTCATGCATCTAGGATCGGAGGAAGAAATAACGTTGCTGGAATTCGAAGAAGCAGAGGAAGGGGACTAGCAGGAGATTCCGCAAGCCGTAGCTCCCGAAGGCGTGGAGCAGAATCCTGTAGAGCTTCCGAAGTGTCCTGATCACCGCCCTACTTCCTTTCAGTGAGGCAAGCCCCGGAGCATTGTAAGTCTCCCAGTATTTTACAAATGATTACTTAACTACTTATGATTGATGCATTAGGTTATAAGAGTTGAATGGAACCACTTGATGCATATACATTCCTTGTCCAGCTATTACACCTTTAACCGGTATAGGTCCAGGATCGAATATATGCTTAGCCATGCTTAGACCGGTAGAAGTCGGGTGATTTCCTGTCACCTGCGAGATATAAGTGGATACCGGAGCACGGTTGGTTATAATTGCTATCGTGGAAAAGAATCATGGTTAATGTAAATGGAGACTGGGCGGGATGTCGATAGAGAAGCAACAAGACATGGAGGTCTTGGGTGTGGATCTATCCCCGTCTGTATCGATTAAGGACCATACCGTTGTTGGTGCTTCTGACAAGATTGAACGCATGCCTCTCACTTAGCTGGCCGGATAACTCGTTCCGACCGCAAAGCCGAGTAATTCAACTCAGGCCGGGACCCATTCTATTGTGCGCTCCTTCCGGGGAACGATCAGACTGAGCCCAAGGGCAGGCTAGGCCTGAACGTCCTGGCATCTGGTGTTCCAGATTGTGCGGCGCGGTACGGACCCGCGAAATGTGTACCTGAGTTGTACCAAAGGTGACCTAAGGCTATCGTGGCTGGTAGACCTGGGTTTGTGTTAGGAATAAATTCCCAGCTGGTTGAAATCGATTCAAATCGCCGTCTCTCCCGGATAGTGAGAAACTTAGCTAGTCCCAACATCGTAGTAACTGTGTTATGGAACATGATGGTTCAAATTAATATGGAATTACAATACCTGCTATGGTTACTATTGTATGCTTTTAAATGGATATACCACATGTTTGGCACAGGATAGTTGCTAATCTAGAGATGGATAGTTTTAAATAATTGATAAAGGAATCCTAATTGTACAATAAGTCATTTGCTTTTATGCAAAATGTCACCAAGCTATCTCCACTTATACAGCCTTGCATAATCCCTGGAGTCATTTTATTTCTGGTTTATGACGGGTAAGTCTAGCTGAGTACCTTCTTGTATTCAGGGTTTTATTTTTCCCATGTTACAGATGGCACTGTATATCATGGTTATTGCAAGAGTTGCTTCTATCCCGCTGTGGATGAGGAGTAAGCCTTGGGCAGGCTTCTTATTAATCCTTCTACATGCTTTTGTGGACTGTGATCATATCTTGGCACTGTACTAAACTATGTTGGAAACATTACTTTCAAACTTAATTTGCTTCCGCTTTTATCTATCAAACTCGGTTTGTAATAACTTTTATTCGTACTCTGATGGAACAAGGTATCTGTGAACTTTATGTAATATGTGGCATGTATGTTGAATCATGTACGATCTTGGTTGTTGTAAATCGTTTATTGAGACCCGTCGTGGTACTCTACGGACTACTTGGTTTATATGGGTTCAAGTATGACAGTGCGACCGCTTGTGGGCTGCCATTGTACTTGTACTCTTATAAATTGGTCGGTTCTGCGACAGCTGGCATCAGAGCAAGATTCAACGTTAATTGTCACATGTGTATTGAAAACAAAAGTTTTTGTTTTCCAAAAACCCTTCTCTAGCAACTGATAGCTATACAATAGGTATTTGAAATCTAAAGTGTGCCAATGATCACTTTCCTTATGCCCAAATTAAGGACTATTAGGTGGCTATTTAAGTACTAACATGGGGGTTTTTACTTCGTCGTCCATACGGCGTGCTATTGTATGGATGCCATTCACTTGAATGGTAATGTATGGATCAAATGCCTCTACGCCAAGGTAAGATGATGAGTGTATGACCGCAAGATGTGAGCGTGCGGTCGGGGAGAGTTAGCTTTGGTACGTCTATGTATGCATGCTTGCATGTGTATATGGTGCGTATTTAATTGTGGGTTTAAATTATTGTCGGGTAGATTGATACGGAAGTATATGTATGGGTATACATATATGGAAGTATTTACAAATTACATTCTGCATATTTCATTATGGGTTTAGGGCTGAAATGAAAATTCTTATGCAGGTACACTAACAACGAAACGTATAGCTCGACTAGTTACGCTATATATGAGAGAACGAATGTATGCCACCGTGTCTACCGTTAGAAACAAAATTTTCCTAAGTTTGTGAGGACGTACGGAACGAGCATGCATCATGATAATTACCATTCACATAATTAAATTGTTCCTCCCCTTATAAAATTCTTACTCGGTTATGTAACTCTTATCCGTCATGGTCTTGTCTCACCAAATGGTACATGTTAATGGTGCAGATGGCACGCACAAAGCAGACCGCTCGCAAGTCCACCAGAGGCAGAGCTCCCAGCCGTCAGCTTGCTCCATGTACCCATCAACGTCACATGTTTCTTGGAGAGTTTGGGATGCCTACACTATTGTGGAGAGTGCTCAGCTATGTAGGCTATCCTGATGGAATGGAGCCCTGCTACTTCTGGGCGAATGAGCAGTTGGGGGAAGGTCTCTTGGTTACTGTGGAGGCCGTTGTTCGTCCCCGATGTGACGATTCTGAGTGGACAGGTTGGTGTTATGAGTCAACTAGCAGGACTGCTGAAGAAGTAGCTGGCAGGGCAGCCTTTGGGATATTGAGGGATATCATGGATCGTTTTCCTCAGGAATTGGTAGCCGCTTTGGTTGGAGTCTTTCCAAGGGGCAACCCCTCCACTGACTCATGGCAGCAGGCAAGAGGAAGACCTTTGGATATTGGTGCAGCAGAAGGGCAGAACAGCGATAATCCTGCCATGAGCGCCATGTTCGCAGTGATGAAGGTGATAGATGGAGTAGAAGGTAGCCTAAGACGTGTGTCTGGTGCTCTTGGTCATGCCCGCGATGACTGACGTCAGCTTCAGAGGGAGCACGACGCCAAGATTGAGAGGCTCAATGTAGAGATGGCTCGGTTAACTCACCAGAGGAATGCAGCCTAGTCCAGGGAAGATGTTCTGAGAGCTAGACAGGTTGTGCTGGAGCAGCAACTGGCCAATGCGGAAGAATACAACAACAACCTACATGAGGAGGTTCATCAGCTGAATAACTAGCTCCACCCTTACGTTCCGCCTGGGGCCGCGGAGATGGATCTAGAGGAGGACAAGGAAGAAGAAGAAGTGGAGCTTGAGGAAGGAGATGATCCTACGTCTGACCTCGATAGTGATCATGATGAGGATTAGATTGCTTAGCACTTAGTGGAAGGGCTAATGTATCACCTTTATTCATGTAATGGACCTGTAGTTCGAATTTAGTATGGGTAATCCGACTATCATGTAATATTGTTAATCGCACGACTATCGCACCTTTGGTTGAACATCAATGCAATTCCGTTCCTTGTTGGTGATCACGATTTAAATTTGCATGCGTTATGAGCGCGATAAGTGGTCAAATTAGGGATGCCATGTTGCGAGAATGAATTGTTATGCCTCTATTTTTATTGTGAATTTGAGAATTTTCTCTAGTAATTTCAGTTTGGCATGATTATGATTCATCTGCAATCTCTTGACATCAACCAATAATCGCTTATTGTTGTAACTTCGTAGATGACGCGCACCCGTGCTGGAGCTGGTAGCAGTCATGATGGCAATGGTGATGACTTACCACCACCACCACCGCCGTCTGCTCAGGAGTTCTTTGCTCAGTTCTTGGGGAGCCAAAGGACAATGGAAGAAGCTCTGCGCCTCATCACGCAAAACACCGCTCATGGCCACCCACAGCAACCAGGGGCCGAGCCAAATCAGCACAGTACATTCAAGGAGTTTCTTGACACGAAGCCTCCAATCTTCAAGGTGGCTAAGGAACCACTACAGGCTGACGAGTGGCTCAACACAATTGAGCAGAAGTTTCGCTTGCTAAGAGTCACCGAGCATTTGAAAGCTGAGTATGCTTCTCATCAATTGCAAGGACCAGCAGGGATCTGGTGGACACATTTCCTATCGTCCTTGCCTACTAATGCGCGAGTTACCTGGGAACAGTTCAAGCTGGCTTTTAGGGGACATCATATTCCCCCGAGCCTGATGCGCATGAAAGCGGCTGAATTTATGAGGCTCACTCAAGGAACAAAGTCACTCACAGAATATATGGACGCATTCAACAACTTGTCCAGATATGCTCCAGGTTTTGTGGATACCGAGGAGAAAAAGATAGAGAGCTTCAAGCGAGGTCTGGGTACTAAACTGATGAAGACTATGACAAATTCTAGGTGTGCCATGTACAATGAGTTTATTAGTGATGCCTTGACCCAGGAAAACCACAATAACATGCATGCAGTTGCCAAGGGTCGGAAGAGGGCATTTGAGGCCGGTGCCTCCAAATCTTTCCAGTCAAAAGCACCTATCACAGCTAGGCCACAATTCCGTCCACCTGCACCCAAGTTTAGACCTCTACTACCTAAAGCTCAGAATAATAGGCCACAGAAACCATTCCGTAAGGCGTTCACTATTGCCTTACCAAAAGGAAATGGCAGTCAGGACAGCTCCACCGGATTCAGAAGTAATCAACCATGTTTCAACTGCAACCAACTGGGTCATTGGTCCAAGGAATGCCCCCACCCCAAGAAGAATGGCAACCCAAATTAGAACAATCAGAGACAGACGAACACAAGGGCACGTCCAGGATATGTGCATTATACCGCGGTTGAGGAAATGCCCGTGGGAGAAGTTGTCACGGCTGGTATGTTTCTCGTCAACAAGCATCCCGCTGTTGTTTTATTTGATTCGGGAGCTTCTCATTCATTTATGAGTCAAGCATTTGCATCTAGACATGATCAAGAAATAATTGAAGTAAGCAAAGGGGGTTATAACATAAGTTCAGTAGGGGGTACTATTACTACCAAAAAGATAGTCAAAAATGTACTCATCTCTATACAAGGGAGGGAGTACACAACAGATTTGATAATATTGCCCGGGTTATCGATAAGTGTAATCTTAGGCACCTTAGGCATGAATTGGATGAAGGATCATGGTGTTCTTATTGACACTAGCACCTGCACTATTATGTTGAGAGAACCAATGGGAGGGAATGGTTTTCTAGTACCACTCTCCCGCAATTTTGAACTCCAACATTTATCTTGCGCTATCCAAACCACCACACTATGTGATATCCTAGTGGTTTGTGAGTTTTCGGATGTATTTCCAGAGGAATTACCACGCTTACCATCTGATAGGGAGGTGGAATTTAAGATTGAGTTAGTGCCAAGTACAGCACCCATATCAAGAAGGCCCTATAGAATGCCACCCAATGAGTTAGCAGAACTCAAGGTTCAATTGCAAGATCTATTGGACAAAGGTCTTATCCAACCTAGCTCATCTCCATGGGGATGTCCAGTCTTGTTTGTGAAAAAGAAGGATAAGTCACTAAGAATGTGTGTAGATTACAGACCACTCAATGCTGTGACCATCAAGAACAAATATCCATTGCCTCGCATCGACATCTTGTTCGATCAGCTAGCGAAGGCAAAGGTATTCTCCAAAATTGACTTGAGGTCAGGCTACCATCAAATAAAGATCCAGCCAGAGGATATACCTAAAACTGCTTTCTCTACCAGGTACGGCTTATATGAGTATTTGGTTATGTCTTTCGGACTAACAAATGCTCCAGCCTACTTCATGTACCTGATGAACTCGGTATTCATGCCCGAACTCGACAAGTTTGTGGTCGTGTTTATCGATGATATATTGATTTATTCAGAAAATGAGTCAGATCATGAAGAGTGTCTGAGGATTGTCCTATCCAAATTGAGGGAGCATAAGCTATATGTCAAGTTTAGCAAATGTGAATTTTGGTTGAGCAAAGTACCTTTCTTAGGTCACATCTTATCAAGAGATGGAATCTCTGTAGACCCATCAAAAGTACAAGAGGTCATGGATTGGAAAGCCCCAACTTCGGTTCATGAAGTTCGGAGTTTTCTAGGGTTAGCAGGATATTATCGTCGTTTCATTCCAGATTTCTCAAAGATAGCTAAGCCCATGACCAGACTACTTCGTAAAGATGAGAAGTACAAATGGACACCGAATGTGAAGCGACTTTTCACACCCTCGAACTTTGTTGATTACCGACTGTGCTAGCACAACCGACATTGAAAAGCCTTTCGATGTATTTTGTGATGCATCGTGAATAGGTTTGGGATGTGTGCTTATGCAAGAAGGAAGAGTAATTGCATATGCTTCTCGACAATTGAGGAAACATGAAGTCAACTACCCTACACATGATTTGGAACTTGCAAATGTTGTTCATGCATTAAAGATATGGAGACATTACTTGTTGGGCAATGTATGTCATATCTATACTCGACCACAAAAGTCTCAAGTATATCTTTACCCAAATGAACTGAACATGAGACAACGAAGATGGTTAGAGCTAATTAAGGACTACAATTTAGAAGTGCACTACCATCCGGGTAAAGCTAATGTAGTAGCGAGATGCACTTGAGTCGGAAGTCTCATTGCAACACTATAGAAGCATTATTGGAAGATGGATTCAAATTGTTACATCCTCACCAGACTACACAATATCACGATCAGTTGTTCACTTGAGAGCAAAATCATAGATTTGCAAACAGATGAGATGTAGGAATAAGTCACATCAAGAGAAAATGCAAGAGCAAGAGACCAAGCATTTTAGATTGGACGAAAGAGGTGTATTATGGTTTGAGGACCGACTTGTGGTACCAAAAGACCGTGAGCTAAGGAATCAAATTTTAGAGGAAGCTCACTCGTCCAAATTGTCTATCCATCCGGGTAGTAGTAAGATGTATCAAGATTTGAAAACCTGTTTTTGGTGGACTAAGATGAAGAAAGAGATCGCAGCCTATGTTGCTAGGTGTGATAACTGCAGTAGAGTAAAAGCTGTCCATATGAAAACTGCTGGATTACTTCAGCCATTGCCGATTCTAGGATGGGAATGGGAGGAAATCAGCATGGACTTTATCACAGGCCTTCCAATGACACCACAAGGTCATGATTCAATATGGGTTATTGTTGATCGTCTCACCAAGTCAGCACACTTTATACCCGTGAACACACGGTATATAGTTGGAAAATATGCTGAGATATATGTTTCCCAGATCGTGAGACTGCATGGAGTACCCAAGACTATAATCTCAGATCGAGGACCACAGTTCATAGCTTGTTTCTGGGAGCACTTACACCAGGCCTTGGGAACCAAGCTAATCAAAAGTTCAGCTTATCATCCGCAAACTTCAGGATAGACAAAGCGAGTGAACCAAATCCTAGAAGATTTACTTAGAGCTTGTGTTATATCTTCAAAAGGTTCATGGGAGAAATGGTTACCTTTAGCTGAATTCTCCTATAACAACAGTTATCAAGCGAGTATCAAGATGGCTCCATTTGAAGCCTTGTATGGCAGAAAATGTAGAACTCCATTAAATTGGATTGAGCCCGGTGAAAGGAGATACTTTGGTATTGACTTTGTCAATGTAGCCAAAGAACAAGTATGTATCATCCAACAACACATGAAGGCAGCTCAATCAAGACAAAAGAGTTATGCCGGTAGAAGAAGAAGACCACTGACTTTTGAAGTGGGTGACTATGTATACTTGAGAGTATCACCCATGAAAGGTGTGAAGAGATTTGGGATGAAAAAGAAGCTTTCACCAAGATATGTAGGGCCATACAAGATTTTGGAACGAAAAGGAAATGTTGCGTACAAGTTACAACTTCCACCAGAGATGAGTGCAATATTTGATGTCTTCCATGTTTCTCAGTTGAAGAAATGTCTTCGAGTACCTAAAGAAGCTATTGCACCCACCAACGTGCAGCTTCAATCGGATTTGACCTATGAAGAAAAGCCAATTCGAGTATTAGAGGAGATGGAGAGAGTAACACGGAGTAAGATTATTAAGTTCTATAAGGTGGTGTGGAACAATCATAGTGAACAAGATGCTACGTGGGAAAGAGAAGATTATCTACGAGAAGTTTATCCCGCCTTTTTCCAAGAATGGTAGGTCTTGCAAATCTCGGGACGAGATTTTTATAAGGGGGAGGGGCTGTAACACCTCAGGTGTTAGCCTTGCATAACTTGACTTGCATAACATGAGCATGATCATCAAGCATTCATAAACAAGCATTTACCATTGAAACATTAGATTGAAACATCTGCAACGTTTGCTTGTTATCGCATGTTTCTTAAACATATGCAACTTTTCTCGTTATTTCATGTCTCCATGTATCTATGCATATGATCATGAGTGTACACATGTACTTGGTGGATGTGAGTCACACAAACATGTAGCAACACCTAGGTTAGCAAATAGGACTTAGTTTAGGGTCACATTTCATGAACCAACACTTAAGCTTCTTGTGATTACACAAGCTAGCCCTATGAGTGACTACTACATGAAATGATTGAATGACCTTGCAAATAACTTGAACATGTTTAGAGTATCATTATGAACAACTTTGATATTCATGGTTAGGGGTAATTATGTCATTAAGCCATGCTTTGATGTGTATCATCATTTAAAAGTGACATGTTTGACCAAATTTGAACTAGGTGTTAGAGACCTTGCATGGAGGAGATCACTAAAGCAAAGTTGTAGTATTTGACATAAGGAACAACTTTTATTTTTGGGTCATTGACTGATTTAGCTCCTAACATGCTTGAATTTGGATCACAAGAATAAGCAAAATCAACATTTCAACACTTAACAAATTTTCTTAAGTCTTGGTTAACTGACAGACTGACAGCCGATGTTTGGGATGATTTTACTCAGTTTCTGTTGTGAATTAGAACAAGTTCTTTGAACAAGATTTGTAGCTGGTACTTCGGGCTTAAACATTGGTTTAGGAAGTTTTGGCTAGAAGTCCACGGATTAGGAGTTTGATCGACTCGAAAACACGTTGTCAGGCATCACATTTCGGGTCTGAACCGACTGAATCAAATTCTTCAGTGGGCGACCGTTTCAGGCGCTGATCGCCGCGTGGCGTGGAGTGTGGCCGCGCGTCGCTGGCGCCCTGCCCACCACGGCTAGGCCGGCCAGGGCGCGCCTTTAACTCGCCCACGTTCGCCCACAACGCCCAGCGCCCATTTTTCGTTTTCCCGGCCTCCTTCTTCGCCAGCAGAGCCGCCCGGCACCAGTAGCGTACCGCCGTAGCCATCGCCGGCGCCAACTCGACCTCACCGTTTCTCCATCACCGCAACAGCTCCACCGCCACCCCAGCAAACCACTGCCTCCTCTCGTGTCCACTGGTAGCACTTGGTAAGCAACCGCGCCGTGCACTAGCTCGCCGGAGCTCCGCCGCTTGCCCCGTCTCCGTGGCCACGTCACCACCGTCCACCCCATGCCGCAATAGGGCGCTAGCTAGCTCCGCCGCAGCTCGGTGATGCTCGGCGTAGCATTTGATCGAGCCACCGTAGCCCCCACCGGCGTACCGCCGTTGTCCGGCTCCGCCGTGCCGCCATGAATGCCGCCACCGTACTTAGCTCCGACAATAGGCTCGGTAAAGTAGGTCACTAGGTCTCGGACATAGTGGGGATCATGTCGTGACGACGTCACCGCCGCGGACTTCGCCGTCGACGAGGCTCCAGCCAGCAGCCGAGCGGCACCGTCGTACTCTGTTTTGTCTCGCTGACCGGTGGGGTCAATCTGACCAAAGGTCCCAAGTGTCGGCGACTCCATGTTTTAAAGCTAGTTCATTTTGAATGCGACTTCATATGTTTTGTAATTTTTGAATCTTCAGTTTGGTAGCTTCAAAAATTGTGCAATAAATTGTGTAGTGTTACTTAGGAAGTGTACTATTTAGGAAAAATATGTTCTTGACATTTACAGTAGAAATTTTTGAAGATTTAAATAGAGATTTTAAATGTGCTTTTGAATGCATACAAATTTGTTTATATTATATCTAGAGTTCCTTTGCTCCAAAAATTATGAAATTATTGTGGTAAGCTATTCTTGTCATGTATGAACTCTGGTAAAAATTTGAAGATCAGTGCATGTGTATATTTGTAGTTATAGATTTTTCTTTTATAATTAGGAGATCCTTGTGTGAATTTTTATAAATTATTTAGGAATCCAGTATTCATGAAATTTGTTGGAGGTTATCCTAGTACCATAAGTATGCTAAGAAAAATAGGAAATCTATTGCTTGACACTTTTCACTAAGGTTTTCTATTTATGCTATTTCAAGCCTTGCTGCCTTGTCATTTTTGTATAGGATGTTTTACTTGGCAAAATGGCATGAAATTTTTACAGTAGTCTATTGGTAGCACTAGTAAGCCACTGTAATTTTCTGAGAATTTATGATGCACATTTGGTATAGGTTTATTATTTAACCTATGGGTTCAAATAAAATAATAAAGGCATTTAAATAAATAGTTTGGGCTTCACCATTATGTTTTCTTGGATGTATTTGGTATGCTTAAACTGTTGGTAGACTTTTGGTCATAAATATTTGAATACTTATATGAAGTAGAAGTATTGTTACTTTATAATGCGGATTGGAATAGTTTCCGGACAGATTCTGGAGTTTGCTAAGTTGAATGATAGAGATGATGTTTGCTGTAAAAATGGTTAATAACAAAGTTGTAGATAATTTGACAAGCTTTCCAGAAAGTCCAGGATCACTGCATTTGGATTAGTAAAACTCCTGTTATGAGTAAAACAAGTAGCTGCTGTTTGGTGATATAGTAGATGCATCGTGGAAGTAGTAATTAAATAATCGAGAAGAGATATGCACCTACTCAATAAACATAATGCACTTGATAACATATATGCATTCATAATACTTATGCCATATTCATGCATCTAGGATCGGAGGAAGAAATAACGTTGCTGGAATTCAAGAAGCGAGAGGAAGGGGACTAGCAGAGATTCCGCAAGCCGTAGCTCCCGGGCGTGGGAGCGTAATCTCAGAGCTTCGAAGTGTCCCGATCACCGCCTCTACTTCCTTTCGAAGGAGGCAAGCCCCGAGCATTGTAAGTCTCCCAAAGATTTTACAACAATGATTACTTAACTACTTATGATTGATGCATTAGGTTATAAGAGTTGAATGGAACCACTTGATGCATATACATTCCTTGTCCAAATTTATTACACCTTTAACCGTATAGGTCCGTGGATCGAATATATGCTTAGCCATGCTTAGACCGGTAGAAGTCGGGTGATTTCTGTCACCGCGAGATATAAGTGGATACCGAAGCACGGTTGGTTATAATTGCTATCGTGGAAAAGAACCATGGTTAATGTAAATGGAGATCGGCGGGATGTCGATAGAGAAGCAACAAGACATGGAGGTCTTGGGTGTGGATCTATCCTCGCCTCAGGTCGATTATTAAGGACCATACCGTTGTTGGTGCTTCGACAAGATTGAACGCATGCCTCTCACTTAGCTGGCCGGATAACTCGCTCCGACCGCAAAGCCGAGTAATTCAACTCAGTGCCGGGACCCATTCTATTAAAGCTCCTTCCGGGAACGATCGATCGAGCCCAAGGGCAAAGCTAGGCCTGAACGCCCCGGCATCCGTGTTCCAGACAGCGGCGCGCGGTACGGACCCACGAAATGTGTACCGACGAGTTGTACCAAAGGTGACCTAAGGCTATCGTGGCTGGTAGACCTGGGTTTGTGTTAGGAATAAATTCCCAGCTGGTTGAAATCGATTCAAATCGCCGTCTCTCCCGGATAGTGAGAAACTTAGCTAGTCCCAACATCGTAGTAACTGTGTTATGGAACATGATGGTTCAAATGAATATGGAATTACAATACCTGCTATGGTTACTATTGTATGCTTTTAAATGGATATACCACATGTTTGGCACAGGATAGTTGCTAATCTAGAGATGGATAGTTTTAAATAATTGATAAAGGAATCCTAATTGTACAATAAGTCATTTGCTTTTTATGCAAAATGTCGCCAAGCTATCTCCACTTATACAGCCTTGCATAATCCTTGGAGTCATTTTATTTCTGGTTTATGACGGGTAAGTCTAGCTGAGTACCTTCTCGTACTCAGGGTTTTATTTTTCCCATGTTGCAGATGGCACTGTATATCATGGTTATTGCAAGAGTTGCTTCTATCCCGCTGTGGATGAGGAGTAAGCCTTGGGCAGGCTTCTTATTAATCCTTCTACATGCTTTTGTGGACCATGATCGTATCTTGGCACTGTACTAAACTATGTTGGAAACGTTACTTTCAAACTTAATTTGCTTCCGCTTTTATCTATCAAACTCGGTTTGTAATAACTTTTATTTGTACTCTGATGGAACAAGGTATCTGTGAACTTTATGTAATATGTGGCATGTATGTTGAATCATGTACGATCTTGGTTGTTGTAAATCGTTTATCGAGACCCGTCGTGGTACTCGACGGACTACCGGGTTTATATGGGTTCAAGTATGACAGTGCGACCGCTTGTGGGCTGCCATTGTACTTGTACTCTTATAAATTGGTCGGTTCTACGACAGTTGTGCTCAATTACTTTGGATGAAGGCTACTTTGAGTGACTTTGGAATCAAATTCAAGCAAGTGCCATTGCTACATGACAATGAGAGTGCTGTAAAGCTCGCTAACAACCCAGTTCAACATTCAAGAACAAAGCATATTGATGTCCGCCATCATTTCATAAGAGATCACCAACAAAAAGGGGACATTTACATTGAGAGTGTGGGCACCGAAGATCAACTTGCCGATATTTTCACCATGCCACTTGATGAGAAGAGGTTTTGCAAGCTAAGGAATGAATTAAACATACTTGACTTCTCCAATATGTGTTGATGCACCCCCATTATATGACATGCCTCTCCTTCGAGCAATTCAAGGTAAAAATTGATTGGCATGGCATACATCCTTGCTAAGGACATGATTAGTGCATCTAGACATCTTTTGCATTTCAAATAGGCTCATTCAAGAAAATCAAATGAATTTGATGCTTGTATGGTACCACTATTGCTTGTATGTTTAAAATGATCTAGTGGTAGCATATGACATGTTTGTGGGCTTGTAAACCTAGTGTTTGATCTATAAAATGAGCTATAAGTGTTTAACTCAACATGGTACAAGATAACCCTTATTTAGAGGTGTGAAGAAGCTTGTCCTTGGATCAAACCGAGTTAATTATCTTTTGCAAGTAATCTAGATTGAATCAAATTGGGAAAATGATCCTCATCTCACATGATTTCACCCCAACCTATCTATAATTTGAGTTCACCTTTTGTGCTAATTGTTGACAAAGAGGGAGAGAAACAAAGATATGCATGATAGGGGAGTATTTGACATAGGGGGAGAGATATGAGATATATGATAAAGGAAAGGGATCAATTAAAATTTTGAGCACACAAGTAGGGGGAGCAAGCTCATAAACTTGTATGTTGCATTTGAATGTGCATTTCATATATTTGCTTGCATGGCACAAGTTTTAAAATCTCAATATCCATGCTTGTGTGGTGTATGCTAGTTATATGCTTAAATGATGAAATGAAAAACTAGCATGCATAGGTAATCTAGTGACTTTATTTCCAAGTGGTATCAAACTAAAGTAACTAGACTTATGTTCATCATATGGAAACTAGACCCTTGCTTGTAATATTGATCTCATGAGGTATTCTAGTTTTTGTGAATGTCTAGTTACAAATGGTGCTAAGGATGGTATATTGGTGCACTCCGATTGGTATCACGCTTCAAAGGTCCATCTCTTATACCTTAGCATCATTTGGTAGAAATTGTCTCCTATATTTCCTATCTAAGCATATGTGCAAGCTACAATCCAAACTCTTAGCACATATGAAGGGGGAGCAATTGCTACCATATGGGATTCATGAAACTTGTCCATATTCTTTTACACATGGTAAATATGCTTGGGAAAGCAACATGGATTCATCTAAAATTCAATTCATATCTTTGTGAAAGGGTTGTCATCAATTACCAAAAAGGGGGAGATTGAAAGCTCTAGTTTGGTTTTGGTTAATTGATGAAACCCTAAGTGCTAACCTAGTTTATCAAGGTGATTATGAGATAGGTAGCACTACTCCAAGTGATGAAGCAATAATGAAGATCATGACAATGGTGATGGCATGGTGATGATCAAGTGCTTGAACTTGGAAAAGAAGAAAGAGAAAAACAAAAGGCTCAAGGCAAAGGTATAAATTGTAGGAGCCATTTTGTTTTAGTGATCAAGACACTTAGCGAGTGTGATCACATTTAGGATCGATAGCCGTACTATTAAGAGGGGTGAAACTCGTATCGAAATGCGGTTATCAAAGTGCCACTAGATGCTCTAACTCATTGCATATGCATTTAGGATCTAGTGGAATGCTAACACCCTTGAAAATGTTTGTGAAAATATGCTAACACATGTGCACAAGGTGATACACTTGGTGGTTGGCACATTTAATCAAGGGTGGTGAAGTTTGGGTGCAAGGGTAAGAAACTCCACCGGCGGAGTGTCCGCCCATAGAGTGCGGACAGTCCGATGGTGCCACTGGTGCCCTACATAGAGAAGACAAAGGTCACTGTATGTGACCGGACGCTGGTCTCGGTTGGACCGGAGCATCCGGTTAGTGGCAGCAGAGGGCGCATGTTTCTATCTTCGACCGAACGCGGGCGCTAAAACTGACCGGACGCTGGCAGGGTGTGTCCGGTCAGTGCTGATGTATGCTGACGTGAGGCGTACATAGGAGACGTTGTGTGACCGGACACTGGGTGAGTTCGGTCGGGCATGACCGGACGCATCCGGTCGTGAAATATCGTGTTTGGAACCTTACTAGAAATGACCAGACGCTGGGGTCCAGCGTTCGGTCACTTTCTAACTGACACGTCCGGTCATCTCTTGACCATTGAGATCGGGCGATCGACATTTGAAGTCGATGACACGTGGTGAAGATCTGAGGACCAGACGCTGGGGTCCTGCCTCCGGTCAATATGACCGGAGCGTCCGGTCACCCCGTGTTGTGCCCAGTGAAGGGGTACAATGGCTCTATTTCATGGTGGCTTCTATTTAAGCCTCATGGCCGGCTCGAGATCACTCTCTTGGCCATTTTCATTGACATAGCAACCTTGTGAGCTTAGCCAAAGCCCTCCCACTCATCTCCATCATTGATTCATCATCATTGTGAGATTGGGAGAGAATCCAAGTGCATTGCTTGAGTGATTGCATCTAGAGGCACTTGGCATTCGTGTTTCGCTGCGGGATTCACTTGTTACTCTTGGTGGTTGCCGCCACCTAGATGGCTTGGAGCAGCGAGGATCGTTGAGCGGAGGTTGGTGATTGTCTTCGGCTCCGATCGTGGTGATTGTGAGGGGAGTTATACCTTCCCCGGCAGAGTGCCGAAAGGTAACTCTAATATATTGCTCGTGTCATTGAGTTACCTCACTTGTGGGTAGGTTCTTGCGGTGTCCAATCGTGTGGATGAGGTTTGTGAAATAGCTCTTAGCCGCCGAACCACCAAGTGTTGGTCGACACAATGGGGACTAGCGTGTTGGCAAGCACGTGAACCTCGGGAGAAAAATTGATTGTCTCTTGTCATTTGTATTCTCCCAGTGATTGGTCATATCTTCATCTTGTGATTGGTTCACTCTCCGACGTGGTGGTATAATCGTATCACTTACTCTTTTACATTTCCGCAAACTAGATATAGCAAGCTCTTTAGTGTAATTAGAATTGAGAGCTTGCCTTGTGCTTTAATTTTATCTAGTGGAGCTCTTTAGTGTAGCATTTGTGAGAGCTCTTAGTGAGTAGTGATCAAGTAAATTGTGTGCCCATTAATCATTGCTACTAGAATTGTTGAATAGGTGGCTTGCAACCCTTGTAGAGCTAGAGCAAGTTTGCATTACGCTATTTGTCTTACTAATCAAATTGCTCTAGTTGATTTGTAGAATTTTAAATAGGCTATTCACCCCCCTCTAGAAATATTAGGATCTTTCAAGTGGTACCACGTCGCTGATGCTGGAGCCGTTACTCTCAACATCATCATCCATGAGGTCGAGGAAACAGGTGGAAGCATAGCTCGCCATCCCCACAAATTCGGACGTGAGAGGGGGCGGCGCCGGCATCCTTCGGAGCCCCTGGGCATACACATCCACGGGGGACATGAGGTCGTAGGGGAACCAGTCGCATAGCGGTCGTGGTAGGGACAACGACGTCCCTCCGGATAATCGGTAGAAGATAGCAAATAGTGAGTAAATAACAGTATAAACATTACTCACAGTGGTGTTTGAGCAGAGCGTTTGCTCGGAATGAAGCGTAGGCACCTCATCATTGAAGTCATCGTGCGTCCTAGAGCCAATCCGATGGGCGTCGGAACAAGTGCCTCCTTGCAGAGGTGTAGTACGCCGAGCCGGTCGGCAATGAAGTCCAGGCTTCCAAAGAGGAAGGCCTGGAATGGCTCGAAGATGGGCAGAACCCACATCCCCACAGGTGGGAGTGTAGGAAACTCCAATGAGCCGAAGCGAGTCATTTCGCTTGAGCCCACCATGGTGAAGGTGGAGGAAAAGTGGGCCATCCGATGACCAAAAAGTGTTGAACGTACAACGTCTTTCCCACGAACGGCGCCAACTGTCGGTGCAGAAAGTGACCAACACGTAAATATTTGTAGTTTTGCCATACGTTGTGATTAGATGTGGCCTAACACTCAATGACACAGGGTTTATACTAGTTCAGGCAACATGCCCTACATCCAGTTTGAGTCGGTTGGTGACTTTATTCCTGAGTCTAGGTGCTCGAAGTTTGCAGTGGGGTTACAAACGAGAAGGAGAGAGATGGGGGTACAAGAGGTCCGGTCAGACTCTAGTCTAAAGGGTCAAGAGTGATGGGAGCCCCGCTATGTGCTAAGTGTTCGAGCGTGTGCTCGGTATAACCTTAGAGTGTCTAAAGTTATAGAGGGGGAATCGATGTAGGTGAACTAATTGATCTGAATCAACTGAGTTCTGTTGGAGGTAGCACATCCCCTTTATAGATGAAGGGGATGGCTTTACAAGAGAGAGTACGTATGCTAAGTCTTGTTGCCCATGCCATTGGGTACAAGATGATTGTAGGTACCCATAACACTGTTAATGTCACTGTTGAATGTCAGATGCATGTGGGAGGTTACGTCGTCTTCTTCCGGCATAGCAGATGTCGGTGCCTGCTATACTGTTGATGCCCAGAGGTATGTAGGGTGTTTTTACCATGTTCACCTAGTATGGTAAATGTTGGCGCCCACAATATTGTAGATGCCTAGAGGCATATGGGGGAGCCTTACCGTATTTGTCTGGTATGGGAGTTGATGGTACCCACAACACTGTAAGGGAAATGTCAGCGCCTACAACACTGCTTGGGTTCTGTCATGCTAGGGAGGTCGCAGGGTACTGTCCTATAGGTGTACAGGGTATGGTCCTCGGTATTGTGGTTGACTTGAGTACCCTGCCTTGCTTTCTCCATTCGTTTCCTGGTCCTTTTTGAGCGGGCGTCCCTGGTCGGTTGGTCCCAGTTGCCTCTGATTGCGCCAGTTGGAGAGGAGCTATAAGCAGGGGTTCGGCGCATCCCCGGTTGGAGAAGCGGGTTGGAGTCGGAAGTGATGTTTGGCCAGGCCTTCCGGTCGGAGAGACCGTCTGAAAGTGGGCTGGAGATCAAAGCGAGCGTTCTGGTCAGAGAGGCGGGCCAGAGTCAGAAGCGGGCGCTGATCCTCCTTGGCCAGGCCTTCCGGTCTTAGATTGGATCGCCCTTCTATCCTATCATTTAGGTACTTGGGCTGGCCCAAGAGTTGCGTGTTGGTTCGCAACGTTTGTCTACTAGGCTGAGCCTTTGCTGGGGAGCCGGTCTATGAGGGACCCCGAGTTTATGAACCCAACCCCATCATAAACCAAAAATAAAGTGACACCAAGGAGTATGCAAGGCTTTATAGGTGGAGCTAGCTTGACAACATTTTGCATAAAAGCCACTAGTTGAACTATACATTTTATAATTCGGTAACCAAGTTAATTATAGCTATTCATCTCTAGATTAGCAACTAACCTGTGCCAAACATATGGAATATCATTTAGTAACATGCAATAGTAACCATAGCCGGTCTAACATTTCCGTATTCATCATAACCATCAAATTCCATCAATTAATGCTACTTTGTCGCTGCTCAGTCAAGTTCTCACTATCCGAGAGAGACAGCGATTCGCATCGATTCCTACCCTGTTGGGGAATTTATTCCTAACACAAACCGAGGCACACCCACGCTAAGGTAACCTCAGGTCACCTCTGGTACAATTCAGGTACAATCGCGGGTCCAATCAGCGCCGCACCCTCAAAGATTCTATCAATCTACTAGGAACATCGAGACTCAAACCCGCCCTTGGACTCATGCCATTAGCTCTCTGCACATCCTTACTGCCTCCACTATGCGCACTTCCACTTATCAAGGCCTGGCCTAAATTGAACTACTCGGCTTCACGGTCGTATCATCGGATCTGGCCAGCTAAGTGCTAGGCATGCGTTCAATATGACATGAGGACGTACAACGAATCGGTCCTTAATCGACACAAACGGGGATAGATAGGCACCCAAGACCTCCATGCCTTGTTGCTTCTCTATCATGATCCCGCCCGGTCTCCTTTATTCCTTGACACATGGTTATTTCCACGCTAGCAAATATAGCCAACCGTGATTAGTTATCAGCCTATATCATGCAGGTGACAGGTAATCACTCGACTTCTACCGACTGAGCATGGCTAAGCATATATTCAATCCTAGACCTACATAGTATTCAAGATATATATATATATATATATATATATATATATATATATATATATATATATCTGGAGAAGGAAGATAAATGCAGCAAGTGGTTCCAATCAACTCCTAGTACTTAATGCATCAACATAAAAGGACTCAAGTTGATAGTTTGAAAACATAGGAGGCTTAGAATGCTCCGGGGCATGCCTAGGATCCAACACTAGGTTAGTGTTTGTTAGATGACACTTTCTTGGCAAGCATCTCCCATCTCAGCACTTGCTTAGTCCTTCCGTCTTCTGGGTTCACCAAACTCCATCTTCGGGTTCGGCTCCAACATCACGTCCTTCACGTGGTTTTATCTAGTGTACCTAGATGAGATGCAAGATGCAAGTGCATGAATATGAAGAATGGTCATATCATATTGATTTAAGCACTAGAGAGCAAGTCTTTCAACTAAGTAACTAGGGCTACATAATTTAGAGCATGCACCAGCAACATCAAGAATGGGCAATCAACTTAAGTGCATACACAGAATTTGGACAGCAGTACAGTAGTCGTGTGTTTCAACCATAACTAGAGTTACAATCATTCAATAAAAGTGATCTTGGACTTTATGGAAAGATAATGAAATTGTCTACAACTTTGTTAATCATTCCAAAAGGTAAATCATAGGTTAACATGATCAAATATGCCAATATCTCAGGTCTGTACCGATTAGGACAGAAAACTAACATTAACTTCAAAAATGTATAACTGGAGTTCTAATCATCCAACAAGCATGATCCTTAACTTTATAGAAATATTATTAAGTTATATACAACTTTATTATTATCATATTTAGGTGATTCAATAGTTATTTGGCCTTAAACACACAAAGCAACAATTCTATTCAAAACATGGATAGAATCTGACACGCAACTTCAGACAGCAATAAGTTGAGTTCTAGATTTCACAACAAGGTGGTTCTAGACTTTTTAGAAATATTAGCAAACCATTCACAACTTTGTTAAAAACACCACAAGCTAATTCCAAAGTTAACTAGGTCAAACATCACAAAGAAGACATCTCTATCCAGATTAGGACATAATCTATCACTCCACTTCACAAGCTCATAACTGGAGATTTAGACCACCAAAAGCGGTGATCTTTAACAATTTGGAAATCTCATGAAAAACAATACACTTCTTCTATTATCTCCAAGACATGATTCAAAGCTTAGCTAAGTCAAACAACACAATCATTCAAATCTATACAGAGAGCATGCAAAACATAACAGGGAAATTATAAAATCTATAGCTCCTTATTATCATGCCTATGGTCAAGAAAATTTAACACAAGCTATAATATGGAGTTACCTACAACTTTGGTATTCACCATATTCACAGAAAACAACATTTGCATCACGAAGTTACCATCACAACAGAAAATGCACATGCAGCCATTTCAGAAAGTAGCAATTTGATGTTTCACATGTTTTGCTAACAAAGAGCATGCACACATGAGCCATTCAAGAACTTCAACCACCACTGACATACTTAGCAACACTTTATTGAACCCAAATCACTCAAAGCATCACCAAATACAATTACAAGCTTTATCTACAATTATGCTTTTATTAATCCTTTCTTCAAATAAACATATATATAAATTTTAGTGATGTATGAGAACAACTAGTTTAGGGTTGAGTTTTTTATGAGTTGTAGATGTTATCAAAACATGGCTACTGTACAAATTTCATATGCTCAGGTTTTATAATTTAATTACTATGAAAAAGACAAATTACCATTGCAAGAAAACATGTAAAAGCAAGATAAATCTAAAGATCATTATTTTCTATAAACACATAGCCATATTATATGTTATTATGGTAGCACAACATCATACAAAGGTAGTGGAACCACATTTTCCATTTTTACACCTACATAAAAATTATAACTTATTTAAAACCATTTATCAAGCAATAAACAAGTTAAATCAATAAATCAATCATACTGCATCAAATTACCATCAAATGTTTACCACAACACACACATAGCATCAGGAGACTACCATAAAAATTTCACTACAATTGGAGCACTACATTTAGATATGAGAATGTTTAATATTATCTATTTAACAAGATTAAATCAAAACATGATAAAAACAGTACACAACTAGCATGTTTAATATTTTTTCAGCTAGAGAGTGTCATCACAAGACCAACACAACTAGAATCACAATTTTTGGACTTCTATAATTCAAGATATGAATCTAACCAACTTAAAAGCATTTCTAAAAGCATCTTTAAAGAATATTTTACACGGCACATAAACATGCATGAAGCAGTACATTTTATAGATCTATCATGTAGAGCATTTCATAACAAAGCTAACAAAATTAGTTTCACTATTTTTGGAGCTCCCTGGCATTAGATATCGAATTTCAAAGATTTAGCTGATTAATGCATAAAAGAAATGGAAAAGGAAAACTACGTTTGCACCTAGGCCCCTGCAAGAAACTTTAATTAAACCAAGCAAACAAGTCCAAATTACACTATTCATATGAGTATATGGGTTTTCACTTCACCGCCTTCTCTTCTATTCGAGTGTGAGGCCCTTCTTCTTCTCCAACAGGCAGACAACAGGGGAGGACGTCGGGCTGGCCGGCTTCCGGTCAAGGAGTGGTTGGCGATGGGGGGGGTGAGGCCGCTGTGGTGGCGTAGTGGCAGGCCTCACCCGCAGGATGCCCCAGCTCAGCTTGCGATGGCCAGAGGCCGGCTGGCCATGGAGGCGGGCGGTGCCGATGGCTGGTGCTCCGACGACGACGAACTATGGGCGGTGGGAGGCCGAGGAAGTGGAGCACCAGAGGCGGAAAGGAGTGGGGAGGGTGGTAGGTCTCTTAGCTCGGGCAAAGGAGCACTGGGGAGCGAGAGCAGGCGATGGCAGGGAGCTTTGCTTGGCCGGCAATGGCGCTCGCCGTGGTAGTAGAGTGGAGGAGGGCGATGGCATGGGCGAGGGAGGAGTGGGGAGCGCTCTCTGGCTTCTCCAAAACACAAGACGGAGCAGCAGGGACGTAGAGGCACGTGGCATGGAGGTGGGGCGCTGCTGCCCTCCATGGTGGCCACGCGCCCATTTCAGCGAACAGGTGGCGGGCGCGGTCCAGCACGTCTTGGAGGTTGTTTTCGCATATTCTGGGTAGATTCAGATCTTGGTCACAAAACAAAATATCTTCTTCTCTGGCTGCTCTACAAACTTGCTTAAGGACAGTCGGCCATTAGAGCTCCTTTACCATGGATATTTAAGCCTCAAGTTGATAGCGTTAGCGGCTTAAACCCGATTAATCTTGTCCGGCTTTGATCTCAAATTCTCGGCCAAAACTTGGTCAAACGGACTCCAACTTTCTCTGAGCCCTTCTCTGATGAATTAGCTCCAACTTTTATATTTGGATCAACTTGATTTGCTTAATAAAAATCCAAGAACGCGAGATGCCAATCATCGTTGCCACTAAACTTTGACTTAGAATATTTTTTGGGCTACAAAACAGCACTGAGTTGATTCTTGAGAGCCCTATTTGACTAAATTAGGGAATAAACTAGCTCTTGACCTTTAAACAAAGTTTGTAGCACACAAACTTAACTACAACTTTTATTTAAGGTCAAACCTTAGAACTGGTGCATAAGTCAAAGCTTTACATTGGTCAAAGCAATAACTTGATTAACACTTAAACCAGGGTTTTTAGCCAATTGAGACATTTTTTTGATATCTGCGCAACATGAACGCTTCATAACTTTTGTTGTAGAGCTCAATTAGAGTTCTTTGGGCAATGTTGCAAGGTTTGGTTGATGACCTATAATTCCATTCACTTAATAGTGCAATTCAAGCAAGAATGTAACTCATCGTTTCATGTGACTTTTTGGCTCCAAACTTCATGAAACTTTTTCAATCATCAATGTGGGTGAAAATTGAGGTGAGGCACATGAAAGAAGCATCTTTGACATCACTTAGGTATATATCTTAAAAGGGCCAACATGTAAGCAAAGGTGTGTTGTCCAAGTTTAAGTTGGGGCTCATTCTTAGAGAGTTGATCCCAACACCTTTGTCACCACTTACAAGTTTGAACTAGAGCTCTTGGTTACTACTGAACTTACCATGTTGGAGCTCAAACCCACTACTTAACTCGTGACTAACACCCGGGTGTTACAAAACTCCACCACCACAACCCTTGCCCAAGCATGCTAGACCCTTTGCTTTCAATGCTCACTACATGCTTAGAAAGGATTCTAGTGGAAAGATGAAAGTCATGTTCTTAGGTCCACCAAACAAGAATAGGCTTAAGCAAATTTGGGTTGCTAAGTCACTAGTTGAGAAAGTCAAGGGCCCTCATCAAGTTTGGGTCCCTAAACAATAAGCTTGATCTCTTGTGTGTGTAGGTGAACTACAAGACCGGTGGAAGTCATTGGGTTATTGATAGTGGTTGCACTCAACATATGACCGATGATCCTTGTATGTTCACCTTACTAGATGAAGATGTGGATGGTCAAGAAAGAATTACATTTGGCGACAATTCAAAGGGCAAAGTACAAGGGTTCGGCAAAGTTGCAATATCAAATGATCACTCAATATCAAATGTGCTATATGTTGCTTCATTGAGCTTCAACTTGCTATCCGTTGGTCAATTGTGTGATCTTGGCTTTCAATGTTTGTTCACCGAGAAGGAAGTGGTTGTGTCAAAGAAAGATGATGATCAAGTTGTATTCAAGGGCTTTAGATACAACAACCTATATCTAGTGGATTTCACCTCCGAAGATGCAAACTTGAAGACATGTTTGTTCACCAAAACATCACTTGGGTGGCTTTGGCATAGAAGACTTACACATGTTGGGATGAGCTCACTCAAGAAGTTAATGAAGAATGAGTTGGTGATTGATTTGAAGGATGTGAAATTTGAGAAGGATAAGCTTTGTAGTGCATGTCAAGCCGGCAAGCAAGTTGCAAACACTCATCCAACCAAAGCTTACATGTCAACAAGAGTGCTAGAGTTTCTCCATATGGATCTATTTGGACCAACAACTTATAAGAGTTTGGGAGGCAACCTCTATTGTCTTGTGATAGTTGATGACTACTCTAGATACACTTGAGTGTTCTTCCTTCATGACAAGACCGAAGTTGTGGCATGTTTCAAGAAGTTTCCCAAGAGAGCACAAAATGAATTTGAAGTGAAGCTCAGGAAGATAAAAAGTGACAATGGGAAAGAATTTGACAACACAAACATTGAAGCATATTGTGATGAAGTTGGGATCAAGCATGAGGTCTCCGCAACCTACACTCCTCAATAAAATGGTGTAGTAGAGAGAAAGAACTGGCCACTAATCACTCTTGCAAGAACAATGCTTAATGAGTACAACAGACCTCAATATCTATGGGCGGAAGCTATCAACACCGCATGCTATGCATCCAACCACCTATTTCTTCAAAAGTTTCTTGGCAAGACCCCTTATGAGTTGCTCAATGGAAAGAAGCCAGACATCTCATTCTTTTGGGTGTTTGGTTGCAAATGCTACATCTACAAGAAGCAACAACATCTAGGGAAGTTCCAAAGACATTGTGATATTGGTTTTCCTATTGGTTACTCATTGAAGTCCAAAGCATATAGAGTATTCAACCATGCCACCGCCTTGGTAGAAGAAACATATGATGTGGAGTTTGATAAATCTAACGGCTCCCAAGGAGCACATGAGAATCATGATGATGTAGGTGATGAACCATTGACGGAGGCCATGAAGAACATTTCGGTTGGAGACATCAAGCCTAAAGATGATGAAGATGAAGTACATGTGATTGATCCACCCTCTTCATCAATTGTGCCACAAGATGATGACAAAGATGGGAGAGTAGAAAAAGAAGACACTCATGTCTCCCATGATCAAATGGTGGTGCAAGCACAAGATGTTGATGCTCCATAACCTCCTCCTCAAGTGGTTGATAAAAGAAATTCACCTCTACTTCAAGCACATCCTCAAGATCTCATCATAGGGAGTCCTTCAAAGGGTGTAATGACTCGCTCTCAAAAACTTGCTTCATTTGTTGAACATCACTTGTTTGTTTCTTGCATTCAACCTAAGAACGTACAAGAAGCTCTTCAAGATCTGGATTGGATAAATGCCATGCATGATGAATTGAACAACTTCACCCACAATGAAGTTTGGACACTTGAAGAGCGACCACAAGACGCAAGAGTCATAGGAACAAAGTGGGTGTTCCACAACAAGCAAGATGATCAAGGCATTATTGTGAGGAACAAGGCAAGGTTAGTTGCAAAGGGGTTCTCTCAAGTTGAAGGGTTAGATTTTGGAGAGACCTTTGCACCAGTTGCAAGACTTGAAGTCATTCGTATCCTCCTTGCATATGCATCGCATCATGAAATAAAATTATATCAAATGGATGTTAAAAGTGCATTTTTAAATGGCTTCATAAATAAACTAGTCTATGTTGATCAACCTCTCAGGTTTGAAGACCCTAGATATCCTAATCATATTTATAGGGTGATTGCGCTATATGGGCTAAAGCAAGCCCCAAGAGCTTGGTATGAGTGTCTTTGGGATTTTCTCATTGAGAAGGGCTTCACCATTAGGAAGGTCGACACCACACTATTCACCAAGAAGCTTGATGGAGAGATCTTCATTTGTCAAGATTATGTTGATGATATCATATTTGGCTCAACAAATGAAGACTATTATAAAGAGTTTGGTGAATTGATGTCAAAGGAGTTCGAGATGTCTATGATTGAAGAGCTTCCATTCTTTCTTGGTTTTCAAGTCAAGCAAATGAGAGAAGGGATTTTCATGTTTCAAGAAAAGTATACCAAGGATCTTCTCAAGAGGTTCAAAATGGATGAATGTAAGCCAATCAAGACACTAATGCCATCTAATGGACATCTCGACCTAGATGAGGGAGGTAAATCGGTTGATCAAACTCTCTACCATTCTATGATTGATAGCTTGTTATATTTGACCGCATCTAGGCCCAACATCATGTTTAGTGTGTGTATGTGTTCTAGATTTCAAGCTAGTCCTAAGGAAGCTCACTTAGTTGCCACTAAAAGAATCCTTAGGTACTTTAAGCACACACCAAGCATTGGCCTTGGTATCCCAAATGAGCTACATTTCAACTAGTTGGCTATTCCGATTTGGATTGTGCTGGTTGCAAAATTGATAGAAAAAGCACATCCGGAGGGTGCCACTTGCTTGGTAGATCACTAGTGACTTGGACCTCTAAGAAGCAAAATAATGTGGCTTTGTCCACTGCCAAGGCGGAGTACAATGCTGTGGGTGTTTGTTGTGCACAAATTCTTTACATGAAGCAAACTCTTCTAGACTATGGTGTAGTTCTAGAAACGATATCTCTTTTGTGTGACAATGAGAGCACGGTAAAACTTGCTAATAACTCAGTTCAACACTCTCACACCAAGCACATAGATATATGTCATCACTTTCTTAGAGATCATGTTGCTAAAAATGATATATCACTAGAAGGTGTAAGGACCGAGGATCAATTGGTGGATATCTTCACAAACCGTTAGATGAGGCTACCTTTTGTCGGTTGAGGAATGAGCTCAATGTGCTTGACCTAACTAACTTCACTAAAAAATGAGCTTGTGTTGTCCTTTGCATTGCATTGTAATATAAAACATGTTTAATTTTTAGTAATGCACTTAGGGCTTGTCTAACATGGTTAAGATTACCGCCGCAAAGCGTGTGAAAATGCTTAACCTTGGATCAAACTTGACAAGCAACTAGATTTACTTTTCTTGTATTGCATTGCATATGCATGTGTGTTGCTTTGTCGGTTCTTTTCATTTAAGTTTTGAGCACCCGCTGTGTTCGTCCACAAATAGGGAGAGCATTTGAAGCTCCTAATGGTTGAAATCCCTATTGTCTGGCCACATGGTGCTTCTCGCCCCTTTTTATCACTTATTTTCATAAAAAGATACATAGCCTAAGGCAAAATATTTTGAAATTTTTGAGGGTTTGAGAGTTCTCTCATATCAGTTCCAATTGGTGGTTATTTGCGTCTTATTTGAATTGGATCTTGATTGGGAGAAAGTGTCACGAAGGAAGAAGGAGGATCTACTGCTAGAAGAGGACCAGACGCAGCACCTGACTCAAGACCAGACTCTCCATTTGCAGTGTCCGATTAGTGCTCTATGGATCTGATGCATGAACAATCACCATGCCGCGTCCAGTGTTAAGTCTATGCAGCATTCGATCATTACGTGGTGTTTCAGAGAAGAAGACCGGACTATAGGTTGCATTCGATCATCATAAAATGGATGCATCAGGTCATGTTAGGAGCCTTTCTAGTGCTCTCTATATGTGACCTAACTCTGAGGATGCAGTGTTAGGTCGTCTCCATGTGTGCGTCTGATCGCAACAGTGGAAGTGCAATTGCTTTCAAAATCTGGATTACACGTGGGGCCCACACTTCCCTTTTCGGCAATCTCCTATGCTCACTCTCTTATTGTCAAATGGGGCCGTGCTATCTCCCTTTCCCAAATCAGAACCACCATGCTCTCTCTCTGTCCCATGTGCCACCGCCCGTACCGCTCATGCAACCCTAGCCACCATGCTCGCCACTCCAGCCACCGCGCGCCGTTACTGGCTCTGGCCGACTCATCTGCGCGCCTACGCACTGTACCACCACCGCAGCCACCCATTCACCCCATGATCGTGCCACTCTCACACCCATGTTCTACTGTGCCCCTGCTCAGCACAACGAGGGCAGTCGCCACTGCCGCCGGGATCCACTACCTCCACCGGTCGTGCCATCTCCTTACTCGACCATGGTAACTCAGTGCTCATGTTTCCGATGTCTAGAGCTCTGTGTATGGCATTTCCTTGGTCCACTACCAATTCCTCTAGGGTGAGCACTCTGCCTGCTCCCTAAGTGCTCGACATAATACCTCTACCAGTCTAGCACATGTTCTTGATTCTTTCCTCGGCTACTTTCGCTTGTAGATCCCTTGTTGTGATTGTGTGGTGCCCCGACATGCTCACTTATCACCTTTTCATAGGTCTCGGCTATGATCTAAGGTAGCAAGCCATCTCCTCTTCTTATCAACTAATTGCTTGCTTATTCTAAGGACCATCACTCCTCTAGAATATAATGTTGCTTATGTATACTTCCTATTCTATCTTGTGCAGCGAGTTTGGGGGCAGCAAGTCAGTGCTTGGTTTGTGTTTTAGTGGCAGATAAACTCGGGGCCAAGCCCATGAGTATGGATTGAGGTCAAGCCTCAGTGAGTGTTAGCTGACAGTGATTGTCAGTGCTAAGTGGCAATTGTTTTTCAATGGATCTCTCAGATGATGGGCAGTTGATTGTTAGTGGTAGTGGTTCTCTGAGTCAAAGGGGAGTATTTGCTTGATTGCTTGATTAGTGTCATTTGATCTCTTGCAGTGGTAGTATGGCTTGGTGCAAGAATGTCGGGGGTGGTCCCAACGATTAAGAGAGGCGTCCTCCTCATCTAACAGCAAAAGAGAAGGACAAGGGGCCAAAGAAAGTGATTGCAAAGAAAAAGCAGAAGAGAGATGACATAGAGGCAGAGAGGGCAGCAGCAGTGGCAGCGGCAGCTGAGCGTGCTGAGAGAGGTGGCAGAGGCAGTGGTGTTCGTATTGGTGATTAGTTATCACCAGCTCAAAGGGCCACAGTGGAGGAGTTTGAGGCTTGACGTGGTAGTCCACGTGGTACTATCATGCTTGGAGGTTAGCGTGTGTCTCTAGAGGATGCACTAGAGGGTACTCGTGTGGAGGAGATTGAGACCCAGGAGGAGACCCAGCAGCCCCAAGAGGGGGTAGAGTAGTAGTAGGAGCAGCCACTACAACACTCAGGTCATGTTCGTACTTAGGTGACACCTAGGTCAGAGACACTGAGGTGTGGTTCTCGGCCACCTCCTAGACCATGAGTTCCGCCGCTAGTGGAGCACTTAGACTTGAGGGCAGCCATAGCTCGATAGGTTCAGCAGCTTCGCTTTGTGAAGGTTGAGTAGTGGTTTCCACCTCAGCAGGACGAGAGGGCTTTAGAGGGTTTCTACACAGTGTTGTAGGAGGATTTCTATAATGCATATCTAAATAGTGGTGTAGCTTTTAGTTCTCAAATAGTGTGTCCTTTGGAGGCTATAGTGGCAGCTAGAGGAGAGTAGGTTTGTCCCCACCTTACTTTCTTGCCTGACCTGGTAGACCTCTTGGGATGGACTGGTAGGTACGTTGCTAGTTGGGTCAGAGAGTTCTACGCCTCCTTGTGGATCGACCCCAGTCAAAGGTACATTCACTTCGTTTTCAGAGGACATGACCACAGGTTGTACAGCAATAGGGTCAGAGAGATATTGAGGATTCTAGAGTTAGCCACTAGGATTCACCAGATCAGCTATGGATAGACTCAGCCACCGAGATGTCCTCATGGCGGAGTAGTGGTACCCACAGACTTAGTTAGAGCCTGCTTTCGAGAGCCATTCGGAGAGGGTTCGAGGCACACTCTAGGTGCCCTTACACCTACAACTCGCCTCCTGGACTCTGTCATGAGTAGGACCTTGCTCTCGAGGGGTGGCTACTATGAGGGTTTGACTCATATTTAGCTTTGGTTAGTCCACCACCTGATCTATCAGACACTATTTGATATTTGGGACTTGATACTTTTAGAGATGGAGGACACTCTTGCAAAGGGCTTCAAGGGCCACCATCAGCTGCCATATGCCCATTGGATCTGCTTTCTCATACTATAAGCCTATTCACATATACCTCTAGAGGTTGTGGCTAAGTTGATTAGTACTACTACTGAGTTCCCTGAGTACGACATGCGCTAGCTAATGGGTTCTAGTACTGGGAGTAGGACACCGAGACAGAGATGTCGCCAGAGGCCAAAGGTGCCAGAGACAGAGGCCGAGCAGGATGAGGCCATTAGGGCCATTGTAGAGTTAGAGCTTGTAGACTTGGAGGCACAAAAGGACGACGAGGATGAGGATGACCTGTTTGATAGCTCTGACGAGGACAACCAGCCTATTCTATGGATGCCCCCACGGGCTCACGATAGAAAGGCTAGTGGTTCTAGCTCAACTCCACCAGAGACAGACCCTGCTTTGATAGCGATACTTGACAGGATGCAGCAGGAGAGACACATCAGGCATAGACCATAGCTGTAGCTCTCGCTCAGATGCAGACACGATAGGACTAGTTCCAGCAGTAGCAGTAGGGCATTCAGCAGCAGCATCTTCTTGGTTTCATGCAGCATGTTCTTATAGCTACTGGGATTGCTCCTTACCAGCCCACATTGTAGCTTGGTTAGACTATTACTAGTACCCCAGTGACTCTAGTTATACAACCTAGTGAGCTTTAGAGTCAGAGACAGATAGCTACACAGTTTGCCTCCCCCACCGAGCAGGTTTCACAGTGGTTTGCTACACCAGGAACATAGACTCAGGATTTCACTCCGGTTGTCACCGGATTCACCCCCACTCAGTCTGAGTTAGTGTTAGTGATAGACACACCAGTCTCTAGGAGCTTGGCTACCACTTTTGGCATGATCACAGGTCACCCCACACCTCTAGAGCTTTGGGTGCCTATTACAACTACAACAGCTCCAGTCACAGGGACTACCGAGACGATATCGTCTTCGATTTCTTTATCTGAGCCACCTCCAATAGTCACTTCTACCCTTGAGGCCTCAGTGATAGAGACAGCAACAGTTCTGGCTACTACAAAGATAGATTTAGAGCCATAGGGTCTGGCCACTACCACATCTTCAGAGTCTTAGCTAGCCGACCCAGTTACCAAGTCCCCCGAACAGACCTAGACTGCTTCACCTCCACTTCTAGTTACTGAGGGTCAGCATGAGTCTACTCTAGAGGGTACGATAGCTCAGAGTTCAGAGTCTCTGTGTGTCTCCGCACCCAACTCATCTGCTCCTTTTGGTTTTGGTGCTTGCCGCCAAAGGGGGAGAGGGAGCGAGTATGTAGACTTAGGGGGAGCGTGTGACATGGACTCATTCTTTTGTGTGTGATACTTCATGCATTCTTGTCTACCTTTATGCATTGTATTATATGTGTGTTTACATGATGTGTTGGATTATGTGACATGTGTGCTCTCTACTTTGATATGTATATATATCATGTCACTTGGTTATGCTCATTTGCTTTGCTTCCGCATTATACTCCAATTCAAATGAGCTCTCTGTTTCATACTTGTGCTTACTTCATATCCATTGAGTACATGTTGTTGGCTTGGTTTGTATAAGCAAGAGTAACTTCTTTTGTTCTTATTGTCTAAGTGCTTATATGAACCAAGCATGTTGAAAACCTCACCCATCTCTTTTACACATACTCGAGGTGGTGTTGTCATCAATCACCAAAAAGGGGAAGATTGAAAGCATCTAGGCCCCTAGTTGGGTTTCATGATTAATGACGACATGAGATTACTGTGACTAATGTGTGTTTTGCAAAGGCAATTTGAGTTAGGTCATGGTAATGATGATTGATTGGGCAATTATGGTTTTCAAAGGATGGACGACAATGTTAAGGACAAACTAGTTCTAAGTGTCGTTTGGTGTTGGAGAGAAACTTAAAGTAGTTTAGGACTTTGTTTTTCCCTTTGGCTGTACTATTAAGGGGGGTATGAACTAGTAGCTTGACCTAGGTGAGTCTAATGGTTTAGGTGTGGTGCACACTTGTCAAACTTAGCACTAGGTAGCTCAGGGATAGCCCAAAAATTAGTTGGAGTCAACTTCATTCACAAAGTTTTTCGAATTGTTAGTGAATGGAATTAAGACAAAGTGACCGGACGCTGGTCCTTATGGGACCGGACGCGTCAGGTTAGTTGCTTGGCATGCACAGTAGGAACGGAGGAGCGACCGAACACTGGCTCCTAGGCAGGACTGGATGCGCAGGTGTTGACCAACTATAGCAGCGGCACTTCACTATTGACTAAGGACTAGATACAGTAAGGTAGGTGACTAGACTCATGGTTGATAGCATCCAGTCAACATCAGAAAGGCACCAGAGAGCCTTTTTGATAATCTGACATGTTAGGTCATTGTGGACTGGACTCTGTGCGGAGTCCGGTCACTCTAATGGCCTCTGTCTACGCTGGCTAGTCCAATACTGACTGGGCGCATCTGGTCACCCTGACAGGCACGTCCGGTCAGCTCGTAGAGTGGCTATTTTGTTTCAAACGGCTAGTTGAGTTGGTAGGGGGTATTTATACTTCTCCAACTCATCCAACTCAACTCTCTTGCCCATTTGTTCAGCTGAGAAACACCTTTGGAGTGTAAGGGAGTGCAAGAGCCTAATGGGGTGATTGAGATTTGAGAGTCCAAGATTAAGGACATCATTAGTGCATAAGAAGTAGCAAGTATGCATCCACCTTTCTCATTAGGCTTGTCATGGTCAAGTGACAGTTTGTGCTTGTTACTCTTGGTGATCGCCATCACCTAGATGGCTCGGTGGTGATTGAAAGCTTGGTGATCATCCGGCGGAGCTTGTGGATGATGCGAGTTGTCTTGTGAGCGGTTGTGGGCAATTCACTACGACGGAGTGTCGAAGAATCAGCCCATAGAGAGCACTTGATCCTTGCGCAGAAGACGAGGGAGCCACACCCTTGCGCGGGTGCTCCAACGAGGACTAGTGGGTAGTGGCGACTCTTCGATACCTTGGAACAACATTGCCGTGTTCCTCTCCCTCTCTTTACTTTGAGAATTTACATTTGAGCAATTCAATTCATGTCTTTACATTCTTAGAATTGACATGCTAGAGTAGGATTTGAACCTTTGGTGCAAAACTTTTGTGCGGTAGAACAATAGAAACACTTTTAGACACAAGGGGGTGAAATGGGCTAAGTGTAGGGCTCGATTATTGCAAGAAATTTAGAACTAGTCCAATTCACCCCCCCTCTTGGGAATCTTGATCCTTTCACATACCACTAGCTTTAGTTGGATTAGCCATGTTCTATTGAATTGTGGAATAAGACAGGACAACAGATGCTGTTTTGACCTTCTGGCAAGCTTCCACAAGAAAAGAAGAAACATTAAAGAACCCCAAGGTGCCTAAGCATTCAAGATCCATCAACACTGAAATGCTGCCATCTCATAGGTTTGTATAGACATATATAAATTCTCTAACCAGGTGTAGATTGGAGAAAAACGTCGTCGTCACAAGAATTCAAATCACATCTCAAGTGACAAATACAGATGTTGCACTACTCACAAATTCCATCATGTGGGCCATGGTAAGTATGACCAAGAAAGGTGAGATAGTCTTGCACATGGACTTAAAATTTAATGAGTAGTTATCTTTTAAACTTTTTGTCTTCCATTGTATGTTTACTTTGAATAATCCATGCATCCACTCTGATTAGTTTAAATTTTCCTATATCAAATTCACAACATGTTTAGTTCCATTCATATATCCATCCCACTTGCATCTTTATTAAATAAAGAAAAAAAATATATGGACACATGAAGGTCAAAGTATAAAAAAAAGAAAAAAATGTGACCACATGAAGGCTCATGCTTGGTAAAAAAATCTCTCACCATGATCATGCTCTTTCATCTCTATTCGAATGAATCTCTATAATGCTTTCATGCTACCTTTGTTTGCTATAGTATGCTTATGGTTTTGAAGTATCCTCATACACCTTTTTAAATTAGGCAAGGTGCTTAGTTTAAACTATTTTCCTAAATCAAATTAGATGAGGTGTTTAGTTTGATTTTTGAACCAAGAGGTGTGTTGATCTTACTTCCAAAGAATTTTTAAATTAAGCGTGGTGCTTAGGTTAAAATGCCTTCCTAAATAAAATTAGACGTGGTGTCTAGGTTGATTTTTGAGCCGATAGTATGCTTTAGTAGAAACTGGATATTTTGTTGGACTGACCCCTGTAGGGAACTTTCAAATTCAATCTGGGTAAGTCCTGAGATAAATTCACGTCAAAGAAGAATCAAGGCATGTGATGAACTCCAATAACTCTGCGCAAAGAAGACCCAGCTCATTCTTCATGGAAGGAAGAACTATAAGTATCAAGGTTTATTCACTCATCCTTTGTTGCAAGTTATCTTTGCCTCGAACCGTGCTAGAATGCAGCAAACACATAAAAATTGCTATAAGACATGATAAACAAAACCTATGCTAAATTAATCCTAAAACCATCTTTTCATTAGCATAGATGAAAATCACACAAATTATGGATAACAACCCATATTTCAAATTTATTGTATTCCCTCGGGTATGTGTCCATTAACATTTTGCAGGAAAGAATGAATATAAGTTGTGCCTATCCATGGTTTGGTATGAACCTGTGAACCCAAACCAAACCACCACTTCAGCTATGGCACAAAAAGAAATGAGACGAGTGCCACATAAAGGATGCACAATAGAAGCACTCACTCATAGGAAGTGGATGAACAAATCAACAAGCCACAAGTAACGTCGAAGGCAACCTAGCAACCTAGCAACTCACCTTTTCAGGACTTAATCTAGGAGGCTGATGAGAAGTAGGGTGCAACTCACCTCATATTAGTCAAACTGATGCCTGCTTTCATCATCTTTGAAAACACCGACTCGCATGTCAGTAGCAAGGACCATGACAACGAGATGCCATGACATGCATCCTCGTATCAACTAACATCATCAACCGATGGTGGATTGCTAATGGTGTCTCATAAGGACCAAAAACAGCCATGGTCACACATGACACCCCCTAAGTCATTGGAGATGAAGCTTTCATGCAAATTCCAAAGAAGCTCCTTCCCTAACCATTAAGACGGCTAACATATCGCTAGCAAACAAAGAAAAACAACTCTCTGCCATGCCACTAGAAGATAAAGACAATCAAGGAGGAACATGAGTTTACATATCTAATGAACCCCAACTCGTCAACCAAGGATCAACAAAAATCAAGAAAGGTTGATGGAAGAAGAGCATGCAATTGTCTGTATCCTCATCTCCAGGATTGAATGGTGCAAAGAAAAGCTAACGGCAAGAAGAGGTCCTGCTCAATGGACCTAAAGCCATAAAGCTCTCGCTAATAGGTAAATTGGATAAGCTTCCTTCAGGTATATTTTGTCACTAATAATTTCAATAAAACAAAGGAAAACACAAGGTAGATTCAACCAAGCATTATGCAACATGAAATCACATTCACAGGAGAATTCTATCAACCAAACTTGATTATGCATTCTGCAAAATTCAAGTGTGGGGGATAGAGTTCTCTAAAACATCTCATGTCATGTTGCTAGTTTGTCTTGGTCATCCCTACCTTTGTGATGTGCTCAACTTGCTAAATCTCTAACAGGGAACAATTTAAAAATCATCCTCCTTTGAGTCACCATACATATTCTTGTTTCTACTCAAATGAATCTCTTTAGTCTTTCAAACTTCCTTATTCTATTATAAGTATGCTTCGGCATATTATTCGAACATAATTATTAAATCAAAACATACTTGTATAGAGTTTGGTTGTATATGTGGACTAACCCTTGCAATAAAATATTCAAATTTTGTTGGGAATGTTAGGAGATCATTCGAAGAAAACAATCAAGGTTTGAGGTATTCTTCAAATCAATTTTGCACATTTTTGCTTGAACCTTGTTGAAAATTTGAAGTAGTGGTGAATAATAAAGGCACATTATTTAATACATTGGATATAGATGGCCTTTAGCTCTATGACAACACTATCCTTGTTTTCAATCATTTGTATACTTCTTTAGGTATGTGTTGTCCACTAATCCTTTGTAGAGAAGATACAATGAGTGGAGCGGAAGGTCCAAATAGAATGACAAGATCCACAAAAGAAAGAACAAAAAGATGGCATGACAAAAGAATGAGAAAGAAGGAGTGCGACATAGGAGACAAGATGCTCATGAACAGCTCAAGCAAGGAAAGCTTCAAGCAGGAAGAGAAGACCACCACAAGTCATCTACCCTTCATCACATGGTGTCATTCTGCTCCAATAATGAAGGTAACATCTTAAGGTAAGTGGTCATCATTTTCCTCTTGATCTTGGTATGCACATAAATGAAGACACAAACACATTTGAGTTATAACTTTACTTGATTCAACCTGATTAACTCAACAAGTTTTGTTCCTTAAGTTTGTTCATAGCACCACTTTCTTGATCTCATAGTCTTAACCAAATGAGCTAAAATGTTGCATATCTTATCTTTGGAAGATGATAGTCATAATCATGTAAAGTTTGATACATTATAAAGATGGATAATCCTTTCATAGGTTAAGCCACTCCACTCTTTTTGTCATCCTTCTGATCTTATCACCCATGTTATAAGAATAAATAATGCACATAACATTAACTCTATCATGATTCAATGAGCCTAAGGCTAGAGAAGAGTAAATAAAGTTTTGGTTCTGTTGGTGTTTTTCCATCAACAGATCCCATGCACTTGATCTCTACCTTGTCTTTATGAGTAGAACACACTTCTAGTAAAGTGTGGGGGAGTCGATCCCCCAAATTCTACAAGTGGAAGTTCTGAATTCGACAACAGGCTCATAATCATTGATGAGAGGACAGCTGCCATCCAAGGTATATTACATAATCATACACAATGGCAGGCTACTATGGGACATGAGGTGACCAGCCTCCAGCAACAATAGCAATAGCAAAACTAGAACTGGGAATTTAATACATGGGATACAGATGAGCTTTCCACATCTGGCCATCGCATTGAGAACCACGACAACAACCAGCTTTAGGGAGAGGCACCCCATTGTATCGAGCTAAGTATTGTTTCCCTTTTATTTTATTATTATTAGGTTTCCTTTATAAAAAAGATGAATAACTAAAAACAAAATAAATAGTTATCCTTATAATAAGTATATATAGTCATAATAATAATGTGTGATCTAAAAAAATGAAAACAAATAAAGAGAGTGTGTCTAGTTTGCTTTAATTTGTTTTTAAGAGTTGAATAAAATAGAAAGGACTCTGAAGATGATCTTTTAAAATGGAAATGATGAATAGTTGCTCTGTTGTAATTCATTTCAAGTAACTAGTTTTCAGCCTTGAATTCTCCCATAAGATTGTTTTGATATAAGGATTTACTCTGAACTTGAAACTCGTGGGTAGCATATGCTTGATCTAAGTCTAGGTAATTGACAGATAGGATATGAGAAGGTCTGAGCTATTATTTATCTTATTCTAAGTGACCCTAAAGTTCTAGAGATTTATCTTTTGAAAAAACAAAAAAAATGCTATGATGAGTTCTTGTATGACAAAGCTTGAATTCCCACCAGAGCCATACTTGTTATTTAGGCTAGGGAAAACTTCCACATATATGCTACTTGTTTTGCATTGAGTTTTGTCAAGGTTTGTTGACCCTTATGAGTGGTTTGTCATGCTCTTAAAATCAAGATCATGTACACTCCACCCACATATGCACTACTCCTACGATGGGGGTAGGCGCAAAAACATGCCTTTCATCTAGATCCACCCAAAGGCACATTATTTAATACTATCCTTGTTCTCAATATCACCAACATAAACTTAGGGGTTTAAACTGACAATTATCATGAGTTTTGGTGAATCCATGTTTTTAGAAGGGTTTATCTAGAAAACTGTTAGGCTGGATCAAATCATCAAATTTAATCACGATTATCCGCGACGTAAATAGCACTAGAAGGTTCCAGAGGACACTAGAGGACTCCACACCGAAGACGACCATGAGAGACCTCTAGGTTGGTTCGACCAGTCCCACCTACAGGCCGGCCAGTCCTAGGGCCCACCTGTCAACCTCCATCTTCGCACGTCGGTTCTCCACCGCCTCCTAGATTGCATCTACGCCATCCTTTTAAGTCGGTTTGATCCGAGGGTCCAGAATTGATGCTACCCCCTATATATACAGCCCTATACCCCCTTCAGGAGAGCCATCCTAAAACCCTAATTCATATCCTCCTCATCAGGATCAGAGCTAACTATCAAGAGATGATTAGTCCTCCATAGGATCTAGTCTTATAAATGGAAATAGTGAGATAGAGATTGAGGGAAGAGTTTGGAGGAGGTGTCCACCTATCGGTGCTCTCTCTCTCTATGGCTTGTACCATGGCGGATCTAAGTTCTATCTGAGCTTGCCTCTGAGATTTCTCTGGTAATCTACTTTTGATTCTAGTAAGCATCTTGTTTATATTGTTCATCAGGATTGCGACTCTTTTGAGTGCTTTATTCCTGTTCTAGAGGGAGTAAAGTATTAATCATAAGTGTAAGTGTGGTTCTTAGACTTGGGTTAATCGTAGATGCACCCTACATTCCGGATCGGTGGTAGCTCACGAGGGTGACTCTTATAGCCTCATTGAATCCTCTATAGGCCACATCCCGTTTGTAGGCCAAGTAGGACCCAGTTACGAAGGAAAGCATCCTCTGTTGGTGTCTTTTCCTAGTAATGTCCCTAGTTGAATAGTATTAGACATAGCTTACCAAAGTCAGAACAAGAGAACCTTAGTTATCCTGTCTACGCTCTTGTTTATCCTAACCTTGTTGCCATCCCGAGTTAAGTCAGACCATAGTTAGTCTCACATGTTTCCCTATGGATACAATACTTGGAATACTTCTAGGTGAAAGCTACAGCGGTATCTGTGCACTTGTGGATTTATCTGTGTGCGTTAATAAATACCAACAAGCTTCCTAGCGCTGTTGTCGGAGAAACGGTTGCTGAATTAACTATGAACCTAGCTTAGCTTTTTATCTTTTGTTTTACTTTTTTCTTTTAGCATGGATAACACACCTATATATCAATATGCTAAACCCACGAGCACAAGCCTAAGACCAATAAATCTTTAGAGCCTATCCTAACACCTGGCTATGAGCTGTGCCTGTGTTTAATAAAACTAATTCGGGAACAATCCTTCTCGGGGGAAGGCAATGAAAACCCATACTCACACCTATGGGAGTTTGCACAGACCTGTGCATGCTTGGGTATTGCTGCCATGTCTGATGAAACCTTAAGATAGAAGTGGTTTCTATTCTCTTTGACGGGAAGAGCTAAACAATGGTATAGTCGAACTGTAAGAAGTATGAAAGGAGATTGGGAAACATTATGCTCTAAATTTTGTTTATGTTTCTTTCCCATCTCTAGAGTGGTTAGCCTTTGGAAAAATGTTCTAAATTTTAGACAACTAGAAGAAGAATCTCTTGGCACATCATGGGAACATATTAATAGTCTTATCACCACTAGCATAGACCTTGTTATTTTAGACCCAATGATCTTTCAACATTTTATATGGGTCTTAGCAAGGATTCTGCGCAATCCCTTGATCAAGCCTCCAGATGAGCTTTCCTTCATTTGTCTGTTAGTGAAACATGATCTATGCTTGATAGAATTATTGGAAAGACTCCCTGCACTAGCATTCATAATGAACTCCCCGAGGAAGAGAAGGAATCAACTCCTGAACAAGAAGAGGAAGTTTTGATAGCCAAACCACAACCACTTCAATTCCAAGATTTACCTATCAACCCCGAACCATCAATACCCCAGAATCTAAATCCTCTAAAAGAAGAAGAAATTCAACTTTTTGAAATTTCTTGTGAGGATGATCTTTTTGATGCTGATTCTAGGAAAAGCTTAAACTTCCAACTTCACTAGAGACCTTCGAGCGAATATAATTCAAATCCTCTCAAGAAGAGATATCTTGGAAAGCATCTTTATTCCCATATAGGACATTGGGAAGAACACAAGGGTGGCATTTCAAGTAATGCCATAGAAGGAGAGCTGAGCCATCTAGAAGCAATTCCTATCTTCTCTCCTTCTATGCCCATATTAGATGTCTCATCTGAACCCATCTCTCAACCCATCCTTGACCCCAATGATCCCTCTTATGCTCTCTCTCCTAAGTCTCATGATGATCCTAGAAATCCACCAAGACACCCAAAGCATAGGAATCATGAAGGTCTCAAGGAAGACCAAGAAGAGCAACAACAATGATTGGAGGATATTAAGAACTTATGTGTCGTTGCCATTGAATGGATGGAAAAGGCTTTAGACAAGATCAACCTGAAAGTCACTAATCCAAGGGAAATCTTGGACAATAAAACGTCCAAAGAATGTCATAGGCATGGAATAATGGAGATAATGTTTCCGCCTATAGACATTCATGAAGAAACACCCTTAGAGCTTGAAAAGGAAGATAACATCAACGAGCATGGAAGTTATTGCATGAACACCTCATCAAATCCATGCTCACATGAGAAATTTCCTAAATCAATTGGTGTCTCTAACATTGCCATACACGAGATCTTCAACCCCCCCATACTCTCTGTTCATAAAATTTAAAAAGGGTGGTTGTACATGCATATGTTTATCATAAGTATTGTAGATCTCGTTGTGTGAATCTTGAGATAGGCACACAAAGGTTGGTGTTGGAGGGGAAACCACTTCACCAATTTGAAACACAATTAGAAGGTTTCCCAAGGATGAGCTCCCGTCCTAAAACAAGCACTTTCGGGAGATAACATGAGCTTTCACTTTTTGCTGTAATGCCCTTGTGAAGTGAGCATATAAACATAATTGTGAAAATATTTCTTTGGGTATTTTTGTCACTAACCATTCCAAGTTTGAAGTAAAAAGAATGAAGGATGACGACGCAAGGTATGTCCAACCCATTATCATGCAACATTTAATCACATCCATCCAAACTTGATTTTGCATTTGCAAAATTCAAGCATGGGGGATGGACTTGTCTGAAAAATCTCTTGCCATGTTGCTAAATTTATCTTGGTCGTCTCTATCTTTAAAATACGCTCAGTTTGCTAAATAACAATCATGCTCTTCATCTATATTTGATTAAAACTCTACAATGTTTTGATGCTACCTTTATTTGCTATAATATGCTTAAGGTTTGGAGTATGTTCATACATCTTTTAAATTAAGCATGGTCCTTAGTTTAGGAGTGTTGATCCTACTTTAGAAGGCTTTTTAAATTAAGCGTGGTGCTCAGGTTAAAATGCTTTCCTAGATTAAATTAGACAAGGTGTCTAGTTTGATTTTTGAACCAAGAATATGCTATAGTAGATACTGGTCATTTTGCTGGACTAACCCCTATAGAAAACTCTTATTTCAATTTGGGTAAGTCACGAGATGAATTCAAATCAAAGATGAAGCAAGGCACATGGTGAACTCCAATAACATTGCGCAAAGAAGACATAGCTCATTCATCATGGATGAAAGAACTATAAGTATCAAAGGTCATTCACTTTGTCTTCTACTGCAAGTTACCTTTGCCTTGAGCCATGTCTGTATAGAACATGATAAACAAAAACTATGTTAAAATAATTCTAACACTATCTTTTCATTAGCATAGATGGAAATTACAAAATTCTGAACAAACAACCTGTGTTTCAAAATTGTATATTCCTTCGGGTATGTGTTGTCCACTAATCCTTTGTAGGCATAAAACAATGAGATCTAACAAGGTGTAAAAAGATCGAAGAGCAGAAAGATGACATGATAGAAGGATGAGAAAGAAAAGGTGTGAACTAGGAAACAAGAAGCTCATGAACAACTCATACTGTGAGGCTAACCGAACAAGGAAAACTTCAAGGACAAAGGAAGGACCATCACGAGTCATCTACCCTTCATCACATGGTGTCATCACACCCCAATGACAAAGGTTACATCCTAAGGTAAATGGTCACTATTTAAAAAGTTTTTCCTTGATTTTGGTAGGCACATAAATAAGAAACAAACATGTTTGAGTTATAAATTTACTTGATCCAATCTGATTATCACAACATGTTTAGTTCTTTAAACTTGTTCCAGCACCACATTCTTGATCTCATAGTCTTAACCAAACAAGCTAAAAGGGTGCACACCTTATCTCTAGAAGATGATAGTCATAATCATGTAAAGATTAATACCTTATGCACAATCCTTCCAAGGGTTAAGAAACTCAACCCTTTTGGCCAAATGAACTTAAATGCTACATTCATGATCAATCTTCTGATCTTATCACCCATGACATAATTGAACAAAGCACATAACATCAACTTCATCTTGTTCAATGTGCCTAAGGATAGAGAAGGATAAATAAAGTTTTGGTTCTGTCGGTGTTTCCCCACCAACAGAGCCTATGCACTTGATCTCTACCATGTCTTATGAGCAGGACACGCTTCAAGCAAAGTGTGGGAGAGTCAGTTGATTCCCTAATTTCGACAAGTGAAAGTTTTGAACCTATCAACCCAAAATCAAACTCAAAACCAAGACAGGTTTGACGGAAGAAGGTGACATCACCATTAGAGGCATCATCACAAGAATCCTCATCTTTAGACTGAGGATCATATTTCAATCAAGTTTATTGCAAGATTATTATTTTTCCTAGCTAGAGCATGTCAATACAAGACCAGCAAAATTGGAATCACAATTTTATCACATTCCTAGCTCAAGTTACACATTTTACAAAATTGTAAACATTCAAAAAGCACTTATCTAGCTATATTTTATTCACAAATAAAAATACTAGAACTGTACATCTCATATTTTTATAAAATACTACACTTCATAAGTAACACAAAAAAATTTGGTTCACCAAAAATGGACATATACAACTCAACTTATGATTTTTCAAATTTTGTACAAAAATTTGTAAAAGAAATAACAGAAACCCTAAATAGCAGTCGCTGACAGAGGGCACCCACGAGTCAGCGGGGTCCACCGGTCAGTGACCCGAAGATGCAGCATGGTGGTCGCCCGGTGCTATCTCACCGATGGTGAGCACTCCGGCAAAACCGACCACACTGTCGTGACCTACTCACTAAACCGCATCGACTGATATAGGTAGTGGATGCGCGGACATACAAGAGCCACCTCATCGCCGGCCATGGTGGCACGGTGGCACTGGGCTGTGGTACGCCAGCCATCTCTGGCCACGACAAGGCCAGGTGAGGAGCACACGAGTTTTGTGGTGATGACACGACCCTATTGCGACTACCTAGGCTAGGTGAGGTGCTCCGACGAGATCTGCCCTTGTGCGCGGTGGCACAGCGGTAAGAGCGTGGCGGCGCTGCGCGTCGTGTTTCACGCTGGCGGGGCAACCAATCTCAGTGACGTCATGCTACCGGCTAGACTACACCCTGACCAAGCCCTAACATGACAATGGTGAAGGAATGCGCGACAGAGCTAAGCAGCGGCGAGCTCACCGTGGAGGCGGCCATGGAAGCCGAGCTCTCCGGCGAGGACGGGAACGGTGATTTCGCCCTCACTATAGCTTGTCTAGCACTGCAACCACATCGAGGAGGTAGAGGGGAACACAGCGAAGCTAGCTATGAGATGGAGGTGGCAATGGCACGGTGGAGCGGGCGCTAGGCGACGGTGGAGCTACGGGTGCTCGACGGTGCTTGGCTCTCTGCGGCCGGAGCAAGAGAGGGCAGTGGAGAGGGAGAGTGTGAGCACGTGAGTGCGAAATGATGCGTGCCTCTTCATAGATAATGTGTGCCGATGGTCTGTCTCTGCCCGCGGTCGGCCATGACACGGCGCGACACGATGTTCAACAGCGCCCGATGGTGAGCCTGACAGCGAGTTTTCCATCCCTTCTAAATCCTAAACAGTGGCGAGTTAGTGATCAAGTCCTAAATAAGAGTTGGAGATCTACATACGAGCTACAAACTTGATTTAAAAATCCAAGTCTAATTCTCAATAGTTATGGAGTTAGATCATCACAAAGTCGGCTACATCAACACTGTCAGTTCAAATGACTTAGCAAAATTTCCTAAGTGCTAAAAACTATGAAATGTTGATTCTTGTGAGCTAAATTCTAGCATGTTAGGGGCTGAACTAGCCTATGACCAAAAATAAAAGTTGTTGCTCTAATCAAATACTACAACTTTGCTTTAGTGTACACATCCATGCAAAGGCTCTATGACATAGTTCAACCTAGGTCAAACATCACTTTCAAATGATGACTTACACTAGAACTATGACTTAGAGACCAAACTAGCCCTAGTCATGAATACCAAAGTTGTTCATAGTGACATTCTAAACATGTTTAAGTTATGCCTAAGGTCACACAAGCATTTCATACATTGGTTACACATAATACTTACTAGGTCAAGAAGCACATCATCACTTAGGAGCCTAATTACATCAAGTGATCTACATGAACATTGTTACATTAATCATCCTAAGTGTAGCTAAGGTGCTTTAGTGACCAACATCAACCATTTACACTTATTCACACATGATCATAAGCATACACAAAGGGAAACATAAAATAACAAGGCCTGTTTCACATGTTTCAATTGTACGTTTCATATGTAAAAGCTTATATATGAATGCTTGATGCGTATGCTCATGCAATGCAAGTGAAATTATGCAAGCCTAACACCAAGGGTGTTACAGCCCCTCCCCCTTACAGAAATCTCATCCCAAGATTTGCAAGACCTACCATTCTTGGAAAAAGGCGGGATAAATCTTACGTAAATAATCCTCCTATTCCCACGTGGCATCTTGTTCACTATGATTATTCCACACCACCTTGTAGAACTTAATGACCTTACTCCATGTTACTCTTTCCATCTCTTCTAACACTCGGATTGGTCTCTCTTCATAGGTTAAATCCAATTGGAGCTCAATGTTGGTGGGTGCAATGGCTTCTTCAGGTATGCGAAGACACCTCTTCAACCGAGAAACATGGAAGACATCGAATATTGCACTCATCTTTAGGGGAAGTTGTAACTTATAAGCGACATTCCCTTTTCCATTCAGTAATCTTGTATGACCCTACATATCTAGGCGCAAGCTTTCTTTTCACTCCAAATCTCTGTACTCCTTTCATGGGTGACACTTTTAAGTATAGATAGTCTCTCACTTCAAAAATCAGTGGTCTTCTTCTTTTATCAGCATAACTCTTTTGTCTTGACTGAGCTGCTTTCATATGCTATTGGATAATGTGCACCTGCTCTTTAGATTCAGTGACAAAGTCAATGCCAAAGTATCTTCTTTCATTGGGCTTAATCCAATTCAAGGGAGTTCTACATTTCCTATCATACAAGGCTTCAAACGGAGCCATCTTGATGCTTGCTTGATAACTGTTGTTGTAGGAGAACTCGGCTAAAGGTAGCCATTTCTCACATGAACCCTTGGAAGATATAACACAAGCTCTTAGCAAATCTTCTAAGATCTAGTTCGCTCGCTTAGTCTGTCCGAAAGTTTATGGGTGGTATGTTAAGCTTCTGATTAGTTTAGTCCCCAAAGCTTGGTGCAAGTGTTCCTAGAAACAAGCTATAAACTGCGGTCCTCAATTTGAGATTATAGTCCTGGGTATTCCATGTAATCTCACAATCTGAGAAATGTACAACTCAGCGCACCTCCTAGCGAGATACCTTGTGCTCACCGGTATAAAATGTGCTGACTTGGTGAGACGATCTACAATAACCCATATTGAATCATGACCTTGCTGTGTCATTGGAAGGCCTGTGATAAAGTCCATACTTATTTCTTTCCATTTCCAACCTGGAATAGGCAATGACTGAAGTAATCCAACATATTTCAAATGAACAGCCTTTACTCTACTGCAATTATCACACCTAGCAACATAGGCGACGATCTCTTTCTTCATCTTGGTCCACTAAAAATGGGTTTTCAAATCTTGATACATCTTGCTACTACCCAGATGGATAGACAATTTAGACGAATGAGCTTCATCTAAAATTTGATTTCTAAGCTCACGGTCTTTCAGTACCACAAGTTGGTCCTCAAACCATAGCATACCTTTTTCATCTAATCTGAAATGCTTTGTTTCTTGTTCTTGCATCTTTCTCTTGATGTGAAATATACCTACATGTATCTTCTGCAATTCTATGATTTTGCTCTCAAGTGAACAACTGATGGTGATATTGTGTAGCACAACAAGATGCAGCAAATTAAATCCATCTTCCAACAATGCTTCCAAAGTGTTGCAATGAGATTTCTGACTAAGTGCATCAGCTACAACATTGGCTTTTCCTAGATGGTAGTGCACTTCTAAAATATAGTCCTTGATCAGCTATAACCATCTTCACTGTCTCATGTCCATCTCAGGTTGAGTGAAGATATATTTGAGAGTTTTGTAGTCAGTATATATATGTTAGTGCAGAAAGTGACCAACATGTAAATATTTGTAGTTTTGCCGTACGTTGTGATCGGAGGTGGCCTAGCACTCAATGACACAGGGTTTATACTGGTTCAGGCAACATGCCCTACATCGAGTTTGGGTCGGTCGGTGACTTTATTCCTAAGCCCAGGTGCTCAAAGTTTTGCAGTGGGGTTATAAACGAGAAGGAGAAAGATGGAGGGTACAAGAGGTCCGGTCGGACTCTGGTCAGAAGGGCTGAGAGTGACAGGAGCTCCGCTATGAGCTAAGTGTTCAAGCGTGTGCTCGTGGTTTGGACCTAGTGGTTTTGTTACTGTGTCCTAGTGAACTTGATCGATCTGAATGAATTTATCTATTGGAGGAGAGCGCATCCGCTTTTATAGATGAAGGGGATGGCTTTACAAACGAGAGGGAGGGAGTACGTTCACTGCTAAGTCTTGCCGCCCATGCCGGTGGGTACAAGAGGATGGTAGGCGCCCATAATACTATAGAATGTCAGATGCACGTGGGAGGTTGCATTGTCTTCTTCAGGTATGGTAGATGTTGGTACCTGCTATATTGTTGATGCCCAGAGGCATGTGAGGGGTTTTACCGTGTTCGCCTGCTACGGTAAATGCCAGCGCCCACAATAGTATCGATGCCTTCGAGGCACGTGGGGGAGCCTTACCGTATTTGTCTAGTATGGGAATTGATGGCGCCCACAACATTGTAGGGAAAATGTTGGCGCATACAATACTATATGGGTACTATTTTGCAGGTGCACACAATACGGTCCCTGGTATTACGGTTGACTTGAGTGCCCTGCCTTACTTTTCTTCATCCATTTCCAAGAACTTTCTGAGCGGGTGTCCCCAGTCGGTTGGTCCCAATCGGCTCTAATTGTGCCAGTTGGAGAAGAGCAGTGAGCAGGGGTTTGGCGCATCCCTGGTCGGAGACATGGGTTGGAGTCAGAAGTAGTGTTTGGCCAGGGCTTCCGGTCAGAGAGGCCATTCGAAGGCGGGCTAGAGACTAAAGCGAGTGCTTCCAGTCGGAGAGGCGGGCAGGAGTCAGAAGCGAGCGCCGTTCCTCCTCATCCAGGCCTTCCGGTCGATGATTGGATCACCCTTCTGTCCTATCATTTAGGTACTTGGGTCGGCCCATGAGTTTGCACGTTGTCTGCTTGGGCTAAGCATTTGTTGGGAAGCCAGTCCATGAGGGACCTCGGGTTTATGAACCTGACAGGAGCCCCTAGGTGATTCGGGTAGAATCGTTTGGGGAATTTTTGTCTTGATGGTGGGTGCGCGTGAGCACACCCGCGGGTGTAGCCCCCAAGCCCCTGGGCGATTCGAGCAGAATCGCCTGGGGGTTTTGTGTTGTTAGTGGGGAAGTTTTTGCTTTTGTCAGTGGGCGTGTGTGCGTATTTTTTAGTCGAGACGGAGTCGTTTGACTAAGGCGTCGTTGCACAGCTGAGGCGGTTTAGTTTTTGAGGGATCAGGCGAGACAGAGCTCGTGGATCCTAGTGTTGGTGCATGCCGTGGGATCGAGGCAGTTAGTTTAGGGATCGGATGAGACAGAGCTTGCGGATCTTGGAGTCAGTGCGCGCCGTGGGATTGGGCGAGTCAGAGTCGTGGATCCTGATGGGGCGAGTTTGGGATCGCCGACCCAGGCGTTTGGTTTGTAGTCGAGGCATAGCCGAGGGATGGGGCGAGTTAGGGGTCACAGACCCAGGTGTTTGGTGTGTAGTCGAAGCGTAGTCAAGGGATAGGGCGAGTTTAGGGTCGCAGACCCAGGCGTTTGGTGTGCAGTCGAAGCATAGCCGAGGGATGGGGCGAGTTCGGGGTCATAGACCCAGGCGTTTGGCATGTCTTGAGCCCCTGAGCCCTGTTGGGCTTTGGTAGGGATCGGTTTGAGTTGCATGCGTTACCCATCCTCGGTTTCTCATAACTAGAGGGGCTGAGCTTTGTCGCTTGCCTCGATCGCTCGGGCTCGAGTGACGCGCTCGGTGAGCTCACTAACGAGTATGATCGAGTGGAATCTAGGTCCTTCGTTCATGATAGGGTCGGCATAGCCCTCTTGTGACATTCCACTGCTCCTTTACCTACAACCCGGCAGATGCCTGGGTTGTTCCAAAGACCGACCTGGGTGGCCCACTGGCCTTCCCTTCTATGGAGATTCTATGGGTTTGGCAGAGGCTTAGGATCAAACGAGAAGGTTGAGATGACCCTATCCACTTCCGGGCAGACTAGGCTAGGGCTGCACGGGGCTCATTTGCATTTTCTCCCCTAGCTCTATTTGACGCAAGGTAGCCTCAAGCCCTTTGTGGGCCGGCCTTTGAACCCCGGTCAGTCGTTGCTCATGTTGAATGAGGCAACTGTTGCTTTGTGATGCAACACAGAGCGTTGTGTTGCATTTCACCACATGTGTGATGCCTTAGTTCCCGAGCCCCCGGGCGATTCAAGGCCCGAATCGTCCGGGGGAGCATGAGCGTATGGAATGAATGCATGTGGATGTATGAATGATTATAAAGAAATAGTGGGGGTTGGTAAGGTTACCTTGATGACTCGAGTGACGGGGTTTGAAGAGCTCCAATCGGAGATGTCTGATCGGGACCCATGGTCGTCATTCGTGATGGAGCCGACATGACCTTCATGGGGCGTCCCTTTGCTCTTTACCTATCTCTTGGTGTTTTCCTGAGCTGTTCGATCGACTTATAAATTCCGATGGTCTCTCCTGGCAGAGATCCCGTTGTTTGGGTTTTTTCAAATACAGCCTAGGAAGGCGGAGGGCCACCTGTGAGTGGTGGCGCTTTGGTTCCTGTGCCCGGCATGCGGTAGTGGTGGGTCATACCCAGGCCACGTCCTGTCTAACCAAGTGCCATTCCATCGGTCAGTATGCGTCCCACCATTTCCCATCCACATTGAATGGGGGAAGGGAGAGAGTTTTCTCTCTGATCTTTTGCCCTTCTCCTGCTGTCGTGTTTCCTCCTGAAATAGGGGGAGGTAGAGGGCTTTTCGTCGCAGTCCTTTGCCTGTTCTCCAACTATTGCCTCTCCTCCTTCTTCCTCCTCACCGAGAGTGCCTATGTGCCACGATAGTTCCTAAGTGAGAGAGAGGGTAAGCGAGGGGGAGGACTTATAGATTCTTTCATGAATCCGGAGTGCGATGTCGAGCTGGAGGCTGCCTGAGGTGGTGCTAGCCGTCTTTGCCTGAGAAGGGGCAGCTTCCGCCAGCGGCGCACTAGATTCATTTGCGAGGCCTTTTTCAGGATGGAGCCATGTGTGGATTTTTTCCGATGGATCTTCACCGGGCGAGCCTTGTCAGAGGGGAAGTTGCCTAGGATCGTGCTGGTGGAGGGTTCCGTGCCTACAGCCGGTTAGGTTGCCAGTTCATAAAGTTTGATGAGATCTCTTCTAGCCATGGTGGCCATACCTTGGTGGCAGCGTCCCTGCCCAGGAGCTACCTTGACTGCATCAGAAGGTCAGGAGCTCCATGCTCTTCTACTGAGCATCTATGGGTGCGACGCCCTTGAGGTACCCGTTGCGCTCACCGAAGTCAAGGGAGTGGAACCGGGCGGGGCCCCTATGGCGGTGGTTATGTCCAGCGGCGTGTGCCGTGGCCTCTCCTTTGGCATCAGGTGATGTCGTTGAGCGGCCGCAGTAGTATTCAGAGTAGAAGTAGTTAGAAAATGTAATAGTTGAGTCCATGGTTGAGTCCCCGTGTGAACAGTTTTTTGTATCAATGAATACATCAGTTCTACTTTTGTGATAGAATCACTATTTGTTCCTTGTTTTTATCCGAGAATAGCTTTGTTTTTATCCTTTATTTTTTGCACCTGCCCATTCGTTCCATAGGCTGTAGCTTTTATGAGCCTGGGCATGGCCCGCGGGGCTTGGCTGCTCATAACCGTAGGTCGTGGCGGGGTGCGTTTAGTTGAGAGTAAGAACAAACTCACGTAGGGCAATCAAAGGAATGAAATGTGCTTCTGTTTAGGGACAAAGTTTTTACCATGAAGCCCCCAAGCGACCTAGGCTAAAAGTGTTTGGGCTAGGGTGCTTTATAGGAGCAAGTGTTGAAATAAAAGCGGTAAGACCAAATTTAGGGGAAAACACAATGTAGTTGTTCAATGTTTCAAGTGTTGGTGAGAACATTGCCATTGTTATCCTTTAGTCGGTAGGCGCCTGGCCGGATCACTTCGGTCACCGTATAGGGTCCTTCCCATGGTGGAGAGAGCTTGTGTTTTTCTTTCGTCGATTGGGTCCTCCGAAGCATGAGACCACCGACTTCGAGGATCCTCCCCCTGATCTTCCTTTCATGGTACCTGCGGAGAGTTTGTTGGTAGTTAGCGGAGCAGATGATGGTCGTCTCACGGTCCTCCTCGAGCAGGTCGACTGCGTCTTGCTGAGCCTTCGTGGCTCGGTCATGGTCGAAAGCCTGCTCTCTTGGGGCGCCGTGGTCGAGGTCAAAGGGCAGCACTGCCTCAGCTCCATAGGCCAAGAAGAAGGGTGTGAACCCTATGGATCAATTCGGGGTCGTTCTCAGGCTCTAGAGGATCATTGGGACCTCTGCAACCCATCGCCCCGGTGTACTTGTTGAGTCGGTCGAAGATGCGCAACTTAAGTCCCTAGAGGACCATGCCATTGGCACGCTCAACCTAACCGTTAGTACATGGGTGTCCGACTGAGGCCTAGTTGATCCTGATGCCGTATCCATCACTGAAGTCTAGGAACTTCTTCCCAATGAAGTTAGTCCCGTGGTCAGTGATGATGTAGTTAGGAACGCCGAACCGATAGATGATGTCAAGGAAGAATTTGATCGCCTCTTCAGAGCAGATGTTAGTGATGGGCTTGGCCTCTATCCACTTGGTGAACTTGTCGACTGCTACGAGTAGGTGAGTGAAACCGCCTGGGCCCTTTTTGAGGGGTCCTACCATGTCAAGGCCCCAGACCATGAATGGCCAGGTGATGGGGATGGTTTGAAGCTCTTGTGTTGGCAAATGAGTTTGTCGAGCATAGAATTGGCATCCCTCACACCTGCAGATGACCTCCTCCGCATCTCGTAGTGCGGTGGGCTAGTAAAAACCTTAGCAAAAGGCTTTTCTGACCAGTGACCTTGGGGCCACATGATGTCCGTAGATCCTAGCATGGACCTCGAGGAGGAGCTACTTCCCCTGGCTGGTGGGGACGCACTTCATGAGCACCCCCGATGGACTCCATTTGTAGAGTTCGTTACCGAGCGCGACGAAGGCCTTGGCATGTCGAGCGATCCATCGAGCTTCGGTCCTTTCGGGCGGGAGAACCTCTTCGAGGAGGTAGGCGAGTCACGATGCTCGCAGTCGGTTTGATCAGGTACCAATATGGTGACATCAGCGGGTGACGTTGTCATAGAGGCACTGGGGTCAGAGCCCCCGAGCGCTAGCTTTGCATTGGGGTTGGAGCCCTCGGGCGCCGGCTTGGCATCAGGACGTGTCTCTTTTGACCCTTCTAGGATGCGGGCGGATGGCTCGCAGAGATCGTTGATGAAGATTCCGCTCGGAGATGGATCCCACCTGGTGGCCAATTTTGCGAGAAAATCGGCGGCATCGTTGTCCTTTTGGAGGACGTGATGCAGTTCGATCCCCTAGAATTTGTCCTCAAGCTTGCGCACCTCCTGGCAGTATGTTGCCATGAGGGGGCTTTTGCAGGAGGACTCCTTCATGACCTGGTCAATGACCAACTCTGAGTCACCGCGGACGTAGAGTCACGTTGCGCCGAGCTCTATGGCGATGCGCAGCCCATTGATGAGGGCCTCATATTCCACGGTGTTGTTTAAGGCCATGAAATGGAGGCAGATGGCATAGTGGAGCCTACTCCCATCGAGGGAGATTAGAACCACTCTAGCCCCTGAGCCGAGCACCATGACGGACCCATCAAAGTACATTGTCCAGTACTCATGGGTGACGTTTGATGTCAGTAGCTGTATCTTCGTCCACTCAGCAACAAAAATCCGTGAGAGCTTGAGACATAATGGTGGTATGGGGGGTATACCTGATGTCGTGGCCCATAAGTTTGAGTGCCCACTTGGAGATCCATCCCGTAGCGTCGTGGCCCAAGTGGGTATGAAGTTACGATCGCAACTTCGTGGTCGGTGAAGTAGTGCAGGAGCTTTTGGGTTGCCATCAGCATAGTGTACAGGAGTTTCTACACCTGGGGGTACCAGACCTTGGGGTCAGTGAGTACCTCCCCGATGAAGTATACGGGCCGCTAGACCTTAAGGTGGTGTCCCGGCTCCTCCCTTTCGACGACTAGGGCAGCACTTACCACATTGTTGCTGGCCGCGACGTAGAGGAGGAGGGGTTCTCCCCATTCGGGAGCAACAAGGATTGGGGCTGACGTTAGGGACTTTGATGCTCTCTAGAGCCTAATGAGCTTCCTCAGTCCAGACGAAGGCATCCATCTTTTTGAGGAGCTTGTAGAGTGGCATCCCCCGTTTGCCAAGCCAGGAGATGAACCGGCTCAGGGCGGCCAGATAGCCGGTGAGCCTTTGCATGCCCTTGACGTTGTGTATGGGGCCCATGTTGGAAATGGCCATGATTTTATCGGGGTTGGCCTCGATGCCGCGTTGGGACACAATGTATCCAAGCAGCTTCCCCTTCAGAACCCCAAAAACACATTTTTCAGGATTCAGTTTGATGTTGAACCTTCGAAGGTTCGCAAATGTCGTGGCTAAGTTTGCGATGAGGTCGCAAGCCTAAGCCATTTTGACCACTATGTCATCGACAGAGATGGCGATTGTTGGATTTGGCTGCTTAGCTTGATCAGGCTGATCGAGCGGGTCAATTTGGTGGGCGAAGCATTGCTGCATGCACCTTTGGTAGGTGGCGCCAGCATTCTTCAAGCCGAAAGGCATGGTTACGTAGCAGTATGAACCATAAAGGGTAATGAATGAGGTTGCGAGCTGATCGGACTCTTTCATCATGATCTGGTGATAGCTCGAGTAGGCATCCAGAAAGAAGAGGATCTCGCAACCCAAGGTGGAGTCGATTATCTGGTCTATGCACGGCAAAGGAAAGTGATCCTTCAGACATGCTTTGTTGAGGCCAGTATAATCAACGCACATTCTCCATTTCCCGGTTTTCTTTTTGACAAGAACAGGATTGGCGAGCCAATCGAAGTGGAATACCTCTCTGATGAATCCGGCTACCAGGAGTTTTGCGATCTCTTCGCCTATGGCCCTGCGCCTCTCATCGTCGAAGCGACATAGGCGCTACTTGGTCGGCTTTGAGCCTGGGATGAGGCACAGTGCGTGTGGTAGAACCTCCTAAATTATTGGGCCCACATGCACCTATCACTGTCCAACAACCTCTGACAACTATGCATATGTTCCAGGTAACTTAAGAAGACTGTCGGGTGTCCTCGGGGAACCCCAAATCATCCATGATTTCCGAGCAGGATTACATTACAGAGTCATTGCACTATTACAACATTTATTCAAATATCTACACTAGAGTAAATCAGTGGAAGTCTTACAATAACTTAGTTTACAAAACAGTAGTTTCAAACCTTACAACTAAGTTCGATAATTATTACAAAACGACGTAGTGGAGTGGCACTATAACATAATACAAACACACAAATAGATTGCCCTGCCCAAGGGCCACACATTTACTTATCGTCATCGCATTGAACAATAGTCATGCAGCACGGTCCAAAGCAGACCTGCTCATGAGCCTCACCTACAACAAGGGTCAATGAACCCTGAGTACAAAAGTACTCAACAAGACTTGACCAAAATAAAAACTGATAGAACTCAGGAATGCAGGCTCAGGGATTCAAGGTATGGCTTTAGCAATAATCAAAGTTCTTTTGCGTAAAAGCTCTTTAACAAAATTCTTTATATCAACATTTTTATCTTCAAAAAGATCACATACAAAGCTGACACGATCCGTAATGAGATCATGAAACTTCATATCCCACACTTTCTCAAACCTTACTCAAGTGCCAGTTATTAAACTACGATGATGAATAGAGAAGTGAGTCTCCATAATCGAGGAGCAACGACGATTCAAACCAATTAAACCCAGCTGGGAATTCCAGACCACACGACATATGCAGGTCCCCGACTTACATATATCAACCTACCCTCGGATCCTCTAAAACAAGAACGGGTCCACGCCACCCGAGAATATAGTACACCACCAATCCAGTCCATTGCCACGTGGGTACATGCTCGTCCCGCCATCTCTCCACTCCTAGTGCGCGAGTAGCCATTCTCATAATAGAATAGCCAAGTTAAGGCTTACCGAAGTATGTGGTTAGTACTACAAAGTCTCAACTCACGCAGTTCAACAACGGACGGGCCTCAATCGACACAGGCGGAAAGAACCCGCTCACAAGACCTCCATGTCTTGTGGCTCACACAAACCGAGTCCGTCCGGTCTAGATTTATTACTCCACATGTCCATATCACATGATAACATAAGTAACCAAAGATCCATTTAAAACTTGCAGGTGACAGGTAATCACCCAACTTTCATTTTTCTAAGCATAGCTAAGCATAACTAGGCATATACGAATTAAAACTGGTAACAAGGTAGATATGGAAAAACAAGGTGGGTAATGCACCAATTAGGTTTTCACTTAACTCCTAATCACTTAATGCAGTAAAGAAAAGCAAAAGCGAAATCAATTTGTAAATCACAAGGTAGGTTAAATGCATCCGGGGCTTGCCTTCGTTGACGGAAAAGTTAGGTTCCGGAGTCGATCCACAATTATAAAATCCAACCTCAACAAGCGGATTAACTTCTTCCACAACTTGATTAACTACCACGTGCTCACCTTCGTTCACTACATGTAGTAACAATGCCATGTTTAACATGATGCGAGATATAAAACATGAAGCTCGATGATGGATGCAAAATTACCAACTTGAATACAACTTTCCTTCGCGGTACAGTTACAAGTCAAACTAACTAAACCTTTTTCGTAACACTTAAATCCATTGCCAAGGATCATTATCAGCTAATGACCCAAGGTCATCACTCAATCCAAAATTCAATCAAAACATAAATCGTTAAAGGTTACTATTTGCTTTTATGAATTAATTATTTAATTAAAAATTATGAAATAAATCAACTTGTTCCAATTGAGCTCAAAATTTTTCTAAAGGTTCATCACATGATAACTAAGTGGCAAAACAATTTTCATAATTTGTGGATAATTATTTAAGCCTAGAAAAATCATGGAAACTCATTTATTAACTAATTGAGCAATTTTTATCACATTCGAAAAGTACTAAAAAACAACATTTCATATTTTTCCTAAATATTATACATCACATAGAAGTCACACAAAAATTTTCATAATTTTTGGAGCTCTAAATAAATCTACACAAAAATAACAAAAACATACACTATTCCTTCATCTCTAAAAATTGAAAAATTCATTTTCAAACACTGAGCCACAGACAGCCCGACCCCACTTGTCATCCCCTACCTCTCGCGCTGACTACGGCAATAACGGCTTTGACCGGCGAAATCTCACTGACGGCGAGGTTCCCGGCGATGGCGAATGCACCAACATGCTCCCCACAACTATGCGCACCTACTGATGTCCCTAGCTACATCGATCGCTGCACAAAATGAGCACGGCACCTGCCATGGCGGACACGGCGGCTCGGCGACACTACACTGGCGACAGGAGATCGGTAGCGATCAAACAGAGCGTATAGGAAGGTTCAGCAGCTCACCCCAAAAATGGTTGAGCAAAGAGCAGGGCCGGAGGATCAACGGAGACGAAGGTCGGCGTGCACACCACCCACGGCGGCGCGAACAACGATGACGGCGATGCTCCAATGGGTGCGGTGGACAAAAGGAGCAATCAACCGGTCATAAAGAATCTCGAGAACAAGGCAAAGCTGGAGCTACACAGAGCAAGAGCAAAGGCTCACCAGAGAGTGCTGGCCATGACGGCGCAAGCACGATGGTGGCGCTGCCGGCCGCGAGGAAGAAAGGCGCGCACAGCGGGTTCTCGGTGGAGTCAAACTTCAAGGGTTGGTCTACTGGGTGCGCAAGGAACAGGCGAAGCTATGGCAAGCTATGCTACGATTGGAAATGCACCACGGTGATGGCAAAAGCTCAACAGAGCTATGGCGGTGGCGACAGGAAAAGCAGAGCAAGGAAACAGGGACGAACGGCGACGGCTTAGGCTAAATAGCGTGGCCAGGAAGCAAAGAGAAGCCACGAAGGAGCGTTCCCCACGCCAGCGTGAAGCTGAGGATGGCCACGCGCGCGCCTAGAACCGAGAAGAAGGCCGCCAGCGATGAGGTGTCTTCCACGGGCACTGTTCCCCATATTTACAAAATTGCCATTCGTCAAAATCTTCAAATTACTCCCAAATTTATGTAACAACACAAAAATCTCCAAAAATAAAAGTTGTTCAAAATCAAAAGTTCTACAACTTTGCTTTTATAACCACCCCCTAATTTGGTCTACATTTTGAAATGCAAATTTGAATTAAAAAATGGGACATTTAAAGAATTACGCCTTTTTAAATTACTTCAAATTTTACTAAACAACTTTGAAAACTCCAAAAACCAACTTTGTACAACTCAACATGCTCTACATTTATGCTTTAAGGCTCAACCCCAAAATGTACTTCGATTTTGAATTAGGTTTTTCAAGGAAAAACAAATCACTGGAAATCAGGGTTTTCAGAAATCCAAATCCAAACAAAACTTTGAACTTGATCCAAATGCTTTGCAATGCATATGATGACATGGTAGGTTTTAGTATTTAAAACACCCGAGGTGTTACAGTGCGTGCTTGGCGACCTCCTGCGTTATGCCTAGCATGTCAGAAGGCTGCCATGCGAAGACATCATGATTGGCTCATAGGAAGTCGACGAGCTCGCATTCCTATTTGGCTGGGGGTCGGGTCCCGATTCGCACCGTATTGGTTGGGTTAGTGGGGTTGATCCCCACTACCTTGGTTTCCTCAAGTGGACAGAAGGCCGTCGAAGAGGTTGGTTTATTGTAGTCTAGGACTGCTGGGGTCGACGACTCCCCGAGCCGTGGGAGCTCGGACGAGTTGACCACCGCGGTGGCAAGCTTGAAATGCTCGCGATCGCACGTGATGGCGTGCAAGAAGGCGCTGCTCACGGTGATGATGTCATTCGGTCCTGGCATCTTTAGCTTGAGGTAGGCGTAGTTGGGAATTGCCATGAATTTGGCGTAGCATGGCCGCCCCATGATGGCGTGGTAGGACCCTGGGAAGTCCACCACTTTGAAGGTGATGACCTCCGAGCGGAAGTTGGCTCGGTTGCCAAATGTGATAGGCAGGTTGGTCTCCTCGAGCGGGTATGCCTACGCTCCTGGGATCACCTCATGGAAGGGAGAGCCCGCTGGGTGGAGTTTCGTCTAGGGGATGCGCATGGCATCGAGGGTGTCGACGTAGAGGATGTTGAGGCCGCTGCCTCCATCCATCAGCACCTTGGTGAGGCACTTCTTGTGGACGATGGGGTCGATGATGAGTGGCTAGCATCCCGGTCTCGTGACATGGGAGGGATGATCCCTCTGATCGAAGGTGATTGGAGATTTTGACAAGTTGAGGAAGGAGGGGACAGCCATCTCGGCGACGCATGCCTCCCTATAGCGCACCTTGTGCTGGCGTTTGGACCAGATGGCGTCAGATCCACCGAAGATCATGATGCATTCCTCAGGGTCAGGGAAGCCAGATTCATCCTTGCCCGCCGTGCCTCCTTTCTTGGCTACCGCCTCTTTACCGTCTCCCTCTTTTGGCCCACCAGCCTATCGGAGGAAACATTTGAGGAGCTCGCAGTCCTTGTAGAGGTGTTTGATGGGGTAGGTGTGGTTGGTGCATGAGCTATCCATGAGCTTGTTGAAGTGGTTAGGTAGGACCTATTGGGGCTGCTTGCCCGTGCGATCAGCCACGGCGACCAACACGGTGTTGTCCGGTCAGCGCCCATCTTTTTGTTATTCTTGCCCCTCTGTGTGCAGGGGCCCTCGTCTTAGTCCATGCACTTGGCCTTGCCTTTGTCCTAGCCTCCATTGAAGACTGCTCTGACCGCCGCCTCACCGAAGGCGTGGTTAGTGGTGACATCGAGCGGGTCACGGGTGGTATAGGGCTTCAGGCAGCCAAGCTTGTGGATCAAGGACTCACAGGTCATCTCAGAGAGCAATGCGTTGATGACATCCACGTCGATGACATCAGGGAGGGAGTTGCATCGTTGGGAGAACCTATGGATGTAATCACGCAGGGACTCACTGGACTTTTGCTGGCAGGTCTTGAGGTCCTAGGAGTTACCAGGGTCGGGAGGGAGTTGCATCGTTGGGAGAACCTGTGGATGTAATCTTTCAGGGACTTGCTGGACTCTTGCTGATAGGTCTTGAAGTCCTAGGAGTTACCAGGGTGGACATATGTCCCCTGGAAATTTCCAACAAAGATCCTCTTGAGGTCCACCCAGTCGCGGATGATGTCGTGCGGGAGGAATTCAAGCCATGCCCGAACATGTTCCCCTATGTAGATGGGGAGATAATGAATGATGATAGTCATCATCCACCCCTCCGGCTCAGCAGGCGAGCCAGAAATCTTCGAGCCAAATACCGGGGTTTGTCTCCCTGGTGTACTTGGTGATGTTGGTGGGCAGTCGGAAGCACTGTGGGAATGGTGCTCTCTAGATACGCCGGTCAAATGCCCATGGTCCTAGACCCTCAGGGCTGGGACTCTAATTGTCTGGCCGGTGACCATGCCTGGGGCATGTTTCACCGCTCCCCTCGATGGTTCAGCCAGGACCCGTGTCGCCTGCCCTCATTGCTGCCTAGTGGATGTCATCATCACGCCAGGCCTGATGCCGATTGTTGATGACGCTACGAGCGTCCTGGTGTGGATCGGGCCATTTGCGCACCGGTGGTCGGTGTAGGGCAGTCACCAAGTCAGACCACGGCGCAGCCGCTGCCTCTCGAGCCACGCTTGGTGGCTATAGCGGTGAGTGGATGGAGCAATCCATCTGGCACGTTCCCACTCCCCTAGTGGGGAGAGAGGGCATGTGTCAGAGTCATGATGTAGAGCTTTCTGCCTATTGAACGGCAATGGCTTCTACCAGCGCCCGGAGGTTCCGGTAGACTGCCCGCTCCTAGGGGTCGATGGGCTCGGGAATGCTGCACTGAAGCATCACCACAGCAGCGATGTTCTGGCTAGCCCAAGTGAACTATGGGGGGTCATTCCCCTTGTTTATGATGTCGCGTTGGACCTGGCGGGCGCGACCTCAGGTGCCGTCTGCTGGGTCATGTGCATGGGGTGCAACGTGCTGCACCGAGCGCACCGGCGCAGACGGCGGCTGGTCCTACCACCATTGTCGTAGCTCCTCGGCATACCCTTGTGCGAGAGCGAGGGCCCCCGCACATGGGTCCAAAGGGATGTGAGTCTGCTCAGACTCCGCAACCATCGGCGGCTGTCCTAGAGCGTCCACCATAGCGTACTCCTAGGACGGACGGTGGCTAGGTGCCACATTGCCGATGCTAGAGCCGTCACTCTCACCCTCGCCATCCGAGAGTTCGTGGAAAGTGGTAGGAGCATAGCTCACCATTCCCATGAATTCAGATGTGAGAGGGGGCGGCACCAGCATTCTTTGGAGCCCCGAGCGCACACGTCCGTGGGGGACGCGAGGCCATAGGGGAACCAATGGTATGGTGTTCATGGTGCGGACAATACGGTCCCTTCCGGATAATCGGTAGGAGATGGTAAATAGAGAGTAAATAATAGTATGTACATTACTCATAGTGAGGTTTGAGCAGAGAGATTGCTCGAAATGAAGCGTAGGTGCCTCGTCGTTGAAGTCGTCGTGCGTTCCGGAGCCGACGGGGGGTGCACGCCCGGCGGGCGCCGGAACAAGTGCCTCCTCGTAGAGGTGTAGTATGCCGAGCTGGTCGGTGACGAAGTCTAGGCTTCCGAAGAGGAAGGCCTGGGATGGCTCGAAGATGGGCGGAACCCACATCCCAATAGGTGGGAGTGTGGGAAACTCTAGTGAGCCAAAGCGAGTCATATCGCTTGAGCCCGCCATGACAAAGGTGGCAGAAAAGTGGGACATCCGATGACCAAAAGTGTTGAACATACAGCGTCTTCCCCACGGATGGCACCAACTATCGGTGAAAAAAGTGACCAACACGTAAATATTTGTAGTTTCGCAGTACGTTGTGATCGGAGGTGGCCTAGCACTCAATGACATATAGTTTATACTGGTTCAGGCAACATGCCCTACGTCCAGTTTGGGTCGGTCGGTGACTTAATTCCTGAGCCTAGGTGCTCAAAGTTTGTAGTGGGGTTTCAAACGAGAAGGAGAAAGATGGGGGGTACAAGAGGTCTGGTCGGACTCTAGTCAGAAGGGCCGAGGGTGATGGGAGCTCCGCTATGAGCTAAGTGTTCGAGCATGTGCTCGTGGTTTGGACTTGGTGGTTCTGTTGCTGTGTCCTAGTGAACTTGATCGATCTGAATGAACTTATCTATTGGAGGAGAGCGCATCCCCTTTTATAGATGAAGGGGATGGCTTTACAAATGAGAGGGAGGGAGTACGTTCGCTGCTAAGTCTTGCCACCCACACCGGCAGGTACAAGACGATGGTAGGCGCCCACAATACTATAGAATGTCAGATGCATGTGGGAGGTTGCGTTGTCTTCTTCAGGTATGGCAGATGTTGGTACCTGCTATACTGTTGATGCCTAGAGGCATGTGAGGGGTTTTACCATGTTCGCCTAATACGATAAATGCCAGCACCCACAACACTATCGATGCCTCAGAGGCACGTGGGGTAGCCTTACTGTATTTGTCTGGTATAGGAATTGATGGCGCCCACAACACTATAGGGAAAATGTCGGCGCCTACAATACTGCTTGGGTACTATTCTACAGGTGCACAGGGTACGGTCCCTGGTATTGTAGTTGACTTGAGTGCCCTTCCTTTCTTTTCTTCGTTCGTTCACTGGTCCTTTCCAAGTGGGCGTCCCCGGTCGGTTGGTCCCAATCGGCTCTGATTGTGCCAATTGGAGAAGAGCAATGAGCAGGGGTTTGGCGCATCCCCGGTCGGAGACGTGGGTTGGAGTCAGAAGTAGTGTTTGGCCAGGCCATCCGAAGGTAGGCTGGAGACCGAAGCGAGTGGTTCCAGTCAGAGAGGTGGGCCAGAGTTAGAAGTGGGCGCCGTTCCTCCTTGGCCAGGCCTTCCAGTCGATGATTGGATCATCCTTCTGGCCTATCGTTTAGGTACTTGGGCTGACCCATGAGTTTGCATGTTGTCTGCTTAGGCCGAGCCTTTGTTGGGAAGCCGGTCCACGAGGGACCTTGGGTTTATGAACCCGACAATATATGACATACATTGCCCAATAAATAATGTCTCCATATCTTTAAAGCAAGAACAACTGCTGCAAGCTCTAAATCATGCGTAGGGTAATTGACTTCATGTTTTCTCAACTGCCAAGAAGCATAGGCAATAACTCTTCCTTCTTGCATGAGCACACACCCCAAACCTATACCCGATGCATCACAAAACACATCGAAAGGCTTTTCAATGTCGGGTTGTGCTAAAACAGGAGCTGAAGTTAATAGAGTCCTTAGGGCGTGAAAAGCTACTTCACATTCTAGTGTCCATATGAACTTTTCATCTTTCTGAAGGAGTCTAGTCATGGGTTTAGCTATCTTAGAGAAATCTAGAATGAAACGATGATAGTAACCTGCTAACCCTAGAAAACTCTGAATTTCATGAACCAAAGTCGGGGCCTTCCAATCCATGACCTCTTGTACTTTAGATGGGTCTACAGAAATTCCATCTCTTGATAAGATGTGACCCAAGAAAGGTACTTTGCTCAACCAAAATTCACATTTGCTAAACTTTGCATATAACTTATGTTCCCTCAATCTAGACAGAACAATTCTCAGATGCTCTGCATGATCTACCTCATTCTCCAAATAAATCAAGATATCATTGATAAACACAACCACAAACTTGTCGAGCTCGAGCATGAATACCAAATTCATCAAGTACATGAAGTTGGCAGGAGCATTCATCTATCCAAAAGACATGACCAAATACTCATACAAGCCATACCTAGTGGAGAAAGCGGTTTTAGGTATGTCCTATGGCCTGATCTTTATCTGATGATAGCCTGACCTCAAGTCAATCTTGGAGAACACCTTTGCTTTTGCCAACTAATCAAACAAGATATCGATATGAGGCAAAGGATACTTGTTTTTGATGGTCACAACATTAAGTGGCCTATAATCCACACACATTCTCAAGTACTTGATGTTCTTCTTCACAAACAAAGTTGGACATCCCCACGGAGACGAACTAGGTTGAATGAGACCTTTGTCCAATAGTTCTTATAACTGAATTTTAAGTTTAGCTAACTCATTTGTTGGCATCCTATAGGGTCTCCTTGAGATAGGTGTCGTACCTGGCACTAACTCAATCTTAAATTCCACATCCCTATCCGGTGGTAAACCTGGTAACTCATCTGGGAATACATCAGGAAACTCACAAACCACTAGAATATCACAAAGGGTAGTGGCTTGGATAGCACAAGCCAAGTGTTGGAGTTCAAAATTTCAGGAAAGTGGTACTAGAAAAGGATTACCTCCCTTTGGTTCTCTCAACATAATTGTCCGAGTGCTAGTGTCAATGAGAACACCATGATCACTCATCCAATTCATGCCTAAGATCACATCTATAGATCATCTAGGCAACACTATCAGATTCATCATGTACTCCCTCTCTTGTATAGAGATGAGCACATTTCTAACTATCTTATTTGTAGCGATAGTAGCCCCAGCTCAACTTATACTATAACCACCCTTGCTTACCTCAATTACTTTCTGATCATGTCTATATGCAAATGCTTGGCTCATAAATGAATGAGAAGCTCCCGAATCAAATAAAACAATGGCGGGATGTTTGTTAACAAGAAACATACCAGCAGTGACAACCTCAACTACAGGAACCTCTTCAACATTGGTGTAGTGCACATATCTAGGACATGCTTTAGGATTTGCCTGTCTCTGATTGCTCTGGTTCTTATTGTTGTTCTTCTTAGGATGGGGGCACTCTTTGGACCAATGGCCCAACTAATTATAGTTGAATCACAGTTGATTGCTCTTGGGTCCTGTGGAGCTTCCTTGCCCTCCATTTCCTTTGGGTAAGGCAATGGTGAATGCCTTACGAAACACCTTCTGAGGTCAGTTGGTCTGAGATTTTGGTGGAGGAGGCCTAAACTTTGGCGCTGGTGGTCAAAACTATGGCCTAGCTGCCACTAGAGCTCTGGACTGAGAAGACCCTGAGGTGCCTGCCTCAGCTGCCCTCTTGCGGCCCTTTGCTACCGCATGTAGATTGTTGTGGTTCTCCTGAGTCAATGCATCACTGATGAACTCATTATAGGTGGTGCACCTCGAGTTGGCCATAGTCTTCATCAACTTAGTGCCAAGACCTCTCTTGAAGCTTTCTGTCTTCTTTTCTTCTGTATCAACAAAACCCGGGGCATAACGAGATAGACTGTTGAAAGCATGGATGTACTCAGTAAGGGTCTTGGTCCCTTGTGTGAGCCGCATGAACTCCGCTGCCTTCATGCGCATCAGCCCTGGGGGAATGTGATGTCCCCTAAAGGCTAACTTGAATTGCTCCCATGTGACTTATGCATTCACAGGTAGAGAGGATAGGAAATGGGTCCACCATATCTCGGGCGGTCCCTATAGCTGATGGGACGCATATTCTGCCTTCTGATGTTCTATGACCCTTAGTAGACGGAACTTTTGCTCAATAGTGTTGAGCCATTCATCTGCCTAGAGTGGTTCTTTGGCTACCTTGAAAATAGGAGTCTTGGTGCCCAGGAAATCCTTGAAAGTGTTGTACTAATTTGGCTTAGGCCCCTGTTGTTGCTGGCGAGCACGAGCCATCTTCTGCACAGGGTTTCCTCCATAGTTCTTTGACTTCCTAGGAATTGTGCAAAGAACTCATTAGCAGATGGTGGTGGCGGTGGTGGTAAGTCACCGTCATTGCCCTCTTGGCTGCTGTCTGCTCCAACATGAGTGCGAGTCATCTGCAAAGTTGCAACAATAAGTGATTATTGGATGATGTTAAGAGATTGCAAATGAATTGTATAATCATGCCAAACTGAAATTACTGGAGAGAATCTTAAATTCATACAATAAAACAGAGGCATAATAATTCATTCTCGCAACATGACATCATCAATTTGATCACTTATCGGGCTCGCAACGCGTTAACATACAAGTCATAATCACCAATAAAATGAACTGGAATTGAATTAAAGTTCAACCCAACCTGAAATAACATGTAAAGTGCCAATATTACATGGAAGTCCAAATGCCATTAGCAAACTTCAACTACAAGTCCATTACATAAATAACAGGGATACATCTAGCGCTTTTAATTAGTTACTAGGCGATTCTAATCTTCATTATGATCACTGTTGAGGACGGAGATAGGATCATCCTCATTCTCTGGCTCCACTTCTTCCTCATCCCAGCCATCATCTTCAACTAACATCTCTGGATCTTCTTCTTCCTCATCAAGGATTGGGTGCAGTTGGTTGTTTAGATAATGCACCTCTTGCTGAAGATTCATCACTACATGCTGGGTCTGTGCAAGTTGCTGGCGCAAGTCCCTCTCAACATGGTCATGCTAGACACTCAAGGCATGGGTCCTGTCCCGTTCTACTTCTGCTAAAGCTACATGGTTGTTTGCTAGGATCCGCTGGTGCATAGCTGTGAACGCCTCAGCACCGGCGGCCGCCAGCTGCTCCCGTAGTCCTACTAACATTGCTTGATCATCTGCCCTTGCCTCCTAGGTGGTAGCTCTCTGTTGATCAACTTGCTCCATTTGAGTGTGGAGATTCCCCAAAGCTACATAGGCTTGATCAGTTTCCCATCGAGCCTCACTTGCTGCCTTTTTGTGCTTGTGCACATGCTTCTTGAGCTTACACTATGCGGCTTCGACTCTCATGAGCTTATCCATGCAAGTGGTATAGGACTCCTGCCAGAAGTCCTTGGTGTCCTGACGAGTGTAGAACATCTTCATCACTGCAAACATGGCGCTCATAGCAGGACTAGAACTATCTGCCCGCTCATCTTGATCTCGGATTAACGCATTACGATTGCGCTATGCCCATACTGCAGCCTCCCAAGGAGTTCTTCCTTTAGATTCCGCCATCCATTCCTACCAGAAGGGTGCTTGAGTATGAGCTGGTATAGTTAGCCACACTTCATACCATGGCTGCTCGTCCAGGTATACTTCATTCCAGTGACAGAGGGGTGGTTCATAGTACCCCGCATAGTGCAAGACTCTCCAAAGCAGGGCAGGAGTTCCAAACATCATCAGGAAACTCTCACTTCCAGCCGGTGCTGCCATCTGTACCAACAACATGTGCAATTCTCATGAGACAAAGTCATAATGGATAAGAGTTACATAACCAAGTAAGAGATCTATAAGGGGAGGAACAATGCAAGTATTGAATAATGATTTATCATGATGCATGCACATTCCGTATGTCCTTACAAACTTAGGAAAAATTATTTCTAATGACATACACGGTGGTATACATACGTTCTCTCATATATAGCATAGCTAGTCGGGCTACACGTTTCGTTGTTAGTGTACCTACACAAGAGCTTCATTTTAGCCCAACCCACAATTAAATATGCAGAATGTAAATCTAGGCTCTAAGTTGTAATCTAAATACTTCCATATATGTATACACATACATATACTTCCGTATCAAAGCTACCCGATGACAACTTATTACCCACAATTAAATATGCACCATATACACATGCAAGCATGCATACACAGTCGTACCAAAGCTAGCTCTCCCTGACCGCACGCTCACATGTTGCGGTCATGCCACTCATCAACTTACCTTCTTACCTTGGCGTAGAGGCATTTGATCCATACATTACCACTCAAGTGAATGGCATCCATACAATAGCATGCCATATGGATGATGAAAGTAAAAACCCCCATGTTATTACTTAAATAGCCACCTAAGAGTCCTTAACTGGGCATAAAGAAAGTGATCACTGGCACACTTTAGATTTCAACTCTAGATTTCAAATATCTATTAGTTGCTAGAAACTGGTTTTGGAAAACAAAAACCTTTGTTTCAAATACTCATGTGGCAATTAATGTTGAATCTTGCTCTAATACCAGCTGTCGTAGAACCGACCAATTTATAAGAGCACAAGTACAATGGCAACATGCAAGCGGTCGCACTATCATACTTGAGCCCATATAAACCCGGTAGTCCGTCGAGTACCACGATGGGTCTCGATAAACGATCCACATACAACCAAGATCATACATGATTCAACATACATGTCACATGTTACATAAAGTTCATAGATATAGTTCATTCATCAGAGTACGAAATAGAGTTATTACAAACCAAGTTCGATAGATAGTAGCGGAAGCAAATTAAGTTCAAAACTAGCATTTGTCAACATAGTTCAAATATAGTGCCACCTCATGATCACAATCCACAAAAGCATAATAGAGGGATTATTAAAGATGCCTACCGGCTCACTCCTCATCCACGGTGGGATAGAAGCAGTTCTTGGAATAGCCATGATAGACGGTACCATCTGCAACAATGGGAATAAAACCCTGAGTATGAGAAGGTACTCAGCTAGACTTACCCATCATAAACTAGAAATAAAATGACTCCAAGGATTATGCAAGGCTTTATAAGTGGAGGTAGCTTGACAAGATTTTGCATAGAAAGCGATTAACTCAGTTATACAATTATACCTTTGTCATCAAGTTAATTATAGCTATTCATCTCTAGATTAGCAACTATCCTATGCCAAACATGTGGGATATCATTTAATAACATACAATAGTAACCATAGCAGGTGTAGTAATTCCATGTTTATCTGAACCATCACATTCCATAATACAATTACTATGATGTTGATGCTAGCCAAGTTTCTCACTATCCAGGAGAGACGGTGATTCGAATCGATTTCAACCAGCTGGGAATTTATTCCTAACACAAACCTAGGCAGACCAGATCAACGGTCACCTTAGGTCACCTTTGGTACATCTCAAGTCCACATTTCATGGGTTCGCCCAGCATCGCACAATCAGGGACAACCAGCTGCGAGGACGTTCAGGCCCAGCCTACCCTTAGGCTCACGTCTGGCTCCCCGCTCATCCTTACTACCATCTAGAGTGTGCACTCTAATAGAGCGGGGCCCGACTTGAGTTGAGCTACTCAGCTTCGCGGTCAGAATGAGTTATCCGGCCAGCTAAGTGATAGGCATGCGTTCAATCTTGTCAAAAAGGCCAACAACGGTACGGTCCTTAATCGGCATAGACAGAATCACATGAGTCAACCTACGCATAGACTCCACCTGGCCTCCATTTACATTACCCCATGGTTCTTTTCCACGATAGCAAATATAGCCAACCGTGCTTCGGTATCCACCTATATCTCGCAGGTGACAGGAAATCACCTAACTTTTACTAGTCTAAGCATGGCTAAGCATATATTCGATCCTAGACCTACATAGGGTTAAAGGTATATGTAAGTGGACAAGGTAGTTCTATGCATCAAGTGTTTCCAATCAACTCTTATAACCTAATGCATCAAATATAAAGGACTCAAGTAGTATTTTGTAAAACACTGGGAGACTTAGAATGCTCCAGGGCTTGCCTTTGAGGAAAGAGGTAGGGCAATAATCTAGGCACTCAGGGAGCTCTTCGGGAGTTTGCTCCTCTTGTACTGGAGCTACGGCTTGAGGAGTCTCCTGCTGATCCCTAAATAGCAGTCGCTGATAGAGGGGACCCACGGGTCTGCGGGGTCCATCGGTCAGTGACTCAAAGACAGAGTACGGTGGTCGGTCGGCGCTATCTCACCGACGGCGAGCACTCCGGTGAAACCGACCACACCATCATGACCTACTCACTAAACCGCATCGACTGACATAGGTAGTGGAGGCACGGATGCATAGGAGCCACCTCATCGCCGGCCATGGCGGCACGGTGGTGCTGCGCTATGGTACGCCGGTCGTCTCTAGCCATGGCAAGGCTAGGTGAGGAGCGCACGAGTTCTATGGTGACGATGCGGCCCTATTGTGACTACCTAGGCTAGGCAAGGTGCTCCGACAAGATCGGCCCGTGTGCGTGGTGGCGCGGCGGTAAGAGTGCGGCGGCGCTGCGTGTCGTGTTCCATGCCGGTGGGGCAACCAATCTTAGTAACGTCATGCTACCGGCTAGACTACACCCTGACCAAGCCCTAATGTGACAAAGGTGAAAGATCGAGCGATAGAGCTAAGCAGCGATGAGCTCACCATGGAGGCGGCCATGGAAGCCGAGCTCTCAGGCGAGGATGGGAACGGTGATTTCGCGCTCACCGTAGCTCGTCTGGAGCTACAACCACGTCGAGGAGGTAGAGGGGAAAACGGCAAAGCTAGTTGCAAGAAGGAGGCAGCAATGGTGCGGTGGAGCTGGCACTAGGCGATGGTAGAGCTACGGGTGCTCGGTGATGCTCGGCTCTCCGCGGCGGGAGCGAGAGAGGGCTGTGGAGAGGGAGAGTGTGAGCGCGTCAGCGCAAAATGAGGCACGCCTCTTCACAGATAATGTGCACCAGCGCGCTGTGGCGAGGGCCCGATGTCGGCCAGTGGCAGCCTATCTCTGTCTACGGTCGGCCAAGACACGGCATGACGCAGCCTTCATCAGCGCCTGGTGATGAGCCTGACAACGAGTTTTCCATCCCTTCTAAATCCTAAACGATGGCGAGTTAGCGATCAAGTCCTGAATAAGAGTTGGAGATCTACATACGAGCTACAAACTTGATTTAGAAATCAAAGTCTAATTCTCAATAGTTATGGAGTTAGATCATCACAAAGTCGGCTATGTCAACACTGTCAGTTCAATTGACTTAGCAAAATTTCCTAAGTGCTAAAAATAGTGAAATGTTGATCCTTGTGAGCTAAATTCAAGCATGTTAGGAGCTGAACTAGCCTATGACCTAAAAATAAAAGTTGTTGCTCTAATCAAATACTACAACTTTGCTTTAGTGTACACATCCATGCAAAGGCTCTATGACATAGTTCCACCTAGGTCAAACATACCACTTTCAAATGATGACTTACACTTGAACTATGACTTAGAGACCAAACTAGCCCTAGTCATGAATACCAAAGTTGTTCATAGTGACATTCTAAACATGTTTAAGTTATGCCTAAGGTCACACAAGCATTTCATACATTGGTTACACATAATACTTACTAGGTCAACAAGCATATCATCACTTAGGAGCTTAATTACATCAAGTGATCTACATGAACATTGTTCCATTAGTCATCCTAAGTGTAGCTAAGGTGCTTTAGTGACCAACATCAACCATTTACACTTATTCACACATGATCATAAGCATACACATAGGGAAACATAAAATAACAAGGCCTGTTTCACATGTTTCAATTGTATGTTTCATATGTAAAAGCTTATATATGAATGCTCAATGCGTATGCTCATGCAATGCAAGTGAAAATATGCAAGCCTAAAACCTAGGGTGTTACATGTGGTGATGGAGAATTATGTTCACCTACTGCTGATACATCCACCCTTTTGCTAGCGTCAGCCCTTTGAGTACAAACTCCATGAGCAAACTCAACTAGTCGTGTTGAATTAAACCGCTTGCGGTGCCTTCGCCCAGGACTCATGGTAGCGCTGTCTTTTGTCCTACTGGCAGAGCCTCCTCTATGGGTCCTTCGACCCGTACACTAAAATTGGAGATATAAACTTAAGCAACAAGCATGTACAAATTGCATTGCTATCCAAACAGTAAAGCATTGCATTGCTACCTTCACCCCCGACCCCTCCTAACTAAATACAAGATAGAACAAGCACCTCAATTGCTAGGGGTACTGGCTCATCTTCCAAATATGAATTTGTTTCATCTGTAACATCAAATCCCTAAACTACCTCCCCTGGTTTAGGGATATATTCAAAATCTTCAGCGTGTCTACCCTTTGTGCTTGAATTTTTTGCCTTTGGAGACACATGTTTTGGGCCCACACGTATTCCAAGTTCTTCCATCTTTCTAGATTGCAAAGGCATTTATTAACTAAAGCTTCTATGGAATGTTAACACAACAGAGCAAGAGTATGCAAATAAGTACCTAACTAGCAACTACAGCTTATATGGAAGTCATTAATATAATAAAAGCACATGTCAGCTACACTCAACTATAGGAAATATGTAACCCCATCGCTATCTACATATCCTTGGTTCAACCTCTACAATAGAGCACACATCATAAAAGGAATTTGGGTACCTCTTCCTTCGAGTCCATGTTCGGATCCGGTCTTGTCATTGTGATCGTGGAGCTAGTGCAGCTGGTGTTGATGAAGGGGTAACAGATCTGGATCTGGCTAGGGTTCTGATCCAGTTGGAAGTGGTAGGTGCCAAGGTAGGGGGTCCGGATCTGGCTTGTACCATCGTTGAGGCTAGGGTTTGTAAATGTATGAGAGAGGGTGCGGCTGGAGAGTGGAGAGGGAGTCAAGCTGCTATGCCGATGGCGCCTAGGGTCCAGAGCGGGATGGCAGAGGGGGTAGCTGGAGAGTGGATAGGGAGGCCATGGGACTAGGATTTGGAGCTGGAGGAGAGATGGTGCGGCAAGAGAATGGAGATGGAGGCGGAGATGGAGGCAAAGACGGTGACACTTTGCGTTTTTATGTGGCCATCACATTATCACAAATGCCCTTGTCTAAAATCGATGGTGTGCTAAACCTATTTTTCGCGCAGAGGGCAAAATATAGACATCTAATTTTTGGTGCGTGTTAGCGGGACTGCTCAACGTGGTGCAAAACCAAATTTTTGGGTCATGTTGGCGGGACTACTCAGTGTGGTGCTCAGCAGAGACCGGAATTTATTCCATGTTTTAATAGGAAATGATTACGACAAAATGTTACTTACCTAATATCCGCCTTTTCTTTTTTTCTCCTATGCACCTGTTTATATATCCGATGAGTTAGTTGTTGCCTTTTTTTGGTTTTTTCATAATAATATAAATAAACATAAAACTAAAAGAAGGTCATAATAAATAATGAAAAGATGCATGAATTTGACACCTAAAAATTACCAAAAAATAAAAGATAAACCTACTCGTTGTGGCTTGTTGCGTTGCATCTGCCAATTATTATTTTTATTTGTGTGACAGCATTTGCGGCTATTTGAATTAAGGCCTATAATTTGGAAGCAAGGGGAAGACATGCCCACGGATGGAAAACCCTCCATAAATAACTAAATGGATTATTGATATCCCCATGGATTTTCTAACCTAGAAAAAGTCATGGATTCTAGGGGCATTTGAGTTTCCCGAGAAAGAGAAAAAAGCTTCATCCTCCTCGCTAGTGCTCTAGCGATTCGCTGGACGAGTCGTAGTACTCCGAATCATCATCCTCCTCGCTGGAGTCACAGTCGGTACTGTACTTTGCCATCGTGGGACTAGCTGTGGGGGGTACGACCCCGGATACCCACGGCAGACCACATGGGCTGCGCCCCTAGGGGTGGCCCAGCCCACAAGACGAAGCCTTGAGGGGCACGATTCTGCTCGGTGCCTCGCTCAAGACACAGGGAAGATATCCTACAGATACTAGGAGATCTGTTAGGATACGTATGATCCCATGATTTCTATAATCTGTTATTACTTTCCTGTTATCTCTCAGATCTAACCAATTTGTAACCCTGCCCCCGGACTATATAAGGCGGGCAGGGACCCCCTCCAAACGCACACAATATCATACGAAAGCCAATACAAACCAATAGACTATAGGAGTAAGGTGTTATGTCATACTGACGGCCTGAACCTGTCTAACTCGTGTGTCTCTGTTGCCTTCTTGTTCTTGATCTCACGCTCCTCTGCTAATCAATCTACTTTCATGGGATACCCCTCAAAGGATTGCTGATGATATTCTGTCGACAGTTGGGGTGCCAGGTAGGGGTTTGCGTGTTGTTTCCTTGTCAAACAAGATGGCTTTTTCCGTAGGCTCTTCGTCCCTTCCATAGCCTGGCTAGATCTTCACGGTCGGATCCATCTCGTGGGTCATCAACGCTGACGGAGTCGGACACCTCCTCGAGCTGGTGCAGATCAATTCTACGCCGACCACCCCCGCACCTGTAACTGCAGATCCGATCTTGGAACCACTTCCAAGGTTGCCTTCATCAACGACCCGCTGCCCGCTTCCTCGCTATCAGAGGAGGCAGATCAACAATGATGATCTGATCGAATCCATCGATCGGGTCAGTCTGAAGCTCGCTGATAGCCTCTCCATCACCGAGTTGGATCTGGACACTTTCGTTCAGCGCCAACCACCCTCCGATCCAGATCTATCTGGGGCTGCTCGGCAAACTCCAGGGGGTACGGCCCTACCCTTTGGGCTCACCAATGCCGCCGCTAACTACCAAGATGCCCTGAGGGGCAGATTTGCCGACCAAGTGGGAGATATCCATCCTCTCGCCGACCAGCTCCCAGCGACGGTCAACATGCTACATGCCAGTCGACGCCACGAAGCATCCCTCCAGACTATCCTGGAGGAAAATTCGGACTCCAAGTCCCTAGGCTCTATGGGGACCCTCGTCGAAACCTTCACTGAGCAACCCCCTCTCCTGCCTCTCCGGGGTGGCATGATCTTCAACGTCAGTGTCGATAGCCCCCCTCGAAATGGTGAAACCGATGAGGAACGCATCGCTCGTGAGAACTAGAATGTCAACCGCGCACAGCGTCATGCAAATGAGCACGCCCTTGCGATGGCCGAGGCTGCTCGCAACAACCAGTTCGACTCGCAAGGAAGGCCGCTCCATCACAACCTCAATGAAGAGTTCCTCCACGTTGATGGCCACGACGTCTTCAAGACCCCAAGTGCCAATCCGGCAGTAGCCGCCAATGAGCTTGCCCGCCTCCCGCAGACGCCCGAGCTCACCAAGGTCGTCGACATGCTTAAAGCGGCACACTGTCAAGTCAATGAGATCCACGAGGATTAGAGACCTTCGTGCTCCATGAGCACAATTCGCCGATCAGCTGTGCCAAGATCCAATCGCCGCCCTAGTCAAAGCTGTTTCGTCGATCAGTCATTGCCTCTCTAGGGGGAGCCAAGGGCCACCGCGCCGAACACCATCGCCAACACGACCAGGAGGTCGAACAGGACGCTCGAGTGCACCTCAGCGACCTCCGGGATGCACGACGACGTATCGAGCAGCGTCGCTTCGGTCTCCACGAAGACGAAGTATGCCGCTGCCAGGAGTACGAGCAAGAGTATGGAAACATTGACTCAGCTTTCGAGCCGATCGACGCTGGCAACGCTGCAGTTGATGCCGACCACAACCCCGAAGGGCCCCAGCGTTTACGAGGGCGCTCCAAACTCTTCGGTGGCCCCGTGGTTTCAAAATCACTGGGGTCAAGCCCTACGAGGGAAGGATGAATCCAACACAGTGGCTATAGGCTTATGCCACTGCTGTCCGCGCCACCGGGGGAGACACCAGCGTCATGGCAAACTATCTTCCCATCATGCTCACACCAGCCACCATGAGCTGGTTCACAAGCCTTGCCCTAGACTCCATTGGATCTTGGGAAGAGCTGAAGAAAGTCTTCACCGACAACTATATGGCTACATGTACACGGCCGGGCACCAAACATGATCTCAACCGTATCACCTAGAAGTCGTCCGAGCTCCTCCGCAGCCACATTAGACGCTTCTCTGAGATGAGGAATTCTATTTCTAACATCATGAAAGTCGAGGTCATCATTGCCTTCGTCCGAGGACTTCATCACCATGAGCTTCGTTCCAAGTTCAATCGCAAGCCACCTATAGGCATCGGTGAGATGATCACGACCGCTAACCAGTACGTCGACGCCGAGGAAGCCGAGGTGCTCTTCAACGAAGATACAGGCACTAATCGCCCGCCTCGCCGCTACGACAACCACGGCGACGACCAACGCCACAATGACCGCCGCTACGACGACCACAGTTTCAACCGAGACAGCGGCCGTGACCGGCCAGAAGGATCCAAGCCCGGTCAAAATTGCCGCCGCTGGCCAGACCACATCATCGCTACCGCTAATGAACCTCGCGCCAAGCGCAACTACGACGAGTAGTATAAGAAGATCCTCGATGGCCCGTGCCCCCTCCACAAGAACACCAAGCATAAAATGAAGGACTGCCTCGGCTTGGCCAAGGAGTTCTAGGACAAAAAGCTGGACGACGACACCAACAGCGGGAATGGAGGTCGCCGACCACCTAGGGGCAATAACAATGCCTTCTAGGACCATGACAAGGTGGTCACCACCATCTTCGGACGCCCCGCCTCCATCGAGAGCAGGAGAGAACGGAAGCTCGCTGCGCGACGAGTGCTCGCCGTCACTTCAGAAGAAACCACCACCAACCCTAACTATCGCCCATGGTCCGAGGTTCCCATCACTTTCAGCAGGGCCGACCAGTGGGCGGACATACCCTACATAGGGAATTTCCCCCTCGTCCTCGATGCAACTGTCCATAAGGTGCTTTTTAGAAAAGTGCTCATCGACGGTGGGAGCGCTTTGAATCTACTCTTCGTCAGAGCCCTAAAGGAGTTGGGCCTCGGGATAATAGATCTCACACCCTCAGACTCCTCCATCTAGGGTGTGGTACCTGGAAGGGCATCCAAACCACTTGGATAGATCACCCTACCAGTACAGTTCGGCACGGCAAGCAATTACCGTGTAGAGCATATCAACTTCATGGTGTCGAGCTCGGCGTCGAACACCTCATGGTGTACGGGGACTCCACGTTGGTCATCAACCAGCTCAACAAAGACTGGTCCTATTCCAGTGAGAAGATGGACGCATACTGCACCAAAATCAGGAAGCTTGAAGGGAAGTTCTACGGTATCGAGTACCACCACGTGGTACGAGATCAAAATCAACTCGCTGACTAGCTATCCAAGATAGGCTCTTCTCACATCACAGTTCTGCCTGGGGTCTTCATTCAAGATCTTTTGGTGTCATCCATTAAGGAAGAAAAGGAAGTTGAAGAGACTCCGCCCACCGAGCAGTTGGTGCTTACGATGCCTTCGCCGGTCGACGATTGGAGGGAGCAGTTCATCAAGTACCTCACCAGCGCTGAAGTACCCACCGACAAGATCGAAACCGAACATCTAATTCCCCGAAGCAAGCATTATGTGCTGGTAGGCGGCAACTTGATGAGGAAAAGTGCCAAGGAAGGGATACTGCAGAAATGCATCACCCAAGATGAAGGAGTGAAGCTACTTCTCAAAATCCACTCTGGTTCCTACGGCAACCACGCGGCCTCGAGAACACTGGTTGGCAAGGTTTTCTGAGCTGGTTTCTACTGGCCCACAGCCATCTTCGATGTAGAAGACCTCGTACGACGTTGTGAAGGATGCCAATTTTTTGCCAAGCAAATACACGTGCCGACACAAGAGCTGCAAACCATCCCAGCTTCCTAGCCCTTCGCATGCTGGGGACTAGATATGATTGGGCCTTTCAAGCCAGCGACAGGTGGCTTCCGGTACGTATATGTCGCCATTGATAAGTTCTCCAAGTGGATCGAGTACAAACCGCTCGTCTCAGCTACTGCAAAGAAAGCAGTTGAGCTCTTTGAAGACATCATCCACAGATTCGTTCTCCCAAACAGCATCATCACCAACCTTGGAACTATATTTACTGGCCATCATTTTTGGGACTTTTGTGAAGATCGGTGCATCTCTATTAAATACGTCTTCGTTGCTCATCCTAGAGCCAACGGCCAGGTCGAACAGGTGAACGGCATGATCCCTCAAAAAGAGACTATATCAGAAAGAAGAAAAGCACCCGGGCAGATGGCTCAAGGAGCTACAAGCTGTAGTCTGGGGACTGCGTACTCAAGGTAGTCACAGCATCGGTGTTTCTCCATACTTCTTGGTCTATGGCTCAGAAGCCATACTACCAGCGGATATTGCCTTTTGAGCACCTAGGGTGGAAAATTATGATAAAGAGCAAGCTGTAGCTGTTCGGACAGAGGATGTCGACAGGGCCAAGGAAGAACGCCTAATCAGCTATGTCCGCACAGCCAAATATCTAGAAGGCTTGCGGAGGTACAACAAACGCAATGTCAAGGGTCGTTCATTTGCTGTCGGCGACCTCGTCCTCAGCAGAAAACAAAAAACCAAAGGGATGCATAAGCTCTCCTCCCCTTGGGAAGGGCCTTACGTCATCAAAGAGGTCACCCGACCAGTGTCTTATCACCTATGTGACTTAGATGGAATTGATGTCCCTAACTCATGGCACATCGAGCACCTTATACGTTTCTATCCTTGAAACGCTCTAGATATGTACTCCCCACTTTATGTTGAATAAAGTTTTGATCTCCATAACTTGTCTCCACTTTTTCTCCATTGTGGTTTAACCCCCACTTACGGTCGCCGAGCTCTATGCTACTCCATAATGAACTCCAATACAAAATAGACATAACTACGCCGACCATGTTTCTTCAAATCTCCAACGTTATCGCCGAACGGTTTTCTCCAATATTGCCGAGCGATTTCTCCAAATCGCCGACACATTTTCGCTAAAAATCGCCAAATAAGTCTTCTCCAAATCACCCAACACGTCTTCTCCAAATCGCCAACGTATTTTGCCATGCATTTTCTCCAAATCGCCGAACACTTTGCTCCAAATCTCCAAGATATTTCGCCGATCAGCGAGCAGCATATTTTCTTTTCTGTTCTCTTCGGAGAAGACCCAGTCTTTGATCTCTCCCTACACATGCTATGGGCTCCACGCTCTGTGTTATGGGTGGTCAGCTGTGGTTCCTTGGTCATGCTTGTTCCTCCTACGCGTGCACCGGCTCTGCGCTCGACATCATGGACTATGGGCTAGCTGAGGCCATAGGGGTCAATAGCGAACTAACTGCTCGGACTCTACTTACACTACATATAAATACTTTATGGTTAAAACTATGAAGATTTTTTCGCCGAAATACAATTTAACCGCATACACATGCACCTTATAACATTTATCATATATATAAGTGTTTTTACGCTTTCACGCATTCTAACTACACTGTCTAGAAATTACAGATGATATCCGCCAAGCAGATCATTGTGCTCCACCATTGTCGTCCATCTCGCCGAACAGGTCTATATCGCCTGCCAACTTCTTTGCTGCATCCTCCACCTCATCCTCCAGCTGCTGGGTTTCCACCTCGCTCAGCCCTTCGGCGAACCTGCCCCCTATCGCCTGAAGGTCAGTGGCTAGATAGTGGGACCGAACCACAGCAAGGGCATGGGTAGTGGTGGAAACAACGGTGTCGCGGTTGAAGCCCTTGAAGCCCTCCCACGCTGTCTTGCCTCTTTCGATGACGATGTCCGGACGTGGCGGCCTGCCATCGGGCTGAGGAGCCACTTTTGGTTCGACACAGTCGAGCACTGGTTTGATTCCGACAACTACAGCATCAAACTTGTCCCTCTGGGTCCGGGCATCCTGCTGTAGCACATCAAATTATGCCTTGACCCTCCGATGGTAGTCTACAAGCATTACAAAGTTCCATCAAGCAAGAAAGTTACTTCAGCAGTAACCCCGACCAGGGAATACTCACCGTTCAACTCCTCAACCAGCTTGTTCACTCGCCCTGTCTCCTTTGCCTTCTCCTCTCAGAGTTGCTCGAGGGCTTGGCACAGCTGGCGAAGCTCCACATCTTGTTATACAAGTACAAAAGTCATCACCAAAAATAAGCATATCCAACTATGCAAAGCACTTTCGCCAATCACACGAACCTTTCTTTTGCTCGGAGACTTTCTGCAGCTGTTCCAACTGCTCGGAAGCATCCTTCAGTTGTGTGGAGGCAGTGGCCAGCTGCTCGGACTTGCTCCATAGCTGTTCTTTCACAACCGCCAGCTGCTCTGATAGGACCCCCCTCTGGTGTTCCAGGTCCCGCGCGTTGGACTCAGCGAGGTCTCACTCGCGCCGGGCCCTCTGGGTGTTTCTCTCTGAGAGGTTCATCGCCTCCTTGAGTTTTTGGTTCTCCTTGGCGAGGGGCTCCATCCTCTTTATCAACTGGTGCTAGTGCTCGACAGTCCGAGTCATCCCCTGAAAATTCACAATGACAATGATGGAATTCGATCTCCAACGTCGAAGACGAATACTCAGGATTCAGTACTAACCTCAATTTGTTTTATTACTCCGGCAAGGGTGGATTTTAGCCACCTCATCTCCTTGGGGGAGTCCTCCTCCTCGACAACTACCACCTCATCACCGCGCTTGCGGAAGATTCAGATGGATTGGGTTCGAGGCTCAACACGAATGATCTCCTCCACCACGTCCTCCTCTTCCACAGTAGATGGAGGCACCACCGGGGGGGCTCTGTGGCTGGACAGCGGGTCTGACCATGCCCTGCGATGCCTCAGGGGGCACCGTTAGCTCCTCAGGCGCTACTGGTTCCATTGACCTAGACTCTGGTGCATCGCTGGCAACTCTAGTTTCAGCTCCCGAGGGCTCGGCAGTACCCGCCGTTGCTTCGGGTATTGTCGCCGACCTGTCCTCCACTGACGTTGACCTCTCACTGTCTGCAAGTCCACCTGCAGTAGTGGTTGACTCTTCCGCCGGCTTCCGAGCACCCAGGGACCCCGACACGGGAGCCGCCAGCATTGCCTCTGCCCAGGGATCAGCCTGAGGTTGCTCGTCAGTCTGGGCAGATGGGTTCGGACCCTCCATATGCCTTGCACTGCATCAAATCATTTGGTCAAGAGGCAAAAAAGCTAAGACAAGATAGCAAAGTGTAACACCCTAAAAAAAATTGCCCCTTTTGAAATAGAGTTAAAATGATTGAAATTCAAATTTTTGTGCACATGAAATATAGGAAAATAAAAGAATTTCATTAGATTAAAATACATCATAAGGTAGCAACATGTTTGAACATACATGCCATTGCATTTGATTTTATTGGTTGAGTGGTTTTAGATGAAAAGTCAAAATGGTTGAAATGCTCTTGAAATAAAATTGAAAATGGCTTTGAAATAAAAGAAAAGGAATTAGGAAATAAAAGAATTTAAAAAGTTGTATAAATTTACTCACTTTTCTTGGAAATGAAAAGTATATTCAAAACTCTAATTGAATTTGCATTTGGTTTACATTTGAATTTGGATTTGAAAACTAAAAATAGAAAAGGGATTTTACTTGAAAAAAAACTTCTTTTCTTCCCTTTTTGGCCCAACCTCGGAACCAGCCCAGCAGCCTCTCTTCCCTCCCTCAAGGCTTTCGGCTCGCTCTGCTTGCCTAGCTCGTGACCTTCCTCCTTCCTCTTTCCATGAGCCTTGCATCAAGACTGCCCCAGTGGCGCTTCAGCTTCAGCCACAATAACCTCACACGCTTCACGCCAGATTCGCTAGCACCGGCCCGCCTTGGCTTCACTTCAGCGCCGCAGCCCAGTTAGTCGGCCGCTCCACTTCGGCCTTCGCCCAAATGCGCCCGCCGTCCCTTCTCTCTTTCATTTCGCTCCATCGGCCCTTGATCGGTCGCCGTCACCGGCCCCATTCCTTCTTCTTCTTCCCTTCCTTTTCTCCCTGTTTGTTTCCTTTCTTCCCGCGGACTTACCTTCCTTCCTTCCTAGCTGTCGCCATTGCATGTTAGCCACAAGCATGGCAAGCCACCACGCTTGTTTGGCAAGCGCCAATCAGCCCCGCTCTCCTTCCTTTTCTCTCGCACCCGCTTCCGCCTATAAAGCCCCAAGCCGGATGCTTTCCTTCTCCTTTTTCCCGCCAAGGCTCAAGCAACTCACCGCCGTCGGTGAATTCCCTTCCCGAGCACCAACCTCGTCGCCGACGCCACCAGAAGCTTCGATCGTTGTCCTCCGCAATGTAGGTATCATCTATTTCCCATTTTGGTCTCGTTTTCCTAGGATTTTCTCCCCACCCGCGTCTCCCTCTCTCTCCAGCCATCACCGCCGTCGTCGACCCGCCATTTGGAGGCCTTCTAGACGCCGCAGACCTCTTCTTCTCGACTCGTGGTGAGCTCCTACTGCTCCCCATGCCTTCGGTTCATCAAATAGGGCCCTAGAACGACGTATTGGCGAGCTCCGAACCACTGGCCATGGCGCCACCACGAGGAACGCCACCCCGATGAACTCCCCGTTCCCGTTTTGGTACCCTACCGACTTCGCAAGCGCCTGTAGATTGTTTCTGTGTATTCGGATTCGATTGGGATGGCCGGAATCACTGCCACGGCGTCCACCGCCGAGCTTGGCACGCCGCCGGTCATGGTGTGGCCACGGGAGTCATCTTCTCCGGCAAACCTTCTGTGTACTTGTGCCAGCGCCGTTAGATCTTAAAAGAACGGCCACGATTAGATACCCTTTCGGCTTAAGTGTCCAGTCCACCGTGGACTCGTGGACGTGGTCCACGGAGCAAACACACCGCGTCCACCGTACGCGTGGTGAACCGCACCACTTGTGGAGTGCCACGTGCCCGCCTGGTCAGCAGCCAGGGGTCAACCCACGGTCAGCCGTGCACGTTTTGCAGATTAGCCCCTGGAGTTTCAATAAAATAACCCGCAGTCCATAGCAGTTCAAAATAAATTCAAATCAGTCCTGTTTTTATTCGGTTAGGACCCTGTAATTTCCAGAAATAGTACGCCCAATCTAAAATCCGTTTAAATTCAGATTTTTAATTGTTTCAATTCAAATTTGAGTTCAATTAATTACAGAAATGCCATTGGACCTTATTTCATGCGTAACTTTTGCGTTTTAAGTCCGATTTGACCCGTTCAAATTGCGTTAGGATTGTATTTATGTTTTCTACATGTTTATACAACTGTTAGGCATGTTTTCAACACTTGAGATTCATGAGTAGATTTAATCCATTATTTAATTAAAGCAAAACTTGTTTAAATCATAACTTATTCATTCTAACTCCGAAATAGTCCGTTCAAGTTGCGTTAGATTCATAGCAACGAGATCTATGCGTTAATTATAGTGTTTACTACATTACTATTTCATAAAAATCATAGTTTAAATCATATCTTGATTAAAGATTATACAACTGAGTTTTATACATAAAATATGATCTGTTTTACTTTTGTTTTATAATTCAAATCTAAAGTTGACTTAATATAATCTATATTATTTATAAACATCTTTTGTATATGAATTCATATAGTTAACATAAACGAAGCCTATAGTTTCTTTTCCACGTGTTAAGCAAATCTCTCTTGTAGTTGTAACTTTTCAACCTGTAGCTTCGATTAGCGTGCCTCTCATGATTGTGTGTTTCGTAGTGATGCGTAGAATCGTATATCAATCTCTTTTACTTATTTTTCTATGATTGGTGTACTGTTCGATATAGATGCAACTGTATGCTATGCATGTATGTGTATGGATGTTTGTGTGGTGTTCTCTGATTGTCCATCTTGTGAGATACACGTGGTGATCCAGAAGAAGAAGAAAGACATCAAAGATTAAAGCTTACCGAAGGATCGGTGTATAAGGCAAGTATAGCATGGGATTATCCTTGTTACCTATTCACATTTAATCACTAAATTCATATTGCATGTGTCTCCTTTGTTGCCATTAAGGATATCCTAGATATTTGATATCTTGCACCTTGAAACCTTTGGGATATTGCATGGGATAGTTTTGCTAGTGCTTAATCAAAACCATGATCTTGTAACTTGACTAATGATATATGCAATAAACATTAAAACATGACTTTTTAGTAACATGGAATCGAGGGGCTGAAGTGTTTATATGCTTCTTGATTCCTCTCCCTAAGGACTTATCTGTGGCGATCATCCGGGACTTACAAGATACCTTGTGAGGGCCATATGGCTCGGGCTTTAGCTCAATGATGAGGATCTTTTCTAGCTTGTTAGTGGTTACCTTTGAGGCGTGGGGTATGTTTCCTTTGTTGCTAGGAAGTGTGTACCGTCTTCACGATGCCCACGCTTGCCACTCCTAGAGATGGGCCACATCGCTGGCGGCCCTAACATGTTAGACGAATTCTTTGAAAGGCTTTATAGTGAACCCCGCCGACCTTCCTTGGAAGTGGGTCAAGAGAATAGCTACCTCGGGCGAAAGGGTAAATCACAACTCACGTGAACGTGTACAAACTCTCTGTATAAAAATCATTATAACAAATGGTAGTGCTCACGGACACGAGCGGCCTTGGACCCTTATGGAATAGAGATGATCACTAATGGATAATGATGATGCTAATAATTGATTGTTTATGCTATACATTATTCATGTTTACCTGATCATGTGTTTATGGGAATGATAAATCCTTTGCTACTCAATTGCTTAGAAAGATGATCTATTAAAGCTAATCGCAGTAAACCAGTGTCAGCCCTTTTGAGCCTCATGAACCCCATGATATAATTGTTAAGTACGACATGTACTTACGCTTGCTTTATTTTTCTATACATTGGATAAAAATCCCGGATGGGTACCAGATTGCTGGTTTGGAGGAGTTAGGCTTGTGGTCAACCAGTCAGTCGTCCCTGTGAATTTGGAGTCTTCGCCAGAAGATCGGAGTCAACTTTCCGCTGTCATTACTCTGAGGTTATTTTCTTTTTACTAATACGTTATGTAATAAGTATTGTCTTTTGATATTACCCTTATCTGTGGCTATATGTGAGATTTGACTTCCTAGGCTCACATATAGTGTGTATCTGGTTTTGTCTTTAAAACCGGGTGCTACACAAAGTAACTCCAACACGAGGATACTTACCATTTGGTCTGCCGGTGCAATTTTTTGAATCAGCGATGCCTGCCCGAGCCCCTAGGAGTGGTTGTGGGATCAACTCCCGTGCTCTGGGGTGGAGGTCTCATCTCCTCCACAGCCGGCCTCTGTTCCACCTGCTGCTCTGGGGCTTCCTCCGCCCATCACTCTGGGTTTACCTCCGCCTATTGATCAGGGACTCCCGTCTCCTGCCCAACGGAGACTTCTATCATCTACTGCTTAGGGAATTCCCTCGCCTGCTGCTTGGGGAGTTCTATGCATCCCCTTGATTGCTCCTCCACGCGTGTGCTGCGTGGAGGTGCTTGCATGTTTGAAGGAGCAACTGGATCTTTGTCGTCATCAGACCACTCGAGCACCATGGCCCTTCACGTTCGACTGGTTTGGTCGCCACCAAGCGAGATGCCACTAGGCTTGGTGGGAGTGGCAGCTGCCAGTTTTCTCTTTTTCTGGGCCGGCTCGTCTGTTGCTGCCCTCTTTTCCCAAACTTTCTCCGTCACCGAGGGCGAACTCTGCGCCCAACTAGTGTCGATTCCTCCAGATTCTGATGAGGCGCTGGCCGCATCTTCCGCAGGCCGACCCGGTGGTTGGACATCTACTCCCCTCGGCCAATCACCCCTCGGCATGCCGTAAAAGTACACTGCTCTTTCCTACGAATGTATCTTTGCATAAGTGAATCAATTCACTGTTCGGCAAAGCTTTAGGATTAAAAGTATCGGGAATAAAAATCGAGATAATTACCTCGGGAGGCGGATTTGTGCAATTGAAGGCCCTCGATTGCTTTGGCTAGGCGAACAAAATGTTAGGAGCGAACAGCACTATGGCCCGCTCTAAGACATTCTTCTTCGTCAGCGGTTCTATCCTTTCTCAGGTCCCATCGTCATCACCTCTATAGTCAAAGCCCGGGTGGGCCCTCTCCTTGCATGGCTAGACGTGGCGCACTATGGAGCTTGCTACCACCAGTTTGCCTCTAATTTCCATGCCTTTAATCAGGTCGAGGAGCTCCGTCACTTGTTCCTTGTCAGCACTGTTCAGTTTCTCTAACCAGCTCTTTTGGTTCTCCGGGATATGGTGGACGTCGCAGTGGATTGTAGGGTGGCTCTGTTTCATGTAGAACCACTTGGAATTCCAACCTTTCAGAGAAGTGTTCAGCGGTATGTTAATGTACTCGCTGGCCATTCCATCCTGGAGCTGCAGATATACGCCGCCGACCACCTTAGAGCCACTGCCGCCTTTCTTCTTCAACTAGAATAGGTGTCTGAAGAGGTTGAAGTGCGGCAAAACCCCCAGAAACGTCTCACAGAAATGAATAAAGATCGAGATGTGCAATATGGTGTTGGGGTGGAGATTGCACAGACTAATCGACCAGAATTCCAGTAGATCTCGTAGGAAAGGATGAACAGGGAACCCAAACCCATGCCATAAATAATCCTCAAATACTACAACTTCATCGGTGTTAGGCATTGGGAAGGGCTCACCACTTGTTGGCCGCCATCAGGCGGTGACATGGTCAGGAAGCACGCCCGCCACCACCAATTTGTCAAGCTCCGCTTCCCCCATGCGCGACGGCGCCCACTCTTCGTCACGACTAGCTCTGGCACCTGCCTTCTTTGGGCTCGCCTTCTTCGGGTTCACAGCTCTCCTCTTCGGCGCCATCTCTCAGATTTGGATGGGGACTGCCACCGCCAGCATGCATGGATGTGAATCTAGAAGTGTGATAGCTAAGGATGGAGATGAAATGGTGAAGTGGTAAAGGTGGGAGCACAGGGGGCGGCGGCGCCGTTATAAAGCTTTTTCCTCACCCTTTTGCATTTGAGGGTTTTTGGGAAACCGTTCCCGCGATCTGTGCTTCTCCGGATTCTCCAACGTGGCTAAATGGGCCGTAATGTGGGCTTTTGCGCAACCGCAACCCATGTCACTCATTTATCGCTGCCATTGGTTATTACTCACCGATTAATCGCCGACACCTCCGCCATTTATTAAGGTTCAATGACAGTTACAGTACAGCCATTACTTCGGTTTTTTCTCCATGGTTTGATTTCTTCGATATGTCCGCTTGTAGCTTAGGGACTGGTTGCCTGCTCGGCTGGTATTTCACTATTTTTCTGTTTCTGACCCTGACACCACATGACTGCGTCACCTACTGTGAGGCTCGAGGACTAAGTGGGCACACTTCACCTTGCGGTGAATGTGCTTTATCTCGTTTTGGGTCTACGCCCGGGGACTGGCTGACTGCTCGGCGTATTTCTACTATTTCTTCTACTTTGGACCCTGGCACCACATGACTACATCATCTACTGTCAAGCTCGGGGACTAAGTGGGCAAACTTCACCTCACATTGAATGTGCTTGCTTTTTTCTGAAAGACTCCGTGCCTCTTGAAGATGAGGAAGACTAACTCCTTTTTTTGTGGTCGGACTCTAAGTGGGCACACTTGGTCCACTGTGAAGAAATTTTTGATTCTAGACTTAACCTCCTTACGCCCTTATGGCAAGCCGTACTTGGGTTATGCTACTCATCCATGGTTCATGCAGCTCGGCAACTGCTCACACCTGCTCGGCAACTGCTCACAACTGCTCGGTGACTCTTCATAGTGGTCGGACCAAGAGTCTAATTACTCAGCTTTGTTCGCACTTGCTCGGACAAGCTCAAGACGGTGTTGCACAATGGGTACAAGGTGCTCGGGGACTAGCTGTGGGGGGTATGACCCCGGATACCCATGGCAGACCACATGGGCTATGCCCCCAAGGGCGGCCCATCCCACAAGACGAAGCCTTGCGGGGCACGATTCTGCTCGACGCCTCTCGCAAGACACCGGGAAGATATCCTGAAGATACTAGGAGATCTATTAGGATACGTATGATCCCATGATTTCTGTAATCTGTTATTACTTTCCGGTTATCTCTCAGATCTAACAGATTTGTAACCCTGCCCCCCTTGGACTATATAAGGCGGGCAGGGACCCCTCCAAACGCACGCAATATCATACGATAGCCAATACAAACCAACAGACCATAGGAGTAAGGTGTTACATCATACTGATGGCCTGAACCTATCTAACTCGTGTGTCTCTGTTGCCTTCTTGTTCTTGATCTCATGCTCCTCTGCCGATCAATCTACCTTTGTGGGATACCCCTCGGAGGACTGCCAACGATATTCTATCGACAAGTACATTCCCATTGCTGGACAAGTTTCTAGTGATATTCATTGATGATATCCTGATATATTCCAAGGACAAGGAAGAGCACACCCAACACCTTCGGATAGTATTGGCTTGATTGAGGGAACACAAGTTGTATGCTCAATTCAGCAAGTGTGAGTTTTGGTTGGATCGAGTGCAATTTTTGGGGCATGTTTTGACACCTAGTGGTATCTTAGTTGACCCCAGCAAGGTGCAAGATATGCTAAACTAGAAGTCTCCCAAGTCAGTGCACCAGATTCATCAGTTCCTTGGTCTAGCTAGATACTATCGGTGTTTCATTCCAGATTTCCCCAAGATAGCTCAGTCGATGACCAAGCTGCTCCAAAAAGAAGCCAAGTTTGATTGGAGCCCAGCCTATGAAGAAGCCTTCCAAACTTTGAAGAACTTTCTTAACACTGCTCCTATTTTGACCCAACCAGACATTGATAGAACTTTTAATGTATATTGTGATGCCTCGAAGATAGGGTTGGGATGTGTGCTTATGCAAGATGGGTGTGTGATAGCTTATGCTTCGCGCCAACTGAAAAAGCATGAAGTGAATTACCCCACCCATGATTTAGAGCTGGATGCTGTGGTCCACGCTCTAAAAATTTGGAGGCATTATTTGTTGGGCAACAAAGTACACATTTTTACAGACCATAAGAGCCTCAAATATATTTTTACTCAGTCTGAGTTAAATATGAGGCAAAGGAGATGGTTGGAATTGATCAAGGATTATAACTTGGAGGTACATTACCACCTAAGAAAGGCCAATGTGGTAGGTGATGCCTTGAGCCGAAAGCCATATCAGGTTGAAGAAACACCTTTGTCTCTCAACCATGCTGAGGTGCTGGCTCATATTGCCTTAGTTTCAAAATTACTTGAGCAGATTATTCTAGAGAAAAGGTAAGACACTTTAGAAATTCCACATATCAAGAAGTTAATTGCCGAAGGGTGTGGTCCTCAGTTTAGTATTGATGAGCAAGGAGTAGTGAGATACAAAGACAAATTGGTGGTTCCATCAAATGAGGAGCTGAGAAGGAAGATTTTGAATGACGCTCACCATTCCAAGCTGTCTATCCATCCTGGCAGCAACAACATGTACCATGATTTGCGCCACTTGTACTGGTGGTCTAACATGAAGCAGGATATCACCCAGTACATCATGGAGTGTGACACTTGTGGGAGAGTTAAAGCAGACCACATGTGTACCCTAGGATATTTGTAGCCCTTGCCCTTTCCTATTTGGAAATGGAAAGATATTTCCATGGATTTTGTTGTGGGTTTGCCCCGCACATCCAAGGGCTATGATTCTATTTGGGTCATTGTGGACCGTCTCACTAAGTCTGCTCATTTCCTTCTAGTGGACACTAGATATACAACCAAGAAGTATGCTGAGATATATTTTGATCGGATTATGACCCTACACGGAGTTCCCCTTACTATCATCTCTGATAGAGGGTTAGTTTTTGTCTCTCATTTCTAGGAGCAACTATAGCAATGTCTTGGTACTCGTCTCCTCAGAAGCTCAGCATATCATCCACAAACTGACGGCCAAACTAAAAGGGTGAACTAGGTGCTCGAGTACATGTTGAGAGCCTGTGCCATTTCTTTTCCTAAGAGGTGGGATGAATGTCTGAAGTTAGCTGAATTTTCTTACAATAATAGCTACCAAGAGAGTATTCGTATGGCACCATTTGAAGCTCTGTATGGAAGGAAGTGTAGGACACCACTTAACTGGATTGAAGTGGGAGACCATGGATACTTTGGGCCTAATTTCATCAAAGAGGATCGAGAGCAAGTCAGCATTATTCAGAGTCATTTGAAAGCAGCTCAGAGCCGATAGAAAGCTTATATGGACAAGCAAAGAAGGCCCTTGCAGTTTGCAGTTAGGATCATGTGTACCTCAAGGTGTCTCCTATGAGAGGGGTGCATTGGTTTGGTATCCATGGCAAGCTAGCCCCTTGATATGTGGGTCCTTATAAGGTTTTGGCACAGTGTGGCCCAATTGCTTATAGTCTCTAGCTTCTCGATATTTTATCGGTGGTACACGATGTGTTTCATGTATCTTAGTTGAAGAAATGTTTGTGGATACCTGATGAAGCTGTGGAAATTGAAGGAATTCCCATCCAGCCTGATTTGACTGATGTTGAGCTCCCTGTCAAAATCCTGGACGAAAAGGAAAGAGTGACAAGGAACAATGTGGTGAAGTTCTACAAGGTGCAATAGCAAAACCACTCAGAGGATGAGGCCACATGGGAACAAGAGAGATATATATTGAAGCATTACTCCCACCTTCTCTCTAGTTCTAATAGGTAGTTGTTACGTTGAAATGTATTTCCTATCTTCTTACCAAACTAGGCACAAGAAATCTCAGGTCGAGATTTTGTTTTAGGGGGGTAGATTTGTAGCACCCTCGGTGTTACACTATACAGCCTTTTGCTAAAACACTACATGAACATCAGATTTGTGTGTAAATGTGTGTAATATAGGTTGTAAAGCAATGTACATAACTTGAAACGTTCATCGAAAACGCGAAATGAATGTTATATTTCATGTCGCATTATATCACTTAGGGTTCTAGATGAATTTTTATTGAATGAAAATGCTATAGAACGCATATACGAAACTTTAATAAAGTTTGTAGTACAAACTTTGTAGGTGGCGGTGAAATACTTGTGGTCAAGAATGGAATTCCCTAGCTAGCATGGTTGGTAGCTTGGAAATCAAATTCGACGTGAATCCAATCGAGACTTGGTCGAATTTCCTAAGTTGGAAAACGCTGTGATGAAGCAACGTTCGATAATTTTTGTAGGAGATTTGGGTTAAGTAATGGTGTCGTATTAGGGCATGTTTTAGTAGTTTAACATACCCTCTTAAGTATAGAAAAATAGGTTTGGCATTTGAATCATTGAGTTTGATTTTTGGAATGCTTTAAAAGTCATGCGCATGACATTTCTAGCCAGTTTCATCGCATGGACGTGGTCACCACTGCCTTGTGCCATTATCGATGCATCGGCCATGCACGCGCATGCTTGGCCGTGCCCAACTAGCCACGGTGGCTGGCTACCCGGGGCATGCGGCTGCTCCTTCCCACTTCCACGGTGTGCTCTCCTATCAACGTCGCTACTGGTGCCCTTGGGCCGCCTGTGCCGCGTCATTGCCGGCCCTGCTCCACCGGCCGCTGTCGCTGTGGGCGCGATGCCTGGTTAGTCTGATGTCGTCGTCGCCAGCACGCGTGTAACACCCCAGGTGTTTGGCTTCCACATCTGCATTGCATTTCATGAACATGAGCATCATGCATCCATTCGTGAACCTATATCACATGAAACATGATTTCGAAACATTGCAACATGTTGTATATTTCATGTGTGTTGTTTCTTTTATGAAATGTGAAGTGTTTAACACTCAAGTGCAACATGTGTAACTCACTTTAGTGAAACATGGTTAGTAGTACTATGCAACACACTCATGAAACATGTGAAACATGACTATGAAACAAGTGTAACATTTCCTGTGTTTCTCATTGTTTCAGTACATACCATGCTTGATTCTTGTGTGACCAATGTGTGGTGTGGCTAATTATTCTCCTAAGAACCTTAGTTATACTTAGAATGTCATTAGGAACAATGTTCATGTTGATCATTTTGCCTAATTAGGTTTCCAAGTCATGGTTTGACCAATTTGGACCCCTAGAGCTCCTATGTTTGACTATTTAAAAAGTGTAGCTTAGGATGTTTGCGTGTCTAAGCAACCTAAAGCAAAGTTGTAGCAAATTTTATAAGGAACAAACTTTGTTTAGAAGTCAATTCATGAAAATATGCAGAACATGCTCAAAAATGGCCCACAAGTTAGTTTTGAGATCTATTTAGAAACTCTGAAATTTTCTAAGTGTTGGAACTGCTTTCCAGTTTCATGATGTCGACTTTGGAACCTTGTAGATGGAAATCCATGGTGAATTAGCTCGAGCTTATGTTGAGTCATTTGGAGTACTCACTTAGCTCTATCATGTAGTCCAACTGGATTAGAATTTGGCCGAGCGGATTAGGAGATAATCAACGTCAAAGTTCGGCTGTCAGCCAGCACCATTGAAACTGAATTGGATTTTAGACTTGCTACAGTACCCAACCGGCAGCAGGACTTCACCGCCGCATGGCGCCACGCGTCGCCGATGGCCTGACCGGCTAGGCCATGTCGGGCCCGAGCTCGGCAATTGAAGCTTCCGCGCGCGTCCGTGAGCCCCCTCCAGCGCCACATTTCCTTCTTGCTTCCTTCGCTTCCCACCGCAGCTGAAGTGCAGTAGCGCCCCGCCATTGCTGCCGAGCAAGCTCCACTGTCGCCTAGCTCGCTCGCCGCCGCAAAAACGCGAACCACCGCTCATAAACAGCTCCGTCGTGTCCTCCTCTACCTCCTCCATCTCTTAGCTGGGCCGATTGCGTCTTGGTAAGGGCAATTTGGCCACTTCCGCTGTCACCGCCATGAGCGCGACCTCGCAGGAGCTGAGGCCGCCGTGGTCGGGGTAGCTAGGAGCTATATCGTCCTCGTTTATTGCTTCCTTGAGTTTCCCCGCGTGCCCTAGGAGCTCGTACCGAGCTTAGCCGCGCCCTACTCGGCCGGACGCTGTCGGAGCGTCGCCGGACTCCTCCGCCGTCCGCCATTGCACATCGCCGTCGGTGTTCGAGCTTGGTAGAGGTTGCGGGTAGGACATGGGTAGATGTAGTTCGTCGAGGCGAGCATGCCAGTGCCTTTAGCCTCGCCTGAGTCCTCGCCGTCGGCGAGTTCCACCGCCGCCGCGCAGTCGCATGCGCCTCCCCTGTTTTCGTCTCGCTGACGGATGGGGTCGGCTGACACCCGGGTCCCACACGTCAGTGGCTGTGTGATTCAAAAGGATAGTTCAAAAATTCCAGTTTTAGTGCTGTTTTGTAAATTTCGTAACTCCAAATTGGTAGATCCAAATTGAGTACTTCCAATTTTGTTAGACTATCATGGAGGTCTAGTATTTAAGAAAAATATGATAGGAACACTTATAGTGGAAAATTTGGATGAATTAAATAGGAACTTGAAAAGTGTTTTTGAATGCATGCAAACTTGTTTAAATCATATCTGGAGTTTCTGTGATCTAAAAATTATGAAATTTTGTGGGTAAGCTAGTCTTGTATAGTAGAAGCTCTAGTTAAAATTTGAGAGTCATTGCATGTGTAGTTTTTGAGTTATAGATTTTCCTTTTATCATTGGTAGATGCTTGTGTGAATTTTTGTAAATTATCTAGGAATCCTATGGCCATGAAACTTGGTGGGTAGTATCTTAGTACCTTAAGGATGCTAGGAAAAATATGAAATCTATTTACTATTTCCTCTAATTAATTAAATAAATTAAGAAAGGTATTAAAAGAAATATTTTGGGGATGAACACCCTACTGTCTGGTGTTCTTGTGATATGTGTGATGAGGTAGTAAAGTTGGTGTTGTCCAATCCTGTGTTTATATCATAAGTTAATAATTATGTGTTTGCATTATGTCCTTCTGGACAGATCTGGGGACTTTGGAAAGTTCCCCATGATATTTTGATTTGCTGTGAATGGGATGAATACAAAAGTTGTAGATAATTTATGTATCTAGCTCCTGTCAAAAGTTGAGGGCATTTGGCCTAGTAGTTTAGAAACTACAACTGTTTAAAGTTAGGTTCCAGTTTTGCTTACTCTCTGCCTTGTGAGGACAGAGTTCTGATGATTTATGAATTCGACTTGGTAAAGTGTTGAATCATGCTTTGAGGTCTAAAAATGAATTATAGACAATTTCATAAGCTTTCCAGATTGTCTTGTTGCAAGTCATTTGGATTTATAAATCTCTTGTTATGGCTAGTTTACTGTACCGCTACATAGTCTTCATTTTGGTGAAATACAAATGCTTGAGTGTATGTTGTTGCAATGTTCTCGTTGATTGTTTAGGGGTTAGCCTAACTTGAGAATATGCTTAGGTGCAGGTGATAGGTCATTAAGTGAAGATGAGCAATTATACATTAGGTTGTATAAACTTGGTAAGTAAAGTGATTTCAATAGGGCTTAAATTGGAATATGCAAACTACAGCGAACATGTGCATTCCCCGAGCATCCCTGACATTCGTTCATGTGCATCCATGATATTTATCTTGCGCATTCATGCAATAGGTGTACTGGAGGGAGTGACGTTGCTGGAGTTCGAGGGAGCCAACCAGGAGGAGGAACCCAAGGTGCAGGAAGCCGACGAAGCAGTCGCCACGGTAGAATTGCCCGAGTGCCCTGACCACCAGCCTTCCTTGTTCCTAAAAGGCAAGCCCCGGAGCATATTAAGCCTCCCATGTTTTTACAAATACATTGAGTATCTTTTATTGTTGATGATGCATTAAGTATAGGAATTGGTTGGAACCAATTGCTGCATTATATATCCTTCCTTGTCCAGATATTGCACTGGAATCCTATTTAAGTTCAGGAACGGGTTAAATGCTTAGCCATGCTTAGTGCGGTAGAAGTCACGTGATTTCCTGTCACCTACGAGCTTTAGGATGAGGTGGATCACGGTTGGCTATATTTGCTATCATGGAAAAGAACCATGTGAATAATGAATTAAGACCGAGTGGGGTCTTGTGTAGGTTTGAACATAGTGACTCCGTCTGAGTCGTTTAAGGACCGATACGTTGTATGTCCTCATGTCATGTTGAACGCAGCCTAACACTTAGCTGGATGGATAAGTCGTTCCGATCGCGAAGCCTAGTACCTCGACTCAGGCCAGGGACACGAGCAGTGGTGGCATTCTGGAGGTAGTAAGGATGTGCGGAGAACCATTGGCATAAGTCCAAGGCGGGTTAGAGTCCCGAACAACCTTGGCAGAGTGGTTCTCTGAGAATGTCGATCTGATCAGACTCGCGACTCCTGAATCATACCAAAGGTGACTTGTTTGCGACTCCGACGGGGGAAGCAGGGTTTGTGTTTAGGAATACCCCTCCAGCTGGATAGGAATCGATTCGAATCACCGTCTCTCCCGGATAGTGAGAACTTGACTAAGCAGCGGCAACGTAGATTCAATTAATTTAACGATATGGTTAAATGGATGATGATGATAAGGTTGCCACAATGAATACCTGATATGGTTATTAATGTTTGCACCCTAATAAAATGATTGCTTAGTATAGGTGCTAATATAGATGGCAGGTTAATGGCTAAAAAGTCACTGCTAGTTCAGGCTAAGAGTTGATCATTATTACTTATGCTTTTCTGCAAAAAGAAAGTGTCAGCCAGGTCCACTACATTAAGCTATGCATAATCCTTGGTGTCATTTATTTTGGTTTTCGGCGAGTAAGTCCAGCTGAGTACATTCCCGTACTCAGGGTTTATTCCCTCTTGTTGCAGATGACCTTCTATATCAGGGATTCTGTAAGTATTGTCTCCACCCGGCGGGTGATGAAGACTAGATGATGGGCATGATCTCTGTTCTCTTATCTGAATGCTTTTGTGGGCTGTGATCAGCGAACCAGTATGTGTATTTGGACTCGGGTGTGTAAGTTAAACTATTTGCTTCCGCATGTTTTACAAGACTTGTTTTGTAATAACGATGACTCTGTGATGATGTAATCTATTTGCGAACGTCTGCGAAATGTTGTAACGTATGATATGTTATGTTGAATTACTGTGATCTTGGTTGTATGCAAGCTGGTTTGAAATCCTTCGAGATTTCAGTTGACTACCGGGTTTATATGGGCTCAAGTTCGAGAATTTGATCGTTTCGGCGATTGTTTTTGTACTTGTGCTTTTATAAATTGGTCGGTTCTGTGACAGCTGGCATCAGAGCTAGATTCAACATTAAACATGTCTTACAGCTATTTAAAACAAAAGCTTTTGCTGTAAGAACGGTTTTCCATCTTATAGTTATATATAAGTGTTCAAAAATCAAAAATTTTATGGTATACTGGTGATCACATCCTTTATAGCCCACTTAAGGACTTCTAGGTGGCTTATATATAATTACTAACTTGGGGGAATTGATTGTTTCTTTTTCGTCGTCCATGCGGCGTGATATTGCATGGGTGCCACTCATTTGAGTGGTAATGTATGGATCAATTGCCTCTACGCTAAGGTAAGAGTGAGTTGCGAGAGCATGACCGTCCAACTGTCGGTCTAGGGGAGAGCTAGTTGTGGTTACTAGAGTATTTACATGTTGCATACATGTATATATGAAGGTACTTAATTGTGGGTACATTTGTCGGGTAGTTTGGATATCGATGTATATATATCGGGGGATGTATATATGGAGAGTATCTTAGTTACTGCTTGTGTAATTAGCATTATATCTTGTTGGGTTGGGCTGCAATGAAGTTTTCTGTAGGTACGCTAACAATGCACCGTGTAGATCGACTAGTTACCGCTAATTGAGAGAACGTATGTATGCCACTATATATCCCGCTAAAGCTTAAATTTTCATAGGTTTGTGAGGACGTACGGAACGCGCATGCATCATATTCACTCATGTCATTCATATTGCATTACCCTCCCTTATAATTGCTTATCCCAAGTGTAAAGTGCAATCTCTCAAAGAAAATAATCCTCTCACGTGAATTGCATCCCTTTTGATACAGATGGCCATACCTGTGTTTCCCTCTTGGTAGCACACCTTTTGGACCAGTTAGGTACTCCCACCTTGCTCGGAGGGTGCTTTCGATTCAGTTGGTACCGGAGGCACCCACTACACGTGGAGGCAAAGCGATACCATTGGGAGATGTACCATGGTACGTCGTGACCTTCATCGTGCCGCAAAAACCCACAAGACCATTGTGGCATGGGTGGAGAATTGAGACCGATGGGCAAAGCCCATGAGAAGCCAGCAAAGTTGTCTTTGCCCTTGATGTGCCGATGGATATAGCACGTAGCTTGAGGATGAGTTAGTGGGTGGACCCGCTTCATCCATTCCCCAAGTGTCTCCTCATCGAGGCCGAGTGGACTCAGGGGCGTTGGTCGAGCCTTGGTTCGAGGCCATGGCGAACGAGTGCAGAGCGACAATGCTGGAATGAGTGCTATGATGGCGCCTCTTGAAGCTTTGTCGAGTCGTGCAAACACCCTTTCCAAAGTGTGTGCTGATGAAGCCGGCAAGGCAATGGAAGCTCAAAGACAAGTTTAGGTTGCGTGTTCGCAAGTATCGCCGTAAGGCGAATGCATGTGGGAGAGCTCAGCAAGAAGTTGATGAGATTCGTGGTATTGCAAATTATCGCTTGCAATGATGGGGTCAAACCAAGACGCGAGAGAGACGAGCTTCATAACCAGCCGATGAACCTCACTATTGAGAGAGATGAGGCTGCACAAGAGTTGGATCGTGTGACACATCACCGGGATGCAGCTTTAGAGTTAGCAGAAGAAAGACGTCGGGGTTGGATTTTGGCCAACCACAACGCCTTTCAAAGGGAGCAAGCACTATAAGAACAGCTTGAAGAGCTTCATGTTGAGCACCATCAACTGCACAACCGTCTGTTTCCTATTCCTCACCCCATACCAAGGTATCCAAATGTGGGTGGACCTCAAGTGATTGAGGCCGATGCGGAGGAAGAGGACGTGTAGATGGTTGACAATGCAGCTGAGCTGGCAGATGAAGAAGAAGAAGAAGAGGAAGACCCAGAAGAAGTCCAAGGTGTCTCCGATGTGGACAGCGATCACTTCGACGAGTAGTTCGTTAGCAAGTCTCGCTAGTTTAAGCTTTTGCAGTCATTGATGTAATGGGCTTAAGTACGATGACTGATGTTGGATGTACTCTTTTAATTCAAACTCGGTATGTAATGTACTTTAATTCGCTCCCTTCGGGATGCATATCGTAATGGTTAAGTTTAAAACTTGTCATGTTGGAATGCACTGTGTATGGCACTAGTAATCTACTTGATGATGTGGTGATTGGAGAATGAATTATTGCCTCTGTTTATTGTATGAAGTTTTCATTCTCGTCAATAAATTCAGTTTGGCACAATTACATTGTTCCTCTCCAATGTGCTGACATCATCAATAATTACTGGTTGCGCATTGTGCAGATGCCTCGTACTCGTTTCGCCGGTGTGGGTGATGATGATGATGATCTTCCACCACCACCACCACCACCCACACCAACGGAATTGATAGCAATGCTTGCAGAAGGACAGCGCACTATGGCCGAGGCCCTCCATACGATTGTGAATCGGGATGGTCGTGGTCCACGCCAAGGACCGAAACCAAATCAATACAGTGATTTCAAGGATTTCCTTGACACGAAACCCCCGATCTTCAAGGAGGATGAGGAGCCTCTACAAGCTGATGAGTGGTTGAATACTCTCGAGTAGAAGTTCCGTCTGCTCCGCTTGACTGAGGTGCTGAAGATTGAGTACGCATCTCACCAACTGCATGGGCCTGCTAGCATTTGGTGGAGTCATCATCGGTCCACTATGCCCGCTAATGCCCAAATCACCTGGGATCAGTTCAAGTCTGCTTTTAGGGGAAATTATATTCCCCCTGGTCTCATGGCGATCAAGCATACATAGTTCATGAAGTTAACCCAGGGGAACAAGAGCTTGAATGAATACCTGCAGGCTTTCAATAACCTTGCAAGGTATGCTACTGAGTTTGTTGACACTGATGCCAAAAAGATCACAAGTTTCAAGTGGGGACTTAGCCCCAAACTTATGAAGACCATGGGAAATTGCAAGTGTGCTCATTTTAATGAGTTTGTGAGTGATGCTTTATCGCAAGAGAACAACAATGCTGTGTATGCTGCTTCAAAAAGTCGTAAGAGAGCCTATGAGGCGGGTGCCTCACAATCCAAGGCTCTCGTCACACAGAGGGCTCCATTCTGTCCTCCAGCGTCAGCCGCTAAGTTTCACCCACCGCAGAAGAAGAATCTCGCCAAGACTAGGTTTCGCAAGGCATTTACAGTTGCTCTTCCCAAGGGCACTACCAGTCAGGGCAGTTCCAGGGATCCTCCAAGCAACATGCCATGCTAGAACTACAACAAGACAGGCCACTGGGCAAGGGAATGCCCTTACCCTAAGAAGAATAACTACCAAGGTGGTCGTCAGGGGTAGGTGAACCACACTAATATTACTGAGATTCCTTCAGGATAGGTAGTGACTGCTGGTAAGTTTCTGATTGATCAACACCCCACAGTTGTACTATTTGATTCAGGTGCTTCGCATTCCTTTATTAGTCCAGCATTTGCATCCAAGTTTATGCAGAAAACATATACTGTTGAGGGTGAGGGTTATTGTATTAGGGCTGCCAGTGGTATTATCCCAACCAAGCTGGTAGTTGGAGACGTACAATTTGAGATAGAGGGGTGAAGTTATCAGGTTGATCTAGTAGTTTTACCGGGGCTGGGTATCGATGTGATATTGGGAATGAATTGGATGAGTAGGCATGGGGTGCTTATTGATACATTGACTAGAGTAGTCATGCTCAGAGATCCTAGTAATCAGGAAGGTTTTCTGGTGCAACTACCCAGGGACATCAATCTTTCTTGTGCGGCTAATGCGGTGCAAGCAAAGGCTATTGCAGATATCCCTGTAGTGTGTGACTTTCTGGATGTTTTTCCCGATGATTTGCCTGGATTACCCCCGGATCGGGAAGTGGAGTTCAACATAGAGTTGCTTCCTGGCACAACTCCTATCTCTAGAAGGCCATATAGAATGCCTCCCAATGAACTAGCTAAACTTAAGACCCAGTTGAATGAACTTCTAAAGAAAGGCCTTATCCATCCTAGTTCATCTCCATGGGGGTGCCCAGCTATCTTTGTGAAGAAGAAGAATCAATCCCTACGCATGTGTGTAGATTATAGACCCTTGAATGCAGTTACAATCAGGAATAAGTACCCTCTGCCACGCATAGATATCTTATTTGATCAGTTGTCTAAAGCAAAAGTCTTTTCCAAGATTGATTTGAGATCTAGGTATCATCAAATCAAAATTCGGCCTAAGGATGTCCCAAAAACCGCATTCTCTACAAGATATGATCTATATGAGTACCTGGTTATGTCTTTTGGATTCACCAATGCCCCCACACATTTTATGTATCTGATGAATTCAGTGTTTATGCCCGAGTTGGACAAATTTGTGGTGGTATTTATAGATGATATCCTGGTCTATTCTGAGAATGAAGAAGATCATGTTGAACATTTATGGGTGGTTCTCACTAGATTGCGAGAACACCAGCTGTATGCAAAGTTCAGCAAATGTGAATTTTGGCTTTGCGAGGTACCGTTTCTTGGACACGTGAAACCAAACATTTTCGAGTTGATGAGGAAGGCGTGTTATGGTTCAAGGATAGGTTGGTAGTTCCAAAGGATAGAGAGCATAGAAATCAAATCATATTCGAAGCTCATTCCTCTAAATTATCTATTCATCCTGGTAGTAGCAAAATGTATCATGATTTGAAGCCTCGATTTTGATGGACCAAAATGAAGAAAGAGATAGCCGCTTATGTGGCTAGGTGTGACACTTGTTGTCGGGTCAAGGCTGTGCACATGAAAGCTGGATTACTTCAGCCACTCTCTATCCCAGGTTGGAAATGGGAGGAGATCAGTATGGATTTTATTGTTGGACTCGCTACTACTCAGAGGAACTTTAACTCTATTTTGGTGATTGTAGACCATCTGACCAAGTCAGCACACTTCATTCCTGTCCGCATAGACTTTCGTCCAACCGACTATGCGGAGTTGTACTTCAACCAGATAGTCCGACTTCATGGGATCCCTCGTACTATTGTCTCTGATAGAGGACCACAGTTCACTGCTCGCTTTTGGGAGCACTTACACGGATTATTAGGAACTAAGCTAGTAAGAAGTTCTGCTTATCATCCACAAACTAATGGGCAAACTGAACGAGTGAATCAAATCTTAGAAGATATGTTGCGAGCATGTGTCATCTTGGCTAAGGGCTCATGGAAAAAATGGTTGCCCCTAGCTGAATTCTCGTACAATAACAGTTATCAAGAGAGTATCAAGATGGCACCGTTTGAAGCTCTGTATGGTCGGAAGTGTAGAACCCCATTGAACTGGGTAGAAGCCAGTGAAAGGAGATATTATGGAATTGATTTTGTTCAAGAAGCCGAAGAACAAGTCCGTACTATCCAAACCCACATGGACGCAGCTCAAGCAAGGCAGAAAAGTTATGCTGATCGACGTAGAAAACCTATTGAGTTCAAAGTTGGAGACTTCGTTTATCTGAAAGTCTCACCTATGAAGAGTGTCCAACGCTTTGGTGTGAAGCGAAAGCTTGCGCCGAGATATGTTGGTCTGTTTGAAATCATTGGACAAAGTGGTAAGGTGGCGTACAAGATTCAATTACCTCCAGAAATGAGTGCTATCTTCAATGTCTTTCATGTATCCCAATTGAAGAAATGTCTTCACGTCCCTGAAGAGAGAGTTCCATTAGGGGATATCGAGTTAAAATCTGATTTGAACTTTGAAGAAAAGCCGGTTCGAGTGATTGACACTCATGAGCGAGTGACTCGGAGTCGGTGGTCAAGTTCTACAAAGTCATGTGGAGTAATCAGGGTAGTGAACGCGATGCAACGTGGGAAAGGGAAGATTATTTGAGGGATGGTTATAAGGATTTCTATCAATAATGGTACGCTTTTCAAATCTCAGGACAAGATTTTTATAAGGGGGGGAGGGCTGTAACACCCCAGGTGTTTGGCTTCCACATCTGCATTGCATTTCACGAACATGAGCATCATGCATCCATTCGTGAACCTATATCACATGAAACATGATTTCGAAACATTGCAACATGTTGTATATTTCATGTGTGTTGTTTCTTTTATGAAATGTGAAGTGTGCAACACTAAAGTGCAACATGTGTAACTCACTTTAGTGAAACATGGTTAGTAGTACTATGCAACACACTCATGAAACATGTGAAACATGACTATGAAACAAGTGTAACATTTCCTATGTTTTTCATTGTTTCAGTACATACCATGCTTGATTCTTGTGTGACCAATGTGTGGTGTGCCTACTTATTCTCCTAAGAACCTTAGTTATACTTAGAATGTCATTAGGAATAATGTTCATGTTGATCATTTTGCCTAATTAGGTTTCCAAGTCATGGTTTGACCAATTTGGACCCCTAGAGCTCCTGTGTTTGACTGTTTAAAAAGTGTAGCTTAGGATGTTTGCGTGTCTGAGCAACCTAAAGCAAAGTTGTAGAAAATTTTATAAGGAACAAACTTTGTTTAGAAGTCAATTCATGAAAATGTGCAGAACATGCTCAAAAATGGCCCACAAGTCAGTTTTGAGATCTATTTAGAAACTCTGAAATTTTCTAAGTGTTGGAACTGCTTTCCAGTTTCATGATGTCGACTTTGGAACCTTGTAGATGGAAATCCATGGTGAATTAGCTCGAGCTTATGATGAGTGATTTGGAGTACTCACTTAGCTCTATCATGTAGTCCAACTGGATTAGAATTTGGCTCAGCGGATTAGGAGATAATCACCGTCAAAGTTCGCCTGTCAGTCGGCACCATTGAAACTGAATCGGATTTCAGACTTGCTACAGTACCCGACCGGCAGCAGGACTTCACCGCCGCGTGGCGCCGCGCGTCACCGACGGCCTGACCGGCCAGGCCACGTTGGGCCTGAGCTCGGCAATTGAAGCCTCCACGCGCGTCCGTGAGCCCCCTCCAGCACCACATTTCCTTCTTGCTTCCTTCGCTTCCCACCGCAGCCGAAGCGCAGCAGCGCCCCACCATTGCTGCCGAGCAAGCTCTGCCGTCGCCTAGCTCGCTCACCACCACAAAAACACGAACCACCGCTCATAAATAGCTTCGTCGTGTCCTCCTCTACCTCCTCTACCTCTTAGCTGGGCCGATTGCGTCCTGGTAAGGGCACTTTGGCCACTTCCGCCATCACTGCCATGAGCGTGACCTCGCCGGAGCTGAGGCCGCCGTGGTCGGGGTAGCTAGGAGCCATATCGTCCTCGTTTATTGCTTCCATGAGTTTCCCTACGTGCCCTAGGAGCTCGTACCGAGCTTAGCCATGCCCTACTCGCCCGGGCGCTACCGGAGCGTCGCCGGACTCCTCCGCCGTCCGCCATTGCACATCGCCATCGGTGTTCGAGCTCGGTAGAGGTTGCGGGTAGGACATGGGTAGATGCAGTTCGTCGAGGCGAGCATGCCGGTGCCTTCAGCCTCGCCTGAGTCCTCGCTGTCGGCGAGTTCCACCGCCGCCGCGCAGTCGCGTGCGCCTCCCCTGTTTTCGTCTCGCTGACGGGTGGGGTCAGCTGACACCCGGGTCCCACACGTCAGTGGCTGTGTGATTCAAAAGGATAGTTCAAAAATTCCAGGTTTAGTGCTGTTTTGTAAATTTCGTAACTCCAAATTGGTAGATCCAAATTGAGTACTTCCAATTTTGTTAGACTCTCAGGGAGGTCTAGTATTTAAGAAAAATATGACAGGAACACTTATAGTGGAAAATTTGGATGAATTAAATAGGAACTTGAAAAGTGTTTTTGAATGCATGCAAACTTGTTTAAATCATATCTGGAGTTTCTGTGATCCAAAAATTATGAAATTTTGTGGGTAAGCTAGTCTTGTATAGTAGAAGCTCTGGTTAAAATTTGAGAGTCATTGCATGTGTAGTTTTTGAGTTATAGATTTTCCTTTTATCATTGGTAGATGCTTGTGTGAATTTTTGTAAATTATCTAGGAATCCTATGGCCATGAAACTTGGTGGGTAGTATCTTAGTACCTTAAGGATGCTAGGAAAAGTATTAAATCTGTTGCTTGACATTTTTCACTAAGGTTTCCTAATTATGCCATTTTAAGCCATTCTATCTAACCATTTTTGTGTAGGTTGTTATACTTACTCAAATGGTGTGAAATTTTTATGGTAGTCTACTTAGGGTATGTAGTGTCTACTGTAATTTTTGTAGATTTAATGGTGTAGTTTTCATATATGTTTACTATTTCCTCTAATTAATTAAATAAATTAAGAAAGGTATTAAAAGAAATGTTTTGGGGATGAACACCCTACTTTATGGTGTTCTTGTGATATGTGTGATGAGGTAGTAAAGTTGGTGTTGTCCAATCCTGTGTTTATATCATAAGTTAATAATTATGTGTTTGCATTATGTCCTTTTGGACAGATCTGGGGACTTTGGAAAGTTCCCCATGATATTTTGATTTGCTGTGAATGGGATGAATACAAAAGTTGTAGATAATTTATGTATCTAGCTCCTCTCAAAATTTGAGGGCATTTGGCCCAGTAGTTTAGACACTACAGCTGTTTAAAGTTAGGTTCTAGTTTTGCTTACTCTCTGCCTTGTGAGGACAGAGTTCTGTTGATTTATGAATTCGACTAGGTAAAGTGTTGAATCATGCTTTGAGGTCTAAAAATGAATTGTAGACAATTTCATAAGCTTTCCGGATTGTCTTGTTTCAAGTCATTTGGATTTATAAATCTCCTGTTATGGCTAGTTTACTGTACCGCTATATAGTCTTCATTTTGCTGAAATACAAATGCTTGAGTGTATGTTGTTGCAATGTTCTCATTGATTGTTTAGGGGTTAGCCTAACTTGAGAATATGCTTAGGTGCAGGTGCTAGGTCATTAACTGAAGATGAGCAATTATACATTAGGTTGTATAAACTTGGTAAGTAAAGTGATTTGAATAGGGCTTAAATTGGAATATGCAAACTACAGCGAACATGTGCATTCCCCGAGCATCCCTGACATTTGTTCATGTGCATCCATGATATTTATCTTGCGCATTCATGCAATAGGTGTACCAGAGGGAGTGACGTTGCTGGAGTTCGAGGGAGCCAACTAGGAGGAATTGCCCGAGTGCCCTGACCACCAGCCTTCCTTGTTCCTGAAAGGCACCCGGAGCATATTAAGCCTCCCATGTTTTTACAAATACATTGAGTATCTTTTATTGTTGATGATGCATTAAGTATAGGAATTGGTTGGAACCAATTACTGCATTATATATCCTTCCTTGTCCAGATATCGCACTGGAATCCTATTTTAGTTTAGGAACGGGTTAAATCCTTAGCCATGCTTAGTGCAGTAGAAGTCAGGTGATTTCCTGTCACCTGCGTGCTTTAGGAGGAGGTGGATCACGGTTGGCTATATTTGCTATCGTGGAAAAGAACCATTAGAATAATGAATTAAGACCGGGTGGGGTCTTGTGTAGGTTTGAACATAGTGACTCTGTCTGAGTCATTTAAGGACCGATACATTGTACGTCCTCATGTCATGTTGAACGCAGCCTAACACTTAGCTGGACGGATAAGTCGTTCTGACCGTGAAGCCTAGTAGCTCGACTCAGGCCAGGGACGCGAGTAGTGGCGGCATTCTAGAGGTAGTAAGGATGTGCGGAGAGCCATTGGCATAAGTCCAAGGCGGGTTAGAGTCCCAAACAACCTTGGCAGAGTGGTTCTCTGAGAATGTCGATCTGATCGGACTCGCGACTCCTGAATCATACCAAAGGTGACATGTTTGCGACTCTGACGGGGGAAGCAGGGTTTGTGTTTAGGAATACCCCTCCAACTGGATAGGAATCGATTCGAATCACCGTCTCTCCCGGATAGTGAGAACTTGACTGAGCAGCGGCAACGTAGATTCAATTAATTTAACGATATGGTTAAATGAATGATGATGATAAGGTTGCCACAATGAATACCTGATATGGTTATTAATGTTTGCACCCTAATAAAATGATTGCTTAGTACAGGTGCTAATATAGTTGACAGGTTAATGGCTAAAAAGTCACTGCTAGTTCAGGCTAAGAGTTGATCATTATTACTTATGCTTTTCTGCAAAAGAAAGTGTCAGCCAGATCCACTACATTAAGCTATGCATAATCCTTGGTGTCATTTATTTTGGTTTTCGGTGGGTAAGTCCAGCTGAGTACATTCCTGTACTCAGGGTTTATTCCCTCTTGTTGCAGATGACCTTCTATATCAGGGATTCTGTAAGTATTGTCTCCACCCGGCGGGTGATGAAGACTAGATCATGGGCATGATCTCTGTTCTCTTATCTAAATGCTTTTGCGGGCTGTGATCAGCGAACCAGTATGTGTATTTGAACTTGGGTGTGTAAGTTAAACTATTTTCTTCCGCATGTTTTACAAGACTTGTTTTGTAATAACGATGACTCTGTGATGATGTAATCTATTTGCGAACGTCTACGAAATGTTGTAACGTACGATATGTTATGTTGAATTACTGTGATCTTGGTTGTATGCAAGTTGGTTTGAAATCCTTCAAGATTTTAGTTGACTACCGGGTTTATATGGGCTCAAGTTCGAGAATTTGATCGTTTCGACGATTGTTTTTGTACTTGTGCTCTTATAAATTGGTCGGTTCTGTGACAACGCGCACGTGCCTCTACATCGTGTTGTCACCTTGCTTGCGCTCACGTCACTTGCGTTGCGACGTTGCTGCCGCTGCTACGTGTGCCCGGTGCGCCGTCATGTGGCATGGCCACCATCGTCTTGCGAGTCAAGGCATTGCGGTCGCAGGTTGTAGTGCCGGTATCGTATGCGCACGTGGAGCCATCACTCGTCGTGCTGCCGTCCTCTACCAATTAGTGACTAAGCCACGCCATGCTCCCATCATGTTGCCTTGAAGGGCGTCGCGCCGGCCGGCCGAGCCACGCCAAGGCCAACCCGTTGAGCTGGCCCCATCCTTGTAATTGCGCACGTCTGGAGGTTGATTTAGAGTCTAGCTTCGTGCCAAGCTTGTCACTGCTGTAGCTATACGAGGTCAGGGCATCAATTTGAGTTTTTCCCCTACCGTCGACCCCCTTAAGTCCGAACAGAATCGTCCACCCAATTGGCCTTGCTCCGTCCACCTCCATCCAATTAACCGTGCACCCAACTAGCTCCAGTAGTTAGCTCGCAATTGGAGTCAACCCGACGAGCTTTCATCCTCTAGTGAGGTAATGCGGGGCATTTTCCTCATGGTGGTCTGCCATGGCCATCGAGGCGGGTGCTCGGCTAGGGCGTCGCTCCATGCTCCGTTGTCTCAATTCAGAAGTGCTTTTGTGTCTCCTTGACTTGGTTGCCTCACCCATGTAGCAGTTTCGCTGATGGAGCAGCAGGTCGCCGAGGATGCCGTCGCCGCGGTTGCCGTGAACTAGAGTACTACCGCGCTAATGGTCAACTACCTTGCCAAGCCTCATGACCACGTCCAGTCTATCCTACACATCTCTGGTGAGGCCCTCTTGCTCCTAGGGTAGACGGTTGAACCGGTTGAGGTCTAGGATCGCCGGGACGCGTTTGCTGCTGCCGGTGAACCGGGTTCGATGCCATTCCCGTGTCTAGCGAGTTGGAGGGTAGTAGCAATTCAAATAAGGCTTCTATCTTGTTGCTCATAGTCTATAGATGGATAAAAGGGTAGCAGTAGAGGCGTTGGGCTAGGTTATTTTGCCAGCGCCAGTGTTGCCGTAGCTAGACCCCGCCGTGGTGCATGGCCACGTCTTCGTGCTGCACCATTTGTGGCGTTTGATACCACGATCGGATGCACTTTGCATGTAGAATTCCATGGTGGTGCTGGTTGATGCTGGGGAGGTCCGTGCTCGCCGACGTTTGGCCAGAGATGCCGCGGCCTTTGTTAGTTTCGGCCAGGGACCTTGTAAAATAGGAATTCGAGTAAGAGAAGGGTGCTAGATGCAAAAGCCTTGACTCTGTTAAATAGTGTTGAGTTAGCTTTGCGAATAGGATAGAGAACGGGGGCTCTTTAGCAAAAGAGCCAGCCGCACATGTGGGCCACGCCGGTGGCTCATGTTTGCGCGCGCTGCGTGAGCGTGGGCTGAGCCGCATGGGCTATGCCGGTGTGTTGTGCGTGCGCGGGAGTGGGCCGCGCTGCTCGTTCATGGGACGTGCGGTGGAATTCATTTTTTCATTTTCCAGTGAATTAGTAAAGGTTTATTCAAATTAGTTTTGAGCTAAACTTTAAAAAAAGGTGGTAAAATCTATAGGTGTCCAAAAATAGTGAAACAAAATTTGTTAGCTTCACAAAAATGCTATCTATCTATTGATGTAGTTAGTTTACAGTTAGCTGTGATAATGATAGATTCATAAATTGAATTTGGAAAGCTTAGTATTACTTAGCTTAATATTTGTAGGAATTTTTGTGGCAAACTGGTGATAGCGTTAGCCATGAAATTTTTATAGTAGGCTAATTAGATTATTATGTGCTCACTATAATTTTTGTAGCTCTAGAGTAGGTTGATAAATAGAATAGCTAGTACTCCCTGTTTAATTATATATAGAGTAAATCGATATTAAGAATAGGGATTCCTTTAGTTGCTAAGTTAATACATGAAATGTTGCATACCTATTTAGTGGGAATGATAGGTAACGTAGCATCTTAGTTAGTAGAGCTAGTTCAGTAGCTTGATAGATGCATTTTTATTTTAAGAGTTGTTGTTGCCGTATTACTAAGTGTTGCATCGTTATTTCATGCATGTAGATAACGAGTTGGTAGAGTTCTTTCCTGTGGACGAACATGACTACGAGGAGATTATTGAAGAGTATGAGGAGGAGATCCTCATGCAGGAGGGAGCCCTAGAGTCATTCATTGCTGACTTTGTTGACACACCGCCTACCCAAGACAAGCCCTGGTGCATAACCCCTATTTTTGAATGATCAGTGAATATATATATGATGTGCATTTATGTTATAGGCATTTTATGGAGACTACATGCATAGATATACTTACCTATGAGTCCTACTAGTATTGGTCGAGTAGCTGCTATGCTCAGGGTATCGGTAGCATGAGTAACCTACCGTTACTCACAATAGGTGATAATTATGATCACTCATGATAAAATGGTGGAAAGGAAAATGGAGACCGGGCAGGGATATGGTTTGGGTATTGGTGGGTGTAAGAGGTTGTGTCCTGTGGCCAATAGGGCATAGCTTGGTTACACTTTTTCCCTGTCTATGTTGGTTAAGGATCGGCCGTGGCATTAGACTCTAGGCAAGTCACAGATTTATTATCCCGAGCACATACTTGGGTATGGGCGCATAGAAGACTTGTTGTTCTCTTGTCATGGGTTCCGGCTCTTTCCGGACCGACTGATTAGAGACGGGGATGGTGGAGGTCCTTGCACCGCACTGAGTCTGGGACTCAGGAGCGAGGGCTTAGAGTCCAAGTTTGGAAGGGGACCTGGACCCCATGACAGGAATGTGATGGGTTGGTCCTGCTTGTGCCTAGGGTATAAGCGGGGCGTGTGTTTTTGGGGTACCCAGCTAGGGGCATTGATTCGCAAATCACCAGGCAATCTGGTACGGCTTGTCTATGGTCTAGCACTGTAGTAAGAACTAAAAGATGAGAGGTGAAGAAATGGAACTGATTGCTCAACTCTTACTTGAAAGTAGAATAGGTTCTTACATAGAATGGCTAGATCATGAATTAATCATGACTGCTAATAATAACATAAATAAGGATTCACTATTAGCATTGTTTTCAACAAAAAGAAACCCAGCAAACCATAAAGCTTATCATATCCCTTGGAGTCGGAAAATTATTCCCACTCATCGGATAAGTCGTGCGAGTACATTGTGTACTCAGGGTTTATTTACCCCTGTTGTAGGTTCAACTTGAGGAGTACCCGTTGTGTGAAGGATTCTTCTGGTGGGCATAGACGAATCCTTATTCATTATCGATAGATGTGTATTTTCATTTTGCTATTTAATATTCTGTACTCTGAATTTGGTACTGTAATAATATATTTTTAAGAACTCTGGATGTATGAAATGGATTAAGTATTGTAACTCGTTCTCATTATTGGATCCTTGGGGAAAAATGTGGACCTTTTGGGCTCTCCCTTGGGGTGTGCCTAACGAAACCCCCCTGATGTAGCTCGCTCTCGGAGTGCTTAGTGTCAGTGGAAGACAAGCGCCTCTGTAAGTGCGTTATTTCATGTGGTTCTGCCACAAAGTCGTGGTTCTACATCCCTAATGAGAGCCCACTACTGTCGTCTTATTCTCCTGACCGGCTGCGTGGTGACCTCCCGGAGTCATGGGAGGAACAACCGCCCCTAGAGGCCTACAGGAACCATGTGCCCAACTTGTTGGATGCGATCAAGGACCCAAAGGACCGAGGCTTGACGGGGACGAGGGTGATCTGTACCTTCATCAACCATTGGGTCCTCCCCATGAAGATGAGGCACCACCCCCAGTGGGACATCCGAGGCCCAACGGACCCTACAATCGAGTCGAGGGTAACCATCCACGAGGATGAACTAGACCAATGGGTGATGAAGGTTATGGGAGAGTACATGATGGATCATGGTAGGGGGGAGTCCCCGGTGGCCATCAACGCCGGCCATCCTCCACTGACAGATGGACCTCTCATTAGCGTGGTCTCACACCAACCGCTAGTTTCTCTTAATGAGGTGATTTTTTCATGTACCGTTGTTCATGTTCTTTCTCTTCATTAAATTAACTAGAGTATGCAAGCTATAACATCCCGGGTGCTAGTCACGACTTAAGCAGTGAAATTGGACTTAAGTAGGATATTTCAAGCAATGATTATGATCTCTAGTTCATAATTTTGAAGTGATGATGAAGGTGTTGTGGTCCAATCTATGAAAATGAGCCCCAACTTAGACTCGGACAATACACTTTGCTTACATGTGGACCCTAGTTAAGATTAGGCATGAGTAATTTTAAACATGCTTATTTCATGTACATCACATCAACATGCATCCATCTTGACTAGTGGAAAAGTTTTATGAAGTTTGGAATCAAGAAGTCACATGAAATGATATGTTATAACCATGATTGAATTGCTTTATTAAGTAAATGGGAATATGAGATGTCGACCAAACCTTGCTACCTAGCCCAAATGACTCTAATTGAACTCTACAACAAAAGTCATGAAGGGTTCGTGTTGATCAAATGTCAAGAAAAGGCCTCAATTGGTCAAAAACCCTAATTCCACGGTATAACAAGGTGTTGCTTTGACCAAAATGAAGAAATGTTTTCTGTACTAGATATGAAGTTTGACCTTAAATAAAAGTTGAAGTTTAAGTGGAGTACAACAAACTTTACATTCAGACCAAGACCTAATCAACTTGTAAGTGTCTCATATAGTGGTCTCAAGTTTGAATGCAGTGTTGTTTTGACTCCTTTGAAATTTTTCTAAGTCCTCGATCAGTAGCAGCGTGATGGCAAGTTTGTGACATTTTATCTTCCAAATTTACATGGCAGCTCAAGTGGGTTCCTTAATATGAGTTGAAGTACACTTTGTGTAGGAAACAACAAAACAAGTCTCATCACTTTTGGAGCTCGTTTGGATGTTCCACTTGAATTTCAAAAACAGAACCTCACACTATTTTGTCCCTGTTTGGACTGAATGTCTAAACCCTAATTTCTGTTTTGGGTACTCCACATTGGAGCCTTGTATCTCTCTAACAAGGCTGAATCAGACTTAGACACTTTAAGAAAAGTTGGAGATCTCGCTTAGCTCTACAACTTTGGTTACTATAGCTTGTGCTAAAACTAAATGGATTAGGCGTTGGAAGAGGGAGAATAACGTTGTTTCAGTTGGCCTGAAACCAAAATTTAGAGTTCCATTTTCGGGTATCCTCCTTTGAAGATCTATATCTCCAAATCTAGGCTGAGTTAGCTATTGATCCTTAAATCAATGTTGTTCACCTCACAAACATATACAACTTTGCCTCTTGCGCCGTGATCATAGAACAACCGGATCGGGAGATAGAGGATGGGAAAGTTGGAGTATTAGTCGTATTTTTGGGGTGGTATTGTTAGTTGATTTCAAACTGGTGGTCATGGCTGACCGTGCGTAGGGGCTCAACACCGCGTGGTGCCCTCGCTGCCTGCATGACTGCCACCTCACCCAGGCTTGTCGATTTGGAGATGTCGAGCTTCCCCAAACGCCTCCACTCCTAGGTGCTCCCTCTCACTCGCTCTCTTTCTCCCTCGCCTCTCTCCATGCTCTATCTCACGCTCACCATGGCCAACCAAGCGTGAGCTCGTGGCGCCACTGCTGCGCTCTCTCTCCGTACTAACCAAGCGCATCATCGCCATCTCCACCTTGCACCGCCTCTCCCATGTCACCTTCCCAATAGCATTGCTGCTTATAGCCTGCTACCGTTAGAGCAACGCCTCTGCGCGCCATGCGTGCATGTGGCCTAAATGCCTTGGCTTGCCTCTAGCCAGGTTGTGCCCCACCGTAGGTGCATAAGCATGCCCTGATGCTCCCCGCCACTACCGACCCCTGATGGCCAAGGCCGACCGACCCCTAAGCCCGTCCTCGCCGACCATCGATCTGCTGCTGCCATGGCCGAGTTGCCTCCGTCCACCATAGGGCAAGCCATGAGCGCCTGCTAGTGCGTGTGGGCCACCTGGCACTCCACCGCCGCCGCTCGCTGCCGGAGGTTGACCACCTCACCGGAAATTGAGCCACCATCGACCTCCTCTGCTCTAACTCTCATCGGGGACCTCATGCAGAATTCAACAAAAGGGAAGGGCCTAACTATGAATCCCGTGACTTAGATAAATAGTGCTTGGTAGGATCTGTTTGTTGAAAATCTATTTAGTGGAAAGTGTAGGGTCCTCTTTGTAAATGTATTTTTTCTTTTATGGCTAAAACTTTGGAAAATCATAATAAATTGTAGACAAATTGTAAAATAAAAAATGTGGACTTTTGGAATCCTTGAGAGTAGATCTATGCAATAGAGTTATAATATGATATGTGTTAGTAGAAATTTTCTGTTGTTTTTATTTATTCTTGTAAAGTGCTTTTAAAAATGCTTTTAAGTTGGATAGATGCATATCTTGAGTAATAGAAGTCCAAAAATGGTAATTCCAATTGTGTTAATCTTGTGATGACATGATCTAGCTAATAAAAATATTAAACATGCTAGTTGTGTACTGTTTTTATAATGTTTTGATTTAATTTTTGTTAAATAGGCAATTTTAGCTTGTTTCGCTTGTTATTCTCATATCTAAAGTTGTGGTGTTCCAATTGCTGTGAAATTTTTATGGTAGGCTACTGATGCTATGTGTGTGCTGTGGTAAAAATTTCATGGTCATTGGATGTAGTATGATTGAGTTATTGATTTAACTTGATTAATGCTTGATAAATGGTTTTAAATAAGTTATAATTTTTATGTAGGTGTAAAAATGGAAAATGTGGTTCCACTACCTTTGTATGATGTTTTGATACCATAATAACATATAATATGGCTATGTGTTTATAGAAAATAATGATCTTTAGATTTATCTTGGTTTTACATGTTTTCTTGCAATGGTAATTTGTCTTTTTCATAGTAATTAAATTATAAAACCTAAGCATGTGAAATTCATGCAGTAGCCATGTTTTAATAACAAATACCACTCATAAAAATCTCAACCCCAAACTAGTTGTTCTCATATATCACTAAAATTATATATATGTTTATTAGGAGAAAGGATTAATAAAAGCTTATAATTGTATTTGGTGATACTTTGAGTGATTAGTGTTCAATAAAGTGTTGCTAAGTATGTTAGTGGTGGTTGAAGTTCTTGAATGGCTCATGTGTGCATGCTCTTTGTTAGCAAAACAAGTGAAACATCAAATTGTTACATTATGAAATGGCTGCATGTGCATTTTCTGTTGTGACGATAGGTTTGTGGATCAAATGATGTTTTATGTAAATGGGGTGAATACCAAAGTTGTAGATAATTTCATTATCTTGCTTGTCCTAAAATTTCATGATTTAAGGCCTGATGTTTTAGGAGTTATAGATTTTAGAAGTTTGATGTCCGGTTTTGCATGTCCTATGGACAGATCTGTAAGATTGTATTGTTTGGCTCAATTAGACATGGAATCATGTATTGGTGATAATAGGATTGTTGTAGTGCTTTTCCTAAGATTTACAAAATGTTAGAGAACACACTTTTTGGTGGTCTAGAACTCTAGTTATAGCAATTCAAAGTGGAATGGCAGATTTCTGTCCAAATTTAGACAGAGATGCCTTCTTGGTGTTGTTTGATCCTATTAGCTATAGAATCATCTTAAAATGATAATGATAAAGTTATAGATAACTTAATAAGATTTTCATAAAGTTAAGAATCATGTTTGGTGAATGTCTAGAACTCTAGTTATGCATTTCTAAAGTTAATATCAGCTTTATGTCCTTAGTTGTATAAGCTCTGCTTCATGATGTATTTTGACCTTGTTAATTATTGAATAAGCTTTTGGTGTTGATAACAAAGTTTTAGATAATTTCATTAGCTTTCCATAAAGTCTTGAATCACACTTTTTTATGCATAGAACTCTAGGTATGATTAGAACAAGTAACGGTGCTGCTACTATTCATAATCTATGTTTGTACCTAAAATTATTTGCTTCACCATGCTTTGCTTTGTGTGTTGATAAGTGTGGCTCATGCCTTTGATGGTGTTAAGTTAATATACCTAAAACCTTGTGAAACTTGTGTCATGCTTGGTTCTACCTTCCTTGCTATCCTAGCATGATAGGTTGTGGGATGTTTAACTAAGTAACATGGAGTGCTTATATATGTTCGGTGTAACCTTATGCTCATCTTGAATACTTTTATGTGAGGCATCTCATATTGCCATTCTTCACATTCATGCACTTGCATTGTTGCATCTCATCTAGGTGCGCTAGATGCACCACATGAAGGACGTGATGATGGAGCCAAACCCAAAGATGGAGTTTGGTGAATCCATCTAGAAGATAGAAGGACTAATCAAGTGCTAGGACCGGAGATGTCACCAAGACGGTGCGAGCTCACTGAATGACTTGTGTTGGATCCTAGACAAGCCCCAGAGCATTCTAAGCCTCCTATGTTTTTACAAATATCACTTGAGTCATTTATGTTTGATGCATTAGGTTATAAGAGCTGATTGGAACCACTTGATGCATAGAACTACCTTGTCCAGAAATATACCTTGAACCCTATGTAGGTCTAGGATCGAATGTATACTTAGCAATGCTTAGACTAGTAGAAGTCGGGTGATTTCCTATCACCTGCGAGATATAAGTGGATACCAAAGCATGGGTAGCTATATTTGCTATCATGGAAATAACCATGTGCTGATAAATAAAAGGAGACCGAGCGGGATTGTGATAGAGAAGCAACAAGGCATGGAGGTCTTGGTGCCTATTTATCCCTCGTCTATGTCGGTTAAGGACCAATTCTCTATACGTCCTCATGTCATGTTGAACGCATGCCTAGCACTTAGTTGGCCAGATAACTCGTTCCGACTGCGAAGCCGAGTAGCTCAACTCAAGCCAGGACCCGATAAGTGAAAGTGAGCACACTGGAGGCAGTAAGGACCCGATACGGGGAGCTAGTGGCATGAGTCCAAGGGTAGGCTAGGCCTGAAACTTCCTGGCAGACTAGTAGTATCCCTGAGGGTGTGGCGCTGCTCGGACCCATGACTATACCTGAGTTGTACCAAAGGTGACCTAAGACTACCTTGGCATAGGTATGTCTGGGTTTGTGTTAGGAATAACTTCCCAGCTGGTTGGAATCAATTCGAGTCACAGTCTCTCCTAAATAGTGAGAACCTGACTGAGCAGTGATAACATAGCATTAATTGATGGAATTTGATGGCTATGATGAATATGGAAATGTTACACCGGCTATGGTTACTAAATGATATTCCACATGTTTGGCATAGGTTAGTTACTAATCTAGAGATGAATAGCTATAATTAACTTGGTTACCGAATTATAAAATGTATAGCTCAACTAGTGGCTTTTATGCAAATTTGTCAAGCTAGCTCCACCTATAAAGTCTTGCATGATCCTTGGAGTCACTTTATTTCTGGTTTATAATTGGTAAGTCTAGCTGAGTACATTCGAGTACTCAGGGTTTATCCCACCATGTTGCAGGTGAAGTTCTCGGCCTGCTGAAGATGGTGGCTAACCGCCGGTGGGCTCGGTGACTCTACATTTATTTCTCATCTATATGCTTTTTATCAGAGGAGGTCACTTATGCTAGCAATGTATTTGGAACTTATATTAATGTAATCATTTGAAAGCTATGTTGTTTTCCTTTAACCGATTTTGAAACCTAAACTTGTACTATTATTTGTAAACCCATTCATAATATTATTTTCGCTATAACTCTGTGTATGTGATGTGTATTTGCTTAATCATGCGATCTTGGTTATGATGTTGATTTACCGAGGTCCTTCGTGACACTTGGCGAACTACCGGGTTTATATAAGTGAAAGTACGTGCACGTCAACGTGTTAAATGGGGAACAAATTGTACTTGATCTTGTTTAAATTGGGCAGTTCTGTCACAGCTAGTATCAGAGCAAGATTAAGCATAATAATGTGATGTATGTAGTTTTAAAAACAAAGTTTTGTTTTATAAAGCCTATTTGGACTAAAACTTTAGCTACAGGCAAATTTGTCAAAACTAATTTACAAAACTATGCTAGCGACAACCTCTAGTTAAGCCCAATTAAGGACTACTAGGTGGCTAAGTAAACTAATACTAACTATGGGAGATGTAATTTATTGTAATTTTTATTTCATCGTCCATACGGCGTGCTATTGTATGGATGCCATTCGCTTGAGTGGTAATGTATGGATCAATATACCTCTACGCCTAGGTAAGATGGTGAGTGGCATGACCGCAAGATATGAGCATGCGGTCAAAGGGAAGAGGTAGTTTTGATACTTAAGTATATATATCTCATATATATAAGGAAGTATTTAATTGTGGGTTAGCTTTGGTACAGCTATATATGCATATTCTATATGTATGCATATTCTATATGTATGTATAGATGTATTAACTTTCGGGTAGCTTTGATACGGAAGTATATATATATGGGTATATATATATATAGAAGTATTTAGCTTGCAACCTAGAGCCCAGACTTTCATTTCTGCATATATAATTGTGGGGTTGGGCTGAAATAAAATTCTTCTGTAGGTACGCTAACCATAAATGCGTAGATTGAATGTAGCTGATGACTAGCTATATATCGAGAGAGTATGTGTTATGCCACCAACATAGAACATGATTGCTGCCTTAGGCTGGCAATTTCATGAGGATGAATAGGATGAGCATGCATCATGATTGTCGCTTGTGCATAAACATGCTCCTCTCACCCTTGTTCTATTAATGGATAACCTATTGTAACGATATGGTCATGTTGTGCCTGACCAAAAACTAATTTGCTAAATATAAGTAAAACTTGTTTTGAAGAGATATCCACCTACTCAATAAAAAGAAAATAAAAGATAATAGTACCTTCCCACCATGTTTTGCATGATATGTGTAGTTGTCGACAGAATATCATCGGCAATCCTCCAAGGGGTAACCCACGAAGGTAGATTGATTGGCAGAGATGCGTGTAATCGAGAACAAGAAGGCAACAGAGACACAAGAGTTAGATAGGTTCGGGCCATTAGCATGACATAATACCCTACTCCTATAGTCTGTTGGATTGTATTAGCTATCGTATGATATTGCGTGTGTTTGGAGGGGCTCCCTGCCTGCCTTATATAGTCCGGGGGGCAAGGTTACAAGTCGGTTAGATCTAAGAGATAACCGGAAGGTAATAACAAATTATAGGAATCATGGGATCATATGTATCCTAATAGATCTTGTAGTATCTTTAGGATATCTTCCCGGTGTCTTGCAGGACACGTCGAGCAGCGCCGTGCCCTACAAGGCTTTGTCTTGTGGGCTGGGCCGCCCCTGGGGGCACAACCCATGTGGTCTACCATGGCTATCCAGGGTCATACCCCCTATAGCTAGTCCCCGAGCGCCTTGTATCCGTTGTGCAACGCCGTCTTAAGCTTGTTCGAGCAGGTATGAACAAAGCCGAGCAGTCAAACTCATGGTCCGACCACCGTGATGAGTCACCGGGCAGTTGTGAACCATCGTCGAGCAGTGTGAACCATCACCGAGCACTATGAACCATCACCGAGCAGCGTATCCCAAGTAAGGCTTGCCATAAGGGTGTAAGGAGCTCAAGTTGAAGATCAAAAATTTCCTCACAGTGGACCAAGTGTGCCCACTTAGAGTCCAACAATGAGAAAGGGAGATAGTCTTCTTCAACTTCAAGAGGCGCGGAGTCTTCCAGATTAGAGCAAACACACTCACCACGAGGTGAAGTGTGCCCACTTAGTCCCCGAGCCTGACAGTAGGTGATGTAGTCACGTGGTGCTAGGGTCCAAAGTAGAAGAAAAGCAAAAGACCAGCTGAGCAGGCAGCTAGTCCCCATGTGTAGCCTCGAAATGAGAAAAGCACATTCACCGCAAGGTGAAGTGTGCCCACTTAGTCCCCAAGCCTGACAATAGGTGATATGGTCACGTGGTGCTAGGGTCAAAAACAACAATCAATGGAAGAAAGTCCCTAGTGCGGTGAGGAACCAAGTTATATTGATGACGCAGTCCCCGAGCCACAAGTAGAAATCTTGGAGAAAACAAATCATGGAGAAAAAACTGGAGTAACGGCTGTATAGTAGAAGTTACTGAGCCTTAATGGATGGCGGAGAAGTCGGTGAATATTCGGTGAGTAGTAACAAATTGTGGTGAAAAATGGCGATACGGGCTATAGTTGCGTGAAAGCCTAGGTAACGGCCCACCATGCTGTTGCGGAGAATTCAGAGAGGCGCAAATCGTGGAGCGGTTTCCCAAAAACCCTCGAATGCGATAGGTGGGGGGGAGTGCTTTATAACTACACCGCCGTACTCCACGCTCCCACCTTTGCCACTTTGCCCCTTTGTCTTCCTCCTTAGCCTTCCACCGCTAATCCCAAACCAAATCTGAGAGATGGCGTCGAAGAGGGGAGCTAGAAACCTGAATAAGGCAACCGCCAGAGCCAGCCAGGATAATGAGTGGGTGTCGTTGAACATGGGGGAGGCGGAGATCAATAGGATGGTGGAGGCGGGCATTCTTTCTGACCATGTCACCATCGGATGGTGGCTAGACAATGGTGAGCCCTTCCCATGCCACATACTGACGAAGTAGTAGTTTTTGAAGATTATTTCTGGCATGGGTTAGGATTTCCATTCATCCTTTCTTGAGGGATCTGCTGGAGTTCTAGAGAGTAAGTCTATGCAACCTCCACCCAAACACCATCTTACACATCTCTATCTTTATCCATTTTTGTGAGGCATATCTCAGAGTTCTTCCCCACTTCAACCTCTTTCGTCATCTGTTCTGGCTGAAGAAGAAGGGTGGCAGTGGATCCAAGGTGTTCGGCAACATTTATCTTCAACTCCATGACAGAATGGCGGGCGAGTACAACACTATACCACTAAACACCTCACTGAAGGGGTGGAATGCCAGGTGGTTCTATATGAAGTAGAGCCATCCCGCCATCCGCTGCGACGTCGACCATGTTCTGAAGAACTAGAGGAGCTGGTCAGAGAGGCCGAGCAGTGCTGACATGGAGCAGGTGAAGGAGCTCCTCGGCCTAATAAAGGCATGAAGATGAATGACGGATTGGTGGCGGCAAGCTTCATAGTGCGCTGCATCAAGTCCTACAAGGAGAGGGCCTACACGGGCTTTGACTTCAAGGGGGACACCGACGGCACCTGGGAGAGGTCGGAGAGGCTATCAAAGGACGATGTGCTAGAGCAGGCCATAGGGCTTTTCGCTTCAAATGCCTCATTCAGTGTGTTAGGGCAGACAAGAGCCTTTAACTGCATGAACCCGCCTCCTCAGGTAAAAGTCTCAATTGTTTGTTCCTGATCCTTTTTATCCTGTAGCTTGCCGAGTAGTGAATTGATTCACTTGTGGAAAGATCCATTTGCAGGAACAAGCGATGTACTTCTTGGGTGTGCCCAAGGAGCAATTGGCCGAAGGCAGTGGACGCTCGACCAATGACTCAGCCTGAGGAGGGTGCCGGCAGCGCCTCATCGGAGTCCAGAGGCATGGACGCTGGTCGGACAGAGAGTCCCCCCTGGTGTTAGAGAAAGTCCGAGGGAAGAGGGCAATGGCAGATGAGCTAGCCCAAAAGAAGAGGAAGACAGCGGGTGTTGCTCCCCGCAAGCCGAGCGACATCTCACTTGGTGACGATCAGACCACTCGGACATAGAGTGCGGCGATGTCCGAGTGGTCGGATGAGCACTTTTCTGAAAAGCACTTTCTGGATGGTTGCATCAAGGACGAGGGAGAAACACCCTATGTAAGGGATGTCTGCCCACTGGTCGGCCTTGCTGAAGGTGATGGGGACCTTAGACCAGGGGCGATAGCTGGGGTTGGCAACGACGTCTTTCGTGTTGACGGCGAGCACCCGGTGGGTGGAGAGCTTCCGGTCTCTTCTGCTCTCAGTGATGGCGAGGCACCTGAAGATGGTGGCGTGGCGACCGCTTTGTTGTGATCTTGGAAGGCATTATTGTTGCCCCCAGGTGGTTGGCGCCTCTGGCTCCATCATTGTTGTCATCGTCCAGCTTTTTAGTCTGGAACTCCTTAGCCAAGCCGAGGCAGTCCTTCATCTTATGCTTGCTTTTTTTGTGGACAGGGCACGGGCTTTCGAGGATCTTCTTGTACTGCTCATCATAGTTGCACTTGGCATGAGGTTTGTCACCAGCGGCGACGATGTAGTCTGGTCCGTGACATCAATATTGATTGGATTTGGATCCTTCTGGCAGATCACGGCCACTGTCCTGATGGTGACTGTGGTCGTCGTAGCGGTGGTCGCTGTGGCACCGGTCATTGGGTTGCTTGTTGCTGCGGTGAGTTGAGCGATGAGTGCCCGCATCCTTGTTGAAGCGCACTTCGGCCTCTTTGGCATTGGCGTACTGATCGGTAGTTGTTATCATCTCGCCAATCCCCTTAGGCAGCTTGTGATTGAACTTGGAGCTGAGGTCGTGGCGATGGAGTCCTCGGACGAAGGCAGTGATGACCTCTGCTTCTATGATGTTGGGAATAGAATTCCTCATGTCGGAAAAGCGTCTGATGGAGCTATGGAGGAGCTCGGACGGCTTCTGGTAAATGTGGTTCAGATCATGCTAGGTGTATGGCCGAGTACATGTGGCCATATAGTTGTCGGTGAAGACCTTCTTCAGCTCTTCCTAGGATCCGATGGAGTCTAGGGCGAGGCTTGTGAACCAGTTCATCGCAGTTGGCATGAGCATAATGGGAAGATCGTTCACCATGATGCTGAGTATCTCCCCTGGTGGTGCACACAGTAGTGGCATAAGCTTGTAGCCACTGTGTGGGGTTCATCCATCCTTCGTAGGGCTCGACCCTAGTGATTTTGAAACCATGGGGCCACTGGAGTGTCTAGAGTGCCCTTGTGAATGCTCGGGGCCCTTTGGGATCATCACCGTCGATGATCTACAGTCTTGTCGGCGTTGAGTGGCTAGAGGGCTGAGTCCGGATTACTGAACTCTTGCTCGTACTCTTGACAGCGGCATACTTCTTCTTCATGGTGAGAAAAATGGTCCTCGTCAATACATCGTTGCGCATCTCAAAGATTGTTGAGGTGTGCTCGGATGTCCTGGTCGACTTCCTAGTCGTGTTGGTGAGGGTGGTCGACGCGGTTGCCCCTGGCTCCCTATGGAGAGGTTGTCCATCATCGTGGTGCTAGTCGGCGAAATGACTTTGGCTGGGGCAGTGATTAGATCTTGGCGTGGCTAATCGGTGAATCAAGCTCGTTGAGTAGGAAGGTCTCTGATCCTAGTAGATCTCGTTGACCTAGCAGTGCGCCGCTTTAAGCATGGCGACTACCTTGGCGACCTCCGGTGTCCATGAGAGCCGAGCGAGCTCATTGGCAACCACGACCAAGTTGGCGCTTGGGGTCTTCTAGACGTCGTGGCCATCAACACGGAACAAATTCATCATCGAGGTTGCATTGGAGTTGGCGTGGCCTTCCTTGCGAGTCGAGCTGATCGTTGCGAGCAGCCTCGGCTAGCACAAGGGAAGCTTCGTTTGCTCGGTGCTGCGCACGGTTGACATTCCTATTGACGCAGGCAACGTGGTCCTCCTTGGTTTCCCCTTCCCACTGGGGGCTATCGATGCTGACGTTCAAGATTGTGCCTCCGTGGAAGGGAGGGAAAGGAGGTTGTTCAGCAGTGGTTTCAGCGATAGTCTCCGTAGAGCCCTAGGACTCGGAGTCTGGATTCTCCTCAGGATGGTTTGGAGGGATGCTCTAGCACGTTGGCCGACGTGTAGCATGTTGATAGTCGGTGGGAGCTGGTCGGCGATCTAGTCGGTGAGAGGATGGATATCTCCAACCTGGTCGATGAATTTGCCCCTTAGGGCATCTTGATAGGCACGCGGTGATGCTAGTGAGCCCGAAGGGTAGGGCCGTAACCCCTGGAGTTTCCCGATTCGCTTTCGATAGATCTGAATCGGAGGGTGGTCGGCGCTGGACTAGATTGGTCAGAGCCAATTCTGTGATAGAGAGGTAATCGGGGAGCTTCTGGTCAACCTGATCGATGGATGCGATCAAATTGTCATTATTGATTTGCCTCCTTGGGTAGCGGGGGAGAGGGTGGTGAATTGTCGGTGAAAGCGACCTCGGAGGTGGTTTCGAGATTGGATCTATAGTCGTAGGTGTTGGGGTGATCGACGTAATATTAATCTACATCGGCTTGATGAGCTCTCTGACTCCGTCAGCGTTGATGATCTAGGAGATCGATCTAACCGTGAAGATCTAGCTAGGCTATGGGAGGGACAAAGAGCCTGCAAAATGTACCATCTTGTTTGACATGGAAATAGCATGAACACCCCTACCTGGCACGCCAACTGTCGACAGAATATCATCAGTAGTCCTCCGAGGGGTATCCCACGAACAGTAGTGTTGTTGCTGTAGGTGATTGCTTGTTATGTGCTAGCTTTGTGCTTAGTAATAGTCGCTTAAGCTAATTGGATTGAGTGTTTTGAAATGCTTGCTTAAGACCATGATGTATGTGTGGATGCTCGTTACCTAGGTAGTATCATAGTCATTACCTCTTTTATCCTTAGTAAGCATACGAGTGTTGAAGAGTGCTATCCTAGAATAGCATCCAAGTTGATATTCTCATGGTTGTCGTCCTTAATTAAGTTCTCTCTTAGGAGCCTGAGCCTGTACACGTGGTTGCCAGGCCTTGAACGTTGCGCTACGAAGACCTATATCCATGCCTTTGCTTGACCTTAAGCCTAAGCTTAGTTCACTTGAATGCTTGCATGTGTCATGGTTGTCTCGCTCCTGTGTGGGAGGACCCTGTTCAAAAATCCTTGTCGAACCTCATTGCTCCTTCTCCTACAGATGATCTGGTGCAATGCTAATTGCTATCTACCCTAGCTTTGGAACCTTTTCCTCATAGATCATGTCGTTGCTTTATCAATTGAATCCCTAGTCAGTGCATTGGCTTTGTCCCTCGAATCTCATTTGTTTTGTCTCCAACTCTTTCAAGTCTCTAGATGTTTATCAGTCTTGATCTCATGTTGCTGCTCGGCAAGACCAAATCTCATGTTAATCTTTACCTGGTAATCACCTTGGTGGACACAAGCAGTATATGGAAATTAAGCAAGAGTCCCCTGCTCAGCTGTCTTTGGCAATTAAGCTATGTTCTCTTACGCTGTGTTTTGATCTTCGGATCACCTCCTCGTTGACTCCTGACCTTGTGACTACCTTTGCTTGCTATCCCTCCTTCGCATAGTGCTTGTTCATATGACCCAATCTATGCAATTTGAAATTTCACTTTGGGTGTGTGATCAGTAATGGTGTTATGAGTAGCAACTATGGTGTCGCGATGAAACCAAGAGCCTCCTGTGGACGTGCATAGAAGGTTGTGCTACTCGACACGTGTTGGTATCGAGGTTCCTAGTCATGATCCATTGTAGAACTGCACCAATGTGTTATTTTCATGTGAGCTCTTCCTTGGTTATCTCTCCTTATCTTGTCAAAAGATCTGTATGTCGAACCAGATGCAATAGGACTTCCTTTTGATGTTGTCCAAAGGATAACCTTTGAAGAACAGGTCACTGACATAAACATAAATAGACTGCAAGATATGGTAGACAAGTGACTCTACTTGACTATCCCTGTAATGACATCGATCATCTAGTGAACAACTTATGTCATCCCCATTGGATTAGAGCAGTACACAATACTTAAAGTTGGACAAGTTATCAGTCAGATGATAAATGGACCGGGATACTATGCCCTGTAATAGGTTGCCTGGTGCTCATGGGCTTTCTATCCAAGTCTTGATCTTTATGTGCAAGGTGATTCTGTAGTCAAAACCGACTTTCTTAAGTGGCCCCTTTTCTGCTGACTTCCATGGTGACTGTCTGTTTGCACATCAAATACAATTGTTGCCATCAAAAAGGAAGTTTGGAGCTTTTAAATGTTGAGAGACAACTAATTAGTTACCAATAGGAAAGTTAGGTTACAGCTAGGTAAATAACTCTTTGGTAGCTCTGAAGGCTATGTCTCATAGAATAATGTTAGACGAAGAAACAGCAAAGCTAGTCAGCAATGCAAGTCCTGCTTTCTTCTTCAAACCCTATGCTATCAAGTCAATTTTCATCTTGAACAACCACACAGATAGTATAATATGTTGTATCAACTAAGTGAAGAGCTAGAGAAAGCACGTCCCTAGTTTCAGTCAGCATCATTATGTATATGGTGCTATCAAAGGATTTGTTCAGGACTCTATTGGATAAGGCATAGAAGGGTAGTTAGAAACGGTCCCTTATCTTGTAGGACTACCCCTTTACATGTAGTATGCATTGTGCCCTACAAAAACTGCCCACCAGTCCAATACTTGTGCATCATCGAGTTGGTGTCTAACTCAATGGTTGAGGTTGTTTCTTAAGAGGCATGTAAGGACAAACCCTAATCTCTCTCCTTAGTGAGAAGGCTATTGCTACTTCTATAAGAAAAGTTAAAGAGTGCATAACACACTTCCCAATGTGTAAATCAAAGCAAAAAAAGAGCGGGAAATCTGTCGAGATTTCATGGCACTAAACCGGTTATGTTTAAGCTAGTGATTAGTGGCTCAAACATGGTTGAATTCACACCAAACTTGATGATCTCATTCCTCGCTTAAGGTACTTTGATGTCTTAGGTTGGTTTGAGGATTGGTTGAGTAAAGCATCTGATTTGAGAGATGTTATGATAGTTCGGTCACAAAAATTCAGAACAAAGCAGTTTTGGTAGATGATTTGTTTGGATAGTCAAATGGTGTCTGTTTGAGCTGAATTTTGGTCAATAGTTAAAGAACTCTTGGATCTAAATTCCTACCAAAATTTGTGCACAATGGAGCCATAGTTTGTGAGATATGAACTAAAAAAACTAAAGTGTATAGAATCTGCGATTTCTCTATGGACTGCAATCACCCTCCAAATAGAAGGTTGGGTTTATAATTGATGCCAAGATTAGCAACATGGTCAATGTTTTGCCATTAGATAATCCTTTAGGTGCCCTAGAGGAGACTCCTTTCACCCTTTGTGCCTCGCTTTTGCCCTCTCATATCAACAATGCTTGAGCAGTCAAGGTGTTCTACAAGTCAATTTGTGCCATTGTGAGTCGGAAACAAATTGAAAAGTGCCAAACAACAGATTTCAGATTATGATTGAGTTGTTGATTGACATTAGAATGGAAGCTTCAATGTCAAATGTAGTCCAACAAAGCTAGTTTTGCTATAGTGGAAGTCAACCTAACTTACTGTGCCACTGCACCATGTGTCGACACGAAAACATGGTAGCCGCGCTAGGTGGACACGCAGCAAGCCGGAACGATCTAGACATCTACCTGGCTTCAACATAGGACCAGTCGATCCTACGAATTCCCAAGGGAATGCCAGTCAATTTAACCTACAATTGATAAGGAGAGAAAGTTTATCAGTAATTTAGGGTGGAACATGTTGGTTTTGCCCAGACAGCTCCAAGTGTGCCGCTTCGAGAGCAGCCAGACACGAAGATCGACTAAATAGCCGATACGAGAAGAAATTGACTGTTAAGGACTGTAAGGCTCACGGGTCATGATTGGTTTTATAGTAATGAATACAATGCACCTAGTTTTAATGATCCTTTTCCTTAAGCTATTAACATGTATGCGTCAAAGATACATCACTGGCTAAATTAGATTTGATCAATACGTGGTGTAGAGCCAATGAATCTGGTGAAAAGGGATATGCCACGCAAATAATCGATCGTTTGATACAGACAGATCTACGAACCGTCTAGATCTAACCTACTACCGTCAACAGTGAGGTTCGACCAGATCGATGCAGCTATGATGACGATGATAGTCTAGAACTAGAAAATCAATAGAACCGACCATACTTCAACAGGTTCATGAAATCGTGCCACATCTATGAAAGCATAGGTGAATCGGCTAAAATAGTTGATTTTGGTAGGAAATGGATTACAGCATGTGAACAATTGACTTATTTAATATGGACAAATCTATAAACTCATCACATCTAACCTGTTATCCTTAATAGTGGGGTTCGACCGGATCGATGGCAGCCATGATAAAGATAACAGATCGAACCTTTAAAGTAAACAGATCTATTCACATTTAACTAAATCATGAAGACACACTATAAGCGTTAAAGTATGGGCAATCGGCTATTTAGCCGATGTAGGCATAGCAAACAGCCAAGGTCACGTCTGGTCGAAAGCAAATCTACCAACTAGCATACTCCGATTTAAAGTGCTATTAGTGGGGATCAACCGGATCATTACAGCCATAAAAGTGAGCTATAGACCAGATTGAACTAGCTAGTAAAACATTCTCAAGATCAGACATGCCTTAGCCGCATACTATGCATGATCAAGATTGGAGTAGAACAGCTGATAAAACATAATCCATCACTTAAAGTAAGAACCATTGTAATGTGACAAAATAAATGATGGACTAAAAGGATGTGAGGCCAATCTAGATCGATCTCAATTAGGCAGGTTGATATTATTGAAACTAATGACAACAAGAACATCAACAAGATCGGTAACTTAATGAATCTACCCGAAGGATGTCACCCTAAGGTAGAGCCGATAACTTGACCTTAATCTAATTCGAGCAGTGGAGGTCAAACTTAACCGATGCAACCGTACTTGAACTAGATAAGGATCGATAACTAACTTATACTAGAGCTCATAAGAGGTCGACTGGACCGATGCAGCCTTACGAACAAAAGTATAAGCCATGACAGTACTTACAGACAAGCTAGAGGTCGACCGGATCGATGCAGCCCTGCTTGTTGAAGAACTCACCGAGATCTATAGTACTCCTACTCCTAAGGGTTGGTGTGAAGCTAAAAAAAGTAATTGGTATTGATTGATTGGATGTCTCTTACCATAGCCGGGGTCCAATATTTATACCCGAGACTTAAACATGAATTCTACTCAAACATAACTTATTACAATCTTTGAAACAAAAGAAAACATTCTTAATTTAAGATAACTTGGACTTCAATCCTTTTCCCTTCTGTAGAGTCTGATATTTTTCTTCCTGACGCCATCCATACGTAGTTCGTCGATGTTGTCTGCTGATGTCATCCATAAAATAGCCGATTTCGACACTACATCAAAACCAGCTGATATTAATTCACATCTAATCGATTCCTTAATCATACAATCTTAGGAGCTTTGAGTTCCCATGTTCTTCTTTCCCAAATTATGGTGTAAACACATGCCCCCAATTTTGGGATAAAAGTAATTTTATTCTAAAATTACCACGCCTGTACCCTCGATGGGTCCATGGTCATGGGTAGAGAACCTTGACCTAGGGCCTACTATCTATCACCTTCACCAATGTCCTTGCCTGCTTATGAGCCCACACTTTAAAGCTTCACGAGAGCACTATTGCTTCACGGACGCTTGGATTCAATCTTCTAGACCGACTATAAATGCTTATCCAACCCTAGCGAGATCAACCCAATGACTCAGTTATGTTTCCCTTCTGATTCCTTCCTTGAGTGCCCTTGGCTCTGTTAGACCCTCCATGGTCTAATTCCTTACTATGAGGGTCTTGAGTGGTTAGAAGAATTCTTGTGCATAGGGCGATTGTGTCGCTCATTTCAGCTCCTTGTTGAGCAAGAGGATCAGTTGCTGCGGTTAGAAGAATTCTTATGATGTCACCTGAGTTTTCTCACCATCAGTACAGAGCTGTTCTAGTGTTTGCAAGGGTTCAAATGTGTGGACACCTTCCCTTTGTTCAGTCTATCAAGTGCTCATGTCGAGAAATCTGTCGGATATATGGGCATCTTTTTAGCAGGTGGCATTTTCTCTACCTTGATGCTACTTCTATTAGCGGGCCGATATGACTCGGTCCATGATGACCTTCGGCCTTGTAGGGATCTAGACTCCCTTCAATCCAAGGAAGTCTTAGTGGGTTGATCATCGGTTAATGTAAACTTTTTGTATCAATCCCATGGTATCTGTAATTTATGGGAAGCAATAAGTCTGAATCCATTGTGCTTCCATGAACCATTCCCTGAATTTCTAGAGTATTGATCCATTTCTAGAACTAACTTCAATTCCATACCCCTAACAAAGTCTATCTTCTCATCTCCCGAGCTATATATACGGGCCATGGTTGTGGATCGAAAAAACAACCTACTTCGTCCTAAACCTTCTATGCCTTTGGTGTGATTTTATTTCTAATAGGCTCGAAGATATGATGAGTTTGTGCCACCACACCAGCGTCTTCATCACTAGGAGAATGCAACCCGTGATCTTGGGTGGACGGACTTTCATCTGAATGCGCTGTAGGTCGCTCTCATCATCTCTAAACATGGGGCCAACTCCACTCAAGCGAGGCTGGCCAAGGCCGAGGCTAGAATTATGGGTGAGATATCCACCACAATTCTCCGTTTCTTTTAGTGTTGTCTTCAAGATCTTGATTATCCCTTCCTTGAATCTTTCCAGACCTATTGGCCCAATTGGAAAGCCTTTGATCAGCTGCAGAGTATGCGACAAGATTCATCAACGCCAAGGGTGTCGTGCCGATGGTTCACCTGTACGACGTCCCAAACCACGTCAGAGAAGTTGCCCTTCATGGTGTTTGTCATGGTGCTGCCATGGCATTGGCTGTTGTGCAAGCTCACTCTAGTCATGAGCTTTGACTTCTTCGCCATGGTTTCCCAACCACCAAACACCCTGAGGACCATGAGCGCCTAGTCAAGGACTTCTTCAACACCACCAACTCACTTCCTAGGCCGAAGACATAGTGAACAAAGTGTTCTCTGGCCCTTAGTTTGTAATAGGAGAAGCTAGCAAATAATTTCTTCATTTTAAGTTACTCCTCTTTTTCCCTATACTCATGTTCCAAGTATCAATTTATAAGTAGTTATCTGGCCTCTTGCGTGTCTCCTCGAGGCTCAGTAGAATAACCATTTTGGATTAGCCAATTTTGACTTGTGATTTGATCTGACTCGATTAAATCTGAAATGGCTCTCATGGTAAAACTTTTCAAATTCCTCCCTGGTCATCAATCACCACATTTTCCCTTGGTACTAGCAGAATGGTGCTCCCTCTTCCATTAATTGGGCTTGCCTTTGCATATTCCGAGATATCGACCATCCCATCTCCATGGCTATAAACACTGGCTAAGGGCTCTGGCTTCAAGAACATCTACACCTACAATCACCTCTGTTCTCTTTACTTCTCCACCTTCATAAACCCTGTAGTAGTTTCCCTTCTTCTTCCATGATCTAGGCCAGCATCCATGGCACGAGAAGATTACCGCGGCAAGCGCCCAGTGGAAGATCTCCTGGAGGAAGAGGTCCTGGTCAGCTAGCGGCTCCACCGCATGAGGCAAGACTGAATGCTCCCGTCCATAGCGAGAATCATCTACTAATGCATTTGCAGGCTCACCCTCAATGATAGCCTCCGGTCGCTTCCTCTTAGGACCGGCGGGCCTTCTACCGCTGCATCTGCTGCTGCCGTATTGAACTCCTCGTTGGACAACTCTGACTCCTACAACAGCAATGACGCCCAACGTTCCCTCTAGGAGTGGAGGATGGCCAAGGACCGTTACTCCGAGGCAACTCGGGAGAACGGTCAGCTTGAGGGCTACCTTGAGGCTTCTCAAGCCGCCCTCCTTGCCACCAAGGAAGAAGCCAATGCTACTCGGGCATGGTTGGCTAAGTCTAACACCATGGTGGCAGGTAAGAGGAACTCCAAGAAAACCTTCGTTTCAATTTCCACTGTCTTTGTCTTGATAGCTCCTTTGTTTCCATGATTTTTAACCTTGATGGTGCGGTTGGAGAACCTCCAATTGGCGGCGAACGCGGCTATAGCGGTCGTTAACGCCTAAGGCCCTCTCCTCAACAACCGCCTGCAAGACATCCCGGCACGAATTCAGGAGATCTCCCTCCATGGCATTCACCACGACACGGCGATGGCTCTAGCAGCGGCGTAGTTCTAGACCGAGCATGATCTACGCACCATGGAGCTGGGATTTCTGATGACCGACGACACTGGCATGCATGAGGACCTGATTGAGGACTTTGAAGATGCCGCAGCGGCCATCGTGGACATTGCTTTAGCATAGGACATTGTAAATAGGGTGTTTGATTAGCCTATAACTAGTACAAACTGATCAATGAATGAAATCCCTGTTTTTCTATGATTGCATCTCAGTGAACTTCCTGCAATATTTTTGTACACATCATGATTGTCTCTGTGTTTATTTTTGCTCTATAGGCGATACATGTTGTATCAGCTTTTACCCCTTCAGGTCTATTTTTGAACTAGAGTTGATACCCTTATTGTACCAGCTATTAGAGCCGATGACTGAACAAATCAGCTATCAAGTATTAATCCAAATGCTAGGATAATATTTCTTTAGATACTTTCCATTGATTGCTGTATCAAACTCCTCTTCTCCTCCTAGTGTTTCCAAAATATAAGCATTGCCAGGCACACAATGTTTAATCTGATAAGGTCCTTCCCAATTAGGTGACCACTTGCTGAATTTGCTATCTCTTGACCCGATCGATAATTTCACCTTCCAGACCAAGTCTCCTTTAGAAAATTGTTTGCTCTTGACCTTCTTATTGTAATACTTCACAATCCTCAGCTTATTGGCTTTGATATTCTCAAGAGCACACAGTCGATGGCAACTTAAGTCTTCTAAGTCATCCATCATAAGATTCTTGTAAACTTTGGCTAACAAATCATTTTGCAACGTGACACGCCTCGATCCAGTTTGAATCTCCCAAGAAAGGACTGCATTATGACCCTACACAAGTTCATAAGGTGACATTTTAATCGATCCATGACATGCCATCCTATATGCCCATAATGCCTCATTAAGTGTTGAATACCACTTCCTTGGCTGCTCTTCGATCTTTTTCTTGATCAGCTTAATCATAATTTAATTGGATGCCTCTACCAGGCCATTAGCCTAAGCATAGTAAGGAGAAGAATTTAATAACTTAATTCCCATACTGGTAGCAAAATATCTAAACTCTTCTAATCTAAGCATTGTCCCCTGATCAGTAGTAATAGTTTGAGGAATCCCAAAATGATACACATTATGCTCCTTGACAAAATCAACCATATTCTTTGAGGTTACCATCTTCAAAGGAATTGCCTCAACCCACTTAGTGAAGTAATCTGTTGCTACCAATATAAACTTATGTCTTTTACTTGAAGGCAAAAAAATCTAGCCAATTAAATCAATTCCCCAACCTCAAAACGGCCATGGTTTGATTATTGGATTCATAGCCGATGCGGGCGATTTCTGAATATTACCAAAACATTGACAATCCTGACACCCTTATAATATTCAAAACAATCTTCTAGTATTGTTGGCCAAAAATATCCAGTCCAACGAATAATCCATTTCATCTTATAAGCCGATTGATGAGCTCAACACATCCCTTCCTGTACCTCACCCATCAACACTTTAGCTTCTTGATTTAAGCATTTAAGCAACACCCCCATCGATTGTCTTGTAATATAGCTGATCATCTAGCAAGACATACTTGGTCGATTTGTACCTTAGCTTCCTAGTAACCTTCTACGATGGATTCTTAAGGTAATTGGTTATTTCCACTCTCCAATCATTAGTCAAGGTTTCACTACTTAGGATTTCTTGAAACACTCAATAACCTGACGCACTTTGAGCCAACCGATTAGCCTCTTGATTCTATGCTCTTGGAATATGCTGAAGAGAAATATGAGGAAACTCCTTGAGTAACTTCTGGCATTCATCATAGCATCCCCTCAGAATATCATCTTTACATTCATATAGGCTGATAAACTCATTAATAATTAACTATGAATCTCCAAATACTTCAATTGCCTCGGCCTTTACTTCATGACGAAGTTGAAGCCACTTAATAATAGCTTCATATTCTGCTTGATTGTTGGTAGCATTGGTTTAGTCAGAAAAGCAAACTCAAAACTCGCCCCCCCCGAGGTGAAATAATAACAATACCAATGCCACCACCTTGCTTGCACGATGATCCATCAAAGAATAACGTCCAAGGTATTGGCTCGACATAGCCAATACTCGGCTTATGATACTGGGTGACAAAATCGGCTATTACTTGCCCCTTGACTGTTTTAGCCGATTCGTACCTCAAGTCAAATTCCGACAATGCAAGAATCCACTTCCCCATTCTCCCATTTAATATCAGCATTGATAGCATGTGTTTGATCACATCAGCCTTAGAGACAACTGTACACCATCCGATAACAAGTAATGTCGCAACTTGGTGCAAGAGAAATATAAGCACAAGCATAACTTTTCAATAGGAGAATATCTTATTTCTGGATCCAAAAGGCTTCTACTTAAATAGAAAACAACTCGTTCTTTTCCTTCAAACTCTTACATCAAGGCCGATCCAATTGTCTGGTTATCGGCCGACACGTACAACTTAAAAGCCAGCATGGGTGGACATTTCATATATTCCTTTATCTCCTCAAATGCCTTTTGTTCTACGTCACCCCATTTAAATTCTCGATCATTTTTCAACTTCAACAAAGGAGAAAATAGTAGAACCTTTTCTAACAAATTTGAAATAAACCTCCTGATAAAATTAATCTTACCAAGCAAAGATTGTAACTCTATTTTAGTAGTCGGGGGCACTGCCTCATCAATTGCCTTCATACTTTTCTGACCAATTTCGATTCCTCTCTCGTGGACCATAAAACCCAAAAATTGTCCAGCTGATACTCCAAGGGAATTCATCTTTAAACCATGTTTTCTTGTGCACTCCAAAGTCTCCCACAAATTAGCTAGATGTTTCTTGTACCCTTTAGATTTGACCATTACATCATCAATGTAGATTTCAACAATCCTACCGATCAACTTATGAAAAATATAATTCATAGCTCTCTGATAAGTTGCACCGATATTCTTCAAACCAAAGGTCATCACAACCCATTCAAATAAACCGATTGCGCCAGGACACCTAAAAGCTATTTTGTTATGTCTTCCTTAGCCATAAAAATTTGATTATATCTTGCATTGCCGTCCATAAAACTAATAACCTTGGGCCCAGCTGCTGCATCTACCAACATATCGGCTATTGGCATCAGATAACCATCTATGGGTGTAGCCTTGTTCAGATCTTTGAAATCGATGCAAACTCTTAACTTCCCATTTTTCTTATACACAGGAACAACACTTGATATCCGCTCTCCATATCGGCACGGTCGGATAAATTTCGCTTCTAGCAATCTTTCAGTCTCCTTTTTGATATCATCAAGAACATTTGGGTTAAATCTCCTCAGAGCTTGTTTAAATGGCCGATATCCAAGTTTGATTGGCAACCGATATTCAACAATTGATTGATCTAGACCAGGCATCTTATAATATTCCCAAGCAAAACAATCTTTAAATTCCTTTAATAAATCTATCAACTCTTGCTTATACTCAGGATCCAACTTAGCACTTATATATGTCGGCCTAGGCCTATCTCTATGACCAATATCTATCTCCTCTAATTCATCAGCCGACGTAAAGTCATGTCCTAGTTTATAATCTGTACCATCTATTGGATTATCCGTTAAAACAAACTCTTAGAGCCGACTGCTTGGATCAGTTCCCATAGCTTGCCAGAAAAACACTTGAAGTCTTCCAGTTCCCAATACATTGGATCAGTTGTTGCTATACTCACAGAATCATCAGCATGAACCAGCTCAACATCAACTCCATGCCACTGAATCAAGCATTGATGCATAGTCGATGGTACACAACAATTTGCATGAATCCAATCACGACCAAGGAGTAAACTATATGAACCTTTTCCATCAATGACGAAGAATGTGGTGAGCAAAGTCTTACTTCCGATTGTCAATTCGACGTTTATTGCCCCCTGGTCTTGGATGCATTACCCCCAAAATCCTTAAGCATCATGTCGGTCTCAATCAAATCTCTTGGTCCCTTGCCAAGCTTGAGAAAAGTAGTATAAGGCATAAGATTAATAGGAGTACCTCCATCCACCAACATTTTGCTCATCAGCTTCCCATCAACAAAACCTTTTACATATAAAACTTTTAAGTGCCAATGCTTTACTGGCTTATTGAATATAGCCTGTTGTATAATGGTCAACTTGGCAACAATCTCCTCATACTCTGATTCATCAAAATCTGAATAAACTTCTTGGTCTGCTAGAGCTCTAAATTCTGACAGCAACAGAAAAGCCATTTGAATATTAGCTGATGGTTGACCCCTATCGACTGTTTGTTTAGCATGCCACACTTGAGGTCTACCAGATGCTTGAGCCTGTTCTAGATCTCTATTCCTTAGGTGTTGTACCCTTCTTTTGTAGCTTCTTGTCAAACATCCTAGACACCATTGCCCTTCCTGCCAAACATACTCTTCCTCATTATCTTCTTCATAATCAGCGCAATTTTGATCAACAACTCGCTTCCCGAGCTGATCGTGAACACTTCTATTTTTTAAGCACCGATCCATATTATTATGATGATACTCATCTCAAGCATGGATAGATCGGCGGTTGGCTTGAGATTGCCTAAACTCCCAATATTGCTCACTGCACTCTGAGCAATTATTTCTAGTAGGCAATTTCAAACCTTCATTCCAACAATGTCTGAAGAAAGGATAATTCCAATGTGATTCAGCTTGTTGTCTTTCATACTCTTCTCTTCTTGTTAAAGCTGATATTCTTTCTCTTCTAACCAATGTTGATAATCCTTTTCCTTCTACTGTTGCCATTTATTCAACAAAATTTGAGATGTGACACATGGCCTTATCGCCCCATTCCTTGACATCTCTCCCTACTCATATCGGCTCTTCTATTGGTCCTGACGCCTTTTAATCTCTCTATATTCATCAGCCGATATTTACATCTTTGGATTTCGATTTCTTTTATCCTGGTTGATGTTAGGACTTTAGTCTTTCCTTTGAGCAACTTCACATCGACCATTTTATAATCTCTTAAGAAAGGATTATCATCAATTTTCATCTTCCGAGGTGTATCAAATTTAAGCTTCCCTTGTTGAATAGCCCTCTGTATATGTTGCCAGAAAATTCTTCACTCATTAGTAGAATGAGAAGTAGCGTTATGAAACTTGTAGAACTTATTCTTTAACTGATCAGGAGGTAACATAACATGATTGGTGGGCAACTTGATTTGTCCCCTCTCAAGCAAGAAATTGAAGAGCTTGTCCGATTTTGTGACGTCGAAATCATAGCTCTCTTCAACTCCTTTTCCCTAAGGATTTGGCACCATCACTGTCTTCTTACCCCAATTCTATTCGGCCATACCAATCTCTTCTTCTTCATCGTCCTTATCGCCGTCATCAATTGAATATGGATTATAGGCTTCGGCAATTATGGCACTCTTCTAGAATTAGGTATCTCTGCGCAGATTCTGGAATTGGCTATTGAGTGATGCCACTCGTTGAGCCAACTGACCTAAATTGTCAAACTCTCACCCAAGCAGCTTCTCCCTCCATGTTGGCAACATTCCTTGAATAGCTAAAGTAGTTAGCTAATCATCAGTTAGATTTCATGAGAAGCACAAATTTTTGGTCTCTTGAAACCTCTAAAGAAACTAGGCACCTGATTTATTAGTTCTCTGCCTTATGGTCGTCAAATCTGTGATTTTCTTTTCTCCTATCCCAGTATAGAAATATGTATGAAACTTCTTCTCTAGGTCGGTCCAATTAGCAATGGATTTAACTGGCAATGATGAAAACTAAGTGAAGGCTGGTCCTAACAGGAACAAGGAGAAGAAACGAACTCGATGAGCCTCTTCAATAGATGCTTTGCTGAACTGTGTAAGATACCGACTGACATGTTCTATTGTACTTGTGCTATCTTGACCAGTGAACTTAGTAAATTCTGGGAGCCTATAATTTGTAAGAAGAGCGATCAAATCATACCACTCTAGATATGGACGTTTGTACAAAAAGGTCTACCCTTTTGGTTTCAAACCGAACTAATTCTTCATTATCTCGGTCACTCTAAGCAACAACTCATCAGCGTTTGAATCTGGATTTCTCTACAATTATTGACCCATCTGCGGATTAAAATTTTGGATACCTTGATACCCTAGATTTGGAAACATATGAAGGGTATTGTAATCTGTGCCATAATAATATCCTTGTGGAATCTCTATCTATTGGGTCCTTTGCTGGTTTGCTGCTTGAAGTCTTTGGTTGTAAATGTTGGGATCTATATCTCTACGAATTCTTTGAACTGATGGCGCTATTTTTTGAGCCAACGATGGTATTTGGCCTGATGTGCCAAAATTAACCATTTGATTTTGAACTTGCCCCGTTGCCTGTTGCACATACTGCACTGATGATCCAAGATTGTTTTGTATTTGATTAGTAGTGGTACCTTGAACTTGCTCAGGTGAGCTCTAAACTGCCTGGACATCTTCATTACTAGTTAGTGCTGCTTTTTGATGGTTAGTACCGACTTGATTAGTCCCCTGAGTCGACAGATGTGGAATGTTGTAATAAGCCGGTCCAACCTGATCAATTGGACATCCATGAAACACCTCTTTCATGGTATTGTGGAATGTGTTCAAGAAAGCTGTATTATGGTTCAACATGGCATCATGAATAGATTTATTTACAGCATCTATGAAGAAACGTCTATCATCAGCTTCGTCTGTATCTGACTGCCCATGCATCAAAACTCTTGGTAGTGGATATTTCTGAACAACTTTATTGTCACGTGTCTTGGTGTAGGACAACAAAAACTTGTTTTGAAATTCTTCTATAGTTTTACTGATGACATCTTTATCCTCATCAAGTAGGTCTTCATAAGGCACCATAAGAATGTCCGTGTTGTTGTGAGTTGCCATGAAGATTGTGGTGTCCCACCAGGCATGCCAAAACACGTGCCGGCGCAAAAATGTGGTAGTCACGCCATGTGGACACATAGCAAGCTGGAACGATCTAGATATCTACCTGGCTTCAACGCAAGACCAGTCGATCCTACAAATTCCCAAGGGTGTGCCAGTCAATTTAACCAGCAATTGACAAGGAGAGAAAGTTTATTAGTAATTGAGGGTGGAACATACTGGTTTTGCCCAGACAGTTCCATGTGTGCCGCTTCGGGAGCAGCCAGACGGGAAGATCGACTAAATAGCCGATACGAGAAGAAATCGACTGTTAAGGACTGTAATGCTCATGGGTCATGATTGGTTTTATAGTAAGGAATACAATGCACCTAGTTTTAATGATCCTTTCCCTTAAGCTATTAATATGTATATGTCAAAGATACATCACCGACTAAATTAGATTTGATCAATACGTGGTGTAGAGCCAATGAATCTGGTGAAAAGGGATATGCCAGGCAAACAATCGACTGTTTGATACAGATAGATCTACGAACCATCTAGATCTAACCTACTATCGTCAACAGTGAGGTTCGACCGGATCGATTCAGCTCTGATGATGATGATAGTCTAGAACCAGAAAATCAATAGAACAGACCATACTTCAGCAGGTTCATGAAAGCGTGCCATATCTATGAAAGCACAGGCGAATCGGCTAAAATAGTCGATTCAGGTAGGAAAGGGATTACAGCATGTGAACAATCGACTTATTTAATATGGACAGATCTATAAACTCATCAGATCTAACCTGTTATCCTTAACAGTGGGGATTGACTAGATCGATGGCAGCCATGATAAAGATAACAGATCGAACCTTTAAAATAAACAGATCTATTCACATTTAATAGAATCAAGAAGACACACTATAAGCATTACAGTACAGGCAATCGGCTATTTAGCCGATGTAGGCATAGCAAACAGCTAAGGTCATGCCTGGTCGAAAGCAAATCTACCAACTAGCATACTCTGATTTAAAGTGCTATCAGTGCGGATCGACTAGATTGTTATAGCCATAATAGCGAGCTATAGACCAGATTCAACTAGCTAGTAAAACCTTCTCAAGATCAGACATGCCTTAGCCATGTACTATGCACGATCAAGATTGGAGTAGAACAGTCGATAAAACATAATCCGTCACTTAAAGTAAGAACCATCGCAATGTGACAAAATAAACGATGGACTAAAAGGATGTGAGGCCGATCTAGATCAATCTCGATCGGGTAGGTTAATATTGCTGAAACTAATGACAACAAGAACTTTAGTAAGATCGGTAACTTAATGAATCTACCAGAAGGATGCTACCCTTAGGTAGAGCTGATAACTTGACCTTAATTTAATTCGAGCAGTGGAGGTCAAACTTAATCAATGCAGCCATACTTGAACTAGATAAGGATCAATAACTAACTTATACTAGAGCTCGTAAGAGGTCGGCCAGACTGATGCACCCTTACGAACAAAAGTATAAGCCATGACGGTACTTACAGATAAGCCGGAGGTCGACCGAATCGATGCAGCCTTGCTTGTTGAAGAACTCATCGAGATCTATAGTACTCCTACTCCTAAGGGTTGGTGTGAAGCCGAAAAAAGTAATTCGCATTGATTGATTGGATGTCTCTTACAATAGCCAGGGTCCAATATTTATACCCAGGACTTAAACATGAATCCTACTCAAACACGACTTATTACAATCTTTGAAATAAAAGAAAACATTCTTAATTTAAGATAACTTGGACTCCAATCCTTTTCCCTTTTGTAGAGTTCGATATTTTTCTCCCTAACGCCATCCATATGTAGTCCGTCAATGTTGTCTGTTCATGTCATCTATAAAATAGCTGATTCCAACACTGCATCGAAACTAGCTGATATCAATTCACATCTGATCGATTCCTTGATGATACAATCTTAGGAGCTTCGAGTTCCCACGTTCTTCTTTCCCAAATTTTGGTGTAAACACCATGAAAGAAAATCGTACGCAATCTTGGTAGCGTACTATTTTTCCAGTCGGTGTATACTTGCAACCTTTGTTGTCCTCTAGACCTCATTATCATCCTTCTTTTGTAATGATTTCCAAGGTGGACTTGTCCTTTGGTACCTTCCATGTGTTTTTACCCAAGAGGTTGCATCAGATTCAACCTAGATAACTATGCCGCTTGGATACGAGGATTCCGACAAATCATGATCATAGAAAATGCTGAGTCAACAGAGTTAGCTATCACATTCACCGCTCACTCAACGGACTCAGATAATAAAGTGTTATCATTAGAGAAAGAGAACTGCACATATGGAACATTATGTAGTTTTCCATCGGTTGGCATCTGAGTGATTGAACAGTTACGACCGTCATAGACATTGTCTGTTGGTTACTCTGTTTCTCACAGCCTCAGAGGATGCTTAACCCATTTGTGATCTCATCCCTTATGAAAGGTTGTACTCAAGCTACTTTGGTAGAGGACTGTTTTTTGAACTTTGTGAATGAACATGGAACCATTGTAATGAGTAGCTTTTAGAAGCTTGTAGTCTAGTGCAAAGTTCACATGGTCCATGTTATATTCACAAGGGAAATAGAGTTTATGGGTAGTTAGTTTTTGCTTCATAGAACTCTTCGTATCCTGAGAATGAAGTGTTGTGCTATCTTGAATTCCTCCCTAAGTAACAATGCTTCATGGAAGTAAATGAAAGAAATTCTTTAGACAAAATTTACTACGATGAGCAAATATCAGAAAGCTATCTTGACCAAATTAGCCTCTTTGATACTCCAAAGTTAAGTAGCCTAATGCTATCACTGATGTTGGAAAATGGATGACATGCTTCTCTTCCCTTAAAAGTCTTTCGCACCGAATCTCAGGGCGAGATTCCCATAAGGGGAGGGTTGTAATACCCCGGGTGTTAGTCATGTGTTAAGCAGTGAAATTGGACTTAATTAGGATATGTCTAGCAATGATTATGATCTCTAGTTCATAATTTTGAAGTGATGATGAAGGTGTTGTGGTCCAATCTATGAAAATGAGCCCCAACTTGGACTCGGACAATACACTTTGCTTACATGTGGACCCTAGTTAAGATTAGGCATGAGTAATGTTAAACATGCTTATTTCATGTACATTACATCAACATGCATCCATCTTGACCAGTGGAAAAGTTTCATGAAGTTTGGAATCAAGAAGTCACATGAAATGATAAGTTATAACCATGATTGAATTGCTTTATTAAGTAAATGGGAATATAAGATGTCGACCAAACCTTGCTACCTTGCCCAAATGACTCTAATTGAACTCTACAACAAAAGTCATGCAGGGTTCCTATTGAGAAAATGTCAAGAAAAGGCCTCAATTGGTCGAAAACCCTAATTCCATGGTTTAACGAGGTGCTGCTTTGACCAAGATGAAGAAATGGTTTCTATACCAGATATGAAGTTTGACCTTAAATAAAAGTTGAATTTTAAGTGGAGTACAACAAACTTTATTTTTAGACCAAGACCTAATTCAACTTCTAAGTATCTCATATAGTGGTCTCAAGTTTGAATGCAGTGCTGTTTTGACTCCTCAGAAAATTTTCTAAGTCCTTGATCAGTACCAGCGTGATGGCAAGTTTGTGACATTTTATCTTCCAAATTTACATGACAGCTCAAGTGGGTTCCTTAATATGAGTTGAAGTACACTTTGTGTAGGAAACAACTAAACAAGTCTCATCACTTTTGGAGCTCGTTTGGATGTTCAACTTGAATTTCAAAAATAGAACCTCACACTGTTTTGTCCCTGTTTGGAATGAATGTTTGAACCCTGAATTTTAGTTTCGGGTACTCCACTTTGGATCCTTGTATCTCTCTAACCAGGTCGAAATAGACTTGGACACTTTAAGAAAAGTTGGAGATCTCGCTTAGCTCTACAACTTTGGTTACTACAGCTTGTGCCAAAACTAAATGGATTAGGAGTTGGAAGAGGGAGAAGAATGTCGTTTCAATCGGCCTGAAACCAAAATTCAGAGTTCCGTTTTTGGGTATCCTCCTTTTAAGATCTGTATCTCCAAATCTAGGCTGAGTTAGCTCTTGATCCTTAAATCAATGTTGTTCACCTCACAAAGATCTACAACTTAGCCTCTTATGCCGTGATCATAGGACAACCGGATCGGGAGATAGAGGATGGGAAAGTTGGAGTTTTAATCATATTTTTGAGGTGGTATTGTCAGTTGATTTCAAACTGGCTGTCATAGCTAACCGTGCGCAGGGGCTCAATGCTGCGTGGTGCCCTCGCTGCCCGCATGACCGCCACCTTGCCCACGCTCGTCGATTTGGAGATGCTGAGCTGCCCCCAGACGCTCCCCACTCCCAGGCGCTCTCTCTCACTCGCTCTCACTCTCCCTCGCCTCTCTCTGTGCTCTCTCTCGCTCTCGCCATGGCCGGCCAAGCGCGAGCTCATGGCGCCGCTGCTGTGCTCTCTCTCCATCCCAACCAAGCGTGTCATCGCCATCTCCACCTCACACCACCTCTCCCACGCCACCTTCCCAACAGCACCACTACCTGCAGCCTGCTCCCATCGGAGCAGCGCCTCTGCGTGCACGTGGCCCGTCCGCCTTGGCTTGCCTCTGGTCAGGCTGCGATGCACCACAGGTGCGCGAGCAAGCCCTAATGCTCCCCGCCGCTGCCGTCCCCTGATGGCCAAGGCCGGCTGACCCCGAGGCTGTCCTCGCCGGGCGTCGGTCCATAGCTATCGTGGCTGAGCCACCTCTGTCCACCATGAGGCAAGCCACGAGCGCTTGCTAGTGCACATGGGCCTCCTGGCACTCCGCCGCCACCGCTCGCCACCGGAGGTCGACCACCTCGCCGAAAATCAAGCCACCATCGACCTCCTCTACTCCAACTCGCGTCGGGGATCTCGCGCAGGAATTCGACGAAAGGGAAGGGCCTAACTATGAATCCTGTGACTCAGATAAATAGTGTCGGGTAGGATCTGTTTGCTTAAATTTGTTTAGTAGAAAGTGTAGGATCCTCTTTGCAAATGTATTTTTTCTTTTATTGCTGAAACTTTGGAAAATCATAATAAATTGTAGAAAAAAACATAAAATAGAAAATGTCGACTTTTTGGAATCCTTGAGAGTAGATCTATGCAGTAGAGTCATAAATTGATATGTATTAGTAGAAAGTTTCTGCTGTTTTTATTTATTCTTGTAAAGTGCTTTTAAAAATGCTTTTAAGTTGGACATATGCATATCTTGAGTTATAGAAGTCCAAAAATGGTAATTCTAGTTGTGTTGATATTGTGATGACATGATCTAGCTAATAAAAATATTAAACATGCTAGTTGTGTACTGTTTTTATAATGTTTTGATTTAATCTTTTTAAATAGGCATTTTTAGCTTGTTTAGCTTGTTATTCTTATATTTAAAGTTGTGGTGCTCGAATTGCTATGAAATTTTTATAGTAGGCTACTGATGCTATGTGTGTGCTGTGGTAAAAATTTCATTGAGTTATTGATTTAACTTAATTAATGCTTGATAAATGGTTTTGAATAAGTTATAATTTTTATGTAGGTGTAAAAATAGAAAATGTGGTTCCACTACCTTTGTATGATGTTGTAATACCATAATAACATATAATATGGCTATGTGTTTATATAAAATAATGATCTTTAGATTTATCTTGGTTTTACATGTTTTCTTGCAATAGCAATTTGTCTTTTTCATAATAATTAAATTATAAAACCTGAGCATTTGAAATTCGTGCAGTAGCCATGTTTTAATATCATATACCACTCATAAAAATCTCAGCCCCAAACTAGTTGTTCTCATATATCACTAAAATTATATATATGTTTATTAGGAGAAAGGATTAATAAAAGCTTATAATTGTATTTGATGATGCTTTGAGTGATTAGTGTTCAATAAAGTGTTGCTAAGTATGTTAGTGGTGGTTGAAGTTATTGAATGGCTCATGTGTGCATGCTCTTTGTTAGCAAAACAAGTGAAACATTCTAAAATGGTTGCATGTGCATTTTCTGTTATGATGATAACTTTGTGGATCTAATGATATTTTCTGTAAATGGGGTGAATACCAAAGTTGCAGATAATTTCCATATATTGCTTTTCCTAAAATTTCATGATTTTAGGCCTAATGTTTTAGGAGTTATAGATTTTAGAAGTTTGCTGTCAGGTTTTGCATATCCTCTGGACAGATCTGAAAGATTGTATTGTTTGGCTCATTTAAACATGGAATCATGTATTGGTGATAATAGGAGAGTTGTAGTGCTTTTTCTAGGCTTTCAAAAATATGAGAGAACACACTTTATTGTGGTCTAGAACTCTAGTTATAGCTATTCAAAGTTGAATGGCAGATTTATGTCCAAATCTAGACAAAAATGCCGTCTTGGTGTTGTTTGACCTTGTTAGCTATAGAATCATCTTAAAATGATAATGAGAAAGTTATAGATAACTTAATAAGATTTTCATAAAGTTAAGAATCATGTTTGCTGAATGTCTAGAACTCTAGTTATGCATTTCTGAAGTTAATATCAGCTTTCTGTCCTTAGTTGTATAAGCTCTGTTTCATGATATATTTTGACCTTGTTAATTGTTGAATTAGCTTTTGGTGTTAATAAAAAAGTTTTAGATAATTTCATTAGATTTCCACAAAATCTTGAATCACACTTTTTGCATGCCTAGAACTCTAGGTATGATTAGAACAAGTAACTATGGTGCTGTTGTTCAGATATGTTTGTACCTAAAATTGTTTGCTTCACCTTGCTTTGCTTTGTGTGTTGCTAAGTGTGGCTCATGCCTTTGATGGTGTTAAGTTAATATACCTAAAACCTTGTGAAACTTGTGTCATGCTTGGTGCTACCTTCCTTGCTATCCTAGCATGATAGGTTGTGGGATGTTTAACTAAGTAACATGGAGTGCCTATATATGTTCGGTGTAACCTTGTGCTCATCTTGAATACTTTTATGTGAGGCATCTCATATTGCCATTCTTTGCATTCATGCACTTGCAATATTGCATCTCATCTAGGTACGTGAGATGTGCCATGTGAAGGACGTGATGATGGAGCCAAACCTGAAGATGGAGTTTGGTGAATCCATCCAGAAGACGAAAGGACTAAGCATGTGCTATGATCAGAGATGTCACCAACACGGTGCGAGCTAACTGAACTGACTTGTGTCGGATAATAGGCAAGCCCTAGAGCATTCTAAGCCTCCTATGTTTTTACAAATATCACTTGAGTCCTTTATGTTTGATGCATTAGGTTATAAGAGTTGATTGGAACCACTTGATGCATAGAACTACCTTGTCTAGAAATATACCTTGAACCCTATGTAGGTCTAGGATCGAATGTATGCTTAGCAATGCTTAGACCGGTAAAAGTCGAGTGATTTCCTGTCACCTATGAGATATAGGTGGATACCAAAGCATGGTTGGCTATATTTGCTATCGTGGAAATAACCATGTGTTGATAAATAAAAGGAGACCGGGTGGGATTGTGATAGAGAAGCAATAAGGCATGGAGGTCTTGGTGCCTATTTATCCCCGTTTGTATTGATTAAGGACCGATTCGATGTACGTTCTCATGTCATATTGAATGCATGCCTAGCACTTATTTGGCCAAATAACTCGTTCCGACCGTGAAGCCGAGTAGCTCAACTCAGGCCGGGACCCGGCAAGTGAAAGTGAAAGTGTGCACATTGGAGGCAGTAATGATGTGCGGGGAGCCAGTGGCCTGAGTCCAGGGGCAGGCTAGGCCTAAACTTCCTAGCAGACTAGTAGTGTCCCTGAGGGTGCGGCACTGCTCGAACCCATGACTGTACCTGAGTTGTACCAAAGGTGACCTAAGACTACCTTGGCGCAGGTATGTCTGGGTTTGTGTTAGGAATAACTCCCCAGCTGGTTGGAATCGATTCAAGTCGCCATCTCTCCTGGATAGTGAGAAGTTGACTGAGCAGCGGCAACATAGCATTAATTGATGGAATTCGATGGTTATGATGAATACGGAAATGTTACACCGGCTATGGTACTATTGCATGTTACTAAATGATATTCCACATGTTTGGCACAGGTTAGTTGCTAATCTAGAGATGAATAGCTATAATTAACTTGGTTACCGAATTATAAAATGTATAGCTCAACTAGTGGCTTTTAGGCAAAATTTTGTCAAGCTAGCTCCACCTATAAAGCCTTGCATGATCCTCGGAGTCACTTTATTTCTGGTTTATGATAGGTAAGTCTACCCGAGTAGATTCGAGTACTTAGGGTTTATCCCACCATATTGCAGGTGAAGTTCTCAGCCTGCTGAAGATGGTGGCTAACCGCCGGCGGGCTCGGTGACTCTATATTTATTTCTCATCTATATGCTTTTATCAGAGGAGGTCACTTATGCTAGCAATGTATTTGGAACTTATATTAATGTAATCATTTGAAAACTATGTTGTTTTCCTTTAACTAGTTTTGAAACCCAAACTTGTACTATTATTTGTGAACCCATTTGTAATATTATTTCTGTTGCAACTCTGTGTATGCAATGTGTATTTGCTTAATCATGCGATCTTGGTTATGATGTTGATTTACCGAGGTCCTTTGTGACACTCGGTAGACTACCGATTTATATAAGTGAAAGTACGCGCGCGTCAACATGTTAAGAGAGAATAGTCGTACTTGATCTTGTATAAGTTGGGCGGTTCTGTCACACAAGCAATGCTCACGCTAGTATTTGTGTTCATGCTGCTTAATTTAACTAGTACATGGAAATTTCCTACTTTCTCAATAGGTGGACATGGGCGTGACGACATCCCGAGGATCGTTGGCCCTAGAGCCGGGTTCTTCGTCCGCGGTCATGCTCGAATAGTAACCCCAGGAACCATCCCCCGATGGGGGCAGCCACCAGTGATGATTCCGTCCCATGCTGCTCTGGATAGTTCAGTGAGTCATTTGCCTTCTCAATCAGATCGCTCTCCTCCTTATCCTATGGGCTTGAACTTGGCTTGCATTGTGTAGAGAGACGTCCTATCGCCGTACGCCATTGCCGATCTTGTCTGACCTCGGACAGTCTTCTAGTGATGCATCATCAGACCACAAAGTCCCGTCTGACCCAGACAGTCTTCTGGTGATGCATCGTCAGACCACGAAGAATACTTTAAGTTAAAGGAGGCTTACCTCAAGGTCACAGACTTGTACTCAGGGGCCAGTCTGGACATCGACAAGCTACGTGATGAGCTAAAGGCTGCGTGCGCCGCACTTGGCATCGCCTAACAATAAGCCACCTAGGCTCGAGACAATGTGGTAGAACCTCCTAAATTATAGGGCCCACATGCACCTATCACTGTTCGACGACCTCTGACATCTATGCATATGTTCCTGGTAACTTAAGAAGACTGTTAGGTGTCCTCGGGGAACCCCGAATCATCCACGATTTTCGAGCAGGATCACATTTCAGAGTCATTGCAGTATTACAATATTTATTCAAATATCTACACTAGAGTAAAATAGCGGAAGTCTTACAATAACATAGTTTACAAACCATTTCTTCAAACCATACAACTAAGTTCGATAAGTATTACAAAACGTAATAGTGGAGTTGCATTATAACATAATACGAACACACAAATGGATTGCCCTGCTCAAGGGCCACGCATTTACTTATCGTCATCGCATTGAACAACAGTCAAGCAGCACGGTCCAAAGCAGACCTACTCATGAGGCTCACCTGCAACAAGGGTCAACGAACCCTGAGTACAAAAGTACTCAACAAGACTTAACCAAAATAAAACTGATAGAACTCAGGAATGTAGGCTCAGGGATTCAAGGTATGGCTTTAGCAATAATCAAAGTTCTTTTGTGTAAAAGCTCTTTAACAAAATTCTTTTCTTCAACATATAAAACTTCATAAGATCCACATATGAATCTGCCGTGATCCATAGTGAGATCATGAACTTCATATCAAACTCTTTCTCAAACCTTACTCGAGTTCCAGTTATTAACTACGATGATGAACAGTGAGTTGAGTCTCCACAACCGAGGAGCAACGACGATTCGAACCGATTAAAAAACAACTGGAAATTCCAGACCACATGACATATGCAGGAACCCGACCTACATATACCAACCTACCCTCAGATCCTCTAAAACAAGAATGGGTCCATGCCACCCGAGAATACAGTACTCCACCAATCCAGCCCATTGCCACGTGGGTACACTCTATTCCCGCCATCTCTCCACTCCTAGTGCGCGAGTAGCCATTCTCGTAATAGAATAGCCAAGTTAAGGCTTACCGAAGAATGTGGTTAGTACTACAAAGTCTCACCTCATGCAATTCAACAATGGATGGACCTTAATCGACACAGGCGGAAAGAACCCGCTCACAAGACCTCCACGTCTTATCGCTCTCACACACCGAGTTCGCCCGGTCTAGATTTATTACTCCACATTCCCATATCACATGATAACATAAGTAACCAAAGATCCATTTAAAACTTGCAGGTGATATGTAATCACCCGACTTTCATCGTTCTAAGCATAGCTAAGCATAACTAGGCATATACGAATTCAAACTGGTAACAAAGTAGATATGGAAAAACAAGGTTGGTAATGCACCAATTAGGTTTGCACTTAACTCCTAATCACTTAATGCAGTAAAGAAAAGCAAAAGCGAAATCAATTTGTAAAACACAAGGTAGGTTTAAATGCATCCGGGGCTTGCCTTCGTTGACGGAAAAGTTAGGATCCGGAGTCGTTCCACAATTATCAAATCTGACCTCAACAAGCGGATTAACTTCTTACACAACTTGATTAACTACCACATGTTCACCTTCATTCACTACACGTAGTAACAATGCCATGTTTAACATGATGCGAGATATGAAACATGATGCTTGATGATGGATGCAAAATTAACAACTTGAATACAACTTTCCTTCGCGGTATAGTTACAAGGATCATTACCAAGGATCATTACCAACTAGTGACCCAAGGTCATCACTCAATCCAAAATTCAATCAAAACCTAAATCATTAAAGGTTACTATTTGCTTTTATGAATTAATTATTTAATTAAAAATTATGAAATAAATCAACTTGTTCCAATTGAGCTCAAAATTTTTGTAAAGGTTCATCACATGATAACTAAGTGGCAAAACAATTTTCATAATATTTGGATAATTAATCAAGCCTAGAAAAATTATGGAAACTCTTTTATTAATTAATTATGCAATTTTTATCACATTCAAAAAGTACTGAAAAACAACATTTCATATTTTTCCTAAATAATATACATCACAGAGAGGTCACGCAAAACTTTTCATAATTTTTGGACCTCTAAATAAATCTACACAAAAATAACAAAAACATACACTATTCATTCATTTCTAAAAATAGAAAAATTCCATTTTGAACTCACAGCATTGACCCCACCTGTCATCCCCGACCTCCCGCGTTTGACCACGGCGACTACGCGCTGACCGGCGATTTCTCGCCGCCGGTGAGACCAACGGTGACGGCAAAGACACCAACACGTTCACCATGACTAGGCGCACCTACTAATGTCCCTACTTGCACCGATTACGGCTCAATACTAGCTCAACGCCGGCCATGGCGGACACGACCGAGCGGCTGCACTACGCTAGCGAAACAAGTGCTGTAGCGGTTAAACAAACAGCTCACGAAGAACCAGAAGCTCACCCCAAATGCGCTGGAGTAGGAAGTCGGACCAGAGAAGCAACTATGAAGCAGGTCGATGTTCACAGCAATCACGGCGGAGTAATCTTCGACGATGGCAATGCTCCGGTGGCTGCGATGGACAAAACGGTCAACCAACCGGGCACAAAGCACCATGGCATCGTGGCGAAGCTGAAGGCATGCTCATTAAGGGCAGAAACGCACCGAAGAACGCTGGCCACGGTGATGCGGACTCGACGGCGGTACTACCGGCCGCGGGGAAGAAAGCGACGCACAGCGAGTTCCCGGCGAAGTTAGGTGGCCAGAGCTGGCTGGCTGGGTGCGCAAGGACTAGGCGGAGCTATGTAGTGCTTTGCTGAGATGGTACAGTCGCTAAATCGATGACGAAAGCTCGACGGAGCTACGGCGGCGGCGTTAGGAAAACAGAGGAGGAGAAAGGAGACGAATGGCGACGACACAAGCTATATATGACGGCCAGGAAGCAAGAGGAAGCCATGCAGGAGTCTTCTCCGCGCTAGCACGAAGCCAAAGATGGCCACGCGCGCGCCTGGAAGCAGCAAGAAGCTCGTCGGCAGTGACAGCTACCCGCGGGTACTGTTCCTCAAAATTACAAAATTGCCACTCGGTTTAAAACACAAATTACTCCAAAATTTATGTAACAACTCAAAAATCTCCAAAAATAAAAGTTGCTCAAAATTTAAAGTTCTACAACTTTGCTTTTATAACCACCCCCTAATTCAGTCTACATTTTGAAATGCAAATTTAAATTCAAAAATGGGACATTTAAAGAATTACGCCTTTTCAAATTACTTCAAATATTTCTAAACAACTTTGAAAACTCCAAAAACCAACTTTGTACAACTCGACAAGCTCTACACTTTTGCTTTAAGGCTCAACCCCAAAATGTGCTTAGATTTTGAAATGGTTTTTTTGGGTAAAACTAATTGTTGGAAATCAGGGTTTTTGGAAATCCAAATCCAAACAAAACTTTGAACTCGATCCAAACCATACAAGGCAACACATATAACATAATTGTAAACTTGTTTTAGTGTATGCATATCAAAGTTTTCACTAATACGAAATGATGTACAATGCATATGATGACACGGTAGGTTTTAGTATTTAAAACACCCGGGGTGTTACAATCCTTCCCCCTAAAAGAAATCTCATCCCGAGATTCAAAGTCATAGGGTAAGTAATGAAAAAGGAAATGTGTCAATCCAAAAATATCCAAAACTCGTTCATTAAATAGCTAAAATCCCTTTACAAATATGGTTCGTAACAACAGAGCAAAACTAACATTCTTCTATATTGACGCAAGAAACTCTGGAAATTTTTCTAACAAGTAATCTTCGGATTCCCAAGTAGCTTCTTCTTCTGAATATTGATTCCATTGTATCTTGTAGAACTTGATTGTCCTCCTTCAAGTAACACGATCTTTCTGATCCAAAACTCGGATAGGATATTCGGAATAAATCAAATCCGGTTCAAGTTCCACTCCTTCAACTTCAACATTCTATTCAGGCACTCGGAGACACTTCTTCAATTGAGAAACATGGAACACATCATGTACAGCTAAGAGATGTTCTGGTAATTTCAAGCGATATGACACTTTTCTATACCTCTCTAAAATTTGAAATGGTCCAATATATCGAGGTGCCAACTTGCCTTTAACACCAAAACGGGTAACTCCCTTCATTGGTGATACCTTCAGATATACAAAATCTCCCTTGTTAAACACCAATGGTCTACGTCGTTTATCGGCATAACTCTTTTGTCGCGACTGAGCTATCTTCAAATTACTTTGTATTTGCCTAACCTTGTCTTCTGTTTCTTTCACAAGGTCAACTCCAAAGAACCTTCTTTCTCCGGGCTCAGACCAACTCAGCGATGTTCTGCATAAACGACCATAGTGTGCTTCAAATAGAGCCATTATAATGCTTTCCTGATAACTATTGTTGTATGAGGACTCGGCCAAAGGTAAGCATTCATCCCACTTATTGGAATAGTTAAGGACACAACACCTTAACATATCTTCAAGTACTTGATTGACTCTTTCAGTCTGTCCATCAGTCTGTGGATGATAAGCTGTACTATATAGGAGCTTGGTTCCCAACGAAGAATGCAATTGTTTCCAAAAGCTGGAGACAAACTGTGTACCCCTATCGGACACAATGGTCTTTGGTACTCCATGGAGACTCATGATTCTTGCTAAATATATCTTGGCATATTGGATAGTGGGGTATATACTCTTGACTGGAAGAAAATGTGCTAATTTGGTTAGTCGATCTACAATCACCCATATTGAGTCAAATCCCTTTGATGTCTTGGGTAGACCAACAATAAAGTCCATACTAATATCGTCCGACTTCCAAGCTGGAATAGGTAATGGTTGTAACTCCACAGCGGACCTCAAATGTATAGCTTTCACCTTTTGACAAGTATCACACTTGGCTATATACCTAGCAATCTCTATCTTCATTTTAGTCCACCAAAATCTTTGTTTGAAGTCATGGTACATCTTGTTACTCTCTGGATGGATTTAGATAATCTAGTAGCATGTGCCTCTTCAAGAATTGACTACCGCAACTCAGGAACTTTTGGTACCACCAGGCGATCCTTGAACCATAGCACATCTTCATCATCTATACTGAAGCATTCCACTTTTCTATTCCTGACTCTTTCCTTGATATGGGCTATACCCTTGTTTTCCTTCTGAGCAGCAATAATCTGGTCTCGAATATTGGCTTCAACAATTATGTTGGTCAAGCTACCTTGTTGAATTACCTCTACATTCAACTTCTCCATCTCTTGACATAAGGTCAGACCCATTGTTCTTACTGTCAGGCAATTGCAATAACTTTTATGACTGAGGGCATCTGCATCCACATTTGCTTTACTAGGGTGATAATGTACATCCAAGTCATAATCTTTAATCAGTTCTAACCATCTTCTTTGTCACATATTCAATTCTGACTGAGTAAAGATATACTTTAGAATCTTGTGGTCTGTATAAATATGGCACGTATTACCAAGCAGGTAATGCCGCCAAATCTTCAGAGCATGGACCACAGCTGCTAACTCTAGATCATGGGTCGGATAGTGTTCTTCATGTTGCTTTAGTTGTTTGGAAGCATAGGCAATGACTCGGCCTTCTTGCATCAATACACATCCAATACCAATACCCGAAACATCACAATAAACATCAAACAGCTTCTCGATATCAGGTTGGGCTAATACTGGTGCAGTGGTCAATAGTCTCTTCAAAGTCTGGAAAGCCTCTTCACAATCAGATGACCAGACAAACTTGACTTGGTTCTTCAACAACTCAGTTATGGACTTTGATACTCTAGAGAAATCTGGAATAAAACAATGGTAATACCCCACCAATCCCAGAAAACTCCGAACTTGATGAACTATGGTTGGCGGTTTCCAATCAAGCACATCCTTAACTTTACTTGGATCAACTGCAACTCCTTCAGCTGACAAGACATGTCCAAGAAACTGTACATCCTTAAGCCAAAAATCACACTTGCTGAACTTGGCATATAGTTGATGTTCTCTCAAGCGGGTCAGAACAATTCTAAGATGTTCCGCATGTTCTTCCTTATTCTTGGAATATACTAGAATGTCATCTATAAACACCACTACAAACTTGTCTAGCTCAGGCATGAATACTGAATTCATCAGATACATGAAATGAGCTGGAGCATCTGTCAAACCAAAAGACATTACCAAGTATTCATATACTCCATATCTTATGGTAAATGCCGTTTTGGGAATATCTTCAGGCTTTATCTTGATTTGGTGATAGCCTGACCTCAAATCTATCTTGGAGAAAACTTTGGCTCCGGCCAGTTGATCAAAAAGCAAATCTATCCGAGGTAAGGGATACTTATTCTTGATGGTCACTTCATTCAATGGACGATAGTCAACATATAACCTCAGGGTCTCATCTTTCTTTTTCACAAAAATTGCTGGACATCCCCAAGGTGATGAACTAGGTTGGATAAACCCCTTATCAATCAATTCTTGCAACTGAGTCTTCAACTCGGCTAATTCCTTGGGTGGCATCCTATAAGCTCTCCAAGAAATCAAAGTTGTCCCAGGTTTCAACTCTATGTTAAACTAGACATCCCTATCAGGTGGTAGATCGGGTAAATCATCAGGAAACATATCAGGAAATTCACACACTACCGGGATATCTCTAATCTCCTTGATAGCAGTTGCACAAACTTTGCCCACTGATCTTCTTAAGGTTGGAAGTTGGATGAGAAGTTGAGAATTACTATCTAGCAAACTCACCCTTATAGTTCTATTCAAAGCATGTATAACGGCCTTATGCTGATACATCCAATTCATTCCAAAAATTACATCTATATCCTGATCCTCTAGGATAATCATGGTAGTGGGAAAAATATGCCCACCCAAGTTTATGGGTACCTGGTATACCATTTCCTTAGTACACAGACGTCCCTCAGGCAACTGTATAAAGAAATTTTCCTTTGTTGCCCCAATAGGAATTTCATGCTTCACGACAAATGTTCTATTGATGAATGAATGAGATGCACCCGAATCAAAAAGCATAACTGCAAGATGATTGGCGACAGGAAACATACCCATCATGACTGGCTCTCCTTTAGGAATCTCCCCGTCTTGAATATAGAAAACCCTTCCTGTCTTCCTTTCATCTTTGCCTTTCTGAGCATTCTGATTGTTGTTCTTGTTCGGTGCTTGACCCTACTGTTGATTGTCAGGGGCCTTCTGATAATTGGGATTAGACTGCCTTGGATACGGACATTCCCTCAAGAAATGACCAGGCTTGCCACAATTGAAATAGGGTACTTGTGACCCTAGGGTGTTGGAGCACTGACACCAGAAGTATTTGTCTATTGTGGATTCTGATAAGTTGTAGCAGGACGAACATTTGATTGTTGCCCGGCTTGAAACTGCGGCGGACGATAAGGAGGATGATAATGGTTTACTGGATCATAAATCACCCTCTGCCTCTTTTGATTCCCACCAAAAGGTCCAGACGGCACACTCTTTTTTCTGTTTGATCTCCTTATGTTGCCGATATTTTTCCTCCAAAGCAATTGCAATATTCACTGCCTCATGATAAGTGACATTGGTACAAGTAGTCATCATTGTCTGTAGCTTGGTATTCAGACCTCTCATAAACCACCCCTTCTTCTTGGCATTTGTATTGACATGTTTAGATGCATACTGTGACAGGTGATTGAATCTTCCCACATACTGCATAACCGTTTGATCCCCTTGCTTCAAAGCAAGGAACTCATCCAGCTTCATGGCCATCACTCCCTCTGGAATATAGTGGGCTCGGAAGGTAGTACGGAACTCAGCCCAAGTTATTGGAATGCCAGCTGGTTGCATAGCCACTAAGTTGGCCCACCAAGCACCTGCTGCTCCTCGAAGTTGCTGGGCGGCAAACACAGGTTTCTGAATCTCCGTGCAGGGAATAAGATCAAATTTCTGCTCCATAGTCTGAACCCAATCATTAGCCTCTAGTGGTGGTTCATCTGTCTTTGTAAAATCTACATACGTAGCCTCTTGCCTGTTATGATTGCGACCATAGTTTCCTTGCACCATATTCTGATTACTTTGAGCTATCTCTCGAAGCAATCGAGCATTTTCAACAGTCACATTGACAAGGGCGGCGATAGCATCAGCTAGATTCGGTGGAACTGGTGGCGGATCAGGAATGCCATCTTCATCTTGTGAAGTACTAGGAATATGCGAACCCTGCGTACGACGCATCTGTTCATAACAAACCAAACTTTACTCACAAGTCTTCATTGAATTGCAACAAGAGCTTACTCCAAAACACATTACATAGGGTTTACTAATTTATACACAAGACCGCATCTAAACAAGACTACTTACTTTAACTAGAACTAACTATTATACAACTCTACTCGTCTCCTTGATCACCTCAAACTTCGGGCTCGGTATCCATTCTGGAAATATTTCCGCCCTCATTATCACTTTCATCGATCATCACTAATTCTTCTGGATCTTCTTCTTCTTCTTCCGATTCTCTATCATCGGCAAGGATAACACCTAGGTCCATTGCATCAGCTTGAGGTTCATGATTTGGATCCAGGAGGTTGCTTAGCCTATGAACTTCTTCATGTAGATAAGTATTATGTTCTTCTAAATCTTCTACATAGAATTCTAGCTCATGAGTTCTAGCTCTAGCTACATTTTCTCTATGCCAAGCTTCATTTCTTCCATCCACCATACGAACTAACATACATTCGCAGTTCCTGTGAGCGGTGGTGAGACGCCTCAATTGATCCTATAATTCTCCTACCTGGATGGCATCCAAGGCCCTATCCCTAGTAGCTTGTGCTAACTCTGTAGAAACTATATCTCTGCCTGAGGATCAGGCCTAGAGCTACTACTACTAGCACCGTCATTCCTAGGGGCAAGTTGGTGACGAGGAACTCCTTTGGGTCCAACGGACTTACGGGGTGTCATCTTGGTACGAGCCATACTATAGGAAGCAAGATTAATCCAAATAAGACAATCTGACAACAACCTCAAGAGCAGCAAGGGTGGACTACACAACTCAACCCAGACTCACTACCCAACCCAGACTCAGAGGTGAAGGAAGTAACAAGTGAATTAATCATGATGCATGAATCGTTCTTACGAACAAAAACATCAAAGCTCATAAAGTACATAAACAACAGTTATTTTTATATAGGGCATAATAATATTACTACTCCACCACACAAAGCCTTTTTAATCAAATAAGGAATGGTGAGAAAGAAATAAGATAAGTCAGAAGCAATTTGGACCAAATTAACAAGTTACACTTATTTGTCCCAAATCATTTTGAAGTTTTTGTAAAACAATACAACAAAGACTCTGTAACGATTGCGCTCTGATACCATTCTGTGGCAGAACCTCCCAAATTATAGGGCCCACATGCACCTGTCACTGTCCGACGACCTCTGACATCTATGCATATGTTCCTGGTAACTTAAGAAGACTGTCGGGTGTCCCCGGGGAACCCTGAATCATCCACGATTTCTGAGCAGGATCACATTACAGAGTCATTGCAGTATTACAACATTTATTCAAATATCTACACTAGAGTAAAACAGTGGAAGTCTTACAATAACATAGTTTACAAACCATTTGTTCAAACCATACAACTAAGTTCAATAAGTATTACAAAACGTAATAGTGGAGTTGCATTATAAAATAATACGAACACACAAATGGATTGCCGTGCCCAAGGGTCACGCATTTACTTATCGTCATCGCATTGAACAACAGTCATGCAGCACGGTCCAAAGCAGACCTGCTCATGAGGCTCACCTGCAACAAGGGTCAACGAACCCTGAGTACAAAAGTACTCAACAAGACTTAACCGAAATAAAACTGATAGAACTCAGGAATGCAGTCTCAGGGATTCAAGGTATGGCTTTAGCAATAATCAAAGTTCTTTTGCGTAAAAGATCTTTAGCAAAATTCTTTTCTTCAACATATAAAACTTCATAAGAACCACATATGAATCTGCCATGATCCGTACTGAGATCATGAACTTCATATCAAACTCTTTCTCAAACCTTACTCGAGTTCCAGTTATTAACTACGATGATGAACAGTGAGTTGAGTCTCCATAACCGAGGAGCAACGACGATTTGAACCGATTAAAACCCAGCTGGGAATTCCAGACCACACGACATATGCAGGTCCCCGACCTACATATACCAACCTACCCTCAGATCCTCTAAAACAAGAACGGATCCGTGCCACCTGAGAATACAGTACTCCACCAATCCAGCCCATTGCCACATGGGTACACGCTATTCCCACCATCTCTCCACTCCTAGTGCGCGAGTAGCCATTCTCGTAATAGAATAGCCAAGTTAAGGCTTACCGGAGTATGTGGTTAGTACTACAAAGTCTCACCTCATGCAATTCAACAACGAACGGACCTTAATCGACACAGGCGGAAAGAACCCACTCACAAGACCTCCACGTCTTATGTCTCTCACACACCGAGTCCGCCCGGTCTAGATTTATTACTCCACATTCCCATATCACATGATAACATAAGTAACCAAAGATCCATTTAAAACTTGCAGGTGACAGGTAATCACCCGACTTTCATCGTTCTAAGCATAGCTAAGCATAGCTAGGCATATACGAATTAAAACTGGTAACAAAGTAGATATGAAAAAACAAGGTTGGTAATGCACCAATTAGGTTTGCACTTAACTCCTAATCACTTAATGCAGTAAAGAAAAGCAAAAGCGAAATCAATTTGTAAAACACATGGTAGGTTTAAATGCATCCGGGGCTTGCCTTCGTTGACGGAAAAGTTAGGATTCGGAGTCGTTCCACAATTATCAAATCCGACCTCAATAGGCAGATTAACTTCTTGCACAACTTGATTAACTACCACGTGTTCACCTTCGTTCACTACACGCAGTAACAATGCCATGTTTAACATGATGCGAGATATGAAACATGATGCTTGATGATGGATGCAAAATTAACAACTTGAATACAACTTTCCTTCGCGGTACAGTTACAAGTCAAACTAACTAAACCTTTTTCGTAACACTTACATCAATTGCCATGGATCATTACCAACTAATGACACAAGGTCATCACTCAATCCAAAATTCAATCAAAACCTAAATCATTAAAGGTTACTATTTGCTTTTATGAATTAATTATTTAATTAAAAATTATGAAATAAATCAACTTGTTCCAATTGAGCTCAAAATTTTTATAAAGGTTCATCACATGATAACTAAGTGGCAAAACAATTTTCATAATTTTTGGATAATTAATCAAGCCTAGAAAAATCATGGAAACTCTTTTATTAATTAATTATGCAATTTTTATCACATTCCAAAAGTACTGAAAAACAACATTTCATATTTTTCATAAATAATATACATCACAGAGAGGTCACGCAAAACTTTTCATAATTTTTGGACCTCTAAATAAATCTACACAAAAATAACAAAAACATACACTATTCATTCATTTATGAAAATAGAAAAATTCCATTTTGAACTCACGGTCACTGACACATTGACCCCACCTGTCATCCCCAACCTCCCGCGTTTGACCACGGCGACTACACGCTGACCGGCGATTTGTAACACCTCGGGTGTTTAAATATTAAAAACCGACATATCATCATATGCATTGCAAGGCATTGGTTATATTGTAAACTTTGATATGCATTCACTAAAACAAGTTTACATTTGTGTTATAAGTATTTCTTGGTATTGTTTGAATCAAGTTTGAAATCTTTGTATTGATTTGAAATTCCGAAAACACTGATTTTCAATATTTAAATCTGACCCTGAAAATCCATTTCAAAATTGAAGCACATTTTGGGGTTGAGTTTTAAAGCAAAGTTGTAGAGCTTGTCGAGTTGTACAAAGTTTGTTTTTGGAGTTTTTCAAGTGGTTTAGTAAAATTTGAAGTTATTTAAAAAGGCAAAATTTCTTAAATATCCCCGCTTTAAATTCAAAAGTTCATTTCAAAACATAGGCCGAATTTGGGTATGGTTTCAAAAGCAAAGTTGTAGAACTTTTGATTTTGAACAACTTTTGTTTTTGGAGAATTTTGAGTTGTTATGAAAATTTGGGAGTAATTTAGGAATTTTGGCGAATGGCAATTTTGTAATTTCGATGAACAGTGTCCACCGCCGAAGCTACATGGCCGGCGATCTTCGGTTTGCTTCCAGGCGCGGTCGTGGCCGTCTTTGGTGTCGCGCTGGCGCGTGAAGGCCACAGCGTAGCTTCCTTGAGCTTCTGAGCCACTCTATTTAGCCTTGGCCGTCGCCGTTCGTTCCTGCTCTCTTGCTCTGTTTTCTCCCGCCGCCACCGCCATTCTCCGTTGAGCCCTCGCCGTCGAACCAACGTCTGCGCTGTTGCAGCGATGCGTGTCCCAGCTCCTCTAGTTCCTGGCGCACCCAGCCAGCTAGCTCTAGTCGCTTGATTTCGCCGTGAACTCGCCGTTCATCGTTTTCTTCCTTGCGGTCGGCAACTTCACCGTCGTGTGCGCGTCGCTGTGGCTGGAGCTTCACGGTGTGTCTTTATCATTGCTGAGCGTACCATTAGCTTCGCCTTGATGCCGTACTACTTTGTGACTTCTTCTTTTGTCATTTCATCCACCGCAGTCGTCGGAGTGCCGTCGTCGACGTCTGTTTCACCGCCGTGGAGGCTGTGCTCGTCGAACTCCTTCACCGTAGCTCCTTCGGTCTGGTTCTCTGCTCAGTCGTGTTCGGGGTGAGCTGCTGAACCTTCCTCAGTGTTTTGTTTAACCGCTACCACAGTGGTGTCACCAGCATCATGCAGCCAAGCCGCCGTGTCCGCCATGGCCGGCGTTGAGCTAAAATTGAGTCGTAATCGGTGCAACTAAGGACGGTAGTAGGTGCGCCTAGTCATGGGGAACCTGTTGGTGTAGTCACCATCGCCGGTGATCTCGCCGTCGTTGAGATTTCGCCGGTCAGCGTGCGTGTCGCCGTGGTCAAAGCGCGAGGTAGAAGATGACATGTGGGGTCGCGGTGTCAGTGACTCAGCGTTGAAAATGGATTTTCTATTTTTCTGAAATAAGTGAATAGTATCTATTTTTGTTATTTTTGTTTAGATTTATTTAGAGCTCCAAAAATTATGAAAATTTTTGTGTGACTTCTCTGTGATGTGTATTATTTAGTAAAAATATGAAATGTTGATTTTCAGTACTTTTTGAGTGTGATAAAATTGCTCAATTAATTAATAAATGAGTTTCCAGAATTTTTCTAGGCTTATTTATGTATCCAAAAATTATGAAAATTATTTTGTCACTTAGTTATCATGTGATGAACATATACAAAAATTTTTAGGTCAATTGGAACAAGTTGATTTATTTCATAATTATTAATTAATTAATTAATTCATAAAAGCAAATAGTAACCTTTAGTGATTTAGGTTTTGTTTGAGTTTTTGATTAAGTGATGTCCTTGGGTCATTAGTTGGTAATGATCCTTGGCAATTGTTGTGAGTGTTGCGAAAATGGTTTAGTTAGTTTGACTTGTAACTGTGCCGCGAAGAAAAGTTGTATTCAAGTGTTAAATTTTGTATCCATCATCGAGCATCATGTTTCGTATTCCGCATCATGTTAAGCATGGCATTGTTACTACGTGTAGTGAACGAAGGTGAACACGTGGTAGTTAATCAAGTAGTTGAGGAGGTTGATCCGTCTGTGGAAGTTGGTGTTGATATTGGTGGAACGACTCCGGACCCAAACTTTTCCGTCAACGAAGGCAAGCCCCGGATGCATACAACCCTACCTTGTATTTTACAAATTGATTTCACTTTTGCTTCTTTTTACTGCATTAAGTGATTAGGAGTCAAGTGAAATCCAAATTGGTACCTTACCAACCTTGTTATTCCATATTTACCATATTACCAGTTTTAAATTCGTATATGCCTGTTTTGCTTAGCTATGCTTAGAACGGTGAAAGCCGGGTGATTACCTATCATCTGCAAGTTTTAAATGGAGCTTTGGTTAATTATGTTAACATGTGATATGGGAATGTGGAGTAATAAATCTAGACCGGGCGGACTCGGTGTGTGTGAGCCACAAGACATGGAGGTCTTGTGAGCAGGTTCTTTCCGCCTGTGTCGATTAAGGTCTGTCCGTTGTTGAATTGCATGAGGTGAGACTTTGTAGTACTAACCACATACTTCGGTAAGCCTTAACTTGGCTATTCTATTACGAGAATGGCTACTCGCGCACTGGGAGTGGAGAGATGGCGGGAATAGCGTGTACCCACGTGGCAATGGGCTGGATTGGTGGAGTACTATATTCTCGGGTGGCGCGGACCCGTTCTTGTTTTAGAGGATCTGAGGGTAGGTTGGTATATGTAGGTCGGGGACCTGCATATGTCGTGTGGTCTGGAATTCCCAGCTGGGTTATAATCGGTTCGAATCGTCATTGCTCCTCGATTATGGAGACTCAACTCACTGTTTATCATCGTAGTAATTAATAACTGGAACTTGAGGATGGTATGAGAAAGTGTTGGATACGAAGTTTCATGATCTCAATGCGGATCGTGTTAGCTTTGTATATGATCTTTATGAAGTTTTAAACGTTGATATAAAGAATTTTGTTAAAATGCTTTTATGCAAAAGAACCTTGATTATTGCTATAGCCATACATTGAATCCCATGAGCCTGCATTCCTGCGTTCTTTTAAATTCTTATTTCGGTTAAGTCTTGTTGAGTACTTTTGTACTCATGGTTCGTTGACCCTTGTTGCAGGTGAGGCTCATGAGCAGATCTGTTTTGGATCGTGCTGCATGACTGTTGTTCAGTGTGATGACGATAATTAAATGTGTGGCCCTTGGGCAGGGCAGCTTAAGTTGTGTGTTTTGTAATATATTATAATGCCACTCCACTACTTTGGTTTGTTTTATTATCGAACTTAGTTGTATGGTTTAAAACAAATGGTTTGTAAACTATGTTATTGTAAGTCTTCCGCTACTTTTACTCTGATGTATATATATTTGAATAAACTATTGTAATACTGCAATGACGCTGTAATGTGATCCTGCTCGGAAATCGTGGATGATTCGGGGTTCCCCGAGGACACCTGACAGTCTTCTTAAGTTACCAGGAACATATGCATAGATGTCAAAGGTCGTTGGACAGTGACAGGTGCATGTGGGCCCTATAATTTAGGAGGTTCTGCCACACGATTTCTCGCCGCCGATGAGACCAACGGCGATGACGAAGACACCAACACGTTCACCATGACTAGGCGCACCTACTGATGTCCCTACTTGCACCGATTACGGCTCAATACTAGCTCAACGCTGGCCATGGCGGACACGATCGAGCGGCTGCACTACGCTGGTGAAACAAGTGCACTAGCGGTTAAACAAACAGCTCGAGAAGAACCAGAAGCTCACCTCGAATGCGCTGGAGTAGGAAGCTAGACCGGAGAAGCAACTATGAAGCAGGTCGACGTTCATAGCAATCACGGCAGAGTAATCTTTGACGACGGCGATGCTCCGGTGGCTGTGATGGACAAAACGGTCAACCAACAGGGCACAAAGCACCATGGCATCGTGGTGAAGCTGAAGGCATGCTCATCAAGGGCAGAAACGCAGCAAAGAACGCTAGCCACGGTGATGCGGACTCGATGGCGGTACTGCCAGCCGCAGGGAAGAAAGCGACGCATAGTGAGTTCTCGGCGAAGTCAGGTGACCAGAGCTGGCTAGCTAGGTGCGCAAGGACTAGGCGGAGCTGTGTAGTGCTTTGCTGAGACGGTACAATCGCTAAATCGACGGCGAAAGCTCGACGGAGCTACGGCGGCGGCGGCGGGAAAACAGAGGAGGAGAAAGGAGACGAACGGTGATGGCACAAGCTATATATGACGGCCATGAAGCAAGAGGAAGCCACGCAGGAGTCTTCTTCACGCCAGCGCGACGCCAAAGACGGCCACGCGCGCGCCTGGAAGCAGCAAGAAGCTCGCCGGCGGTGATAGCTGCCCGTGGGTACTGTTCCTCAAAATTACAAAATTGCCACTTGGTTTAAAACACAAATTACTCCCAAATTTATGTAACAACTCAAAAATCTTCAAAAATAAAAGTTGCTCAAAATTTAAAGTTCTACAACTTTGCTTTTATAACCACCCCCTAATTTGGTCTACATTTTGAAATGCAAATTTGAATTAAAAAATGGGACATTTAAAGAATTACGCCTTTTCAAATTACTTCAAATTTTTCTAAACAACTTTGAAAACTCCAAAAACTAACTTTGTACAACTCGACAAGCTCTACACTTTTGCTTTAAGGCTCAACCCCAAAATGTGCTTAGATTTTGAAATGATTTTCTTTTGGGTAAAACTAATTGCTGGTAATCAGGGTTTTCGGAAATTCAAATCCAAACAAAACTTTGAACTCGATCCAAACCATACAAGGCAACACATATAACATAATTGTAAACTTGTTTTAGTGTATGCATATCAAAGTTTTCACTAATACGAAATGATGTACAATGCATATGATGACATGGCAGGTTTTAGTATTTAAAACACCCGGGGTGTTACAGACAAGAAGGCGGCTACTAAGGTAGAGGTCCAGAACCTGCTTGTCAACACTACTCCCGGTGCAGACAACAGACAATCTGGTCACTTAAGCAGAGGAGTGCCTTCGAGCTCTGCCGGCCCGCATTCAGGCCATGGCGTTTCAAAGCTGTCCGTTAAGGGGCTGCCATAGTGCTGGTCGCTGCCCAGCTTGAGTTTGGCATAGTGATGAAAGTCTAGGTGGTACAGCAGGCTTTTCCACCATCATTGGAGGACGAATATTATATTGATGATCTGTTCAAGCGCGTCGAGCCGGCCACCAACACCGTCTTAGCGAAGGTGGATGTGGATGAGATCCTACACGACCGTTGATCTATGGGATGTATTAGTAGTAAGTGATAACTAGGTTTGGTCTATGGGACGACCGTATGTGAAGTCTTAATTATCTACATGCATGTCTATGTTAACTTTTGTTGAACTTCGTATTAGGCCTGTTAAACTCTATTGAGCGTGGTGTAACTCATTTCCTTTGGTTATTTGGTAACTTGTTTCTAGCCCCTATTGGTTGCTTTTGCCTACAGATTTCTTTCAGGTTCTCTTTCTGATATGTAATATACTAACGGTGTTCACCCTTTCTGATCGGAGGACATGGGTGTATAGATGTTGAAATTTTGTTTGATAAAATTTGTTAAACTTGAAAGAACCATGCAGCGAGGAGCTCATCTATACAAGTCTCACCTTGATTAAATGCAGAATGGATGAGCTATAGCTATTGACTTTTACTGCAAACGCAAGAAAGTTCATCCGCTGTGTATTTGATCTCGTAGGATAGTATAAAGTGTCATAGCAATTAGTCTACCCCTCGACTATTGTGACTGCTTGTATTGTAGTGAATAAGTACAGAAAAGACCTATGACAACCGCACTAGGCATTCAAGTGTCAAGCGTGTCATGGTGGTCGAAAGCTCTTTTTCTCGATTCACTTCTTGTGTTCAGCTTTCCAACCACATTTGCTTCACTCTCGTCAGCTGTGCAAGGTCTATATGAAAGGAGCATCCCCCTTCCCTCATCTGATAGCGTGCATCGCATCAATCACCTACCTTCTGGCTCCCCCCTTCCCTCACCCATTTGCATTTCCCAACCACGTTCCATGCTGGTTTGAGGATCTAGATTAAGGTAACACACTTCATATCAAACCATACTATCGACATAGAATTTTCGTCTCCGTGCTAAGGACACACGCAGCAAGTCAGAAGGGTCCGCTCGATGGAGTAGATCCACCTAGCTTCAGCGCAAGGGTGGTCGATCATACGCAATCCTCCCGAGACGTGCCAGTAAATTTGACCCTGCAATTGACAATGAGAGAAAGCTTATCAGTAATTAAGGGCAGAACATACCGGTGTTGCTAGGCAGTCCTGAATGTGTGGCTCTGAGAGCCGATATGAGAGGAAATGGACTAAATAGTCGATTCCAGCATATTCATAAGAATAAATCGGTTAAAGCTCATGGGGTTGTGTAAGAAGAATCAGTTATCATTCAGGATAAACATAATCCGAGCAAAAATTAATCAAAGGCAATAAGATATCAACGATGATCAGTTTAAACTGAGCTAATGATTACAAGTAACCGAACTCCTTTTGTATAAAGAAACAATTCAACACTACTAAACCATTTAATAAAAATAAATCTAATGAACATGTTAGATCTTATCTATCGCCATGACCAGTGGGGCATGAGGCAGAGTCATGCAGGCCGTAGAAACAATAATAGACTTGATGACCCTAACTCATTACTAATATTAGTGGGGCATGAGGCAGAATCATGCAGGCCGTAATATAATAACAAGATCATGGGGCTAACATATCTTTCAACTTATCTCTACTTCAATGATCTTGTAATGTGAACTGTTCGTGAAAGCACTCGATATCGGCTAAATAGCCGATTCAGGCATAGCGCACAGCTAAGGTCATGCCTTCTCAGGAACGGATCTACCAATTAATGATCACCACGCCACGGTGCTAACAGTGGGGTGAGAGGCAGAATCCCACAGGCCGTGATAATGGGCCATGAAACGGTTCTCGTTAACCAATAGATCTATTCCAGATCGAACATGCCTTAACCGCACGCTATGCACGATTAAGATTGATACAAAACAGCCGATAAAAAACATAACTCATGGTTTAAGGTGTAGATTAGATCAGTTTTTAGATTAACAAACGATGGGTTAAATAAGATATAAGGTCGATCTAGATCAATCTCAATTGGGCAGAGGGATATTGCTGTAATTAGATAAACAATGAAAGCAATAAGCAATATCGGTAACTTAATGAATCTACCAAAGACTGCCATTCAAAGGTAGAGCCGATAACTTGACCTTGATCTAGTTCAAGCAGTGGGGTGTGAGGCAGAATCACACAGGCCATACTTGAACTAGACAAGAGTCGATAACTAGCCTATACCAGAGTCGCAGTGGGGGTCGACCGAATTGATGCAGCCATACGAACAGAGGTATAAAACATGACGGTACTTACAGACTAGAAGTGGAGGTTGACCAGATCGATGCAGCCATACTCGCTGAAGAACTCGCTGAGATCTACTCTACTCCTACTCCTAAGGGGTGGCCGGAGCCGAAAAAGTAAATTGACTTGTATTTAATTGATTGTTGTCCTTTTACAATAGTCGAGGTTTGGTATTTATACCCGAAGTCTAGACATGAATCCTACTCGAGCACGACTTGTTACAATCTTTGGCATAAAAATGAAAACATTCCTTAATTTAAGATAACTTGGACTCTAATCTTTCCCCTTTTGTAGAGTCCAGCATGTCTCGTCCCAGCACCGATCATAGCCTCTGTCGTTATCTGCTGGTGCTATCTAAAGAAAGCCGATTCCAGTTCTGCATCCGAACCAGCTGGTTTTGATCTACACGCAACTGATCCCTTGCTGACATGATTCTGGGAGCTCTCGATCCGCCTGAAATCCTTCTTCCAAATTCTGGTGTAAACACATGCCCCCCAATTTTGGGATAAAAGTAATTTTATTCCAAAATTATCATGTCGGCATCCCTGATTTGTCCACAGTCACGGGTAGAGAACCTTGATCTGGGGTCCACTGTTTGTCGCCGCATGCGTTCATTCATGAGCCTGTGCCTCAAAACTTTTTACAAGAGCATCACTGCTTCACAAGCACTTGGATTCATCTTCTCGGGCCGGCTATAAAACGCTTATCCGACCCCGGAGAGAGCAACTCAACACTTCGGCCATGTTTTCCTTCTATCTGTGTTTTCAGGTACTCCCAACTCCACTAGACCCTCCATGGCCTATCCTTCCGTTGTGAAGGTTTTGAGCGGTTAGAAGAATTCTTGTGTATAGGGTGATTGTGTCACTCATTCTAGCGCTTCGTTGAGCAAGAAGACCAGCCATCATGGTTAGAAGAATTCTTGTGATATCATCTGTGTCTTCTCTCAGAATTGTTCTAGTGTTTTGTGAAGGCTAGAATGTGTGGACATCTTTCCTTGTTTGTTTCATCAAGCGCCCATCGAGAAAAACCACAAGCTTCTTCCCAACGGTCTCCCAGTCACCGAGGAATTAGCTGGGTATCTATTAGGCAGGCGGCTTTTCCTTTTCTCTAGCACAATCTTACCAATGGGTTGATGTAACTTGGTTTATGATTATCTTCGGCCTTGTGGGGATCTGGACTCCCTTCAATCCAAAAGAAGCCTTGGTGGATTGATTTCTGATCCATGCAAATTCTCTGTATCCATCCCACAATGCTTCGTAACTTAAGGAAGCGATCAGTTCGAATCTTTTACCTCTCCGTTATCCGTCCCCTGAATCCCTGGAGCGTCGATCTGTTTCCGTCTTTGATTTTAATTCCATACCTCTGGCGGAACCGATCTTGTTTTCTCGGGCTATATATACAGGCTATGGCTTAGGGTCGAGCAACAACCCGCTTTTGTCTCAACCCCTCGGCATCCTCAGTATAGTCCCTATTCGTCCCGTAAGCTTGAGATCATGGAAAACAACAGAAGGTCTGCTGAGGGGGCTCCCGATGGATCTGCATCATCGCTCCAGCGCCTTCGTCATCAAGAGGGTGCAGCCCATGATGCACCCACTGCCTTAGGTTATAGGGCCGACTCCGTTCAGCCTCTGGGGTCTTCACCATCGATAATTCATTACCAGCTCCCTTGCTACCCGAGGCGGTGGATTGATAATGATGACTTGCTCACTGCCATTGACAGTCACGACCAGGGTCTTGCCAAATGACTTTCTCTCATAGAATCAACCCTGGCCACGGCTCAATGTCGATCGCCTCCCGTGGCTGATTCAGTGGACGATAAATTGGCCAAGGCCGAGGCCAGAATCATGGGTGAGATATCATAAGCTCTGTCCCTTTTCAATTTCACCTTCAGGATTCTGATTATCTCCCCTCTGAACTCTTCAGATTTGTCTGCTCAACTAGAAAGCCTTCAATTGGTTGCGGAGCACGCGGCGGGATTTGTCAATGCCAGAGGCGCTGTCTCGGTGGTTCGCCTATACGACATCCTGAACCGCGTCATGGAGGTCGCTCTTCATGGTGTCCGTCACGGTGCTACCACAGCATTGGTTGCTGCACAGGCCCATTCTAGCTGTAATCTTTGGCTTCTTCCTCATGGTTTCCCAGATGCGATGCACCCCGAGGATCATGAGCGCCTGACTAAGGGTTTCCTTGGTGCCGCCAGCTCCATGGCCTTCAGCACCCTGGCCGATGACATGGTAGGGAAAGTATTTTCTGGCCCATAACTTGTAATAGGCGACGTTTAGCAAACAATTTCCTTGAGTGATTTTTGCTTTGATTTGCACTTCATATTATACGCATCACTCTGTCCATGTTTGCTTTACCCCCATGAACGATATGCACTGTACTGGTCTTTGCCTTCCTTCGGGCCTATTTTCTACACTAGCAATGATACCCTTGTGGTATCGGCTATTAGAGCTGATGACCAAGCAAATTGGTTGTCAAGTATTGATTTGAATGCTAGGGTAATATCCCTTCAAATATTTCCCATTTGATTGCTCTGTCGAATCTGCTTTCTCTTCTTAGTATTTCCAAAACAAGTGCATTACCTGGCGCGTATCGTTTGATCTGAAGAGGCTCTTCTCAGAGTCTTGTCTCCCTTTTTGGCCAAGGGGCACTCGAACAGGCAAGAGGTTTAAAGAACCACTACGGCCGGTCAATCACGTCTGCTTTGGCTAAAGAGTAGATTCTTGGGAATAGCCGATTCTAGACTTCCGATATTAATCCCACTCAGGTCTAAAAACATGGCCTTCATTAAGGGAGCCCCTCGATCTTCTATCCTCAGCCATCTGGTGCCATATTCTCTTCGGTATTGGTGAAGCGGCGCTTCGCCTCCTATTAATTGCGGTTGCTTTTTGTGCATCCCGAGGCGTCCGTCCCTTCGCTTCATGTCTTTAAATACCGGCCGATGTCTTTCTCCTCGAACACATCTCCATCCACAATTGTTCCTTTGCTCTTCTCCACGTACCAAAATCATGTAGCAGTTTCTCCTTTTCCCTTTCATAGATCCAATCATTCTTCATGGCCGGCAAAAACAACCGAGGCAAGCGTGTGGCGGAGGAGATTCCAGAAGAGAATATGCCGATGAATCAACGTCTCCGGCGCATGAGGTGAGATTGACATTCTTGTTTATGATGATGAACAGTTCTAATTCGCCTACAGGTTTGTTGTGAATGCTAGGCTCCATCCTCTTCCTAGGGCCGGCGGGCCCTCTGACACATCTTCTACGCCGCCTTCGTCGTCAGATTCTTCTGACTCTTACAACGGCGGCGACGCCTGGCGCTATCTTCATGAGTGGAGGATGGCTCAAAATTGTTACTCCGAGGCGACTCGGGAGAACGGCCAACTAGAGATTCGCCTCGGGGTTTCCCAGGCCGCCCTTCATGCGGCTGAGGAGGAGGCCAGCGCTGTCCAAGCGTGGCTGGCCGAATCCGATGCCATAGTAGCGGGTAAGATGAATCCCATGAAGGCTTTTACTTTGACTTCCATTATCTTCATCTTGATCGTCTTCTTGTTCTCATGATTGTTAGCCCTGACAGCACAGTTGGAATCTCTCCAACTAGCGGCGAACGTGGCCGTAGACGTTGTCAATGCCCGGGGTTCCTCCATCGACACTCGTCTCCAAGACGTCCCAGTCCACGTTCAGGAGATCACCCTCCATGGTGTTCGTCATGGTGCGGCAGTGCCGCTAACCGCGGCACAAGTCCAAATTAGGTACGAGCTTCATGCCATGGAAATAGGTTTCCCAATGGGCGACGGTCCTGAGGAGCACGAGGACCTGCTTGAAGAATTCACCATGGCAGCGGAGGCCATAGTAGACATCACGTCCGCTTAGGATGTGGTGAACAAGGTCTTTGATTAGTTTGTTCCTAGGGTAATCTGATGAACAAAGACTCCTGTTCTTTCATGAATGTGCCTTAGTGTAATGCTCTTGTGTATAATTGTTTTTGCTTTCTATTTTTGCTCTATAGGCGATACATACTGTATCGACTTTTATTACTTTTTGAAGATCTCCACTTTTTGGACTAGAGGCGATACCTTCTTAATACCGGCTATTAGAGCCGATAATGAATCGGTTATCGAATTCAGATGTTAGGATAACATCTCTTAAGCATCTTTCATTCCAAAGGTCAAACGATCAATCAATCCGGGTCAAGCATCCTATTATACGAAACAGAATTTCTCTTAAGAAATCCATTAACTCTGAATCGCACTTACACTTTAACTCAGCATTCACATGCGTCAGCCTAAGTTCATTTCAACGCTTATTTTTTCTTTGATCCAATGGCCGACGTGAAGCTGTGACTTTTCTACTAAAACAAACTCTCAGAGTCAATCGCTTGCATCGGCTGTTGGCTTTCATTGCTGATTTTAATGAAGCCTCCTTCCCATGTCTTGCCAGAGAAACACTCAAAATCTCCTAGTTCCCAAAAGGCTGGATCGGTTGTTGCAATGCTCATGGACTCATCAGCGCGAACCAATTCGACATCATCCCCATGCCATTGGATCAAACATTGATCCATGGTCGATGGTATGCAGCAGTTTGCGTGGATCCAATCATGACCGAGGAGCAAACTATATGACCCCTTTCCATCAATGACAAAGAATGTGGTGAGCAGAGTCTTACTCCCGATTGTTAGCTCAACGTTTATTGCCCCCCGGGTCTTAGATGTATTACCTCCAAAGCCTCTAAGCATCATGTCGGTTTCAAGCAAATCTCCTGGTCCCTTGCCAAGCTTACGGAAAGTGGTGTATGGCATAAGATTAACAGAAGCACCTCTGTCCACTAACATTTTGTTCATCGGCTTCCCATCAACAAAACCTTTCATGTATAAAGCCTTCAAGTGCCGATGTTTGACTGGCTTATCAAATATTGCTTGCTGTACAACCATTAGCTTGGCAACTATCCCCTCATATTCTGATTCATCAAAATCTAAATAAATTTCTTGATCTGCTGGAGCTCTGAATTTCGATGGCAACAGAAAAGCCATTTGAATATTAGCCGATGTTTTCCCTCTATCGGCTATTTGCTTTGCACGCCATACTTGAGGTTTACTGGATACCTGAGCCTGTTCCAACTCTTTATTCCTTAGGCGTTGCACCCTTCTCTTCTGGCTTCTTGTCAATCCTCCGGGGCACCACTGGCCTTCCTGCCAAATGTATTCTTTCTTGTTGCTTCCTTCTTCATGATCAGCCCAGTCTTGGTCAACAACTCTTTTCCCCAGCCGGTCATGAATACTTTTATTTTTTAAGCGCCGATCTGTGTTATTATGATGATATGCATCCTGGGCATGGATAGACCGGCGGTTGATTTGAGATTGCCTAAACTCCCAATATTGATTGCTGCATTCTAGACAGTTATGTCTGGTAGGCAATTTCAAACCTTCGTTCCAGCAGTATTTGAAGAAAGGACAATTCCAGTGTGATTCAGCTTGCCTCCTTTCATACCTTTCTTCTTCCAGTTGACGCTGGTATTCTTGATCCTCTAACCATCGCTGATAATCCTTTTCTTTCTGCCGCTGCCACTTATTAAATAGGATCCGAGATGTAACTCGCGGCTTCGTTGCTCCATCCTTTGATGTTTCCCCCTGTTCATATCGGCTCTTTTACTAATCACAACATTTTCTAATCTCTCTGTATTCATCAGCCAATATTTGTATCTTAGGATCAACTGTTCCAGCTTCTCTTGATTTGGCCAATGTTAGAACCTTAGTTTTTCCTTTAAATAGTCCAACATCAACCATATTTTGATCTCCTGGGAAAGGATTATCATCAACTTTCATCTTTCGAGGCATATCGAACTTGAGCCTCCCTTACTGAATAGCTCTCTGTATGTGCTGCCGGAAAATTCTGCATTCATTGGTGGAATGAGAAGTAGCATTATGAAACTTGCAGAATTTCTTATTCTTCAACTGTTCAGGGGGCAACATAACATGATTGTTCGGCAATTTGATCTGGCCCTTCTCAAGTAAGAAGTCAAAGAGCTTGTATAATTTTGTGACATCGAAGTCATAGCTCTCTTCGATTCCTCTTCCCCAAGGATTTGGCACCATTACTGTCTTCTTGCCCCAATTCCATTCAGCTGCAGCAACCTCTTCTTCTTCATCCTCATAGCCGTCATCGACTGAGTATGGATCATAAGCTTCGGCTATGGCGGTACTCTTCTGGAATCGGGTATCTTTGCGCATACTCTAGAATTGGCTATTGAGCGCTACCACTTGTTGAGCCAATTAACCCAAGTTGTCAAATTCTTTTCCTAGTAGCTTTTCTTTCTATATTGGCAACATTCCTTGGACCGCTAAAGCAGCTAGCTGATCACTGGCCAAGCTCAGTGAGAAGCACAAGTTCCTAGTCTCTCAGAATCTCTGAAGGAACTCAGTGCCCGATTCACTAGTCTTTTGTCTCATGGTTGTCAAATCAGTTATCTTCTTTTCTCCTGTCCCAGTGTAAAAATATGTATGAAACTTCTTCTCTAGGTCAGCCCAATTGGCAATGGAGTTGACTGGTAGTGACGAAAACCAAGTGAAGGCTGGCCCTGATAGGGGTAAGGAGAAGAAATGAACTCAATGGGCATCCTCAACTGATGCTTCGCCCAATTGTGTAAGATACCGACTGACATGCTCTATCGTGCTTGTACTGTCTTGACCAGTGAACTTGGCAAACTCTGGGAGCCTGTAATTTGTAGGAAAGGCGACCAAATCATACCACTCTGGATATGGGCATTTGTACGAAAAGATCAGCCCTTTTGGCTTCAGACCGAACTGATTCTTCATCATCTCGGTCACCTTCAGCAGCAACTCATCAGCTTGCGGATTTGGATTTCTTGGTACTTGCTGACCCATCTGTGGATTGAAATCCGATGTGTCCTGATATCCTGGATTTGGCATCATGTGGAGAGTGTTATAATCTGTGCTATAGTGATACCCATGTGGAATCTCAATCTATTGGGTCCTCTGCTGGCATGCTGCCTGAAGTCTCTGATTGTAGACATGAGGATCTATATCTCTACGGATCCTTTGAATCGATGGTGCTATTTTTTGAGCCGACGACGGTATGTGGCCTGATGTGCCAAAATTGATCAACTGGTTCTAAGCTTGCCCCGCCGGCTGTTGCACATGCTGTATTGACGGTCCAGTACTGTACTGTATCTGATTCATAGTAGTATCTTGAGCTTGTTCAGACGAACCTTGAAGTGCCTAGATGTCACCATTACTAGCTGGTGCTGCCTTTTGATGGCTGGTACCGACTTGATTAGTCCCTTGGGTTAATGGATCTGGAATGCTATAACAAGTCGATCCAACCTGACTAACTGGATTTCCATGAATCGCCTCTTTCATGGCGTTGTGAAATGCATCAATGAAAGCTTCATTGCGGCTTGATAGGGCATCACGAACAGATTTGTCTATGGTTTCCGCGAAGAAATGCCTGTCTTCAGCTTCGACTGTGTCTGTCTGTCTGTGTAGTAGAACTCTTGGTAGTGGAAATTTCCGAATAATTGTGTTGTCACGTGTTTTGGTGTAGGACAACAAACACTTCTTCTGATATTCTTCTGTAGCTTTGTTGATGGTATCCTTATCTTCATCAGGTAGGTCTTTATAATGTACCACAAGGATGTTGTCGTTGTTGTGAACCGCCATGACGATTGTGGTGTCCCACCGGGCGTGCTAGAAACATGTGTCGACACAGAATTTTCGTCTCCATGCCGAGGGCACACGTAGCAAGCCGGAAGGGTCCGCTAGATGGAGCAGAACCGCCTAGCTTCAGCGCAAGGGTGGTCGATCCTGTGCAATCCTCCCGAGATGTGCCAGTCAATTTGACCCTACAATTGATAAGGAGAGAAAGCTTATTAGTAATTAAGGGCGGAACGTGCCGGTGTTGCCAGACAGTCCCGAATGTGCGGCTCTAAGAGCCGATATGAGAGGAAATCGACTAAATAGTCAATTCTAGCATATTCATAAGAATAAATCGGTTAAAGCTCATGGGGTTGTGTAAGAAGAATCGGTTATCATTCAGGATAAACATAATTCGAGCAAAAATTAATCAAAGGCAATAAGATATCAACGATGATTGGTTTAAACTGAGCCAATGATTACAAGTAACCGAACTCCTTTTGTATAAAGAAACAATTCAACACTACTAAACCATTTAATAAAAATAAATCTAATGAACATGTTAGATCTTATCTATCGCCATGACCAGTGGGGCATGAGGCAGAATCATGCAGGCCATAGAAACAACAATAGACTCGACGACCCTAACTCATTACTAATATCAGTGGGGCATGAGGCAGAATCATGCAGGCCGTAATACAATAACAAGATCATGGGGCTAACATATCTTTTAACTTATCTCTACTTCAATGATCTCGTAATGTGAACTGTTCGTGAAAGCACTCGATATCAGCTAAACAGCCAATTCAGGCATAGCGCATAGTTAAGGTCATGCCTTCTCAGGAACGGATCTACCAACTAACGATCACCACTCCATAGTGCTAACAGTGGGGCGAGAGGCAGAATCCCACAGGCCGTGATAATGGGCCATTAAACGGTTCTCGTTAACCAATAGATCTATTCCAGATCGAACATGCCTTAACCGCATGCTATGCACGATTAAGATTGATACAAAATAGCCGATAAAAACATAACTCATTGTTTAAGGTGTAGATTAGATTAGTTTTTATATTAACAAACGATGGGTTAAATAAGATATAAGGCCGATCCAGATCAATCTCAATCGGGCAGAGGGATATTGCTGTAATTAGATAAACAATGAAAGCAATAAGCAATATCGGTAACTTAATGAATCTACCAAAGACTGCCATTCAAAGGTAGAGCCGATAGCTTGACCTTGATCTAGTTCAAGCAGTGGGGTGTGAGGCAGAATCACACAGGCCATACTTGAACTAGGCAAGAATCGATGCAGCCATACGAACAGAGGTATAAACCATGACGGTACTTACAAACAAGTAGTGGAGGTCGACCGGATCGATGCAGCCGTACTCGCTGAAGAACTCATCGAGATCTACTCTACTCCTACTCCTAAGGGGTGGCCAGAGCCAAAAAAGTAAATTGACTTGTATTTGATTGATTGTTGTCCTTTTACAATAGCCAGGGTTTGATATTTATACCCGGAGTCTAGACATGAATCCTACTCGAGCACGACTTGTTACAATCTTTGGCATAAAAATGAAAACATTCCTTAATTTAAGATAACTTAGACTCTAATCTTTCCCCTTTTGTAGAGTCCAGCATGTCTCATCCCAGCGCCGATCATAGCCTCTGTCGTTATCTGCTGGCGCTATCTGAAAATATCCGATTCCAGTGCTGCATCCGAACCAGTTGGTTTCGATCTACACGCAACTGATCCCTTGCTGACATGATTCTGGGAGCTCTCGATCCGCCTAAAATCCTTCTTTCAAATTATGGTGTAAACACGTACTATTTGTATGAACTTATTATTGCATTCTATGCTGGTTTGAGGATCTTGTTGACATTTATTCTAACCAAAATCATGCTTATAGATGGCAACTAGTTACCATACCAGGGATGTGTACTCTACAACTATCGACTACAACTTTTCCCCGACCACATCCCTCTAGTATATTAGACAAAATGACATTTACCTATTTCTTATAAATCATATGCTCGCCTGATAGTCTGAGCAGCGTAAATTTGAACGGGCCAGACATGTAACTCTTGTACAACTATGAGTAGAATTTTTCCTGATCACCTATGCTACAAACAGGAGCTGCACGGTCTGTGGCTGCAAGCTTGAAGCATGAAGCGGTAGCTTCAAACATGGCCGAGGGAGTGCAGACGATCCGAACCTATGAAACCATGTAATGTGGCCATCTCTAGCTAGCTGCTACCCCTAGGCTGCTACGAGCCAACCCAAAGGTAGAGCGTGCTATGAAATCATGTCAGCTCCTCCTTCCCCCATCGCCGCATGTAGAGCGCATGCAAGTTTGTGCACTACGTGAACCCAAGCTCGCCTAGCATGGCATCAAGCATGGCGTTCCACACTCATAGGGCCTGCTACAGCTCATAGAGCACCTTGCACAGTCGGAGCACCTAGTGCTCCACTCCCTTGATGGCGAAACCCGAAGGTTGCCTGACGAAGACCGTCTCCGCCAGCTCACCATTGAGGAAGGACGATTTTACATCTAGATGATGGATGCGCCAGTCCTTCACTGCTGCTAGAGCCAGCAGAAGTCGGACATACTCCATGCACGCTACCGGCGTAAAGACTTCCTCAAAATCGATGCCTCACGCTGGACAAAGCCTTAGGCGATGAGGCACGTCTTATGCTTGACAATGGCATCGTGCTCATCCCACTTGACCTTGTACACCCACTTTAGGCTAATCGGACGGCATCCTAGAGGTGGATCAATGAGCTCCCAAGTCTTGTTTTCCTCGATCGCCTTCAACTCCTCCAGCATCGCCTGTCGCCAATTTGCATCGCGCTCGGCCAGCGCGAACGTGGATGGTTCCTCTGCACTGACGAGAAACAACTCTAGGTCATTGAGCAGTCGACCTCGCTAGGCCTAAGGGCCCTATGCCGCCAATGATGTCATCTAGCCTGTGGAACCACACCTCCTCACCGTCGTGGAAGGCATCCACGAACTCAGTGATGTCGCTTGGAGGTGAGGCGAACACGGTCGACATCGATGGAGTTCCCTATTCCACCAGAGTTAGCACAGCACCTGGAGTACTTGGCCCCTTAGCTGCAGTGCTCGACACTACTCCTAGAGTGGTTGGCACCACTGTAGGAGTGCTCAGCACCAATCTTGGAGTGGTCGGCACCACTACAAGACTTCTCGGTTCTGCTACGGGGGCGTTCGGCACCCATCCTGGAGTGGTCGGCACCACTATAGGACTACTCGGCTGCACTCCTGGAGTGCTCGGCACCCCTCCTAGAGTGCTCAGCATTGCCCTAGGGGTGCTTGGCTCTGTTGCTGGACTGGTTCGCACCTCCTCTCCAACGTCTCCACCACCGTGGATGACCAAGTGCTCGACGATAAAGGTGCTGGTGAAGTCGCCAGCTTCCCCTGTGCCCGGACTGTCCTAGTCCTAGGCTGCCTTCTCGTCGAACACGACATCGCGTGAGACAACCACCTTGCCTTCACGTGGGTCATAGAGCTGGTACTCCTTGGTACCTCCCTCATAGCCCAGGAGCACCATCGGTGTGCTCCTGTCCTCCGGCTTGGTGAGGACCAGCTTCGTCTTCCTAACGTGGCCAATGTAGCCGAATGTCCGGAGGAAGGATATGCTCGGCTTGCGCCCATACCAAGCTTCAAACAGCGTCTTACCCTTCAGGGCCTTAGTGGGTGCGTGGTTGAGGATGAACACCACCATGGTCACCGCCTCACCCCAGAACCTTACCGGCATGCCCTTTGCCTTCATCATGGATCGAGCCAAGCCGACCATAGTCTGGTTCCACCGCTCCACTATGCCATTCTGCTGTGGTGTGTACGGCGTGGTGTGGTCTCGCACCACACCCTGATCCATGCAGTACACAGCAAACTCCACCGAAGTGAATTCACCGCCGTAATTAGCCCTTAGCACGCGCAGCTTCTTGCCGCTCTCCGCCTCTGCGTGGGCCTTGAACTTCTTGATCGCCTTCGCCGCCTCGTCCTTGCTCGTCAGGAGTTGCAGTCACATATAGCGACTGTAATCATCCATGAGCAGGAGGAAGTACCGCCAACCACCATTTATGGCTGGCGTGATTGGCCCGCAGAGATCGTCCTGGACGAGCTCGAGAGCATCCACCGCGCGATACTTGGCCACCTTTGGGAACGATAGCCTCCTCTTCTTCCTGGCTATGCAACTGTCACATAGCTTGCCTTCGTGCTTAATGTGGGGCAGCCCTTGGATCATCTTCTCCAGCCGACCGAGCATGTCAAAGATGAGATGGCTGAACCGGGTATAACACAGCCATGGCTCCTCGGTGTGCTGTGCTGCCAGGTACACCGGCTGCTCCACCTTCAAGTCGAGCAGGTACAGCCAGTTCTAGGACCTCTTCACCTTAGCAAGAAGGCGCTGCTCTCGGTCCCTGATCGTCAGGACGTTGTCCTTGATTAGTACCTCGCTGCCTCACTCATCCAGCTAGCCAATGCTGATGATGCTTGAACGCAGCTATGGGATATAATATACATCCTTTATCACGCGATGCTCACCGTTCTGGCACGTGAAGATGATGGTGCCATGCCCTCGAATCGCCACCCTTGAGCCATCACCGAACTTCATCGTGCCTGTCACGTTGCCGCCGAGCTCAGAGAAGGCTTCCTTGGAGCCCGGTATTTGGTTGCTAGTGCCGGAGCCTAGGTACCACCGCTGCTCCTATCCGCCGCCCACACGTTAGAGGTGGACTTGGGCGTGTGGTTCATCAAGGTGGACAGCCTTCAGAGCTTTGCCGTGCCCTTCCACCGCCGTCACCTCTCCCTTCTCCTTGGCCTCAATGTCGTACAGTGCATAGAATGTCGCCATCAGGAGAGTGGCCTCAACATCAGTAGCAGCATGCGCCAGATGAGCCTCAGCCTTCTTCTCCTATTTATGATTTGGGCACTCCTTTGCCCAATGGCCCATCTTCCCACAGCGCCGGCAGGCGTTGGGGTCGACCTTCTTCTTCTCCGAAGAAGCCTTGCTGTGGCACTTGCTATCGCCACCGTGGCTGGAGGAGGCTTCCCTATACTTCTTCCTCCGGAAAGCCCACTCCTCTGTCAGCATCATCTTGTCGTTGTCCGTCGTTGTTGTCGCCTGCTCTAAGCGCTCGTCCACCACCCACAACCGACTAGTCACATCCTCAATTGTGAGGGTGGACAGATCCAGCATCGTCTCTATAGAGAGAGCGATCTGGATGTACTTCGTTGGCACGGAGTGGAGGTACTTGGAGACCGCCTCTTCTTCGTCAATAGTGACGTCGTGGCTCCTCAGCTTGCTGATGAGCATCTGCAGGCGAAGGGAGAAGTCCTCCACCGATTCACCATCCTTGAATTTGAGGGTGGCATACTCCTGCTTCAATAGCTGGGTCGTCGCCTTCTTTGCACGGTTGGAATCGACGCGCATCGCTGCAATGGCCTCTCACGCTTTCTTAGCAGAGTTTTTTGCACTCCATGGCTCCCTGTGCTCCTCTGGCACAGCAGCGAGGATAGCCTCCAACGCTGGCATGTCGTCTTCTTTCTTTGTCGGTGCCCTTGTCAACAGTATTCCAGAGCCATCGGGCTCTAAGCTTGACCTTCACGGTCACCGCCCACTCGCCATAGTTGATGCGAGTCAGCGTCGGCAAACTAATGCCGCTGACCTCCCGCACCGTGCGCACAACGACCTCCTGTCGTGGCTTGGCAGCCACAGCAGCGCCGCTGCTATCGCCCGTCAACAAACCTTCCGTCATCGCCAGCGGTTAGTCCGACGACGGCACTTGTACGGCTCCGATACCACTTGTTGGCCCTGGATCTTCGGAATGGGTGAGCCGACCACTCACCGGCGTTGCCGACCACATACTATGGCTAGAGGTAGAAGAAGGGAGGGAGAACAGAGCACACACACACAGCACAAGCACCAGCGTTGGCTGGAGCTCTGCAGAGAAGATGGCAAAACTGAACTCGCTCTCTTTACTGAGTTGTAGTGGAAAGCTATATATACAACTCTACCCATCTAATCCTAGTACACAGACATGTTAGGCTGCCATGCTGCTACAGTGACAGGATGTGACAGCAGGGCTGATTTTGGTGCCCGTCCCTGCTGTAGCTACAGTACGGCATGGGAGCCTTTCGACGTCTGCCCCTGTAGTAGATACAGTATAATAATAGAGAACCTTTCGATGCCTGTCCCTACCATATATTCATACAGGGAAGCAACAGATTACTTAACATGTTAGAGGGTAGCCTCGGACAAATTCGTTACTTAATCTTAGCTACTATAAAATCAACACCCATGTACCGCTTTCTCTGGTGCTTCCCCAGCAGGGGGCATTGGATAAATCTGGTGGGTACAAAAGCATGTACCAAGCCGATCTCTCAAATGCTTTTCAAATATACTAACTCCAAATGCAAATGGATTACTTTGCATCTTTCACAACAGTAGAGGTGGATAATTTATAGAAATTGTAAGGATGTTATTTTGTCTTTTATAATGGGTGTGGTGGGTAATTTGGATATAAATTTAGTGGTTATTTTGAATTATATTTAATGCGTGATATGGGTAATTTAGATGCAAATTTAGACAGTTATTTTTAGTTATCTTTCATAATGGCAGAGGTGAAAATTAGATGCAAGATTCATGATTATTTTATTAATGCCAGAGTTGGGTATTTTTTATAAAACAAAGTAGATTCAATGGCTATTATTAGCGAGCATGATTAGAGTATATCAAATTAAAGGATAGATGTTTTTATTATTGTCAAAATTTCTAGGATTTATATTTTTTTTTCTAGAGTGTCCGGTGAGAATTAACGTGAAGGCTCTGGTGGATTTCTATTTGGTAATTGAATGATTTTTTTTTAAAAAAAAATAGATCCAATGACTCTTATTAGCAATAATAATTACTCGCAAAAAAAATAGTGATAATAATTAGAGTCTATGTAATTAAAGGGTAGATGCTTTTATTATTGTGAGAATGGAGTACCTGATGAGAATTAAGAAGAAAGCTATGTTAGAGCCTATAATTAGTAAGATAAGATAAATAATTGCTATTGATTTCTGCGTCATTTACTCAACATTCTGTGCATGCTTAGACACTCGTGTTAGCTAGGCACATTATTGTTCCTTAGCTGCTTCATACAATGCTACTATTTATGAGTAGTTTGTCCATATAGCTTCCATGGTCTGCTTTGTTCATATTTTCCTGAATTATGATAAACCAAGGTCTTGCTCAGTGCCTCTTATGTTGCCTTGCCTCTATGCCTCATTGAGTAACGCACAAACAGAGCTAAGTTGAGCAAGCTAAGAGCGGCCATCATCCAGAAGAAATAGTCGAGATGGCCTTCGTTGAGGTTGTCCGGAATCCACCCGGTTTGGCTGCCGCGTGTTGTGGCAAATGCAACGACGCTGAGCACGGCTGAGTTGAAGTAAGACCCGGAGGCAATCGCGAGCTGCCCGAACGCTGCGCACAGGCTCTTCATGGTCACCGGGGCTTGGTCGTAGAAGAACTCAGTCATGCCAATGGAACCAAACATCTCGGCCGCACCATGCACAAAGAAAACTGGGCCCTGCCACAGGATGCTCATTGGCACCGGCACCTCCTGATGCCTCAGGCCGTTGGCTTCCGCGATCGCCAGCCTCCTTGTCTCCAGCAACGCAGCGAGCGCCATTGTCAGAATGGACAGAGCTTGGCCGATTCCGAGGCGCTGCCACTGGGAGAAGCCTTTCTCGTTTCCGGTGAAGCGCCGCGCCGACGGCACTAGGATGGTTTCATAGACGGCGACACAGATGAGGAAGCTGAGCACAGCAATGATGGGCATGGACGCCGGTGGGATGGCAAACGAGCCAACGTGGTTATCCATGAGCATGCCTTGCTCGATCATCGTCGATTGCATCTGAGCCGTTACTGCGTAGAAAACCACGAACGACGCCCAGGTAGGGAGCGTCGAAAGCAGCATCTTTAGCTCCTCGACCTGTGTCACTGTGCAGAGCCTCCATGGACTCGTCTGCGCCGTGGATTCGTTGCCTGATGGGACGACAATGGCAGCCTTGTCAAAGAACCTGAAAAACAACATGGTTTACAAGATTTATATTAGTTTAACGGAAACAGTTTTTCTTGATGTCGATTTGACTATACATTATTGACTTGCACTTTGTATGTAAAAAGTAAAAACTAAATCACCTTAACTGATTGGTATGCTTGTTCTTATGACTTGCTTCAGTTGTAGAAGGTGAATTGGCCTGCTCATATAGAAGCGAGCTATCATCCGGCAGTTTGATATGCCACTTCCTGACAGCTGCAAAAACCACTTGAAGTATGCTGGTAAGGGGGCTTACTCCCATTTTCCTAAACCTGTATACCCTCGAGCCAGCTAAAAATGCAGGGAAACAGATGAACATGAGCACTGTTGGGATCACGTAGCTGACTGCCCACCCAACATTGTCCTGAAGCCAAACAATGACCGTGCCAGACAGCAGGGAGCTGGTGGTGGTGAGGAAGAAGTACCAGTTGAAGAAGGAGCCCTTCTTCACCAGCTCCACCGGGTCATTGACGTCAAATTGGTCAGCCCCGAAGGCAGAGATGCAGGGCTTGACACCACCGCTGGCAATGGCGGCAAGGTAGAGACCAAGGTAAACCAGTGCAGGGTGAACGTCGCTCTGGAACAACATTGGGAGTGATGCTGAAGATATCAGGACGAGCATTGCCTGACAAAGAGCAACATATTCAGAGCTAGCTGCAGATTAATTACATTCATATTCAATCGCAGATCGATCTGATCGATTCCATCAGTTGCTGCTCTGAAGAACTTACCACGATGTAGAACGGGAGGAATACGACCATGGTCCAGTATCTTCCCAAGTAACTGTCCGCAACGAAAGCCCCAAGAAGTGGTGTGAGGTAGCACACCCGGCCCAGGAGGAGATATTTCTCGCTGCATCCACTTTGCTCTCGTGGAGCACAGTGGTGAGTAAGGTCACCAAATTCGTCGCGATTGCAGAGAACAGCATGCATTCACTGAATCCAACACCTGATGTGCGTTGAACAAGTGAACTCGTTATTATACTAGAGAAGAGAAAAACAAAACAACCAGGAGGAACTTTTTGGTTGCATGAGTTGCTGCTCTCTTCTCTGGTACCTAAGATGGGATAGCATGCCCTCCAGTTCCCTGTACTTTTCTTGAGAGCAGGTTGTTTGTTGATATCAACTGATCCATCACTTGCGTACTCCGAAGCTACAACCTGCATCACCAAAGCACATCAGATTTTTATTTGGAAGCAGGGAGGCCCCTGCCTACATTTTTTATATTATATATACAGCAAACAAGAGGATTAATTAATCTTAGGATCGATACTCACTAAATTGTGTGGAATCTCAGGCACATAGGATGAGGCCTAGTCTAAGGATTAATAGTCACTGTAATATGTGTCATCTTTATTCCTATCCTGTCTCTGTTCTCTTGTTTGAGTAGAGGTTAGAAGCTTGTTCCAAGAATTTGTATCACCTGGATATATTTTTCTTGAAAACTTTTATATAATATTCTATTATCGAAGAAAATATATATAGCAAACAAGAGGGTACGGCTGAACAAGAAGATTACAAGGGCACAAAGCACCAAAACAAAAACTACTGAGTAAGCATCAGAAAGCACAACAGCTGAGTAAGAGAAGACAAAGAGTACCGGCGGAGTAGGTTGGAGATGAAGAAGCAGAGCGTTCTCCCCGTCGGCTGCTTCCATATAGCAACCTCCTGGCTCCGTCGGAGCAGCTGCTCTATCAGTTACTCTGTCAGTCAGCTGCAGGGAAAGCAGGCTTCAGCAAGATTTCCCAGCACAATACTTTGCGTGCAAGCAGAAGAAAGTATTAACATAAGTCGAAAAAAACATAGAAAAAAAGAAAGAAGATATTTGAGGAGAAGCACTTACTGTTCTCTTTCAGAAGACGTACGGTGCTCAGAACAGGAGGACCTACAAGATATTCCTGCGGATTTTATTAATCTCAAAACAAAGTTGAAGGAGATTCACATCCATCATGACAGATGGAGGTTGAGCAAAGTTCCAGTTGCAAGCAAGGATGGTCGACACTTGGCAGTGGTCATCTCGCTATCTTCAGCACTTCCGGCCAACAAAGCCTGGGCCCGCCAGGACACAACATCCGAATTTCGATGTAGATATCTCGACCGTACTTGCGCATGGCTCACAGTCTGTTCTACGTATGCATTTGGCAGCCAATAAATGCAGCCCGTGTCCACTAGTCCATATCACGGTCATTGAGAGAGAACGGTAGATCAAGCATTGCGATTTCCTTCATTCCATGCTACACAAGTTTAAAGAGGTATTTCTTACTGAAGACTTGTTTAACTCGACTTATATATATCCACGTCAATCCACGTATGTTAAAGTGAAAAACAAACTAATTTTCACGTCAGTCCACTTCAAAGAAGATAGATTGAGGTGAATATGAGTGGAAAACTAACTAATTTCCACTTCAACTAACTAATTTTCAGTTGGAGCAAGAGGAAGGTAAACCTCAAAAAGTATATTACAAAATACTATAAGTTGTTTGGTGCACCGAGCAACAACTCGGTGTCGATGGATGAGTCATATCATGATGATATTCCTAAAGTTTCAAACCGGGAAAAAGAGATGTTAGTAGCACCTTTTATTAGGACGAGCAACGAGAGGCAAAATTTTCCAGATAATCATAACACAACCCGGTCCAGATGGTCTCCCACTGTTTTATCAAGTTTTTTGAATTTAATGAAAGATGACTTGATGGCAATGGTTGTGGAACTCCATAAGGGTAAGTCACGCTGCCTGCGTCGTGCATGGCGTGGTAGTGACATGGCTGCACTTCGGTAGCTGGCCGGTCTCCCTTTGTTGCCGAAGGGATAGCGGTGGCCCTTGCCGGAGACGGGTAGCTCCATAGCTTGCGGGGGCGCTTTTTGAAAGTCCCCTGGTGCGTGTGGAGGTACTCCCAGAGCCGTCGAGGCCTTTGTCTCTTTCCACATGCATTTTGGCCCTGGTGCCGTGATGTTATAGGGGGGCTTGCGAGGTACTCCTTGACCTCACCTTCCCTGCTTTTGTAGCATTCACCCTCAGGACTTCATCGATACCACCAATAGGGGGGTATCGAGCTTTTCGTACCTTGTAAGCGGCACGACCGCTCTTGTACTTGTGGGTATAGAATAAAGAGGGATCTCTTGTTCAAGTGTTACGGCTCCCCCTGTGGTCATGGCGAGCCCTCGAGCCATTGGGTCGGCGCCGTGTGGTTGGCACAAGTAAGCCTGGACGAAAAACTCGTAACTCGCTAGCTCGCTCGACTCGTTCGTTAGTGGCTCGGCTCGAGCTCGGCTCATTTGAATTTTTAATTAACGAGCCAGCTGGGTTAATTAACAAGAAGCTCTAGTTAGCTCGCGAGCTGCTCATGTGCCAAAACGAGCCAAGGTAATTCATATAACAACAACTACAATCAGTCCATATATCCCTCGGTCTAGCCCAATACAACTTCAAGCGATCCATATATCCCTCTACCTATGACCGGAAACGATTAAACACTAAAACCCTAGACCAATAGACCCCATGGCCCCACCCAGTCACCCCACCGGCCTGTCGGCGCAAAAACGTGTCGATGCGCCTGACACACAGCAAGCCAGAAGGATCAGCTTGATGGAGCAAGGCTAGAGATCCGCTTGGCTTCAACGCAGGGCTAGCCGATCCTGTGAATTCCCGAAGGCGTGCCAGTCAATTTGACCTGCAATTGACAAGGAGAGAAAGTTTATCAGTAATTTAAGGTGGAACATGCCGGTTTTGCCCAGACAGTTTCAAGTGTGCCGCTTCGGGAGCAGCCAAACAGAGAAATCGACTAAACAGCTGATACGCGAAGAAATCGGCTATTAAGGACTGTAAAGCTCATGGGTTGCGGTTGATTTTATGATGACAAGTATAATGCACGCAGATGTAAGTAAAATCATCAGCTAGGTGGATATTACCAGCGTAATGCATTGTGCCGATGAATCTAACGAGAAAGGATATATCTTGCGAAACAAATCGACTGTCTAGTACAAACGGGTGTACAAACGCTCTGAATTTAATCTGTTATAATCAATAGTGAGGTTCGACCGGATCGTTGACAGCTTTGATGATAATAACAAACTAAACCGAAGAATCCATAAAACCGTCTATACGTTGACAGGTTTTCTGAAAAGACATGTTATATGTGTGAAAGCACAAGCGAATCAGCTGAAATAGCCGATTCAGGTAGAAAAGGAGACTACGACATGTGAACAATCAACTATTTAACATAGACAGATCTATAAACTCATCAGACCTAACATATTATCTTTAACAGTGGGGTTCGACTTAATCGATGGCGGTCGTGATAAAGACAACAAATCAAACCTTTAAAATAAACAGATCTATTTACATCTAACAGAATCATAGACACACTGTGGGTGTTAAAGCACGGGCGATCGGCTATTTAGCCGGTGCGGGCATAGCAAACAGCCAGGGTCATGTCTGGTCGAAAGCAAATCTACCAACTAGCATCCTCCGATCTAAAGTACTAACAGTGGAGGTCGACCGGATTGATACATCTATAATAGCGAGCTATAGACCAGATTTAACTAGCTAGTAAATCTTCTCAAGATTAGACACGCATTGGCCGCGTACTATGCATGACCAAGATCAAAGTAGAACAGTAGGTGAAGCATAATCCGTCGTTTTGAGAAAGAACCATCGCAATGTAACGAAATAAACGATGGATTAAAAGGATGTGAGGCCGATCTAGATCGATCTCAATCGGGCAGGTTGATATTGCTGAAAACTAATGAAAATAAGAATATCAGCAAGATCGGTAACTTAATAAATCTACCAGAAGGATGTCACCCTTAGGTAGAGCCGATAACTTGACCTTAATCTAATTTGAGCAGTGGAGGTCGAACTTAACCGATACAGCCGTACTTGAACTAGATAAGGATCGATAACTAGCTTATGCTAGAGCTCGCAATGGAGGTCGAACTTAACCAATGCAGCCTTACGAACAGAAGTATAAGCCATGACGGTATTTACAGACAAGCCAGAGGTCGGCCAGACCGATGCAGCTCTGCTTGTTGAAGAACTCGTCGAGATCTACACTACTCCTACTCCTAAGGGTTGGCGTAAAGCCGAAAAAAGTAATTGGTATTGATTGATTGGTTGTCTTTTTTACAATAGCCGGGGTCCAATATTTATACCCGGAATCTAAGCATGAATCCTACTCAAGTACGACTAATTACAACCTTTGGTGTAAAATATTCCTAACTTAAGATAACTTGGATCCTAATATTTTCCTTTTTGTAGAGTCCGACATGTCTTTCCCGACGCCAACCGTAGCTCATCGTCGTTATTTGCTGACGTCATTCGAAGAGAGCCGATTCTAGTGCCGCATCTGAATCAGCTGATGTCGATCCTTATGCAATCGATTCCTTGATGACATAATCTTAGAAGCTTCAAGTTCTCGCGTTCTTCTTCCCAATTTTTGGTGTAAACATGGCCTAACCCACGGCATCATGTTCATGCGAGACTATGTCCAAAATTCATATGTATTTTGTTTATTCTATTTTAAATATGCATGTGATATGTTTGTTGCTAACTTGAGGTTATAATCTTTATGTACTGTGTTTTTGTGTTTTGGCTCGCGAGCCAAATGAGCTAGCTCGAGCTCGCTAACGAACCGAGCTGAGCTAGTCTTCTGGCTCATTTATATAATGAGCCATAATGAGCAGAGCCATAACGAGCCGAGCCATAAGAAGTCGAGCTGGATCGATATCCAGCCCTAGGCACAAGGTCGCTAGGCTAGAAGGATCACTTTGCCATGTTTGTGTGAGAGGTCATTTCATGACCTCCCTCTGCTTGATCCTGAGATTTCCCTCGATCGAGCCTTGGCTCGTGGGTCAAGGACCTTCTTGATTTGTGCACGACCAAGCCGTGATTGTGTTTTGTTTGGATTCCGCGTTGCTTCACAAGGAAGGTGTCGTTGCGTGATCCTTAACCGTATGCCTAGTCAATCTCTCCCGTAGGGGTCGTTGATGCCTATCGGTTTGTGAGACCCTGGAGCTAGCTTTTGGTCGGTGACTGCCAACCGATCTCTCCCGTAGGGGGTCATTGGCCCCTGCCAGTTTATGAGAATCTAGAGTTGGTTCAAGGTCGACGACCGTGGACACAGGGAGGAGCTGGTCGGGGCTTGGCCCCGACCTCTACCGAGGTCATGGGGACCTAACTCCTTTCTTCCTAGGTGTCTTAGTTGACCCCAAGAGGTCATGATGCCTTGTTACATGCAGGTTTGTTTTCACCCCACGCGGGGAGAGACTGTCCACCATAACCTCGCCGGTCGAGTGGTGCGCCTCGTCGAGGTTGTTGGTAATTCGAGTGGGACCCGATATCCTCCAACAATCGACGTGAAGTTCGGCTATGCCTCGTCAAGAGACGTCCCATATATCATCGACCATCAAACTCATCGGTCCCCGACCACCTCCGTAACGACCAAAGGTCAAGATGCCTTCCCCCTAGAGGGGTTCAACCTAGGCGACTTCGAAGCCAATGACTCGAACATAGGGAGAGATGGTCAAGAGGTTCCACACCACTGATAAGAGCCGCTCGAGGCCAATCTCGCCCTTCCCCTATCCCTTTAGTGGCCTGGAGCCCATCTAAGGGCCGGCCCAAGGTTAAGTTTCCTAAGTGCGACGCATGGTCGTGGACGTGGTGGGTCGCTCTGCGCACGGATTCGGGTGGCTGTTGACGGTTGTGAGTGCAAATGTAATATTAAATATTCTGCAAGCGCACAGAACATTAGTGTAGCATTTCACCATGAGTATTCCAGGTATCGTTATTTATATTTTACCACAAGAAAACAATAGAATAAAGATTTATTGAGTAACAAAGGAATATCTATCAGTCAACATACCAGCATGGCTAGAGCAGGGATGAATGTAATGATAGAAATTAAGCATAATGACATTGAGGGGATAGACCATTAATGATAGATGTAATAACCTGAGTGTATAGTGGGTGAGGTAGATCCCTATGATATTTTTACCACAAGTATATGTACTTAGTGATAGCAAAAGATTAACTCCATGTTCATGCATAAGGGACATTGTAGACACTTATGGTATTGTAGAAACTTATGTCATGTTCTGTAAGAGGCATGAACCTTTTATGTTGAATATTTTATGTTTGTGAACTTGTTGGCGATGTATGTCATGTTTCCACCATGTTGTGTTTCAGCTTACATATTCTATATTGAAGGGGCATTTGAAGAAAATTCAACCAAAGTTCAAATCTGTCTTGGCCACAAGCTCAATCACCCTTGCACTTTTGCACCATGGGCACTTGACCAGAGGGAACCCTGTATCCTTCCCAAGTTGTAGTCGGACCAGCGGCACCTCCATTGCAAAGGGGTCCACCCCCTAGAAGCACCTGATGTGCTACACTGAACCATAGGAGATTCCCCCCAACCAGACATTCTACGAAAGTATGAATCAAATACAAACCCTAGCCAAGATCCACAGGCAAACCCACGCGGGAAATGAGTTTGTGAGATGAGGGCGCATTGGCGTACCTTGCATCTGGCGTGGGACACAAGTTCAGCGATGGAGGAAGAGGTCGATGACGGTGGCTGGCGGCTGGGGGCACGGGACAACGATGTGAAGGAGGCCTCCACGCTCCACCGAATGGATTGGGCACGAGAGAGAGACAAGGACTGTGCTGGTTACTGTTGCTGAGGGTAGGGGCAGCTTCATCTTTTTGCAAGCCACCTCCACGCTGGCATCGTGACCTAGCACACCACACATGCAAAAAAGCTTGTTTTTGGCAAACTTGTAAGATTTCTTCTGTATCCGGTGGTAAATTTGTAAGAAATTTTAGGAGGGTGCTATTTGAATGTGTGCCATCTGAGAGACTAGCCAAAAAATATAAAAGCCCATGGTGCGGCCCCCTAGCAGCGGTCCCTCATGGGCGTGGTTGTGGCCCCAGGGGGTGGCCCCCGGCCCTCGTCCCTTGGGGCGGCCCCTTGGGCATGGACCGTGTGACACCTTGGTGGCAGCATGGGTGCGACCAATAGTTATGCTGGTGCCCCATGGCTATCGTCCCACCACACTAGTGCAGCGCCCTCGTCCATGGCAGCTGGCTCTCCTCCACGACAATGAGCTCGGGGACACCAAGGGTGGCGGCAGATCTAGTCGGCAGCAGCAACATTCAATGGCAGCATCGTGGTGTCGTGGGCGTAACAAGCAGCAGCATGAATGGCAGCACAAGCAATAGGCGTGGCAGCAACACAAGCATGTTTTTTTAAATTTTTAATCGATTATCACCACTATTTTGCAGACTAGCGGTGACCAATGTGATTTTCATTGTCCACTTTCACCGTGGCATTGCAAAACCTGAAGGGCACTTTTAGCTTAGTGGTAATGGGATTTCAAGAATACTGAAAGGATCATCGGCGGTAACTCATTTACGTTTCTGTATTTATTATGCATTCCTTGGTGTGTGTGCGCGCTCGCTTTACATTTTTAGTTCAGCTTGCTAGCTTATTGGATATGGTTGGAATATAGGGTGCAAAACTCTTTTTGTGTTAAACATAGCAATACTTAGAACAACTTAGTGCGCATCTAGATAGATCTTATATAGGTTTTATAAGTGGTTTTGGACCTTAGTAGGTTTTTTTTTGGTAGGCGGGGCAGGCCCGCGCATGCTACATAACAACCACACCTATGACTTGGAGAAATTTACTAAAAAACATGCATCATCATTATTTATTGTTTTACTACAAGCTAATTTTTACAGCTTTTATATGCCTATATATTATTACAAACAGTTCGTTATGGGATCTGAATTAAACATGCATGGACCCTATTATTTACATATTTTAGCAATACATATAAAACTTTATTCACTAGCTTATTACTACGACGCGATCGATCTATATATATATAGTCAGGTGACATGGACCACATTTACTTATATTTTGCAGCTCGACATGGGCATAACACAAGGCTACTTTGTACATAAAACACGTAGTTGGTTGCTGATATCGATCCGGCTGGCTTTCCATAGCGTGCGTGATTTATTAGGAGAAGAGTTGCTTATTAGGAGAAGAGTTGCTCTCTCGTCAGAGCGTCATATCTTGCATTGGTACAGGAGCCGTAGTCATCTTCTGCGAGAGCGCTTCCCATCCTTGAAAACATGAATACAAAATCATTCAAAAGAAGAAGGAAAACCATAACATTTTAGAAGGAAGTTACAAAATTCATCTAGGCTGTTTAATTAATCACATGAAAATATATAGTGTCAGTGTGTCACCAAACTTGTGAGCAATACACAGGAAACCATTTTGACGGCAGGATAATTCTTATGCGCTCCGATCCCGGTGTACACCTCCTCCGTGTCGACATCCCTCTCGGCTTGTCTATTAGCTAGTGTAACACTAAAATTTGATCCTTTGAAAATAGAATTAAAATGATTTATTTATGAATTTTGTGCTCATAAAAACATAGAAAAATAAAAAATTTCATTAATTTAAGATTTATTATAAGGAATTTACCAACATGGATGTGCATACATGCCGGTGCATTTGATTCATTTGGTTGAGTGGTTTTGATTGAAATTCAAAATGGTTTAAATTGCTTTTGGAAATGAGTTTGAAAATGGCTTTAAAATAAAAGAAAAGAAAATTAGAAAATAAAAGAATTTAAAAAGTTGTAAAATTTATTTTTGGAAAACTTACCAAAATTTCTTATTTTTATTTAAATTGAAAAGTGTATTTTGAACCATATTCAAATTTGATTTGGTTTTGAAAACAAAATAGAAAAGGATTTGGAAAAAAAACCTCTCTCCTTCCCCACTCCCCGCGTGGGCCGAGCCAGCCCAAGTGCTCTGTCCCGCTCGGCCCGCTTCCCCGTTTTCCTGCGTTCGGCCTAGTTTCTCCTCTCTCGCGCGGCCCATCTTTTTCCTTTCATTCGTGCAGCCCAGCTGAGCCACACCGTCGCTTCCCTCTCTCTCGGCCCAGCGCACCCCACGGCCCAGCAGTGCGCAGACGCCGCCCTCTCTCTCGCTCTGCCGCTGACATGTTGGGCCCGCTTGTCGGTGCCGTCTTCCCCGCCGTGCTCGAGCCGGACTCGAGCAAGGGAAGGAGAACACCGCCGCTGCCCGAATCCTTGGGGTTTTGACGTGCCGCTCACGCCTACGTCCCTATAAAGCCCGAGGGCCCTGCCGCGTCCCGGTTTCGCCTCTAGGCCGCTCCTCACCCTAGCTCCACGCCTTCCGCCGATCGGGATCTCACCGAGCTCGATGACACCCGCCGCCACCACGAACGCCGTCTGGTGCTTCCCCTCCATTCCCATCCCTCTCGTCGCGTTTGGTACAAGGGTGACGAAGCTAAAGAAGCTCTTTCCTTGGTTTCCCTTGCCCTCTGTTGAACACTCACTGTCGCCGTTGCCTTGCAGGACGTGGCTACACGGCGAACCAAGCTCCACGCCGTCCTCATCCATCGCCCCGTCGCCTAGACCGCTCGCGGTGAGCTCGCAATCACTCCCTCCTTCTCCCGGTGCTCTTTCCGAGCTGTTTCGTGGTCTCTAGAGCTCTAGTCGTGCACGCCAGTGAGGTGCTCACCACTGGCCATGGGGATTGCTCCCCGTCGGTGATTGTTCCGACCGGCGGTATTGCCCAAGCCACCGCAGCCGTCCAAATCTTGATCTAGGGCTCAGATTAAAACATACTGTTTCACTGGTATTCTTGCTAAAGAGCACCTACGCTTTTCTATTATCGAACCCACCGTCTCTGCTTTTATTCTAAATTGCCCCTGTTCTTTTTATTTATCACACTCGCAGTTCTTGGCCGGTTTAAAATCGGATTTTTATTTATTTTAATTCAAAAATCAAGTTCCATCTATTTACAAAATTGACACTACCTTTAGTAAGCCACATCTTCTCCGTGTTAACTCCGATTTGAACCGTTCAAGTTGCGTTAGATTCGTAATTGCGTAATCTACATGTTTATCTTACTATTAAATATATTTTCAACTTTTGAAATTCGAGGTTAGATTTAATCTATTATTTTATTAAAAGAAATCTTGTTTAATTTATAACTTTTTCGTTATAGCTCCGATTAGAGTGCTTTTCATGTCTGTGTGTTCGTAGCGATGTGTAGAACATCTTTAAAACCTTTTTACTTGCTATTTTTTATGGTTGATGTACTGTTCTAATTTAGTTCTGTTGTTTGCTTCATGTATGATTGCATGGATGCTTGTGTGGTGCTTTATGATCATGTCCAGTCGGTGAGCTTTACGTTGGTGATATAAAAGAAGTTGGTGATCCAGAAGAAGTCCTTTGGAGGTTACAATTCAATAGAAGAAGGGTCTAAGTTTAAGGCAAGTATAACATGTGATCATCCTTGTTACCTAATCACTTTGATAATCAACATATTTGCATGTGTCACCTTGATAAGGACTTCCTAGAATTGAACTTATACCTTGTCTCCTATGGGATATGCATTGGGTAGCTTTGCTAGTGCTCGAATTAAATAACCATGATCTTGTAACTTGACTAATGGTATATGCAATAAACATTAAAACATGACTTTTTAGCAACTTGGAAACAGGGAGCTAGAGTATTTAGCTACTTTCTAAATGCTTCAGATTCCTCTCCCTAAGGACTTATCTGTAAGTGATCATCCAGGACTTACAGTTCAGCTGTGAGGGCTATATGGCTCTGGCTTTCGCTCAGTATGAGGACCTTTTCTAGCTTGTTTATGGTTACCTTTATGGCATAAGAGGGGCTCCGACAGGTATGATCTCGGCCTGCCAAGAGGGTGCACTTTGGTTTCTTGGTATTTTGTTAGTCACTCCTTGGAGGGGGTTCATGCTTATTGATGGGGAACCTTAGCGGCCCTAACTTGTTAGACAAACCTTTGAAAGGCATCATAGTGAACCCTACCGACCTTCCTTGGTAGTGGGTTAAGAGGCTTGTGACCTTGGGCGAAAGGGTAAATCATGACTCACAGTGAAAGTGTACAACCTCTGCAGAGTGTAAAACTGGTATATCAGCCATGCTCACGATCACGAGCGCCCTTGGAACCCTTATGGAATAGATGATGAACACTGATGATATTGATGATGAAGATGCTCTCTAATAATTACTGTTTATGCTATTCATTATTCATGTTTACCTGATCATGTGTTTATATTGGCTTGTGATAAACTTGTTGCTACTCAATTGCTAAAATCATGACTCATTGAAAGCTAATCGCAATTAAAGTAGTGTCAGCCTTTTGAGCCTCATGAACCCCATGTTATATTTGTTGAGTACAATATGTACTTATGCTTGTTTCATTTTTTTCAATTATTTGGATAAAAATCCCGGATGGGTACCAGATTGCTAGAGTTTGGAGGAATTAGGCTTGTAATCAACCAGTCAGTTGTCCCTGTGGAATTGGAGTCTTTACCCAAAGATCGGAGTTGTCTTTCTGCTGATTGCTATCTAAAGTTGTCGGGTTCATAAACCCAGGGTCCCTCGGGGACTGGCTTCCACGCCAGGGCTCAGCCCAGGAAAGCAGCATGTAGTCCATGGCCTGGCCCAAGAGTCTAAAATACAACGGGACAAAAGGATAGTCCGGTCACCGACCGGGAAGTCTACCCAAAAGAACAAGCGCCCGCTCTTCAACTTCTTTGGCCCACCTCTCCGACTGGAGCACTCGCTTTGGACACCAGCCTTCTCCAGGCAGTCTCTCCGATCGGAAGGCCTGGCCCAAAATGCTGCTTCCTACTCGGACCCCGTGACTCCGACCGGGGACCCATAGGAAGCCTGCTTGCTGCTCTTCTCTGACTGGCGCGGCCAGGATTGACTGAGGCCATCCGACTGGGGGCGCCCGCTTGGAAGGAACTAGGGGCGAATGGAGAAGGCAGCGCACAAGTCAGACCACGATACCGGCACCATACCCTATACGCATACAGGAATAGTGCTCCACAACCGCCCTGACACAAACAGTATTGTAGGCGCTGACATTTGTGTCTACAGTATTGTAGGCGCCGTTGGACTCCCGTACGGCAAAAAGCCCCCACATGCCTCTGGGCATCGATAGTACTGTGGGCGCCAGGTTTCACCATACCTGGTACACGTGGTAGGGCTCCTCACATATCAATAGTATTTTGCATGTACCAACATCCATCCTTCTTGAAGAAGCCAACGCAACCTCCCATGTGCACCTTACATTCTACAGTGACATCAACAGTATTGTGGGCGCCTGCCATCATCGCTACCCTCATCGGCGTGGGCAACAAGACTTAGTAACATCCTTACTCTCTCCCTCTCACCTGTAAAGCCATTCCCTTCATCTATAAAAGGGGATGCGCTCCCTCCAACGAAGGAGGTCGACTTCTTCGAGGTCAGATTCACTAGATCGATAGCTCACAACCCCTCAAGCACACGCTTAGACTCCTAGCTCATAGCGGAGTTTCGGTCGCCCTCGGCCCTTTCGGTTGAACCTGACCGGGCCTCTCATACACCCCTCATTTCTCCTCCTCGTTTGTAACCCCACTACAGACTTCGAGCACCTGGGCTCAGGAATAAAGTCACTGACCGACAAACACTGGACGTAGGGCACGTTGCCTGAACCAGTATAAATCCTTGTGTCATTGAGTGCTAGGCCACCTCCGATCACAACGTACAGCAAAACTACAAATATTCACTAGTTGGTCACTTTCTGTACCGACAGTTGGCGCCATCCGTGAGGAAGACTGTCACAGAACCGACCAATTTATAAGAGCACAAGTACAAAAACAATCGCCGAAACGATCAAATTCTCGAACTTGAGCCCATATAAACCCGGTAGTCAACTGAAATCTCGAAGGATTTCAAACCAACTTGCATACAACCAAGATCACAGTAATTCAACATAACATATCGTACGTTACAACATTTCGCATACGTTCGCAAATAGATTACATCATCACAGAGTCATTGTTATTACAAAACAAGTCTTGTAAAACATGCGGAAGCAAATAGTTTAACTTACACACCCGAGTTCAAATACACATACTGGTTCGCTGATCACAGTTCACAAAAGCATTCAGATAAGAGAACAAAGATCATGCCCATGATCTAGTCTTCATCACCCGCCGGGTGGAGACAATACTTACAGAATCCCTGATATAGAAGGTCATCTACAACAAGAGGGAATAAACCCTGAGTACGGGAATGTACTCAGCTAGACTTACCCGACGGAAACCAAAATAAATGACACCAAGGATTATGCATAGCTTAATGAAGTGGATCTGGCTAACACTTTCTTTTTGCAGAAAAGCATAAGTAATAATGATCAACTCTTAGCCTGAACTAGCAGTGACTTTTTAGCCATTAACATGTCATCTATATTACCACCTGTACTAAGCAATCATTTTATTAGGGTGCAAACATTAATAACCATATCAGGTATTCATTGTGGCAACCTTATCATCATCATCCATTTAACCATATCGTTAAATTAATTGAATCTACGTTGCCGCTGCTCAGTCAAGTTCTCACTATCCGGGAGAGACGGCGATTCTAATCGATTCCTATCCAGCTGGAGGGGTATTCCTAAACACAAACCCTGCTTCCCCCGTCGGAGTCGCAAACAAGTCACCTTTGGTACGATTCAGGAGTCATGAGTCCGATCAGATCGACATTCTTAGAGAACCACTCTGCCAAGGTTGTTCGGGACTCTAACCCACCTTGGACTTATGCCAATGGCTCTCCGCACATCCTTACTACCTCCAAAATGCCACCACTGCTCGCGTCCCCGGCCTGAGTCGAGCTACTAGGCTTCGCGGTCGGAACAACTTATCCGGCCAGCTAAGTATTAGGCTACGTTCAACATGACATGAGGACGTACAATATTTCGTTCCTTAAATGACTCAGACGGAGTCACTATGTTCAAACCTACACAAGACCCCGCCCGGTCTTAATTTATTATTCACATGGTTCTTTTCCACGATAGCAAATATAGCCAACCGTGATCCACCTCATCCTAAAGCTCGCAGGTGACAGGAAATCACCTGAATTCTACCACACTAAGCATGGCTAGGCATTTAACCCGTTCCTGAACTTAATTAGGATTCCAGTGCGATATTTGGACAAGGAAGGATATATAATGCAGCAATTGGTTCCAACCAATTCCTATACTTAATGCATCATCAACAATAAAAGGTACTCAAAGTATTTGTAAAAACATGGGAGGCTTAATATGCTCCGGGGCTCACCTTTCACGAACGAGGAAGGCTGGTGGTCAGGGCACTCGGGCAATTCCTCCGCGGCGACTGCTTCGTCGGCTTCCTACACCTTGGGTTCCTCCTCCTGGTTGGCTCCCTCGAACTCCAGCAACGTCACTCCCTCTGGCACACCTATTGCATGAATGCGCAAGATAAATATCATGGATGCACATGAACGAATCTCAGGGATGCTCGGGGAATGCACATGTTCGTTGTAGTTTGCATATTCCAACTTAAGCCCTATTCAAATCACTTTACTTACCAAGTTTATACAACCTAATGTATAATTGCTCATCTTCAGTTAATGACCTAGCACCTGCACCTAAGCATATTCTCAAGTTAGGCTAACCCCTAAACAATCAACGAGAACATTGCATCAAGCATACACTCAAGCATTTGTATTCCAACAAAATGAAGACTATGTAGCGGTACAGTAAACTAGCCATAACTGGAGATTTACAAATCCAAATGACTTGCAACAAGACAATCTGGAAAGCTTATGAAATTGTCTACAATTCATTTTCAGACCTCAAAGCATGATTCAACACTTTACCAAGTCGAATTCATAAATCAACAGAACTCTGTCCTCATAAGGCAGAGAGTAAGCAAAACTGGAACCTCACTTTAAACAGCTGTAGTTTCTAAACTATTGGGCCAAATGCCCTCAAATTTTGACAGGAGCTAGATACATAAATTATCTACAACTTTTGTTTTCATCCCATTTACAGCAAATCAAAATATCATGGGGAACTTTCCAAAGTCCCCAGATCTGTCCAGAGGGACATAATGCAAACCAATAATTATTAAGTTATGATATAAACACTTAATTGGACAAAACCAACTTTACTCACATATCACACATATCACAAGAACACCAGAAAATAGGGTGTTCATCCCCAAAACATTTCTTTTAATACCTTTCTTAATTTATTTAATTAATTAGAGGAAATAGTAAACATATATGAAAACTATACCATTAATTCTACAAAAATTACAGTAGACACTACATGCCCTAAGTAGACTACCATAAAAAGTTCACACCATTTGAGTAAGTATAACAACCTACACAAAAATGGTAAGGCAGAATCGCTTAAAACGGCATAATTAGGAAACCTTAGTGAAAAGTGTCAAGCAATAGATTTCATATTTTTCCTAGCATCCTTAAGGTACTAAGATACTACCTACCAAGTTTCATGGCCATAGGATTCCTAGATAATTTACAAAAATTCACACAAGTATCTAACAATGATAAAAGGAAAATCTATAACTCAAAAACTACACATGCAATGACTCTCAAATTTTAACCAGAGCTAGCTCACCCACAAAATTTCATAATTTTTGGATCACAGAAACTCCAGATATGATTTAAACAAGTTTGCATGCATTCAAAAACACTTTTCAAGTTCCTATTTAATTCATCCAAATTTTCCACTATAAGTGTTCATGTCATATTTTTCTTAAATACTAGACCTCCCTGAGAGTCTAACAAAATTGGAAGTACTCAATTTGTATCTACCAATTTGGAGATACAAAATTTACAAAACAACATTCAAAACTGGAAATTTGAACTATCCTATGTAACAGGCAGTCACTGACGTGTGGGACCCGGTTGTCAGCCGGACCCACTGGTCAGCGAGACGAAACAGGGGAGGCGCATGCGACGGCGCGGCACACGGCAAAGTTCACCGACGGCGACTTCTCCGGCGACGAGGAGGGTACCTCCGTGACCGCCTCGACCTCCCGCGTCGATTGGCTTACTAACCCTAAGCTCTAGCGGCCCCTAAGTACCCCGGCCACGGAGCTCGGCGGCTCGGCCATGGCGCACGGCGACACTCGGCCGTGTTCCGGCTCGGCCAGACCGGCATTGGTGGTAGGACCATCACCAGAGCATCTACGTGTGATGTAGAAGACTAGGCGAGAGCTAGGGTAGGAGGAGAGGGTCTGTGCCGTGGTGGCCACGGTGAGCTCCAACTCCGGTGAGGTAAAGGTCATGGCGACGACGTCGAAAATGGCCAAAGGCCCTCACCTACCGCTCGTATGGCTCAGAGAAAAGGTCGACGAGGTTCGCAAGGTGCTAGCCGAGCTCTGTTCGGGATATTGCTGGCTGTGGTGCAGCGGCAAGCCTGCGCGAGCTCGGTGGAGCAATGGCGAGGGCGGTGGTCCGCTGCGGCTGCGGCGGGAGAGCGAAGGAGAACGGGAAAACGAAATGTGAGTGTGGTGGAGTCACAGGCGTGCGCTGGTGCTTCAATTAGAGCGCTCTGGCCTGACGTGGCCTGAGCAGGCAGGCGGCCGGCGACGGGCGGCGCCACGCAGCGTTTGAATCCTAATGCCGGTCGGTACTGTTCGCTTGTTTCAGTTAAGTCATCATCGTCGGTGAACAACCTGACAGCGCAAGTTCGTGACGATAAATCTCCTAATCCGTGATGATCCAGGTTAAGGTGTAGTTGACAAAGTTGTAGTACCAAGTGAGATCTTCAACTTTATCAATTGGAGCTCGAGCTGGTTCGGCTTGGTTTGGTAGCTACAGGGCTAACAAGTCGAGTACATAAAACTATTTTTCAGAGTTAACACTTAGAAAAATTTTGTCTCTGGAATCAAGGGTAACTTTCGTGTTGTAATCCAATTTTGAGCATGTTCTGCACATTTTCAAAGCTTGGCACCTTTACAACTTTTGTTCCTTATAAAATTTGCTACAACTTTTCTTTAGGTTGCTCAGACATACAAACAACCTAAGCTACACTTTTTAAACAGTCAAACGCAGGAGCTCTAGGGGTCCAAATTGGTCAAACCATGACTTGGAAACCTAATTAGGCAAAATGATCAACAAGAACATTGTTCCTAATGACATTCTAAGTATAACTAAGTTGCTTAAGAGCATTATTAGCCACACCACACATTGGTCACACCAAAATCAAGCATCACAGGCATTGAAACAAGGAAGAACAAGTGAAGGGTTACTTTTGTTTCAAGGCCATGTTTCATGATCTTGTTGCATGGTATTAACTAACTTTGTTTCACTAAGTGAGTGGCAAATGTTGCACTTAAGTGTTGCACACTTTACATTTCATAAAAGAAACAACACACATGAAATATACAACATGTTGCAATGTTTCGAAATCATGTTTCATGTGATATAAGTTCACGAATGGATGCATGATGCTCATGTTCATGAAATGCAGTGCAAATGTGGAGGCCAAACACGTGGGGTGTTACAGCCCTCCCCCTTATAAAAATCTCATCCCGAGATTTGAAAAGCGTACCATTGTTGATAGAATTCCTTATAACCATCCCTCAAGTAATCTTCCCTTTCCCACGTTGCATCGCGTTCACTACCCTGATTAGCACTCATCTCTGGAGGTAATTGAATCTTGTACACCACCTTACCACTTTGTCCAATGATTTCAAACGGACCAACATATCTCGGTGCAAGCTTTCGCTTCATACCAAAGCGTTGGACACTCTTCATAGGTGAGACTTTCAGATAAACGAAGTCTCCAACTTCGAACTCAATAGGTTTTCTACGTCGATCAGCATAACTTTTCTGTCTAGCTTGAGCTGCGGCCATGTGAGTTTGGATAGTACGGACTTGTTCTTTGGCTTCTTGAACAAAATCAATTCTATAATATCTCCTTTCACTGGCTTCTACCCAGTTCAACAGGGTTCTACACTTCCGGCCATACAAAGCTTCAAACGGTGCCATCTGGATACTCTCTTAATAACTGTTATTGTACGAGAATTCAGCTAGGGGTAACTATTTTTCCCATGAGCCCTTAGCCGAGATGACACATGCTCTCAACATATCTTCTAAGATTTGATTCACTCGTTCAGTTTGCCCATTGGTTTGCGGATGATAAGCAGAACTTCTTACTAGCTTAGTTCCTAATAATCCGTGTAAGTGCTCCCAAAAGCGAGCAGTGAACTGTGGTCCTCTATCCGAGACAATAGTACGAGGGATCCTGTGAAGTCGGACTATTTGATTAAAGTACAACTCCGCATAGTCGGTGGGACGAAAGTCTATGCGGACAGGAATGAAGTGTGCTGACTTGGTCAGACGGTCTACAATCACCCAAATAGAGTTAAAGTTCCTATGAGTAGGAGGGAGTCCAACAATAAAATCCATACTTATCTCCTCCCATTTCCAACCTGGAATAGAGAGTGGCTGAAGTAATCCAGCTTTCATGTGCACAGCCTTGACTCGACAACAAGTGTCACACCTAGCCACATAAGTGGCTATCTCTTTCTTCATTTTGGTCCACCAAAATCGAGGCTTCAAATCATGATACATTTTGCTACTACCAGGATGAATAGATAATTTAGAGGAATGAGCTTTGGATATGATTTAATTTCTAAGCTCTCTATCCTTCGAAACTACCAACCTATCCTTGAACCATAACACGCCTTCCTCATCAACTCAAAAATGTTTGGTTTCTTGCTCTTTCATCTTGCGCTTGATATGAAACACACCTGCATCTGTCTTCTATAGCTTGATAATTCGACTCTGTAGAGTACAACTGACAGTGATGTTGTGAAGGACTGTAGGATGAAGGAGCTTCGACAAATGGACATCACTCTCAATCAAAGAGTGGCAATGAGACTTCCTGCTTAAGGCATCCGCTACGACATTTGCCTTGCCAGGGTGATAGTGCACTTGGAGGTTATAATCCTTGATCAACTCGAGCCATCTTCTCTGACGCATATTCAACTCTGGCTGAGTGAAGATGTACTTGAGACTTTTATGATCAGTGTAGATGTTGCACACATTGCCAAGTAAATAATGTCTCCAGGCCTTCAAAGCATGAACAACTACAGTGAGCTCTCAGTCATGCGTTGGATAATTCACTTCATGCTTCCGAAGTTGGCGAGAGGTATAAGCAATGACTCTACCTTCCTGCATAAGAACACCTCTTAGCCCAATACCTGATGCATTGTAGAACACATCAAAAGGTTTCTCGATATCCGGTTGTGCCAAAACCGGAGCCGAAGTTAGAAGAGTTTGCAAGGTATGGAAAGCCGCATCACACTCAAGAGTTTAGACAAACTTCATGTCTTTTTTCAGCAATCGAGTCATAGGCTTGGCTATTTTAGAGAAATCTGGGATGAAGCGACGATAATAGCCAGCCAACCCCAGAAAACTCTGAACCTCATGCACCGAGATTGGAGCCTTCTAGTTCAACACTTCTTGCACCTTGGTGGGATCAACCATAATTCCACCATCGGACAACACGTGTAGAAGAAAAGGTACCTCACGAAGCCAGAATTCACATTTGCTGAACTTTGCATACAACTGGTGTTCTCGCAATCTAGTGAGAACCACCCGTAAATGTTCAACATGATCTTCTTCATTCTCAAAATAGACCAGGATATCATCTATAAATACCACCACAAATTTGTCCAACTCGGGCATAAACACTGAATTCATCAGATACATAAAATGTGCGGGGGCATTGGTTAATCCAAAAGACATAACCAGGTACTCATATAGACCATATCTTGTAGAGAATGCGGTTTTTGGGACATCCTCAGGCCGAATTTTGATTTGATGATACCCAGATCTCAAATCAATCTTGGAAAAGACTTTTGCTTTAGACAACTGATCAAATAAGATATCTATGCGTGGTAGAGGGTACTTATTCTTGATTGTAACTGCATTTAAGGGTCTATAATCTACACACATGCGTAGGGATTGATCCTTCTTCTTCACAAAGATAGCTGGGCACCCCCACAGAGATGAACTAGGATGGATAAGGCCTTTCTTTAGAAGTTCATTCAACTGGGTCTTAAGTTCAGCTAGTTCATTGGGAGGCATTCCATATGGCCTTCTAGAGATAGGAGTCTGTGCTGCTGAAGCAACTCTATCTTGAACTCCACTTCCCGATCCGGGGTAATCCAGCAAATCATCGGAAAAACATCCGGAAGTCAGTCACACACTACGTGGATATCTCGCATGACCTTTGCTTGCACCGCATTAGCCGCACAAGAAAGATTGATGTCCCCGGTAGTTGCACCGTAAAACCTTCCCGATTACTAGGATCTCTCGAGCATGACTACTCTAGTCGATGTATCAATAAGCACCCGTGCTCGCTCATCCAATTCATTCCCAATATCACATCGATACCCAAATTTCAAAAAACTATCGATCAACTCGATAACCTCGCCCATCTATCTCAAATTGTACGTCCCCAACTACCAGCTTGGTTGGGATAATACCACCGGCAGCCCTAATACAATAACCCTCACCCTCAACAAAGATATGTTTTCTACATAAACTTGGATGCAAATGTTGGACTAATAAAGGAATGCAAAGCACCCGAATCAAATAGTACAACTCTGGGGTGTTGATCAATCGAAAAACTTACCAAATAGTCACTACCTCTCCCGAAGGAATCTCGATAATATTAGTGTGGTTCACCTGGCCCCGACGACCACCTTGGTAGTTATTCTTCTTAGGGTAAGGGCATTCCCTTGCCCAAAGGGCTCTGCCTTGTTGCGCTTCTAGCATGGCATGTTGCTTGGAGGAGCCACTCGAACCGCTTCTCGATCGGTAGTGCCCTTGGGAAGAGCAATCAGAAATGCCTTGCGAAAACCAGGTCTTGGCAGGATTCTTCTTCTGCAGTGGGCGAAACTTAGCGGCTGACGCTAGAGGACAGAATGGAGCCCTCTGTATGACGGGAGCCTTGGATTGTGAGGCACCCGCCTCATAGGCTCTCTTATGACTTTTTGAAGCAGCATACACAACATTATTGTTCTCTTGCGATAAAGCATCACTCACAAATTCATTAAAATGAGCACACTTGCAATTTCCCATGGTCTTCATAAGTTTGGGGCTAAGTCCCCGCTTGAAGCTAGCAATCTTCTTGGCATCGGTGTCCACAAACTCGATAGCATACCTTGCAAGGTTGTTGAAAGCTTGCAGGTATTCATTTAGGCTCTTGTTCCCCTGGGTCAGCTTCATGAACTCAGTATGCTTGATCGCCATGAGACCAGGAGGAATATAATTTCCCCTGAAAGCAGACTTGAACTGATCCCAGGTGATTTGGGCATTAGCGGGCATAGTGGACCGATGATGACTCCACCAAATGCCAGCTGGCCCATGCAGTTGGTGAGATGCGTACTCAGTCTTCAGCACCTCAGTCAAGCGGAGCAGACGAAACTTCTGCTCGAGAGCATTCAACCACTCATCAACTTGTAGAGGCTCCTCAGCCTCCTTGAAGATCGGGGGTTTCGTGTCAAGGAAATCCTTCAAATCACTGTATTGATTTGGTTCTGGTCCTTGGCGTGGACCATGACCATCCTGATTCGCAATCGTACGGAGGGCCTCGGCCATAGTGCGCTGTCCTTCCGCAAGCATTGCTATCAATTTCGTTGGTGTGGGTGGTGGTGGCGGTGGAAGATCATCATCATCATCACCCGCACCGACGGAACGAGTACGAGGCATCTGCTCAATGCGCAACCAGTAATTATTGATGATGTCAGCACATTGGAGAGGAACAATGTAATTGTGCCAAACTGAATTTACTGACGAGAATGAAAACTTCATACAATAAACAGAGGCAATAATTCATTCTCCAATCACCACAAAATCAAGTAGATTACTAGCGCCATACGCAGTGCATTCCAACATGACAAGTTTTAAACTTAACCATTATGATACGCATCCTGAAGGGAGCGAATTAAAGTACATTACATGCCGAGTTCGAATTAAAAGAGTACATCCAACATCAGTCATCGTACTTAAGTCCATTACATCAATGACTGCAAAAGCTTAAACTAGCGAGACTTGCTAACGAACTACTCATCAAAGTGATCGTTGTCCACATCGGAGACACCTTGGACTTCTTCTAGGTCTTCCTCTTCTTTTTCTTCATCTGCCAGCTCAGCTGCATTGTCAACCATCTGCACGTCCTCTTCCTCCTCATCGGCCTCAATCACTTGAGGTCCACCCACATTTGGATACCTTGGTATGGGGTGAGGAATAGGAAACAGACGGTTGTGCAGTTGATGGTGCTCAACCTGAAGCTCTTCAAGCTGTTCTTGTAGTGCTTGCTCCCTTTGAAAGGCGTTGTGGTTGGCCAAAATCCAACCCCGACGTCTTTCTTCTGCTAACTCTAAAGCTGCATCCCGATGACGTGTCACATGATCCAACTCTTGTGCAGCCTCATCTCTCTCAATAGTGAGGTTCATCAGCTGGTTATGAAGCTCTTCTCTCTCGCGTGCGGTTTGACCCCACTATTGCAAGCGATAATTTGCAATACCACGAATCTCATCAACTTCTTGCAGAGCTCTCCCACATGCATTCGCCTTACGGCGATACTTGCGGGCACGCAACCTGAACTTGTGCTGAGCTTCCATTGCCTTGCTGGCTTCATCAAGCACACTAGAAAGGGTGTTTTGCCTGACTCGACAAAGCTTCAAGACTGCCATCATAGCACTCATTCCAGTGTTGTCGCTCTACACCCGTTCGCCACGGCCTCGAACCAAGGCCTGACCAACGTCCTAAGTCCACTTAGCCTTAGTAGGAGACACTCGGGGAATGGATGAAGCAGGTCCACCCACTAACTCATCCCCAAAGCTCTGTGCTATATCCATTAGCACATCAAGGGCAGCAACCTGAGTGGCTTCCCATGGGCTACGTCCATCAGTCTCAATGCTCCACCCATGCCACAACGGTCTTGTGGGGTTTTGCGGCACGATGAAGGTCACGACATACCATGGTACATCTCCTAATGGTACCGCCTGCCTCCACGTGTAGCTAGGTGCCTCTACCCGGATAGGGGGACCGATCCACCGTAGTTCGCTCGGTCCAGTCAGAACATTGCCACCGCAGCAATGCTCCTACACGGCTGTCTGAGCCGAACGACCCTCACGAACGAGCGATCCACCAGAACCTCCGGGCACTGGTGGAGACTGTCGCCGTTCAGCAAGCGGAGTGCTCCGTATCGTGACGCCGACTCGTGACCCCGCTCCCTGTCCGTGTAACAGGGACACAGCAGATGGGGCACTACACCCTGTCACCGCAACAATCGCTGAGCGTGGCACATGAGGCCGCAACGGCACCTCATCTTGACCTGACGACCGCTCCGCACCAACCGCCTATCTACGCGTGGCTCGGACCAAACTAAGGCACATGCAGAGGCGACCGGAGTCCCAGCACTTTTGGCCCGGGACCACCGACCTTTGCCCAACTCCCCCAGCATGCGCCGTTTTTACAGCGCTTCAACAGAGGCCATGGCAAAGGTAAGGCCAAGCGCCAGGATCAAGACGAGGGCCCCTCCACAAAGAGGGGAAAAAAGAATAGAAAGGATTGCCGCCGACCGGCCAACTCCGCGACGATCGCCGCGGCCGATCACCTAGGCACGCAGCCCCAGCAGGATCGATCAGGACACTTCCACAAGCTCGTGGAGAGCCCATGCACCAACCACAACTATCCCATCAACCCTCTCTACAAGGACTGCCAGCTCCTCAAGCGCCTGCTGAGGTAGACTGGCAGCCCAAGGAAAGAAAAAGGCGAAGAGGCAGCGACAGAGAGAAGGGGCACCGCGGGCGATGATCCAGACGATTGAAGGCTGAAGTGACCCGATCGGACGCCTACCGACTGGAAGACAACAATGACGAGGTTCTCTCCAAATGCTTGGAATAGCTATGTCATTTTTTCCTTTCCCTAAGTTTCAGTTTTACCATTTTTTACTTAGCGAACGCTCCTATAAAAGCACCCCGACCCGAACACTTTTCGGCTTGGGGCACTCGGGGGCTCCACTAGGGGGCACTACTACCCCTCTGTTTTCATCTTTTACTTTCATATGGAGAAACTCCTTCCTACCCAAATGAAAGGGTAGATCGTTCCTTTAGTTTGCCTTACGTAGCTTTGCTTTAAAACATTACGAGTGATCGCACCCCGCCTTTTCCTATGGTTACGACCGGTCGAGCCTCGCGTGCCACGCCCCGAGCTCACATGGTTGTGGCCTATGGGACAAATGGGTAGGTACGAAAAAGAAAGGAATAAAAAAAAAATTATGCTAAGGAAAAACTAAGGAATGAAAGGGAACAAGCTTCCCCAAACGGAACAACTCCATCACAAAAACAAAAACCGATTGCAGTCATTAAAACACACACACGAATGTTTTACACAGGGGCTCCCCCACGAACTTAAACTCTTTACGTCTACTAAACTACTTACATTCTACAAGTTATTAAACCGGCCCAGCGGCATCTGCTGATGGCACGACCGATGAAGGCGCAGGCTGCTCACTCCCCGGTGGCACGACGTTCGGCTCAATCGGGCCGAGGTGATGTTCCCCCCGTGCTTAGGCTCCATGCTATCTATAGGCTCAGAAGTGTCCTCCCCACGCATGCTTCGGGCCATGTCCTCACGGTGAACATCCATCACCCACTCGGCGGAGACTTGCTCTGACACCGACCGCGCGTGCGGCAGCAAGCTCTCCCCGATCGTTTGGATGTCCCCCATGCTTAGGCCCTCAGCATACCTACTGTAGATAGTGGCGAAGTCCAGATTCAGGTGGTACGTCGCCACCGAGGTCAGCACCCCCGATCCTTCATAAAATAGCCTGCTCCTGACAAGGTCCTTGACCACGTCTGGGACCTCCGCCAGCTGGACCGCGGGCGCGATGGTACTTGGTGCCACCCGAAGACTTCTGAGACGACGAGCTGGGCAGCAAGTTGTGAATCTAGCCAAGCTCCCCTTAGAGAGCACATCGCTCTTCACGGGACTTGGCTAGCAACTTGGCATTCTAGCTGAAGTTCGCCTTGGTCACCTCTAGGTCTCGCTCCAGTGCCTTCACCTTTTCACCCAGCTCTGGAAGAAGGGCGATAAGCTTAGAAACAGGTGGAGGGAAAAATCAACACCAAGAGAAAACAAAAAAGGTATGCACCAATGCGAGAGGCCTCATGGGTAGAGAGATCCTCTGCCTGCCGAGCCACCTACTCACACAGCTGGGCACTCGCGTCCTCTATCCCCATCACCTGGCCCCAGAGTGCGAGCACCTCCTGATCCGCCTCTAACTAGGCCCTCTACTCCACCCCTAGGGCCTTCTGTGCCGACTCCAAGGCGGCCCGATCCAGCTCAAGACCGCCAAGGCCTCTTGAAGCGCCGCCTCAGTGTTCGCCAGGGACGCCCATAGCCCCGCCTTAGTCTCCTCATGGCGGACCTTCGCTACCTCGAGCCCTTGCTTAGCAGCAGTCGCCCGCTACGCCGCACGCTGCCCCTCCACCCACTCCATGGCCACCTCGGCCGCCCGGACCTGGGACTCACGGCAAGCAAACTCCATCCGGCGCTCAAGCTCGGCCGTCCGGCGTGTTCTGTCCGAAGGAAGTAAGACTTGCGGGACAACACCTTCCTTATTTCCTATGAAAAACAAGCATGCTAAAAATGACCGATGAAAGATTCAAAAGGCAAGGATAAGTATCAGAAACTCACCTCCGGCGAGCTGTAGTTCAACCTCAACTAGCTACCGAGCAAACTGAGCCTGCTTCTAGATGTTCTCGAGCTTCGCGGATAGCTTGGTGAGTTCGACACCGCGGCATGCCCTTGCCCCCCAAAAATGTCCTAGAGCTAATGCTCTTGGGAATCCCAGAGGACGAACCGCGCCTTCGATGGGTCCTCAAGGTAGGGCCACTCTAGGTCACCCTCCAACAAATCCGCCAGAGGGCCCAGCTTCCAACTGGACCACCGCCAGCTCCCGCGGTGACACCGGTGGCTCCGGTATCCACCTTGTCGTTAGACGGGATCTCCACCACCTCATTCGCATGGGACGCCGCTGGGCATCCCAACTCCATCCCAGCCATGCTTCCCTCCGGCCCTTTGGCTCCGACGATAAGGATAGGTCATGCATCCCTCCACCCGGTGAGGTAGGGAGCTGGCCCTCCCTCGTCTCCTCCACCATGACCGGCGGAGGAGGGGCCATGAGAGTTACCTCTAACGCAACCCCCACCATCGACATCGGGATCGCCGCCAACACCGACGCCGCCGCTGCTGCCTTATCAGCAGCTGACCCAGGGGGCACCACCCCCGGGAGAGAAGGCCTTGCCGCCACCACCCTACTGCTCCCCTCACTTGCTGCAACACGCTGCAGGATGGGCTTCCAAGTCTGCTGCACTAGAGTTGGGGCAATGCTCAGCCCCAGCATCCCTAGGCCGCTGGCAGAAGGTACGGGTAAGTCACACTCCAACAAAAACTCAGCCAGCGAAAGAATGAAAGGAAATGAAGGGAGGCGAGCGGCACAACTCTGAAGGCAGACCCTGACGTCGATGGGCCTGTATGGAGAGGACCGCTCCCAGACTGCGACTCACGCTCCCTTACTTCAGCCAGGGGCGGAGTCGTTCCTACCGGCTCCTGCTTGACCTGCGGGTCGCCACAACCCCCGACACGGGACTCCTCGATCGGACCAACAGGCAGAACGTTCGCCGACTACAAGTCAGGCGGCGCACAGGCACCAGTCTGCTCCTTGGACCGACCAGCTTGGTCGAGTGCATCCACGACGGGTAGGGCCGTCCCTGGCTGCAAGTCGCGGGCCATCACCGACCCCAACGACGACCGGGTGCTAGTCCGCTCCTCGGACCGCCCGCCTTGTTCCGCCATGTCTACGACGGGTAGGGATGGAACCAGCGACGCTGTTGGGGGGTGTGGTGACCACATCCGCTTCATCGCTCACTCACCGACAACGTCCGCGCTCGCTGCGCGCTTCCTCGACGCGGGAACCACCGCGCGGCATCCTGTTCGTCACCAGCGGACATCGTTGCAGGGCCACGACGCACCACCGAGGCCATGACGACCTCCTGACTCTCCTCCTCATCGGAGAAGACCATGTCATCCACATCCGTAGGATCGTCCGACGTGAGTTCCGACTCAACGTCGCTCCTACGTACCCCGCCCTCACGCACCGAGCGACCAATGACATCCGGCCCAGTTTGGAATTTGTCCCATAGTGGCTCATGTGCATGTTAATGAGATATTGTGGAGAGTTTAGTCCCACCTTGGTTGTTAAAGGTGAGATAGACCAACATATAAGGCTTCTAGAGTCCATCCCACCATCCCCGGGTTAATCCTTTTACGCGAAGCGAGGACGAAAGCGTAAGTGAGATGGTGGTAGGTGTGGTTCGCTCAGAGTGTAGAGTGGATCTGAGGCATTTGGACTCTAGGGCATTACAAATGGTATCAGAGCCGACCTTTGCCGGCCATGGGCGCGTGCGGGTCAGGGGCGCGGACATGGGGGTTCATCGCGTGTAGGACCTGCGGGGTGCACGACATGGCACATGTGTTGGCACTAGACGCATGGTCGCGTGTGCTAAGAGGGAATGTTCCTGGTCATCGTTTGTCTAGTTGTGGGTGTGTTGGGCCAACAAGGACGTCGGTTCCTTTGAGGGGGGTGTATGTGACATCCGACCTAGTTTGGAATTTGGCCCATAGTGGCCCATGTGCATGTTAATGAGATATTGTGGAGAGTTTAGTCCCACTTTGGTTGTTAAAGGTGAGATAGACCAACATATAAGGCTTCTAGAGTCCATCCCACCATCCCCGCGTTAATCCTTTTACGCGAAGCGAGGACAAAAGCGTAAGTGGGATGGTGGTAGGTGTGGTTCGCTCAGAGTGCAAAGTGGATCTGAGGTGTTTGGACTTTGGGGCGTTACAAATGGTATCAGAGCCAACCTTCATGGCCACGGACGCATGCGGTTTAGGGGCGTGGACATGGTGGTTCATTACGCGTGTAGGCCCTACGGGGTGCACGGCATGGCACATGTGCTAGCACTAGATGTACGATCGCATGTGTTAAGAGGGAACGTTCCTGGTCATCGTTTGCCCTGTTGTGGGTGTGTTGGGCCAACAAGGACGTCGGTTCCTTTGAGGGGGGGTGTATGTGACATCCGGCCCAGTTTGGAATTTGGACCATAGTGGGCCATGTGCATGTTAATGAGATATTGTGGAGAGTTTAGTTCCACCTTGGTTGTTAAAGGTGAGATAGACCAATATATAAGGCTTCTAGAGTCCATCCCACCATCCTCGGGTTAATCCTTTTACGCGAAGCAAGGACGAAAGCGTAAGTGGGATGGTGGTAGGTGTGATTCGCTCAGCGTGCAGAGTGGATCTGAGGCGTTTGGACTCTAGGGCGTTACACGACCTCTTTCTTCTTCTCTTCCTTCCACTGAACCTCCTTGGTTCTTTTCTTCTTTCGGGCGTCTGCCGCCTGCTTCTGGGCGGCCTGCCGGGCCCGGCCCGCCGGTCCCTTAGGAAGGTGCGGCCGAGACTTGTACCTCCCAAGCCCCTATGGAATGAATGAACCAAAATAAAAAAAAGAGTGGGGGGCAGAGAAAAAGCACAAACAAAATAAGGGAGCATACCAGTGTGGGCACGATCGAGGCATTGAATGGTATGGGTTTTCCCACCACCATGTCTCTCTAGGCCTCAGCTGCAGCATTCGGCCGACATGACTCCAGATCTTGTCGTCCGGCAGCTCCTCCTACGACGCGTGGTCCGGGTCCAACCAGCCGCCATACATCCAAATCGGGTGGGTCCTCTCCGTCAATGGTGCAACCTGGCGGCGGTAAAGGGTGTGGAACACCCGCACCCCGTCGAGGCGGCACCTTATGAGCTTCTTGAGCTCCCCCTCGATGGCCTTCACCTTGTGCCTCTCCGTGCGGGCGTAGCCCCATGACCAACTTTTTTGCTTCACCGGCCTCCCGCCGGTGAACAATGGAAACAGCGCCTCCACCGGATTCTTAATGTAGAACCACTCCCCATGCCATCCCGGTTGAGTCACATAGGGAGTATGCGGATATGAGCCTCCCTATGCTCGGCTTCCTCTGTAGGGCAAAACCCCCCACCGGTGCGATCTCGGCTGAACTCCAGTCCTTCATAGCTCTCCCAAAGAAGAAAAGCCAGAAAAGATCCACGTGTGGCTCCATCCCAAGGAAAGACTCGCAGACGGTGATGAAACCAGTGATGTGCAGCACCCCCATTGGATTGAGATGCTGCAGCTCCAGACCCCACTCATTGAGGAGCCCGCAGATGAACCAGTGCACGGGGTATCCTAATCCACGCTCATGAAAGGTAAGGAAATAGACCACCTCGTTGGGATGAGGTTGTGGGAACTCCTCCTTCCCGTGGACCCTCTAGTGTGGCACCTCCTGTGGTGGCGGTAGAAACCCCTTTGTGACAAAAGCCTCCAGCACCGACTTCCTCACGGTGGACGACCGCCAGTCCGACATTTCGCTCCGGATCGTGAAGGATCGGTGAGTTCCTCTCTTCTCCCTCGCTCTCTCCCCCTTTCTTTCCTAGAAACCTCCGTGGTTCTCAGGAATGCTCATGGCAAAAAAGGAAGAGAGAAGGCGGTGGCAGATGAAGAACAGGCAAAAGAACAAAATGAAAACCCTCTCCCTGCTCCTACTTAAAGGGAAGGGAACAATGGTTAAGGAAGGATGCGCCGATTGGGGAAGGCAGAACGGCGGAGCAAGAATTTCTCTCTCTTTTCCATTTAATGCAGATGAGACGTGCCCTGAACCGATCGAGACATGCCCTGCTCGATGGAATGGCTCCTGATCGGACGGGACGTGGCTTGGCCGTGGCCCACCACTACCGCACGATCAACCACTACCACACGACGAGCACAGGAACCAAAGCGCCACCGCACGCGGGTGGCTCCCCGCTTCCCCAGGCCAGGCCTGGGGAGACCAAAAATGAAATCTCCACCGAGAGACCAACCGATCCCCCGAGCCGATCGAATTGCTCAGGATAAACACTAAGACATAGGTAGGAAGCGAAGGGATGCCCCATGTAGGCCATGTCGACTCCATCATGAACGACGAGCATGGGTCCCGGTCGGACGTTTCCGACTGAAGCTCTCCGAGCCCCGTCACTCCAGTCACCAAGGTAAACATTACCAAAACCCCTCTATTTCTTTATAAATCATTCATACATCCATACGCGCATTCATTTCATATGCTTGCGCCTCTCGGAAGATTCGGGCCCTGAACTACCTAGGGGCTTGGGAACTAAGCATCGCACGTGCAGCGAAATGCACCAGAACGCTCCGTTTTGCGTCACAAAGCGGCGGTTGCCTCATTCGACATGGTCAACCAATAGAGCCAGGGAAGAAAATCGTAGATGAGCACCATGCGGCCCTCACCCGGTCTGGTAGACCGGGTCATCTCAACCTTCTCGTTCAATCCTAAACCTCTCGCTAGGCCCACAGAATCTCCATCGAGGGGAGGCCGTTAGGCCACCCGGGTCTGTCTCTGGAATGACCTAGGCATCTGCCGGGTTGTAGGTAAAGGAGTAGTGGAATGTCACAAGAGGGCTATGCCAACCCCGTCACGAACGACGATCCCGGATTCCACTCGATCACACCCGTTAGCGAACTCATCGAGCTAGTCTTCGAGCCCGAGCGATCGGGACAGGCGTTGAAACTCAGCCCCTCCGGTTATGAGGAACCAAGGATGGGGTAACGCACAATACTCACATCGACCCCCACGAAGGCCCGATAGGGCTCGGGGGCTCAAGACAAATGCCAAGGACGGCAACCTCGAACTCGCTAGATCCATGACTCCGACTCGCCCGGCCCCGTGGCACGCACCGACGCTAGGATCCACGAGCATCGCCTCATCCGATCTTTAACCAAACTAACTACGCTTCGGCTTCAAAACGGCTTCACTTCCGACTGCGCTCCAATAAAACCTAGGACCGCGACTCCTAAACTCACGTAACGGCTTCACTTCCGACTGCGCTCCAATAAACCTAGGACCGCGACTCCTAAACTCACGTAATGGCTTCACTTCCGACTGCGCTCCAATAAACCTAGGACCGCAACTCCTAAACTCGCATAACAGCTTCACTTCCGACTGCGCTCCAATAACCCTAGGACCGCGACTCCGAACTCGCGTAACGGCTTCACTTTCGACTGCGCTCCAATAAACCTGGGACCGTGACTCCTAAACTCGCGTAACGGCTTCACTTTCGACTATGCTCCCAGGATCCATGAGCTCCGACCTATCTAATTCCTGAACTAACTAAACTAACTCTCTCAAAACACGGCGCGCACCGATGCCTGGGTCCGTTCGTGGCTCCACCTCACTCGATCCCACGGCGCGCATCGACGCCAAAGATCAATGAGCTCTGACATGTCCGAACCGAGCTATCTCCATCCATGGCGCGCACCGATGCTAGGGTTTGTCCCGAACTAACATTCTCCCCGGTCCACGGCGCAAACCGACGCCGAGATCAGTGAGTTCCGTCTCATCTCCGCGCCTCAAAATCCCCTCAGCTGCACAACGATGCCACGATTAAACAAAATTCCGTCTCAAGCTAAAAACACGCACACCCGCTGAAACAACACCCCCAGACGGTTCCGCCAGAACCACCCGGGGGCTCGGGGGCTACACCTGTGGGTGCGCTCGCGCGCACCCACCGACACAACTCAAAAAACCTTTCCCGCTAACAACGCAGAAAACCCCCCAGTCGGTTCTGCCCGAACCGCCCGAGGGCTCGGGGGCTACATCTGCAGGTGCGCTTGCGCGCACCCACCGGCAAGACAAAAAATCCCCTGGATGATTCTGCTCAAATCACACGGGGGCTCGAGGGCTCCTGTCGGGTTCATAAACTCGGGGTCCCTCGGGGATCGGCTTCCACGCCAGGGCTCGGCCCAGGAAAGCAGCATGTAGTCCATGGGCCGACCCAAGAGTCTAAAACACAATGGGCCGGAAGGACAGTCCGGTCACCGACCGGGAGGTCTACCCAAAAGAACAAGCGCCCGCTCTTCAACTTCTTCGGCCCACCTCTCCAATCGGAAGGCTCGCCCACACTAGCCGCTTCCTACTCTCTCCGTCGGAAGGCTCGCCCAAAACGCCGCTTCCTACTTCTTACCGCAATCGCAACCTCCCATAGGAAGCCTGCTTGTCGCTCTTCTCCGATTGGCGTGGCTAGGACTGACTGGGGCCATCCAACTAGGGATGCCCGCTCGGAAGGGACCAGGGGCGAACGGAGAAGGCAGCGCACAAGTCAGACCACGATACCGGCACCATACCCTATACGCCTGTGGAACAGTGCTCCACAACCGTCCTAACACAAACAGTATTGTAGGCGCCAACATTTGTATCTACAGTATTGTAGGCACCATGGACTCCGATACGACAAAAAGCCCCTACATGCCTCTGGGCATCGATAGTACTATGGGCGCCAGGATTCACCATACCTGGTACACGTGGTAGAGCTCCTCACATACCAATAGTATTTTGTAGGTACCAACATCCACCCTTCCTGAAGAAGCCAACGCAACGTCCCATGTGCACCTGACATTCTATAGTGACATCAATAGTATTATGGGCGCTACCATCATCGCTACCCTCGTCGGCGTGGGCAACAAGACTTAGTAACATCCTTACTCTCTCCCTCTCACCTGTAAAGCCATCCCCTTCATCTATAAAAGGGGATGCGCTCCCTCTAACGAAGGAGGTTGACTTCTTCGAGTTCAGATTCACTAGATCGATAGCTCACAACCCCTCAAGCACACGCTTAGACTCCTAGCTCATAGCGGAGTTCTGCGGTCACCCTCGGCCCTTCTGGTCGGACCCGACCAGGCCTCTCGTACACTCCTCCTTTCTCCTTCTCATTTGTAACCCCACTACAGACTTCGAGCACCTGGGCTCAGGAATAAAGTCACCGACCGACCCACACTGGATGTAGGGCACGTTGCCTGAACCAGTATAAATCCTGTGTCATTGAGTGCTAGGCCACCTCCGATCACAACGTACAGCAAAACTATAAATATTCACTAACTGGTCACTTTTTGTACCGACAAATGTTATACTCTTTATACTAAGTACGTTATATGTTGAGCATTGTCTATTGATATTACCCTTATTTGTAGCTATATGTGAGATTTGACTTCCTAGGCTCACATATGGTGTATATCTGGTTTTGTTCTTAAGATCGGGTGCTACAAAGTGGTATGAGTGTAATGCTGACTGTAGGACGCAAGCGTAGTAGAAACTAGACATTTTAAGTTTTAGAAGTTGCTACAAAAAACCCTTGTTCTATAAACCTTGATATTTTCTTCTCTACTATATCTCTACCCTTGCTATTCATCTCTACCTTGGTGCTTATTTTAAAGTATTTGTTCTCGTCTTCACTCCTTGATTTGATATGCTTTTAGAACTATTCCTAACCACCTTCTTGTGTAATCTGAAGATGAGTCTTAGGATTGTTACCCCTAGTACAATGAGGACGATAGTATCGCAAGTTGAGTCAATGATTGAGTTGTGCACATTTAGTGCTTTGTTCAATTGTCATTATGCTTCTGCTTGTTTTGAATCTTTGTAATGATTGCAATGATCTTGTTGGGTGTTCTCACAATTTCATTTAGTTTTTAGGCCTAAGGCATAAGGATTAATGAAATAAGTAGTAGGGTTTTGTTTATCTTCTGTCTTCCATATCCTGTCTTTTCGGAGCAGCTTGTCTTTATCGGCTTATATCCTTGTTTTTGGACTACCAAAAATCATGAGAAAATTCTGGACAATAGTAGACTTCAAAATCTTTCTGTGGCCGTAAGAACCACCCTCATATCGATTTTGGTTAAGGATTTATGAAAATCACAGGATGATGCAACTGCGCTGTCTAAAATCTAGAGTAGTTTCTGTTGTGCACTGTTTTCGACTATCTAAACTGCAGAATTTGGGAAAGTGTTCTATAAGGAAGCTGTGGAGAATTTGATTAGCTTTCCAACGGTATAAGCTACAACTTCATTGGATTAATGGAATGAGAGTTACAGTTGTTTTATTGCCCTGCTGTTTTTCATCCCGCGAGGAAAAATCAAGTTGTTTGTTGTTAGATATGCACATGTGTTCCTTGGGATGTGAGAAGGCCATTATGATAGTCAGCATACCAAGAAGAAGATGCAAGCTACCCTTTTTGTGTCCCCTAGTTGATCTTTTATTATGGGGGTGGCCAAGTTGAAGAACTTTCTTACATTCTAGCGCTTCGTTTGGAAGTATTAGTTATCTCTGGGGTTTGCTCTTCTCTTGTCTCTATGGCCATCAATCCTATCTTGTCATCTCTTGAAGTTACAATTAAGGATGTTATGAACGATTGAGTTCTAATTCATACATATTGAAAGTAGATGGCTGCTGTCAGGAGAAGTGCTTCACATGATGACCGAAGGAATCCTACCAATTCTAATCTACCGCCACCTAATTCTCCATCTATAGAGCAAGCTTTGAAGATGCAGACTCAGTTATTACAGACTATTGCTCAAAGTGTGTTGAACAACCCGCATCAAGCACCACCTATTGACAAGCGTAGTGAATTTATGAAGGGACACCCACCGACATTCTCTCATACAAGCAAACCACTAGAAGCTGATGACTAGCTTAGAGTTGTGGAGCGACAATTGGACATAGCTTAGTGTGACGACCATGAAAAGGTGCTTTATGTTTCTAGTCAACTACAAGGAACCGCCCAACATTGGTGGGAGTCATTTGAGTATGGGAGTCCCAACAATGCTCCTGCTATCACCTGGCAGGAATTCAAGAAGAATTTTAGGTCCTATCATATCCCGTTAGGTGAGGTATAACTTAAGCAAGATGAGTTCCTCAACTTGAAGCAAGGATCTGTGTTAGTGTGTGAGTATCGTAACCGGTTCACTCAATTGTCACGCTATGCTCCAAAAGAGGTGGATAGTGATGCTAAAAAGCAAAAACGCTTTTTCAAAGGACTGAATAATGGTTTGCGACTACAGCTGATGACCGTGGTGTATGCCGACTATCAAACATTGGTGGACAGAGAAATTGTAATTGAGAACAAGCGTCGAGAGATGGAAGAGAAGAAGAGAAAGTGTGACCTTCAATGTTAGTTAAGAAATACTTGTCTCTGTTTTGCTACACAACCAGAATGTCAGTCACACCCTATGAATCTGCTTGGAAGTAATGATCAAGATTAGTATCATCAACCTAATGATGAAGTGCAGCCTTTTAGCTCTCAAGAGCCATGTCTGTCATCTCCCACTATCACCTTGATAACGACAAATACTTCTACTAGTAAGGAAGGTTATGATTATGGTGAGATTGAACTCTATAAGAATGCTTTTTGAAAGGACTGAATGATGGTTTGCAACTACAGCTGATGATCGTGGTGTATGCCGACTATCAAACATTGGTAGAGTTTGAAGGAATTAGGCTTGTGATCAACCAGTCAGTTGTCCCTGTGGAATTAGAGTCTTCACCCGAAGATCGGAGTTGTCTTTTTGCTGATTGCTACTAAGGTTATATTCTTTATACTAAGTACGTTATATATTGAGCATTGCCTATTGATATTACCCTTTTTTGAAGCTATATGTGAGATTTGACTTTCTAGGCTCACATATGGTATGTATCTGATTTTGTTCTTAAGACCAGTTGCTACAGCTAGCTAATCTCCTCGCCCCAAACCTTGTCAGGGCGGTGCATATATGCAGGCGTTGGTCTGCCGGCCCACGGGGAGTATTCGATCAGCTGTTTCGGCATATATGCAGGCATTCACTTCTAGCTAGTTTCCAGTGCATAGGATAGGATCCACTGGCATGGACGGTGCCAGAGTGCTGTACGTGGAAGACAAACCCACCACAGCGAGCCGTTCTAGTTTCTGGAGGCATAAACGTTCGATCGGAACCATATGCATGCATGATGAGTGCGCGGCGCTGGCGCCTTCTAGGGTCTGTTTAGAACGCAGGAATTTCGCAGAAATCAATTCAATTTCACAGAAAAAACACAGAAATAGGAATTTTTACCCGCGTTCCAAACAAGCCCTTATATTAGGACCAAACTAGAGTCGGAAACAATGGATCCATCACCAGCTGCTGATTGGCTGCGTCTGCAGCAAACAAGTCTGGTGGTTGGTGCACCGAGCCACCGATCAATCCGGTCTCTGGGATGGGAAACGATCTCCACACAAGTATCCATGTTGGGCTTGTCGATGGCATGCAAGGGTTTCAGAAAACTAGTTAAATACCCGAGCGTTGCAACGGGTACACATAATATCACGATAACATATGTATGAGCGCGTGTTATACTATATCTAAAATAGATACTGCAATCATGATGTTTTACAAGTTGCAAGACATGAGTATTCACCTTAATCATAACAAGTTTATGTTTTACAATATATTGTACAATTAAGAATCTAATCTTTCAATGTTTCGACTAAGAGAACGTGCTTTGCATGAACACCAAGCTGTAGCTGGTCACCAATCAAAGATAATCCAGGTGATTTTCATGTTCAAGATGCAGCATCTAACTTCTTGCAGCTGAAGCATGCAGATAGTTGAAGCTGTAGTTAGAAGTATCCTGCACATAAGTTGTTAGTTAATTTTTAAAGTTAAAGTACTATTGATATATCTTGAAAAAATATGTATCAACGTGTAATGCATTACCTCTTTCATAGAGTTAGAACCTCTTTATATATAATATTCTTTATGAATATATCCTTTGACGATCTCTTCTTCTCCTTCCCTTTTCCTTTTCCCGTGTTCACGTCCTTCTCAGCAGCCGGCACAGCCAAGATCCTAATGTTCGATCTTGATGTAGCTCTTGATAGCGCCACATATAATTGGCCATGCGAAAACACTGGTTCCAGCAAGTATACCCCGACATTAGGGATAGTCTGCCCCTGTGCCTTGTTAACAGTCATTGCGAAGCTGAGCCGAATAGGGAATTGCTTTCGCTTAAATTGGAAAGGGAGCATCTCATCGTCCAACGGGCATAAGGGTATTCGAGGCAGAAAAACCTGCTTTTCCAGCGTGCTGTCCCAACACAATTTCTGCGCCTATGGTATTCTTTTGGATCTCCTGTATGATAAGTTTGGTACCATTACAAAGTCCGTTCGCAGGGTCAATGTTCCTAAGCAATATGACCGGATAACCAATCTTCAGCTTCAACATATGTGGAGGTAGACCATTGGGTGTCAAAGTGTTAAGGAATTCCTCAGGGTAGTAGTTCTACGGATCATCCACCGCACAGTCAAAGCTATGGTACACCATCTCATCCCCGTGGAAATGACCTATCATATTCATATTTTAATCATATCAACACATTCGTTCCGCGTAGATAATATCGCTCGAGGGGTGATATAATCTTTGCTTGACATATTTGCATTGAGGTTAGGGAATATGCAATCAATTAGAGTATCAAGATCACTATCTTGCCCGGTGTGCGGAACACATATATCATGAGGAAGACAGATTTCATCATCAACAGTCGCCTCCTCAGAACCTCCACCGACGCGCAACAAGTATTCTGCAAACCACGGGTCGCTCTTTGCCCTCATGTTGTGCACCAGTTTTAGATGCCGCATGGAATCCCAAAGGTACGACATCCGCAGCGAGCCACCAACTACCTAAGCCCTTGACCCTCTCCGAACAATGGGAAGAACCTGTCTGAAATCTCCACCGAACACCACAATCTTCCCCCCACACAGCAACTCTGATCGGTCCATTATATCACAAAGGTTGTTGTCTAGTGCCTCAACACCTTGCCTCTTTATCATTGTCACCTCATCCCAAATAATAAGGGATGCGGTCCGAAGCAGCTTGGCAGTACCACTCTATTTCGTGAAGGTGCAAAAGGCCCCATTATCAATGGTGAGGGGAATCTTGAAGCGCGAGTGGGTGGTTATGCCAAAAGGCATTAGTGAGGCCGCAACACCAGATGTAGTCGTTGCCACTGCAATCTTTTTCTGACTACGTATAGTAGCGAGAAGTGCTCTGGACAGATAAGTCTTTCTAGTCCCGCCAGGACCATCCACAAAGAAGAGACCCCCGTCCTTGGTATCAATCGAGGACATGATCTCATCGTATGCAGCCCGCTGCTCCTTGTTAAGGGTGTCTGACAGAGCCACATCATCCTCGTTAACCTCAAGGCTAGCCTCCTCAAAAATCTCTCTAGGAATATCACGAGAGGCATCATATGTGTCGTCGATATCAGGAAATGGATACATCTTTATATCCTTCTGCATTGATTGTATCAATTTTCGAATATCCATGAGGACCATCTGCTCCACCATGAAGGTGGATTGATTATTGCGCCTATAGTCCTCCGATATTGCCTCCTTGTGTTTCTCCCATAGTCCAAACACATCACTGGGCTCATAAAATACCAATATTGTTGCAAAGAGCCTTCGCAGCGCATATGGCATCATCCACCCGGTTGCCGCCGCGAGACTCTCGTTCAGCGTGTTGTCCTCTTCGATTAAGCTTCTTCTTTCTGCAGCTTCACGGATGGTCGGTTATATTAGGACCAAACTAGAGTCAGAAACAATGGATCCATCACCAGCTGCTGATTGGTTGCGTCTACAGCAAACAAGTCTGGTGGTTGGTGCACTGAGCCACCGTTCGATCCGGTCTCTGGGATGGGAAACGATCTCCACACAAGTATCCATGTTGGGCTTGTCGATGGCATGCAAGGGTTTCAGAAAACTAGTTAAATACCCGAGCGTTGCAACGGGTACACATAATATCACGATAACATATGTATGAGCGCGTGTTATACTATATCTAAAATAGATACTGCAATCATGATGTTTTACAAGTTGCAAGACATGAGTATTCACCTTAATCATAACAAGTTTATGTTTTACAATATATTGTACAATTAAGAATCTAATCTTTCAATGTTTCGACTAAGAGAACGTGCTTTGCATGAACACCAAGCTGTAGCTGGTCACCAATCAAAGATAATCCAGGTGATTTTCATGTTCAAGATGCAGCATCTAACTTCTTGCAGCTGAAGCATGCAGATAGTTGAAGCTGTAGTTAGAAGTATCCTGCACATAAGTTGTTAGTTAATTTTTAAAGTTAAAGTACTATTGATATATCTTGAAAAAATATGTATCAACGTGTAATGCATTACCTCTTTCATAGAGTTAGAACCTCTTTATATATAATATTCTTTATGAATATATCCTTTGACGATCTCTTCTTCTCCTTCCCTTTTCCTTTTCCCGTGTTCACGTCCTTCTCAGCAGCCGGCACAGCCAAGATCCTAATGTTCGATCTTGATGTAGCTCTTGATAGCGCCACATATAATTGGCCATGCGAAAACACTGGTTCCAGCAAGTATACCCCGACATTAGGGATAGTCTGCCCCTGTGCCTTGTTAACAGTCATTGCGAAGCTGAGCCGAATAGGGAATTGCTTTCGCTTAAATTGGAAAGGGAGCATCTCATCGTCCAACGGGCATAAGGGTATTCGAGGCAGAAAAACCTGCTTTTCCAGCGTGCTGTCCCAACACAATTTCTGCGCCTATGGTATTCTTTTGGATCTCCTGTATGATAAGTTTGGTACCATTACAAAGTCCGTTCGCAGGGTCAATGTTCCTAAGCAATATGACCGGATAACCAATCTTCAGCTTCAACATATGTGGAGGTAGACCATTGGGTGTCAAAGTGTTAAGGAATTCCTCAGGGTAGTAGTTCTACGGATCATCCACCGCACAGTCAAAGCTATGGTACACCATCTCATCCCCGTGGAAATGACCTATCATATTCATATTTTAATCATATCAACACATTCGTTCCGCGTAGATAATATCGCTCGAGGGGTGATATAATCTTTGCTTGACATATTTGCATTGAGGTTAGGGAATATGCAATCAATTAGAGTATCAAGATCACTATCTTGCCCGGTGTGCGGAACACATATATCATGAGGAAGACAGATTTCATCATCAACAGTCGCCTCCTCAGAACCTCCACCGACGCGCAACAAGTATTCTGCAAACCACGGGTCGCTCTTTGCCCTCATGTTGTGCACCAGTTTTAGATGCCGCATGGAATCCCAAAGGTACGACATCCGCAGCGAGCCACCAACTACCTAAGCCCTTGACCCTCTCCGAACAATGGGAAGAACCTGTCTGAAATCTCCACCGAACACCACAATCTTCCCCCCACACAGCAACTCTGATCGGTCCATTATATCACAAAGGTTGTTGTCTAGTGCCTCAACACCTTGCCTCTTTATCATTGTCACCTCATCCCAAATAATAAGGGATGCGGTCCGAAGCAGCTTGGCAGTACCACTCTATTTCGTGAAGGTGCAAAAGGCCCCATTATCAATGGTGAGGGGAATCTTGAAGCGCGAGTGGGTGGTTATGCCAAAAGGCATTAGTGAGGCCGCAACACCAGATGTAGTCGTTGCCACTGCAATCTTTTTCTGACTACGTATAGTAGCGAGAAGTGCTCTGGACAGATAAGTCTTTCTAGTCCCGCCAGGACCATCCACAAAGAAGAGACCCCCGTCCTTGGTATCAATCGAGGACATGATCTCATCGTATGCAGCCCGCTGCTCCTTGTTAAGGGTGTCTGACAGAGCCACATCATCCTCGTTAACCTCAAGGCTAGCCTCCTCAAAAATCTCTCTAGGAATATCACGAGAGGCATCATATGTGTCGTCGATATCAGGAAATGGATACATCTTTATATCCTTCTGCATTGATTGTATCAATTTTCGAATATCCATGAGGACCATCTGCTCCACCATGAAGGTGGATTGATTATTGCGCCTATAGTCCTCCGATATTGCCTCCTTGTGTTTCTCCCATAGTCCAAACACATCACTGGGCTCATAAAATACCAATATTGTTGCAAAGAGCCTTCGCAGCGCATATGGCATCATCCACCCGGTTGCCGCCGCGAGACTCTCGTTCAGCGTGTTGTCCTCTTCGATTAAGCTTCTTCTTTCTGCAGCTTCACGGATGGTCGGTTATATTAGGACCAAACTAGAGTCAGAAACAATGGATCCATCACCAGCTGCTGATTGGTTGCGTCTACAGCAAACAAGTCTGGTGGTTGGTGCACTGAGCCACCGTTCGATCCGGTCTCTGGGATGGGAAACGATCTCCACACAAGTATCCATGTTGGGCTTGTCGATGGCATGCAAGGGTTTCAGAAAATGTTTCGATCGATTCCTTGGTCCGTCCTTCTCGTCTCTTGGCTTCTTTGGAAAGAAAGAAACAACCACAATCCTGTCCGTGTCTTCCAAAGGAATTCCACTACTGTGCCACCAGCTCTATGGGAGTCATCCAATGCATTTATACAACTTTTGCTAATTCCACTAAGAAATGGTAGATTCTGAAAGATAACATAACAGGATTGACTCTCAAGTCAGTGTCAGCTACACGATGGGAGAGTCATGTTGAAAGTGTTAAAGCTATCAGATTTCAATGCGCCGACATTCAAGAGGCTCTACTTCAGGTATTTGGCATTGACATATTAATAACTATACATTTTCTTTGGCTCTCCTCAAAATTTAATTTATCTTTTTTTCTTCTTAATTTCAGGTATCCGATGTTGATAATGATTTAAAAACTAGCAGTGAGGCTAAATGTTTGGCAAATAATGAACTTGGAGAATTTGAATTTATAGTGGCAATAGTTATTTGGTATGAGGTATTGTATGCTGTTAATTTAGTAAGCAAGCACTTGCAAGCAAAGGATATGCTTATTGATGTTGCTATTGAGAAGGTGCAAGGGCTAATTTCTTCTTCCAAGGGTACAGAGAAACTAGCTTCTTAGAAGCATTGGAGGCAGCCAAAGGAGTTGCACTTGAGCTAGATATCGGCACAACATTTCGTAAAAAGCGAGAAATTAAAAGAAAGAGACAATTTGATGAGAATCCAGATGACACAAATGTTGCCACATAGTCTCCAGAGGAATTATTTAGAACCACCTGTTTTATACCTATTGTTGACCAAGCTATTGCCTCGCTTACAAGAAGATTTGAACAATATCAGGAGTACCAAAAGAATTTTGGTTTCTTATTTACTTCCGACTCATTGCAGTCATTGGATAGTAACAACTTGAAATCTTCTTGTGACAATCTTAAAGCAGTCCTTAAAAGAGATGGAAAATCTGATATTGATGCTAATGGACTATATAGAGAGTTGAGATTTCTTTAGGATTTCATTCCAAGAGAAAATATGGGTCCACTTGAAATCCTTAAGTTTCTAAAGCGGCATGATTGTTTTCCCAATGCAGCTATTGCATATAGAATTTTATTGACCATTCCTGTGACTGTTGCTTCAGCGGAGCGGAGCTTTTCTAAGTTGAAGCTATTGAAGTCATACTTGCGTTCTACAATGACACAAGAAAGACTTAATAGTTTGGCTACGATAGCATTTGAGAGTGGATTGCTCGAGAAGATTAACTATGAGCATATTATTGAAGATTTTATTTCAAAGAACACTAAGAGAATGATGTTATTCAAGTAAAGATTAGTTCAAAAGGTACTATTCTTGATATATCACATTTGCTCTACAGTATATACATTATTTTGGCTATATTTGGAACTTTGATTCAGGCCTCACTTAGAGCTTCAAACAGGGCCTGTAAATCTGACGGCACGGCCCTGAGCTAGTCTCCTCGCCCCAAACCTTGTCAGGGCGGTGCATATATGCAGGCGTTGGCCTGCCGGCCCGCGGGGAGTATTCGATCAGCTGTTTCCGCATACATGCAGGCGTTCTCTTCTAGCTAGTTTCCAGTGCATAGGACAGGATCCACTGGCATGGACGGTGCCAGAGTGCTGTACGTGGAAGACAAACCCACCACAGCGAGGCGTTCTAGTTTCTGGAGGCATAAACCTTCGATCGGAACCATATGCATGCATGATGAGTGCGCGGCGCTGGCGCCTTTTAGGGTCTGTTTAGAACGTAGGAATTTCGTAGGAATCAATTCAATTTCACAGAAAAAATATAAAAACAGGAATTTTTTCCCGCGTTCTAAACAAGCCCTTATACTAGGACCAAACTAGAGTCAGAAACAATGGATCCATCACCAGCTGCTGATTGGTTGCGTCTACAGCAAACAAGTCTGGTGGTTGGTGCACTGAGCCACCGTTCGATCCGGTCTCTGGGATGGGAAACGATCTCCACACAAGTATCCATGTTAGGCTTGTCGATAGCATGCAAGGGTTTCAGAAAATGTTTCGATCGATTCCATGGTCCGTCCTTCTCGTCTCTTGGCTTCTTTGGAAAGAAAGAAACAACCACAACCCTGTCCGTGTCTTCCAAAGGAATTCCACTACTGTGCCACCAGCTCTATGGGAGTCATCCTCCAAGAGGCTTACCGATTACTGGATTGCGGCCGGTTACATTGCGGTTTCCTACGAACCTAGTGAAAATTAATAAAGTTCGACCAGGACAAATCTTGCATTGATAATTTTTTTAGTGACAAAGAGAGCAATAATCTTTGGTGAACATCGAGTCAAAGTTAAGTACATTTGATCCCTCAGTATCAAAGAAACTAACCGAGGGAATACTGCGTCTCCGTGTCAAAAGCATGGTCGCTAAATTTTTTCTTATGGAACAACTTATTATATAATTATGGACAAGGAGGCCTAGCTTGGACCAGGTATGAATTGACAAAATTGTCGAGAGAATATATGAGTTGGAGTGGAGAATATATCTGAGTTGAGAAGTCCCATCGCCACCGCAACAATCCACCGATCACTGCCTCCTAGCTAGTGCTCCTTGTCCCCTCTGTGATCTGGAGTGACGGCAGGATATTTGTTGCTCCTAGCCTCGTACATACATGTAACTAGCAATCATGCATGTGTACGACGACGTGTAAGTGTAAGAATGCATGTATGATGTATCTAAAGGTCAGTTAACATTATATTATGTTATTACCCCATTTGCTGTAAATTAATTTGTTTGACCAAATTTATATAAAACTATATTAAAATATATTTAATATCAAATCAAATTAATATATATCATATTGTATATTTCTACTGAATTTGGTTTGATGTTGTAGGTGTTTATGTATTTTCTATAAACTTGATCAAAACTAGAGAAGTCTAACTTAGAACAAAAGTTTACAACGAGCTTATTAAGATATACTCCCTCAAAATACAGTGCATTGCGACTTCTAAAATTTATATTGAAATATAATGTATTATATGTAGTGTCCATGCTCAGATTGGCAAAGTTTGTCATAAAAAAGGACACTATAATTTTTTTTTTGATGAAACAGGATGGGTAAGACCCATACTGGAATTTTATTAATTTAAACAACTAGTTTCAACAGTACAATCAGGATACACAGAAGGAAAGAAAGAAAATTGCAAGAATTACAAGAGAAACTTTTTAATGGGTTTAAATACGCCATTTGAGTGTTCTCTTGAGTTTTCAAAAAACTTTTGGAATGCATTATATTAAGAACCGAGAGAGTACTCTTTTATTTAAATGTCACATCTACCCGCAATCAAATGACTGATCACTCGACATGATCCTAGGACAATGCATATATGTAGGCTTTTTTCTGATTTCTTATACGGCATAAGAACACATTATCGTTCCATTGACCTCCAGCTGCCGTGACCCTGACCACCACCACACTACTCCACTAGGATTGAGATCCTCTAACCACCACCACACTACAAATAAAGCTTCGATGTCTCTATCTCTGTCCCCGCTCCATCTAATTCATGGATTCGCGAAGGCATAGACTGGGCTGATCGCTACTGTAGTTTAATAAATATAGATGTTTACATATATGTCCGTGCAGTACGCTTATAGTCATAAGCAGTTAATAAGCATGTATCTTCTATATTTCTTATAAAGCTAAGACTCACTACAAGTCTATATCAACATGCAAGTCATCTGTATCATCACTTACTAGCTATCAACATCGTCTCCCACTAATATATAGGAGAATTAATTTCATCACACTAACTTCTAACCTCTTAATTGCAAGCTATCCACATTATCTCTAGTTAATTCAAGTTCAAATTATTTGTAGTCGCGCAGTAGTGTACAGGTATATATATATATATATATATAGACACACACACACACAACTACCTTCAAAAGGCAGCGCTGACAAATTAACCTGGATTGATGAAGTCATAGCAAGTATCTTGCTATCCACGAGCACGTGAACGTGGCCACGCTAAAAAAAAACAACACTGGGTCGTGCCCGCCAGGTCTAGCGCAACATCATGGATGGGGGAAACGATCCCCCACAGTTCGCTCGGGCTGGCCAGAACATCGCCGCTGCGGCGATGCTTCCGCGCGGCCTTTCAGAGCCTGTCGACCCCCAAGAGCAGGCGATCCACGGAATCTCCAGGCGCTGGTGGAAACCCCCACCGTTCAACAGGCGGAAAGCTCCGCGTCGTAACACCGACTCGCGGCCTCTCTCCCCACCAGGGGAATGGGGCCGCACCAGTCGAATCGCTCCATCCGCTCACTGCTATAGCCACCAGGCGCGGAACAAGAGGCTGCAGCTGCACCACGGCTTAACCCAGCGCCCGCTCCACACCGACCTCCTGTGCGCGAACGCCTCGGGCTGAATCGAGACGCTCGCAGCGTCATCAACAACCGGCGTCAGGCCTAGCATGATGATGACGTCCATCGAGGGGTGGTGAGAGCAGGCGACACGAGCCCCGGCCAGACCATTGAGGGGAGCAGAGAATCGCACCCCAGGCATGGTCGCCGACCGGACGACCGGAGTCCCAGCCCGGATGGCCCGGGACCACGGGCCTTTGGCCATTGCTTCTAGAGAGCGCCGTTCCCACAGCGCTTCCGACCGCCTACCAACATTGCCAAATACACCGGGGAGACAAATCCCGGTATATGGCTCGAAGACTTCCGTCTCGCCTGCCAAGCCGGAGGAGTGAATGATGACCACTTCATCATTCAATACATCCCATCTACGTGGGGGAGCATGTTCGAGCATGGCTCGAATTCCTCCCGCATGATAGCATCTGCGACTGGGCGGATCTCAAGAGGATCTTCATCGAGAATTTCCAGGGGACATATGTCCATCCTAGGAATTCCTAGGACCTCAAGAGCTACCAGTAGGAGCCCAATGAGTCTTGGCGGGATTACATCCATAGGTTCTCAAAACGATGCAACTCCCTCCCTGATGTCATCGACGCAGACATCATCAGCGCGTTCCTCTCCAGGACAACCTATGAGTCCTTGATCCACAAGCTTGGCTGTCTGAAGCCTCGGACTACCCACAACCTGCTCGATGTCGCCACGAACCACGCCTCCAGCGAGGAGGCGGTCGGAGTAGTCTTCAGTGGAGGCTGGGACAAGGGCAAGGCCAAGCACGAGGACCAAGACAAAGGCCCCTCCATGCAGAGGGACAAAAAGAACAAGAAGGATCGGCATCGACCGGCCAACTCCGCGTTGGTAGCCACAGCTGATAGCGCAGGCAAGCATCCCCTACAGGCCCTACCTGACCACATCGACAAGCTCATGGAGAGCCTGTACACCAACCATGACAACCCCATCAAGCACCACTACAAGGACTGCGAACTCCTCAAGCGCTTTCTGCGACAAGCCGGCGGGCCGAAAGAGGGAAAGGGCAAGGACGCAGCAGCGAAGAAAGGAGGCACGACGGGCAAGGATGGGGACGCCTTTCCTGATCCCGAGGAATGCCTCATGATCTTCGGGGGATCTGATGATATCTACTCCAAGCGCTAGCACAAAGTGTGCTACAGAGAGGCATGCGTCGCTGAGACGGTGGTCCCCTCCTTCCTTAGCTGGTCGGAATCTCTTATCACTTTTGATCAGAAGGACTATCCTTCCCATGTTGCCAGACCAGGTCGCTACCCACTCATTGTCGATCCCATTGTCCACAAGAAGTGCCTCACCAAGGTGCTGATGGACGGAGGCAGCGGCCTCAACATCCTCTACGTTGACACCCTCAACACCATGCGCATCCCCCGGTCGGAGCTCTGCCCAGTGAGCTCTCCTTTCCATGGCGTGATCCCAGGAACGCAGGCATACCGCTCGGGCAGATCGACCTGTCTATCACGTTTAGCGACCGAGCCAACTTCCGCTCTGAGGTCCTCACCTTCGAAGTGGTGGACTTTCTAGGGTCCTACCATGCCAGGCCATGCTATGCCAAGTTCATGGCGATCCGCAACTACACCTACCTCAAGCTGAAGATGCCAAGACCGAATGGCGTCATCACTATGGGGAGCATCTTTTCACATGCCTACATGTGTGACCGCGAGCATTACAAGCTTGCCACTACTATCATCAACTTAGCCGAGCTCCCTTGGCTCAGAGAATCAGCGACCACGACGGTCCCGGACTACAACAAGCCAACCTCCTCGACTGCCTTCCAACCACTCAAGAAAACTAAGGAGGCGGGGATCAACCCTACCGACCCAACCAAGATGGTGCGGATCGGGACCCAGCTCCTGGCCAAATAGGAATGCGGGCTCGCCAACTTTCTATGCGCCAACCACGACGTCTTCGCATGGAAACCTTCTCACATGCTAGGCAAACCACGGGAGGTCGCTGAGAATGCATTACGCCTCGTCCCGGGCTCAAAGCCCGCCAAGCAACGCCTGCGTCGCTTTGACGATGAGAGGCGCAGGGCCATAGGCGAGGAGGTCGCCAAACTCTTGGCAGCCGGATTCATCAAAGAGGTATACCACTCCGATTGGCTTGCCAATCCTGTTCTTATTAAAAAGAAGACCGGGAAATGGAGAATGTGCATTGATTATACCGGCCTCAACAAGGAGTGCCCAAAGGACTATTTTCCTTTGCCACGCATACACCAGATAGTCGACTCCACCTCAGGATGCGAAATCCTCTCCTTTCTGGATGCCTACTCAGGCTATCACCAGATCACGATGAAAAAGTCCGACCAGCTCGCAACTTCATTCATCACCCTGTATGGTTCATACTGATACGTAACCAAGCCTTTCGGTCTGAAGAATGCTGGCATCACCTATCAACAGTGCATGCAGCAATGCTTCGCCGATCACATCGACCCGCTCGACCAGCCTGACCAAGTTGAGCGGCCAAAACCAACAATCGTCGTCTATGTTGATGACATAGTGGTCAAAACGGCTCAAGCCTATGACCTGATCACAAACTTGGCCACGACATTCATGAACCTCCGAAGATTCAACATCAAATTGAATCCCAAAAAGTGTGTTTTCAGAGTTCCGAAGGGGAAGCTACTTGGATACACTGTGTCCGAACGCGGTATCGAGGCTAACCCCAAAAAAATCACGGCCATCTCCAACATGGGCTCTATACGCAACGTCAAGGGCATACAAAGGCTCACCGGTTGCTTGGCCACCCTGAGCCGGTTCATCTCCCGGCTAGGCGAGCGAGAGATGCCTCTCTACAAGCTTCTCGAAAAGATGGATGCTTTCATCTGGACTGAGGAAGCACAACAGGCCTTGGAGAGCCTCAAAGCGTCACTGACGTCGGCCCCAATCCTCATCGCTCCCGAACGGGGAGAACCCCTCCTCCTCCACATCACGGCAAGTAGCCACGTGGTGAGCGCCGCCCTAGTCATCAAAAGGGAGGAGCCAAGACACCACCTTAAGGTCCAACGACCTGTATACTTCATTGGGGAAGTACTCACCGACCCCAAGGTTCGGTACCCCCAGGTGCAGAAACTTCTATACGCCATGCTGATGACAACCCAGAAGCTCCTACACTACTTCACCGACCATGAAGTCTCGGTCGTCACTTCATACCCGCTGGGAGACATCATCCGCAACTGCGATGCCGTGGGACAAATCTCCAAGTGGGCGCTCAAGCTAATGGGCCATGACATCAGGTATATCCCCCGCATCACTATTAAGTCTTAGGCTCTCATGGACTTTCTCGCCAAATGGACAGAGGTCTAGCTCCTGATCCCAGACGTCACCCATGAGTACTAGATGATGTACTTCGACGGGTCCGTAATGGTGCTCGGCTCAGGGGCTAGAGTGGTTCTGATCTCCCCGGATAGGAGCAGGCTCCACTACATGATCCGCCTCCATTTTTCAGCCTCAAACAACACCGCGGAATATGAGGCCCTCATCAATGGGCTGCGCATCGCCATCGAGCTCGGCGCCACGCGGCTGTACGTCCGCGGTGACTTGGAGTTGGTCATCAACCAAGTCATGAAGGAGTCCTCCTATAAAAGCCCCTTCATGGCAGCATACTGCCAAGAGGTGCGCAAGCTCGAGGACAAATTCTAGGGGATCGAGCTGCATCATGTCCCTTGAAAGGACAATGATGCCACCAATTTTCTCACAAAATTGACTGCTAGGCGGGTTTTGTCTCTGGACAGGGTCTTCATCAACGGCCTTCACGAACTGTCTGCCCGCATCCTAGAAGGTCCGACCCAGACACACTCCAATACCAACCTGGTGCATGGGGGCTCTGACCCCAATGCCTCCATAATGACATTGTCCGTCGACGTCGCCGTGGTGGCACTCGATCCAACCGACTGGAGAGCGCCGCTACTCGTCTACCTCCTCGAGGAGATCCTCCCACCCAAAAGGACCAAAGCGCGATGGATCGCTCGACGCGCCAAGACGTCCGTCGTATTCGGTAATGAGCTCTGCAAGCAAAGTCCGTCGGGAGTACTCCTGAAGTGCATCTCTATCGACCAAGGAAAATAGCTCCTCCTCGCGGTCCATGCCAGAATCTACGGACATCACGCGGCCCCGAGGTCGTTGGTTAGAAAAAACCTTTTGACAAGGCTTTTACTAGCCCACGGCGCTATGAGATGCAGAGGAGGTAGCCCACAGGTGTGAAGGATGCCAGTTCTACACTCGGCAAACTCATTTGCCGGCGCAGGAGCATCAAACCATCCCCATCACCTAGCCATTCGTGGTCTAGGGCCTCAACATGGTAGGACCCCTCAAAAAGGGCCCGGGCGGCTTCACACACCTACTTGTAGCGGTCGAGAAATTCACCAAGTGGATAGAGGTGAAGCCCATCACCAACATTCGCTCGGAAGAGGCGGTCAAGTTCTTCCTCGACATCATCTACCGTTTCGGTGTCCCTAACTGTATCATCACTAACTATGGAACTAACTACACCGGGAAGAAGTTCCTAGACTTCTGTGATGGATACGGCATCAGGATCGACTGGGCCTCAGTCGGACATCCATGTACAAATGGTTAGGTCGAGCAGGCTAATGGCATGGCCCTCCAAGGACTCAAGCCATGCATCTTCGACCGACTCAATAAGTATGCTAGGCGATGGGTCATAGAGGTCCCAGCGATCCTCTGGTGCCTGAGAATGACACCGAACCGATCCATAGGGTTCACACCCATCTTCCTGGCCTACGGAGCTAAAGCGGTGCTGCCCTCGAACCTCGACCACGGTGCCCCAAGAGTGAAGGCCTTCGACTGCAAACGAGCCACAGAGGCTCAGTAAGACACGGTCGACCTACTCGAGGAGGCTCGTGAGACGACCGTCATCTGCTCCGCTCGCTACCAGCAAACTCTCCGCATGTACCATAAAAGGAAAATCAGAGTGAGTGTCCTCGAGGTCGGAGACCACATGCTCCGAAGAACCCAATCAACCAAGGACAAACACAAACTCTCTCCGCCATGGGAAGGACCCTATACGGTGACCGAGGTGATTCGACCAGGCACCTACCAACTGAAGGATGACAACGGCGATGTTCTCACCAACACTTGGAACATCGAACAGTTATGTCGTTTCTTCTCATAAAAATTCGGTCTTACCGCTTTCTTTTATTCAACGTTTGCTCCTACAAGCACCCCGGCCCGAACACTTTCGGCCTGGATCACTCGGGGGCTCCACGGGGGTATGATACCACCTCTCTTTTACTATCATATGGTAAATACTTTTTACTCGAATGAAAGGGTAGTCCATTCCATTAATTACCCTATGTAACTTTGTTTTAAACTCCAAACCGATCACACCTGACCACGACCTACGGTTACGAGCGGCTAAGCCTCGCGGGCCATTCCCGGGTTCTTAAGGTTGCAACCTATAGGTCAAACGGGCAGGTGCGTAAAAGAAAGGATAAAAAATAGAGCTATGCTAGGGTAAAAACTAAGAAAAGATGGGACAAGCTTTCCCTTACGAATTGGTTCATCACAAAACAAAATTGATGTATTCATGAATACAAATTGTTCACACGGGGGCTTCCCCATGAACTTATCATTTACATATGCTGATTACTTCTACTCTAAATACTACTGTGGCTGCCCGGTGACATCGGCTGACGGCGCGACCGACGAGGATAAGGGTTGGTCGCTCTCCGGTAGGACAACGTTCGGCTCGGTCGGAGGAGGGACGATGCCCGCTTCTGACCCGGCCTCCACTCCATCCGCAGGCTGGGTGACATCTTCTTGACGCATGCCTTCAGCCATGCTCGCATGGTGAGCCCCCATCACCCACTACATAGAGACATTCTCGACCACCATCTGTGAGCATGGCATCAAGCTCTCCCCGAGCGCATGGATGGCTTCTGTGCTCTAGCCATCGGCGTACCCGCTGTAGATGACAGCGAAGTCTAGGTCCGGGTGGTGCGTCGCCACTGAGGTCAGCACCCCCGACGTCCCATAGAACATCCCATCGGTGATGAGCGCCCGAACCTCATTCGGGACCTCCGCCAGCTGGACTGCGGGTGGGCTGGTGCTCGGTGCTGACCCGAACACCTCTGAAACGATGACCTAGGTGATGTTGTGGATCTGGTTGAGCTCCCCCTCGAGAGCATGTCGCTCTTCAAGGGACTTGGCCAGCGCCTCCGAGCTCCGACCGATCACCGCCTTGGCCATCTCCAGCTCTTGTTCCAGGGATCCAAGTTTGCCGCCCAGTTCTAGAAAAAGGATGACAAGTTCAGAAGCAAAGGAAGGGAAAAACTAAGGCATCAACCAAAGGCGAAACAGATACATACTGAGGCAGGTGCCTTCGAGGATGGAGAGCCCTTCCTCTTGCTACATGACCTTCTCGAGCAGTCGAGCGTTTGACTCCTCCAGCCCAAGCACCCACCCCCAGAGCGCGAGCACTTCCTGGTCCACCTCCGACCGAGCCTTCCGCTCTATCTCCAGAGTCTCCAAAGACTCCTAGAGCCCCGCCTTGATCTCCACCAACCGAACCTTTGCTGCCTCGGTCTCCGACAGTTGGACCATCACCGCCGCAAGTCCCCGCTCAACAGCGGTCGCCCGTTCTGCAGCGAGAAGCTCCGCCACCCGTGCTCCTAGCGCCTCGGCCGCCCGATCTTGTGATTCGTGGCAGGCGGATTCCAGCTGACACTCAAGCTCAGTGACCCACCACATCATCACGGCTTCCCGCTCCATCCGACCATGCTCCTCCCAGAGGAAACGGGACTTGCGGATCGACGTCGCCTCCAACTCCTGTAAAGCAAGAGGCAGGCATGTTGAAACAAGCAATAGAAGACCAAGGAGTCAAAGGACAAAATGCTAAAAAAAGCAGAAGGCTTACCTCGGCGATGCATGGTAGGTCAACTGAAACCGCCTAATGGACGAGCTCCACCCGCTCCAAGGCCTCCTTGAGCTTCGCCTTGGCTTGGGCGAGGTCGGACTCCATCGATAGTCTGCTCTCCTCCAGGAAGTGCTAGAGAGCCACCTCCTCCCTGTCGCGAAGGACTAACCGAACCTTCCTCGGGTCACTGGGGCAGGGCCACACTAGCTCGCGAACCGCCCCAACCTACTGGAAGGTCCAGCCACTGCAGCATCATGCGACGACCAGACCACCACAAGCTCCTGCGATGGCGGGAGGGATGGTGGCTCCACCCTGGAGCTTGCCTCGCCGGAGCAAGGGATCTCCTCTATCTCGACTCCACGGCTCGCCGGCGGATGTTCTCCCTCCGGCCTAGCCGTGTCTCCTCCCGACACCTCTAGCTCCGACCAGGAGGGCGAGCCGTGCATCCGTCCGCCGGGCGAGGCAGGGAGCCTGGTCTCCCTCCTCTCTTCCGCCGTGGCCTGCGCGGGAGGGATCGCGAGGGTCACCTCTGACCCAGCCTCCACCGTCGCTATCGGGATCGCTGCCATCACTGCTGCTGCCGCTGCCGCCAAACCCACGACCGGCCAGGAGGGCGCAACCCCCAGAGGGGAAGGTCGTACCGCCGCCAGCCTGCATTCCCCACCGCTCATCGCGACTCGCTACAGGCTAGGTCACCACTCCCCCTGCATGGGAGGCGGGGCGATGCTCAATCCCGTCAGTATCTGGCCACTATAAAAAAAGTACAGGTCGGTCGCACTAAAAAAACTAAAACTATGAGATCAAAAAGAAACAAAGGATGCATACCTGGATGAAAGCAGTAGGGCCCTAAAGCCCTGAACCACTGGCGACATGCCTGCCAGATGAGGACCACTCGCGGGCCGCGACCCACACCCCCTCACATCGACAAAGGAAGGTGCTGACCCGGTCGGTTCCCGACTGGCCCGCGAGTCTCCCCGCCCGCTGGCTCGTGGCGCGCCCACCGGAGCAGCTAGCGGGGCATCCCCCTGTTGAGCGTCGCACGCACGCACCGACCCCAAAGATGCGGGGGTGCGAGCCCACTCCTTAGACCGGCTGGCCAGCCCCGCCACGCTTGGAGCAGGGGGGCGATGCCTCCGGAGGCCGCGACGACCGCGTCCGCTTCGCCTCTCGCTCAATGGCAGCGTCCAAGCTCGCGGCACGCTTCCTTAATGCAGGAATGTCGCTACACCTCTCCGCATCCCGCCCACCACCGGTAGACACAGTCGCAGGCTCGTGACACTCCACTGAGGTCGCAACGACGTCCCGGTCTCCTTCATCTTCGGAGGTGCTCACGTCAACGCCCAGCTCCCTGGGCTCCTCCGACTCAAGCTCCGCCTCCACGTCGCTCCGATTTTCGCCAGCCTACACCCGTCGGGCGATCTCCATCTCCTTCCCGTGCCTCCTCCGAGCCTTCTCAGCTCTCTTCTTCTTCTTCACGACCGCCACCTCCTTCAGGGCAGCTTGCCGAGCCACGCCCTCCGGCCCCTTCGGAAGATGCGGCCGGGATTTATAACCAGCGAGTCCCTGCGAGACGGATGACTTGAAGTTAAATTATAGGAGAGCAAGATCGAAAGGGACACGAAACAAGGAGAGGAGAACGTACCAGAATTAATAGCTTTAAAATTTTTGAACTAGCCACCATAAGATATTTATGAGCACCACTATCAACAAATATAAAAAGTCAGTACAGATATATAACGACTGACCAGAACTCGATGAAACAGCCTATATACCAACATATAAGGAGAAGTTAAAGATGGGATGTGGTATAGTGATATATATGATTTTTAAAAAAAAATGAAAGTAGTTTGATAAATTCTAAGCTAAAACAATTTTCTATGATTTTTCTTATATTAAACTAGATTTGGGATTTTAAATCGTAAAAATTTTCTAGAAAAAAACATGTAATATTTTTTTTTTTAAATATCTGTAGTCTGAATTACCCCTGAACCACGAAGTCTGATCTACTGTACACTCTTGTAGTTGACGTGACGTGACACAGCTGACGTGATGTTGTTTTACAGTTTTAGAAAAAAAAAACCACATAGAGTATACAAACAAATGATTTTATATAAAAATTTAAACTAAAAGGGGTTGAAATTCTGGTTTTCTAAAGGGGAAATCAGACTATCATAAAAGTTAATAATTAACGGAGTCAAAAAGATAAACACTCGCTCTTCTAGGACCAGACCCAGCCCAGCCCATCCAAGGGTCCAATCAGGCAGCTACTCGCTCGGCTACAGGCCTGCTACACATCTGCTGCCCCCTCCGCCATCCCCCACTAGCGGCAGCAGCGGGAAACCGAACCTAAAATCATTGCCGAAACGGAGGGAAACCAAGAACCCTTCCCTCCGACCCCGGCCACCCTCCCTCCCACACTGATGCCACGCGCCACCAGCCCCGCATTTCACGTCCCCAAGGCCATTCCCCAGTCCTTATCCTCTCGACCCCTTCATCTGCCGGCCTGGTTTCTCCGCTGCGGTGAAGCTGGAAATGGGCGCGGCCACCTCTTCTGCCAGGTCCTCTTTGCTCACTCATGCGTGCTCTTTACATGGATTACTTTCCTCATTTCTCCTGTGCAAAATAATTTCAGTTTCGGGTGTCGATTTGGGTGGGTTAATTTGTCCGCACTGCTTGTTAGTTTAGTTTGTCCTGTGGACTGCAGTGGACGGCCAGTTGTCCAGGAATTTTAGGATTTTTATGCATCCGAGTGTTCTAGTGACACCATTGCCGCTTGGCGTATCATAGTTATGCTATGTGCTTGAGGCAGGGCGGGTCGGGGAGAAAGGGGGGGGGCGTATGCTTGAGGGTCGGCAAGATGAAAGATGATTGCGAATGAAGGTAAAATGATGATTGCTGTTTTCACTACCATAGTGGCATAGTAGTCTCTAAAATTTTAAAGTACCACCGAATGATGCAAAACTATTATTTGGCTAGTGCTGTTCTTAGTACCTTGCCAATATCCATATGTTGATGTCAATACGTCCTTAATATCTTTGTGATTTCGCTGACCAAGCTTCAACATATGGCCTACTTTAGGCTATCCGACAATGGTTTGAGGCCAGTTATGAAGAACTAAACAAAAGTACCCAAAAGTAGTTGCATTTATTATGACAATTCTAAGTCTAGACTCTAGAATGGTCAGTGTTAAACTTGATTCTTGGTGCATCCTTTTTGCTATTTTGCTCAATTTATTAACACCAAACAGAGAAAATCGGAAGTAAAGTAAGATGCAGTGTTGCTTGCATAATGACAACAAGAAAATCTGTGGAGAAGCCAACAAGTTTTGTCCTCTTTATTACAACCAAACATGGCAGAGCCTGTTGTATAGAGACTTATAGCCTTATAGGCGTATAGAGACTTATAACCTTATAGGCAACTTTTGTGGAGCTAAATATGTTGACTGAAAATCTCATTGTGCTAGCCATTATTGATGTACTACAGTGAAATAACTTATGATTGACAAGTGTATGACGCAGACTGGGTGACAACGACCATGGAAATACATCACAAGATAATCATTTGGGATCCAATGATCGAGATAGTGAAGGGCCAATTGATACTCTTGCCGTGCCAAATACAGAACAAACAATAGAGAAAGGAGGAAATGCACAAGCTATCCGCGATTCAGAACAGATGGAAAAGAAGAGAAGGGCTATTGAGCGTATAGTTGCATGGTTCAGTGAAGCTGGGATTCCTTTTAATACTGCTCGTATAGAGTTTTGACTTAATGTTAGAAGCAACTGCACAATGTCGCCCTGGTTTACAGGTACGCTCTCTGGATGAGCTTGATGGCCCGCTTCGGAGGCAACTTTTTGCAATCAATGGCTCCATTGAAGCACTGAAAAAATACTGGATGTCCGAAGGATGCTCTATTCTGGCTTATATAGATCTTGATGATGATGGAAGATGGATGTTAAACTTGGCAGTTGATTGTTCTCATGGTGTGTCATTCCTTCGTTCCATCGAACTACCTTCAGGCAGCTACGACCAAGCATTTGTTTGCCCACTAGTTGATTCTTGTATTGAAGAAATTGGAGAGAAAAATGTGGTGCAATTCATTGGGGACGTTGGTATAGAGAAGACTGGAGCAAATCTGCCTCGAAAGAGACCGAACATATTTTGGACTCAGTGTGCTGCAAGTTCCATTGATTTGATGGTTGAAGACATAGGGCATATTTGTTTAATCAAGAAAACAATCGCTAAAGCAAGATCACTCACAGCTTTTATTTATGCACAGACAAATTTGCTGGACATGACCCGAAAGTTCACCAACCAGCAGGATTTTGGTTCATGTTGGGATAACCTATTACACCACTTGCTGCTTGAACTTGAGGAGCCTTTATGATAAAAGGATTGAATTGAAGACTATGTTTATTTCTAAAGAATGGGAGGACAGCAAGTGGTCAAAGGAAGCAGTGGGCAAGAAATTCTATAATTTAGTAGTGAGCAATGAGTTTTGGCATAATGTGCTATATGCTATAAATAGTTTTGAACCACTAGTGGAGGTTCTGAGGAGGATGGGGAGTGGCAGACCCTCTATGGGATACATATATGGTGAACTTATGAACGCTAAAAAGGAAATTGCCTTTCGCTTTGAAAACAAGGAAGAGCACTATTTGCCAGTATGGCACCATATAGATTTTAGAATAAATTTGTACATGATGAAACCATTGCACTTAGCTGCTTATTATTTGAATCCTTGGTTCTACTATCAAAACAGACATGAAATTGAAAATACAGAAATATTCAGAGATGCACTTTTTGAGTGTGCATGTAAGATGTACCAAGATGAGTCTACACAAGAGAAAATTGTGCATCAATTGAAGCTTTACAGCACTGATTCACAGAGTTTTGGAATGGTTCATGCCTTTAGTACTCGGATGGATGTTCACCCAGGTAACTTTCTTGCAGGACAGAACATCTTGGCATTTTTTTAATTTGTTTGTCAAGGTTCACAGTGTAGTCTTCTTTAGTATGATATACAAGCTAACTCTTGTCCTATATGTAGTTTCCTGGTGGCAATTACATGATGGTACAGCAAAGGAGTTGAGTACTATGGCACTGAGGATACTATGGTTAACCTGTGGCTCACTGGCCTACGAGCCAAGTTGGATTGAAATGGTAACATAGTGATAAGCTAGTCTCAAACATTCAACCATCAGTTCTTCAACTTATCATAATTTCATTTGTGTAACTCAGACATTTTTTAAAAGGCTAATAAGAAATTCTGTTACACTATTCTCTGTTCCTTTTCAGATCCATAAAGAAAAGCCATCTTGGATTAAAATTTTTCAATTTGAGGATTCAATGTTTGTGACCGTCAACAGAAGGATACAAGGGAAAGCTCAAATGAGAGATAGAGATCATGTACTTGCGTACCTTCACCGTGACGACGAACCATTTGAATGGCTGGTGGGCATGTTTCCCTATGAGGCCCAACGACAGGATAATTGGGATTTGCTGATGGCACGAGCGAGAAGCGGAGATGGAGTAGGTCTAGCGAAGCTGGCAAATAAATTATTTATCGAGGCAGAGTATGTGGCATCCGATGAAGAAAGTGATGAAGAAGCACCATGTCAGTCTATCAAAATTAAGACGTTGTCTGGTGCTTCACGCTCAAAACGAGAGAAGAGGCCACGGCTGGTCAAAGGTAATCTGAAAGATGATGAGTCCGAGGGAAGTGATGGAAACATCAGCTACTAATCTCTGGCGATATTCAATGGCCTTGTATGTATCAGCTTAAAAGGATGATGCATTGGTTTGGTATGTTTTTGTGGTCTGTGAACTCCTAGGCGTTGCTGGCTTTAGGAGTTTGGAACTCTGTTACTTTCGTTACTTTCGTTGGGCGATGTTTGTCTGAAATCTGAATGCTTGCAGTTAGATTTGGTTATTGCATTCATGATTATTATGCTTTCGTTAGAAATAGAAATAGTAGCTCCAAACTTCTGAAACGTGAGAATGTATTATAGATTACAGTAGCGAAAATGAAACCACCAGTTTCCAAATTAGAGAAAAGAAGCTTTGGACATGGTTTCATTTGCTAAAAAAGCAAAGTGGGATAGCCAAATTAATCACGGAAGTTTGGTGGGAGGGATGCCTAATTTGGCCCCTGATGTTGCGGTTTGACCAACCCAGTCCTTAAACTATTTATCATCTTTGATGAAAGAAAAAGAGAATAGTCCATATGCTGGCAGCTGGCGTTGACTCTTTTCTTGCTCCTGTGGAGTCAATTTAGAGCCTGGAAAATTTGAAGAATAGTCCTTGAGCTTACATATTCTATATTGAATGGGCATTTGAAGAAAATTTGACCAAAGTTCAAATCTGTCTTGGCCACAAGCTCAATCACCCTTGCACTGTTGCACCATGGGCCCTTGACTAGAGGGAACCCTGTAGCCTTCCCTAGTGGTAGTCGGACCAGCGGCACCTCCATTGCAAAGGGTCCACCCCTAGAAGCACCTGATGTGCTACATTGAACCACAAGAGATTCCCCCAACCGCACATTCTACGAAAGTACAAATCAAATACAAACCCTAGGCAAGATCCACAGCAAACCCACGCTGGGAAATGAGTTTGTGAGCTGAGGCGCATTAGGCGTACCTTGCATCTGGCGTGGGACACAAGTTCAGCGATGGAGGAAGAGGTCGATGACGGTGGATCGGCGGTGGGGGCACGGGACAACGATGTGAACGAGGCCTCCACGCTCCACCGAATGGATTAGGCACGAGAGAGACAAGGACCGTGCAGTTAGTGTTGTTGCTGAGGGTAAGGGCAGCTTCATCTTTTTGCAAGCCGCCTCCCATCTTTGGCATCGTGACCTAGCACACCACACACGCAAAAAAGCCTGTTTTTGGCAAACTTGTAAGATTTCTTCTGTATCCGGTGGTAAATTTGTAAGATTTTTTAGGAGGGTGCTATTTGAATGTGTGCCATCCAAGAGACTAGCCAAAAAATATAAAAGCCCATGGTGCGGCCGCCTAGCAGCGGTCCCTCATGGGCGCAGTTGTGGCCCCAGGGGACGGCCCCCGGCCCTCATCCCTTCAGGCGGCCCCTTCAACATGGGCCGCGTGACACCTTGGTGGCGCATTGGGTGCGACCAATAGTTATGGTGGTGCCCCACGGCTATGGTCCCACCACACTAGTGCAGCGCCCTCATCCATGGCAGCTGGCTCTCCTCCACGATAGTGAGCTCGGGAGCACCAAGGGTGGCGGCAGATCTAGTCGACAGCAGCAACATTCAGTGGCAACATCGTGATGTCGTGGTGTAGCACCCGGTTTTAAGGACAAAACCAGATACATATCATATGTGAGCCCAGAAAGTCTAATCTCACATATAGCTACAAATGAAGGTAATATCATACCTATCAAAGCCCATCTTGCTTCATAAAGGTAACCACTAACAAGCTAGAAAGGTCCTCATATTGAGCTAAAGCCAGAGCCATGTAGCCCTCACAGCTGTACTATAAGTCCCGGATTTTCGCTTATAGATAAGTCCTTAGGGAGAGGAATCTAGAGCACCATAGAAATAACCCAATGCTCTAGCCCCCTTGTTCCATGTCGCTAAAAAGCATCTTTTAATGTTTATTGCATATACCATTAGTGAAGTTACAAGATCATGGCTTTAGTTGAACACTAGCATCATACTACCCAATGCAATAATCCATAGGAATCAATGAATCCAGGATATCAAATAGCTAGGAAAATTACTACAGTTGCCAAGGTTGACACATGCATATGATTAAAATGATATTAAGGTGAATAGGACAACAAGGAAGATCCCATGCTATACTTGCTTTAAACTCAGATCCTTCTTCTAGTCCAAGCCTTCAAAGATCTGCTTCTTGATTTACCACGTATAGCTCAACGACTGGACATGATCATAAAGCACCACACAAGCATCCATGCAATCATACACGAAGCAAACAATAAAACTAAATTAGAACAGTGTACCAAACATAAAATCCAAAGAATAATACGTATTCTGCTAATACGCTTTGGATTACGTGTTTGATAATAAAAAACCTGAGTGGTTCTTTAGCAAAAATATAGGGACGACGGGTTCAAAAATAGAAAAGTAAAGGGACTCTTTAGCAAGATGGCCTATGAAGGGGTATATTCTAATCTAGACCGTGAATCCTAGATCGGACAGCTATCGATGGTTGTGAGGATTTCTCCGGCTAGCATAGTAACTCCGGCAGGGTGGTGGCCATCGCCAGCGATGAGGAGCTCACCTAGGGTCTTTGGAAGCGGGGATCAAGGTGAGCTCACCTAGGGTCTTTGGAAGCAGTGGCCGGCGCCAATGGCGGCGCTAGGCGAGTTCTACACTTCGACAAGATCCCGAGTGGGCAGTGGTATAGCTAGGCGAGCAAGGTGGCTGCTCTAGGGTCAAGGGAGGGCGGCACGAGCTCAGGTCCTTATTTATGGGGGTCCAGGCGTGGGGGACAAGCCATATCCTAGGAAGAGTGGGGTGTGCGGCGACGGGTTCCCAAACAGAGTCCGCTACGGGCACGGCCGGAGGAATGGGAAGGCGCTGACGCACGGGCCGCTTCGTTAGTGGGACAGAGGGAGGAGGAAGACACAGGCTTCGCTGCTGGACCGGGTCGCTGTAGGTCCACACGGGAGAGGGTAGTGTTGGAGCAGGCCGAAGGAGAGGAAAGGCGGCGCGTCCACGCGGTCGACCTGGGCCGACCTGCAGGGCTGCTTGCTTGGGCCTACGCGTGGGAATGGAGTAAGCGAGCCACGTGGTTGGGAGGAAGGGAGCTGGTCTAAAAAGGGAGAGAGGAGAGAGCTGGGCCGTCAGGCCAGAAGAGGAGGGGGAAGCTTTCTCCATTTCTTTTTTTTTCTTTTACTTCAAAACCCTTTTCAAATCCATTCAAAGCAATTTGAATCATTTTTTGAATTTTGTACAAAGCCACACATCTCAATAAATCAATGCAAAGGCATGTATGCTCAACAATGCTGCTACACCCTATAATAAATTTTAATTTAATGAAAAAATATTTATTTTCCTATATTTCATGAGCATAAAAATTCATAATAAAACCATTTTAACTCTATTTAACAAGGAGCAAATTTTAAGGGTGTTACAATTCTACCCCCCCTTAAGATGAATCTCGTCCTCGAGATTCAGACGATGGTGATCAAAGAGATATGGATACTCTGCCTTTGAAAACTTCTTCACTTCCTCGAGTAATCCAATCCTGGAGCATGTGGGTTATGGGCCACCATGCCTCCGCTGCGTCACTTTGATAACCTTACTCAAAGTAACTTGCTTAACTAATTTCCAAGATTTTGACGGGTACTTTAAACAATTCTTTTGTAACTCCAATCACGAGGCCACCTTTCCTATAATACCAATTATCTTTCTTAAAATATCCACCTTCCAATGGAACCTTTTCACTTTCTTGGTCAGAAAGAGAATCTACCACAAATCTTCAAAACATTAATGATTCCGGTTAAGTTGCTCAACTCTCAAACATAATTCTAAGTCCACATAGAACCAACTATAGATGTCTCATATCTCCTTCCCAAGGTGTTTGTTCCTCTACATTGACATCTGAAAACTCACAGTCCACTTTACTATCCTCATAGGACACACCTTCTAATAGGTCATTCTCGTCTTCCTCAGGTGCAGGTTGAATACCCTCATACTCAATTCTTTCTCCTAACAGTGTTGTTAGTAGCACCGAACGTTGAGCATACTTAATTACTCCTTTACAAGCAGATAACCATCCCTTTCTAAAGATAACATCAATGTCCATTGACTCCAAAACTATAAGGTTTGCCTCGAAGTTCTTCCCTTTTATGTTAAGACTAACTTTTGGGCATATGCGGTTTGCCTTCTTTTCTCCTCCTAGAGAGTTAACTATTAGGGGTTTCCTCATTGAAAGCATAGTTATCTTATATTCTTCCACATATTCCCTAGAGATGAATGAATGTGATGCACTGGGGTCAAACAACACCATAGCAGTGTCTAAGCTTACTGCAATCAAACCATAAATGACCTCCTTAGCTCCATGAGTGGTAATCAGATCCACATTGTTCAACCTGCCTTGAATGTAGTTTCACTTTAACTTATTGCCTTGCACCTGCTCCTTATGAACATTCTATTCTGGATCCTGCTGTTGATTCTGGCTTTGATTACTCTCAGCAAACTTCTCAAGATAATCGTTCTTATAGGGTTCAATCTCACCATAATCATAACCTTCCTTTCTAGTAGAAGTATTTGTCGTTATCACGGTGATAGTGGGAGAAGACAGACATGGCTCTCGAGAGCTAAAATGTTGCACTTCATCATTAGGTTGATGATACTGATCTTGATCATTACTTCCAAGTAGATTCATAGGGTGTGACTGATATTCTGGTTGTGTAGCAAAACAGAGACGAGTATTTTCTTAACTGGCGTTGAAGGTCATGCTTTCTCTTCTTCTCTTCCATCTCTCGATGCTTGTTCTTAATTACAATTGCTCTATCCACCAATGTTTGATAGTCGACACCATACACCACGGTCATCAGCTGTAGTTGCAAACCATCATTTAGTCCTTTCAAAAAATGTTTTTGCTTCTTAGCATCACTATCCACCTCTTTTGGAGCATTGCATGACAATTGAGTGAACCAGTTACGATACTCACACACTGACATAGATCCTTGCTTCAAGTTGAGGAACTCTTTTTGCTTAAGTTCTACCTCACCTAACGGGATATGGTAGAACCTAAAATTCTCCTTGAATTCATGCCAAGTGATAGCAGGAGCATTGTTGGGACGCCCACACTCAAATGACTCCCACCAATCTTGGGTAGTTCCTTGCAGTTGACCAGAAGCATAAAGCACCTTTTTATGGTCATCACACAGAGCTATGTCCAATTTTCGCTCCACGACTCTAAGCCTGTCATCAGCTTCTAGTGGTTTGCTTGTATGAGACAAATTCGGTGGGTGTCCCTTCATAAATTCACCATGTTTGTCAATAGGTGGCGCTTCATGTGGGTTGTTCAACACATTTTGAGCAATAGCCTATAATAACTAAGTCTACATCATCAAAGCTTGCTCTATAGATGGGGAATTGGATGGCGGTGGATTTGAATTGGCAGGATTCCTTCGATCATCATACAAAGCACTTCTCCTGGTAGCAACCATCTGTTTTCAACCTATATGAATTAGGACTCAGTCATTCATAGTATTCTTAAATGTAGCTTCAAGAGATGGCAAGATAGGATTGATAGTATGAGAGACAAGACAAGACCCCACCACAGAGATAATCGATGCTTCCAAATGAATAACTAGAACGTATGAAACTTCATCTTGCAAATCCTTCAACTTGGCTACCCCCCTTAAGAAAAAATCAACTAGGGGACACAAAAAGGGTAGCTTGCACCTACTTCCAGTTGAGCTAACTAGTATCAAGACATTCTGACATCCCAATGATACTCTTGTGTATGGACAAGAACAATAAATCTGAAATTCCTTGCAAGCAAAAAAACAACAGCGCAGTAAAACAACTGTAACTCTCATTCTGTTAATCCAATGAAGTTGTAGGTTATACCGTTGGAAAGATTATAAAATTCTCCACAACGTCTATATAGAAGACTTTTTCAAATTCTGTAGTTTTATGTGGTCGAAAATAGTGCACAACATAAACTACTCCGGATTTTAGACAGCGCGGCTGCATCATCTTGTGATTTTCATAACTCCATAACTAAATTAGTTATCAAGGTGATTTTTGTGGTCACAGAAAGATATTGAAGTCTACTATTGTCTAGATTTTGTTATGATTTTTGGTAGTCCAAAGACAAAGATATAAACTGATAAAGATAGGTTGCTCTGAAGGCACGATAGAAAAAATGTAACAACCTGGGTTTTTGGAGAAGCCAAAAATACGAATTTTTTAAAAATTTTCCTACAATGTGTGAAGCATGTAGATGCTAGGGAAAACTAAGAACAATTTATAAATAAATTGTTGCATGCATATAGAATTGCTTGTAGGAGGTTGCTGGAGTTCTTTTGTTGGTTTAGTGTTTTGTGTTGGAAAGCACAAGTCCGTAGCGAATCCTTTTGACTCCTTCTGGAATCTCTCATGAACCCTTGACCTAAATTCTATAATCAACCAACTATCTTTATCAACTCAGCGCCCATGAATTGCCAACCATTGACATGGACCCCGCTACTCCTAGTTGACCTATAGTGGACCCCACTAGGAGGTGTACATGTTGGCGACACATGTATACAATATAGGAACCATGGAAGAAAATAGCTTGGAAATAGAAATAGAAAAGGACAGGAAATAGGAGAATGAAATAGAAAAGTCTTTCGGCCCAAGACAAAGCACCAGCCCAACCAGCCCATCCCCTCCCTCTTTATCCACTGCACAGCCCGCTCACCCCTTCCCTTGGCCCAACCAATGGCAGCAGCCCACTCCGGCCCCAGCTTTCTCCCCTCCGCCCACGCCACAAGACACCTGCTCCTTGGCTCTCTCTCTATCCCCCACCCATCTCAGCAGAGCAGCTGGCCCTGCTCCCTTTGCCCAACCCTAAGCTGCCCCAACTGGCTGCCACTATCACCAGCGCCTCACCTGCCTCCCACTCCACTTCAAGGCCATTCGCGCGTGTACCTCCCTGGGCACGGACGCCGAGGATGGCTGGAGCCTCCTAGAAGCCCTAGCGCGCAGCGCTATAAAACGCCACAACCGGCCGCCCCTCTTCTTCTTCCTCCAAGCCGCCGCCATCCCTCTGCACGCCCCCGCTGTAACAACCCAAAAAAATCCACACACCAAAAATACCAACTGCAAAATTTTTCTTAGAACTCCCATGTGATGATGAGTGTCATGTATAGAAACCCAACCTAAGAGATGCATTAGGTCTAACCCCAACCCAAGTCAATACATAAGCATGGCATGTCATTAGTTAACTGTGTTTATTTAAATTCTAACAAATAAAGTATTGCATACATTGTTAATTCAAAATGTGATTTGGATTTCCATTTGAGTTATGTTATGCTTAATAACTCCAATAAAGTAATAAACCATAAAGTAATTAATACTCAAACCAAAGAATAAAGGTTTAAAGAGAAAAACTAATTCTATTTTTGTATAACAAAACCACACATATTTTTGTTATACAAAATAGCTAAATAAATTCCTAATATTTATATAAGAATGTTGTGGGCCTCATATCTAAAACTCCAATGAATTTGGTGCACCAATTTTGAATTCAAATTCCAAAACCAAATTTGAATTCAAATAATGGAGAAGAAAAACAAAACAGAAAAGGAAAAGAAAGGAGGAAGCCTCGCTGTGGCCTAGGCTCGCTTCGGCTTCACCTACTAGCCAAATTTCACCACACACCATGACCAAATTCCCAACCGCCTGCCAACCCCTTCCCATCTTCCCAGCGCGCGCGTGGCCCACGAGCCGGCCCAGCACGCCGCTCACGCCCACGTGCCCATCCGCTTCCCTTGCTGGCGCTGCCCGCCGGATCCACTTGTCAGCCCTCCTATTCATCTTCCTCGCTCCCACGCTCAACTGCCCACGTGACCAAGGACCGACAGCGGTGGCAGGAGCGGGCCAGGGGGTCACGCCCGGGGCATGGCCTTGCTCCCCCTTGCGCTGCACTCACGCAACCTCACGCCACCGTTGGATGAGATGCACATGCCTCCGATTCCCCCTCAATCTCCAGCCGCTGATCACCGAGCTTCATGGCCGAGCTCGGCTATAAAATCCTCGGCCCCGGGTGCCCTAGAGCTTGTCCCATCGCCCCGCCACCACCTTAGTGGCCGTCCATTGCGCACCCGAGCCAAGAGAGTAGAGGGAGAAGAGGAAGAAGAAGGGGGAGTGCCGAAGCCATGCGACGTCGCCGGTGTTGCCGGAGCAGGAGACGACGCCACGACGCTGCACTGCACTGCGCTGCTTCCGAGCTACATGGCCGCAACCCGCCACTGCATCACCATCCTATCTCCCACGACACCTACGGTGAGCCCCCTGGTTCTCCCCCTGCTCGCCGCCGGACCTCGCTGCTCCGGCCATGGCGCTCCACACCGTGAGCGCGTAGGCCAAGGTCGTCCCTGGCCTCCGGGTACACAAGCATAGCTCACTCACGCGCACACCCACGACCATCTCCTAGCCCCTGGACACCATCGCTGTGCACGCGCTCGCCGCGCTCGCAACGCCGCCATCATGGCGCGGCCACCGCATGCGCATCCGGCCATCTCGCTAGGCTAGGACGTAGCCGTAGAGCATCACCGTGACGTCTAGACAATAGCCATGTAGACCGAAACCCCGTTAGCCAACCACAGTGCTCCGGCCACGAGCACCGGACCTCGGCCGAAGTCCCGCCGTGCACCGCCACTGCTGCGACTCCACCATGGCCAGGATCGTTGGGAGCGCCTGGAGCTTCCTCGACTCGTCCGCCCTGTTCACTAGAGCCACAGGAAGCTCACGCGCCCCGCCAAGCAAGCTCCTAGCCATCATTTCGCCCTGTTCGTGACTCGCCAATGAGCACCGCCACGCCAATCCACCGTTCGCCGTGGCCAGAGCCCTAGGAAGCCCTAGCCGTCGCCCCGACCCCACCGTCGCAGTCGCCATGGCGTGGGGGAGTTTTTCCCCTTCTCAATTGGACACTAGCGCCACCGCGGAGGCTCACCAGCGAGCTCGCCGCTGGCAAGAGCACGCCGGGGACGAAATAGAGGATTTCTTCCTCGCCACCCCGCACACGCCTACACCCGGTGCACATGGACCACGCCTGAGAGAAGAAGGGTGGACTCGGTCCACAGTAGACCTATCTGCGGTCCATGGACCAGCGCGTCTTGGTCTACCGTGAGCCACGCTCACGCCCGCAAGTCGAGGACCATGGCCCAGTGGAGGCCCACGACTACGACATGGCAGCGCCATAGCTTGCCACATGTCTAGGCCGGCCTGGCCTAGACCGACCCAACCCGAAGCCCGCCAGAGCCCGTTTGAGACCCAGTCCGTGTTGATCGTTGACCGGTCAACATTGACAGTTGACCTGGCCCCACATGACAGTGTCACAAAGACTCGGGACCCACATGTCGGTGGGTGACGTCATGCTGACGTCGTGATGACGTCACGCGGGACCCACCTGTCAGTAGCAACACAGCCGAGTTGACGTCATGCTGACGTCACGATGACATCAGCTGCTGACGTCAGTAGCCCTAACCCCACACGTCAGTGACCCTGACCCGTTGACCGTTGACTGATTGACTCGCCGTTGACTTGACGTTGACTTTGACCGGACCCACATGTTAGTGACCCAAGAGCCTCTAGACCCATCTGTCGGAACTAATGACGTTGATGACGTCATGCTGACGTCAGCTGGACCCCACCTGTCAACTCGGAACCGAGATGATGACGTCATGCTGACGTCAGCATGCACGTGGACCAGTCACAGCGTGACACATGTCAGCCCAGGATTAATTCAACCTTTTCCATTTTCAGAAATGATTTAAACTTCAGAAATTCATAACTAATTCATATGACCTCAGAAAAATACGAAACTAGGACCAAAATTCATCTAAAATCAAGCTCTATGCAATGAACCCATGTTTGAGTGCATTTGGCTCTTTTGAATTTTCATTGCTTCTTTGTGCTATTCTATAGACGTCGCTAACGCGACTATAATGCGATCGTTTGCAGACTTGGAGGAGAACCGGACGGACGAGGATAGTGAGTACCGTGAGGAGTACGGAGACAACTACACTGAAGGTGCCACATCCCACCCAATCTCGTAGCACCTATTATGCATGGCTAAAATAGAAATGCTAGTGCTTTACTTTATTGTTATGATCACACTATGATAGGACTTGCAAGGTAGTATGCTTTCTTGATGACCTTTACCTTGACGCAACCTTACCCTTGCTCACCCTGCTGTTAGGCTAGTCACACACTTGCTACTATATTTCATTGCTTATTACTTCTACTACGCTTGCACTACATTGATGCGTGGTGGAAACTGGTGTTATCTGGACTAGGGGGAGAGTGCTGCGTGTGTGACTTGGGTGCATGGAGGGTGAGGGTTGTGTCGACCAAGTTGGAGTATACGATGAGCCTGGGGCAAGTCTTGCCGTGAGGTGCTACCTGGGCACCCCTGGAATGGATACCTGTGGTGGGTAAATGGTATATGAGGTGGCCCTGGGTGTGATCCTGTGATGGAAGGAGCCTAGGGTGGACGTGTTGTGGTGGCACGGTAAATGGAAACCCTGATGAAGACATTCTGGCTTGGTCATCCCTAAGGACTTACTAGTACTCAGATTCATCGGGAAGCGTTACGTACCACTCGCCCTATATGGTGCGAGACGGCCGGACTACTTGGTAGGATATTGCCACTACTGCTAGGTTGATAGTGGATAGTGTGAGGGAGGTACGGGGCGTAGAGGATTTCCCCCACACCCTTCTGAGACTTCATGGAGACCTTGTGGAACCGGTTCATGACTCACAGTTTCAGCCACCCTAGATTAGACTTGGGGTGTACTAGGGCTGAATGGTAGAGTGGCATTATCCTAGGCTAGCAAACGGCCGGAATCAGCCCAGTTGACGACGGTCAGCGAGGAAGGCGGATCTTGTGGTTATGTAAAACCTCTGCAGAGTGTATGGTTGATCGATCGATACATATGCTGACTTGTCGGCTATGGACCTCTCCTGGGTTTCGCTTAAACTAGATAGTGAGATGAGCCCTTCTCTTCTCCCCCTGGGAGTGAGTGTTCGGACGTAGCCAGGGGCTACAGGCCATGAGACAGTGCCGAGAAGGAGTTGGCCTATCGACTGAGCGATGGTATGGTTGTGGTATGGTGATGGTGTGGAGATGGTGGTATATCGATCCCAGGATCGAAACCTAGCTCTGGAATGGGAATGGGGTGGAATGGGTGTGGGAATGGTGTCAAAACTTGACCAACTATTATTATGTACTTGATAAGCTAATACATAGGAAACCCCGGCCTTATAGGTTCCTTTTGATTATATCCAACTTGCATCCAATTTCCACAAAGCAATGCTCATAGGGTGGGAGTGGCCAGTACAAATCGTACTGATAAATTTTGGCACACAGGTTCTGCTGAGGAGTATAGCTCCGAGGAGTTTGACGGTTGAGGGGTTCATTCCTACGCTCGAGTTGGCGATCTTATCTTCAAGCTATTTTGATTGAATGCTACTTTTGATTCCGCCAATGCGGCGATGTAATAATTTATGTAATTCTACACTATTTGTACTCTGATATTATCGTTGTATGGATGTGATATTTGACTAGAATTTGGGTAATATGATCAACAACGGTCTTATTACACTTCAACTCTGTGGATTTCCCTTCGTGGAAATCAGGTCACTTCACCTACGACGTCGCCCATGCGTTCTAATCTCCCCGGGCAGCCGTTCCCGGAACCGTGGCCCGTAGCGTCGACCACAACGCCGCCCAAGCCAGCGATGCCAACACCCTCTCCACGGACCAAACCTCGGGCCATCACCAGCCTTCCCCGATGCCATGATCCTCCTCTGCTGCACGACCGCGTGCCCCGCACCCGAGCCGTGCCACCAGCACGACACCCGTGAGCTACTCCGCCACGATGTCAACGACCTCGCACTGAGCCACGACGTCGTCCATGTCCTCGCCGCAGGCCGCCACGAGCTCATGCTCCACCCTCGGCGCCGAACAAAGGACCCCAACCACACCATCATACGATCGCCACCTCAGGGAGCCACCTCATCACCAAGCATGGACGCATCCATGATGCTGGCGGCCATGACGACGAAGGCCACACCGCCAAGCCCGTGACCAGCGCCATGAGCCCCGACGCCACCAAGCCATCGTGGCCACCGGAGACGAAGATGAAGCACGCCTTCTTCTCCGTTGCTGTTCGACACGGCGCTGCGTCAACTCGCCATGGCACCGAATCGCCACCGCACCAGCAGCCTAACCTAACTAGCACCTCTGGTGAGCTTCCCCGGCCTCCTCCCATGTCCGTAGTGCACGGAGTCACCATGCTCGTGCTGTCATGTTCCCCACACTAGGGGAGATGCGAGGCCAAGCCCTCGGTACCACCATGTCCCACACACGCACGCACGCACGGACACAGCCCGAGCGACGCCTTACTGAGCCCAACGCGCTCGGGAACGCCTCCGTCCCGCACGTGCACTGGGTGCGTTCGTCGTGGCCGGAATACGGCCATGGCGGAACCGTTCCACCCGCTCCTCGACGGTAGAGACACGGAGACCCTTTCTGCCAGCCTCGCCTCTTCGTTGAATGTATCCCGTGCTCGCCCCTTTGGTCGATGAGCCTCGAAAGCCATCGTCTGCGTCTGTAACAGAACTGCCCAATTTATATAAGATCAAGTACGGCTGTCCCCGCTAACACGTTGACACGCGCATACTTTCACTCATATAAACCCGGTAGTCCGCCGAGTGTCCCAAAAGACCTCGGGAAATCAACATCACAACCAAGATCGCGTGATTAAGCAAATACACATCACATACACAGGGTTGCAGCGAAAATAATATTACAAATGGGTTCACAAACAAAAGTACGAGTTTGGGTTTCAAAACCGCTTAGTGAAAACAACATAGCTTTCAAATGATTACATTAATATAAGTTCTAAATATATTGCTAGCATAGGTGACATCATCCGACAAAAGCATATAGACGAGAAGTAACTATAGAATCACCGAGCCCACCGGCGGTTAGCCACCATCTTCACAGGCCGAGAACTTCACCTGCAACATGGTGGGATAAACCCTGAGTACGAGAAGGTACTCAGCTAGACTTACCAGTCAAAACCAGAAATAAAGGACACCAAGGGTCATGCAAGGCTTATGAGGTGGGCTAGCTTGACACAGTTACATAAAAGAGCTTATGAACATAGTGACTGAAAGGATCAAGATGCCCAAGAGGGGGGGTGAATTGGGCTAATTCTAAATTTTCTTGCAATAATCAAATCCTACGGATAGCCCAATTAACCCCTTGTGCCTAGAAAAGTGTTTATATCAAACTAATGCACAACAACCTCGCAACCTATGTTCCAAACTTACTCTAGCAAGCAATTCTATGGATGTGAAACAAGTATTGAATTGCTCAAAGTAAATACTCAAAGTAAGTGCTCAAAGTAAATAGAGAGAGAAAGGAACGGCGATGTTTTGCCGAGGTATCGAGAGTCGCCACTCCCCACTAGTCCTCGTTGGAGCACCCGCAAAGGGTTTAGCTCCCCCTTGATCCGCAATAAGGATCAAGTGCTCTCTGAGGTTGATTTTTTCGACACTCCGTCGCGGTGAATCACCCAAAACCGCTCACAACTTGAGTTGGGTCACCCACAAGCTCCGCCGGGTGATCTCCAAGCTCACAATCACCACCAAGCCGTCTAGGTGATGGCTATCACCAAGAGTAACAAGCACGAACTCTCACTTGACCACGCGAAGCCTAATGAGAAGATGGATGCACACTTGTCTACTCTTGATTCACTAATGAGGTTTCACTCTTGGATTCTCAAATCACAAACACCTCACTAGGACCTTGCTCTTCTTGGCACTCACAAACGTGTTTCTCACCGTTGAATGAGCAAAAGTAACTCCACTCACGAAAGTGGAGCAACTATTTATAAGGCGACTGAAAAAATCTAACCGTTATGAGCTTCTCAAGGTGACCGGACGCCTCGATCATATTGACCGGGACGCTCGGCCAGTTCAACCCACGCAATAGCTTTCAAGTGATGACCGAACGCTGATGTGGTCCGGTCAAGACTTGACCGGACTCGTCCCGGTCGATCTTGGATGCTTATCAGAATCGACCGGACGCTGGATACTCGTGGTCCGTCACCACCGACCGGACGCATCCGGTCACACTTTCTCAAGTCTCGACCCTTCTTGAGTCGACCGGACGCTGGCCCAGCCCCGGGTCACACGACCTTCCAGCGTCCCAATCCTCCACTTGTTCTCCTCAATCAAATGAACTGACCGGACCCTGTGGCCAGCGTCCGGTCGCACCGGAGCCAGCGTTCGGACAGTATTTGACCCTCCATTCACTTCCAACTCTCGATCATATGTGATTTTAGTTTGCTCCAAAGGATCTTAGGCATTCATAGGAGCTACCTAGAGCTAGTTTTAACAAGTGTGCACCACACCTAACTCACTAGACTCAACTAGGTCAAGCTACCTGTTCATACCCCCTTCATAGTACGGCCAAAGGAAAAACAAAGTCCTAAACTACTCTAAGTGTCTCTCCAACTTCAATTGACACTTAGAACTAGTTATCCTTAACCTTGTCGTCCATCCTTTGAAAACCGAAACGAATTCCATCGTAGGGGCATGACAACCTCAATTGCCCAATCGATCTCCATTACCATGACCTAACTTAATTGCTTCAGCAAAACACACGTTAGTCATAGTAATCTTGTATTGACATTAATCACCGAAATCCACTTAGGGGCCTAGATGCTTTCAATCTCCCCCTTTTTGGTGATTGATGACAATACCGCCTCGAGTATGTTAAAGAGTGAGGTTTTTGAAGGGCTTGGTTCATATAAGATTTTGTCGTTAAGAACAAAAGAGTTAGGCAAGCTTATATGACCCAAGCCAACACAATGTACTCAAAGGATATGAATTAAGCATGAGTACAAGTAACAAAGCTCATTTGCTTCGAAGTATAAACGCGGAAGAAAAAACAAATGAGCATAACACAAGTGATATGACATATAGATAATGCAAAGTAGAAATCACACCTGTCAAATATCACAATCACGTAGATAGCAGTATCACATATATATAATAGTATGCATTAAAGTAAACATACGAATGCATAAGTAATAGTGTATCACACAAATTAAACTCCAAATGTATATAATAAGCTAATACTATATAACTAGCTCCCCCTAAATGTAGCTCCCCCTGAGACTACATACTCGAACACCCTCTCCCCCTTTGGCGTCAAACACCAAAACCTAGGGGACAGACGGCGAGGCTGCAGCGGATGAGCCGGGCGCTGAAGAACGTGGGGCAAGCTAGAACCGGGCACCATCATCATCCACAGCCTCGAGCTCGAATGACCCTCACTGTGGGCGGGAAGTGTCGCTAAAGCGGTCTGGGTCTAAGCTGGAGCTGGTGCTGCCTGTGAAGCTGCTAGTATGTCTGTCGTAGGATCTGACGAGGCGACAGACGAGGGGAGCCTCTGAGTAGTCACGGTGACTGGGTCTACTGTAGATGGACCGGTAGAATGCATATGAGGCGGAGTAGGCATGCCGGTCAACTCGCTGAAGGATGCTCCAAGACTCCTAGAGACTGACGTGTCAGGCACGAATAGCGAGGAAGACCGCTGGTGTGAAGCCCGTCTGAAGTGGAGGAATCTGTGGGGCTACCACGGGTGAGGCTAACCACCGGGACACCAGAGTAGGCGGTGAAGCAAATCGAGCTAGAGGTCGTCCTCGACTGGAGCCCTCTGGGCTGTCTTCGCTGAGTCGTCGAAGTGGTAGGAGGCCGTGCAAGCCGGGCGTAAGTCTCGTGGTTGTGGGGCCCCCAAGAGCTGCTACTACGTCTTGCATGAAACCCATAAGCCGCCGCCGCAAGAGTATCTCGCCTGTTGATGCATCTGCTGCTTCTTCGCTGCATGGCTCGCTTCGCCTTGCCTCTGGAACTCGCCCTGTCCGAGTCTCAAATCGGGCAAAAGTAGCAACCGTCTCTGTGCTCGTCTATCCTCAGGTCTGCTGTGCATCCGCTCAAGAATAGCAATGAGAGCGGGTCTGCTCATGCGAGCAGTGGAGCAGAATCGTGGCGTAACCTCCTAAGGAATTGGGCCCACATGCACCTATCGTTGTCTTAACAGACTCGGATAGCGTGCATACACGAAGTTCCCAACAACTCAACAGTGCTGCCGGTGTCCTCGGAAACCCGAATCATCCACGCTTTCTCTTTTCAAACAGGATCCCAATCATAGTCATTGCAGATTACAACATTTTATTCAAACATATACCGTAGTAAAAGATAGCGGAAGTCTTAAGATAGCATTATTACAAACCAGCTTGTTTTCAAACTTACAATACCATAAGTGTCATACGACCATAGTAGCGGGATAATATTACATTAACTTTATTCATCATACAAACTAGTGCCTTGTCCAAAGGCCATTCATCATTCCTCATCATCATCGACTTCATACAATCGACATGCAAAGAGGGACCAAAACAAGCTCATGATGCGACTCACCCGCAACAAGGGTTAACAAACCCCGAGTACAAAAGTACTCAACAAGACCGACCCGACCAAAAAGGACGAAAAGACTTAGGGATGCAGTGTGTTGGGTCAAGGTAAGGATGTAGCAAGGTTCAAAAGTTCTTTGCCAAAAGCTTACTATCCTTCATTCTATTTTCAAGTTTACCACTAAGTTCTTTTAGTTCCTTATCTCAACTAAATATACATTTCCCATATTCCATTCCTTCTCATTTTTCTCATATTTTAGTAATTCACCAAGATTACATTGCTTCAGAATGAATCGAGTCTCCATATCCATGAGCACCGCAATTCAATTGATTCAAGTCCCAAATGGGATTCCTTATCACACACGACATATGTAGAACTTAATCTTGCATATATCAACCTCGCTACGGATCCTCCTATACTAAGCCGTCTCCACGCCACCCGAGAGCACAAAGACACCTCAAATCCGCCACATTCCAGCCACGAGGGTACACGCTACTCCCGCCATCTCTCCACTCCCAAAGTCGCGGGCATTCGCTCTTAGTATCGGATTAGCCAAGTAGGCTTACCGGAGTATGTGACCAAGACTACAAAGTGTCTCGCTTCGTAAGATCCACAATGAGTGGCCTTTAAGCGACATAGTCGGCAACATTACCCAACATTCAAGATAAGTCACCCGACTAGCCTCTAGTTCATTCTATCCTCTTTCTTTCTTTGGCCAGTATGCCATCTTTGATTGTATCAAAAACTTTTACTTTGAAAACCTACCATAAAGCATACTAAGCAATTCTACGCCTTTGTAAATGAAATCATCTTCAAGGATGGTAAACAAGTAACAAGGTAGGTAATGCATCAAGTAGGTAAAATTTGAAGTAATCAACTTAATGCAAGTAAGTAACATAGGTGATAAACTTTTCAAAGTAACAAGGTGATGGCTTAATGCATAAACCGGGCTTGCCTTTCGTTGACGATCTCCTGGTTTAGGATTAGTACCACAATTATCGAATCCTCGCGGACAACCGGGATTCTTCCGTAACTTGCTCAACTAGGATCGTTTCGTTCTCGGGTTCTACACGAAATGATAACATATGCTTTACATGATGATAAGGTAAACATGATGCTTTCACGGCACATGAAATGTAAAAACACCCGCAAACGATTTGATTTCGCGGTACAGTTGCAAGCCAACAAAGCCAACTTGCAATCCTACCATTATGAACCACACATGTGACTTGACCAAATGGATCTTGAAACCCTACTAGTCACAAAACATGACCAAAACAAGATCCAACACTAATCAAACACTTAGGGTTTGTTTTTATCTATTTTTGAATTAATTTGGAATTAAGCTCAAAAATAAACTTGTTCCAAATGATCTCAAAAATTTACACAAGCATCCTCATGATAAATTAGTGTACCAAAATAAATTTCATAATTTTTGGAGTTATACAGTGGCCTACAAAAATCATGGAAATTGCATTTATTAATTAATTGACTGAATATTTAAACATTCAAAATTTATCCAAATTTCAAATTTCAAAATTTTAAATCATACTAGAACATGTACAGAAGCTACACAAAAATTTTTAGAATTTTTGGATGTGTAAATAAATTCCTACAAAATTGCAAAATTGTCGCACTATTCAAAATCGTAAAATAACCAAATTGCAATCGTTTCTCTCTCTTACTCTCACCGACATGTCGACCCCCGTGTCATCATCACACAGAGAGTAGTGGCGCGGCGGGCTGCCGACTCCGATCAAGCAAAACACGCCCGTCGGTGAGGCTCCCGGCGAGGGACTAGTACCAACATGATCACCACCTCACGGCGGACCTATCCCGACCCTTGGACAAGCAAAGGCAGCACACCGGAGATGACACTCGACGACCATGGCGGCGGCACGGCGGCGATAAACGCGGGCGGCCCACGGCGTATCCCCGCAACAACACAAAGAGAGTCTAAAGCGAAGGGCGAAACACGATCGAGGACTCACCACGAACACGATGATGGGCTTGGTGCGGTCGGAGATGGTCCGGAGCAACCTGCCACGCAGTGAGGGCGCGTCATGGCGAGCTCACGACCGGTCTCGGGAAGACAACGTCGTCTGGCGGCACTGACTCCCAGGAGCGACACGATCAGGCCTGGGATGAGCAGGAAGACGAGACGGAGCTCTCAAGCGGACGCTTCGACTCAGGACGCCACGACGGCGCGATTTAATTACGCGAAAAGGCGGGACACCGGCCATGAGCAGTTGATTTGAAAACTCCGGATTGACGACGGCGTGCTCCTATTTATAGCAAGAAGGAGGGCGTGCGGTGTTGACAACACACGGGCGAACTTGCCACGGAGGTTTGGGCGTGTCACAGCGCGTGAAAGCGGTGAAAACCGATCGGCGGTGAACTCCGCGTGGCGCCGGCGGTGATGCTTTGCTGTCAACATGAAATTTGAAATATTTACAGAATTGCCACTGAGTCCATTTTGCAAATTACTTCCAAATTTTCTATAGAAGTTGAAAATCTCCAAAAATAAAAGTTGCTCAACTTTTCAAGTACTACAACTTTGGTTTAAGAAACATTTTCAAATTCTGCCTCCATTTTGAAATTCAAATTTGGGGTACATTTAAAGATTTGAATCATTTCAAAATTACTCCAAATTTTATATGTAATCTTGAAAAACTTTGAATACCAAAGTTGATCTACATAAAATAATCTCCAACTTTACTTTTTGCCTCAACCCCAAATTCCTCATGGATTTTGAATTAGTCAAAAGGGGCAAAAAGGACTTTTATAATTTGAAAATGAATTCAAATTTGATTTGTCTTCCTTTTACTTAGACTTTGATTTTTGACCAGTAACATGGCCCATTAGGGTTATTTGAGTCAAAGAACATATGACCTCACATGATCACATGAAATTTAACCCCTGTGGTCATGATCTGTATTTAGGGTTTTTGAAACACATCACATGAAATAACAACATTATGAAATAAACCTTATTTAGTGAATGCATTCAAAACTTTATACTAAATGAATGCTTTGCAATGCACATGATGACATGTCAAATTTTAGTATTAGGTCAAAACACCAGAGGTGTTACAACCCTTCCCCCTTAAAGAAATCTCGTCCCGAGATTTAAAACTTAAGGCTAAGTAAAGGAAAAGGAAATGTGTCAAGCTAACACATTACAACTTTATTCAAAGGCTAGCGAGGGGTTTTCCATTCTGTTAATAACAAGACAAGTTACAATATAGACAAGGTATTGCAACTAGATAGAAGCGAAGAAGTCAGGAAAGTTCTCTTCTAAGTAATCCTCGGACTCCCAAGTAGCTTCATCTTCCGTGTGTTGATTCCATTGTACTTTGTAGAACTTGATTGTACGTCTACGAGTGACTCGATCTTTCTGATCTAAGACTCTAATGGGGTACTCGGCATAAGTCAAATCAAGTTCTAAATCTACACCACCAAAGTCGATCTCCTGATTAGGTACTTGAAGACACTTCTTTAACTGAGACACATGAAAGATATCATGTACCGACGACATGTGCTCGGTAACTTGACGCGATAGGCGATCGGGTCCACATCGTTGTTGGATCTGAAAAGGACCAACATAACGGGCGCCAACTTTCCCGAATCCCAAATCGATGAACTCCTTTCATCGGTGATACCTTGAGGTAAACAAAATCTCCCACTTTGAATTCTAGCGGTCGTCTCCTCTTATCGGCATAGCTTTTCCGCCGGGATTGAGCTACCTTCATATTGTCTTGTATGAGTTTAACTTTCTCTTCACTTCCTTGACCACATCCGGTCCAAAGAACCAACGTTCTCCAAATTTTCCCACCAATTTAACGGTGTTTGGCACCTCTGGCCATACAAAGGCTTGAATGGTGCCATTTTAATACTCTCTTGATGGCTATTGTTATACGAGAATTCAGCTAAGGAAGGCACTCATCCCATTTAGCACCAAAGGAAAGAACACATGCTCTTAACATATCTTCAAGAATTTGATTTACCCTTTCTCGTCTCGTCTGCATTGCTTTATGATGATAAGCGTAACTACGGATAAGTTTAGTTCCTAAAGACTCATGTAGACTTTTCCAAAACTTGGATATGAACAATGATCCTCTATCGAGACAATGGTCTTGGGTGCCCCATGCATCGAAAATTTTATCAAGATAAAGCTTTGCATATCGCTCCGCTTCGATATTTATCTCCTCGATCGGCAAGAAATGAGCTATTTTGGTTAGACGATCAACAATAACCCATATAGAATTGTAGCTGCAGATGTCCTAGGCAACCCTACTATGAAGTCCATACAAATATCTTCCCACTTCCAAGATGGAATTGGCAACGAATGTAATGAACTCCGCAGTCTTCATATGAACTGCTTTGACTCTCCGCAAATATCACACTTGGCCACATATTGAGCTATTTCTATTTTCATTTTGGTCCACCAATATCTTTTTCTCGAGATCATGATACATTTTGTTGCTACCCGGATGAATGGAGTATCTTGTAGAATGAGCTTCATCAAGAATCTGCTTTGCAGCCTCTGGATTTTGGGTACTACCAACCTATCCTTGAACCATACAACATCTCGATTCATCAATCTTGAAACACGTTGGTCTTCCGTGATCGACTTTATCCTTAATATGGGCTATGCCCTTACTCTTCTTGTTGAGCAAAGAATGATCCGATCTTTGATAGTGGACTCAACTACAATATTGGACAGGGAACCTTGTTCTAAGATTTGTAAATCCAGATGCTCCATCTCTTGACACAATGTTCTCTCGCATAGTTTCTACAATTAGGCAATGACAATGACTCTTGCGACTCGTGGCATCGGCAACCACATTAGCCTTGCCTTGATGATAATGCACTTCTAAGTCATAATCTTTGATAAGTTCTAACCATCTTCTTTGCCTCATATTCAACTCTGACTGAGTAAAGATATATTTCAAACTTTTGTGATCCGTATAGATATGACATATATTGCCCAATAAATAATGTCGCCAAATCTTGAGTGCATGAACAACAAATGGCTAATTCAAGATCATGGGTGGGATAATGTTCTTCATGTTTCTTAAGTTGTCTGGAAGCATATGCTATGACTCTGCCTTCTTGCATAAGAACACAGCCAATACCAATTCCAGATGCATCACAATAAATATCAAATGACCTTTCGATATCAGGTTGTGCTAATACTGGTGCAGTTGTCAGCAACTTCTTCAATGTCTGAAAGGCCTCTTCACATTCTATTGACCATACAAACTTAGTTTGATTTTTCAGCAATCCAAAGAATGGGCTTCGCAATTACGAGAAGTCGAGATAAACCGACGGTAATACCACCGCCAAACCCGTAAAACTACTGAACTTGATGTACAGTTGTAGGTGCTTTCCAATTAAGGACTTCTTCTACCTTGCTCGGATCAATGGCTATACCTTCAAAGCAGATAAACACATGACCCAGAAAATTGTACTTCCTCTAACCAAAATGCACATTTGCTGAATTTGGCATATAGTTGGTGATCTCTTAATCTTTGTAGAACAATACGGAGATGTTCCGCATGCTCCACTTTGCTCTTAGAATAGATCAGAATGTCGTCAATGAACACTACTACAAACTTATCCAACTCAGGCATGAAAACTGAGTTCATCAGGTACATGAAGTGAGCCGGGGCATTGGTCAACCCAAAAGACATGACTAGATACTCATATAGACCATATCGAGTAGTGAACGCGGTCTTTGGCACATCTTCTCGTCTGATCTTAATCTGGTGGTAGCCTGATCTCAAGTCTATCTTCGAGAATATCTTAGCTCCCGCTAGTTGATCAAAAAGCAAATCAATTCGGGGTAAGGGGTATTTGTTCTTAATGGTGACTTCATTTAATGGCCTATAGTCAACACATAACCTTAAGGTTTGATCCTTCTTCTTCACGAAAATAGCAGGGCATCCCCAAGGTGATGAACTGGGTTGAATGAAACCCTTGACTAACAACTCTTGTAATTGCATTTTTAATTCTGCTAGTTCTTTGGGTGGCATCCTATATGCTCTTCTGGATACTGGTGCTGTTCCTGGTTTCAGATCAATTCTGAATTCTACGTCTCGGTCTGGTGGCAAACCAGGCAGATCATCGGGAAAGACATCCGTAAACTCACATACCACTGAAATTTTCTCGGCTCCTTTAACAATAGTTGCACAGACTGTTTCCACTGTACTTTTAGGAAAGGGAAGTTGGATGAGAAGTTGGGTTTTGCTGCCAGGTGCATTTACCCTTACGGTTCTATGCAAGACATCTATGATAGCCCCATGTTGGGTTAACCAGTTCATACCAAGGATCACATCTATATCTTGATCCTTTAATATCAAGATATTGGTAGGGAACTCATAACCTCCCAAATCAATAGGTACATGTTGAACTACCTCCCTTGTACAGATTCGTCCCCCATGATCAGATATGATAGGGCTCTTTTGTTTCCCCAATAGCTATCCCATGCTTCACAACAAATGTACGATTGATGAATGTATGGGATGCACCGAAATCAAATAAGGTAATTGCAGGATGCTTAGCAATGGGAAACATACCCATCATTATCGGTTCTCCTTCCGAATAGCCTCCACTTGAGTATAGAAGACCCTTCCGCTTTTCTTCTCATCATCCCTTTTGATTGTTCCGAGCATTACCCTTGTACCGATTCTCGAGCTGGAGTAATGGGGCTTTGGGTGCATCAGATTGTTCTTTCTAGGATATGGACATTCTCGGAAAAATGCTCGGGTTTACCACAATTATAGCATGGAAAATTGTGATTACGGGGAGTAGCATTGCGTTTGCATTATTTGTATTGTTCTCACTGCTGCTGCTTTGATGAGTATAAATGTATTAATTGCGGGCGAATAAAGATTTGCTTTGCCCGCTTTGGCTTTGTTGTGGGCGGAATGGTGCACGGCCATGATTCTCGAGGATGGTAGATCACCTTTTGACGCTTTCCACTTGATGATCCGGAAGCAAAGGACCTCTTTTTCTTCGCCTCCTTGTGTCTCACGATAATTCTCCTCTGAAGCGATAGCAATGTTGACAGTCTCATGATAAGTTGCGTTGCCACAAGTTGCCATCATGGTCTGAAGTTTGGTGTTTAGACCTCTCATGAAATGATTCTTCTTTTTCCTGTCAGTATTGACATACTCAATAGCATATTTACTGACGGTGGTTGAAACGCCCAACATAATGCATCACCGGTGCTCCCTTGCTTAAGAGCCAAGAACTCTTCCAACTTCATGGTCATCACACCGTCTGGAATATAATGTGCCCTAAAGGCATCCTTGAACTCCCTCCAGTTGATTTGGTGACCAACGGGCTGTAGTGCTACCAAATTTGCCCACCAGGCACCAGCAGCTCCTCGGAGTTGCTGTGCCGCAAACCTTGGTTTTTGAACCTCGGTACAGTGGATCAGCTCGAACTTTTGCTCTATTGTCCTAAGCCAATCGTCAGCTTCTAAAGGTTCATCTGCTTTAGAGAACACAGGTGGACGTGTGTCAGTAAAATCCACATAAGTTGACTCGTCGTTTCCATTATTACGACGGCCACGATTAGGGTGTGGTGCCTGCTGGTTCTGCGCCAACTCCCTTAACAGCCTGGCATTCTCTGCCGTTGCGTTGACGAGTGCGGCTATGGCATCTGCCATAGTCGAGGGCATTGGTGGAGGATTTGGGCACTCTTCATCATCATGTGAGCCACTAGCACCAGTTCGGGTGATAGGACGAGGCATCTGTTAGAGAACACGTTTACTTACATTAATCTTTATTAAGAGCATTTAAAAGGTTTCATGCTACAAAGGGTTACTTATTTAAATTACATGTCTTGTATCCCACAAGACAACCCCAGTTTACTAAGAAAGCGATAAAGAACTATTACTACTCCAAGCTCTCAGTCATCTCGGCATCCGTGCCCATATCGGATGAAACCTCACTTTCATCCGAGAAGTACACTAACTCCTCGTGATCCTCCTCCTCTTCTTCATTCTCGACTTCTCCGGAGCTACAATCATTTCTTCATCTCAGTAACTTCACCATCCCCATGAGGTGGATGAAGTTGAGCGTCAATGAGGTGGACATTCTCATGAAGAATGGCATTGTCCATCTCCAGGTCTTCTACGTAAAACTCCAACTCATGGACGCGTTCATTGGCCGCATCCTCTCGTGTCCAGGCTTCATTCCTCAACTCGGTATTCTTGGTGACGTCCCTTTCCATTTCTGACAGCTTCTCTTGATCTTTTGCATGAGTTCGACGAAGAGTGTTGAGCTCCTTGGTAATGTTCTCCATGTTGGCGGAATTGCTTGAAGATCCTTCATCTCCTAGGATCCTGGAACTTCCTTCACCAAGCTCACGATTACGCGGTGCCAATCGGGTGACGAGGGACTCCGTGAGGTCCCGTGGACTTCATGTGCGATTATCTTGGTCTTTGCCATAGCCTTGTAGAATTTAGGATGGGACTATAAGGATAGCTTGAGGATAATGGAGGTTAGCAAGAATGGGATTGGCATTACTTACCCAACCACTTTTAAGGGGAATCATTATGCAAGGTGTTCAAGCATGATGCATGAATCGATCTTACTTAATCCGAGTACAAAAGATTTATACAATCAAAAGTACTAGATTTTTAATACATAGGACAAACCTAATCATATTATCCGCCACAAACTTTCAAATAAGATAGAATTGAGGCGAGATTAGAGGAAAGAAGAAAGAAATTTGAACCTTTAAAATATCAAGTTTTACTTTCTTTGATCCAAATCCATTTGAAGGTTTTCCAAAGTAACCTACAATGATCTTAGATAGGACCTGCTCTGATACCAAATTGTGGCGTAACCTCCTAAGGAATTGGGCCCACATGCACCTATCGTTGTCTTAACGCACCTCGGATAGCGCGCATACGAGTTCCCAACAACTCAACAGTGCATCTTGGGTGTCCTCGGAAAACTCGAATCATCCACGTTTCTCTTTTCAAACAGGATCCCAATCATAGTCATTGCAGATTACAACATTTTATTCAAACATATACCAGAGTAAAAGATAGCGGAAGTCTTAAGATAGCATTATTACAAACCAGTTGTTTTCAAACTTACAATACCATAAGTGTCATACGACCATAGTAGCGGGATAATATTACATTAACTTTATTCATCATACAAACTAGTGCCTTGTCCAAAGGCCATTCATCATTCCTCATCATCATCGACTTCATACACTGACATGCAGCAGGGACCAAAACAAGCCTGCGCATGCGACTCACCTGCAACAAGGGTTAACAAACCCTGAGTACAAAAGTACTCAACAAGACTGACCCGACCAAAAAGGACGAAAGACTTAGGGATGCAGGTGTTGGGTCAAGGTAAGGATGTAGCAAGGTTCAAAAGTTCTTTGCCAAAAGCTTACTATCCTTCATTCTATTTTCAAGTTTACCACTAAGTTCTTTTAGTTCCTTATCTCAACTAAATATACATTTCCCATATTCCATTCCTTCTCATTTTTCTCATATTTTAGTAATTCACCAAGATTACATTGCTTCTTCAGTAATGAATCGAGTCTCCATATCCATGAGCAATTGGCAATTCAATTGATTCAAGTCCCACTGGGGGATTCCTTATCACACGACATATGTAGAACTTAATCTTGCATATATCAACCTCGCTACGGATCCTCCTATACTAAGCCGTCTCCACGCCACCCGAGAGCACAACACACCTCAAATCCGCCACATTCCAGCCACGAGGGTACACGCCATCTCCGCCATCTCTCCACTCCCAAAGGCGCTGGCATTCGTCTTAGTATCGGATTAGCCAAGTAGGCTTACCGGAGTATGTGACCAACCAGACTACAAAGTGTCTCGCTCGGAAGATCCACAATGAGTGGCCTTTAAGCGACATATAGTCGGCAACATTACCCAACATTCAAGATAAGTCACCCGACTAGCCTCTAGTTCATTCTATCCTCTTTCTTTCTTTGGCCAAGATGCCATCTTTGATTGTATCAAAACTTTTACTTTGAAAACCTACCATAAAGCATACTAAGCAATTCTACGCCTTTGTAAATGAAATCATCTTCAAGGATGGTAAACAAGTAACAAGGTAGGTAATGCATCAAGTAGGTAAAATTTGAAGTAATCAACTTAATGCAAGTAAGTAACATAGGTGATAAACTTTTCAAAGTAACAAGGTGATGGCTTAATGCATAAACCGGGCTTGCCTTAGATTGGCGATCTCCTGGTTATTAGTACCACAATTATCGAATCCTGTGACAACCGGGGATTCTTCCGTTAACTTGCTCAACTAGGATCGCTTTCGTTCTCGGGTTCTACACGAAATGATAACATATGCTTTACATGATGATAAGGTAAACATGATGCTTTCACGGCATGAAAATGTAAAAACACCCGCAATCGATTTGATTTGATTTGGCGATGCACTTGCAAGCCAACAAAGCCAACTTGCAATCCTACCATTATGAACCACACATGTGACTTGACCAAATGGATCTTGAAACCCTACTAGTCACAAAACATGACCAAAACAAGATCCAACACTAATCAAACACTTAGGGTTTGTTTTTATCTATTTTGAATTAATTTGGAATTAAGCTCAAAAATAAACTTGTTCCAAATGATCTCAAAAATTTACACAAGCATCCTCATGATAAATTAGTGTACCAAAATAAATTTCATAATTTTTGGAGTTATACAGTGGCCTACAAAAAAATCATGGAAATTGCATTTATTAATTAATTGACTAAATATTTAAACATTCAAAATTTATCCAAATTTCAAATTTCAAAATTTTAAATCATACTAGAACATGTACAGAAGCTACACAAAATTTTTCAGAATTTTTGGATGTGTAAATAAATTCCTACAAAATTGCAAAATTGCTGCACTATTCAAAATCGAAAAAATAACCAAATTGCAATCGTTTCTCTCTTACTCTCACCGACATGTCGACCCAGCGTGTCATCAATCCACAGAGAGCAGGCGCGGCGGCGCTTCTACCGACTCGACAAGCAAAACACGCCGTCGGTGAGGCTCCGGCGAGGGGACTAGTACCAACATGATCACCACCTCACGGCGGACCTATCCCGACCCTTGGACAAGCAGCAGGCACACCAGAGATGACACTACGACGACCATGGCGGCCACGGCGGCGATAAACGCGGTGGCCCACGGCGTATCCCCGGCAACAACACAAGAGAGAGTCTAAAGCGAAGGGCGAAAACACGATCGTGGACTCACCACGAACACGATGATGGGCTTGGTGCGATGGAGATGGTCTGGAGCAGCCAGCCACGCAGAGGGCGGTCATGGGAGTCTCCGACCGGTCTCGGGAAGACAACGTCGTCTGGCGGCACCGGACTCCCGAGGCGACGACGATCAGGCTGGGATGAGCAGGAAGACGAGACGGAGACTCTCAAGTGACGCCATCGACTCGGGGCGCTTCGACGGCGACAATTAATTACGCGAAAAGGGCAGGACACCGGCGGCGAGCAGTTGACGGAAAACTCCGGATTGACGACGGCGTGCTCCTATTTATAGCAAGAAGGAGGGCGTGCGGTGTTGACAACACACGGGCGATCCTATTTATAGCAAGAAGGAGGGCGTGCGGTGTTGACAACACACGGGCGAACTTGCCACGGAGGTTTGGGCGTGTCACAGCGCGTGAAAGCGGTGAAAACCGATCGGCGGTGAACTCCGCGTGGCGCCGGCGGTGATGCTTTGCTGTCAACATGAAATTTGAAATATTTACAGAATTGCCACTGAGTCCATTTTGCAAATTACTTCCAAATTTTCTATAGAAGTTGAAAATCTCCAAAAATAAAAGTTGCTCAACTTTTCAAGTACTACAACTTTGGTTTAAGAAACATTTTCAAATTCTGCCTCCATTTTGAAATTCAAATTTGGGGTACATTTAAAGATTTGAATCATTTCAAAATTACTCCAAATTTTATATGTAATCTTGAAAAACTTTGAATACCAAAGTTGATCTACATAAAATAATCTCCAACTTTACTTTTTGCCTCAACCCCAAATTCCTCATGGATTTTGAATTAGTCAAAAGGGGCAAAAAAGGACTTTTATAATTTGAAAATGAATTCAAATTTGATTTGTCTTCCTTTTACTTAGACTTTGATTTTTGACCAGTAACATGGCCCATTAGGGTTATTTGAGTCAAAGAACATATGACCTCACATGATCACATGAAATTTAACCCCTGTGGTCATGATCTGTATTTAGGGTTTTTGAAACACATCACATGAAATAACAACATTATGAAATAAACCTTATTTAGTGAATGCATTCAAAACTTTATACTAAATGAATGCTTTGCAATGCACATGATGACATGTCAAATTTTAGTATTAGGTCAAAACACCAGAGGTGTTACAAGAACTGGAGCTACCGGCCTCTGCATCATGTCTGTGTGGAGGCATTTGAGGAATAGGCAGATAGTCATCGTCAGAGCTGTCACTGTACTCTCTCACCTCCTGCTGTGCCTCTAGCTCCTCCTCCTCAGTGGCTGCAATCCCTCTGATGATCTCATCCTGCTGAGCTGCGGACTCTGGCACGTCGGAACAACGGCTAGGCTGTCTGGGTGCCTGAGGAGTGGTGTGTCTGATCCTCTGTGACAGGTTGTAAGCTAGGAACTCTGTGGTGGCACCTGTATACTCATCCATCATACCAGGGGGCTTATCAAGCACTATTCTGCGGATAAGGAACGTGATCCAGTGAGCATAGGGAAGCTGCCTACGACCCTTGAATCCCTTAGCTATAGTATCCTCCATCTCTGAAAGAAGGAGGTCCCAGATATCAAATAATGTCTGCTGCATCATAGCATTAAGAAGCCGTGAGCTGTAAGCGAGTTAGACCCTCTCTATATCCCAACCTGGAAGCAAAGGTGTCCTCCCGATAATGGCCTCTAGCACTCTCATTTGTAGGAGTCAAGTCACTAGGGTTCCCGCTCGACCCCTCTCCAAAAGACTCCTTGAAGCAATGTCGCACTAAATCAGAGGAGGCACCAACCTCCATGTGGGCGCCTGGGAGGCTCCTGCATCCATAACAGACCTCATGTATCTTGACAGCTACTCCTCAGAGCCTCAGATATCTCTCGACCACGCCACTCGTCACTCAGTAGTCTTTGCCTCTGAAAGCAAAGTGAATAAACATGTGATGTGGATCGATCAAGAGTGAAGCATAAAACCGACGAACCCAAGATGGTACATATATCCCGTCCGTCAATCAAATCATCAACCCGCAAATATGACAAGTATGGCCGAATGCTCTCTCCATTTCACCGCCACAATGGACTCTATCTCGACAAACTCTCTCGAGATCTGAACACTGCCCCACTGTTGAGATAAGCATTGTAGAAATCCTCCTGCAGTGGGCGTGTAGAAACCCTCACCGCTTCTCTCATCCCTCCTTGGAGGAAACCAAACCTCAAACTCAACAAAACGCAATTGCCGAACCACTCACTGTGGTGTGGCGGCCCTCAAGTCGAGGTGAACCACTAGAGGTGGACCACATGGTCTAGGTGGAGGACATGATCCCTCTCGCCAGTGTCGGCGGCCTCGGTGAGACTGGTACACGGGTCCATCCAGAGCGGCGAAGCTGGGGTGCCGGCTCTGTCTCCTCGGCCTCCTGGGTCTGCTGAGGCTCTGCTTGTTGGGGCTGCTGCTGTGCTGACGGACCCTCCTCAATGGCAACCCATCGTCCCGCAAACGTGATAGTCCCCAAGTTTGACTACCGTGACGACGCTCAACCTCCTCAATTGCAGCTCTGAATCTTTGGTGGCGGGCTGATCTCTGCAATGACAACTCCGTTGCTGGCACCACCTCTCTCGGCACGCTCAAGCGGCCTCTCGCAATGTACCGCCGCTTTCTTCGTCTCTACATCGGGTACTTCCGCTTCTTGGATGTCACCGCTTGGTTGACTTGCCCTTAGATCCGGCCGGTCAAGGCGGGCGGGGCCTCTCGATCATCATCACCGACCACCACCAACATTCTTGGTGCGGGCCATCTGAATCGACAAGATGGTGAACCGACAGCGATGAGGATCAACAGACAAATCTGAACCTCTCGAGGCTTGGCCTCGATCCTTACTCATGAGCTTGGCTCCGAGATGACTGCCAACTGCCACAAGAACCACAACGGGACCGACTCGCTGCACGATAGAATAGATGGATATACAATTAAATACCATATTGCTAATAGATGCAGAAACCTAATAGAGAAAGCAATGTAGATGTGAAATTGAATCGAATGGCTTTCTACCTAACGATCAAATGATCCGTGAAAAGATGAGATGTCACGCAGGGAACCACGGAGTCGGCTAGGGTTACACGAGCAATGATGAACTGGTGGCCCTAGTATTTGTAAAATCACGCATTGTATTGCAAATTGATCTACTCAATTTGAAATTGAAACAAGGGGCTAGCCTTACCAAGAGGAGATGAGGCTAGGGCACACAAGAAGAGGCGTGAGCAGCGGGCGTGGGCAGGCGACTCCCGCGAGCTACTGGCGGCGTTAGCGCTGGTGGCGCGCGGTGGTGGCGCGTGATGCTGCAATGGCACGCGAGGCAGGGCACGGCGCAGCGCGGGCGCGAGGTGGCCGGGCGTGGTCGAGGTGGCGTCTGGTGACGAGGGGCCGAGGCGAGCACTAGCAAGGAGATGCGGGCAAGGCTACGGTGGTGCTGCGGCGGCGAGCAGTGGAGGCGGCGGCTCGGGCTAGGGCAGAAACAAGTGAGGATGAATAGGGTACGGCTGTGGTTAAATAATCCCCCAAAACGCGACAGAAAAGGAAACCAAAAAGAGTCCTGAAGTCACGCGAGATCCACTGACCGGACGCTCCGGTGGTAGCGACCGGACGCTACCACCCAGCGTCCGGTCGATTCCAGAGATCCAAATCCTCCGAATCGGGGGACGACGCGTCCGGTTGTCCATGACCGACGCAGACGCGTGGTCCGGTCAAGACAACTTGTGCACTCTTCGATCGACCGAACGCAGAATCCTTCCCGACCGGACGCCGAAGCGCTGTCCGGTCACTGTTCAAAGCAGCAGTCACCTCCTGTGAATCGACCGACACCGGACAGCGAGTCGTCCGGTGCAGCGTCCGGTGCACCTTTTCCAGCAAACCTCCAACCTTCCTTCGCGCTGCCTTTTCCCAATCAAGTCCCAACTTGAAAAAGGTCCAAATAAACACCAATTGGGACTGATGTGAGTGACCTCTCTCAAACCCTCATATTTTTCAAAATATTTTGCCTTAGGCTATAATTCTTTTTAAGAAAATAGGCAACAGGAGGGCAAATGGAACAAAACGACAAAACAACATTCATGCATATGCACTACTTGTAAGTAAATCTAGTTGCTTGTCAAGTTTGATCCAAGGTTAAGCTTCTTCACACGCTTTTCGGCGGTTATCTTAACCATGTTAGACAAGCCCTATGTGCATTGCCACAAATTAAACATGTTGTATATTACAATGAATGCAAGGGACAACACAAGCTCAATTTTTAGTGAAGTTACTAAAATCAAGTACATTTAGCTCATTCCGCAATCTACAAAATGTAGCCTCATCTAGCGGTTTTGTGAAGATATCCGCTAATTGATCTTCGGATCTTACACCTTCTAGTGATATATCATTTTTAGCCACATGATCTCTTAGAAAGTGATGGCGGATATCTATATGCTTGGTGCGAGAGTGTTGAACCGGATTATTTGCAAGTTTTACCGCACTTTCATTATCGCACAAAAGAGGTACTTTCTCTAGAACTACTCCATAGTCTAGCAAGGTTTGTTTCATGTATAATATTTGTGCACAACAAGCACCTGCGACAATGTATTCCGCTTCGGCGGTGGACAAAGCCACACTATTTTGTTTCTTGGAGGACCAAGACACAAGTGATCTACCAAGCAAATGGCACCCTCCGGATGTGCTTTTTCTATCAACTTTGCATCCGGCGTAATCCGAATCGGAATAGCCAATTAATTCAAATAAAGCTCCTTTGGGATACCAAAGACCAATGCTTGGCGTGTGCTTAAGATACCTAAGGATTCTTTTTACGGCAATTAAATGTGTTTCCTTAGGACTAGCTTGAAATCTAGCACACATACACACACTAAACATGATGTCGGGCCTAGATGCGGTTAAATATAACAAGCTACCAATCATAGAACGGTAGAGAGTTTGATCAACCGGGTTACCTCCCTCATCTAGGTCAAGATGTCCATTTGTAGGCATTGGTGTCTTGATTGGCTTACATTCATCCATCTTAAATCTCTTGAGAAGATCTTTTGTGTATTTCTCTTGAGAGATGAAGATGCCTTATTTCATTTGCTTGACTTGAAAACCAAGAAAGAATGTAAGCTCACCAATCATTGACATCTCAAACTCCTTCGACATCAATTCACCAAATTCTTTGCATGAGTCTTCATTTGATGATCCAAAGATGATATCATCAACATATACTTGACAAATGAAGATATGCCCATCAAGCTTCTTGGTGAATAGTGTGGTGTCAACCTTCCCAATGGTGAAGCCCTTCTCAATGAGGAAGTCCCGAAGGCGCTCATACCAAGCTCTTGGGGCTTGCTTAAGCCCATATAATGCCTTGGACAACCTATAAACATGATTAGGATATCTAGGGTCTTCAAACCCGGGAGGTTGATCAACATAGACTAGTTCATTTATAAAGCCATTTAAAAATGCACTTTTCACATCCATTTGATATAGTTTCATTTCATGATGTGATGCATATGCAAGAAGGATACGGATGGCTCTAATCTTGCAACCGGTGCAAAGGTCTCTCCAAAATCTAAACCTTCAACTTGAGAGAACCCCTTTGCAACTAGTATTGCCTTGTTCCTCACAACAACACCTTGATCATCTTGCTTGTTGCGGAACACCCACTTCGTTCCAATGACTCTTGCACCTTTTGGTCGCTCTTCAAGATTCCAAACTTCATTGTGAGTGAAGTTGTTCAACTCTTCATGCATGGCATTGATCCAATCCGGATCTTTAAGAGCTTCTTCTACCTTGGTAGGCTCATAGCAAGAGACAAAAGAGTGATGAGCAATAAATGAAGTAAGTTTTTGAGATCGAGTCATTACACCCTTTGATGGACTCCCTATGATGAGATCTTGTGGATGATCTTGTAGGAAAGGTGTGTTTATTCTATTGACCACTTGAGGAGGAGGTTGTGGAGCATCAACATCTTGTGCTTGTACCACCATTTGCTCATGAGAGATATGAGTATCTTCATTTTCCACTCTCCCATCTTTTTTGCCATATTGTGGTACATTTGATGAAGAAGGTTGGTTAATGACTTGTACATCATCTTCATCATCTTTTGGCTTGATGTCTCCCACCGGAATGTTCTTCATAGCCTCCCTCAATGGTTCATCACCTACATCATCAAGATTCTCATGTGCTCCTTGGGAGCCGTTAGATTCATCAAATTCCACATCATATGTTTCTTCAACCAAGCCGGTGGCATGATTAAATACTCTATATGCTTTGGACTTCAATGAGTAACCAACAAGAAAACCTATATCACAACATCTTTGAAACTTCCCTAGGTGTTGCCGCTTCTTGTAGATGTAGCACTTGCAACCAAACACCCTAAAGAAGGAGACGTCCGGCTTCTTCCCATTGAGCAACTCATACGGTGTCTTGACAAGGAACTTTTGAAGAAATAGGCGGTTAGATGCATAACATGCGGTGTTGATTGCTTCCGCCCATAAAGCTTCGGGGGTGTTGTACTCATCTAGCATTGTCCTTGCAAGAGTGATCAAAGTCCGGTTCTTCCTCTCAACTACACCATTTTGTTGAGGAGTATAGGTTGTGGAGACTTCATGTTTGATTCCAACTTCATCACAATAAGCTTCTATGTTTGTGTTGTCAAATTCTTTGCCATTGTCACTTCTTATCTTCTTGAGCTTCACTTCAAATTCATTTTGAGCTCTCTTGGCAAACTTCTTGAAACAAGATGCAACTTCGGATTTGTCATGAAGGAAGAACACGCATGTATACCTTGAGTAGTCATCCATAATCACAAGACAATAGAGATTTCCTCCCAAACTCTTGTATGTTGTTGGTCCAAATAAATCCATGTGTAGGAGTTCTAGCACTCTTGTGGTTGACATGAAAGCTTTGGTTGGATGAGTGTTTGCAACTTGCTTGCCGGCTTGACATGCACTACAAAGCTTGTCCTTCTCAAACTTCACATCCTTCAACCCTCTCACCAAATCATTCTTCATAAGCTTCTTGAGTGAGCTCATCCCAACATGAGCAAGTCTTCTATGCCATAGCCACCCAAGTGTTGTTTTGGTGAATAGGCAAGTCTTCAAGTTTGCATCTTCGGAGGTGAAGTCAACTAGATATAAGTTGTTGTATCTAAATCCATTGAATATCACTTGCTTGTCATCTACTTTGGATACAACAACCTCCTTCTCGGTGAATAAGCATTGAAACCAAGATCACACAATTGCCTCGACGGATAGCAAGTTGAAACTCAATGAGGCAACATAGAGCACATTGGAGATGGAATGATCATTTGATATTGCCACTTTGCCCAATCCTTTAACCTTGCCCTTTGAATTATCTCCAAATGTTATTTTCTCTTGTCCATCTACCTCTTCATCTAGTGAGGTGACCATACGAGGATCACCAGTCATATGTTGAGTACAACCACTATCAATAACCCAATGACTTCCACCGGTCTTGTAGTTCACCTACACACAAGAGATTCAAGCTTTAGGGATCCAAACTTGTTGAGGGCCCTTCACCTTCTCAACAAGTGACTTAGCCACCCAAATCTTCTTTGGCCTACTCTTGTTGGGGGGTCCTAAGAACATGACTTTCATCTTTCCACTAGAATCTTTTCTAAGCATGTAGTGAGCATTGAAAGCAAAGGATCTAGCATGCTTGGGCAAGGGTTGTGGTGGTGGAGTTTGACACTCATGAGCAAAGTGGCCTTCTTGTCCACACTCAAAACATCTCTTTGGCTTTAGCTTTGGCTTTGATTGTTGGTGTTGAGCTTGAGCCTTCTTCTTCTCTACACTTGCCATATATCCAATGCCACTTCTATCCATCTTCATGACGGTATTCATGAGTAGCTCACTTTAGAGATGCTTGCCTCTAGCAAACTTGCTCAATCCCACCTTGAGATGCTCTTTCTCCATTTTGAGCTTCTTGTTCTCTTCCTTGAGAATATCATTGTTCTTCTCTTCCTTGAGTTTCTTGTTTTCCTTTTTTAGCTTCTCATTCTCAAGGATCAAATCTTCGTCATGATCAAGAGTTTCTATCACAATGGTGTTGTGACTTTTCATCTCTTCAAGATCTTTCATGAGCTTCTCATTGTCACTCTTGAGCTTGACATACTCATCATAGTCATTGCACTCAACCACTTGCTTGCCTTTGCTACTAGATCCATGCTCAATGCTCTCATCAATTAAATCATCACATGAGTTAGCTATATCAATCTTAACAACATGGTTAGTAGCAACATGTGGCTCATTTGGTAAGAATTCTTGTGCAATAACAAGGGTATCATAATTGATCTTTAGAGTTGTATATTCATCTTTTAGCTTGTTGTGACTAGTGATAAGCTCATTGTGCACCCACTCAAGTTTATCATGTTTATCTTTTGAGCTCTTTCTTAGAAGATTTGAGCTCCTTGAGTTTGGATGATATAGAATCATTTGTTTCTTTGAGCTCATCATTAGTCTTTTCTAATGTATCACATTTAGCTAAGAGTGAATCATTTTTAGCATCAAGTTTTTCATTTGTAGCTCTACTCTTTCTAATGATCTTAGTGTATTTTCTTAATATTTTGACAAGGTCATCATATGTGGGTGAATCATCATCGCTATCGCTATCATCATCACTAGCTTGCTCATCATCACTACTATCATCACTTTTAGTTACCTTGCGTTCACCCTTGGCCATAAGGCATAGGTGTGTAGATGATGATAGCGATGGTGGCGGTGAGGATGCAAGATCAATAGCAATGGCGGCCACCTTCTCATTGTCACTCTCATCATCGGATGATCCACTTGATGAATCAATGTCCATGAGCCAATCACCGACAATATAGGCCTTGCCACTCTTCTTCTTCTTGTAGAAGTCTCTCTTTTTGCCATCTCTCTTCTTGTATGGCTTGTTCTTTTTCTTTTCATCTTCATCACTTGAATCATCTTTCTTGCCCTTGTTCTTGAACTTGTCTTTCTTGGGCTTTGTGCATTGATGAGCTAGGTGGCCAAGTTCGCCACAATTGTAGCAATCCATCTCGGAGATTGGCTTTCTTCTTGAGCTAGTGAAGAACTTCTTCTTCTTGCCGTCAAACTTGATGCCACTCTTGTTTAGCTTTTTTAGCATCTTGGCGGTCTTCTTCACCATGAGAGCAAGACTTTCTTCATCATCTTCATCACTTGAGCTCTCATACTCAAGTCTTGCCTTGCCCTTATCTTGGCTAGCTTTGAATGCTAAGTCCTTCTCTTTCTTCTTTGTAGAGGATGAGCGGGTGGCGTGATGTGCATGTACATCTCATGAGCATTTATCTTTCCCAAGATTTGTGTCGGTGTAGCGGCAGAAAGATCACCTTGATGTAGCACGGTCACAATGTGCCCATATTTGTCAATGGGGAGGACACTCAAGATCTTTCTCACAACGTCGGATGGTGACATTTGAGTAAGTCCAAGCCCATTGACTTCCTCTACAAGAACATTTAAACGAGAATACATTTCATTAGCACTTTCTTTGGGAAGCATCTCAAAAGAATTTAGCTTTTTAATCACAAGATGATAGCGTTCCTCACGCTCACTCTTGGTTCCCTCATGGAGCGCACAAACGTCCGACCATAGAGCATGGGCGTCTTTGTGGTTCCTTACACGATTGAACACATCTTTGCAAAGGCCTCTAAAGATGGTGTTGTGAGCCTTTGCATTCCATTTTTCATAGTTTACTTCATCGCCTTGGAGTTGTGCGGCATTCTTAGGTGTTGGGAACCCTTAAGAGGCGGCTCTAAGAATTCCAACATCTAGAGCTTCTAGGTAAGCCTCCATGCGAATTTTCCAATATGGAAAATCATCCCCCTCGAAGATAGGAGGAGGTCCATCCCCGTGAGACATCTTGCTCTAAGCGGTTAGGCTTAAAAACGTGAGCACGAGGCTCTGATACCAATTGAAAGGATCAAGATGCCCAAGAGGGGGGGTGAATTGGGTCAATTCTAAATTTTCTTGCAATAATCAAATCCTACGGATAGCCCAATTAACCCCTTGTGCCTAGAAAAGTGTTTATATCAAACTAATGCACAACAACCTCGCAACCTATGTTCCAAACTTACTCTAGCAAGCAATTCTATGGATGTGAAACAAGTATTGAATTGCTCAAAGTAAATACTCAAAGTAAGTGCTCAAAGTAAATAGAGAGAGAAAGGAACGTGGTGATGTTTTGCCGAGGTATCGGAGAGTCGCCACTCCCCACTAGTCCTCGTTGGAGCACCCGCGCAAGGGTTTAGCTCCCCCTTGATCCGCGCAAGGATCAAGTGCTCTCTACGGGTTGATTTTTCGACACTCCGTCGCGGCGAATCACCCAAAACCGCTCACAACTTGAGTTGGGTCACCCACAAGCTCCGCCGGGTGATCTCCAAGCTCCCAATCACCACCAAGCCGTCTAGGTGATGGCGATCACCAAGAGTAACAAGCACGAACTCTCACTTGACCACGCGAAGCCTAATGAGAAGATGGATGCACACTTGTCTACTCTTGATTCACTAATGAGGTTTCACTCTTGGATTCTCAAATCACAAATACCTCACTAGGACCTTGCTCTTCTTGGCACTCACAAACGTGTTTCTCAGCTGTTGGAATGAGCAAAAGTAACTCCACTCACGAGTGGAGCAACTATTTATAAGGCAGCCTGAAAAACGAACCGTTATGAGCTTTTGCGGGGTGACCGGACGCTCCGATCATATTGACCGGACGCTCCGGTCAGTTCAACCCGCACAATAGTTTCTAAGTGATGACTGGACGCTGACAGGGTCCGGTCAGCACTGACCGGACGTGTCTGGTCGATCTTGGATGCTTACTGTAATTGACCGGATGCTGGATACTCAGGGTCCGGTCACCACTGACCGGACGTGTCCGGTCACACTTTCTCAAGTCTGGACCCTTACTGGAGTCGACCGGACGCTGGCCCCCAGCGTCCGGTCACACGACCTTCCAGCGTCCGGTCACTCCAGACTTGTTCTCCTCAGTCAAATGAACTGACCGGACCCTGCGGCCAGCGTCCGGTCGCACCAGAGCCAGCGTCCGGTCAGTATTTGACCCTCCATTCACTTCCAACTCTCGATCATATGTGAATGAAGTTTGCTCCAAAGAATCTTAGGCATTCATAGGAGCTACCTAGAGCTAGTTTTAACAAGTGTGCACCACACCTAACTCACTAGACTCAACTAGGTCAAGCTACCCGTTCATACCCCCCTTCATAGTACGGCCAAAGGAAAAACAAAGTCCTAAACTACTCTAAGTGTCTCTCCAACTTCAATTGACACTTAGAACTAGTTATCCTTAACCATGTCGTCCATCCTTTGAAAACCGAAACGAATTCCATCGTAGGGGCATGACAACCTCAATTGCCCAATCGATCTCCATTACCATGACCTAACTTAATTGCTTCTGCAAAACACACGTTAGTCATAGTAATCTTGTATTGACATTAATCACCGAAATCCACTTAGGGGCCTAGATGCTTTCAGTGACCAATTTAAACTTAGCATCAAGCTTATCATCATTTACCTGTCCACTAGATTAGCACCTGTACTAGAGCACTCACTTATTAGGAGCAATCAATATTAACCATAGCAGGTATAATAAGGCTGTCATCATCATATCATCATTTCTGAACCATTATGTTATTTAGTGTATCTACTTTGGAGATAAGCCCGTCAAGTTCTCACTAACCGGGAGAGACGGTGACTCGAATCGAATTACAACTCAGCTGAGGGGGTATTCCTAACTCTCACCCTGGCATACTTTGCAAGGGTAGCCGTGGGTCACCTTTGGGACAACTCAGGAACCAAATTCGCGGGTTCGATCAGCGCCAACACTCTCAGGGATTACCCTTCTACCAGGACGATCAGGACTTTTGAATCACCTGCCCTTGGACTCACGCCTACGGCTCCCTTCCGAGGCGCACTTTATACTTATTGACTCCCGGCCTGAGGTGAGCTCCTCGGCTTCGTGGTCGGTCTCCAGACCCGGCCAACTAAGAGAGAGGCATGCGTTCAACATGAACAGGAAAGGCTCCAAGATTCAGTCCTTAAGCGACACGGACGGAGTCACTACAAACCGGCAAGCCTCCACCCGGTCTTCATTTCAAATTAAGACAGGTTCTTTTCCACGATAGCAAATATAGCCAACCGTGCCATATGTATATTCCTATATCTCACAGGTGACAGGAAATCACCTGACTTCTACCGCGTTTAAGCAGGGCTAAGCACTACACGAGCCTGAGCTACATAGGATTCAGGGTATCAATATCTGGACATGGATAGGATAACCAATGCAGCAAGTGTTTGCATCCAACACCTAAACTTAATGCAACAATATATATATGTAACAATAATACTTTAACTGCATTTTGGAAATTAGGAGGCTTAATATGCTCTGGGGCTTGCCTGGGATCCGACACAAGTCAGTTCAGTTAGCTTGCACCGTCATGGGGACATCTCGGGTCCTAGCACTTGCTTAGTCCTTCCATCTTTGGGATATATCCACCAAACCAAATCTTCGGGTTTGGCTCCAACATCGCATCCTTCACGTGGTGCATCTAGCATACCTAGATGAGATGCAATATACAAGTGCATAAATATGAAGAATAGTACCATGAGACGCATCACAAAATAGCAAGCAAGACAAGTATAGTTTACACTAACACACTTAAGTACTTTGCGATGCTTAACTTAAACATCACACAATCTATCATGCTAAGATGGCAAAGAAGACGACAACACCAAGCATGACACAAGTTTTCCAAGATCTCAGGTGCTTTAACTCAGTCATCATTCATGGCATAAGTCACACTTAACAATATACAAGCAAACACTATAATTGGAATCTGCCAATTTCTGGACATGCAAACAGCAGCTAGAAGATTTAGCTATAACTAGAGTTACACAAATCCAAATGACTTGCAAGAAGACATTTTAGAAAGCTTATGAAATTATCTACATTTCATCTATAACCATCACAGCATGATTCCCAAGTTAAGTAGGTCGAAATTATACCTTTACAAAAACTGGTTCATACAAAACGGAGAGCAACAAATCATGTATTCTAACTTTAAATAGTTGTAACTCAAACACTACTCGGCCAAATGAAACCAAATTTTAACAGCAGCTAGATACATAAATTATCTACAACTTTTGTATAAACAAGTTTCACAACAAAGCACATTGTCATGAAGAACTTTGCTAAGTTCCCAGATCTGTCCATAAACCACATTTGCAAGAAAATAAATATTAACTTATGTTGCAAACACATAATTAGAAAAAACCAACTTTACCAACATGTCACACATGACTAAAGAACACCAAAAAGCATGGTGCTCACCTCTAAATAAATTTTCTTAAAGCATTTCTTAATTTATTTAGACATCAAGGTGTATTTATGAACATATACCAACAATGTACAATAAATTCTACAAAAATTACAGTAGCTCACATATCCTCTCAATAGTCTACTGTACAAATTTCATACCATTTGCATAAGTATAGCTGCCTCTACGAAGAAGACAATTTGCTATTGCAAGAAATCATGTGAGAGCGAGATAAACCAATAACTCACTCATACTTCATCCAATACTCATGAAATTTTTACCACACATCAACTATCACATGAGTAGCATGCCACAAAAATTTCACTTCATTTGGATCCCTACAACTACAGTTATGAAAAAGACAAATACAACAAGAATTGAAAACCTAGATGCATAAATCTATTTTCACAACTAAAACTTTAAACTAAAACATGAAATATTATAGATCTACTACATAGAAAATTCCACAAGGATTCCAAAAAGTCCTCATTTGCTATTTTATGAATTTCTATGATTTATTATGATTTTCCAAACTTTCAGCCGATTTAAAACAAATAGGTCCAAAAGGCACTATTCAGATGAGTCTACGGTTTGCAGTTGGACCCTTGGATTTGCTCTAATTGTTGCACGAAGTCCCTCACCGGGCAAAACATAGGAGGCGGAGGGGGATTCGCCGGTGCCGGCCGGAGGAGGCTTGCCGGCGGCGGTGAGTGGTGGGGAAGCGTCGAGGGACCCGCGCACACCACATGTGCCATCGGCTTGCCCCACAGCGGCCCGAGGCCCGCTGGCCACGTGAGCAGGCGGCACGGCGGCCATGGCTCCAACAACGGCAGCGCTACGGTGGCGGTTCCAGCTGATGAAGTGGCGCGGGAGGGACGGCGCTGGTAGTGGAAAGCGTTGGGGCTAGCGTCAAGAGCAAAGGAGGCCCATGGCTCTCTGTCCACGCGCGCTCGCGACGCTCGGTATTGGCGGCCATGGCGGTCGCGTGGCTCGGCACAGAGCGGGGCGAGAAGAGCCTCAGGAGACTGGCGCACGCGTAGGGTGGACCAGCTTGGCGCGGGGTGGTTCGTGGTGGCACGGCCACACACACACGCCGGGCGGTGGCGGCGCAGCAGCGGCTGCCCGCTGGCAGCAGCCCAATGGCCCGGCAGAGGAGCTCGTGAGTATGGGCGAGGAAGAGTCGATAGAGGAGTGAGTGCGAGTGGGATTCGGTGCCCACTCTAGGAGAACGCAGAGGTGCTGCAGGGAGGCAGGCGCACGCGTCGGCAATGGCAAGGCGAGCTGGCGAACGGGCACGGGCATATGAGGCCACGCGGCAGCGAAGTGCTATGGTCGGTCGGCAACACAAATCAGATTCAAATTTATGGAGCAGCAGCAATACTACCTCAAAAATGCGTCTAAAACCCTAAGTTCGTCCATCCATAACTCCTAAACCATGACGATTTAGCAAAAACTTTATTATTAAAAGTTGTAGATCTACATACCATCTCCAACTTTTCTTTAGTGATCTAGGTCTAATTCTCAAATGATATCAAGTTATATCATCACAAAGTCAGGCACATCGAAACTGTAAACTCACTTTGACTCAAAAAAAAATTCCTAAGTTCCAAAACAGTACCATGTTGATTATTGTGAGCTCTAAACGACCAAGTTAAGCACTGAATTAGCTCATGACCTAAAAATAAAAGTTGTTGATATAATCAAGTACTACAACTTTGCTTAAGGGTGCACTACCATGCAAACACCGTAAGCCATTGGTCAACATAGGTCAAAGTAGCATCGCGGTAAAGCTTAAATCTGAGTTTTAGACCGATTGACGCATTTTCTTGATCTCGGCTCAACATGAACCTTTTATAACTTTTGTTGTAGAGTTCATCTAGAGTTATTTGGGCAAGGTTGCAAGGTTTGATTGATGACCTACATTTCCATTCACTTAATAGTGCAATTCACGCATTTAGTAAAATCATTCCAATAAGGATATAACTTATCATTTCATGTGACTTTTTGATTCCAAACTTCATGAAACTTTTCCAGTGATCAATATAGATGGATATTGATGTGAGACACATGAAAAAAGTGCATCCAACATTACTCAAGCATACTTTTTGAAAAGGCAACATGTAAGCAATGGTGCATGGTCCAAGTTTAAGTGGTGGCTCATTTTCATATGTTTGACCTAACGTCTCCATCACCACTTAACATGCCATGGTTAAGTTTAAACCCATTGCTTAACTGTTGACAAACACCCGGGGTGTTACAGTGTCCGCCTCGCTAGACCACTCCGCCCACATGCGCCGCCGTGGCACGACTGTTCCCGCTAACTCCGGCCACCTCGCACAGCGAGGGGAGGCCGTGGAGCTTTGTCTTGGCCTAGCCCACCCCTCCGACTAGCTGATCAAGGAAGAAGACCTAGCATTGCCCTTCCTCGCCGTAGCCGACCCCACCAACGTCCCAGCTGCCTTCTCCATCACCCTGCCTGCGTTCATCGGAGCATCGAGGAGCTGGAGCGCTTCCCCTGGACTTCGATGGTGAACCGAAACACCCTATCGCCATTCCCCGTCGTCCCGCGCCGTCGTGCCGACCGCCAGAGACCCCGAGCCGCCGCCCTGGGTTCACTGGTGGACTCACCGTGCCCCCCCTCATGGATCCATAGAGACCCTTATCCGCTAGCCGAGCCACCAGGGAGCCCACACGCACGACCTCATTGCCGGCGAGGGCTCTGCTCCGACAGAACGCCAGTGGAGAAACAGGGAGAGAAATGGAGCCCCCGTCACACGTGCACCAGGTGCACGATGCACACCGCTGCACTCAGTGCCGCATGGACATGGTCCACCACAGACCATCCTTGCGGTCTATGGACCAGCACCTGTGAGCCCATCGTACACCAGCCCCATACATCGGAGCCCGATAGGAGCCCAGATCGGCCCGTGACCCGGCCCATTAAGCCCGGTAAGACCCCAACCGGCATTGACCGTTGACCGGGCCCCACATGTCAGTGACCAATGCCATGGGCCCACCCGTCAGCCACTGTTACCGCTGGACCAATCCTGCGCTGCCACATGTCAAGCCCTGGTTCACCCCTTCCTTTTTCTTTTTCAGAAAATGGATTTAACTTCAGGAAATCATAGAAAATTCATACGACCTCAGAAAAATGTGGAACCAGTTCCTACATTTTTCTAAAAGCAAGTTCTACGCCATGGACATGTCCTTGTCCACCTGATTTATGCCGCACAATGCGAGACCGAGACCTGCCCCTCCTTTAGACCTGTAGGAAGGCCCCACCGTCTTGCCGGACGCTTTCTTCACTAACCCTAACTATCTTTGACAGTAGTAGCCACCTACCGGCCAGTCGCTGCCATGCCCGGCCAGCCATAGCCAGCCCTTGGCCACCTATAGCATGCTACAGCTAGCCGTAGCCAGCCACAGCTAGCCACAGTAGGCCGTAGCTGGCCGTAGCTGGCCAGAGGCAGCCATAGCCCTCCGAGACAAGTTATAACAGCCCTTGGGCCTCCACATCTCCTGCCGTCGTTGTATGGAGTCCGTTCCCGACATTTCGGCTGCCTCGTTAAACAAGGGTGAGCCGTTGAGAAACCGTGTGATCCCTAGCATCGTACCGATGACAAGTGGAGTCTTTCCGACGTTCCGGTCACCTTGCCTTGCAAGTGCGTGCTGTTGAGGAGATATCATAACCCCGTCTACTACGAGCCGTAACCTCTGGACCATGAACCCTAGTTGTATGTCTTATAGAGACCATGGAAAGCCCCATCTCGCATCTTTCCGTATACGCATATCTACCTTGTTGGGCCCTATTCTTATGACCTATCTGCCCATGACTGTCTTACAGGATCTATCCATCACCCAGCTATGGAATGTGCTACTCCACCATTTTTGTCGGGTTGTGTGGTCGTGTCTTATCGCTGTGTTGTTGCCTGTGTGCCGAGCTTCGAGCCGGCTAAGGGATCGTACCTCATTCGGACGTTACGATCACGGGATTCGTCTCGCCATGACGTGATGCCGAGTGTAACTCGACCCCTCGCTTTTTAGCTAACTTCATAGTACCATGAGTGTTAGCAACTGTCTTCGGCCCTAGAACATGGTCGTGATGGATTCGATGTCGATACTAACATCGATGCGGATATCACCCGCACGCTTTGAGTCCTCCATGACCAAGTCCTGTGGGAGATGACGTGGGAGATAACAATCATGGAACGATAGATGCCAACTCGTTGGTGTAGCTTGTGGCCGTGAGTTCGCCTCGCCATGAACATGGAGCTACGCCACTCTTTTGCTTTTACTTGCCTCTTCGTGCTCAAACCCCCATATGCTTGTACCTTGTATGACCATCGCATTTCTTTGATTCCTGCGGTGACAACTGCACCGCTATGAATTAGAGAGATGTCTTAGTGCCAGTGCACCTAAGTCGGGTACCCTACAAGTGGTTTGCGCACTTGGTGTTTGTCGCTTCCTTCCAATGCCCCGTCTTTCGTCGTGGCGCGAGTGTTGGAAGAAGTAGACCTTGTCCCGTTCTGTTTGATTCTGTCTTGCCCATGACGATTGGATCAAAGACCGGACTATCCCCTTTGGGTTAGCGAAGCTATGGTCTATGTCGTACCTCGGACTCATGCGTGTCGACCCGAACGACCGTCTAAAACCATCTTTCTCAAAGATGTGTCTGAGAACATGACATGGATGTGCCTAGCTAACCCCCGCATCTTTTGTCGTGTTGAGCGACTCTCTTCTCGGCTCCCGACGTTATTGTGTCATGTGGATCGAGGGGAAACGTTGATGTCCAATCTCTTTGCGCTACCGCTTTCTACCATAGCGGGCGAGCCGAAGTACGTTGGAGCCAAGTTACAATAGTGTTAATCGTTCTTGTTTGCTACTCGTGTCCAATTGTGACTTGCGGGATAAGGCTATAAGAGCCGAACCCCGTCGTTCTTCTTTCTTGGGGCCCGATTTCCAATCCCCGTCAACCCAATGACACCGGATCGGAAGATCATGAGCCGTGGTGTTTGCTCTGGATAAGCTCTGGCTTAAACCGTTTATCGTAAAGCCATTCTGGCTTGACCATGACTTAAGCTTGTGCTCAGCATACCACCACTCATGTTTCTTTGGCCCATGGATCGGACATCAGCCAAGAGGGCCAAGTCATTTCCTCTTTGTGCTCCTTTTGGGTCTTGTCGCCTTTTTAGAACATTGTTTGTTCTCTTGCCTTGAGTGTGTTTTGGAGGTAATTGCCATGAGGACAACATTGGATCGGAACCCGATGGAGAAGGAGAACGTGATCGACGACAGGACCCTGGGAAGAGGAGACCTTGCTGATCGACTACATCAACTAACGAAGATTTGTACCACTACTACCTCGACATCGCAGGTGTCATGGCAGCACCCTCTTTTAGAGAATCCTATTAGACATTGCATAATATCTAGAACTGCTAGCGCTTTATAATTATTCCTTTGCTAGTACTTTGATGCATGCTACTACCTGAGCCATTATTACCCTGATGCAACCCACTCTACCACGTCACCCTGCTTTGCGCATTCGCTCGCTTATATATGCATACTTGCCTGCTTGCTTGCATATTACACCACTATACTTATTATTAACTCCACTTCGCATTATATCAGGGATGTGATGCTAGTGGTGAACCCCCTGGGAATGGTTTGGATATGGGTGCCAGACTTGGTGGTGCGTGAGCATGCTGCGTGTGTCTTGGGTGCGTGGAGAGTGAGGGTTATGTCGACCGAGCTAGAATAACGACGAGCCTAGGGCGAGTCTTGCCTTGTGGTGCTACCTGGGCACTTAGATATGGAATACCTGTGGCGGGTAAATGGTAATTGGAGGTGGCCTTGGGTGTGAACCTCGGAGAGGTGGAGCCCGGGGTAGAGGTGCTGTGGTGGCACGTAAAATGGAAACCTTGATGAAGACATTCTGGCTTGGTCATCCCTAAGGACTTACTAGTACTCAGATTCACCGGGGAATCCTTTACATCTCACTCGCCCTATATGGTGCCGGAAGGTCGGACTACTTGGTAGAGCGATGCCACTACTGCTAGGCGAACGTGTGCAAAGAGGTACAGGGCGCGCGGTTTCCCCCCACACCCTTCCGAGACTTCAGGAGGCCTTGTGAACCCGGCTCTTGACATCCGGAGGGCCCCAGCTATGTCTACGACTCACAGTATCAGCCATCCCAGACTAGACTTGGGATGTTCCAGGGCTGAGAGGTAGGGTGGCATCGTTCTAGGCTAGCAAGCGACCGGAATTCTACCTAGGAGATACATGGCTCCGAGGATGGCTAATCTTGTGGGTATGTAAAACCTCTGCAGAGTGTATGGTTGATCGATCGATACATATGCTGACTTGTCGGCTATGGACCTTTCCTGGGTTTCGCTTAAACTAGATAGGAGATGAGTCCTTCTCCCCTCCCTCTAGGGTTGGGGTATTTTCTGGTCGTAAGCCTTGGGGGCTACGGGCCGTTGAGACAAGGCCGAGAGGGAGTTGGCCTGTCGACCTGAGTGTGTGAGATGAGATATGGTGTGGTGGTGTGGAGATGGTTTGGGATGGATGGTTGGTGGATGGATATGGATGGTGTGGTGGTGAATGTGTTAAAAACTGGATATTATTACTATATTACTAATGTTATTTACTTCTCATGCGCTAAGGATGCAAACCACAGCCAAATATTAGGATTGCCAGATCCCTTGTTTATCTTTTCCACTAAAGCTCATCGGTGCTGACCATGGCCTGCACACATCTGGCGGTGTGCAGATTTCCTGTTTCTCAGAGATGCTGACTTTAGAAGGATTAGGAGGTCTCGTGCCTACGCTCAAGTTTGGTTCGGAGATGGAATCTATGCTGCACTACGCCAACTCTGATGATGCCCGTGAAGGAGGAGCCTTCACTCGATAGTCTTTCTCTAGATTAACTCTGTAATAGGTGTGTTCCCCAGTGATGTAATATCTTGTATTCTTGTAATCTTACGATGTATGACTGTGACATAGACTGAAATATGATAATATGATGGAATCAGTTCTTGGTTTTATCATATTATAATTCATTCTATGGAATTTTCCCTTCGCGGAAAATTGAGGATGTTTCAAAAAATAGGAGAGAACCAAAACCCGACTATTTACTTCATTAATCCTTATACCTTAGGCCTATAAACTAAATGAAATTATGGGAACACCCTACAAGATCATTGCAATCATTACAAAGATTCAAAACAAGTAGAAGCATAATGACAATTCAACAAAGCACTAAAGGTGCACAATTCAATCATTGACTCAACTTGCGATACTATCGTCCTCATTGTACTAGGGGTAACAATCCTAAGACTCATCTTCAGATTATGCAAGAAGGTGATGAGGAACAGCTCTAAAAGCATATCAAATCAAGGAGTGAAAATGAGAACAAAGCCTTCAAAATAAGCACCAAGGTAGAGATAAATAACAAGGGTAGAGATATAGTAGAGAAGAAAATATCAAGGTTCATAGAGCAAGGGTTTTTGTAGCAACTTCTAAACCTTAAAACGACCAGTTTCTACTAGGCTTGTGTCCTACAATCAGCATTGGTCTGATACCACTTTGTAGCACCCGGTTTTAATGACAAAACCAGATACACACCATATGTGAGCCCAGGAAGTCAAATCTCATATATAGCTATAAATAAAGGTAATATCAATAGACAATGCTTAATATATAGCATACTTAGTATAAAGGATATAACCTTAGACAGCAAATACTGGAAAGACAACTTCGATCTTCGGGTGAAGACTCCAATTCCATAGGGAGAACTGACTGGATGATCACAAGCCTAATTCCTCTAAACTCTAGCAATCTGGTACCCATACGGGATTTTTTCTAAAGATTTAAAAAGTAAAGCAAGCGTAAGTACATGTCGTACTCAACAAATATAACATGGGGTTCATAAGGCTCCAAAGGCTGACATTGGTTTAACTGCAATTAGCTTTTAATGACTCATCTTTTAGCAATTGGGTGGCAACAAGTTTATTCACAAGCCCATATAAACACATGATCAGGTAAACATGAATAATAAATAGCATAAATAGTAATCATTAGTGAGCATCTTTATCATCTTTATCATCAGTGTTCATCAACTATTCCATAAGGGTCCAAGGCAGCTCGTGACCGTGAGCACGGCTGATATACCAGTTTTACACTCTACAGAGGTTGTACACTTTCACTGTGAGTCATGATTTACCCTTTTGCCCGAGGCGGCCAACCTCTTGACCCACTACCATGGAAGATCGGCAGGGTTCACTATGAAGTCTTTCAAAGGTTTGTCTAACAAGTTAGGGCCGCTAAGGTTTCCCCATCAATAAGCATGAACCCCCCTCCAAGGAGTGACTAACAAAATACCAAGAAACCAAAGCGCACCCTCTTGGCTAGCCGAGATGATACCAGTCGGAGCCCCTCTTGCGCCAAAAAGGTAACCACTAACAAGCTAGAAAAGGTTCTCATATTGAGCTAAAGCCAGAGCCATGTAGCCCTCATAGCTGTACTGTAAGTCCAGGATGTTCAGTTATAGATAAGTCCTTAGGGAGAGGAATCTAGAACACCGTAGAAATAGCCCAATGCTTTAGCCCCCTTGTTTCATGTTGCTCAAAAGCAATTTTTAATGTTTATTGCATATACCATTAGTCAAGTTACAAGATTATGGCTTTAGTTGAGCACTAGCATCATACTACCCAATGCAATAACCCATAGGAATCAAGGAATCCAGGATATCAAATAGCTAGGAAAATTACTACGGTTGCCAAGGTAGACACATGCATATGATTAAAATGATATTAAGGTGAATAGGACAACAAGGAAGATCCCATGCTATACTTGCCTTAAACTCAGATCATTCTTCTAGTCCATGCCTTCAAACATCTGCTTCTTGATTCACCACGTATAGCTCACCGACTGGACATGATCATAAAACACCACACAAGCATCCATGCAATTATACACGAAGCAAACAATAGAACTAAATTAGAAAAGTACGCCAAACATAAAATCAAGATAAAAAGTTTGTACATCACTACGAACACACAGACACGAAAAACACTCTAATCGGAGCTATAACGAAGAAGTTATGAATTAAACAAGATTTTCTTTAATAAAATAATAGATTAAATTAACCTTGAATTTCAAAAGTTGGAAATATATTTAATAGTAAGATGAACATGTAGAGTATGGAATTACGAACCTAACGCAAGTTGAATGGATCAAAACAGAGTTAAAACAAAAAAGTTATGGCCTAAAGAAAACTAGTGGCAAAACTATAAATAGATGAAAACGTATTTTGAATCTAATCTGAAGGAACTACGTTTTCCAAAGAAGAAAACGTATTCTGTTATACGCTTTGGACTGCATGTTTGATAATCAAAAACCTGAGGGGTTCTTTAGCAAAAATATAGGGACGGCGGGTTCGAAAATAGAAAAGTAAAGGGACTCTTTAGCAAGATGGCCTACGAAGGGGTATCTTCTAATCTGGGCCGTGAATCCCAGATTGGACGGCTACCGATGGTTGGGAGGATTTCTCCGGCCGGCACAGTAACTGCGGCAGGGTGGTGGCCATCGCTGGCGACGAGGAGCTTGCTGGCGAGCGCGGAGAGGGCCCTAGAGTCCACAATTCGACGCGGGGAAAGCATGCGGTGGAAGCGGGGATCAAGGCGAGCTCACCTAGGGTATTTGGAACGACGATGAAGGCACAGCGAGGGCGTGGAGCTTTGTGGAGCGGACGGTGGTTCCCTGCAAGGTTTGGCGGTAGCGTGAGAGACAAGAGATGGCGAGAGAGAGGGTAACAACGGCACCTGGGGCTTCAAAACCTCGAGACGTAGAGTGGAAGACGACATTGGACGCCGTGGAAGCAGTGGCCGGCGCGAATGGCGGCGGCGGGCGAGTTCTGCACTTCGGCGATATCCCGAGTGGGTGGTGGTGTAGCTAGGCAAGCGAGGTGGCTGCTCTGGAGTCAAGGGAGGGTGGCATGAGCTCGGGCCCTTATTTATGGGGGTCTAGGCATGGCGGACACGCCATATCCCGGGAAGAGTGGGGCGTGCGGCGACGGGTTCCCGGACAGAGTCCGCTATAGGCACGGCCAGAGGAAGGGGATGGCGCTGATGCACGGGGCTGCTTTGTTAGTGGGACAGAGGGAGGAGGAAGACGCGAGCTTCGCTGCTGGGACGGGGCGCTGCAGGTCCACGCAGGAGAGGGCAGGGTTGGAGCAGGCCAAAGGACGGGAAAGGCGGCGCGTCCGCATGGTCGACCTGGGCCGCCATGCAGGGCTGCTTGCTTGGGCCTGCGCGTGGGAACGGAGGAAGCGGGCCGCGGGGTTGGGAGGAATGGAGCTAGGCTGAAAAGGGAGAGAGGAGAGAGCTGGGCGTTGGGCCAGTAGAGGAGGGGGGAAGCTTTCTCCATTTCTTTTTGTTTTTCTTTTACTTCAAAACCCTTTTCAAATCCATTCAAAGCAATTTGAATCATTTTTTGAATTTTGTACAAAGCCACACATCTCAATAAATCAATGCGAAGGCATGTATGCTCAACAATGTTGCTACACCCTATAATAAATTTTAATTTAATGAAAATTTATCTATTTTCCTATATTTCATGAGCACAAAAATTCATAATAAAACCATTTTAACTCTATTTAAAAAGAAGCAAATTTTTAGGTTGTTACACGTTGGCGTAACAAGCAGCAGCATGAATGGCAGCACAAGCAATAGGCGTGGCAGCAACACAAGCATATTTTTTAAAATTTTTAATCGATTATCACCACTATTTTAAAGACCAGCGGTGACGAACATGAATTTCATTGTCCACTTTCACCGTCGCCTTGCAAAACCTGAAGGGCGCTTTTAGCTTAGTGGTAATGGGATTTCAAGAATACTGAAAGGATCATCGGCGGTAACTCATTTACGTTTCTGTATTTATTATGCATTCCTTGGTGTGTGCGCGCGCGCTCGCTTTACATTTTTAGTTCAGCTTGCTAGCTTATTGGATATGGTTGGAATATAGGGTGTAAAATTCTTTTTGTGTTAAAGATAGCGATACTTAGAACAACTTAGTGCGCATCTAGATAGATCTTGTATAGGTTTTATAAGTGGTTTTGACCTTAGTAGGGTTTATTTTTTTGGTAGGCGGGGCAGGCCCGCGCATGCTACATAGCAACCACACCTATGACTTGGAGAAATTTACTAAAAAACATGCATCATCATTATTTATTGTTTTACTACAAGCTAATTTTTACAGCTTTTATATGCCTATATATTATTACAAACAGTTCGTTATGGGATCTGAATTAAACATGCATGGACCCTATTATTTACATATTTTGGCAAAGCTTATTACTACGACGCGATCGATCTATATATATAGTCAGGTGACATGGACCACATTTACTTATATTTTGCAGCTCGACATGGGCATAACACAAGGCTACTTTGTACATAAAACACGTAGTTGGTTGCTGATATCGATCCGGCTGGCTTTCCATAGCGTGCGTGATTTATTAGGAGAAGAGTTGCTCTCTCGTCAGCGCTTCATATCTTGCATTGGTACAGGAGCCGTAGTCATCTTCTGCGAGAGCGCTTCCCATCCTTGAAAACATGAAAACAAAATCATTCAAAAGAAGAAGGAAAACCATAACATTTTGGAAGGAAGTTACAAAATTCATCTAGGTTGTTTAATTAATCACATGAAAATATATAGTGTCAGTGTCACCAAACTTGTGAGCAATACACAGGAAACCTTTTTGACGGCAGGATAATTCTTATGCGCTCCGATCCCGGTGTACACCTCCTCCGTGTCGACATCCCTCTCGGCTTGTCTACTAGCTAGCTAGTCTCCTCGCCCCAAACCTTGTCAGGGCGGTGCATATATGCAGGCGTTGGTCTGCCGGCCCGCGGGGAGTATTCAATCAGCTGTTTCCGCATATATGCAGACGTTCTCTTCTAGCTAGTTTCCAGTGCATAGGACAGGATCCACTGGCATGGACGGTGCCAGAGTGCTGTTCGTGGAAGACAAACCCACCACAGCGAGGTGTTCTAGTTTCTGGAGGCATAAACCTTCGATCGGAACCATATGCATGCATGATGAGTGCGCGGTGCTGGCGCCTTTTAGGGTCTGTTTAGAACGCATGAATTTCATAGGAAATTCGCAGGAATCAATTCAATTTCATAGAAAAAACATAGAAATATGAATTTTTTTCCCGCGTTCCAAACAAGCCCTTATATTAGGACCAAACTAGAGTCAGAAACAATGGATCCATCACCAGCTGCTGATTGGCTGCGTCTACAGCAAACAAGTCTGGTGGTTGGCGCACCGAGCCACCGATCGATCCGGTCTCTGGGATGGGAAACGATCTCCACACAAGTATCCATGTTAGGCTTGTCGATGGCATGCAAGGGTTTCAGAGAATGTTTCGATCGATTCCATGGTCCGTCCTTCTCGTCTCTTGGCTTTTTTGGAAAGAAAGAAACAACCACAACCCTGTCCGTGTCTTCCAAAGGAATTCCACTACTGTGCCACCAGCTCTATGGGAGTCATCCTCCAAGAGGCTTACCGATTACTGGATTGCGGCTGGTTACATTGCGGTTTCCTACGAACCTAGTGAAAATTAATAAAGTTCGACAAGCACGAATCTTGCATTGATAATTTTTTTAGTGACAAAGAGAGCAATAATCTTTGGTGAATATCGAGTCAAAGTTAAGTATATTTGACTTCTCAGTATCAAAGAAACTAACCGAGGGAGTACTGCATCTCCGTGTCAAAAGCATGGTCGCTAATTTTTTTTATGGAACAACTTATTATGTAATTATGGACAAGGAGGCCTAGTTAGGACCAGGTAGGAGTTGACAAGATTATCGAGAGAATATATCTGAGTGGGAGCGGAGAATATATCTGAGTTGACAAGTCCCATCGCCACCACAACAATCCACCGATCACTGCCTCCTATAGCTAGGGGGTGTTTAGTTGGGCAAAGTTTGCGTGCATAGTGAAGATTCTATACTGTATCATTTCGTTTGTATTTGTGAATTATTATCCAAACATTGACTAATTAGGCTCAAAAGATTCGTCTCGCAAAGTTAAAACAAACTGTGCATTTAGTTTTTGATTTCGTCTACATTTAGTACTCCATACATGTACCGCAAGTTTGATGTGATGGAAAATCTTCTTTTTGCATAGTGCATTTTCCAGGAGTTTGGAGGAACTAAACAAGGGCCTAGTGCACCTTGTCCCCTCTGTGATCTGGAGTGACAGCAGGATATATTATACCTCAACTTTTTATATTTGTTGCTCCTAGCCTCGTACATACATGTAACTAGCAATCATGCATGTGTACGACGACGTGTAAGTGTAATCATGCATGTATGATGTATCTAAAGGTCAGTTAACATTATATTATGTTATTACCCCATTTGCTGTAAATTAATTTGTTTGACCAAATTTATATAAAACTATATTAAAATATATTTAATATCAAATCAAATTAATATATATCATATTGTATATTTCTACTGAATTTGGTTTGATATTGTAGGTGTTTATGTATTTTCTATAAACTTGATCAAAACTAGAGAAGTCTAACTTAGAACAAAAGTTTACAACGAGCTAATTAAGATATACTCCCTCAAAATACAGTGCATTGCGACTTCTAAAATTTGTACTGAAATACAATGCATTGCGACTTCTAAAATCAGATTGGCAAAATTTGTCATAAAAAAGGAAACTATAAATTTTTTTTTGATGAAACAGGAGGGGTAAGACCCATACTGGAATTTTATTAATTTAAACAACTAGTTTCAACAGTACATTCAGGATACACAGAAGGAAAGAAAGAAAATTGCAAGAATTACAAGAGAAACTTTTTAATGGGTTTAAATACGCCATTTGAGTATTCTCTTGAGTTTTCGAAAAACTTTTGGAATGCATTATATTAAGAACCGAGAGAGTACTCTTTTATTTAAATGTCACATTTACCCGCAATCAAATGACTGATCACTCGACATGATCCTAGGACAATGCATACATGTAGGCTTTTTTCTGATTTCTTATACGGCATAAGAACACATTATCGTTCCATTGACCTCCAGCTGCCGTGACCCTGACCACCACCACACTACTCCACTAGGATTGAGATCCTCTAACCTCCAAGGCTCCAACGTAAATGGAGCAAAGTTACAAATAAAGCTTCGATGTCTCTATCTCTGTCTCTGCTCCATCGAATTCATGGATTCGTGGTGGTTAGGTGGCGGTGCAGTGTAGTGACCAGTTAATGGTGGTTAGGTGGCGATGAAGTGTGTGTCCTTGTTGAGTGATGTCCCAATCCAACCGGCTAGAGTTGTTTTTTCTTCTTCTTTGAGTTGAAGTTTTCGGTGTGTGTTGATAATGTTGTTTCTGTTTATTTTTATCCGGTCTGAGCTTCATCTACTTTTTAATATAATCGCCAGCTGATTCGTTTTAAAAAAAATCATTAGTGGAGCCATGTTTTGTTTAGGCGTAGAGTACGTCTCGGGTGGACTCACCGCCCGGCGACCCCAGCTAGCCACCCGGGTCTCCTCGACGAATTTACAATGAAACACAACGAAGTCATCATGCTATCGGAAGGATTGGCAAATACTCATCGTATACTAAGATTTGCCCGAGCTCTAAAGCTTTCTAAAATCCGCTACTATGTAGAGTATGTTACCGTGAATAAATAGGCCTAATCATAGTTTGATGAACAATAACGTCACAGACACGTCTTATTACTTAGCCCTAACCTCATGTGTTTTATTTTGTGACATGGCACTAGACTCATGCCAGTTTTTAAAATAAAATATTTTCTTGCCTTCTCAAGGATATGCAGCCATAGAACAAGGACAACGTATAGTACTCCCTACGTTCTAAATTATAAGTCATTTTGGTTTATTAAGGTGCATAGTTTTTACCGTGTATCAAGACATAACATATATCTAGATACATAACAAAAATTATGTATCTAATAAAAAATAAAATGACTTACAATTTGGATTTTTAGGGAATACTGTTGTATAGGTTGCCCCACAGCCTCCAAAGAACTCTAGTACTACCTCTTCCTAGAAACAATGCAATTCTAGCATAGTGTCATATTTTAGTATCTTATATTTGACCAATTATAGATAAAAAGTATCAATATTTATAATACCAAATAAATACCATTAGATTAATTATAAAATGTATTTTCATAATAAATTAATTTAAAGTTATAAATGTGAATATTATTCACTGTAAACTTAATCAAGCATGAACAAGTTTTCGTGGCATGCAACTCATAGTTGCATTCTTTTCAGGACAGATGTAGTATTTAAAGTTTGTGATTTGAGCAGGTTTTAATACAATGATGTGCGTGCCATTTTATGACATGACAATATTTTTCAGAAGAGAGATAAAATGAGTTCCATAAAATGGTTTAGCTCAGTTTATAGCTATGGATGAGTCATGGAATTGAATGTTATGAAGAGGCTATCATAAAATAAAATTATATATTAAAAATAGTTGTTTTATTCAAATTTTACAGCATTAATTCTTGCTGATGTGGTAGTTTGAAACAGCGCCATAAAATGTTTCACGAGGAATAGCTGATGTGACGAATGTACCTTGTAAGGCCATCTCGTAGTCACAAACTCAGAATCTAACCGTGAGACGAGTCGATTTCGAAAGTATTGGGTACCAGTACTACTCCCTCCGGCCTCCATAAAAAAGATGCAATGAATTATAAGATTTTTGCAAGTCAAACTAGCTTAACTTTAAATAAATTTATAGTGAATAGTTTTAATACATTTATATTTCTAACTAGGTTTTTACGAAAAAATATATATTTCATATTTAATTTGCTGGTACTTATTTTGTATTAGAAATATTAGTACTTTTTATATAATTATGACTAAATCAGTCAAATTTCAAATCATTTATACTGTAACACAATACTCTGCACTATAGGGATTTTTTACCTACCAATTTATAATCCAGGATCCAAACACCAAACGGGCCAACAACCAGAATTTTAGAATTCTAGTGACAGCTTCTAGTGTTTTAGCATTCAAAAATTAGTATAAACTTTTCCTAATAAATGCTGCCAAAGTGAGGATTCCCATGTGCTATAACAAGTGGTAGTGTTTTACTACTATTTAAAAACACTAGGAGAATTTCACCATTTTGGTAGTGATGTACTCCCTCCGTCCAGAAAAGAATGCAATTATGGGAAACGTGTTGGTCCAACTAGTTCAACTTTGACCAAGTTTATAGTAAACAGTATTCACATTTATGTCTCTAAATAAATTTATTATGAAAATATATTTTATAACTAATCTAATAGTACTTATTTTGTCTCATGGATGTTAGTACTTTTTCATCTAATTTTTGTTAAAATCTAAACTGTTTGACTTCTCGAAACGTGTGAATTGTATTCTTTTGTGGAATGAGGGAGTATTGTTAGCATTGTCATACATGAAAGGAGCATATATATATATATATATATATATATATATATATATATATATATATATATATATATATATATATATATATACACACACACACTACCCTGTAGCTGGCTACAAAATAACTTATTCCGTAGCCACTTTGAGTTACGATAATTATTATATTAATTTACGAGATTATAGTAACTCCTTACTAAGTGGTTTACTATAACGTTATGGTAAATATCCCCATGTGTTATAGTAACCCAACTATCGTAAATATATATTGACATTATCGTAAATTAGTATATAAAATTATCGTAAATGGAGGTGACTATATCAGTATTTTTGATGGTCATCATATGACAAATCCGACCATCAACATATCGGTTAAGTGAAAGACTATATCAACATCATAGTAGCCCAAATGACCTCAATCTGTGGCACAAGCCACACGAAACACACCATGGTGCAATCCCATGTGTTAATCTAATGACAGTTTGATCCTAGGGCTGTCATGAAGCATCCCATGGGATAAAGGGCCCACCATCCATGCAAGAAATCACAAATTGTCGGAGAAACTACCTTCGATACCTACCAACCACCTTGGAGAAACATTGAGAAGCGTAGGATCATTAGGCGTTGTATCCCATGGTCAGCCAACCACTTGGGAGGAGTCACTCAACCCCACCTAGCAGGCAAACCGCCTCTCCCTTTAGCTAAAAATACTCCCTCTGCTCATACACACCATAAAAAGAGGTGTTGGCACCACTCTCCAAACATCACTCTAGTTACTCTCTCTTTAGTTTAGGTTGGCTTAGTTGGGAGTTAGAGTTGAGTCAAGCATTGCTTGGTGGGTTCTGGAAGTAGTCTTCGGGAGTCTGGTACAGCTCTTATATATTTCCCTTTGTAAGACATTTCAAGTTATCAGTACATTATATTTCTACTTTAGTACATCATTTGAGTGCAACTTATTCCTTGCAGTTGCCTTGATCTCTAGTTAAACCATAGTGTTATAATCTTAGTCTTGTTTAGTATAACGGGATCCTTCATAGCATGAGTTTCCTCGCTCCTTAGTGGATGCTCTAGTCAGATTAGAGTAGTACCATATAGTGTAAACGTGAGTTTCATAGTTTTTCTAAAATCATGCTCATTCTTTTTTTTTGATAAGGAAGAGCTCGTCTTCAAATCATGCTCATATTGTGGCGCCTAAATTGGAACTATTTGAGTCTTCTATGGACTTGTTTTGGTTTTTAATTGCCAATGGATGCACTTGTATATATTATAATTATCTTAGTATAAAACAAGTGTTGTCTGATCATGTTAGTGTCACTTGACTCTATGTATGGCCATGTATAGGAAGCATGCTTTGTTTGTCGTCGAAGTATGGATGACATGACTTATAGATACCACTCCAGAAAAACTAGCAATACAAAACAAATTTTAGAAAAATGCCTAAAAGATAATAGATAACAAGAGTATCTAATAACGAGAATAGTCTGTGTCACTTAGCTTTCTACGTAGTTTGGCTGGTCAGCATCAACTAATTGTAATAAATAGCGAGAGTATCTGCTAGCAAATAAACATTAAAAGGAATTCATAAAATATTTAAAAAAAATTCAAACTAGCCACCATAAGATATTTATGAGCACCACTATCAACAATATAAAAAGTCAGTACAGATATATAACGACTGACCGTAACTCGATGAAACAGCCTATATACCAACATAAAAGGAGAAGTTAAAGATGGGTTGTGGTATAGTGATATATATGATTTTTGAAAAAAAATGAAAGTACTTTGATAAATTCTAAGCTAAAACATTTTTCTATGATTTTTCTTATATTAAACTAGATTTGGGATTTTAAATCATAAAAATTTTCTAGAAAAAAAACATGTAATATTTTTAAAATATATATATTTGCAGTCTGAATTACCCCTGAACTACGAAGTCCGATCTACTGTAGACTCTTGTAGTTGGCGTGACGTGACACAGCTGACGTGATGTTGTTTTACAGTTTTAGAAAAAAAACCACATAGAGTATACGAACAAATGATTTTAAATAAAAATTTAAACTAAAAGGGGTTAAAATTCTGGTTTTCTAAAGGGGAAATCGGACTATCATAAAAGTTAATAATTAACGGAGTCAAAAAGATAAACACTCGCTCTTCTAGGACCAGGCCCAGCCCAGCCCATCTAAGGGTCGAATCAGGCAGCTACTCGCTCGGCTAGAGGCCTGCTACACATCTGCTGCCCCCTCCGCCGTCCCCCACCAGCGGCAGCAGCGGGAAACCAAACCTAAAATCATTGCCGAAATGGCGGGAAACCATGAACCCTTCCCTCCGACCCGGGCCACCTCCCTCCCACACCGCTGCCACGCACCACCAGCCCCGCATTTCACGTCCCCAAGGCCATTCCCCAGTCCTTATCCTCTCGACCCCTTCATTTGCCGGCCTGGTTTCTCCGCTGTGGTGAAGCTAGAAATGGGCGCGGCCGCTTCTTCTGCCAGGTCCTCTTTGCTCGCTCATGCATGCTCTTTACATGGATTACTTTCCTCATTTCTCCTGTGCGAAATAATTTCAGTTTTGGGTGTCGATTTGGGTGGGTTAATTTGTCCGCATTGCTTGTTAGTTTAGTTTGTCCTGTGGACTGCAGCGGACGGCCCAGCTGTCCAGAAATTTTAGGATTTTTATGCATCCGAGTGTTCTAGTGGCACCATTGCCGCTTGGCGTATCAGAGTTATGCTATGTGCTCGAGGTAGGGCGGGTCGGGGAGAAGGGGGGGGGGGCTATGCTTGAGGGTCGGCACGACGAAAGATGATTACGAATGCAGGAAAAATGATGATTGCTGCTTTCACTACCATAGTGGCATAGTAGTCTCTAGATTAAATCTAACCTTGAATTTCAAAAGTTGGAAATATATTTAATAGTAAGATGAACATGTAGATTACGGAATTATGAACCTAACGCAAGTTGAATGGATCAAAACGGAGTTAAACAAAAAAGTTATGGCCTAAAGAAAACTAGTGGCAAAACTGTAAATAGATGAAAACGTATTTTGAATCTAATCCGACGGAACTACGTTTTCCAAAAAAGAAAACGTATTATGTTATAGGCTTTGGACTGCATGTTCGATAATAAAAACCCTGAGGGGTTCTTTAGCAAAAATATAGGGACGACGGGTTCGGAAATAGAAAAGTAAAGGGACTCTTTAGCAAGATGGCCTGCGAAGGGGTATCTTCTAATCTGGGCCGTGAATCCCAGATCGGATGGCTACCGATGGTTGGGAGGATTTCTCCGACTGGAACAGTAACTCTGGCAGGGTGGTGGCCATCGCCGGCGACGAGGAGCTCGCTGGCGAGCACGAAGAGGGCCCTAGAGTCCACGATTCAACGCAGGGAAAGCATGGGGTGGAAGCGGGGATCAAGGCGAGCTCACCTAGGGTCTTTGGAACTACGATGAAGGCACAACGAGGGCACAGAGCTCAGTGGAGAGGACGGTGGCTCCCTGCAAGGTTTGGCGGCGGTGTGAGAGATAGAGAGGGCGAGAGAGACGGCAACAGCAGCACCTGGGGCTTCAAAACCTCGAGACGTAGAGCGGAAGATGACATTGGACACCACGGAAGCAGTGGCCGGTGCTAATGGCGGCGACGGTCGTGTTCTGCACTTCGGCGAGATCTCGAGTTGGCGATGGTGTAGCTAGGCGAGCGAGGCGGCTGCTCTAGCGTTAAGGGAGGGCGACGCGAGCTCAAGCCCTTATTTATGGGGGTCTAGGCGTGGGGGACATGCCATATCTCGGGAAGAGTGGGGCGTGCGGCGATGGGTTCCCAGACAGAGTCCGCTATGGGCACGACCAGAGGAAGGGGATGGCGCTGACGCATGGGGCTGCTTTGTTAGTGGGACAGAGGGAGGAGGAAGACACGAGCTTCACTGCTGGGCCGAGGGCGCTACAGGTCCACGTGGGAGAGGGCAGGGTTGGAGTAATCCAAATGACAGGAAAGGCAGCGCGTCCGTGTGTCGACCTGGGCCAGCCTGCAGGGCTGCTTGCTTAGTCCTGCGCGTGGGAACGGAGAAAGCGGGCCGTGGGGTTGGGAGGAAGGGAGCTGGGCTAAAAAGGGAGAGAGGAGAGAGCTGGGCCGTCGGGCCAGAAGAGGAGGGGGAAGCTTTCTCCATTTCTTTTTCGTTTTTCTTTTACTTCAAAACTCTTTTCAAATCAATTCAAAGCAATTTGAATCATTTTTTGAATTTTGTACAAAGCCACACATCTCAATAAATCAATGCGAAGGCATGTCTGCTCAACAATGTTGCTACACCCTATAATAAATTTTAATTTAACATAAAATTATTTATTTTCCTATATTTCATGAGCACAAAAATTCATAATAAAACCATTTTAACTCTATTTAAAAAGGTGCAAATTTTTAGGGTGTTACAATTCTACCCCCCTTAAGATGAATCTCGTCCTTGAGATTCGGACGATGGTGATCAAAGAGATATGGATACTTTGCCTTTGAAAACTTCTTCACTTCCTCGAGTAATCCAATCCTAGAACATGTGGGTTATGGGCCACCATGCTTCCGCTGCGTCACTTTGATAACCTTACTCAAAGCAACTTGCTTAACTAATTTCCAAGATTTTGATGGGTACTCCAAACAATTCTTTTGTAACTCCAATCACTAGGCCACCTTTCCTATAATACCAATTCTCTTTCTTAAAATATCCACCTTCCAACGGAGCCTTTTCACTTTCTTGGTCAGAAAGAGAATCTACCACCAATCTTCAAAATATTAATGATTCCGGTTAAGTTGCTCAACTCTCAAACACAATTCTAAGTCCACGTAGAACTAACTATTGATGTCTCATATCTCCTTCCCAAGGTGTTTCTTCCTATACATTGCCATCTGAAAACTCACGGTCCACTTTACTATCCTCACAGGACACACCTTCTAATAGGTCATTCTCGTCTTCCTCAAGTGCAGGTTGAATACCCTCATACTCAATTCTTTCTCGTAACGGTGTTGTTAGTAGCACCGAACGTTGAGCATACTTAATTACTCCTTTACAAGCTGATGACCATCCCTTTCCATGGATAACATCAATGTCCATTAACTCCAAAACTATAAGGTTTGCCTTGAAGTTCTTCCATTTTATGTTAAGACTAACTTTTGGGCATATGCGGTTTGCCTTCTTTTCTCCTCCTAGAGAGTTAACTATTGAGGGTTTCCTCATCGGAAGCATAGTTATCTTATGTTCTTCCACATATTCCCTAGAGATGAATGAATGTGATGCACTGGGGTCAAACAACACCATAGCAGTGTCTGAGCTTACTGTAATCAAACCATAAACAACCTCCTTAGCTCCATGAGTGATAATCAGATCCACATTGTTCAACTTGCCTTGAATGTAGTTTCGTTTTAACTTATTGCCTTGCACTTGCTCCTTATGGACATTCTATTCTGGCTCCTGCTGCTGTTGATTCTGGCTTTGATTACTCTTAGCAAACTTCTCAAGACAATCGTTCTTATAGGGTTCAATCTCACCGTAATCATAACCTTCCTTTCTAGTAGAAGTATTTGTCGTTATCACGGTGATAGTGGGAGATGACAGACATGGCTCTTGAGAGCTAAAATGCTGCACTTCATCATTAGGTTGATGATACTGATCTTGATCATTACTTCCATGTAGATTCATAGGGTGTGACTGATATTCTGGTTGTGTAGCAAAATGGAGATGAGTATTTTTTAACTGGCGTTGAAGGTCACGCTTTCTCTTCTTCTCTTCCATCTCTTGACGCTTGTTCTCAATTACAATTGCTCTATCCACCAATGTTTGATAGTCGGCATACACCACGGTCATCAGCTGTAGTTGCAAACCATCATTCAGTCCTTTCAAAAAGCGTTTTTGCTTCTTAGCATCACTATCCACCTCTTTTTGAGCATAGCATGACAATTGAGTGAACCAGTTACGATACTCACACACTGACATAGATCCTTGCTTCAAGTTGAGGAACTCTTTTTGCTTAAGTTCTACCTCACCTAACGGGATATGGTAGAACCTAAAATTCTCCTTGAATTCCTAACAAGTGATAGCAGGAGCATTGTTGGGACGTCCATAGTTAAATGAATCCCACCAATCTTGGGCAGTTCCTTGCAGTTGACCGGAAGCATAAAGCACCTTTTCACGGTCATCACACTAAGCTATGTCCAATTGTCGCTCCACAGCTCTAAGCTAGTCATCAACTTCTAGTGGTTTGCTTGTATGAGAGAATGTCGGTGGGTGTCCCTTCATAAATTCACCACGTTTGTCAATAGGTGGTGCTTGATGTGGGTTGTTCAACACATTTTGAGCAATAGTCTGTAATAACTAAGTCTGCGTCATCAAAGCTTGCTCTATAGATGAGGAATTGGATGGCGGTGGATTAGAATTGGCAGGATTCCTTCGGTCATCATGCAAAGCACTTCTCCTGGTAGCAACCATTTGTTTTCAACATGTATGAATTAGGACTCAGTCATTCATAGTATTCTTAAATGTAGCTTCAAGAGATGGCAAGATAGGATTGATAGTATGAGAGACAAGACAAGACCCCACCACAGAGATAATCGATGCTTCTAAATGAATAACTAGAACGTATGAAACTTCATCTTGCAAATCCTTCAACTTGGCTACCCCCTTAAGAAAAGATCAACTAGGGGACACAAAAAGGGTAGCTTGCACCTCCTTCCAGATGAGCTAACTAGTATCAAGACGTTCTGACATCCCAATGATACTCTTGTGTATGGACTAGAACAATAAATCTAAAATTCCTTGCAAGCAGAAAAACAACAGCGTAGTAAAACATCTATAACTCTCATTCTATTAATCTAATGAAGTTATAGCTTATACCGTTGGAAATCTTATCAAATTCTCCACAACTTCCTTATAGAACACTTTTCCAAATTCTGCAGTTTAGGTGGTCGAAAATAGTGCAAAACAGAAACTACTCTAGATTTTCAACAGCGCGGTTGCATCATCTTGTGATTTTCATAACTCCATAACCAAATTAGCTATCAAGGTGATTCTTTTGGTCACAGAAAGATATTGAGGTCTACTATTATCCAGAATTTTGTTATGATTTTTGGTAGTCCAAAGACAGAGATATAAACTGATAAAGATAGGTTACTCCGAAGGCACGATAGAGAAAACAGGAGAGAACCAAAACCCGACTATTTATTTCATTTATTCTTATACCTTAGGCCTATAAAATAAATAAAATTGTGGGAACACCCAACATGATCATTGAAATCATTACAAAGATTCAAAACAAGCAGAAGCATAATGACAATTCAACAAAGCACTAAAGGTGCACAATTCAATCATTGACTCAACTTGCGATACTATCGTTCTCATTGTACTAGGGATAACAATCTAAGACTCATCTTCAGATTACGGAAGAAGGTGATGAGGGATAGTTCTAAAAGCATATCAAATCGAGGAGTGAAGATGAGAACAAAGGCTTCAAAATAAGCACTAAGGTAGAGATGAATAACAAGGGTAGAGACATAGTAGAGAAGAAAATATCAAGGTTCGTAGAGCAAGGGTTTTTGTAGCAACTTCTAAACCATAAAACGACCAGTTTCTACTAGGCTTGTGTCCTACAGTCAGCATTGCTCTGATACCACTTTGTAGCACCCGTTTTAAGGTCAAAATCAAATACACACCATATATGAGCCCAGGGAGTCAAATCTCACATATAGCTACAAATAAAGGTAATATCAATAGATAATGCTTAATATGTAACATACTTAGTAAAAGGGATATAACCTTAAATAGCAAACAATGGAAAGACAACTACAATCTTCGGGTGAAGACTCCAATTCCACAGGGACAACTGACTGGTTAATCACAAGCCTAATTCCTCCAAACTCTAGCAATCTGGTACCCATCCGGTATTTTTTTAAAGATTTAAAAAGTAAAGCAAGCATAAGTACATGTCGTACTCAACAAATATAACATGGGGTTTATGAGGCTCCAAAGGCTATACTGGTTTAACTGTAATTAGCTTTTAATGAGTCATCTTTTAGCAATTGGGTGGCAACAAGTTTATTCACAAACCCATATAAACACTTGATCAGGTAAACATGGATAATGAATAGTATAAACAGTAATCATTAGTGAGCATCTTTATCATCAGTATCATAAGTGTTCATCATCTATTCCGTTAGGGTCCAAGGCCGCTCATGACCGTGAGCATGGCGATATACCAGTTTTACACTCTGCAGAGGTTGTACACTTTCACTGTGAGTCATGATTTACCCTTTTGCCCGAGGCGGCCAACCACTTGACCCACTATCAAGGAAGGTCGGCAGGGTTCACTATGAAGCCTTTCAAAGGTTCGTCTAACATATTAGGGTCGCTAAGGTTTCCCCATCAATAAGCATGAACCCCCTCCAAGAAGTGACTAACAAAATACCAAGAAACCAAAGCGCACCCTCTTGGTAGGCCGAGATCATACCAGTCGGAGCCCTCTTGCGCCAAAAAGGTAACCACTAATAAGCTAGAAAAGGTTCTCATACTGAGCTAAAGTCAGAGCCATGTAGCCCTCACAGCTGTACTGTAAGTCCCGGATGTTCGCTTATAGATAAGTCCTTAGGGAGAGGAATTTAGAGCACCGTAGAAATAGCCCAATGCTCTAGCCCCCTTGTTTCATGTTTCTAAAAGCAGTTTTTAATGATTATTGCATATACCATTAGTCAAGTTACAAGATCATGGCTTTAGTTGAGCACTAGCATCATACTACCCAATGCAATAACCCATAGGAATCAAGGAATCCAGGATATCAAATAGCTAGGAAAATTACTACGGTTGACAAGGTAGACACATGCATATGATTAAAATGATATTAAGGTGAATAGGACAATAAGGAAGATCTCATGCTATACTTGCCTTAAACTCAGATCATTCTTCTAGTCCAAGCCTTCAAAAATCTGCTTCTTGATTTACCATGTATAGCTCACTGACTGGACATGATCATAAAGCACCACACAAGCATCCATGCAATCATACACGAAGCAAACAATAGAACTAAATTAGAACAGTACACCAAACATAAAATCAAGATGAAAAGTTTGTACAATGAATCTACGTCTCGCTACGAACACATAGACGTGAAAAACACTCTAATCGGAGCTATAGCGAAGAAGTTATGAATTAAACAAGATTTCCTTTAAGAAAATAATAGATTAAATCTAACCTCAAATTACAAAAGTTGGAAATATATTTAATAGTAAGATGAACATGTAGATTATGGAATTACGAACCTAACGCAAGGTGAATGGATCAAAATGGAGTTAAAACAAAAATGTTATGGCCTAAAGAAAACTAGTGGTAAAATTGTAAATAGATGAAAACGTATTTTGAATCTAATTCGAAGGAACTATATTTTCCAAAGAAGAAAACGTATTCTATTATACGCTTTGGACTGCGTGTTCGATAATCAAAAACCTGAGGGGTTCTTTAGCAAAAATATAGGGACGACGGGTTCGAAAATAGAAAAGTAAAGGGACTCTTTAGCAAGATGGCCTGCGAAGGGGTATCTTCTAATCTGGGCCGTGAATCCTAGATCGGACGACTACCGATGGTTGGGAGGATTTCTCCGGCCGGCACAGTAACTCCGGTAGGTTGGTGGCCATCGCCGGCGACGAGGAGCTCGCTGGTGAGCGCGTTGAGGGCCCTAGAGTCCACGATTTGACGCGGGGAAAGCATGGATTGGAAGTGGGATCAAGACGAGCTCACCTAGGGTCTTTGGAACGACGATGAAGGCACAGCGAGGGCGCGGAGCTCAGTGCTGCGGACAGTGGCTCCCTGTAAGGTTCGACGGTGATGTGAGAGACAGAGAGGTTAACAGCGGCACCTGGGGCTTCAAAACCTTGAGACATAGAGCGAAAGACGACATTGGACGCCATGGAAAAAGTGGTCGGTGCCAATGGCGGTGGCGGGCGAGTTCTGCACTTTGGCGAGATCCTTAGTGGGCGGTGGTGTAGCTAGGCAAGCGAGGTGGCTGCTCTAGGATCATGGGAGGGTGGCGCGAGCTCGGGCCCTTATTTATGGGGGTCTAGATGTGGGGGACATGCCATATCCCAGGAAGAGTGGGGCGTGCGGCGATGGGTTCCCGGACAGAGTTCACTACGGGCACGTCCAGAGGAAGGGATGGCGCCGGCGCTTGGCCGTGATGCGAGACAGAGGAGGAGGAGGAAGACGCTTTCTTTGCTTTGGGCGGGTCGGGTGCTGCAGGTCCACGCGGGAGAGGGTAGGGTTGGAGCAGGCCGAAGGACAGGAAAGGTGGCGTGTCCGCGTGGTCGACCTGGGCCGGCCTGCAGGGCGGTTTGCTTGGGCCTGCGCGTGGGAACGGAGGAAGCGGCCACGAGGTTGGGGGGAAGGGAGCTAGGCTCAAAAGGGAGAGAGGAGAGAGCAGGGCCGTCGGGCCAGAAGAGGAGGGGGAAGCTTTCTCCATTTCTTTTGTTTTTCTTTTACTTCAAAACCCTTTTCAAATCCATTCAAAGCAATTTGAATCATTTTTTGAATTTTGTACAAAGCCACACATCTCAATAAATCAATGCGAAGGCATGTATGCTCAACAATGTTGCTACACCCTATAATAAATTTTAATTTATCAAAAAATTATTTATTTTCCTATATTTCATGAGCACAAAAATTCATAATAAAACCATTTTAACTCTATTTAAAAGGGAGCAAATTTTTAGGGTGTTACACGTGGGCGTAACAAGCAGCAGCATGAATGGCAGCACAAGCAATAGGCGTGGCAGCAGCACAAGCATGCTTTTTAAAAATTTTAATCGATTATCACCACTATTTTGCAGACCAGCGGTGACCAACATGATTTTCAGTGTCCACTTTCACCGTCGCCTTGCAAAACCTGAAGGGCGCTCTTAGCTTAGTGGTAATGGGATTTCAAGAATACTGAAAGGATCATCGGTGGTAACTCATTTACGCTTCTGTATTTATTATGCATTCCTTGGTGTGTGTGCGCGCGCCCGCTTTACATTTTTAGTTCAGCTAGCTATTTTATAGGGTGCAAAACTCTTTTGTGTTAAAGATAGTGATACTTAGAACAACTTAGTGCACATCTAAATAGATTTTGTATAGGTTTTATAAGTGGTTTAGGACCTTAATAGAGTTTTTTTTGGTAGGCGGGGCAGGCCCGCGCATGCTACATAGCAACCACCCCTATGACTTGGATAATTCTTATGCGCTCCGATCCCGGTGTACACCTCCTCCGTGTCGACATCCCTCTTGGCTTGTCTATTAGCTAGCTAGTCTCCTCGCCCCAAACCTTGTCAGGGCGGTGCATATATGCAGGCGTTGGTCTGCCGGCCCGCGGGGAGTATTCGATCAGCTGTTTCCACATATGCGCAGGCGTTCTCTTCTAGCTAGTTTCCAGTGCATAGGACAGGATCCACTGGCATGGACGGTGCCAGAGTGCTGTACGTGGAAGACAAACCCACCACAGCGAGGCGTTCAGTTTCTGGAGGCATAAACCTTCGATCGGAACCATATGCATGCATGATGAGTGCGCAGCGCTGGCGCCTTTTAGGGTCTGTTTAGAACGCAGGAATTTCACAGGAAATTCGCAGGAATGAATTCAATTTCACAGAAAAAACACAGAAACATGAATTTTTTTCCCACGTTCCAAATAAGCCCTTATATTAGGACCAAACTAGAGTAAGAAACAATGGATCCATCACCAGCAGGATGGCAACGGATCGGGTTTGGGGCGGATATCCACGGGTTTCGGGTTCTACGGGTTTGAGTTTGGGGATGGTTTTTTACCCACGGTTTTCGGGTTCGGGGCCCCGAAACCAATCGGGTTCGGTTTCGGGTTTGGTTTTCCACCCGTGGATATCCAATGGATATCCGAAATAAATCATTTGGAATTAAAACTCATGTTTTATAATATACTAATAACAATTTGTTTACTTAGATTATTAAATTTATTTAAAGTTGACTCATGAAAATATTTATTATTTGTTGCCTCTTGTTTATACATGTGAATATGTGTATATATATCCGCGGGTTTCGGGTATCCATTCGGGTTTCGGGTATCCGTTCGGGTTTTGGGTATCCGCGGGTTTGGTTTTGGTGATGGATTTCCACCCGAATCGGTTTTCGGGGCGGATTCGGGTTTCAATTTCGGGTTTCGGTTTTGGGTGCACGGAGACTCCACCCGATCCGAACCCGACCCGTTGCCATCCTTATCACCAGCTGCTGATTGGCTGCGTCTACAGCAAACAAGTCTGGTGGTTGGCGCACCGAGCCACCGATCGATCCGGTCTCTGGGATGGGAAACGATCTCCACACAAGTATCCATGTTAGGCTTGTCGATGGCATGCAATGGTTTCAGAGAATGTTTCGATCGATTCCATGGTCCGTCCTTCTCGTCTCTTGGCTTTTTTGGAAAGAAAGAAACAACCACAACCCTGTCCGTGTCTTCCAAAGGAATTCCACTACTGTGCCACCAGCTCTATGGGAGTCATCCTCCAAGAGGCTTACCGATTACTGGATTGCGGCTGGTTACATTGCAGTTTCGTACGAACCTAGTGAAAATTAATAATGTTCGACCAGCACGAATCTTGCATTGATAAGTTTTTAGTGACAAAAGAGCAATAATCTTTAGTGAATATCGAGTCAAAGTTAACTATATTTGACTCCTCAGTATCAAAGAAACTAACCGAGGGAGTACTGCATCTCCGTGTCAAAAGCATGGTCGCTAAATTTTATTTTATTGGACAACTTATTATGTAATTATGGACAAGGAGGCCTAGCTAGGACCAGGTAGGAGTGGAGAATATATCTGACTTGACAAGTCCCGTCGCCACCACAACAATCCACCGATCACTGCCTCCTAGCTAGTGCTCCTTGTCCCCTCTGTGATCTGGAGTGACGGCAGGATATATTATACCTCAACTTTTTATATTCTTTTCTCCTAGCCTCGTACATACATGTAACTAGCAATCATGCATGTGTAGGACGACGTGTAAGTGTAATCATGCATGTATGATGTATCTAAAGGTCAGTTAACATTATATTATGTGATTACCCCATTTGCTGTAAATTAATTTGTTTGACCAAATTTATATAAAACTATATTAAAATATATTTAATATCAAATCAAATTAATATATATCATATTGTATATTTCTACTGAATTTGGTTTGATGTTATAGGCGTTTATGTATTTTCTATAAACTTGATCAAAACTAGAGAAGTCTAACTTAGAACAAAAGTTTACAACGAGCTAATTAAGATATACTCCCTCAAAATACAGTGCATTGCGACTTCTAAAATTTGTACTGAAATATAATGTATTATATGTAGTGTCCATGCTCAGATTGGCAAAGTTTGTCATAAAAAAGGAAACTATAATTTTTTTTGATGAAACAGGAGGGGTAAGACCCATACTGGAATTTTATTAATTTAAACAACTAGTTTCAACAGTACAATCAGGATACACAGAAGGAAAGAAACAAAAATTGCAAGAATTACAAGAGAAACTTTTTAATGGGTTTAAATACGCCATTTGAGTGTTGTCTTGAGTTTTCGAAAAACTTTTGGAATGCATTATATTAAGAACCGAGAGAGTACTCTTTTATTTAAATGTCACATCTACCCGCAATCAACTGGCTGATCACTCGACATGACCCTAGGACAATTGCATATATGTAGGTTTTTTTCTGATTTCTTATACGCCATAAGAACACATTATCGTTCCATTGACCTCCAGCTGCCGTGACCCTGACCACCACCACACTACTCCACTAGGATTGAGATCCTCTAACCTCCAAGGCTCCAACGTAAATGGAGCAAAGTTACAAATAAAGCTTCGATGTCTCTATCTCTGTCTCTGCTCCATCGAATTCACGGATTCATGAATTCGCGAAGGCATAGACTGGGCTGGTCACTACTGTAGTTTAATAAATATAGATGTTTACATATATATCCGTGCAGTACGCTTATAATGATAAGCAGTTAATAAGCATGTATCTTCTAGATCTCTTATAAAGCTAATCCTCACTATAAGTCTATATCAACATGCAAGTCATCTGTATCATCACTTGCTAACTATCCACATCGTCTCCCACTAATATATAGGAGAATTAATTTCATCACTCTAACTTCTAACCTCTTAATTGTAAGCTATCCACGTTATCTCTAGTTAATTAAAGTTCAAATTATTTGTAGTCCTGCAGTAGTGTACAGGTATCCTTCAAAAGGCAGCGCTGACAAATTAACCTGGATTGATGAAGTCATAGCAAGTATCTTGCTATCCACGAGCACGTGAACATGGCCACGATAAAAAAAACAACACCATTTCTTCTTCTAATTAAGGAATTCAAGAAAAATACAAGCATATGTGCCAAATCAAGAACTTAACCCTGGTGCACATGTTCCACCAAACAAATAACTTAATCATACCCGACTCCCGTGTTGCTCTCGCAAGGGGCGACATGGGCGGTAGCCCCCGACTCGCCGCCACCACCGCCACACGCCGTCCTCCCCTTCCCCTCGCCACTTCCGGAGTTGGCTGCTAGGCTCGGCACCAACAAGGATGGCGGTGGCGAGGCCCTTCTCCTCACCGCGAGGGTGGCCCCTTGGTCTCCAACTGGTGGTGGTGGTTGTTGGCGGCCGTCTCGGCGGTGACGATACTGTCTTGCGCCTGTGACATCGGTAAGCTACGGCGAGCTCGGGTTTGTGCGACGACATCCAGATCCGGTCTCTCTGCAGTTCGGCCCTCCAGATCTAGATTTGGGGGCACCGAGGTGCTTCCCGACGACGGCGTCGGCGGTCCGTGCGAGGGCACTGGGTGGGCAGAGGCTACGCAAGCGGCTGACGTGACTTGGCCCGCGCTCCTCTCCGCGAGTGTCCGGTCCCTTTCCCTGTGACGGCGCAGAGGCGCGTGCAGTGGCTCGGCGGCTCGAGAGAGCGGCCCCCCGGCGCAGCGTTGCGGCGACGCAGGCCTAGCTCGGGCGTGGTTGCGGCAGCCTGGAGCGAGCCTCTTCCCCGGCAGCTGCCGTGGCATGGGGGTGGATGACGGGTGCTAGGGACGCGGCGGTCTCGACCGGTGCTTGTGCTGGCGCATGGGCGGCGGCTCCGATGTCAGCGAGGGCAGCCAACAATGGGTTGGCTTCACCGGCGGGGCGGCGGCTGACACAGCAATTACACAAGGGCCTTGGCCACAGCCGCGCACGGGGTTGAGGTGCCATGGAGAAAGCTATGTCCAGTGGACCGATGGCGGCGACGCCTTCGGGCGCTGTATTCTTCCTTGGAAGCGCCAATCGATCGGGTCTCTTCCCTTTGTGTGGCGTGCTCTTCCTGGGTGTAAAACCTTGACCTCCTGGTCAGGCGACGGTGGCGCCAATGGCATCATGTTCCTCCTTGGATGCGTCATTTTGGAAGCTCGTGCCTGTCAGTCTATGACGGCCGCCTCCATCATGGCGACAAAGGTGGAGGCCTAGCTGAGGATTCAAGTTTTCGGTGTCCAGTGTGGCGGAAGGTGGTCGAGAGGAGGATTTGGCGCGGCGATTGGAGAGTTTTGCATCTGTTTGGCAATTGAGTTGTGACCACGAAGTTGGCGATGATGCCAGCGTGGAAGGCGCCCATGGAATTGGCGAGGAGGCCGCCGTGGGAGGTGGTGGCCAGCAGACTTGCGTTGCCGAGGTGACCTGCGTGGAGGCTTCCAACCGGCAGCTGGAGGACATGCGTGGCACTTATACCTCGATGAGACAACTAGGTTATTGGAAGTGCGGTGTGCGCGCGTGGATCTCGGCGGGCGAGGTCGGCTTGGTGTGCGCCTAAGGCAGCTCCTCTGGCATCGGTTTGATAGTTTGTAGTGGCTATTCCAGTGTGGGACAACGTCCTGAGAGACGGCTCATGTGGAGCTAATTGTGGAGGGGCTTCACGGCTTGCAGCGGATTACAGCGGCTAGCCTTGCTTAGCAGTGGGCTATTCGGTGTGGGACATCGTTGGTAACGATGGCGCAAGTAGTGAGGAGGGTGATTTTGTCTTGACAGCTTTGTCTTTTGGGGATGGCGGTGCAGTGTAGTGACTAGTTCATGGTGGTTAGGTGGGGTGAAGCGTGTGTCCTTGTTGAGTTGTGGCTTGGGTCGATGTCCCAATCCGACCGGCTAGAGTTGTTTCTTCTTCTTCTTTGAGTTAGAGTTTTCGGTGCGTGTTGATAATGTTGTTTCTATTTATTTTTATCCAGTCTGAGCTTTATCTATTTTTTAATATAATCGATAGCTCTCCTGTCTGATTTGTTTAAAAAGATCATTAGTGGAGCCATGTTTTGTTTAGGCGTAGAGTACGCCTCGGGTGGAATCACCGCCCGGCGACCCCAGCTAGCCACCCGGGGCTCCTCGACGAATTTACAATGAAACACAACGAAGTTATCATGCTATCGGAAGGATTGGCAAATACTCATCGTAAACTAAGATTTGCCCGAGCTCTAAAGCTTTCCTAAATTCGCTACTATGTAGAGTATGTTACGGTGAATAAATAGGCCTAATCATAGTTTGATGAACAATAACGTCACAGACACGTCTTATTACTTAGCCCTAACCTCATGTGTTTTATTTTGTGACATGGCACTAGACTCATGCCAGTTTTTAAAATAAAATATTTTCTTGCCTTCTCAAGGATATGCAGCCATAGAACAAGGACAACGTATAGGACTCCCTACGTTCTAAATTGTAAGTAATTTTGATTTATTAAGGTGCATAGTTTTTACCTTGTATCAAGACATAACATATATCTAGATACATAACAAAAATTATGTATCTAATAAAAAATAAAATGACTTACAATTTGGATTTTTAGGGAATACTGTTGTATAGGTTGCCCTAGAGCCTCCAAAGAACTCTAGTACTACCTCTGTCATAGAAACAATGCAATTCTAGTATAGTGTCATATTTTAGTACCTTATATTTGACCAATTATAAATAAAAAGTATCAATGTTTATAATACCAAATAAATACCATTAGATTAATTACAAAATGTATTTTCATAATAAATTAATTTAAAGTCATAAATGTGAATATTATTTACTAGAGACTTGATTAAACATGAACAACTTTTACGTGGCATGCAACCCATAGTTGCATTCTTTTCAGGATAGATGTAGTATTTAAAGTTTGTGATTTGAGCAGGTTTTAATACAATGATGTGTGTGCCATTTTATGACATGACAATATTTTTCAGAAGAGAGACAAAATGAGTTTCATAAAATGGTTTAGCTCAGTTTATAGCTATGCATAAGTCATGGAATTGAATGTTATGAAGAGGCTATCATAAAATAAAATTATATATTAAAAATAGTTGTTTCCTTCAAATTTTACAGCTTTAATTCTAGCTGATGTGGTAGTTTGAAACAGCGCCATAAAATGTTTCACGAGGAATACCTGATGTGACCAATGTAGCTTGTAAGGCCATCTCGTAGTCACAAACTCAGAATCTAACCGTGAGACGAGTCGATTTCGAAAGTATTGGGTACCAGTACTACTCCCTCCGGCCTCCATAAAAAAGATGCAATGAATTATAAGATTTGTGCAAGTCAAATTGCCTTAACTTTAAATAAATTTATAGTGAATAGTTTTAATACATTTATATTTCTAACTAGGTTTTTACGAAAAAAATATATTTCATATTTAATTTGCTGGTACTTATTTTGTATTAGAAATATTAGTACTTTTTTATATAATTATGACTAAATTAGTCAAATTTCAAATCATTCGACTATAACACAATACTCTGCACTATAGGGATTTTTTACCTACCAATTTATAATCCAGGATCCAAACACCAAACGGGCCAACAACCAGAATTTAGGATTTCTAGTGTGTCGATGTTTGACTACCGATAGCATGGCACGAGGGTACCTAGGGCAGTTTATTCGGGCTTCAGCGTATGCAGAACTCGACGGTTAACGCAAGAGACAGTCGATTTATCCTGGTTCGGGCCCTCGACCATGATCGAGTAATAGCCCTACGTCCAGTCGGCGTCAACCTTTGCGTTGGATTGATTGTTCAGTGTTGTCTCTAACTCCAGGAACCCCGCCCTCCTTTATATAGTCATGAGGCCGGAGTTCTAGTCAATTTACAATGAGAGTTCCTAGTATGATTACAGAATAATACTTCTACTAAGATTACATGGAAAGAATCCTAGTTAGACTAGATCTTCTCTCTTCATTGCGGAGTATCCCATGGGTCCCGTATCGACAAGCCCCTGAGCACTTCATGGTTAAGCTCTGGAAGCTTCGTCTTGTTCCTTCAGGTCTTGCCGAGTAGAAACAAGTGTCGTCCGAGCGCTTTCTTGAGTGAAACCATATAGCGCTTCCTAGGATCTTCGAGTGGTGTGTGCTTTTTTGAAGAAAAAAGCACACCTAGCTGGCTGTAGCCCCCGAGCCTCTTGCTATTTGGATCAAGGAGCTGGAGGGTCTTGTCTTGAAATTGCTCTGATTCTTCGTCGAAGGGTTCCCGAGCATATACCCGGGTTCTTTATAAAAAAGAACTCGGTTATAGCTCGGTCCGGGTTCTTTTCATCGTGAGGTCTTGAAGTGGTCTGCCTTGAAGAAGTCTCCTTGGTGACGTACGCTTTTTCGAAGGAAAAAGGGCACTCACTGAGTGTAGCCCCCGAGTCTCTTGCTACTTGGAACAAAAAGTTAGAGGGTCTTGAATTTTATGTTGTTTGACAACTCTAGTCTTGAAGAGGTCTTCTGAGTGATGTGCGCTTTTTTGAAAAAAAAAGTGCACTCACTGAGTGTAGCCCCCGTGCCTCTTGCTATTTGGAACAAAGAGTTGGAGGGTCTTGAATCTGAGTTGTTCAAAAAACTAAAAACCTCTCCTGTTGCAGCCCCCGAGCATTTATTCAAAAAGAACTCGGATACAGGATCTTGGCATATTCTCTGGTAGTCTGCTGTTGTTAGATGTAGTTGTATGGTGGTGGTTGAGTGTAAATGCCGTTTGTTCACGAGTTGTACAGTGTTGGTATATTCTTCCGAATATGCTCGTTCTTGAGTACTGTTCCTTCATGCCTATGTCCTCTTTCATTGAATTATGTCTTTCCACTGTGTCCTTTGTTAGGTTTGTTCTGTTTGTGCTCCTGGTTCATGTGCACCGCTTCTTTGGCCTTTAAATACCCCCCTGGTGTGCTGTTTTGATTCATCGAGCATTTTGTTGCGTTGTCTGAAATCTCCGAAGTCATGAATATGATAGTTTGTGAAGTAGAGCAGCCCCTAGGCATATTTTGTAGTTCTTATGTATCTTGTCGTAGCTGGAGGGAGTCTTGTGATAGGGATTAGAGGTAGACTAATCCCGCAGCGGCATTGTACCGGGAAGTACGTGGCGGTAGTTGGAGAAAGTCTTGTGATGTGGGATACGTTCCTTCATCCAGCATTTCTGGGTTGATTCTCATCGCCTGCCCTGAGACTGTCTAGTGTAGATCAACACCATATCTAGCATCACATCGGACTTGGGTAGACAGATGCCTGCCGGCCTCCCCTATTCTATGTTGTCTCGTCGTGCTGCTGATTTCTGCCTTGGATGTACTGCGTTCGTCCTTTGAAGAAAATAGTGTAGCCGAGTGCGGTTTGTTCTACCGAGTAGCAATTTAGAACACGTAGTCGTTCCAGAGCCTAGTTGTGTCCAGGTTCCTCTTTGCTACCTTGCTTGTCGTAGTACCGAGTTCATTGGGTCTTGTAAGATGTGTAATCTTGTATTTTTTGAAGCCATTTATAATGGAAAGAATCTTGTATTCTGAGTTGTCATTCTTTTTTCTGCTGAAGTCCTGGTTGTTTATGAGATTCCCGAGTTCTTTCTATAAGAACCGGGTTCTTGTGTTTCTTGTGAGGTAACCCTTCGTTGCTTCATGGTTGATGAGTTCTTTTTGTAGCAATATGATAACTCTGCTGTTGTGCTGGATGGATAAGTCTGAAATCTGCCCGTTGAACTGTACCGTTGTGTCGAAGTGTGCCGTCCGTCATTTCAGCTGTGTCAGTTGTTGTGAGAAATGAATCATTGCGTTCTCATGCCATGTTTAAACGGGCCTGATGGGCCGCGTTTTTATTACTATAAAATCTATTTAAAGGCTTTTCTTCTTCTTTTTCTTTGCTGCCCTGCTTTTGCCTTGAAACCCTAGTCTTCAAAACTCCACCGCCGCCATTGTCGCTGTCATCTGAGCGCCGCCGTCTAAGCCTCATTGTTTCTTAGTGCTTTATTGCTTTCGATAGTATATGGGTAGGAAGAAGTCAGCGAGCAAGTCCCAAGCAACCTTTGTAGATGAGGAGGCATCGCTTTCTATGATTGAAAATCAATAATTTATGGCCATGAGGGCTGCTCAGAAGATCTGGCCGGCTTCGACTACGACTGAGGATCAGTTGCGCGAGCTTGTCAGTGATGGTATTATCCAGGGCAAGGAGTTTGCTGATTGGAAAGCTCCAGGCCAGCATCAGGTCCCAACTCTAGATCCTGATGAAATTGTTCTTTTTGTCTCCTTTATCCATGCTGGACTCTGCCTTCCTGCTTCTGCTTTTCTTCATCGATTTCTCAGTTATTTTGGGATTAGCTTGAACCATCTTGCTCCCAATGTTGTCCTTCATCTCTCTGTTTTTGTTCATCTTTGTGAAACTTTTCTTGGAATTCCTCCTTCTCTTTCTCTCTTTCATTACTTCTTCCGTCTGAAGCCGCAACCCCACCGTGATGACACCCATGTTCTTGGTGGCTGCGGTATTTAGTTTTGTCAGGGTCTTAAGAGTAAATTCTTTGATTATGACTTGGTTGATTCTATGAGAGATTGGCGTGCCGACTGGTTTTATGCCGCCAATTTGATTCCTCCTCTTGCTGTTCATTCTGGTTCTGGTCCCGTGGTGAATGACCGATGGGAAAAGAATCCCCTGACGACGGATGAGCTCCAGGCGATCAATCCATTTCTTGAGAGGATATGCACTCTAAAACAGCAAGGCTTGATTGGCTTCGGGATTATTTCCAGTTTTCTTCGCCGTCGTGTTCAACCTCCGAAGGAGCGAGAAAATTATGGCTTTGAGTACTCTGGGGCAGAGGATCCTTCTCGTATGGTCCCTGCCCTTGAGTTGACTGATGAGGAGGTGCTCGAGCGCCTTCAGAAGATGTTGAAAGGACTAAGCGTCGTTCCGCATGCTATCCTTGAGTATTATGCTAACAACCGGCCTCCTGCTGTGAGTTGTTTTTTTCTTATGCGGGTACTTTTTGTATTTCCTTTGCTGTCTCCACTTTTTGCTTAATTTTTCTTGTCTGGTTGTTTTACTCTTTTATAGGAATTGGGGCGTAACTTCGTTGATCTGATCCCCCTTGATGACTGCCCTACCATTGTGGAGACTGGGGATAGTCTTGCTGGGGCATCTTTAACCAGTAAGTTTCAAACCACCATGATGTTTCCTGGTGTTTCTTCCGCAGTTCTTGACGTATATGTAGAGTATGTTCCTCGTCTAGTTCCTCGAGCTCCTCGTAGTGTCGGAAAAAGGGGGCGAGCGGATTGTTCTTCTTCTGGTTTGTCTGCTACCAAGAGGCCTCGCCAGTCGAGTACTCGTCCAGGTACTCAAGTTATAGGTAGCATGCTCCTAGGTGAGCATGTTAATACGCTTTGTCTTCTTGTTGTTTGTTTGTGCCTTTAACCGAGTACTTTTCTCCTTTTTCAGATGGCGCTGTGGTTGCCATGTCTGAGAATGAGGAAGATGAGGATGATGATGCGGCCCTTGTCACGCATCGGTGAGTTGTTTTGTTTTTCTGTTTTTGAACACCTCTTTTTGTTCTGACTTTTGGCCTTGTTCTCTTGTAGCAAGCGGTCATCGAGCTTGAGTTCTTCTGGGGCTCCGGTACCGACCACGCCACTCTTGTCGCAGAGTGGTGGTGATATTTTTGCTGCTATAGTTCCCCCTCTAAGATCATCTGTTCGTCTTGGGGATTTTATGAAGAAAAGGATAGCTAGGTGAGTGAATCCTAGTTATGTTTCTTTGCTTCTGTTTTCCTTTTTTTCTGATTCATATTCTTATCATTGAGTTTCCTTATCATCTTGTAGACCCTCGCCTTCTCTTAATCCTCAGTCGACCCCTTGTTAGTCCTCTGGTGCGCCCCCATGTACTGAGTCAAATGACTCGGAATGTACGGTCGGCGAGGTGGTTGTGAGGGAGACAGGGTTCCCTGGTGATCATGCTGCTTCGAATCTACTGACTCTGGGTGCGACCATGGTCGTGGGGGTGGATCCATCTAAGGAGGTAGCCGGGGCTTCCTAGGATATGGCCCTGGCCTTGCCTTCTTTGCATCAGTCGGCTTCTCCCTCTGCTCCTCTTGGTACTAGTGATCAGCGTTTGGATGATGATGTGTTGCAATAATTTGATGCCACTCATCGGTTGTCAGAGTTGATCGCTGCCTGGGGATCCTTTGCGGCCTTTGTGGCTTCTTTTGGGGAAAAACTCTAGGTAAGTTTTTCTGAAGTTCTTTCTTTGGATGTTCATCTTTCTTCTATTCTTATGTCTTGTTTTTCTCTCTCTTTTTGTTCAGTCTTTTTCTCATGATCATACCGGCTTCTTTTTCTCGTCTAAAACCGAGAAAAAGTTGTCTTCTGAGGTTAGTGCCCTAAAAACAGAGCTTGACCTCTGTCGGGTTGAGATGTTGACCGAGCGTCAAACGCACTAGAAGGAGGAAAAGGCTCTCCGTGCCTGGGTTGTTGAGGCAGAAGAGCGTAGGGATGCTGCTCTCTAGAAGGCCTTGAAGAATGTGAAGGCCATGAAGAAAGAGTGCGATAGTATTGCGTGTTCTTTTTTGTTTCCTTTTGTATTCAAATTTTCCTTTCTGCTGACTTGTTTTTTGGTGCCTGGTCTAGCTCTCTGAGTTGAAAAGCAGAAGCTCTCGAAGGGTATTGAGGACATGAAGGTACTTGTTCGCAATAATCACAACAGGGCTGAGGAGGTAATTACTCGTGCTGAAGAACTCGCGCTTGCCAAATTGATTAGGCGTGGAGCTAACAGGGGTCTTGTGCAAGCCCAAAAAACTTTTGAAGTCTTGACTAGCAAGTTGGCGATGGCTACTGAGAACTGGAATGCTTTGTGGAAATCATTTCGGTCAGTGGCCGACCTTCTCTGGACTCCAACAGATGATGGTCAATCTTGGGCTCAGTTTATTCCCAAAGTTCCGACCCATTCCCAGGAGTTCGTGAAGAGGTGCGCCCAACTATGTACCAGAAACAATCTTGAGGTCCCTTTGTCCAAGATTGCAGAGGAAGCCAAGAGTCAAGAATATATGGATGCCATTGAAAAGGTGGAGCCTAAGGTCGAAGATTTAGTCAGGAGGATTGCGGACAATCTTAATATTGATATTTCTTCTCCTGATGACAATGTTTGATGTAATTGACCTTTGTACTCCAGCCTCTGTAATAGGACATTATACTTCTTTTTGAATGAAGATTCTTTGTTTTTTGTTGATGTCTTCTTTGCCTGGATGTCTTCGCCTTGGAAACAACTCGGTATGTGTAGATTGTTGTCTTGACAAACTTTCTTGATTTGTCGAGTGCTTGTCTGGCTGCCATGTAAACAACTTGGGGTAAGTAGTTCTTTGTCCTTACAACCTTTTTGTTCTTGTTAGTATTGAAAAGACTTAGGACCAGCGATCTCAAGTATCTTCAGCTTCTTCTTTTTAGCTTTTTTGCTTAACTCGAGATGTGGCCAGCATCTGGCCTTTTTCCTGGTTGTAAAAACATCTTTGGATCGGTTCGGGTGTTGGCTTATCAGCTACCCTCGTCGGCAGGCTCAAGCATCTTTTTAGCTCTTTTGCTCTCAGCCGGTATGCTCAGGCATAATTTCAGCCATTTTGCTTTTTGGTTCGGGTGTTTAGCTTATTAGCTACCCTCATCGGGAAGCTCAAGCATCTTTTCAGCTCTTTTGCTCTCAGCTGGTATGCTTAGGCATAATTTTAGCCATTTTGCTTTTCTGGTTCGGGTGTTAGCTTATTAGCTACCCTCATCGGCGGGCTCAAACATCTTTTCAGCTCTTTTGCTCTCAACCGGTATGCTCAGGCATAATTTCAGCCATTTTGCTTTCTACTTCAGGTCTTAGCTTATTAGCTACCCTCATCGGTGCGCTCAAGCATCTTTTCAGCTCTTTTGCTCTCGGCCGGTATGCTTAGGCATAATTTCAGCCATTTTGCTTTTTGGTTCGGGTGTTAGCTTATTAGCTACCCTCATCGGCAGGCTCAAGCATCTTTTTAGCTCTTTGGCTCTCGGCCGATATGCTCAGGAATAATTTTAGCCATTTTGCTTTTTGGTTCGGGTGTTAGCTTATTAGCTACCCTCATCGGCGGGCTCAAGCATCTTTTCAGCTCTTTTTCTCTCGGCCAGTATGCTCAGGCATAATTTTAGTTATTTTGCTTTTTGGTTCGGGTGTTAGCTTATTAGCTACCCTCATCGGCGGGCTCAAGCATCTTTTCAGCTCTTTTGCTCTTGGCCGGTATGCTCAGGCATAATTTCAGCCATTTTGCTTTTTGGTTCGGGTGTTAGCTTATTAGCTACCCTCATCGGCGAGCTCAAGCATCTTTTCAGCTCTTTTGCTCTCGGCCGGTATGCTCAGGCATAATTTCAGCCATTTTGCTTTTTGGTTTGGGTGTTAGCTTATTAGGTACCCTCATCGGCGAGCTCAAGCATCTTTTCAGCTCTTTTGCTCTCGGCCAGTATGCTCAGGCATAATTTCAGCCATTTTGCTTTTTGGTTCGGGTGTTAGCTTATTTGCTACCCTCATCGGCGAGCTCAAGCATCTTTTCAGCTCTTTTGCTCTCGGCCGGTAAGCTAAGTGAAAACAACTCGGGGAAAGCCATAATAAGACATATGTTGTCGAGAAAAACCATCTTTATTGATCATGAACGTTGATAAGCCATAATAATACATATGTTGTTGAGGAACACTATCTTTATTGATCATGAACATTGATCTCTTGTGCCTTGTATATATATTCTTCCTTGAGTTGTTGTCATGCGTAGAATCTTCTTAGTTGGCTGATGTGCCATGTATTGTTGACTTCTTTTCCATCTTCAGTTATCAACTTGTACGTGCCTGATCCGGTGACTTTTGTGACAATAAAAGGACCTTCCCATGGACTGAGTAGTTTATGGCGTCCATCAGTTTTTTGTATTCTTCTTAGTACTAGGTCTCTGATTTGGAATGATCGAGGCTGGGTATTCTTGTTGTAGTGGCGTCTTAAACCTTGTAGGTATCTGGCTGATTGAAGGGTAGCATTTACTCTGACTTCTTCTGTGCTGTTGAGTTCTAATCTTCGGGTGTGTTCTGCTTCTCCTTCATCATATTGTTCTATTCTTGGTGATGTCCAGATCAAGTCGGCAGGTAGTATGGCTTCTGATCCATAAACTAGGAAGAAATGTGAGTATCCGGTGGCTCTGCTTATTTGAGTTCATAGTCCCCATACTACTTTGGGTAATTCTTCAATCCATTTGGATCCATAGTCCACTAGTTCTTCATACAATCTTGGTTTTAATCCGGCTAGTATGAGTCCATTAGCCCTTTCTACCTGTCCGTTGGCTTCTAGATGTGCGACTGATGCGTAATCCATGCTGAAGCCGCAATCCTGTGCTTAACTTTGGAATTCTCAGAGTCATGAAGGGAGAACCAAATCTATGATGATTCGATTGGGCATGCCAAGCGGTGCATAATGTCTTGGATGAACTCGATTTGCTTTGGTCACTTACAGTATTTTGTGAGTGGTTTGTATTCAATCCACTTGGTGAACTTGTCAATTGCTACAAAGATGTACTTGAAACCGCCCTTTACTTTCTTGAGAGGTCCTACTTGATCCAGCCCCCAGCAGGAGAAAGGCCAAGCGGGTGGAATGCAGATGAGATTGTGAGTTGGCACATGAGCTTGTCTTGCGAACATTTGACAACCTTTGCATTTTCTGACGAGTTCTTCTGCGTCTTTCAAAGCGGTTGGCTAGTAGAATCTGGTGCGGAATGCTTTGCCAACTAGTGTTCTTGAAGCGGCATGATTTCCACAGCAACCTAAGTGTATTTCGTCTAAGATCTCTTTGCCTTTTTCAAATGAGACACATTTTAGGAGTACTCCTGATGATGCGGCTCTTCTGTAGAGCTTGTCCCCCACTAGGACATAGTTCTTGCTTCTGCGAACAACTCGGGTAGCCTCCTCTTTATCTGCTGGCAACTTATTCTCTTTGATATAATCAATAAAAACCTGGGTCCATGAGGTGTTGATTACTAAAATCTGGGTGCCTTTAGCTGGTAGTTCAGGGGTTATCTCACCAGATTGTTTGATAGAGGGAGCTGATAACTCCTCTATGAATACTCTCGGTGAGACCTTCACCCTGTTCAATCCGAGCTTGGCGAGGACGTCTGCTGCAATATTAGAATCACGCAGGACATGTAGAATTTCCAATCCTTGAAAATGTTTTTTGAGTTTTTGTATTTCAGCACAGTAGGCGCCCATGTTTTCTTTGTTGCAGTCCCAATCTTTGTTGACTTGGTTAACGACTACTGCCGAATCACCGTACACGAGTAATCGCTTGATTCCAAGGGTAATTGCCATTCGGAGCCCGTGGATGAGGGCTTCGTATTCTGCTTCATTGTTTGTAGCTTGCCATAATATCTGAAGGACATACTTGAGTTGTTTTCCGTCTGGAGAAATGAAGAGAACGCCTGCATCGGCTCCGCCTAGCTTGAGCGATCCATCAAAGTACATCTTCCAATGGTCAAGGATGGTATTTGACATATGTTGTTGAATTTCTGTCCATTCGGCAACAAAATCGGCAAGGGCTTGAGATTTAATTGCCTTCCGTGGGGTAAAATTGATATTGAGAGCACCAAGTTCAACTGCCCACTTAGATATGCACCCTGTTGCATCTCTATTGTGTAGGATGTCTCCGAGTGGGAAATCTGTCACCACGGTAATCTTGTGGCTTTCAAAATAGTGGCGAAGCTTGCGTGAAGTGATCAGGAGGGCGTAGAGTAGTTTTTGCACATGCGGGTACCGGATTTTTTATTCTGACAGTACCTCGCTGATGTAGTATACGGGGTGTTGTACTTTATATACGCACCCTTCTTCTTCTCTTTCTATGACTATCGCTGTGCTGATCATAGTAGAAGTTGCCACAATGTACAGCATCATGTCTTCGTATTTCTTTGGAGGTGTGAGAACGGGTGAGGAGGTGAGGTATGCCTTAAGTCTTTTGAAAGCTTCGTTGGCTTCTTCTGTCCACTCGAACTTGTCTGTCTTCTTTAGTAGTTTAAAGAAAGGTAGTCCTTTTTCGCCGAGTCTTGATATGAAATGATTGAGGGCCGCCATGCAGCCTGTTAGTTTCTACACATCTTTAACACTTCAAGGAGGGCCCACCTCTGTTATGGCTCGAATTTGCTTGGCGTTGGCTTTGATTCCACGATGACTGACCAAGAATCCGAGTAGTTGTCCTGAAAGAACTCCGAATACACACTTGTTTGGGTTCAATTTCCATCTCCACCTTTTCAGGTTTCTGAAGGTTTGCTTTAAGTCTTCAATTAGTGTGTCTGGGTTCTTTGTTTTTACTACTACATCATCCACGTATGCCTCTACGTTTTCGCCGATCTGTTCACCAAGGCACGTTTGGATAGCTCTTTGGTAAGTGGCACCAGCATTCTTGAGTCCAAACAACATGGTTTTGTAGCAGTAGGCACCGAACGGAGTAATGAAAGATGTCTTGCTCTGGTCTTGTTCCTTTAATGCGATCTGGTGATATCCTGAATAGAAATCAAGAAAGGATAATAGGGCAGATCCTGCCGTCGAATCAACTATCTGATCAATGCATGGTAGTCCGAATGGATCTTTCGGGCAGTGTTTGTTGAGATCTATGTAGTCGACGCACATGCGCCATTCATCCGTATTCTTTTTTTGTACAAGAACTAGGTTTGCTAGCCAATCTAGATGAAGGATTTCTCTGATGAATCCGACTGCCATTAGCTTTGTGATTTCTTTTTTAATTGCTGCCTTCTTGTCGGGTGAGAATCGTCGTAGCCGTTGCTTCACTAGCTTGGAGCCTTCATTGATATCGATTCTGTGCTCAGCCAACTCTCTTGGGACACCTGGCATGTCGGCCGGCTTCCAAGCAAAGATATCTTTGTTGTCCCAAAGAAAGTTGGTGAGCGCGAGTTCCTATTTTGCTGAGAGGTGAGCGCTGATGGTTGCCGTTTTGGAGGGATCACCGGTGCCCAGGTCGATTTGCTTGACGTCGGCTTCTTTTGGTGGTGCGAGGATGCTGGGCTTTTTAGCCGATATCTCTAGCTCTTCTGGGCTTATTTCTGCGGTGATAGTGGCTATTTCTTTTGTGCCATTGGTGACTTGTGCTTTGGCTGCAATTTGGATTGCCTGAATGTCACAGTCAAAAGCGCGCTTCAAATCACCTCGAAGGGAAAGGACACCATTAGGCCCTGACATCGTAAGCAATAGGTATGGGTAATGTGGTATCGCCATAAGTTTTGCTAGTGCTGGGCGCCCGAGGATTGCGTGATATGATGAATCGAAGTCTACAACCACAAACTTGATGAACTCTGTACGGTAGTTTGAGGGAGTTCCAAAAGTAATCGGTAGAGTGATTTGTCCTAGTAGCGTGGCTGCCTTGCCGGGTACTATCCCATAAAAAGGAGTGCTCGTTGGTGTAATCATCCCGGCGAGTTGTAGTCCCATCTTTCTTAGCGTTTCTAAAAAAACGATGTTGAGTCCGGCTCCTCCATCAATTAGTACTTTTGTGACAGTCATACCAGCGATAGTTGGATCTAGAACCAGTGGGTAATGGCCCGCGTTTCCTACACTAGTCCATTGGTCTTCTCTTGAGAACTAGATTGGATGCTATGACCAATTGAGATATCTTGGAGTAGCCGGTTCTACCACCATGATGGTTCGTAGAGCTAGTTTTTCTTGATGTTTGCTTCTGAAATTTGGGGCCCCGACGAAGATCACTGCTACTGTCCCCCTGGATTTTTGGAATCCCTTGTCTTCGTGGTTGTCTTCATATTTTTTCTAATTGTCTTCTTTTGTGTTTCCCTTACTATCTTTTCTTATATATCGATCATTGAAGGTGAAGCAATTTCCGATGGTGTGATTTCCTTTAGGGTGCCAGACGCAATACATGTTTTCGATGTCGTCATATCTTCTAGGTTTGGAGAACTTCCTTGATTTGTTAGCCACCGTTATGGTGTTGTCTGATCCACGTTTCCTTTCCTGATGTCTGATGTTTCGATGATTTTGCTTGTCCGGGTTGTCTCGGTTGTTTCTATCTAGGAACCTTTCTCGTGTCTTCTCCTCTGCAGTAATCATCTTTTCTACTGTGCGTCTGAATTCTTCATTGTTTCTCGGGTTTTCTTTGCAGAAGTCCTGAAATTGCCATCTAGCCATGATTCCATGAGAGAAAGCTTCGATTACTTCTCGTTTGGTGATGTCGTGTACTTGAGCACGTAGTTCGCCAAATCGTTGATAGTAATTTCCGAGACTTTTGCCCCCTTTCTGCTTTAGTCCTTTTAATTCTACGTGGGTGATGGGGTGCGTAATGATACTCGTGAAATTTTCACAGAAAACTCTTTGCAAATCCTCCCAATTTCTGATTGACCCTGGATTCAATTTGTCGAACCATTAGAGGGGCATGGTTTCTAGGGCCATGGGAAAGAACAAGGTCTTGATATCGTTGTCTTCTCCAGCTAGTTCAATCGATTGCGAGTAAATCCTGAGCCACTACCTTGGTTCGGTCTTGCCATTATATTTAGAGTGGTTGGACGGCTTGAACTTGTGAGGTAGTCGTATTGAAACAAGTCTGCTTGCAAAATAGGGGAATCTATCATGCGTTCCGGCTTCTTTTTATTCTGATTCAGCACCTCCTTCCAGCCAACTGTTGTTTTGGTGAGAGTAGTTTTGCGAGGCTGTCTGAATGGGTGCTTCGCTTCTGATCATTGGTTGTTCGACTCGGTAGTTTTGATTGTGGTCCCTTCTACTTTCTCTGTTGTGACTTCCACTTGGTCCAAGTCTCTCGAAAGCGGACTTCCTTTGATTTTGATCTTCCTTCCTATGAGATGTTGACCTAGCAGTTAGTCTTGAGCGAGTCCTTCTGTCATGCGTCCTTAGAGCTGCTGTCCGGAGAAGGTCCCGGAGCTGTTCCTGTTTTTCGCTGGGATGCGATGTCGCTCCGAGTTCTTCTAGTGCCTCTCGGATCCTATTGTAGGGTGTATTTGCCGCACATCTTTCTTTGACTTCTTGTTCTAATTTTCTTCTGTTGTACTCAGCCAGATCTGACTCATATTTGCTCCAAGCCTCCTTGTGCTGCCTAGCACGGCATTGGCGTCCTTGTTTCAATTTGTTTCTTCTTTCTCTAGCTTGCTTCTGATTCTCGGTCTCACCATCGTGCCCCTGGATAAAGGGTGATATGTTGGACTCAAATTCATCCGATGACCTGACGTCGGGTGCTTCTGGGGGGACCAATGGTGATCGAGGACGGCGAACCATGAATACTTCTCGTGCGTGAATTGTTCTGTTATCGGCGTTGGTTTCCACACCGTGGGAGTTGTTGATGACTTTAGTAGAGGCTTCAAGGTCGCAGATCGAGTCTCCTTCTTGGTAGGATAGAATTGTTGTTGTCGTCATGCCGACTAGTCGGGTCCCGCTATCCTCAGGAACAAAACATGGCCAGTGGACGATGCAGTCTTGAGATGTTATAGTTAGTACGAGACCTTCCTGAGCTCCTTTTAGTGGCATTCTGAGCCCCGGATCGAGGGACCCTTTGAGCCATGCCTGATAAGATTTTGCCATGTTGTGGAGTCCGAACAGAAAAGGATCTGACTTCTTGAAAAGACTCTGAGTGTACTCTGAGCTGTATTCTTGATAGGCCGAGGCCGCATTCTGGAGTCCCACCGGAAAAGAACTCAGTTTCTCGAAAGAACTCGGATAAGACTCCATCTCGAATGCGGAGCCTGAGTTTGAGTCAGATGCGCAGAGCCACAAAATCTGAGTTGGATCTGACATCACGAGCTGCGCGAATCTTCCGGCGAGTTGATCTGTCGTAGTCGCCGAAATGGAAAGGTCTTCATGGTGATCCGAATCTTCGAGGAGACGGCCTTAGAGCTTGCCATCGTCACCTGTCTCGTAGATCCATGAACCGAAGATGAAGGTTGATCCCGTCGAGAAGATCATGTTGTCGAGGTCCGTCGAGCTATCGGATGCAAATTCACCGAAAGCCCCTACCTAGCGCGCCAGCTGTCGATGTTTGACCACCGATAGCCTGCCATGGGGGTACCCGGGGCAGTTTGTTTGGGCTTCAGCGTATGCAGAACTCGACGGTTAACGCAAGAGACAGTCGATTTATCCTGGTTCGGGCCCTCGACCGTGATCGAGTAATAGCCCTACGTCTAGTCGGCGTCAACCTTTGCGTTGGATTGATTGTTCAGTGTTGTCTCTAACTCCAGGAACCCTGCCCTCCTTTATATAGTCAGGAGGCCAGAGTCCTAGTTGGTTTACAATAAGAGTTCCTAGTAGGATTACAGAATAATACTTCTATTAGGATTATATGGAAAGAATCATAGTTAGACTAGATCTTCTCTCTTCCTTGCGGGGTATCCCGTGGGTCCCGTATCGACATAGTGACAGCTTCTCGTAGTGTTTTAGCTTTCAAAATTTAGTATAAACTTTTCCTACTAAATGCCGCCAAGTGAGGATTTTCATGTGCTATAACAAGTGGTAATGTTTTACTACTATTTAAAAACACTATGAGAATTTCACCATTTTGGTAGTGATGTACTCCCTCCGTCTAGAAAAGAATGCAATTATGGGAAACGTGTCGGTCCAACTAGTTCAACTTTGACCAAGTTTATAGTAAACAGTATTCATATTTTTGTCTCTAAATAAATTTATTATGAAAATATATTTTATAACTAATCTAATGGTACTTATTTTGTCTCATGGATGTTAGTACTTTTTCATCTAATTTTTATTAAAGTCTAAACTGTTTGACTTCTCGAAACGTGAGAATTGTATTCTTTTGTGGAATGATGGAGTATTGTTAGCATTGTCATACATGGAAGGAGCATACATACATACATACATACATACATACATACATATATATATATATATATATATATATATATATATATGAGTGATGAGACATGGCAGGCGCCCTTGCTTACCATCAGCCGGGTCGGCGCCTCGGTTCTTGACCTCTCGGTACATCTGGGAGAGCGCGCATGGCCCGCACCAGAAGTGGACGCAGCAGTCGCCGCACGGCTCCGGCGGCAGGCCGTACGCCGCCCGGAGCTTGCGACGGTAGGTGCAGGTGTAGAGGCAGTGACACGGGACCAGGAACACCCCGGCATGCAGCAGCAGGCAGTAGATCAGGCCGGCCAGACCACAGGCTGATGAAGTGATGATGCACACAACGTACGACAACACTTGCTTGTTAATCAACAAGTTGTTCTTCGATCGTTCCACTTCAGTTCAGTTTGAACAGAAAACAGAGATCGTATCTTACATGTGACGCCCTTGTCTATGACCTCTGCCACCTGTCCGAACGGGATACACGGGCAGAAGAACGACAGGCAACCTGCAGCACCACCGTTAAGGATGAAAACGGAACAGAAATATTCCGAAGCGAACCGTATCGTTTTCTATATTTAATTCGATCGAATCCGCATTTTCTTGTCCGACTTTACCGTTTTCGCTTTCGCATTTGAGATGTTTCGTATTTCAAATGTAAAAGTAGAAAACGGTTTACACATTTTTCGACAGTTTTCTACTTTTCTACTTTTAATTTGAAATATTCTGAATTCAAAATTCGGTTTAAACCGAATTTGGCCAACTGCACAGGTCATATAGACCAATTACAGGCTGCTCACCACGCAGCTGCGTTCTTTATACTGGTGGCTAGCTGCCCTCTCTTATAGACGACGCCCAGCCTCATCTCTCTTATTATGTATTTGGTTGTGCACTTGTTTAATGCTATGCACTTGAACTAGATTATGCACTTGTTAGTTGTCAACTTATCATGTATTTGGTCGTGCACTTGTTTAATGCTATGCACTGTGGGTCGGTATTTCGTATTGAATTTTCGCATACCGACTGTGTTCGACATAATTCCGCTCAAATTGGTTCGTTTCCGAAATTCTAGATATTCCGTAAGTTCGTGTTCGTTTTCGTGTCCGGTTTGTCCGCTTTCGCTTTCGTTTTCGCTTTCGTATTTCAAATGTAAAAGTAGAAATTGGTTGAGTTTTTCGACTGAGTTCGACCGTTTTCATCCTTAACCACCGTCGGTTATTACCAGCTGTAGCTGGTGAAGCCGTCGTGTTTCATTTGGCTCGCAGGAAAAATTCCACAAGAGCTTACATATGTATACGCTTAATAATCTATATGATGTATTATTACTGCAACTTGGACTGAAAATTACACAAGAATATAATCTATTATAATCGATTTGTGTTGAATAAGGCTTTAGTTTTTTTTCCAGAAGAAGAATGGCGACTCAGCTCTTGCAGTCGCTGAAGCAGCCACAGAGGCCGGTGGTCCATGGCCCCGCCGGCGGTGGATACCCGGCGCTCATCTTCTAGTTCTAGCGCGGATCCGAGGCTATAACAGTTAATAATCGAGATATAAGTGCGAGTGCATCAGCTTGGCAATTAACCATATTTATAGATGCGGTCTAGAAAGGCCAGGGGCTGTAGGCTACTAGGCTGTCTGTTCTACCAATCAGATTAAAGAATGGATTTCGTTATGCAAAAAAGAAACGGACATCTTATTTGTTATTATATATATGCTGGGAGACGGAGACTCCATCGAATTTAATTTGCTATCTATAGGATTTATTTAATTTCATCTCCCTTTGTTCCAGTTGGAAAGTTGTTTTAGCTTTGTCATAAATCAAACTTCATTATCTGGTTTTGATCCGGTTTATAGAAAATGCACAAACATTTACAACGTCGAAACTAGATTTATTATATACACTATTAAATATACTTTTTTGATACTGTACATATTAATATATTTTTCTATAAACTTGTCAAAGTTACACTACATTGACTTATGCCATTGTCAAAATGGTTTTCGCCAATGGCATTCTCACCGCTGGTTTTATTCAAACTTGTAAGAAATACGAATCCTATCAAGGTTTTGGTGATTTTGGTTGTTGACTGACAGCATAACCATTTGGACTAACAATGATGGCGAGTATAGAAGGCCGGTACAATAGTCCATAGAATGCAAAGATGGACTTGAGCTAGTATACAAGGTGAAGATAAAATCAGTATTTTTGATGGTCATTATATGACAAATCCGACCATCAACATATCGGTTAAGTGAAAGACTATATCAACATCATAGTAGCCCAAATGACCTCAATCTGTGGCACAAGCCACACGAAACACACCATGGTGCAATCTCATGTGTTAATCTAATTACAGTTTGATCATAGGCCTGTCATGAAGCATCCCATGGGATAAAGGGCCCACCATCCATGCAGGAAATCACAAATTGTCGGAGAAACTACCTTCGATACCTACCAACCGCATTGGAGAAGCGTAGGATCATGAGGCGGTGTATCCCATGGTCAGCCAACCACTTGGGAGGAGTCACTCAACCCCACCTAGCAGGCAAACCGCCTCTCCCTTTAGCTAAAAATACCCCCTCTGTTCATACACACCATAAAAAGAGGTGTTGGCACCACTCTCCAAACATCACTCTAGTTACTCTTTCTTTAGTTTAGGTTGGCTTAGTTGGGAGTTAGAGTTGAGTCAAGCATTGCTCGGTGGGTTCTGGAAGTAGTCTTCGGGAGTCTGGTACAGCTCTTATATATTTCCCTTTGTAAGACATTTCAAGTTATCACTATATTATATTTCTACTTTAGTACATCATTTGAGTGCAACTTATTCCTTGCAGTTGCCTTGATCTCTTGTTAAACCATAGTGTTATAATCTTAGTCTTGTTTAGTATAACGGGATCCTTCATAGCATGAGTTCCCTCGCTCCTTAGTGGATGCTCTAGTCTGAGATTAGTGTAGTACCATATAGTGTAAACGTGAGTTTCATAGTTTTTCTAAAATCATACTCATTCTTTTTTTTTTTTGATAAGGAAGAGCTCGTCTTCAAATCATGCTCATATTATGGCGCCAAAATTGGAACTATTTGAGTCTTCTATGGACTTGTTTTAGTTTTTAATTGCCAGTGGATGCACTTGTATATATTATAATTATCTTAGTATAAAACAAGTGTTGTCTGATCATGTTAGTGTCACTTGACTCTATGTATGGCCATGTACAGGAAGCATGCTTTGTTTGTCGTCAAAGTATGGATGACATGACTTATAGACACCACTCCAGAAAAACTAGCAATACAAAACAAATTTTAGAAAAAAGCCTAAAAAGATAATAGATAACGAGAGTATCTAATAGCGAGAATAGTCTGTGTCACTTAGCTTTCTACGTAGTTTGGCTGGTCAGCATCAACTAATTGTAATAAATAGCGAGAGTATCTGCTAGCAAATAAACATTAAAAGGAATTAATAAAATATTTTTAAAAAATTCAAACTAGCCACCATAAGATATTTATGAGCACCACTATCAACAATATAAAAAGTCAGTACAGATATATAACGACTGACCGTAACTCAATGAAACAGCCTATATACCAACATATAAGGAGAAGTTAAAGATGGGTTGTGGTATAGTGATATATATGATTTTTGAAAAAAAAATGAAAGTACTTTGATAAATTCTAAGCTAAAACAATTTTTCTATGATTTTTCTTATATTAAACTAGATTTGGGATTTTAAATCGTAAAAATTTTCTAGAAAAAAAACATGTAATATTTTAAAAAATATATTTGTAGTCTGAATTACCCCTGAACCACGAAGTCTGATCTACTGTACACTCTTGTAGTTGACGTGACGTGACACAACTGACGTGATGTTGTTTTACAGTTTTATAAAAAACACCACATAGAGTATACAAACAAATGATTTTATATAAAAATTTAAACTAAAAGGGGTTAAAATTCTGGTTTTCTAAAGGGGAAATCGGACTATCATAAAAGTTAATAATTAACAGAGTCAAAAAGTAAAACACTCGCTCTTCTAGGACCAGGCCTAGCCCAGCCCATCCAAGGGTCCAATCAGGCAGCTACTCGCTCGGCTACAGACCTGCTACACATCTGCTGCCCCCTCCGCCATCCCCCACCAGTGGCAGCAGCGAGAAACCAAACCTAAAATCATTGCCGAAACGGCAGGAAACCAAGAACCCTTCCCTCCGACCCCGGCCACACTCCCTCCCACACCGCTGCCACTATAAATGTCCATGCAGCCCAAGGCACGGCGGCCCAACATGAAGCACGCAATTTTGGCCCGGACCAAGCACGGCACGGCTCGATGGTCAGCGGGCCCGGGCTGGCCCCGCCCGAGGGAGCAGGCCGTGCCTGGGTGTGGCAGAACCCCCCCGAAATAACCCGCTTACAGAGGTGCTCGTCTTCCACCAGACTCTAAGCACCCCAAAAGCAAGCTACAGCGGGCGGTATCCGTCAGGCACACCACAAGGGAGAACCTAAAAGATCCACATTTTTCCCAAGGATCCAATAATGAGAACGAGTTACAATACTTGTCCATTTCATACATCAGAAGTTCTTAGAAATTACATTATTACATTACCAAATGTCAGAGTGCGAAATAATAAACAGCGGGATTTAAAAATAAATATCTAGCGATAAAGGACAAGGATCCGCCTGAGTCCACCAGAAGAATCCTCCACACAAAGGTACTTCTGATGCATTACCTGCAACAGGGGTAAATGAACCCTGAGTACGCAATGTACTCGCAAGACTTATCCGACTAGTAGGAATAATTTCCTGACTCCTAAGAGTATGATAAGCTTTATAGTTTGCTGGTTTTCTTTTGGCAGAAAGCAATATTAGTAGTGAGTCCTTATTTATGTTATTATTATCAGTCGTATTAAGTTATTATCTATCCAGTCTATATAAGCACCTGTTATACTTTCAAGCAAGAGTTGAGCAATCAGTTTCATTTCATCATCTTCCATCTTTCAGTTTTTACTACGGTGCTAGACACGAAACAAGACGTACCGGATCACCCGGCGATTCACGAATCAATGCCCCTAGCTGGGTACCCAAAAAACACACGCCCCGCTTGTACCCTAGGCACAAGCAAGACTAACCCATCACCCTCCTGTCCTGGGTGTCTAGGTCCCCATCCAAACTTGGACTCCAGGACCCCACTTCTGAGTCCCGGACTCAGTGTGGTGCAAGGACCTCCACCATATCCGCTACCAATCAGTTGGTCCGGAAAGAGCCGGATCCAACGAGTCTTTCCTACGCCCATACCAAAGTATGTGCTCGGGATAATAAATCTGTGACTTGCCCATGATGCCTTATGCAACGACCGGTCCTTAATCAACACAGACAGGGAAAAACTGTAACCGAGCTATGCCCTGTTGGCCGCAGGACACAACCCCTTACACCGACCAATACCCAAACCACATCCCTGCCCGGTCACCATTTACCTTTACCACATTTTATCATGAGTGATCATATTTATTCACCTATTTGTGGGTAACGGCAGGTTACTCACGCTATTGATATCCTGAGCATAGCAGCTACTCGACCTGTGCTAGTAGGACTTATAGGTAGATATATTTATGCATGTAGTTTCCATAAAATACCTATACGTAAATGCACATCATATATATTCAGTGATCATTAAAATAGGGGTTATGCATCGGGGCTTGCCTTAGGCAGGCGGCGGGTCAGCAAAGTCAGCACCAAAAGGCTCTAGGGCTCCCTCCTGCACAAGGATCTCCTCCTCGTACTCCTCAATGACTTCCTCGTACTCCTATTCGTCCACGGACACGAACTCTACCAACTCGTGATCTACATGCATGAAATGATGATGCAATACTTAGTAATATAGCAACAACTCTTAAAAATAAAAGTACATCTGTCTAACTACCAGCTAGTGCTACCGGCTGGGCTACTAAGTTACCTACTATTACCACTAACAAGTACGAAGCATGACATACATTATCACAGCAACTAAAGGTATTGTTACTCCTAATACCGACTTAATCTATACATGATAACACAAGGATAATAGCTACTCTATTTATCAACTTACTCTAGGGCTACAAAATTTACAGCAAGTACATAATAATCTAGTGAGCCTACTGTAAAATTTTCATAACTATAGCTATCACCAATTTACCATAAAAATTCCTACAATTATTAATCTACATAATACTAAGCTTCTCTAGTTTGAATTTATGAACCTACCATTGTCACAGCTAACTATAATCTAACTACACTAACAGGTGGATGGTATTTTTGTGAACCAAACAAACTTGGTTTCACTATTTTTGGACATCTATAGAATTTACTAGCATTTTTCAAAGTTCAGCTCAAACTATTATTGAATAAACATTCATACTCCACTCGAATTTGAAAAACTCAATTCTACCGCGCGGCCCAACGCGCTTCGGCTTGGCCCAAACTAACACGACGCGTGCGCGCACGCAGCGCACGGCGCAGTCCACTCGGGCGCGGCCCAGCCTAGAGCGACGACGGCCCGCGGCGAGGAGGACCCGCGCGCGTCGGTCAATATGCAAAAACACCCTCCGACTACTTTGTAATCCCACGAGCGCTAAGCGCACTGTTCTGCTAGTCTACTATCTTACACCTACGCCCTCGGAACTTTCTATGTTCACAACAACGATACCCCTCTGGCACCCGCGCGGGCACCGACGCGGCGGCGCTGGCACCGACGGCTACGCCGACCACAACAGCCCCTCCCTGCCCTAACTACGGAGCCGACACTTACCTAGGAGTGAACACGAAGCACCTAGCGAAGGAAGCGTGAGTCAGGACGTTGCAGCGAGGTCGGACCACGGTGGCGGAGACCCTGCAGCCACGGCGGTGGCATTCCGGTGAATGACATCAAGGCCGGGGAAAAAGGGGTAGCTAGTGAGCTCAAGGGACTCACCATAGAACCAACCAAGGTGGTAGTTCGATTGGAGATGGCCCGAGCCTAGCCGGCCGCGTGCGCACGGGCGGTGCGGCGGCACACGACGATGGCACGGCTGTGTCAGGGAAGGCTAGGCGGCAGTAGCACTTTGACCGAGGTGAGCAGGGCGAGTAGCAGATGGAGGCAAGGCTAGCGGTGCAAATAATTGCCACAAGATGTTCTGGATAAGTGGCTTGCCGACGGCGCATGCCAACCCGGTCTTAAGGACCCGACAGAGCGGCAGCTCCAAATTAGGGCACTGTGCAGCGATGCTAGCAGCAAGGTGGGGTTGGTTGGGCGGCTGGCTACCCAGCAGAGCAGAGGACGTGGCTAATTTGATTATGGTGCTACCATCATGGCGAGTCGAAGGGAGCGGACCCGTCGGCCATGGCGACAATGAAGATAGGGGAGGTAGGTGGGGTTAGGCTCGGCGCTGTCATGGTGTAACATGACCGTCAACTCACAGCACAAGCGCGCAAGACGATGGGGAATAGTAGGACATGCTAAAGACGCTTGGTCACACTGCCAAGTACACGAGCCAACGGCAGCTTGGCACCATGCGCCGCAGAGGCGGGCAGGCCCGAGACAAACAGCGGCGTAGCGTGGCAGCGAACACGGCGTGATGATGAAGTTAGGCGGCCGGGCCACGCGCCTGCAGCCATGACAGGTCAATGGGAGCAGTGTTGCGTGACAGCGATGGACAGCACGCAGCGTGACCGAGGTGTAGTGCGACACGACAACGAGGCACAGCAGCCAAGCGCACCAACGTGATGCACATGCGTGCGTGTGTGTGCGTGGCGCCAGGCGCAACAGCGACAGCGCGGCCTGCAGCGCGGGACCAGCAGCAAGTCCGGCCAGTGCGTTGGTAGGGGCGCGGGCAGGCGGCCAGGACGCGACAACGATAGCATTGGCTGTGCGAGCTGTGCGCCAGTGCGTGGTGGCAAGAGGCCGTGGCTAGCAGCGCGGGGGTCACGCGCGCGAGCGTGCTTGCACAGGAGCGGCAGTGGCAATGCGGCCGGTGTGATAGCTCATGCTAGGCAGGCCAGTGCAGCGGTGCCAGGCCGAACCGAGGCGGTGATTGCGCCCGGAGGTGGAAAACGTGTCGTGCACGCTTTTTAAAGTTGCTACAAAAACCAACTCGGTGATCCAAAAGCCAAACCAGTTATTCTATACCTAAGAGGGTACATAGGGATAACAAACTAAGCCAAAACATCTCACCACTGCTTAACCCGATCATCCTACAAAAATTGTCGAACATGGCTTCGTCGACCCATTTTCAGACTTACGCGAAATGACTAAGCTTCAAACGGTTTCGCGTAGAATTCCTTTTCCAAGCTACTTGATACACTAGCTAGCAAACCCCGTCCTTGACCACACATATTTTATCGTCGCCTATGAAGTTCATACTATGAACTTTATCAAAGTTTTGCATAAGCGTTCTATAGCATTTTTGTTCCATAAAAATTCACTTAGAACCCTCAACGATATAAAGCGACATGAAATGTAGCATTTGTTTCGTGTTGCCGACGAACGTTTCAAGTTATGTACATTACTTTATACCCTATATTACACACATTCACACACAAGTATGATGCTATGCAGTGTTTTAGCAAAAACTGTACAATGTAACACCGAGGGTGTTACAAATCTACCCCCAAAAAAAAATCTCGACCCAAGATTTCATGTGCCTAGTGTGAGAAGGAGATAGGAAATACATTTCGACGCAGCAACTAACTATCAGCACTAGAGAGGAGGTGGGGGTAATGCTTCAATAGGTAACTCTCTTGTTCCCACGTGGCTTCATCCCCTAAATGGTTTTGTCACTGCACCTTGTAGAACTTTACCACACTGTTCCTGGTCACTCTCTCTTTCTCATCCAGGATTTTGATAGGGTGCTCAACATAAGTCAAATCTGCCTAGAGGGTAAGCCCTTCAATTCCCACAGCTTCATCCAAAACCCATAAACATCTCTTCAATTGAGATACATGAAACACATTGTGTACCGTAGATAAAATATCGGGAAGTTAGAGACGATAAGCAACTGGGCCACACTGCTCCAACACCTGATAAGGACCCACATATCGAGGGGCTAGCTTGCCATGGATACCAAACCGATGCACCCCTCTTATAGGAGACACCTTGTGGTACACATAATCTCCAACTTCAAACTCCAAAGGCCTTCTTCGCTTGTCTGTATATGCTTTCTATCAGCTTTGAGCTGCCTTCAAGTGACTCCGAATAATGCTTACTTGCTCTCGAGCCTCTTTGATGAATTCGGGCCCAAAGTACCCACGGTCTCCCACTTCAACCCAGTTGAGTGGTGTCCTACACTTCCTTCCATATAGAGCTTCAAATGGTGCCATGCGGATGCTTTCTTGGTAGCTATTATTGTAAGAAAATTCAGCTAACTTCAGGCATTCATCCCACTTCTCAGGAAAAGAAATGGCACAAGCTCTCAACATGTCCTCAAGCACCTAGTTCACCCTTTCTGTTTAGCCATCAGTCTGGGGGTGATAGGCTGAACTGTGGAGGAGACTAGTCCCAAGACACTCCTGGAGTTGCTCCCAGAAGCGAGAGACAAAAACTGACCCCCTATCAGAGATGATAGTAAGGGGAACTCCATGTAGGGTCACAATTCGATCAAAGTATATCTCAGCATATTTCCTGGCTGTATATGAAATCTTCACCGGGATAAAATGAGTAGACTTAGTAAGATGGTCCATAATGACCCAGATAGAGTTATAGCCCTTGTTTGTGAGGGGTAAACCCACAATGAAATCCATGGAAATATCTTCCCATTTCCACACGGGAATGGGCAAGGGCTGCAAATATCCTAGAGTACACATATGATCTGCCTTAACCCTACCACAAGTGTCGCACTCCACGACATGTCGGGTGATGTCCTGCTTCATGTTGGACCATCAGTACAAGTGACACAGATCATAATACATCTTGTTGCTGCCCGGATGAATAGACATCTTTGAATGATGGGCTTCACTGAAAATCTTCCTCCTCAGCTCCTCACTGAATAGAACCACCAACCTATCCTTGTATCTAACTACACCATGCTCATCAACACTAAAGTGAGGGCCACGCTCTTCGGCAATCAAATTTCTGATGCGGGGAATTTCTTCGGGGTCTTGCCTTTGCTCTAGAATAATCTGCTCCAGCAACTCTGAGGTCAAGGCAATGTGAGCTAACACCTTTGCATGGTTGAGAGACAAAGGTGTTTCTTCAATCTGATGTGACTTTTGGCTCAAAGCATTAGCCACTACATTGGTCTTTCCTGGGTGATAATGGACTTCCAAGTTATAATCCTTTATCAATTCTAACCATCTCCTTTGCCTCATATTCAGCTTGGACTGAGTGAAAATATACTTGAGGCTCTTGTGATAAGTAAAGATATGCACTTTGTTGCCCAAGAGATAGTGCCTCCAAATCTTTAGAGCGTGAACCACAGCAGCCAGCTCTAAGTTATGAGTGGGGTAATTCACTTCGTGCTTTTTCAGTTGGCGTGAAGCATAAGCTATCACACACCCATCTTGCATAAGCACACATCCCAACCCCATCTTCGAGGCATCATAGTATACATCAAAGGGTCTGTCAATGTCCGGTTGGGCCAACACAGGAGCAATGGTTAGAAATGTCTTCAGAGCTTGGAAGGCTTCTTCACAGGCTGGGCTCCAATCAAACTTAGCTTCTTTTTGGTGCAGCTTGGTCATTGGCTGACCTATCTTGGAAAAATCCTGGATGAAACGTCGATAGTACCCAGCGAGACCAAGGAACTGATGAATCTGGTGCACAGACTTGGGAGACTTCCAAATCCAACACATCTTGCACCTTGCTGGGATCTACTGAAACGCCGTCAGGTGTCAACACATGCCCCAAAAACTGCACTCGATCTAACCAAAATTCACACTTGCTGAATTTAGCATACAGCTTGTGCTCCCTTAGTCAAGCCAGTACTATCCGAAGATGTTGGGCATGCTCTTCATCATTCTTGGAATATATCAGGATATCATCAATGAATACTACCACAAACTTGTCCAGCTCCAGCATAAAGACTAAATTCATTAGCTACATGAAGAAGGCAGGAGCATTGGTGAAACCAAAAGACATCACTAGGTACTCATACAACCCATACCTAGTAGAAAAAGCTGTCTTTGGTATATCATGTGGTCTGATCTTGATCTGATGATAGCCTGATCGGAGGTCAATCTTCGAGAACACCTTGGCACCAGCTAGTTGATCGAACAAAGTATCTATGCGGGGCAAATAATACTTGTTCTTAATTATTACCGCATTAAGAGGGTGGTAATCCACACACATCCGTAGAGTACCATCCTTCTTCTTCATGAAAATGGCTGGGCAACCCCATGGTGAAGAACTAGGACAGATGAAATCTTTTTCCATCAACTCTTCCAGCTGCTTCTTCATCTCAGCCAATTCCCTTAGAGCCATGCGGTACGGGCGTCTGGAGATAGGGGCAGTACCAGGCTCTAGATCAATGGAGAATTCTACCTCTCTATCTGGTGGCAACCCAGGAAGATCTTCAGGAAAAACATCCAGGAACTCACATACCATAGGGATGGGGGTAAGATCAGGAGAGGCTTCAGCATGGGCAGCAATAGGTAAGACTAGATCTGAGGGTAAAAGAAGAGACATCCTATCCTTAGAAGAAGGAAGCCGTAACTCGACACTTCCTGCTTCAAATCCAAGACTACCCCATACACCTGCAACCAGTTCATTCCAAGAATAGCATCAATGCCTTGCCCAGGCATTACCATGAACTATAGGCGGTAAGTGTGGGTGGCTAATACTAAGCTTACTATGTCCGTTCGGGTATTGATGAACATTTGCGAACTCGCAGTACGGATTCTATAGGCATACGGTATAGCCATAAGTGGTAAGTTGTGCCAATCTACAAATCCCATGCTCATAAAGGAATGTCATGCACTAGAATCGAACAACACATAAGCGGATGGGAATCGATGGTAAACATACCAGCCATCACCTGTTCCTGCTGCAATATTTGTTGAGCATCTGTGAAATTCACCTGTTCGGATCGGCTTGCTGGCACCTTCCTCTTGATCACAGTCCGCTTGACTAGCCTGGAGTTCACCGATGATTGAGCAGACTAAGCTAGCTGGTTCTAGGGACACTCTTGGGCATAGTGGGCATCTTTGCCACATTTGAAACAAGTGCCAGGCTTGTTCCCAAATCCCTGGCGAGGTGGGACTGCTGTCCCTGAGGCTGTTCGGGCTGCACCTGCTGAGTGGGTGCACGGTGCTATGTGGACGAAGTCTGAGAAGTGTGCTGGGGCTACCAAAACGAATGCCCGCCTATTGGTTGATAGGGCACCCATCGGACAAGCTGTACCTTCTGAGTATGAGGGTGGCTAGAAGACCCCGTGGCCACCCACTTCCTCTTCCACTCTGCCTAGGAATCCCACTGCAAACCTTCCATAGCGATGGCAGCGTTCATCAGTGCCCCGAAGGTCTGATAGTTCAGTAGTGTACAACTTCTCCTAAAGGATATAGGAGAGGCCGCAAAAGAAGTGGTCCTTCTCGTCAGTGTCCACATGAATGCCAGCATACTGGGACAAGTGATTGAACTTATTAACGTAGTCCATCACTGTCATACTCCCCTGTCGTAGCTTCAGGAACTCAATCAGCTTCCAGTTGATGACACCAGTAGGAATATAGAACTCTCTGAATGCTGTGGTGAACTCCTACCAAGTTGCCGGATGATCTGGCTGCTGCATGGCATGGAAGGTATCCCACCATGCACTCGCGGACCATAATAGTTGTTGCACTACAAATTGCACTTTCTGCTCGTCGGCCACGTTGAGCAACGGAAACTTATGCTCTAGAATGCGAAGCCAGTGCTCCGCATCTAGGGGCTCATCTATCGGTGTGAAAGTGGGTGGGTGGGTCTTGAGGACATCCTGGTAAGAGGAGGGTCCCTTAGGACGGTGGGCACCACCCCCGTTCCCACCATTGCCCCGTGGCCTCCGCGGGCGAAGCCAGCGACAGCTTGTGCCATTAGCTCCATGGCACGGGCTGACTCGCGGTGAGCAGCCATCACTTTTGCCATCATCTCAGTGTGAGTCATTGGCGGTGGCGTTGCGGCGGCAGAAAAGGATGAGGACCCAGAAGTGGAGCCTCCTGACTTCCCCCGCTGCCGTGCTCATTGGTCCGGCCACTCTCGCCTTGGCCCTGGCCAAGACCGTGAGCTGCCCCAGCACTGGTGCTCCCGCGTCCGAACCTTAGATTCATCTGTAAGAGGTAGGAACCATCCATTTAGAACAACCTTCCCAATCAGAAGCAAGGGATTAGAGAAATGGTAGCAACTTATTAAAGCATTCTTTTAGTTAGGCCTATCAATTTACTAATCCCATTATACGTGCAGGGGGATTTTAGTTTAAGTAAGATGCTATTATCATGATGCATGTATCGTCTTATACGTTCTCTCAAGCCAGAATATAGCGGCATTCGCAAAATTTTTGGCACATCGCACACTCACTTTCCATATACTAAGCGATTTCTTACGCAACGTAAGTCAGTGTACCTGCAGAAAACTAATTAGATAAAACCAGTGTCGCTATCGTAGATAGACCATATTGCTAGGGCTTATACTTATTTACATAATGTAATCGCATCCTACTTTTCGTAAAACTTTTGTTGGTCAAATTTTTAAGTTTTGAAAAAGGTGATGAAACTCGTAACCATTATTGGCTCTGATACCAACTGTGGCAGAACCATCCGAAATAACCCGCTTACGAAGGTGCTCGTCTTTCACCAGACTCTAAGCACCCCGAAAGCAAGCTACATCGAGCGGTATCAGTCGGGCACACCCCAAGGGAGAACCCAGAAGATCCACATTTTTCTCAAGGATCCAATAATGAGAATGAGTTACAATACTTGTCCATTTCATACATCAGAAGTTCTTAGAAATTACATTATTACATTACCAAATGTCAGAGTGAGGAATAATAAACAACGGAATTTAAAAATAAATATCTAGCGATAAAGGACGAGGATCCGCCTGAGCCCACCAGAAGAATCCTCCACACAAGGGTACTTCTCATGCATTACCTGCAATAGGGGTAAATAAACCCTAAGTACGCAATGTACTCGCAAGACTTATCTGACTAGTGGGAATAATTTCCCGACTCCAAGGAGTATGATAAGCTTTATGGTTTGCTGGGTTTCTTTTGGTAGAAAGCAATACTAGTAGTGAGTCCTTATTTATGTTATTATTATAAGCCGTACTAAGTTATTATCTATCCAGTCTATATAAGCACATGTTCTACTTTCAAGCAAGAGTTGAGCAATCAGTTCCATTTCATCATCTTCCATCTTTCAGTTTTTACTACGGTGCTAGACATGAAACAAGCCGTACCGGATCACCCAGCGATTCATGAATCAATGCCCCTAGCTGGGTACCCCGAAAACACACACCCTGCTTGTACCCCGGGCACAAGCAAGACTAACCCATCACCCTCCTGTCCTGGGTGTCTAGGTCCCCGTCCAAACTTGGACTCCAAGCCCCTACTCCTGAGTCCCGGACTCAGTGCGGTGCAAGGATCTCTACCATCTCCGCCTCCAATCAGTCGGTCCAGAAAGAGCCGAATCCACGACAAGAGAGCAACGAGTCTTTCCTACGATCATACCCAAGTATGTGCTCGGGATAATAAATTTGTGACTTGCCCATGATGCCTTATGCAACGACTGGTCCTTAATCGACACAGACAGGGAAAAAGTGTAACCAAGCTATGCCCTATTGGCAGCAGGGCACAACCACTTACACCGACTAATACCCAAACCACATCCCTGCCCGGTCACCATTTACCTTTACCACATTTTATCTTGAGTGATCATATTTATTCACCTATTTGTGGGTAACGGCAGGTTACTCATGCTACTGATATCCTAAGCATAGCAGCTACTCGACCTGTACTAGTAGGACTCATAGGTAGATATATTTATGTATGTAGTTTCCATAAAATACTTGTACGTAATTGCACATCATATATATATTCACTGATCATTAAAATAGGGGTTATGCACCGGGGCTTGCCTTGGGTAGGCGGCGGGTCAGCAAAGTCAGCACCAAAAGGCTCAGGGGCTCCCTCCTACACGAGGATCTCCTCCTCATACTCCTCAATGACTTCCACATACTCCTGTTCGTCCATGGGCTAGAACTCTACCAACTCGTGATCTACATGCATGAAATGATGATGCAATACTTAGTAATATAGCAACAGCAACTCTTAAAATAAAAGTACATCTGTCTAACTACCAGCTAGTGCTACTGGCTAGGGTACTAAGTTGTCGACTATTACCACTAACAAGTACGAAGCATGACATACATTATCACAACAACTAAAGGTATTCTTACTCCTAATACCGACTTAATCTATACATGATTACACAAGGATAATAGCTACTCTATTTATCAACTTACTCTAGGGCTATAAAATTTACAGCAAGTACATAATAATCTAGTGAGCCTACTATAAAATTTTCATAGCTATAGCTATCACCAATTTACCACAAAAATTCCTACAATTATTAATCTACATAATACTAAGCTTCTCTAGTTTGAATTTATGAACCTACCATTGTCATAGCTAACTGTAATCTAATTATGCTAACAGGTGAATGGTATTTTTGTGAACCTAACAAACTTGGTTTCACTATTTTTGGACATCTATAGAATTTACTACCATTTTTCAAAGTTTAGCCCAAATGGAATTCGAAAAACTCAATTCTACCGTGCGGCCCAACGCGCTTCGGCTTGGCCCAAACTGGCGCGGCGCGAGCGTGCACGCAGTGCATGGCGTAGCCCACTCGGGCGTGGCCTAGCCCAAAGCGACGACGGCCCATGGCGGGGAGGAGCCGCGCACGCCGGTCAATATGCAAAAACACCCTCGGACTACTCTGTAATCCCTTGAGCGCTAAGCGCACTGTTTGGCTAGTCTACTATCTTACAGCTATGCCCTCAGAACTTTCTATCTTCACAACAGTGATACGGCACCCGCGGGCACACCGACGGCTACGCCGGACACAACAGCCCCTCCCCGCCCTAACTACGGAGCCAACACTTACCTAGGAGTGAACACGAAGCGCCGAGCGAAGGAAGCATGAGACACTGCAGCCACGGCGGTGGCGTTCCGATGAATGACAGCAAGGCCGGGGAAAAAGGGGTAGCTAGTGAGCTCAAGGGACTCACCATAGAACCAACCAAGGCGGTGGTTCGATCGAAGACGGCCCGAGCCTAGCCGGCCGCTTGCGCACGGGCGGTGCGGCGGCACACGGCGATGGCATGGCCACGTCATTGAAGGCTAGGTGGCGGTAGCGCTTTGACCGAGGTGACCTAGGCGAGTAGCAGATGGAGAGCAAGGCTAGCAGTGCAAGGAATTTCCACGAGATGTTCTGGATAAGTGGCTTGCCGATGGCGCATGCCAACCCGGTCTTAAGGAATCGGTGGAGCAGTAGCTCCAAATTGGGGCACTGGGCGGTGATACTAGCAGCAAGGTGGGGTCGATTGGGTGGCTGGCTACCCAATGGAGCCGAGGACGTGGCTAATTTGATTATGGTGCTGCCATCACGGCGAATCGAAGGGAGCGGAACCGTCGTCCATGGCGACAGCGAAGATAGGGGAGGTAGGCGGGGTTAGGCTCGGTGCTGTCATGGTGGAACATGACCGTCAACTCATAGCACAAGCGCGCATGGCGATGGGGAACAGCAGGACATGCTCAAGACGCTTGGTCACACTACTAAGTACGCGAGCCGACAGCAGCTTGGCACCGTGCGCCATAGAGGCGGGCAGGCCTGGGACACACAGCGGCGTAGCGTGGCAGCGAACACAATGTGATGATCAAGTTAGGCGGCCGGCCCACGCGCGTGCAGCCATGACAGGTCAATGGGAGTAGTGCCGCACGGCAGCGACGAACGACGCGCAGCGCGACTGGGGTGCAGTGCGACACGACGGCGAGGCAGAGCAACCATGACCACCGGCACGGTGCGCGTGTGTGCGTGTGTGTGCGTGGCGCCAGGCGCAGCAGCGACAGCATGGGACCGGCGGCAAGTCCGACCAGTGCATTGGTAGGGGCGTGGGTAGGCGGCCAGGACGTGGCAACGGCAGCATTGGCAGTGCGAGCTACACACCAGCACGTGGTGGCAGGAGGCCGTGGCCTGCAGTGCGGGGGCCACGCGCGTGGGCGTGCTTGCATAGGCACGGCAGTGGCGATGCGGCCGACGCTGCAGCACGCGCTAGGCAGGCCAGTGCAGCGGTGCCAGGCCAAACTGAGGCGGTGACCGTGCCCGGAGGTGGAAAACGTGTCGTGCACGCTTTTTAAAGTTGCTACAAAAACCAACACGATGATCCAAAAGCCAAAACATCTCGCCACTACTTAACCCGATCATCCTACAAAAATTGTCAAACATGGCTTCGTCGACCCATTTTCAGACTTACGCGAAATGACTAAGCTTCAAACGGTTTTGCGTAGAATTCCTTTTCCTAGCTACTTGATACACTAGCTAGCGAACTCCATCCTCGACCGCACGTATTTTATCGTCGCCTATGAAGTTCATACTACGAACTTTATCAAAGTTTTGCATAAGCGTTCTATAGCACTTGTTAGATAAAAATTCACTTAGAACCCTAAACGATATAAAGCGACATGAAATGTAGCATTTGTTTCGTGTTGTCGGCGAACGTTTCAAGTTATGTACATTACTTTCTACCCTATATTACACACATTCACACACAAGTATGATGCTCATGCAGTGTCTAGGCAAAAACTGTACATTGTAACACCGAGGGTGTGACACTAGGCCGCTGCTCAGGCCTGTGGGCTAGCACGGCACGGCCCAAGCCTGCGACGGTTGGCCCGGCCTCCCCCTCCCCTCCTCACTCATCCTCCCCTCCCCAACGCCCAGCGCGGCCCACCGTCCCTACCTCCCCCCGTTGGCCAACTATAACTCCACTCCACCTCCATAATCCCTCCATCCGGCCTCCCCCATCCCCGACCACGCCGCTGCCTCCACCTCCACTCCACTCCGCCTCCCCCCATCCCCATGCTGCCGCCTCCAGAGCTCCACCTCCACCATGTGATGGCGTCGAGTGCGGCGGCCGCCGCCGCCTCCATGGCCCCCTGTGCGTGTGGCTATGGCCGCCTCCTCCTCGCCCCCCTCACATCTTCTCCCCATCCCTGCTCCTCCTCAGGTCCTCCCCATCCCTCAACCACGCTGAAGTCCAGCACGACAGCAGCGCTGGCGTCGAGCACGGCAACGGTCGCCTCCTCCATGACCCCCCGCATGTCTGGCCACCTCCTCCGCATCCCCCTGAAGCAGCTTCGAGCGGAGCGGCCTTGATCCGACCTTCTATGCGCTCGATCCGGCCGGACCTCCGCGGATCCGCTAGCTACTTCACCGGACTCACCTCCTCCGCCAGCTACTTTGCCGAATCCGATATCAAGCGACCTGGGGGGAGGTCGCCGATGGCTGCCGCCACCTCCACTCCTTGCCTCCCCCTCCTCTCTATCGCATTTGGTGGGCCTCGGGCCGGCCCGACCTGCTAAAAAGGCCGGGCTCATCGGGCCGGCCCAACACGGAAATTGGCCTAACAGGTCATGCCTGGGCCGTCGGCCAGGCACGATGGACTGGTGCGGCACGGCCCGGTGGCCCGATGGGCCCTTCCGCGCCGTGCCCTATCGGGCCATGCCTAGCATGGGCCCGTGCCATGCCGACTGGGCTGGCTCGTTGGCCATTTGTGGCTTCCACCAGCCCCACATTTCACGTCCCCAAGGCCATTCCCCAGTCCTTATCCTCTCGACCCCTTCATCTGCCGGCCTGGTTTCTCCGTTGAGGTGAAGCTGGAAATGGGCGCGGCCGCTTCTTCTGCCAGGTCCTCTCTTCTCCCTCATGCGTGCTCTTTACATGGATTACTTTCCTCATTTCTCCTGTGCGAAATAATTTCAGTTTCGAGTGTCGATTTGGGGGGGTTAATTTGTCCGCACTGCTTGTTTGGTTAGTTTGTCCTGTGGACTGCAACGTACGTCCCAGCTGTCCAAGAATTTTAGGATTTTTATGCATCCGAGGGTTCTAGTGACACCATTGCCGCTTGGCGTATCAGAGTTAAGCTATGTGCTCGAGGCAAGGCGGGTCGGGGAGAAAGGGGGGTTATGCTTGAGGGTCGGCAAGATGAAATATGATTGCGAATGCAGGAAAAATGATGATTGCTGCTTTCACTACCATAGTGGCATAGTAGTCTCTAAAATTTTAAAGTACCACCGAATGATGCAAAACTATTATTTGGCTAGTGCTGTTCTTAGTACCTTGCCAATATCCATCTGTTGATGTCAATACGTCCTTAATATCTTTGTGATTTCGCTGACCAAGCTTCAACATATGGCCTACTTTAGGCTATCCGACAATGGTTTGAGGCCAGTTATGAAGAACTAAACAAAAGTACCCAAAAGTAGTTGCATTTATTGTGACAATTCTGAGTCTAGACTCTAGAATGGTCAGTGTTAAACTTGATTCTTGGTGCATCCTTTTTGCTATTTTGCTCAATTTATTTACACCAAACAGAGAAAATCGAAAGTAAAGTAAGATGCAGTGTTGCTTGCATAATGACAACAACAAAATATGTGGAGAAGCCAACAAGTTTTGTCCTCTTTATTACAACCAAACATGGCAGAGCCAGTTGTATAGAGACTTATAGCCTTATAGGCATCTTTTGTGGAGCTAAATATGTTGACTGAAAATCTCATTGTGCTAGCCATTATTGATGTACTACAGTGAAATAACTTATGATTGACAAGAGTGTATGACGCAGACTGGGTGACAATGACCATGGAAATACATCACAAGATAATCATTTGGGATCCAATGATCGAGATAGTGAAGGGCCAATTGATACTCTTTCCGTGCCAAATACAGAACAAACAATAGAGAAAGGAGAAAATGCACAAGCTATCCGTGATTTAGAACAGATGGAAAAGAAGAGAAGGGCTATTGAGTGTATAGTTGCATGGTTCGAAGAAGCTGGGATTCCTTTTAATCTTTGCTCGTATAGAGTTTTGACTTAATGTTAGAAGCAAGCGCACGATGTGGCCCTGGTTTACGTGTGCGCTCTCTGGATGAGCTTGATGGCCCGCTTGAGGCAACTTTTAGCAATCAATGGTTCCATTGAAGCAGCATCGAAAAAATCTTGGATGTCCGAAGGATGCTCTATTCGCTTATATAGATCTTGGTGATGATGGAAGATGGATGTTAAACTTGGTAGTTGATTGTTCTCATGGTGTGTCATTCCTTCGTTCCATCGAACTACCTTCAGAAAGCTACGACCAAGCATTTGTTTGCCGACTAGTTGATTCTTGCATTGAAGAAATTGGAGAGAAAAATGTGGTGCAAGTGATTGGGAACGTTGGTATAGAGAAGATCGGAGCAAATCTGCCTCGAAAGAGACCGAACATATTTTGGACTCAATTGTGCTGCAAGTTCCATTGATATGATGCTTGAAGACATAGGGCATATTTGTTTAATCAAGAAAACAATCGCTAACGCAAGATCACTCATGACTTTTATTTATGCACGAGACAAATTTGCTGGACATGACCCACAAGTTCACCAACCAAAGCAGGATTTAGTTCATGTTGGGATAACCTATTACACCACTTGCTGCTTGAACTTGAGGAGCCTTTATGATAAAAGGATTGAATTGAAGACTATGTTTATTTCTAAAGAATGGGAGGACAGCAAGTGGTCAAAGGAAGCGGTGGGCAAGAAATTCTATAATTTAGTAGTGAGCAATGAGTTTTGACATAATGTGCTATATGCTATAAATAGTTTTGAACCACTAGTGGAGGTTCCGAGGAGGATGGGGAGTGGCGGACCCTCTATGGGATACATATATGGTGAACTTATGAACGCTAAAAAGGAAATTGCCTTCCGCTTTGAAAACAAGGAAGAGCACTATTTGCCAAGATGGCACCATATAGATTTTAGAATAAATTTGTACATGATGAAACCATTGCACTTAGCTGCTTATTATTTGAATCCTTCGTTCTACTATCAAAAGAGATATGAAATTGAAAATACGAAATATTCACAGATGCACTTTATTAGTGTGCATGTAAGATGTACCAAGATGAGTCTACACAAGAGAAAATTGTGCATCAATTGAAGCTTTACAAAGACCGATTCACGAGTTTTGGAATGGTTCATGCCTTTAGTACTCGGATGGATGTTGACCCGTAACTTTCTTACAGTGACAGAACATCTAGGCATTTTTTTAATTTGTTTGTCAAGGTTCACAGTGTAGTCTTCTTTAGTATGATATACAAGCTAACTCTTGTCCTATATGTAGTTTTCTTGTAGCACCCGGTTTTAAGCACAAAACCAGATACACACCATATGTGAGCCCAGGAAGTCAAATCTCACATATAGCTACAAATAAGGATAATATCAATAGACAATGCTCAATATATAACGTACTTAGTATAAAGGATATAACCTTAGACAGTAAATAGCGGAAAGACAATTCCGATCTTCAGGTGAAGACTCCAATTCCATTGGGACAACTAACTGGTTGATCACAAGCCTAATTCCTCCAAACTCTAGCAATCTAGTACCCATCTGGGATTTTCATCCAAATATTTGAAAAGTAAAACAAGCGTAAGTACATGTCGTACTCAACAAATATAACATGGGGTTCATGAGGCTCCAAAGGCTAACACTAGTTTAACTACGATTAGCTTTTAATGAGTCATGATTTTAGCAATTGAGTAGCAACAAGTTTATCACAAGCCCATATAAACACATGATCAGGTAAACATGAATAATGAATAGCATAAACAGTAATCATCAGTGATCATCTTTATCATCAGTATCATTAATGTTCATGATCTATTTACCATTAGTGATCATCTATTCCGTAAGGGTTCCAAGGCCGCTCGTGACCATGAGCACGACTGATATACCAGTTTTATACTCTGCAGAGATTGTACACTTTCACTGTGAGTCATGATTTACCCTTTCGCCTGAGGCGGCCAACCTCTTGACCCACTACCAATGAAGGTCGGCAGGGTTCACTATGAAGCCTTTCAAAGGTTCGTCTAACAAGTTAGGGCCATTAGATTCACTCGGCAAATAGATATAGGAACCCCCTGTCGAATGGCACAATTCCATCACGGCTATACACATAAGAGTAGAGGCTGTCCTATATCCGATTCGTCAAGCCATTCTTACGCCAATAAAGGTAACCTCTAACAAGCTAGAAAAGATCCTCATACTGAGCTAAAGCCAGAGCCATATAGCCCTCACAGTTGTACTATAAGTCCCGGATGATCACTTATATATAAGTCCTTAGGGAGAGAAATCTAGAGCATCATAAAACAGCCCAATGCTCTAGCCCCCTTGTTCCATGTTGCTAAAAAAGCATCTTTTAATGTTTATTGCATATACCATTAGTCAAGTTACAAGATCATGGCTTTAATTGAGCGCTAGCATCATACTACCCAATGCATAAACCCATAGGAATCAAGGTACAAGGTACAAAGTACTAGGAAATCCTTAGTGGTAGTCAAGGTAGACACATGCAGTATGAATTAAATGATTAAAGGTGCATAGGACAATATGGAAGATCCCATGCTATACTTTCCTTAAACTTAGATCCTTCTTCAAGTCCAAAACTTCAAAGATCTGCTTCTTGATTCACCACGTATAACTCACCGACTAGACATGATCATAAAGCACCACACAAGCATCCATACAATCATACATGAAGCAAACAATAGATCTAAATTAGAACAGTACACCAAACATAAAATCAAGATCAAAAGTTTGTAAAACGAATCTACATCCCACTACGAACACACAGACGTGAAAAGCACGCTAATCGAAACTTCGGTGAAAAAGATACATCTACCAATAGATCTACTTTATGCGCGGAAAAGAAAACTATAGGCTTCATTTATTTTAACTATATAAAAACTTATATAAATTGAATTAAATCAAATTTAGATTCAAATTATAAAACTAAAGTAAAACAAATCATATTTTAACTATAAAATCCAGTTGCATAATTATTATAGAAATTAGAGTTTAAACCATGAAATTCTAGAAATAGAGATATGGTAACCACTGTTACTAACGCGTAGATCTCGTTGCTATGAATCTAACGACCACTTGAATGGATCAAAACAGAGTTAAAACATAGAAGATATGATTTAAACAAGATTTGCTTTAATAAAATAATAGATTAAATCTAACCTCGAATTTTAAAAGTTGAAAACCTACTTAATAGTAGCATGAACATGTAAATTATGAAATTACGAACCTAACGCAATTTGAACGGGTCAAATTGGAGTTAAAACAAAAAGTTATGGCCTAAACAAATCTAGTGGCAAAACTATAAATAGCTGAAAACATATTTTCAATCTAACCGAAACAAAGTACGCTTTCAAAAGAAGAAAATGGAATCGGGGAAAACGTTTTGGACTACGCGTTAAGTCTCAAGTATTTATAAGGGGCTTTTTGTAAATCTAACAGCGAAGGGGTAACTTGGATCTTGAGCCATTGGATTAGAGTTGGACGGCCGTGATGCGATCGGGTGGGGAGAGAGAGAGAATGGCCGCCTAGGAATAGGGCCGGCGGCGAGATATCCGGGGCGGCGCCATGGACGGGCTCACCGGCGACGTTGGTTCTTGGCCTACGGAGCATGGTTTTCTGAACGGTAAAGTCCGGGAGATAGAGGTGGCGACGTCGGTCTCACCAAGGATCACCTCGGCGTCGTAGAAGGAGCAAAGCGGGCGCGGGGCTCAATGATGCGGCGGCGCTTAGGGCTAGGTGGCTGCGAGCTCGCGCAGGCTAAAAACCTTGCTGCAAGATGGGATAGGGAAGTGACACAAGCTCGGTGGCTATTTATGAGATGCGACTGACTTGGGAGGCACGCCATGGGGCGTAGCGGGACCGGAGTCGAACGGTGCCGGTGCGGTTGTGTTCAAGGCGGACTCGGCACGGAGAGGAAGAAGGCGCCCTAACAGGCGGGCCAGTGCTGTCGGTGGGAGGGAAGAAAGAGGGGCACGGCGCGGGTGTCTGGCTAGGCCGGGCACTCGGCTGGGCCGCTGCGAAGGAGCGGGCGTGGGAGATGGGCCGACATAGAGAGGAGAGGAGAGGCGGCCCGAGCGGGAAGGAGAGGAGAAGGGCCAACGGCCAGCTGGGCCAGCGGGAGGAGCAAAGCCGAGTGGGGCAAAAGCGAGGAAGGGAAAAAGAGAAGGAAAATTCGTTTTTTTCCTTTTCTATTTTTCCAAGCAAATTTCAAAATGCAAATTCAACACAATTTGAAGTTTGATTTCAAATCACACCACTTTAAAAATTATTATGCAGCAGCATGAATGCACACTCATGTATGTTAAATTATATTTGATTTTAATTTGATAAAATTTATTATTTTTCCTAAATTCAAATTCCCACAAAATGCATAATTAATCATTTTCTCCTATTTCAAAAATATGCAAATTTTACGGTGTTACATTCCTGGTGGCAATTACATGATGGTACAGCAAAGGAGTTGAGTGCTATGGCACTGAGGATACTGAGGTTAACCTGTCGCTCACTGGCCTACGAGCCAAGTTGGATTGAAATGGTAACATAGTGATAAGCTAGTCTCAAACATTCAACCATCAGTTCTTCAACTTATCATAATTTCATTTGTGTAACTCAGACATTTTTTAAAAGGCTAATAAGAAATTGTGTTACATTATTCTCTGTTCCTTTTTAGATCCATAAAGAAAAGCCATCTTGTAATAAAAATTTGCAATTTGAGGATTCAATGTTTGTAAAAGTCAACAGAAGGATACAAGGGAAAGCTCAAATGAGAGATAGAGATCATGTACTTGCGTACCTTCACCGTGACGACGAACCATTTGAATGGCTGGTGGGCATGTTTCCCTATGAGGCCCAACGACAATATAAAAGGAAGACGTTGTCTGGTGCTTCATGCTCAAAACGAGAGAACAGGCCACGGCTGGTCAAAGGTAATCTAAAAGATGATGAGTCCGAGGGAAGTGATGGAAACATCAGCTACTAATCTCTGGCGGTATTCAATCGCCTTGTATGTATCAACTTAAAAGGATGATGCATGGTTTGGTATGTTTTTGTGGTCTGTGAACTCTTAGGTGTTGCTGGCTTTTGGAGTTTGGAACTCTGTTACTTTCGTTGGGCGATGTTTGTCTGAAATCTGAATGCTTGCAGTCAGATTTGGTTATTGCATTCATGATTGTTATGCTTTCGTTAGAAATAGAAATAGTAGCTCCAAACTTCTGAAACATGAGAATGTATTATAGATTACAGTAGCGAAAATGAAACCACTAGTTTCCAAATTAGAGAAAAGAAGCTTTGGACATGGTTTCATTTGCTAAAAAAGCAAAGTGGGATAGCCAAATTAATCACGGAAGTTTGGTGGGAGGGATGCCTAATTTGGCGCCTGATGTTGCGGTTTGACCAACCCAGTCCTTGAACTATTTATCATCTTTGATGAAAGAAAAAGAGAATAGTCCATATGCTGGCAGCTGGCGTTGACTCTTTTCTTGCTCCTGTGGAGTCAATTTAGAGCCTGGAAAATTTGAAGAATAGACCTTGAGCTTACATATTCTATATTGAATGGGCATTTGAAGAAAATTTGACCAAAGTTCAAATCTGTCTTGGCCACAACCTCAATCACCCTTGCACTGTTGCACCATGGGCCCTTGACTAGAGGGAACCCTGTAGCCTTCCCTAGTGGTAGTCGGACCAGCGGCACCTCCATTGCAAAGGGGTCCACCCCCTAGAAGCACCTGATGTGCTACACTGAACCACAAGAGATTCCCCCCAACCAGACATTCTACGAAAGTACAAATCAAATACAAACCCTAGGCAAGATCCACAGGCAAACTCACACGGGAAATGAGTTTGTGAGCTGAGGGCGCATTGGCATACCTTGCATCTGGCGTGGGACACAAGTTCAGCGATGGAGGAAGAGATCGATGACGGCGACTGGCGGCTGGGGGCATGGGACAATGATGTGAACGAGGCCTCCACGCTCCACCGAATGGATTAGGCACGAGAGAGACAAGGACCGTGCCGGTTAGTGTTGTTGAGGGTAGGGGCAGATTAATCTTTTTGCAAGCCGCCTCCATGCTGGCATTGTGACCTAGCACACCACACACGCAAAAAAGCCTATTTTTGGCAAACTTATAAGCTTTGTTCTGTATCTGGTGGTAAATTTGTAAGAAAATTTGGGAGGGTGCTATTTGAATGTGTGCCATCTGAGAGACTAGCCAAAAAATATAAAAGCCCATGGTGCGGCCCCCTAGTAGCGGTCCCTCATGGGCGCAGTTGTGGCCCCAGGGGGCGCCCCCGACCCTCGTCCCTTGCGGCGGCCCCTTGGGAATGGGCCGTGTGACACCTTGGTGGCGGCATGGGTGCGACCAATAGTTATGGTGGTGCCCCACGGCTATCGTCCCACCACACTAGTGCAGCACCCTCATCCATGGCAGCTGGATCTCCTCCATGACAGTGAGCTCAGGGGCACCAAGGGTGGCAGCAGATCTAGTCGGCAGCGCCAATATTCAGTGGCAGCATCGTGGTGTCGTGGTGTAGCACCCAATTTTAAGTACAAAACCAGATGCACACCATATGTGAGCCCAAGAAGTCAAATCTCACATATAGCTACAAATAAAGGTAATATCAATAGACAATGCTTAATATAAAACATACTTAGTATAAAGAATATAACCTAAGACAGGAAACAACGGAAAGACAACTCCGATCTTTGGGTGAAGACTCCAATTCCACAGGGACTACTCACTAGTTGATCATAAACCTAATTCCTCCAAACTCTAGCAATCTGGTACCCATCCGGGATTTTTCTAAAGATTTAAAAAGTAAAGCAAGCGTAAGTACATGTCCTACTCAACAAATATAACATGGGGTTCATGAGGCTCCAAAGGATGACACTGGTTTAACTGCAATTAGCTTTTAATGAGTCATCTTTTAGCAATTGGGTGGCAACAAGTTTATTCACAAGCCCATATAAACACATGATCAGTGTGGGGGTATTAACCCCTATACCCTTATGGCTAGGCTTGGACCGGCCTGGACCAGGGGGTTTGGCCCACTAGAAGACTATGCGTGGCCCGGTCAATCTATTCGGAGTCCCGCGCAAGGAATCAAGGCAGATTTGGAGATCAAGCAAGATCCTGGTCGGTTAGAATAGGAATCCTTATCCGGCCACCTATGGCAATTGTAACTGGTTAGGATTAGTTTCCAGATCTATAACCCTGCCCCTTAGACTATATAAGGCGGGCAGGAGCCCCTCTCAAAAACATCTCTCATTGACATACAGCAATATAATCAGACGCAGGACGTAGGTATTACGCTATCCCGACGGTCGAACCTGGATAAAACCTCATGTCTGTCTTGCGTCACCATCTTGTTTGTAGCTTATGAATCTGTCTGCCGATAATCTACTACCTTGGGCATACCCCTAGGTAGACTGACGACCATATTTCATCGACAGTGGTGCGCCAAGTAGGGGGTGTGCATACTGCTCTCTAGACGAACAAGATGGTCATCATCCCTGGTTCCATGGCTACGCCGAACGGCCTCACGTTCACCATCGGCCAGATCACCTGGACCACTGGCTCCAACGACTTCATCGCCATGACCACGGAGGAGGCGCGGATTCAATCTACATCGACCACTGCTTCATCTACATCGGCTACGGCTCCGACCACGGTGGATCTGGCTCCGGCCACGCCAGTATCGTCTTCAGCCACGCCGATAACCCGTCGTCCGCTTCCTCGCTACAAAGGGAGGCAGATCGACAACTCCGACCTGCTCAACTCCATCGATCGGGTCGGCACCAAACTTGTCGAAACCCTAGCTCTGGTAAGTTCGATTCAAAGTCAACCTAATGAGCAGGTAACCACTACCCACAACAGATCTACCCGACCAGCTTGGGCCAGTCGTCCTGCACGACTCGGTACGGATCTCATGGTCACATCTACTCCTGAAGGGCGCTCCGTTCATCGCCGGCCAGCCCCCGCGACGGGTCTCCGGATCTCCGAGTATGAAGCCTCGATGGAGAACTACCAGGCTCAGCCCTACGGCCTGCAAAACTCTGCTTCCAACTATAAGTGCAATATGCAACGATCTTGGCCAAAACCACGCAACTTCGTCAACATGGTCCGGATTGAGGAGTACCAAGAAGGATCGGTCCACACAGTTCAAGAGGGTGGCTCAAGCTCCCCATCTAGCACCGCATCTAATGGCTCCATCCACACTGAGCTTCAGCTTCGCGATGATGAAGACGTTGAATACGATCTGGATATCCCAGACCACCCTCTGGGTTTCCCACGATTCCCATTCTTCCCACCAAGGCGAGGTGGCTTGATCAATGTCGTCAATAATGATGAACCTTCGGCAGCTGGCAAAATAGAACAAGAAAGGCTAGCACACGAAGCACGCAATATTGACCGGCTTAATCGCAGACAAGTCGAAGCCGAGGCAGAAGAGGAGGCACGACGCATAAGGGTCCAGCCACGTGACCTTAACAATGCCTTTGATAGGGTGGGGGACAAGCAGGTCTTCAGGACCCCAAGCGCCAACGTAGCTGTTGATATGGCGACAATGCAACGACTACCCAATACACAGAAAATCCAGGCAGTTCGTGATGATATACAAGCTTACCTAACGGCTGCTATGGCCTAGACCACAGAGATTGTAAATCAAGCCCGGGCTCCATCCGCCTCAATCGAATCAAGCCACAGCCGCCAGTACTCAAGTCGCTCACAGCCACCCAACCAACGTGGCTCGCGCAACAACGACCCATCAGACAACCGTCAAGGCAGAAACGGTGATCATGATGGTGGTCGGGATGACAACTGCCGAGACAACGGCGATAATCGCCGTGATAACCACGGTCACAGGGTTAACCAGGGTGGCAATCGGGGTTGCCGTGATGGCAATAACGATCTCCGCCATTCCCTCAGAGAACGCGATCTGCGCGATCGCATTAACCGAAGAGCCAACGATCGTGCATCCCACGAAAGCTATCGCCGTATGGAATATGATAATACCCATGGCCCTCCGGGTTTGAAGCAGTTTACTCCACACCTTCGCCAAGTCATATGGCCCAAGAACTTCAAGCTCGAAAAACTTCAGAAGTACGACGGCAAGGAGAACACCGAATTATCGGTCATGCTCTATGAAACCGCGTGCAGATCAGCCATGGCTGACGAGCACGTCATGTCTAATTACTTCTCAGTCGCCGTCGGCCATGCAGGCCACCAATGGCTGGTTAGCTTGCCGGTGAACTACTTTGACTCTTGGCAAGAGCTCAAGCAAGCATTCATCGACAACTTCATTGCTACTTGCGAGCAACCCGGCAACAAATATGATCTGCAGCGGATTCGAGATCGCAAAGATGAGCCACTGCGCGAGTACGTCCGACGCTTCTCGGATATGCGCATCAAGGTCCCATCAATTTTTGACAACGAGGCAATCGAAGCTTTCATCACTAGTCTAAGCTTCCACGATGACCTAAGGGACAAGCTCCTCCGCAAAAGACCTGAATCGGTCACAGCGCTCCTAGCCACTGCTAAAAAATATGCGGATGCCGATGATGCTAAAAAGATAATCGTCGAAGAAGCAGCAAGGGTTCCGCGCTTCGACCACCTCCCACACTGCGATGACTACCGCGGCAACCGTGGTCGGAATGACAACTTTGATCGCCGCAACCAGCGCAACAATTCCCGTGACCACCGCGACCAGCGTAATCAGCGGCGTAATCGCCGTGACGATTATAGGGGCAAGCGTGCTCGGGAAGACGACGGCGAAGTCAACATCGTTAAAAAAGGTGGCGGACGTCGCAATTACAAAGAAGACTACGCCAAAGCATTGAAAGGACCCTGCCAGCTCCACCCCAAGTCAAACCATACCATGGAGGATTGCCGTGTTCTCAAATCCATCTATACATGCCAACAGGCTCTGGGTAAATCCAACAAGCCTAACGACGCAGGGGAGCAGCGTGACGAGGACAACGATGACGAAGATGCAGATCCCTGTCACAAGTACGTCAAGCCAACCGACCATGTCCATACCATCATTGGGGGCAGGGTGTCCATCGAGACCAAACGAGAGCGCAAGCTGCTCGCTCGCGCCTGCCTGAACGTGGCCAATGCCGACAACCTCATCACCAATCCGCGGCTCCCCCCTTGGTCTCACCGTGAGATCTCCTTCAACAGAAAGGACCAATGGGTGGCCATACCTGAGCCAGGGCATTTTCCTCTGGTCCTCGATCCATGTATCAACAAGGTTCAGTTCGATAGAGTGCTGATTGACGGCGGCAATTCCATCGATATACTGTTCAAGAACAGTTTGCCAACCCTGAAGACAACCCAGGCTGATCTCAAGCCATACGAGGCACAGTTCTGGGGTGTTCTCCCCGGACAGAGCTCCACACCTCTCAGGCAGATCACGCTACCTGTGCAATTTGGTACCCCAGACCACTTCCGCACCGACTATGTCAACTTCGTGGTCGCTGACTTCGAAGGCACCTACCATGCTATCCTTGGTAGACCAGCGCTCACCAAGTTCATGGCCATACCTCACTACAAGTATTTGGTGCTCAAGATGCCTACTGAGAAGGGGGTTCTAACTCTCAGGGGCAATGTATACGCAACTTACACCTACGAGGATGACAGCTTCAAAATAGCAGAGGCCCACGACCTCTCTATTCGTATGGCCGAGATCACGCTCAATGCCAAAAAGACCCTAGCCGACCACCTGGAGATCCCAGAGCTCGAGGCCCCAGGCAAGAACATCAAGTCCAAAGAGCACAAAGCGATCCAGCTGGTCGACGGCAATCCCAGCAAAACAGCCCTTATCGGGGCCAACCTGGATCCTAAATAGGAAGACGCGCTCGTCAGGTTCTTGAGGAGCAACATGAGCGTGTTCGCATGGAAACCCGCTGACATGCCCGGTGTTCCCCGGAACTTGATCGAGCACTCCTTAAATGTCGATGGCAAGGCCAAACCTATCAAGAAGAAGATACGATGGTTCGCTCGCGACAAAAAGGAGGCTATTAGGGTAGAAGTTACACGGCTTTTAGCAGCCGGATTTATCAAAGAAGTGTATCATCCAGAGTGGTTAGCCAACCCGGTTCTTGTACGCAAAAAGAATAATGAATGGAGAATGTGCATTGATTACACTGATCTCAACAAACACTGCCCTAAAGACCCCTTCGGCTTACCTCGCATAGACGAGGTCATAGATTTAACAGCCAGTTGCGAGTTGCTTTCCTTTCTCGATTGCTACTCTGGTTATCACTAGATCACTCTAAAAAAGGATGACCAGATCAAGACATCCTTCATCACGCCCTTCGACGCCTACTGCTACATGACCATGTCGTTTGGGCTCAAGAACGCTGGGGCTACCTATCAACGCACCATACAGGCTTGCCTCAAAGACGAGATAAAAGATGACCTCATCGAGGCTTATGTTGATGATGCAGTTGTTAAAACCAAGGAAGCATACACCCTTGTTGACAACCTCGAACGTACCTTTGCAGCTCTTAACACATTCCAATGGAAATTAAACCCAAAGAAGTGTATCTTTGGTGTTCCATCTGGTATACTACTCGGCAATGTCGTCAGTCACGACGGCATACGCCCTAACCCAGAGAAGGTAAAAGCTGTCTTGGACATGAAGCCGCCCAAAAAGGTGAAGGATGTTTAGAAGCTTACCGGATGCATGGCTGCCCTCAGTCGTTTTATATCAAGATTAGGCGAAAAAGGACTACCGTTTTTTAAGCTACTCAAAGCATCCGAGAAGTTTGAGTGGTTGAAGGAAGCAGACGCTGCCTTTACACAGCTAAAACAATTCCTTACATCACCTCCGGACCTCACTGCTCCCAGAGAAGACAAAACTCTCCTGCTTTACATTGCGGCAACTAATCGAGTGGTCTCCACTGCCATGGTGGTCGAGCACGACGAGCCCGGCCACGTATACAAGGTACAACGACCAATCTATTTCATCAGTGAGATACTCAATGAATCAAAGACCAGGTACCCACAGATTCAGAAGCTGATCTACGCCATACTGATTACATCCCAAAAGTTGAAACATTACTTCGACGGATATCGTGTGGTGGTCATGACCGAGTACCCTCTGGGAGACATCATTCGCAACAAGGATGCAAACGGGTGCATCGTCAAATGGGCAATGGAGCTATGCCCTTTCTCCTTAGAATTTGCAAGCCGTACTACAATCAAGTCTCAGGCACTTGTCAATTTCATTGTCAAGTGGACAGACTTAAGCACGCCTACTTCTTAGGGGCCCACCGAGTATTGGAAGATGTACTTCGACGACTCTCTCAACATCAACGGCGTAGGGGCAGGAGTCCTTTTCGTATCGCCATCCAAGGAGCAGCTCCAATACGTCCTCAGGATTTATTTCTCGGCGTCTAATAACGCCGCCAAGTACGAGGCATGCCTACATGGTCTGCGCATTGTGGTCGAGCTTGGTGTCAAACGTCTCTATGTCTACGGAGACTCGGCTCTGGTCATCAACCAACTTAACAAGGATTGGGACACGACCAGCGAAAAGATGGACGCATACTGCAAATTGATCAGAAAGCTGGAAGGTAAGTTCTATAGCATTGAGTACACACATGTGGTCCGGGATAAAAATCAAGCAGCAGATGCGCTGTCAAAGTTAGGATCGTCCCGAGCCAAAGTCCCACATGGAGTATTTGTTCAAGATCTGCTCACGCCCTCCATCAACTAGGAAGATCCCGCAGTCGACAAGCCTCCAGACCAGCTATTGGTGGCTACGGTTCTAGCGTCAAACACCACCGAACCACCTCCGACCACTAAGGAGCCTGACTAGAGAGTACCTTTTATCAAGTACCTGACAAATGGTAGCGGTTACACCGATCGAACAGAAAATGAACGCCTGATGCGTCGCAGTAAGCAGTATCTGCTCATCGATGGTAAATTGTGGCACGAGAACGCGAAGGAGGAAATCTTGATGAAGTGTATAACTTAGGAGGATGGTGAACATCTCCTAGACCAAATCCACTCTGGCTCCTGCGGCAACCATGCAGCCTCGAGAACGTTGGTTGGCAAGGCTTTCTGAGCAGGGTTCTATTGGCCGTCAGCCGTAGCCGATGCAGAAAAGCTAGTCCGTCATTGTGAAGGTTGTCAGTTCTTCGCCAAGAGAATCCACGTACCAGCACATGAGATTCAGACAATAGCAGCCTCTTGGCCCTTCGCATGCCGGGGACTGGATATGATCGGGCCTTTCAAACCGGCCCCTAGGAAATTTACATGCGTCTTTGTGCTGATCGACAAATTTTTCAAGTGGATAGAGTACATGCCCCTGGTCAAGGCATCTTCAGAAAAGGTTATTGCGTTCATCGACCAGGTCATCCATCGCTTCGGCATACCCAATAGCATCATCACTGATCTGGGTACTCAGTTCACCGAGAACGCTTTTTGGGACTTCTGCGATGAAAGGAGCATAGTAGTAAAATACGTCTCGATGGCGCACCCTAGAGCTAATGGACAGGTTGAGCAGGCAAATGGTATGATCTTGGACGCACTTAAGAAGAGGATGTACAGAGAAAATGACAAAACTCCCGGAAGATGGCTCAAAGAGTTACCAGCCGTAGTCTGGGGTCTCAGAACCTAGCCCAGTCGCAATACCGACGTCTCACCATACTTTATGGTTTATGGCACTGAGGCAGTGCTCCCAGCAGATATAGCCTTCAGATCAGCACGGGTAGAAAACTTCGATGAAGACAAGGCCAATGAAGTACGGGAGCTAGAAGTGAATAGTGCAGAAGAGAAGCGGCTCAATTCTTGTGTACGTATAGCCAAATACCTTGCTGTTTTGCGCATGTACTACAAAAAGAAACAAGGAGCAGTTCTTCGTGGTTTGGGACCTGGTCCTGAAGTGGAAGACGAATCAGGTTGGCGTCCATAAACTTGCAACCCCATGGGAAGGGCCCTTCATGATCAAGGAGGTTACACGCCCAACATCTTACAGGTTAGCTCACCTAGACAGTACAGACGTACCCAATTCATGGCACATCGACAAGCTTAGGCATTTCTATGCTTAACTACTAAGCTCTGTACCCCTCTTGTACTTCCGATTTAATTCAATAAAGCTATTATGATTTCTCGGACCACTCTAATGTGTCATTTCAAAGTCTATTGTTATTCTAACTCTACCAGTTAAAACCGACCACCATTCCTTCTCGGGTTTTCAGAGCAGGCCCTGTCTCTGGTTCCTCCCAATGTGTGCATGGGATCCGCTCTCTACGCTACGGGTGATCGGCAGGCGCTCTCTGGTTTGACTTGTGTGTTTCTATGTGTGCACAAGCTACGCGCAACACACTCTGACCACAAATCAAACTAGGGCCATACAAACCTTTCAGGATGATGTGTCGACTAGAACTGATACAACTAAATAGAACGCCAACACGTTCTAACTTAGTTACATCAAACGATATCCGAGCTTAAACACGTTTTTAACAAAACAAACAAGCTTATATTGAGATACAGTTATGTTATTACAAGCTTGCCTAAAAAGGTCCAAGTTTACAATAACATAGCTACATCTTCTTCTACAGCTACAGCCTACACTATTGGCTGGTCGGGGCACGCGGCTCCTGCTACTCGCAATGCCTGATTTCGTGCTCGGGTCTCTAGAACTCTGGCACTGAACGAGCTAAAGAAGATGGCCCCGCCGTCGCCTGGCTGGTCGAGACCGCAGGCTTCGCCGGTTGGCTTGAAAATGTCTGCGCTCCCAACTGACTTGTTGACGGCGTTCTTTGTACGGGTGGTGTCACACCTCCACATAGGTTAATATCGCCAATTATTTTCACCGACAAGTCCAGCTGGGTAATCCATAGCTCCTTGGCCTTGTCTGGATCTACCTCCTTTGGGTATCCAGCCTCCAGGTGCTTGAGATCGATCAGGGGGTAGTGAGCACGTACCATGCTCAGCACATGTGCGCCTATGTACTCTCCTGCCTCCTTGACAAACTCCTGGAACCATCCCCATGCCCTTTGGCATCTCTCGATCAATCCCAGCTACGGCGTCCTTGGCACGTCCTCTGCTAGCACCGGATCGATGAGGTTTAGGACTGGCGAAATGCCCGTTGCCACCTCGTGGCACTAGTTTTTCTAGGTGTCACGATCCTTGGTGATCTCTTGGCATTGCGCCTTCCACTTGTCACGGTCTTTTATCACGGACTCCAGATGCTTCTTCGCATTGATTTTTATAACTGCAAACCACACATGCTGTTAAGACGCTATATTACGCCAAACTACGATATGCCACAAAAATGACCAAAGGGGTTTGGAAAACTTACTTTTTAGTTCCTCTGTCATCTTGGTCGCGTGGTCTCGGAACCGCGACTGGTCTTGCGCCAGTTTTCTGTTGTCCTCTTTCAGGCAATCACACTCCACGACCGCACGATTGTTCTCCTCTCGGAGACGGACCACTTTGGCTTCTAAGCCTACACTACAGCTGTTACTACCAACAACGCAACCGCACTTGTCAAAAGTCGTTGTGATGAAATGGCTACTTACTTGTTCTTTCCTGCTCTTTATTACTGAGCTGGACGACTAGTTTCTGGTTCTTGGATTCTTGCACCGTCTTTTCATGATTGGCGGCTTCGAGTCGCTGGCGCAAGCATTCCACCTCTGCCGTCAGCTCCTTGTTGTTTGCAGCGATCCCCTCGATCTGGTCGAAGCATTTCTTGCGGTACCTTGTGGTCTTCATTAAGTCCTGTGTACAGATAGCTAAGTAAGATAGCTGTGACTAGACAGCAAGATTAGGGGGTGAAGCGAAGCTTACCTACACCTCCGTAACCAGCCGTTTCGCCGCCCGTTCAACTTTCTTGGTTTCTTTGATCTCTGGGATTTCCTCATGGACAACCCATTGGTCATTCCGCCAACGCGATACATACACATGTTGTCGCTTGTCCTGCGGATCGCCCAGGACCTCCTCCACTTTGTCCTCTTCGGGCTCTTCTTCGGGTCTCGGTGCTAGCCCGGCGTCAGTAGCTTCTGCGATCACCAAAGCCTTCCCACGGGTTTCAGTGTCGGTGAATATGGGCTGTGCTCTCACCCCCGGTTGTTGCTCCTCAGTCTGCTCCATCACCCTTGACGCTGATGTGTTGCCCTCAGCAGGTCTAGCGCTCGGAGCACTCGTGCTAGGCTCAGTTGGTCTCTCGACCACCTGCTCGGGGACTGTTGTCTGACTGCTCCCTTGCTAAGGCTCCGATGGGACCACTTACATGTTAGAAGCACAGAACGATGTGGCGAATGCGCGTCTCTTCGGCCGCACTTGCTCCATGTGCTGTGTAGGTGACTCCTGGTCTCCCTCTACATCCAGCACTATCGCTGGGCCTTGGTGCTCGACCCCTCCGCCGCTTGTCCTTTGCGCTGCAGTGGTCGGTGGTGTGCTCGGTCGGGTTATCGCTTCCGTCGCCGGTCGCGTTCCTTGCCTAGGTACTCCTGAGGTCGACCCGACTGCATCCTTCACCGACATTGACGATGTGGGTCTCATGGGCGTGGATGAGACACCTTGCCCCATCGACTCCAGTTGTTTCCTCTTCTTTCAAGGGACAATTCAAAAGGTGTCTACATCCTCTCCCTCCTCTGCATCATCGTCCGACTAGGCAAAAATCATCTATCGACGCTTGCTGGCCGGTCCCTCCTTCAGGCCTCCCTTGGGCTCGTTAATATTTAGTGTCCCCCCGATGAGCAGGGAGGTTGCTGATCTCTTCTTCGACTGTTTGGGGGCAGTCAGCCGCTTACCAACGGCTAGGGCCGCTGCCTCCTCTCCAGCACCGAGCACCGCCCAGTCGACGTCCTCGTCCTCGATATCGACGCTGGTCTGGGTGGCGGGACCACCTCCTTGTGGCCACTCCACTCCAGGGGGTGGCGACACAAACACTGTCGCTCTATCCCGACCATTGACCTGGGTAACAAAAATGAGTGCACACAGTAAGTTTCCGATTTTCCTATTGCGATATAAAACTACGGGTACAGGGTAAGACGAGTTACCTTTGGGGGAGGTCGGGCAAGCTTGAAAGCGTGCTCGATGTCGCTCAATCTGGCATAGTATGGATCAGCTAAGTTAAATAGCTCTCCAATTCTAGCTTTAACTTTGATTTTGTCAAGCGCCTCCTGCCTCGTCCTCGTCAGGTCCGCGCTACCTTGATACTCATAGCCAAGATGTACTCTCCTCTGGCAGGGCTGGATCCATCGGCTGATGAAACTCCCGACCACGCTTGGGCCATCCAGTTTTTTCCATGGGATCATTTCAAATATTTCGAATCTATTCCAGGTGCTCGGATTTCTCTGACCAGCTTGTTCTCTTCTTCGGAATGTACCCCACGTCGCATAGTGTGATCGTGTTTGGCTCTTCGCGAATGTAGAACCATTTCTTGTACCAGTCGTCAAGCGACGTGTTCCATGGGCAGTGCAGGTACTAGGCTTTCATGCCATCATGGAGGTTGAGGTACACACCCCTAGCTATCTTTGAACCGCCGCTTCCTTTCTTCCGCAGACAGAAAAGATGGTGGAAAAAATCGAAATGGGGCTGGAAGCCGCCATATGCCTCGCAAAGATGTATGAAAGTGGCAACAAGGAGGATCGAGTTGGGATGCTGATTGCAAATCCCAATCTCGTAGTAAAGACAGAGCCACTGAAGAAAAGGATGTACCGGAACCCCAAATCCCCGTTTAAAGAAGTCTTCGAACACCACGATCTCACCTGGTTGTGGATCGGGGTACCCCTCACCCTCCGGTGCACGCCATCCTGCAAGCTCCTTGTTGTGGAGTACTCCCATGGTGACGAGGTCTTCAATGGTCTACTCGTTGCTTCTCGATTTCCACCATTCCTTCGCCATGACCCCTGCTTTTTTCCGCGCATCACTTTTCGCCATGAATCTGGCTTTGCTGGTGAACGAGGCAAAGGAGGAGGATTGATTGGTGGCGATTTCAGATGTATTAGGGTTGGCGAGAGGAAGAAGAAGGTTGTGGCTGTGAATGGCAATGGGGTTCAGTAAAAGTAACTTACCTATCCTACACTGTATTTAACCCAAAAGTTATGTCGTTTTGTCTGCCCGGGAATCTTGGGAGACGTGCGCATGCACCGTAGACGGTTGTTTTCACAGTTTCGAGATCTACGCCAATATATGCGCCTCTTCGTTGCCAATGTGGGAGGGCCCATGTTGACGCACCTACTTACAGGTGCCACGCAACTGTTTGCTTGACAGGACAAAAAGGCAGTATGACGTACTATGCCCGTCTACTTTTTTGACCAGACGTGTTAAATTGGACTTGATAGAACAAGTAAATAAATAAATATGTAAAATAATAGTACAAGTGATTATCCTTGTGCTCGGGGACTGTCACGATTATTCTTGTGCTCGGGGATTGTCCAGACCACCATTGTGCTCGAGGACTGCCCAGACCACTCTCGTGCTCGGGGACTGCCTCGACCACTCTCGTGCTCGGGGACTGCCTTGACCACTCTCTGACTATAGCTTGGGGGCTTCATCCCTCGCTCCTTGACTTGTGCTCGGGGACTGCCTCGACCACTCTCCGATCACAGCTCGGGGACTTCGTGTCTCGACTACATGCGACTCATGACTCGCATATAGTTGGAATATTTTTTCTTCATTTGACCTTGCTACAAGGCTGATAATATCGCCTTCCAGCAAGCTCGGGGACTACATCGGTACGATGCACCTGTCGGTGCATCTCGTATCGCTTGTACGACGATTAGATTTTCAACTTAATTGGGAATTCTTTTTAGACCCTGGCACCACATGCCTGCGTCACCTACTACCAGGCTCGAGGACTAAGTGGGCACACTTCACCTTACGGTGAATGTGTTTATTTTATCGACCCCTACGCTCTGACTATTGGCCATGATTGTTGGCCATAACTGCTATTGTACAAGGGTCACTTACATTTCTTTTTAGAAATACAAGTGGGCACACTTTATCAGGAAAGAAATCTTTTTCTTTTTTCTTTAGAGCATCATGCATTCTTCGGACAACCGGAAACTTCGGCTATAATCGTGGTCTACTACTCTCTGTTCTGACCAGAATACTGACACATTCGCTTGGTCAACGTTTCAACCAGTTGGAGGTGACATGAAGACGGATCGCATTAGCCAAAGGATATCGAACGGCGTGTCGTAGCATAATACATGGTGCTCGGGGACTAGCTGTGGGGGTATTAACCCCTATACCCTTATGGCTAGGCTTGGGCCGGCCCGGACCGGGGGGTTTGGCCCACTAGAAGACTACACGTGGCCCGATCAATCTGTTCGGAGTCCCGCACAAGGAATCAAGGCAGATTTGGAGATCAAGCAAGATCCTGATCGGTTAGAATAGGAATCCTTATCCGACCACCTATGGTAATTGTAACTGGTTAGGATTAGTTTACAGATCTGTAACCCTGCCCCCCAGACTATATAAGGCGGGCAGGGGACCCCTCGCAAAAACATCTCTCATTGGCATACAACAATATAATCAGACGCAGGACGTAGGTATTACGCCATCCCGGCGGCCGAACCTAGATAAAACCTCGTGTCCATCTTGCGTCACCATCTTGTTTGTAGCTTGCGCATCTGTCTGCCGATAATCTACTACCATGGGCATACCCCTAGGTAGACTGCCAACCATATTTCATCGACAATCAGGTAAACATAAATAATGAATAGCATAAACAGTAATCATTAGTGAGCATCTTTATCATCAATATCATTAGTGTTCATCATCTATTCCGTAAGGGTCCAAGGCCGCTCGTGACCGTGAGCACGGCTGATATACCAGTTTTACACTCTACAGAGGTTGTACACTTTCACTATGTGAGTCGTGATTTACCCTTTTGCCGAGGCGGCCAACCTCTTGACCCACTACCAAGGAAGGTCGACAGGGTTCACTATGAAGCCTTTCGAAGATTCATCTAACAAGTTAGGGCTACTAAGGTTTCCCCATCAATAAGCATGAACCCCCCCTCCAAAGAGTGACTAACAAAATACCAAGAAACCAAAGTGCACCCTCTTGGTAGGCCGAGATCATACCTATCAAAACCCCTCTTGCGCCATAAAGGTAACCACTAACAAGCTAGAAAAGGTCCTCATATTGAGCTAAAGCCAGAGCCATGTAGCCCTCACAGCTGTGTTGTAAGTCCCAGATTTTCTATTACAGATAAGTCCTTAGGGAGAGGAATCTAGAGCTCTATAGAAATAGCCCAATGCTCTAGCCCCCTTGTTCCATGTTGCTAAAAAGCATCTTTTAATGTTTATTGCATATACCATTAGTCAAGTTACAAGATCATGGCTTTAGTTGAGCACTAGCATCATACTACCCAATGCAATAACCCATAGGAATCAAGGAATCCAGGATATCAAATAGCTAGGAAAATTACTATGGTTGTCAAGGTAGACACATGCATATGATTAAAATGATATTAAGGTGAATAGGACAACAAGGAAGATCCCATGCTATACTTGCCTTAAACTCATATCATTCTTCTAGTCCAAGTCTTCAAAAATCTGCTTCTTGATTCACCACGTATAGCTCTCCGACTGGACATGATCATAAAGCACCACACAAGCATCCATGCAATCATACACGAAGCAAACAATAGAACTAAATTAGAATAGTACACCAAACATAAAATCAAGATGAAAAGTTTGTACAACGAATTTACGTCTCGCTATGAACACATAGACGCGAAAAACACTCTATAGGGACGGCGGGTTCAAAAATAGAAAAGTAAAGGGACTCTTTAGCAAGATGGCCTGCGAAGGGGTATCTTCTAATCTGGGCCATGAATCCTAGATTGGACGGCTACTGATGGTTGGGAGGATTTCTCCGGCCGACACAGTAACTCGGGCGGGTGGTGGCTATCGCCGGCGACGAGGAGCTCGCTGGCAAGCGAAGAGGGCCCTAGAGTCCATGATTCGACACGAGGACAGCATGGGGTGGAAGCGGGGATCAAGGCGAGCTCACCTAGGTCTTTGGAACGACGATGAAGGCACAGCGAGGGCGTGGAGTTTAGTGGAGCGGACGGTGGCTCCCTACAAGGTTCGGTGGCGGCATGAGAGACCAAGAGGGTGAGAGAGAGGGCAACAGCGGCACCTGGGGCTTCAAAACCTCAAGACGTAGAGCAAAAGAGGACATTGGACGCCGCGAAAGCAGTGGCTGGCGCCAATGGCGGCGGCGGGCGAGTTCTGCACTTCCGTGAGATTCCGAGTGGGCGGTGGTGTAGCTAGGCGAGCGAGGCAGCTGCTCTAGGGTCAAGGGAGGGTGGCGCGAGCTCGGGCCCTTATTTATGGGGGTCTAGGCGTGGGGGACATGCCATATCCTGGGAAGAGTGGGGCGTGCGGCGACAGGTTCTCGGGCAGAGTCCGCTTTGTTAGTGGGACAGAGGGAGGAGGAAGATGCGGGCTTTGCTGCTGGGCCGGGTGCTGTAGGTCCACGCAGCAGAGGGCAGGGTTGGAGCAGGCCAAAGGACAGGAAAGGTGGCACATCCGCGCGGTGGACCTAGGCCGGCCTGCAGGGCTGCTTGCTTGGGCCTGCACGTGGGAACAGAGGAAGTGGGCCACGGGGTTGGGAGGAAGGGAGCTAGGCTTAAAAGGGAGAGAGGCCAGAAGAGGAGGGGGAAGCTTTCTCCATTTCTTTTTGTTTTTCTTTTACTTCAAAACCCTTTTCAAATCCATTCAAAGCAATTTGAATCATTTTTTGAATTTTGTACAAAGCCACACATCTCAATAAATCAATGCGAAGGTATGAATGCTCAGCAATGTTGCTACACCCTATAATAAATTTTAATTTAATGAAAAATTATTTATTTTCCTATATTTCATGAGCACAAAAATTCATAATAAAACCATTTTAACTCTATTTAAAAAGGAGCAAATTTTTAGGGTGTTACACGTGGGTGTAACAAGCAGCAGCATGAATGGCAGCACAAGCAATAGGCATGGCAGCAACACAAGCATGTTTTTTAAAAATTTTAATCGATTATCACCACTATTTTGTAGACCAGCGGTGACCAACATGATTTTCATTGTCCACTTTCATCGTCGCCTTGCAAAACCTGAAGGGCGCTTTTAGCTTACTGGTAATGGGATTTCAAGAATACTGAAAGGATCATCGGCGGTAACTCATTTATGTTTCTGTATTTATGATGCATTCCTTGGTGTGTGTGTGTGTGCTTGCTTTACATTTTTAGTTTAGCTTGCTAGCTTATTGGATATGGTTGGAATATAGGGTGCAAAACTCTTTTGTGTTAAAGATAGCGATACTTAGAACAACTTAGTGCACATCTAGATAGATCTTGTATAGGTTTTATAAGTGGTTTTGGACCTTAGTAGGGTTTTTTTTGGTAGGCGGGGCAGGCCCGCACGTGCTACATAGCAACCACACCTATGACTTGGAGAAATTTACTAAAAAACATACATCATCATTATTTATTATTTTACTACAAGCTAATTTTTACAGCTTTTATATGCCTATATATTATTACAAACAATTCGTTATGTGTAACACCCGGTTTCAAGGACAAAGCCAAATGCACACCATATGTGAGCCCTGGAAATCAAATCTCACATATAGCTACAAATGAAGGGGCAGTATCAATTTATAATGCTTAATATATAGCGAACTTAGCAAAAGAGATAACCTTAGAAAGCAATCAACGGATAGACAACTCTGATCTCCGGGTGCAGACTTCACTCCACTGGATCCAACTGACTGATTGATCAGAAGCCTAAACTCTTCCTGAGGTGGGGAAATAGCAAGAGTGAGTCCATGTCGAACTCAACAAATATAGCCAGGGGTTTATGAGGCTCAAAAAGCTGATGCTGGTTTACTGCGGTTAGCATTTAAGTAATCTTCAAGTTTAGAATTCATTAACATCAAGGTAGCAATAATCCCATAACACATTATCAATGAACATGAATAATCAATATCTTAAACAATTAACATAAATGATCATCTTAACAAGTAAAAGTCATTATCCCTTAATGTAAGTGTTCCAAGGTCGCTCGTATCCGTGAGCACGGCTAATATACCAGTTTGTTAACTCTGCGTAGAGGTGTACACTTTCACTATGAGTCAGGATTCTCATATGCCCGGATTAGCTAGACCCAAAACATAGAGAACCATATAAAGCCACCCAAGAGCTCGTCTAACCGACTAGGGCCGCAGGGTCATCAGATATAGGAACCCCCCTTCCAAAAATAAAGTAAAAGGGCCGCTTCCAAAGCTAGGCTCAACAGGACAGAGGCTATCCTATACCCAACTTGTAGACCTCTAACCAGCTAGAAAAGGGTTTCTCAAGCGACTTGAGCTAGAGCCATATAGCCCTCACAGCTGTACGTTAAATCCTGGATAATCAGTGACAAGACAAGACCTTATGTTGCTAGAAAGTCATCTTGTTTATGTTTATAGCATATTCATTAATCAAGTTTCAAGATCATGATTGTTGCACTAGCAATAGAACTACCAATGCAAACCTCCCAAGGTGACAAGGTAATTGAGCATTCAAAATCTAGGGAATCCTACCATAGGTAGCAAGGAAGACACATGCATATGTATTTTAGTGAGCATCATGGATAGGACAACAAGGAAGATCCTTAGCTATACTTGCCTTAGTCTTGCTTTACACCCAAAGCAACTTGCTTCAGAAGCCTCACTCTATCTTCCATTCTGCAACTTTTGTAGCTTCGGTACTCAGCTTCTGAATACCGACGCTTACAAACAATTCTGGTTCTACTCGCGGATCAAAGCACACCAACAAACATACAAGGAAACAAAGTAGACTAAGAACAACACAAACTACACAGGAGAAAACATCGTACTAAACGAGAACTCATTACTACGACCGAGAGAACGTAAGAAACGGCGATAGCCAAACTATCGTTAAAAAGAAACCATAAAATCGTGAGTTTTATATTATTTATAAAAGAAAAGAAAAGCCTACATGCTTGATTTATTTTAATTAAGCAAAACCATAAGAAAGATATTAGTTCAGTTTTAACAAAGCATGTTTTAATTCAAAAGCCGAGTTGAACCTAGTCATGTTTTATTTATAAAAATGATGCCATTCAAACTATAAATTTGCAAAGATAAAAGAGCACGTGAGAACATCTATTGGGTTTACGTGCGATGCATATTGGAGCTAAGAAAATTTACAATTAAAAACATATTTTTATTAGCAATTAACTATATTTATATTTATGTACAAAATACCTGTGTAAAGCCTATATATTGATTTTAGTTATAAAAACTGGTTGCATACATATAATTTAATCTAATATATTTAACTATAAGGAAAAATATATTAAAGTCATTTTAAATTTACTTTGCAAAAGAAATAAATATCTAAGATCATCTACGTCTATCTATTATATGTGATATGTTTAAATTAATCATATTTTAATTTATACACTAGTATGTATTATTTAACTAAAATAAACTTTAACTTTTCAAAATAAAGGAGCACGTGAGAACCTCTAATAGAACTGTATCTGACGTCATGTTAAACTAAGAAAATTTATAATTTAAAAGTATATTAATGTTTGTGATTAGTTATATTGGTATTAGTGTATGAAACACCATAGCATATACATACATGGCTTTTAAATTATAAATTAGAAAACTAGTTCCATGCACATTAGTCAATTTAATATTTACTTTATATGAAAAAAACAAGTGATTTGAAAAGTATTAACACTATTGCGTAAAGCATATCGACCTAAATCTAACACAACTTGAACCAGGCAAAACGGAGTTAAAACGATTAAACTATTGCTAATCCCGTCGGGTGACAACACCGTAAATAACAGCTTCTACCTTGTACCTGTACGTACAGATCATGAACATCCATGGAGCTCCGGCTGATGCAGGACAGCAGGGGCGGCTTGACCTTGGGGCAGGGGCCGGGCACTGTCGCAGAGGAGGTCTGGCCTACATGGGATTGCTGGCTCGGCCTTAGACATGTCACGGCTGCAGATCACGCCCACGGCAAGAGGGCAGCTCGAAGGAGCTTGCTGGCCAGCTGAGGCTGCTTGCCGAACGGCCGTACACAGCCATGTGATGGCGGCAGTGCTGACCACGCGGGCGAGACGGCGTGGTCAAGCTGCTGGAAGACGAAGGACACCGAAACTCCCGCGCCGCAAAAGGAAAACAAAGGGATTTAGTCATTTGTGGTGACGGATTGATAGAAGGGTCCTAAGACGCAGAGAACCATGAGACGAACCTTGTAGGGTGGCTGACTTTCGCCGGAGACGATCACGGTGGCCGGAAAACCTTGCCGAACGAGACGAAGACAGGAAGAGAGAAAATTATTTATTACACGAGGGATTTCTCAAACTAGGGGCTCTTCATATGGTAGTTTTGGTGTGCTTAGCCCAAAGGGTTGGTACATATATATAGGGCAGAGAACTCTCCACATCTAATTCGACTAGCAATATGGTACTAATTGATGTTGCACCCTCCACCTTTACTAATAGGCCTAATTAATTATTAAAGCCCATTAGTAAATAAAGACATGGGCCTTTGGGCATGAGAAAATCTGAGATATTTTATTATTTTCGGAATTAATTAATTTCATGGATAAAATAATTCTAGAAAAGTCTAGAATTGAATTTTAAGCCACGAAAAATACTCCGAAGGCTCCGAAAATTCAGGGAAATTTCTCAGAGATATTTTAGAACAAGACGAACCCAAATAAAGTATTTGGAGCTCATGAAAAGATATTTTGGAGCATTTAAAAATTAGATTATGCTCACAAACAAGTGGGAACAAGTTCCGAAAAAAGCCAAAGAAATTCCCGAGGTATCCATAGAGATAGGTTGATGAATAGTGAGCAGGAAGGAGTGATTTGGATTTCATGGAAAAGATTTTAGGATACTTCTCAAGCAAATATTAAGTTGGAAAACAAGGAATTTGATCCGTGAGAAAGACTAAGAATTGCTGGAGAAAGAAGATCGACTTACTAAACTCATTTTAAAAATCTTTTCTCACAACATGAAATAAATCAACAACCAAGCATCACATCAAGCAATAGCTCGTCAAATTAATTTGAAAAAGTTTGAAAATTCACATTTTTCCTATAACTAAATTTACGCTAGTTCAAACTAAGATTGGTAAATTTTATCCAAATATCAAAACATTTATTTTAATTAGTGTTTTCTATGCACAACCCAATATTAGAAATTTTGGGGTGTGACAATTCTACCCCACTTAACAGGAATCTCGTCCCGAGATTCGAAAAGACTAGAGAGAAAGATAGGACGGATCTTCATGCCTCCACATTCCTTTGATTGACGATTCATGAGATGTAAAAACAAGGATCCGGGATACACAAGCAATAACAAGATGGATAGAGATAGTTCTTGAGTTCAAGCCTGAACACCAAAAGGATGATAGCTCAAAGCAAAGACTAATCCTCATTAATACCCGAGCTCCAAGTGAAAATGCTTGAATGCATGAAACCTTCGTCTTATAACTTCTTTATCTTAGCTACCCTCCTTAAGAAAAGATCAACTAGGTGCACCAAAGGTTAGCTTGCATCTTCTTCTAAGTGAGATAATTATCACCATGTCCTCCTGTCACTCCAAAGAACTTCTGTGTCGGGGTAAAATCAAGTAATCTGAAATTTTCTCGCGAGATGAAAAACAGTAGTCCAGAAAAACAACTATAACTCCTGTTCTAAAAATCCAATAATGTCGTACTTTACACCATTGGAAAGCTTATCAAGTCCTATACAGATTTCTTATAGAACATTTTTCTAGATTTGGTAGATAAATTGGTCAAAAACAGTGCACAACAAAAATAGTTCCATACTTCAGACTGTACAAAAACTTCAACTTGCGATGATTATATCTTCAAAACGAAAATAGCTATAAAGGTGATTACAGAGGCATATGAATGGTACAGAAGTGTAGTTATCCCCAGAAAAATTTCATATACTTTGCAAGAACCAAAATCGCGTTATGACCAGAATACCACAGACTGCTCCAGATTTCTGACAGCACAAATGCATCATCTTGTGATTTTCATAACTCCAAATATATAATAGTTATGAGAGTGATTCTTGCGGTCAGAGAAAGATATGGAAGTCTACCGTTGTCTAGAATTTTTCCATGGTTTTTGGTAACCCAAAAACAGAGGTATAAGCTGAGAAAGACATACTGCTCCGAAAAGACAGAATAAGGTAGAAACGAGATTTAAAGACTAGAGAGACGGGTAAGACTAATCTTCAAGTCTTCATGCTCCATTGATTTGAGATTGATGTGATATATGACATGGATTGAGGTTAGCCAAAAGATGACAAGAAAGATAAAGTTTAATCTTTAATTCTTCATGCCTCGTCGCTTTGAGATACTCAGGACTTGTTATTGTTGGCGGGAGACATTACCCCACTTAACAAGGACTTTGCTTGACTTCAAAACCTTACTTTTACGGTCTTCCTTAGAGAACATGGATGACACACAAGCAACACACCAAACAAATCAAGCAAAACAAACACACAGCACATCACCAAGACTACTCGTACTTCTTCAATTATGGTGGTCATCCTAAAGGGTAGATAGATGATGAAAGGCCATCGAGATTTGAACAAGACAGGGTCAGAAAACTTTTAGTAAAACAATATAAACAAAAGTTTATGGAGGTAAGAAGTTAATAGCTCAAAGGAAGCTATCAAGAAGAGGACAAGGAATGAGATATAGTCAAAAATTCAAGAGCCAATGAATGATAAAATAGTTTTGCAAAAAATAAGGTTTTAGAAAACGTCCAGTACTAACTAGGCTTGCGTCCTACAGTCAGCATTGCTCTGATACCACTCTGTAACACCCGGTTTCAAGGACAAAGCCGAATGCACACCATATGTGAGCTCTGGAAATCAAATCTCATATATAGCTACAAATGAAGGGGCAGTATCAATTCATAATGCTTAATATATATCGAACTTAGCAAAAGAGATAAGCTTAGAAAGCAATCAACGGATAGACAACTCTGATCTCCGGGTGCAGACTTCACTCTACTGGATCCAACTGACTGGTTGATCACAAGCCTAAACTTTTCCTGAGGTGAGGAAATAGCGAGAGTGAGTCCATGTCGAACTCAACAAATATAGCCAGGGGTTTATGAGGCTCAAAAAGTTGACGCTGGTTTACTGCGGTTAGCATTTAAGTAATCTTCAAGTTTAGAATTCATTAACATCAAGGTAGCAATAATCCCATAACACATGATCAATGAACATGAATAATCAATATCTTAAACAATTAACATAAATGATCATCTTAACAAGTAAAAGTCATTATCCCTTAATGTAAGTGTTCCAAGCTCGCTCGTATCCGTGAGCACGACTAGTATACCAGTTTGTTAACTCTGCGCAGAGGTGGACACTTTTACTATGAGTCAGGATTCTCATATGCCCGGATTAGCTAGACCCAAAACATAGAGAACCATATAAAGCCACCCAAGAGCTCGTCTAACCGGCCAGGGCCGTAGGGTCATCAGATATAGGAACCCCCCTTCCAAAAATAAAGTAAAAGGGCCACTTCCAAAGCTAGGCTCAATAGGACAGAGGTCGTCCTATACCGAACTCGTAGACCTCTAACCAGCTAGAAAAGGGTTTCTCAAGCGACTAGAGCCAGAGCCATATAGCCCTCACAGCTGTACGTTAAATCCCGAATAATCAGTTACAAGACAAGACCTTATGTTGCTAGAAAGTCATCTTGTTTATGTTTATAGCATATTCATTAATCAAGTTTCAAGATCATGATTGTTGCACTAGCAATAAAACTACCAATGCAAACCTCCCATGGTGACAAGCTAATTGAGTATTCAAAATGTAGGGAATCCTACCATAGGTAGCAAGGAAGACACATGCATATGTATTTTAGTGAGCATCATGGATAGGACAACAAGGAAGGTCCTTAGCTATACTTGCCTTAGTCTTGCTTTACACCCAAAGCAACTTGGTTCAGAAGCCTCACTCTATCTTCCATTCTGCAACTTTTGTAGCTTCGGTACTCAGCTTCTGATCACCGACGCTTACAAACAATTCTGGTTCTACTCGCGGATCAAAGCACACCAACAAACATACAAGGAAACAAAGTAGACTAAGAACAACACAAACTACACAGGAGAAAACATCGTACTAAACGAGAACTCGTTACTACGACCGAGAGAACGTAAGAAACGCCGATAGCCAAACTATCGTTAAAAAGAAACCATAAAATCGTGAGTTTTATATTATTTATAAAAGAAAAGAAAAGCCTACATGCTTGATTTATTTTAATTAAGCAAAACCATAAGAAAGATATTAGTTCAGTTTTAACAAAGCATGTTTTAATTCAAAAGCCGAGTTGAACCTAGTCATGTTTTATTTATAAAAATGATGCCATTCAAACTATAAATTTGCAAAGATAAAAGAGCACGTGAGAACATCTATTGGGTTTACGTGCGATGCATGTTGGAGCTAAGAAAATTTACAATTAAAAACATATTTTTATTAGCAATTAACTATATTAATATTTATGTACAAAATACCTAAGTGTAAAGCCTATATATTGATTTTAGTTATAAAAACTGGTTGCATACATATAATTTAATCTAATATATTTAACTATATGGAAAAATATATTAAAGTCATTTTAAATTTACTTTGCAAAAGAAATAAATATCTAAGATCATCTACGTCTATCTATTATATGTGATATGTTTCAATTAATCATATTTTAATTTATACACTAGTATGTATTATTTAACTAAAATAAACTTTAACTTTTCAAAATAAAGGAGCACGTGAGAACCTCTAATAGAACTGTATCTGACGTCATGTTAAACTAAGAAAATTTATAATTTAAAAGTATATTAATGTTTGTGATTAGTCATATTGGTATTAGTGTATGAAACACCATAGCATATACATACATGGCTTTTAAATTATAAATTAGAAAACTAGTTGCATGCACATTAGTCAATTTAATATTTACTTTATATGAAAAAAAACAAGTGATTTGAAAAGTATTAACACTATTGCGTAAAGCATATCGACCTAAATCTAACACAACTTGAACCAGGCAAAACGGAGTTAAAACGATTAAACTATTGCTAATCCCGTCGGGTGACAACACCGTAAATAACAGCTTCTACCTTGTACCTGTACGTACAGATCATGAACATCCATGGAGCTCCGGCTGATGCAGGACAGCAGGGGCGGCTTGACCTTGGGGCAGGGGCCGGGCACTGTCGCAGAGGAGGTCTGGCCTACATGGGATTGCTGGCTCGGCCTTAGACATGTCACGGCTGCAGATCACGCCCACGGCAAGAGGGCAGCTCGAAGGAGCTTGCTGGCCAGCTGAGGCTGCTTGCCGAACGGCCGTACACAGCCATGTGATGGCGGCAGTGCTGACCACGCGGGCGAGACGGCGTGGTCAAGCTGCTGGAAGACGAAGGACACCGAAACTCCCGCGCCGCAAAAGGAAAACAAAGGGATTTAGTCATTTGTGGTGACGGATTGATAGAAGGGTCCTAAGACGTAGAGAACCATGAGACGAACCTTGTAGGGTGGCTGACTTTCGCCGGAGAGGATCACGGTGGCCGGAAAACCTCGCCGAAGGAGACGAAGACAGGAAGAGAGAAAATTATTTACTATACGAGGGATTTCCTAAACTAGGGGCTCCTCATACGGTAGTTTTGGTGTACTTAGCTCAAGGGGTTGGTACATATATATATAGGGCGGAGAACTCCCCACATCTACATCGACTAGCAATATAGTACTAATTGATGTTGCACCCTCCACCTTTATTAATAGGCCTAATTAATTATTAAAGCCCATTAGTAAATAAAGACATGAGCCTTTGGGCATGAGGAAATCTGAGATATTTTATTATTTTCGGAATTAATTAATTTCATGGATAAAATAATTCTAGAAAAGTCCAGAATTAAATTTTAAGCCACGAAAAATACTCCGAAGGCTCCGAAAATTCAAGGAAATTTCTCAGAGATATTTTAGAACAACACGAACCCAAATAAAGTATTTAGAGCTCATGAAAAGATATTTTGGAGCATTTAAAAATTAGATTATGCTCACAAACAAGTGGGAACAAGTTCCGAAAAAAGCCAAAGAAATTCCCGAGGTATCCATGGAGATAGGTTGATGAATAGTGAGCAGGAAGGAGTGATTTGGATTTCATGGAAAAGATTTTAGGATACTTCTCAAGCAAATATTAAGTTGGAAAACAAGGAATTTGATCCGTGAGAAAGACTAAGAATTGCTGAGAAAGAAGATCGACTTACTAAACGTATTTTAAAAATCTTTTCTCACAACATAAAATAAATCAACAACCAAGCATCACATCAAGCAATAGCTCGTCAAATTAATTTGGAAAAGCTTGAAAATTCACATTTTTCCTATAACTAAATTTACGCTAGTTCAAACTAAGATTGGTAAATTTTATTCAAATATCAAAACATTTATTTTAATTAGTGTTTTCTATACACAACCCAAAATTAGAAATTTTGGGGTGTGACATTATGGGATCCGAATTAAACATGCATGGACCCTATTATTTACATATTTTAGCAATACATATAAAACTTTATTCACTAGCTTATTCCTACAGACGCGATCGATCTATATATATAGTCAGGTGACATGGACCCCATTTACTTATATTTTACAGCTAGACATGGGCATAACACAAGGCTACTTTGTACATAAAACACGTAGTTGGTTGCTGATATCGATCCGGCTGGCTTTCCATAGCGTGCGTGATTTATTAGGAGAAGAGTTTTTTTTTATTGCCTCTCATCTGGATACAGCTGTAGCATCTGTTGTACACACGCACGCCCACTCAACACATGCACACAACTCACACCACCCGTGTACAAACAAATCTATAACTACATCTAGATCTGAAGACCGCGTTCTTCTTGAGATCATCGAAATCCACTGATTTCGTAGGCGATGAGCACGTCACGATCCTATCGTGGCATCACGCGTGAGAGGTAGAAATCCCAGAAAAATCCCGGACAACGGTGAGGCACGCGAGTCGATCAGGGATCGGGTGGGCTGCTCGCACGCCGGCGCAGCTAGCCAACCAAGCCAAGCTCGGTCCTCTATTAGGAGAAGAGTTGCTCTCTCGTCAGCGCGTCATATCTTGCATTGGTACAGGAGCCGTAGTCATCTTCTGCGAGAGCGCTTCCCATCCTTGAAAACATGAAAACAAAATCGTTCAAAAGAAGAAGGAAAACCATAACATTTTGGAAGGAAGTTATAAAATTCATCTAGGCTGTTTAATTAATTACATGAAAATATATAGTGTCAGTGTGTCACCAAACTTGTGAGCAATACACAGGAAACCATTTTGACGGCAGGATAATTCTTATGCGCTCCGATCCCGGTGTACACCTCCTCCGTGTCGACATCCCTCTCGGCTTGTCTATTAGCTAGCTAGTCTAGGGCCGTGCCCATGGGTTTGCAACCCGTACGTCCATACAGGCCCCCAAAAATTACAGGGCCTCAAACAATAAGCCCCGTAGTAGAAGGCCCTTTGTATTCTAGCGAGGCCAGACCGGCAGCACCCAGTTCAAGTCCGTGCACTCGTCTCCCGTCTCTGCAAGTCCGCAGCCCTCGCGGTGACTTCGCGATGTGTGGCGACGGCGCGACGCTTTGTGTTCATCTGATCATCTTGTCTCCGGCCGGCGCTCGTCTGTTGGTCTTGCAAGCAGTGAAGCAGGCACCAACGATAGCAAGAGGTCCGAGGCGAAGGCCCCTGCAGGACTGAAGGTATTGTTTTTTTTTCAATACCATCTGTATTGTACTTGTACTAATTAAATTCTTCATATGAAAGTCTAGAACTGCTTGTATAATTTTAATTTTATTCTTTTCATCTTTTGAAGCCATGTCTTCTACAAATCGATTTGGAAAATATGAATCCGGTTACCAAAAGTGTAAGAAGAAACAAAGAATTGAGGAGTTAACTCAGTCTAAGAAAGGAGCAATGGATAGATTTATTATAAAAGAATCAAACATGCTTTCTGGTAATGAGGCAGTTGATCAAGGTCCTGCACTTGATAGTAATATTGAAAATGATCTTAGAGATGGTCAGAAGGGGATAGAAAATAATGCTGAGGTTCAGGAAGTTCCTATTAATAACATAATGTTGAAACAGATAATGATGGTGATAACAGTGAGAATATTGGTGAGTCTTTTTAGCCTGATATATTTGATCTAAGATATTGGGATTCACTTAATCCTAAACAGATAGACATTTTAGCGCAAAAGGGCCCTAGAAGAGACTTATCAATTCTGTAAGGTCCCAAGGATAGATATTTTAGAAGATTTTTTGCACTATTCTATACTAGAATTCTATCAAATGGAGAGCATTGCGATAAAGATTGGCTTGTCTATTCTAAGGAACTCGATAGAGTATTTTGCTTCAGTTGTAAATTATTTACAAAAGGGCATAGAAAGGGTCAATTGGCAACTGAGGGGTATAATGATTGGATACATCTCGGTAGTAGGCTTAAAGAGCATGAGACAAGTGCAGATCATGTTTTGAATATGACCACTTGGTATGAGTTACGCAGTAGGTTGCAAAGTGATCAAGCTATTGAAAAACTGCTCAGCGATAACTTGAGAAAGAAAAAGACCACTGAAGAAAAATATTATTCAGAATTGTTTGCATTGTTAATTTTTTTGCCAAGCACAGTCTAGCATTTCGTGGTACTAACAGCAAACTATATGAAGATAGCAACATAATTTTCTTAGGTTTGATAGAGATGTTGGCTGAATTTGACCAAGTTATCCAAGAGCATGTTCGTCGTATTACAAGTGAAGAAACTCTACTTCATTATCTTGATCCAAAGATTCAGAACGAGTTGATCAACTTGCTTGCTTATGCTATTAAGTCTGAAATTGTAAGGAAAATAAAGAGAGCAAAGTATTTCTCTGTCATACTTGATTGTACCCCGATGCAAGCCACCAAGAACAAATGTCTTTAATTATAAGATATGTGGATTCATCTTCAGATAATATTTCCATAGAAGAATCCTTTCTAGGATTTTTAGATGTAAATGATACAACCGGACAAGGACTTTTTGATGTGCTAGAGAATGAACTAAAGTGTCTTAGATCTTGATATTGATGATGTGAGAGGCCAAAGTTATGACAATGGGTCAAATATGAAAGGAAAACATCAAGGGGTGCAAAGGAGACTTTTGGATGTAAATTCTAGAGCTTTCTATTCTACTTGTGGTTACCACAGCCTTAATTTGACACTTTGTGATATGGCCAAGACTTGTGGTAGAGCTAAGGACTTCTTTAGAATCATCCAACGCATTTATACAACTTTTGCTAATTCCACTAAGAAATGGTAGATTCTGAAAGATAACATAACGGGATTGACTCTCAAGTCAGTGTCAGCTACACGATGGGAGAGTCGTGTTGAAAGTGTTAAAGCTATCATATTTCAATGCGCCGACATTCGAGAGGCTCTACTTCAGATATTTGCATTGACATATTAATAACTATACATTTTCTCTGGCTCTCCTCAAAATTTAATTTATCTTTTTTTCTTCTTAATTTCAGGTATCCGATGTTGATAATGATTTAAAAACTAGCAGTGAGGCTAAAGGTTTGGCAAATAATGAACTTGGAGAATTTGAATTTATAGTGGCAATAGTCATTTGGTATGAGGTATTGTATGCTGTTAATTTAGTAAGCAAGCACTTGCAAGCAAAGGATATGCTTATTGATGTTGCTATTGAGAAGGTGCAAGGGCTAATTTCTTTCTTCCAAGGGTACAGAGAAACTAGCTTCTTAGAAGCATTGGAGGCAGCCAAAGGAATTGCACTTGAGCTAGATATCGGCACAACATTTTGTAAAAAGCGAGAAATTAAAAGAAAGAGACAATTTGATGAGAATCCAGATGACACAAATGTTGCCACATAGTCTCTAGAGGAATTATTTAGAACCACCTATTTTATACCTATTGTTGACCAAGCTATTGCCTCGCTTACAAGAAGATTTGAACAATATCAGGAGTACCAAAAGAATTTTGGTTTCTTATTTACTTCCGACTCATTGCAGTCATTGGATAGTAACAACTTGAAATCTTCTTGTGACAATCTTAAAGCAGTCCTTAAAACAGATGGAAAATCTGATATTGATGCTAATGAACTATATACAAAGTTGAGATTTCTTCAGGATTTCATTCCAAGAGAAAATATGGGTCCACTTGAAATCCTTAAGTTTCTAAAGCGGCATGATTGTTTTCCCAATGCAGCTATTGCATATAGAATTTTATTGACCATTCCTGTGACTGTTGCTTCAGCGGAGCGGAGCTTTTCTAAGATGAAGCTATTGAAGTCATACTTGCGTTCTACAATGACACAAGAAAGACTTAATAGTTTGGCTACGATAGCATTTGAGAGTGGATTGCTCGAGAAGATTAACTATGAGCATATTATTGAAGATTTTATTTCAAAGAACACTAAGAGAATGATGTTATTCAAGTAAAGATTAGTTCAAAAGGTACTATTCTTGATATATCACATTTGCTCTACAGTATATACATTATTTTGGCTATATTTGGAACTTTGATTCAGGCCTTTCTTAGAGCTTCAAACAGGGCCTGTAAATCTGACGGCACGGCCCTGAGCTAGTCTCCTCGCCCCAAACCTTGTCAGGGCGGTGCATATATGCAGGCGTTGGTCTGCCGGCCCGCGGGGAGTATTCGATCAGTTGTTTCCGCATATATGCAGGCATTCTCTTCTAGCTAGTTTCCAGTGCATAGGACAGGATCCACTGGCATGGATGGTGCCAGAGTGCTGTATGTGGAAGACAAACCCACCACAGCGAGGCGTTCTAGTTTCTGGAGGCATAAACCTTCAATCGGAACCATATGCATGCATGATGAGTGCGCCGCGCTGGCGCCTTTTAGAGTCTGTTTAGAATGCAGGAATTTTATAGGAATCAATTTAATTTCACAAAAAAAACACAGAAACAGGAATTTTTTCCCGTGTTCCAAACAAACCCTTATATTAGGACCAAACTAGAGTCAGAAACAATGAATCCATTACCAGCTGCTGATTTGCTGCATCTACAGCAAACAAGTCTGATGGTTGGCGCACCGAGCCACCGATCGATCTGGTCTCTGGGATGGGAAACGATCTCCACACAAGTATCCATGTTAGGCTTGTCGATGGCATGCAAGGGTTTCAGAAAATGTTTCGATCGATTCCATGGTCCGTCCTTCTCGTCTCTTGGCTTCTTTGGAAAGAAAGAAACAACCACAACCCTGTCCGTGTCTTCCAAAGGAATTCCACTACTGTGCCACCAGCTCTATGGGAGTCATCCTCCAAGAGGCTTACCGATTACTGGATTGCGGCTGGTTACATTGCGGTTTCCTACGAACCTAGTGAAAATTAATAAAGTTCGACCAGCATGAATTTTGCATTGATAATTTTTTTAGTGACGAAGAGAGCAATAATCTTTGGTGAATATCGAGTCAAAGTTAAGTATATTTGACTCATCTGTATCAAAGAAACTAACCGAGGGAGGACTGCGTCTCCGTGTCAAAAGCATGGTCGCTAATTTTTTTTATGGAACAACTTATTATATAATTATGGACAAGGAGGTCTAGCTAGGACCAAATAGGAGTTGACAGGATTGTCGAGAGAATATATCTGAGTGGGAGTGGAGAATATATCTGAGTTGACAAGTCCCATCGCCACAACAACAATCCACCGATCACTGCCTCCTAGCTAGTGCTCCTTGTCCCCTCTGTGATCTGGAGTGACGGCAGGATATATTATACCTCAACATTTTATATTTGTTGCTCCTAGCCTAGTACATACATGTAACTAGCAATCATGCATGTGTACGACGACGTGTAAGTGTAATCATGCATGTATGATGTATCTAAAGGTCAGTTAACATTATATTATGTTATTACCCCATTTGCTGTAAATTAATTTGTTTGACCAAATTTATATAAAACTATATTAAAATATATTTAATATCAAATCAAATTAATATATATCATATTGTATATTTGTACTAAATTTGGTTTGATGTTGTAGGTGTTTATGTATTTTCTATAAACTTGATCAAAACTAGAGAAGTCTAACTTAGAACAAAAGTTTACAATGAGCTAATTAAGATATACTCCTTCAAAATACAGGGCATTGCGACTTCTAAAATTTGTATTGAAATATAATGTATTATATGTAGTGTCCATGCTCAGATTGGCAAAGTTTGTCATAAAAAAGGACACTATAATTTTTTTTTATGAAACAGGATGGGTAAGACCCATACTGGAATTTTATTAATTTAAACAACTAGTTTCAACAGTACAATCAGGATACACAGAAGGAAAGAAAGAAAATTGCAAGAATTACAAGAGAAACTTTTTAATGGGTTTAAATACGCCATTTGAGTGTTCTCTTGAGTTTTCAAAAAACTTTTGGAATGTATTATATTAAGAACCGAGAGAGTACTCTTTTATTTAAATGTCACATCTACCCGCAATCAAATGACTGATCACTCGACATGATCCTAGGACAATGCATATATGTAGGTTTTTTTCTGATTTCTTATACGGCATAAGAACACATTATCGTTCCATTGACCTCCAGCTGCTGTGACCCTGACCACCACCACACTACTCCACTAGGATTGAGATCCTCTAACCTCCAAGGCTCCATCGAATTAATGGAGCAAAGTTACAAATAAAGCTTCGATGTCTCTATCTCTGTCTCTGCTCCATCGAATTCATGGATTCGCGAAGGCATAGACTGGGGTGATCGCTACTGTAGTTTAATAAATATAGATGTTTACATATATGTCCGTGCAGTACGCTTATAATCATAAGCAGTTAATAAGCATGTACTCCCTCCATCCCAAATTGTAAGACGTTTGACTTTTTTGGCCCCAAGTTTGACCACTCGTCTTATTCAAAAGATTATTGGAAGCTGCGTGGAGGCTTCCGGCCGGCAGCCGGAGGACGTGTGTGGCACTTGTACCTCAATGAGACAGCTAGGTTATTGGAAGTTGCGGTGTGCGCGCGTGGATCTCGGCGGGCGAGGTCGGCTTGATGTGCGCCTAAGGATGCTCCTCTGGAGTCGGTTTGATAGTTTGTAGTGGCCTGCGGCGGGTAGCTCTGCTTTGCAATGGCTATTCCGGTGTGGGACAACATGCTGAGAGACGGCACAAGCGGAGCTAATTGCGGAGGGGCTTCACGGCTTGCAGCGGATTACAACGGCTAGCCTTGCTTAGCAGTGGGCTATTCGGTGTGGCACGTCGTCGGCAACGACGGCGCAAGCAGTAACGAGGGTGATTTCATCTTGACGGCTTTGTCTTTTTGGGGATGGCGGTGCAGTGTAGTGACCACTTCATGGTGGTTAGGTGGCGGTGATGCGTGTGTCCTTGTTGAGTTGTGGCTCGGGTCGATGTCCCAATCCGACCGGCTAGAGTTGTTTTTTTTTCTTCTTTGAGTTGGAGTTTTCGATGCGTGTTGATAATGTTGTTTCTGTTTATTTTTATCCAGTCTGAGCTTTATCTACTTTTTAATATAATCGGTAGCACTCCTACCTAATTCGTTTAAAAAAATCATTAGTGGAGCCATGTTTTGTTTAGGCCTCGAGTACGTCTCGGGTGGACTCACCGCCCGGCGACCCCAGCTAGCCACCCGGGGCTCCTCGACGAATTTACAATGAAACACAACGAAGTTATCATGCTATCGGAAGGATTGGCAAATATTCATCGTATACTAAGATTTGCCCGAGCTCTAAAGCTTTCCTAAATCCGCTACTATGTAGAGTATGTTACGGTGAATAAATAGGCCTAATCATAGTTTGATTAACAATGACGTCACAGACACGTCTTATTACTTAGCCCTAACCTCATGTGTTTTATTTTGTGACATGGCACTAGACTCATGCCAGTTTTTAAAATAAAATATTTTCATGCCTTCTCAAGGATATGCAGCCATAGAACAAGGACAACGTATAGTACTCCATTCGTTCTAAATTGTAAGTCATTTTGGTTTATTAAGGTGCATAGTTTTTACCGTGTATCAAGACATAACATATATCTAGATACGTAATAAAAATTATGTATCTAACAAAAAATAAAATGACTTATAATTTGGATTTTTAGGGAATACTGTTGTATAGGTTGCCCCACAGCCTCCAAAGAACTCTAGTACTAGCTCTGTCCAACAATGCAATTTTAGCATAGTATCACATTTTAGTACCTTATATTTGACCAATTATAAATAAAAAAGTATCAATGTTTATAATACTAAATAAATATCATTAGATTAATTACAAAATATATTTTTAGAATAAATTAATTTAAAGTCATAAATGTGAATATTATTCAAAAAAACTTGATCAAACATGAACAACTTTTCATGGCATACAACCCATAGTTGCATTCTTTTAAGGACAGAGGTAGTATTTAAAGTTTGTGATTTGATCAGGGTTTAATACAATGATGTGCGTGCCATTTTATGACATGACAATATTTTTCCAGAAGAGAGATAAAATGAGTTTCATAAAATGGTTTAGCTCAGTTTATAGCTATGGATAAGTCATGGAATTGAATGTTATGAAGAGGCTATCATAAAATAAAATTATATATTAAAAATAGTTGTTTCATTCAAATTTTCCAGCATTAATTCTAGCTGATGTGGTAGTTTGAAACAGCGCCATAAAATGGTTCACGAGGAATAGCTGATGTGACCAATGTAGCTTGTAAGGCCATCTCGTAGTCACAAACACAGAATCTAATCGTGAGACGAATCGATTTCGAAAGTATTGGGTACCAGTACTACTCCCTCCGGTCTCCATAAGAAAGATGCAATGAATTATAAGATTTGTGTAAGTCAAACTAGCTTAACTTTAAATAAATTTATAGTAAATAGTTTTAATACATTTATATTTCTAACTAGGTTTTATAAAAAAATATATTTCATATTTAATTTGCTGGTACTTATTTTGTATTAGAAATACTAGTACTTTTTATATAATTATGACTACATTAGTCAAATTTCAAATCATTCGACTATAACACAATACTCTGCACTATAGGGATTTTTTACCTACCAATTTATAATCCAGGATCCAAACACCAAACAGGCCAACAACTAGAATTTTAGACTTCTAGTGACAGCTTCTTCTAGTGTCTTAGCATTCAAAATTTAGTATAAACTTTTCCCACTAAATACCATCAAGTGAGGATTCGTATGTGCTATAACAAGTGGTAGTGTTTTACTACTACTTAAAAACACTAGGAGAAGTTTACCATTTTGGTAGTGATGTACTCCCTCCGTCCAGAAAAGAATGTAATTATAGAAAACGTGTCGGTCCAACTAGTTTAACTTTGATCAAGTTTATAGTAAACATTATTCACATTTATGTCTCTAAATAAATTTGTTATGAAAAGATATTTTATAACTAATCTAATGGTAAATATTTTATCTTATGGATGTTAGTACTTTTTCATCTAATTTTTGTTAAAGTCTAAACTGTTTGACTTCTCGAAACATGAGAATTATATTCTTTTGTGGACTGAGAGAGTATTGTTAGCTTTGTCATACGTGAAAGGAGCATATATATATATATATATATATATATATAGTCAATGGCGCGCAGGGCACTGCTGAGATGAGTGACGAGACATGGCAGGCGCCCTTGCTTACCATCGCCCGGGTCGGCGCCTCGGTACATCTGGGAGAGCGCGCATGGCCCGCACCAGAAGTGGATGCAGCAGTCGCCGCACGGCTCCGGCGGCAGCACTAGTACATAATCGATTTTTATGGGTGGCTCGTAACTCTTTGTAGGGGCGGTTTGACCAGCCGCCTCTACTGAACCGTCTCTACAAATCATGCATTTGTAGGGGCGGTTCCCAGGCCGCTCCTACAAATTGATTTGTAGGGGTGGCTGGTGTTACGAGCCGCCCCTACAAATAGGTATTTGTAGGGGCGGCTCAATCTAGAACCGCCTCTACAGTACGTTTTTCCACAAAAAAAATTCAAATTTACAATTCAAAATCGCGTTGCCGAACGCCCCGCGACCAGCGTTTCGAACCGCGTTCGCGTTGCCGAATGCCCCGCGACCAACGTTCCGAGCCGCATTCGCGTTGCCGAACGCCCCGTGACCGCGACTACAAGCACAAGAGTATTATATAAACTATAATTACAAGTCCAATTCACAAGAATATATACAATCCATCATTAAATATACAAATTACATACACATTGTTATCAACGTCCTAGAGCTAGCCTTTCAGTCTCACGAAGTTGTTGGTACTGAGGATTTGTACCTAAGTCAGACTCTCGGTCATGGTAGGCGCCTCTAACGTGTACAATCTAGTCTAATATGAAGTTGCAAAGGCCGCCAACGAGCTCTAAGAGTTGGTCATCCTTGTATGGGTCTCTTTTCATTCCTTTCTCTTCTTTCCACCACAAAAGAACAAGTTTCGGTTTAGTATTTCATACCATATACGAAGTTTTTATACTATGGGTGAAGAGGTTCAAACTTACCCTTAAGGGGTGTCTCCTGTAGGCACCGGTGTTACTCATCATAGAACATATATAGTATCCACAATGTACGCTCCAGGCTTCTGCTTAGGGCACCGTTTGTTTTGCATATGAAAAATGTTAAGTAATACTTTTGACAACGATGTAATAGAGTACGAAAGATGTAAGTTACACTTACCGTACATAGTGTTTTTATAGCCAACTTTTCCTTTCTTGCTGGATCATGCCTTTCATGGTGATTAGTGACATAGAACCTAAGTGCCCTGTTCGAATTATTTTAGCAAATACAACTTGTTAGTATCCAAAAGTGAACGTTACAAGTATATATACAAACATATAAGCTAATGAGGATTGTCGATATGTATACGTCTTGAGAATCGATATGAAGTCTTTGTATGTTACCGGATCCCTATCTATTGAATCAAAGACCCATGCCATGCTCCTCTCGACATCGACGGCTATACAAATCCAGAGGTTGCTGTATGGATTTAATCATAGAACTAGATAAGCTCTTTTGCATCGAATAAAATATATCGAACAAAGCTTTAAGTATAGAGTTGAACTTGCTCGAAGTTGTATGGTAGCCATATAGTAGAGTGTTGTTGGAGATTTTTAAAAGCTAGGGCAATGTATGCCGCAACCTTAAGGGACTCTTCCTTTAGTTTCACCGTACGAATGCTATCTTTCTCCCAAAGAGTCTTTGCAGCACCTAACTCTTTGGCATCCATTGTCCACTGTTTAGGGTAATTAAAATTTATTTGGGCTATAGCTTGAGGGTCTAGATACCCGGCTTCACACTTGATATTTGTTTGACAATGTGCACTTGCATTCTACAAATCACGGCGTGGGTTAGTTACAACAAAATTCAAAGATTACATTCATATCATATCGGGAGGACAAGGACTTACAGGCACCACGTGTGAATTAGATTCATCTCCATTTCTCCCAGGTGAAAGCATGTGTGTATGTCATTGAAGTCAAAGACAATTTTCCCGGCTGGGCTTCCAAATGTGCTGGTGGAGAAGCATGCTTATATGAGATCTATGCTTGTTGGGAGAACACGCAAGTACCAATCATGGAACCTTCTCATTCCAAGTGGTAGGCGCTGGATGTCCCGGTTTGGTAGGAAGGGCTCGCCTCTTTCATATGTTTTCGGACAATCCTTTGACCATTTGATGGCATCAACATTTGGATACTGCTTTGCAATTTGGTGGAGTTTGCTAGTGACGGCCTCCTCAGAACCCCGTGATGAGACTTTTTTAACTTGGTTCTCAGGCTTTAACTGGTCATGGGAAAACCACTTGGATACCAACGAGACGTCTTTGATCGGAACATAAACTGGCCTTATGGTGATTGGATGCTTCTTTCGAAGTTCCCATCCAGGAACATCCTCATCTTGTGCATCACCTTCTTCAGGAGGCACTCGTTGTTCCTGTATCGGCTGTGCTTGTTGAGAAGACTGTGGTATCTCATGATGCACTTGCTCGGTACGAGCTGGAGAAGGTTGTGACATCTCATCAGGCACATGCTCGCTAGGAGGCGGGGAAGAATGTGGCATCTCAGGAATGTGGTGGTCACAAGACGGTGAAAATATCTCCCCGACCTCAACAACTCGCTCCAAATTTGGGAGAGGGGGAGGCGGCGAAGAAGCAGTCAATATAATGTCCCGTTTGTGCTAGAGAATGAACTGCCCCATAACGTCTCCGAGTAACACCAGCCCCTCGGGAGTTGCGTAGTCTATCCTCCACTGCATGAACTCGGGCTTCACTGTATGCACCTCGACCCTAGTGTAGTCCGGTGGTATCTTATTATTATGGTGTAAGCCACTAGGAGAATGTGCCACACCCGTTGCCACCTCCATCACAGTGTTCTACCGGCTGCTGAGAAACACCAAGGTGCAACTAGTTGGTTTCCGTATGCGATCGACGGGGGTTGTGGCTGTAGTGGAACCTTGGCTGCTAGAAACTTTAGGAGGGCTGCCAACTAATGCCAGTTCTCCCGGCGGCGTCACTAATATCCGTGGCTCCGTAGACAGTCCTTGCTCCTCCAGCGCCTTCGCAACTAGAGCCTTCACTTGGAGCTCAAGACTAGTCTCCTAATCTCTGCAATGTTTCTTGTACATGTGCCTGTCCTCTTCAAATCCTTGCTTCCATGTCGTCCTTTTCCCTAGCCCCCTGGTGTAGCCTGTGTGCTCCTTGTTTCCCAAGCCAAGGCTAAGCTCGTCCCTCTCTCTAGAAGGATTGAATGAGCCCTTCTCCTTGTCTTCAGCATATTTCAGTATCCTTGATACTGCCTCTTGGGTCTCTGGCTTATCAAACTTAAGATTACCCCCGGATGATTCTGTACTCCTCGCATATTTCCCATTCCTTGAGCGTACTTTCAGATTCTTCACATCAATATTCCCAGCAGCTACGGCCTCTTCGTCCATCTTCCTAAACTGCTCTTTCTTGGCATAGTAGCCACCGGGGCCTAGATGATGCTGGTGTTTGTTCCTCTTCGCCAGCTCGGTGTTACGGGCACTGAGCTCCAATGCCTCCGGTGAAGTCTTTTGAGCCATGAGCTCCTCCCATTAACTAGGAGTTATTTTGCCGAACTCTTTGAAGGGAGTTAACCCCTTTTGGATATACTTCGTGTTGAGCTCGGACCTCCAACGTCGAAATGACTCTCCCATCATCCTGAAAGCATTTTTTTACCAATTCGAGCTTACCCTCCGGAAATCTAAAATTGAGCTTCAGCTGCCTATCCCATAATGCATTCTTTGTGTTCTCTGGTACCTCTTTCTAGTTAGGGATTGCTGGGTTCAATTTATCTCTTACTAGGGCCCTGATCGCATTACGGAATTGTCCTCTTAATTCCTTCGGCTCAAGGATCTCCCCTGCTGGCCCGACCTCTGTTATCACATAGCATGCCTTATCTGGATATAGATTTCTTTTTCTATCCCCTTGTTTCCTCTTAGGCTTGGTAGTCATGGTTGTGTCTTGAGGTTGTGGAGCAGAGGCATCGTGATCCGTCTTCTGTGGTTGTTGCCTCTGCTCTCCTTTCCTCTACTCCGTCTTGTCCTGCGAGATGTCGCGGACGTCGACGTCGTCTTTTCTGAGTTTCAGGAGGAACCTATATATACGATAGGTCAAAGTGTTAGCAGAGGTAACACAGCCAAAGCTTTAGCAAAATTTACAAGCTAAGGCTTTTTACCTATCTCCTCGTTCGGGTCAAAATCCTTGTCCAAATCTTCCTTCATTGGCCTCCTTCTGGCTTCACATGGGAAAGGATCCTCGGGACTTTCATATCCCTCTTCTGAGTCATCATCATCATCCTCTTCTTCTTCGCCTTCAGCAGCCTCTCCTGCTCTTCCTTCTGCTCCCCCTTCCTCCTCGTCACACTGCTCCTAAGTAAGCATCACTTCTAGATCCTTTTCTAACTCGTTATCAAAATGCTCTTGAGTTAGTTGGTCCTCTAGTGCTTGCTCCTCATAGGTTGGCTGCTCATCATGCTTGGGGCATCGGGCTGCACTGTCTGGTGTCCGTGACATTATTTTTGTGTTTTGTTCTAATAGATGCAAGAAAGTGTGCTTTAGGTACGCGAGAAGGTATAAGAAATAAAAAAGGTCTATAAACCAAAGTAGTCCTATAAAACAACAATATATCAAAAAATGAGTAGTAGTAGTAGTAGAGGCCTCAAAAACATGTCAATCATCATTTGATCATGAACTTGGAGCATCAAGGCATCATAACAGAGAAGAGAGGAGAAGGTAATGTAGGGGCGGCTACTAATGATGCCAAGTTCCTCACAAATTCTTGATCATCAGCTCATATTCCATATAATGTATGGACTTGGACAATTTCATCATCGGCAAAACAAAAGATAGGAGAGGAGAGGGGAGATTTGGCAAAAAAAAAGCAATAGCTGCTTAACAAACATAGAGAGGAAAAGGTGTAAAAAAAGCAGTTGTTGCTTCCCAAACACAGAGGATAGGAAATGTGGCAAAAATAGAGGAGAGGGGAGATTTGGCAAAAAAAAAGCAGGTGCTGCTTCCCAAAAAAGCAACAGCTGCCATACTGACTTTGCTCGATCACACATGAACATCATATGCTTAATATCTTCCAAACCTGATAGACAGATCGGACAATCAGAAGTAGTAGACAGTAGTAGTAGGAAAGTAATAGAATTAGTTGATAGAAGTACAAGTAGTTGATAGAAGATAGAAGTACAAGTAGTAAACAGTAGTAGTAGGGAAGTAGTAGAAGTAGCAAAAAAAGCAACAGATGCTTAGGAGAGGAGAGGAGTAGAGTGGAGTAGAGGAGAGTAGTAGTAGAAGAGGAGTGGTAGAGTAGTAGGAGAAGAGCAGGAGGACAGTATAGTAGTAGAGTAGTAGTAGGAGTAGCAAGTAGTAGTAATAGGAGTTGTAGGAGACCAACCAGCAGCCACTAGTAGTAAGAGTTGATAGAAGACAAAAGATAATAAGTAGCAATAGTAGTAAGTAGAGAGAGGAGTAGTAGGAGTAGCAAGTAGTAGTAGGAGCAGCTGGCTAGCAGCCACCAAGTACTAGGAGCAGACAGCAAGTACAGAGAAGATTAGTAGCCACCAGCCACATACTTAGAGAGAATAGTAGTAGAGAGTACACACTATGGAGTAGTAGAGTAGTAGTAGGACAGCAAGTTGCCATTGCACACAAATATCAAACAGCAGCAGTTGCAACCACTGGGGAAGAAAGGCATCCGAGCACAGCCACAAACACTAACACTAGGTACTTGTATGCATTCAAATAACCAGATAAAAATAGAATCAGAACTACTTAATTATCTGTTTCTTTTTCTGATCACAGAGCAGAGCCTTGTTATTAGAAATGTAAAGCTCGATGAAAGTAAGACAGTGCAACTAGGTGAAAGGGGTGTCTGACACTAGCCAAACTCAACCTTGAACATCATGAAATTAGAAAACTGGTTGCCTAGAGAGAAGAAGAATCCCCAAGCAAATGAGATCAGTAGCAGGGGCAGAACCAGGACTAGAAGGTACTGGCTGCTAATTAAGGTACATCACTTTGGTTAAAAACTAAGCTACAACGTATGATTTTATTTGATAGAAGGGTCTGTAACGAAAACATTGGACCATGAGAGGGCAGAGGCAGGGCCATCGCTATTGCAAGTCACCCCTAGTTTCACCCTTGGTCAGTACTGTTTCATCGTCAACATTATGGCAGAAAAGCCTCTATCTATTGTCTAGTCCCTGAGGTTTTGGTTTGTCCATTCTGATCCCTGAACGATTTTCTTTGGCCCAAAATAGTGCTTGGGATGACATGGAGCTCCACGTGTGCATATAACTCAACACTAGGTCATAAATTGTATGCAAAATGTTCTTGTCCCTATGAAATCTACAGACAGGAGAAATAAACCTAAGCTCAAAACACTTCTGTTCTTTTCTTTTTAAAAGTTTAATCTGCTACTGCCGTTAGAGCTAGACAAAGATGCAGATTGAAGCAGCAAACAGGAATACAGATGTCTAGAAACAATAAATCAATAATGATGACGATTGTTCAAATAAGTGCAGCATACAAATTGCTCGGGTTCAAACATATCTTGTTCATACCGTTACCCAACTATAGATAAGTAGATAGGCTATCATATTTATTTTCCAAATGATTAAATAGCATAGAAGGTTGTCAGATTAGCATTCTATATACCTGTTAAGTGTGCAGACATCACAACAGTAGGTTATTTCACATGTGGCTAGTGGCTATACTCTGGGTTCTCTTGTAGATGTGGTGTCCATGTCATCACAGGGATTATTTTAGACAAAGAAGATAGCTCAAGGGAGCGATTCAAGGAAGTGGACCAATAGAAACTTCACTTTCAGAGGTTGAATTGAGACTCCCGTGAAACTTCAAGGACAATAGTGGTTATTCCGCCTAACATTATATAAATTAATAATATGCAGTGGAATCAGTTATCAGTCAAACTAGTACTAATAACATCTAAAAGAATAATTTTAGCACTTTAGTGCTTCAGATAACATCTTGCATATATAGTTTATCACTCTACTTAAAGTCTGAAATTATACACAACTCTTGTTATAGGGTAGTTAACGGTCCTAATCTGCAATGAGATTAACTGCAGTAACAAAACCAATAAGGCTAGCTATGGTCTGACTTATTCTCTTCACAATTTGGGTAAACAAATAGGAAGCCAAACTGAAAAATGTGCATGCCATAGGTCTATTCTTATGTCACAAGGCTAACTAAACGTTCAAACTTATATAGCAGACCAGTGCTTTCAATTTCTCTACTCATATTTTACCATAACACATGACATGTTCTTTTTGCTGTTTAGATGATAACTACTGCAGATTGTCAATTTGTCCTGAAATCATTCACATTGCCAGTTCCCAATGAGGTAGCTAAAATCAAATGGACATTCATGCTAACAAGCTACAGCATGCTAACAAGCTGAAAATGGCTTAATACTCAGCAACTTATTGCTTCAGGAAAATCATGGGAGGTCAATTACTTCCCAATATGCAGACCCAGGCATAGTTTCATGCAATCACTGTACATAAAACCTTAACCCAAATAATTAAACACAAAAATAAATTTTAGAAGCAATTACTTCCCAATATGCAGACCCAGGCTTAGGGTTTGGGGTGCTCGGCTCCGCAAAGGAAGGAAGGGGAGAGAAGGGAGCGGTCATACCTGGTGGGTGATCGTCGCCGGTGAAGAGGTGGTGAAGTGGGGCGGGGTTCACCCAGCCGTTGGAGGGGGCGCGCGGGTGCGGAGATGGGGCGTGCGGGTGCGCCGCCGGCCGCCGGTGGAGGTGCGCGGAGGCCACCCGCTGGTGGAGGTGCGCGGAGGCCGCCTGCCGATGGAGGTGCGCGGACGCCGGTGGAGGTGCACGGAGGCCGCTCGCCGTTGGAAACCCTAGGGCAGGGAGCAGGCGCGCGGGTGCGGGGAGGGGGCACGCGGGTGCGGAGATGGGGCGCACGGGTGCGCCGCCGGCCGGGTGCGCCGCGGCACCTCGAGGTCGGAAACTAGCGCCGCCGGCCGGTCAGAAACCCTAGGGCGGGGAGGAGCAGGCGCGCGGGTGCGGGGAGGGGGCGCGGGTCTAGGGAGGGGGCGCGCGGGTGCGGAGATGGGGCGCGTGGGTACGGGAAAGGGGTGCGGGCCGGCGTCAGGACAGGTCCGGGAGGCGGCGTCGGGACAGGTCTAGGAGGGGCAACCTGACGACGTCGGAGGAAGAAGAGAGCGCCCAACAGGCAACACCCGTGCGCCCTTGAATTTATAGTCGGGATGATTTGTAGGGACGGTTCCTGATCCAGCCGACCCTACAAATGCATTTGTAGGGGCGGTTCCTGATCCAACCGCCCCTACAAATATTTTTTATTTTTTTAAATTATTAATTCTATATTTTTTATATCATAAAAACACAAAGTAATATAAAAACAATTATGTATATGCACAAATATAATATTTGTATTATTCTATATATGAAGAAATATATATATATATATAAACAATTGTAGTCAAAACAATATAGAAAACAAAAAAAAATTAAAAATTTGAATTTTAAAACTTCGACTATAATTTTATGACATTAAATGAAATAAAATGAAAATGTTGTAAACATAAAAGTTGTATAACTCATCAACATGTACAACTTTTATTTTCGTCATCTTGTCATGTGACTTTGTTTGAACGATTCAAATTTTGAAATTCTAACAATTTCAACTTGAAACAATATTTTAAAAAAGTAAATGATTTCAGATGAAAAACTCATGAATACCAAAGTTTTAGAACTCATCAATATGTACAACTTTTATTTTGATCATATTTTCATTTGACCAAATTTGTACAGTTGAAATTTTGAATTTCAATAAATGACAATTTCAAACAAGATTTTGAAACCTTAAATGATTTCAACAATAAAAGTTGTGAACATAAAAGTTGTTGAACTCATCACTACCTACAATTTTTATTTTGGTCACTTCTTTATGTGACAAAGTATTAGTAAACATTGTTCATAAATTCACATATGACTTATAGTTTCCTGAACTATAAGAGAAACATGTTGATTTGTGAACAATGTTTAATATCACTTTGTCAGATGAAGAAATGATCAAAATAAAAGTTGTAGATCTTGATGAGTTATACAACTTTGGCACTCATTACTTTTTCAGCTGAAATCATTTAATGGTTGAAAATCTCGTTCGAACTTGTCATTTTTTTTAATTTGAAAATTTGAAGTGCTCAAACTTTGTCAAATGAAAAGAATGATCAAAATCAACACACTAACTTGATAGGGCAAGATTTTAGAAAATTTTAGGGAAAAAATCATCACATTTGAAGTTAGTATGAGGGAGAAAGACTAGTTACAAGTTTTACCCAGAGAATAAAAAGTAAAAGCACAACTGTTCATGATGATCAATGATGAACAAGTGTGATTTCTCTTTTTAATCTGTGGCAGAAACTTGTAACTAATTTTTCTCCCTCATACTAACTCCAAATGTGATGGTTTTTTTTTAAAAATTTTCTAAAATCATGCTCTATCATTTTAGTCTAGTCATCTATTTTTGTCACTAATTTTGAACAATTCAAATTTTAAATTTTAGAAAATAACAACTTCAAACCTGATTTTCAAACACTAAATGATTTCAGCTGTAAAGGTAATGAATATAAAAGTTGTATAACTCGTCAAGATCTCCTACTTTTATTTTGGTCATTTCTTCATTTCATAAAGTGTTAAATGATTTTATAAAGTTTTAGTAGTAATAGAGTGGATGTTCAAATAGAGTCATCTGGATGTTGCTAAGGATAGTCTCACACACATGCATAAATGTAGTCTCACACACATACAAAAATATGTAGTCTTACACACGTATATAAATATATAGTCTTACAAGCATGCATAAATAAAGTCTTACAAACACACACTTACACAAACACTCTACATTCAACAACTAGCTAGCCCGTAGTAACGATTTTCCCCTTGACACCTTTTCATTCCCATGGCAATATGTCTTTGGGGAGGTTCTTTTCCACAATACTGATCTTCTTAGAAAAGTCTATGAATAGTGGCATCTCATCGTAGTTATTGTAAGCTTCAACATCATCCACGCCATCAACTCCAATAATGCGCTGTTTTCCAGAGGCAACCACGTGCTTTGTCTTCTTCTTCGGGGGAGGTTACTTTGTGGGTCAGACATATAGAAAACTTGTGCGACACGTGAAGCGAGCACCCATGGGTCATCTTGGTAGCCTAGATTCTCGAGGTCCAGGACTCTCAATCCGATCTCGTTCAGTTGGTGTTGTTTGATCCAGCGGCATCGAAACAGGGCCACCGTTATATCCCTTCCATAGTTAAGTTCCCATATCTCTTCAATGATGCCAAAGTATTGGATCTTTTGCCCCAATCCATCGAGAGCCTCTATTCGAACGCCGCTGTTTTGGTTCACATATTTACTATCCTTTGCGTGGGTATAGTACGTGTACCCATTGATGTCATAAGCATTCCAAGATGTCACTTGTCTCGATGGCCCCTCCGCCAACCTACTGATGGTAATAGAGTCTATGGTTTCTCTAGGTAGTATGTTTTGGTCCTTCAACCATGTAGTTAGTTGTTGCTTGTGTTGTTTCATGACCCAATCATCTGAACGGCCATTTCTCTTTGCCATAATGATAGCCAAGTGTTCATCAATGTACGGTTGCATCAGTTGTGTACTCTGCAAGACACTGTAATGCGTCCGACTCACCTCTTTGTAATCATGGTCGATGAACACTTTTCTACCACTGGTGCCCTTCCTAGCCAGCCTACCCTTGTGATGAGAATCGAGTTTACCAATCCCTTTCTGTACTTTTAGGTACTCCTAACAGCACTCGATGACTTCTTCAGTACTGTAACCCTCTCTCATGGAGCCCTCTAGGTATGCTCGATTATACATGTATCGACTTAGAACTGACATGAACCGCTCGTAGGACCACATTTCATGCAAGTAGCAAGGGCCCAGCTCCTGTATCTGATGAACCATGTGAATCATGAGATGTGGCATTATATCAAAAAAGCAGGAGGTAAACACATCTCCAGTTGGTTTTGTGTCTCCACCACAAATTCATGTAGGTCACTCAGCTCTTGCTTGTCAATCGTCTTCTGTGAGATCTTCGAAAAGAAGTAGCACATGCGGGTGATGGCCATTTTCAAGAACTCTAGCTTTATAGCCCTAATTGCAATAGGTAGAAACACTGTCAGCATCACATGGCAATCGTGAGCCTTGCAGTGTGTTATTGACAAGTCCTTCATCGACACTAGCTTCTTCACATTTGTTGAAAACCCAGTCGGGACTTTGATCCCCCTCAGGAAAGTGCATATAGCTCTCTTCTCGTCTGGTGTTAGGTTCAAGCACGCCGCGGGTAGAGTGTATTTTCCATTAGCCTCAAGTACCGAGTGAAGCTGTGGCATCACGTTTAGCTACACCATGTCTTTCCGTGCTTTCAGACCATCCTTTGACTTGCCTGTGTCCATTAAGGTAGCAATGAGACTCTCAAAGACATTCTTCTACATATGCATAGCATCAATGGCATGGGGGACCTCCCAGTCTGGCCAATAAGGCAGATACTGAAAGAAGATCGATTGTTTCTTGAAAGGTACGCCTTCGACAGGAGGTGTGCTTTAATCTCTATTCATCCCATCTGGATTCTTCTTTCCATAGACGACGTGTATGTTTTTCACCATCCTGTACACGTGTTCTCCATTATGACGTCTCTTCAGAGGGGGTTCAATCTCTGGGGCGTTGTCATAAAATCTAAAGAACAATTTGTTGTGGTACTTGTGACTTGTATTTAAGAAGCATCGGTTCCTTAGGTAAACTATCTTCTTGGATGCATCCAGGTACACCCATGTAGTACCATCCAAGCAAACCAAGCATCCCGTCTTTCCTTTGATCTGTATAGACAAAGCAAACAGCGCGGGGTAATCATTGGTAGTAACAAATATTATTGCTCTACATATGAAGTCCTCCTTTCGGAACGCATCGTACATCTACTCCCCGTGCCTCCATAGCTTCTCCATTTCTTGCATCAAAGGCTCGAGGAACATGTCTATATCAATGCCTGGTTGTTTAGGTCCAGAAATAAGAATAGTGAGGAGAAGGTACTTTCTCTTCTGACACAACCATGTTGGGATGTTGTACATGGTCAAGATCACTGGCCATGTGTTGTGGTCGCTCATCCTCTCATTGAAGGGGTTCATTCCATCGGTGCTCAAGCCAAACCGTACATTCCTTGGGTCATCGCTGAATTCTTTGTGCTTCTCATCAAACCTTTGCCACTGACTACAATCAGCCGGGTGTGCAATCTTATCATCATCCACCTTGCGTTCATCATCCCACCATGTCATGAGTGCAGCTTCTTTAGGGTTTAGGAAGATACGTCTCAAGCGGTCGGTCACTAGCAGGTACCACATTACCAAGGCATGAATTCTTCTCTGCTTTGCATCGTTGCCTAATGGAGTGTCCTCTGGGGGCTGAGATTCTTGTACCACCTTTTTTGTATCCTTCTTATTCCTCTTTTTCCCCGTGGAGGCTTCGTCCCCACCGTAAAGGTCATTGTTCTTGTACCGGCTGGCCCCATACTGGGGACATTAATCCAGTGACTTGAACGTTTCACCACAAAAAATATACAGTGGTTGGGGCATGCATGGATTTTTTTAACCCCCATTGTCAATAGACTTATGACCATCTTCGCTTGGTTTGTGTTGGCGGGAACTGAGTTTGGTTGTGGCAGCACCCATGACAGGAGATGCAATAGATCATCGAAACTACAGTCTGACTAGCCGTACTTAGCCTTCAGGATGAGCAGCTCAAGCACAAAACGTAGCAATGTCCAATGTGTCAGACAACCCTTTTCAACACCATACACAGTCTCCTTCGATGCTTTTGTCACCCTTTCCAAATTTTCTAGACCTTTTGGGCTATTTAGTAAAATCTCTGGTCCAAGGGCTTGAATCATGTCCTCCAAATCATCTTCATCCCCGACACGTGCTCCACCATCATTATTGGCACCACCTTCATTGTTACCATCCCAACCACCAGCATCACCACCTTGTTCATTGCCAAACTCGAAATCCATTCGTGCATCAAGCTCTGCTGAATATTGGGACAGGGATTCTTTGGTTTCATCGTCGTATTCCTCCTCATCCTCATCGTTAACAATAACCGTTTCACCATGATGAATCCACACTGTGTAGTCCTCAACAAATCCTCGCATAATCAAATGTGATCTGATGATAGTCACATTTGTCCATGCCATATGGTTCTTACAATCTTTACAGGGGCAAATATTGTATCCTTATTCTCTTTCAATGTCGTTGCATGCTTCTTTGCGGCTTCAATAAATTTTATCCACCTCTTCACGGAAACCTGCCTTGAACCTTAACAAACCATACATCCAAGAGTTCCTGTACTCCATCTTTTACAACAACAACAAAACAAACATTAAAGGACTACTTATTTAGATATATATAAAAATGAATCAAATTAATAATTACTTGAGAATAATTGTATATACTTCAGATATATATGAATATAAATCTAATATAATTACATGAAGCATACAAACACACCATGGTAGAGGAAAATTAATTAATGGCCCATTTATCCATAAATAATTAAAATAGATATTTATTGATTACAATAAACAATTTCAAAGACAATAATTAGCAACAATTATACTTTACCCAATATCTTTCATACAAACCCTAGTCCAATTTTATCAAACATAAATTTACAAAAATAAATTAATAAAAAATCAAACCCTAGATCTAGATCTACATGCACATGAAACATGCATAAAACTAACTAATTGTTCACTAAAATCAAGAAACATGGACCAAATAAGGGTATGATCTTGTTCCCCTCCCTAATTTACCCTTGTACATTTAAAACTTAGGTCTAATTTGCTTCATAAGTAGCTCAAGCACCATATAAGAGAGAGAAAAACAAAACTCTAATTACTCACTAACCAACCATTAAAACTTCAAAAAAAGTGTGGAATAGCATTTTCTTATCTTCTACAACCTCTCCACCAAAGGATTTGAGACCAAAACCTTCCCCCTTAGTAGAGCAATTTCACGGGTTGGAGTGAGTGACCCGAGGAGGAAGAAGGTGCTGCAGCTGTCTTATATGTGGGTCATTTGTAGGGGTGACTAGTGATTGAGCCGCCTCTACAAATCAGAGATATATATACGGGGGCATTTGTAGGGGTGGCTCAATCACCAGCCGCCCCTACAAATAGCAACTCCAGGGGCGGCTCGTATCACCAGCTGCCCCTGTTGTTCCATTTGTAGGGGCGGCTGGTGTTTGGGCACCCGAGCATGCCACTGTAGGGGCGGCTCCATCACCAGCCGCCCCTACAAAAAATTCGAACCGTTGCTAAAAATCATTTTTTACGTAGTGCAGGCCATACGCCGCCCGGAGCTTGCGACGGTAGGTGCAAGAGTAGAGGCAGTGACATGGGACCAGGACCACCCCCACATGCAGCAGCAGGCAGTAGATCAGGCCGGCCAAACCATAGGCTGATGAAGTGATGATGCACACAACGTACGACAACACTTGCTTGTTAATCAACAAGTTGTTCTTCGATCGTTCCACTTCAGTTCACACTGCCACAGACGGGATTAGTAGGGGTGGCTGGTGAGGCTTTGTAGATGCGGTTCGGCCACCGCCTCTATCACACCGTCTCTACAAATCATGTATTATAGGGGGCGGTTCTCAGACCGTCCTTACAAATCAATTTGTAGAGACGACTGGTGTTATCAGTCGCCCCTACAAATTAATTTGTAGGGGCGACCGCCTCTACAAAATCGATTTGTAAGGGTGGCAGTAGTACTAGCCGCCCCTATAATACCTGTTTGTAGGGGCGGTTCAGTCTAGAACTACCCCTACAGTACATTTTTCCGCAAAAAAAATTCAAATTTACAATTCAAATTCGACCAGAACACACACACACACATATATATATATATATATATATGCATATAGAATTTAAATCTGACCACAAGCACCGGAGTATTATATAAACTATCATTACAAGTCCAATTCACAAGATTATATACAATCCATCATTAAATAGACATAATTCACAAGTCTAATTCGTTCCACAAGTCCAAACCGTTCCACAAGGTAAGACCAATGTCAAATTCCATACATATTGTTATCAACGGCCTAGAGCTAGCCTTTCAGTCTCACGAAGGTGTTGGTACTGAGGATTTCTACCTAAGTCAGAATCTCAGTCATGGTAGGTGCCTTTGACGTGTACAATCTGGTCCAATATGAAGTTACAAAGGTCGCCGATGAGCTCTCAGAGTTGGTCATCCTTGTATGTGTTTCTTTTCATTTCTTTCTCTTCTTTCCACTACAAGAGAATAAGTTTCGGTTTAGTATTTCATATCATGTGTGAAGTTTTTATACTACGGGTGAAGATGTTCAAACTTACCCTTAAGGGGTGTCTCCTGTAGGCACCGGTGTTACTCATCATAGAACATACATAGTATCCACAATGTACACTCACAGGCTTCTACTTGGGGCACTGTGTGTGTTTGCATATGGAAATGTTAAGTAATGCTTTTGACAGCCATGTAATGGAGTACTAAAGTAAGTTACACTTACCGCACATAGTGTTTTTATAGCCAGCCTTTCCTTCCTTACTGGATCATGCCTTCCATGATGTTCATTGACATAAAACCTGAATGCCCTGTTTGAATTATTTTAGCAAATGCAACTTGTTAGTATCCAAAAGTGAACGTTACAAGTATGTATACAAACATATAAGCTAATGAGGATTGTTGATATGTATACGTCTTGATAATCGATATGAAGTCTTTGTATGTCACTGGGTCCCAAAATATTGAATCAAAGACTCATGTCATGCTCCTCCCGACATCGACGCCTATACAAATCCAGTGGTTGCTGCATAAATTTAATCATAGAACTAGATAAGCTCTTTTGCATCGAATAAAATATATCGAACAAAGCTTTAAGTATAGAGTTGAACTTACTCAAAGTTGTATGGTATCCATATAGTAGAGTGTTGTTGGAGATTTTAAAAGCCAGAGCAATGTATACCGAAACCTTAAGGGACTCTTGCCTTAGTTTCTTCGCACGGATGTCCTCTTTCTCCCGAAGGGTCTTTCGAGCAGCTAGCTCTTTGGCATCCAGTTTCCACTATCTAGGGTAATTAAAATTTGTTTGTGCTATAGCTTGAGGGTCTATATATCTGGCTTTTACACTTGGCATTTGTTTCACAATATGCACTTGCATTCTACAAATTACGGCATGGTTTAGTTACAACAAAATCAAAAGATTACATTCATATCATATTGGGAGGGCAAGGACTTACAGGCACCACGTGTGAATTAGATTCATTTCCATTGCTCCAAGGTGAAAGCATGTCTACATGTCATTGAAGTCAAATATAATTTTCCCAACATGGCTTCCAAATGTGTCGATAGGGAAGCATGCTTGTACGAGGTCTATGCTCGTTAGGAGAACTCACAAGTACCAATCATGGAACCTTCTCATTCCAAGTGGTAGGCACTGGATGTCCCGGTTTGGTAGGAAGGGCTTGCCTCTTTCATATGTTTTCAGGCAATCCTTTGACCATTTGATGGCATCAACATTTGAATACTTCTTTGTTGTTTGGTGGAGTTTGCTAGTGATGGTCTCCTCAGAAGCCCGTGTTGGGACTTTTTTAACTTGGTTCTCAGGCTTGGTCATGGGCATACCACTTGTGCACCGACGAAATATCTTTCATCGGAACATAAATTGGCCTTATGGTGATAGGATGCTTATTTCGAAGTTCCCATTCAGGCACGTCCTCATCTTCTTGTGCATCACCTTCTTTAGGAGGCACTCGTTGTTCACGTATCGTCTACGCTTGTTGAGAAGACTGTGGCATCTCATCATGCACTTGCTCAGTACAAGCTAGAGAAGGTTGTGGCTTATTAGGCACATGTTCACTAGGAGGCGGGGAAGAATGTGGCATCTCAGGAATGTGGTGGTCACGAGATAGTGAAAATATCTCCCCGTCCTCAACAACTCGCTCCAAATTTGAGAGAGGGGGAGGTGGCGAAGAAGCAGTCAATATAATGTTCTGTTTGTGCCAGAGGATGAACTGCCCCATTACGTCTTTGAGTAACACCAGCCCCTCGGGAGTTGCGTAGTCTATCCTCCACTGCATGAACTCAGGCTTCACGGTATGCACCTCGACCCTAGTGTAGTCCGGTGGTATCTTGTTATTGTGGTATGAGCCACTGGGAGGATGTGCCACACCCATTGCCACCTCCATCACAATGTTTTGTTGGCCGTTGAGAAACACCAAGGTGCAACTAGTTGGTTCCCGTATGCGATCAACAGGGGTTGTGGCTGTAGTGGAACCTTGGCTGCTAGGAACTTTTGGAGGGCTGCCAACTAATGCCAGTTCTCCCAGTGGCGCCATTAATGTCCGTGGCTCCATAGACAGTCCTTACTCCTCCAATGCCTTCGCAACTAGAACCTTCACTTGGAGCTCAAGATTAGCCTCCCGATCTCTGCCATGTTTCTTGTACATGTGCCTGTCCTCTTTGAATCCGTGCTTCCATATCGTCCTTTTCCCTAGCCCCCTGGTGCGGCCTGTGTGCTCATTGTTTCCCAAGCCAAGACTAAGCTCGTCTCTCTCTCTGAAAGGATTGAATGAGCCCTTCTCCTTGTCTTCAGCATATTTCACTATCCTTTATACTGCCTCTTGGGTCTCCGGCTTATCAAACATGTTTTTAACTTTTGAAATTCGAGGTTAGATTTAATCTATTATTTTATTAAAGGAAATTATGTTTAATTCATAACTTCTTTGTTATAGATTTTATTAGTATGTTTGTCGCGTCTGTGTGTTCGTAGCAATGTGTAGAACATTTTTAAAATCTTTTCACTTGCTGTTTCATATGTTTGGTGTACTATTCTAATTTAGTTCTATTGTTTGCTTCATGTATGATTGCATGGATGCTTGTGTGGTGCTTTATGATCATGTCCAGTTGGTGATATAAAAGAGGTTGGTGATTTAGAAGAAGTCCTTTAGAGGTTACAATTCAATAGAAGAAGGATCTGAGTTTAAGGCAAGTATAGCATGGGATCATCCATGTTGTCCTATACACCTTTAATCATTTAATTCATACTGCACGTGTCTACCTTGATTACCACTAAGGATTTCCTAGCACTTTGTTACCCTGTACCTTGATACCTATGGGGTATTGCATTGGGTTGTATGATGCTAGTGCTCAAACTAAAGCCATGATCTTGTAACTTGACTAATGGTATATGCAATAAACAATAAAAGATGCTTTTTAGCAACATGGAATAAGGGGCTAGAGCATTGGGCTATTTTTATGGTGCTCTAGATTCCTCTCCCTAAGGACTTATCTGTAAGCGAACATTCGGGACTTATAGTACAACTATGAGGGTTACCTTTATGGCACAAGAGGGGCTCCGACAGGTATGATCTCGGCCTGCCAAGAGGGTGCACTTTGGTTTCTTGGTATTTTGTTAGTCACTCCTTGGAGAGAGGTCATGCTTATTGATGGGGAAACCTTAGCGGCCCTAACTTGTTAGACGAACCTTTGAAAGGCTTCATAGTGAACCCAGCCGACCTTCCTTGGAATTGGGTCAAGAGATTAGCTACCTCGGGCGAAAGGGTAAATCATGACTCACAGTGAAAGTGTACAACCTCTGCAGAGTGTAAAATTGTTATAACAGCCGTGCTCACGGTCACAAGCGGCCTTGGACCCTTACAAAATAGATGATGAACACTGATGATACTATTGTTGAAGATGCTCACTAATGATTACTATTTATGCTATTCATTATTCATGTTTATTTGATCATGTGTTTATGCTATTCATTATTCATGTTTACCTTTGAAAGACTTTATTTTTCAATTATTTGGATAAAAATCCTAGATAGGTACCAGATGGCTAGAGTTTGGAGGAATTAGGCTTGTTATCAACCAATCAGTTGTCCCTGTGGAATTAGAGTCTTCACCTGAAGATCGGAGTTGTCATTTCGCTGTTTGTTGTCTAAGGTTATATCCTTTATACTAACTACGTTATATATTGAGCATTGTCTTTTGATATTACCCTTATTTGTAGCTATATGTGAGAGTTGACTTCCTAGGCTCACATATGGTGTGTATCTGGTTTTGTTCTTAAAACCGGGTGCTACAAAGTGGTATCAGAGCAGTGCTGACTGTAGGACGCAAGCCAAGTATAAACTGGTCATTTTAAGGTTTAGAAGTTGCTACAAAAATCCTTGCTCTATGAACCTTGATATTTTCTTCTCTACTATATCTCTACCCTTGCTATTACACTCTACCTTGGTGCTTATTTTAAAGTCTTTGTTCTCATCTTCACTCCTTGGTTTGATATGCTTTTAGAACTATTTCTCACCACCTTCTTGCGTAATCTAAAGATAAGTCTTAGGATTGTTACCCCTAGTATAATGAGGATGATAGTATCACAAGTCGAGTCAATGAATGAGTTGTGCACCTTTAGCGTTTTGTTGAATTATCATTATGTTTATGCTTGTTTTGGATCTTTGTATTGATTGCAATGATCTTGTTGGGTGTTCCCACTATTTCATTTAGTTTATAGGCCTAAGGTATAAGGATTAATGAAATAAATAGTTGGGTTATGGTTTTCTTCTGATTTCCCTATCCTGCCTTTTTGGAGCAACCTGTCTTTATCGGTTTATATCTCTGTTCTTGGAAGACCAAAAATCATGAGAAAATTCTGTACAATAGTAGACTTTGATATCTTTATGTGACCGCAAGAACTGCCATCATATCTGTTTTGGTTATGGAGTTATGAAAATCACAAGATGATGCAACCGCTCTATCTAAAATCTGGAGTAGTTTCTGTTGTTCACTATTTTCGACTACATGAATTGTAGAATTTGGAAAATGTTCTATAAGGAAGTTGTGGAGGATTTGATAAGCTTTCCAACGGTATAAGCTACAACTACATTGGATTAATGGAATGATAGTTACAGTTGTTTTACTGCCCTGCTGTTTTTCATCCCGCGAGGAAAAATCAAGTTGTTTGTTCTTAGATATGCACATGCGTTCCTTGGGATGTCAGAAGGCCATTATGATAGTCAGCATACCAAGAAGAAGATGCAAGCTACCCTTTTTGTGTCCCTTAGTTGATCTTTTCTTATGAGGGTAGCCAAGTTGAAGGATTTGTAAGATGAAGTTTCTTATATTCTAGCGCTTCGCTTGGAAGTATTAGTTATCTCTGGGGTTTGGTCTTCTCTTGTATCTATTGCCATCCATCCTATCTTGTCATCTCTTGAAGCTACAATTAAGGATGTTATGAATGACTGAGTTCTAATTCATACATATTGAAAATGGATGGTTGCTACCAGGAGAAGTGCTTCACATGATGATCGAAGGAATCCTACCAATTCTAATCCGCCGCCATCAAATCCCACATCCATAGAGCAAGCTTTGATGATGCAGACTCAGTTATTATAGACTATTGCTCAAAATGTGTTGAACCACCTGCATCAAGCACCACCTATTGATAAGTGTGGTGAATTTATGAAGGGACACCCACCGACATTCTCTCATACAAGCGAACCACTAGAACCTGATGACTGGGTTAAAGCTATGGAGCGACAATTGGACATAGCTCAGTGTGATGACCATGAGAAGGTGCTTTTTGCATCCAGCCAACTCCAAGGCATAGCACAAGACTAGTGGGAGTCTTACCAGCATGGACGTCCCAACAATGTTGGACAGATCACCTAGAAGGAGTTTAGCGAGAGCTTCAGGTCGTACCACATTCCCACAGGTGTGGTAGAACTCAAGCCAGATGAGTTCTGGGCTCTCAAGCAAGGATCTATGACTATGTGTGAGTATCATGACATGTTCACTCAATTGTCACGCTATTCTCGAAGAGAGGTGGATAGTGATGCTAAGAAGCAAAATGCTTTTTGAAAGGACTGAATGATGGTTTGCAACTACAGCTGATGACCATGGTGTATGCCAACTATCAGACATTGGTGGATAGAGCAAATGTAATTGAGAACAAGCATTGAGAGATGGAAGAGAAGAAGAGAAAGCGTGATCTTGAACGCCAATTAAGAAACAATCATCGTCGTTTTGCTACACAACCAGAATATCAATCACAACCTATGAATCTGCTTGGGAGTACAGATCAGGATCAGTATTAGCAACCCAATGATGAAGTGCAACATTTTAGCTCTCAAGAACCATGTCTGTCACCTCCTACTATCACCTTGATGAGGACAAATACTCCTACTAGTGAGGAAGATTATGATTGTGGTGAGATTGAACACTATAAGAACGATTGTCATGATACGGTTGCTGAGAGTAATCAAAGCCAGAATCAACAGCATTAGGAGCCAAAACAGAATATCCATAAGGAGCAGGTGCAAGGAAATAAGTTAAAGCAAAACTACATTCAAGGCAGGTTGAACAATGTAGATGTGATTACCACTCATGGAGCTAAGGAGGACGTTTATGGTTGATTGCAGTAAGCTCAGCCACTGCCATGGTTTTGTTTGACCCTAGTGCTTCACATTCATTCATATCTAGGGAATACGTAGAAAATCATAAGATAACTATGCTTCCAATGAGGAAACCCCAAATAGTTAGCTCTCTAGGAGGAGAAATGAAGGCAAACCGCATATGCCCAAACATTAGTCTTGACGTAAAGAGGGTAAACTTTGAGGCAAACCTTATTGCTTTGGAGTTAAGGGACATTGATGTTATCCTTGAAAATGGATGGTTGTCTGCTTGTAAGGGAGTGATTAAGAATGCCCAACGTTTAGTGCTTCTAATAACACCATCAGGAGAAAGAATTGAGTATGAGGGTATTCAACCTGCACCTGGGGAATACGAGGATGATCTATTGGAAGGTGTGTACACTAAGGATAGTAAAGTGGACTGTGAGTTTTCAGATGTCAGTGTAGAGGAACAAACACCTTTGGAGGAGATCAATAAGATAGATGATCACGCCTATGCAAACTATCCAACTAAGAAGGGTCCGAATGCTCAAGGTGCCATATGAAGTTCAGTTATGCTCTCTAGCTCTCACTTGGAAGAATCGGTTAATCTGATAAGAAAGGTGGTACCCAAAGGATGTATATCACTTAAGGGCCTCATCATCCAGAGTAAGTATCCTTTGCTTGGTCGATAAGTTATTGGATCATCTACAAGGAATGGATGCATTCTTTAATATGGCTCTGCAATTCGAGCTATCCTCAGCTAGGAGTCCAATCTTCAACATACCTAGGACAAGTAGACGTTGATGACATAGGAATGAGATATCTGATAACTACATATGGTTCTATGGAGTCTCAGGAAATCCCAATGATATACTAAGCATGACAAGAAGGTTTGGATTGAAGAAAGTTAATGATGTGATAGGAACCCACTCAAAGATGTGAGAGAAACCTAGAGTTTTAATAATGAGATTTGGTTAGAGGTTCAAGGGAGGTTTATCCTAGATCATCAAGATATTGATAGTGTTACTGGAGAAGGTTTTAAGTTTGCTTGGATCAAAAGATGTCAGCTAAGTATTTGAGGGAGTAAAAAAAGAGAGGTTGAAGTAAAACCTATGTATTAGCTTTGCCAGATCTAGACAAGAACTTTATATCCACTGTGATGCACCCTGTCAAGATGTGGGATGTGTCCTTATGCAAGAAGAAAAAGTAGAGGCTTATGCAAGAAAACATGAGATGGAACATCTGACGTATGATCTAGAGTTATCCATTGTAGAGAATGAGGTACTATCTACTTGGGCATAACAAGTAACATCTAGATGGATTACAAGAATCTAAAGGATATCTTTACTAAGATGGTTTTAAGCTTGTGACATCATTGTTGGATTGAAGCAATCAAGGTTTTACGACTTGGAAAAGTGCTATCACTTCGAGAAACAGAATTGTGGTCGATGCCCTTAGCATAGGAGAGTTATGCTAAGAAGATTTGGACGACACCATGGATTTAGAACTATGCTTGAGAGTTGAGCAGCTTAACCTGAGAATATATAGTCATTAAAGTTTTAAAGTTGGTGATAGAGCCTACTTTGGACCGCAAAACTAAAAAGGCTCCGTTGGAAGGTGAACATATGAAGAGAGAGGTCTAATAAGTATGGACTAGAAAGGAAAGATGGCCTAGTGATTGAAGTTACTAGAGTATTGTTTGGAGTATCTATCAGAATCTTGGAATCAGTTTGGCAAGATACTTGGAGTAAGGTTAATAGGTATACAAAGTAAAGTAGGATCATTATCAAGACGATGGAACTCTACGAGGAAGTAAAGAAGAATCCAAAGATGGAGTATCCCCATCTCCTAGTCGACGTCTTTTGAATCTTGGGGACGAGATTCATTTTAAGAGGGTAGAATTGTAACACTCTAAGAATTGAAAGATTTTAAAATACATAAATTTGATTTAATTTGGTATTTTGTGAGCATTTAAACCTAGAAAAAAAACTTTGTTGAAATTAAAATCAAATATAAGGTTTAGTAACTTGTTTGTGCATTGAAATTATTGGAATGTGTGGCTTTGTATAAAATTCAAAATGATTCAAATGGATTTGAAAAACATTTAAAAAAATTATTCCTCTCCCCCTCACTCTCTTTTGGCCTGGCAGCAAAATCAGTAAGCAGCCGGCCCAGCTCCCCATTTTTCTCTTCCCTGTGGCCTGCTCTCTCTTTTTCCTTCCCCTTCTTCCACAGGCCGGCCCAACTTCGCACACCGCCCGACCCAGCAGAGCACGCATTGCCGTGCCTCCTCTCTTCCTTGCTCTATCTCTCTGACCAATGGACCTCCCTCCTCTCTGCGCGTCGTCACTGACGCACCGGGCCCATTTGTCAGCGCCGTCTCTTTCCTCCTGTCTCGGAACCTGACTCTGCTCCACCGGAGTCCGTTGTGGCCCTGTTCCACGCGATGTGGCGTGCGCCCCATGACATAGCCCCCTTATAAGCCGGAGCCCCTGCGCTGCATCCCCCCCCCCGCATAGCTCTAGCGCAAGCTACCGCCTCCAGCCGAGCTCACAGCACCCTGCTTTTTGGATCTCACCGACGGGTAGAGCAAGGTCGCCAACGCCGTCTGCTACTCCCCTTCCATCCCCAACTTGCTGCCGAGTTTCACGTGGAGGTAAGCAAGCCATAGGTGCCATCTACCTCTACCCATCTAGCTCTCTATCGTTCTTGTGCCATCGCTGGTGAGCTAGAGCCATCAAATCAAGCGCCGCGCCGTCTCTACTTACTCGCAACCTCCCTAGATCCCCTAGACAAGCTCGTCATGTGCCCCTCTTTCTCCCCATGCCATCTCCAAGTCTACTATGGCCTCTAGGGCCGTCCCTGTGATCGCCGACGAGCTCTGCGTCGCCAGCCATGGAAGCAACCGCGTCGGAGACACTGTGCCGGACGGAGGAATCCTCCCAACCTTCGGTAGCCGTCCGATCTGGGTGGAACGATTAGGATTAGAACATACCCCTTCGCACCTTAACCGGCTTCCGCCACGACGTCGCTGACCTAGCCGCCTCCGACCCACCACCGCACTTTTCGCTCTTAGCCCCCTGCAGTTTCGCGTATTCGAACCCACAGTCCAAGGTGTGTTTCGAGAATATGTTTTCCTATTCTAAAAGCGTAGTTTCTTTCTAGTAGATTAAAAAATACGTTTTCATCTATTTATAGTTTTGCCACTAGTTTTCTTTAGGCCATAAAATCTTCGTTTTAACTCCAATTTGATCCGTGCAAGTTGCGTTAGATTTGTAATTGCGTAATCTACATGTTCATACTATTATTAAACATGTTTTAACTTTTGAAATTCAAGGTTAGATTTAATCTATTATTTTATTAAAGAAAATCTTATTTAATTCATAACTTCTTCGTTATACCACCGATTAGTGTGTTTGTCGCGTCTGTGTGTTCATAGCAACGTGTAGAACATTTTTAAAACCTTTTCACTTGTTGTTTCATATGTTTGGTGTACTGTTCTGATTTAGTTCTATTGTTTGCTTCGTGTATGATTGCATGGATGCTTGTGTGGTGCTTTATGATCTTTGGAGGTTACAATTCAATAGAAGAAGGATATGAGTTTAAGACAAGTATAGCATGGGATCTTTCTTGTTGTCCTATACACATTTAATCATTTAATTCATACTACATGTGTCTACCTTGATTACCACTAAGGATTTCCTAGTACTTTGTTACCCTGTGCCTTGATATCTATGGGGTATTGCAATGGGTAGTATGATGCTAGTGCTCAAACTAAAGCCATGATCTTGTAACTTGACTAATGGTATATGCAGTAAACCCTAAAAGATGCTTTTTAGCAACATGAAACAAGGGGGCTTGAGCATTGGGTTGTTTTTATGGAGCTCTAGATTCCTCTTCTAAAGGACTTATCTGTAAGCGAACATTCGAGACTTACAGTACAATTATGAGGGCTACATGGCTCTAGCTTTAGCTCAGTATGAGAACCTTTTCTAGCTTATTAGTGGTTACCTTTATGGCAAAAGAGGGGCTCCAACAGGTATGATCTCGGCCTGCCAAGAGGGTGCACTTTGGTTTCTTGGTATTTTGTTAGTCACTCCTTGGAGAGGGGGGTCATGCTTATTGATGGGGAAACCTTAGCGGCCCTAACTTGTTAGATGAACCTTTGAAAGGTTTCATAGTGAACCCTGCCGACCTTCCTTGGAAGTGGGTCAAGAGATTAGCTACCTCAGACGAAAGGGTAAATCACGACTCACAGTAAAAGTGTACAACCTCTGGAGAGTGTAAAACTATTATAACAGCCATGCTCATGGTCACGAGCTGCCTTGGACCCTTACGGAATAGATGATGAACACTGATGATACTGATGTTGAAGATGCTCACTAATGATTACTGTTTATGCTATTCATTACTCATGTTTACCTGATCATATGTTTATGTGGGCTTGTGAATAAACTTGTTGCTACTCCATTGCTAAAACCATGACTCATTAAAAGCTAATCGCAGTTAAACCAGTGTTAGCCTTTTGAGCCTCATGAACCCCATGTTATATTTGTTGAGGACGATATGTACTTACGCTTGCTTTATTTTTCAATTATTTGGATAAAAATGCTGGATGGGTACCAGATAGCTAGAGTTTGGTAGAATTAGGCTTGTGATCAACCAGTCAGTTGTCCTGTAGAATTGGAGTCTTCACCCAAAGATCAGAGTTGTCTTTCCGCTGTTTGCTGTCTAAGGTTATATCCTTTATACTAAGTACATTATATATTGAGCATTGTATTTTGATATTACCCTTATTTATAACTATATATGAGAATTGACTTCCTGGGCACATATATGTTGTGTATCTAGTTTTGGTTTTGTTCTTGAAATCGGTGCTACATCCACCGTCCCCCACCAGCGGCAGCGGCAGGAAACCAAACCTAAAATCATTGCCGAAATGGCGGGAAACCAAGAACCCTTCCCTCCGACCCTGGCCACCCTCCCTCCCACACCGCCGCCACGCGCCACCAGGCCCGCATTTTACATCCCCAAGGTCATTCCCATGTCCTTATCCTCTCAACCCCTTCATCTGTCGGCCTGGTTTCTCTGCTGCGGTGAAGCTAGAAATGGGCGCGACCGCTTCTTCTAACAGTTCCTCTTTGCTCGCTCATGCGTGCTCTTTACATGGATTACTTTCCTCATTTCTCCTGTGCAAAATAATTTCAGTTTCGGGTGTCGATTTGGGTGGGTTAATTTGTCCACACTGCTTGTTAGTTTAGTTTGTCCTGTGGACTACAGCGGACGGCCCAACTATCTAGGAATTTTAGGATTTTTATGCATCCAAAGGTTCTAGTGACACCATTGCTGCTTGGCGTATCAGAGTTATGCTATGTGCTCGAGGCAGGGTGGGTCGGGGAGAAAGGGGGGGTATGCTTGAGGGTCGACAAGATGAAAGATGATTGTGAATGTAGGAAAAATGATGATTGCTGCTTTCACTACCATAGTGGCATAGTAGTCTCTAAAATTTTAAAGTACCACCGAATGATGCAAAACTATTATTTGGCTAATGTTGTTCTTAGTACCTTGCCAATATCCATCTGTTGATGTCAATACGTCCTTAATATCTTTGTGATTTTGCTGACCAAGCTTCAACATATGGCCTACTTTAGGCTATCCGACAATGGTTTGAGGCCAGTTATGAACAACTAAACAAAAGTACCCAAAAGTAGTTGCATTTATTGTGACAATTCTGAGTCTAGACTCTAGAATGGTCAGTGTTAAACTTGATTCTTGGTGCATCCTTTTTGCTATTTTGCTCAATTTATTTACACCAAACAAAGAAAATCAGAAGTAAAGTAAGATGCAGTGTTGCTTGCATAATGACAACAACAAAATCTGTGGAGAAGCCAACAAGTTTTGTCCTCTTTATTACAACCAAACATGTTAGAGCCAGTTGTATAGAGACTTATAGCCTTATAGGCATCTTTTGTGGAGCTAAATATGTTGACTGAAAATCTCATTGTGCTAGCCATTATTGATGTACTACAGTGAAATAACTTATGATTGACAAGAGTGTATGACGTAGACTAGGTGACAACGACCATGGAAATACATCACAAGATAATCATTTGGGATCCAATGATCGAGATAGTGAAGGGCCAATTGATAGTCTTTCCGTGCAAAATACAGAACAAACAATAGAGAAAGGAGAAAATGCACAAGCTATCCGTGATTCAGAACAGATGGAAAAGAAGAGAAGGGCTGCATGGTTCAGTGAAGCTGGGATTCCTTTTAATACTGCTCGTATAGAGTTTTGACTTAATGTTAGAAGCAACTACACGATGTGGCCCTGGTTTATAGGTACGCTCTCTGGATGAGCTTGATGGTGTAACAGAACCGACCAAATCATAAGAACGTAAGTACAAAAACAATCACCGAAGCGATCAAATTCCTGTACTTAAGCTCCCATAATCCCGGTAGTCCGGAAATCACGAAGGATTTCAACCAACTCTCAACATACAAACCAAGATCGTAGTGATTCAACACAACACATCATTCGTTACAACATTTCACAAGTAGCATTCGAATTACATCCATCAGAGTTCAAATAACATATTACAAACCAAGTTTGAGTGTGCGGAAACAACATAGTTTAGTACAAAACATCATAGTTTTCAAATACATTGCCAACTCTGAGTCATGTCCCACAAAAGCATTATCAGGTACGAGAACTAGTAGAGACCGCGCCCAATGGTCTAGTCTTCATCCCCAGCTGGGAGAAGGCAGTACTTGCAGCAACCAAAGTAGAACTGGTCATCTGCAATAGGTGGGAGATAAACCCTGAGTACGAGAAGGTACTCAGCTAGACTTACCCGTCAAACCAGAAATAAAAGACACCAAGGATCATGCAAGGCTTATGAGGTGGGCTAGCTTAACACAGTTGCATAAAAGAGCTTATGATTATAGTAACCAATTTAAACTTAGCATCAAGCTTATCATCATTTACCTATCCACTAGATTAGCACCTGTACTAGAGCACTCACTTATTAGGAGCAAACAATATTAACCATAGCAGGTATAATAAGGCTGTCATCATCATATCATCCTTTCTAAACCACTATGTTATTTAGTGTATCTACTTTGGAGATAAGCCTGTCAAGTTCTCACTAACCGGGAGAGACGGCAACTCGAATCGAATTACAACTCAGCTGAGGGGGTATTCCTAACTCTCACCCTGGCATACTTAGCAAGGGTAGCCGTGGGTCACCTTTAGAACAACTCAGGAACCAAATTCGCGGGTTCGATCAGCGCCAGCACTCTTAGGGATTACCCTTCTGCCAGGACGATCGGGACTTTTAAATCACCTGCCCCTGGACTCACGCCTAAGGCTCCCTTCCGAGGTGCACTTTATACTTATCGACTCACGGCCTAAGGTGAGCTACTCGGCTTCGCGGTCGGTCATCGGACACGGCCAACTAAGCGAGAGGCATGCGTTCAACATGAACAGGAAAGGCTCCAAGATTCAGTCCTTAATCGACATAGACGGAGTCACTGCAATCCGGCAAGCCTTCGTCTGGTCTCCATTTCAAATTAAGACTGGTTCTTTTCCACGATAGCAAATATAGCCAACCGTGCCATATGAATCTTCCTATATCTCGTAGGTGACAGGAAATCACCTGATTTCTACCGTGTTTAAGCAGGGCTAAGCACTACACAAGCCTGAGCTACATAGGATTCAGGGTATCAATATCTGGACAAGGATCGGGTAATCAATGCAGCAAGTGTTTGCATCCAACACCTAAACTTAATGCAACACTATATATATGTAACAATAATACTGTAACTGCATTTTGGAAATTAGGAGGCTTAATATGCTCCGGGGCTTGCCTTTCACAAAGTTGCACGGACGGTGATCCGGGCACTCAACGGAGACCTTGTCTGGCACTTCTCCTGAAGGCTGCACCTCCTGAACCTCCGGTGTCGGCTGCTGCTGCTCGCTCGGTTCATCAAATTCCAGCAGTGTTACTCCCTCTAGTACACCTATTGCATGCCGATGCACAAGATAAATATCATGGATGCATAAGAAAGGACATGATGCTCATGATGAATGAATCACAGTAAGTGTTTAATGAAAACATCACTGGACACTCGTTTACCGATGAAGAATAGCTCTATTCAAATCACTTTAAAATAGGTATCTAACTTAACTTGAAGAACAAGATCAACTTACCTAACTTGCATAACCTAAGATAATGATGTTCATCTTCAGTTAAAAGCCTAACACCTAGGAACATTACCACAACTTAGAAATAGTAAAGGCATACTTTAAACAACAATTAAAGTTTCATATGCACACGGGTAGTTCCTTAATTCAATCACAACAAGAGTTCTACAAATCCAATTGACTTGCATGAGGAAATTCTGGAAAGCTTATGAAATTCTCTACAAATCATTTGTAAGCATCAAAGCATGATTCTTACGTTAACCAAATCGAATTCTAGAAATTCTGGAATTTGTCCAGAAATGACAGGGTTACTAACTTAATTATTTAATGATGATGCAAAAGCATAATTGGACCAAACTAAGTTTACCAACATGTTTTGCATACCAAAGAAACATCAGAAAGTCTAGTGCCAACTTCTAAACAATTTATTTAATGCCCTTTTCTAATTTCTTTAGTTAATTAGGTGATTAAAGCAATATATAGTAAAACTATTCAGAAAAATCTACAAAAATTACAGTAGCTATCTCATGCTTCACAAAAACTACCATAAAAATTTCAAAGCCATTGGGCAAGCAGAACTTGCTGTATCCAAAATAACAGGTGGCATGTCTATTTTTAGCATAATTAGGAAACCCTATTGAAAAGTGTCAAGCAAAAGATTTCTCATTTTTCCTAGCCTCATTATAACATAAGAACAGCACTCACCAATTTTTACCCTAACTGGATCTATAGAAAAATTATGAAAATTCACACAAGATCCATCCATGCAAACAAGATAATTTTCTATCTCCTGCAAACAGTGTCCAAAATTTATGAAAATTCAACTACAAGCTATTCATGATATGAGCAATACACCATAAAAATTTCATGCCATTTGGATCTACCTAGAAAAAGATATAATTACCCCTATCTCTTGCATGATTAAAAGAGATAAATAGAAACTCCCATTTTCATAACAGAACATGACATGGATTATATTTTTAATATAAACTAGACATTATCATGAACTCAAAAAATTGGAACCATATCATTTGGATCTACCATCTAAGAGATACATATTTTTGAAAATGTACATAAATCTGTGAAAATAATAAAACAAAACAAATTAAGAAAACCAATTCAACTACTGGTGGGCCGGCCCGAAGAAACGGTGGCCCGCGAAGCAAACGCTGGCGCGGCCCATACACGACACAGCCCAGGTCCGGCTCCCGCCTTCAGCTCGGCGACTGACATGCGGGACCCGCGCAACAGAGAGACAGACAGGGGAGCAGAAGGAGACGATGGCGCAACTCGTCGCCGGTGGCTCCTCCGGCGAGGTCAGCGGTGCTACGACGTTCGCCTTGCCCGTGCGCATCTAGCGGTGTCCTCAATCGATGCTATTGTTGCGGCTACCGGGGTTGGCGACGAGCATGGCGGCGCACGGCCACGGCAGGGCCGGCTCCAGCGAGACTATGGCACCACGGCTCGAAAGGGTGACCCTACGAGCATCAGTGGCATGCACTGGACCTAGATCAAGGCAGAGGAGGGATGGCAAGGGTGCGAGGATAGCTAGCCGCTTGGAGCGCCCTCTCCGGTGAGGTCAGCCATGGCGGCGGTGGAAGAAAACGGCGATTTCGCCCTTACCAAGGCTCAATTGGACCGACGGTGGGGTGGAGGAGGTAGAGGAGATCACTGTGAAGCTACTAACGAGCTGAGCAACGCATTTTCGTGGTGGTGAGCGCGCACGACGACGGCGACACTCGGTCGGAAATGGGGAAGCTGCTGCGGCTCGGCACTGCGTGCGGTGGAGGCGAGAGAGAAGCAATGGAGCAGGCGAGTGCATTCGGGCAGGCGCTGGCCTTCTTCTGGAGGTCAAACGCGCGACGTGGAGGCTTCGGCCGAGCATGAGTGCCACGCGGCGAGCGGCTCCTACACCGGTCGGCCATGACGTTCGCTGAACGTTTTCTAAAAATGGCGATTCAGTGCTCGAGGATGATGACTGACAGTGAGTATTCGATGTGTCAACACGGCTAATCCAATGCTCCTTTGCAAAAACTGTGTACATGAAAAATGTAGGCCTACTATCCATCTACAACTTCTTTTCAAGGACCATCATCTAATTCGCCATGGATCAGCAGTTACATCAAGCCAAAGTTGGCTTGATCCACTAAAAATGTAGCTACGACTTAGAATATTTTCTAAGTGTGAAATCAACATGAAATTCTGACTTGTGGGCCATGTTGGAGCTTGTTCTAGCCATTTTCATGAGATGATCATAAAACAACTTTTGTTCCTTGATAAATTAGCTCCAACTTTGGTAAAGAGTGCACAACCATGCAAAATCCCTAAGTTGGACTTTTGAATCAGTCAAACTATGACACTCTAAGGGTCAATTCAAGTCAAACCTCCATTTGGGGGCATTTTTGTCATTTTGATCTACATGAACAATGTCCAAACAATTACCCTAAGTGTAGTTAAGGTGTATTAGACCATGATCAACCACCTTACACAATTGTTATACCATTTCAAATGAGCACATGTGATGAAACAACAAAACAAGCAATTCACCCAATGTTGCAATGCAATGTTTCACATGTTTCATGACTTTGTTGTCATTTTATAATTGTCACATTACTACCATATTGCCATGTTTCAAAGTATGAGAAATTTATGTTACATTCACATGTTGCACTACTACCATTCTAAGCAATCAAGTATGAAACAACAGAATTTGCGAGTGTTGCATATGTGTGTTTCAGAAATCATGGCATGGTGACATGAATGATGCATATGTTTATGAAATGAAAGGCAATTTAGTGGAAGCCAAACACCTAGGGTGTTACAGCCCTCCCCCCTTAGAAAAATCTCGTCCCGAGATTTGGAAAGTGTACCAATCAGTATAGAAAGCCGGATAATTTTCCTTTAGATAATCTTACCACTCCCAGGTTGCATCCCGTTCACTATGATTACTCCAAACTACCTTGTATAACTTAACTACTCGCGTACGAGTCACTCTTTCTTGAGTATCCAGAACCTGCACTGGCTTCTCCTCATAAGAAAGATCAGATTTCAAGTTGACTTTCCTTGTTGCTATTCTTTCCTCGAGAATACGGAGACACTTCTTCAGCTGGGACACATGGAATACCGGGAATATAGCTCCCATCTCACGTGGTAGATCGAGTTTATATGCTACTCTTCCACTTTTCTCGATAATGCGGTAAGGTCCAACATATCGAGGCTCAAGCTTCCTTTTGATTCCAAAACATTTTACTCCTTTCATAGGGGATACCTTCAGATAAACATGATCACCTACTTCAAACTCAATAGGTTTTCTTCTCTTGTCAGCATAGCTCTTTTGTCTAGCCTGAGCGGTAGTCATATTCTTCTGTATAGTTCAGACCTGCTCTTCGGCTTCTTTTACAAAATCAATACCATAGAATCTTCTTTCTCCGGGTTCCACCCAGTTCAAAGGATTTCTACACTTGCGGCCATAAAGAGCTTCAAAAGGAGCCATTTTGATACTCTCTTGATAACTGTTGTTATAAGAGAATTCAACGAGAGGCAACCAGTCCTCCCAAGAGCCTTTGCAAGAGATAAGACAAGCTCTAAGCATGTCTTCAAGAATTTGATTAACATGCTCAGTCTGTCCTGATGTTTGCGGATGATAGGTAGAACTGCGGATTAGATGAGTGCCAAGATTCTGATGTAAGCACTCCCAAAAGCGAGTCGTGAATTGCGGTCCTCTATCTAAAACAATGGATTTGGGTACACCATGGAGACGTACCACTTGTTGAAAATAAATCTCAGCATAATTGTGAGGGTGATAGGTAGACTTGACCGGAATAAAGTGAGCGGATTTAGTTAGATGATCTACGATAACCCAGATGGAATCACAACCCTTTTTTGTAGTGGGTAATCCAACAATGAAATCCATGCTAATTTCTTCCCACTTCCAGCTAGGAATAGAGAGTGGCTGCAATAATTCGGGCCTCATGTGAATAGCCTTGACTCTACAACAGTTATCGCACCTTGCCACATAGGCTATAATTTCTTTCTTCATCTTGGTCCACCAATAATACAGCTTGAGATCTTGATACATCTTACTACTACCAGGATGGATGGACAATCTCGAAGAATGGGCTTCAGCCATAATTTGATTTCTAAGTTCTTTGTCTTTGGGTACTACAAGCCTATCATTAAACCAGAGAATTCCTTTGTCATCGACCCTAAAGTGTTTGGTCTCATGCTCTTTCATCTTCCGCTTGATGTGAAACACACCCACATCAGTCTTCTGGAGTTCGATAATTCGACTTCTAAGAGAGCAATCCACAGTGATATTGTGGAGTACTACAGGATGAACGAGGTGTGCCAGATGAAAGTCTTCACTAACTAAGGAATTGCAATGGGCCTTTCTGCTTAAGGCATCAGCAACCACATTTGCCTTACCAGGATGGTAGTGCACTTGAAGGTTGTAGTCTTTGATTAATTCTAACCATCGTCGTTGACGCATGTTCAACTCGGGTTGAGTAAAGATGTACTTGAGACTTTTATGGTCAGTATAGATGTTGCACACATTACCCAGCAAGTAATGTCTCCAAATCTTTAGGGCATGAACAACCGCGGCTAGCTCTAAGTCATGGGTAGGATAATTGATTTCATGCTTTCGAAGCTGGCGCGAAGCATAAGCAATTACTCGGCCTTCCTGCATAAGAACACACCCCAAACCGGTGCCACATGCATCACAATAGACATCAAAAGGCTTTTCGATGTCAGGTTGTGCCAATACAGGAGCAGAGGTTAGTAAGGTCCGCAAAGTGTGGAAAGCCTCTTCACACTTCGGAGTCCACACAAACTTCTCATCTTTTTGAAGTAGTCGAGTCATGGGCTTGGCGATTTTTGAGAAATCCGGGATAAAGCGACGATAATAGCCAGCCAAACCTAGGAAACTTCGGACTTCTGTGACCGTAGTAGGTGCCTTCCACTCTAGGACTTCTTGCACCTTAGTAGGGTCAACCGAAATTCCATCACCAGATAACACATGACCCAGAAAAGGTATCTTGTTCAACCAGAATTCGCACTTGCTGAACTTAGCATAAAGCTGGTTGTCACGTAACCGAGTTAAAACAATTCGCAGATGTTCAGCATGCTCTTCTTCACTCTGGGAATATACAAGGATATCATCAATGAACACGACGACGAACTTATCCAGTTCCGGCATGAATACTGAATTCATCAGGTACATAAAGTGTGCCGAAGCATTTATCAACCCAAAGGACATGACAAGGTATTCGAACATGCCATAACGAGTAGAGAAAGCTGTCTTAGGTATATCTTCAGGACGGATTTTGATCTGATGATAGCCAGACCTAAAAAAAATCTTGGAGAATACCTTAGCTTTGGAGAGCTGATCAAACAGAATATCGATGCGAGGAAGAGGGTATTTGTTCTTGATGGTAACAGCATTAAGGGGGCGATAATCCACGCACATGCACAAAGATTCGTCCTTCTTCTTCACAAAGATAGCTAGACAACCCCAAGGAGAAGAACTAGGCTGAATTAAACCTTTCTTTAGTAACTCATTCAACTGACTCTTCAGCTCAGCCAACTCATTGGACGGCATTCTATAGGGCCTTCGAGAAATAGGAGCTATACCCGGAACGAGTTATATCTTGAATTCTACATCACGGTCCGGAGGCAATCCAGGCAAATCATCAGGAAAGATATCTAGAAACTCATAGACAACCGGTATCTCCTCAATGGCTTTGGCTAGGGTAGCATTGGCTGTATTGTGGATAGAGATATCACGAGGTAACTGCACTAGAAAACCCTTCTTATCCACAGGATCTCTCAACATTACCACACGGGTTGATGTATCGATCAACACTCCATTCCCGCTCATCCACTTCATTCCTAGGATTACATCGATTCCTACCCCTGGTAGAACTACAAGATCCATAAGGAACTCTCGATCCCCAATCTCAATCTTTACATCTTTAACTACTTGGTTAGTCATGATATTATTTCCAGCGGCACTAATACAATAACCACCATTGACAATTGTAATCACATTCATCTTATGCTAAGATGCAAAAGTAGAACTCACAAAGGAATGCGAAGCACCCGAATCAAAGAGCACAACTGCAAGGTGATCATTAACAAGGAACTTACCAGCGGTGACCACTTCACCAGCAGGAATTTCCTCCACAGTAGTGTAGTGAACACGCCCCTGACGGATGTTTCCTTGAGCATTCTGCTTGGAAGGATAGGGACACTTATTAGCCCAGTGACCAGGCTGGTTACAGTTCCAACACGGCCTGTTAGCTGGTGGGACATTGGAGCTGCCCTGCCCAGAGGTATTCTTTAGCAAGGAAATTGTGTACCCCTTGTGAAAACCAGTTTTAGCTTGATTCTTCTTCTGAGGTGGGCGGTACCGGACATTAGCATTGGGTGGACGGTACTAGGCCTTGGATACCACTGGTGCCTTAGACTGAGAAGCACCTACCTCAAAGTTTCTTTTACGGTTCTTGGAAGCAGCATATACCTTATCATTATTCTCTTGAGTCAGGGTGTCACTGATAAACTCATTGAAGGTGACACACTTGCAGTTGCCCATAGACTTCATCAGTTTAGGGGAAAGTCCCCTCTTGAAACTAGTTATCTTTTTGGCATCAGTATCAACGAACTTAGGAGCATACCTCACCAGGTTGTTGAATGCCTGGAGGTATTCATTAAGACTCTTGTTGCCTTGGGTTAGCTTCATAAACTCGGTATGCTTAATGGCCATGAGACCAGGAGGGATAAAGTGTCCCCGAAAAGCTGTCTGGAACTGGTCCCAAACTATCTTGACATTTGCAGGGAAGGTGGTCCTGTGATGGGTCCACCAGATGCCTGCAGGGCCTTAGAGTTGGTGTCCTGCATACGAAGCCTTCATGCCTTCTGTCAAACAGAGCAATCCAAACCTTTGCTCTATCGTGCTCAACCATTCATCAGCTTGTAATGGTTCTTCTGCCTCTCTAAAGATAGGAGGCTTTGTGTCCATGAAGTCCTTAAAGCTACTGTACTGGTTCGGCTCGGGTCCCTGGCGGACATGTCGATCATCGCGGTTAGCCATATGGCGCATAGCCTCAGCTAGCATGCGCTGACTTTCAACAACTGTCTGCATTAGCTCAGCTGGTGTGGGCGGTGGAGGAGGTGGTTGTTCCTCATCTCCCATGCTACGACCGCGATGAAGGTTATAAGCCATCTGCAAAATGTATAGCCAATGAGCACTGACGATGTGGAAATTTTTGTAGATGAATTGTATAATTATGCCAAACTGAGTCCATTGGAGAAAATGCATTTATATAATCAACAGAGGCACAATCATTCATCACATTCACACAACTCATCAAGCGCATCAATTGACACATAAATGCGATGAACTTAACCAACAACGAGATCTATAGACCGCAAAGACGAAATTCATCAAAAGCTCACATACGTGGAGCATAACACGTTCGATAGGTTACATCCAAGCCATAGAGGTTCGAAACTTACACCAAGGGTAACATAGGGTTCGACATTACATCCCAACGATTAACTTATTACAAAGCTACTCGTTCATGCATGAGGATCAACAAAAGATTAGCTCTAGCGCATTAGCTAAGTAGTAAGCTAAACTACGCATTGTCCTCGGAGTCAGTGTCGAAGATCTCTCCTCCATCTTCATCACTAGCAGGCTCTAACTCCTCATCTTCCTCCTCATCAGGTGGAACGTCCTCAGGTCCATTGACCTCCATGTCATCATCACCTTCAGCCATGATGACACTAGAGCCCATCTCATCCTCCTCATCAGGTGGCAGGAGAGGGTGAAGCTAATTATGTAACAGGTGAACCTCCTCATGGAGATGATCATTGTACTCTTCGACAACTGCCAACTGCTGCTCTAGCTCCACCTGTCGTGCTCTCAACACATTCTCTTCGTGCCAGGCTTCATTCCATTGGTTCATCACGTGAATCAACATACGTTCACAGTTGCGGTGAGCAACTATCAACCTCTAAACCTCCAGAGTCTCTTGGTCCCGTTCCTGTGTTACTTGCTCTAAACGCTGTTGAGCCGCATTCCTCTCAGCAGTCACCCAGGCCAGCTCTGTCCTCAGCCTTTCCGCCTCAGTAGGCTCCGGACGGGGCTCACGAGGAGCTAACCGGTGACGAGGCGCCCTGCCTCTAGCGGACTTGCGAGCAGTGAGTTTCGTGCACGCCATCTGTAGCAAAAAGTTGCAACGTAAGAGGAGAATCATTTAAGGGATACGAAATTTAATTAGTCGGGACCATCAATTTTAAAGGAGGGAGTAATGCAAGAAATGACATGTATGCTTGAACATGATGCATGCACGATCCGTACGTCCTCACAAACCTAGAAAAATTTAAAGGCTAGCGAATATACGGTGGCATACATACGCTCTCTCATACACGGTAGCTAGTCGATCTACAATGATACGTTGTTAGTGTACCTGCAGAAAATTTCAATTCAGCCCAATAATTTCCCAAAAAAGCATGTAAACTAAATACTTTCATACATACATCCCCAGATGCATATACTCTAGTATCACAGCTACCCGTCAGAGATACCCACATTTAAGTACTCTCATAGATACATGATCGAATATGTAAGTATGCGAGCAACCACAACTACTCTCCCCTAGACCGACGGTTGGATGGTCATGCTCTCACAACTCCCACTTACCAGAGCATAGAGGTATTTTGATCCATACATTACCACCCAAGCGGATGGCATCCATACAATAGCATGTCGTATGGACGACTTTAAATGTAAACAAGCAGAACCCCCAAATTAGTACTTTAATAAGCCACCTAAGAGTCCTTATTTGGGCATAAGGGATATGACCACCGGCAATACTTAGTATTTAATTTAGGATTTTCATAAATACTTTTGTTTTAAATACACAAATGACATGTTTAGTGTCGAATCTTGCTCGATGTCACCGTAATGTAATCCGACCAAATCATAAGAACGTAAGTACAAAAACAATCACCGGGCGATCAAATTCACAGACTTAAGCACCCATAATCTCGGTAGTCCGGAAATCACGAAGGATTTCAACCAACTCTCGACATACAAACCAAGATCGTAGTGATTCAACACAACACATCATTCGTTACAACATTTCACAAGTAGCATTCAATTACATCCATCGAGTTCAAATAACATATTACAAACCAAGTTTGAGTGTGCGGAAGCAACATAGTTTAGTACAAAACATCATAGTTTTCAAATACATTGCCAAGTCTCGAGTCATGTCCCACAAAAGCATTATCAGTGCACGAGAACTAGTAGAGACCGCGCCAATGGTCTAGTCTTCATCCCCACCGTGAGAAGGCGTGACTTGCAAAGAACCAAAGTAGAACCGGTAATCTACAATAGGTGGGAGATAAACCCCGAGTACACGAGAAGGTACTCACTAGACTTACCCATCAAACCGTAAAATAAAAGACACCAAGGATCATGCAAGGCTTATGAGGTGGGCTAGCTTAACACGATTGCATAAAAGAGCTTATGATTATAGTAACCAATTTAAACTTAGCATCAAGCTTATCATCATTTACTGTCCACTAGATTAGCACCTGTACTAGAGCACTCACTTATTAGGAGCAAACAATATTAACCATAGCAGTATAATAAGGCTGTCATCATCATATCATCCTTTTTGAACCATTATGTTATTTAGTGTATCTACTTTGGAGATAAGCCCATCAAGTTCTCACTAACAGGAGAGACGGCGACTGAATCAAATTACAACTCAGCCGAGGGGTATTCCTAACTCTCACCCCGGCATACTTAGCAAGGGTAGCCGTGGGTCACCTTTGGAACAACTCAAGAAACCAAATTCGCGGGTTCGATCAACGCCAAAGACTCTCGTGGATTACCCTTCTACCAGATGATCGGGACTTTTAAATCACCTACCCTTGGACTCACGCCTAAGGCTCCTTCCGAGGCGCGCACTTTATACTTATCGACTCTCGGCCCGAGGTGAGCTACTCGCTTCAGGTCGGTCATCGGACATGGCCAACTAAGAGAGAGGCATCGTTCAACATGAATAGAAAGGCTCCAAGATTCAGTCCTTAATCGACACAGACAGAGTCACTGCAATCCGACAAGCCTCCATCCGATCTCCATTTCAAATTAAGACTGGTTCTTTTCCACGATAGCAAATATAGCCAACCGTGCCATATGAATCTTCCTATATCTCGCAGGTGACAGGAAATCACCTAACTTCTACCGTGTTTAAGCAGGGCTAAGCACTACACGAGCCTAAGTTACATAGGATTTAGGGTATCAATATCTGGACAAGGATCGGGTAATCAATGCAGCAAGTGTTTGCATCCAACACCTAAACTTAATGCAACAATATATATATGTAACAATAATACTGTAACTGTATTTCAGAAATTAGGAGGCTTAATATGCTCCGGGGCTTGCCTTTCACAAAGTTGCACGGACGGTGATCCGGGCACTCAACGGCAACCTTGTCTAGCACTTCTCCTGAAGGCTGCACCTCCTGAACCTCCGGTGTCGGCTGCTGCTGCTCGCTCGGTTCATCGAATTCCAGCAGTGTTACTCCCTCTGGTACACCTATTGCATGCCGATGCACAAGATAAATATCATGGATGCATAAGGAAGGACATGATGCCCATGATGAATGAATCACAGTAAGTGTTTAACGAAAACATCACTGGACACTCGTTTATCGATTAAGAATAGCTCTATTCAAATCACTTTAAAACAGGTATCTAACTTAACTTGAAGAACAAGATCAACTTACCTAACTTGCATAACCTAAGATAAAGATGCTCATCTTCAGTTAAAGGCCTAACACCTAGGAACATTACCACAACTTAGAAATAGTAAAGGCATACTTTAAACAACAATTAAAGTTTCATATGCACACGGATAGTTTCTTAATTCAATCACAACAAGCGTTCTACAAATCCAATTGACTTGCATGAGGACATTCTGGAAAGCTTATGAAATTCTCTACAAATCATTTGTAAGCATCAAAGCATGATTCTTACGTTAACCAAATCGAATTCCAGAAATTCTGGAATCTGTCCAGAAATGACAGGGTTACTAACTTAATTATTTAATGATGATGCAAAAGCATAATTGGACCAAAACAAGTTTACCAACATGTTTTGCATACCAAAGAAACATCAGAAAGTCTAGTGCCAACTTCTAAACAATTTATTTGATGCCCTTTTCTAATTTCTTTAGTTAATTAGGTGATTAAAGCAATATATAGTAAAACTATTCAGAAAAATCTACAAAAATTACAGTAGCTATCTCATGCTTCACATAGACTACCATAAAAAATTCAAAGCCATTGAGCAAGCAGAACTTGTTGTATCCAAAATAACAGGTGGCATGTCTATTTTTAGCATAATTAGGAAACCCTATTGAAAAGTGTCAAGCAATAGATTTCTCATTTTTCCTAGCCTCATTCTAACGTAAGAACAGCACTCACCAATTTTTACCCTAACTGGATCTATAGAAAAATTATGAAAATTCACACAAGATCCATCCATGCAAACAAGATAATTTTCTATCTCCTACAAACAGTGTCCAAAATTTATGAAAATTTAACTCCAAGCTATTCATGATATGAGCAGTACACCATAAAAAATTCATGCAATTTGGAGCTACCTAGAAAAAGATATAATTACCCCTATTTCTTGCATGATTAAAAGAGATAAATGGAAACTCCCATTTTCATAACAGAACATGACATGGATTATATTTTTAATAGAAACTAGACATTATCATGAACTCAACAAAATTAGAACCACATCATTTGGATCTACCATCTAAGAGATACATATTTTTGAAAATGTACATAAATCTGTGAAAATAATAAAACAAAACAAATTAAGAAAACCAATTCAACTACTGGTGGGCCGGCCCGAAGAAATGGTGGCCCGCGAAGCAAATGCTATCGCGGCCCAGACACGGCGCAGCCCAGGTCCGGCTCCCACCTTCAGCTCGGCGACTGACGTGCGGGACCCGCGCAACAGAGAGACAAACAGGGGAGGAGAAGGAGACGGCGGCGCAACTCGTCGCCGGTGGCTCCTCCGGCGAGGTCAGCGGTGCTACGACGTTCACCTTGCCCGTGCGCATCTAGCGGTGTCCTCAATCGATGCTATTGTTGTGGCTACCGGGGTTGGCGACGAGCATGGCGGCGCACGGCCACGGCAGGGCTGGCTCCGGCGAGACTACGGCACCACGGCTCAAAAGGGTGACCCTACGAGCATCAGTGGCATGCACTAGACCTAGATCAAGGCAGAGGAGGGATGGCAAGGGCGCGAGGATAGCTGGCCGCGTGGAGCGCCATCTCCGGCGAGGTCAGCCATGGCGGCGGTGGAAGAAAACGGTGATTTCGCCCTTACCAAGGCTCAATTGGACCGACGGTGGGGTGGAGGAGGTAGAGGAGATCACTGCGAAGCTACTATCGAGCTGAGCAACGCGTTTTCACGGTGGTGAGCACGCACGACGATGGCGGCACTCGGTCGGAAACGGGGAAGCTGCTGCGGCTCGGCGCTGCGCGCGGTGGAGGCGAGATTGAAGCAATGGAGCAGGCGAGTGCGTTCGGGCAGGCGCTGGCCTTCTTCTGGAGGTCGAACGCGCGACGTGGAGGCTTCGGCCGAGCATGAACTCCATGCGGCGAGCGGCTCCTGCGCCGGTCGGCCATGACGTTCGCTGAACGTTTTCTGAAAATGGCGATTCAGTGCTCGAGGATGATGACTGACAGCGAGTATTCGACGTGTCAACACGGCTAATCCAATGCTCCTTTGCAAAAACTATGTACATGAAAAATGTAGGCCTACTATCCATCTACAACTTCTTTTCAAGGACCATCATCTAATTCGCCATGGATCAGCAGTTACATCAAGCCAAAGTTGGCTTGATCCACTGAAAATGTAGCTACGACTTAGAATATTTTCTAAGTGTGAAATCAGCATGAAATTCTGACTTGTGGGCCATGTTTGAGCTTGTTCTAGCCATTTTGATGAGATGATCATAAAACAACTTTTGTTCCTTGATAAATTAGCTCCAACTTTGGTAAAGAGTGCACAGCCATGCAAAATCCCTAAGTTGGACTTTTGAATCAGTCAAATTGTGGCACTCTAAGGGTCAATTCAAGTCAAACCTCCATTTGGGGGCATTTTTGTCATTTTGATCTACATGAACAATGTCCAAATAATTACCCTAAGTGTAGTTAAGGTGTATTAGACCATGATCAACCACCTTACACAATTGTTATACCATTTCAAATGAGCACATGTGATGAAACAACAAAATAAGCAATTCACCCAATGTTGCAATGCAATGTTTCACATGTTTCATGACTTTGTTGTCATTTTATAATTGTCACATTACTACCATATTGCCATGTTTCAAAGTATGAGAAATTTATGTTACATTCACATGTTGCACTACTACCATTCTAAGCAATCAAGTATGAAACAACAGAATTTGCGAGTGTTGCATATGTGTGTTTCAGAAATCATGGCATGGTGACATGAATGATGCATATGTTTATGAAATGAAATGCAATTTAGTGGAAGCCAAACACCTAGGGTGTTACAGATGGCCCGCTTCGGAGGCAACTTTAGCAATCAATGGTTCCATTGAAGCATTGAAAAAATACTGGATGTCCGAAGGATGCTCTATTCTGGCTTATATAGATCTTGGTGATGAGGGAAGATGGATGTTAAACTTGGCAGTTGATTGTTCTCATGGTGTGTCATTCCTTCGTTCCATCGAACTACCTTCAGACCACTACGACCAAGCATTTGTTTGCCGACTAGTTGATTCTTGTATTGAAGAAATTGGAGAGAAAAATGTGGTGCAAGTCATTGGGGACGTTGGTATAGAGAAGACTGGAGCAAATCTGCCTCGAAAGAGACTGAACATATTTTGGACTCAGTGTGCTGCAAGTTCCATTGATATGAAGCTTGAAGACATAGGGCATATTTGTTTAATCAAGAAAACAATCGCTAAAGCAAGATCACTCACAGCTTTTATTTATGCACAGACAAATTTGCTGGACATGACCCGCAAGTTCACCAACCAGCAGGATTTGGTTCATGTTGGGATAACCTATTACACGACTTGCTGCTTGAACTTGAGGAGCCTTTATGATAAAAGGATTGAATTGAAGACTATGTTTATTTCTAAAGAATGGGAGGACAGCAAGTGGTCAAAGGAAGCAGTGGGCAAGAAATTCTATAATTTAGTAGTGAGCAATGAGTTTTGGCATAATGTGCTATATGTAGTTTTGAACCACTAGTGGAGGTTCTGAGGAGGATGGGGAGTGGGAGGATGGGGAGTGGCAGACCCTCTGTGGGATACATATGTGGAGAACTTATGAACGCTAAAAAGGAAATTGCCTTCCTCTTTGAAAACAAGGAAGAGCACTATTTGCCAGTATGGCACCATATAGATTTTAGAATAAATTTGTACATGATGAAACCATTGCACTTAGCTGCTTATTATTTGAATCCTTCGTTCTACTATCAAAACAGACATGAAATTGAAAATACAGAAATATTCAGAGATGCACTTTTTGAGTGTGCATGTAAGATGTACCAAGATGAGTACACACAAGAGAAAATTGTGCATCAATTGAAGCTTTACAACACAGATTCAGAGAGTTTTGGAATGGTTCATGCCTTTAGTACTCGGATGGATGTTGACCCAGGTAACTTTCTTGCAGGACAGAACATCTAGGCATCTTTTTAATTTGTTTGTCAAGGTTCACAGTGTAGTCTTCTTTAGTATGATATACAAGCTAACTCTTGTCCTATATGTAGTTTCCTGGTGGCAATTACATGATGGTACAGCAAAGGAGTTGAGTGCTATGGCACTGAGGATACTGAGGTTAACCTGTGGCTCACTGGCCTACGAGCCAAGTTGGGTTGAAATGGTAACATAGTGATAAACTAGTCTCAAACATTCATCCATCAGTTCTTCAACTTATCATAATTTCATTTGTGTAACTCAGACATTTTTTAAAAGGCTAATAAGAAATTCTGTTACACTATTCTCTGTTCCTTTTCAGATCCATAAAGAAAAGCTATCTTGGATTAAAAATTTGCAATTTGAGGATTCAATGTTTGTGACCGTCAACAGAAGGATCCAAGGGAAAGCTCAAATGAGAGAGATCATGTACCTGCGTACCTTCCCCGTGACGATGAACCATTTGAATGGCTGGTGGGCATGTTTCCCTATGAGGCCCAACGACAGGATAACAGGGATTTGCTGATGGCACGAGCGAGAAACGGAGATGGAGTAGGTCTAGCGAAGCTGGCAAATAAATTATTTATCGAGGCAAAGTATGTGACATCCGATGAAGAAAGTGATGAAGAAGCACCAAGTCACTCTATCAAAAGGAAGACGTTGTCTGGTGCTTCATGCTCAAAACCAGGGAAGTGATGGAAACATCAGCTACTAATCTCTGGCGATATTCAATGGCCTTGTATGTATCAGCTTAAAAGGATGATGCATGGTTTGGTATGTTTTTGTGGTCTGTGAATACTTAGGCATTGCTGGCTTTAGGAGTTTGGAACACTGCTACTTTCGTTGGGCGATGTTTGTCTGAAATCTGAATGCTTGCAGTCAGATTTGGTTATTGCATTCATGATTATTATGCTTTCGTTAGAAATAGAAATAGTAGCTCCAAACTTCTAAAACGTGAGAATTAAAAATATGAGGCCGCGCCGTCTAGGCGGTCTCCAAATGTGTCCACGTAGACTTTATTTCCATAGCCGTTGGATGAAATTCGGACTGTCGTGGTTCCATCCTCCAAGCTTTCTGAGCCTTCCTATCTCATTCATCATCCATTATTACACCGCCTGCACTCAGAGACCTGGAGCTGACATACGTAACATGCTAATTTAGTGCAGGCGCTAGCCACTCATGCAAGCTGCAAGTTGCTTACTCATGCACGTGGTGCATTAATGCAGCACCAGCTCTAGGCGCTTGTGCATGCAACATTCATTTACTCCACTCCAGCGTCTACATGTAGTTAATGAGATGGGACTTGATATATATATATATATATATATATATATATATATATATATATATATATATATATATATATATATATATATATATATATATATATATATATATATATATATATATATATATATATATATATATATAGATAGATAGATAGATAGATAGATAGTGCACGTGTGAGCTTGTTGTTTGCTCTGAGCTCCCCCTTCCTGATGCCTGCATGCTAGAGCCTGGTTAGTCTAGCGATTGATGCATGCACCGATGTGAGCTATGGCAAGTGCCTGCCTCAGTCTTGGCCCTCACTTGATGTGTCAGCACGCAGCAGAACTGTGTCCCTGTTGATCCATAATTATTACTACAAATAGTTAATGAGAGGAGACTGGATAGACAGACGTCTTCCTTGTTTAGCATGTGTAGTTGTCTGCTCTGAGCTCCGTCTCCTTGTTCACTCCAAGGTAGGGTGCCTCCGTTTTAGATCCTACTTAAATTGATGTGCCTTGATGCCTGCATGCTAGAGCCTGGTTAGTTCAGCGATTGATGCATGCACCGATGTGAGCCATGGCAAGTGCCTGCCTCAGTCTTGGCCCTCACTTGATGTGCCAGCACGCAGCAGAACTGTGTCCCTGTTGATCCATAGTTATTACTACAAATAGTTAATGAGAGGAGACTGGATAGACAGACGTCTTCCTTGTTTAGCACGTGTAGTTGTCTGCTCTGAGCTCCGTCTCCTTGTTCACTCCAAGATAGGGTGCCTCCGTCTTAGATCCTACTTGAATTGATGTGCCAGCACTTACAGAATTGTATACTTGTTGAGCCATGATTTATTCACTTTTTCTTTTTCTTGCCTTTTTACCTCCGCTGGACCATATGATGTGATGTATCTTGATGTGGTGAAGCCTCGTAATTAAAGCTCTTTGTCTTGTCCCTGTGCTACCATCTATGCACTACTCCCTTGGTCCCATTAAAAGTCATGTCTTTTATTTTTGGATACCATGTTTCACTATTCATTTTATTCAACTTTTTTATAAAGTATAAAATAAATAGATCATTATTAAAGTATTTCCAATGATAAAATAAATCATAACAAAATAAATAATATTTATACAAAAGTTTTGAATAAGACGAACAATCAAACAAGATGGCACGGAGTCCAAAACGATACTTTTAATGGTACGGAGGGAGTACTTAGTACTTACTCTGTTGTTCAGGGTTGCACTGTTTATTGTGCATGTCCCTCACTATTTATAAAGGACTCCAAGGCCATCGTTCATCACCACCTCGGCTAGCCCCATCGCCATTGCACATACACCAGCACTAGGCTATTCGTTGCATATTAAGAGACTACAATTATCTGGTTGTGAAGGCCCTTATTGCCTAGCGTGTGGTAACTAACACATCATGGTGCGCAAGTGATTATTTGATGTGCAATGCTATGTCTTCGAACGATTGGAATTCTACTAGAACATCTCGTTTTTCTTTCGAGTACATTTTTAAAATCATTTTTTTTTGAACTTCCACGTGTACTGTGGAGAGTAAATGTGAAGGGAGGGATTTTTCATTTTAAAATAGCCTATGAAAGTATGAATAGAAGCCATGAGAAAATGACGAATTAAAATATTTATTTTTTATACCTGTTGTATGGTACTGTATGTATAGGTATAGACATGGTCAATTGAAAGGGTGCCTTCTTCTAGCCGGGCTGGAAAGAGGCGGCGTGGCAAGGGAGCGGCTGCAGCACCAGGTGCCCTTACCTAGCCTCGCGTTATTTTTCGTGTTGTGTCTACCATCCTGTGGTTTTATAATTTGAAAATAATTTCTTGCTGCACTAAATCTGTATCGTTGGATCATATTTGAGTGCTACTCGATGTTATTACTTTTTTTAAACTTCTCGGACGTTATATTTGCTTCACAAGCAGCTAATGTTCCTTATTAAGAGTCAATTTTAGACCTGGATCTTGTTAGCCATTCGATTAGTGTTATACGAACCCTGATTAACATTTTTGAAGCATAAGCGTTTGGGATAAAGTGATTAGATATCTATTTTTGAGAAGAATCCATGGTTGGCGTACGTGTTGCCTGTCCCTCTGTCCGGAATGAAAAGGGCCCCCGCATCCCTGGGCTTCCATTAGGCAATTGCTGATGGGCCAGGAGCCCAGTACTCGCACTGACCAGAATTCCCAGCTCGAACTCGAACCCTAGCTCGAATCCTCCTTCCCGTCTCTCGCCAGCCTGGCTCCAGGCTTCTATCCTCTCGGTGTAGGCGAGGGGATCGGTCGCAGTAGCGGCGTCGCCGGCGAGATCTGCCCGCCGGCAGCCGCAATGGCCGCCTATCTCGCGACAGGGCCGAGTCATGGTAGTAGGAGGCGGTACGCTGGGTCTGGACCTACGTTGTGCCGCTCCAGGTCCACCTCCACAGCGCCGGCTGCCAGCCACCCCGCCAAACGAGTCCACGATTTGGTCGGAGGAGGAGGCGCGCCGGGTGTGTGCCAGCGCCGTGCTGCTCTAGGTCCACCTCTACAGCGCTGGCATCCTCCCGTTTCCCTCGTCGCCGCCCTTCCTGGTATGCGTTCGTATACCCCCCACCCCCCTCCCATCCGGAGAGGGGATCTATCCTCAACGGCTATCTATCGCCTCCTGCCCTCGATCCATCAGTGTGGGTTCCCTGTTATTCCTGCTGCGAACTCCATCCCAATAGACGCGACACCGCCATCCAAATTGCGTGATGCTGCTTTGCTCCCAGCTCCTTGTCTCGCTTGGCTGCTAATCAAATGCTAAATAATATCATATTCATAGCTGCTTACTTTCTAGTGTTATATTGTACCGTGATGAACGAACAGATTGCCGTGTCGAGTTGGAACTGTTTCCAGAGGGATTCAATTTGCCGCTTGGAGTTGTATCTGTTTCCAGAAAGATTAATAAACGTAAAATGTTTTCCGTTGGATCAAACATAAATCTGTTTTTTTCACTGGATGGAATGTTAGTCGAGCTAGGCATTAGCATGCATGGACAGGGTACTATTATATGGAGCCCCCGGGACCCCAAGCGTAGATAAAGAGCATCACATACACAAATAGATTTGTCTGGCTATATTGTGCCTCCTCTCTCATATTATACAAATATTGTCTTTACGTCTCATGGATATAATGGATATTGTTTTTTGTTTTCAGTCCTACCTGTAGCTGGACTGACAATACGTGAGCGACAGACACTTCGTAGATCCATAAGGGAGGCAAAGAAGAAAGGTGCCCTGTTTGCTTCCCCTTACTCATAAATATAGTAAGTTTTATCCAGGGGTTCAAGTATGTGCCTGTCCCTGACATGTGAGATGTATTTCTTGCGTAGGACCCTGCGCTGGGCAGCAAAGCAGTCCAGGTCAGTGTAAGATGTGTTGGGGCTAGAGGGCTGGTGTAGGCCAATAGTCCAGGTGATTAATCTGGTTTCTTGTCCCTCCTGCAGTATCCTCTGCGGAACTGACTTCGTACTACGGCCCTCCTGCGCACGAGTGCCAGTACTGTGGTGCACAGTTTGGTATCAGGAACGTGTTAAAAGGACATATCCAGGTGAAGCGGGTAGTGTTCGGTTTCATCTTTGCTGCAGGGGAGGTAAGGTCAGCTTGCCATTCCAGGAAAGCCCCCCTCCTTTCCTGGATAAACTATTGGACCTAGGGGGTGATGTTTTATCTAAGTACTTTATCAGGTCTATTCGTTCTTATAATTCAATGTTTGCTTTTACATCACTGGGAGCCAAAATTGATACAGGCATAAACAGGGGCCTGGGCCATATGTATTCAAAATTAATGGGCAGGTTCATCATCGAATTGGGTCTTTGTTGCCAGATGAGGGTAGACCTCCGGTGTACGCGCAGCTGTACATTTATGATACTGAAAACGAAGTCCAGAATCGAATATCAATTTTCGATAGAGATAGAGAATGTGATAGCGATAGCCAAGTTGACAGATCAATTGTGGAGGGCCTGGTAAGGATGTTTGATGAGTCTAACGGGCTAGTCAAATCATTTAGGGTGGCTAGAGACCTTTTGGGACATGGGCAATGCCAATCTTTACGGCTTAGGCTGTTGCACGATAGGTCTAGGGTCGCACCCCAATATAGCACGCCAATAGGAACAGAGATAGCTGCTTTGATAGTGGGGGATTTCTTGGAGGAGAAGAAGAACCCCGATGTAATCATTCAAGATAGAGGAGGTGGGCTTAGAAGAATTAGCAACCTACATGCCAACTATATGGCACTGCAATACCCAATTTTGTTCCCTCGTGGGGAGTAGGGGTTCAAGTTAGGAATTAAATATAGCCGATCAGGAACCTTGCCCGTTAGGACTAGAGATGAGGTTACTATGCTTGAGTATTATGCTTTTCGGTTACAACAGCGTAGATGTGAGGCAACAACACTGATACGTGGCGATAGGCTATTCCAGCAATACATTGTTGATGCCTTTGCCTCCATAGAGGAGAACAGACTCAGGTTTATAGTAAAGAACAATAAAAACTTTCGGTCCGAGGTGTACAAGGGCATTAAAGATGCACTACATAAGGGTGATGTGGATGGAAATAGCATTGGCAAAAGGGTTATTTTGCCCGCTAGCTTTACGGGGAGTAAAAGATACATGGTACAGAACTACCAGGATGCCATGGCCATCTGTCGATTCTATGGTCCTCCGGACCTATTTATTACTTTTACATGTAATCCAAAGTGGCAAGAAATAGCTGATGCTCTTGCGTTTGTTCCAGGGCAGAGGTCTGACGCTAGACCTGACATAGTTAGTCGAGTCTTCAAGCTAAAGGTGGACGAACTTGTTTTTGAGCTAAAGAAAGGGACTTATTTTGGGAAAACACAAGCAGGTACACTTCCTTTTTTTTTGTGCCAGGGTTGCCCCTCGGCTTTGAAAAACTAGTTGTTTCTATGCATGTCTGGTTCTAATGATGTCATTTGTAATTTTTTCCAGTCCTCTATACTGTTGAATTCCAAAAACGCGGTCTACCCCACGTCCATATCTTGGTTTGGCTTCAAGGTAACACTAGAGACCCACATCCCTCTTTTATTGACTCAATCATATGTGTAGAGGTACCAGATAAACAATCGGATCTTCTCGGCTATAACCTTGTTGATGAATTTATGGTGCATGGTCCTTGTGGCGAGATTAACCAAAAATGTCCATGTATGAAAAATAGCAAGTGTTCTAAATTCTTTCCAAAAGACTACCGACAAACACACTTGTCGGTGAGGATGGGTTTGTGCGGTATAGGCGTCGTCCTGATACTGGGCATTTTGTGGAGCGGTATGGGGTTAGACTTGACAATAGGTGGGTTGTTCCATACAATTTGTCACTTTTAAAGCGATTTGTGGCACACATAAATGTAGAGTGGTGCAATAAAACACACCTCATCAAGTACCTATTTAAGTATATTACCAAGGGCCCAGATCGCGCTAGAGCGGTCATTGAATCATTTGGCACCCAAGTCCTCGATGGCGATTCACATGATGTTCCCATTGGTACCACCAATGGTTCCCAGCCGTTGGAGTCACTAGATGCCCAGAGGCAGCCTGTAGATGTGGATGAGGTTAAACAATACATTGACTGCCGTTACCTATCCTCCCATGAAGCCATATGGCGTATGTTTGAATTTGATATACACTATAGAACCCCTGTAGTGGAGAGGTTAGCTGTGCATCTCCCTTGGATGAATACTATCGTGTATCCAGCTAGGCAACCATTGGCTGACATTGTGGATGACCCTCGTCACATGCGGACAACATTGACTGAGTGGTTTTCTACTAACAGGACATTCCCATGCGCCCGAGAGCTAACATACATAGAATTCCCCACGAAATGGGTTTGGAATAGGAAGGACAAGGCATGGCATCCACGCAAGGGACCTACAAAAATCGGTAGAGCCATATACATCAACCCTAGCTGTGGTGAACTTTACTACCTCCGTATGCTTTTGAATGTTGTCAAGGGCGCTACGTCATATGAAGATCTTAGGACGATTAGTGGTGTCCTGTATCCTACATTCAAGGATGCCTGCCAGGCTATGGGCCTCCTTGGCGACGATAGTGAGTGGCGTGAGGCTCTAAGGGAAGCATTCATGTGGGGTTCAGCCGCTCAGATGCGACAACTTCTTGTTACTATAATTCTTTTTTGCTCTGTTTGCGATGCAGCGTCTCTATTCCATGAGTTCTACACATATTTCACTGATGATATAGAGTATAAAATAAAGAAACTGATGCAGTTGCCTTACTACAGAGTTCCTGACCATCATCTAAAGAATCAGGTCCTGATTGAGCTTGATAGCCTATTCGTCAAAAACGGTGCTTCAATGACAGATCATGGTTTACCTAAACCTGACCTTAGCACTAGCAATAAGATGAAAAATAGATTACTAGCTGAGGAGCTGGCTTATGACTCTGCAAATCTCCGACACATGCATGATACCCTTGCTAACCAGTTGACCTCTGAGCAAAGACATATATATGATGTTGTGCTGCAGTCAGTCTATGAAAATTCAGGGCATTGTTTCTTTGTGTATGGGTATGGTGGAACTGGGAAGACATTTCTCTGGAATGTGCTGATTTCACGTTTGCGCTCAGAAAAGCATATTGTCCTAGCTGTAGCATCTTCTGGTGTCGCTTCACTCTTGCTCCCTGGAGGCCATACTGCGCATTCTCGTTTTAAAATTCCTATAGTTATTGATGAGTCATCCATGTGTGATATTAAAAGGGGTTCTTTTCTTGCTGACTTAATTGTTCAGAGCTCTTTGATTATATGGGATGAGGCCCCCATGACTCACCGGCATTGTTTTGAATCCTTAGACCGTAGCATGCGTGACATCCTTGGACAAATAAACTCTTCCAGCTTCCATAGGGTGTTTGGTGGGAAAATTGTGTTACTTGGTGGAGATTTCTCCCAAGTTATGCCTGTAGTTGAGGGTGGTACTAGATTAGATACGGTTGATGCATCCATTACTAACTCCTACCTATGGAGCCATGTTAGGATCCTGAGGCTTACAATCAATATTCGTCTGCTTGGGATGGCGAGTGCTGGGTTACCAACTGAACAAATCAAATCGTTCAATGATTGGGTGTTGAGCATTGGTGATGGAACTGCAAAAGGTACTGCCCATAATGAGGATGAAGGTTCTGACCTTATCGAGATACCACGCGATATACTAATTCCAAGGATTGGTTCTGCTGTTGATGACATTGTGAGATCTACTTACCCTAACCTAGAGACCTCATATTCTGACCTAGTATATCTAAGGGAATGGGTTATTGTTGCTCCAAAAAATGATACCATTGAAGAAATTAATACCCATGTGCTTTCCTTAATCCCAGGCCATGAAAGGATATACCTCAGCTCAGATAGTTTGGTTGATTCGTCAAAGGATCATGGTAACTTGGACCTGCTCTATCCCGTTGAGCTCCTAAATTCTCTGCAATTCAAAGGAATCCCCCCCATAAGCTTATTCTAAAGATTGGTTCCCCTGTAATGCTTCTGCGCAATTTAAACCAGAGTGCTGGCCTATGTAATGGTACACGTCTTATAATAACACAGCTAGGAGATCGTGTGTTGGAAGCTCAGATAATAACTGGTTCGCATATTGGTGATAAGGTCCTCCTTCCTCAAATTTCCTTGCACATATCTAGCACTAAATGGCCATTTGTACTTAGCAGACGCCAATTCCCAGTGCGGCTGTGTTATGCAATGACTATAAATAAGAGCCAGGGACAGACTTTGCATAGTGTTGGCCTATACCTGCCCTGTCCAGTGTTTTCTCATGGACAGCTCTATGTTGCTATATCGTGTGTCACATCTAGAGATGGACTTAGGGTTCTGATTGATGATGACATCGATCTAGACTCCAACACCACTGAGAACATTGTTTATAGAGAAATCCTCCAAGCCCTATGGTAATGTTTCCTCTACTACCATATGTGTTCCATACCTGTCCAAATTGTTATGGCATCTTCCATGTCACCCATACACCCCTGCAATTGTTTGTTGTATTTTCCTCATTTTTTTTTGTGTTTCATTTGACTCATGTTCCCCTTCCATGCTCCTCTATTGCCAGATGGAGTACAGCTTGCTATCCCATATTAATCCAACAAGGCACAATTGGTGCATCAAGGTTAGAGTTGCTAGGATGTGGCACTCATCTAGGACTTCTAAGGCAAATGGTGCTACTGCCATGGAACTTGCTCTGGTTGACGAAGAGGTGACTGCCTGACACATGTGCCTATATTGTTTTACTCCATGGTTAGTATGGACTTTTGAATCTCTATGCATCAGGGTGTAGGCATCACAGCCTGCATTGCCCAGAAGGACGTCAACAAGTTCGCTGATGCTCTAGTGGAAGGGCATTCATACATGATAAAAAAGTTTCAAGTTAGCAAGCAAGGAAGGAAGTACAATGCTGTGCCCAGCACACACACGATCTTTTTTACCCCATGGACTGTTGTTGAGGATGTCCCTGCGGAGCTATCCAACAATCTTCCACTCTATGTTTTTAATTTCGTGGACTTTGAGGACTTGGATCGCAGGGCAAGAGACAAGCATGGTGGCCATGGTTTAGTGGGTACGTGCTGAGCCTCATGGTCCAGATTTCCGTAGCCTCTTTGGCGATGTAATGTTGATACCATGTTATGTTGATGGAATTTTCAACATATGTTATTGGACAGCTTACTGTCATCCATCCAGTCATACAGTCTAGTGGTCTAAATGGGACGACTGTCAGGCGTTTGGTGGACCTACACGATTTAAGGTTGGTTTCCGTATTTGCTTATGCATTTGTTGGCAATTATTATTATTTTCCTGATCTTTCACCATGCTGCAGTGACTGGCTTTTGCAAGTAACCTTGTGGGCTGAGCATGCCACAACCTTTGAGGATGAGTTCCTAGCTGAAACTGCCGGTAAAGATGAACCAGTTATAATAGTTTTTGCTGGGATGCATGTGAGGCAATACTTGGGTGAGTGTTAGCATCGTGTTCCTCAATGCTAAATACTATGCCCATCATGCATCCTGATCTACCCGTTTAAATACTAACCTAGGTAATGCAACATGTGGGAGTGGTGATGCAACAAAATGGTACATGAACATTGACATACCTGAGGTCAATGCATTCCGTGCTAGGTAACCTGTTACACAACCTTTTTTCTTGTTAAGTTATGCACATGCCTGTGTGGGTGTGCTCATGTAGTTTGTCCTGTCCTCAGCCTACAGGGGAGAGGTTCTGAGGCCGTGCTCCTACCAGGAGATGGTGCATCTGAAGCCGGTACTATGGACGACCCAGGATCTAATAGGAAGACTATGTTGGAGCTCCTCTCATTGGATCCTCATGAGAATAATGTACTTCCTTCCTATCGTCTCATCATATTTGTGCCTATTGTTGCATGGTGGAGGAGTTTAACCTCTGTTATTTTCTAGGGTGTACGCTTTACTTGTGATGCAAGGATACGGGAAGTTGATGTTAGGAATGGATGGTGGTACAAGGGATGCGCTACATGCAAACGAGGGCTAAAGCCAACTTTTGATGGCTTCGAGTGTACTAACTGTGATGAGACGCAGCCAACAGTGATCCCTAGGTATCCCTTGCTCGCCATTGGTTTCCTTCCCGTATTCATGCCTGTCAACTGATCTTAGTAATTGTTTTCCGTGCAAACACAGCTACAAGCTAGGTGTGGTGATTGAGGATGGTACGGGCCGCGTCAAAATATTTCTATTTGGTGGTGTAGCAGAGCAGGTTGTCCGGTGCACTGCTGCTGACCTTGTGGAAGAAAGCTCAACTAATCAGATTTTACTTCCTGCTCCCCTCCGTGGTCTTGTTGGACGGAACTATGTGTTCCAGGTGGTAATTAGTGAGCAGACATTCAGGACTGGACAGCTGACTTTCTTGGCTAGGAGGGTGTTTGCGTGGACGCTGATGGCCAGCGTGGTGGTCCTCGTGCTCCTATTTGTGGCTCTCCTCTGGGTCCATCATCCAGTAAAACCTCAACCGTACTAAAGGATTCTAGTGTTAAGACAACGGTTGAGACAACAAATACTACCTCTGCTAAAGAAAATGATGATGCTGATCCCACCTCAGCTAAGGTCCCCACCCATGTAGAAAGCGTCTCCACTCCACCTCCAGTTCTAGTTGCTGATGGCAAAGACTTGGCGAAGGAAAAGGAAGTGCTCTCTAGTGCTCGTGAGGATACTGGGTATGCACCTTTTGTCTCTATATAATCACCTGCCACTCTTGTGTGCTACCTAATATTCCGATTAAAGATGATACCCAATTCCATGATATATAGGTTCCATAATGAATGGAATAGTTTTACTGTAAACGTGGTACGGAGTCTAATGATGATGTATTTGTGTGATGCAGGAGCTATCTGGGCAAAAGATCAAGATCTGCTCGGAAGGAACTATCCTTCTTAAAGAAAGAGAAGGCAAGGTACATTACTCTCTATCGTGTTGGATCCCTGGGCACCTTGAACAACTAAATGATTGCACTTTTTTTAATCTTCCAGTGATGAGTAGGCCTGCATCCGTGTGTTGCACCATGAACTTACCGCCGCTACGTGTTGTAAAAAAAACTACCGCCGCTACGCCTCCTGTCTAGACCACACATGTGGTTGCCGTGTGCTCTCCGTGCTGGCGTCCTAATAATCAGCACTATATGCACATGGAGCAATAAATAGTACCTATTGCACTTATGCTTCGATATGTGCCGCTGTCTGTGTTAGCCTTTTGTGGTCCATAAAGGATCATGTACTCCAGGCTCTGCTACATCAGTTTATTCAATAAGGTCCTATGTATGTCTACCTGTTCTAGTGTAGCATATGTATTAAGCCATTTCCTGTTGGCTGGGCTGGCATCATGCCACGACCCACGTTGCTACTACCATGTAAGATATTGTACACCGAGTTAGTTTGTACGGTTATGTTTATCAGTTTGAATGGATATATTTGACGTTCCGTTCCTGTGTGGTGCCCACGTGCTTCTACTTGTGATTCGTCTGTCCTTTGGTGTAGTAGCAGCTTTCTACAGTACCTTTTTTTTACAACATGCAGTACCCAGTTGGCCAGGTTTTTCCGAAACAGCTTACCGTCATCTAAATCAAGACATAATGCACCTTGGAGATAGTTTTATTAGATTAGCTGCAATGGGTAGATGATGTGAACTTGTATGCAACCTTGATAGAAGTAGGGGAAATTTACATTGGATAGGCGCAGTGTATGTGGCACTTAGCTTGGAGCCTAAGGAGTTGGTTGTCTCCAGAGACACACAGACACTTGATAATCAGATGATTCGTATGTGCGTCCATAGTATCTTGTTCTATCGTTCCTTCTCGGAGAGAATCATGTGCTTTTCGACTCTGTTTCCGAGCATCGGGCTTTTGGAGAGCGTGTCTGGAGTCGTCGGCGCGTCCCTGTTCGTCATCGTTCACGCACTTCTATCTCCGTTCTCGAGCGCCGAGGCTGCCGGCGTGCCATTCAACAACGTGTGAGTTGTTTGTATAGTTGCATGCTAGGGTGCACTCGGTGTATCCATCAGGCACTTGGAACTTGCCTCTTTAATGCTAGCTTATCTTCCCGGCCGGCTAAAAAATAGGGGTGCCATACATGGATGCTGGTCGCCAAAAAACACAGCACTGTTATGGGTTGGCTCTGGAACCATGGGTGCATACGAAGGCTTAGATGCGATGAATGCATGCAGCCGGTGCCTGATGAAAGTAACGACGACGCATCCATGCATGCATGCAGCTAAAAGCCTTGAACGTGATGAGCTCTGTGGTGATTTATTGCACTGCCGCGTGCGAGCAAGAGGGCATACAGTTCAGAGGAAAAAAGGAATGCATATAACAGCAGCTAGAAACTTGTATGACGAAACCCCGGTGACATGGATGGTGCGTCATTAGGATTACATACCCACCGTATGCATGCCCTGGGGCTCTACTCAGAACAATATACGGGTTGTCCTGTACATATACACATACATTACAGCTACGGTAGTAGAAGGAAACTAAATTAAGTTGGACAGTTTTATGCCTCTGGATTGCATGTACCCCTCCTCCTCGGACGGTGTTCATGGCTTAGTAGAATGGTGCGCGTGTCGGTCTCCCTTTACGAGGGCTCTTAGGCAACGCGGCCTCCTTATTGAGTGAGCATGTAGATGGGGTAGCATCAGGTAGGCTCTTAGGCAGTGCAGCCTCCTTGTTGAGTGAGCACATAGATGGCGTAGATCTTGCACCCTGGGTGAGCTAGAGACTGGAGCATTCCCCATCTTGAGGGAACACTTGGGTTCCACGAGTAGCTTCTTCTCCTTTCCAACTTGAGTAGCATGGTACATGTCGCACAAGGAACGGTACTTGCCGATACCTTCCGCATCTCCTGTGGGATCCGGGTTGCTACGTGCCTCCATTTCTATCTGCGTGCAGGAAAAAAAAAAGCCCGATCACGAGGTGTGCCACATTTTGGTGACCATGGAATGGCTTATTCTGCATTAAAAGGTAAAACGATGAATTCACCTTGCATTTGACTGAGCAGAACCAGGCCACACCGATTAGGCGCCGTTTGCATGACAGACATTCGTAGATTTTGCACCCATGCTTGAATCCCACGAGAGAGCGTCCATTGGTGGGCCACCTGGTCAGATGTACCACCTGACACTGGTTGATGGAATGTGTTGTATTCCTGTTATGTCAACCAATCCCACGATATCTTGAATCCGTACCACTTCTTTGAATGATACTTTGCGCACCTAGGTGATGATTTACATGGTGTTACATACAATGATAGGAGTAAATAGAAGAGCGTGGTTGTTTTATTAGATGTGGTAGCATTTGGAAACCTGTAAAATCCGATGAGATTGATGATTTTCTCGGCAGAGGGAGCACAAAGCCTCTTGTTGTAGTTCCGAACAGTCTAGACAAAAGTAGCTGCACCGATTGTGCGCTACTGTTGACCTGTGCACGGGACAGGGGTGACCAAACTTGTTGCCAAGCAACGTTGCCATACGCTCAGCACTTATGCCCATGGCAGCCATTACGGCCAGCACGCTGAGCGACGAAAGGTTGCACTTGCCACCTGGTGTTTTTTTATTGGTGTTGTATTTTACCCTATCCGACAGTATGTGCCAATGCACGTACCCGCTACTACATGGCAGGTAGCATTGTTGTGGTTTAGTTCTTTGGATAGAAGACAAACTCAGGTGATATGAGGATTCACTTCTTTGGATAGGAGGCAGACTCGAGTAACATCGGTTTCAAGAATCTATGAGAAGATACATGGGAGCGGAGGTTCTGTGAAAATTCAGAATCCACACCTGTGCGTTAGGAGGTACCCAGGTGGCATGTAGGTGTTGGGACACATTTCATAAGTTGTCGACAGTGCAAGGCTGTAGTGGACGGAACAGGTCACAACTAATAATGGACAATTAGTCACAAGGAAAAACTAATAATGGACAATTGGAGTAATCATTACTAGCATGCCCATTTCGCACCTTGCTTTTCCTTCTAAAGACACGAGCAGGTTCGTGGGGTTATAGTAGGAGTGAGTATCTGCGCTAGGCTGCTACTTCCATGGGGCTGGAGAGCAATGGAAGGGCAAGGGGTGTCCTGGAAGGTATAGGGCTGGTCTATTTAAGGAACCTTTCGATGGCTAGCCGCTATAGGTTGCTCTACCAGCCTGATCGGCTGTGCTTATTTGGCTGTGGCTGCCGCTGTTATACTTCTTTCATCATAAGTAAAACAGTGCATCTTTTGCTCTTGGAATTAATCCAATAATATTACATCATGATTATAGAGAACGATATCAATAATCATGTTGCAGGCAGGTTCCGTGCGAAATATGTTAGTATCTGGGTTACCTACTACTCATCATTCGGTGCCCCGAATATTCTAAGGATCCTAAATGAACATACTTCTTGAATTGGTATATGGAACGATATGCATTTACCATCTCCAATATACATAAATACATACCGTCAGAAAAGCTTGTTTGGGTCAGCTTTTAGAAATGTGAATCTTTAATTACTAACCTTTTAGAATATTTGATTCCGGTAGGAAAATTACGGCCGTATGTTTAGCGCAAGGATGTTATCGTTACGTTACAATCTTGTCAGAGTAGATAAGACTCGGCTTGGTGGTTGCATTCTGTAGGCTTCCGCCTAGACACTTGTTGTCATGTTGTGGTACCAGCTGCTGCCTGGTGCGCTTGCAAGCTGCAAGTTTTGGAGCCTTTGGTTGCTACTGGCTGCTACTTGGTAGTAATTGGAAAAGACAAGGCTTGCTGCTGCTTTGGTGCTTCCGTGCCTAGACCAGCGCAGCGGCGGTGTGCAGCCGTGTGCACGCTAGGCTCAAGGCTGATGGGTACCATCTATAATTACTGCTCTCTTGGTGTGCCTGTAGCTATGGCAGCAGCAACAATGAAAGCACCTCCCCGCTCCCACGACCCATCCAAATGTACAGGTGTCATCATCCCCTACCCCTGTCTTGTGATGCAATGGTAGACGCACATTTATTTGTTTGGCTAAGCAGGCTGCATTTATTTGTTTGGCATCGTGAAACATGTTCTGTCTGGTCATATTTGTATAGCAGTGTCTGTCTCAGTCTCTCATGGATCAGATGAACTTGTCCCCTTACTACCTTCGTCCCATAGCAATTGTGCTTTTTTGACTCCCAAAATCAAATATTTCTAGTTCTAACTAGGCATAGACAAGGGGTAGTACTGATGTTTATAGTACCTAATAGTATGGAATTAAACAGATTAGCTTGCGATGCTCATAAATATAACATGTGTAGCGCCATTTCACAGGCGCTCATATATCACTCCACACAATATATACAGAGGTAGGAAGACAACGAAAGATTGTCCACGATCAGTTGTCGCTCTTATGATTTTGTGGGCCTAATTTCGTACAAGATACCTGCTCACGATCGTTAAAGCTGTGATGAGCATTACTCTCGCTATGGACTTGCTGCTATTACATCATGTTGGAACGTGCCATATGTGTAGTGTAAATTTTGCAAAGACTTGCTCCACGAGCCGCCGCCGCCACAACGCCCTGCTTGAGTTGTCGCTGGTACATCGCCGGCCACTCCGCATGAGCCGCCGCTGGCACACCCTACACGAGTCGTTGCCGCCGGTCCACAGCGCGGGAGCCGCCGCCGAGGCTCCCTGTGCGAAACGCTTCTTGTCCGCAGCGCCGGTCCGTCCCACGCTAGCTGCTGCCAGGGCGTCGCGTGCGAGCCGCCGCTGGGCAGCCCCACTCTAGATGGCCTCGCGTTCTCCGTTACTGCGAACCTAGTGGTGATCTCTGTTCCTAGTCAGAAAACAAAAGAGCCCTTCTGCTTTCCTGCTTTGAGACAGAACCCCACATTTTCGCCGTTTGTTTTTTTCACAGTTGCGGCCCAAGTTGTCTATTGTTTTCAGTCTTTCATACGGTTTGGTAATTACTTTTTGGTTATTATATTAGCATAAATAATATTATGATCCTGTGGATGAGAATGCACGTCATCTAATAGCGCCGAAGATGAAATCTTCAAGGCTGACGGTGAAGAGGAGGATGACATATTTTGTACTCCAAAATAACAGATAGCAACACACTGGTACAAAAAAATAAAATTCACAACTAATAATGACTCAATTAGTAATTACAGACAGTCTATCATATCATCTATCTATTTAGCTGTCTGTTTTCCGATTACAAGACTATGGGCTGAACTGCCCTAGGCTTCAATCTTCTCCATCAGTGTTGGTTTCGTTTAGCTGCGTTCACCCCACTAGCAGACACACCCTTAGGGCTTGTTCGTTTGGTCCCAAAACCAATGGGATTGGGAAGAGATTGAGGGAGATTAAATCCCCTATAAGTCAAAATCCTCCTCAACTCCCTCCAATCTCCTTCAATCCCTTTGGTTTTGGAAACAAACGAACAAGGCCTTACCAGGCTATTTGCCTTCCCCATAGCGGGCCATCTTCCTCTCTAGCTTCGATATTTTATCTTTCAACATAGCATTCTCTGCGAGTAACTTGCCTTGCTTACTTTGTAGTTGTGAACAGGTCTTTTCAAGGTCGTCCCTTTCTTCAACAACTTCCTTACATATTTTTGCGACGTCCATCACCCTCGCCTTCCATACATCCAGTTTCCTCCTACTAAAATCATTGATTTTAACAAGGCCAAATTTCTCTAGCATAGTGACAGCGTCACGAGCGGCCTTTCCAATGGCTCTTCTTGCAGAAATCGATGAGGTGGTTGTGAACTCTCGTGGACCACGGTATCCCATGGAGACACAGTTAAGAAGGTCCACTTCTATGATAGCACAGAACTTCGTGTCCTCCCTCTGCTTGCATGTTATTCTTGGTTCATTCAGTCCAAGCTGACGCACAATCCATGCGAGGCTCCTCAAGTAGTTGATGGTTAGCTTTGCCATGTAGCTCATCTGGGATGGTAACTAAGGAAGAAATTACAATATGTTAGGGAAAGTGGAGACGCAGCTGCAGAATATTTTGCTTAGCTTATACAAAAAGTGGGTATTAATAGGTGTTCCATCTAAATATCGTGCCAAGCACATATTATAGATCCTTCCCTACACTGAACCAGCGCGATGCCTAATTATTCTTAGGCTTAGTGAATGAGAAGTAGGAATTGATAAACATATTTCTTGTCAGCCATACCTCGCCCCTGTGGATTCCTTCTTGCACGTATAGGATGTCTATGATGGTATAGGCTTTGTGTCCCCTTTTATAGAGACTCCCAGAAACTATGGTTCGCACAAATGCAGATGAAAGCAAGGGGTCTAGGATAGCCCACTCCGTTTATTGTATGTCGTCTATTGGCCACCCCGTTTCACGTTTTGACCTCGCACCGATAGCCGAGTATGGGTGTTGATGTTGATAGATATAGGAACCAATTTTAAAATGGGTTCACGTGTACCTATTATTGCCACCCATATTAAAATTGGACTCAGACATGAATATCTACACTGTCCCTAAAATAAATACATCTTCGATTCCAAAGGGAACAGAATTATCACTTTCCAATAAAATAAATGATTTTAGATTTAACTAGATCTATACAAAATACTATTAACATTATATGATACCAAATATGGGTTATTACACTATGGGGTGTATTTTATATAGCAAATTTATTTGTAGAGGCAATTGTTAATATTACTTGTGTTTTCTTGATCAAATTTTGTAAAAAAAATTGCTTATTCTAAATCTAGAATTAAATACTCTCTTCATCCGTAAAAGCTTGCAATTCTAGGTCCAACGCTGTGTCCATAAAAACTTGCAATTTTAGACCTATAAAAGGCTAGCAGTGGTGGGACCTCTCATCTGCACCTGGGTGAATCTACCGCCAGCTCTCTGTCCAGCCAATCAGCCATAGGTGTTGTGGCATGTGCGCGTGATGGAAGACAAAAGTCTGTCAATCTAGTAGGGATACATTCCTGTTCACTAACTTCACCTCGGGAACGTATATTTGCAAGCATTTGCGGACAGATCATTTGGATTTTGCATCAGGACCTCTATCCTTATGTTCCATCATATGAGGTAGATTGATTTGACCCATAAGACAGTCAGCCAGTCACCCATCTTGCCAATTGAGACAAGACAAAACATGCTTCAGAGTCTATGAAAATTAAATGCTAGCCTGCATGCTTAGCCATAGCGCAAGGCCTCGTTTAGTTGAGGCCAGAATCGGCGCTCCATATATGCGCCTGTAAATACAGTGATGGAGAAAGTAGCAACGTTTGTAACTTTGAATAATTATCTAAACGTTGATAAGGTTAGGTTTCTATCGTTATCCTTATGTTCCATCATATTGTGTAATTATTTTTGATTTGACCCATTTAGCAGTCAGCCAGTCACCCATCTTGCCAATTGAGACAAGACAAAACATGCTTCAGAGTCTATGAAAATTAAATGCTAGCCTGCATGCTTAGCCAGGGCCCAAGTATGACAACCATCCTTTAAGCAAGGACAGCATTGGGGATGGCGACAATTTTCCTGCGTGATGCTTCTTCTACGGGCAAAAACAAATGCCTGTCTTGGTATCGCCCACGGTTTCGGTAGGTTCACTAGACTTTTATAAGAATAAAATAAAGTTCCAAATGTACACATCGTTGGAGGCGTGCGTGTTCATATCATTTTCTCCGTAGTTTAATCTTGCTAGAAATATTCTCTCCGTGCAAAAAAATATATAATCTCATTTTTTGAGAACCAAACAGTTTAAACTTTGATTGAATTTTATAGAACAACAGCAATGTTCATGATATACAGTAAGTACTATTGGATTAGCTATATTAGTTATATAATATATTTTGTATTAATTTTTTTGGTAGACGTAGATGTTGTTATTATTTATTATAAACTTAGACGGACGTAAACTAACTATTTGATTATTTGTTCGGCGGGGGTACTGTGGTTGCATTCTTGGAGCAAGACAGCAAGTGATTTTGACCACACTTTGCCAGTGCACGACAGTCAATTTATATGCCTACTACGGCCTCTGTTTAAGTGGTCACATGTCTCGCCTCGCTGGATTTACACTTTATAGTGACAAGTTCCATCCACAGTTACACTTCTGGTGTTATCACATCAATATTTATTTGGGTTCCCAGTCCTGGTCACCTAGCGATGCGTGTGTCTCTACTTATACCAACAGACCAATGCAAGACCACACATCCTAGATCAGCTACTCGCGGGCAGGCAAAGACCAACAGATAGGTAAATCAGCTTTCCAACATTTTCACATTCGTTCCCACCAGCAAAAGTGCACTGTTTGTGCCACGTGCCCACGTGCATAGGCCAAGCTAGACATAGGTTTCTCTGCCCAACATTTCTATTCATTTTTATACTTCGAATCTCCTTCGTTCAGTGCTACATCTATTTTTGCATATGAGCATGGGAACTGGTAGCTCTGAATAAACAAGTGGATACAAGTGAAGTGTGGTCATGTGTTGTTTCCTTTAGATGATAGCGAGTCGAATATATATGCGAGTTTTAATCGCGTACACCTTTTCTTAAGAAATATGCTCATCATAAAAATTCGTTGTTACATACGTCTGACAAATGGCAGAATGAGTAGCGGTAACATGGACAAGGGGAAGAGCACGAACGGGGAGCCAATGCCACAGGGCTCCCAGAGAGTACAGTCAAGTGATTCCGTAACCCAGGTACACTTTAACGTTATTAGGCACAGCCAACACCGTTTCGTATGCCCACCTTGGTAGTAGCTATTATTTCATGCATTGCACATGTTCTTGTTAGTGATTACCTAGTGTGTAAATGGCTAGGCGTAAATGCAGGTAGGTGGTAATTCTTTTCATGATCTCATAACCCATTGTATCTACTCATCTATATACATATTTTTTATTCTTTTTTAGGAACCTCTTGTAGTTGTTATCTCGCGCAAGGACATCCTGCACCAAATCATTACCAGCATAGGCGCAACTATTCGTACTGCAGGGGTGGTAGAGATGGAGAACTCTAAAAGGATGGCCTGGCTTAGCGTTGAAATCCCTTCTAAAGATGGTACAAGAGGCACGGTGCTTGAGAACTTCCGAGGTGTTCCTTGCAGAACCGGTTATGAGGCAGAAGAAAATGTTTCTGAATTAGCAATTTTCCACCTCATGTCACGTTTAAATATATGGGTCAAGGATATAAGTTATGATCCACTCTTAGAAACAAGTAGGCACTTACACTATTATATGTACTGGTATGTACTGGTCACAATACCTTCAGACCACATATTGAGAATTGAGTGCGGAGAAGGATGCCTTATTCAATGCCCATAAGGCTCTTTTGGAGCGTCTGAGCTCCATCTGTGCAAGATACAATAACATCCTTCCCCTAGTGTCCAGTGCTGCAGTGACAAGCGTACAAAGTCAATCAGTTACGTACACAGGAGCAGAAGCACCAGAGATACGATATGGAGGTCTTGCTCATGAGCTAATCAACATTTTGCAGGAGAACACCATTGGTGTTAGTCTGGCTAATGCTAAATGAGTGGTACGCGTGCTACCTAGCTATTTACTATCCAATTTTAGCTTCACGTTACATACCTCTCCTAATTTGGCAATCCATTTACATGTGTTTGTGTAATCTCTCGCAGGAATTCAATCAAATGATGATGCCACCATCCAGTTCAGTCCAGTGCGGATGAGGCCTTAGGCTACCCTAATAATCTCCTTCAATTATATTTGTCGCATCAATATCTATCACAGACCGCTTACCACCTAGCGAATCTACCTCGTACTAGCATGCATAATGCTCCCCCCCCCCAACAGGGGGACATTTTAGTCCATCTGGAATGTTGTGTTAGGCAAATGGCACTATATATTATAGTATCCAGAATTGTCCGTGCCCTAGAATGTAATTTTTATGTGTCTCAAGTGTGCACCTTCCCACCATCTAGGTTGTATAATAAATCATAGTATGTGCTTTGACCCAATATTGGCTCAGCTAATATGTTACTATGAATACCTGTATTTTGCATGTGAAATTATATGCGTGTATGAATGCACACACACCCACGTGTATGTATGTGTGTCTCTATATGCTCCCCATAAATATTGTGCTAATGGGTATGGTGCTATTTGATGAGTAATTTCATCTCCCGAACAGGTTATAGATTAGCGTCTTTAGTCAACTAGGTAAATCGCACCCATCCCAACTATCATTGGCAGTATGGACATAGTCCCTAATGTACCTGTCTGGCATCGTGTGCTTAACTACACAACCAACAAGTATAAATTAGCACATACATTATTGCTGCTTGGGATTTTTATATCCTTACACAATTCATCATAAAGAGGGTAGAACTTTAAGGTACATACAACCATACGATTCACTGTTGTTGCCCCATAGATTAGTACAAGGGTAGGTCAAATGTTTCCAGACAACATATAATTCTATACGTCCGAGTCCCATGGAGGTGATTCAGGCGCAGTCCACGCTTTGGCTACTAGAGGCCATCACCTAAATTACTTGATAATGAATTTCGAGGAGCAAGTGGCAAGCATATGCATCTTAGTTTGTGTGCACTGGTACTGACTCTGACAAACTCATTGCATCAAGTATGCAAAAAATCATTAATGGTGGCAAGAGAAGGGAGATTGACGTAGTGTTCCCATATTATGTCCTCTAAAATTTGGCTTGATCCATTGAGACGTGCACACATGGCTTCTATGGCATCTAGGGCACAAACAGGCCAACCCCAAATGCCAGCAATGTGGCAAATATTTTTAGTTTGTGATCTGGCAAGGGCTTGTGAATTTACCTTCATCTCATCTATGCAGGTAGAAAGCCCCCTATGTCAAGTAAAATATTCCTTCAATTCTCGCACGCCAATTAGCCTGGCCAACCCATTGTGGCTATCGATCTTGCCAATGGACATAGTATCATAATACTCTTTGATTTCCTCAACTAGGCCATCATCAACCATATCATCAATACGGTGATTCAAATATTCATTGAGAGCCAACTCATCAACATGGAGCCACAAGAGGCAGCTCTTAAACCTCAAATTTGGCCGATACCTTGCATTTGCGAAGGGATCACCAATGTAGGGATCATATTGTTCAGCGAGAAACCCATGGATTAGTGAGTTTGACCCACCTACCAAAACTGGCACATGGCCACGCCTTGCAATAGACGCTGAAGTTGTAGTTGCAATAGATCGAAACTAAGGTATGGATAAATCATCACTAATTGCTGAAACCATTCTGATAAGGTGATGAGGAATACCGTGTTGGTTACTTAGATTGACCTTGTTGGTTGCGATGTTGAGGCCAGCATAGATTTGCATCTTGTCGGTGTTTACCGCTTCGCCACCAATCGCCTTGCACACATCGATTGATAGCTTCGTCTTTCCTGTACCCATGGCGCCTAGAATGACCACTGGCGACAACATCTGGAGTCTATGGCAAGGGGAAGGAGTATGGGGGATGCAATCGGGGGAGGAGGGGAAAGTGTCACCGGTGGTACCAATCGTCGTTTGCACTTCCACATGGCAACCATACAGAGAAATACAATATCCTTAAGGATTTGATATGTGCTCCAACTAATTCATTTTATAGGTGATCACATCTAGGTACTAAAGTAGGCTGCAAAAACAAACTATATGGGTGCTCATTTTCCCTATGGTAGTCAACTATATTCAACTCATTCTTAGTTAGAGCATAAGTATTTGGTGCATTTTTTGAGTTTGTCTCTTCATGGGTGTCTTGTCTTGCATTGTTTCTCTATGAGGTAAATGTTACTAGGCCATTATTTCCTTCTTATGTGTAGACGTTGATCAGACCAGGCGTCGCCTATTGGCAATAATGGCACTGTCCATTACATCATTATCATTGTGTACTTCCACATGTGAAGTGTGTGTAGCGACATCCTAGCGCTTGTTTGGTTGACAAGCGAACAAATTTTCTTTCCAGTCCGGTGCTTGAATGTAAACCGTGCGCCCAACTTGTAATCTTTGGAAAATTCATATTGACCTCATTTGTGTCCCCTAGCCATATAGTTGCAAAATGCCTACAACTTGCCACACCATTATTGTTTCTGTCATCATCTTGTCTCTATGCATTTTACATAAAGGCACTAATGCCCATGAATAATGGAGAAAGCCCCTAAGGCATCTGGTGACTACTGACACTTTGTCACTCGCCACTGACCATGCCACTACACAACTCCACCCGCATGCGATGACACAGTCGCTAACATTAAAGAATATCATCGGGATGGCACATCATGCCCATGAGTAATGAACTATGTCCCTTAAGGACCCAACAGCTACTCCTATGTTGTCACATCACCACCGCCCATGCCACTAGATGACACTACCCGCGTGCGCTACCACAGTCTCTCGCATTAGAAAAGGTCCTTGGATTGCTCGACATGGCTCAGTTCATCTATAGGTTATGGCACCAAAAGACTCTTCCACCTTAGGAGATCTAGCACGCCATAACACAACAACCTTTCCGTCAAGCATCGTACCTCCAATTCCTCTCTTTTTCTATTTTTTTATACGAATCGGGCTCCCTTCCTCTTCTCGCTGCCCCTAGCAAGGTGAGGAAATCATGAACATATTTATAGAAATCTTACCCTCTCATGTATGTTAAAAAATGACTTTCCTCCTTTTCCTCGCAGATGATAGATGCAGGGTGTCGAGATGGCAGAGCATGCCCATTAGTAATGGAGTGTGTCCCTTAAGCACCCAACAACTACTCCCATGTTGTCACATCACCACCGCCCATGTCACTACACAACACTACCCGCGTGGGTTGTCACAGTCTTTTGCATTAAAGAAGGTCCTTGGATTGGTGGACACAGCTCCATCCTTTTATCTATAAGATGCGGCACCGAAGATCTTCTCCACATCATGAGATCTGACATGCCCTAACACAACAACCTTTCCATCAAGCATCATACCTGCAGTTCCTCCCTTTTTCTACTCTCTTATACAAATCGTGTCGCGTTGCTCTTCTCGGTGCCCTTAGCAAGGTAAGTAAGTCATGAACGTATTTACATAAATCTTACCCTCTCCTATATGTTGAAATTGACTTCATTTTCCTCACAGATGGCAGAAGAAGGGTGGACCACCAGCTATTGCCTGAACAAGGATGGCTTCCCCAAGCTCCCAGATGCCAAAGATGGTCAGGATAGGTATTTTGGATCACCCAGAATATGTAGGAAGGGAGTATGAGGAGTATGGCACTCAGAGGTGTGAGGTGATCATCCATATTGGGGCAAGTAGGGATTTCCCTGACATAAATCCTTGGGTGGTGTCCACTGTAGGGTTTTGTTTTGAGGACAGTTACCAAGCTGTCACTAGAAAATCTTTGAGGTACCTATGCCAGATTTATGAGAAGCCAATATGTCATACACCAATGAGATTCTTCCCCCCTTTTGTAAAGAACAACCCTATGTGGGTAGCCCGAATGAAGACCCTCGAAGGCCCTGAGCTCCGTGAAGGTGATCCAACTACAGTTTTCATGACTGACTACTTGCTTTCCTTGGATAAGCAGTATGATAGGCAGGCTAAGTATTTGAGGAGGTGCATTCATAGGGCAGAGGAGGCAGAGAAGTAGATTAGAGAGCTCCAGGTGCAGCTTGCAAATGCTAAGGTGCAGGCCACTGAGGCGGAGAGCCATGAGGCAGCGGCAGTTGAAGCCTTCAAACAAGCTAAAGACCGGCACACTCAGCAACTGAAGGATATCTATCTTGTCACTAGGGCTAGGAGAAGGATTGTCTCCATGGAAGATAGAGAGTGCCCAATACTAGATGGAATCCCAATTGCAACCATGGAAGGGAAAATAGTGGACACACCTCCTGCACCTCCTCCAACCGAGGCCTCCCTTGAGATAGGGTAACCTGATGGCGAAGAGATTCTCCCACTCGCTCAGCCACCGCCAGGAGATGGCACCTCTCCTCATGCCATCCTCTCAGAGGATTTCTCAAGCTCCAAAGCATGATCTAAGTGGCCACATGGCCCCCTCAGGGAATGAAGTTAATATGGTCCAAATCTAGACCCTTAAAAGAGGTTTTAGCGATGTGCCCTTACGCCTAAGGGGAGTGAATCCTAATTCACTTTTTTTGTAAACCCTCACGTGAGGAGATGTACCCTTATTATACTGTAGTGTTTGCTCTTTCCACCTACAATGTAATCCCCACCCAGTGTTGTGCTTTGAATTAGTAGTTCTAGCTAGGTTCGCTTACGTCTAAGGGTAGTGAACCCTAATTCACTTCTTTGTAAACCCTCATGTGGGGTGATGTACTTGTATTGCAGTGCTTGATTTTTCCACATATGGTGTAATGTAATCCTACCATGTGCTGTCCTTTCAATCTAATCACTCCAGCAAATGTTTCTTTATATGAGAAAGCCATTTATTTTACAAATATTAGCTTTCTTTGATGTATTTTTCCAAGATTCAATGTATCAAGCAGACCCTTCCATATAACCCATAATGGAAAAGACATCTTAGCCTTTACTAAATTTTCTAAGATTTGATATACCAAATGACCACCCAAGCAATGAAGCGTGAGCATCGATGGTCTGCGAATAAAAGTTGCTTGTAGGAATGGAGCCACGACGATATAAGACCGATGTGATAGAACTCCATTGTCACTTATAAGCAGCCAATGGCCCAAGACATGTAAGTATGAATTATGTACTGTATGGTTTTTAATATCAGTCTTGTTAAACTATGCGTATCAGCTGTCGTCTCTATTAGGAATAAATTCCTTACCCTGTGCTATTCCCTCTCATCCCAGTATACATAGAGTGGGCTATTAGTCCTCAGATAAATTTTGAAGACAAGATTCAGCTACACTCTACATCGTGCAACTCGGAAAGCACATAGCAGACCGTCTGCAAAAGCCACGGACATCGCACACATAGCCCTGCGCACTCGCGCTCATTTCTCGAATGTTGGTGCTGTCCTCTCAGCGTCACGACGTTGTCCCCTCCTACACCGCCGCCCACTACACGCCGCACCACCGCGCAACATAATTTCCCCACGACGCCACTCATGCTGTCACCTTCACCGCCCCTGATGCCGCTGCTGCCGTTCTACACGACCTCGATTCCCTCAGCCCCAATGCCGCTCGATGTCACCAATGATGGTGAGCACCCACCCCCTTAACCCCGCCATCCATCATCTATAAAAGCGCCCCCAGCTACCTCATTAATCACCTCAAGGCACTCCCACCATCAAAACTAATCACCCAAATTCAAGTGCCAACCCATTCCAACAATTCAAGAAAGAGCCAGAAATGAGTGCTACCATCTGAAGACTTTCGAAGCAAATATCAAGAAGGAGTATATCGTTGGAAGCAAGAAGTTGAAGCCCACAAAATGTGCCTAGATGAAGAAGAGCTCGCTATCACCATCTTTGCCTTTCTAATCCCTCCGTTAGTGGGATCAATAGTCTTGTATATCCTTGTAATGCGCCCATTACCCTACGGAGAGCGCTAAGATATCAGCTGAAACAAGAAGGGTGGAATAAAAACCCCCAAGAAATTTCATTTGGCATCAGAGATATTTTTGAAATTTTCCCTTCCAAGTCGCCACTTTCCCTAGGATTTGCATGAACTCCCAATCCAACGAAGACCACCGACCGCATCGGCAAAGCACATCACCCGCAGCGAAGCGCGGGCAGCAGTGGCTAGTGTATTATAGATTACAGTAGCGAAAATGAAACCACCAGTTTCCAAATTAGAGAAAAGAAGCTTTGGATATGGTTTCATTTGCTAAAAAAGCAAAGTGGGATAGCCAAATTAATCACGGAAGTTTGGTGGGAGGGATGCCTAATTTGGCCCCTGATGTTGCAGTTTGACCAACCCAGTCCTTGAACTATCTATCATCTTTGATGAAAGAAAAAGAGAATAGTCCATATGCTGGCAGCTGGCGTTGACTCTATTCTTGCTCCTGTGGAGTCAATTTAGAGCCTGGAAAATTTGAAGAATAGTCCTTGAGCTTACATATTCTATATTGAATGGGCATTTGAAGAAAATTCGACCAAAGTTCAAATCTGTCTTGGCCACAAGCTCAATCACCCTTGCACTTTTGCACCATGGGCACTTGACTAGAGGGAACCCTATATCCTTCCCTAGTGGTTGTCGGACCAGCGGCACCTCCATTGCAAAGGGTTCACCCCTAGAAGCACCTAATGTGCTATGAAAGTACAAATCAAATACAAACCCTAAGCAAGATCCACAGGCAAACCCACGTGGGAAATGAGTTTGTGAGATGAGGGCGCATTGGCGTACCTTGCATCTGGCGTGGGACACAAGTTCAGCGATGGAGGAAGAGGTCGATGACGGCGACTGGCAGCAGGGGGCACAGTACAACGATGTGAAGGAGGCCTCCACGCTCCACCGAATGGATTCAGCATGAGAGAGAGACAAGGACCATGCCAGTTAGTGTTGCTGAGGGTAGGGGTAGCTTCATCTTTTTGCAAGCCACCTTCATGCTGGCATCGTGACCTAGCACACCACACACGCAAAAAGCCTATTTTATCATCACTCCTACAAGCATCACTTTGACATTCATCATCATCACTCACATCATATTTTACCTTGGTAGGCTTTGCCATGAGGCATGTCGATGGAGTGTCAAAGATGGAGGGCTTGTTGTTGATGGCGATGCTTGCTAGTGCTTTCTTGATAGATTTCTTGCCATCATCACTAGAGTCATCACTATCCAAAGAGCCATCACTATCCCAAGTGACCACATAGCCTCCACCCTTCTTTTTCTTTTTGTCGACAGAATATCGTCGGCAGTCCTCTGAGGGGTATCCCACAAAGGTAGATTGATTGGCAGAGATGTGTGTAATCAAGAAAAAGAATGCAACAGAGACACACGAGTTAGATAGGTTCAGGCCGTCAGTATGACGTAATACCCTACTCCTATGGTCTGTTGGACTGTATTGGCTATCGTATGATATTGCGTGAGTTTGGAGAGGGTCCTTCCCCGCCTTATATAGTTTGGGGGGTAGGGTTACAAGTCGGTTAGATCTAGGAGATAACCAGAAAGTAATAACATATTACAGGAAGCATGGGATCATACGTATCCTAATAGATCTCGTAGTATCTTTAGAATATCTTTCCGGTGTCATGCGAAAGGCGCCGAGCAGCATCGTGCCCCACAAGGCTTCATCTTGTGGGCTGGGCCGCCCCTGGGGGCGTATGTAACCCCTTGGGTGTTTTAAATACTAAAACCTGCCATGTCATCATATGCATTACAAAGCATTTGGCCTTGGTGAAAACTTTGATATGCATTCACTAAAACAAGTTTACATTTATGTTGTAAGTGTTGCCTTGTATGGTTTGGATTAAGTTCAAACTTTTGTTTGGATTTGGATTTCCGAAAACCCTGATTTCCACCAATTAGTTTTACCCGAAAAACCAATTTCAAAATTGAAGTACATTTTGGGGTTGAGCCTTAAAGCAAAAATGTAGAGCTTGTCGAGTTGTACAAAGTTGGTTTTTGGAGTTTTAAAAGTTGTTTAGAAAATTTTGAAGTAATTTGAAAAGGCGTAATTCTTTAAATGTCCCATTTTTTAATTCAAATTTGTATTTCAAAATATAGACCGAATTAGGGGGTGGTTATAAAAGCAAAGTTGTAGAACTTTAGATTTTGAGCAACTTTTATTTTTGGAGATTTTTGAGTTGTTACATAAATTTGGGAGTAAATTGAGTTTCAAATCGGATGGCAATTCTGTAAATATGGTGAACAGTGCTCGCCGCTTAAGCTACACCGCCGACGACCTTCTTCTGGCTTCCAGGCGCGCTCGTGGCCGCGTTCGGCTCCGCGCTAGCGTGGGCAAGGTCGCGGCGTGGCTTCTGCTTGCTTCCTGGCCGCCCTTTAAAGCTTGTGTCGTTGCCATTCTTCTCATTTCTTCTTCTCTGCTTTTCCCGTCGCCACCGCTCAACTCCGGCGAGCCCGTGTTGTCGCCGTAGTGCCTCCATCGTCTCGGCAAAGCTAGTCCCAGCTTCACCTAATCCTTGCGCACCTAGCCAACCAGCCCTGGTCGTTTGCCGTTGCCGGGAAACACCGCTCGACGCTTTTCTTCCTCGTGGACGGCAGCATCACCGTCGCAAGCGCGTCACCGTGGCCAGCGCTCTCCGATGAGCCTTTGCTCTTGCTCAGCATAGCTCCAGCTTCGCCTTGATACCATGGTGCTTAATACCTTGTTGCTTGGTCATTTTGTCCATCACAGTTGCCGGAGCACCACCGTCGTCGTAGCTTGCTCCGCCGTCGCCGCTGTGAGCGTCGACCCACGTACAGTTGCTTCTCTGGTCTTGCTCTTTGCTAAATCGTGTTTGGGGTGAGCTGCTGAACCTTCCCATGCCTTTTGTTTAAGCTCTACCAGCCTTGTTTCGCCACGTAAGCGCCGCCGAGCCGCCGTGTCCGCCATGGCCGGTGTCAAGCTCGAACCTTGCCGTAATTAGTCAAGCTTGTGCCCCAAATCGATCCGCCTTGTCTTTGTGATCATGTTGGTACTCTCGCCGTCGCCGTTGGTCTCACCGGCGGTGAGAAATCGTCTGTCAGCACCGTCATCGCCGTAGTCAAAGCGGGAGGAAGGGGATGATGGGTGGGGTCACCTTGTCAGTGACCGTGGGTTTCAAAATGAATTTTTCCTTTTTCAGAAATGGATGAATAGTATGAGTTTTTGTTATTTTTGTGTAGAATTATTTAGAGCTCCAAAAATTATGAAAATTTTTGTGTGAGTTCTCTGTGATGTATATTATTTAGGAAAAATATGAAATGTTGATTTTCAGTACTTTTTGAATGTGATAAAAACTGCTCAATTAATTAATAAATGAGTTTCCATGATTTTTCTAGGATTATTTCTTTATCCAAAAATTATGAAACTTGTTTTGACACTTAGTTATCATGAGATGAACATTTACAAAACTTTTGAGGTCAATTGGAACAAGTTGATTTATTTCATAATTTGTAATTAAATAATTAATTCGTAAAAGCAAATAGTAACCTTTAATGATTTAGGTTTTGATTGAATTTTGGATTGAGTGATGACCTTGGGTCATTAGTTGATAATGATCTTTGGCATTGGCATTAAGTGTTATGAAAAAGGTTTAGTTAGTTGACTTGTAACTGTACCGCGAAGGAAAGTTGTATTCAAGTTGTTAATTTTGCATCCATCATCAAGCATCATGTTTTATATCTCGCATCATGTTAATCATGGCATTGTTACTACGTGTAGTGAACGAAGGTGAGCATGTGGTAGTTAATCAAGTGGTTGAGGAAGTTAATCCGCCTGTTGAGGTCGGGTTTGATAATTGTGGAACGACTCCGGATCCTAACTTTTCCGTCAACGAAGGCAAGCCCCGGATGCATTTAAACCTACCTTGTGTTTTACAAATTGATTTCGCTTTTGCTTTTCTTTACTGCATTAAGTGATTAGGAGTTGAGTGTAAACCTAATTGGTGCATTACCAACCTTGTTTTTCCATATCTACCCTGTTACCAGTTTTAATTCGTATATGCCTAGTTGTGCTTAGCTATGCTTAGAACGATGAAAGTCGGGTGATTACCTGTCATCTGCAAGTTTTAAATGGAACTTTGGTTACTTATGTTATCATGTGATATGGGAATGTGGAGTAATAAATCTAGACCGGGTGGACTCGGTGTGTGAGAGCCACAAGACATGGAGGTCTTGTGAGCGGGTTCTTTCCGCCTGTGTTGATTAAGGTCCGTCCGTTGTTGAATTGCATGAGGTGAGACTTTGTAGTACTAACCGCATACTCTGGTAAGCCTTAACTTGGCTATTCTATCATGAGAATGGCTACTCGCGCACTGGGAGTTGAGAGATGGCGGAAATAGCGTGTACCCACGTGGCAATGGGCAGGATTGGTAGAGTACTGTATTCTCGGGTGGCGTGGACCCGTTCTTGTTTTAGAGGATCCGAGGGTAGGTTGAAATATGTAAGTCAGGGACCTACATATGTCGTGTGGTCTGGAATCCCCAGCTGGGTTTTAATCGGTTCGAATCGTCGTTGCTCCTCGGTTATGGAGACTCAACTCACTGTTCATCATCATAGTTTAATAACTGGAACTTGAGGATGGTTTGAGAAGGTGTTGGATATGAAGTTTCATGATCTCAATGCGGATCATGTCAGCTTTGTATATGATCTTTATGAAGTTTTAAATGTTGATATAAAGAATTTTGTTAAAGAGCTTTTACGCAAAAGAACTTTGATTATTGCGAAAGCCATACCTTGAATCCCTGAGCCTGCATTCCTGAGTTCTATCAGTTTCTATTTCGATTAAGTCTTGTTGAGTACTTTTGTACTCAGGGTTCGTTGACCCTTGTTGCAGGTGAGGCTCATGAGCAGGTCTGCTTTGGACCGTGCTGTATGACTGTTGTTCGATCCGATGACGATAAGTAAATGCGTGGCCCTTGGGCAGGGCAATCCAATTGTGTGTTTGTATTATGTTATAATGCAACTCCACTACTATGTTTTTTAATTATTATCGAACTTAGTTGTAAGGTTTGAAACTACTGTTTTGTAAACTATGTTATTGTAAGACTTCCGCTGATTTACTCTGGTGTAGATATTTGAATAAATGTTGTAATACTACAATGACTCTATAATGTGATCCTGCTCGAAATCATGGATGATTCGGGGTTCCTCGAGGACACCCGATAGTCTTCTTAAGTTACTAGGAACATATGCATAATTGTCGGAGGTAGTCGAACAGTGACAGGTGCATGTGGGCCCTATAATTTAGGAGGTTCTGCTACAGAATGGTATCAGAGCGATCATTACAAAGTTTTTGTTGTATTGTTTTACAAAAAACTTCAAAATGATTTGGGATGACTAAACTTAACTTGTTAATTTGGTCCAAATTGCTTCTGACTTATCTTATTTCTTTCTCACCATTCCTTATTTGATTAAAAAGGCTTTCTGTGGTGGAGTAGTAATATTATTATGCCCTATATAAAAACAACTGTTGTATATGTACTTTATGAGCTTTGATGTTTTTGTTCGTAAGAACGATTCATGCATCATGATTTATTCCCTTGTTACTTCCTTCACCTGTGAGTCTGGGTTGGGTTGTGAGTCTGGGTTGAGTTGTGTAGTCCACCCTTGCTGCTCTTGTGACTATTGTCAGATTGTCTTATTTGGATTAATTTTGCTTCCTATAGTTTAGCCCATACCAAGATGACACCCCGTAAGTCCGTTGGACCCAAAGGAGTTCCTCGCCACCAGCTTACCCCTAGGAATGACGATGCTAGCAGTAGCAGTTCTAGGCCTGATCCTCAGGCAGAGATACAGAGGATTTTTACAAAGTTAGCACAAGCTACTAGGGATAGGGCCTTGGATGCCATCCAGGTAGGAGAATTATAGGATCAATTGAGGCATCTCACCACCGCTCATAGGAACTGCGAACGTATGTTAGTTCGTATGGTGGACGGAAGAAATGAAGCCTGGCATAGAGAAAATGTAGCTAGAGCTAGAACTCATGAGCTAGAATTCTATGTAGGAGATTTAGAAGAACATAATACTTATCTGTATGAAGAAGTTCATAGGCTAAGCAACCTCTTGGATCCAAATCATGAACCTCAAGCTGATGCAATGGACCCAGGTGTTATCCTTGCCGATGATAGTGAATCGGAAGAGGAAGAAGAAGAAGATCCGGAAGAATTAGTGATGATCGATGAAAGTGATAATGAGGGCGGAAATATTTCCGGAATGGATACCGAGCCCAAAGTTTGAAGTGATCGAGGAAAGGAGTAGAGTTGTATAATAGTTAGTTCTAGTTAAAGTTAAGTAGTCTTGTTTAGATGTGGTCTTGTGTATAAATTAGTAAACCCTATGTAATGTGTTTTGGAGTAAGCTCTTGTTGCAATTCAATAAAGACTTATGAGTAAAGTTTGGTTTGTTATGAACAGATGCGTCATACGCGGGGTTCACATATTCCTGGTACTTCACAAGATGAGGACGACATTCCTGATCCGCCACCAGTTCCACCGAATCTAGCTGATGCTATCGCCGCCCTTGTCAATGTGACTGTTGAAAATGCTCGATTGCTTCGAGAGATTGCTCAGAGTAATCAGAATATGGTGCAAGGAAACCGTGGTCGCAATCATAATAGGCAAGAGGCTACGTATGTAGATTTTATAGATACAAGACCACCGGTGTTCACCAAGGCAGATGAACCACTGGAGGCTGATGATTGGCTTCGGACTATGGAGCAGAAATTTGATCTTATTCCCTGCATGGAGATTTAGAAACCTGTGTTTGTCGCCCAGCAACTTAGAGGAGCAACAGGTGCTTGGTGGGCAAACTTAGTGGCTATGCAACCAGTTGCCATTCCAATAACTTGGGCTGAGTTCCATACTGCCTTCCGAGCCCATTATATTCTAGAAGGAGTGATGGCCATGAAGCTGGATGAGTTCCTTGCTTTGAAGCAAGGGGATCAAACGGTTATGCAGTATGTGGGAAGATTCAATCACCTGTCACAGTATGCATCTAAACATGTCAATACTGATGCCAAGAAGAAGAGGTGGTTTATGAGAGGTCTGAATACCAAGCTATAGACAATGATGACTACTTGTACCAATGTCACTTACCATGAGGCAGTGAATATTGCAATTGCTTCAGAGGAAAAGTATCAGCAACATAAGGAGATCAAAAAGAAAAAGAGTGTGCCGTCTGGATCTTTTGGTGGAAATCAAAAGAGGCAGAGGGTGATTTATCATCCAGTAAACCATTATCGTCCTCCTTATCGTCCGTCGCAGTTTCAAGCTGGGCAACAATGAAATGTCCGTCCTGCTACAACTTATCAGAATCCACAACTATGGGGGTATTAACCCCTATACCCTTACGGCTAGGCTTGGGCCGGCCCGGACCAGGGGGTCTGGCCCACTAGAACACTATGCGCGGCCTGGCCAATCTGTTCGGAGTCCCGCAAAGGAATCAAGGCAGATTTGGAGATCAAGCAAGATCCTAGTTGGTTAGAATAAGAATCCTTATCCGGACACCTATGGCAATTGTAACTGGTTACGATTAGTTTTCAGATCTGTAACCCTGCCCCCCAGACTATATAAGGCGGGTAGAGGACCCCTCTCAAAAACATCTCTCATTGACATACAACAATACAATCAGACGCAGGACATAAGTATTACACCTTCACGGCGGTCGAACCTGGATAAAACCTCGTGTCTGTCTTGCGTCACCATCTTGTTTCTAGCTTGCGCATCTGTCTGCCGATAATCTACTACCTTGGGCATACCCCTAGGTAGACTGCCAACCATATTTCATCGACAGTGGTGCACTAGGTAGGGGGTGTGCGTACTGCTCTCCAGACGAACAAGATAGTCATCATCCCCGGTTCCATGGCTACGCCGAACGGCCTCATGTTCACCATCGGCCAGATCACCTGGACCACTGGCTCTGATGATTTCATTGCCATGACTACGGAGGAGGCGCGGATTCAATCTGCATTGACCATTGCTTCATCTGCATTGGCTACGGCTCTGACCATAGTGGATCTGGCTCCGGCCACGCCAGCATCGTCTTCAGCCACACCGATAACCCATCGTCTGCTTCCTCGCTACAAAGGGAGGCAGATCGACAACACCGACCTGCTCGACTCCATCGATCGGGTCGGCACCAAACTTGCCAAAACCCTAGCTCTGGTAAGTTCGATTCAAAGTCAACCTAATGAGCAGGTAACCACTACCCACAATAGATCTACCCGACTAGCTCGGGCCAGTCGTCCTGCATGACTCGGTATGGATCTCGTGGTCACATCTACTCCTAAAGGGCGCTCCGTTCGTCGTTGGCCAGCCCCCGCGATGGGTCTCCGGCTCTCCGAGTACGAAGCCTCAATGGAGAACTACTAGGCTCAGCCCTACGGCCTGCGCAACTTCGTCAACATGGTCCAGATTGAGGAGTATCAAGAAGGATCGGTCCACACAGTTCAAGAGGGTGGCTCAAGCTCCCCGTCCGGCATCTCATCTAATGCCTCCATCCACACCGAGCTCCAGCATCATGATAAGGAAGGCATTGAATATGATCTGGATATCCCAGACCACGCCCCGGGGTTCCCACGATTCCCATCCTTCCCACCAAGGCGAGGAGACTTGATCAATGTTGTCAGTAATGATGAACCACCGGCAGTTGGCGAAACAGAACAAGAAAGGCTGGCACGCGAAGCACGCAATATTGATCGGTTTAATCGCCGACAAGTCGAAGCCGAGGCAGAAGAGGAGGCACGACGCATACGGGTCTAGCCACGCGACCTTAATAATGCCTTTAATAGGGTGGGGGACAAGTAGGTCTTCAGGACTCCAAGCGCCAACGTAGCTGTTGCTATGGCGACAATGCAACGACTACCCAATACCTCGGAAATCCAGGCAGTTTGTGATGATATACAAGCTTACCTGATGGCTGCTATGGCCCCCGTAGAGATTGTGAATCAAGCCTGGGCTCCATCCGTCTCAGTCAAATCAAGCCACAGCCGCCAGTACTCAAGTCGCTCACAGCCACCCAACCAACGTGGCTCGCGCAACAACGACCCATCAGACAACCATCAAGGCGGAAACGGTGGTCATGATGGTGGTCGAGACGACAACCGCCGCAACTACCGGGATGATAACCGCCGAGACAACCGTGACAATCGCCGTGATAACCACGGTCGCAGGGTTAACCAGGGTGGCAATCGGGGTCGCCGTGATGGCAATAACGATCTCCGCCATTCCCTCGGAGAACGCAATCTGCGCGATCGCATTAACCAAAGGGCCAACGATCGTGCATCCCATGAAAGCTATCTCCGTATGGAATATGATACAACCCACGGTCCTCTAGGTTTGAAGCAGTTTACTCCACACCTTCGCCAAGTCATATGGCCCAAGAACTTCAAGCTCGAAAAACTTCAGAAGTACGACGGCAAGGAGAACCCCGAATTATGGGTCATGCTCTACGAAACTACGTGCAGATCAGCCATGGCTGACGAGCACATCATGTCTAATTACTTCCCAGTCACTGTCGGCCATGCAGGCCACCAATGGCTATTCAGCTTGCCGACGAACTACTTTGATTCTTGGCAAGAGCTCAAGCAAGCATTCATTGACAACTTCATTGCTACTTGCGAGCAACCCGACAACAAATATGATCTGCAGCAGATTCGAGATCGCAAAGATGAGCCACTGTGCGAGTACGTCCGATGCTTCTCAGAGATGCACATCAAGGTCCCGTCAATCTCCGACAACGAGGCAATCGAGGCTTTCATCACTGGTCTCCACTTGCACGATTCCCTAAGGGACAAGCTCCTCCGCAAGAGACCTAAATCAGTCATAGCGCTCCTAGCCACTGCTAAAAAATATGCGGATGTCGATGATGCTAAAAAGATAATCGTCGAAGAAGCAGCAAGGGTTCCACGCTCCAACCACCCCCCACACCGCGACGACTACCGCGGCAACCGTGGCTAGAACGACAATATTGATCGCCGCAACTAGCGCAACGATTCCCACGACCACTGCGACCAGCGTAATCAGCGGCGTAATCGCCGTGACGATTACAGGGGCAAGCGTGCTCGGGAAGACGACGACGAAGTCAACATCGTTAAAAAAGGTGGCGGACGTTGCAATTATGAAGAAGACTACGCCAAAGCATTGAAAGGACCCTACCAGCTCCATCCCAAGTGAAACCATACCATGGAGGATTGTCGTGATCTCAAATCCATCTATACGCGCCAACAGGCTCCGGATAAATCCGACAAGCCTAACGACGCAGGGAGCAGTGTGACGAGGACAACGATGATGAAGATGCAGATCCCCGTCACAAGTACATCAAGCCAACTGACCATGTCCATACCATCATTGGGGGCAGAGTGTCCATCGAGACCAAATAAGAGCGCAAGCTGCTCGCTCGCGCCTGCCTAAACGTGGCCAATGCCAACAACCTCATCGCCGATCCGCGGCTCCCTCCTTGGTCTCACCGCGAGATCTCCTTTAGAAGAAAGGACCAATGGGCTGCAATACCTGAGCCAGGGCATTTTCCTCTGGTTCTCGATCCTTGTATAAACAAGGTTTAGTTCGATAGAGTGTTGATTGACGGCGGTAGTTCCATCAATATACTGTTCAAGAACAGTTTGTCGGCCCTGAAGATAACCCAGGCTGATCTCAAGCCATACGAGGCACAGTTCTGGGGTGTTCTCCCCGGACAGAGCTCCACACCTCTCGGGCAGATCACGCTACCTGTGCAATTTGATACTCCAGACCACTTCCTCACCGACTACGTCAACTTCGTGGTCGTTGACTTCAAAGGCACCTACCATGCTATCCTTGGTCGACCAGCACTCACCAAGTTCATGGCCATACCTCACTACAGGTATTTGCTGCTCAAGATGCCTACTGAGAAGGGGGTTCTAACTCTCAAGGGCAACGTATATGCAGCTTACACCTGCAAGGAGGACAACTTCAAAATAGCAGAGGCTCATGACCTCTCTATTCGCATGGCCAAAACCACGCTTGACACCAAGAAGACCCCAGTCGATCACCTGGAGATTCTAGAGCTCGAGGCCCCACGCAAGAACATCAAGTCCAAAGAGCACAAAGCGATCCAGCTGGTTGATGGTGATCCCAGCAAAACGGCCCTTATCGGGGCCAACCTGGATCCTAAATAGGAAGATGCGCTCGGCAGGTTCTTGAGAAGCAACGTGAGTGTGTTCGCATGGAAACCCGCTGACATGCCTGGTGTACCTCGGAACTTGATCAAGCACTCCTTAAATGTCGATGGCAAGGCCAAACCCATCAAACAGAAGCTACAATGGTTCACTCGCGACAAAAAGGAGGCTATCAGGGTAGAAGTTACATGGCTTTTAGCAGCCAGATTTATCAAAGAAGTATATCATCCGGAGTGGTTAGCCAACCCGGTTCTTGTACACAAAAAGAATAATGAATGGAGAATGTGCGTTGATTATACTGATCTCAACAAACACTGCCCTAAAGACCCCTTCGGCTTACCTCGCATAGACGAGGTCATAGATTCAACCGCCGGTTGTGAGCTGCTTTCCTTTCTCGATTGCTACTCTGGTTATCACCAGATCGCTCTCAAAAAGGACGACCAGATCAAGACATCCTTCATCACGCCCTTCGGCGCCTATTGCTACACAACCATGTCGTTTGGGCTCAAGAATGCTGGGGCTACCTACCAACGCGCCATACAGGCCTGCCTCAAAGATGAGAGAAAAGACGACCTTGTCGAGGCTTATGTTGACAATGTAGTCGTTAAAACCAAGGAAGCATACACCCTTGTTGACAACCTAGAGCGTACCTTCGTAGCCCTTAACACATTCCAATGGAAATTAAACCCAAAGAAGTGCATCTTTGGTGTCCCATCTGGCATACTGCTCGGCAACGTCGTCAGTCGTGACGGCATACGCCCTAACCTAGAGATGGTAAAAGCTGTCTTGGATATGAAGCCGCCCAAAAAGGTGAAGGATGTTCAGAAGCTTACCAGATGCATGGCTGCCCTCAGTCGTTTTATATCAAGATTAGGCGAAAAAGGACTACCATTTTTCAAGTTACTCAAAGCATCCGAGAAGTTTGAGTGGTCGGAGGAAGCAGATGCTGCCTTTACACTGCTGAAACAATTCCTTACATCACCTCTGGTCCTCATTGCTCCCAGAGAAGACGAAACCCTCCGGCTTTACATTGCGGCAACTAATCGAGTGGTCTCCACTGCAATGGTGGTCGAGCGCGACGAGCCCGGCCACGTATACAAGATACAACGACCAATCTATTTCATCAGTGAGGTACTCAATGAATCCAAGACCAGGTACCCATAGATTTAGAAGCTGATCTATGCCATACTGATTACATCCCGAAAGTTGAAACATTACTTCGATGGATATCGTGTGGTGGTCATGACCGAGTACCCTCTGGGAGACATCATTCGCAACAAGGATGCGAACGGGTGCATCGTCAAATGGGCAATGGAGTTATGCCCTTTCTCCTTGGAATTTGCAAGCCGTACTACAATCAAGTCTCAGGCACTTGTCAATTTCATCGTCGAGTGGACAGACTTAAGCACACATGCCTCTCAGGGGCCCACCGAGTATTGGAAGATTTACTTCGATGGCTCTCTCAACATCGACGGCGCAGGAGCAGGAGTCCTTTTCGTATCGCCATCCAAGGAGCAACTCCGATACATCCTCATGATTTATTTCCTGGCGTCTAATAACACCGCCGAGTACAAAGCATGCCTACATGGTCTGCGCATTGCAGTCAAGCTCGGTGTCAAACGTCTCTATGTCTATGGACACTCGGCTCTGGTCATCAACCAACTCAACAAGGACTGGGATACGACCAGCAAAAAGATGGACGCATACTGCAAATCGATCAAAAAGCTGGAAGGCAAGTTCTACGGCATCGAGTACACACATGTGGTCCGGGACAAAAATCAAGCAGCAGATGCGTTGTCGAAGTTAGGATCATCCCGAGCCAAAGTCCCACATGGTGTATTTGTTCAAGATCTGCTCATGCCCTCCATCAAAGAAGAAGATCTCGCGGTCGACAAGCTTCTAGACCAGCTATTGGTGGCTACGGTTCCAGCGTCAAGCACCACCAAACCACCTCCGACCACTAAGGAGCCTGACTGGAGAGTACCTTTCATCAAGTACCTGACAGATGGTAGCGGTTACACCGATCGGACAGAAAATGAACGCCTGATGCGTCGCAGTAAGCAGTATCTACTCGTCGATGGCAAATTGTGGTGTAAGAACACGAAGGAGGAAATCTTGATGAAGTGTATAACCCAGGAGGATGGTGAACGTCTCCTAGACAAAATCCACTCCCGCTCCTGTGGCAACCACGCGGCCTCGAGAACGCTGGTTGGCAAGGCTTTCCGAGCAGGGTTTTACTAGCCGTTAGCTGTAGCCGATGCAGACAAGCTAGTCTGCTATTGTGAAGGTTGTCAGTTCTTCGCCAAGAGAACCCACATACCAGTACATGAGATTCAGACTATACCAGCCTCTTGGCCCTTCACATGCTGGGGACTGGATATGATCGGCCCTTTCAATCGACAAATTCTCCAAGTGGATAGAGTACATGCCCCTGGTCACGACATCTTCAGAAAAAGGCTGTCGCGTTCCTCGACCATGCCATCCACCGCTTTGGCATACCCAACAGCATCATCACCGATCTAGGTACTCAGTTCACCGGGAACATTTTTTGAGACTTCTGCGATGAAAGGAGCATAGTAGTAAAATACGTCTCGGTGGCACACCCTAGAGCTAATGGATAGGTCGAGCAGGCAAACGGTATGATCCTGGATGCACTTAAGAAGAGGATGTACAGAGAGAATGACAAAGCTCCTAGAAGATGGCTCAAAGAGTTACCGGCCGTGGTGTGGGGTCTCAGAACCCAGCCCAGTCGCAATACCGGCGTATCACCATACTTTATGGTTTATGGCGCTGAGGTAGTACTTCCAGCAGATATAGCCTTCAGATCAGCACGGGTAGAGAACTTCGATGAAGACAAGGCCAATGAAGTGCGGGAGCTAGAAGTGAATAGTGCAGAAGAGAAGCGGCTCAACTCTTGTGTACGTACAGCCAAATACCTTATTGTTTTACGCAGGTACTACAACAAGAACATCAAGGAGCGGTTCTTCATGGTCGGGGACCTGGTCCTGAAGTGGAAGACAAATCAGGCAGGTGTCCACAAACTCACAACTCCATGGGAAGGACCCTTCATGATCAAGGAGGTTACACGCCCTACATCTTACAGGTTAGTTCGCCTAGATGGCACAGACGTACCCAATTCCTGGCATATCGACAAGCTGAGGCGTTTCTATGCTTAGCTACTAAGATATGTACCCTTCTTGTACTATTGATTTATTTCAATAAAGCTATTATGATTTCTCCGACCACTCTAATGTGACATTTCGAAGTCTATTGTTATTCTAACTCTATCAATTAAATCCGACCACCATTCCTTCTCGGGTTTTCGGAGCAGGCCCTATCTCCGGTTCCTCCCAACGCGTGCATGGGATCCGCTCTCTACGCTACGGTTGATCGGTAGGTGCTCTCTGGTTTGACTTGTGTATTTCTACGTGTGCACAAGCTATGCACCTTACACTCCGACCGCAAGACAAACCAGGGCCATACAAACCTTTCAGGATGATGTGTCGGCTAAACTGATACAACTAAACAGAACGCCAACACGTTCTAACTTAGTTACATCAACACGATATCCAACCTTAAACACATTTTCTACGAAACAACCAAGCTTTTGTCGATACACAGTTACGTTATTACAAGCTTTCCTGAAAAGGTCCAAGTTTACAATAACACAACTACATCTTCTTCTATAGCTATAGCCTACACTATTGGCTGGTCGGGGCACGCGGCCTCTACTGCTCGCAACGCCTGACATTGTGCTCGGGTCTCTAGGACTCTGGCACTGAACGAGCTAAAGAAGATGGCCCCGTCGACGCCTGGCTAGTCGAGACCGCAGGCTTCTCCGGTTGGCTTGAAAATGACTGCGCTCCCAGCTGACTTGTTGACGGCGTTCCTTGTACGGGTGGTGTCGCACCTCCACATAGGTTAATATCACCAATTATTTTCACTGACAAGTCCAGCTAGGTCACCCGTAGCTCCTCGGCCTTGTCTGGATTTACCTCCTTCGGGTATCCAGCCTCTAGGCGCTTGAGATCGATTAGGGGGTAGTGAGCACGTACCATGCTCAGCACATGTGCGCCTATGTACTCTCCTGCCTCCTTCACAAACTCCTGGAACCATCCCCATGCCCTTTGGCATCTCTCGATCAATCCCAGTCGCGGCGTCCTTGGCACATCCTCTGCTAGCGCTGGATCGATGAGGTTAAGGACTGGCAAAATGCCCGTTGCCACCTCCTGGCACCGGTTTTTCCAGGTGTCATGATCTTTGGTGATCTCTTGGCATTGCGCCTTCCAGTCGTCACGGTCTTTTATCATGGCCTCCAGATGCTTCTTCGCATTGATTTTTATAACTGCAAACCGCACATGCTGTTAAGACGCTATATTACGCCAAACTACGGTAGGCAACAAAAATGAGCAAAGGGGTTTGGAAAACTTACCTTTCAGCTCCTCTGTCATCTTGGTCGTTTGGTCCCGGAGCTGCGACTGGTCTTGCACCAGTTTTCTGTTGTCCCCTTTCAGGTGATCACACTCCACGACCGCACGACGGTTCTCCTCTCGGAGATGGACCACTTCGGCTTCTAAGCCTGCACTACAGCTGCTACTACCAACAACGCAACAGCACTTGTCAATAGTCGTTGTGATAAAATGGCTACTTACTTGTTCTTTCCCGCTCTTTATTACTGAGCTGGACGACCAGGTTCTGGTTCTAGGACTCTTGCACCATCTTTTCATGATTGGCGGCTTTGAGTCGCTGGCGCAAGCGTTCCACCTCTGTCGTCAGCTCCTTGTTGCTTGCAGCGATCCCCTCGATCTGGTCGAAGCATTTCTTGTGGTACCTTGCGGTCTTCATCAAGTCCTGTGTGCAGATAGCTAAGTAAGATAGCTGCAACTAGACATCAAGATCAGGGGGTGAAGCGAAGCTTACCTGCACCTCCGTAACCAGCCGTTTCACCGCCCGTTCAACTCTCTTGGTTTCTTTGACCTCCGGGATTTCCTCATGGACAACCCATTGGTCGTTCTGCCAACGCAACACATACACATGTTGTCACTTGTCCTACGGATGGCCCAGGACCTCCTCCACTTCGTCCTCTTTGGGCTCTTCTTCGGGTCTCGGTGCTGGTCCGACGTCAGCAGCTTCTGCGATCACCAAAGCCTTCCCACGGGTTTCAGCATCGGTGAATATGGGCTATGCTCTCACCTCCGGTTGCTGCTCCTCGGTCTGCTCCGTCACCCTTGACGCTGAGGTGTTGCCCTCAGCAGGTCTAGCACTCGGAGCACTCGTGCTCGGCTCAGTTGGTTCCTCGACCACCTGCTCGAGGACTGTTGTCTGACTGCTCCCTTGCTGAGGCCTGGACAGATATTCTGCTATGGCTTCCTCGGTGGCCGGCTGCTGGGCAGTCTGCTCTAAACTTATTAGCGGAGCCACGCAACTTCCGGCTAGCTAGTCTGGACTTTCTGTGGACGCCGAACTAGTATATCCGAGAAAAGTTCAGAAGGCAACCATATTCAATGCAAATTGCTAACTTATAATAAGGTTACAAATACTTACATGTTAGAAGCGCGGAATGATGTGGCGAAGGCGCGTCTCTTCAGCCGCACTTGCTCCATGTGCTGTGCGAGTGACTCCTGGTCTCCCTCTACATCCAGCACTGTTGCTAGGCCTTGGTGCTCAACCCCTCCACCGCTTGTCCTTCACACTGCAGTGGTCGGTGGTGTGCTCGGTCGGGTTGTCGCTTCCGTCGCCGGTCGCGTTCCTTGCCCAGGTACTCCCGAGGTTGACTCGGCTGCATCCTTCACCGACGTCGATGATGTGGGTCCCATGGGCACGGATGAGACACCTTGGCCCATCCACTCCAGATGTTTCCTCCTCTTTCGAGGGACAAGTCAAAAGGTGTCTGCATCCTCTCCCTCCTCTACATCATCGTCCGACCAGGCAAAAATTGCTTGTCGACGTTTGCTCAACGGTCTCTCCTTCGGGCCTCCCTTGGGCTTGTTAATATTTAGCGCCCCCCCGGTGAGCAGGGAGGTTGCTGATCTTTTCTTCGACTGTTTGGGGGCAGCCGGCCGCTTACCAGCGGCTAGGGCCGCTGCCTCCTCTCTAGCCCCGAGCACCACCCAGTCGACGTCCTCGTCCTCGATATCGACGCTAGTCTGGGTGGTGGGACCACCTCCTTATGGCCACTCCACTCCAGGGGGTGGCGGCACAAACACTGTCGCTCTATCCCGACCATTGACCTAGGTAACAAAAATGAGTGCAAACAGTAAGTTTCCGTTTTTCCTACCACAATATAAAACTATGGGTACAGGGCAAGACAAATTACCTTTGGGGGAGGTCGGGCAAGCTTGAAAGCGTGCTTGATGTCGCTCAATCTGGCATAATTTGGATAAGCTAAGTTAAATAGCTCTCCAATTCTGGCTTTGACTTCGATTTTGTCAAGCGCCTCCTGCCTCGTCCTCATCGGGTCCACGCTACCTTGATATTCATAGCTAGGATGTACTCTCCTCTGGCAGGGCTGGATCCATCGGCTGATGAAACTCCTAACCACGCTCGGACCATCCAGTTTTTTCCACGGGATCATTCCAAATATTTCTAGAATCTATTCCAGGTGCTCGGCCTTCTCTGACCAGCTTGTCCTCTTCTCCGGAATGTACCCCACGTCGCACAGTGTGATCGTGTTCGGCTCTTCGCGAATGTAGAACCATTTCTTGTACTAGTCGTCAAGCGACGTATTCCATGGGCAGTGCAGGTATTGGGCTTTCATGCCATCACGGAGGTTGAGGTACACACCCCTAGCTATGTTTGAACCGCCGCTTCCTTTCTTCCACAGACAGAAAAGATGGCAGAAAAAATCGAAATGGGGCTGGAAGCCGCCATATGCTTCGCAAAGATTTATGAAAGTGGCGACAAGGAGGATCGAGTTGGGATGCAGATTGCAAATCCCAATCTCGTAGTAAAGACAGAGCCCCTGAAGAAAAGGATGTACCAGAACCCCAAATCCCCGTTTAAAGAAGTCTTCGAACACCACGATCTCACCTGGTTGTGGATCGGGGTACCCCTCGCCCTTTGGCGCACGCCATCCTGCGAGCTCCTTGTTGTGGAGCACCCCCATGCTGACAAGGTCTTCAATGGTCTGTTCATTGCTTTTCGATTTCCACCATTCCTTCGCCATGACCCCTGCTTTCTTCTGCGCGTCACTTTGCGCCATGACTCTGGCCTTGCTGGTGAACGGGAAAATGGCGGCGGATTGATTGGTGGCGATTTCGGATGTATTAGGGTTGGTGAGAGGAAGAAGAAAGTTGCGGTTGCGAATGGCAATGGGGTTCAGTAAATAGTAACTTACCTATCCTATACTGTATGTAACCCAACAGTTATGTTGTTTCGTCTGCCCGGGATTCTTGGGAGACGTGCGCACGCGCCGCAGATGGTTGTTTTCATAGCCTCGAGATCTACACCAATATATGCGCCTCTTCGTTGCCAGTGTGGGAGGGCCCATGCTGACGCACCTACTGACAGGTGCCACGCAACTGTTTGCTTGACAAGACAAAAAGGCAGTATGATGTGTTATACCCATCTAATTTTTTGACCAGACGTGTCAGATTGGACTTGACAGAACAAGTAAATAACTAAAAATATAAAATAATAGTACAAGTGACATATGGTTTTTTGCCACACTTTTTGTGCTTGGGGATTGTCCCGACCACCCCCGTGCTCGGGGATGCTCGGGGACTGTCGTAACTATCCTTGTGCTCGGGGACTGTCGCGACTATTCTTGTGCTCGGGAACTGTCCAGACCACCATCGTGCTCGGAAACTGTCCAGACCACTTTCGTGCTCGGGGACTGCCTCGACCACTCTCTGATCACAACTCGGGGACTTCGTGTCTCGACTACATGCGACTGGTGACTCGCATACAGTTGGGATATTTTTTCTTCATTTGACCTTGCTACAAGGCTGATATCTCACCTTCCAGCAAGCTCGGGGACTACATCGGTACGATGCACCTGCCGGTGCATCTCATATCGCTTGTACGATGATCAGATTTTCAACTTAATTGGGAATTCATTTTAGACCCTGGCACCACATGCCTACGTCACCTACTACCAGGCTCGGGGACTAAGTGGGCACACTTCACCTTGCGGTGAATGTGTTTATTTTATCGACCCCTACGCTCTGACTGTTGGCCATAACTGCTATTGTACAAGGGTCACTTGCATTTCTTTTCAGAAATACAAGTGGGCACACTTTATCAGGAAAGAAATCTTTTTTTGTTTTTTTCTTTAGGGCACCATGCATTCTTCGGACAATCGGAGTCTTCGGCTATAATTGTGGTCTACTGCTCTCTGTTCTGACCAGAGTACCGACACATTCGCTTGGTCAATGTTTCAACCAGTTGGAGATGACATTAAGACGAATCGCATTAGCTGAAGGAGATTGAACAGTGTGTCGCAGCATAATACATGGAGCTCAGGGACAAGCTGTGGGGGTATTAACCCCTATACCCTTACAGCTAGGCTTGGGCCGGCCCGGACCAAGGGGTCTGGCCCACTAGAAGACTACGCGTGGCTCGGCCAATCTGTTCGGAGTCCCGCGCAAGGAATCAAGGCAGATTTAAAGATCAAGCAAGATCCTGGTTGGTTAGAATAGGAATCCTTATCCGGCCACCTATGGCAATTGTAACTAGTTAGGATTAGTTTCTAGATCTGTAACCCTGCCCCTAGAATATATAAGGCAGGCAGGGGACCCCTCTCAAAAACATCTCTCATTGACATACAGCAATACAATCAGATGCAGGACGTAGGTATTACGCCTTCACGGCGGCCGAACCTGGATAAAACCTCGTGTCTATCTTGCGTCACCATCTTGTTTGTAGCTTGCGCATCTGTCTGCCGGTAATCTACTACCTTAGGCATACCCCTAGGTAGACTGCCGACCATATTTCGTCGACAACAACAGACAAATACTTTTGGTGTCAGTGCTTCAACACCCCAGGGTCACAAGGATCCCTGTTTCAATTATGGCAAGCCTGGTCATTTCTTGAGGGAATGTCCGTATCCAAGGCAGTCTAATCCAAATTATCAGAAGACCCCTGGCAATCAACCACAGGGTCAAGCACAGAACAAGAACAACAATCAGAATGCTCAGAAAGGCAAAGATGAAAGGAAGACAGGAAGGGTTTTCTATATTCAAGCCGAGGAGATTCCTGAAGGAGAACCAGTGATGATGGGTATGTTTCTGGTCGCCAATCATCATGCAGTTATGCTTTTTGATTCGGGTGCATCTCATTCATTCATCAATAGAACATTTGTCATGAAGCATGAAATTCCTATTGGGGCAACAAAGGAAAATTTCTTTATATAGTCGCCCGGGGGACGTCTGTGTACTAAGGAAATGGTATACCAGGTACCCATAAACCTGGGTGGGCATATTTTTCCCACTACCATGATTATCCTAAAGGATCAGGATATAGATGTAATCTTGGGAATGAATTGGATGTATCAGCATAAGGCTGTTATAGATGCTTTGAATAGAACAATAAGGGTGAGTTTGCCAGATAGTAATTCTCAACTTCTCATCCAACTTCCAACCTTAAGAAGATCAGTGGGCAAAGTTTGTGCAACTGCCGTAAAAGAGATTAGAGATATCCCGGTAGTGTGTGAATTTCCTGATGTGTTTCCTAAAGATTTACCTGGTCTACCACCTGATAGGGATGTCCAGTTTAACATAGAGTTGAAACCTAGAACAGCTTTGATTTCTCGGAGAGCTTATAGGATGCCACCCAAGCAATTAGCCGAGTTGAAGACTCAGTTGCAAGAATTGATTGATAAGGGGTTTATACAACCTAGTTCATCACCTTGGGGATGTCCGGCAATTTTTGTGAAAAAGAAAGATGAGATCCTAAGGTTATGTGTTGACTATCGTCCGTTGAATGAAGTGACCATCAAGAATAAGTATCCCTTACCTCGGATAGATTTGCTTTTTGATCAACTGGCCGGAGCCAAAGTTTTCTCCAAGATAGATTTGAGGTCAGGCTATCACCAAATCAAGATTAAGCCTGAAGATATTCCCAAAACAGCATTTACCACAAGATATGGATTATATGAATACTTGGTAATGTCTTTTGGTTTGATAAATGCTCCTGCTCATTTCATGTATCTGATGAATTCAGTATTCATGCCTGAGCTAGACAAGTTTGTAGTGGTGTTTATAGATGACATTCTAGTATATTCCAAGAATAAGGAAGAACATGCGGAACATCTCAGAATTGTTCTGGCCCACTTGAGAGAACATCAACTATATGCCAAATTCAGCAAGTGTGATTTTTGGCTTAAGGAAGTACAGTTTCTTGGACATGTCTTGTCAGCTGAAGGAGTTGTTGTTGATCCAAGCAAAGTTAAGGATGTGCTTGATTGGAAACCGCCAACCATAGTTCATCAAGTTCGGAGTTTTCTAGGATTAGCGGGGTATTACCGTCGTTTTATTCCAGATTTCTCTAGAGTATCAAAGTCCATCACTGAGTTGTTGAAGAACCAAGTCAAGTTTGTCTGGTCATCTGATTATGAAGAGGCTTCTAGACTTTGAAGAGACTATTGACCACTGCACCAGTATTAGCCCAACCTGATATCGAGAAGCCGTTTGATGTTTATTGTGATGCTTCGGGTATTGGTATTGGATGTGTATTGATGCAAGAAGGCCGAGTCATTGCCTATGCTTCCAGACAAATAAAGCAACATGAAGAACACTATCCGACCCACGATCTAGAGTTAGCAGCTATGGTCCATGCTCTGAAGATTTGGCGGCATTACCTGCTTGGTAATACGTGCCATATTTATATAGACCACAAGAGTTTAAAGTATATCATTACTCAGTCAGAATTGAACATGCGACAAAGAAGATGGTTAGAACTGATTAAAGATTATGACTTGGAGGTACATTATCACCCGGGTAAAGCAAATGTGGTTGTAGATGCCCTCAGTCGCAAAAGTTATTGCAATTGCCTGATAGTAAGAACAATGGGTCTAGCCTTATGTCAAGAGATAGAGAAGTTGAATGTAGAGGTAATTCAACAAGGTAGCTTCACCAACATAATTGTTGAAGCCAATATTCGAGACCAGATTATTGCTGCTCAGAAGGAAAACAAGGGTATAGCCCATATCAAGGAAAGAGTCAAGAATGGAAAAGCGGAATGCTTCAACATAGATGATGATGGTGTGCTATGGTTCAAGGATTGCCTGGTGGTACCAAAAGTTCCTGAGTTGCGACAGTCAATTCTTGAAGAGGCACATGCTACTAGGTTATCTATCCATCCAGGAAGCAACAAGATGTACCATGACTTGAAACAAAGATTTTGGTGGACTAAAATGAAGATAGAGATTGCTAGATATATAGCCAAGTGTGATACTTGTCAAAAGGTGAAAGCTATACATTTGAGGTCCGCTGGGGAGTTACAACCATTACCTATTCTAGCTTGGAAGTGGGAGGATATTAGTATGGACTTTATTGTTGGTCTACACAAGACATCAAAGGGATTTGACTCAATATGGGTGATTGTAGATCGACTAACCAAATCAGCACATTTTCTTCCAGTCAAGAGTATATACCCCACTGTCCAATATGCCAAGATATATTTAGCAAGAATCATGAGTCTCCATGGAGTACCAAAGACCATTGTGTCTGACAGGGGTACACAGTTTGTCTCTAGCTTTTGGAAACAATTGCATTCTTGATTGGGTACCAAACTACTGTATAGTACAGCTTATCATCCGCAGACTGATGGTCAGACTAAAAGAGTAAATCAGGTGCTTGACGTTATGTTAAGGTGTTGTGTCCTTAACTATTCCAATAAGTGGGATGAATGCTTACCTTTGGCCGAGTTCTCATACAACAATAGTTATCAGGAAAGCATTAGAATGGCTCCATTTGAAGCACTCTATGGTCGTAGATGCAGAACATCGCTGAGTTGGTCTGAGCTCGGAGAAAGAAGGTTCTTTGGAGTTGACCTTGTGAAAGAAACAGAAGACAAGGTTAGGCAAATACAAAGTAATTTGAAGATAGCTCAGTCCTGACAAAAGAGTTACGTAGACAAACGACGTAGACCATTGGTGTTTAACAAGGGAGATTTTGTATATCTGAAGGTATCACCAATGAAGGGAGTTACCCGTTTTGGTGTTAAAGGCAAGTTGGCACCTCGATATATTGGACCATTTCAAATTTTAGAGCGGTATGGAAAAGTGGCATATCGCTTGAAATTACCAGAACATCTATCAGCTGTACATGATGTGTTCCATGTTTCTCAATTGAAGAAGTGTCTCCGAGTGCCTGAGCAGAATGTTGAGGTTGAAGGAGTGGAACTTGAACCGGATTTGACTTATTCCGAATATCCTATCCGAGTTTTGGATCAAAAAGATCGTGTTACTCGAAGGAGGACAATCAAGTTCTACAAGATACGATGGAATCAACATTCAGAAGAACAAGCTACTTGGGAATCCGAAGATTACTTGTTAGAAAAATTTCTAGAGTTTCTTGCGTCAATATAGAATAATGTTAGTTTGCTCTGTTGTTGCGAACCATGTTTGTAAAGGAACCTCAGCTATTGTATGGACAAGTTTTAAATGTTTTTGGATTGACACATTTCCTTTTCCATTACTTATCCTATGACTTTGAATCTCGGGACGAGATTTCTTTTAGGGGGAAGGATTGTAACACCTCGGGTGTTTTAAATACTAAAACCTGCCAGGTCATCATATGCATTGCAAAGCATTTGGCCTTGGTGAAAACTTTGATATGCATTCACTAAAACAAGTTTACATTTATGTTGTAAGTGTTGCCTTGTATGGTTTGGATCAAGTTCAAAGTTTTGTTTGGATTTGAATTTCCGAAAACCCTAATTTCCAGCAATTAGTTTTACCCGAAAAACCCATTTCAAAATCGAAGTATATTTTGGGGTTCAGCCTTAAAGCAAAAATGTAGAGCTTGTCGAGTTGTACAAAGTTGGTTTTTGGAGTTTTCAAAGTTCTTTAGAAAAATTTGAAGTAATTTGAAAAGGCGTATTTCTTTAAATGTCCCATTTTTTAATTCAAATTTGCATTTCAAAATGTAGATCGAATTAGGGGGTGGTGATAAAAGCAAAGTTGTAGAACTTTAGATTTTGAGCAACTTTTATTTTTGGAGATTTTTGAGTTGTTACATAAATTTGGGAGTAAATTGAGTTTCAAATCGGATGGCAATTCTGTAAATATGGTGAACAGTGCTCGCCGCTTAAGCTACACCGCCAGCGACCTTTTTCTGGCTTCCAGGCGCGCTCGTGGCCACGTTCGGCTCCATGCTGGCATGGGCAAGGTCACGGCATGGCTTCTGCTTGCTTCCTGGCCGCCCTTTAAAGCTTGTGCCATCGCCGTTCTTCTCATTTCTTCTTCTCTGCTTTTCCCGTCGCCACCGCTCAACTCCGGCGAGCCCGTGTTGTCGCCATAGTGCCTCCATCGTCTCGGCAAAGCCAGACCTAGCTTCGCCTAATCCTTGCACACCTAGCCAACCAGCCCTGGTCGCTTGCCGTCGCCGGGAAACGCCGCTCGACGCTTTTCTTCCTCGCGGTCGGCAGCATCACCGTCGCAAGCGCGTCACCGTGGCCAGCGCTCTCCGGTGAGCCTTTGCTCTTGCTTAGCGTAGCTCCAGCTTCACCTTGATACCATGGTGGTTAATACCTTGTTGCTTGGTCATTTTGTCCATCACAGTCGCCGGAGCACCGCCGTCGTTGTAGCTTGCTCCGCCGTGGCCGCTGTGAGCATCGACCCGCGTCACCGTTGCTTCTCCGGTCTTGCTCTTTGCTAAATCGTGTTTGGGGTGAGCTGCTGAACCTTCCCATGCGTTTTGTTTAAGCTCTACCGGCCTTGTTTCACCGGCGTAGCGCCGCCGAGCTGCCATGTCCGCCATGGCCGGTGTCAAGCTCGAACCTCACCGTAATTAGTCCAGCTTGTGCCCCAAATCGATGCGCCTTGTCTTTTTGATCATGTTGGTACTCTTGCTGTCGCCGTTGGTCTCACCGGCGGTGAGAAATCATCGGTCAGCGCCGTCGTTGCCGTAGTCAAAGCGGGAGGAAGGGGATGACGGGTGGGGTCACCTTGTCAGTGACCGTGGGTTTCAAAATGAATTTTTCCTTTTTCAGAAATGGATGAATAGTATGAGTTTTTGTTATTTTTGTGTAGTATTATTTAGAGCTCCAAAAATTATGAAAATTTTTGTGTGACTTCTCTGTGATGTATATTATTTAGGAAAAATATAAAATGTTGATTTTCAATAATTGTTGAATGTGACAAAAATTGCTCAATTAATTAATAAATGAGTTTCTATGATTTTTCTAGGCTTATTTCTTTATCCAAAAATTATGAAACTTGTTTTGCCACTTAGTTATCTTGAGGTGAACATTTACAAAAATTTTGAGGTCAATTGGAACAAGTTTATTTATTTCATAATTTGTAATTAAATAATTAATTCGTAAAAGCAAATAGTAACCTTTAATGATTTAGGTTTTGATTGAATGTTGGATTGAGTGATGACCTTGGGTCATTAGTTGATAATGATCCTCGGCAATGGCATTAAGTGTTACGAAAAAGGTTTAGTTAGTTGACTTGTAACTGTACCGCGAAGGAAAGTTGTATTCAAGTTGTTAATTTTGCATCCATCATCAAGCATCATGTTTTATATCTCGCATCATGTTAAACATAGCATTGTTACTACGTGTAGTGAACGAAGGTGAGCACGTGGTAGTTAATCAAGTGGTTGAGGAAGGTAATCCGCCTGTTGAGGTCGGGTTTGATAATTGTGGAACGACTCTGGATCCTAACTTTTTCGTCAACAAAGGCAAGCCCCGGATGCATTTAAACCTACCTTGTGTTTTACAAATTGATTTCTCTTTTGCTTTTCTTTACTGCATTAAGTGATTAGGAGTTGAGTGCAAACCTAATTGGTGCATTACCAACCTTGTTTTTCCATATCTACCCTGTTACCAGTTTTAATTCGTATATGCCTAGTTGTGCTTAGCTATGCTTAGAACGATGAAAGTCGAGTGATTACCTATCATCTGCAAGTTTTAAATGGAACTTTGGTTACTTATGTTATCATGTGATATGGGAATGTGGAGTAATAAATCTAGACCAGGCGGACTCGGTGTGTGAGAGCCATAAGACATGGAGGTCTTGTGAGCGGGTTCTTTCTGCCTGTGTCGATTAAGGTCCGTCCGTTGTTGAATTGCATGAGGTGAGACTTTGTAGTACTAACCGCATACTCCGGTAAGCCTTAACTTGGCTATTCTATCACGAGAATGGCTACTCACGCACTGGGAGTTGAGAGATGGCGGGAATAGCATGTACCCATGTGGCAATGGACTGGATTGGTGGAGTACTGTATTCTCGGGTGGCGCGGACCTGTTCTTGTTTTAGAGGATCCGAGGGTAGGTTGATATATGTAAGTCAGGGACCTGCATATGTCGTGTGGTCTGGAATCCCCAGCTGGGTTTTAATCGGTTCGAATCATCGTTGCTCCTCGGTTATGGAGACTCAACTCACTGTTCATCATCGTAGTTTAATAACTGGAACTTGAGGATGGTTTGAGAAGGTGTTGGATATGAAGTTTCATGATCTCAATGCGGATCATGTCAGCTTTGTATATGATCATTATGAAGTTTTAAATGTTGATATAAAGAATTTTGTTAAAGAGCTTTTACGCAAAAGAACTTTGATTATTGCGAAAGCCATACCTTGAATCCTTGAGCCTGCATTCCTAAGTTCTATCAGTTTCTATTTCGGTTAAGTCTTGTTGAGTACTTTTGTACTCAGGGTTCGTTGACCCTTGTTGCAGGTGAGGCTCATGAGCAGGTCTGCTTTGGACCGTGCTGCATGACTGTTGTTCGATCTGATGACGATAAGTAAATGCGTGGCCCTTGGGCAGGGCAATCCAATGATGTGTTTGTATTATGTTATAATGCAACTCCACTACTACGTTTTGTAATTATTATCGAACTTAGTTGTAAGGTTTGAAACTACTATTTTGTAAACTATGTTATTGTAAGACTTCCGCTGATTTACTCCGGTGTAGATATTTGAATAAATGTTGTAATACTGCAATGACTCTGTAATGTGATCCTGCTCGGAAATCATGGATGATTCGGGGTTCCTTGAGGACACCCGACAGTCTTCTTAAGTTACCAGGAACATATGCATAATTGTTAGAGGTCGTCGAACAGTGACAGGTGCATGTGGGCCCTATAATTTAGGAGGTTCTGCCACAACGTAGCCCATGTGGTCTGCCATGGGTATCTAGGGTCATACCCCCCATAGCTAGTCCCTGAGCGCCTTGTAAACGTTGTGCAATGTCGTCTTGAGCTTATCCGAGCAGGTGCGAATGAAGCCAAGCAGTCAAACTCATGGTCCAACCATCATGGTGAGTTGCCGAGCAGTTGTGAGCCATCACCGAGCAGCGTGAACCATCGCCGAGCAACGTGAACCATTAGCGAGCAGTGTGAACCACAGCCGAGTAGTGTGAACTGTCACCGAGCAGTGTAACCCAAGTATGGCTTGCCATAAGGATGTAAGGAGCTCAAGTTTAGAATCAAAAATTTCTTTGCAGTGGACCAAGTGTGCCCACTTAGAGTCCAACCACGAGAAAGGGAGATAATCTTCTTCAGCTTCAAGAGTCACGGAGTCTTCTAGATTAAAGCAAGCACACTCACAGCAAGGTGAAGTGTGCCCACTTAGTCCCTGAGCCTGATAGTAGGTGACGTAGTCACATGATGCTAGGGTCCAAAGTAGGAGAAAAATAGAAAACCAGCCGAGCAGGCAACCAGTCCCCGGGCGTAGCCTCGAGATGAGAAAAACACATTCACCACAAGGTGAAGTGTGCCCACTTAGTCCCTAAGCCTAACAGTAGGTTACGTGGTCACGTGGTGCCGGGGTCAGAAATAACAGTCAATAGAAGTCCCCAATGCGGTGAGGAACCAAGTCGTATTGCTGACGCAGTCCCCGAGCCACAAGTGGAAATCTTGGAGAAAACAAATCCTGGAGAAAAAACCGGAGTAATGGATGTACAGTAGTAATTACTGAGCCATAACATATGGTAGAGAAGTTGGTGAATAATCGGCGAGTAGTAACAAATCGTGGCGATAAATGGGCGATATGGGCTGTAGTTACGCAAAAGCCCAGGTAACGGCCCAATAAACCACTTCGGAGAATCCGGAGGGGCGGAAATCACGGAAGCAGTTTCCCAAAAATCCTCGAATGCGAAAGAGTGGGGGGAGTGCTATATAAATGCGTCGCCACACCCCACGCTCCCACCTTTGCCACTTTGCCACTTCGTCTTCCTCCTCAGCCCTCACACTTCCAGATTCATACATGCTTCCACCGCAAATCCCATTCAAATCTAAGAAATGGCACCGAAAAAGGGAGCTATGAAACCGAAGAAGGAGGCTACCGTAGCTAGCCGTGATGAGGAATGGGTGGCATCGAGGATGGGGGAGGCAGAGATCAATAGGATGGTGGAGGCGGGCGTTCTCTCTGACCGAGTCATCACCGGATGGCAGCTAGCGAGCGGTGAACCCTTCCCAATGCCTCATACTGATGAAGTAGTGGTGTTTGAGGATTATTTCTGGCGTGGGTTGGGATTTCTTGTTCATCCTTTCCTGAGGAATCTTTTGGAGTTCTGGGTAATTCGTCTGTGCAATCTCCACCCAAACACCATCTTGCACATCTTGATCTTTATCCACTTCTACGAGGCATATCTGGGGGTTCTTCCGCACTTCAACCTCTTTAGACACCTGTTCTGGTTGAAGAAGAAGGGCGGCGGTGATTCCAAGGTGGTCGGTGGCATACATCTACAACTTTGAGATGGGATGGTGAGCGAGTACATTACTGTACCGCTGAATACTTCTCTAAAGGTGTGGAACGCCAGGTGGTCCTACATGAAGCAGAGCCACCCTGCAATCTGCTGCGATGTCGACCACATCCTAGAGAGCTAGAAGAGCTGGTCGGAGAAGCCGACCAGTGCTAACATGGAGCAGGTGCGGGAGCTCCTCAACCTGATAAAAGGAGTGGAGATTAATGGCAGACTGGTGGCGGCGAGCTTCATAGTACACCGCATCCAGCCCTACAAGAAGAGGGCCCACCCAGGCTTTGATTTCATGGGTGACAACGATGGCACCTAGGAGGCCATGGGGAAGCTGACGAAGGATGACGTGCTAGCATGGGCCGTAGAGCTATTCGCTCCAAATGGCTCGTTCAGCATGTTAAGGCAGACGTGGGCCTTCAACTGTACCAATTGTTTTGTTCATGATGCTTTGTATCCATGATTGTTGCCGAGCAGTGGACTAATTCACTTATGCAAAGATCCATTCATAGGAAAGAGTGGTGTACTTCTCGGGCGTACCGAGGGGCGATTGGGCATAGGAAGTAGAATCCTGGTCACTGGCTCAGGCTGAAGAAGATGTGGCCAGCGCCTCGTCGGAGTCCGAAGGCGCAGATGCTGGTCAGACAGAGAGTACCCCCTTGGTGTCGGAGAAAGTCTAGGGGAAGAGGGCAGCCGTAGATGAGCTGGCCCAGAAGACAAGAAAGATGGCAGGTGCCGCTCCCCTCAAGTCAGGCTGCATCTCACTTGGCGGTGGCCAGACCACTCGGACGCGGAGTGCCACGATGTCTGAGTGGTCGGATGACAATGAGGCTCCAGTGGCTCCTCCACCGAGCACTGAAGCCCCTCCATGCAACACACGCACGGAGGTATGATCAAAGAGAGGGGAAGAAGTCCCCGAGCAACAGACGAGGGGAGTCCCCGAGTAGCTGGCCAGGGGAGTCCTAGAGCGTCAGGCGGAGGAGAGGCCAACGGCGGAGACGGCGAGACCTCCACCTCAGGCCGCGGGAGTCGACCCCCGGGCCGCGCCTGGGGGCTCGGGTAGGCAGCACCGGTTCAGAAAGGTGTACCGGTAGACCGACACATAAGTATCATTGTCTTGGAGCTATTTTGCTATAATATCCTTATCTCTTTTGGTGATTGACGAGCTAATCTAATGTAGGGCGAGGCATACGGAGGATCTGACCCCGCCCATCTAGACTAACGAGCATCCGGGGGCTGGTCCCAGGGCGTAGGCAATGGCGGCGGCTCCCATCCCGGAGTCCCCAGGTGCTCGGCAGCCGACAGAGGAGTCATTTTCCCCTGCTAGTGGACTTGGCGGCGATGAACTGCTAGCGCCGATGGTGGACGGGTTGGCGATAGTGCCCGAGGCAACGGTGGAAACCGCCGGGTCATCGGGAGCAAGGGCTAGAGTTGTCGACGCGACGTCGGAGTCTAGAGCGGAGAAGCCTACGGTGCCGAAGGAGCAGATGGCACTCCCTAAAGCATCGAAGGGCATGGTCAGACATGCTATCTAGCCACGGAGCCCCCTGGTGGTGCCTCCATCTGCGGAGGAGGAGGACGAGGTAGAAGAAATCAAGCGTGAGGGATCACGACCTCAAGATATCCAAATCCTTCCCAAGTGAGGCGACGAAGTGGTGGTCATTGAGGAGGAGGACACCACTAGGGAGCTCAAGAGGCTAGAGTCTGCCCTTTTCAGAGTGACGAAGCAGATAAAGGTCAGTACTGCATCTGGAATGCACGTCTTTGATGTTGGAGATCGAAGTTCTTCATAGCCATGGTGCGTTTGTAGGGGATAACTCGGATTGCCGAGCAATGGTGCCAGCTGATCAAAAGCATGGAGCCCCTCGTCGAGGCGATTGAAAAACTCAAGGAGGCGATGAAGCTTATGGAGAAGAACATCCATAGGGCCCAGCATGAGCGAGACCTTGCTGAGTCCAACGCGTGAGACCTAGAATACCAGAAGGGCATCCCATCCGAGCAGCTGGCGATCATGTCTGAGCAGCTGTGGAGCAAGTCCGAGCAGCTGGTCACTATCTCTGAGTAGCTGACGAGTGCTTTCGAGCAACTAGAGCGGAAGTCCGAGCAGCTCAGAAGCGTCTCTGAGCAGAAAGCAGGTATGGCATATCAGCAAAAGTGCTTTGTATCATTGAACAATCATATTGTTGCTGATGGTTGTTGTGCCAAACCATCAGGCAACTCTGAGAGGAGAAGGCAAAGAAGTCAAAGCGCGCGGAAAAGCTGACCGAGGAGCTGAAAGGTGAAGTTCTTCGTGATCGGCGTTACTGCCAGAGTAATTTCTTGGCTTGATGGATCCTTGTGATGCCTGCAGACTATCGTCGAAGGGTTAAGGCATAGTTCGATGTGCTAGAGCAGGAGGCCAGGACCCGGAGGAACACGTTTGATGCCGTAGTTGCTGGAGTCAAACTGGTGCTTGCGACTGCGTCGACCTAGAGGTGGCTCCTCAGCCCGATGGTAGGCTACCGCGTCCGAGACACCGTCATCGAAAGCTGCAAGGCGGCGTGGGAGAACTTTAAGAGCTTCAACCACGACACCATCGTTATCGCCGTTATGCACGCCCTAGCAGTGGTCTAGTCCCATTACCCTACCATTGACCTTCAAGCGATAGGGGCCGGATTCGTCGGAGGAATGGGCGCGATAGAGCACCAGCAGCTGGAAGATGAGGTGAAAGACGCGGCGAAGAAGCTGGCGGTGACATCGACCTGTTCGATGAGATGGACGGCGATGGTGAAGCCCGATGATTTGCTCGAAGAAAAGTCTATAATAACTAGAGAGAGTAGTTAAAACGCTCAAGGGCGCAGACATACATTTGTATGTAGAAATGTTGTAAAGTGACATGTGCATGTTTATGCAATTTGCCAGTTTTCATTGAAGAATCGTTATAGTGTTAACCCTAACTTAATTATACGTAGTATAAGTAGCGTCCGAGAAGTTAGTTCGTTATTGAACCCTTTGGCCTTGGCTAGCCCGTAGTCTAGAACGCCAAGCACGAAGCCTGTGCACGTGTAGGATGAATAGGCGTGACCAAGGAACCATAGCCGACCACTCATAACGTAGAGCGCGGAGCCCATAGCACGTGTAGGGAGAGATCGGAGGCCGGGTCTTTTCCTTAGAGAATAGAGTGGAACATGTGTGCTGCTCGGCGGTTGTCGAAATAACTTGGAGATATATGTAGTATTAGTAGCGTCCGAGCAGTTAGTTCTTTACTAGGCTCTTGGCCTTGGCTAGCCCATAGTCCATAATGTCGAGCACACAGCCCATGCACGTGTAGGAGGAATAGGCGTGACCAAGGGACCATAGCCGACCACCCATAACATAGAGCGCAGAGCTTGTAGCATGTGTAGGGAGAGATCAAAGACTAGGTCTTCTCCATAGAGCACAGAATAGAACGTGTGTTGCTCGGCAATTGGTGAAGCATTTTGGAGATATGGAGAAATGTAGTGGAGTGTTTATGGCGATCACATATTGGAGATATGGAGAAACATGGCAGAGCATTTATGGCAATCTCGTATTGGAGTTCGTTAAGGAGTAGCTTAGAGCTGGCGACCGTAAGTGGAGATTAAATCGCAATGGAGAAATAATGGAGACAAATTATGGCGACCAAAACTTTATTCATCATGGAGTGGAGGATACATATCTAGAGCGTTTCAAGGATAGAAACGTATAAGGTGCTCAATGTGCCATGAATTGGGGATATCGATTCCGTCCAAGTCACATAGCCAGTAAGACCCTGGTCGGGTAACCTCTTTGACCACGTAGGGCCCTTCCTAGGGGCACGAGAGCTTGTGCATCCTTTTGGTTTTTGCTTTCTATGGAGAACGAGGTCACCGACAGTAAATGAACGACCATTGATGTTGCGGTTGTAGTATCTCTGCAAGCCTTCTAGATATTTGGCTGTGCGGACGCAGTAATCGGGTGTTCCTCCTCGCCCCTGTTGACGTCCTCTGTCCGAACAGTTTGTCACACCCAATTTTAAGATCAAAAGAGGATGTATAAAAGTCTTATGTGCACCCCAGGAACGGTCGCACACATAAGTGGACAAATTGTAAATTGTACCAACACAATGTTTATTACATAGCGAATAAATATTCAACACATAGTCTCAAACATAAATATAATAACTACTAAGATAACTCTCTTGTGGAAGCTCCAACAGGGACGTCAACTGGTTGACACCAAGCCTAATACTCATCACGGTAATCTTCAATCCAATCTTGATCTGTTACCCATCCGGGATTTTCTACCATAAAATATAAAGCAAGGCATAAGTACATGTCGTACTTAACAAGATAACTAAGGGTTCATGAGGCTCAAATAGCTGACACTGGTTGAACTGCAAGTATCTTTTATGTGTATGACCAAGTTTAGCATTTATTAGCAACAAGGCAGTACCATAATTCCCATAACTCATGATCATTTTACATGAATAATAAATAGCTCAAAGACAACTTAGTTAAGCACAATTAAACAAGAGCTCATTTATGGTGTAAGAATCCCTTGGCCGCTCGTGACCGTGAGCACGGCGAGTATACCAGTTTATTAACTTTGCGCAGAGGTGTACACTTTCACTGTGAGTCATGGTTTTACGAATGCTTGGGTTAATTACGTCCAGACACCGAAAACCACATAAAGCTACTCAGAAGTTCGTCTAACCAGGAAGGGCCACAGGGTCATCGGATATAGGAACCCCCCCTTCCAATAAAAGGCCGCTTCCATAGCAAGACACAACAGGACAGAGGCTGTCCTATACCTAACTCACAGTATCCTCTAAGTCAGCTAGAAAAGGTCTCCCAAGCAACTAAAGCCAGAGCCATGTAGCCCTCATAGCTGTACTATAAGTCCCGGATGATCACTTACAAACAAGTCCTCGAGGAGAGGGAATAAAACCCTCCTGTTATAGCTAACAAGTCATCTTAAATTGTTTATAGCTCAATTACCAGTCAAGTATCAAGATCATGGTTATTGCTTAGCGCTAGCATAACACTACCCAAATGCATAAATCTAGGTTTCAAGGTATTCAAGATCAAATTCTAGAATTTCCTACATAGGATAACATGGACACATGCAAATGAATTTTAGTGTATCTCATGAATAGGACAACAAGGAAGGTCCTTAGCTATACTTGCCTTGATCAAAGTTCTCCTAAGAGTCTTGCTGGTCTTGCTGGTCGTAGAAGTTCTCTTGATCACTAACGAAAACCTCACCGTCTGAACTCGATCAACAACACCAAGCAGCAACATACAATCATCCGAGCAATCATACACGAGGCAAACAAATAGATGTAATTAGAATAGTACACCAACAAAGACAACCAGTTTTGAGAAGTTTATAAAACTATTCTATACATTGCTACGATCACACAGACGCGAAGATCACGAAAAACGGAGTTACAACGAGAAAGTTATGATTAAAGCAAGTTTTCCTATTAAAGAAATAGATTAAATATAAACTCGAAATTTAAAGTTCAAAAACATGGTGACAAATTATATGAACAGATAGATCTCGAAAAGACGAATCTAACGCAAGTTGAACGGTCCAATTTGGAGTTAAAACGAATAAGTTATGAGCAATTAAAGGTAGTGGCAAAACTGTAATTAGATGGAACTTCAATTTGAATCTGTAAATTGGAAAATACGTTTTCTAGAGATGAAAGCGTAAACCAGGGAATACGCTTTGGATTGCGGGTTCGAATCCCAGAGAGTTCAGGGGCTCTTTAGCCAAAAGTAACACGCGAAGGGGTATGGGGGTTTCCAGGCCGTTTGATCACAGATGGACGGCTCGGATTTAAAGCGGGGGAAAGAGGCGGCGCTGCCGGTCGGAGTTGAAGGGGAAAACGGCGGCGGCCATGGCCGGTGGCCGTGGAGCTCGCCGGAGCTCCCGGTCAAGGTGATTTCGGGCACCAATCGGCACGCGACCGGTACCAAACGAGAGAGGAGGTCTAGGCGATCTTACCTAGCTAGAAGATGGAAGCCGAGGCGGATCGTGGATGGCGTAAGGCTCGGCGCGGCGGCGAGTTAGGGTTTGGTGGCGGCATGAGCTTGGATTATGAGGTGCAGGTGCTTGGTTGGTTGTGGGGGTGTCGAACGCGAACGCGCGCACTATTTATGGACGCGCGGACGTGCGGGTTGCACCAGGACGCGCGAGAAACGCGTGGCTCGGTCGGTGCCATGTCCGACCCGAGTCTAGCTCGAGGAGGAAGAAAATGATGCTGACGTGTGGACCAGCCTTGTCAGCGAGGCCGATAGAGGGAAGAGCAGACTCTTTGGCGCTGGGCTGGCGCTCATGGCCATGCCGTCTTTGGGCACGTGGCGTCGGCCCAAGAAGAAAAGGGAAGAGGCCGGTCGCGACCCTCGCTAGTTCTTGCTTGGTGAAATGGGCTACTGAGAGAGAGGAATAGGCCGACAGGGCCAAAAGCCAGGCAAAGGGAGGGGGAGGGTTTTAGTCTTTTTCCTTTTTATTTTTCCAAGTTTTTTGAATCCTTTTCAAATGAATTTGAATCCCCTTTTGAAATCAAACACAACCAAATCAATTTCGCACAAAATATGCACCAGCATGAATGCTCAAGCATGTATTCTAACTTTGATGTTGATTTTATTCTTATAAATTTATTATGTAGCCTATGTTTAAATGCTCACACAAGTAAAAATAAATCAATTTAACCCATTTAAATTCATTCAAATTTTAGGGTGTTACAATTCTACCCCCCTTAAGAGATTCTCGTCCTCGAGATGAGGCTATGCTTACTCAAACAACTGCGGGTATGTCTTTCTCAATTCATCTTCTCTTTCCCAAGTTGCCTCTGCTTCCGAGTACCGATTCCACTAAACCTTACACATCTTAATAATTTTGCTCCTTGTAACCCTTTCCGCTGTCTCTAAAATCTTTACCGGAAACTCTTCATAAGTAAGATCATCTTTCATAGCGAGTTCCTCTAGTGGTATTTGTTCTTCCGGTACACGCAAACACTTCTTAAGCTGAGACACATGGAACACATCATGCACTCCTGATAAACTATCAGGCAAGTCCAACTGATAAGCCACTTCTCCACGTCTCTTTAGAATTTTGAAAGGACCAACATACCTTGGTGCTAACTTTCCTTTCATGTTGAACCTTTTTACACTCCTCATTGGTGACACCTTCAAATACACATAATCTCCTTCTTCAAAAACTAATTCTCTCCTTCGATTATCGGCATAACTCTTCTGATGAGTTTGTGCCACCCTAAGGTTCTCTCTGATCATTCTGACTTGGTCTTCAGCGTTTCTAAGCACATCTGGTCCAAAGACTTGACTTTCTCCCGTTTGATTCCAAAACAAAGGTGTTCTACACTTACGACCATATAAAGCTTCAAACGGTGCCATCTTCAAACTATTTTGGTAGCTATTATTGTAGAAGATTCTGCATATGATAAACTTTTATCCCAACTAGTACCATACTGCAATGCACAAGCTCTCAACATGTCTTCTAGTATCTGATTAAGTCTTTCTGTTTGCCCATCTGTCTGAGGATGATAAGCAGTATTGAAGTTCAACTCTGTACCCAAAGAACAATGGATTTGTTTCCAAAAGTGAGAGGTAAACTGTGATCCTCTATCAAACATAATTTTCTTTGGAACCCCATGCAGACACACTATTCTTTCCATATATAGCTCTGCTAATTTTGGCCCATTGTAAGTAGTCTTAACAGGTAGAAAGTGGGCAACTTTAGTCAATCGATCCACAATTACCCATATCGAATCATAACCTTTCTGGGTACGGGGTAATCCTACTATGAAGTCCATACCAACTTCTTCCCACTTCCACTCTGGGATCTTCATCGGTTGCAACAATCCTGCAGGTCTCTGGTGCTCAGCTTTCACTCTATGACAAGTGTCACACAAAGCTACGTACTCAGCCACATCTCTCTTTAATCCATACCACCAGTACTTTTCTTTAAGATCTAGATACATCTTAGTACTTCCAAGATGAATAGAGTAAGCTGACTCATGTGCCTCCCACAGAATTGCATCACGAATAGATTTCACTTCAGGCACACACATCCTTTTCCCAAACCACAAAGTACCATTCTCATCTATAGTGAATCCGGGTGCTTTCCCAATCACTACATTCTCTGCGATCTCTTTTAACTTCTCATCCTCTAACTGACCTTTACGTATCTCTTGCTCTAACGTAGGAGTCACTTCTACCTCCATAACATTTGCAACTATACCAAGATTCAAGTGTTTCAACTCTTCACATAACTTCTCTGACTCGGGTCCCTTTTTAAAACTATTGTCATATCTCTTCCTGCTAAGAGCATCGGCCACAACGTTTGCCTTACTAGGATGATAGTGCACTTCTAGATCATAATCCTTGATTAACTCCAACCAACGACGTTGTCTCAAATTTAGATCAGTTTGGGTGAATATGTACTTCAGGCTCTTGTGATCGGTGTAAATATCACTCTTATGCCCAATCAGATAGTGTCTCCCGATCTTTAATGCATGAACCACAGCTGCTAACTCCAAATCATGAGTAGGATAATTCAATTCATGTTTCCTCAGCTGTCTAGATGCATAAGCAACAACCCTACCTTCTTGCATAAGAACACATCCCAAACCTTGACGAGATGCATCACAATAGATAGAGAACTTCTTATTTAGATCAGGCAAAATCAGCACTGGAGCTGTTGTCAACCGCTTCTTTAATTCTTCAAAACTAGCTTGACACTAATTAGACCACTCAAACTTAGCATTCTTCTCTAGTAGAGCTGTCATGGGTTTAGCAAGTTTGGAGAAACCTTCTATAATAACCGACCAATCTGAGAAAGCTACGAATCTCACTTACATCAGTAGGCGGCTTCCAGTTCAGCACATCCTTCACTTTGCCAGGGTCCACTGCTATACCACCATTAGAGACAACATGACCTAGAAAAGAGACCTCTTTCAACCAGAACTCACACTTACTTCACTTTGCATACAATTTGTGCTCTCTCAGTTTTTGCAAAACTAACCCTAGATGTTCAGCATGTTCCTCCTTGGTCTTAGAGAATACTAGTATGTCATCAATGAACACAACCACAAATTTATCCAAATACTCCATAAACACCTTATTCATCATATACATAAAGTAGGCAGGTGCATTGGTCAAACCAAACGACATAATTGTATACTCATATAACCCATACCTCATAGTAAAAGTTGTTTTTGGTATATCAGTATTCTGAATCTTCAACTGATGATAACCAGAACGCAGATCAATCTTAGAAAACACACAAGCACCTCTCAACTGATCAAACAAGTCATCAATTCTAGGCAACGGGTACTTGTTCTTGATAGTTACCTTATTAAGAGATCGATAATCCACACACATACGCTGTGTTCCATCCTTCTTGTCAACAAAGATCACAGGCGCTCCCCAAGGTGATGCACTAGGACATATGAACCCTTTATCTGACAACTCTTTCAATTGTTTCTTAAGTTCTTCTAATTCGTTAACCCCCATTCTATATGGCCTCTTAGCTATAGGTGCAGTACTAGGTAATAATTCAATTATAAACTCAATGTCACGATCAGGTGGCATACCTGACAAGTCATCGGGGAAGACATCTGGAAACTCCTCCACAACATGGTCTTGGGGATTAGCATCATCATCTAGTTGATTCACTGTAGCTGTTGGTGGTGGTTGCACTGTCACGCCAACACTGATTCGATCTCCCTTTGGTGTTATCACTACTACAACTCTCTCCTGACACCGAATCACAGCTCGGTGTTCTTTCATCCAATCCATACCTAGAATCACATCAATCCCAAAAGTTCTCAACACAATAGGACTGACTGTGAAGTCTACCCCCCGTAAGGTAAGACTTGCTGAAGGGCAACAATGTGCAGCTGGTATTGATCCCCCCGGTGAATTTACTAGCATTTGAGTCTTCATTGCAATTAAAGGTATGCTATGTGTTCTAACAAATGCTTGTGAAATAAAAGAATGCGAAGCTCCAGAGTCAAAAAGAACATTAGCGGGGATAGAGTTGATGTTGAACGTACCCATCATAACTTCTGGTACTCCAACCACAGTCTCAGGCACCACATGGTTCACTCTTCCAGTGTTGTACGCGGGCTTCTGGTTGCTATTCTGCTTCTGAGGTGTCTGTTGATTCGGCTTCTAAGGGCAATGGTTAGCATAGTGTCCCACATCTCCACACCTGAAACACCTATTGGGAGTACTAGGTGCACTGCTCTTCATCGGGGTGCTATTGGGCATTCCCTAGCGTGGAGTCTGATTGCCCATTTGCTGCGGTGTACGTTGGTTCCAATTCTGTTGTTGGTTCTGAGAGCGTTGTGGAAACTGACCATGGTTTCACTGACTGACTGGACCTTGATACCTCTGCTGATTATTATAGCGCAGGCAGGAGTTGCTTCCGGAGGCCTGTCCCTTCATCTTTCTCTTCCTGTCCCTCTCCAATCACATATTGTCAAGCACAATAGCGCGATTCACCAACTGCTGGAAATTAGCATATGTGTTACCAGCCAACTGCAACCTGAGATCATAGTAAATTCCCTTGAGGAAGAGACGTTGCTTATCTGCATCCTCCCTCACGTCATTAGGAGCATAGCGAGCCAATTGAGCAAACTTGTCGTGATACTCACTGACAGACATAGAACCCATCCTGAGAGATCTGAATTCCTCCTGCTTGAGCTCTATCAAACCATCTGGAATATGGTGTGCCTTGAAATCCCTCACAAATTCTAGCCAAGTGATAGCAGGAGCATTGTTGGGACGAGCAGACTGATACGACTCCCACCAAGTCTGAGCTGCTCCCTGAAGCTGTCCCGATGCATACAACACCTTTTGTTGATCATCACACTGAGCGATGTTGAGTTGTTTCTCCACTGCGCGTAGCCAATCATCTGCCTCCAAGGGGTCAGCGGCATGAGAGAAAACTGGAGGATGTCCTTGCATGAATTCCCTCCGCTTGTCTCTTGGTGGTGGAGGTGCGGGTGCTCCAATAGGCTGGTTCTAAAAGAACTGCATCATGGACTGCATGAACTGTCTTTGCATCGCCAACACCTCTGCTGTGGTCATGGGTGGTGGTGGGGTGGTGGAGCACCTCTCCCACGTCCTCCACCTCTTCCACGGCCAGACATCTGTAATCCAACATGAAACGTCACCAATATGTAAGACATAGGCAATTCTAAAAATTTCTGGACGTGATGCAAAATCAGCAGGTCAGAAAAACTATCATAACTCGAGTTCCAGATATCCAAATAAGATGATATTTATACGGTTGGAAAGCTTAAGAAATTATCTACAACTTTCATGTAGACCACATTTTCTGATTCTGACGTTACATTAATCAAAAACAGACCACAACAGAAACTGTCCTCAGATTCCAGACAGCACAGAAGTTCATATTGTGACGGTCATAACTCTCAGATACGAACAGATAAAAAGGTGATTCTTGTGCCATTGGAAAGACACAGAAGTCTATATACTCCCAGTAAAATTTCATGACCATTGCTCGAACAGGTGAAAAGTTATAACCAAAACATCACTAACTGCTCCAGAAAACAGCAAGCAAAGAGACAGGATAGACCAACCCAACTATTTATTATAGCACTTTTAACCCTAATATTTTAGCTAAGGAACTCGTGGACATGCCCACAAAGTTCTAGCACTCAACACAAAGATCCAAATCACACATAAATCACAATAATAATCCAGCAAGCACACCAATAGTTCACAAACACTTAAAAGACTCGACTCGACTCACGATACTAAAAACGTGCCTATTACAATGGTTTCATAAACTTAAGGGGCGGCGTTCTTCTTGGTGGAGGGCTCATCTAACTTCTCAAATAGCTTGGGATGGCCTAACTCGGCGTTAAGGCCATCGATCTCTTTCTGGTATTCTTTGATCATGTCTTGTGCCTTCTTCAGCTCTCCTTCTAACGCTCCCACCTTATTTGTAAGTTCACGGTTTAACTCAACGGTGGCCTCAAGAGTCTTCGATCCTTTTACCACAACCTCTATGGTCCAACTATTTTCCTTCGGAAGATAGCATGGGTAATACAAGAGCCCATCATTCTTCTTATCATCAGAGAGATGGCCACGGTAGTAGGCAAGTGCAATGGAAGCAGCATCCTCCATGCTTCTTTCCACGGTAGCTCGACTTACACGGTAGGTGACAACTGCATCTATCTTGCGGGTATTCGGGGTCTTGATCAGCAACCGAGTATCCCAAGATGAACCAATCAGAGGATGACTGTGCTCTGTAGTATGATACTCCAGAGTGGCTTGTAGGTCTAGATAATAGCACTCCGACATCATTGTCAGCAAGTCATGGTAGAAGGCATTGTCATCAGGCTTCTTGATGCTCAACTTGTCAGTCCAACCTATACAAGGCAGTGGCTGGAGTACTTCATCTTCATCATCATTGGTCAAGTCAATGGCCTCCACACGTGCTGGGGATTGAGCTATCAGAGTTGGCGAAGAATGGACCTCTTCTCCAACCTCATTCTTCCAGTTCTTCCTCTGGACGTCCTCTCTAGGCTCCATTGGCTCATACACAGCACACTGTAGTTGAAAGCATCCAACAAGTGATTTTATAATAGAATAAGACAAAAGAAGCACAAAACTTAGCAAATAACAAGATTGAGGTGGAAAGCATGAAACAAGTGAAGCAAAGGAAACTAAAAACGACCATTCTAACTAGGCTTGCGTCCTATAGTCAACCTGGCTCTGATACCAATCTGTCACACCCAATTTTAAGATCAAAAGCGGATGTATAAAAGTCTTATGTGCACCCCAGGAACGGTTGCACACATAAGTGGACAAATTGTAAATTGTACCAACACAATGTTTATTACATAGCGAATAAATATTCAACACATAGTCTCAAATATAAATATAATAACTACTAAGATAACTCTCTTGCGGAAGCTCCAATAGGGACGTCAACTGGTTGACACCAAGCCTAATACTCATCACGATAATCTTCAATCCAATCTTGATCTGTTACCCATCCGAGATTTTCCAACATAAAAGATAAAGCAAGGCATAAGTACATGTCGTACTTAACAAGATAACTAAGGGTTCATGAGGCTCAAATAGCTGACACTGGTTGAACTGCAAGTAGCTTTTATGTGTATGACCAAGTTTAGCATTTATTAGCAACAAGGCAGTACCATAATTCCCATAACTCATGATCATTTTACATGAATAATAAATAGCTCAAAGACAACTTAGTTAAGCACAATTAAACAAGAGCTCATTTATGGTGTAAGAATCCCTTGGCCGCTCGTGACCATGAGCATGGCTAGTATACCAGTTTATTAACTCTGCGCAGAGGTGTACACTTTCACTGTGAGTCATGGTTTTATGAATGCTTGGGTTAATTATGTCCAGACACCGAAAACCACATAAAGCTACTCAGAAGTTCGTCTAACCGGGAAGGGCCGCAGGGTCATCGGATATAGGAACCCCCCTTCCAATAAAAGGCCGCTTCCATAGCAAGACACAACAGGACAGAGGCTGTCCTATACCCAACTCGCAGTATCCTCTAAGTCAGCTAGAAAAGGTCTCCCAAGCAACTAAAGCTAGAGCCATGTAGCCCTCACAGCTGTACTATAAGTCCCGGATGATCACTTACAAACAAGTCCTCGAGGAGAGGGAATAAAACCCTCCTGTTATTGCTAACAAGTCATCTTAAATTGTTTAAAGCTCAATTACTAGTCAAGTATCAAGATCATGGTTATTGCTTAGCGCTAGCATAACACTACCCAAATGCATAAATCCAGGTTTCAAGGTATTCAAGATCAAATTCTAGAATTTCCTACATAGGATAACAAAGTGGACACATGCAAATGAATTTTAGTGTATCTCATGAATAGGACAAGGAAGGACCTTAGCTATACTTGCCTTGATCAAAGTTCTCCTGAGAGTCTTGCTGGTCTTGCTGGTCGTAGAAGTTCTCTTGATCACTAACGAAAACCTCACCGTCTGAACTTGATCAACAACACCAAGCAGCAACATACAATCATCCGAGCAATCATACACGAGGCAAACAAATAGATGTAATTAGAACAGTACACCAACAGAGACAACCAGTTTTGAAAAGTTTATAAAACTATTCTATACATTGCTACGGTCACACAGACGCGAAGATCACGAAAAACAGAGTTACAACGAGAAAGTTATGATTAAAACAAGTTTTCCTATTAAAGAAATAGATTAAATATAAACTCGAAATTTAAAGTTCAAAAACATGGTGACAAATTATATGAACAGATAGATCTCGAAAAGACGAATCTAACGCAAGTTGAACGGTCCAATTTGGAGTTAAAACGAATAAGTTATGAGCAATTAAAGGTAGTGGCAAAACTGTAATTAGATGGAACTTCAATTTGAATCTGTAAATTGGAAAATACGTTTTCTAGAGATGAAAGCATAAACCAGGGAATACACTTTGGATTGCGGGTTCGAATCCCAGAGAGTTCAGGGGCTCTTTAGCCAAAAGTAACACGCGAAGGGGTATGGGGGTTTCCAGGCCGTTTGATCACAGATGGACGGCTCGGATTTAAAGCGGGGGAAAGAGGCGGCGCTGCCGGCCGGAGTTGAAGGTGAAAACAGCGGCGGCCATGGCCGGTGGCCATGGAGCTCGCTGGAGCTCCCGGTTAAGGCGATTTCGGGCACCAATCGGCACGCGACCGGTACCAAACGAGAGAGGAGGTCTAGGCGATCTTACCTAGCTAGAAGATGGAAGCCGAGGCAGATCGTGGATGGCGTAAGGCTCGATGCGGCGGTGAGTTAGGGTTTGGTGGCGACACGAGCTCGGATTACGAGGCTCAGGTGCTTGGTTGGTTGCGGGGGCATGCGAACGCGAACACGCGCACTATTTATGGACGTGCGGTGCGGGTTGCACCAGGACGCGCGAGGAAATGCGTGGCTCGGTCGGTGCCATGTCCGACCCGAGTCCGGCTCGAGGAGGAAGAAAACGATGCTGACGTGTGGACCAGCCTTGTCAGCGAGGCCGAGAGAGGGAAGATGGGCTCTTTGGCTCGTGGCTGGCGCTCCAAGGATCGCTGTGGCGCGACCAGAGAAGAAAAGGAAGAGAGGCTCTCTGGCTGCGCTAGTCACATGAAATGGGCTGGGAGAGAGAACAGCCGACGGGGCCGTAAGCCAAGCGAGAGGGGGGGGAGGGTTTTAGTCTTTTCCTTTTTATTTTTCCAAGTTTTTTTAATCCTTTTCAAATGAATTTGAATCCCCTTTTGAAATCAAACACAACCAAATCAATTCCGCACAAAATATGCACCAGCATGAATGCTCAAGCATGTATTCTAACTTTGATGTTGATTTTATTCTTATAAATTTATTATTTAGCCTATGTTTAAATGCTCACACAAGTAAAAATAAATCAATTTAACCAATTTAAATTCATTCAAATTTTAGGGTGTTACACAGTTGCGTCTTGCTCTTCATCATAATTTTCCACCCTAGGTGCTTAGAAGGCAATGTCCGCTGGTAGTATGGCTTCTGAGCCATATACCAAGAAATATGGAGACACACTAGTGCTGCGACTAGCTTGAGTTCTTTGAGCCATCTGCCGGATGCTTTTCTTCTTTCTGATATAGCCTCTTTTTGAGGGCATCAAGGATCATGCATCGGTAAATGTAGTTCTTTGAGCCATCTGCCGGATGCTTTTCTTTGAGCCACCTGTTTGACCTGGCCATTGGCTCTAGGATGGGCAACGGAGACGTATTTGATGGAGATGCATCGGTCCTTGTAGAAGTCCCAAAAATGATGATCAGTAAATGTAGTTCTGAGGTCGGTGATGATGCTATTCGGGAGACCAAATCTGTGGATGATGTCTTCAAAGAGCTCGTCTGCTTTCTTTGTAGTGGCCGAGACAAGCGGCTTGTATTCGATCCACTTGGAGAACTTGTCGATGGCGATGTACACGTACCGGAAACTACCTAATGGTGGCTTGAAAGGCCTGATCATGTCCAGTCCCCAGCATGCAAAAGGCCATGAAGCTAGGATGGTGCAGCTCTTGCGCCGGCACGTGTATTTGGTTGGTGAAAAATTGGCATCCTTCACAACGTCGGACGAGGTCTTCTGCATCAGAGATGGCCGTGGGCCAGTAAAAACCAGCTTAGAAAGCTTTGTCGACCAGGTTTCTTGAGGCCACGTGGTTGCCATAGGAACCAGAGTGAATTTCAAGAAGTAGTTTCACTCCCTCTTCTTGGGTGATGCATTTCTGCAGTATCCCTTCCCTGGCACTTTTCCTCATCAAGTTCTCGTCCACCAGCATGTAATGCTTGCTTTGATGGATTAGGCGTTCGGTTTCAGTCTTGTCGGCGGGTACTTTGGCGCTGGTGAGGTACTTGATGAACTGCTCCCTCCAATCGGCGACCGGCGAGGGTACTATAAGTACCAGCTGCTCGGCAGGGGAATTTCTTGCACTTCCTTCTCTTCCTTGATAGACAACGTAAAGAGGTCTTGAACGAAGACCCCTGGTGGAATCGCAGCGCGAGAGGATCCTATCTTGGATAGGTGATCAGCGAGCTGATTTTGATCTCGTACCATGTGGTGGTACTCAATACCATAGAATTTTCCTTCAAGCTTCTTGATTTTGGCGCAATATGCATCCATCTTTTCACTAGAGCAAGACCAGTCTTTGTTGAGCTGGTTGATGACCAGTGCGGAATCTCTGTATACCATGAGACATTTGACGCTGAGCTCAATAGCTATACGGAGTCCGTGGAGACACGGTTCATATTCGACGGCGTTGTTGGAGGCCAGAAAATGTATTCAGAGAACATATCGAAGCGTATCCTTGGTCGACGTAATGAACAGAATGCCCGCACCAGCACCGTTGATGTTGAGGGCGCCATCGAAGTACATCACCTAGTGCTCGGGGCAAGTAGCGGTGATGGGCTCTTGGATCTCGGTCCACTCAGCGACGAAATCAGTGAGCGCCTAAGACTTGATGGTAGGCCTGCTTCTGAATTCGATGGAGTAAGTACCAAGCTCAATAGCCCACTTGATGATGCGGCCGTTGGCCTCTTTGTTGCGGAGAATGTCCCCTAGAGGGAACTCGGTGACCACGGCGATCTTGTAATACTTGAAGTAATGGCGAAGCTTGCGTGACGTGATTAGAATAGCATATAGCAGTTTCTAAACTTGAGGATAACGAGTTTTGGGCCCATTAAGGACCTCGCTAATGAAGTAGACCGGACATTGCACCTTATAGGCGTGCCCAGCCTCCTCACGTTCGACGACGATAGCTGTGCTAACGACACGAGAAGTGGCAGCGATGTAGATCAGTAGAGTTTCATCTAGCCAAGGCGCCATCATGATCGGAGGCTTTGTTAGGAACAACTTGAGCTGCTCGAAAGCTATGTCTGCCTCGTCCAACCAGGAGAAGGGCTCAGATGCCTTGAGGAGTTTGAACAAAGGTAGTCCTGTTTTGCCGAGGCGCGATATAAAGCGACTGAGAGCAGCCATGCAACCTATAAGCTTCTCTATATCCTTGACGGACGTTGGCCGCTTCATGTTGGTGATGGCGGAGACCTTATCGGGGATGGGTTTGATGCCGCGAACACTGATGATGTAGCCTAGGAGTATGCCGAATGGAACTCCAAAGATGAACTTTGAGGGGTTCAACTTCCATCGGTACCTTTTTAGGTTGCCAAACATTTCTTTGAGGTCGGCAATGAGATTATCGGTGGTCTTGGACTTGACAACCACATCATCGATGTAAGCTTTGATGTTGCGGCCGATCTGTTGATCGAGGCACATTTGGATGGCCCTTTGGTAGGTCGCTCCAGCGTTCTTGAGTCCGAAGGACATGGTGGTATAGCAGTACGCACTGAAAGTCATGATGAACAACGTCTTGATCTAGTCTTCTTCCTTCAGGGATATCTGATGATAGCTAGAGTAACAGTCGAGGAAGGAGAGTAGTTCGTAGCAGGCGGTGGAGTCTACAACATCATCTATCCAAGGCAGACCGAAGGGGTCTTTAGGGCTGTGTTTGTTAAGATCAGTGTAATCAACAAACATTCTCCATTCTTTATTCTTTTTTTGAATGAGAACAGGGTTTGCTAACCACTCAGGATGATACACTTCTTTTATGAATCTGGTAGCAAGGAGCCATTTTATTTCTACCCTAATAGCCTCCTTGTCTGGCACGAATTGTCGGAGTTTCTGCTTGATCGGTTCGGCGGTCGGTGAGACATTCGAGTGCTCGATCTTCTCCCGTGGTACCCCTGGCATGTCTGTAGGTTTCCAGTCAAACACGTCGGCGTTGGCACGTAGGAAGGAGATGAGCACGCTTTCCTATATGGGGTCAAGGTGAGCCCCAATCTTCATGGTCTTGGAGGGGTCGTCGAGGCCGAGGCCGACCTCCTTGGTTTCCTTGGACTTGGCAGAAGCGCGAGGAGGCTCCAGCGAAGGGATCTCCAGGTCGTCGGTGGGCACTTTCTTGATGTCAGTGACCATGCTAGTAATCTGGATGGAGAGGTCGGTGGCTTCGGCGAGGGCGAGACTCTCTGTCTCGTAGGCATAGGCAATGGAGAGGTTGGCCCGCAGGGCCAAGACTCCTGCAGGCAAAGGCATCTTCAGCACCAAATAGGCATAGTGCGGTATGGCCATGAACTTGGCCAGAGCTGGCCGACCAAGTATGGCGTGGTAGGTGGTGTTGAAGTCAGCGACATAGAAGTTGATGTGCTTGACGCGGTAGCTGCTAGCTGTGCCAAACTGTACTGGTAGGGTGATCTCTCCAAGTGGTTTGGATGCCCTGCCAGGTACCATACCCTAGAAGGAGGAGTCGAAGGGTGTGAGATCTCCTATCCTGAGGCCTAGCTACTTTAGGGCTCTGGCGAAGAGGAGGTTCAGAGCGCTCCTGCCGTCGACGAGCACTTTTCTAAAAAGCACCTTCTGGACGGTTGCGTCGAGGACGAGGGGAAACACCCTATGTAAGGGATATCCGCCCATAGATCAGCCCTGCTGAAGGTGATGGGGACCTTGGACTATGTTGCAGAACCGACCAATTTATAAGAATACAAGTACAATGGCAATCCGCAAGCGGTCGCACTGTCATACTTGAACCCATATAAACCCGGTAGTCCGTCGAGTACCACGACGGGTCTCGATAAACGATTTACAACAACCAAGATCGTACGGGATTCAACATACATGCCACATATTACATAAAGTTCGCAGGTACTTTTCATCATCGTAGTACTGAATAGAAAGTTATTACAAACCGAGTTTGATAATTAAAGCGAAGCAAATAAGTTTGAAGATAAGTTTCCAACGTAGTTTGATACGATGCCGAGCCGATCACGATCCACAAAAGCAAAGATAGGAATTACTAAGGAAGCCTGCCAAGGCTTACTCCTCATCCACAATGGGATAGAAGCAACTCTTGCAATAACCATGATACACAAAGTGCCATCTCGCAACATTGGGAAAATAAACCACGAGTACAAGAAGGTACTCGACTAGACTTACCGTCATGAACCGAAATAAAATGACTCAAGGATCATGCAAGGTCTGTATAAGTGGGCGTAACTTGACAACATTTTGCGAAAAAGGCAATTGATCCGTTGTACAATTATGATTCCTTTATCAAGTTAATTATAACTATCCATTTCTAGATTAGCAACTATCCTGTGCCAAACATGTGGAATATCATTTAGAAGCATACAATAGTAACCATAGCGGTATTGTAATTCCATATTCATCTCGAACCACCATGTTTCATAATATAGCTCTTTCGATGTTGGGACTAGCCAAGTTTCTCACTATCCGGAGAGACGGCGATTCAATCGATTTCAACCAATTGGAATTTATTCCTAACACAAACCCAGATCTACCACCCACGATAGTCTTAGGTCACCTTTGGTACAACTCGGTACACATTTCACGGGTTCGTGATCACACCGCATGTCTGGAACACCAGGATGCCGGGATGCTCGAGCCAAACCTGCCCTTGGGCTCGGTCGTCGTTCCCGAAGGGGCGCGCTGTGAAACGATTCCCTACCGAGTTGAATTACTCGGCCAGCGGTCGGAACGAATTATCCGGCCAGCTAAGTGAGAGGCATGCGTTCAATCTTGTCGAAGCGCCAACAACGGATGCGGTCCTTAATCGACACGAGGCGGGGATAAGTCCACACCCAAGACCTCCATGCCTTGTTGCTTCCCTATCGATCTCCCGTCCGGTCTCAATTTACTTTTACCTCATGGTTCTGTTCCACGATAGCAGATATAGCCAACCGTGCTCGGTATCCACCTATATCTCGCGGTGACAGGACATCACCCGACTTCTACCGGTCTAAGCATGGCTAAGCATATATATATTCGATCCGGACCTATACCGGTTAAAAGGTGTAATATCCGGACAAGGAATGTACATGCATCAAGTGGTTTCATTCAACTCTTATAACCTAATGCATCAATCATAAATACGTAAGTAAACATTTGTAAATTCTTTGGGAGACTTATAATGCTCGGGGCTTGCCTCGCAGAAAGGAAGTAGGATCGGTCGGGCACACTCGGGAAGCTCTTGAGGTTACGCTCCACGCCTTCGGGAGCTACGGCTTGCGGATCCTCCTGCGGGTTCCCTTCCTCAGCTTCTTCGAATTCCAGCAACGTGATCTCTTCCTCCGATCCTAGATGCATGAATATGGTATAAGTATTATGAATGCATATATGTTAACAAGTGCATCACGTTGTTTGAGTAGGTTCATATCTCTTCTCGCTTACTACTTAACTACTTCTACAAAGCATCGACTATGCCATAAACAGTATCTACTTGTTTCACTCATAACTGGAGTTCTACAAATCCAAATCTAGTGATCTAGGACTTTCTGGAAAGCTTATCCAATTCTCTACAACTTTGTTATTAACCATTTTTACAGTACACATCAGTTTCAACATGCAAATCCTCACACTCTAGAATCAGTCCGGAAATGACTTAACATGCAACATAAAGTAAGAATACTTCTCCTTCAGGTAATCATTCAAAATTTGACAACCTAGAACCTACCAATAGTTTAAGCATACCAAATACAGTTAAGATGATATAATGGTGAAGCCCAAACTATTTATTAAATTGCCTTTATTATTTTATTTAGATATCTAGGTTAAATAATAAATATATATCAGATGTGCTTAATAAATTCTCAAAAATTTACAGAGCTTTACTAATGCTATCAAAGGACTACTATAAAAATTTCATGTCATTTTACCAAGTAGAACATTCTATACAAAAATGACAAGGCAGCAAGGCTTGAATTAGCATAAATGGAAAATCCTATTGAAAAGTGTCAAACAACAGATTTTATATTTTTCTTAGCATCCATATGGTACTAGGATTACCTCCAACAAATTTCATGAATTTTGGACTCATACTTAATTTATGAAAATTCATGCAAGGATTAACTAGTCATAAAAGAAAAATCTATAACTTTAAATCTACCCATGCACTGGTCCTCAAATTTTTACCAGGGCTCACATATGCTAAGATTAGTTCACCACAAAAATTTCATAATTTTTGGAGCAAAGAAACTCTAGATATAAAATAAACAAATTTGAATGCATTCAAAAGCACATTTGAAATCCCTATTTAAATCTCCTGAAATTTCTACTGTTGAAACCAAGAACATATTTTTCTTAAATACTACACTTCCTAAGCAACACTACAAAATTTATTTCACAATTTTTGGAGCTACCAAACTAAATATACAAAAATAACAAAACACTTGAAATTAGGGTTTAAATCTGAAAAGAATGAACTAGCCTCCTAATACTAGTCACTGGCAACAGGGGCCCACCGGTCAGCCGGACCCACATGTCATCGACTGAAAACAGGGGAGACGGTGGCGTTCGACGCGGTACGGCCCTAGCTCGTCGCCGGTGAACCCGCCGGCGGTAGCGACTACACCTACGTGGTCTACCCAATCACCCGCACCCGGTGGTGGCCTTCGCATGGATGGAAGGAGCACCGAAGCACTTCACCGCCGACCATGGCGGACGGCTGTGATGGCACGGCGGGGCGGAACAATGGCAAACGTCGGTGACGACCTCGGTGACTCGATCACAGGCTCGGACAAGCACCGGTGTACTACGGCGGTCCTAGCGCACCAACTATCACGCGGAATGGTGGACTACCACGGCGTGGCCATGACGATGGCCATGGCGGAGCTCTGGCAGAGACACACCCGCGTGGCGCAAAGCGAAGCACGGCTTACCAATGGCGCGGCTGTGGGCGCAGCAAGGTGGGAACGGTGGAGTAGGGTGCGGCGGAGCTGTGAGTGCGGCCGATTGGAGGCTGGGGTGGCGGTGAATGCGGGCGAGCTCGACGGGGCGGCTGCGACGGCGATGGCGAGCGCAGTGAGCAAAGGAGCGCGAGGAGGCGAGTGGGAGCGAAAGGCCGGCTCAGTGGCGACTTAAGCGCGTCCCTGGTGGCTTGCTGGCCGTCGATGCCTGACGAGCGGGCCCAGCGCCGGCGTGCGGCCTCCAGATGGTGCGCGCGGCCATTACCGGCCGCCACGCGGCGGGCAGCGCCTGTGAACGGTCGGCCACTGAACGCGCGATTCAGTTTCGTCAGAACGTGATGGCCGAGCCTGACGACGAGATTTGCCGCTGATTTTCCCGCTAATCCGTCGCTCCAAAGCATAAGACGTCTAAACGAAATCTATAGCCCTATGTACCAGCTTCAATTGTTGTTCAATCACCTCGTGCTAAATCGCAACATAGACGGAGTAATCTCGTGCCCAACCTTGGCTGTCAGTCGGCCAGTTGATTAAATACTTCGAAAAATTTGTTAAGTGTTGAAAACTGGATTTTGCTGGTTTTTGTGGGACCCATTCAAGCATGTTAGAAGCTAAATCAGTCCATGTCATAAAAATAAAAGTTGTTCCTTATGTCAAACACTACAACTTTGCTTTAGTGAACTCCTCCATGCAAGGTCTCTAGCACCTAGTTCAACTTTAGTCAAACATGTTACTTTGAAATCATGATACATACACAAACCATGGCGAAATGACCAAACTAGCCTTAGCATTAAATACCAAAGTTGTTCCTAATGATATCCTAGGCATGTTTAAACAATTTGCAAGGTCATTTAAGCATTTCATGTAGTAGTCACTCATATAGCTATTGAAAGTAATCACATGAAATATCACTTAAGTGCTTGATCATGAAATGTGGCCTTCATGAACAATGTTTCTTTTGTTAATCTAAGTGTAGCTAAGGTGTTATAGTGACCAACATTACACACTAGCATTTATCTACATATGATCATATGCATATATTCCAAGAAATACGAGATAACAAGCAATGTTTCATATGTTTCGATCGAATGTTTCAATGGTAAATGATGATTTATGAATGCTTGATGCTCATGCTTATGTTATGCAAGTCAAGTTATGCAAAGCTAACACCCGAGGTGTTACAGCCCCTCCCCCTTATAAAAATCTCGTCCCGAGATTTGCAAGACCTACCATTCTTGGAAAAAGGCGGGATAAACTTCTTGCAGATAATCTTCTCTTTCCCATGTAGCATCTTGTTCACTATGATTGTTCCACACCACCTTATAGAACTTGATAATCTTACTCCTTGTCACTCTCTCCATCTCTTCTAATACCCGAATTGGTTTTTCTTCATAGGTCAAATCCGATTGAAGCTGCACGTTGGTGGGTGCAATAGCTTCTTCCGGTACTCGAAGACATTTCTTTAGCTGAGAAACATGAAACACATCAAAGATTGCACTCATCTCTGGAGGAAGTTGTAACTTATATGCAACCTTCCCTTTTCGTTCCAAAATTTTGTATGGCCCTACATATCTTGGTGAAAGCTTTTTTTTCATCCCAAATCTTTTCACGCCTTTCATGGGTGATACTCTCAAGTATACATAATCACCCACTTCAAAAGTTAGTGGTCTTCTTCTTCTATCGGCATAACTTTTCTGTCTTGATTGAGCTGCCTTCATGTGTTGTTGGATGATACGTACTTGTTCTTCGGCTTCATTGACAAAATCAATACCAAAATATCTCCTTTCACCGGCTCAATCCAATTCAATGGAGTTCTGCACTTTCTGCCATACAAGGCTTCAAATGGAGCCATTTTGATACTCGCTTGATAACTGTTGTTATAGGAGAATTCGGCTAAAGGTAACCATTTCTCCCATGAACCTTTTGAAGATATAACACAAGCTCTAAGTAAATCTTCTAGGATTTGGTTCACTCGCTCTGTCTGTCCCGAAGTTTGCGGATGATAAGCTGAACTTCTGATTAGCTTGGTTCCCAAAGCTTGGTGTAAGTGCTCCCAGAAACGAGCTATGAACTGTGGTCCTCGATCTGAGATTATAGTCCTGGGTACTCCATGCAATCTCACGATCTGGGCAACATATATTTCAGCGTATTTCCCAACTATATACCGCGTGTTCACGGGTATGAAGTGTGCTGACTTGGTGAGACGATCAACAATGACCCAGATTGAATCGTGACCTTGTGGTGTTGTTGGAAGGCTGTAATAAAGTCCATACTTGATCTCTTCCCATTTCCATCCTGGAATAGGCGGTGGGGTCTGAAGTAATCCAAATGGTTTTTCATATGGACGGCTTTCACTCTCTGCGCAGTTATCACACCTAGCAACATAGGTCTGCGATCTCTTTCTTCATCTTAGTCCACCAAAAACGGGTTTTCAAATCTTGATACATTTTACTACTACCCGGATGGATAGACAATTTGGATGAGTGAGCTTCTTCTAAAATTTGATTTCTTAGCTCACGGTCCTTTGGTACCACTAACCGGTCCTCAAACCATAATACACCTCTTTCGTCCAATCTAAAAGGTTTGGTTTCTTGCTCTTGCATTTTCTCTTGATGTGACTTATTCCCACATCTCGTCTGTTGTAGCTCTATGATTTTGCCCTCAAGTGAACAAATCGATTGTGATATTGTATAGTACAAAGAGGATGTAACAAGTTGAATCCATCTTCCAAGCAATGCTTCCACGGTGTTACAATGGGACTTCCGACTAAGTGCATCGGCTACTACATTTGCTTTACCCTTGATGGTAATGCACTTCTAAATTGTAGTCCTTAATCAATTCTAACCATCTTCGTTGTCTCATGTTCAGCTCAGGCTGGGTAAAGATATACTTGAGACTTTTGTGGTCAGTAAAATATATGACATACATTGCCCAACAAGTAATGTCTCCATATCTTTAGTGCATGGACAACACCGCAAGTTCCAAATCATGTGTAGGGTAGTTGACTTCATGTTTTCTCAATTGCCGTGAGGCATATGCAATTACTCTCCTTCTTGCATAAGCACACATCCCAAACCTATTCTGATGCATCACAAAATACATCAAAAGGCTTTTCAATGTTTGGTTGTGCTAACACAGTCTTTGAGTCAACAAAGTTCGAGGGTGTGAAAAGTCATTTCACATTCTCGTGTCCATTTGTACTTCTCATCTTTACTCAAGTAGTCCGGTCATAGGCTTAGCTATCTTTGAAAAATCTGGAATAAACCGACGATAGTATCCTCGCTAGACCCTAGAAAACTCCGAACTTCATGAACCGAAGTTGGGGCTTTCCAATCCATGACCTCTTGTACTTTGGATGGGTCTCTGAGATTCCATCTCTTGATAAAATGTGACCTAAGAAAGGTACTTTGCTCATCCAAAATTCACATTTGCTAAACTTGGCATATAGCTTATGCTCCCTCGGTCTGATAGGACAATCCTCGGATGCTCTTGATGATCGGTCTCATTTTACGAATAAATCAATATATCATCAATAAACACGACCACGAACTTGTCAAGTTCGGGCATGAATACCGAGTTCATCGTGTACATGAAATAGGTCGGAGCATTTGTTAGTCCAAAAGACATAACCAAATACTCGTATAAGCCGTACCTCGTGAGAAAGCGATTTAGGTATATCCTCCGGTCTAATTTTTATCCGATGATAACCTGATCTCAAATCAATTTTGGAGAATACCTTTGCCTTAGCTAACGATCGAACAAGATGTCGATGCGGGGCAATGGATATTTGTTTTGATGGTCACACATTGAGTGGTCTCAGTAATCTACACACATTCTCGGTGACTTATCCTTCTTTTTCACAAACAAGGCCGGACATCCCCACGGAGATGAGCTAGGTTGGATAAGACCTTTGTCCAATAGATCTTGCAATTGAACCTTAAGTTCTACTAACTCATTGGGTGGCATTCTATATGGCCTTCGGATATGGGTGCGATGACTGCACTAGTTCAATCTTAAATTCCACGTCTCTATCCGGTGGTAGACCCGGTAATTCCTCCGAAATACATCCGAAACTCACAAACCACTGGGATATCACATATGGTGGTGGTTTGGATAGCACAAAGCTAAATGTTGGGGTTTGAAATCGCGGAAGAGTGGGACTAGAAAAGCATTCCTCCCGTGGGTTCTCTCAACATAATAGTCTGCGGTGCTAGTGTCAATAAGAACACCATGATCCTTCATCCAATTCATGCCTAAGATTACACTTATTGATAATCCGGCAATATTATCAAATCCGTGGTGTACTCCTCCCTTGTATCACGATGAGTACATTTTGACTATCTTTTGGTAATAACAAGTACCCTCACTTTGAACTTATGTTAAAACCCCTTTGTTTACTTCAATTATTTCTTGACTATGTCTAGATGCAAATGCTTGACTCATAAATGAATGAGAAGCTCCCGAATCAAATAAAACAACAAAGAGGACACTTGTTGACAAGAAACATACCAGCCGTGACAACTTCTCCCATGGGCACTTCCTCCACAATGGTATAATGTACTTGTCCCCGACGTGCCTCGCATTCACCGCCTCTGATTGTTACGATTTGGGTTGCCATTCCTCTTGGGGTGGGGGCATTCCTTGGACCAATGACCCAGCTTGGTTGCAGCTTGAAACATGGTTGATTACTTCAATCTCGTCTGTGGAGCTGTCCCGATTACCATTTCCTTTTGGTAAGGCAATAGTGAACGCCTTATACTAACGGTTTCTGTGGCTGTTATTCTCGAGCTTTGGTGGAGGCCTGAACTTGGGTGCAGTGTGGATTTAAATTGTGGCCTAGCCTGCGATAGGCGCTTTTGATCGGAAAGATCCGGATGCACCGCCTCATAGGCCCCTCTTATGACCTTTAGCAATCGCATGCATGTTGTTGTGGTTTTCTTGGGTCAAGGCATCACTAATAAACTCGTTGTAATGTGGTACATCGAGAATTTGCCATAGTCTTCATCAGTTTGGTACCCAACCCTCGCTTGAAACTCTCTATCTTTTTCTCTTCAAGATCCACAAAACCGGGAGCATATCTTGACAAGTTGTTGAATGCGTGCATATACTCGATGAGTGACTTTGTTCCACGAGTGAGCCTCATAAATTCGGCCGCTTTCATGCGCATCGGGCTGAGGGAATATGATGTCCTCTAAAAGCCAGCTTTGAATTGTTCCTGTGTCACTCGTGCATTAGCAGCGAGAGACAGAAGTGTGTCCACCAGATCCTCGCCGGTCCTTGCAATTGATGGGAAGCATACTCTGCTTTCAGATGCTCCGTGATCCTTAGCAAACGAAATTTCTGCTCAATGGTATTCAGCCACTCATTCCTTCTGCAGTGGTTCCTCAGCCACCTTGAAGATTGGAGGCTTCGTGTCCAGAAACTCCTTGAATGTACTGTGCTGATTTGGCTCGGCCCCTGGTTGCTGTGGGTGGCCACGAGCGGTGTTTTGCGCGATTAGGTGCAAAGCTTCTTCCATTGTCCTTTGGCTTCCCAAGAATCGAGCAAAGAACTCCCCGAGCGGACGGCGGCGGTGGTGGTGGTAAGTCATCACCATTGCCATCGTGGATCGCTACCGACTCCAAAGACGCAAAAGCGCGTCATCTGCGAAGTTGCAACAATAAGCGATTATTGGTTGATGTCAAGAGATTGCGGATGAATCATAATCATGCCGGATCGAAATTACGGAGAAATTCTCAAATTCACAATAAAAACAGAGGCATAACAATTCATTCTCGCAACATGGCATCCCCAATTTGACCACTTATCGCGCTCATAACGTATGCAAAGTTAAATCGTGATCGCCGACAAGGAACGGAATTGCATTGACGTTCATCCAAACATGCGATTGACATTACATGATAGTCTGCTTACTAATGCCAATTTCAAACTATAGGTCCATTACATAAATAAAGGTGATACATTAGTCCTTCCACTAAATGCTAAGCGATCTAATCCTCATCATGATCACTATCAAGGTCAGACGCAAGATCATCTCCTTCCTCAGGTTCTACTTCTTCTTCTCCTTCCTCGTACCCTTCTAGACCCATTTCTGCGGCTCCAGGTGGGACATAAGGGTGGAGCTGATTGTTCAAAAGATGAACCTCTTCATGCAGATTATCATTGTATTCTTCCGCATTGGCCAGCTGCTGTCCTAGCTCAAACTGTCGAGCTCTTAGGACATTTTCCCTTGTCCAAGCTGCATTTCGTTGGTGAGTTAACCGAGTCATCTCTTCAGTGAGCCTTTCAATCTCGGCGTCGTGCTCCCTCTGGTTTACGCGTCGGTCCTCGCGGCATGACCAAGAGCACCGACACTCTCGTCGAGAGGCTACCTTCAACTCCATCCAACACTCTCATCATTGCGAACATAGCGCTCATGGAAGGGTTATCACTGTTCTGCCTCTCCGCTACACCAATCTCCAAAGATTTTCCTCTTGTCTGCTGCCATGAGTCAGTGGAGGGGTTACCTCTTGGAAAGACTCCAACCAAAGCGGCTGCCGCCTCCCCGAGGAAAACGCTCCATGATGTCTCTCGGGATCCCAAAGGCTGCCTCACTAGCTGCTTCTTCAAGATCCCTACCAGCTTGACTCATAACACCAGCTGTCCACTCGAATCGTCACCTCGGGGACGAACAACGGCCTCCACAAAGAACTAAGAGACCTTCTCCCAACTGCTCATTCGCCCGTAGTAGCGGGGTTCCATTCCATCGGGATAGCCTACATAACTAAGTACTCTCCACAAGAGTGTAGGCATCCCAAACTCTCCAAGGAACGTGTGGCGTTGGCCACGTGCGTGGAGCAAGCCGACGGCGGGGAGCTCTGCCCCGTGGACTTGCGGCGATGCTGCTTTGTCGTGCCATCTGCACCATTAACATGCACCCCTTGGTGAGACAATGCCATAATGGATAAGAGTTACATAACCGAGTAAGAATTTTATAAGGGAGGAACAATGTAATTATGTGAATGGTAATTATCATGATGCATGCTCGTTAAAATGCCCTCACAAACTTAGGAAAAATTTGTTTCTAGCGGTGACACGGTGGCATACATACGTTCTCTCATAAATGGCGTAACTAGTCGAAAGCTACACGTTTACGTTGTTAGTGCACCTGCATAAAATTTCATTTCAGCCCTTAAACCCATAATGAATATGCATAATGTAATTGTAAATACTTCCATATATGTATACCCATACATATACTTCCATATCAATCTACCCGACAGTAATTTAAACCCACAATTAAAATCGTACCATATACACATGCAAGCATGCATACATAGCCGCACCAAAGCTACTCTTCCCGACCGCATGCTCACATCTTGCGGTCCTACACTCATCTTACCTTGGCGTGAGGCATTTGATCCATACATTACCATTCAAGTGAATGGCATCCATACAATAGCACGTGGTATGGACGACGAAGTAAAAACCCCATGTTAGTACTTAAATAGCCACCTAATAGTCCTTAATTTGGGCATAAGGAAAGTGATCATTGGCACACTTTAGATTTCAAATACCTATTATATAACTATTAGTTGCTAGAGAAGGGTTTTCGGAAAACAAAAACTTTTGTTTTAAATACACTTGTGACAATTAACGTTGAATCTTGCTCGATGCCACCGTCGCAGAATCGACCAATTTATAAGAATACAAGTACAATGGCAATCCATAAGCGGTCGCCGACCGCATACTTGAACCCATATAAACCCGGTAGTCCGTCGAGTACCACGACGGGTCTCGATAAACGATTTACAACAACCAAGATCGTCATGAGATTCAACATACATGCCACATATTACATAAAGTTCGCAGTACTTTTCATCATCGAGTACTGAATAGAAAGTTATTACAAACGAGTTTGATAATTAAAGCGGAAGCAAATAAGTTTGAAGATAAGTTTCCAACGTAGTTTGATACGATGCCGGGCGGATCACGATCCACAAAAGCAAAGATAGGAATTACTAAGGAAGCACGCCCAAGGCTTACTCCTCATCCACAATGGGATAGAAGCAACTCTTGCAATAACCATGATACACACAGTGCCATCTCGCAACATTGGGAAAATAAACCACGAGTACGAGAAGGTACTCACTAGACTTACCCGTCATGAACCGTAAATAAAATGACTCCAAGGATCATGCAAGGTCATATAAGTGGACGTAATTTGACAACATTTTGCGAAAAAGGCAATTGATCCGTTGTACAATTATGATTCCTTTATCAAGTTAATTATAACTATCCATTTCTAGATTAGCAACTATCCTGTACAAACATGTGGAATATCATTTAGAAGCATACAATAGTAACCATAGCGGTATTGTAATTCCATATTCATCCCGAACCACCATGTTTCATAATATAGTCACTACGATGTTGGGACTAGCCAAGTTTCTCACTATCCGGGAGAGACGGCGATTCAATCGATTTCAACCAAATTGGAATTTATTCCTAACACAAACCTAGATCTACCGACCACGATAGTCTTAGGTCACCTTTGGTACAACTCAGGTACACATTTCATGGGTTCGTATGCTACCGCTGTCTGGAACACCAGGATGCCGGGATGCTCGAAACCAAACCTGCCTTTGGCTCGGTCGATCGTTCCCGGAAGGGCGCTATGTAACGATTCCGGCCCGAGTTGAATTACTCGGCTTCATGGTCGGAACGAATTATCCGGCCAGCTAAGTGAGAGGCATCGTTCAATCTTGTCGAAGCGCCAACAACAGTACGGTCCTTAATCGACCACGAGACGGGATAAGTCCACACCCAAGACCTCCATGCCTTGTTGCTTCCCTATCGATCTCCCGTCCGGTCTCAATTTACTTTTACCTCATGGTTCTGTTTCTCGATAGCAGAGATATAGCCAACCGTGCTCGGTATCCACCTATATCTCGCAGTGACAGGACATCACCCGACTTCTACCGGTCTAAGCATGGCTAAGCATATATATATTCGATCCTGGACCTATACCGGTTAAAGGTGTAATATCTGGACAAGGAATGTACATGCATCAAGTGGTTTCATTCAACTCTTATAACCTAATGCATCAATCATAAATACGTAAGTAAACATTTGTAAATTCATCGAGACTTATAATGCTCCGGGCTTGCCTCATGAAAAGGAAGTAGGGGCGGTGGTCGGGGCACTCCGGAAGCTCTTGAGGTTACGCTCCACGCCTTCGGGAGCTACTGACTTGCGGATCCTCCTGCGGGTTCCTTCCTCGACTTCTTGAATTCCAGCAACGTGATCTCTTCCTCCGATCCTAGATGCATGAATATGGTATAAGTATTATGAATGCATATATGTTAACAAGTGCATCACGTTGTTTGAGTAGGTTCATATCTCTTCTCGCTTACTACTTAACTACTTCTACAAAGCATCGACTATGCCATAAACAGTATCTACTTGTTTCACTCATAACTGGAGTTCTACAAATCCAAATCTAGTGATCTAGGACTTTCTGGAAAGCTTATCCAATTCTCTACAACTTTGTTATTAACCATTTTTACAGTACACATCAGTTTCAACATGCAAATCCTCACACTCTAGAATCAGTCCGGAAATGACTTAACATGCAACATAAAGTAAGAATACTTCTCCTTCAGGTAATCATTCAAAATTTGACAACCTAGAACCTACCAATAGTTTAAGCATACCAAATACAGTTAAGATGATATAATGGTGAAGCCCAAACTATTTATTAAATTGCCTTTATTATTTTATTTAGATATCTAGGTTAAATAATAAATATATATCAGATGTGCTTAATAAATTCTCAAAATTTACAGAGCTTTACTAATGCTATCAAAGGACTACTATAAAAATTTCATGTCATTTTACCAAGTAGAACATTCTATACAAAATGACAAGGCAGCAAGGCTTGAATTAGCATAAATGGAAAATCCTATTGAAAAGTGTCAAACAACAGATTTTATATTTTTCTAGCATCCATATGGTACTAGGATTACCTCCAACAAATTTCATGAATTTTGGACTCATACTTAATTTATGAAAATTCATGCAAGGATTAACTAGTCATAAAAGAAAAATCTATAACTTTAAATCTACCCATGCACTGGTCCTCAAATTTTTACCAGGGCTCACATATGCTAAGATTAGTTCACCACAAAAATTTCATAATTTTTGGAGCAAAGAAACTCTAGATATAAAATAAACAAATTTGAATGCATTCAAAAGCACATTTGAAATCCCTATTTAAATCTCCTGAAATTTCTACTGTTGAAACCAAGAACATATTTTTCTTAAATACTACACTTCCTAAGCAACACTACAAAATTTATTTCACAATTTTTGGAGCTACCAAACTAAATATACAAAATAACAAAACACTTGAAATTAGGGTTTAAATCTGAAAAGAATGAACTAGCCTCCTAATACTAGTCACTTTGGCAACAGGGCCCACCGGTCAGCCGGACCCACATGTCATCGACTGAAAACAGGGGAGACGGTGGCGTTCGACACGCAGATACGGCCCTAGCTTCGTCGCCGGTGAACCCGCCGGCCGATAGCGACTACACCTCGTGGTCTACCCAATCACCCGCACATGGTGGTGGCCTTCGCATGGATGGAAGGAGCACCGAAGCACTTCACCGCCGACCATGGCGGGCGGCAATGTGATGGCACGGCGGGCGGAACAACGGCAAAACGCCGGTGACGACCTCGGTGACTCGATCACGAGCTCGGACAAGCACCGGTGTACTACGGCGGTCCTAAGCGCACCAACTATCACGCGAATGGTGGACTACCACGTGCGTAGCCATGATTTATAGCCATGGCGGAGCTCTGGCGAGACACACCAGCGTGGCGCAGCGCGGCACTGCGGCTTACCAATGGCGCGGTACGTGGGCGCACAAGGTGGGAAACGGTGGAGTAAGTGCGGCGGAGCTGTGAGTGCGGCCGATTGGAGGCTGGGGTGGCGGTGAATGCGGGCGAAGCTCGACGGGCGGTGATGCGGCGGCGATGGCAAGCGCAGCGATGAGCAAAGGAGCGCGAGGCGCGAGTGGGAGCGAAAGGCCGGCTCGATGGCGACTTGAGCGCGTCCGGTGGCTTGCGGCCGTCGATGCTCATGGCGGGCCCGGCCGGCGGCGTCTTCCCTCCAGATGGTGTGCGCGTTATTACCGGCCGCCACGCGCGGCGCGCGCTTTGTGAACGCGGTCGGCCATCGAGCACGCGATTCGGTTTATGTCGAACGTGATGGCCGAGCTCGACGACGAGATTTGCGCTGATTTTCCCGCTAATCCGTCGCTCCAAAGCATAAGACGCGTCTAAACGAAATCTATAGCCCTATGTACCAGCTTCAATTGTTGTTCAATCACCTCGTGCTAAATCGCAACATAGACGGAGTAATCTCGTGCCCAACCTTGGTACATCGATCGGCCGATTGATTAAATACTTGAAAAATTTGTTAAGTGTTGAAAACTGGATTTTGCTGGTTTTTGTGGGACCCATTCAAGCATGTTAGAAGCTAAATCAGTCCATGTCATAAAAATAAAAGTTGTTCCTTATGTCAAACACTACAACTTTGCTTTAGTGAACTCCTCCATGCAAGGTCTCTAGCACCTAGTTCAACTTTAGTCAAACATGTTACTTTGAAATCATGATACATACACAAACCATGGCGAAATGACCAAACTAGCCTTAGCATTAAATACCAAAGTTGTTCCTAATGATATCCTAGGCATGTTTAAACAATTTGCAAGGTCATTTAAGCATTTCATGTAGTAGTCACTCATATAGCTATTGAAAGTAATCACATGAAATATCACTTAAGTGCTTGATCATGAAATGTGGCCTTCATGAACAATGTTTCTTTTGTTAATCTAAGTGTAGCTAAGGTGTTATAGTGACCAACATTACACACTAGCATTTATCTACATATGATCATATGCATATATTCCAAGAAATACGAGATAACAAGCAATGTTTCATATGTTTCGATCGAATGTTTCAATGGTAAATGATGATTTATGAATGCTTGATGCTCATGCTTATGTTATGCAAGTCAAGTTATGCAAAGCTAACACCCGAGGTGTTACAGACTAGGGGCGATAGATGAGGTTGGCAGAGGCGTCTTCTGCGTTGACGGCGAGCACCCATCGGGCGGTGAGCTTCCGTTCTCTTCTGCTTTCGGCGGAGGCGAGGCCCTCGAAGATGGTGGCGACCACCTTGTCATGATCCTGGAAGGCATTGTTGTTGCCCCTAGGTGGTCGGAGGCCTCTGGCTCTGTCGTTGTTGTCATCATCTGGCTTTTTGGCCTGGAACTCCTTAGCCAAGCCGAGGCAGTCCTTCATCTTATGCTTGGTGTTCTTGTGGAGAGGGTACGGGCTGTCGAGGATCTTCTTCTACTACTCATCGTAGTTGCGCTTGGGTCGAGGTTCTTCGAAGGTGGTGATGATGTGGTCTGGTCAGCGGCGGTGATATTGACCAGACTTGGAACCTTCTGGCCGTTCACAGCCACTGTCCCAATGGTGACTGCAGTCGTCGTAGCGGCGGTCACTGTGGCGCCGGTCGTCAGGGCGATCATCGCTGCAACGAGTTGGGCGATGAGAGCCCGCGTCCTCGTTGAAGCGCACCTCAGCTTCCTCAACGTCAGCGTACTGGTTAGCGGTCGTAATCATCTCACCAATCCCCGTTTGCGGCTTGTGATTGAACTTAGAGCAGAGGTCATGGTGATGGAGTCCTCGGACAAAGACGGTGATGACCTTGGCTTCCATGATGTTAGGAATAGAGTTCCTCATCTAGGAAAAGCATCTGATGAAGCTACGGAGGAGCTCGGATGGCTTCTAGTAGATGCGGTTCAGATCATGCTTGGTGCCTGGCCGAGTGCACGTAGCCATGTAGTTGTTGGTGAAGACCTTCTTCAGCTCTTCCCAGGATCCAATGGAATTTGGGGCGAGGCTTGTGAACCAGTTCATGGCGGTTGGTGTTAGCATGAGGGGAAGATAGTTTTCCATGACATTGGTGTCTCCTCCGGTGGCACGCACAGTAGTGGCGTAAGCCTGCACCCACTGTGTGGGGTTCATCCTTCTCTCGTAGTGCTTGACCCTAGTGATTTTGAAACAACAGGGCCACTAGGAGTGTTCGGAGTGACCTCATGAATGCTGGGGGCCCTTCAGGGTTGTCGACATCATGATATGTAGTGTTGCCGGCGTTGAGCGGCTCGAGAGCTGAGTTTGGGTTACCGAACTCTTGCTCGTACTCTTGATGGTGGCATACTTCTTCATGGCGACTGAAATGGCGCTTGTCGATACGTCGTCGCGCGTCTCGAAGATTGTTGAGGTACGCTCGGATGTCCTGGTCAACCTCCTGGTCATGTTGGCGATGGTGTTCGATGCGGTTGCCCCTGGCTCCCCCTAGAGGAGTTGTCTGTCGTCGTGGTGCTAGTCGGTGAAATGACTTGGGCGGCGATCAGATCTTGGCACGGCTGATCGGCGAATTAAGCTTGTGGAGAATGAAGGCCTCTGATCTTGGCGGATCTCGTTGACCTGGCAGTGCGCCACTTTAAGCATGGTGGCAACCTTGGTGACCTCCGGTGTCTGCAGGAGCTAAGCAAGCTCATTGGCGGCCATGGCCAAGTTGGCACTTGGGGTCTTGTAGATGTCATGGCCGTCAACATGGAGAAATTCATCGTCGAGGTTGCAGTGGAGTTGGCGTGGTCATCCTTGCGAGTCAAGCTAAGCCTTGGCCATCACAAGGGTAGCCTCATTTGCTCAGTACTGTGTGCGGTTGACATTCCTATTGACGTGGGCGGCGCGTTCCTCCTCGGTTTCCCCATTCCGTGAAGGGCTATCGACACTAACATTGAAGATTCTGCCTCCACGGAAGGGCGGGAAAGGAGGTTGCGTGGTAGTGGTTTTGGCGAGGGTCTCCATAGAGCCCTAGGACTCAGAGTCTGGACTCTCCTCCAAGATGGTTTGGAGGGATGCTCCGGGGCGTCGGCCGACGTGTAGCATGTTGATAGCCGGCGGAGGTTGGTCGGTGATCTAGTCGGCGAGAGGTTGGAAACCTCCAACCTGGTCGGCGAACTTGCCCCTTAGGGCGTCTTGATAGGCGGTGGCAGTGCTGGTGAGCCCAAAGGGTAGGGCCGTTAGCCCTAGAGTTTCCCAAGTAGCCTCTAATAGATCTAGATCGGAGGGTGGTCGGTGCTCAACCAAAGTGGTTAGAGCCGATTCGGTGATGGAGAGGCAATCGGCAAGCTTCTGGCCAACCTGATCGATGGATGCAATCATATCATCATTGTTGATCTGCCTCCTCATGTAGCGGGGAAGTAGGTGGCGAACTATCGATGAAGGTGACCTCGAAGGTGGTTCCAAGATCCGATCTGTAATCGTAGGCACTAGGGTGATCAGTGCAGTATCGATTTGCACCGGCTCGATGAGCTCTCCAACTCTGTTAGCGTTGATGATCCATGAGATCAATCCAACCATGAAGATCTAGCTGGGCTATGGGAGGGACAAAGAGCCTGTGGAAAATACCATCTTGTTCAACAAGGAAACATCACGCACACCCCTACCTGGAACGCCAACTATCGATAGAATATCATCGGCAGTCCTCCAAGGGGTATCCCACGAAGGTAGATTGATTGGCAGAGATGCGTGTAATCGAGAACAAGAAGGCAATAGAGACACACGAGTTAGATAGGTTTAGGCCATCAATATGACAAAATACCCTACTCCTATGGTATGTTGGACTGTATTGGCTATCGTATGATATTGCATGAGTTTGGAGGGGGTCCTTGCCTACCTTATATAGTCCGGGGGGTAGGGTAACAAGTCGGTTAGATCTAGAAGAGAACCAAAAAGTAATAACAGATTATAGGAATTATGGGATCATACGTATCCTAATAGATCTCGTAGTATGTTTAGGATATCTTCCCGGTGTCTTGCAGATGGCGCCGAGTAGAGTCGTGCCCCACAAGGTTTTGTCTTGTGGGCTGCGCCGCCCCAGGGGGCATAGCCCATGTGGTCTGTCATGGGTATCCGGGGTCATACCCCCCACACTTTTGAAAGGTCATCTTCTTCTCCTTCTCCTTCTTCTCCTTCTTGTCCTTCTTATGCTTCTTATTCTCATCCTCATCATTGTCACTATTGTAGGGACAATCCGCTACAACGTGATCGGGGCCCTTGCAATTATAGCATCTTCTCTCATATTCTTTGCTTTTGGTGTGATCTCTTCTCTTTCTTGCACCATAGCCCTTCTTCTTCATGAATTTTCCTATCTTGCGTAGAAAGAGAGCCATGGCTTCATCATCAATATCACTAAGATCATCATCATCACTTGATTCTTTCTTGGACTTGCCCTTGTTCTTGGATGATGAGCTAGTCTTGAAAGATGCACTCTTCTTCTTCTTATCTTTGTCTTCCTTCTTGTCATCCTTGTCAACCCCTTCCCTTTCCACACGGTATGTTTCTTGTGTCATGACCTCTCCTAGTACTTGGTTAGGGGTAGTCTCCTTCAATCCTCCTCTTATGATAAGCAATCTCAACATCTCAAATCTTGGAGGTAAGCACATCAAGAACCGATAAGAGACATCATCATTCTTGATCTTCTCTCCCAATGCCTTGAAATCATTGATAATTACTTGAAATCCTTGAAATCATTCTTGATCTTCTCTCCCAATCCAAAATGCTCTCATCTTCCTTCATCTTGAAGCTTGTCAACTTGTCCTTGAGAATATACAACTTGGCACTCTTCACCTCCGGTGTGCCCTCATATGTTTCCTCCAATCTCTTCCACACCTCATTAGCTCTCTCACAATCCTTGATTTGCTCAAACACCTTGGAATCAATGGCATTGTATATGGTGTTGAGAGCCATTGTATTGCATTGCTTGTTGGTCTTGTCTTGGTTGGTGAGATTATCGGGATCAATGATAGCATAGCATTTTTGGTCACATCCCATACTTGATCATTGATTGAACCAAGATACATCCTCAACTTTCTTTTCCAATAATCATAGCTTGTGCCATCAAAGAACGGTGGTTTGCCCCCCCATGGTTAAACACAATTTGAGCCACAATTTGACACGGAGGTTGTTAAGCCTTCAATCAAACGGTGACCATGGCTCTGATACCACTTGAAAGGTCCTAATATGGCTAGAGTGGGGGTGAATAGCCTATTTAAAAATCTACAAACTGACTAGAGCAATTTGATTAGTATAACAAATAGAGAAATGCAAACTTGCTCTAGCGCTACAAGGGTTGCAAGCCACCTATCTAACAATTCTAGTTGCTATGATCACTAGACACACAATTTGCTATGTTACTACTCACTAAGAGCTCTCACACTTGCTACACTAAAGAGCTCCACTAGATGAACTTTAAACAACAAAGCAAACTCTCAATTCTAATTACACTAAAGAGCTTGCTACAACTAGTTTTCAAGAATATAAATGAGTGAGTAGGGTGATTATACCGCCGTGTAGAGGAGTGAACCAATCACAAGATGAGTACTAAATCAATCACCAGGAGAATACCAAAGGGCAAGAGAAACCAATTTTCTCCCGAGGTTCATGTGCTTGCCAACACGCTACGTCCCCATTGTGTCGACCAACACTTCGTGGTTCGGCGGCTAAGAGGTGTTGCACGAACCTCGTCCACACAATTGGACACCACAAGAACCTACCCACAAGTTAGGTAACTCAATGACACGAGCAATCCACTAGGGTTACCTTTTGGCACTTCGACAGGGAAGGTACAAGTCCCCTCACAATCACCAGAGATGGCCATAAACAATCACCAACTCGTGCCAATCCTCCTCCGCTGCACCAAGCCATCTAGGTGGTGACAACCACCAAGAGCAACAAGTGAATCGGGTAGTGAAACACAAATACCAAGTGCCTCTAGATGCAAACACTCAAGCAATGCACTTGGATTCTCTCCCAATCTCACAAAGATGTTGAATCAGTGATAGAGATGAGTGGGAGGGCTTTGGCTAAGCTCACAAGTTTGCTATGTCCAAATAAATGGCCAAGAGAGTGAGCTAGAGCCAGCCTAACAATATTTATAGACGCTCCCAAAGAATAGAGCCGTCGGCTCAATTATTGGGCTGACTGCGCATCGACCGGACGCGCAGGTCTTAGTGCACCGGACGCTTAGGTCGTGTATACCGGACATGTCCGGTCTCCATACCGGACGCGTCTAGTAGCTACCTGACCACCATGTGTCCCATTTCAAATTAAGTAGCCATTGCTACCACGAGTCCCATGCTACCAGACGCTGAGTTAGAAATGACCGGATCCTGAGCCGCAGCATCCGGTCGAGTCCAGAGAGCACCCACGGCCGACCGGATGCGTCCGGTCACTCCAGACCGGACGCAGGAGACGCAGCATCCGGTCGACTCCAGTAAGCTCCTAGGATCGACCAGACACGTCTGGTCACTCCGGACCAGACACTCCCATCGTCCGATCGACTGTTACAATAAACATCGACTTCGCTGATTCACACCGGACGCGTCCGGTGTGGCGACTGGACGCGTCCAGTCGCTCACTGCAATTCAGTACTGAGCCACATACCGGACGTGTCCGGTCACTCTGTGACCTACACGACTAACTCCTTTTCAACTCTATCTTCTTCACCCTTGCTCAAATGTGCCAACCACCAATTGTATCACCTTGTGCACATGTGTTAGCAAATTTTCACGAACATTTTCAAGGGTGTTAGCACTCCACTAGATCCTAAATGCATATGCAATGAGTTAGAGCATCTAGTGGCACCTTGATAACCGCATTTCGATACGAGTTTCACCCCTCTTAATAGTACGGCTATCGAACCTAAATGTGATCACACTCGCTAAGTGTCTTGATCACCAAAACAAAATGGCTCCTACCATTTATACCTTTGCCTTGAGCCTTTTGTTTTTCTTTCTCCTTTTCCAAGTCCAAGCACTTGATCATCACCATGCCATCATCATGTCATGATCTTCATTTGCTTCACCACTTGGAGTAGTGCTACCTATCTCATAATCACTTTGATAAACTAGGTTAGCACTTAGGGTTTCATCAATTCACCAAAACCAAACTAGAGCTTTCAATCTCCCCCTTTTTGGTAATTGATGACAACCCTTTCACAAAGATATGAATTGAAATTCAATTGAATCCACGTTGCTTGCCCAAGCATATTTACCATGTGTAAAAGGATATGGACAAGTTTCATGAATCCCATATGGTAGCAATTGCTCCCCCTCAATATGTGCTAAGGATTTGGATTGAAGCTTGCACATATGCTTAGATAGGAAATATAGGAGACAATGTCTACCAAATGATGCTAAGGTATAAGAGATGCACCTTTAAAGCATGATACCAATCAGAGGGCACCAATATACCATCCTTAGCACCATTAGTAACTAGACATACACAAAAACTACAATACCCCATGAGATCAACATTACAAGCAAGGGTCTAGTTTCCATAAAATGAACATAAGTCTAGTTACTTTATCCTATGCATGCTAGTTTTTCATTTTATCATTCAAACCTATAATTAGCATACACCACACAAGCATGGATATTGAAATTTAAAACTTGTTCCATGCAAGCAAATATATGAAATGCACATTCAAAATGCAACATACAAGTTTATGAGCTTGCTCCCCCTACTTGTGTGCAATTTTTTATTGATCCCCTTACAATGTCATATCATTTGTTTGCTCCCCCTATCTTACTATCTTTGTGAATTTCTCTCCCCCTTTGTCAACAATTAGCACAAAAGGTGAGCTCAAATTTTAGATAGGTTGGGGTGAAACCGTGTGAAGTGAGGATCATTTTCCCAATTTGGTTCAATCTAGATTACTTGCAAAAGATATTTAACTCAGTTTGATCCAAGGACAAGCTTCTTCACACCTCTTGAAATATCACCAATTATAGTGTCCAATGGATGATCTCTTGCAACATTGGTTGGTTGAAGCACTTGCACTTGATTGCTTGCATTTGATTGATCACTTGGTTGAGATGATGAACCAGCCACTTGTTGTTGATCTTGCACTTTGTCATCACTAGTGCTTGCTTGAACTTGATCATGAGAACCACTAGCTTGCACATTTGAGTTAGAGAGCACTTGATTCTTGTCATCTTCAACATCAATCGCCACTCTAGGCCTTATATCACCAATGTCCATGTTCTTCATTGCATTGACCAATTGAGTGCCTCTTACATCATCTAGATTCTCATCTTCCTCTTGGGAACCATTTGTTTCATCAAATTCCACATCATGAACCTCCTCAAGAGTACCACTAGCCAAATTCCAAACTCTATATGCCTTGCTAGTTTTGGAGTAACCAAGCAAGAAACCATCATCACATTTCTTTTCAAACTTGCTCAATCTAGTGCCTTTCTTCAATATGTAGCATTTACAACCAAAAACCTGAAAGTATGCTATGTTGGGCTTTCTTCCATTCAATAGCTCATAAGGTGTCTTCTCCATCATGGGGTGACAATAGAGTTAATTGCTATAATAGCAAGCCATGTTGATTGCTTCGGCCCAAAATGAATGACTCACATTGTATTCACTCAACATTGATCTTGCCATGTCAATCAAAGTTTTATTCTTTCTTTCAACTAGGCCATTTGATTGTGGAGTGTACTTGGCCGAGAATTAATGTCTAATTCCAAATTCATCACATAACTCCTCAATTGTTGTGTTCTTGAACTCACTTCTATTATCACTTCAAACTCTCTTGATGGTTGTTTCAAACTCATTGTGAATGCCCTTGACAAATGATTTGAATGTTGCAAACACATCACTTTTGTCCATAAGAAAGAACACCCATGTGTATCTAGTGAAATCATCCACAATCACAAATCCGTATTTGTTTCCACCAATGCTAGTATATGTGGTTGGTCCAAACAAGTCCATGTGCACCAACTCAAATGCCTTGGATGTGCTCATCATGCTCTTCTTAGGATGTGTGTTACCAACTTGCTTTCTGGCTTGACATGCACTACATAGCTTATCCTTCTCAAATGTGACATCTTTCAAGCTTCTAACTAAGTCTTGCTTGATCAACTTGTTTAATTGTCTCATTCCAACATGACCAAGCCTTCTATGCCATAACCAACCCATGCTAGACTTAGTGATCAAACATGTTGACAATTGAACTTCTCTAGCATTGAAATCAACCAAGTATAGATTCTCATATCTAAATCCTTTTAATATCAAGTTAGAACCATCTACACTTATGATCTCTACATCATCTACACCAAAAATGCACTTGAAACCAAGATCACACAATTGAGCTACCGATAATAGGTTGAAGTTCAAGCTCTCTACTAGTAGCACATTGGAAATGCTCAAGTCATTGGATATTGCAATCTTACCAAGACCTTTGACCTTGCCTTTGCCATTGTCACCAAATGTGATACTATCAACCCATTGCTCTTGTTTTCATTGATTGAATTGAACATTCTTGGATCACCGGTCATGTGTTGTGTGCACCCACTATCAAGTACCCAATGCCTTCCTCTGGCTTTATAATTGACCTACAAAAGAAGATCAATTTCTAGTAGGTACCCAAACTTGCTTGGGTCCTTGAAGGTTAGTTACCAAGGCCTTTGGTACCCAAATGGCCTTCTTCTTTGGGCCCACAATTGGTGTACCAATGAACTTAGCCTTCACACCATTGGCACCCTTAACAAGCATATAACAAGAATCAAATTTAATTGAGGATATATTAGGTTGCTTGTTCTTGTTAGTCTTGCAATATTGCTCTATATGCCCAACTTGCTTGCATCTATTGCAAAACCGACCATTGCCTTTCATAAAGCTAACTTTGGGAGTGACAAAGGCCGCCTTGCCTTTCTTAGGGATATAGCCTAATCCCTCTTTGTTGAGAGAAAATCTTTGGCTACCCAAGCACTTTAGCAAGAGGGCATCTCCACCATAGGCATTGCCTAAGGCACGAGTGAGCTCATTCACCTCCTTCTTGAGGGTCTCATTTTCCACCATTAGTGAGGCATCACAAGTGAGACCGTCACTCAAAGGTGAAGTTGAAGTTGAAGTGCTACAAGAAGGGTTAGTGCAAGCAACTACAATGGGCTTATAAAAAGATTCATCAATAATATCACATGTTAGTCCCACATCACAAGACACAATCACTTGCTTCTTCTTGGCTTCCTCCTTCTTGACTTGCTCAATGAGAGAGGAGTGAGTTTTTTCAAGCTTAGAGTGAGCTTTGCTAAGCTTCTCATGGGCTTCTATTAGCCTCTCATGAGTGGCATTTAGCTCATCAAAGGATTGCTCAAGAAATTTGACTTTCTTGTGTAATTCTTTGCACTCCTTTCTCTTCATCTCAACACATGTGTGCACTTGCTCACACATGTCTATGAGCTCCTCCTTGGTGTACTCCTCCTCATCATCATCATCATCACTCCTACAAGCATCACTTTCACATTCATCATCATCACTCACATCATATTTTACCTTGGTAGGCTTTGCCATGAGGCATGTCGATGGAGTGTCAAAGATGGAGGGCTTGTTGTTGATGGTGATGCTTGCTAGTGCTTTCTTGATGGATTTCTTGCCATCATCACTAGAGTCATCACTATCCGAAGAGCCATCACTCTCCCAAGTGACCACCTAGCCTCCACCCTTCTTTTTCTTTTGAAAGGTCATCTTCTTCTCCTTCTTCTCCTTCTTCTCCTTCTTGTGGTACTTCTTCTCATCCTCATCATTGTCACTATTGTAGGGACAATCTGCTATAACATAATGAGGGCTCTTACAATTATAGCATCTTCTCACATATTCTTTGCTTTTGGTGTGATCTCTTCTCTTTCTTGCACCATAGCCCTTCTTCTTCATGAATTTGCCCATGTTGTGCACAAAGAGAGCCATGGCTTCATCATCAATATCACTAAGATCATCATCATCACTTGATTCTTTCTTGGACTTGCCGTTGTTCTTGGATGATGAGCTAGCCTTGAAAGCTACACTCTTCTTCTTCTTATCTTCGTCTTCCTTCTTGTCATCCTTGTCAACCCCATCCCTTTTCACACGGTATGTTTCTTGTGTCATGACCTCTCCTAGTACTTGGTTAGGGGTAGTCTCCTTCAATCCTCCTCTTATGATAAGCAATCTCAACATCTCAAATCTTGGAGGTAAGCACATCAAGAACCGATAAGGGGCATCATCATTCTTGATCTTCTCTCCCAATGCCTTCAAATCATTGACAATTACTTGCAATCGATGGAACATTTCTGGAATGCTCTCATCTTCCTTCATCTTGAAGCTTGTCAACTTGTCCTTGAGAATATACAACTTGGCACTCTTCACCTCCGGTGTGCCCTCATATGTTTCCTCCAATCTCTTCCACACCTCATTAGCTCTCTCACAATCCTTGATTTGCTCAAACACCTTGGAATCAATGGCATTGTATATGGTGTTGAGAGCCATTGTATTGCATTGCATGTTGGTCTTGTCTTGGTTGGTGAGATTGTCGGGATCAATGATAGCATAGTCATTTTTTGTCACATCCCATACTTGATCATTGATTGAACCAAGATACATCCTCATCTTTCTTTTCCAATAATCATAGCTTGTGCCATCAAAGAACGGTGGTTTGCCCCCCACATGGTTGAACATAATTTGAGCCATAATTTGACACCGAGGTTGTTAAGCCTTCAATCAAACAGTGACCACGGCTCTGATACCACTTGAAAGGTCCTAATATGGCTAGAGGGGGGTGAATAGCCTATTTAAAATCTACAAACCGACTAGAGTAATTTGATTAGTGTAACAAATAGTGAAATGAAAACTTGCTCTAGCTCTACAAGGGTTGCAAGCCACCTATCCAACAATTCTAGTTGCTATGATCACTAGACACACAATTTGCTATGTTACTACTCGCTAAGAGCTCTCACACTTGCTACACTAAAGAGCTCCACTAGATGAACTTAAAACAACAAAGCAAGCTCTCAATTCTAATTACACTAAAGAGCTTGCTACAACTAGTTTGCAAGAATATAAATAAGTGAGTAGGGTGATTATATTGCCATATAGAGGAGTGAACCAATCACAAGATGAGTACCAAATCAATCACCGGGAGAATACCAAAGGGCAAGAGACATCCAATTTTCTCCTGAGGTTCACGTGCTTGCCAACACGCTACGTCCCCGTTGTGTCAACCAACACTTGGTGGTTCAGTGGCTAAGAGGTGTTGCATGAACCTCGTCCACACAATTGGACACCGCAAGAACCTACCCACAAGTGAGGTAACTCAATGACATGAACAATCCACTATGGTAACCTTTCGGCACTCCGCTAGGGAAGGTATAAGTCCCCTGACAATCACTGGAGATGGCCATGAACAATCACCAACTCATGCCAATCCTCCTCCGCTACACCAAGCCGTCTAGGTGGTGGCAACCACCAAGAGCATCAAGCGAATCCGACAGTGAAACATGAATACCAAGTGCCTGTAGATGCAAACACTCAAGCAATCCACTTGGATTCTCTCCCAGTCTCACAAAGATGTTGAATCAATGATGGAGATGAGTGGGAGGGCTTTGGCTAAGCTCACAAGGTTGCTATGTCAATGCAGATGGCCAAGAGAGTGAGCTAGAGCCGGCCAAACGGTATTTATAGATGCCCCCAAAGAATAGAGTCGTTGGCTCAATTATTGGGCTGACTGCACATCGATCGAATGCGCAGGTCATGGTGCACCGGACGCTCAGGTTGTGCATACTGGACGTGTCCGGTCTCCATACCGGACGCGTCTGGTAGCTACCTAACCACCACATGTCCCATTTCAAATTAAGTAGCCGTTGCTGCCATGAGTCCCATGCGACCGGACACTGAGTTAGAAGTGACCGGACGTTGACCCGCAGTGTTCGGTCGAGTCCAGAGAGCACCCACGACCGACCGGACGCGTCCGGTCACTCCAGACTGGACGTAGGAGACGCAGCGTCCGGTCGACTCCAGTAAGCTCCCAGGATCGATCGGACGCATCCGGTCACTCCGAACTGGATGCTCCCAGCGTCTGATCGACTGTTACACTAAACATCGACTTTGCTGATTCACACCAGATACATCCGGTGTGGCGACCAGACAAGTCCGGTCACTCACTGCAATTCAGTACTGAGCCACATACCGGACGCTCCCGGTAGCCATACCGGACGCATCCGATCACTCTGTGACCAGCGTGACTAACTCCTTTTCAACTCTATCTTCTTCACCCTTGCTCAAATGTGCCAACCACCAAGTGTATCACCTTGTGCACATGTGTTAGCATATTTTCACAAACATTTTCAAGGGTGTTAGCACTCCACTAGATCCTAAATGCATATGCAATGAGTTAGAGCATCTAGTGGCACCTTAATAACCGCATTTCGATACGAGTTTCACCCCTCTTAATTGTATGGCTATCGAACCTAAATGTGATCACACTCGCTAAGTGTCTTGATCACCGAAACAAAATGACTCCTACCATTTATACCTTTGCCTTGAGCCTTTTGTTTTTCTTTCTCCTTTTCCAAGTCCAAGCACTTGATCATCACCATGGAATTGCCATCATCATCTCATGATCTTCGTTTGCATCACCACTTGGAGTAGTGCTACCTATCTCATAATCACTTTGATAAACTAGGTTAGCACTTAGGGTTTCATCAATTCACCAAAACCAAACTAGAGCTTTCACCGGCTCTGTCGCAGCAAAGGTACCTCAACAGTAGATGAACCAATAGCACCGCAGGAGAGCCGGTAGTTCAAAATCAATAGTTGACAAATCAGGAAGAGGAACCAAAAGGCGGGTTAAGCATAAAGCTGATGAGATCAGCCTATCGGCTCCTATTAATATGGTTGTCTTTTCCTACAGTATACAAAGCTCAATCTAAAGATGGAAGTGAAAACGATAAGCTCGAAAGTCTTGTTCTAAATGGAGGGCAATATAGTAATATATTCTTCAATAAGAGAAAAATCATCATGAGAGGTTGCGTCAGAAACACAAAAAAACTAGCAACCTGACAGCCGATAGGGGACCATCGGCTGAATAATTTTGAAGCGGTAAATATTCTCGGTTCTCAAATTTATGGCGAAGGGGGATTTATCTTGAGCTAGGAATTATTATTAAATAAGATGCAAGAGTGAACACCTTATATTTGCTATGTGCCTCTGTTGAGCGCTCTTCTACGTGTGGCACTATATATTGCTGAGGGAAGATCAAAAGAGTTGCCCGCTTGGTTGTTGCAAGCTGCTAGAAGTCAGCCAAGGATGACTTATATTGCCGCATGCTAGAAAAGAAAGGCCGAAGGCCTAGCATGGAGGAGAAAAGATCCAGCAACATGAAAAGGGTGTACACAGGAAGCAACCAGGAACCATCACGTATGCAATCGAGGAAAAAGCCAATGTTCATGCTTCCAAATATAGCCAATAGTCCAAGTCATCAAAGACATCGGTTCTGAGTATTGAAGTATAGTGGAGCTTTTGAGACGTCGGGTTTGGATGCAAAAAGAGCCAATGGTGAACCTTGTGTATGCAACTCTAGGCCACGTGCTGCAATTATGGCGGTGTAAGACTAATGGCAGCCACGACAAGCTACCGTGGGGCAAGATCAAGGAACTCGTGGCCGACGGCGATGATAAGGAAGTGATGCTGGCAAACAAGGCTGTGGACCTCCTCCTCTACATCGACTATATTCTCTCATGGAGGCATAGCCAATGGTTGAGCAAAGGACGTGGAAGAGTCAAGGCCATAACACGACAAATGCTGCTCATTGTTGTCCACATGGAGTCTCATCGATGTGGCGAGTGACCTCAGCTGCGCTGTGTCCGATGCATCCATGTCCTTCTTGGAGCAGTGCAGCAACGTCGACATCGACAGACCATTCAAGCCGACCACCACACTGGCCAAGCTCATCGGCCGATCCTCGGCATTTACCACCGCGCCCTTCAGATGGCTCAGCATGAAGCCCCATGCCGACATGATCGACCATTGCTCCATTGACGACAAGATAGGAGCTGGCGGAAAATAGGGTCTCTAAGCTCATGCTTGGCGAGGACATGTTCGACGACAAAAAAAGGTGTCTACACTACCATGATGCACCTACAGCGCACTCAGCGGCCAGCCAACGCAGGAAGCCTCTTGCCTAACCCTGACCTTTGTTGTAGTTTGTGGCTTCGACAAGCGAATTTTTTGTAGTGCTCTCTCTCTGTGTTCTCAACTTGATCTGATTGCGGGACTTCTGAAACTGACAATCGCCTTATTAAAAGTTAGAAGCAGTAAATGAAAGATTGCTCGCAATCGGCTTAGAATTGGAAGATCAAGGCATCAAGGCGATAGAGCCCTTTATGTAGTGCATGCAAGTCAGATTTCCATGCATATATATACATGATGTACGTGGGCACAAAAAGGATGAATCAGATCTTGGAAGTACGTGTGGTCATGCCATATCATATGTTTGATTGGGAACGCAAAGATCATAAGGCCGGCGAAGTCTAGCTGATATATGCATACTGGGAGAAAGTCCGAGCAAAGGCATTCATCGGTTCAAAGCAGCGGTATGCATATTCTTTATTTCCTGCTTTTCCTGTTACTTGTGAACAATCTATCATAGGGAAAGCATACTATCTAAGTAGTTGATGAATGAGATATGGTATGATGAAAGAAAACTTGCTTCTTTTTGCAATGTACTTGGGAAATTTTCTTACAAAAATTCAAAATCAATAGCTTGTCTCCTCAATAATGTTGAATTTCCTACCAGAGCCATATGTTAGTCTCATTAAAAACCTTTCACATAAGCTATTTGCTCTTTGTTGAGTTTTGTCAAGTCTTATTGACCCTTGTTGAGAGATTTATCATGCTCCCAAGATCAAAATCATGTACACGCCACATATATGTGCTGCTTCTATACTAGAAGTATGCAAAAAGATGTTTTCATCCACCTCAAAATGTTCTGCTCCTACACTGGGAAAAGACAAATTTGTTTGCTAGGTTTTATCAGAATAAATGCTCCAAGTTCTTGATAATATTTCTCTCAAAAGTTGTTGTAAAAAGAGACATGGGTTATGCAAAAATATAAAAGATGGACACAAAAGAGGTCCAAAGTAAAAAAGGAGAAAAAGAAAAAGAAATGAGAATAAAGATAACCCATGTTCTCGCAAAAAAATATTCCACAAGAGAGAAATATATTTCAGAGAGCATAGTAGAATTAGGTTAGCCACTAAATATTCTCCACACATGCACATCTTGATCTAAGAGTATGACACTTCTCTCTTTGGATCCAGGGTTTGACTTTATGATATGCAAGGTAAGTATGCTACATACTTTGTCCCTACCCGAACTCCACATAAGCTTTTTAGAAGTAGGGTAAATAGAGGCAAAACAATGTCTTGGTGAGGAACTATGCACATTGAGCGATCTGAGAGAATCATTTGGGGAGCAAAGCTATGTTTTAATTTAAAAATCTTTCAAAAAAACCTAAGTTTTCTGAGCAAGAGAAGTGAGGACGATTAGATTCTAATCCATTCTATTCTTCAACCACCCAAGATGGCGTGATAGACACTTCAAAGTTCACATGTATAGGTAAAGCTTGGAATAAGGTAATATTGCTACCAGTGAATTCTTTAGCTCCATACCAGTGATTTGATAGCCGATTATAGTTATAAACTCGGGGGCCAGCTCTTAATCGGCTAAAGCAGATGAACAATCAACCCAAGTAAGTCATCAAAGCCAAGTATTGCAATCAGATGTCGTTGACTTGGGAAAGGAGATTATTCGATCAAAATAGTTCTAAGCATGAAAATTCATACTCCGAACTTGGGGCCTGTGTTTACACCAAAATTTGGTAAGCTTATCCTGAAAAGGAAGAGATCAGCTGATGATGTCAAAAGCAAAAAACTTTCCTAATTAAGGGATATTTATGAGCTGGCCAGGAAATATTATTTAATAAATTTAAGAGAGACATGATGTCTAGGTGCATATCAGGATGAAAGAAACAAGGACACGTATCAAATAAGGAAGCTTCATTAGCAAGGATTTTGCATAAGGGAAATTAGAGTCCATGTATCTTGATATTTCTTTATGTTATCTAGTCGTGTTCGTTTAGTACTCTTATCAGCCTAGGGTATAAATATAAACCCCCAGCTATTGTAACAGACATCTCTCAATCAATAAAAACAGTCTTTACCTTTTCGGCTTCATGCCAACCCTTAGGAGTAGGAGTAATGTAGATCTCAGTGAGTTCTTCAACAAGCAGGACTGCATCGATCTAGTCGACCTCCGGCTTATTTGTAAGTACTGTCATGGCTTATACTTTTGTTTGTAAGGCTGCATCGGTCCGGCCGACCTCTTACGAACTCTAGTATAAGTTAGTTATCGATCCTTATCTAGTTCAAGTATGACTGCATCGGTTAAGTTCAACCTCCACTGCTCAAATTAGATTAAGGTCAAGTTATCGGCTCTACCTAAGGGTGGCATCCTTCAGGTAGATTCATTAAGTTACCGATCTTGCTAATGTTCTTGTTGTCATTAGTTTCAGCAATATCAACCTACCCGATCGAGATCGATCTAGATCGGCCTCATATCCTTTTAGTCTATCGTTTATTTTGTCATATAGCGATGGTTCTTACTTTAAACGATGGATTATGTTTTATTGGTCATTCTACTTTGATCTTGATCGTGTATAGTACGTGGCTAAGGCATGTCTGATCTTGAGAAGGTTTACTAGCTAGTTGAATCTGGTCTATAGATTGCTATTATGGTTGTAACGATACGGTCGATCCCCACTGTTAGCACTTTAAATCAGAGTATGCTAGTTGGTAGATTTGCTTTCGACCAAGCGTGACCTTGGTTGTTTGCTATTCCTGCATCGGCTAAATAGCCAATTGCCAGTACTTTAACGCTTATAGTGTGTCTTCATGATTCTATTAAATGTGAATAGATCTGTTTATTTTAAAGGTTTGATTTGTTATCTTTATCATGGCTGTCATCGATCCGGTCGAACCCCACTGTTAAGGATAACAAGTTAGATTTCATGAGTTTATAAATCTGTTCATCTTAAATAGTCGATTGTTTACATGTTGTAATCCCTTTTCTACCTGAATCGGCTATTTTAGCCTATTCGCCTGTGCTTTCACACATATAGCAAGTTTTTCATGAACCTATCAATATATAGATGGTTTTATGGATTCTTTAGCTTTAGTTTGTTATCATTATCATAGCTGTATCAATCTGGTCAAACCTCATTGTTGATGGTAATAAATTAGATTCAGAGCATTTGTATATTCATTTGTACTAGACAGTCGATTTGTTCGCATGTTATATCTCTTCTCGTTAAACTTATCGGCTCAATGCTTTACACTAGTTATATCCACCTAGCTGATGATGTTACTTATATCTAGGTGCATTGTACTTGTTATCATAAATCAGTTGTGACCCACGAACATCATAGTCCTTATCAGTCGATTTCTCCTCGTATCGGCTATTTAGTCGATTCTCCCGTTTGGCTGCTCTTGAAGCAGCACACTTGGAACTGCCTCGGCAAACCGGCATGTTCCACCTTAAACCCCTGATAAGACTTTCTCTCTTTATTAATTGTAGGTTAAATTGACTGGCACGCCTTGAGATTCACAGGATCGGCTGGTCCTATGTTGAAGCCAAGTGGATCTCCGGGCTTACTCCAAGCAGATCCTTCCGGCTTGCTGTGTTTGATCACATCGCCACATTTTTATGTTGACAGTTACTAGAGAAGGTTTTAAGTTTGCTTGGATCAAAAGACCTCAGCTAAGTATTTGAGGGAGTAAAAAAAAGAGAGAGGTTGAAGTAAAACCTATGTATTAGCTTTGCTAGATTTGGAAAAGAACTTTATATCCACTGTGATGCACCCTATCAAGATGTGGGATGTGTCCTTATGCAAGAAGAAAAAGTAGAGGCTTATGCAAGAAAACATGAGATGGAACATCTCACGTATGATCTGGAGTTATCCATTGTGGAGCATGAGGTACTATCTACTTGGGCATAACAAGTGACTCTAGGTGGATCACAAGAATCTAAAGGATATCTTCACTAAGATGGTTTTGAGCTTGTGACATCAGTGTTGTTCTTAGTACCTTGCCAATATCCATCTGTTGATGTCAATACATCCTTAATATTTTTGTGATTTCACTGACCAAGCTTCAACATATGGTGAATTTATGAAGAGACACCCACCGACATTCTCTCATACAAGCGAACCACTAGAAGCTGATGACTGGCTTAAAGCTATGGAGCGACAATTGGACATAGCTCAGTGTGATGACCATGAGAAGGTGCTTTTTGCGTCCGGCCAACTCCAGGGTGTAGCACAAGACTAGTGGGAGTCTTACCAGTATGGACATCCCAACAATGTTGGACATATCACCTGGAAGGAGTTTAGCAAGAGCTTCAGGTCGTACCACATTCCCACAGGTGTGGTAGAACTCAAGCCAGATGAGTTTCGGGCTCTCAAGCAAGGATCTATGACTGTGTGTGAGTATCATGACATGTTCACTCAATTGTCACCCTATGCTCCAAGAGAGGTGGATAGTGATGCTACGAAGCAAAAATGCTTTTTGAAAGGACTGAATGATGGTTTGCAACTACAGCTGATGACCATGGTGTATGCCGACTATCAGACGTTGGTGGACAGAGCAAATGTAATTGAGAACAAGCATCGAGAGAAGGAAGAGAAGAAGAGAAAGCATGATCTTCAATGCCAATTAAGAAACACTCGTCGTCGTTTTGCTACACAACCAGAATGTCAGTCACACCCTATGAATCCGCTTGGGAGTATAGATCAGGATCAGTATCAGCAACCCAATGATGAAGTGCAGCATTTTAGCTCTTAAGAACCATGTTTGTCACCTCCTACTATCACCTTGATGAGGACAAATACTCCTACTAGTGAGGAAGATTATGATTGTGGTGATATTGAACACTATAAGAACGATTGTCATGAGACGGTTGCTGAGTGTAATCAAAGCCAGAATCAACAGTAATAGGAGCCAGAATAGAATATCCATAAGGAGTACGTGCAAGGAAATAAGTTAAAGCAAAACTATATTCAAGGCAGGTTGAACAATGTAGATATGATTACCACTCATGGAGCTAAGGAGGTCATTTATGGTTGATTGTAGTAAGCTCAGCCACAGCCATGGTTTTGTTTGACCCCAGTGCTTCACATTCATTCATATCTAGGGAATATATAGAAAATCATAAGATAACTATGCTTCCGATGAGGAAACCCCTAATAGTTAGCTCTCTAGGAGGAGAAATGAAGGCAAACCCATATGCCCAAATGTTAGTCTTGACATAAAGAGGGTAAACTTTGAGGCAAACCTTATTGCTTTAGAGTTAAGGGACATTGATGTTATCCTTGGAAAGGGATGGTTGTCTGCTTGTAAGGGAGTGATTAAGAATGCCCAACATTCAGTGCTTCTAATAACACCAACAGGAGAAAGAATTGAGTATGAGGGTATTCAACCTGCACCTAGGGAATACGAGGATGATCTATTAGAAGGTGTGTACACTAAGGATAGTAAAGTGGACTATGAGTTTTTAGATGTCAGTGTAGAGGAACAAACACCTTTGGAGGAGATCAATAAGATAGATGATCATGCCTATGCAAATAATCCAACTAAGAAGGGTCTGAATGCTTAAGGTGCCATATGAAGTTCAGTTATGCTCTCTAGCTCTCACTTGGAAGAATCGGTTAATCTGATAAGAAAGGTGGTATCCAAAGGATGTATATCACTTAAGGTCTTCATCATCCAGAGTAAGTATCCTTTGCTCAGTTGATAAGTTATTGGATCATCTATGAGGAATGAATGCATTCATCAATATGGCTCTACAATTTGAGCTATCCTCGATGAGTCCAATATTCAACATACCTAGGACAAGTAGGCATTGATGACATAGGAATGAGATATCTGATAACTACAGATGGTTCTATGGAGTCTCAAGAAATCCCAATAATATACTAAGCATGACAAGAAGGTTTGGATTAAAGAAAGTTAATGATGTGATAGGAACCCACTCAAAGATATGAGAGAAACCTAGAGTTTTAATAATGAGATTTGGTTAGAGGTTCAAGGGAGGTTTATCCCAGATCATCAAGATATTGATAGTGTTACTGGAGAAGGTTTTAAGTTTGCTTGGATCAAAAGTCCTCAACTAAGTATTTGAGGGAGTAAAAAAAAAGAGGTTGAAGTAAAACCTATGTATTAGCTTTGCTAGATATGGACAAGAACTTTATATCCACTGTGATGCACCCTGTCAAGATGTGGGATGTGTCCTTATACAAGAAGAAAAAGTAGAGGCTTATGCAAGAAAACATGAGATGGAACATTTGACGTACGATCTGGAGTTATCCATTGTGGAGCATGAGGTACTATCTACTTGGGCATAACAAGTGACATCTAGGTGGATCACAAGAATCTAAAGGATATCTTCACTAAGATGGTTTTGAGCTAGTTACATCATTGTTGGATTGAAGCAATCAAGGTTTTACGACTTGGAAAAGTGCTATCACTTCGAGAAGTAGAGTCGTGGTCGATGCCCTTAGCAAAGGAGAGTTATGCTAAGAAGATTTGGACGACACCATGAATTTAGAAGTGTGCTTGAGAGTTGAGCAGCTTAACCTGAGCATATATAGTCATTAAAGTTTTAAAGTTGGTGATAGAGCCTACTTTGGATCGAGAAAGTGAAAAGGCTCCGTTGGAAGGTGAACATATGAAGAGAGAGGTCAAATAAGTATGGACTAAAAAGAAAAGGTGGCCTAGTGATTGGAGTTACTTGAGTATTGTTTGGAGTATCTGTCAGAATCTTGGAATCAGTTTGGCAAGATACAAGGAGTAAGGTTAATAGGTATGCAAAGTAAAGTGGGATCCTTATCAAGACGATGGAACTGCACGAGGAAGTAAAGAAGAATCCAAAGACGGAGTATCCCTATCTCCTAGTCGATGTCTTCCAAATCTCGGGGATGAGATTCATTTTAAGGGGGTAGAATTATAACACCTTAAAAATTGCAAGATTTTAAAATAGGTAAATTTGATTTAAATTGGTATTTTGTGAGCATTTAAACCTAGAAAAAAATCTTTGTTAAAATTAAAATCAAATATAAGGTTTAGCAACTTGTTTGTGCATTGGAATTATTGGAATGTGTCTTTGTCTAAAATTCAAAATGATTCAAATGGATTTCAAAAACATTTAAAAAAATTCTTCCTCTCCCCCTCACTCTCTTTCGGCCTGGCAGCAAAATCAGCAAGCAGCCGGCCTAGCTCCCCATTTTTCTCTTCCCCGCGACCTGCTCTCTTTTTCATTCCCCTTCTTCCATAGGTCGGCCCAACTTCGCACACCGCCCGCCCCAGCAAAGCCCGCGTCACCGCGCCTCCTCTCTCCCTTGCTCTATCTCGCTGACCAACGAACCCCGCCTCCTCTCCGCGTGTAGTCACTAACGCACCGGGCCCATTTGTCAGCACCGTCTCTTTCCTCCTGTCCTAGAATCGAACTCTGCTCCACCGGAGTCCGTCGTTGCCCCATTCCGCGCGATGTGGCGTGCACCCCATGCCATAGCCCCCTTATAAACTAGAGCCCCTGTGCTGCATCCCCCCCCCACCACATAGCTCTAGCGCAAGCCACCACCTCCACCTAAGCTCGCAGCTCCCTGCTTTTTGGATCTCGCCGACGGGCAGAGCAAGGTCGCCGACGTTGTCTGCTGCTCCCCTTTCGTCCCCGACCCACTGCCGAGTTTCGCGTGGAGGTAAGCAAGTCGTAGGTGCCATCTACCTCTACCCATCTAACTCTCTATCGTTCTCACGCCATCGCCGGCGAGCCAGAGCTATCAAATCAAGCGTCGCGCCACCTCTACTTGCTCGCAGCCGCCCTAGATCCCCTAGACGAGCTCGCCGTGTGCCCCTCTTTCTCCCCATGCCATCTCCAAGTCTACTGTGGCCTCTAGGGCCATCCCTGTGATCGCCGACGAGCTCTGCGTCACCAGCCATGGAAGCCACCACGCCAGAGACACTGTGCCGATCAAAGGAATCCTCCCAACCTTCGGTAGCCATCCAATCTGGGTGGAACGATCAGGATTAGAACATACCCCTTCACACCTTAATCGGTTTCCACCACGTCGTCGCTGACCTGGTCGCCTCTGACCCACCATCGCACTTTTGCGCTTAGCCCCCTATAGTTTCACATAATCGAACCCGCAGTCCAAGACGTGTTTCTAGAATACGTTTTCCTATTCTGAAAGCGTAGTTTCTTTCTACTAGATTCAAAATACGTTTTCATCTATTTATAGTTTTGCCACTAGTTTTCTTTAGGCCATAAAATCTTTGTTTTAACTCCGATTTGATCTGTTCAAGTTGTGTTAGATTCGTAATTGCGTAATCTACATGTTCATACTATTAATTAACATGTTTTTAACTTTTGAAATTCGAGGTTAGATTTAATCTATTATTTTATTAAAGAAAATCTTGTTTAATTCATAACTTCTTCGTTATAGCTCCGATTAGTGTGTTTGTCGCGTTTGTGTGTTCGTAGCAACGTGTAGAGCATTTTTAAAACCTTTTCACTTGTTGTTTCATATGTTTGGTGTACTGTTCTAATTTAGTTCTATTGTTTGATTCGTGTATGATTGCATGGATGCTTGTGTGGTGCTTTATGATCATGTCCAGTCGGTGAGCTTTGCGTTGGTGATATAAAAGAAGTTGGTGATCTAGAAGAAGTCCTTTAGAGGTTATAATTCAATAGAAGAAGGATCTGAGTTTAAGGCAAGTATAGCATGGGATCTTTCTTGTTGTCATATACACCTTTAATTATTTAATTCATACTGCATGTGTCTACCTTAATTACCACTAAGGATTTTCTAGTACTTTGTTAACCTGTACCTTGATACCTATGGGGTATTGCATTGGGTAGTATGATGCTAGTGCTCAAACTAAAGCCATGATCTTATAACTTGACTAATGGTATATGCAATAAACACTAAAAGATGTTTTTTAGCAACATAGAATAAGGAGGCTAGAGCATTGGGCTATTTTTATGGTGCTCTAGATTCCTCTCCCTAAGAACTTATCTATAAGCGAACATCCGGGACATACAGTACAACTGTGAGGGCTACATGGCTCTGGCTTTAGCTCAGTATGAGGACCTTTTCTAGCTTGTCAATGATTACCTTTATGGCGCAAGAGAGGCTCCGACAAGTATGATCTCGGCCTACCAAGAGGGTGCACTTTGGTTTCTTGGTATTTTGTTAGTCACTCCTTGAAGGGGGTTCATGCTTACTAATGGGGAAACCTTAGCGGCCCTAACTTATTAGACGAACCTTTGAAAGGCTTCATAGTGAACCCTGCCGACCTTCCTTGGAAGTGGGTCAAGAGATTAGCTACCTCGGGCGAAAGGTTAAATTACGACTCATAGTGAAAGTGTACAACCTCTGCAGAGTGTAAAACTGTTATTATAGCCGTGCTCACGGTCATGAGCGGTCTTGGACCCTTACGGAATAGATGATGAACACTGATGATACTGATGTTGAAGATGCTCACTAATGATTACTATTTATGCTATTCATTATCCATGTTTACCTGATCATGTGTTTATATGGGCTTATGAATAAACTTGTTGCTACTCCATTGCTAAAACCATGACTTATTTAAAGCTAATCGTAGTTAAATCAGTGTTAGCCTTTTGAGCCTCATGAACCCCATGTTATATTTGTTGAGTACGACATGTACTTATGCTTATTTTATTTTTCAATTATTTGGATAAAAATTCCGAATGGGTACCAGATGGCTAGAGTTTAGATGAATTAGGCTTGTGATCAACTAGTCAATTGTCCCTGTGAAATTGAGTCTTCACCCGAAGATCATATTTGTCTTTCTGTTGTTTGTTGTCTATATCCTTTATATTAAGTACATTATATACTGGGCATTGTCTTTCGATATTACCTTTATTTGTAACTATATAAGAGAGTTGACTTTGTAGACTCAGGTTTTGTTCTAAAAACCGGGCGCAAGGTCCGCCGTCCCCCACCAGTGGCAGCGGTGGGAAACCAAACCTAAAATCATCGTTGAAACAGGAAACCAAGAAGAAACAATTCCCTGTGTGCCTTTAAAAAGATCGCAATGTCCGATGTGCCCATGGAAAAGTTCAGCGGTCTTCAGCGCTACTACTCCAACTTTTTCATGTCCTCCATGCCACTTCCGTCAGTTTGGGCTCTAACACCATCAAACTGCAGGTGTGAAAAGACGAAAATACCCTTAAGTCTAAATATGTTATTAAATTTTTTGAGCATCTTAACGACTTCAAATGAAAAAACTCAAAACTAGAAAGTTGTAGATCTCATCGAGATCTATAATTTTCATATAAAATTTATTTTTATTTAATTCCACAAAAAAATATGATTTTTCTAAGATATATTAATCATATCAAATCATTTTTTTTTTATGTTTGTTGTCTAAGGTTATATTTTTTATACTAAGTACGTTATATATTGAGCATTGTATTTTGATATTACCCTTATTTATAGCTATATATGAGAATTGATTTCCTGGGCACATATATGTTGTGTATCTAGTTTTGGTTTTGTTCTTGAAACCGGTGCTACATCCGTCGTCCCCCACCAATGGCAGCGGCAGGAAACCAAACCTAAAATCATTGCCGAAACGATGGGAAACCAAGAACCCTTCCCTCCGACCCCGGCCACCCTCCCTCCCACACCGCTGCCACGCGCCACCAGCCCTGCATTTTACATCCCCAAGGCCATTCCCTAGTAATTATCCTCTCGACCCCTTCATTTGCCGGCCTGGTTTCTCTGCTGCGGTGAAGCTAGAAATGGGCGCGACCACTTCTTCTACCAGTTCCTCTTTGCTCGCTCATGCGTGCTCTTTACATGGATTACTTTCCTCATTTCTCCTGTGCGAAATAATTTCAGTTTCGGGTGTCGATTTGGGTGGGTTAATTTGTCCGCACTGCTTGTTAGTTTAGTTTGTCTTGTGGACTGCAGTGGACCGCCCAGCTGTCCAGGAATTTTAGGATTTTTATGCATCCGAGGGTTCTAGTGACACCATTGCCACTTGGCGTATCAGAGTTATGCTACGTGCTCGAGGCAGGGCGGGTCGGGGAGAAAGAGGGGGGGGGGGCGCGGGGTATTCTTGAGGGTCGGCAAGATGAAAGATGATTGCGAATGCAGGAAAAATGATGATTGCTGCTTTCACTACCATAGTGGCATAGTAGTCTCTAAAATTTTAAAGTACCACCGAATGATGCAAAACTATTATTTGGCTAGTGCTGTTCTTAGTACCTTGCCAATATCCATCTGTTGATGTCAATACGTCCTTAATATCTTTGTGATTTCGCTGACCAAGCTTCAACATATGGCCTACTTTAGGCTATCCGACAATGGTTTGAGGCCAATTATGAACAACTAAACAAAAGTACCCAAAAGTAGTTGCATTTATTGTGACAATTCTGAGTCTAGACTCTAGAATGGTCAGTGTTAAACTTGATTCTTGGTGCATCCTTTTTGCTATTTTGCTCAATTTATTTACACCAAACAGAGAAAATCGGAAGTAAAGTAAGATGCAATGTTGCTTGCATAATGACAACAACAAAATCTGTGGAGAAGCCAACAAGTTTTGTCCTCTTTATTACAACCAAACATGGTAGAGCCAGTTGTATAGAGACTTATAGCCTTATAGGCATCTTTTGTGGAGCTAAATATGTTTACTGAAAATCTCATTGTGCTAGCCATTATTGATGTACTACAGTGAAATAACTTATGATTGACAAGAGTGTATGACGCAGACTGGGTGACAACGACCATGGAAATACATCACAAGATAATAATTTGGGATCCAATGATCGAGATAGTGAAGGGCCAATTGAGACTCTTTCCGTGCCAAATACAGAACAAACAATAGAGAAAGGAGAAAATGCACAAGCTATCCGTGATTCAGAACAGATGGAAAAGAAAAGAAGGGCTATTGAGCGTATAGTTGCATGGTTCAGTGAAGCTGGGATTTCTTTTAATACTGCTCGTATAGAGTTTTGACTTAATGTTTGAAGCAACTGCACAATGTGGCCCTGGTTTACAGGTACGCTCTCTGGATGAGCTTGATGGCCCGCTTCGGAGGCAACTTTTAGCAATCAATGGTTCCATTGAAGCACTGAAAAAATACTGTATGTCCGAAGGATGCTCTATTCTGACTTATATAAATCTTGGTGATGATGGAAGATGGATGTTAAACTTGGCAGTTGATTGTTCTCATGGTGTGTCATTCCTTCGTTCCATCGAACTACCTTCAGGCAGCTACGACCAAGCATTTGTTTGCCGACTAGTTGATTCTTGTATTGAAGAAATTGGAGAGAAAAATGTGGTGCAAGTCATTGGGGACGTTGGTATAGAGAAGACTGGAGCAAATCTGCCTCGAAAGAGACCGAATGTATTTTGGACTCAGTGTGCTGCAAGTTCCATTGATATGATGCTTGAAGACATAGGGCATATTTGTTTAATCAAGAAAACAATCGCTAAAGCAAGATCACTCACAGCTTTTATTTATGCACAGACAAATTTGCTGGACATGACCCGCAAGTTCACCAACCAGCAGGATTTGGTTCATGTTGGGATAACCTATTACACCACTTGCTGCTTGAACTTGAGGAGCCTTTATGATAAAAGGATTGAATTGAAGACTATGTTTATTTCTAAAGAATGGGAGGACAGCAAATGGTCAAAGGAAGCAGTGGGCAAGAAATTCTATAATTTAGTAGTGAGCAATGAGTTTTGGCATAATGTGCTATATGCTATAAATAGTTTTGAACCACTAGTGGAGGTTCTGAGGAGGATGGGGAGTGGCCGACCCTCTATGGGATACATATATGGTGAACTTATGAACGCAAAAAAGGAATTTGCCTTCCGCTTTGAAAACAAGGAAGAGCACTATTTGCCAGTATGGCACCATATAGATTTTAGAATAAATTTGTACATGATGAAACCATTGCACTTAGCTGCTTATTATTTGAATCCTTCGTTCTACTATCAAAACAGACATGAAATTGAAAATACAGAAATATTCAGAGATGCACTTTTTGAGTGTGCATGTAAGATGTACCAAGATGAGTCTACACAAGAGAAAATTGTGCATCAATTGAAGCTTTACAGCACTGATTCACAGAGTTTTGGAATGGTTCATGCCTTTAGTACTCGGATGGATGTTGACCCAGGTAACTTTCTTGCAGGACAGAACATCTAGGCATTTTTTTAATTTGTTTGTCAAGGTTCACAGTGTAGTCTTCTTTAGTATGATATACAAGCTAACTCTTGTCCTATATGTAGTTTCCTGGTGGCAATTACATGATGGTACAGCAAAGGAGTTGAGTGCTATGGCACTGAGGATACTGAGGTTAACCTGTGGCTCACTGGCCTACGAGCCAAGTTGGATTGAAATGGTAACATAGTGATAAGCTAGTCTCAAACATTCATCCATCAGTTCTTCAACTTATCATAATTTCATTTGTGTAACTCAGACATTTTTTAAAAGGCTAATAAGAAATTCTGTTACACTATTCTCTGTTCCTTTTCAGATCCATAAAGAAAAGCCATCTTGGATTAAAAATTTGCAATTTGAGGATTCAATGTTTGTGACCGTCAACAGAAGGATACAAGGGAAAGCTCAAATGAGAGATAGAGATCATGTACTTGCGTACCTTCCCTGTGACGACGAACCATTTGAATGGCTGGTGGGCATGTTTCCCTTTGAGGCCCAACGACAGGATAATAGGGATTTGCTGATGGCACGAGCGAGAAGCGGAGATGGAGTAGGTCTAGCGATGCTGGCAAATAAATTATTTATCGAGGCAGAGTATGTGACATCCGATGAAGAAAGTGATGAAGAAGCACCAAGTCACTCTATCAAAAGGAAGACGTTGTCTGGTGCTTCATGCTCAAAACGAGAGAAGAGGCCACGGCTGGTCAAAGGTAATCTGAAAGATGATGAGTCCGAGGGAAGTGATGGAAACATCAGCTACTAATCTCTGGCGATATTCAATGGCCTTGTATGTATCAGCTTAAAAGGATGATGCATGGTTTGGTATGTTTTTGTGGTCTGTGAACTCTTAGGCGTTGCTGGCTTTAGGACTTTGGAACTCTGTTACTTTCGTTATGTTTGTCTGAAATCTGAATGCTTGTAGTCAGATTTGGTTATTGCATTCATGATTATTATACTTTCGTTAGAAATAGAAATAGTAGCTCCAAACTTCTGAAACGTTAGAATGTATTATAGATTACAGTAGCGAAAATGAAACCACCAGTTTCCAAATTAGAGAAAAGAAGCTTTGGACATGGTTTCATTTGTTAAAAAACAAAGTGGGATAGCCAAATTAATCACGGAAGTTTGGTGGGAGCGATGCCTAATTTGGCCCCCTGATGTTGCGGTTTGGCCAACCCAGTCCTTGAACTATCTATCATCTTTGATGAAAGAAAAAGAGAATAGTCCATATGCTGGCAGCTGGCGTTGACTCTTTTCTTGCTCCTGTGGAGTCAATTTAGAGCCTGGAAAAATTAAACCTGATGCTTGAAAGCATTATGCCCAAGCCAAATGAGCGCTATCAAGGAGGAAACAGAAATTTTCTTCAAACTTGGTTCAGTGACACCACTTGCTGCTTGAACTTGAGGGGTGTTTGGATCCAGCTACTAAATTTCATGAGGTGTGTCGGAAGAATGTTGCATGGGGTGTTCGAATACTAATAAAAAAACAAATTACATAATCCATCAGTACTCCACGAGACGAATTTTTTAAGCCTAATTAACCGTCATTAGCATATGTTCACTGTAGCAAAACCTTGTAGAATCATGGATTAATTAGGCTCAAAAGATTCGTCTCGCAAATTAGTCACAAACTATGTAATTAGTTTCGTAATTAGTTTATATTTAATACTCCATGCATGTGTCCAAACATCTGATGAGACAGCGACTAAAATTTAGGAGGGGCAACCAAACACCCCCTTAAAAGAGCCTTTATGAGAAGAGGATTGAGCTCAAGGCTATGTTTATTTCTAAAGAATGGGAGGACATTAAGTGGTCAAAGGAAACCATGGACAAGAAATTCTATAATCTAGTACTATTCAGCAACGAGTTCTAGGATAAGGTGTTAGAGCAACCACAATGTGCTAAAAAAAGCAGCTTATGGACTTAAAATATTTTATACAAACTAGCTAAAACATTGTGGAACTAGTCCATAGCAAAAGACACACATAAGGCTATGGACTACCCATAAGAAATAAAAAAATGTTAGTGGTGAGAAGGTGAACGGTTGTGCTTTTGGATGAGTTATTTATGTGTTAGTGGACCCATTCCTAATTCTCTAGTCCATTTAGATTACAACATTGTTAGGGATGAGCAAGAGATAAGGAGCGAGATCGAGATCCGAGAGGGCAAGGAAGAGAGCGACGAGCGAAGGCGATGATGATGCGAGCAAAAGGAGTGGAAGGCCGAGGGGAGGGCGCTAGGGTTTGGCCCTCCCCTGGTGCCTCTGCTTTTATACACGGGACAGGGTAATACGGCTGGCCAACCAACCATTGGGCCAAGCCGCAACATTCGGGAAGACGGAGGCCTGCTAGGCGCTTAGGCCTTGTGACCGTTGGGGTGGGCCTTAGCAGGCCATCCCCCTTATCGGGCTGTGCTCTTGCCGGCCAAGTGTGTTGGGGGTATGGCCCAACCGCCCAAGCACAGGCCGTGGGCCGGACCGGCATGGGCACGAGCCTCTTCGGGTTGTGACTCGTGCCCCCGTTAAGAACCGGGCCTATTGGACATGTATAATAAACGACACCCACTGTAGCAGCCTGCAGGTCCATCTTGAAGACTGTTTGGAAGCGACGGGTTGCACCGAGAATTCGGATCAAATAAATGCACAGAGAAGTCTGCAGCAGAGAGGGTGCATGCAGCAGCCGCGCGCGCCACAGCCGGATGGATGAACAAGAAGCACGGCCACCGTCCCATCATTTGGCGTGCCGGCCTAAGCTGTTCCAACCAAAATCGAAAGCACTGGCCGACGAACTTGTGCACCTATAATTGTCCTCGGCTCCTTGCGCACTGCGAGGACAAAGCTATAAATCCACCACAAATGAGCAACAACCCTCTGCAACAAATCAAGTACTAATCACCACCTATTTCATGTTGGAGCATAGGTAGCACGCACGATGCCATCCCTTCTCGCCACGACGAAGGTGTTCCTGGACATGTTCCTGGCAATGCAGCTGTTATTACAACTCCTCCGCGGCGCCGCGGCAGACAGCAGGGTCCTGGCGGTGATCGTGTTCGGCGACTCGACCGCGGACACTGGCAACAACAACTTCATCCAGACACTCCTCCGAGGCAACTACATGACTTACGGCCGGGACTTCGCCGGCGGGGTTGCCACCGGCCGCTTCTCCAACGGCCGCCTCGCCGCCAACTTCGGCCCCGTTCGCGTGCCCTTAAATCTAGCTTGATCCGCTTCTTTTTTCATCCGAACAGTGTTTTTCTCTCACAAATTCCTCCAGCATTTCTCCAAACCATCCAAATTCCTTCCAGAATTCCTCCGAGCGAACAGGCCCGAACGTCTCCCAAGGGCTCGGCCTGCCTCCCGCTGTGCCGGCGTACCTCGACCCCGACCACAGCATCCACCGGCTCGCGTCGGGTGTCAGCTTCGCCTCGGCTAGTAGTGGGCTCGACGATATAAGAGCATCTCCAAGAGTTTGCTAAACATCCTTTTAATCCTTATTTTTTAGAAAGATGGAAAAAAATTCTCTCCAAAAACTTCTAATATTTACTTCTAATCTTTTAGGATATGGGAAATTTCTTCCCCTTCCGCGTAACTTTACGACGAAGCCACGCGCGGAAATACTCCACCCTTCCCTGTCTGTCCCTGCATACTGCATGGGAAGGCAAGCACTCGAAGCCAGGGCAGCCTGTGTGGGCGTCGCGGCCGGCGACGATGTGCTGCGCTGTCGAAACGCAGCGGCTGCCGGCCTCCGGCCAGCCTCTGCAGCTTTGCCTGTTTTCAGCAGGCGCCACACCACGCTTGTGGCCAAGGCTGTGGCCTCCTCTCCTCAGCTTGCCCTCACGGGCCAGGCGCCACCATGTGTGCTCATAGCGGCGCCCCAGCACGTGTCAGCAGTCAAAAGGATGAGGTGCAGCCTTTGCAAAGAGATGATCGATCTCACTGACACTGGAGTCACGCACTGCGGCACTGTACAATGTCTTTGGCATGCCTGCCTATAACAGGACAGTGAAAGACTGAGCACCCAAATCACTCGTCAGGTGTCTCGGCTCAACACACACAAAGCTTCCGCTGCTCCTCGCCTTCCCTCGAGCCTCTGTAGCCGCCACTTACTGTTTGCTTGCCTGGTGGCCGGCCGCTGTTGCCTGCTTGTCTGGTTGTCGACTGCTGGGCTAGGGCAACATGATGGATGCAGGCGGTGGCGGTGTGGATACACGTGGCGACGAAGAGGTTCGCGTGGAAAAAAAGAAGACTGCAAAAAAAACAAATGGACCAACATTTGATTTTTTTAAAGTCAAATATTATGAACTATTGGACATGAACTTCTTTTTTTCTCCTAAAACATTTTTAGGACTCGGTAAACATAGACTTTTTAGAAGGAATATTTAGGGAACTTGCTCTAAAAATCTTTGTGAGTTTCCAATCCAATTTTTAACAATACAATTCAAATTAGTTGTTTTCCCCATTATTACAGTATTATAAAAAATCACGTAACTTCAATTTCCTGCATGCAGTCGGCGGTGACCCTGACTCAGCAGATAGAGCACTTCAAGGAGTACAAAGAGAAGCTCCGGCGCGAGCTGGGCGGCGCCGCCGCAGACCACATCGTCGCTCGTTCACTCTACCTCTTCAGCGCCAGCGATTTCCTGGGCAACTACCTCCTCTTCCCCGTCAGGCGCGGGCGCTTCACCCTGCTGGAATACGAGGCGTACCTCGTCGGCGCGGCCGAGGCGGCGGTGCGCGCCGTGTACGCGCTCGGCGCGCGGCGGGTCCGCCTCCCGGGGCTGCCGCCGCTGGGGTGCCTGCCGCTGCAGCGGACCGTCAACCTCGCCACGCCCGGGGACTGCAACCGGTTGCACAACATGGTGGCGCGCAGGTTCAACCGCGGGCTCCGAGCCATGGTGTACGTCGACATTTACCGTCACTTGGCGGACGTGATGGCCAGGCCATGGGCGTATGGTTTTGAGAATTCAGTGCGAGGATGCTGCGGCACGGGATACTTCGAGACAGGAGTGCTGTGCAGCTTGGACAATGCGCTCACATGCGAGGATGCGGATAAATACGTCTTCTTTGATGCGGTCCATCCATCACAGAGAGCCTACAAGATCATAGCCGACGCAATTGTACATGCCGCATCACACAGACCCGAGTAGCTAGTAGTGGCATTATTATTATCTCGTTTCGGTGAATTTGAATTCTATACATATATACGTCTTGTACTCGAGTCTAATTCAATGTAGGAGGTAACTAGCATTCTAAGCTATGAATGCAGAAAGTAAGCATACGCATTATGACGTATTTTGTAGTGTTGTGCTATATATATATATATATATATATATATATATATATATATATATATATATATATATATATATATATATATATATAGTTGGTACCTGGGTACTAAATAATATTCAGTACCCGACCTCTAGGTTGCGCCCGCTCGGATGCCCAGTTGCCTGATTCTACAGCGCGCGCCTTGAACCACGGGCCGTTTTTTCTAGCGTGCGCCTATACTATCTATTTTCTGCCGGTTTTACTTTTTAAAAAAATCTGACGTCATTGTTATCCAACCGGTTTTTCTATTCTTTTATTAAATTCTGACGTGGTTGTTGTCCAGCTAGCTTTCCCTTTTTAAAATTTCTGACTAGGTAGATCGGGATTTGTTGACAAGCAATATAGATATCCTATTTAGGTATGAAGGGAAATTAATTTCCTGAAAACCAAAAAAAATGAATTTGTAGTTAGAAATATAGAAAAGATTAGATAACAAAGGTATTGAAAAGTGTGACTATAGTTATTGTGGCTCAATATTTGTTTGTTCCTATACATGGCTGTAGGGATAATGGCGTTATTCTATGATGAAAGGCACCAAATAAGATTTGTTAAATTATTTGTGTCACACAAAAGGGCGATAAAAAAATCGTACTTTTTTGCCAACAATGTTTTTTTTCAACATCAGCACACACACAGTCGTTGCTCAGACACATACCCACCAAGTGGTATGTAAAAAAATCATGCCTGATATATAAACATGTGCCCAAACCTTTATACATTATTATAAACAGCAAGTTGAGAGGGCACGCTGCTTCAAGGTACAACACTAATCAAGGCATAAGCATTCGTGGTCCAGTAGGCAGCACATCTGTCAGAGACAGCTTCACAAGGCAAAGTTCAAGGCTTCTCTCAGTCGACCTTCGTCCTATTGTGGCCACAAGGAAAATATGAGTGGTTTGCAGTTTAATTTGAAAGCACCATAGAATAACTCAATTTGCATGGAAAACAAGCCTGAAAAACAAATGTCTGATCAAATATATTTAGAGTGCAGTGTAGCTGGAGGTGGGTGCTTTGATGGAGAACGCCTGGGATTTGCACATAGAACCTAAGAAAGAACAAAAGAGAATAAATAACACTGATGAAAATATTAGCTCTAACCACGAAGCATGATCAAAGATATTTACAGTGGACTTTAAAACAACATGGTGACTTCTGGCATCTGACAAAAGCTGATCATCATTGAAGTTTGTTGAACTAAGCTGAAAGCAAACACTAACATTTGATATCACAAAAATGCATACAAACAGATCATGCTGCAGGAGCGCGTTTGATAATTATTGTCATTTCCCAATTTTATAACCTCGAGAAACTTACATAAGAAATTAAGAAATGAACACATTAAGCAAAAGAGATTTGATAAATTGGAGAGATCGCTTTCAATCACAGATCATCCGGCATCAGCAAGCCCATTGATGGCTTCTTTAAACATCTGAAAAGGTAAATAAAAAAGTATAATTGTGACTAAAGAAGATTCATAATAACAATTTGGAATTTATCTGTATTGTTCAGGAACCATGAAAATTATGATAGAAAAAAATCAGAATTGGAAGCCAAACTAATCACCAATTCGACACACATTCATCCATGTTTTGAAATCTGGATGCTGGATTCATTCATAGTATGGGTGTCAACATCAGTTTAAGTCATCTTGATTGAGGTTCATGTCAGGTAGCAATTTCAACATTACAAGACATACTAGTGCTAGATAGCAATAAAAAATCTTCAAAACTTTGAATGGACTGTCATAAGGCATCAACAAATATGTCCCGACATGTGTGAACTAATCAGTTCAAAAGGAAATAGAAAAGGAAGATCATGTTGTGATGCCACATGTGAGTGGAAAAATCTTATCAGCCTATAATTGCATAGTTGATAAAGTTAGGGTAAATCCAGCTAACCATGAAACATATAAGTATGAGCAGTATGCAAATGGTCTTACATGAAGCAAAGTGGCATGCATAATAGGATACGAAAATTTTAGAATACATGAGCATATGAACAACAATGATCAGCTTTGGGGTTCAAGAGCATTTGAGCATCAGGTGCTCACACATGTAATTGTCAAAAGTGTACCACAATGATTATTAAATCTATAATATCAAGTGCATACATAGATCAAGATGGATAAATCATAAAATCAATGCCAAATTATTATTTTTATCCTTAAATATGTAATATTAATGGTTCTGCTTTTTAAATCTTAGCATCAAAGATGAATTTCAATCTGAATTATTGCAGCTATACTTAACTTTAGGTGTACTAAATACATGATTTTTGTGATGATTTTTGAAAAATTGTAACATGGTATTTTAGTCCTTTACCTGTAACATCCTAAAATTTGCTTCTTTTGAAATATAGCTAAAAAGATTTAATTTTGAATTTTGTGCTCATGAAATATAGGGAAAAATTTCATTAAATTAAAATTTATCATAAAGTTTAGAAACATTATTGGAGCATTCATGCCTCTACATTGGATTTATTGTATTGTGTGAAATTCAGAATGAATTCAAATTGCTTTTGAAAATAGATTTGAAAATGGCTTTGAAATAGAAACAAAAGGAAAGAGAATTTGGAGAACTCTCCCTCTTTCATTTCTGGCCCAAGTGGCCCAGTTCTCCCTCTCTCATTTTCTGGCCCAGCTCTGCTTGCTCCTCCTTTTCCTCTCAGTTTTGGCCTGGCCTGCTCCACCCCACTGGAAGCCCATCCCGCAGTCGGCCCAACCCTGCTCGGCCTTGCTTCCCCGCGTGGCCCAGATCCGCTCTCCAATTCCGCCGGGCCCAGCAGCGCCAGCGCTCCACGACCTAGTTTCCTTTCCTCGTAGCCCACGCTCGAACGTGCCCCGCCTCCGTGCGCCGTCGCTGACAGCCCGGGTCCAGCCGCCAGTGTTGTCTCCTTCCTCACCGTCTTCCTCGCGACATCACCGGGTGGGACTCCGTGTCACCGCCTAGGAGTGCGCGCTGCCCACACCACCGCGCCTTGCCGTGCGCACCATGCCAATTGCCCCCTTAAATTGGAGCTCCTAAGCCACGCCGCCCCCCGCATAACCCTAGCTCGCACTACCTCGCGTCTAGAGCTGTAGCGCCGCCACGTAACCTTAGCCGTGTCTCGCCGTCCGCTGTCGAGCACCGTGCACCGCCTCCGTTCGCTCCGTGCCACCGAAATCCACCTTGGTGAGTTCGGATCGCTACCCTCTATCTTTCCGTGGTATCCCCTAGGTCTAGCCATGGCCTTTAGGGCCATATTCACGATCTCCAGTGAAGCGCTCGCCGTCGGCAATGGCGTCCCACCGCGTTTGGCCTTGTTCTAGTCGGCCAGCCATGTCTTCCCTCCCCTCTTCTAATCTAGGCCATCCAAGTTAGATCTAACAGTTTAGATCCCACCGTACCCCTTCGCGTGGGTTTATTTACAAAAGAGCCCCTGCAGTTTCACATAATATAACCCGCCGTCCCTGTCGTTTTTCTAAAGAGCCCCTACCTTTTCTTTAAATAGTACTCGCAGTCCTTAGGCAGATTTAAAATCAGATTTTAATTATTTTAAATTCAAAAATCAAGTTCTATCTATTTACAAAATTACCACTACCTTCGGTAGGCCATAAATCTCCTTTTTAAGTTTGATTTGATCAGTTCAAGTTGAGTTAGATTCATAATTGTGTAATTTACATGTTCATCCTACTGTTAAATATTTTTTCAACTTTTGAAATTTGAGGTTAGATTTAATCTATTATTTTATTAAAGGAAATCTTGTTTAATTCATAACTATTTCGTTATAGCTCCGATTAGCTTGTTTTTCGCGTCTGTGTGCTCGTAGTAACATGTAGAACATCTTTAAAACCTTTTCATTTGATGTTTCATATGTTTGGTGTACTATTCTAATGTAGTTCTATTGTTTGCCTTGTGTATTATTGCATGGATATTTGTGTGGTGCTTTATGAACATGTCCTGTCGGTGAGCTATACGTGGTGAATCAAGAAGCAGATCTTTGAAGTTTTGGACTTGAAGAAGGATCTGAGTTTAAGGCAAGTATAGCATGGTATCTTCTTTGTTGTCCTATACACCTTTAATCATTTAATTCATGTTGTATGTGTCTACCTTGATTACCACTAAGGATTTCGTAGTACTTTGTACCTTGTTCCTTGATACCTATGGGTTATTGCATTGGATAGTATGATGCTAGTGGTCAACTAAAGCCATGATCTTGTAACTTGACTAATGGAATATGAAATAAACATTAAAAGATGTTTTTAGCAATATAGAACCAGAGGGCTAGAGCATTGGGCTGTTTTTTCTGGTGCTCTAGATTCCTCTCCCTAAGGACTTATCTGTAAGTGATCATCCTAGACTTACAGTACAGCTATAAGGGCTATATGGCTCTGGCTATAACTCAGTGTGATGACCTTTTCTAGCTTGTTAGTGGTTACCTTTATTGGTGTAAGAATGGTTTCCCGAATCGGGTATAGTGCGGCCTCTATCTCCTTGTGTATTGGTTGCGCGTCATTGTGCCATCGGGAAGGGGGGCTCTACATCTGTTTGCCGAGTGAATCTAATGGCCCTAACTTATTAGACGAACCTTTGAAAAACTTCATAGTGAACCCTGCCGACCTTCCTTGAAAGTGGGTCAAGAGATTAGCTCCCTCAGGCGAAAGGGTAAATCATGACTCATAGTGAAAGTGTACAACCTCTGCAGAGTGTAAAATTAGTATATCAGTCGTGCTCATGGTCACGAGTGGCCTTGGAACTCTTACGGAATAGATGATGAACATTGATGATACGGATGATAAAGATGCTCACTAATAATTATTGTTTACGCTATTCATTATTCATATTTACCTGATCAAGTGTTTATATGGGCTTATGATTAAACTTGTTACCACCCTATTGCTAAAATCATGACTCATTAAAAGATAATCGTAGTTAAACCAATGTCAGCCTTTTGAGCCTCATGAACCCCATGTTATATTTGTTGAGTACAACATGTACTTACGCTTGCTTTATTTTTCAACTATTTGGATAAAAACCCCGGATGGGTACCAGATTGCTAGAGTTTGGAGGAATTAGGCTTGTGATCAACCAGTCAGTTGTCCCTGTGGAATTAGAGTCTTCACCTAAAGATCGGAGTTGTCTTTCCGCTAGTTTGCTATCTAAGGTTATGTCCTTTATACTAAGTATGCTATATATTAAGCATTGTTTATTGATATTACATTTGTTTGTAGCTATATGTGAGATTTGACTTCATAGGCTCACATATGATGTGTACCTAGTTTTGTTCTTAAAACTGGGTGCGACAAAGTGGTATCAGAGCAATGCTGACTGTAGGAAGCAAGGCTAGTAGAAACTGGTCGTTCAAAGGTTTAGAAGTTGCTAAAAACCCTTGCTCTATGAAACACAAAGCGATGATAGAAAAAGCATCAGTTGTGTTCCCTTGCAATAGCTTCCAACACACGTGCCTTCATGCAGACCTGAAGTACACAAATATATTGAATACTAATGAACCTCTAATGAGCTAGTGGAAAAGCTAACTAGAAATGCTTTGATTAACAAAAGGCCTGCAGGAATCTATATGCATGCAACCTAACTAGAATGCAGGAATCTATCTACATGAAACCGATTAATAAAAGATTCCTATGAAAACTATCAGTCTATCATATGTATGAAACCTAACTAGAGTGACAGGTAGACAAAGAATCTATCTGCACACCAATCTGGTAATGTCTCCTTTTCAATTGTGATCTCTCTATGTGTTTATTTTTTAATGAGCTAAATAAGTAAATAGATTAACAGTTTATAAAATTCTTCAAATGTGACACTTAGAAACATAGTATTCAGAAAAAGATTTTTGTACTATTGAATTTATTAGGAAGAATTCAAGTATCCAAAACTATTTAATGAAAGTATTTTTTTAACAACCAAAAAGAAAAACTACTGAAGCATGAAAATAATAGAAGGTGGGTGTCATTTATTAGAGATAATCTGAATTTTATTAACTAAATTTGTCCTGTGAAATTTTATTCCCCTAAGAAATCAACTGAGGAAGATGTACACAATGACAGCAAGTCAGCAACTATATAATCATAACCACGGTAAGAGCAGGTTATAAAAATGTTGTCGGGTTTCATTCAGACAAATAGAGGTTCTAACATGCAGTGCACAGTCAGTCTAGTTAACAGGTTGATATCTATAGATTTCTGATTCGGACAAGTTGATACCAAATGAACACACAAAGAATTAATTTGACAAGAAAATATGAAGTGGACAAAGAGGATGCCGAGGAGGCAGAGGGCATACATAGTCTTGGAAGCTCCTCATCTTGGAATGAAATTGTGCTACACTAAGGAAAGAGAATCAGATAAAAGAAGTTATAAACCTTGACCTTAATTGTACATAGTAGTTCATCACATGCCATCTACATACAGCATTTCACTCCTGGCAAGTTTAAATGTTCAATCAAGTTTAGAGCTCAGAAATCTTTACCAGCGTCTATGTTTTCATTTTTCTATTTACTGTGTTGGGATCTTTGTTGAGCTTCTGCAACAAAATTAATTTATGCTTGTTCATAAAAAAATTATAGGAACTTGATCTAATTAGCACCAGCAGCAATACGTATTGGCTGTTTTGTTCACAATAAAGGAAATTTAAGATGGTTAAGCAAAAAAATGACCAGTATGGTAGGTCCTAGGATACATCCCTTTGTGTCCTGATTCTTCAAAGTTGTGGGATCATTTGTAGTGCTTACAAGAATTTGTCAGTATATCTGGACCACAAGGAAAAGGGAATTAACATGCATGCAAGAACCTCCGGTAAAATTAACAGAATAATTTGTCAATATTGATCAGCAAATAATATTTTTTACACAAGAATACAATCAAAAGCATAGATGAATATCACAACAATCATAGATGAAATGAGGATAAAATTTTATGGTTACGAAGATACAAACAAAGATACTACCATGATGCACTCGGTGGTATCTATTGCCCTTTTATTCCTAACTTGTATTTTTCTGATTCAACTATAAAAAAAGAATTATCTTTAACACAACGAGTATTTACACTATTTAAGAAATAACATAATCTGAAACATTAGCTAAAGAACACAAGAATGCAATATAGCTCTAGAAAATTAGTAACATTAGCATGCATATAAAAATTGGTAGGTTCAACTAGAAAATTAAGCAAGCAGTTGATAAAATCACACACACATTATTTTTTTCCAGGTAGTACTCAACGTGTAATACAGTGTCTCAATCCAGTCGTGCATGCTAACTTGCTACAAGTGTTGTGCTATTGTGACCTATACATGTTTACTGAAAAAAGTAAGCATGTGCATATGCACTACATTGGCAACTGATGTGGATTTTTATCCAACAAGCCACTAGGAAAAAAGCTAGTTGATTAATATGGGAGTCCAAAGACCTGTTTTCTAGTAAACTGTCTTGTTGTGTGGCAAGTAGGGTTACTAGCGTCGATTATTGCAATTATGAATCCTAAATCATCATGTAATACATACTTCTAGAACCTTGGTGGCTTTGATTTTGCCTTGTTTACAAAGTCAAAACCTCCACACTCTTATATGGAGATAGCTTGATGGCACTTGACCTTGCAAACCAAAAAGAGGAGGGCAGGAAGGGAGGGAGAGAGAGAAGGCACCTACAACATACGACTATCTATAGATATAGTACTACAATCTTAAAATGTACTATATATAAATACTACTACAATCTTAAAATGTACTTATGAAAAGAGTATGTATACATACTACTTTACAAAAAGATTATATATGGTGTATACAATTTTGAGGAATATTTGTACATCTTACAAGGGAGTAAAAGTATATACTCCCTTTGCTGTGCACATATATACTCACTTCTAATTTCATAAGACTAGTGGCTGGTCCATTTACAGAAGCAAAGCATTCTCCAGTTGATTGCAGTAACTCTATCTATAATGTAGATGCAAATTGATATGTAATTCTACGGCATCTACATGCTGACAAAAGTTATCTAAACTGAACATATATGCACTCACTACAAGATAGCTTCAGCTATAAACTCTGAACTTGCTATTTCACTATGCCATACTCATCCCTCATATATTCGAGCCCTTCATGAACATCATGATTCCAAACCAATCAGAATTTTTTTTGTCAAGTTATAATGTAATATGAAAAATATCAAATGATACTATGATCTAGAAAGACATGCAAACATACACTTATCTGAAAAGGTATCTAAGCATACCCATATTTGAAAAATAGCATCTAAGCATACTCTTAATTCTTGATCATTGATTCTAATAAAAAATACGAAAGCCAGAACACAGCAGTAGTTCCATGGTCTACAATCTAGAAAACTAAGCTTGGATATGAACTAATCCATCTCAAAATCAAAATAGTAGGATGGGTTTCTCTATTATACCTAGATTGCACATTTCACTACTGCATTCTCCTGCTTATGCTAGTAAAGATGCAAAGAGAGTGCTAGCTTAAAATGGAATAGTTTCACTTGATCAAACTTTAGGGTGTGACTAAACTCTGAGCGTCGCTCAAAAGCAACATGAAATGCTTTGCCACCATCGGGCAAACAAAATATCATGCTGAAAAGAACATGGTAAGCAGAGGAAGTTTACCATTAGGAAAATCCTAGCCTTCGGACCTTGACAAGAAATTAAAAAAACATCAGATGAAGAATAATATATATTGCAATATAGCTTTCCATCTTACATCTAGATAAACATTATTTATAAGCTAAGAATTTACGTGAAAGCAAATTGTCATATACAATTTTCATGATATGACATTTGAATATTGCATTTTGTAGCTGATTAGGTCTTAGCAACAAACATTTTAGCTCTTCTGAGATAAAAAAACTGATATATTCATTAAGCTAAGAATATTCAGTTCAGTTGCACGAATTGTGGTTAAAAATAATAATTTATGCTTGTTCACCAGAAACTTGATCTAACTAGCACAAGAGGCAATACCTATTAGTTATTGCGCATAATGACACACCACACTGATTAAATATTTTTTCAAATGTGAAAATATATGTTCTCCAAAAAATAATTACTAGAAATCAAATGTACGATAGTTTTTTAGGTAAGTGTCTCCTTAGGTGTGATTCATTATTACAATCAGTTCAGCAAGCTCATAAGTACATAAGACCATAAATAAAGTGACAAGATCAAAATAATCTCTTTGATCTATTTCTATGCATTTGTCATCATAGATCTGAAAAATGCCATATTGTTGCCAAATCTATGTCAAACCAAATAAAGAAACATATGGCTGGAGCATGATAACAAAGAAAGAATCCAGGAGCCTGACACTTGAAAAGAAAGAGCATATTTGATGTATTCTGGTTTGGCTGAAGCAAGTGTGGACTAATTAACCTGGAAAACCTTTAAATCAGTTGTGCATGTTCATGGATTGGATGTCGATTCTCCCATGCCCTCCTGCATGGTCCTATCAATGGCAAGCTGCATGTGTGTGAGATGGTTTACCAAGCTGCATGCGTGTGAGATGGTTTACCTCAGAAAAATCAGACCAAATGCATGTATGAAACGAACCTTCGGAAGGCGTGGAAATGCCCTCCGCCATTGAAGAGGCCATGGGGCGTGACGGTGTTGTGCTCATGGTGATGCGCCACACCTATAGGTGCCGCCACCATGGGGATGGAGATCGCAACCTGGTGGGTGCCGCCACCACGGAGGAATGGCCCAGCGGACGCCGGCACGACCACGCCGGTGAAGCGAAGATGGGGCACCGCCGCTGTTGGTGAAGGGGAGATGGATCGTGGCCACTGTCGTCGCGGGGGAGCACCGTCCGTGTGGGATGGCCATGCCGCGGCCAGATGCAGGGGAGGGGCCCTGCTGCCGCTGCCACCACCAGAGGGGCAATGGGAAGGTGAGTCACGATCTAATCCACTGGCGGAGGGAGGATCTGTTGCGGCGAGGGCCGCCGCCATAGGGGTCTTGGGCGCGCCACCCCCCTAGCCGAGCCGGCGGCCGCCAGAGCGCCGTATGGCGCGCTAGATCCACCAGTAGGGGAAGCTGGGCTCAGCCCTCGGCGGTCTGGGCGCTAGATCCGCTAGGAGCGCCGGTACGAGGCGTTAGCCCTCGGTGGCGGCGAAGCTGGGCTCGTGCGGTGGGTCCAGAGGCTGGGGCACGCCGGCCGAGAATGCTAGAGGCGACGCGGCAGCGATGTGTCTGCGCCAAGACATGCTAAGCGGCCATGGCCAGGGGAGGGGTGCTGGAAACGCTGGCGAGAACGCGTCGGTCAGGCACGCTTGCGCACGCCGCAATGAAGAACTAGGCAGCAATGTGCAGATGGTGGTAGGGAGGGGTCGGACGGGGGTGCCAAGGGGGAGGGGAATGAGGAGAGATGGGGTGAGGAAATAGAAACCGCAAAGAAATCGTCGGTGGGTGGGGGGCTTCGGAGCAACATAGCAGCTCGAGCTCGTGAGTGGGTGGGTCGGGCCTGTGAGCGGGGGGAATCGGCGTGGGTCCGAGGTGGGAGCGCGGTGTGGGGGGACTGGCGCGGTGATGTGCCCGTGGTTGGCTCGTTGATTTGGACTCGGGTACTGATTATTATTCAGTATACAGGGTAATATATATATATATATATATATATATATATATATATATATATATATATATATGAGAGAGAGAGAGAGAGGGAGTTATTCTACACCATGAGCCACCCAAGCCCCGCAGGAAACCACCTGGTCCAACCCGCCCCGCACCGACTGAACCAGACAGCCCCTCCCAGCGCCCGCGCTCGCTCCGACCCAACCGTTTCCCGCTCCTCCCGCGCGTCCGCGCGCGCTGTCCAGGCCCCGCACGAGTAACGTCGCCCTACTGGCTAAGAGACACAGTTTGCGTGTGTTGATGGTGGGGCCAGGCGCAATGGCAATAGCAGGCAGCAGCAACAGCGGCATGGATGGTCTGCTTGCTGTGTGCCTTCTCATGGTCCCTGGCAGCCTTCTTGTGGTCCCCTGGTACCCAATGCATTTTGTTCCTAGCTCATTAATCCCTTGCTCGATCCGGCCCCAAGCCCAAATGTCCAATCTAGATTAGTTGCTGTTAAATTAGTTTGTGCTAGCACGCAGTACTATACATACTATCATTGTTCTACGACATATATTTGATGTATGAATAATTGTGGGGTCATCGATATTAGTTAGCTTAATCCAATAGAAAATAGTACGGATGTACTGATTTAATTAGGTTCACTGTTAGTATCTTTCAGTAGTTGTTAGTATTAATCAGTATTTTTAAGTAGCTTTAAGTACTTGCCAATATTATTTCTTCAGTAGTTGCCAGTACCAGGGATACCCGGAGGAAGGAAGTTAATGGCCACGAACGTTAATTCGTCCGGATGGTCCAAGACGTATTTTAGGTCTCGCCCGACCCCGAAGGCACGGGCTCCGTCTCGCCCGACACCGAGGGCGCGGGTTCCGTCTCGCCAGACCGCTTGGGCCCGGGTTCCGTCTCGCCAGAACCCTTGGGCGTGGGTTCCATCTCGCCCGACGGGGATCCATACCGCCTCCAAACACTACGGGTCTAAGAGTACGACCTAGGGTCAAACTTTTGACACCGGGAGGAAAACGGGCACGTCTCGACGTGACCTATGGCCACGACGGACCATACACAGGGCTCATGTCGCCAACAATTAAAGCAGGCGTCTGCGCGGCTGTATCTTCGCCTAATCCCCGTCGGCTTCGATAGGAGTACACGCCGACCACGCTGCCCGCCGGAACGGAGTGGAGCGCCGCGACCGGCTGACGACGCCTGCATATAGCGCTAGTGACGAACAGGGCTGCGACGTGGAGCCATCCCCTTCATCATCTATGGGACTAGCGGGACCCGCATAAAGGAGATGAATGACGCCACGACCCTGGAGGCTTTCTTCTCCCTCGCTTTTCTCCTTTTCTCTCTCTGTATCCTGCGCTTTCCCACCTATAAAAGGGGAAGCAGGATGCCCCATGACGGGCACACGGCTGAACGAGCTCAACAAGACTCAATTCCGTTCGATCTTTTCACAAGAGACTTGGGACCTTCTCCCTCTCTCGCTCATTTGTAACCTCTACTACAAACTAGTGCCGGTAACACGAGCAGCAACAGACTAGATGTAGGGATATTCCATTCGAATCAGTATAAATCCTTGTGTCCTCGAGCACGCCATCTGGGCCAAATATGTAGATACGAATTTACTAGCCGGTGGTTCGAAACACCGATAGTTGGCGCGCCAGGTAGGGGCCTTTTACGTGTCTCGACGTCCACATCAGGCCTCGGATGGCTAGTCACGGCGTCAGCTGGGTCCCGAGCGCGCACGTGCGCTTCGGGAGCCTAGACTTCATCGTCACGATGGAGGGAGAGTTGGTGCAGGCTCCCGCAGCCGTCCAGCCTCTCCACTCCGCCAGCCTCGACGCGATCGTCGAGGTGCTTGAGGAGCTGCAGCTGCATGCGTCGGAGGCCCGTGTCCCCCGGGCGACCGGCTCCTCGGCTTCGATTACGGGAGGCTAGAGCGCCAACTCGACACCTTCCTAGGACCCTGACCGTTCCGAGAGGAGCTGCGCTGCCTTACTTTCTCCTTCACCAACACCATGATGCCACCCCGGCGGCATTCCCGTTCGGTCAGCGCAATGCTGCGGAGACCATTGGCCACCTCGTGGCGCAGCGACATGCACCGATTCCCTACGAACGACGAGTTCGTGGGGATGACGGAATACGTCGTGGAATCTTTCCACGACCTTCTCGTGGGAGATTCAGAGTCGCTCTCCGATTCTGACTCTATCAACGGGAGCCATCACCACTCACGAGAATGTTTTATGGCAGGTACCATCGAGGGACGTGTCGAAAGCGTCTATGAGGGAGGGGATACCCCACCAAATGACCTCGACGATGAGGTCGAGGAAGATGTAGGGGCCCTTCCTCGCATGCGGGTGGAACAGCTAAGGGCGCGCACCAGGAGCTCGAGGATGCACGACTCCAACTCGAGTAGGAGCGCACAGAGCTCAAGCGAAATCAAGCGCTGCACGGAGACGGTGGGCGTGCATGCGCCATGGCCCGTGACACGAACTGAAGGATTATCGAAGACGATGGAGCCCTCCCACACTTCGCCGAGCAAGCCAGAACATCGCTACCACGGCGACCTTACTCCGAGGGCTATCAGAGCCCGCGACACCCAAGGATCATCGGGCCCATCGCGAGATCCGCATGCTGCTCGAGCGCGCAGTGGTGCAGCAAGCGGAGAGCTCACTGTCTCGGTGACACGAGCTCGACTCCAGTCAGCGCGCGCCCTCAAGACGACATGTTAGGGACGTGTCTGTCCGCCAGGTGTCACGCGGCGGCGGGGGGCACACCGTGGCCCCAGTGCATGAGCGTCTCAACCTCCACCGTGATGCACGTAACACCATGGATGCCCATAGGCGTGGACGAAGCGACGAGGGAGAGGAAGCCAGCCATGGCTACCACCCCTATCACGGCGGACGCTACAAAAGTGGCGAGGACCGGAGTCCAAGCCCCGACCTGCCAGGACCTCAGGCCTTCGGTCGACATATCCTCAACGCCACCTTCCCACCATGGTACTGACCGCCGACCAACATCCCAAAATACTCTAGGGAAACAAACTCTGGACTGTGGCTCGAGGATTACCGGCTTGCTTGCCAAGCCGGTGGAGCGGATAGTGATAGTTTCATTATCCGCAACCTCTTATTATTCCTGGCCGATTCGGCGCGAACCTGGTTGGAGCACCTTCTGCCCAACTAGATTCAAAGTTGGGCGAACCTAAAGGAGATTTTCGTGGGAAACTTCTAGGGCACCTACATGCGTCCTGGAACCCGTGGGATCTCAAAAACTACCTACAGAAGTCCGGGAAACTCTTCGTGAGTACATCTCGCGCTTCTCCCGGCAGTGCAATGAGCTGCTCAACGTTGCCGACACCGATGTTATAGGAGCCTTCCTGTCTGGGACCACCTGCGAGTCCCTAGTTCATAAGCTGGGACGCAAGGGCCCGCGAACCACCAAGGAGCTCCTCGACATCATTACCAGCCACGCCTCGGTCGAGGAGGTGGTCGGAGCGATTTTCGACCGTCCCAAGGGCAAGGCGAAGAAGGACGAGGACGCTGGCGAAGGCGCCACAACCGCCCCAACAAGAAGAAGAACAAGTAGTGCCTCAGTTCGCTATGAGGAGCCAGAATGAACTAGTGACAGTCGCACCGACCCTAGGCTCAGGGGCTGACCAACCCTCAGCACCCCCTAACCTCGAGGTCATGGAGCTTGACGCAGACCCAGTAGCAGAGCCCGACCCTCTTGCTAACTAGAGGACGCCTTACCTCAATTACCTCCTCCATGAGGTGCTACCGATGGGCAAAACGGAGGCTCGGTGGCTCACGCGTCGCGCCAAGTCCTTCGTCGTTTTTGAGGGGCAGCTCTACAAGCGAGGCCACACTGGGATCCTGTAGCGCTGCATCCCCATCGAACAAGGGAAGCAGTCGTTGGAGATATCCACGGTGGGGTCTGTGGGCACCATGCTGCACCTAGGACCCTGGTCAAAAACGTGTTTCGACAGGACTTCTACTGGTCGACCGCAGTAGCCGACGCTAAACAGATTGTGCGCACCTGTGAAGGGTGTCAATACTATGCTCGGCAGATCCACCGCCGCCCAAGCACTCTGAACGATCCCCATCACGTGGCCGTTCGTGGTCTAGGGGCTTGATATGGTCGGACCTCTCAAGGGAGCACCCAGGGGCTATACGCACTTGCTTGTCGCCGTAGACAAGTTTACAAAGTGGATAGAGGCTTGACCAATCTCTGTGATCAAGTTCGAGCAAGCAGTGTTGTTTCTCCTTGACATCGTCCATCGCTTTGAAGTCAAAATCCATTATCATGGACAATGGCATGCAGTTCACCGGGAAAAAGTTCCTCTGATTCGATTGGGCCGTCATAGCGCACCCCCGCACGAACGGGCAGGTCAAGCACGCAAACGACATGGTCCTACAAGGCCTCAAGCCTAGGATCTTCAACCGGTTGAACAAGTTTGGCGGACGATGGGTTGTGGTGCTCTGGAGCCTGAGGACGACCCCCAGCCAGGCCACCGGCTACAAACCCTTCTTCATGGTCTATGGTTCCAAGGCTATCCTCCCGACCGACCTTGACTATGGAGCACCGAGGGTCAAGGCGTACAACGAGCAGGGAATCAAGGCGTGCCTCGAGGACTCCATGGATCAGCTCAACGAGGCACGCGATGTAGCCCTCGTCCGCTCGGCTAACTACCAGCGGGCGTTGCGCCGGTACCACAGCCGTCGGGTGCGGGGTTCGGCCTTCAACGTCGGGTACTTGGTACTCCACCGTGGGAGGGACCATACGTCGTCGCAAAAGTGCTCCGACCCGGCACCTATAAGCTCAAGACCATCGATGGCAAGGTCTTCGTCAACGCATGGAACATCAAGCAGCTACGTCGTTCTTACCCTTAGCATATGCATGTACCCATGAAAACTAAGAACGGTGTTTTCTGAAATACAAAAATGCTTTCTTTTTCACTATCTCGTCCTCGATCCATAGTGACTCCCGACCCCAGCAACGACACGGGGCCGGGCCTCACTCGGGGGCTGATAAGAGTATACCTATTCAGAAACAATCGTTGTGCCCAAGCTCTTCTCACATTAAGATCTAAAAGAGAGAGCTGTGGAAACGAACACTGAGTAAAGTAGGTCGGACTGCAAGGAACCTATGCCCCAGCGGCTACGGTGTTTTTGCTCACCAGTGTGATCAGGGTTCTTTCGCCCACGCCTTAAGCTTTGTAGCCTTAATAATGGAAAAGGGTCAGAATACAGTAACCTTTTATAACACAAAAGGAAAAAAGTACTCAAAAGTTTGTTTGACCGAAACAAAAGAACTAAAACTTGTTCATTTATTACAAGACCACCACTTCGTTTATCTAACTAACTAATTTTTTAGGGGGATGATCTCATCCTCTATCTTGGCAGATAAGTCCTGTGCTAGAACATCATGCGAACCCTACCTTTGGCCGCTCCCTCGAAGGACGCATTGGATGACGGTTCACCCGATAGATGGACCGAGAACCGTCGCAAGTAAGGAAGGGATATAGGGCTCAAAATGCTCCCACGGCCCATTCAGGCCCAGGAGTTTGAAGGTTGGCCCACCATCGGGTTCACTACTACTCCGGGGCGCCATTAGAGTGAGGGGTGGAAAGGGATGGGCCCGCTAGCGGCCAGTACCCGGGCGCACGAGCGCCGCAGGCATCCCGTCCACGTTCGAGTCTTGGTCGGTTCACAGTCCATGGTTTTTCCTCAAAGAAAGGTAGCGAGCCCTTGGGATCGGTCGAACGGACCTAGGAACTATATGGATTGGCCCCCAAGAATCTAGAGTCGGTCACCAGCTGACCCATGCCGGACCCCCATGAACAGAAAGCTGGGCCCCACTCGGACAACCCCGTTAACAACTCACCGAGCACCATGATTCATCCATCAAGGAAAATATGGCACGGCTCAGCCCCTCTGTTTTATCGAAAAAATGCTTGAAAGAGGATGATCACAAGACGAGCTGACCCCTCGACCGGACCCCTGCAATGCGCGGGGGCTCGAGGGAAGTTGGACTCATAAGGAGACCGAATACGCGGTCGCATGACGATGGTGGATCGATCGGATCCTAGGGAGGGATCGGAATCAAGAGAAATATTTTCCGCCCCCCCGAATCCCGCATCTACATGTTCCCAAGGAGTCCGATCGCGATAGAAGGGAACCGCAACCCTACCTAGACATCCCACGGGCTACAAAGGGAGACCGAGGCCCTCAGAGTCCTCTCGCCTGAAAAATGCCACCAAAGGAGTATTCTACTCCTCCGCTAGCTCGGGGGCTACTGTCGGGTATCGATATTAGGGATACCCGGAGGAAGGAAGTTGACGGCTACGAACGTTAATTCGCCCGGATGGTCCAAGACGTATTTAAGGTCTCGCCCGACCTTGAGGGCACGGGCTCTGTCTCGCCAGACCCCTCGAGCGCGTGCTCTGTCTCACCCGACCCCGAGAGCGCGGGCTCCGTCTCGCCAGACCCCTCGGACGCGGGCTCCATCTCGCCAGAACCCTCGAGCGTGGGTTCCGTCTCGCCCGACGGGGATTCATACCATCTCCAACCACTACGGGTCTAAGAGTACGACCCCAGGGTCAAACTTCTGACACTGGGAGGGAAGCGGGCACGTCTCGACGTGACCCGTGCCCACGACCGACCATACCTAGGGGCTCACGTCACCAACAGTGTCGGGCGTGCCAGCGCTGTGCTGCCTAATCCCCGTATGGCTTCTGATAGGAGTACCTATCAGGACCACGCTGCCCACCAGAACGGAGTGGAGCGCCATGACCGGCTGATGACGCCTGCGTATAGCGCTAGTGACGAACAGGGCCGCGACGTGGAGCCGTTCCCGTCATTATCTATAGGACCGGCGAGACCTGCATAGAGGAGATGAAGGACGCCGCGACCCAGAGAGGCCTTCTTCTCCCTCGGTTTTCTCCTTTTCTCTCTCTTTCTCTCTGTAACATGCGCCTTCCCCTTCACCTATAAAAGGAGAAGCATGATACCCCATGACGGGCACACGGCTGAACGAGTTCAACAAAACTCAACTCCGTTTGATCTTTGTACCAGAGACTTGTGACCTTCTCCCTCTCTCGCCCGTTTGTAACCCCTACTATAAACTAGTACCGGTAACACAAGCAGCAGCAGACTGAAGGTAGGGACATTCCACCCGAACCAGTATAAATCCTTGTGTCCTCCGAGCACACCATCTAGGCCAGACGCGTAGATACAAATTTACTAGCCGATGGTTCAAATCCTGACAAGTTGTCGGTACCTTTAAGTATTTGCCTGCACTCCAATCGTAGCTGCTAGTATTTTTAAGTATTTCTTAATGTCTTTTTAAGTAGTTGTCAGCGTCTTTAAGTATTTTGTTAGTAGTATGACTCTAGTAGTTGTAAGTACTTTAGTACTATAACTTAAGTAGTTGCTACTATATACTGATTAGAGGGCACCGTAGTTGTAAGTACTTTAGTAGTTGCTACTATACTTTAGTACTATACTGATAAGCCTGGTATAGCTGGTACTAATTAGTATGTTCTAAGTATTTTGTCAGTACCTCCAAGTATTTTTTTGTCAGTAGCTTTGTACAGCCGGTACTATAACTTTAGTAGTTGCCAGTACCTTTAAGTAATTGTGAGTATCTTCAAGTATTTTGTCAGTATCTTCAAGAATTTTATCAGTATTTCTGTGAGTAGCTTGGTACAGCCGGTACTATAACTTCAGTAGTCGCTAGTACCTTTAAGTAGTTGTCAAGTATTTTGTTAGTATCTTCAAGTATTTTGTCAGTAGCTTGGTACAGATGGTACTGTAACTTGAGAGTAGTTGCTAGTACCTTTAAGCAGTTGTCAGTATCTTCAAGTAGTTTGTCAGTATCTTGGTGCAGGTACTATAACTAGCTGCTAGTACTAAGTAGTTGTCAGTACCCTTAAGTATTTGGTCAGTATCTCTAGCGGAGATCGAGGACGCGCTGGGCCTGGCCACAGTACTCCGTCTCCTGATGGAAAGAAAATTCTCTAAATGTTTTTGATTTAGTAATTGTCAGTTTGTTTAAGTGTTAGTTGGTAGTGAACGGTATTTTCCTTCAATAAATATCAATAATAATGATTCAGTAACAAGACTATTAGCTTCAGTATTCCACATGATTGCATGGTTGTTAGCTTCAGTATTCCTCAGTAATTTTTTAACTGATTCAATAATGCTTATAGAATTATTAAAACAATTCAGTAAACACTGACCATGCTCTTTTGCAATCTATTACCTAGGCTGTGTTTAGTTCTCAAAAACTTTTCCAAAAAATGCTACAGTAGCTATCACATCGAATCTTACGATACGTGCATGGAGCATTAAATGTAGATGAAAAAAAAAACTAATTGCACAGTTTGGTTGGAAATCGCGAGACGAACGTTTTGAACCTAATTAGTCCATGATTGAACACTAATTACCAAATAAAAATGAAAGTGCTACGGTAACCAAATTCCTAAATTTCGCGAACAAAACACAGCCATAATTCAGTACCCCAAACAAATCCAGCAGAGCAGACTTCTTCTGATCCAATTAATTGCTCACCATGCCGTTTCTGAATCTCCTCAGATGGTTTTCGTACAGACTAAGCATCTAATTGCTCCAATGATTTCTCTCGTTAGTAGTGGTTCAGACTCAGGCACATTTGCGTAGCGGACATCTGCACAGCCTTTGCAGCAGCATCGTAGCGGACATGTCGGTAGGCCACGGCTGTCGTCGACTTCGCGTGCTGCTGCTCGCTGAACACCTACGAGTCTACGACGGGATGTCCATCTCCTTCCCAGTCGCTACTGAGGCCGCAACGCTCGTCATCTCGCGCTATCGTTCGTCGATGCAAACTTGCCGTTCTCGCACGCGGCCATAGCTGGCGGGCACGCAGCCGGGGGCCAGGCAGGTGCCAGGCGAGGGTCCTGCGAGCTCCGGCGGCGGGCTCCGGCGGTCTGCAAGCTCCGGCGACGGGTCACGGCGGTCTGCGGGCCGGGCGGGGTCGGATGAATCATCCGATGTGTGGCAAGGCGGGGGCTAACGCTGGCGCCGTCGCTGGCTCCGGCGTGGTGGGGTGCGGAGCTTTGCGGTGCCGTGCGACGGCCGGCCGGTCGCGCCATCTGCATCGGGGCGAGGGATTGCGGCTCACGATAGAATAGGATGGGGCGAGGGATTGCCGTCCGGTATGCGGGTGCGACTTGCGAGTCGAGTCGGGTTGGGGGTGCGACTCGGGTGGTTGGACTGGTTCGTCGAGTCTGACGGGGTGGGGCTTGCTGTGTCTTGGTGTACAATAAATAGCGTTATATATATAGTTATATATAGTTATATATAGTTATATAGTTATATATATATATATATAGAGAGAGAGTTACTGTCCTGTAGCTGGCTACAAAAAATAACTTATTCTGTAGCCACTTTGAGTTACGATAATTACTATGTTAATTTACGAGATTATAGTAACTCCTTACTAAGTGGTTTATTATAACGTTACGATAAATATCTTCATGTGTTATAGTAACCCAACTATCGTAAATATGTATTGACATTATCATAAATTAATATATAAAATTATCGTAAATGAAGGTGGCTACAGAATAACTTATTTTGTAGCTGGCTACTAAATATACTATATATATATATATATATATATATATCATCCACTTACGTGTAAAATACTACGTCTAAGAAAACATCAAATCACTTCAATGGTTTAATTTTATTTTACACCGAGCCCGCTTGCATTGAAATAGAGGAATGTAAAATGCAGAGACAAGAGAAAACAAAGGAAAGAAATAGGGGAAAGGCTAGCGTTCGGACGTCCGCACAAGACGCCGCTTTACGTGCGTGCGATCCAGTGCCCATGCCCATGTCGCTATCATGTCCCATGCCCGCTTCGCATTTGATCTGCGCCCATACGGTTTTCGCGCTGCCGCTCGCTACTGTCGATCCACACCGACACACGCATATCAGGTGTGCCAAGCGACCCACACGAAAGAAGTGCTGCGAGATGGGGTCCACTGCAACATGTGCAACACCAGATCGACTTTTGCAACAGCTAGAGGGAACATTTGCAACATACATCCGAAATAGTTGAAACACTTACAACATACGCGTGAAACATGAAAAAAACACGTATGTAGCTATTGCAAAACATATGCAATATATAGATAAAACACTTGCAATATATGTATAAAAACATATGCAACACCAAAATAAAACACTTGCAACATAAGTGTGAAATATATGCAACACCAGATAAAACACGTGCAACATCCGTCTGAAACAGCTGAAACATTTGGAACAGACGCTTGCAACATACGTGTATAGCCATTGCAACATATGCAATATTTCGATCTACTTTAGCAACATCCACATGAAACACTTGCAACATGCATATGAAACACCTAAACACTTGAAAGATACGCTTGCAACACGCGCTTTCACCGCCGAGGGGCCAAAGCCGGCGGTGATGAGGGATTTGAAACCAACGGGAAAGGGTGCGCGGGGCCGAGCGGGTGCGCGGCCTTGAGGGGGGAAGGGTGTGAGAGGGCCGAAGGAGGGGTGTGTGGGGCCCGGTGGGCGGTGGCCTCGCTAGGGAGGGGCGCGGAATGGACAGAGAAGGGGCACACGGGGCCGGTCTGGCGCGGCCTCGTCTGGGAGGGGTTTCGCCAGGAGAAGGTGCGCCGGTGGCCAGAGGTGGTGCGCGGGAGCTGGCGGTGCAGAGAAGATGGCCGATGTTTTTCCCCGGTCAGTCGAGTGGAGAAGAGGAGAATAGAAACGAAATGATATGCAGGGTGTGTAGCCAATGACAGTGGTGGGTAATTTTCTCCAACTCCACTAATCTTGAGGAGCTGCACCAAAATGGTGAATCTAGCCCCTAAATCCACTGTTTTGAATCCAAATTCCATGGAGTTAGACCGTTTGGGTAACTTTTCCATGGAGTACATGGAACTGTTTTGGTGGATCAAGAGCTAGTGAAGTTGTCCCAAACAGGTCCTAAGAAGCTTTATAAATAGAGCAAAAGCGTGGTTAGAAATAAGATGGTTTGATCCAGCTTCTACGTTTTAGTATAAATGTGTGTTGTAGGGAAAAGTGTGACTATTAAAGGCCATAAAAAAGTGTACCATTTGACTTTTAGGCCTCGTTTGGCACAATGAGCTTCACTAGTGGTGCATTTTTTTTTGCTTTAGCTCCACCAGCAGTTGTTTTGATGAACCATTAGTTTTTTTATGAACCATTTGATAAAATAAAACAACTCTACATGGAGTTGGATCCATTTTCAGCTTCAGCCCATACCAATCTTGTAACAGAACCGACCAAATCATAAGAACGTAAGTACAAAAATAATCACCGAAGCGATCAAATTCCTGTACTTAAGCTCCCATAATCCCGGTAGTCCGGAAATCACGAAGGATTTCAACCAACTCTCGACATACAAACAAAGACCGTAGTGATTCAACACAACACATCATTCGTTACAACATTTCACAAGTAGCATTCGGATTACATCCATCAGAGTTCAAATAAAATATTACAAACCAAGTTCAAATTTGCGGAAGCAACATAGTTTAGTACATAACTTCATAGTTTCAAATACATTGCCAGATCTTAGTCATGTCCCACAAAAGCATCATTAGGTACGAGAACTAGTAGAGACCGCGCCCAATGGTCTAGTCTTCATCCCCAGCTGGGAGAAGGCAGTACTTGCAGCAACCAAAGTAGAACTGGTCATCTGCAACAGGTGGGAGATAAACCCTGAGTACGAGAAGGTACTCAGCTAGACTTACCCGACAAAACCAGAAATAAAAGACACCAAGGATCATGCAAGGCTTATGAGGTGGGCTAGCTTGACACATTTGCATAAAAGAGCTTATGAATATAGTGACCAATTTAAACTTAGCATCAAGCTTATCATCATTTACCTATCCACTAGATTTGCACATGTACTAGAGCACTCACTTATTAGGAGCAATCAATATTAACCATAGCAGGTATAATAAGGCTGTCATCATCTTATCATCCTTTCTGAACCATTATGTTATTTAGTGCGTCTACATTTGAGATAAGCCCATCAAGTTCTCACTAACCGGGAGAGACGGCGACTCGAATCGAATTACAACTCAACTGAGGGGGTATTCCTAACTCTCACCCTGGCATACTTAGCAAGGGTAGCCGTGGGTCACATTTGGAACAACTTAGGAACCAAATTCGCGGGTTCGATCAGCGCCAGCACTCTCAAGGATTACCCTTCTACCAGGACGATCAGGACTTTTAAATCACCTGCCCTTGGACTCACACCTACGGCTCCCTTCCGAGGTGCACTTTATACTTATCGACTCCCGGCCTGAGGTGAGCTACTCGGCTTCGCGGTCGGTCTTCAGACACGGCCAACTAAGAGAGAGGCATGCGTTCAACATGAACAGGAAAGGCTCCAAGATTCAGTCCTTAATCGACACAGACGGAGTCACTACAAACCGGTAACCCTCCGTCCGGTCTTCATTTCAAATTAAGACTGGTTCTTTTCCACGATAGCAAATATAGCCAACCATGCCATATGTATCTTCCTATATCTCGCAGGTGACAGGAAATCACCTGACTTCTACCGTGTTAAAGTAGGGCTAAGCACTACACGAGCCTGAGCTACATAGGATTCAGGGCATCAATATCTGGACAAGGATTGGATAACCAATGCAGCAAGTGTTTGCATCCAACATCTAAACTTAATGCAACAATATATATATATATATATATATATATGTAGCAATAATACTGTAACTGCATTTCGAAAATTAGGAGGCTTAATATGCTCCGGGGCTTGCCTTTCACAAAGTTGCACGGACGGTGATCCGGGCACTCAACGGCGACCTCGTCTAGCACTTCTCCTGAAGGCTGCTCCTCCTGAATCTCCGATGTCGGCTGCTGCTGCTCGCTTGGTTCCTCGAATTCCAGCAGGGTCACTCCTTCCGGTACACCTATTGCATGCCGATGCACAAGATAAATATCATGGATACATAAGGAATGACATGATGCTTAATGATGAATGAATCATAGTAAGTGCTTAACGAAATATCACTGGACACTCGTTTACCGAGTAAGAATAGCTCTATTCAAATCACTTTAAAACAGGTATCTAACTTAACTTGGAGAACAAGATCAACTTACCTAACTTGCATAACCTAAGATAAAGATGCTCATCTTCAGTTAAAGGCCTAACACCTAGGAACATTACCACAACTTAGAAATAGTAAAGGCATACTTTAAACAACAGTTAAAGTTTCATATGCACACGGATAGTTCCTTAATTCAATCACAACAAGAGTTCTACAAATCCAAATGACTTGCATGAGGACATTCTGGAAAGCTTATGAAATTCTCTACAAATCATTTGTAAACATCAGAGCATGATTCCTACGTTAACCAAATCGAATTCCAGTAAACCTAGAATCTGTCCAGAAATGATAGGGTTACTAAATTAATTATTTAATAATGATGCAAAAGCATAATTGGACCAAACCAAGTTTACCAACATGTTTTGTATACCAAAGAAACATCAGAATGTCTAGTGCCAACTTCTAAACAATTTATTTAATGCCCTTTTCTAATTTCTTTAGTTAATTAGGTGATTAAAGCAATATATAGTAAAACTGTTCAGAAAAATCTACAAAAATTACAGTAGCTATCTCATGTTTCACATAGACTACCATAAAAATTTCAAAGCTATTGGGCAAGCAGAACTTGCTGTTCCCAAAATAACAGGTGGCATGTCTATTTTTAGCATAATTAGGAAACCCTATTGAAAAGTGTCAAGCAACAAATTTCTAATTTTTCCTAGCATGATTAAAAGAGATAAATAGAGATTCCTATTTTTATAACATAATATGGCATGGATTATATTTTTAATAGAAACTAGATATTATCATGAACTCAACAAAATTAGAACCACATCCTTTGGATCTACCATCTAAGAGCTACATATTTTTGAATATGTACATAAATCTGTGAAATAATAAAACAAAACAAAATAGGAAAACCAAATCAACTACTGGGCCGGCTCGAACAAATCCGGTGGCCCGCGAAGCAAGCGTAGGCGCGACCCAGAACGGCGCGGCCCAGCCAGGCTCCCGCCTCAGCCTCAGCTTCTGACAGCCGGGGCCCGCGTGACAGAGAAACAGGCAGGGGAGGAGAAGGAGACGGCGGCGAAGCTCATCGCCGGTGACTCCTCCGGCGAGGTCGGCGGTGCTACGACGTTCAATACAACAGTGCACATCTATTGGTGCCCTCAATTGAAGCTAGTACTGTGGCTATAGGGGTTGGCGACGAGCAATGGCGGTGCATGGCCGCGGCATGGCCGGCTCCGGCGAGACGACGGCGTCGCAGCCCTATATGGTGACCCTACGAGCTTCAGCAGCGCTCCTAGGACCTAGCGCAAGGGAGAGAAGAGGATGGGAGGGTCACGGTGGTGCTTGTCCGCGTGGAGCAACAACGCCAGTGAGGTCAGCCATGGCGGCGGTGGAAGAAAACGACGATTCGCCCTTACCAAGGCACGATTGGATCGGCGGTGGGGTGGAGAAGGTAGAGGAGATCACTGCGAAGCCACAGACGAGCTGGGCAACACGTTTTCGCGGTGGCGAGCGCGCGAGGTGACGGCGGAGCTCCACGGCAGTAGGGGCGAAAGCAGCTGCGCGCGGAGGAAGAAGATGGCAAGGTGAATGGAGAGACGCAGAGAGAGCGGCGAGGCATGGCTTTCATCTGGAGCTCAAGCACGCGACGTGGAGACCTCGGCCGAGCATGCGCGCCACGCGGCGAGACGCTCCTGCGCCTGTCGGCCTTGACAGTCACTGACGGTTTTCTGAAAATGGTGATTCAGTGTACGATGACAATGACTGTCAGCGACATTTCGACGTGTCAACACGGCTAATCCATTGCTCCTTTGCAAAGACTATGTACATGAAAAATATAGGTGTACCATCCATCTACAATTTCTTTTCAAGGACCATGATCTAATTCGCCATGGATCCGCAGTTACATCAAGCCAAAGTGGGCTTGATCCAACTGAAATTGCAGTTAAGACTTAGCATATTTTTCAGTGTTGAAATCAGCATGAAATTCTGACTTGTGGGCCATGTTTGAGCATCTTCTAGCCATTTTCATGAATTGATCATAAAACAACTTTTGTTGTTTGATAAATTAGCTACAACTTTGGTAAAGAGTGTACAGCCATGCAAGATCCCTAAGTTGGACTTTTGAATCAGTCAAACAGTGCCACTCTAGGGGTCAATTCAAGTCAAACCTCTATTTGGGGGCATTTTTGTTATTTTGATCTACATGAACAATGTTCCAACAATTTCCCTAAGTGTAGTTAAGGTGTATTAGACCATGATCAACCACCTTACACAATTGTTATACCATTTCAAATGAGCACATGTGATGAAACAACAAAATAAGCAATTCACCCAATGTTGCAATGCAATGTTTCACATGTTGCACTACTACCATTCATAAGCAATCAAGTATGAAACAACAGAATTTGCGAGTGTTGCATATGTATGTTTCGGTAAGCATGGCATGGTGACATGGATGATGCATATGTTTAAGAAATGAAATGCAATTTAGTGGAAGCCAAACACCTAGGGTGTTACAGCCCTCCCCCCTTAGAAAAATCTCGTCCCGAGATTTGGAAAGCATACCATTTAATATAGAAAGCCGGATAATTTTCCTTTAGATAATCTTCCCGCTCCCATGTTGCATCCCGTTCACTATGATTACTCCAAACTACCTTGTATAACTTAACTACTCGCGTACGAGTCACTCTTTCTTGAGTATCCAGAACCTGCACGGGCTTCTCCTCATAAGAAAGATCAGATTTCAAGTTGACTTTCCTTGTTGCTATTCTTTCCTCGGGAATATGAAGACACTTCTTCAGCTGGGACACATGGAATACCAGAAATATAGCTCCCATTTCACGGGGTAGATCGAGTTTATAGGCTACTCTTCCACTTTTCTCGATAATGCGGTAAGGTCCAACATATCGAGGCTCCAGCTTCCTTTTGATTCCAAAACGTTTTACTCCTTTCATAGGGGATACCTTCAGATAAACATGATCACCTACTTCAAACTCAATAGGTTTTCTTCTCTTGTCAGCATAGCTCTTTTGTCTAGCCTGAGCAGCAGTCATATTCTTCTGTATAGTTTGGACTTGCTCTTCGGCTTCTTTTACAAAATCAATACCATAGAATCTTCTTTCTCCGGGTTCCACCCAGTTCAAAGGAGTTCTACACTTGTGGCCATAAAGAGCTTCAAAAGGAGCCATTTTGATACTCTCTTGATAACTGTTGTTATAAGAGAATTCAGCGAGAGGTAACCAGTCCTCCCAAGAGCCTTTGCAAGAGATAAGACAAGCTCTAAGCATGTCTTCAAGAATTTGATTAACACGCTCAGTCTGTCCTGATGTTTGCGGATGATAGGCAGAACTGCGGATTAGATGAGTGCCAAGATTCTGATGTAAGCACTCCCAAAAGCGAGCCATGAATTGCGGTCCTCTATCTGAAACAATGGATTTGGGTACACCATGGAGACGTACCACTTGTTGAAAGTAGATCTCAGCATAATTGTGAGGGTGATAGGTAGACTTGACCGGAATAAAGTGAGCGGATTTAGTTAGACGATCTATGATAACCCAGATGGAATCACAACCCTTTTTGGTAGTGGGTAATCCAACAATAAAATCCATGCTAATTTCTTCCCACTTCCAGCCAGGAATAGAGAGTGGCTGCAATAATCCGGGCCTCATGTGAATAGCCTTGACTGTGCAACAGTTATCACACCTTGCCACGTAAGCTGTGATTTCTTTCTTCATCTTGGTCCAATAATACAGCTTGAGATCTTGATACATTTTACTGCTGCCAGGATGGATGGACAACTTAGAAGAATGTGCTTCAGCCATAATTTGATTTCTAAGTTCTTTGTCTTTGGGTACTACAAGCCTATCATTAAACCAGAGAACTCCTTTGTCATCGACCCTAAAGTGCTTGGTCTCCTGATCTTTCATCTTCCGCTTGATGTGAAACACACCCACATCAGTCTTCTGGAGTTTGATAATTCGACTTCTAAGAGAGCAATCCACAGTGATATTGTGGAGTACTACAGGATGAAGGAGGTGTGCCAGATGAAAGTCTTCACTAACTAAGGAATTGCAATGGGCCTTTCTGCTTCTGGCATCAGCAACCACATTTGCCTTACCAGGATGGTAGTGCACTTGAAGGTTGTAGTCTTTGATTAATTCTAACCATCGTCGTTGACGCATGTTCAACTCGGGTTGAGTAAAGATGTACTTGAGGCTTTTATGGTCAGTATAGATGTTGCACACATTACCCAGCAAGTAATGTCTCCAAATCTTCAGGGCATGAACAACCGCGACTAGCTCTAAGTCATGGGTAGGATAATTGATTTCATGTTTTCGAAGCTGGCGTGAAGCATAAGCAATTACTCGGCCCTCCTGCATAAGAACACACCCCAAACCGGTGCCACATGTGTCACACTAGACATCAAAAGGCTTCTCGATGTCAGGTTGTGCCAATACAGGAGCAAAGGTTAGTAAGGTCCGCAAAGTGTGGAAAGCCTCTTCACACTTCGGAGTCCACACAAACTTCTCATCTTTTTAAAGTAGTCGAGTCATGGGCTTGGCGATTTTTGAGAAATCCGGAATAAAGCAACGATAGTAGCCAGCCAAACCTAGGAAACTTTGGACTTCAGTGACCGTAGTAGGTGCCTTCCACTCTAGGACTTCTTGCACCTTAGTAGGATCAACCAAAATTCCATCTCCAGATAACACATGACCTAGAAAAGGTATCTTGTTCAACCAGAATTCGCACTTGCTGAACTTAGCATAAAGCTGGTTGTCACGTAACCGAGTTAAAACAATTCGCAGATGTTCAGCATGCTCTTCTTCACTCTAGGAATATACAAGGATATCATCAATGAACACGACGACGAACTTATCCAGTTCCAGCATGAATACTGAATTCATCAGGTACATAAAGTGTGCCGGAGCATTTGTCAACCCAAAGGACATGACAAGGTATTCGAACAAGCCATAACGAGTAGAGAAAGCTGTCTTAGGTATATCTTCAGGACGAATTTTGATCTGATGGTAACCAGACCTCAAATCGATCTTGGAGAATACCTTAGCTTTGGAGAGCTGATCAAACAGAATATCGATGCGAGAAAGAGGGTATTTATTCTTGATAGTAACAGCATTTAGGGGGCGATAATCCACACACATGCGCAGAGACTCATCCTTCTTCTTCACAAATATAGTCGGACAACCCCAAGGAGAAGAACTAGGCCGAATCAAACCTTTCTTCAATAGCTCATTCAACTGACTCTTCAGCTCAGCCAACTCATTGGGCGACATTCTATAGGGCCTTTTAGAAATAGGAGACGTACCCGAAACGAGTTCTATCTTGAATTCTACATCATGGTCCAGAGGTAATCCAGGCAAGTCATCAGGGAAGACATCTAGAAACTCACAGACAATCGGTAGATCCTCAATGGCTTTGGCTAGGGTAGCATTGGCCGTATTGTGGATAGAGATATCACGAGGTAACTGCACTAGAAAGCCCTTCTTATCCACAGGATCCCTCAACATTACCACACGGGTTGATGTATCGATCAACACTCCATTCCCACTCATCCACTTCATTCCTAGGATTACATCGATTCCTACCCCCGGTAGAACTACAAGATCCGTAAGGAACTCTCGATCCCCAATCTCAATCTTTACATCTTTAACTACTTGGTTAGTCATGATATTATTCCTAGCAGCACTAATACAATAACCACCCTTGACAATTGTAATCACATTCATCTTATGCTTAGATGCAAAAGTAGAACTCACAAAGGAATGTGAAGCACCTGAATCAAAGAGCACAACTACAGGGTGATCATTAACAAGAAACTTACCGGCGGTGACCACTTCACCAGTAGGAATTTCCTCCACAGTAGTGTAGTGAACACACCCCTGACGGACGTTTCCTTGAGCATTCTGCTTGGAAGGATAGGGGCACTTATTAGCCCAGTGACCAAGCTAGTTACAGTTCCAACACGGCCTGTTAGCTGGTGGGACATTGGAGCTGCCCTACCCAGAGGTATTCTTTGGCAAGGAAATTGTGTACCCCTTGCGAAAACCAGTTTTAGCTTAATTCTTCTTCTGAGGTGGGCGGTACCGGACATTAGCATTAGGTGGACGGTACTGGGTCTTGGATACAACTAGTGCCTTAGACTGAGAAGCACCTGCCTCAAAGTTTCTTTTACGGTTCTTGGAAGCAGCATATATCTTATCATTGTTCTCTTGGGTCAGGGTGTCACTGATAAACTCATTGAAGGTGACACACTTGCAGTTACCCATAGACTTCATCAGTTTAGGGGAAAGTCCCCTCTTGAAACTAGCTATCTTTTTGGCATCAGTATCAATGAACTTAGGAGCATACCTCGCTAGGTTGTTGAATGCCTGGAGGTATTCATTAAGACTCTTGTTGCGTTGGGTTAGCTTCATAAACTCGATATGCTTAATGGCCATGAGACCAGGAGGGATAAAGTGTCCCCTGAAAGCTGCCTGAAACTGGCCCCAAACTATCTCGATGTTCACAGGGAAGGTGGTCCTGTGATGGGTCCACCAGATGCCTGCAGGGCCTTGGAGCTGGTGTCCTACATATGTGGCCTTCATACCTTCAGTCAAACGGAGCAATCCAAACCTTTGCTCTATCATGTTCAACCATTCATCAGCTTGTAATGGTTCTTCTGCCTCTCTAAAGATAGGAGGCTTTGTGTCCATGAAGTCCTTAAAGCTGCTGTACTGGTTCGGCTCGGGTCCTTGGCGGACATGTCGATCCTCGCGGTTAGCCATTTGGCGCATAGCCTCAGCTAGCATGCGCTGGCTTTCGATGACTGTCTGCATTAGCTCAGCTGGGGTGGGCGGTGGAGGAGGTGGTTGTTCCTCATTTCCCATGCCACGATCGTGACGAAGGTTATAAGCCATCTACAAAATGTATAGCCAATGAGCACTGGCAATGTGGAAATTTTTGTAGATGAATTGTATAATTATGCCAAACTGAGTCCATTGGAGGGAATGCATTTATATAATCAACAGAGGCACAATCATTCATCACAACCACACAACTCATCAAGCGCATCAATTGACACATAAATGCGATGAACTTAACCAACAGCGAGATCTATAGACCGCAAAGACGAAATTCATCAAAAGCTCACATACGTGGAGCATAACACGTTCGATAGGTTACATCCAAGCCATAGTGGTTCCAAACTTACATCCAAAGATAACTTAAGGTTCGATATTACATCCCAATGATTAACTTATTACAAAGCTACTCGTTCATGCATGAGGATCAACAAAAGACTAGCTCTTGCGCATTAGCTAAGTAGTAAGCTAAACTACGCATCGTCCTCGGAGTCAGTGTCGAAGATCTCTCCTCCATCTTCATCACTAGCAGGCTCTATCTCATCATCTTCCTCCTCATCAGGTGGAACGTCCTCAGGTCCATTGACCTCAATGCCATCATCACCTTCAGCCATGATGACACCAGAGCCCATCTCATCCTCATTGTCATTCTCATTATCAGGGGGCAGGAAAGGGTGAAGCTGATTGTGTAACAGGTGAACCTCCTCATGGAGATGGTCATTGTACTCTTCGGCAACTGCCACTTGCTGCTCTAGCTCCACCTGTCGCGCTCTCAACACATTCTCTTCGTGCCAGGCTTCATTCCATTGGTTCATCACGTGAATCAACATACGTTCACAGTTGCGGTGAGCAACTGTCAACCTCTGAACCTCTAGAGTCTCTTGATCCCGTTCCTGTGTTACTTGCTCCAAATGCTGCTGAGCCGCATTCCTCTCAGTAGTCACCCGGGCTAGCTCTATCCTTAGCCTTTCCGCCTCAGTAGGCTCAGGACGGGGCTCATGAGGAGCTAACCGATGACGAGGTGCCCTGCCTCCAGCGGACTTGCGAGCAGTGTGTTTCGTGCGCGCCATCTGTAGCAAAAAGTTGCAACGTAAGGGAAGAATCATTTAAGGGATACAAAATTTAATTATTCGAGACCATCAATTTTAAAGGAGGGAGTAATGCAAAATGCTATGTATGCTTGAACATGATGCATGCACGATCCGTACATCCTCACAAACCTAGAAAAATTTAAAGGCTAGCGAATATACGGTGGCATACATACGCTCTCTCATACACGGTAGCTAGTCGATCTACAACGATACGTTGTTAGTGTACCTACAGAAAATTTCATTTCAGCCCAATAATTTCCCAAAAAGGCATGTAAACTAAATACTTTCATACATACATCCCCAGATGCATATACTCTAGTATCACAGCTACCCGTTAGAGATACCCACATTTAAGTACTCTTATAGTTACATGATTGAACATGTAAGTATGCGAGCAACCACAACTACTCTCTCCTAGACCGACGGTTGGACGGTCATGCTCTCACAACTCCCACTTACCAGAGCGTAGAGGTATTTTGATCCATACATTATCACCCAAGCGGATGGCATCCATACAATAGCACGCCGTATGGACGAAAAAACAGAAACAAGCAGGAACCCCCAAGTTAGTACTTTAATAAGCCACCTAAGAGTCCTTATTTGGGCATAAGGGATATGACCACTGGCAATACTTAGTATTTAATTTAGGATTTTTGCAAATACTTTTGTTTTAAATACACAAATGACATGTTTAGTGTCGAATCTTGCTCCGATACCAGCTATAACAGAACCGACCAAATCATAAGAACGTAAGTACAAAAACAATCACCGAAGCGATCAAATTCCTGTACTTAAGCTCCCATAATCCCGGTAGTCCGGAAATCACGAAGGATTTCAACCAACTCTCGACATACAAACCAAGACCGTAGTGATTCAACACAACACATCATTCGTTACAACATTTCACAAGTAGCATTCGGATTACATCCATCAGAGTTCAAATTAAATATTACAAACCAAGTTCAAATTTGCGGAAGCAACATAGTTTAGTACATAACTTCATAGTTTCAAATACATTGCTAGATCTTAGTCATGTCCCACAAAAGCATCATTAGGTACGAGAACTAGTAGAGACCGCGCCCAACGGTCTAGTCTTCATCCCCAGCTGGGAGAAGGCAGTACTTGCAGCAACCAAAGTAGAACTGGTCATCTGCAACATGTGGGAGATAAACCCTGAGTACGAGAAGGTACTCAGCTAGACTTACCCAACAAAACCAGAAATAAAAGACACCAAGGATCATGCAAGGCTTATGAGGTGGGCTAGCTTGACACATTTACATAAAAGAGCTTATGAATATAGTGACCAATTTAAACTTAGCATCAAGCTTATCATCATTTACCTGTCCACTAGATTTGCACATGTACTAGAGCACTCACTTATTAGGAGCAATCAATATTAACCATAGCAGGTATAATAAGGCTGTCATCATCTTATCATCCTTTCTGAACCATTATGTTATTTAGTGCATCTACATTGGAGATAAGCCCGTCAAGTTCTCACTAACTGGGAGAGACAGCGACTCGAATCGAATTACAACTCAGCTGAGGGGGTATTCCTAACTCTCACCCTGGTATACTTAGCAAGGGTAGCCGTGGGTCACCTTTGGAACAACTCAGGAACCAAATTCACGGGTTCGATCAGCACCAGCACTCTCAAGGATTACCCTTCTACCAGGACGATCAGGACTTTTAAATCACCTGCCCTTGGACTCACACCTACGGCTCCCTTCCGAGGCGCACTTTATTCTTATCGACTCCCGGCCTGAGGTGAGCTACTCGGCTTCGTGGTCGGTCTTCAGACACGGCCAACTAAGAGAGAGGCATGCGTTCAACATGAACAGGAAAGGCTCCAAGATTCAGTCCTTAATCGACACAGACGGAGTCACTACAAACCGGCAACCCTCCGTCTGGTCTTCATTTCAAATTAAGACTGGTTCTTTTCCACGATAGCAAATATAGCCAACCGTGCCATATGTATCTTCCTATATTTCGCAGGTGACAGGAAATCACCTGACTTCTACCGTGTTAAAGCAGGGCTAAGCACTACACGAGCCTGAGCTACATAGGATTCAGGGCATCAATATCTGGACAAGAATTGGATAACCAATGCAGCAAGTGTTTGCATCCAACACCTAAACTTAATGCAACAATATATATATATATGTAACAATAATACTGTAACTGCATTTAAAAAATTAGGAGGCTTAATATGCTCCGGGGCTTGCCTTTCACAAAGTTGCACGGATGGTGATCCGGGCACTCAACGGCGACCTCGTCTGGCACTTCTCCTGAAGGCTGCTTCTCCTGAATCTCCGGTGTCGGCTGCTGCTGCTCGCTTGGTTCCTCGAATTCCAGCAGGGTCACTCCTTCCGGTACACCTATTGCATGCCGATGCACAAAATAAATATCATGGATGCATAAGGAATGACATGATGCTCAATGATGAATGAATCACAGTAAGTGCTTAACGAAATATCACTGGACACTCGTTTACCGAGTAAGAATAGCTCTATTCAAATCACTTTAAAATAGGTATCTAACTTAACTTGAAGAACAAGATCAACTTACCTAACTTGCATAACCTAAGATAAAGATGCTCATCTTCAGTTAAAGGCCTAACAGCTAGGAACATTACCACAACTTAGAAATAGTAAAGGCATACTTTAAACAACAGTTAAAGTTTTATATGCACACGGATAGTTCCTTAATTCAATCACAACAAGAGTTCTACAAATCCAAATGACTTGCATGAGGACATTCTGGAAAGCTTATGAAATTCTCTACAAATCATTTGTAAATATCAGAGCATGATTCTTACGTTAACCAAATCGAATTCCAGTAAACCTAGAATTTGTCCAGAAATGACAGGGTTACTAAATTAATTATTTAATGATGATGCAAAAGCATAATTGGACCAAACCAAGTTTACCAACATGTTTTGCATACCAAAGAAACATCAGAAAGTCTAGTGCCAACTTCTAAACAATTTATTTAATGCCCTTTTCTAATTTCTTTAGTTAATTAGGTGATTAAAGCAATATATAGCAAAACTATTCAGAAAAATCTACAAAAATAACAGTAGCTATCTCATGCTTCACATAGACTACCATAAAAATTTCAAAGCTATTGGGCAAGTAAAACTTGCTGTATCCAAAATAACAGGTGGCATGTCTATTTTTAGCATAATTAGGAAACCCTATTGAAAAGTGTCAAGCAATAGATTTCTAATTTTTCCTAGCATCATTCTAGCATAAGAACAGTACTCACCAATTTTTACCCTAACTGGATCTATAGAAAAATTATGAAAATTCACACAAGATCCATCCATGCAAACAAAATAATTTTCTATCTCTTACAAACAGTGTCTAAAATTTATGAAAATTTAACTACAAGCTATTCATGATATGAGCAGTACACCATAAAAATTTCATGCCATTTGGAGCTACCTAGAAAAAGATATAATTACCCATATTTCTTGCATGATTAAAAGAGATAAATAGAAACTCCTATTTTTATAACAGAACATGGCATGGATTATATTTTTAATAGAAACTAAATATTATCATGAACTCAACAAAATTAGAACCACATCCTTTGGATCTACCATCTAAGAGCTACATATTTTTGAATATGTACATAAATCTGTGAAATAATAAAACAAAACAAAATAGGAAAACCAAATCAACTACTGGGCCGGCTCGAACAAATCCGGCGGCCCACGAAGCAAACGTAGGCGCGGCCCAGAACGGCATGGCCCAGCCAGGCTCCCGCCTCAGCCTCAGCTGCTGACAGCCGGGGCCCGCGTGATAGAGAAACAGGCAGGGGAGGAGAAGGAGACGGCGGCGAAGCTCATCGCCGGTGACTCCTCCGGCGAGGTCGGCGGTGCTACGATGTTCAATACAACAGTGCGCATCTGTTGGTGCCCTCAATTGAAGCTAGTACTGTGGCTACAGGGGTTGGCAACGAGCAATGGCGGTGCACGGCCGCGACATGGCCGGCTCCGGCGAGACGACGGCGTCGCAGCCCTATATGGCGACCCTACGAGCTTCAGCAGCGCTCCTAGGACCTAGCGCAAGGGAGAGAAGAAGATGGGAGGGGCACGGTGGTGGTTGTCCGCATGGAGCAACAACGCCGGCGAGGTCAGCCATGGCGGCGGTGGAAGAAAACGACGATTCGCCCTTACCAAGGCACGATTGGATCGGCGGTGGGGTGGAGAAGGTAGAGGAGATCACTACGAAGCCATAGACGAGCTGGGCAACGCGTTTTCACGGTGGCGAGTGCACGAGGTGACGGCATAGCTCCATGGCAGTAGGGGCGGAAGCAGCTGCTCGCGGAGGAAGAAGATGGCAGGGTGAATGGCGAGACACAGAGAGAGTGGCGAGGCGTGGCTTTCATCTGGAGCTCAAGCATGCGATGTGGAGACCTTGACCGAGCATGCGCGCCACATGGTGAGACGCTCCTGCGCCGGTTGGCCATGACAGTCACTGATGCTTTTCTAAAAACGGTGATTCAGTGTACGATGACAATGACTGTCAGCGACATTTTGACGTGTCAACACGGCTAATCCATTGCTCCTTTGCAAAGACTATGTACATGAAAAATGTAGGTGTACCATCCATCTACAATTTCTTTTCAAGGACCATGATCTAATTCGCCATGGATCCACAGTTACATCAAGCCAAAGTGGGCTTGATCCAACTGAAATTGCAGTTAAGACTTAGCATATTTTTCAGTGTTGAAATCAGCATGAAATTCTGACTTGTGGGCCATGTTTGAGCATGTTCTAGCCATTTTCATGAATTGATCATAAAACAACTTTTGTTCCTTGATAAATTAGCTACAACTTTGGTAAAGAGTGTACAGCCATGCAAGATCCCTAAGTTGGACTTTTGAATCAGTCAAACAGTGCCACTCTAGGGGTCAATTCAAGTCAAACCTCCATTTGGGTGCATTTTTGTCATTTTGATCTACATGAACAATGTTCCAACAATTTCCCTAAGTGTAGTTAAGGTGTATTAGACCATGATCAACCACCTTACATAATTGTTATACCATTTCAAATGAGCACATGTGATGAAACAACAAAACAAGCAATTCACCCAATGTTGCAATGCAATGTTTCACATGTTGCACTACTACCATTCATAAGCAATCAAGTATGAAACAACATAATTTGCGAGTGTTGCATATGTATGTTTCGGTAAGCATGGCATGGGACATGGATGATGCATATGTTTAAGAAATGAAATGCAATTTAGTGGAAGCCAAACACCTAGGGTGTTACAAATCTGTTTGTGAGAGCATGTTTGAAGAAGCTCTACATGTGAAGTTGTTTGAAAAATGCACATTTAGCATAAAACAAGGCAGAATAGCCGGTTTGGTCCCTCAACTATTACTCGAGGTTTAGTTTCATCCTTAACTTTTAAAATGACTGTTTTAGTCCTTAAATTCTACTTTCAGGCTTGATTTCATCCAGAACTATAAAGATAACCGTTTTAGTCCTCAAACTTTGCATTTTAGGCTCAATTTCATCTATAAGTTATCAAAGTGCATTTCAGTCTTTAGACTTTTATTATTTTCAACTCAACTTTATCTATCAAAAAGAAATGTTTATATTTTCGGCACAATTTCATCCATAAATTATCAAAATGCATTTGGCTCAACGTCGTCCTTTCTCCAGCACCACCCACGATTTGAAACGGACAATCATCATTAGGTACTATTGTCCCTACTCCCTAGCGTCGTCTCAACTATCGAATTGGATAGCACACTTTCAATATTTATATTCATAATCTAAGATGAATATAATATAGATCTAAATATTCTTAAATATGAAATATTTTTAGCATATGAATAAAAAATATTATTAGTACATAAATGGTTATTAGTTGAGCCTAAATCTTTAGAAGTAGCTAAGAAAAAATTATAGATCTACTATTGTTTCAATATATCCATTTATTCCAGCATTCAAAGCAACTGTAATCGCTCCCACAAAAATCATTTAGCCAGTAAACGTTACCATTATAAGGTAACATTAAAAATAACAAATTGGAATTATTAATGGCCACTAAAGAGGTTTTGGATGAATATTATTTTTCTATCTCCAATCGCTGGTGGTGTTGGAGGTGACTGGTGCAATAGTGCAGTGTTCCATGCAGGACTATATACAAAATTGAGTTGAAAATAAAAGTTTAAAGATCAAAATACACTTTGGATGAAATTGAGCCCAAAATGCAAAGTTTGAGGACTGAAACGACCATCATCACAGTTCTAGGATAAAATTGAGCCTAGAAGTAGAGTTTGAGGACTAAAACGGCCGTTTTGAAAGTTGAGGTATAAAACTAAGCTTCGAGAAATAGTTCAGCGACCAAAACGGCTATTCTACCATAAAACAACTTCAAAATTCACAGCTCGTGAAGCTACCGGAGAAGTTGTACTAAACGAGGCCTTAGCCTCAGCTAGGAGTGAAAATGGTCGGGATGTGCCTCGGGGTCATGATACCTAGGGTCTCTCAAGACACCGATTAGATAGCCACATGGATGGCCACAATACGCCAGCTTGTATATGCCCAAACGGTCGAGGCCTAGCTAGGCTACGCGGACCGGGCCAAACACTAAGGCCCGGTCTGCCACGACCCCTTCTCTCTACTTTAGCCGCACACCACGCAACAACTCACAACCTCTCCCCCACGACCCCTAGGAGGAATGGGGAGAGATCGAGTCCCGCCAAGCGCGCCTACTCTAACAAGAGCAGGCCCACCGTAGGAACAGCGCAAGGACCGAGGGGACAGTGGTCACCTCGGCCCGGTCATACGTCATCCCTACGCCACGCAAAGCGGAGACAAGACAACACCGCCAAGCGGTGATGTCTAGTATAGAGACTCACCGTCCAAATACGGCCCGATGAGACACATGTACAATTCCACCCACTACGGGATGGGATCCACGATGGTGGCCTTGACTTAGGAGGCCATCCAAGCCAACAAGGGCCATGACCCCGGAGCTCAAGACCGTGGCCACCAGCTCCACAGGCAACAAGACAATTGATAACATGGAGACGGCTACCAACTCCTGTATGACGCCTCCGGGAGATCAGGAGGTGGTGACAAAGGCCACGGCGAGACCATGTTGCGTAGGACGGCTGGCAAAACACCATCATGCCCACAGTGCACCACGATCGGCACTGTAGCACCATGTCACACCATGCCACGATGTGGGCACAAGACCATGATGACAACCACGCCTAGATGTGCACCACAAGACGATGTTACTTGCAAGCCAAATTAGCTAGGTTCCCTCCCTCAGGCTCATGACCCCTCGGTCGGGAGAACCTTCTTCTTTGTATGTGACCTGGCCCTAAATTCTATATAAGGGCATCTAGGGCACCCTTCCTAGACATCTGACGCATAATCTCCGAACTCTCGAAGCTCTCATTCGGGAAGTCCATCTCCCAGCTCTAGCTCTCCTACCTCTTCCACCATTCTTGCACCCCCCCACTGTAAGTACTTCAGAGCATTCAAACAAGGAACACGCACTCGATCATCTCTAAGACTAGACGTAGGGCTCGGCCTAAACCAGTATAAATCCTCGTGTCTTTTGGATGCCACCATCGTCTTCCTAGAGTAGCGTGGCATTCGTATAAATTTACTAGTCGGTCTACAAAACACCAACAGTTGGTGCGCTAGGTAGGGGATAGTCACGCACTCTTGATTGTTGAGAAGGAAGCGATGGCTCCTCGCACCATTGATGGATTCGCCCACGGAACGGCCCATGGTGGCCGCCTCCATCATGGGAACCCTGAGTTCATCGGCGTCGAAGGGTCAGCGCCCACATCCGCCTTCAACCTTAGCTAGGTCCTCCGCCCTAGAGACCTGGACCTTGTGGCCCATGGTGGACACACTCTCAGAACAACCCTCAGTGGCTGCATCCCAGAGTTCACCTACATAGGGGGGCAGTACCCTCTCTCATCACTAACCATGGCTAGGTTTTCTACCCAGGAAGCTAGAGGCCCATGGCTCATGACAAGCTCACCCACGAAATGGCCCACGATGGCCACATCCTTTTGGGAAACCATGAGATCGTCTGCACTGATGGATTAGCATCCATCATCAGCTTCTACCCCGTCTAGGCCCACCGCGTGGGAGGCCTGGATCCGTTGGTAGAGCCACGCCCCGAGCAGTGTCTCCGACACCAGCAGTACACGGCGAGTCAGGGTGCACACGAGTGACAAAACCATCCATCATCATTGTTGGTATTTCTTAACGCAAACAGAAATAATCCGCAAGCGCATGGAATTACCATTGTAGCATTTCATCCGGATGTATTCAGGGTATCGTATTTTCCATAGGGAACGGAGGTATTCTTCTAGATAGTTCGCCCAAGGACAACACAAGGATAGCGTAGGTAGAGGGTAGAGATGGATTCCTATGATTATAGGGTCTAAGAATAGATAAACTCTACTTCTACTTGCTCACTTCGGGCACCGCTTAACACCTGGTCTGCTAAGCATTGATGGCCTATAGCTCTACGTCGTACCCAGATGTGGGGGATTACGAGAGACGGACAGGGCTATCACCACCTGCCACCTACCCCTCAACCATGGAGTACGAGGCAAACGAAGGGAGCATCTAGCCTAGACACCACGTCTACACTATCGACTACTACTCTAGTGCGCTATCGACCACTAGAGCATTCGCTGCAAGGATGAACAACGATCCCACAAACAAGTAAGGATAAAGATTAACTAATCAATAGACTTTATACTAAAGGAATCACAAACACTCCCTTAGCAGAAAGCTCCATTGAGGCACAGATGTTGGTCGAGGTACAAACTCGGGGAGGCACCGACAAGTCCAGCTCTTCCCCGTATTCTCCCTCACTTCTCTCCCGACTAACTCTACTACCTATCTAGGGCCTAAGCCCTTGGAATGAAACTCAAGCATGGTGCTCTTGATCCTTGGTGTGGTGTGTTGAATAAGAGGGAGTGAGGGGATATTTATAGGTTGAGAGGAGGAATGGAGGCCTCTCAATGCGCCATGTCAGCGATCCGTGTGCCTCTTCACCTCAGCCCTTGGATCAAACCGTCATAAGATGAATGGTGGAGATGGAGTGGAGTTGTGCTTCCTTGCATGCCTTCCTATCTTGAGCAAACTACCATTCCTCCATACAATTCTTCCAAAATACACATGCCACCAATGTTGGAGAGGCGGTAAGAGGCAGCACGCGAAGTTTGGGCCAAAATGGGCTAGGTAGGGGGGTGACCGACCCTAGGGGTTGGCCGACCCCTGACCGAACCCTCTCGCCACCGCCTTTGCGTGGTGGACTGGTGAGTGGATGTGGGCTGGTCCTTTGGTGGTCTTTCTCCTAGATAATTTGAGCTGATGGGCCTTTCCATTTATTCTTTGCGATGTCTGCTTTATGCTTCGTCGGAAAGTGCCTTCTTGGTGTATTTTCCATGTATTTATGTTTATGTCCTGCAAAATAATAATCTCCAATTACATGTGGAACTTGGTCAATGGTAAATGCATATGTGTTTATGATTGCTTAGCCACCGGTGTTTGTTTTGTTGTATTTCTTGTCCACTTTAGGTACATTTCTTGTGCTATTCCGATATGTCTCTACAATTGGTCAAACACCAAAACTTATGAAAATTGTTAGTTCTAAAGCCCTATCTCTAAGTTTGGTGTTTATTTGAGCATATTTTATATGAAAGTTGGCGATTAGAAACTGGAGTTAAGGACTACCAATAGCCATGTGGCGTCGTCGTTAGTGATCAGGCGGCCGTGCGGTGCCACGCCTCATAAGGCCAAGCCCAAAACCAGGGTCAAATCCATCATGACGGACTAGCTGTCTATCACGCTACTATGAACTATCAGCTTTCACATGGAGGCACGTGCATCCGAGGAAGTGGCCCCTTGAGAGCACGACGCTCCGCGCTAAGCAAACCTAGCCACATCGCCCTCAGAGCCCATTTCCACAGTGACAGGTCATGCCAGCTCTTCATCAAGAGCGGCAACCACACCCAAAAATGGAGATGCGACGACCGCAATGTAGTCGTGCCACAAGGGCTCGCACACCAAACTGCATGGGCCCTCCCGACCAAGGACTTCAACAAGCTGGATACAAAGAAGCCATCCCTGGGGGCTTGCGAGCCCACTGAGGACGTCGAGTCAGGAAGGATCGATCCAAGGCCACCCAAGAGGTTGACCCGCACTGGCTACTATTACCCCAAGCGATAAAGAAGCGCCCTCACCAGCTCAGGGGCTTGCCACGCCCCGAGCAACGACGATTAGGTTCACGACAGCTTCCGGTACATCGGTCAGTTACATGAACCTTGACCTTAGCCAAGCACATCCACATACATGTGCAAGCTCGCCAGGTAGTTATAGAAGCCTAGAGCCAAGCTATAGGGTAGACCAGAGGATATGATACCACACATTTCATGCAAGTATCGCTCGACTACTGAGTGACTTGATCCGATTTGCGCCAGCAGCCAGACACGACTCACTCACGGGGACTGCATACATAGGCATGCACAAATACATCCTGAGGGGTCGCTCTGACTAGGCCTCGCGAACCTGCTCTAGGGCAAGGTTAAACACCCGCACATGAGTTTGGAGGGGAACGGGACGCTGTCTCACTCTAGGCAAAGGGAACAAAAGGAAGCAGGACACTCACCCTTTACTCGCTTTCTTCTCGCATCGCACCGGATCTGTGACATTTTCCCGACGTCTTACCATGCGGTCGGGTCACACACCTTTTAGCCCTAGGGGCCAGCCCCCATGCTAAAACACACACCTACATGCACAATGCTAAGGGGAACGGCATACATTCCTAGCTCGAACTAGAAGAAAATGAGGAAATGGTAAAATGACAAACGAATGCACTGATCACACACCACATATACACAGAGCATGAACATGTTCATCACAGTAAGGTCACCCATACAACACAAAACATTTACACTGGAAACTCTCATATACCAGAAGTCTGGTATTGATGGTGGACGCAGGTGGTTGACATCTTGCTCGTAAGGATCTCCGCACCATGGGCGGCGGCACTGCCGATGGCAAGGATATCACTATCAGACTTCCTCGACGCATATCCTCGCCCAACAGGATCAAAATCGATGCTGCCATAGTGCGAACCGACTAACATTAAGGTGGTATGAACACCACAATGAATCCCCTCTGAAATCAAAGGATCCACTTGGAGGCGGGCCTCATCAAGGCGAAGCACCAGTTGGGCATTCCCCCGACCGATGGCAAGCACGACGTCGCAGAGACCCCATCCGGAAGCAGTTAGTGTTGCCAGCTAGTCATCCATCTCCAGCATCCTCGGGCTTGCAGCCACTTTCTCCTCCTGATCTGAGAGCGCCCTCGCGCATAAACCTAAGAAGAACAACTGGTTCATGGCCAAACACAACAACAAGACAAAGGCACAATGTAGAGTAGAAGGGGACTCACTACCATAAGTGGAGCATAGTTTCTAGCACTCGACTTTGAGACGCTTGTGCCCCTGCTCGGCTTCATTCCAAGCAGCGCTAGCCGAGGTGAGCTCTGTCTCTTGGATGGCCAATGCATCTGGGACCGGCCACCTAGTACATCAGAACCTTGATCTAGGACCGAGCCCGTGCCTCTCGACAGAGCAACTCCTCCTTCAACATTTGGGAAGCTTCTAGCTCCCCAGGTAAACGCTGCACCTCAGCCTCTACTGCATCTAGTCAACCAAAGTCGGTGATGCCCCCAGCCTATGCCTGATAGGCCAGGCGCACGAACCGTGACTTCTCCATCGAAATCTTCGCCAACCTCTAGACAAAAGAAGGAAGATCAGACAACCACGGCCAGCACAGAATGAGCACGGCGAAACCAAAAGACCGGATGGCTTACCTGTGCCTGAGCTACCACCTCATTATTCTTCTAATGCTAGGCCTCCCTCATAGTTTGCTCGGCCATGTCATCCACCACGAATAGTGCCTCACCGGAGTTTGTGAGATGCGGCCATATGAAGAAATCCTCCCCTAGCTCAAGATCCTCCTCGCGGAGGGAAAGAGCTGCCAAGTCTCGGCCATCAGAGGCCATTCCCGTAGACGAGGGGCCAGCTACGGGTGACGAGCCCATGCCCCCCTCCTGACTGATGTCCATGTCAGGCCCTCTATCTATTGGCCTCTTCCCTTCGGCCTTGCTTGCCTCTGTGCCAGCGTGAGGGCGGTCCCTCACCAAAGTGGGACCCTCCCTGAGGGGCGAACGTAGGGCTACAATGGGGAGAAGCCAGGCCAGTGTCCTAGAAACCATACCATAGCTCAATGATGGCTCCAACTGCATGGAAGAGCACGCAGCGCTCACCGATGGCCTTTGTACAGGCGCCCCAAAAGGGGTTCACTGCACCAAAGAGCCATGAAGGTCAGATGGGCAAAAATCACCAACAACCCCAGCAAAGGAGGAACGGTAGGAACATGGCATACCTGGTGGAATGTTCCACAAAAGGTGGAGCAATGCGCCTTTTCACACATGGCACCATAGGTGGAGTCGCAGTAGGGGGCGCCACCAATGACACTATAGGACCAAAAGCCAACGAGGCTCCTCCGATCACAGAAGAGGCACCCTCATCCTCCACATTGCGCTCTCTAGTGGCCTCCGCTTCCACCGTCTCTGACACCTCCAAATGGGGCGCTGGGGAAACAGGACACTCAGCTTCCACACAAACAAAGGGGAGCTAGAGGAGGTCTCCATCCTTCCCTCTAGACTCCTCTGAGGGGGGGCGGCGGCCCTCACTGTTTACCCCAAGCGTGGCACCCGACCATCGCTGTGTCCTCGACATGCTCCCCTTGGATAGGGGTCTCATCCCCACTAAGGAAGGGTCAATGGGGGCCATAGATAAAGAGCTCTAACCGCCATCTACGGTGGCATAGGAGTGCTTTAGACTCGATCCCCATGACGACGATGGAGTTGAGAGCTTTTGGACGGTGCCCTTGTCCGAAGCACCCGTCGAACAACTAGCACCGCTCGGTCCGCGCACGGCGTCGCCGGACCCCTGTGGGGCATCAAGGAGACCCCACGCTTTTGGTATGCCATGTGCTTTCTCGCCTTCTCATGATAGAGGCATTTCTTCTCCTCAGCAATCGCCTTCTCCCAAGCGGCGTGTTCGGCGCCCCCAGGGTGAGGAAGGTGGAACCGGGAGACAAATGAAGGCATGGGCTATGAAAACAAAACCAATAAGATCAGTGGTCCTGAACAAAAGGAAGACATGAAGAGAAAAAGAGGACTCACTAGATTTGGCTAATAGTTAGCTGAGAACGCCTCCATAGCGTTCCAGACCACAACAACGGTCGCGGGAGTGACCAGCCCAGCGACCCGCTTCATGACCTCATCGGCCTCGAGCGTCCCCATGGTCTCTCGGCTCGGATCCTTGATCCCATCTTAGTCGATCAAGCAAGTGTGCTCACTGCCAGAGCTGAACCCATCACTCAACTATGGTCTGTAGGACCGTGATGCCGTTCAGATCGGCCAGCACTCGGCCATCGAGGATCTTTAGGTTCTCCAACACCTTCTTTGACCGATTCCTATCGCACCCCCAACTCCATGACTCCAGCCGCACTGGTGTGGCAATGGAGAAGTGAGGAAGGGGGCGGTAGCATCATCATGGATATAAAACCAATTCCCGTGCTAGTCGGAGTTTGAACTCCTCAACGGTAGACACAGGTAGCTATGGGACGCACCATAGCATATCTAGATGTTCATCCCACCCATGGGGGCGAGCACGCCCCCTCAGAGCCATGTGCCTTATGGGTCTTTACCTCAAAAACCTACTGAAACAGATCCTTGTTAGGCTTGATCCCCAAGAAGGCCTCGCAGACAACTACAAAGCTCGCCAGCTGCAACACCGCATTAGGAGAAAGATGTTGCAGCTAGACACCATACTCACGAAGGAAGCCACGGAAGAAATCTGATGCCAGGACCGTGAATCCACGCTCGTGGAAGTTGGTGAATGACACCACCTCGTCGGGCTGTGGGAATGGAAGGACATCTCTGGCAGTAGCCCTCCACCTAGCAACCTCCTTTAGCAGAAGGAGACCCTTCTCGACCCACCGCTGCAGCCTTGTCTCCGTCACCTCCGAAGGTACCCACTCACCCATTTCATGGCGCAGGGGGAAAGCAAGGCGGTGATGACGAAGCTAGCAGGGGGTGGTGACTACACTGTGCGACTGTGGGCGGCGGTGCGCACCCTAGGTAACACTCTCAAGCACAATCTCCCAGTTCCCTTTTGTTCTTTTGTTTGCAACAGATGGCGATGGAGGGCAAGAACAAAGGTAAGGGTCAGGCCTAGATAGAAGGGGCTATTTATTCAGTGGCGCCTAGGGACGTGAATCACGTACGTGTGGAGTCCTCCCAAGGATGGGCCGCATAGACCCTCAAGAAATGAGGCACCACGCAGTAACGCACGATCACACGCGAGGGCGCCATTAAGTCACAATAAAGCCGGGGAGGTCGACCGCCCCTAGGATTTGCGCGTAGAGTTACCCTCTGTCATCATGACAGCACGGCGTGCCACTCGTTCACACACAAGTGGCCACCATTAAGTCACACCGCGACTAGGGAGGCAACGATCCCTTGAGTCCACATGCGGAGCGACCACCACGCCCATGACCTAGTGTCGTGTTTAGGAAAACTTCTCTTTAGCTAGTCGTTAGAAGGGCTCGAGGCCACAAAGCAGTAGGGCAGGATGAGATGGGCCCTAGTGGCTCTTATCAGTGGTACAGAACCTCGTGACCATCTCTTTGCTTCGACTTATGGGAGGCATCTTGCCATCTGGCCGCTGTGGAGGTGGTTGGGGACAAAATGGATTAACGGCCAATGATTTATGGGACGTCTCTCGATGAGGCACAACTGAATTCCACGTCGATTGGGGAGGGATATCAGGTCCCACTCAAATTACCCATTGACCTCAATGAGGCGCACCGCTCCGACCATGTGGTTATGGTGGACAAGCCTCTCCCCGCTTGGGGCAAAAACAGACCTACCTATAACAAGGCATCACAACCCCTCGGGGTCAAAAGGACACCGGGGAAAAAGGAGTGGGATCCCTGTGACCCCGCCAGAGGATGAAGCCAAGCCACAACATAACTCCTCCCCATGTCTCGAGTCCATGACCCACAGCCCGCTCTAAAACCTCACAAACCGATAGGAGTCATCGACCCCTCCGGGAAGAGGTCCACCGAGCAAACGACCGAAAACCTGCAGTGACACCTTCTTTCATAAAGGCGATGCTTGCCCCAAGAAAGGAGGCCACAACCCGGGCGCACATGGTTAGGGATGCTCTATGACCCTAGAACAGGGAAATTGTCCCATGATCACATCGATGTCCACGGGTAAGGTTGCAACCCGATAGCAATTGAAAAAGCACGATCATGCAGGTTAAGGTACATTCAAGGCTAGGACATTCGAACTGAGGCCAATTGACAACACCCCCATCTCACGTGGCTACAAGCCATCGACCCGCTCAGAGGTCATGACCTTGAACTTAAGTACCCAAGCTCAAGCGAACAGCTTGGGGGCCCACTGTGATCCATCAAAAACATCATGACCTTCAAACGAAGGACTATTCCTTATTCTGGGTCGACGGTTACAAGTACGACCAAGCCGTACGCCACATCAAAATTCTGATGACACTGACATGGTGGAAAGGTCATAAGCTCCCAAGGCCATGATGCTAGAAGGAGGCTTACAGGATGTCCCTCTCCACTGTCGCTCGAAAGCCCGATAGAAAGGGACACCTCACAAACCCCCCTCCGGCATCGTGACCTACAGAGCTAAAGAGGCAGGGCGAAAGGCAGACAGTGCCGTTCTCATCAGGATGAGGATGGGGCGGCAAAACCATCCAAAGCCTAGGACCACCTCGCACATCCGAACCAAAAAGTCTTGGAAGGCGGGGAGGCCACAAGGCTACGAATTCGGGGGCCACGCCAACTCATCCTCCCCTGCCCGCAAACCTCCTTCTAGCACCAGTTGTTAGAGGGAGCGCCTCTAGCTTCCGGCCAGTGAAACCAACCCCCAGCGGGTCACATGTTTGGAACCTCACAGTTCTCTTCAAATCACTCCCTCTCCTATCCTCTCTTCAGCTTAGCCTCTCAAAGGGGCAAAGAGCAATACGTGGACATGGTTGAACATGACTCAAATGGAAGGAAGGTCCTTATTTATAGGCCCAAGGGCAGACTAAGCAGCCTAAGACACCCTAGCCGCATGGCGAACCATGAGAGGTCACAACCAATGTCAGATGCCCATGTGAGGTTGGGGAAATCGAGACCCTCCAAAAGGTGAAGCCGGTACAGCGTCGACGAGACCACTTGGCTTTGCCTGGGTCACGAACCCCAATACGTAGCATACTGACACGGTAGGGCTCAGCAGTCATGTACTGCACCGTCAGGGCATCCTAGCAGGGTAGGACGTAACAGCCACCTACTGTATTGAACGCACCAGCCCACAAGGAGTCGAGCGATGAAGCTCAAACAGTCGCGACTATGGACCCACGTAGCACATCAGGTGCTTTCACGATCACTTCATGATCGCAAAAACACGCCGGGGGCTACTATCGAGGTTATGATATGCCGGGTATCTTAAGACATTGATTAGATAGCCACCCGGATGGCCACGATACGCCAGCTAGTATAAGCCCAAATGATCGAGGCCTAGCTAAGCTACATAGGTCGGGCCAAACACTAAGGCCAGGGTCTACCACAACCCCTTCCCTCTACCTTAGCTGCACACCATGCAACAACTCATGACCTCTCGCCCATGACCCCAAGGAGGAATGGGGAGAGATCGAGTCCCACCAAGCGCCTGCTTTGACAAGAGCAGGCATGCCGCACTTACCCTGTAAGGCCCGAGGGAACAACGGTCACCTCGGCCCGGTCAGATGCCATCCTTGTGCCATGCAATGGAGACAAGACAACACCGCTCAAGCTATGATGGCCAGCATGGAGACCCACCATCCAAATACGGCCTGATGAGACACATGTACAATTCCACCCACTACGGAATGGATCCACGATGGTGGCCTTGAGTTAGGAGGCCATCCAAGCCAACAAGGGCCACAACCCCGAGCTAGGGACCATGGCCACTAGCTCCACAAGCAACAAGATGGTCGACGACTTGGGGACGGCTACCAACTCCTGTATGATGCCCCCGAGAGATCAGGAGGTGGTGACGAAGGCCACGGTGAGACCACGTCGCGCAGGATGGCTGGCGAAACATCATCGTGCCCATAGTGCCACCACGATTGGCACTATAGCATCACGTCACACCATGCCAGGATGTGGGCACAAGACCATGATGACAACCACGGCCAGACGTGCACCACAAGACGGTGTTACTTGCAAGCCAAGTTAGCTAGGTTCTCTCCCTCAGGCTCACGACCCCTTGATCAGAGAACCTTCTTCTTTGTATGTGACCTAGCCCTGGACTCTATATAAGGGTGGCTAGGACACCCTTCCCAGACATCTGACACACAATGTCTGGACTCTTGAATCTCTCATTCGGCCAGTCGATCTCCCAGCTCTAGCTCCCCTACCTCTTTCATCATTCTTGCACCCTCATTGTAAGAACTTCAGAGCATTCAAGCGAGGAACATGCACTCGATCATCTCTGAGACTAGACGTAGGGCTCTAGCCTGAACCAGTATAAATCCTCGTGTCTTTTGGATGCCACCATCATCTTTCTAAAGCAGTACAACATTCGTATAAATTTACTAGTCGGTCTACAAAACACCGATAGGATGAATCCAATTCTGTTCCGTCTCGATTTCTATATTTGACCCACTCAAATCGTGTTGACTGCCATTTGGACGTTTTTTATTTTTAATAAAGAAAAAAATCTAGCTATTTTTTTCTACCATTTTTGCATTTCCTATTTTTTTACCGAGATATCTCATTTTTGTCCGCACAGGATATCCCATTTTAGGAAGGGCAATAATGCGACACATCCAGACATGGCACACACCATAGTAGCATTGTCCATGCTAGATTAATGGTTGGCTTGCTGTGTTATAGATTTACGGTCTTGCAATCTTGTACTCTTATCTCCTACAACTAAAAAGAACAAAGTGTGGATATTTTTTGGTGCGACATTTGTTTTGGTTCGTCCGTCTATCCATGCCTGTGATCCCCGCCTGCTTTGAAGGAAACAAATTGATCACCTGAGGCCACATGCATAGAAGGAAACAATAATCATGCACCGCGCGATAGAAAAAGAAACTGCCATCCCGGCGATCCCCGCCTGCTTTGAAGGAAACAAATCAATCACCTAAGGCCACATGCGTGGAAGGAAACAATAATCATGCATGGAAGGAAACAATCATGAGGTGCCCCTCTCTCGCTCGGTCAGATATCTTTCATCTCCACGTAAACCGGATCATATGGTATTGTCCATAATTTAGAGGGTATTAAATTTAGGCTGGATGCATAGTAGGCCACCTAGCTTTATTCTTGCAACTTCTACCTCTTTATGTGTTAATCTTTGCCAATAGTATAGTTTGTTCGCAAAGCTCAAGCAAGACAATTGGCAAAAATCAAGCAAGACGACTCAATGAGGTTGGCCCTTAATTTTAGTGTTTCCAGCATGCAGACGTGAAATTAAAAGTGGCTGCTCCTTGAGAACATCAGTGGTGCCAAATAAAAGATGTGCATGTTATACATGGTGAGACCGGTGAACCTTCTGCAATTTCCTAAATGAATATTCCCACCATTAGTATATATGTCAATTCCCCTGCGTTTCTCCGTGCTCCCATTAGCATATAATATGAAAGTATTGTTGTGTTTATCACGACTTTCAGTTGACTACTCCCATTAGCATATACTTCCTCTGCCCTAAAATATAAGTCATTATGGGATGCGTGCAGGTCAAACTTTCTCAACTTTAACTAGGTTTGTAAAAAATACGTGCAACATTTATATCTCCAAATAAGTTTATTATGAAAATATATTCAATGGTCGAAGTTATTCTTTTATATATCTCCAAATAAGTTTGTAATGATACTAATTATGTATTATAAATATTAATAATCTTTTTATATATAATTGGTCGAAGTTAAAAAAAGTTGACTTCTCGAAAAGCGAGAATGAATTCTATTTTGGGACAGAAGGAGTATATGAAAGCAGTGTTGAAAATATTTTAATAATCAAGTTTGTCTCTATCTGATTGGTAAGCTTAGATATCATAATGGCATCAAAAATTTCAACTCTCATGGACACCCTTATGGATCAGTGCAAAGCATCCTAATCCTACAGCATACACATATGGCAACCTTAAAGTTATGATATTTTCAAAGGGTGGACAATAAAGACCATCTTAGACGTTCTGGTATTAGAGTATATACGTGCAGACACATAGGCATGGTGGTGCAAGTGAGCACCAGCAGAAGTCGAGAGTTACGGGGTGTTTGATCCCAGGACTAAACTTTAGTCCCTTTCACATTGAATTTTTAGATATCAATTAGGAGGACTAAACATGAGCTAATTATAAAACTAATTACATAAGTTGTGGCTAATTCGCTTGCTAGCGCCGTATACAGGATGGTATGGAGATGTGGTGGAACTTATTCGTAGATTTGTTGGCGCACGAAAGAAATGGATATCAGAAATCTCTTAGTGCCGGTATAAAAAATGATCTTAGCCGCATCACGGAAAGATCCACACAGTAGAGTTTGTGAGCCTACGATGCCATGCTCTCTGTGACTATGTAAATTTCACGAACTTAGCTTTTTGGATTAAATGTCACTTTAACGTTGATCATATACTTTTACAGTATTGTTATCTTATCGTGCGATCCGTGTGTTTTTAGTACAAAAGTTTAGTTGTCCCGTAGCAACGCACGGGCACGAACCAATTTGCATATATACTCGAACCTGTGTATACATAATTATATAGAGATGCAGCAGAACTTATTCATGGATTTATTGGCGCATGAAAGAAATAGATATCGTAGAATTCTTTTTGCCAATATAAAATATTATCTTAGCTGTATCACGAAAAAGTCTATACAGTAGAGTTTGTGAGCCTACGATGTCGCGCTCTCTGTGACTGTGTTAATTTCACGGAGTTTGCTTTTTGAATTAAATGTCACTTTGACGTCGGTATTTAATTTAACAGTATTGTTATCTTATCATGCGATCCGTGTGTTTTTAGTATAAAAGATTTAGTTGTTCCGTAGCAACGCACGGACACGCTACCTAGTCATTTTATATAAACCTTACAATATAAACTAAAATTATTTGAAGTCATGTTTCTTGGTCTATGTGTCGATATTCCCGTTTTGTCTTTTCGTATACCAGCCGTTTCAACATGTTTTGGTTCGAATTTATTCATTTTTTATTTATGGTGAATCCTATTTTCATACCATTTTTGGCTATCCTGATTTCTATTTTGTTTCTGTAATAAAATGTATAAGTGAAAATATGAGAGGATTTATCCTGACAGACCCTATTTGTTTTCATCCTTAGTCAACTTTCTTTTGGCTATAAGCAGTTTAGAGCATCTCTAAGAATCTTTCTGAAACCTACTCTCTAAATTATCATGTGTAGAGTCATTGAATAAAATTGCTCTTTATATTTTCCAACCCTCCAACATCTTCTCTATATGTTGTGCGCATAGAGTCAATCCCGCTCTCTATTTTTGGTTCACAAGAAATTTAAAAATAGATAAGGACAATATATAGAGATCTAACAAAATAAGCTATTCGAGAGCTTGTTTTCACTTAAATCTCTTTTTTATCAATAAGGAAGATATAAAGGGGGGGGGTGTTTAGGACCGTTTCACTCTACGTTTTTTAGTTTCGCTCTATGTTTTTTAACCAAATAGGTTCAGCTCCATACAACTCTATTCCAGAAAAAGGTGGAGTTATAAGAATATCTAAAGGATGCTCCACAAAAATCAAGAGTTTTATAGACTAGCTTCACTATAGAGTCTGTGGAGCAAAGTTTGAACCATCCTAAGCCCCCAAAAGACTTTGAAGTTGCCAGAAAAAATCTACATTACCATCCTCAACTTTTGCGAAAGTCTGTTTTTTCTCCCTGAATTCTAAAACCGGGTAAACCACCTCCCTAAACTTTTAAAATCCATTCATTTTACCTCCCTGGCCTGTTATAAGCGGTTTTCAAAGGTGGTTTTATCTTTTTATTTTCTTTTTTATTTTGACTGATTTTTTGAAAAATCAAAGTAAATCACAAAAAAAACATAAAATGGAAAATCTTATTTTGTTGTACTCCACATGAATATATCCACAAAGTGAACATATAATATGGTATGCTTTAGTATATTTTTTTGTTGTAGCTTTTGATTAGGACATCCATGTCGACACAAGTACCAGTTTCTTGTCCTATTACTCGCGCCCATGCTCGTCAACTTAATCATCAAGTAAGTTCACTCTTGAGGTCCTGTCCATCATATTTAGACCATGGAGACGCGTGCACTCTTGTTTTGGTTAGGAACCAGGGAGAGCACCGAAAGGGAAGAGGATTCGCGCAGGGTGGATTCGGACTCTAGGACAACTCCAACTTGTGATGGTCACCACGATCGTATACGGACTCGGATTGGGGCATTCAAGTATTTCATGGAATCCTTATGAAGTCTATTTTCACATAGATCTAGAATCAAGTCTATATCTTTTCTGAGGTGTCCGCAATGACCAAATTACTACCGAGAGGTTTTCTATCAAAAGTGCTGCGTCGCCTTAGTTTGGCCCAATAGGCCGTGTATCAAGTCGGGTCCATTAGAGACGCATCCTAGGGTTGGAGCACGACCTCAACACCCTGGTGGTCATCCCTCTACCTTCATATACACCTTAGCCCCCACCAAGAACAGTTGGGTTTTGTTTAGATCAAGTTTAGCTCTCGTTACTTGCTTATAAGCGCGCGTGCTGGATCAGTTGACCGTCTTCTTGTCTCCGAAAGCCCACCTTATTTGAGATTGAGTTTGAAAACCTACATCTTCGTCTAGTAAATTCAGAACTTGGTATACTTGTTCTTGCTAGTTCTTCGATTGCTTGCAAAATGAGTGCTCTAGAGACGGGTGACGCGCTCAACAAGATCGCGGTAGCCATTGGAGATGGTGTATTGGTTGCTAAGGTGTAGCTTGGAATGTTGTAGTCAGTCCATGAACGTCATCTCCATCCACCAATCGAGTTATCCCACGCCCTCTCATCGAAAGTTCGAGGATTCAACCCTAGCGGGTTCATACCAATTAATAATCAGACCAAGGTTTATCGGTGAGAGACTTCAAATCCTTCGCTCTTTTTAATTTTTCCTATAGTCCAGAAAAGCCAAAAAAATAGCAGGTTAGTTTACCCACAATCCTATAAACCCTTTGAGCCTTTGCTTGCACTGCTTAGTTAGGGCTTGTTGAGTTTTTGGTTTGCATCGGTTGTGTCGAGTTGCTGGTCTTAGTTTTAGTCCCTTAGAGTTTTGAGTTCTTATCACGTTCAAATCACAACCGTGTGCTACCATATAAACCTTCTGTCGGCTGAATCCGAATACATCCTTGTGTTCAAGTCTGAGTAGGAATCTGAGTTTGTTTTGAGACCGAATCCCACGTGGTGTTGAAGTTCGAGTTGGAATCGGTTTTGACTCCGAATTGATAGCTTAGGGTGTGCTCGGGGACTCGCCAGATCACTCTCCGACCACGGCTCGGGGACTTCGTCGCTCGCTCCTCGACAGGTGCTCGGGGACTGCCTCGACCACCCTCCGACCACGGCTCGGGGACTTCGTCAGACGCGCTCCTCGACTGCATGCTCGGGGATCGCCTCGATCACTCTCCGACCACGGCTCGGGGACTTCGTCGCCGCTCCTCGACTGCATGCTCGGGACTGCCTCGATCACTCTCCCGACCACGGCTCGGGGACTTCGTCGCTCGCTCCTCGACACATGTCTCGGGACCGCCTCGATCACTCTCCAACCACGGCTCGGGGACTTCTGCGCTCGCTCCTCGGCAGTGCTCGGGGGCTCGCCTCGATCACTCTCCGACCACGGCTTGGGGACTTCGTCGCTCGCCCCTCGACACATGCTTCTGGATCTGCTCGACCACTCTCCGACCATGGCTCGGGGACTTTATGTCTCGACTACATGCATCGGGTGACTCGCATACAGCTTGGGATATTTTTCTCACTTAGACCTTGCTACAAGGCTCATACCTCGCCTTCCAAAGCAAGCTCGGGGACTACATCGATGCGATGCACTGCCGGCAGCATCTCGTGACGCTTTGTCTGACGATTGGATTCTCAACTTAATCGGGAATTCTTGTTAGACCTCGCACCACGTGCCTATGTCACCTACTACCGTGCTCGGGGACTAAGTGGGCACACTTCACCTTGCAAATGAATGTGTTTGTTTTTCGACCCCTATGCCTCTGATGATCAAAGACGCTACGCTTCAAGACGCACTTACATTTCTTTTCAGAAATACAAGTGGGCGCACTTCCAGAGGCGAAAATCTTTTTCTTTCTTCTTAAGAGCACCATACATTCTTCGGACAACCTATTTCTCCAGCGACAACGGTGGTCGGAGATGTCAAGAACTCAAGCCTCACTGTTTGGAGAAGGTTAAAATGGCGTGTCGTATCAGAATACATGGCGCTCGGGGACTAGCTGTGGGGGATATACCCCCGGGTACCACAAGATGGTACATGGGCCACACCATCCGAGGTGGCCCAGCCCGTAAGATCAAGGCGTGCACATCAAGATTACAAGTTGTACTAGATATTGTGATAGTACCAAATTGGATACTTTACTTGTAACCTTGTCTCTTCGGAGTATATAAGGAGAGACAAGGGTCCCCCAGAGGACGGGTTAAGCTGGATACATCTCAATACAATACACCAAAGACACAGGACGTAGGGTATTACGTCGACCAGACGGCCCGAACCTGTCTAAATCGCTATCTCTGCGCCTTGTGTCACCATCTGGTTCCTGATTACACGCACCGTCTACCGATAATCTACCACCATGGGCACCCCCCTCGGTGGACTGCCGACCATATTTCGTCGACAGCTGCCTTATTGCTGTTTTGAGTCCGAATCTGAGTACATCTTTGTGCAGCAGTAGTTCATATTTATACTCAACTTCTCCACGTCCAACATATCCATATTAGCTTAGCTTACTCCAGAGTCCTAATCTTGTTAAAGACCGAATTGCAATCGGTGTGGAGTTCGATTTGGTTGATGCACCGTGTTACCAAATCTTGTTGCTGTTTACACTTGTGCTACATATATTGAAGTGTTCTAGAAAGGCAGCAGAAGTCTATACCTGTACTCGACTCCTCCACATTGTGCATACATATTGGCTTGGTTTTACTCCAGAGAGAGAGAGAGAGTATCTATTTTTTACCCCTGTCCTTTTAGAAAAAGTTTGTGTGGTGTGTGACTCTTGTGAAGAGTTTTTGTTTATATAATCAGTTTTGAGGATCCCCTAAAAAAAAAAAAAGAAAAGAAAGAAAAAAAAGAAAAGAAAGAAAAAAAAAAAGAAGAAAAGGTGTTGTTTGTTGTGCTTCTCCATTGTTTCCGGTGGTGTGTTGTGACTTCCTTTGTGCCTAGGCTCACGCCTCTAGCACGGTCTAGGCTAGGACCAGCACAGTACCACCATTGAACGATTATTCAGCTTGCTTTTGTGACTAACGTGATGCTAGTACTTCCTTGCTTCAGCCCACCTATAGCTCCACATATTTTGACTACAGTTTGATAGGTGTTGTTGTTGCGGCACCAATACACTTCATTCCACGGTTGCAGACTTGTTGGTTGCCGTCCCCTCCTGTTGAGCAAGGTCAGAATTGGTAAGAGCTTGTGTAAAGGGTTGAGAGTGAGTGTCTTGCTGTAGCTACATCCTAATAGCTATAGGGCTTTTATTTCTTCACCTATTTTCTTGTTGTCCTTGTCTTTTAAACCATGTTAGGATCAGAGGATGTTAACAAGATGCCACAATCTCCTCGCACCAAGGGCATCATTCAACATTTTACAAGGCAAGTGTAGCTGCATATAGAAGGACTTGATCAAGATTTACAGGTGACCAATGACAAGATTGGGCAATTGGAGGCCACCCAACTTGCCACCACCACCAAGCTTATAGGATTGGAGGCATCTGTTGCCTATATGGACAGAAGCCTTGTTGCTCTTCTAAAGTGTTTTGATGACTTCCACACAAAAGACAAAGAGCAGCATAATGAAGACAACAAGGACGAAGAACGACTCGAAGATAATTATGATGATGATTATACTGCTGGTACTGAACATGATGTTCATGACACTCATGATCGGCGTCGCCTACGCCATAATCGTAGAGGTATGGGTGGTCACCGCCGACGCAAGGTACTCAATAATAATGATGCTTTCAATAAAATTAAATTTAAAATACCGCCTTTTGATGGTAAGTATGATCCTAATGCATACATTTATTGGGAAATTGTTGTTGACCAAAAGTTTGCATGTCATGAATTTCCTGAGAATACACGTGTTAGAGCTGCTACTAGTAAGTTTACTGACTTTGCTACTGTTTGGTGGATAGAACATGGCAAGAAAAATCCTAATAGCATACCATGAACTTGGAATGCTTTGAAACGAATCATGAGGGCCAGATTTGTTCCTTCTTACTATGCACATGATTTGTTCAATAAATTGCAACAACTGAGATAGGGTGCTAAAAGTGTAGAAAAATATTATCAAGAATTGCAAATGGGTATGTTGCGTTGTAATTTAGATGAGGATGATGAACCTGCTATGGCAAGATTTTTGGGTGGGTTAAATCGTAAAATTCAGGACATCCTTGCGTATAAAGAATACACTAACGTAACATGTTTGTTTCATCTTGCTTGTAAAGCTGAAAGGGAAGTGTAGGGGCAACGTACCAGTGCCAAGAATAATATTTTTGCAGGGAAGACTAATTCATGGTAGCCCCGCATGACTACTACTCCGACTACACATACTCCTATGCCATCATCCAGCGACAAGCCTCGTGCTACTCCCGCAAATTTAGTGCGAAGATGATCTAGAAGCCTACTGTGAGTGCTTCATCCTTGGCATCTATAGGTAGAACAAGAGACGTTTAGTGTCACCGGTGCAAGGGATATGGACATGTGATGCATGACTGTCCAAGCAAGCGTGTTATGGTCATCAAAGATGATGGTGAGTATTCCTCTGCTAGTGATTTTGATAAAGATACACTTGCTTTGCTTGCTGATGACCATGCAGGTAGTGAGGAACAACCAGAAGAGTAGATTGGTGCAGAGGATGCAGATCATTATGAGAGCCTCATTGTGCAGTGTGTGCTTAGTGCACAAATGGAGAAGGCGGAGCAAAATCAGCGGCATACACTATTCCAAACAAAGTGTGTCATTAAAGATCGTTCGTGTCGTTTGATAATTGATGGAGGTAGCTGCAACAACTTGTCTAGCAGCGATATAGTAGAGAAGCTCGCACTTACAACCAAACCGCACCCACATCCATATCATATTCGATGGCTCAACAATAGTGGTAAGGTTAAAGTGACGAGACTGGTACGAATTAATTTTGCTATTGGATCATATCATGTTGTTGTTGAGTGTGATGTTGTGTCTATGGAAGCTTGTCATATTCTGCTAGGTAGACCATGGCAATTTGATACAGATTGTATGCATCATGGCAGATCAAATATGTATTCTCTCATACACCATGATAAGAAAATTGTTTTGCTTCCTATGTCTCCTAAAGCTATTATGCGTGATGATGTTGCTAAAGCTAAGAAAACTAAAATTGAGATCGATAAAAATATCAAATCTGTTAGTAGTAAGAAAGATGAGATAAGATTGAAAGGACATTGCTTGCTTGCTACTAAATATGATATTAATGAATTGGTTGCTTCCACTTCTGTTGCCTATGCTTTGGTATGCAAGGATGCTTTGATTTCAGTTTACAATATGCAGCATTCTTTGTCCCCTGCTGTTGCTAACATTTTGCAGGAGTATTCAGATGTTTTTCCAAGTGAGATACTAGTGGGACTGCCACCAATACGAGGGATTGAGCACCAAATTGATCTTATTCCTGGTGCATCTTTGCCAAACCATGCGCCATACAGGATAAATCCAAAAGAAATGAAGGAAATTCAGCGACAAGTGCAAAAACTACTCGACAAAGGTTATGTGCGTGAGTCCCTTAGTCCTTGTGTTGTTCCTGTTATTTTAGTGCCTAAGAAAGATGGAACATGGCGTATGTGTGTTGATTGTAGAGCTATTAATAATATCACCATTCGATATCGACATCCTATTCCACGTTTGGATGATATGCTTGATGAACTGAGTGGTGTTGTTGTGTTTTCAAAAGTTGATTTGCGTAGTGGATACCACCAGATTAGTATGAAATTAGAGATGAATGGAAAACTGCTTTCAAAACTAAATTTGGTTTATATGAGTGGTTAGTCATGCCTTTTGGGTTAACTAATGTACCTAGTACTTTCATGAGATTAATGAACGAGGTTCTGCGTGCTTTCATTAGAAAATTTGTTGTAGTCTACTTTGATGATATATTGATTTACAACAAATCCATGGATGAATATCTTGATCACTTACTTGTTGTTTTTAATGCTTTACGAGATGCATGTTTATTTGGTAACCTTGAGAAGTGCACCTTTTGCACTGATCAAGTGTCTTTTCTTGGCTATGTTGTGACTCCATAGGGAATTGAGGTTGATCAAGCCAAGGTAGAAGCTATATAGGGATGACCTCTACTAAAGACTATCACACAAGTGCGGAGTTTCCTAGGACTTGCTGGTTTCTATCGCCGTTTTATGAAGGACTTCAACACCATTGCTGCACCTTTGAATGAGCTTACAAAGAAGGGAGTGCCTTTTAGTTGGGCAAAAGTACAAGAGAACTCCTTCAACATGCTAAAAGATAAGTTGACACATGCACCTCTCCTCTAACTTCCTAATTTTAATAAGACTTTTGAGCTTGAATGTGATGCTAGTGGAATTGGGCTGGGTGGTGTTTTGTTACAAGAAGGAAAACCTATTGCGTATTTTAGTGAAAAAATGAGCGGACCTGTTCTGAATTATTCTACTTATGATAAGGAATTGTATGCTCTTGTTCGCACATTAGAAATATGGCAGCATTACTTGTAGCCCAAAGAGTTTGTTATTCATTCTGATCATGAATCTTTAAATCATATTCGTAGTCAAGGGCAATTGAACCGTAGACATGCTAAATGGGTTGAATTTATTAAATCTTTTCCTTATGTTATTAAGCACAAGAAAGGGAAAGAGAATATTATTGTTGATGCTTTGTCTAGGAGATATACCTTGCTGAATCAACTTGATTACAAAATCTTTAGATTAGAAACAATTAAAGACCAATATGTTAATGATGCTGATTTTAAAGATGTGTTGCTGCATTGATAAAGATGGAAAAGGTTGGAACAAATTCATCTTTAGTGATGGGTTTATGTTTAGAGCTAACAAGCTATGCATTTCAGCTAGTTTCGTTCGTTTGTTGTTGCTGTAGAAAGCGCATGGAGGTGGCTTGATAGGACATTTTAGAGCTAAGAAAACGAAGGACATACTTGCTGGTCATTTCTTTTGGTCAAAGATGAAAAGAGATGTGAAGAGGTTTGTTGCTCGTTGCACGACATGTCAAAAGGCTAAATCATAGTTAAATCCACATGGTTTGTATTTGCCTCTACCTGTTTTTAGTGCTCCTTGGGAATATATTTCTGTGAATTTTGTGTTGGGTTTGCCAAAGACTAGAAAGGGACGTGATAGTATGTTTGTGGTTGTTGATAGATTTTCTAAGATGGCACATTTCATACCCTGTCATAAAACAGATGATGATACTCATATTGCTGATTTGTTCTTTCGAGAAATTATTCGTTTGCATGGTGTGCCCAACACAATTATTTCTGATCGTGATACTAAATTTCTTAGTCATTTTTGGAAGACTTTATGAGAAAAACTAGGGACTAAGCTTTTGTTTTCTACTACATGTCATCCCTAAACCGATGGTCAAACTGAAGTTGTCAATAGAACTTTGTCTACTATGTTAAGGACTATTTTAAAGAAGAACATTAAGATATGGGAAGATTGTTTGTCTCATGTTGAATTTGTTTATAATCGTTCACTGCATTCTACTACAAAGATGTGCCCATTTCAGATTGTATATGGTTTTTTGCCTCATGCTCCTATTGATTTAATGCCTTTGCCATCTTCTAAAAAAACTAAATTTTGATGCTACTAAGTGTGCTGAATTGATGTTAAAACAGCATAAAATAACTAAAGAAAACATAGAGCGTATGAATGCTAAATATAAGTTTGCTGGTGATAAAGGTAGAAAGGAACTAATATTTGAACCTGGAGATTTAGTTTGGTTGCACTTGAGAAATGATAGGTTTCTTGAATTGAGAAAATCTAAATTGATGCCTAGGGCTGCTGGACCATTTAAAGTGTTAGAGAAAATTAATGATAATGCATATAAGCTCGATCTGCCGGTAGATTTTGAGGTTAGTCCTACATTTAACATTGCAGATTTAAAACCATATTTGGAAGAAGAGAAGAGCTTGAGTCAAAAATGACTCAAATGCAAGAAGGAGAGGATGATGAGGACATCAACACCAACACTAACGATACATCCATGCCAACATAAGTACCAATTTCTGGTCCTATTACTCGCGCCCGTGCTCATCAACTTAATCATCAAGTAAGTTCACTCTTGAGTTCCTGTCCATCATATTTAAAACATGAAGACACGTACACTCTTGTTTTGGTTAGGAACCAGGGAGATGACCGAAAGGGAAGAGGATTCGCGCGGGATTCGGACTCTAGGATAGCTCTAACTTGTGATGGTCACCACTGTCGCATACGGACTCGGATTGGGGCGTTCAAGTATTTCTTAGAATCTTTATAGAGTCTATTTTCACATGGATATGGAATCAAGTCCATATTTGTTCTGAGGCGGCCGCAATGATCGAATTACTACCGTGAGATTTTCTATTCAAAGGTGTTGCGTCGTCTTAGTTTGGCCCAATGGGCCGTGTATCAAGTCGGGTCCATTAGGGACGCGTCCTAGGGTTGGAGCACGCCCCCAACACCCTGGTGATCGTCCCTTCATCTTCATATACCCCTTAGCCACCACCAAAAACAGTTGGGTTTTGTTTAGATAAAGTTTAGCTCTCGCTACTTGCTTATAAGCGCACGTGCTGGATCAGCCGCCTGTTTTCTTGTCTTCAGAGCCCCACCTTATTTGAGATTAAGTTTGAAAACCTACATCTTCGTCTAATAAATTCAGTACTTGTTATATTTATTCTTGCTAGTTCTTCGATTGCTTGCAGAACAAGTGCCCTAGTGGCCAGATGACACGCTCCACAAGATCGCGGTAGTCCATTGGAGGTGGTGTATCGATTGCTAAGGCGCAGCTTGAAAGGATGTAGTCGGACCGTGAATGTCGTCTCCATCCATCAATCAAGTTATCCCACGCCTCTTATCGAAAGTTCGAGATTCACCCTTAGCGGGTTCATACCAGCTTTAGATCTATGCTTTTTTTTATAATTAATTCATAAATGCAGTTTCTATGGTCTAATTGTGGTGAATTTTTTATGGCGAAATTCATAGCTTTTTTTATAACTATTGTATGCTTAGACTGTTATAAAAATTTCATAGTCATTGGATAATATATAACTTAGTTATAGATTTATAAATACTTTTTAACAAGTATACACCTAAATAAATCTATAATTAAGTTATACGTGATTCAATGAGTATGAAATTTTTAATACAGTTGAAGCATACAATAATTAGCCCATCATAAAAAATTCATCACAATTGGACCATAGAAACTGCAGCCTATGAATTAATTATAGAAAAAATAGATCTAAAGCTACAACAAAAAATTTATAGTAAAACATACCATATTATATATTCACTGTGTAGATCTACTTATGTGATGTCTAAAAAATTGGATTTTTCATTTTATGATTTTCTATAATTTACTATGATTTTTCAAAAATTCAACCCAAATAAATAAAAAAGAAAAAGATAAAACCGTTTTTGAAATATGCTTATAACCAGTCGGAGAGGTAAAATAAATAGTTTTAAAATTTCAGGAGGCAGGTGGTTTACTCGGTTTTAGAGTTTAGGAAAAATAAACTTTCATAAAAGTTGAGGAGGTACGTGGACTTTTTGCTAAAATATGCCAAATAGGCCCAAAACCAATAGCGTAGATTGTTAAACAAACTCGCCTGGGCAAGCAACCAAACAAGCTCAATCCGCGTGCACCTGCAGAAAAAATTCGGCCCAAAAGCCTATTTGCTGTTTTTCTTCTCTCGTCACCTCGCCTAGATTCGGCGGTTTTCTGTATCAACCGGGCCAGGCTTGCGACCGCCGCCACGGCGCCGCCCTACTCCCAGAATCCCAGCTGCACAGGTCTTCGTCGGACTCTTTGCCGGCGTCCGGCGACGAGCACCCCACCACAGTCCACACACCAGGTATCCCCCGCTCTCCTCTCTTCCGTTCCTTCTATGCAAAACCGAGCACCTGAACCCTATCTTATTTTAATTTTAGCTTCTAGACGCAAGGGTTAATTCAACCCCTGTGTTTTCTCTATTTTGTTCCACTGTTCCTATTCATTCAATCTAGGCTCTGAAAACCGACTTAATTCTGTTTCTGTCCATCGTTAAGTCAGTATTCATTGAAGTTCCACTGAAATTTAAGCAGACTCCGTTCCTTTCATTTCCATTCCAATGAGATTCATCTAACTGAATGAACTTCGTCCAAAGCCTGTATATTCATATCATCTCTCTAGTTGTCATGGGAATTAACAACTGGACCTCTACAAATTAGCATTAAGTAAGAAGTCGAATTTATGCTGTCACAATTACTTTAGTTATTAAATTATTATAATTATGTCATTGCACCATGAATTTAAATTATCAAATTACTCTATTAATTTGTAGAGTTCACATTCCAATATTTCCATAATTTCATTGAAGTTTCACTTTAAGAAATTCAAATTGACCTTTCAGCGATGTTGTTATGATGCAATGATGTTTCAATTATCCTCTGCTTAAGTCAAATAACTCCAGAAATAATATTTTCATTGGAATGTTCTGTAACCCTTTTTTTCAGCTATCCTTGTGAAGCTCTTTCTGGTTAAACTCTGATTCATGTGACACTTTCACCTAAATTAGTTTTGATCCATAACCCTGGCCTAGTTAGATACACATTGGATCAGTTGGATATTATCCACATTATGTGTACCACTTTGTTCATGTAATCTCATGAACATTGTGCCGTGGCAGTTGGCACCCATATCATATCATGGTGCTGAGAGTCTGAGACTATGCTCCATCGCTGGCAGATGGTAATAGCACTTCTAAAGTTCAGGTCCTTATAAAGGGCGTACCCAGTGCAGAGAGCTCCCGCTCTGTGCGGGGTCTGGGGAAGGGTGTCAGTGGCAAGCCTTATCCTCGCCTGTGCAATGCGAGGAGACCACGTCTCGAACCTGGGACCTTCCGGTCACAGGCGGTAAGACTCTACCGCTTGCACCAGGCCCACCCTTCAAAGTTCAGGTCCTTATGAGGATAAAAATAAAAATGGGGTTCATTATGGTATGAACTTGTTGCTTATTGCTAGAGGATTGTGCATAAGTCTATTGGAGTAGTTTGTGATAGTTCTGGCACATGTTCAAAACAGCTAGGCAATAGCAGTGGGGTAAACTTGGGTGGTGTTATGAAATCTGGGCAAAGAGCAAAGCTCAAACTGTGTAGTATTTTTGGGTTACAGCCATCCAGTTAATACACCTCTATTGTCGAGTTGTTAAGCTAGTCTCTTTGTGCTAAATTGGTGTTCAAACTTCAAGGTAGTCATCTTGCAAAAAATGTCATATTTTTTGTATGCAGGTCTTTGTATACTTGGACATATGGTATCAGCTATGAAGCACTTACTGACTGAACTACTTAATTGTTCAACTATAATCTTAATTGCTCTTTTAAATTTGGTTGTTTCTTTGCTTTTGGGAAATCCAAACAGATTTTAATTAGTTTCTGAGGAAAACTCTTTTTAGGGCAGGGAAACCAAAAAATAATCACATCATCTATTTTGTTTTCTACGGCGTTTGTGCAGAAGTGAGGCATGGAGGACGAAGAAAACGTTGAGGAGGAACTGCTGCTTGTGGAGTCAGAACTTGATGACATTCAAGGTATGGTCACAATAATAGTAGTAATGAATCGTGAATCATTCACTACATTATCGTCTCTTGATCCATAAACGCTTAACAGTTGATAGCCATTAATTACTGGTACATCCATCTTTTTTTGTGACTATTCATCTACATCAGCTACTTACTGAAATATTGTTTATATAGATGATAGTGGACATGACAGTTCCTTTGTTTTTTTTACTTCCCTTTTCTTTGGTCATGGAGTGAATTAAGGTTCTATTTAACATCAATGTCATGGGTAGTTGGCTGGGCCTGTTGGGATTACCGCAGTGTGGCCCATTAGTGTTAGGGTTTATTAGAGATAAGGGTCTCTTGAGGAGAGGTATCCATTGAATCGAGCAGAAGAAATAGATCTTACCCCAGTCCCTTCTCCTATCCCGGTCCTTGTGGTCCAGCTGTCGCCTATCGACTGGCTGATGTCGGGCTGCTTGGGTTAGGGCCATCCAGATCAGATCAACATCCATAACATCGAATGAACAGAAGCTAGGTTTTTTGGTCTTACTTTCTTAATTACACTTTTTGAATGCTACTCAGAATTTTGTGGGCAAGGAGTGCTACTGTGTTAATTTGCATGATGGAAATGCATGCTTTCCAGGACAAATTAAAAGATTACTTGACCGCCAAGAGGAGCTGTATGAGCGCCAGTCACAATTAAAGGCTTTGCTGGAAGTATCAAAAGTGTCCAGAAATAAATCAAATTGCAAATCTTCAGTTACTCTGGAAGACTGGTCTGGGAGCTTCCCATGGGATTCTCAGGCTGATGATACCCGATTGAATATATTTGGCATCACATCATACCGGTCAAATCAACGAGAAGTAAGTTTATCGGAGAAATGGTCTGTTTTATAAATTCTTCCTTTTGGGCAATCCTAGGTATAACATAAAAGAGATATGCAAGTTTCTGTTTTATTTTTGAAATCTAGTGTAATTCCTAAAATTACTTCATCACCGAAGAACAGATGTCTGGGTGTTTGGGTTATCTATGATTTTTTTTCTTCAATCCGATTCCTCCAATATACCTATTGTTTTGGTTCTTTATAATAGTTTTATGACTTCCATTCCTCCAACATCCCTATTTTCTTATATTGTTTGTATTTAGTGTTGATCCTATTTTACATCCATAGGCCATATAACATTGGATAGTTTCCTTTTATTTGCATTCTCTTAAGTCATACCGTGCTTACAGATAATTAACGCAGTCATGAGTGGAAGAGATGTTCTGGTAATAATGGCTGCTGGTGGAGGGAAGAGCCTGTGTTACCAACTCCCAGCTGTACTTCGTGATGGAATTGCATTGGTTGTCAGCCCTCTACTTTCTCTTATCCAGGACCAGGTTATTAAGCTGTAAACATCTTTTTTTTCTTGCCTTACCATGCTCGTGTTCATTCTCGGAAAGTTATGCCGCTGTAGGTCATGGGACTGACAGCTTTAGGTATACCAGCATACATGCTGACTTCAACTACCAACAAGGAAGTTGAAAAGTTCATCTATAGGGCACTTGATAAAGGTGAAGGGGAGCTGAAGATACTGTATGTGACACCAGAAAAGATATCAAAAAGTAAAAGGTTCATGTCTAAGGTTGAGAAATGCCATCATGCTGGACGTCTTTCTCTTGTTGCAGTTGATGTGAGTGATGATGAAACTTATCTCTATTAGGCCAGTCTCAATGGGAGTTTCATGTCCCAGTTTCCAACACACCCAGATTTTGGAAACAATGCAGAAGAGTTTCATCCCCATGAAACTATCTCTACTCCCATGAAACTCTTATCACCTCTCTCTTCATCAATACAGCGCCATGTCGGCATATTTAATGCCCATGAAACTCCATGAAATCACCATTAAGATTGGCCTGTCCATATTGCCTGAAATTTTTCCACTCTTAAAAATGGCCTTTTCTGTTTCTTATGTAAGTTGCAAATTCTTAATTTCATTGAGCTATGCAAGATCGAGTGATTCCTTGCAGTTAATTTTTTAGAAATATTAAATCAAAATTATATCGGAATAATAGATTGTTTGCTTCATGACAAAGTACCTTTATGCTTTTTTAGTTTGGACTACGTGTTTGTAATTGCAGTTGCTTACTCTTGGTATCTTTAAGAATTTCCATTGAAACACTAAAGTTTCCTACTGATACTAGAATTGACAGTAGCTAAAAAGCAGTAAGCATGCTATCATAAATTCCTAATCTGATCCCAGCTTTATCAACTCACATAGAAGGAATAATCATCGACAGCTATTCTTTTCACTGTCAACATTTTCAAGCTGTTTATATTATTTATTATACAGTATGTTTCCCATTGCGAGAAGATGCAAAGAACCTGTCAATGCATGAGCATATCTTGTGGCCTTTTCATGTGCTATTTAATCTATCTGTATTCTGGAATCATCATTGTCATTTGCAATTGACAGTTATCATGCAGGAGGCACATTGCTGTAGTCAATGGGGCCATGATTTCCGTCCAGACTACAAGAATCTTAGTATCTTAAAGATCCAATTTCCCAGTGTTCCCATGATAGCTCTAACTGTGAGTAACTGAGTAACGAAGAAATCCTAATAATATTCAAGTTTAGAAAAAAAAGTTGTGTGAACTAGCCTGCAATACATTGCAGGCAACTGCAACAAGTAAAGTCCAAACAGATTTGATAGAGATGCTTCATATACCAAGATGTGTCAAATTTGTCAGCACAGTTAACAGGCCCAACCTCTTCTATAAGGTAGTATATGTCTTCTCTACATCTGCTAGCTTTGATATTTTCTTGTTTATTCTTTATTTAATTACGAGAAAGAGTGCAATGGGGATAAAGAGGAATTAATTATCTTTCTTATATTTACATAATTTCTTTCCATGTAGGTGTATCAAAAATCGCCAGTTGGAAAGGTTGTCATTGATGAGATCGCAAATTTTATAACTGAATCATACCCAAATAATGAATCTGGAATTGTGTATTGCTTTTCAAGGAAGGAATGTGAACAGGTTGGCAGAACAAACCATGAATCACTCTGTTTCTTTTATTTGCTGATAAAGTAATCTTAAAAGTTTTGGTGCCTCCACACAGTGATCAAACTGAGCATAGATAAATCATTGCTAAAAGGATCTATATCTTGGAACTTCGATTTATGAGCAAAACAAATGTTCATAAATTTCACTATTATATTGTTTTGTAATTTTCTGATTATATAGTTAAAGCAAAAAATAATGGGTGCAACTATTCTTGTATTATGTCTTTGAGTTTCTGAAAAGTATATTCCATCTGTTTTATTGATAGAGTAATAATGTATATTTTTTTATTTTTGAATATTGTAATAATTTTTTGCAATATTCAATAGCATATGATTGTCATACCAGTGTATAACTTAAAAAATGATGTTGAGTTTATGTTACTCTATCTGGCTAGTTTTTCCCCCCTCGAACCACTATTCACCTACCCTTCATAAATTATGTGCTTTTTGAGAAATAGGTCGCAAAAGAATTGCGTGATAGGGGTGTTTTGGCAGAGCATTATCACGCTGATATGGATATTGTTGCTCGTGAGAAAATTCACATGCGGTATGTACAGAATTTCCCTTGTATGCTTTTGTTAATTTCTCCAATACAGCAATTGTCCCGTTGCTATGGTGAATGCCCTTAGTGTAACATAGTGTTATAAACTTGGTGACAGCGACTGCTGTACTTTGGCCGTATTCTTGGCATAGATGGTCTAGCTGCTCAGGCAGTGTTGGGTGGTTGGCAGTAGTTAAATGGAAGAGCCTATTGTCACCTTTTAAATGGTGTATACTTGGGCTGGGTGAGCCAATTTTTTTCTCTCGAAAACGTAGGAGAACTGCGCTTCATTATATTTAGAAGAAAAAGGGGGGAGGAGAGTCCCTGATACAACACACACCACACCACCCAAAAATAAAAAATACATACGCTACCTGCAGAAACCAAGAGGCGACCAAGCTATACTAGCTCCAGGCTACAGAAAAAAAAAACTACTGGGGGAAGGGGGGGGGGAGGGGAAGCCAAGAAAGATAGTCCCCGCTCCCCAGCCAAAGCTCACAGCCGACTCTTCTCCAAAGCAGAACCCAAAGCGCCAACCAAGCTGGGAGTAGCTCCATCAAAAACACATCTATTGAGGTGATTCCACAAGGTCCAAGCTCCTAGGATCACAAGAGAGTTGGACCCTTTCCTTGTTAACACAGCAGCGGCATTGCTTGAATTTGCCCACCACAAATCAAAAGAAGAATCTGTAAGCTGTGGACAGAATTGATGGATCCCAAAATGTTGGAGTAGAAAGAACCAGAACTGCCGAGCGAAGACACAAACACCAACAGATGATTAATGGTTTCCTCCTCTTGATCACAGAGAGGGCACTGAGCCGGGTGTGGCAGCCCCTGCCTTGCCAGCCGATCAGCCGTCCAACATCTATCGTGTGCGACCAACCACATGAAGAAACGGCACTTGGGTGGAGCCCAGGATTTCCAGATTCTCTCAAATGGGCCAAAAAGAGTGGATCCTATGAAAAAACCTTCATATGCTGACTTGGCCGAATACTGTCCACTAGAGGAAAAACGCCAAATGTGAGTCTTCAACCTCCGGCCGTAGCTGGAAGTCATAGAGAAGATCCCATAGGTTGAGAAACTCCACTATTACTTCCACTGACGTGTCACCACGAATATCCAGAACCCAAGAACGATCCGTAAGAGCTTGTTCAACTGTGTGTCTATTTGCTGTCCTCTTTGGTATTACAGCAAGAAGATGAGGGGCGAGGTCCGCAATTGATTGGCCATTCAGCCATCTGTCTGTCCAGAAAAGGGTGCGTGCCCTGCTGCCAACTTCAGAGACAACCACTAAACTGAAGAAAGCATGGACCTGTCCAGGAACTTGGACAGGAAAGTTTGCCTAGGGCCTGTGGGGTTCGGTTTTCTGAAGCCAAACCCAGCGCATCCACAGTGCCCATCCAAGACTTTTCAGGTCTGATAATCCCAATCCTCCCAGCTCCGGTGGACGACACGCTTTTCCCCACGCCACAAGACAATGTCCCCCTTTTGCTTCTCTTCTTCCCCTCCAAAGGAATCCTCGTCTGAATTTGTCCACAGCTTTGATGGCCTAGGGAGGGAACTCAATGGCCATAACCAGGTACACTAGCATAGCAGTGAGCACAAATTGTACCTGAACTCTCCTCCCCGCCCTTGTCAAGAGGTCCGCTTTCCAACCAGGCAACTGATCAGCAATCTTATCAATAATGGGCTGGATCTGCGCCTTAGTGAGCTTCTTAAGGGAGAGGGGTAAACCTAAATATTTGCAAGGGAAATCTGATACTGCACAAGGAAGCAGGCTCTGGATGGTGGTCAGTTCCGTGTCACCACATCTGATGGGTAAGACATTGCTCTTTTGTAGGTTGGTTTTAAGTCCTGAAGCATCACCAAAAAGATTGAGAATTTCCATTACCATGTTGATGTCGCCAGCTTCCGGCCTAAGGAACAACACCACATCATCGGCGTAGAGAGAAATCCTGTGCTGCAGTACCCACCTAGATAGGGGCTGCAGGAGCCCCTCATTGGCTGCTCTTGAAATCATGTGTCCTAGGACGTCCATAACCAGGATGAACAACATAGGAGATAGGGGATCACCCTGACGCAATCCGCGCCGGTGAACAATAGAGTCGCCAGGAATCCCATTCAACAAAACCTGTGTGGAAGAGGAAGCCAACAGACTGCTGACTACATCTCTCCAAATCGGCCCAAAGCCCAAATGTTGCAGCACCTCAAGGAGAAAAGGCCACGACACCGAGTCAAAGGCCTTAGATATGTCCAATTTAAGGAGAATTCGTGGCTGTTTTTGCTGATGGAGGAACCTTGCTGTTTGCTGGACCAACATGAAGTTATCTTGGATAAAACGACCCTTAATGAAAGCACTTTGGTTGGGCGACACCAAATGTTGCAGTCGGCTTGCTAGACGATTGGCCAGCAACTTTGTGACCAGCTTAGCAAAACTGTGAACTAGGCTAATAGGCCGGAAATCTTTGTTAGGCCCTACTTAGTGAAGGAAGCATAAGCCTTTTTTGTTTGGTAAACCTTCCCTCTTCAAGTCTTCATCCTTCTTCCACTAGTTTATTTATTTAGACACTGCCACATGCTTGTTATTTCAGTGCTAGCATGCCTTTTTTCTAGCCTCTTCCCCTCCTTCCTCTCTCTTCCCTTAATATGACTGGGCATCCTTAATATGGAAAGGACTGAGCGCTTGCTTGTGGTCATTATGTCATGCCAGTTAATCTCCAGAGAAGACATGGATTCAAACAGGAACTCCAAGTGACAAATCCAACAAGATAATCTTTGCGACAGTTGGCTGGCAGTCGGCTGGGATGCATGGGACTCGACCAAAGGACGTAGCTCCAGTTATTTACATTATCTCCAAGAAGAAAAATAAAATGCTTAGGGAAGTGCTAGAAGGCCTAATTTACATACTAATGTCATGGTAGTCACCTCCTGTAGCCAACCACCTTCATTGCAACCCCAAACTGCTGGATTGCCTTTTTAGCGTCCCTGTTACTTGAAACTCCTTTTGCATTTTATGTCTTCCGTGGTGCGATCTACATAACAAGCGTCTTTTTTTATTGTAAATAGTATTTACTACTCATCAGATTCCAATCTAACTAAAAGAAAGATTGCGTGATGATATGGCTGCTCTCATGTATTTACACAGATTAATAGTAATAGTATTATGAAGATTTTCTATCAATTGCTCTTTGGTTTAGGCCTTTAGAATTTAGAATATATTCATGGTCAAATATTAGAAAGTATGATTGCATGGAATCTAACATGTCGTAGAAGCACTTCAGGGAGCCTTTAAAAAATGTCAATGTCATATAAAAAAGAATACTTTAGGGAGTGTTTCTATAAGAGCTGCTTTATTGCACAAGTTTTTTTTTTTTTTTTTTTTTTTTTTGTAATTCAATGCCATGATTTGGTGCTGAGGTAATTCCCTTTATCTTTTAAACAGTTGGAGCAAAGGACAATCACAGGTCATTGTTGGAACAGTATGTGCTCCTTATATCTCTCTGTGTGTGTGGGTGGGTGGGTGGTGGTGGTTCTGCGCTACTCTCTGTCTCTAATAAGATTTTTGTGTGTGTGTGGTGGATAGGTGGCGTTTGGAATGGGAATCAACAAACCAGATGGTATGTTCAATCTCAGAGTTCGATCATTATGATTGCTTGTTGTCAGAATTCACTTGAATATGTGTATAATTAAGTTTTACAGTATAGTGGAAACAGTACCAGGATTCTTAAACCAGATTAAGGGCCTGTTTGGATACACATAGCTAGTTACTAGTTGGGACTAAAAATTAGCCCAAAGTAGCTATGGTTCGCTAGCTAGTTGGCTAACAACTGGTTGGAGACTTGGCTAAAAAATTAGCCCACCTATTAGCTCTCCTGTTTGGATGCACTAGAACCAATTTTTAGCTAGCTAGTAATTAGCTCAGGTATCCAAACAGGACCTAATTTTGCATTTTATTGGTCACACTACTTGTGTGCAGGACTCCCAAAGAAATTAGAAAACAGAAATGTGAGTGAGGACAAAAATGAATTGCCCTGTATTTGCCAGAAATTACTTGTTTCTGGTCAGCAAACTGAAGGGCGCTGGTCTTCTTGAAATAGTTTCCATACATGGGAAATACTATGCCAGTAATTTACCACTATATCCATGTGTACTTGTTATTCCTGCCCTTACTCGCGGTAATACTGTTTCATAGTCTCTGTTATAGTTTAGTTGAGAATGTTTTAGCCCACATATAAAATGTTCTCGTTCTAGGATATTAGAATGTCAGCTCATCATGTGAAAACATGGATTTTTATGTCAATAAGCATTTCCCTTGAACTGGTACAGACCGATGAGGCAGTAACATTTAATTTCTGCTATCACATGAGTAATGGTTTCTGTATTTGTCATTGCTTTGTTCTCAACAAAGTGTCTAAGAAATGTTTGTTCCTTGTAGTTAGATTTGTGATTCATCATAGCCTTAGCAAGTCTATGGAGACATACTACCAGGTTTGTTAATATCACATCTTGCTATTTACACAGCCAAAAATCCCTTCTAATAAACCTATCTGACTTCAGGAAAGTGGTCGGGCAGGGCGGGATGGATTACCTTCAGAGTGTGTTTTGTATTATCGACCTGGTGATGTTCCACGGCAGGCAAGACAAATTTTTCTGCTTTTCTCTCAGTGTAAGTCTAGTTTTCATCACTATATGTGCTATGTTTTCGATGAACAGAGTTCAATGGTCTTCTATGAAAACTGTGGCCTTCAAAATCTATATGACATTGTGCAATACTGTCAGGTAAGCTCCCATGTTCCTCAGAAATACTATGGCAAATCTTTATAGTGTCTACTGAATTAGTATAAGGTCATCTTCTATTTGATTTCTTTTTTCAAATCCTTCGAACATGAAAATTTATTTATGTCAGTCTCTTTGCTACAAAGAATTGTATATGCTACAAACAACTGTATAATCAAGCCTTTCTTTCAATCACATACCACAATAATACCAGTGGGGCTACCTATCTGGATAGTGATTGTACAGCACTACTATAGGTTGCTGTCACTGAAGTGGCACAAACATGTAGTGGATCAACCTACCTTTCAGAAACTGTGCTAAGTTGAACAGCATGAAGTGTTGACGTAACCATTTCAAATTCTGTGAGTTTGCTAGGTAGCATAGAAACCATGGCAAACAATAGAAGGCTCAGTGGTTCTCAGGAATACAATCTATCAACATAAAATAGGACAATAGCTGGCCATGTAGTGGAAAACAAAATTGTTAAGTTCTACAGTATACTTTCTTTTGATGATGTAGGATTTTTACAACAGAAATTACCTGTCCCATATCCATACTGTTTGTATACAGATAAAAAGCATCAAGTAAAAAGTAATGGACGGAATAACCGTTGTCACAGGCCTTCAGTAGCATAGACATACTGTAAATCTTGTCAGAGACGAAGGGGCCTGTAGCCTAGTGGTTGTAGTGACCTTAGTAGCACCCCAGGTCCTAGTTAGAATCCTCGTGGGAGCGAATTTTTGGCTTGGTAAAAGAAAGATCACTCTCTGGTTCCCCTAGTCAGCATGGGTGGACCGACCTGTGGTGGTTGGGCCCTCGTGTAAGGGTCTAGTGAGTTGGGCCTCAAAGCACAGGTTAAGGCCTGAACCACAGGAGGCAGCATCCCCATGTATGAGGGGGCCCAGCTTTTGTTTGACCTTTCTTGGCTAGGCTTCGGTTGAGCTCTTGCTAGTAAAATACTGTGGGGGCGGTCTTTCCCCGAGACCCCGATTTGGCCGAGTTTTTTCAAAGCTTGTCAGAGGTGATTTGGATGTGATCTCAGAAAATGGCTTAAATAATGTCAAATAGCAGAAATGCTTCTAGCACACTTTCTATTTAAGAAACAATGGATTAAGTTATTTCTGTATAATGTAATGGCAAGGTTTTTGTTTTCCCAGTCTAAGAGCTGCCGACGTGGTGCTTTCTTTCGGCATTTTGGAGAGGCTCTGCAGGACTGCAATGGTTTTTTTCATGATACTATATTTCTCAGGAGCTAAACATTTAGCTATCAATATTTACAGAATTTCTTTTGCAGGAATGTGTGACAATTGTGCTTCTAGTATTGAGCTCAAGAATATAGATGCCACGTGTATGATAATTTTGCCTTAAGTCAGAAATTACATTTAATGGACTATAATTTGAATTTTTTCATCTATTCTTTTTGTTCATATTCCCACATTAGTTTATGTGACTCTTGTTCAGGCCATACCAAAATTCTAGTTTCACTTCTACACGACTTGCAACTTAATGACCAAAGGGCTACACTGTTGCAGCTGGTGGATAAGTTCAAGGTGAAGTGGAAAGGTTTAGGTATATCTCCTCCAGAAAATCTTTCAGTAGTATGTTGTGCCTATTAGGTGTTATGTCATCAGTCACCATCCAGTGGTCTGTTCAGTGTCGTATTGTAAACTGCATATGTTGAAGCAGGTCGCTCGAATCAACCTGTTGATCTTAAAAGAGAAGAAATTGAGCAGTTGATAGTACAGCTTATAGTTGACCGCGTTTTGGTATGTGCGTGCTGCAAGTAGTACCAAGTGAATTTTTTAGTGTATCTTGTTGTTTGATCACCTTATACATTATTGCTAAGGTAAGATTGTTTCTTGCACTTTCAGAAAGAAGAATTTCAACATACAGCATATTCGACCAATGCGTATGTTACATTAGGACCATTGTGGAAGCCAGCACTGGAAGGTAAAATACTGGATCATACTTGTAATACAATATTACTGCCAACTGCTGATGGACTTCTTGGTCTTCGCAATGCAGGGAACCGACCAGTGAAGCTTGAGATTGCTGTTTTGAGTTCTCAAGCTAGAGCTGGAGGTGGTGATACGTCCAAAGGCACAAAACGTAGCCGAATGAGCGATCTGGAAGCTAAACTTGATGAACTGCGCAGGGAGTTGTCGTCCTCTAGTACCGGGGGCATAAGCATATTTCCCCATGCAGTTCTCTCCACTCAGCAGATTTCGCTCCTGAGCTGCCAGAAGCCAACCACTGAGGCCGAGGTGAGGTGTTTGTCATCTCCTTGCATTGCACGCGAGCAATTTGGACCTAACATAACATGATGTGCATTCCATCTGTCCTAACCAGCTAGAGAAGGTCATTGGGAAGGTGAAGACCGAGAAGTATGGCGGCAGGATCATTGAGCTGATGCAGTCCCATATTGCCGATCCAGGGGCTGGTAATGGATCTGATGCTAAGCGGAGGCCCAAGAAAGATAAGGACGTTGTCTGTGTCGAGAGTAGCGACGATGAATAGCATTAGTATGCTTCTACAGCCATTAGAATCCATCGTTGTTCTATTTTTCACATCTATTGGGCATTTTTTTTTCCTACCGTTGCATACAATACAGACAGTGGGATAATCGAATAGCTTGCCAGTAACCAGTGCGTGCAAATGGGCATATCAGTGCATTGCCAGGACATGGGCAGAGTAAATGCTGTGATTGAGCATTTGCTTTTCGTATTGTGGAGGATATCAACTAGAGCGTAGCAGTTGCTTGTGCAGCGTGGAACACCCGCTTGTACACCTTTGCGGTGGTCTGGTGCGCCTTGGCGAGCAGTGTGGTTGCAGTATAAACTTTGCTTCCTTCTCTTATCCTAATTGATTTACTAGATAGAGGCGTAGAGCTCATGCCTTGTTCAGAAAAAGTCAAAAAAAAAAAAAGGAAGGAAAAAAAACAGTAAATAGTCTTCTGCTGAAATGAAAAGCAACCTTGCCAATGGCAAGCGAAGTGTTTGACGGGCACGGCTGGGCTGACGAAGTAGTTTAGCGGAAGCAAGGGCCTCTTTGTTTAAGTTTTGACTTTTTTAAGAGTATGGCTACTACACAACCATGTGTTTTATGCAGTTTTAATACATGATTTTTTTTGCACCATAGAATTAAGATTCAACAGCCTCCATCTTTCTTCTACCTCCAGCCTCCATATATACCACGGATCATAATTTTTTTTCTATGAAAGGATAAATTATAGATCCGCCGCCGCCGAGCTCGCCGGTCACCGGCGCCGGTGGTCACCGGTGAGAAAGAGAGAGAGAGAGATACAAAAAAATCCATGTGTTTTTTTATGCTAAAACACATGTGTGTTGTATAGCATTTCTATTTTTGAAAGAGCTTTGGCTTTCTGTAAGCTGGCTTTTCGAAAGCCGGTGTCTGGCAAAAAGCTGAGGTTGTTTGGCAACCTAGCTTTTCGGATAACATATGTGTTGGACGAGCTGTATAATGTCTAAACTACCTCTGTCTATCTCATTATCCATTCATTTAAAAAGCAATATAAAGTCATTATCTATTCATCCAAAAAAATCAAAAGTGTCATCTACTTTGGACCGAGGGAGTAGTTAGCAGGATTCACGTGGAGCCCACACGTACGAAAAGTAGTCAACAGAATTCATGTGGAGCCCACTCGTATAAAAAGTAAAAACACCGCATGCAACATACTCCCTAGTCCCTACATAATGGTCCCTACATACTGGTAATTCATGTCATTTTAGGGGATGGAGTGTTTTCACATATTGAAGTCGTTTTAGTTGTTTGGTTTCTCGCTTGGAGAGAATGCCCCGTTTCTCGCTTGGAGAGAATGCCCTCACGTCTCTTTGGTTCTTGTCGTACTTATTCACGAGGAGCATTAAAACCATGTCTCTTGGGTTATTGCCTCCGCTCCCTTGTCTCTTCGGTTGCCTCCGCCTCCTCTACCCCATCGCAAACCAAGCGTTGGACCAAACGAGTGCCAAGGGAAAAAAATCTAGCCCCACTAGAGAAACTAAAAATGCGCCAAGCAAATGGAAAAAAAATCGAATCACAATATGCAAAAGGAAAAGAATGGGCGCGAGGGGTCGATCCTTGCTCTTCTTACCTCACCTCAGGCTCCACCACGCTAACCAGCCCAACAGTAAATGTTTGTTCAATCGAAGAAACTTGCAATCCTCTTTAATAAAAGCAAATAGGGAAAATACGTCCTAATTAATCACTCATTGGTATATGACCTGAATTTGGAGGGAGTACTTAAAAAAATTCATTAGGACCCAATGATCCGTCGTCTCTCCTAAAAAAAATACTGCCACACCCTTAGAAAAAGGGTATATCCGCCCTCCGTCCCTCTTCTTTCTCCAACACTAGCGTCCCACCTCCCCCACTCCCTCGTCTCCGGTTGCGGCTGCCTCATGGAGACCGTAGGTGTATTTATAAGAGGAAAATCAAGCGTTGGGATCAGTTTTTGATTTGGGTAGCCGGAACAATGGAAAATTAAGTGTTGGAATCAGTCTTTGATTTGACTAGCCAGAGCAATGGCATGTCGACTCCTAGGCTGTACTCATTAATCGACACGATGGTTTTGATTCGATGAGTGCCTCAATCCATTGCAGGAGCATTTATGACCATTGAGATCAGGAGAAAGTGCACCAAATATGCCGTCTGTTTAGCTGCTTGATGCCATCTCTGTTTGACACGCACACGAGAGCCGCGAGGGAGCTGTGAAGATTTTTCTGATGTATATAGGTAGTAGTAGTTGGGCCATGGTGATGTGGTAGCGTGAGAAGCCAGGAAAATCCTGTATACTTGGTGGTGCAGACACCGGTTGAGAAACCTGGCTACCAAATGGCCTATGGATAATGATTTGCATCACGAGGTAGGTGTATTTTATAAGAGGAAAATCAAGCATTGGAATCAATTTTTGGTTTGGGTAGCCGGAGCAATGGAAAATTAAGTGTTGTTAGTTGTTGATTTGGTAGCCAGAGCAATGGCATGTCGACTCCTTGGCTGGACTCATGAATCCACACGATGATTTGGATTTGATGAGTGCCTCAATCCATTGCAGGAGCATTTATGATCTTGAGATTGGGAGAAAATGCACCGAATATGCCGTCTGTTTAGCTGCTTGATGCCATATGTTCAGCTGTTTGACATGCACACGAGAGCCGCTACGGAGCTGTGAAGATTTTTCTGATGTATAAAGGTTGCAGTAGTTGGGCCCATGGTGACGTCGCAGCGTGAGAAGCCAGGAAAATCCTGAAGTGAGGATCTCCTATTTAGTTATAGAAGATAGAAGATTTGGGTTATATATATCTCTTTCGAGATTTGTGTTAGAAACATGTGTACATCGTTAACCCAATAACGTAAGGTTGGTAAAGGGATTGGATCAGGATACCATCAGACAAGAGGTCACTTTCTAAAGAAATTTATTACTAATTGGGATGCATGTGTCCAAGATAAAAAAAGAGAGAGAATTCCACACACGTCCCTGTTGCTGTGTCGTTTCCCGGAAAACTACGATTTCTTATATACGACTATAAAGTATGATTGGACATACAAGATACAACACAGCTCATGTAACGAACATGATTCAGCTAGGAGAGGCGTGGTAAACTGAGATCGAGCTCACCGGCCGGGTGACATCCGCGCGGCTCCTTACGTACTCTACTCTCTACCAGTCTACCTAGCTCGCTAGCTAGCCATGGCGGCGTCTTGTGTTTCGGATCAAAGGAGAGGCGTGCCCGTGGTAGCTCTGAGTTTGGGCAAGCCGATGGCGCGCATCGGCTTCGGCACAGCGTCGGCGACTCTGGGCCAGGCCGAGGGCCGCGCCGGCGTGACGGAGGCCGTCCTCAGCGCTCTCAGCGCCGGGTACCGCCACTTCGACACGGCCTCGGCGTACAACACGGAGGCCGCGCTCGGCGACGCCGTCATCCAGGCCGTGCGTGACGGGACTGTCGCCTCCCGCGACGACCTCTACATCACGTCGAAGCTCGCGGTCACCGACGCGCACCCCGGCCGTGTTCTGCCGGCGCTCCACAAGTCACTCCGGTTGGTTCTTGCATTGCAACACAACTCATCATCGTCACTGTAGCTATTTGGTTGGTTCTTCTTCATCATAAGAACAAAAAAAGGACGATTTCTTTGCACATGCATGGTTCAATTCGTCAGGAATCTGCAGATGGAGTACGTGGACCTTTATCTCATTCACTTTCCGGTGAGCATGCGGCCGCCGGTGGTGGAAGGAGGCCTGGCGGTAGTGAAGGAGGACCTGGTGGCCTTGGACATGAAGGGTGTGTGGGAGGAGATGGAGGAGTGCCAGAGACGAGGGCTGGCCAGGGCCATCGGCGTCAGCAACTTCAGCTGCAAGAAGCTAGAATACTTGCTATCCTTTGCAAAGATTCCCCCGGCTGCCAACCAGGTGATCCTTTCGTTGATGCCCATTCGATATGGAAAAAAGAAACAAACTGCATGCACGTATTTAAGGTCGCTCATATAAAGTTCTGAGTTCTCTCGAAAAATCGTGTGTAATCAGTAGAATTCCTAACCATTTACCACAGTACAATTCCTGTGTTTGAATAGGTCTCATGGAGAAATCACTAATAAATAATTTTAGTATTTTTTGAGAGAAATTTTACAGTGCTTGGAATTAATGAGAACCCTTCGTTTAATTAGATCGAATGGTTAAAAAATAGGATGAACCAATTGAGAGAACTTAGGACGTCGACCGGAACTAAAATTTAGTGGTCCAGGTACTGGCTCCTAATTAATTTTGAAGGGCAGAATAATACTTTCACGTGTGAGAGATTTCTTCTTACTCGTCCTGATCCATAAAATCCCGCAACCACAAATGCATGCACCGACATTTCAGAATCCACGCCTTCCATTAGGCAGCGGCGAGGCCGGCCGACGATTAGACGTTCGGCAAGAGGAGCCGCGCTGCTGACATGCACAACCTCTCGGATCGGAGATGGTGGGTGCGTGCCTGCGTGGTCCTTGTCTCTCATCGCTCTTTCCGTGGTTGGCCTGTTTGGTATTGATAAGAACGTATGATTCTGACATCGATGAGACTGCAGACTCTCACAGCCAAATAGAGCACGGTCAGCTACAGGGACTCTCCATTCGTGTCATCTTGCTTGGTTCCACGCGTCCGGCAGCGGACTCCGGGCAGGTAGACAACAGCGACCTTGGCCAGGTGGGCAACGGCGACTCTAGGCAGGCGGGCGGCATGAGCGGCACGCTTCTGGCAGCGAGCTCCCGGAAGGCAAGTGAGAAGTGACAACGTGTTTGGTCAGGTGGGAGAAGGCGACTCTAGGCGTGCAGCGACAGGCTACGGGCAGGTAGTCAGGCAGCGGTGATCGGAGCAAAAGCACGAACCGTAGATCGCTTGTTTGATGAGACGAAAACGACTGTTTCATTAGAGTTAATGACTGAAACTAATGTACTAAAATACCCTTAGGCCTGTTTAGATCATTGGAATTGAAATCATTCTAATAATTATAAATTAGACATAGATTAATTAAGCTAATATAGTTATATATGGAATATATTTGTATATTTATTGTTAGGCATATAAAGACATATTTATATGTTGTATTTCTATTATAGGAAGGTGAGTTAAAGAGTGTGTTATAAGTTGGAGAGTAGAATTATAATATAATGATATATAGAATTTATTTTCATTTCCCATCCTATGAACTTGAGATAGACTTATTTGTGAGCTTGAGAAAATTATGGAATGTCAAATTTTAAGCCAAATAGCCTAATTCATTAAGTAGAATTCAATTCCTCCAAAATGAAGAAATCCAAACAGTCCCTTAGTTATAATTAATTAATCAATTGGAGGAACTGTAGGTTCCTCTCAAGCACGGTAACAAACCTCTTTTTCTGATGGTTTCTCCATCTTTTTCACATGTTCTCATTTGGAGAGCAGGTGGAGGTGCACCCACACTGTCGTCAGAACAAGCTAAGGGCATTTTGCAGGGAGAAAGGAATCCAGCTCTGCGCATTCTCACCGCTTGGTGCCAAGGGCACGGCATGGGCTAACAACTCCGTCATGGAGTGCCCTGTCCTCAAGCAGATAGCCCATGAAAAGGGCAAAACCAATTGCGCAGGTAAATATTGCTAAGACGAAATAAAATGGTATCTATTACTCCCTCCATTTTTTTCACATTCACGACAGTTTAGGACAGTGGAATTTGTTTTAGAAACGTCATATACAAAAATGGATAGAGTAGCACACTCTGGCAATGCTCAGAGTACAAATACATTAAGAGCATCACCAATCAATTGGTAAATCAGTGAGTTTTCCAAGTAGCTAAAAAAAGTTAGGAGTATATTTGTTGATCTTCTCCGACAGCATCAAGAATTCTAGACTTTTTAAAGTCACTTTAACTGTTTTTATACTTACTTTCTCTTTTGTATGGAAACACTGTCCTACTCTTTATTCTTCCCCATATCCTTCCACCTTGACCGATCGCTATGCGCAAGTATATTTCCGCATGACACAGTTGATTTTTTCAAGTGAGAAAAGATTAGGAGTTATGATAGAGAGTTGTTGGAGAGCAGTTTTTTTTTTTTCAATCTTGCCAAAAAAAACAACAACATTAGTAGTAGATTTTGTAAACCCGGAGATGCTCTTACCTTTCCATAATTTATTATCCTTTTCGTGTAAAGGATTACTTCCCGCTGCAGAAATAAACTTGAGAAAGGCCATACTTTTAAATTGTATTATAGAAAAATCTTAGGTGCATGATAGTACAAGTGAATGCAAAGATTAAACTTTCGGAACTAGTTATTTACAAACTACTTTCTCCTACCGAGTGCAGGTGTGCATTAGGTGGGTGTTTGAGCAGGGAGATTGCGTCATCGTAAAAAGCTTCAACGATAAGAGGATGCGAGAGAACCTCGACATATTCGGCTGGGAGCTCACGGAAGAAGACCGCCGCAAAATTAGCGGCCTCCCAGAATCGAGGGGAACCTTCGATTTCTTCGTCCATGAGTCCGGGCCATTCAAAACCGCCGAAGAGTTTTGGGATGGTGAAATTGTTGCTGGCCAATCCACTGACCAAATTGCTGTCCGTTTGGATCCGACCAGCTTACAGTAAATGGATTTCCAATTACACAGTCTTGATCGGTGCCGATCTTCTTTCAGTCGAGTTCCATCAATCTAATTCTAACTAAGTTAGATTTCCAGCAAGAATACCATGGACATAAATAATTGCAAGAATGGATCTCCCATGTATCAACGGCATCTTCCTTGCTCTTGCTGGTTAATAGAATAGGCAATCCTATTATTCGCAAAAAAAAGACAATCCTATGAAATGTTGGATTTTAATTGGGCTTGGACCATTTTTATTCAATTAAATAAATCAAACAAAATTTTAAGATTTGTATTAAATGTTAGGTACAACATAATTTAGTCTCATATGAAATTGACTAAATGTTGATCAACTTAAATACTCCCTCTGTTTTTATTTACATGTCACGTTAGCTTTGTCATAAGTCAAACATTACTATCTTTGATCATCCATTTGAAAATCCTCATATTTCAATTATATATTATGAAAGTATTTCTCTTAATGAATCTAGCTAAAAACATAAATCTTATGTCCTGAACTTGCATAATTTTTTTTGAAATCTATGGTTAAAGATATAAATGTTTGACTGATGACAAAGCTAATACAATATGTAAATAAAAACAGAGAGAGTAGATGGTTATTTTTCATATTAGTTGTGTAGGTTATAGAGACGAAAGCATGCCACGTGCCACATGTGTGCCGACATGTGAGCGCACTACGTGCCCCGACTTGGTGCAGGTAGGATGATTTTTGCCACTTGAGCCTGTTCACCGCATTTAGTAACTAACGTTAGTTATGAGTTATGAGTAACATCTGCATGACTAGATGGCTTGGGTTCGCTTGCAAACATAACCTCAAGTGCCCACGCTTCTCTGCTGTCGCTGCTCTCTGAGTCTCTGTCATCCCAAGAACACCTCCACGCACAGGCTTTTGGATGAGCAGGCCTGGTACTCTGTCTGCAGTGATACTAGCATGGGTAGCGAGCGAAGCTTTTTGAGCCTTTTATTTGGGTGCCATCATAAAAAAAAATGGTATTGACCTACGAGCCACTAAAAAAATCAAACGCACTCTGATGCCACTGCGCTTAACTCTTTTGTCCAACACACCATTCCATCTCCATTCTATTTGGTTTTGACCGATTGGGAGCCCTTACATGTGGGACCGGGCAGATAAAATGTCCATCTTGCCCTTTCAGTCACCGGGCATATGTGGAGGCCGTGTTGACCGATATTGACCGGCATCTCCCTCATTCTCTCACTCTGTCTTCTCGCTCGACTCCTCTGTCTCGTTCCCAAACCCTAGCGGCAGCGGATCTGGCGGTGGCGGGGAGACAAGACGACGAATCCCCTGTGCTTGTGGCGGCGCATGGGGTAGTGGAGCGTGGATTTGACCGTGATTTCAGAGGATAGGCATCACATGGCGGGGAACAATGGCATGGCGACCGGATTGGCTTCCAGACGGGTGACTTCACTGCTTCCCCCCTTGGTTGCGTGGTCTTAGGTCACCTTGACTATTTCAATCGGGCTCATTTTGATTGATGTATTGCTATTTAGTGCCCTGCGCTTGTGCCCCATGTTTATAGTGTTGATTGCGTGTTCCTTGTTCATCTGTAGGATGGACACATACAATAGCTTCAACTTAGAAATCCGGATTTGTTGCTCCCAATTCTCGTGCGCGGTGATTTTCGTTGAACAAAGTGATGGATGCTAACCACACTAACTTCAGAGACCTGGTTGCTGAAGTTGTCGACAAGTATCCTCATGACTACGATGACATAGTGAGACTGTTTTTTTTCTACATGGATAGTAAGGTCAACATCCAAGTCTGCACTGACCAAGATTTGGTTGAAATGTTTGCAAAACATAAGGATTGTGGTAGCACTATCCACTATGTTGAACCCCCATTCACCCCTTCAATTGCTTGTCCAAGCTTAGCAGAACCAAGCCATGCCACACACACTCAATCAAACTTGAATACCTAGCTAAACAAAACCCAATGAATGAGCATGTGGGTGTTGATGAGTTTGGTTTTTATATTGACCTCAAAGGCAAGGTGGCAATGAAAGGGAGGCTGAGAGTTCTGGTGCTGACACATGTGTTGACACCTGTGGTGGCACACAAAGACAAAATCCGCAAGCGCACAGGTATCGAAGTAGTTTTCACCCGGAGTATTATCGAGTATCATATCCATAGGGAAACGTGTGTATGTCATCTAAACACTAGTTTGTTGAGGGATAGCAATAAAGGTTTAAGGTATGAGTAGAGAGGATTCCTATGGTTATGACCCTATGCAAAGCAAGGCTTATGATTCTAGTATTCACTTATGGATGCCGCTTAGATGGTAAAGCACCGCTAAAAGAGATAACTCTACCGACGCGACTATGGTTCTACTAATTTAAGAACCTACTCAATTCGGAGTGGACTATAGAGGATAGATGGGGCTGTCACCACCCACTACTTCCATGCAATCAGAGAGCAGGGAGTAAACACAGGTAGCCGATAGCCTAAGCACCACGCTTATGCTAACGAATATTACTCTAATCCAGCTAGCAAGAACTAGAGTATTCAAAAGAACTGTGAACCCGTGAACAAAAGAGCACAATACTTAATTTAAATAGAAATCAATTACCATAAGTATTTCAGATGTAGACTTGGAGAAGCCTAGATCCATCAAAGTACAAGCCGTGCAGGTAGCATCGACATGCCGGTACTTCCTCCAAACTCTTCCATTACTCTCTCTATATTGTGTACAAAGAATAGATCCTAACTAGAGGACTAATCTCTCTTGATGCCCTAATCCTGAGATGAGTATATGAATTATGATTTTAGGGTGGCCTCAGGGAGGGGGTAGGGGCTGCTATATATAGGGGGAACCATTAATTCTGAGCCCTTAGATCAAACTAACTTGAAACAATGGTGTATATTTGATCTTTAAGGCGGTGGAAAATTGACATATGAAGGAGGGACTAACTGGTGGACCCACTGGGCCGGCCGGCTTACAGGTGGGGCCAACCGGCCCCACATGTCATCCTCTCGAGGTCTTCTTCCGTGGGTTGTCTTCTGGTGTCTTTTAGAGTCTTCCTAAGTCGGTACCGTAGTGGATAAATATGATTTACTTTGACGAATAGGTCTCCCTTGATGGTTTTCTAATTAAATCCTGCTTAAAACATAGATTCATCAAAACTCGTGGAATTTGTTAATTGAAACCCCTAAACCTATGTTTGGGGATGGAATTAAGTACATATGTAGGTTTTGTTGATGGTTTATAATTGATGTTAACAACCATCAACAATCTCCCCACACTTAACCTTCGCTCATCCCTGAGCAAAGCTAAACTCAGCAATAGATCGGGAGTTGCTTATAATGCTTTCATGACTCAAAAGTACACAATGCGTTTAATCAAAAATTCTCCTCTAGATTAGAATAAACCAATCTAACTTTCAAACTTACCCATATTACCTTTAACCATGGAGCTTCTTAGCCTTCACTTGGGTCTTGAGCAATTGAAAGACAAAATGATCAAGTCAAGCACTATGTCTCAAGTTCTTTGTTCCACCATTGTTCCGGAGTTTTTATAAATTTTTAAAATAAAACTCATATATTTCATTGGATGACACTCTCAAGTCTCTTAATATATATGGTATTTGTGGATCCTCACCAAGGCAATAATGATATTATGCATTTTTCTTTCCTACAACTAAAGCTTATGTGGAGTTCATAGGTAGGGAGAAAGCTGGAGCATACTTGCAATGCATATATTGTAAAGTCAAACAACGGATCCAAAGAGAGTTGAGTCATACAATCAAATCAAGATGTGCATGTGTGTGAATATATGAGGTGGATATATGTGGTGGCTAACATAATTCTACTTTGCTCCTTGAAATATATCTCTCTTGAAACTTAGAAATATTTTTGCAAGAGAACATGGGCTATCTTATTCATCTCTTTCTTTTTTTCTTCTTTCTTTTTTTTCAAGGGCATTTAAGTACCCATTGTTTTCAATATCTCGAAACTTTTGTGTCCATTTTTTCTCAATTCTCTTTTTTTTCATGAATAACTTTTGTATAGCCCCATGTCTCTTTTTCTACAACAAAACTTTGAGAGATAGCTTAAAAAACTTGGAGCATTAATTTGGTGGATGGAAAACCTAACACACATGTTTTATTGTTCACTCCTTGTATAGGAGTAGAACATTTTTGGGTGGATCTAAATAGAATTGCATGTTTTTGACGCCTACCCCAGTGTAGGAGTAGTGCATATTTGGGTGGTGTGTACGTGATCTTGATTTTAAGAGCATGACAAACCTGACATAAGGGTCAACAAAGCTTGATAAAACTCAATGAAAAACAAGTAGCTTATATGTGGAAGTTTTCTAGTCTAAATAACATGTATATGCTCTGGTGAGAATTCAAGCTTTGTCATATAGGAACTCATCATAAAGCATTTTTATGTTTTTCAAAAATAAACCTCCAAAACTTTAGTATCACTTGGAACAAGATAAACAATAGCTCAGACCTTCTTATATCATATCCATCAATTATCTAGACTTAGATCAAGCATATGCTACCCTCGAGTTTTAAGTTCAAAGTAAATCCTTATATCAAAACAATTTTATCTAAAACTCGAGATAATTCAAGGCTGAAAACTAGGTACTTGAAAGGAATTACAACAGAACAACTATTCATCATTTCCATTTTAAGAGATTAACTCTAGAGTCTCTTTTTATTTATTTAGCTCTTAAAAGAAATCAAAGCAAACTAGACACACTCTTTTTATTTTGTTTTCATTTTTACTATCATAGGGATAACTATTTATTGTATTCTTTTTTATAAATCAAATAATAACAGTTTAGCTCAGCAGCAAACCACTAACAGAGTTCACATATCAAGCCGTCAAAATTTCACATCAAAATAGCAAACAAACCACATGTTCACTGCATCAACAAGACTAAGAGTTACCAGCGCTTAAGAGTAAGATATGCTCACGGAGCTTATTGTACTCCTCCTTGTTGCTATTTTTGAACTCCTCAAACTCCCTATCACTATTTTTGCCTTCCTCTTTAGTTAATCCACTTGTTCGGTGATGACAGCTTGAACTTTCCTGATGAGCACCAAGCCATTCCTGAAGTCTAGAGCAGCTTGTCCTGATACCAGCATTCTTCAAAGAAAATGTTGCAGCTGGCTTGGGAGAGGACCTTAGAAACAACATCAGCAATATGTTCTACTTGTATAGTTTCCATAACTTCCTACGAAAACCAAGGAGTAAACATTAGGAAGAGGACTTAAATTGCAGAACCAAGAGATTATTCATTACAAGTAATGCATATGTCTTTCTCAGCCTACTACCGATAGAGAATCATATGCACAATGCATAGGTAACATATTAACTGTTGTAATATTACAACTTCAAAATGATGATGCCACTTTAGGCTCCTCCTACTTTTCCTTCTTTTATGCCAATGGCTTCAGCATATTTCAAGGAAAGCAAATGAAGGTACTTACCACTGCTTCTCTTGCAGCATCGCTTAGTCCCGTGTTGCTATTGGTATGGAAGTTGTTGAAGATTCCCACTACATCAACATCTTCATGAGGTCGATCATGTTCTTCAATGAACACTTCTTGATCATGTCATGTGTCCTTCCTATTTTTGTCCTTCTATTAAAATTGCACATGCCTTTCTGTTGATACAAAAGGCATAGCGTATTTGATATAAAAAGAGTAACACAACAATCACTTACATATGCTTGCAGGTGGGAAATATAGGAGCGAGATCCTATAACCTAGTGGCACTTGACTTTTACACAGTTTCGCTTGTTCTGCTCCGAGACTGCCTATAACTACAATTGTGTTAGACTGCAGCACAAATAGACCACATAAAGACTAGACAAGAATTAAATGAGTTCACACCCCCCCTTGTTCTTGGAACTTAACCACATGTGGACAAGTGCACACCACTGTGCAACATTTATGCAAGACACAGGAGAGGTCTTTCTGATTTCATCAGTGGGGATGCCATTGAAGTAAGATCACTTGAACCTGTACCATGTCTACCGTACAACACACTAGAATATACTCGTGCATGCTTATTTTGTTGCTTCATCATTGTCATCAATGGCCAACCTCAACTACAGAAGTGTGAATGCAAATTAAATCCATTACTAAGTTGCTCAAGGCAGAGTTGAATGTCAATAGAGGATATACATACTTACAGATAGCTTGGCCATAAATCCATTGAGATGTTTGATCCGTTGCTTATAATATTTCCAGTGCGGGAAAATTGGTACTTGAGACCTGACTACTACACCTGCCTCTGAGGCAAACTTGGCAGCTTGCAATGGATCATGTGGCCTTATGTTCCCCTTAACAACTGAGATGGACATCCTTGTTCCCATTGATTGGGTGGTTTTGTGAAGCCCAACCCCCTTAGTTGCTTGCCTCGACTTCTTCTCTCTTCTCTGCAATGGTACTACACAGTTTTCATACATTCAGATTGTTAGAAAAGTAACATGGATATTAAATAGTGTGACTTGATTTATAGACATGTCTAAGGTAGTACCAACCTTAGCAAGTTTGGTCATTCTACTAGTGAGGGGGTGGAGTCTCCTCTTTGGCATGGCAAAGGTCATCTTCACGTGACCAGTCCCTCACAGGGCTTTGTTCACCTTGTGTGTGCTAACTTTTGGACCTAGTTGGAAGTAGAAGATGCTGCAACTCTGCTGGACTAGTTGACTTCACTCTCTTGGATTGCCATCCCCTAGGACCCATATTGGTGCTGCCTTTTGCCTTGCTGGCAGGGACTTCTCTATAGCTTGTTCAACCCATAGCCTAAAATTGGAGAAACAAACTTAAGTGGCAAGCATGTAAAAATTGCATTGCTATCCACACAGCAAAGAATTGAATTGCACTACTACCTAAACCAACCCCCTCCATCCCAACATGAGAAGATAGAACAAGCACCTCAATTGCATGGGGTACTGGCTCTTCTAAACCTATATCTATATCACCATATCCCTGAACACGCTCCCCTGCTTCAGGGAGATATTTCGGATGTCAACATGTAGATTACAAAGGCATTTATTGAGTTAGCACATGTACTAAATGTCAATAAAATAGCGTGCAAATTAGGTGCCTAAACTATAACTTATATGGAAGCCATTACTTGAATAAAGCACATGTGAACTACAACTTATATGGAAGTTATTACTCAAATAAAGCACATGTGAACTACAATCAACTAAGAAACATGTAACCCCACCACTATATATCTACATGTCCTAGGTCCAACCACTAGAATATAACATGCATCATAAGGCCTTGTTTGGATGTGCATGTATTCATCTTGATCCACATGTGTTGAAGTGCATTGGAGTGGAATTAAACAAAGTTCCATTCTAATCCACTCCAACACATGTGGATTGAAGTGGATACACATGCATCCAAACAAGGCCTAAAAGAATTTAGGTACCTCTTCCTATTCCTTCCTATGATGCATCATCGGCACACTACCCTCTTGTCATCCTAGTCGTGGAAGTGGTGCGGCCGACATCGACAAAGGGGTAGCAGATCTAGTGTGGCAGTCGTCAACAATGATGCCACTGGGGCTTGGTCATGATAGGTGCTAATGTAGGGGGTCCAGATCTAGCGTGTACCACTGTTGATGGTGGTCCTTCCACCGTTAGTGGACCTGCTGTTGACGAAGGGGATCGGATCTAAATCTAGCTCCGGCTAGGGTTTAGAAAGGTATGAGAGAGTGGAGAGGGAGTCAAGCTGCTGTGCCAATGAGCCTAGCTAGGGTTTGGACCAGGGTGGTAGAGGGAGGCAAGGCTTTGGAGTGGGAGGAGAGACGATGCGACTGGTCTGGCTAGAGAATGAAGATGGAGGCAGAGGCGATGACTCCTTACACTTTTATGTGGCCATCATAATACCACAAATACCCTTGTCTAAAATTGATGGCGTGGTAAATCAATTTTCCACGAGGACGGCAAAAGAGAGAGATCTAATTTTTGATTCGTGTTAGTGGCACTACTGGGCGCATGGATTTTATTTTTGCCCAAAATCAAATTTTCGTGTGGGCAGATCACCGTCCTATCTGGCATTTGGTGAGCAGAGATCGAATTTTATATGATGAATGATGATGATATATACGGAGTAATACACTAAGGCCTTGTTTGGATGCATGTGTAATGGAATGGAATTTAGTTCAATTCTACTCCAATCCACTTCAACACATGTGGATTGAGATGAATACATGCGCATCCAAACAAGGCCTAATGTGTATTAACTGTCAGATCACCAATATTAATCCCCCAAGTTTCGGTGGACCCCCAAGTTTCGGTGGATGGTGACTCTTGATAGCATTTATGTGTCGATGATGCAATTACGCGGCACATGAGACAGTCCGCCGCTAAAGGCATTCTCTCAGTACCCATCTTTTCCTCTTTTGCATGCCATTTCCGTCACCGTTCGCCCCTCTGATGCCACCCACCCTACGCTGCCTCCTCCCCCCCTCAAAAAATCCCCCACCCCTCCCCCCGCACACCAAAACCTCTTGCCCAGATCCTTCCACGCCACGGGGATCTACTACGCCGCGACAATCTATCGCGCCGCCGTTCGTCAGTGCGCCACTCCTCCAGCGAGCAAGCCGGTCGAGATCGCCTTCTCGCCTCGGCATAGTGAGGCCGTCTGTGATCTCCTCTTTTTTTCTTCATGATTGTATGGTGTTTGATTAAATGCATGTGTAATTTTTTTTATTGTTGCAGATGGCGCGAATTAAAGTAAAATGGCCAGAACTACCACATCGCAGAAAGAGCTAGAGGCAGGCAAACATTCTCCAAGAAGAAGAGGAACAGGCAGCACCACAGCCTAGAAAGAGCCAGAGGAAGGCTCGTAGTCTCCTAGAAGCAGAGGAACAACCACCACCATAGCCTAGGAAGAGGCAGAGAAAGGCGGACAGTATTCGAAAAGTAGAGGAAGAAGCAACCAAAGCTATGCTAGCCCTGGAGTCCAAGAATTCTCACAGGCGGACTCAAATGACCCACCAACAGCAGTAGCATGAGGAGAGTGCTGAAATGGAACTCAGGGAGGAGGAGCTCACTGAGGAACAACTATAGCTCATGATTGAGTTCCACTCCAAAAACCAGACCAATCGCTTTGCACCTTCTTGGGTCCAATCTGCTGTTAGTCATTGGTGTGCGCACACTCGCACTCATGGAAGTTCAATGTGTGCCACAATTGGTGGTACAAGTAGCAATCGAGGAGGTAATTTGATGTCTAGCAATGGTGGTACAAGGAGCAGTCGAGGAGGTTTGGTGTTTGCCAATGGTGCTATGAGGAGCAATAATATTGAGAGAAAGAAAGAAGTGGTTTAGTTCTATGACTTGCGGTATTATAGCTTAAAGAAGATACCAAGCATCAGGTTCTATGACATTGAGTTCTGGTTTCCACTACTCAAAGAGACTGACACAAAATCATAGTTCTAGACTATGACTCAGGAGAGTTTCTTTAGGAGATACCATGCTAGTGGGATGGCACTAGCATACCAAAGGATACTTGGTTGGGATGAGCTTGAGAGAGCAGCTAGTATACCCATCCGTCCCCTCTTTGAGTGGTTCCCAAGCTTCGTTCACCTTTTTAGTGAGGTTGATCAAATTGTGATAAGTTGGGTGTGTCAGTTCTATGCAACAATGAGGATTCATCCGGAGCATGACTTCATTAGTTTTATGCTCGATGGTTGGCCAGAGTGATTGTACTATAACCGCCTACAATAACTCCTTGGGGTTTACACTTCAGACAGGAAGCTCCACCAGATTGTTTACGAAGATGCTCTTCCTCTGTGTCGTAGCAGGGCTGGAGGTACTTTTCCTACAGACTAGGAGATTTGGCTACTCTTCATGGAGCCCTTCGCCAATGGCTCCTTGCATACACCAGACAAATTGCATCTAGAGGCTTACATTCTACACATGGCTCTGAGGAAGACAATCCTGCCTCATGGCAGCAACAGGGAGTCGTTGACCAGCTTGCAGCAGTGGCTACTACTATCAATATGGAGAGGCGAGCAGTTTGACTTCTTACACTTTTTCCTATCTAAGATCGAGGATGTGATAGCTGACGCTATCAGTACTGGATGGTAGCACGTGTACCCTCACATCATCAGCTATCTGCTATGCTCGATTGACTCTGAAAGGAATGGGCTACTGTACAACAAGTTGACCTACGAGGTTATGACCTACATGCTAGCAAGTACAGACGATCATCATCGTGGACAGTGTGCCCTTAGGTCCGTTCAAGAGTTGTTACCCATACAGGATAGAGAAAGACACAAAACAGTGGATGCAGCCCTAGAGCAGGTAGAGCACCAGTTTAGGATTGGAGGAATCTTAAATGTACGAATGCAAGATTCAGACTCCGATGACAGCGACTACCGTGACCCTATGTTAGACGACCATGACGACGGAGGGTCGTCCTCTGGTGGTGTGGCTGACAAAAAGATGGATGGTGTTCCACCTACTATAGAGATGTTAGCCAAGCAGGTACTGCCTCTAGTGTCCATTCATCAATAGTTAGAGCTTGGACAGATACTTGCTAGGCTAGTTATTGACTAGGAAAAAAACCAGAAGCGTATGGAACGACAAGAGAGGTGTTTGAAAGCAAGTATTGATAAGCAAGAGGAGAGTGTGGTCCTTCTCAAAGAGTAGATGAGCCAGCAATCATCTACTTTTTGTGAGGCCACCAACTAACAAGGCCAAACAATCAACATGATGTGCAATGTGTTCACCAGTTGATTTAATCAACTATATAGTGCCATAGGGGTTAAGGCCCTTGATTTTCAGACACTTCAGTTGGAATGTGGTAGTCAAGTCAACCCCATTGCTGGTTATCTTACTAGTCTTGATAATACAACTATCCACACAGAGTTACCCATTGCGATGCTACATAAGAAGAGTTCAGCTTTAGGTCATGATCAGGTCGGTGATCCACCTTCTTCACCCCCCCTCAAGTCGAGGTGCAAGCCACCACGGAGGCACATACAGAGCTTCTCAGGGCTTCTCCAATGCCCGAGATACCTAAGCCAGCTTCAGGTCCTGATGAGGTAGGTGATCCACCTTCTTTGCCCCCTCAAGTCTAGGTGCAAGCTGCCATGGGGACACATACAGAGCCTCTCGGGGCTTCTCCAATGACCAAGATGCCTAAACCTGCTAATGCTAGTATTACTACAGTCGAACATAAGCAGAGTTCAGCTTCAACTCATGAGGCAGCTGATCGACCTTCTCCGCCCAATCAGGTCGAGGGGTCAGATACTGCGTGTGACACCATAGGGGTACATACAGAGCCTCCTAGGGCTTCCCCAACAATCACGAAGCCTGATACGACCACCGAGCCTACTAATCCTACCATTAATAGAGCTTAGTCAACCCTAGGGTCTGATACTACTACTTCAGTTCAGCAGACCGGAGAGTCCACCATTCGTCTAGGTAACCACATCACTAAGCATGATGAGACATTGGATTTAGACGATGAGATTTTAGCATACTCACCAGGCGAGATACACTCACTAGGCGAGTTTGACCTCAATAGCACCATCATGACTTCAATGCCTGCTTTATCATCATCAGCACATCCTTCGGATGCATAGTCACCTTGATTCCCTACCGAGGAAGGGACGTACAAGAGATTGGTGATAGTTTAATAGTTGAAGGGAGGGATCTGTGATAGAACCGCCCAATTTATATAAGATCAAGTATGGCTGTCCTCGCTAATACATTGACACGCGCATACTTTCACTTATATAAACTCGGTAGTCCGCCGAGTATCACGATGGACCTCATTAAATCAACATCATAACCAAGATCGAGTGATTAAGCAAATACACATCACATACACAGAGTTGCAGCGGAAATAATATTACAAATGGGTTCACAAATAATAATATAAGTTTGGGTTTCAAAACCGATTAGTGAAAACAACCTAGCTTTCAAATGATTACAATAATATAAGTTCCAAATACATTACTAGCATAAGTGACGTCCTCCAACAATAGCATATAGATGACAAATAAATATAGAGTCACCGAGCCCATCGGCGGTTAGCCACCATCTTCAGCAAGCCGAGAACTTCACCTGCAACATGGTGGGATAAACTCTGAGTACTCGAATGTACTCAGCTTGACTTACCCATCATAAACTAGAAATAAAGTAACACCAAGGAGTATGCAAGGCTTTATAGGTGGAGCTAGCTTGACAATATTTACATAAAAGCCACTAGTTGAGCTATACATTTTACAATTTGGTAACCAAGTTAATTATAGCTACTCATCTCAAGATTAGCAACTAACATATGCCAAACATGTGGAATATCATTTAGTAATATGCAATAGTAACCATAGCCGGTTTAACCTTTCCATATTCATCATAACCATCAATTTCCATTAATTAATGCTACGTTACCGCTGCTCAGTCAAGTTCTCACTATCCGGGAGAGATGGCGATTCGAATCGATTCCTACCCAGCTAGGGAATTTATTCCTAACACAAACCGAGGCACACCCTATGAAGGTAGCCTCATGTCACCTTTGGTACAATTTAGGACTAACTCGCGGGTCTAATCAGCACCACACCCTCAGAGATTCTACCAATCTGCTAGGAACATCGGGACTCGAACCCACCCTTGGACTCACGCCATTGGCTCTCTACACATCCTTACTACCTCTAGTGTGCGCACTTCCACTTATTGAGACCCAGCCTGAATTGAGCTACTCGGCTTCGCAGTCGTATCATCAGATTCGACCAGCTAAGTGCTAGGCATGCGTTCAACATGACATGAGGATGTACAACAAATCGGTCCTTAATCGACACAGATGGGGATAGATAGGCACCCAAGACCTCCATGCCTTGTTGCTTCTCTATCACAATCTCTCCCGGTCTACTTTTATTCATCAACACATGGTTATTTCCACGATAGCAAATATAGCCAATCATGCTTTGGTATCCACCTATATTTCACACGTGATAGGAAATCACCCAACTTCTATCGGTCTATGCATTGCTAAGCATACATTTGATCCTGGACCTACATAGGGTTCAAGGTATATTTCTAGACAAGATAGTTCTATGCATCAAGTGGTTTCAATCAACTCTTATAACCTAATACATCAAACATAAAGGACTCAAGTGATATTTGTAAAAACATAGGAGGCTTAGAATGCTCCGGGGCTTGCCTGGGATCCAACACTAGGTTAGTGTTTGTTAGACGATACTTGCTTGGCAAGCATCTCCTGTTCTAGAATGTACTTCAGGGGTCCTTCCATCTTTGGGATAGGTCCATCAACACCGTCTTCTGGTTCGACTCCATCATCACGTCCTTCATGTGGTGCATCTAGTGTACCTAGATGAGATGCAAGATGCCAGTGCATGAATATGAATAATGGTCACATCATATTGATTTAACCACTAGAGAGTAAGTCATTCAACTAAGAAACTAGGGCAACATAATTTAGAGCATGCACCAGCAACATCAAGAATGGGCAATCAACTTAAGTGCATGCATAGAATTTGGACAGCAGCACAGCAGTCACTTGTTTTAACCATAACTTGAGATATAAGCATCCAACAAGGGTGAACCTAGACTTTATGGAAATCTAATGAAATTATCTAAAACTTTGTTATTCATTCCAAAAGCTAATTCATAGGTTAACATGATCAAATATGCCAACATCTTAGGTCTTTACCGATAATGACAGAAAACAGGCATTAACTTCAGAAATATATCACTGAAGTTCTAATCATCCAACAAACATAATACTTAACTTTATAGAAAGCTTATTAAGTTATATACAATTTTCTTACTATCATATTTAAGTGATTCAATAGTTATTTGGCCTTAAACACACAAAGCAACAATTTTATCCAAAACATGGATAGAATCTGACATGTAACTTCAGACAAAAATAAGTTGAGTTCTAGCTTTCACAACAAGGTGGTTCTAGAATTTTTAGAAATCTTAGTAAACCATTCACAACTTTGTTATAAACACCACAAGCTAATTCCAAAGTTAACCAGGTCAAACATCCCGAAGAAGACATCTCTGTCCAGATTATGACAGAATCTATCACTCTTCTTCACAAGCTCATAACTAGAGATTTAGACCACCAAAAGGGTTGATCTTTAACAATTTGGAAAGATCATTAAAAGTAATACACTTATTCTATTATATTCAAGACATGATTCAAAGCTTAGCTAAGTCAAACAATACAATCATTCAGATCTATATAGAAAACATGCAAAAACCTGACAGCAAACTTCTAAAATCTATAACTCCTAAACCATCAGGTCTATGGTCATAAAATTTAACACAAGCTATATTATGAAGTTACCTCAAACTTTGGTTTTCACCATATTCACATAAAACATCATTTGCATCATGAAACTAATTAGACAACCAAAACTGTACCTGCAGTCTAGACAGTTGAGGCATACCACATTCATCTCTTATTTAGTTGCTACAACTAACATATTCTTGACATACATGCTACTCTAACAGCTTGTGACCATATTCAAACAATCATAGCACATACTAATAGCTATGAGAAGCATCATAGGACAATAACTACATAGATCTATTAGCAAACTTTCATCCTCTATATATATAATGCAATATATATACTATTTTTAGTGCCATATGAGTACAACTAGTTTGGTGCTAAGATTTTTATGAGTGGTAGACGTTATCAAAACATGGCTACTGTATGAATTTCACATGCTCAGGTTTTATAATTTAATTACTATGAAAAAGACAATTTGCTATTACAAGAAAACATGTAAAAGCAAGATAAATCTAAAGATTATCATTTTCTATAAACACATAGCCATATTATATGTTATTATGGTATCACAACATCATACAAAGGTAGTGGAACCACATTTTCCATTTTTACACCTAAATAAAATTTATAACTTATTTAAAACCATTTATCAAGTAATAAAAAAGTTAAATCAATAAATCAATCATACTGCATCCAATGCCCATGAATTTTTACCACAGCACACACATAGCATCAGAAGCCTACCATAAAAATTTCACATCAATTAGAGCACCACAACTTTAGATATGAAAATAACAAGCAAAACAAGCTAAAATTGCTTATTTAACAAGTTTAAATCAAAACATGATAAAAACAGTACACAATTAGTATGTTTAATATTTTTTCATAGCTATAGCATGTTATCACAATATTAACATAACTAGAATTACCATTTTTGGACATCTACAACTCAAGATATGCATCCGACAACTTAAAAGGATTTTTAAAAGCACTTTGCAAGAATAAATAAAAACATCATAAACTTTCAACTAACACATATAATATTATGACTCTATTGTGTATATCTACTCACAAGGATTCCAAAAAGTCCTCATTTGCTATTTTTGGATTTTCTACAATTTACTACGATTTTTTAAAGTTTCTGCCATAAAAGAAAAACAACATTGCATCGGGGACCCTATACTTCTCATAAAATAGATTCCAGCGAAGAGGCCCCTATATACACTATTCATATGACTCACAACTTTGCAGATCGACCCTTCCCTTTCTTTGAATTATTGTCAAAGCCCTTGACATGAATTTGAAGCAGAGGACACCGGGAATGGCCGATTTCCAACGCGGTGGTCGACGGCGGCGGAGAAGAAGTGGCGGGGAAGCACTAGGGGAGTCGTGCGCACCCAGCGGACAGCTCAACTCAGCCTGAGGCAGCCCAAGTTGGCCCAGCCACGCGCCATGCTGAGGTGGTAGCCCATATTGCTCTAGTCTCGAATTTACTTGAGCAAATTTTTATAGAGCAAAGGCAAGATGTTTTGGAAATTCTGAGTATCAAGAAGTTAATTGCCGAAGGGCGTGGTCCTCCTTTTAGTATTGATGATCAAGGTGTAGTGAGGTTCAAGAACAGATTGGTTGTTCCGTCAAGTGAGGAGCTTAGGAGAAGGATTTTTTATGAAGCTCAGCATTCCAAGTTATCCATTCATCCAGGAAGTAACAAGATGTATCATGATTTGCGTCACTTGTAATGGTGGCCAAATATGAAACAGGATATTAACAAATACATCTCTGAATGTGACATTTGTGGAAGTGTTAAGGCAGACCATATGCGTACGCCTGGATTTCTACATCCCTTGTCTATCCCTGTTTGAAAATGGGAGGATATTTTCATGGACTTTGTTATGGGTTTGCCCTGCACGGCAAAAGGGTATGACTCTATTTAGGTCATTGTGGATCGTCTTACCAAGTCCACTCACTTCCTATCGATGGATACCAGATATTCAGCCAAGAAGTATGCCAAGTTGTATTTTGACCGGATTGTGACCCTGCGTGGAGTTCCTCTTACTATCGTCTCTGATAGGGGGTTAGTCTTTGTCTCTCGTTTCTAGGAGCAACTTCAACAATGTCTTGGTACTAGTCTCCTCAAAAGTTTAGCTTATCACCTGCAAACTGACGGCCAAACAGAAAGGGTAAACCAGGTATTTGAGGAAAAGTTGAGCGCTTATGCCATTTCTTTTCTTAAAAAATGGGACGAATGCTTGACTCTAGCTGAGTTTTTTTATAACAATAGCTATTAAGAAAGCATTCGTATGGCACCTTTTGAGGCCCTGTATGGCAAGAAATGTAGAACACCACTTAACTGGGTTGAGGTGGGTGATCATAGATATTTTGGGCCTAATTTTGTCAAACAAGCTCGAGAGCAAGTCAATATTATTCAGATCCATTTGAAGGCAGCTCAAAGTTAACAGAAAACTTATGTGAACAAGAGAAGAAGGCCCTTAGAACTTGAAGTTGGTGATCATGTGTATCTCAAAGTGTCACCCTAGAGAGGGGTGCATCGCTTTGGTGTCCGTGGATAGCTAGCCACTCGCTATGTTGGACCTTACAAGATTTTGGCCCGGTGTGGTTCTGCTGGCTACCATATCCAGCTCCTAGATATTTTATCAGCAATACATATTATCTTCCATGTTTCCCAATTAAAGAAATGTTTGTGGGTCCCTAAGGAAGCTATGGAAATTGAAGGACTTCACCTCTAGCTCGAGTTGTCTTTATATTGAGCATCCTGTCAAGATCTTAGATGAAAAAGAAAGGGTGACTAGGAACAATGTGGTGAAGTTTTATAACGTTCAGTGGCAAAATCACTCGAAGGACGAAGCAACGTGGGAACAAGAAAGTTATATCTTGAAGCATTATCCCCACCTTCTTTCTAGTTCATCGAGGTAATTGTTTAAATTGGAAATTATTTCTTATCTCTTTTTTCGACACTAGGCACATGAAATCTTGGGACGAGATTTTGTTTAAGGGGGGTAGATTTGTAACACCCTCGATGTTACACCATAAATCATTTACTAAAACATGTCATGAACATCATGTTTATGTGTTAATGCATGTAATAGAGTGTGTAGATCAATTTCTTTAACTCAAAACGATCAATAGAAATGCGAAACGAAAGTTGATTCGATAGTCATGTTATATGACTTAGGGTTTAAAACCAAGTTTTATTAATAAAAATGCTATAAAACATGTATGTGATACTTAAATAAAGTTTGAAGTACAAACTTTGTAGATGACAATGAAATACTTGCGGTCGAAAAATGATATTACTAGCTAATATTTCCACTAGCTTAGAAATCACAAATGGAAATCAAATTCAGCTCAAAAACTTGGAAATTTTCAAGTCTGCCAACAATTAGGCACTGCTATGTTTAGCAATTTATTGTGAGAGATTGGGTTAAAGGGTGGTGTAGTGTTATCGCTCGATTTGGTAGTCTCATGTGCCATCTTGAGCATGATGAAGACGGTTTAGGTTTAGGAGCAGCCGTTCGGTCATGTTGAACACTTTAAAATTCGTGCGTGTCACTGTCTCGGGTTGGTTGGCGCCGGGTGCGCGGTTACCGCATGGCCTTCTCATGCCGTGCACATGGCCGCGTCCCATGCGGTCAACCGTGCCACCACACTTGGATGGTCGAGCCGCCTGGGCTTGGCCGAGGCCGGCCGCAGCGAGCCGATGGCCCCGCGCCCTACCGTTGTGCCTCGCGATGTCGTCTTGGTTACAGCCATGGCCACACTGTGCTGCTGTCGTGTCTACCACTGCTGCCTCGTGTCAGGACACTGCCGCTGCTGTCGTGTCGCTCCCGTACGCGCGTCTGCTTGCTGCATCGCGCTGCCCCCTCCGTAGCCCGGTTGGGTGCCGTCCGCACGTGGCCGTGCACGCCGCCGTCGCTATGTCATTTATGACACTACAGCCGCACGGGCCACGCTGGTCGGACACACGCACGTCCATTAGCTAGCACCGACGCGTGGGTCTCTCGGGCTCGCTGCTCGCATCCCGCCAAGGCAAGGACGAGCCGAGCCCACTACCGCGCTCCATTTCTCTCTTTCTCTCTTCTCTCTCTGCTTTCCGCCGCCGTCATGTCGCATCACAGTGAGCCAGAGAGTGAGCACTTCTCTTCAATTCCCCGTGCTCACGTCTCTGCCTTCACGTCCCCTCTCTAGCCGACCCCACCCCGCCTTGATTGCGGCTCGGCCGAGCTCTAATTTTGGAGCTTTGCCATCACCATGCCGTTAAGGCCCGTCACCGCTCGCGTCGTGGCTAGCCTCCATCACTTCACCCTGCGCTAATCCCTTGGCACCACTAGCTCGCCTTGGCTCCCTCTTCATCGTGCACACGCTGGTCGTAGCTCTAGTGCCGCCTCCTCGCCACTGACATGGCCGTGCCTTTGCGGTCCATCGTTCACCTCGTAGCGCGCATGTGACCAGCCTTGCTTGTGTCATCTTTGGCCAAGCCGGTTTGTCAATAAGGTCACTGGTGAGTTGTCGTTGCTCACCCGCTACCCTACCGCCTTGTTGTTGTTGCGGCTAACATGAACACGGGTCACCATTGCCGTAGGGCACCCGTCGTCATGGAGAGGTCCTTCTACGGCGTCCTGGTTTGTGCAACCGTCGCTCATAGTCTCGCGTCGAACCCTAGGTAAGCGTCGGCCTCGTAGATAGGTCAGCGTGGGTCCTGTGTGGCCAGCGTAAGCGCTAGTGCCACCGCTCGCCGCGCCGGCGTGTGTGGGGATGGCCGAGGACCTTGCCGTTGTAAAGAGGAGAAAGTTCTGAGGGTTTCGTTGCAAAGTCGTTGTCTATAGAAATAGTACGTCTAGTGTTCGTGCTATTGTTTGATAACGCGCGGGCCGCCTCGCGCTGCAGGTCGGCCTCACGTCGGCCATGCCTATGGGCCGCCGTGCGCTCGCGCGCGCGCTCTGCGTCGCGTGTGGGCCGCTTTGGGCTTAAATCAATTTAGTTTTTTCATGGAGAATAGAAATAGCTTTTTATTTTAATTCTGAGCTAAACTTTGGTAATTAATATAAAATAATGTAGGTTTTCAAAAATTGTGAAACAAATTTTCTTATGTTCCTAAAATTGTGCTCTATCTGTTGGTGTATTTAGTTCATATATATACAAGTTGATACCAGGAGTTATTAAATCATTTGAGAGTGCTTAATATTATTAGCTTAAATATTGTAGGAATTTTTGTGGCAAAAAGGTGATAGCTTTAGCTTTGAAAATTTTACAGTAGCTTCTTGGTATTATTATATGCTCACTGTAATTTTTGTAGCTTTAGAATAGACTTAACATAAGGGTAGTTAAATGCTCTTTGTTTCAAATATACATTAAATCATTAGTAGAAATAAAGATATACCCTTTATTTGTAAAGCTAGGTGTTTGTTAGTTGAACCCAACACTTTACTTGATGAAGATGATAGTTAGCTTAGTATCTTAGTCATTGGAGCTAACTTAGTAGTTTACCATGTGTGTTCTTATTTTAGGAGCTGCTGTTGCTAAAATACTAAGTGTTGCATCATCATCGCATGCATGTAGAGAACGAGTTGGCGGAGCTCGTGACCATCAGAGACCACGAGTTCGAGGAGGTGATCGAGGAGTACGAGGATGAGATCCTCATGCAGGAGGAGGCCCCGGAGCCACCACTGACTGACTGAGCTGACACCCTGCCTGCCCAAGGCAAGCCTCGGTGCATAACCCTTATTTTGAATAATCACTGGATATATATATATATATATATGTGTGTGATGTGCATCTATGTTACAGGCTTATTGTTGAAACTACATGCATAGATAAACTTACCTATGAGTCCTACTAGCATAGGTCGAGTAGCTGCTATGCTTAGGCTATCAGTAGCGTGGGTAACCTATCATTATTCTCAATAGGTGATTATTATTATCACTCTCATAATAAAATGGTGAAAGAAAAATAGAGACCGGGCAGGGATATGGTATGGGTATTGGTGAGTGTAATAGGTTGTGTCCCGCGGCCAACGCGGAATAGCTTGGTTACACTATTTTCCCTGTCCGTGTCGGTTAAGGATCGTCCATTGCATTGAATTCTAGTCAGGTCACAGACTTATTATCCTAAGCACATACTTGCTTATGGCAGCGGGAAGGCTTGTTGCTCTCTTGTCATGGGTTCTGGCTCTTTCCAGACCGACTGATTGGAGGCGGGGATGGTGGTGGTCTAAGCACTACACTGAGTCCGGGACTCAGGTGTGGGGGCTTAGAGTCCAAGTTTGGACGGAGACCTAGACCCCTTGATAGGAGAGTTGTGGGTTGGTCCTGTTTGTGCCTGGGGTACAAGCGGAGCGTGTGTTTCAGGGTACCCAGCTGGGCTACATTGGTTCGTGAATCACCATGTAATATGGTACGACTTGTCTACGATCTAGCACCGTAGTAAGAACTGGAAGATGAAAGGGAATGAATGAATCTGATTGCTCAACTCTTGCTTGAAAGTAGAATAGGTGCTTACCTAGAATGGTTAGCTAATGAATTAATCATGACTGCTAATAAAATACATACATAAGGATTTACTAATAGTAATGCTTTTTGTAAAAATGGAACCCAGCAAACCATAAAGCTTATCATATCCTTTGGAGTCGAGAAATTATTCCCACTAGTCGAGTAAGTCTTGCGAGTACATTGTGTACTCTATGTTTATTTACCCCTGTTGTAGGTGCAGCTTGAGAAATGGCTGTTATGTGGAGGATTCTTCTGATGGGCACAGACGGATCCTTGTATCTTACCGTTAGATGTTTATTGAAATTCCGCTGTTTAAATTCCACACTCTAAACTTGGTATTGTAATAATGTATTTCTAAGAACCCTTGTTGTATGAAATGGACTAAGTATTATAAACTCATTCTCATTAATGGATCCTAGAGGAAAAACATGGATTATTTGAGTTCTCCCTTGGGGTGTGCTCGACGGAACCGTCTGATGTAGCTAGCTTTGAGGGTGTTTAGTGTCTGGTGGAAGACAAACACCTCCGAAAGTGTGCTATTTTGGGCGGTTCTACCATAGAGGCCCATTCGGATAGGATGGTCGCCCATATCCAATCATTATCGTATATACAAACTCACCTGCAGAAGGGTCAACAGAAGTTTGCTAGCTAGATGTTCCCCAAACTTCCATGAAAGATCTATAGATGTAGGAACTAGTGGCGGAGCTAGTGGGCTACATGGTTATGGCTTGGCATACCCTAGGCCTTGCCCAATAAGCATACAAGTACTCTTTAAAAAAGCTTCCACCCTCCCGCACTCACTCGCTAGCTCCTGCCTCTCGCTCTCGATCATGATGGATGGACAACTCATGGCTTGACTGCTGCTCTCCTGCCCCCACCACTGCAAGCGATCACCCACTCGACCCCAGCGACGGCATGCGGCCAGTGCCCTGCCCTTTAGCCCTAGTGGTGGGTAGCCGATACTCCTCGACCTCGCCTCATCCCGGCCCCAACCGCAGTTATCCAGCCCCTTTGGTGCCTCGGGCACCCACCTCCCGACAAGCCAACCCTAGCCTGGATGCCCCTTGTGTCCTTGCTCTAGCTGGTGAGAGCTTGTTTCCCTCTACATTTTCTTTCTCTTAGTGTTAGCATGTTCTCCCCAAATTCCTAACCCTAATTGTCCTTTAATTTACTGTGATCTAAGAGTTAGCTAGTTCTTGTTAGATTTTTCCTTCATTTAGTTGAATTGATGTATCTTATAGATGTATGTAGTAAGAATTAGGGATGTATTGGTCGATTACTTATGCATTATGCTATTTTGTTTTAGGATTTGTGAACTATGAAGAGGGATGCAGACATTGCTTCATTGTTCTAAAAGCATGCTGCAAAAAAACGTGCTTCAGCTTCAACTCCCGTGGTGGAAGAGCAAAATCAAGAGCAAGAGCAAGAGGAAGAGGAAGAGGAAGATAGGGTCATTAAACAAGTTGTTGGTCCTATTCCTACACCATCTGCTCCGTCTTTAGAACCAATTTAAGATGTGTTGTCACCATCACCGCCTCTGCCACGCCACCGCCACCAAATCATTTGCATCATTTGATGCACAGAAGGTACATTGACTTGTCGAATTCTACCCTAAGGACATATTTGGCTCTCTGATTTGCTAAAGCTAGAATTGCAACTTGATACCTATATTGATGTCATGAGAAAAGATGATCGATTCTGTGGCCTAGAAAACCTATTTGACCTCTCAGTTAAGCTAGTGGAAATAAATAGGCACAAAGTTTATGATTTGGTTTACTTGCTTATCAAAATGGTATTGCTTCTACTGGTGGCCATGGCAAGTGTTGAGAGGGCATTTTCTAGAATGGATTTTGTCAAACCAAGCGGAGAAGTAAGACGGGTGAGGGTCTCTTGGATGATTGCCTTGTCACGTTCGTTGAGAGATATTTTGGAAGATTGGATGAAGATGATGTAATCAAGACTTTCATGGCCATTAGAAAGTGTAGGCCCAAAAAATAATGTTGTAATTCTGTTTGTTATTCAAGCTTCTGTCATTTATATTCCAAACTATTAGTGTGTTGTTTTAAACTATTTGTATAGTAATTGAAGACTTATTATGCCATTTAGTAGTTGTGTATCGAATTATAGGGCACTTTTTATGAAACTTTACCGAATTGCTAAATAATATTTACCGATTTGTATATAAAATTTTTGGTTCTTATACCACATGCAAAAATCCTAGCTCTGCCACTCGTAGGAACGTAGAATGCCATAAAGATTTTACATCTGTGATCAACGCTGGGAGACTACCAATAGGTATTTATATCACTACTACAAAAAGTGTCTATAGAGGAAGCTGGCCCACCCGCCTCTACTTTTCTATCTCTGCAATCAAGGATTTGTAGAGGTGGCTAGAAATAAGAGCCATCTCTACAAATCTATTTATAAGGACGACTGGAAATAGAATACAAGTAGCTTTACAAAGTTTCTAAAGACAGCCCAAAATTAAATACGACCGTCTTTACAAATGATTTTAGAGGCGGCTGGAGAAAGGAACCAACTCCACAAAACGTTTTACATCAATCACAAATTGGGTCAAAATAGAAAAAAAATCCAGGGATGCCACCACCAAGCAACACGGTAGCAATTCACAAGTCATGAGATTTTTTGCATGAAGAGTATGGCCATATGCGCTGAAACCTATATGACCTCATTCGTTGCATGAACCTCCCCTACCACTCCACCCCAAAGTCACTTGTGATTTGAAGGACAAAAATATTCCCCTCGTGCTTTATCGGATTTTGAAATGAATATTTGGGATCTTAAACGAGTTGAAATAAAAAAGGTCTGAACTAGAAATATATAGATATCGTTGAGTACTACAACTTTGGTTTCGATCGTTTAGGTGGTTCAAAAACTGAATTTTAAAATGTGAGAAATTTAAATATAATTTTCTTTGGATCAATGATTTTAAATGAAAAAGTTATCAACTAACAACTTGTACAGCTCTTCAAGTTCTACAACTTTTTTGTTGTGTCTCCATTCAAGATCGTTTCAAAATTTAAATTTGAAAATCTGAGCACTTAAAACTATATTTCGGCACCATAGATTATTAAAAATGAAAAATTTATCAACTGCAATGTTTTACATCATTTTGAGATCTATAACTTTGGTTTTAGTAATTTCTCCATCCAAGGTAGTTTGGAAAATTCAAAAAAATTGAATTTCAAAATGTGATAATTTCAAACATAATTTATGGGATTTAAATGATTTAAAACGAAAAAGCGGCTAAGTTGTACATCTCTTTGAGATATACAACTTTGATATAAAGTTTATCTTTATCCAACTTTGTTCTAAAAAGTTATGAATGTGCTGCACCTATTCTTTTTAGAGATAGCTATAGATCCAGCCGCCTCTAAAAAACTATTTTTAGAGGCGGACTAGCTCAGAAACCATTTTTAGTGGCGGATTGTGATTAAGATGCCTCTACTAAAAATGTCTCCATTGCTAAAAATCATTTGTGTAGTATTGTATGTAGGTTTTCTGGTTGTTAGAAATTAGGGTTTCATTTTCTTATTTTTTGGAGTTTCCAAAATATATTTCAATCCAAAATCAAATCCTAGAAAAAGATGGAATAATTTTTAAAACACAAAATGTTTCCTGAAACATTAAATTTAGAGAAAATTCTCGGAGATAAATTTCAGACATGGAGAATCCAAATAAAATATTTTGAGCTCATCAAGAAGATTTTTATAGCATATAAAATCTAGATTTTGCTTTTGGAAAAATAGAAAAATTCCTAGGAAAATTTGGAAAATTCAGAGGGAAAACTCATAGGCCTCTAAACACATTTTGAAAGCTTAAAAACTCATCAACATAAATGCATCCAACATGACAAACAAATTTATATCCTATGTTCCATTAATTTAGAATAAAAACTATTCTAAAAACTCAACATATTTGCTCAAATTCGGCAAAGTTTTAGAAATTTATTGGGAATTCTTTGTTTTATTTGTTTTCCTATTCACATCTCAAATTCAAAAAAATGGGGACAACCTTGGTATACAGAGTGGCACATAGCATTATGCTTATTTTTAATCTAAAGGTGGTAGAAGTGTCTAATTTAGAAACACCCGTAACATATTTTATGATTGTTGAATTATTAATTTATTATAATAGATTAAATTACTTTATATATATAGATCGGGAGATATTTCAGATTAGTTTTTGTAATGACATAGCCACAGAGGTGGGCAATTTAGATAAAACCTAGATGTGTTAACTTTATATTATATAAGTATTTTACAATGATATATGTGGGTAATTTGTATGCCAACCTAGGGGTTACTTTACATTATCTTTTATAATGGTAGAGGAAGGTATTTTATATACAAATTTGTGGGTTATTCATAATTGTAAATATGGGTAATTTAGATGCAAATTTAAGTGGATGTTTTAGATTATCTTTTGTAATGATAGATGTGAGTAATTTAGATACAAATATTGAATCACTTTATGTATCTTTTATAATAGAAGAGGAGTGTATTTTTTTATATAAAATATAATAGATCTAATGACTACTATAGACGATGAGTCTGCCAAATTGAACACGTGATGTCTCTGATTCTCGTAAGAATTTTAGAATTTATCTTTTTTCTTTTTCATAGCACATACCGTAAGGTTTAATCGTAGAGCCTCCAATCAGTAATTGTGAGATGAGATGAGATTCTTGCTATCGAGTAGGTTCTTGCCCCTGGATCAGATTGATTGCAACAGTTTAATTTGTACTGAACTATAACAAGGATGACATCGAATTTGTACTTCAAAATCAGTCCATTAGTACAGAATTACGGAGCAGGAATGCACAGAATCGAGCAATGAGCATCAACAGTACACAAACAGTGGCCATGAAACGTCACCATGATCAGTCACAAGCAGAGGCAGGCGCTTGTTCATGAGACGGCGGCGCGTCGTCGAGCTCCCTGAGCGTGGCGACCACCTGCAGCATGTTGGGCCGCTTCGACGGGAAGTCGTCCACGCACTGCAGGGACAGCTCCAGGAACCTCGCCATCTCCCTCTCCTCTCCATCCACGGCAGCAATCACAAGCTCCGGGTCGACGACCTCCTTCCCGGCACCCTCCCTGACCTTCATCTTGACCCAGCCGACGAGGTTGGTATCCCCGAAGTCCTCCTTGTCCGTTGGCCTCCTCCCCGTCAGGAGCTCCAGGAACACCACGCCCAGGGAGTAGACGTCGCCCTTGGCGGTGCACCGGAAGCTCTGGTAGTACTCCGGCGGCACGTACCCGGGTGTCCCCGCCAGCGTGCTCACGCTCAGGTGCGTGTCCAGCGCGCTGATCAGCCGCGCCATGCCGAAGTCGGCGACGCGGGCCTCCATGTCGCCGTCGAGGAGGACGTTGCTGGACTTCATGTCCCGGTGGATGATGTGCGGGATGCAGTTGTGATGAAGGAAGCAGAGGCCCCTCGCGGCGCCGCGCGCCACTCGCTTCCGGCGCTCCCACGGCAGCCGCAGCGCCCGGCCGTGGAGGCCGTCCTCCAGGCTGCCGTTGCTCATGTACTCGTACACCAGCAGCCTCTCCTCGCCGATCTTGCAGTAGCCCAGCAGTGGCACCAGGTTCCGGTGCTTGATCTTGCCCAGCGTCTCCATCTCCGCCGTGAACTCGCGGTCGCCCTGGTAGCTCAGGTGGATGAGCTTCTTGATGGCCACGCACGACCCGTCCTTGAGCGTCGCCTTGAACACCTCGCCGAACCCGCCGGAGCCGACCAGACTGCCGGCGGAGAACCCGTTCGTGGCCTCGATCAGCTGCGTGAAGGTGAGACGCCGGAGCTGCCGCTGGAAGGTGGCCACGTTGATGCTGAGCGCCTCCTTCTCCGCCTTGCCCAGCTTCCAGATCGTCGCCGTCCGCGTCCCGTCCTGCAGGCTGCTCAGCAGCCGCGCCTCGCGCTCCTCCTTCCGGCGCGCGCGCGCCACCACGAAGCACGCCACCGCCAGACCGCACGCCACCACGCCGGCGACCAGCACGGCCAGGATCACGCCCCACAACGCACGCCTGTCAGAACGGCTGCCATCGGTGTCTGCCAGGACGGACGCGGTCGCCCTCGTCGTCGGCCCGCACGGCAGCAGCGGCATGCCGCAGAGGCCCGGGTTGCCCGTGTACTGGCTTGCCGGCAGCGTGCTCAGCTGCCCGCGCTGCGGGATCTCACCGCTGAGGTTGTTGTCAGAGACGTCGATCTGCACCAGGAAGGAGAGGTTGGAGAAGGAGTCCGGGATGCCGCCGGAGAGCGCGTTGTGCGACACGTCGAACACGCCGAGGTTGTGCAGCCGCCCCAGCGACGCCGGGATCTCGCCGGTGAGGTTGTTCCGCGCCAAGTCCAGCACCTGGAGCACCACCATGTCGCCGAACTCCTCAGGGATGTCTCCCGAGAGCGCGTTGTAAGACAGGTCCAGGTACTCCAACGTCTGGTACCGTGTCCAGCCGCTGACCGCCGCGCCTGAGTAGAGCCGCGTGAAGTCGCAGCTCTTGAGCGTCGGCACCTGCAGCAGCCGCTCCGGACGGATGCCGGCGAACTCCAGCAGCCCGCCGACGCCCTTGCACGAGTTTCCGACGTTGCGCACGAACGCCAGCGTGTTGCCGGACAGGATCCCGCTGAGCGGGGTCGACCCGAGCTGCCGGCCGAGCCGCCGTGGGATCTCGCCGGTGAGTCGGTTGCTGTTGAGGTCCAGCCACATGAGACTGCTGCAGTTGCCGAGCTCCTTGGGGATCACGCCCTCCAGGCTGTTGTTGGCCAGCTGCAGCACGGCGAGCCGGGTCAGCCGCCCGAACTCTGGACGGATGGTGCCGGTGATCCGGTTGCTCGTGAGCGACACCCACTCGAGACCGGTGCAGTTGAACAGCTCGACGGGGATGTCGCCGCCTATGAAATTGTTGTTGAGGATCAGAGTGCGGAGGCCGCGGCATTGCCCAAGCTCCGCCGGGATCCGGCCCTCTAGGCCGTTGAACCACATCACCAGCTTCTCGAGGCCGCGCAGCTGGCCAAGCTCCAGCGGGATCCGGCCGCGCAGGTAGTTGATGCTGAAGTCGATCACCCTGAGGCGCGAGCAGTTGGCAAGCCCCGGTGGGATGGTGCCGGTGACCATGTTGTCCGGCATCCGGAGCTCCTCAAGCGCCGCGCCAGGCGAGCAGAGGTCCGCCGGCAGCGCGCCGGAGATCTTGTTGCTGCTGAGGTCGGCGACCCTGAGGTTCGTGCAGGAGGTGATCGTGCTCGGGAGGGAGCCCGAGATGAAGTTGTTGCTGAGGAGCAGGCTCTCCAGCGACGTCTGGTTGCCAAGCACGGCGGCCGGTATGGCGCCGGTCAGCTTGTTGTCCGCGGCGTCGAGCAGCCGCAGCGCATGGCACGCCGACAGAGACTCCGGGATGGGTCCCGTGATGTTGTTGCTCGACACCTTCAGAATTGTCAGCGAAGCACATGAGTTCCCGATGCTGTCGGGGATCGGGCCGCTTAGGTGGTTCGACGAGACGTCGAACACCTCGAGGCCGGCGATTCCAGCCACCGACTCCGGTATCGACCCAGTGAGGCCGTTGTACGACAGGTTGAGCGTCCTGAGCCCCGAGCAGCGCGACAGTGCCGGCGGGATCGCGCCGCCGAAGCGGTTCTCGGACAGGTCCAGCAGAGTCAGCGTGTCGGCGAACGACATCCTGGAGATGTCACCGGACAGGTTGTTGCCTGACACGTCGAACGACTGGATGCTCGGCGCGCCGGCGAGGAGTGACTCCAGTAACACGCCGGTGAGGTTGTTCCGCGCGAGGCTGACGGTGGTGAGGTTCGGGTAGCGCGTGAGCAGGTCACCGGGAAGGCTGCCGCCGAGGCCGCCGTAGGCCAAGTCCAGCGTCTGCAGCGCGCGAGGAAGGCTGAGCAAGTCGGCGCCGTCGGTGCGGAGCGCCGCGCCGTTCCCGGACAGGTTGAGGTGTTGCAGCGTGTCGACCGCGGCTAGGGCGGCCAGCGACGCGCGTCCGGCGACGAGGTTGTTGCCGGCGAGGTCGAGCCGCGTCACCCTCCCGTCGCCGCCGTCGCACGCCACGCCGTGCCAGTTGCATGGGCCGTCACTCCCACTTGGCTGCCAAGACGAGAGGACACCCCCAGGGTCTTTCTGGATGGAGGCCTTGAACCGGAGAAGGGCATCGGCGTCAGTTGTCGCCACCGGTGTAAACGCTGACGACACGTAGATGGAGGATACGAGGAGCAAGAGGTTGAGCATGTCCATGGTGATGGCAGCAAAGCTGGGCGACAGTGGATGGGAGATGAGAGGCGACGGAGTTCAAAGAAGCATGGTACAAGGAGCGAGAAAGCTACACGAGAGAGATGGTGCAAGTAATTGTTTGTGTTGGGAACCAGTATGATGCATGTCTTTGGTGTGGGATTAGTATATATGAAAGCAAGGATCAGTGCGTGACACAATCTGTGCTATACTTTTCCAAATGGCACTAACACGGTGGGCTGGCACGGGCACGGCACTAAAAAGCACTGCCCAGGCCCGGCCTGCTTCGTGCCCGTGCCTGGCACGGCCCGGCAGCAGTGCCGTGCCTGGGCTGCCACCACGGCCCGCTAGCACGGCCCAGGCATGGCACGGCCTTGGCACGGATCCAGCAAAGGAGAGCCATTGATCCCCTCCCCCAGATCCTTCATGACCGTTGGATCCGACCGATGGATGGGTCGACTATATAAGCCAGCGCCCCCACGCCACCCCATATCGACGAAACCCTAGCTCATTTGTTTCCAGCTCCCTCTCTCTCCTGTCTCTCGCTCTAACCTCTGCGAGCGGCTCTCTCCTCTCTTCGTCTCCCTCTCCGCCTCCGGTGGTGTCTCCTCTCTTCTTCTCGCCCTCCGATGGCATCTAGAGCCACTGCTGGCCGGCACGGGCACACGACACGGCCTCGTCTTGATCTCGCCCCGTTGATGTAGCCTTGTCGTCCACCTCGTCGTCTCATTCGTCACCGTCGTCGACCTCGCCGGGCCCCCGACAACTCTGGTGCTCCGGATGTCGGTAAGTTGAGCTTTGCTCCCCTCCAGATTTGGCTCTTCCTCTCTTATCCCCTCCTGGATCTCGATCTGATGTGCTCCCCTACTGTAGGTCCCCTCTTGATTCGCATTCGTCGAGGAACCAGAGGGCCGAATCCCACGTCGTCGACGTCGCCGGCGTTCCCGGTGCTCCGGCCGCCAAGGTACTGTAAACCCTAACCCTAACCCTAACCCTAACCCTAACTAGATCTGCTACTAATTCTTTGTTTATGTGTGAAGCCGTTGAGGAACCAGGCGCCGGCGAGTGACGATGGCCCGCTCCTCCGACGAGACCGTTGAGGTCAGCGCCAACGATGAGAGGCGGATGTGCGGGCTAGCCGGAGATGACGACGAGGATGACCTGCGCGAGGACGCTGCGGAGCTGTTCGGCCGTCGCGTTGAGGATCCCATTGAAGCTGATGCAGCAGGGGGCGAAGAAGAAGAAGGAGAGGATGACAATGACAACAAGCACTCGCGTCCTTCTACCTCGGCTGTGTGGCTATATTGTACAAGTTTCTGTTAAAATTCTGAAGTTTCTGAGGTGTTTGGCACTTTTAATGCCGGTCTTAAGCACGACGAGCACTACGGGCCGCTGCGTGCCCGATGGGCACGGCAACGCACGCACGCCTAAGCCATGATAGTGTCGTGCACGGGCATTGAGTCGACGCAATGCACTATCGAGCACGGCACGACGACTAACATGCCGTGCCACGTAGTGCCGTGCTCGGCGTCGTGCCGTGCTGGTTCGCGTGCCGTGCCGATCAGCGTCTGCGTCGGGCGGCCCGCTTTAACAACACCCTGTGTGTTTGGCTTCCACATTTGCACTCGCATTTCATGAACATGAGCATCATGCATCCCTTTGTGAACTTATAGCACATGAAACATAAATTCAAACATTGCAACGTGTTGTAGATTTCATGTGTGTTGTTCTTTATGAAATGTAAAGTGTGCAACGCTTAAGTGCAACATGTGCCACTCACTTAGTGAAACAAGGTTAGTTAGTGCTATGCAACACAATCATGAAACAAGTGAAACATGACTATGAAACAGTTGCAACATTTCATGTGTTTTTCATTGTTTCAAGACATACCTTGCTTGATTCTTGTGTGACCAATGTGTGGTGTGGCTAATAATCATCCTAAGTAACTTAGTTACACCTAGAATGTCATTAGGAACAAGGTTCATGTTGATCATTTTGCCTAATTAGGTTTCCAAGTCATGGTTGACCAATTTGGACCCCTAGAGCTCCTATGTTTGACTGTTTTCAAAGTGTAGCTTAGGACGTTTGCATGTCCGACGAGCAACCTAAAGCAAAGTTGTAGAGAATTATATAAGGAACAAAAGTTATTTTATGGCCACCTCATGAAAATGTGCGCAACATGTTCAAAAATGGTCCACAAGTCAGTTTTGAGGTTGGATTCGACACTTGAAAATTTCTAAGTATGAAACTGAGTTTTCAGTTTCATGAGCTCAACTTTGGCATGATTTTACTCTCTATACTTTTCGAATTAGACTTTGAACTCTGAAGGAGTTTTGTAGCTGGTACTTAGGGCTTGCACTTTCGTTTAGGAAGTTTGCGCTAATAAGCATAGGATTATGAAATACATTGACTCCAAAATGTGGCGTCGATTCGGTTGATTGCAGGCTGATGGCCATCTCCGTCAGAGCGAGTGGCCGACCGGCCTCGAAGCCGTCGTTGCCAGTACCACGCTGTGGAGGCCGTCTGCCGCGCTGGCCCCACCAGGTCAGGCCGTCATGGACACCTCAACTCCACGCGCCCTCTGGAGGAAGCGTCGCCTTCAATTGCATCTCCATCTCTTCCTCCACTCGCCGCTCTCGCGAAGCCGCTGCTCTCCATTGCCGACGCCGCCAGCCTTGCCACCACTGCTCGCCGTGGCACCACCGTCAGCAAGCTCTCACCCACAGCTCCGCCGTGTACTCCTCTGCCTCGTCCACCTCACCGTGGAGCCGTAAAGTCAAGGTAGAGGCCGTACTTCTTCTTCTCCGTGGCCGTGCGCCATGTCCGGCAAGAGAGCTCGTCCGAGCTCTCGCCAAGCGCATCACCGATCGCGACTCACTCCATCTCGTCCACAGATTCCCCACCATCTCCTTTACCTCGTCCACCCTCTAGTAGAGCCTATCGAACGGAGTTGATGGCCCATTCGCCGAATCCGCCGCCGCCATGACTCGACCTCACCGGAGATCGAGCTCACCGTGGCTGGAGCACTTGAGGCTTCCCCTTTCCCATTTTTCTTCTCGGATAGTTTCTCCATGTAACCGTGTAACTCATACCGTGCTTGGGTGGGGCAATGTAGGCTCGCCGTCGCCGGAGTTCCACCGTAGCCTCGTCGCCGTCCGCCGTGCATGTCATCGCTGTAGGTAGAGGCCGGTAGAGACCGAACCCGAGGCACCCACGGGTGCGGCTCGTCGTGGTGAGCACGACGGTGGCTCTGGTTTCGCCGGAGACGTAGCCGCCGGTGAGCTACGCCATGCCCGCGCCGTCGCAGCCGCTGTGCTCTGTTTTCCTTTCACTTACATGCGGGCCCGGCTGACTGACGGACCCCACTTGTCAGTGACTGAGTTAGAAAAGATAGTTCAAAAAATTCCAGTTTTTAGTGCCATTTTGTAAATTTTGTAACTCCTACTTGGTAGATCCAAATTGAGTACTTCCAATTTTGTTAGACTCATTGTTAGATCTAGTATTTAATAAAAATATATCTTGAGCATATCATGTAGAAAATTTGGATGAATTAAATAGGAACTTGAAAAGTGTTTTTGATTGCATGCAAACTTGTTTAAATCATATCTTGAGTTTCTGTGATCCAAAAATTGTGAAATTTTGTGGGTAAGCTAGTATGGTATAGTAGAAGCTCTGGTTAAAATTTGAGAGTCATTGCATGTGTAGTTTTTGAGTTATAGATTTTCCTTTTATCATTGGATGATTCTTGTGTAAATTTTAGTAAATAATCTATGAATCCAATGGCCATGAAACTTGGTAGGTAGTATCCTAGTGCCCTAAGGATGCTAGGAAAAATATGAAATCTGTTGCTTGACACTTTTCATTAGGGTTTCCTAATTATGCCAATTTAAGCCATTATGCCTTGTCATTTTTGTGTAGGCTTTTATACTTGCTCAAATGGTGTGAAATTTTTATGGTAGTCTACTTAGAGTATGTAGTGTCTACTGTAATTTTTGTAGAATTAATGGGGCAGTTTTCATATAGGTTTACTATTTCCCCTAATTAATTAAATAAATTAAGAAAGGTATTAAAAGAAATGTTTTGGTAATGGACATCCTACTTTCTGGTGTTCTTAGGATATGTGTGATAAGATAGTAAAGTTGGTTTTGTCTAATTATATGTTTACATCATAAGTTGCTAATTATTTGTTGGCATTATGTCCCTCTGGACAGATCTGGGGACTTTAGAAAGTTCCCCATGAGATTTTGGTTTTCTGTGAATATGATGAATACAAGAGTTGTAGATAATTTATGTATCTAGCTCCTGTCAAAATTTGAGGGCATTTGGCCCAGTAGTTTAGAAACTACAGCTGTTTAAAGTTAGGTTCCTGTTTTGCTTATTCTCTGTCTTGTAGGACAGTGTCCTGTTGATTTAGGAATTCGAGCTGGTAAAGTGTCGAATCATGCTTTGAGGTCTAAAATGAATTATAGACAATTTCATAAGCTTTCCAGATTGTCTTGTTTCATATCATTTGGAATTATACATCTCCAGTTATGGCTAGTTTAATGTACCGATATATAGTCTTCATTTGCTGAAATACAAATGCTTGATTGAATGTGTTGCAACGTAATCGTTGATTGTTTGGGGGTTAGCCTAACTTGAGAATATGCTTAGGTGCAGGTGCTAGGTCATTAACTGAAGATGAGCAATTATACATTAGGTTGTATAGACTTGGTAAGTAAAGTGTATTGAATAAAGCTTAACTTGGAATATGCGAACTGCAGTGAGCATGTGCATTCCCCGAGCATCCCTGACATTCGTACATGTGCATCCATGATACTTATCTTGCGCATTCATGCAATAGGTGTGCCGGAGGGAGTGACGTTGCTGGAGTTCGAGGGAGCCAACCAGGAGGAGGAGCCCGAGGTGCAGGAAGTCGAAAAGAAGCGGCCGTCGCCGAGGAGTTGCCCGAGTGCCACGATCACCACCTTTCTCTTTCTCGAAAGGCAAGCCCGAGCATTATAAGTCTCCCATGTCTTTACAAATATATTGAGTATCTTTATTGTTGATGATGCATTAAGTATAGGAATTGGTTGGAACCAATTGCTGCATTATATATCCCTCCTTGTCCGAGATATCGCCTTTGAATCCTATTTAAGTTCGTGAACGGGTTAAATGCTTAGCCATGCTTAGTGCGGTAGAAGTCGGTGATTTCCTGTCACCTGCGAGGTTTAGGATGAGGTGGATCACGGTTGGCTATATTTGCTATCGTGGAAAAGAACCATGTGAATAATGAATTAAGACCGGGCGGAGTCTTGTGTAGGTTTGAACATAGTGACTCCGTCTGTGTCGTTTAAGGACCGATACGCTGTACGTCCTCATGTCATGTTGAACGCAGCCTAACACTTAGCTGGCCGGATAAGTCGTTCCGACCGCGAAGCCGAGTAGCTCAACTCAGGCCGGGAACCGTGGGGGTTGGATGCATTCTGGAGGTAGTAAGGATGTGCGGAGAGCCATTGGCATAAGTCCAAGGGGAGTCAGGGTTTAAGATCCTGCACTTCCTGGCAGAGTGGTTCTCTGAGAATGCAGGGCGGCCCGGACCCGCGTCTTTTCTTTTACTTTTCTCCTGAGTTGTACCAAAGGTGACTTGTTTGCGACCCTGACGGGGGAAGCAGGGTTTGTGTTAGGAATACCCTCCAGCTGGATAGGAATCGATTCGAATCGCCGTCTCTCCCGGATAGTGAGAACTTGACTTGAGCAGCGGCAACGTAGATTCAATTAATTTAACGATATGGTTAAATGGATAATGATGATAATGTTGCCGAGAATTATACCTGCTATGGTTATTAATGTTTGCATATTAATCAAGTGGTTGATTAGTACAGGTGCTAATATAGATGACAGGTTAATGGCTTAAAGTCACTGCTAGTTCAGGATAAAAGTTGATCATTATTACATATGCTTTTCTGCAAAAGAAAGTGTCAGCCAGATCCACTAAATAAAGCTATGCATGATCCTTGGTGTCCTTTATTTTGGTTTCCGTCGGGTAAGTCTAGCTGAGTACATTCCCGTACTCAGGGTTTATTCCCTCTTGTTGCAGATGACCTTCTCTATCAGGGATTCTGTAAGTATTGTCTCCACCCGGCGGGTGACGAAGACTAGATCACGGGCATGATCTCCTGTTATCTTATCTGAATGCTTTTGTGGGATGTGATCAAAGAAACCGGTGAATCGGTATTGAACTCGTGTGTGTGAGTTAAACTATTTGCTTCCGCTTATGTTACAAGACTTGTTTTGTAATAACGATGACTCTGTGTTGATGTAATCTATTTGCGAACGTCTGCGAAATGTTGTAACGCATTTATATGTTATGTTGAATTACTGTGATCTTGGTTGTATGCAAGTTGGTTTGAAATCCGTCGTGATTTCATTTGACTACCGGGTTTATATGGGCGCAAGTTCGAGAATTTGATCGTTTGGCGATTGTTTTCGTACTTGTACTCTTATAAATTGGTCGGTTTCTGTGACGGTTTGGTATCGTAGCTAGATTCAACATTAAACATGTCATCGGGTATTTAAAAACAAAAGCTTTTGTTGCGAAAACTGGTTTATAACTTATAGTTATATGTAAGTGTTCAAAAAATCTCTGAAATTTTATAGTGTACCAAAGATCACATCCTTTGTAGCCCACTTAAGGATTTTAGGTGGCTTATATAATTACTAACTTTGGGAAATGATTGTTTCTATTTTCGTTGTCCATACGGCGCGCTATTGCATGGGTGCCATTCGCTTGAATGGTAATGTTTGGATCATTTGCCTCACGCCCGTGTAAGGGTGAGTTGTGAGAGCATGACCGTCCAAATCGGTCTAGGGGAGAGTAGTTGTGGTTGCTCGCATACCTACATGTTTAATCATGTATCTATGAGAGTACTTAATTGTGGGTATCTCTGTGGGTAGTCATGTGATACTAGAGTATATACATCCGGGGATGTATGTATGAAAGTATTTAGTTTAATGCTTGCTTTTATGCCTTTTTAGGGAATTACTTGGGCTGAAATGAAATTTTCTGCAGTACACTAACAACGTATCGTTGTAGATCGACTAGCTACCGTGATACGAGAGAACGTATGTATGCCACCGTATATTTCGCTAGCCTTTAAATTTTATTTTAGGTTTGTGAGGACGTCACGGATCGTGCATGCATCATGTTCAAGCATACATGGCATTTCTTGCATTACTCCCTCCTTTAAAATTGATGGTCTCGAATAATTAAATTTCATATCCCTTAAATGATTCTCCCCTTACGTTGTAACTTTTTGCTACAGATGGCGCCAAGACGCAACGCATTGCTCATAAGTCCGGCTGGAGGCGGGCACCTCGTCACCGTTTAGCTCCTCGTGAGCCCGTCCCGAGCCTCTCTGAGAGGAGGAAAGGCCGAGGCGAACTAGCCCGGGTGATCGCTTTGAGAGGATCTGCAGCTTCGGCCAGCGTTTGGAGCAAGTCACGCAGAACGGGATCAAGAGAACACGGAGGTTCAGAGGTTGACAGATTGCTCACCGCAGAATCGTGAACGTATATGTTGGTTCACATGCTTTGAACCAACGGAATGAAGCTTGGCATGAGGAGAATGTCTTTGAGAGCGCGATGACGGGTAGAACTTCGAAAGCGGCGGCTTGGCGGCTGCAGAAGGGTACAATGACAATCTTCATGAGGAGGTTCACCACATACACAATCGCCTTCACCCTCTCCCCGCCACCGATGAGAGGATGAGATGGGTTCGGTGTCATCATGGCTGAAGGTGATGACGTTGAGATTAATGGACCTGAAGACGCGTTCCACATGATGAGGAGGAAGATGAGGAGTTAGAGCACACTAGTGATGAAGATGGAGGAGAGATCTTCGACAACGACTCAGAGGACGATGCGTAGTTAGCTTAATACTTAGCTAATACTGGCGGAGCTAGTCTTTGTTGATCCTCGTGCATGAACGAGTAGCTTTGTAATAAGTTAATCGTTGGGATGTAATATCGAACCTTAAGTTATCTTTTGCTTTGTCGCTTTGGAACCCTCGGCTTTGATGTAACCTATTGAACTCATATGTTCCGCTTATGTGAGCCTTTGACAAGTTTCTTGCATGCGGGCTATCCATCTCATTCTTTGGTTAAGTTCATCGCCTTAATGTGTCAATTGATGCGCTTGAGAAGTTGTGTGATTGTGATGAATGATTGTGCCTCTATGATAGTATAAGTTCATTTCCTCCATTGGAGTCGGTGTGGCATAATTATACAATTCATCTACAAATTTCCACATCATCGCTGCTCATTGGCTATACATTTTGCGGATGGCTTACAATCTTCGTCATGATCGTAACCATGGAGATGAGGAGCAAACACCTCCTCCACCACCACCCACACCACCGAGCTAATGCGACATCGTTGAAAGTCGGTAGCATGCTAGCCGAGGCTATCGCGCCAGATGGCAAACCGTGAGGATCGGAATGTCCGCCAAGGACCATAACCAAATCAATACAGTGATTTCAAGGCTTTCCTTGACACGAAACCCCCGATCTTCAAGGAGGCTGAGGAGCCTCTGCAAGCTGATGAGTGGTTGAATACTCTCGGCGAAGTTCCGCTTTGCTCGCTTGACTGAGGTGCTTTGAAAGGCTGATCGCATCTCACCAGTTGCATGGGCCAGCTGGTATTTGGTGGAGCCATCATCGGTCCACTATGCCCGCTAATGCCCAAATTACTTGGGATCAGTTCAAGTCTGCTTTCAGGGGAAATTATATTCCTCCTGGTCTCATGGCGATCAAGCATACAGAGTTTATGAAGTTAACCCAAGGGAACAAGAGCTTGAACGAATACCTGCAGGCTTTCAATAACCTTGCAAGGTACGCTACGGAGTTTGTGGACACTGATGCCAAGAAAATCGCAAGTTTCAAGCGGGGACTGAGCCCCAAACTTATGAAGACCATGGGAAATTGCAAGTGTGCGCATTTCAATGAGTTTGTTAGTGATGCTCTATCCCAAGAGAACAACAATGCTGTGTATGCTGCTTCAAAGAGTCGTAAGAGAGCCTATGAGGCGAGTGCCTCACAATCCAAGGCTCCCGTCACACATAAGGCTCCATTCCGTCCACCAGCGTCAGCCGCTAAGTTTCGCCCCATCGCAGGTTAGAAGAATCCGTGGAGGACTGGATTTCGCAAGGCTTTTACGGTTGCTCTTCCAAAGGGCACTACCAAATCAAGGAAGCTCCAATGTTCCGCCAAGCAATATGCCGTCTTTGGAATTGCAACAAGACCGCCATCGGGCGAGGAAGTGTCCTTACCCTAAGAAGAATTTCAATCAAGGTGGCGGTGAACTATACAAATGTTGGCCGATATTCCTTCAGGGGAGGCAACATCGTTGGTAAGTTTACGGTTGATCAACACCCGTAGTTGTACTATTTGATTCGGGTGCTTCACATTCTTTTATTAGTCCCGCATTTGCATCCAAGTTTGTGCGTAAAAAACATACAATTTGTTGAGGGTGAGGGTTATTGTATTAGGGCTGCCGTGGTACCATCCCCACCAAGCTCGTAGTAGGGGCGTACAACTTGAGATAGAGGGATGAAGTTATCAAGTTGATCCGGTAGTTTTACCGGGCTGGGTATCGATGTGATATTGGGAATGAATTGGATGAGCAAGCACGGGGTGCTTATTGATACATCGACTAGAGTAGTCATGCTCGAGAGATCCTAGTACTCGTGAAGGTTTCTGGTGCAACTACCTAGGGACATCAATCTTTCTTGTGCGGCTAATGCGGTGCAAGCAAAGGCTATGGCAAATATCCCGGTAGTGTGTGACTTTCCTGGATGTTTTTCCCGAGGATTTGCTGGATTACCTCCGGATCGGGACGTGAGAGTTCAAGATAGAGTTGCTACCGGTACAAAGACCCATATCTAGAAGACCTTATAGAATGCCTCCCAACGAACTAGCTGAACTTAAGATCCAGCTTAAGTGAACTTCTCTGAAAAGGCCTTATCCGTCCTAGTTCATCGCCATGGGGTGTCCAAATATCTTTGTGAAGAAGAAGGATCACACACTACGCATGTGTGTAGATTATAGGCCTTTGAATGCAGTCACAATTAAGAACAAGTACCCTCTGCCATGGATAGACATCTTGTTTGATCAGGTTGTCTAAAGCAAAAGTCTTTTCCAAGATTGATTTGAGGTCCGGTTATCATCAAATCAAAATTCGGCTGAGGATGTCTCAAAACCGCATTCTCTACAAGATATGGTCTCAGTATGAGTATCTGGTTATGTCGTTCGGATTGACCAATGCCCCGCACATTTCATGTATCTAATGAATTCGGTGTTTATGCCCGAGTTGGACAAATTTGTGGTGGTATTTATAGATGATATCTTGGTCTATTACGAGAATGAAGAAGATCATGTTGAACATTTGCGAGTGGTTCTCACTAGACTCTGCGTGAACACAAGCTTTATGCAAAGTTCAAAGAAATGTGAATTTTGGCTTCGTAAAAAGTACCGCTTTCTGGGCATGTGTTGTCCGATGGTGGAATTATGGTGGATCCCACCAAGGTGCAAGAAGTGTTAGATCTGGAAGGCTCCCATTTCGGTGCATGAGGTTCGGAGTTTTACGGGTTTGGCGGGCTATTATCGTCGCTTCATCCCGGATTTCTCTAAAATAGCCAAGCCTATGACTTCGGTTCTGCTGCTTGAGAAGACACGAGGTTTGTCTGGACTTCCGAGTGTGATGTGGCTTTTCACACCCTGCGGACCCTTTTAACTTTGGCTCCGGTTTGGCACAACCGGATATTGAGAAACCTTTTGATGTGTATTGTGATGCATCGGGCATTGGCTTAGGAGGTGTTCTTATGCAGGAGGGTAGGGTCATTGCTTATACCTCTCGCCAACTTCGGAAGCATGAGGTGAATTATCCTCGCATGACTTAGAACTCATTGCAGTTGTTCATGCTTTGAAAGCTTCGGAGACATTATTTGCTTGGTAATGTGTGCAACATCTACACCGATCACAAAAGTCTTAAGTACATCTTCACTCAACTTTGAGTTGAATATGCGTCAACGAAGATGGCTCGAGTTGATCAAGGATTATAATCTCCAAGTGCACTATCATCCTGGCAAGGCAAACGTCGTTGCGGATGCCTTGAGCGAAATCGCGCATTGTCACTCTTTGATTGAAGGTGATTGTCATTTGTCACGGCTCATGCATCCTGCAATCCTTCACAACATCATCATCGGTTGTACTACTCGCAAAGTAGAATTATTGAGCTACAAAAGACCGATCCGGTGTATTCCACATCAAGCGCAAGATGAAAGAACAAGAAACCAAACATTTTCGGGTAGATGAAAATGACGTGTTATGGTTCAAGGATAGGTTAGTGGTTCCAAGGATAGAGAGCTTAGAGATCAAATCATATCTGAAGCACATTCCTCTAAATTATCTATTCATCCGGGCAGTAGTAAAATGTATCATGATTTGAAGCCTCGTTATTGGTGGACTAAAATGAAGAAGGAGATAGCCTCTTATGTGGCTAGGTGTGACACTTGTTGTCGAGTTAAAGTCTGTACACATGAAGGGCGGATTACTTCAACCACTATCTATTCCAGGTTGGAAATGGGAGGAGATAAGTATGGATTTTATTGTTGGACTCCCTACTACTCGGAGAATTTTAACTCTATTTGGGTGATTGTAGACCGTCTGACTAAGTCGCACACACTTCATTCTGTCCGCATTGATTTTCGTCCGATTGATTATGCTGAGTTGTACTTCAATCAGATAGTCCGTCTTCATGGAATCCCTCGTACTATTGTATCTGATAGAGGACCACAGTTCACTGCTCGCTTTTGGGAGCACTTACATGGATTATTAGGAACTAAGCTAGTAAGAAGTTCTGCCTATCATCCGCAAACCAATGGACAAACTGAACGGGTGAATCAAATCTTAGAAGATATGTTGAGAGCCTGTGTCATCTCAAATAAGGGTTCATGGGAAAAATGGTTGCCCCTAGCTGAATTCTCGTACAATAATAGTTATCAAGAAAGCATCAAGATGGCACCGCTTTGAATCTTTGTATGGCGGAAGTGTAGAACCCGTTGAACTGGGTAGAAGCCGGTGAAAGGAGATATTATGGAATTGATTTTGTTCAAGAAGTCGAAGAACAAGTCCGTACTATCAAACTCACATGGCACGCCGCTGAAGCTAAGCGAAGAAAAGTTATCTTGATCGACGTAGAAAACCTATTGAGTTCGAAGTTGGAGACTTCGTTTATCTGAAGGTTTCACCTATGAAAAGTGTCCAACGCTTGATGTGAAGCGAAAGCTTGCGCCAAGATATGTTGGTCCGTTTGAAATCATTGGACAAAGTGGTAAAGTGGCGATATAAGATTCAATTACCTCCGGAGATGAGTGCTATCTTCAATGTCTTTCATGTATCCCAATTGAAGAAATGTCTTGGCGTCCCTGAAGAGAGAGTTCCATTGGGGATATCGAGTTAAAATCTGATTTGACCTTTGAAGAGAAGCCGGTTCGAGTGATTGACACTTTCGTGAGCGAGTGACTCGAGTCGGGTGGTCAAGTTCTACAAAGTCATGTGGAGTAATCAGGGGTAGTGAACGCGATGCAACGTGGGAAAGGGAAGATTATTTGAGGGATGGTTATAAGGAATTCTATCAACAATGGTACGCTTTTCAAATCTCGGGACGAGATTTTTATAAGGAGGAGGGCTGTAACACCCCGTGTGTTTGGCTTCCACATTTGCACCGCATTTCATGAACATGAGCATCATGCATCCCTTTGTGAACTTATAGCACATGAAACATAAATTGAAACATTGCAACGTGTTGTAGATTTCATGTGTGTTGTTCTTTATGAAATGTAAAGTGTGCAACGCTTAAGTGCAACATGTGCCACTCACTTAGTGAAACAAGGTTAGTTAGTGCTATGCAAACACAATCATGAAACAAGTGAAACATGACTATGAAACAGTTGCAACATTTCATGTGTTTTCATTGTTTCAAGACATACCTTGCTTGATTCTTGTGTGACCAATGTGTGGTGTGGCTAATAATCATCCTAAGTAACTTAGTTACACCTAGAATGTCATTAGGAACAAGGTTCATGTTGATCATTTTGCCTAATTAGGTTTCCAAGTCATGGTTGACCAATTTGGACCCCTAGAGCTCCTATGTTTGACTGTTTTCAAAGTGTAGCTTAGGACATTTGCATGTCTGAGCAACCTAAAGCAAAGTTGTAGAGAATTATATAAGGAACAAAAGTTATTTTATGGCCACCTCATGAAAATGTGCTTAACATGTTCAAAAATGGTCCACAAGTCAGTTTTGAGGTTGGATTCGACACTTAGAAAATTTCTAAGTATGAAACCGAGTTTTCAGTTTCATGAGCTCAACTTTGGCATGATTTTACTCTCTATACTTTTCGAATTAGACTTTGAACTCTGAAGGAGTTTTGTAGCTGGTACTTAGGGCTTGCACTTTCGTTTAGGAAGTTTAGCTAATAAGCATAGGATTATGAAATACATTGACTCCAAAATGTGGCGTCATTCGGTTGATTGCAGGCTGATGGCCATCTCCGTCAAAGTCGAGTGGCCGACCGGCCTCGAGCCGTCGTTGCCGCGTGGCACGCGCCGTGGAGGCCGTCTGCCGGGCCGGCCCCCACCAGTCAAAGCCGTCGCGGACACCTCAACTCCACGCCCCCTCTCTGGAGGCGTCGCCTTCAATTGCATCTCCATCTCTTCCTCCACTCGCCGCTCTCTCTGGCCGCTTCTCCATTGCCGACGCCGCCACCTTGCCACCACCGCCGCCGTGGCACCACCGTCAACAAGCTCTCACCCACAGCTCCGCCGCGTGTACTCCTCTGCCTCGTCCACCTCACCGTGGAGCCAGAAAGTCAAGGTAGAGGCCGTGCTTCTTCTTCTTCGTGTGGTCCGTGCGCCATGTCCCAAGCAAGAGCTCCGTCAGCTCTCTCGCTGGCGCCACCGCAAGATCGCGACTCACTCCATCTCGTCCCACAGATTCCCCACCATCTCCTTTACCTCGTCCACCCTCTAGTAGAGCCTATCGAACGGAGTTGATGGCCCATTCGCCCGAATCCGCCGCCGCCATGACTCGACCTCACCGGAGATCGAGCTCACCGTGGCCGGAGCACTTGAGGCTTCCCTTTCCCATTTTTCTTCTCGGATAGTTTCTCCATGTAACCGTGTAACTCATACCGTGCTTGGGTGGGGCAATGTAGGCTCGCCGTCGCCGGAGTTCCACCGCAGCCTCGTCGCCGTCCGCCGTGCATGTCGTCGCTGTAGGTAGAGGCCGGTAGAGACCGAACCCGAGGCACCCACGGGTGCGGCTCGTCGTGGTGAGCATGACGATGGCTCTGGTTTCGCCGGAGACGTAGCCGCCGGTGAGCTACGCCATGCCCGCGCCGTCGCAGCCGCTGTGCTCTGTTTTCCTTTCACTTACATGCGGGCCCGGCTGACTGACGGACCCCACTTGTCAGGGACTGAGTTAGAAAAGATAGTTCAAAAAATTCCAGTTTTTAGTGCCATTTTGTAAATTTTGTAACTCCTACTTGGTAGATCCAAATTGAGTACTTCCAATTTTGTTAGACTCATTGTTAGATCTAGTATTTAATAAAAATATATCTTGAGCATATCATGTAGAAAATTTGGATGAATTAAATAGGAACTTGAAAAGTGTTTTTGATTGCATGCAAACTTGTTTAAATCATATCTTGAGTTTCTGTGATCCAAAAATTGTGAAATTTTGTGGGTAAGCTAGTATGGTATAGTAGAAGCTCTGGTTAAAATTTGAGAGTCATTGCATGTGTAGTTTTTGAGTTATAGATTTTCCTTTTATCATTGGATGATTCTTGTGTAAATTTTAGTAAATAATCTATGAATCCAATGGCCATGAAACTTGGTAGGTACTATCCTAGTGCCCTAAGGATGCTAGGAAAAATATGAAATCTGTTGCTTGACACTTTTCATTAGGGTTTCCTAATTATGCCAATTTAAGCCATTATGCCTTGTCATTTTGTGTAGGCTTTTATACTTGCTCAAATGGTGTGAAATTTTTATGGTAGTCTACTTAGAGTATGTAGTGTCTACTATAATTTTGTAGAATTAATGGGGCAGTTTTCATATAGGTTTACTATTTCCCTAATTAATTAAATAAATTAAGAAAGGTATTAAAAGAAATGTTTTGGTAATGGACATCCTACTTTCTGGTGTTCTTAGGATATGTGTGATAAGATAGTAAAGTTGGTTTTGTCTAATTATATGTTTACATCATAAGTTGCTAATTATTTGTTGGCATTATGTCCTCTCTGATAGATCTGGGGACTTTAGAAAGTTCCCCATGAGATTTTGGTTTTCTGTGAATATGATGAATACAAGAGTTGTAGATAATTTATGTATCTAGCTCCTGTCAAAATTTGAGGGCATTTGGCCCAGTAGTTTAGAAACTACAGCTGTTTAAAGTTAGGTTCCTGTTTTGCTTATTCTCTGTCTTGTAGGACAGTGTTCTGTTGATTTAGGAATTCGAGCTGGTAAAGTGTCGAATCATGCTTTGAGGTCTAAAAATGAATTATAGACAATTTCATAAGCTTTCCAGATTGTCTTGTTTCATATCATTTGGAATTATACATTTCCAGTTATGGCTAGTTTAATGTACCGATATATAGTCTTCATTTGCTGAAATACAAATGCTTGATTGAATGTGTTGCAACGTAATCGTTGATTGTTTGGGGTTAGCCTAACTTGAGAATATGCTTAGGTGCAGGTGCTAGGTCATTAACTGAAGATGAGCAATTATACATTAGGTTGTATAGACTTGGTAAGTAAAGTGTATTGAATAAAGCTTAACTTGGAATATGCGAACTGCAGTGAGCATGTGCATTCCCCGAGCATCCCTGACATTCGTACATGTGCATCCATGATACTTATCTTGCGCATTCATGCAATAGGTGTGCCGGAGGGAGTGACGTTGCTGGAGTTCGAGGGAGCCAACCAGGAGGAGGAGCCCGAGGTGTGTGAAGTCGAAGAAGCGGCCCGTCGCCGAGGAGTTGCCCGAGTGCCCGATCACCACCTTCCTCTTTCCTGAAAGGCAAGCCCCGGAGCATTATAAGTCTCCCATGTCTTTACAAATATATTGAGTATCTTTATTGTTGATGATGCATTAAGTATAGGAATTGGTTGGAACCAATTGCTGCATTATATATCCCTCCTTGTCCAGATATCGCACTGGAATCCTATTTAAGTTCAGGAACGGGTTAAATGCTTAGCCATGCTTAGTGCGGTAGAAGTCAGGTGATTTCCCACCACTGCGAGGTTTAGGATGAGGTGGATCACGGTTGGCTATATTTGCTATCGTGGAAAAGAACCATGTGAATAATGAATTAAGACCGGGCGGAGTCTTGTGTAGGTTTGAACATAGTGACTCCGTCTATGTCGTTTAAGGACCGATACGCTGTACGTCCTCATGTCATGTTGAACGCAGCCTAACACTTAGCTGGCCGGATAAGTCGTTCCGACCGCGAAGCCGAGTAGCTCAACTCAGGCCGGGAACCGTGGGGGTTGGATGCATTCTGGAGGTAGTAAGGATGTGCGGAGAGCCATTGGCATAAGTCCAAGGGGTCGTCAGGGGTTTAAGATCCTGCACTTCCCGGCAGAGTGGTTCTCTGAGAATGCAGGTATGCCCGGACCCACGTCTTTTCTTTTTACTTTTCTCCCGAGTTGTACCAAAGGTGACTTGTTTGCGACCTCGGCGGAGGAAGGGGTTTTGTGTTAGGAATACCCTCCACCGGATAGGAATTGATTCGAATCGCCGCTCTCCCGGATAGTGAGAACTTGACTTGAGCGGCAACGTAGATTCAATTAATTTAACGATATGGTTAAATGGATAATGATGATGATGATGATAATGTTGCCGAGAATTATACCTGCTATGGTTATTAATGTTTACATATTAATCAAGTGGTTGATTAGTACAAAAGGTGCTAATATAGATGACAAAGTTAATGGCTTAAAGTCACTTTGCTAGTTCGGATAAAAGTTGATCATTATTACATATGCTTTTCTGCAAAAGAAAGTGTCAGCCAGATCCACTAAATAAAGCTATGCATGATCCTTGGTGTCCTTTATTTTGGTTTCCGTCGGGTAAGTCTAGCTGAGTACATTCCCGTACTCAGGGTTTATTCCCTCTTGTTGCAGATGACCTTCTCTATCAGGGATTCTGTAAGTATTGTCTCCACCCGGCGGGTGACGAAGACTAGATCACGGGCATGATCTCCTGTTATCTTATCTGAATGCTTTTGTGGGATGTGATCAAAGAACCTGGTATCGGTATTGAACTCGTGTGTGTGAGTTAAACTATTTGCTTCCGCTATGTTACAAGACTTGTTTTGTAATAACGATGACTCTGTGTTGATGTAATCTATTTGCGAACGTCTGCGAAATGTTGTAACGTACGATATGTTATGTTGAATTACTGTGATCTTGGTTGTATGCAAGTTGGTTTGAAATCCGTCGTGATTTCAGTTGACTACCGGGTTTATATGGGCGCAAGTTCGAGAATTTGATCGTTTCGGCGATTGTTTTCGTACTTGTACTCTTATAAATTGGTCGGTTCTGTGACACGTTTGGCCATATATAATCTGTGCTGCTCTCTTGCTTGTGTTGGTGTGCGTGCCTCTGGGGACTGTTAGATCAACAACATAGAGAGGCAGCCGGATGGACATATTATGACGTATAATCCCTTCATCGTTTATAACGCGCGGAATCATTTTAAGATTTCAAAACACGTAATTGTCAACTGATAATTAGCCTTGCAAAATGTAATTTTTTGTCGCACAAAAGTGATACCATTGGGTTCATAATTGAAAGAAGTACCTTATTTTTTTCGATAATGATATAGTTCGGGCGTCTGTCCCATGACTTTCCATCCACACGTGTCTCATCCACGTCCACTCGTCCGCGTCGCTCGCGTGATTTCCCATCCAGACCTTATGGCTTATCCTCGTCCATTCGCCCGCGTCGCTTGCGACGCTCTATGTTGTGCGCCCCCGCTCACGGTCGCATGATGGATTCTGCCCGCGCCGTATGCCGGCGCCACCCCCGCCCAAGCCGCGCGCCCCCCGCCCGTACTCACACCTCCTGTCGTGGCCACTGCCGAGATCCATGCCGCCAACGAGCTCCACACTAGCAACCTCCACGCACTCCGTGGCATCGAGCTCCGCTCCGGTGTTGAGCTCTACAGTGACGAGCTCCATTCGTCCAATCAGCAAGGTGACATTGCGCTTGCACTAAAAGCGCATGTTGCAAGCTCATGTTTCAAGTGTTTTATATGTCTTAGAGGTATGTTGCAAGGGTTTCGTATGTATGTTGCAAAAATAGATCGAGATGTTGCATGTGTTGCTATGGTTATACACGTATGTTGCAAACGTCTGTTCCCAATATTTCATCTGTTATATTGCAAGTGTGTTTATCTGGATGTTGTATATGTTTTATACATATGTTGCAAGCGTTTTATCTAGATGTTGCGTATGCGTTGCAATTATTTTTCAAGTGTTTTTGTAAGTGTTTCAGACGCATGTTTTAAATATTTCATCTGTCTTCAAACGTATGTTGCAAGTATTGTATCTGGATGTTTCAAAATTAGATCGGGTGTTGCATCTCCCTCATCGCTTTCTGCTACCTCGTCTTGGTGTCTCCTCATCACCTTCTGCTGAGGGTGCGTCGGGGGCCGGTGGATGGGATACGCCGGGGGATTGTGGCACAGACGTGAGCGCACGCTCTCCCCTTTTGTTACGTGGGCAGGTAGCGCATCAGTTCCCTTTAATTTTCTATTTTTACGCAAGATGCTAAGATGGTCTTGTTTGTGGGCCACGACACCAGCCCATGTTCGGTTGGCTGGGGACTGGGAGATGCGTCCCAGACGCGCTGCAGGCGCTGGACGTCCGGGCGCTAGCGCTCTCGTATTTTTTTATGATTTTCTGACCCAAGGATTTAGTACAAGATAAATTATAGGTCAAATCGTGTCTTAAATTTGGAGCGCTCCTCCCATCCAACAATTGAAGACATGCTGTTTTGGAACGTAAAAATCATGAAAATATATTTGGACCATTGTTGGTTTCTTTTCCATCGTATTGTTTAGAGTCAAATGCAGGAATAGTCTCTGAACTTATCAATAGGTACTACTTAGGTCCATAAATTTTGAAAACACATTTCTAGATCCCTAAACTTGTAATGGTGCATCAAAGTGGTCCATATGATCTACAAATGGAACTGCGGTGCACCATTTTACACGTTTCGGGATGTGCACTGCACCACTTAACAAGTTTAGGGTCATAAAATTGCATTTTAATGTTCATGGACGACCTAACTGGCATCCCTCGACAAGTTCATGGACTGCTGATCTATTGATTTAGTTTTTGTACAATGAGTATGCATATATTTAAGTAATTGTAGTTCTGAAAGTAAAATTCTCCCTCCGTTCTAAATCGTAACTTTTCTACAAACATAGTAAAAGTTATTATGTTCTAGGAAAGCCACAACGATCTACAATATAGAAAGGAGGGAGTACATCTTATATCAATCGACAGAGGAAGGACTATTTAATATTTAATATAGCTATGAAAAATGAGCATGGCCAAAAAATTACTACGTTAAAGGTTTTTCAAGAGGCACAAACTGACTTGGCCCTTTTGGAATAGAAAATAATTACTATTATTTATCTTTACACGAAAGCAATATAAATACAATTTGATTTAAATAATAAGCGAATACTTTTGTTATATATTTAGATTTTTTTATTGACATACTAGTCCCTCCATCCTAAGTCTCCATCTCACATTTCGAGCAGTTAACCAATCTCAACTTTGACTAGGTTCAAAGAAAATAGTATCAACATTTGTATCTCCAAGAAATGTATTTAATTTAACTGTGAAAATATATGACGTGATTAATCTAATGATGCTTATCTGGTATCATAAATATTAGTTCTTTTTGGTATATATTTTGTCAAAGCTGAGATTGTTTGAAACATGAGACGGAGACTTATTATTTTGAGAATGAGGGAGTATCTGGAAAAAAAAATGATGCAAAAAATGTCCTGAACACTTTGCATATATTTTGTGATCACCAAGTTACTTTGCGTTGCTTTGGGATCGGCAACCACAGGGAGTAATCATGTGTGTGCAACTGTGCATGAGGATGCAAAAGGAGAGGAGGCCTGAGCTCCATGCACTTGATAAAAGTGAAAAGCAGCAAATTCAGTGGTCCACACCACGACAGAAGGGGAGCATCACATCAATTTCAATTGCATCCGATCCTCGATCTCCTACTACCATCGCTGGAGGTCATGATGCTCTTCTCTCCTGCCTCTCATATCAGCTAACACTCCTCTGTTTCTGAGGCGTCATTGATTAAGTACAGTCGTAATGACTCCAATGCACATTGTAGTCGTTGTAGCAGATCTAGAGTTCCAAATACAACTTGTAGCAAATCGAACTATCATCTCACAGAAAATGAAATTTAACTTCTTAACTACATTTGGTCTTCTGTCAGCAACATAAAAATTCTTATTGTTTCTCGATGTGTCGGTATCATTCGATGTCCTTTTGCATGAGGATGCAAAAGGAGAGGTCTGATGTGTCTACATACGTGCATGCATGGTGGAGTATTATGGAGGTCACTTTATATATGAAGATGCCATAGGTAATAGCTAGGACGATACACTTGCCACGTCCTAAATAGCGCTATAAAATACCTGCAGCTAGAGGGTTTGTGTCTTGTTGAGTGCTCGATGTCATATTCGCGCTTTGGCGCGCGCCGCACGTGTAATCATAATTATCACTGCAAGCAATAGGGTTGGCAAATCCAATTTTCAATGTTGGGTGGCAAACTTTGTGATGATTTAGATGTCGAGGCTGATGATGATGATGTGGAAGAAGCACACATATAGTTATCATGCTGTGAGTATCTTTTTAGAGAAAATAGAAAAAAAGATTCAGACCCTGCAGAAGCACACATGTAACTTTTTAGCAAATGCAAACACTTATTGAATAAACAGTGCATGGTCATCTTTATGATGTGCATGTACATGGTTGCTACAATAATTTGCACCCTTAAACAAAATCCAAAGGGTAGGGAGATCTGACAGTGAGTGCTCTACTTTGTGAAAATCTCATTGCAAGTCAAGTGAAACATAAAGCCCTACAATATTCATATCACAGAGGCAGATCTTGTAGGTGTGCCGGGGTGCACCAAAACCCACAAAAGGTTCATAATTAGACATGCGTGTGCCTAGAATCAATAAGTTGTTATTATAGGAGTATTAAAGCAGAGATAAAGAACCACGGCCCCTGACAATGGCAAAAAAGATCCATTTTTCTCCATACCTAAAGGGTGTGTTTGGCATGGTTCCATTCTTTATAGAAATGTTTTAGATCCATAGTTATTTGTTGAGAAATGTTTCTCTGATGAATCAGAACCACTTTATGTAATCGTTTGACTAGCTTGCTGGATTTGTTGGAACTACAACTAAAATCAGGAGAAACTAGCTTTTGGGTGTTTGTCTGGACTAGTAAAAAAACGAGAATCACTTCCAAATGATTATCCCTGAGACAATTTTCTTTTTGTGGCAGTTGTCAACGATTTTACTGATTCTATTGAGAATGTACCAAGTTAAAGTATGATAATTTTTTCCCATCAATCTCTACCCCGTTTGTACGTCTCTCACTCCTACCATTCTCGTCACGGATGGCAAAGCATAGACTCAAAGTAGTAGAGCGAGACCCATCTATACCTAATATTAAGTACAGTAATTTCTTTGGTTAGTCACTCTACTAATGTCTCTATCATTGGTTCGTCCATCTCTCACTTCCACACTTCCGGTTTCCTGGATGCCACATGTACACCCATGACAGAAGTATGAGGCTCAGAAAAGGTAGATTATATCAAAAACAGCGTGAGTTATTATGGTTTGAGGCTACAAAACCTTCGTTAGCCTACACTGCTTATGTCGTGGCTTGGCCAGCTAAACTTGAGCCCGTGCATGCATGTTGCAACCCGATACGGCTCAGTGCGCCCCTTCTTCCACCTCCCTTAATCAAGCAACAAGTGCACATAATAGCCACCATTTAAGTTAGTCAGTCTTTGATCAATTTCCCATGCAGGATTAATGTTTTATTGCACCTAGCATTTATTATGGAAATTTGAACTTACTCGATTTAATTAAAATAAGGCTAGGCCAAGGTCAATTAAATGTTACAAAGATAGCTAGCTCATTATCCTTGGCACCATGTGACTATTCAACAAGCTACACGTACTATTGTAATGCACAGACATATTTGGTAGTGAAAAAACATAAAGTACATAGAGTGTTTGTTTTAGTTTCATCAAGAAAAGTTAGGAAAAAACGATGATAGTAAGTTTTTATGTTTAGGAATAATAAAATAAGAAAAAGTTAGCTACTCATGCTATTTGTCGCGCAAACCATCTTGCCAGTTTATTTATATAATATAGTAAAATAATACTCCAGCATGCAACATAATGTATTTTTGTAAAAAAAAACAGATTGGATTATTTACGTATAATAGAACAGACTACAAATACTCTTTCCAACAAAAAAAAAAGAACCGTCTAAGGGGCGTTTTGATCATTGGAATTGAATTCATTCCAATAATTACAATTTAGACATAGATTAATTAAGCTAATATAGTTGTATATGAAATATATTTGTATATTTATTGTTAGGCATTCAATTGGATATACTTATATGTTGCATTTCTATTTTAGGAAAGTGAGTTGAAGAATGTGCTATAAGTTGGAGAATAGAATTATAGCATAGTGATCTATAGAATCCATTTTCATCTCTCACCCTATGAATTGGAGATACGCTTATTTTTTAGCTTAGAAAAGTTATGGAATGTCAAATTCTAAGCCAAATAGCCTAATCCATTATGTATATTTCAGTTCCTCCAAAATAAAGAGACCCAAACGGCCCCTCGGGTTTTTTTGCAAGTCAAACTTTCTTAAATTTATTAGATTTATAGAAAATATAAATAAAACTTATATCTCCAAATAAGTTTATTAAAAATATATTAAATATTAATCTAATGGTACTTATTATGTACATATATATTAATAGTCGCTTTTATGTGTTTGGTCAAAGTTAAAAAATACTAGATTTGTGAAGAAGTGAGAATGACACTCTTATCAAGATGACACGAAAGGTTAATGATATGGTGCCAAATCCATCCGTCATGGGGTTTTATGGTTGACACTTCTGCGGAATCGAAGGAGTGTAATTTTAGTTGCTGCGTGTCAAGATGACACGGAAGGTTAATGATACGGTGCCAAAATCTATACGTCATGGGGTTTTATGGTTCACCCATTTGCCTTTTCCACTCCAAGATAAAAAAAACAACACGAAGATGCCCACAACTTTTCCTTAGCGATTTTTTTTAATTTTTAACACATTTTTAAACTATTTTTAAAACTGATATTGTTTATTTTTTTTCAAAACTAACACTTTTAGACGCGCCTGTTTGCACGGCGCGGATAATTCACGCTCCCGCGCCATGCATGGAGGCGCGGCAGAGGGCAGTCAACGACTGCGGCGACCGCTGACATGACAGGTCTGACGCGCCACTCATCACGGCGCGGCGGGCCTACCACGCCACGCATCACGGCGCAGCAGCCCCTTGTATCCGGCATCGCTTCCTTTTCTCTCTCACTCGGCCACCACCACGCCGCGCCTCGCCCGGCACCCCCCGCCGCGCCGCCACCACGCCGCGCCACGCCCGCAACGCCCCGCCCAGCGCGGCCGCTCCCGACGCACCCGCGGCCGCCCGGTGAGCCCGCGACCGCCACGCCCCACCCAGCACGCCCGCGCCCGACGCGCCACGCAGCGCCTGCCGCTGAAAGGTCCTTGTGTGGTTTTGATAATTGAGTGACAACCTAGGTGAACTAATTATGTTTATGTGAGATACACAGATGATTAGTCCAGAGGTACATGTGTGTGAGCAACATATGCCATGAAGGTGAAAATAGCTCGGAGATGTTGCAAAGCTCACACATGTGATGATGAAGGAGCTCATTGCACATGAGACATGACATTGAGTCATGTGGTCAAGGTGGTGAAGATCAAGACATAACTTGGCTTGATGGACCGGTTGCAAACGTGAAGGGCAAGTCGTAGGCTTTGGAGCGATGGACCACGTGGCGGTGAAGCTTGAGCAAGACTTGGCACCGATGGACAAAGGCAATGGTGAAAAGCAAGTGATGTCAAGATCGATAAATCAATATGATCACGTGTTGATATGAAGTGGACCATATCTTTGTTGATCGTGTTGGTGCATGTGTTGCATCGACATTGGAGGAGATGGAATAGAATGCGCGAGGCAAAGGTATAACCTAGGGCATTTCATTTTACCGGTCATAGGTGAGTAGAGAAGTTGATGACTGGGTTTAGGATAGATGGCCGTACTATCAAGAGGGGCAAACTTATTTGCATATCGGTCATTTAGTGCCACTTGAGTGATCTAACTTTGCATCGTCGCTATGATCGAGTGGCGTGGCAAGTTGAGTGGCTAATCCTTTAGAAAATGATTATGAAAATGCTAACACACATACACATGGTGGTGTACACTTGGTGGTGTCGGCACATTTACAAAGGAGATGAAGTTGGAGTTGATGTGGATCAACTCGACGATGAAACGAAGGCGAGAAGGGTTCAAAACTTCACCGGCGGAGTGTCCGAACGCTAGTCACGCAGTGACCAGATGTTAGGGTCTTGCGTCTGGTCAGTGGCAGTAGTGAAGGCGTAGGCGTTGGTCTTTGACCGGATGCTGGGTCACTTCATGATCGGACACTGGGTGGGTGCGTCTGGTCCCGCTGACGTGGCAACATAGAGAAGAGGAGGACCGGACGCTGATGCTGCGTCCGATCATGACCGACCAGACGTGTCCGGTCATGGTTGAGCAGCTCTGGGAGCTTACTGGAAGTGATCGGACGCTGGAGTCCTACGTCCGGTCGTGATCAAACTGACGCATCCGATCGTGAATGGAACCTCTCTGGAAACGACCGGACTTGACAGAGGTGCGTCCGGTCTTGGCACTGTGTTGCGTCCAGTCATCACTTGACCGTTGAGATCAAGCGACTGAGGTTGAACGGAGGTGACATGTGGCGTGCATCCGTTGACCGGATGCTGGCAGGGTGTGTCCGGTCGATACGACCAGAGCATCCGGTCACCCCGAGCTGTGCCCAATGAAGGGGTACAACGGCTCTATTTTCGTGGGGGCTATAAATAGAAGGGGGTCTTGGCCTTGGGCTATCAGCTGAGCACACTAGAGCCTTGGTGGCTTATGTGGTAGTGCTTGGGAGCCCTCTAACTCACTCTAGCTTGATAGTGTTCATCCGATTGTGTGAGTGAGCGATTCTAGTGCGATTGCATCGTGAGGTTGCATCGAGTGGCACTAGGTGATCGAGTTGCAAGCCGGTGGTGCTTGTTACTCTTGGAGGTTGCCACCTCCTAGATGGATTGGTGGTGGTCTCCGTCGAAACCCGCAAGAAGCTTGTGCGGTGCTCCGGAGTAGAGCTTTGTGTGGGGCATTGTGCTCGCCCCGCGATAGCCGCGAAGAGCAACTCTAGTTGAGCGTGTCATTGAACTACCCTCACTTTTGGGGTAGATTCTGGCGGTGCCCAACGTGCGGGCTTGGCGGGTGATGCCTATTAGCCACCGAACCACCAAGTGAGCAGTCGACACAACGGGGACATAGCGTGTTGGCAAGCACGTGAACCTCGGGAGAAAATCACCGTGTCAACATTGTTCTTCCCGTTGGTTTGCTATCCCCTTACACAAGCTTGTATTTACTTTCATATACCCTGTGCTTGTGTAGTTGCTCTTGTAATTAGTTTGCTTGTGTAGCTCACTAGTTACCTTCTTGCTTGTGTAGCATAGAAGTAGCTCCCTTGCCTGACTAATTTGGTTTGTGTAACCTTGTTAGTCATATTGCTTAGTTTGTGTAGCTAAGTATTTGCGCTCTCTAATTTGGCATTGGTTGTCTTGTTATTGAGCATTGCTAGTGAGCTTAGTTGGCTTTGTACTTTTGCTCACTAGCATGTGTAGGAGCTCCCCGTTGCTTGAAGTACTAGTGGCATAGGTTTGTGTGACCTTGCTTCTAGAATTGATTAGGTGAGCTCTAGCTAGCCCGGCACCTTAACTACTTAATTAGGATCTTTGTAAGGTGCTAGAGAACATAGATAGAGGGGTGTAGTCTTAGCTAGACCGATTGTTTTAATTACACACTTGTTTCGATTAGCCGGCGTGATTAGAATTTAGAAACGACTATTCACCCCCCTCTATTCGCCATCTCGACCTTTCAGCCACGGCTGCACCCGCCCGACGAGCCCACGGCCGCCACGCCTATTGTGCCTCGCCCAGCGTCCCACGCTCGACGCGCCCTGCCCGGCGCTCCCGCCCGCCGCGACCCCGGGCGCCACGCCCGTCGCCGTGTGCTAGTCCTCCCTGACTCCATCTCCATCTCCCCCTATCTCGTTGCCTCCCTTACTGCCGCCGCCGCCCCTCCATCTCCCCACTGCCGTGCACCGCCCATCCCCATCGTCATCCTCTAGAAGGGGGATTGCCGCTAGCCGGCTGGCCATTGCCGCCGCCCTCCAGAAGTATGCCGCTGCCGGCCGGCCATTGCCGCCGCCGGCCATCTCCTTTCCATTAGTGGATTGTGGTGACCCATAATCTTTGTCGTGGTAATGCTCTTCTGCATCTCTGTCAATTTTTTTGTTAGGGTTAGGATTCAAATTTAGTTTGACTGTATAGAGATTTATACAATTAGTTAGCAAAGATATTTAGTGAAGTTAGTAAATATAAGCTATGTATAGTTTTGCAATTAGTTTTTGAAAGTGCATTTGCCCCCTATGTGGGTTTTGGTGTATTGATGACATCCAAATTAGGGACTAATGTGATCTTAATGAGATATATCGCAGCTATTAGTCCCATGAAAGATTCAAAGAGTTGATAAAGATGAAATGATATCCCTTAATTCTTGAAGTTGTAAAGGCAAACAAACTCAAAACGCTCTCCAAAGGTTTTATTTTTGTTTTTGAGTTTAGGATCCGCCGCACTATAAAGAGGGATGCAAACTTAGTTGGTCTGAGGAAGATAGAGTGCTCAAGCATAAAAATAAAATCAAAAGAGAGACACTCTAGCACTCCACGAGCACGTAGATTATTTTTCTGTGACTGTTGGTGTCGGAAGTCCCGACGTAAGCCGGAACTCCCGACCGTCGGAAGTCACGACTCATGCCGGAAGTTCTGACTCCCAGTCACTTAACCTGCTCGGTGACTGTGGACGTCGGAAGTCCCGACGTGAGTCAGAACTCACAACAGACGGAAGTCCCGACCCAAGCCGGGAGTCCCGGCATCATTGGTTCTGATGGCCGGCTATCTACGCACGTCGAAACTCCCGATGTACATCGGAAGTTCCGACCGTTGGAAGTTCCGACTCATGTCAGGAGTCCCGACACCTGAAGCGGTGCTGGCTGGTTGTTTAACTACGCACATCGGAAGTCCCGACGTACGTCGGAAGTTCCGACTGTCGGAAGTCCCGACGTTTGTTGGGAGTTTCGACATTGACATGCACGCGCGGACTTCTAACCCTGTGTGAACAGTACTTTCTGTTAATGTCGGAAGTCCCGAGATCTGTGTCGGAACTTTTGACGTAGATCTGAACGGTTAGATTTCTACTAAGAGTATAAATACTCCTCTCTTCACTTCTAACCGTTACAGACTCATTCACAGTTGACCCAACTTCATTCTAACAGCTCCCAAGCAACAAGACCACCCCTCTCCTACCTCCTTTGCTCCAATCTTTGATTCCCTTAGGGTTTTGAGTGAAAGGAGAGTGGATTAAGTGAGAGAATCACTTTGGCAAGCTTGAGCACTTGATTTCTATGTCAAGCCGGTTGGTTTTGCGTCTATTACTCTTGGGGCTTTGCTCCTAGCCGGCTAGGCATTGCCCAAGAGCTTCCATCTTGTGGAAGAGCCTTGGGAAGTTTGTATTGCCCTTCGATTTCTTAGTGGAAAGCTCAAGTGACCTTTGTGGTCGCTTTGAGAGAGGCAAGGAGGTGGAAGAGACTCTGACCTTGGTGGTCACCTCAACAACGAGGACGTAGGAGCTCCTTTGTGGGGTTGCCGAACCTCGGGATAAATCCTTGTGTCCCATGCGCTTATTGTTGTGATTGCTAGAGATTACTTGTATTTGTTTGTCTCTTTCTCTCCCAAACTTCATTTTAGGGTTTGGACTCGATCTATGGTTTGGAGGCATTACGGCGTCAAGGGAGTGACCCAACATGTTCACCAAACCACTAGGAAGTGGGGTTGTAAGATTATTTATCCGCAAAGTTAAATTTGACACTGCTTTTGTAGTTCACGTAGACGTCGGAACTGCTGACGTTTGTGCCGGAACTTCTGACGACGTCGGGAGTTCCGATCCAAACGTCGGGACTTCCGACATTGACTGACAAATTTGAACTTAGCATTTGCAGTTAATTTTTAGATACACCTATTCACCCCCCTCTAGGCATTGTTAGATCCTTTCAATTGGTATTAGAGCGAGGTCTTCTTTTAGTGCTTCACCGCGTAAGAAGAAACAATGTCGGAGTCCGACAAGATGCAAGCCGTTGCCATCGAAATGGCCAAGAAAATAACTGAAGAATTGATGAGTGCTCAAGTCAAGCTCTTTCAAGAGGAAATGAAAAAAGATGCAAGAAGAGATGAGCAAGATGAAGGAAGAATTGAGCAAGAAGGTTGATGATGCAATAAGTGGCAAGAATGATACAAGTGACAAGAATGAAGCAAACAAAGATATCGCTAGTGATATTAGAGCCAGTGAGCATGCTCATGGAAAGGGAATATATTCAAACATGAGTTTTGACTATGGACAACTCATAAAAGGTTCAACACTACATACTCCGTCCGTCAATATTGCCAAGCCACCTCACTTTGATGGAACAAGATACACCGATTGGTCTTACAAGATGAAGATGCATCTCATTGCCGCAAGACTTTGGGAAGTTGTGGATGTTGGTGTGATGATTCCTACCAATGAAGATAGAGAGATAACTCCGAAAGAAGTGCACAACCTCCATCAAAATGCATAAGCCGTAGCATTGCTTGTGTCAAGCCTAGCTCCGGATGAATTTAGAAAAGTGAATGGAATGGAAAGTGCAAAACAAATTTGGGATACTTTGAAAGTGTCATTTGAAGGAGATAGAAGTGTGAGAAAAGGCAACATTGAGTTACTTCATGGTGAATTGGAAAGATTTGTGTTCTTGCAAAATGAAACAACACAATCCATGTTTGATAGGCTCATGGCATTGGTCAATCGCATAAGAGCTCTTGGAAGCACCAAATGGGATGACAACAAGGTTGCTAGAAAGATGTTGAGAACCTATAGAGCCAAGAACAACATGCTAGCGTCCGTGATCATGGAAAGACCCGGTTATGATGAGATGACACCCCAAGAAGTTCTTTCAAAACTCAAGCATCATGAGTGTCTAGATGAAGATGCAATCAATGCTCACAATCAAAATCCTAATGCAATGGGATATAACAAGAGTGCAGCCCTTAAAGCAACTCAACAACATGAAGGTCAAGGTTTAAGTCAAGAGAAGAAGAAAGTGAAGGATGATTCCTCAAGTGGAGAAGAAGATTCCGATGCGGAGGTTGCATTTGTGGTTAGAAATCTTAGAAAGTTTATGAAGAAGAAGAGCAACCGCAAGACCTATGGTGATGGAAAGAGAAGGTTCAAAAAGAGATTTTGCTATGCATGTGGTCAAACCAGTCACTTCATAGCTGATTGTCCTAATGAGAAGAAGAAGCACAAGCATGATAAGGATGAAGACAAAAAGAACAAAGGCAAGAAGAGAGGTGAAGCTCATCTTGGGGAAGAATGGGAGTCAAGTGATAGTGACTCAAGTGATGATGAGAAGAAGAAGGGAGCCGCAAACATCGCCATCCACCACTCTTCTTCACCGACCATGATCTTCCCTGACTCAACTTCACCACCAAAACTCTTCCCCAATCTATCTTCACCACCGAAGCTCTTTTCCAACCTCATCGACAATGACTACTACACCCCAACTTGTCTCATGGCAAAAGGGGAGAAGATACATACTACACCCGATCCCTCTAGTGATGAGTATGATAGTTGTGATGATAACATAGAAGAAATTGAAGCAACCATGATAAAGAAATTTTGTAAAAAGGCCTTCACTAAAATAAAAACACTAATGAAGAAATTAGAGAAGAAGGATAGATGCTTAGAGATGCAAGGAGATATAATCACTCAAGAGAGAGAGAGAAAAACCTTGCTCTTGAAGCATCTATCGCCGAGGAAAAGATGAAGGTTGAGAAGTTAACCGTTGAATTGTCTTTAGCCAATGACTCAATTGGGAAATTGACTAAGGAACATTCCTCGGTTAATGATCAAGTAGCTAGCCTCAAGAATGAGAAGAGTATAGCTCAAGAAAGCCTCACAAGCTTGGAAGAAAAATACCAAAATCTTGAGCTAAATTATAGTACTCTTTGGGCTAGCACTTCAACTTCTCCTAAGGCAACCGAAGACTCTAATGTCTCCACTAGTAATGGTTGTAAAAGATGTTATAAAATTGATGTGAATGCATATACAACTAACCTTGTTGAGTTAGAGAAGAAAGACAAGGAGATTCTTAGGTTGAAGATGATCTTGAAGAATGGGTGCAAGTGTCAAGAGCAATCCAACAAGACTATATACAAGTCATCAAGGCACCCATCAATCAAGGAAGGCATTGGCTACAATAGGTATGATGGAAAGGCCAATGGAAGGAACATGATCAATGGTTGCCTTGTGTGAAGTTCAACAAGGGTGTTGCTCTTGATGAGCTTATATGCAAGGCCAACAACAAGATCTACATTCCAAAGATCCAACCCACAAGTAACAAGACAATCAAGACAAAGCAATTCGATGTCCCCAAGCCATAAGCGCCACTTCCACGGTGCTATGCTAGTGACTATATATGTTGTTGGGGCAAGGATGGCAAGATTGTGGTTAAGTATGTTGGTGCCCAAAAGAGAAAGAAAATTATGAGGAGTGTTTGGGTGCCCAAGTTTTATGTGACTAACCCCCTAGGACCCAAATCTTTTTGGATACCTAAAACAAAAGCTTAATTTGTCTTTGTAGAAATATTCCTCCGGTGGAACAAGTTGGGTGTTGGATAGTGGATGCACCAATCATATGACCGGAGAGAAGGACATGTTCACATCATTCCAACCAAGTCATGATCAAAGTGGAAATATTGTGTTTGGTGACAATGGAAAATGAGAAGTCCTCGGTTTGGGTAAAATTGCTATATCAAATGATAATTCTATTTCAAATGTCTTACTTGTGAATTTGTTGAGATACAATTTGTTGTTCATCTCACAACTTTGTGAGATGGGTTACAATTGTCTCTTTACGGATAAGGGTGTGGAAGTTTATAGAAGGGAGGATTCTTCTATTGCATTTATGGGTCATTTAAAAGGGAAACTCTATCTAGTTGATTTCACATCAAATAGAGTAAATCTCGAGACTTGTTTAATAGCAAAATCTAGCATGGGTTGGTTATGGCATCGCCGACTTGCCCATGTTGGGATGAGGAACTTGGCCAAACTTCAAAAAGGCGAACACATCCTTGGACTAACAAATGTTTCTTTTGAAAAAGATAGGATTTGTAGCACATGCCAAGCGGGAAAACAAGTTGGAGCTAAACATCCCGTCAAGAATGTTGTGACAACCGAAAGGCCATTGGAATTGCTTCACATGGACATATTTGGACCCGTCGCTTATATAAGCATTTGTGGTAACAAATATGGTTTTGTAATTGTTGATTATTCTCGTTTCACTTGGGTATTCTTTTTGCGTGAAAAGGGTGAAGTCCAAGGTATCTTCAAGAAGTTTGTAAGAAGAGCCCAAAATGAGTTTGATGTCAAAATCAAAAGAGTTAGAAGTGACAATGGGACGGAGTTCAAGAACACTAACATTGAAGAGTTTCTTGATGAAGAAGGAATCAAGCATGAGTTTTCGGTTCCATACACTCCACAACAAAATGGTGTTGTGGAGAGGAAGAACCAAACGCTCATAGAAGCCGCAAGAGCAATGTTGGATGAGTACAAGACCCCAACCAACTATTGGGCGGAAGCGGTCAACACGGCATGCCATGCTATCAACCACTTATATCTTCACAAGAAAAGAGAAAATACCGCCTACGAACTTCTAACCGGTAAAAAGCCTAAGGTGCACTACTTTAGAGTTTTTGGATCCAAGTGTTTCATACTTAACAAGAAATCCAAAAGCTCTAAGTTTGCACCAAAGGTTGATGAAGGTTTCATGCTTGGTTATGGTACTAATGAACATGGATATCATATTTTCAATAAAACCACCGGTTTGATTGAAATTGCAGTAGACATGACTTTTGATGAAACCGACGGCTCTCAAAAGGAGCAAGTCAATGTTGAGATTGTAGGTAATGAAGAAGCTCCACACAAAGCAATCAAAAAGCTTGCCATTGGTGAAGTAAAGCCCATCGAAGACGAAGATGAAGACCATGTTGTGCATGATGATCCTGATCCAACCATTCATCATGTTTCATCCAATGAACATGGTAAAGCTTCCGCAACAAGAAATAATCAAGATGGGAGATCAAATGAAGCACAAGGTCATTCTCATGAAGATGGTGTCAACAATGAGCAAGCTCAACCTCAACTCAACAATGAAGATAGAAGTGAAGTCAACCCTCCACAAGCTCATGATTATGATCCTCCAATCGATCATGACCATGATGATGATGATGATGATGGCCCTATCCAAAGATCAACTCAAGTGCCACATCCTAGAGTGCATCAATCCATTCAATGAGATCATCCCATTGATAACATATTGGGGAGCATTCGACGAGGGGTAACTACACGTTCCCGTTTAGCAAGCTTTTATAAATATTACTCGTTTGTTTCTCCTTTGAAACCTCATAGGGTGGAAGAGGCACTTGATGATCCGGATTGGATGATAGGCATGCAAGAGGAGTTAAACAACTTCACTCGGAATGAAGTCTGGTCCTTGGTGGAAAGGCCCAAGCAAAATGTGATTGGAACCAAGTGGGTCTTCCGCAACAAGCAAGATGAGCATGGCGTGGTAACAAGGAACAAGGCAAGATTGGTGGCTCAAGTATTCACTCAAATTGAAGGCTTGGATTTTGTGGAGACCTATGCACCAGTGGCTAGGATAGAATCAATTCGCATTCTACTTGCCTATGCCGCTCATCATGATTTCAAGCTATATCAAATGGACATGAAGAGTGCATTTCTCAATGGCCCCCTATCCGAGTTGGTGTATATAGAGCAACCATCGGGCTTTGAAGACCCCAAGTATCCAAACCACATCTACAAGCTCGACAAGGCGCTCTATGGGCTCAAACAAGCCCCTAGAGCTTGGTATGATTGTTTGAAGGATTTCCTACTCAAACAAGGTTTTGAGATAGGAAAGGCCGATGCTACTTTGTTTACTCGCAAAGTCAATAATGATATCTTTGTTTGCCAAATATATGTCAATGACATAATATTTGGTAGTACTAATGTGGCTTTTTGTGAGGAATTTAGTAGGATTATGACAAATAGGTTCGAGATGTCCATGATGGGAGAGTTGAAGTTTTTCCTTGGATTTCAAATCAAGCAACTCAAGGATGGCACGTTCAAAAGTCAAACCAAGTACACCAATGACATGTTGAACAAGTTTAACTTGGACAAGGCCAAGCCCATCAAGACACCCATGCTAACCAATGGACATCTTGATCTTGATCAAGGAGGAAAGGACGTCGATCAAAAGGTATATCGCTCCATGATTGGATCACTTCTTTACCTTTGTGCATCTAGGCCTGATATTATGCTTAGTGTGTGTATGTGTGCAAGATTTCAAGCTAATCCGAAATAATGTCATTTGATGGCCGTTAAGAGAATTTTTCGGTATTTAGTGCATACTCCTAATCTTGGCTTGTGGTATCCTAAGGGCTCCACTTTTGAGTTACTTGGCTATTCCGATTCGGATTATGCCGGTTGCAAAGTAACTCGAAAGAGTACTACCAGGACTTGCCAATTTATTGGTCGATCCTTGGTGTCTTGGAGCTCTAAGAAGCAAAATTCCGTTGCTTTATCCACCGCCGAAGCCAAGTATGTGGCGGCCGGCGCTTGCTATGCCCAACTACTTTGGATGAAGCAAACATTAAATGACTTTGGATGTGAGTTAACCAAGATTCCACTTTTGTGTGACAACGAGAGTGCCATTAAGTTGGCAAACAACCCTATAAACCACTCTCGAACAAAGCACATAGACATCCGGCATCATTTTTTGAGAGACCATAAAGCCAAAGGAGATATCGCCATTCATCATGTGAGCACCAAAAAGCAATTAGCCGATATCTTCACAAAGCCCCTAGATGAGTCAAGATTTTGTGCTTTGATGAGTGAACTAAATATCATTGATTCTCGTAACGTGGCTTGATCCCTTGCACACACATTTTGTTTGACCTAGTTAGGAGAAAAGAATTAAGAAAACATTGTGTGTCACTTTCAAAATCTATTTTATAATTTTCATGAGTGACTATTGCTTTGTGTTGGCTGAATGAAATCTAGTCACTTGTGAAAATGTTAGTGTCCATCATATTTTTGCCCCACATGGTAGAGTGAGTGCAGGTTGAGGTGTTTTTCTATTTCCTTGCGTCGAAAGTCTCGACGTACGCCAGAAGTCCCGGCGTCCGGAAATCATGGCTCGCGCCAGGAGTCCTAACCGCCGAAAGTCCCGACGTAAGCCAGGAGTTCCGACGCAGATCTGAGTTTTTTATTTTTACCACGCCGCGTCGGTTGTTCTCGGGTTATATCTCTTTTACCTGGCCTGGCCTGTGGTTATTTCATCTCTCTCTCTCTCTCCATGTCACCCTCGCCTCTCCTCGCATCGCTCTCACCTCCCTCGTGCCGCCCCCGCCCTCCCTTGCGCCGCCTTTCGCTCCTCCTCAGGCCATCGCGCCCTACCCGCGGCTCCTGCCTGCCGAAGGTTCCGGGTTCCTTCTCTTCTGGTTGCGCTGCCGAGAGTCCTACCGGCTCTTCTGACCACCGCCCGTGCTTCGATCTTCCTCGGCTCAGGGGTGTGGTGGTGATTCCGTTCGTCATGGTGCTAGGGCTCGTGGATTTGTTCGTTAACTACGATTTCGTTTCTTTTTGTCTCCTCTTTCCTCGATTCAAGGTACTACTGTGGCACCCTAACCCTAATCCAATGTACCTTGCGATTTGCCTCTATTCTTTCTCCCTCTCTACTCCTCTATCCTCCTTGCATGAATGTGTGTCGCGATTTGAAGCCCCATGAATGGGATGGTCACCATGGGCGTCGGAGGTCCCGGAGACCGTCGGAGGTTCTGACCGTCGGAACTCTCGACGCCAGGCCAAAACTCCCGGCTGTAGGAAGTCCCGACTATGGCCAAAACTCCCGACTACGGCCAGAACTCCCGACCCTAGGGTGACCACTCCATTCATGTTTCTTCAATTCTCACCGTTCGTTCTCTTCTCGTTGTATTGTTTCTTAGTTCCACTTCGTGTTCTTCGCAGTCATGGACGGTGGTAGTCCCTCGCGTCATAGGGAAAAGCGATCCAAGAAGAACCAAGATCGTGCCGCTATCCCCAAGCCATCTGGCCGCACCAGAGTGGCATATCCCCGTGCTAGTGCTGGCGGTCCCCGTGCTGCTGCTGGTGGTTCCTGTGCTGCCTGTCGCCGTGTCAACCAAGGGTCATCGGCTGCCGCTCCTCCTCCTACTCCTGCCTCTATTGGGGATGTCCCGATTGTTGATGAAGAAGAGGAAGCTATTGAGCATGCCGGCCACACCATTGGTGCTCCACTGACTCGCACCCCGACTCATGGTCCGGGGTTTGTCTCTTAGCTTGTTCCGTTCACGGGTGTTTCGCCGATCATGCGGGAGCCCGCCATGGCTTCAAATCCTGCTGGTGGCTGGACTCCTCCTCTACCAGTGGACTATCGTCATCGGGTTAAGGACATCAGGTCCATGAGGGGAAGGAATCTTTATGTTGAGGATGAGAAGGATCTTCGACTTGAGTATCATTTCTGGCACCCATTCCATTATGACTTTTATGATTCCATTCTCTATCAGATGTTCTTGAAGAAAAGGGAGCCACCGGTCCTTCAGATGAAGTGCATTGATGCATACTCTCTTGGTAAGTACAAGGAGCCCGAGCTAGAGCAGATGGTTCGTGATATACAATCAATGGGGCTGTCGTAAGCATTGGAACAGTGAGCTCATCTGTCAGTTTTATGCTTCCTATCATCATGAGAGAGATCCTACCGGTGCTATTGACTTTATTCATTGGACCACTGAAGGCAAGCATTATAAGGTGGACTTTATCACTTTCTCTCGCCTTCTTGGTTTGAGTCACACCGACCGCACTACACCTGAGTTGACTGAGTATGATGATGTAGCTTTGGAGGAGTACCAACACATGTATCTTGATGGCCATACAACTGATGGACAGACAGCATATCTAAAGCCCTATTACTATGTCCTTAATAACATTCTGAGATAGATCTTGTATCCGAAGGTAGGTGACTCCACCTTCCTTCGTGATGATTCTCAGAAGGTGCTTCAGCGCTTTGGCGATGATTTTGAGAAGTTTTCCATCAGCCGCTATATTTGGAACAAGATCCATGATGCTTCTGAGGATCCAGTGAAGCATCTTCCCTACGCACCATACATTATGCATGTCATTGAGCAAGTGTTCGGCATTCAGTTCCCCATAGACGCTCAGCACAATCTCCTAAAGATTTCCAACAAGACATCCATCTCTGCTGCAAGAGAACTGAGGGACAAAGGTGCTACAGCCAAAGAAAAAGGGAAAGGTGTTTCGGGTTCTCGCTCTCACCGTGGTGCTTCACCACCTGCTGCTGCTGCTCGCTCTTCTAGTGCCGAGCCCCTCTCTTCCTCCTCCTCGGGTAAGAAGCCAAGCAAATTCAAGTTCCTCATGACATACATGTTTGGATAGTGCTGTGCTAGTGCTCAACGTGAGCATGATATGCAAGAGAGGCTATATCGATTGGAACATCACACAGGCATTGTGTCTTCTCCTCCGCCACCGTTTGTGCCTCCCCATGATCCGTTGGCTTTATATGATGAGGCTTGTGCGGCATATGAAGATGATGCGACTTCTCACCCTCATGGCAAGGGCATGGCGACAAAAGAAGATGAGGAATACATAGAGGATGATGATGATGAAGACGACGATGGTGGTGAGGACGGTGACCAAGATGAGGATGATGACTATGAGGATGAGTAGTTGGTTTTTCATGCGGCCTACCCCTTTTGGCACTTGATGACAAAGGGGGAGTGTTAGGCTTTGATATCTTGTAATAAGTTAGTTCTTGGTCATTTTGTTTTGAGACTTAAAAACCTTTAGCTTGTGTAAACTTTTTCGTGTGGTGGCTAGCTTGTGATGGACAACTTTTATATATATGTTTGTGATGAATGATTGTAGGACAAGTAATGGTTATCTATCTAATTTATTCGCTTGTACTCGTCTATACTTGTGATGGTGAATGCTTTTGGGATGACCATGTGTTGCTTCAAGTTTTTAATTTGAAATCTTGGCCATCATACTCCTTTTTACTTGTTGTGTGAAATAACATGTCATATTGCATTTCTTTTCACGGATATCTATTTGTTCACACACACTTGTTGCACCCCACGGATTGCAAAATTTAGGGGGAGCTCTTGTCTTGATGTATGCAAATCATGTATAGATGATTCTATTTGAAATTCAAATTCATGCATACATTAAGGGGGAGCTCTTCATAAATTTTGGGGTTCAAAAGCTTTAAAATCTTTCATTCTTATAAAAGCCTAAGTTGGTTGTCATCAATTACCAAAAAGGGAGAGATTGAAAGTGCATTTGTCTCCTTGTGGGTTTTGGTGTATTGATGACATCCAAATTAGGGACTAATGTGATCTTAATGAGATATGTCACAGCTATTAGTCCCATGAAAGATTCAAAGAGTTGATAAAGATGAAATGGTATCCCTCAATTCTTGAAGTTGTAAAGGCGGACGAACTCAAAACGCTCTCCAAAGGTTTTATTTTTGTTTTTGAGTTTAGGATCCGCCGCACTATAAAGAGGGATGCAAACTTAGTTGGTATGAGGAAGATAGAGTGCTCAAGCATAAAAATAAAATCAAAAGAGAGACACTCTAGCACTCCACGAGCACGTAGATTATTTTTCTATGACTGTTGGTGTCGAAAGTCCCAACATAAGCCGGAACTCCCGACCGTCGAAAGTCACGACTCATGCCGGAAGTTTTGACTCCCAGTCACTTAACTTGCTCGGTGACTGTGGACGTCGAAAGTCCCTACGTGAGTCAGAAGTCCCGACCCAAGCCAGGAGTCCCGGCATCAGTGGTTCTGATGGCCGACTGTCTGCTCACGTCGGAACTCCTGACGTACGTCGGAAGTTCCGACCCATGTCGGGAGTCCCGACACCTGAAGCAATGCTGGCTAGTTGTTTAACTATGCACGTCGGAAGTCCCGACGTACGTCGGAAGTTCCGACTGTCGGAAGTCCCGATGTTTGCCGGGAGTTCCGACATTGACTTGCACGCGCGGACTTCTGACCCTGTGTGAACAGTACTTTCTATTAACGTCGGAAGTCCCGAGATCTGCGTTGGAACTTCCGACATAGATCTGAACGGTTAGATTTTTACTAAGAGTATAAATACTCCTCTCTTCACTTCTAACCATTACGGACTCATTCACAGTTGACCCAACTTTGTTCTAACAGCTCCCAAGCAACAAGACCACCCCTCTCCTCCCTCTTTTGCTCCAATCTTCGATTCCCTTAGGGTTTTGAGTGAAAGGAGAGTGGATTAAGTGAGAGAATCACTTTGGCAAGCTTAAGCACTTGATTTCTTCATCAAGCCGGTTGGTTTTGCGTCTATTACTCTTGGGGCTTTGCCCCTAGCCGGCTAGGCATTGCCTAAGAGCTTCCATCTTGTGGAAGAGCCTTGGGAAGTTTGTCTTGCCCTTCGATTTCTTAGTGGAAAGCTCAAGTGACCTTTGTGGTCGCTTTGAGAGAGGCAAGGAGGTGGAAGAGACTCTGACCTTGGTGGTCACCTGAACAATGAGGACGTAGGAGCTCCTTTGTGGGGTTGCTGAACCTCGGGATAAATCCTTGTGTCCCGTGTGCTTGTTGTTGTGATTGCTAGAGATTACTTGTGTTTGTTTGTCTCTTTCTCTCCCAAACTTCATTTTAGGGTTTGGACTCGATCTACGGTTTGGAGGCATTACGGCGTCAAGGGAGTCACCCAACATCTTCACCAAACCACTAGGAAGTGGGGTTGTAAGATTATTTATCCGCAAAGTTAAATTTGGCACTGCTTTTGTAGTTCACGTAGGCGTCGGAACTGCTGACGTTTGTGCCGGAACTTCTGACGACGTCGGGAGTTCCGACCCAAATGCCGGGACTTCCGACATTGACTGACAAATTTGAACTTAGCATTTGCAGTTAATTTTTAGATACGCCTATTCACCCCCCTCCTCTAGGCATTGTTGATCCTTTCAGTTTTGCAGTTAGCTGATATGTATAGTTAGTAAAGTTACTTAGTATAGTAAGTATAGGTATTAATATTAGTGTGTTTAGTATAGTTAGTTAGTATAGTTAGTTAGAATTGTTGGTATAGGTATTAATATTAGATTAGTTAGTTAGTATAGGAGTAGTCAGTTAGTTAGTACGCACGACGATTTTGATGACCTGATGAAGTTTCTGAAACGCTTTTGTAGATGGATTGTTGTGTTAGAGTTTTCTACGAAGGAAGTGTTAGGAGAGAAGATGGTATGTTTGAGGATGTGGAAAAAGAATTGGAATGGTTTGATGAACCTCCTAGCTTCAACGACCTTTGTGTTCGTTTGAATGCAAAGTGTGGTGGTGATTTCACACTTAAGGGGAGGTTTGATACTGGGAAGACTAGGGCACACTATGTCCCGATGACCTTGCGCGACCTTGCTCACTGGTCCCACTATAATAGGGTGCTCCAAGGTTCCAATGTGCCCATGGCTGAGGTGGTGGTGGAGAATGGGTACAGGATGTAAGGTGTCCTGGACGGGCCGTCCATTGACGGTGTTGGAGGCAATGAGCAAGAATTGGGGGGTCAAAGGGGAAGCAACTCAGGGTAACATGGATTTGGACGGTCAGTTCACGCAGGAGAAGTTTCATTGAAGTCAAGTAGACTGTATAAGCAATGACTTTGATGTGAATGAGTTCGAACTGGAAGAGGAGGAGCAGGAGGAGGACAGGATCGTTGATGTAGTTAGCAGTGATTTGGACGATTCATATGATGACCAGGGAGGTAGACATGCTATGCCAATACCTGTTCATGGTATGCCATTACCAGTACCAACTGAGGTTTTGTATGCTATCTAGGCTCAGGGTATACTAGTCACCGATTTGCCAGCAGATGATACCCCCTATGATTCATGGGGCAGAATTAGCGAAGCGCAGCAGTATATTCCACCACCACCTTACACAGCGACTGAGCTTGAGCAACTAAGGTCGATGAACGTACCTTTTAGGGGCATTCCGAACTATAGGGATGTCAGCATGACGGATATGGCAGTTTGTGACACCGGTCTCTAGATGTGTAGAAAATCATTGTATGACCATGAGAAAGAAATCCTTAGGAAGGGGATGATATTCAGTACAATGTCAAAGATGAAGCTCTTCCTTCAGGACTATGTTGTGTATCACCATAGGCCGTACAGCGTCACTCATTCAGACCAGGAGTTGAGGTACCACATGATATGCAAAAATGATTGTATGTGGAGGTTAAATGCACGAAAGAGACAGAGTGATGGCAAGTGGAGAATAAGTAAAGTGGTCGAACCCCACACTTGCCTAACAAATAGGGGGAAGGAAAATCATCAGCAGCTCACTGCATGTTACCTTGCCCATCGTATATTGGGGCTCGTTGATGACAATAATGACATTTCGGTGTCTTCTTTACAACAGTCCATATATGGATTCGTTAAGTATGATGTGAAGTATAGAAAGGCTTGGCATGCTAAGCAAATTGCCCTAGCGATTCATTGGGGTAGTTGGGAGGAAGCGTACAACAGGGTGCTCCGCATCTTATGTGCAATGCATTACTACAACCTGAAAGGTCCTAATGGCTAGAGGGGGGGTGAATAGCCTAATAAAATTCTACAACAACACTTAACAACATGTGTTAGACAATTTTGCGGCGAAGCGAGTGTTGCGCTAGCCTACTCAAAAATGCAAGCCACCTACCACAATTCTATTTCGAATAGTGTATATCCACACAATAGCTATGACACTTAGCTAAATTAGTGTGCTCTCAAAGACTAACTAAAGAGCAACACTAATCAAACAAACAAGCTCTCACAACTAGCTACACTAAAGAGCTTGATAACTAGTTTGCGGTAATGTAAGAGTGAGCAAGAGAGTTATACCGCCGTGTAGTGGTAGGAACCAATCAATCACAATAATGAATACCAATGTATACCAATCACCTCGGAATCAAATGATGAACACAATGATTTTTACCGAGGTTCACTTGCTTGCCGACAAGCTAGTCCTCGTTGTGGCGATTCACTCACTTGAGGTTCACGTCTTGATTGGCATCACTCGCCAAACCCTCAATAGGGTGCCGCATTAACCAACACAAGATGAGGATCACACAAGCCACAAGCAATTTACTAGAGTACCTTTTGGCGCTCCATGAGAAGAAAGGTCAAGAACCCTCACAATCACCACGATCGGAGTCGGAGACAATCACCTCCTCCACTCAACGATCCTTGCTGCTCCAAGCCATCTAGGTGGCAGCAACCACCAAAAGTAACAAGCAAAATCCATGATGAAACACAATCACCAAGTGCCTCTAGATGCAATCACTCAAGCAATGCACTTGGATTCACTCCCAATCTCACTATGATGATGAATCAATGATGTAGATGAGTGGGAGGGCTTTGGCTAAGCTCACAAGGTTACTATGTCAATGAAAATGTGCAAGAGAGCTCCCTTGAGCGGCCATGGGGCTATAAATAGAGCCCCAAGAAAATAGAGCCGTTATGCCCCTTCACTTTGGGCACAACGCTGGGGTGACCGGATGCTCGGTCCGATCGATCGAGACGGCGGCCCTCGGCGTCCGGTCACGTGATTCACGCCACGTGTCTCCCCGCTTCAAATGCTTGTTAAATCGATTTCAACGGTCGTGAAAGCTGATCGGACGCCCGGTAAAACTGACCGGACGGGCTGGAGCCACAGCGTCCGGTCGAAATCTGATGAGGTCCAAATCCATTTTTCTTCGACCGGACGCGTCCGTCCCTCGACGGACTCAAATGACCGTCTCGGTGGTATACCCTAACCATTGCCATGCCGAAGTCGGTAATGGAGACCGGACGCAGATGAAGCGTCGTCGTCCGGTGGATTCAAATGGTTGTCACTCAATCGGACCGACGCCAGCATCATTTCGATCAACTCCATTTCAACTCTTACTTCTTCACCCTTGCTCAAGTGTGTCAACCACCAAGAATTTTGCATCCGGCGCAATAGAAAATAGACATTTCATTTTCCCGAAAGCGCCGAATCCAGAATGTGATCAAGGGAGAGAGGGACCCAAACCCATCTCAACCCTACAAACACCTTGTGCACATGTGGTAGCATATTTACACAAATATTATCAAGGGTGTTAGCACTCCACTAGATCCTAAATGCATATGCAATGAGTTAGAGCATCTAGTGGCACTTTGATAACCGCATTCCGATATGAGTTTCACCCCTCTTAATAGTACGGCTATCAAACCTAAATGTGATCACACTCTCTAAGTGTCTTGATCACCAAAATAAAATAGCTCCTACAAGTTATACCTTTGCCTTGAGCTTTTTGTTTTTCTCTTTCTTCTCTTCAAGTTTAAGCCCTTGATCATCTCCATGCTATCACCATTGTCATGTTATGATCTTCATTTGCTTCTCTACTTGAAGTGTGCTACCTATCTCATGATCACTTGATGAACTAGGTTAGCACTTAGGGTTTCATCAATTCACCAAAACCAAACTAGAGCTTTCACAACCCTAGCTTGAAATGGTTTGTGGACACAGGAGGGATGTATTTTCGGGACCTGTTGAAGCATGTCCTCTATCGTATGTTCTTGTCGTTCGCGCAAAAGGAACATGCATTCCAGTTTTGTCGGCTAGTCGTACTTGTTGATGGCACTTTCCTGATAGGAAAGTACAGGGGCACCTTAATGATGGCTGCTGCTATTGATCCTGAGGACTAGATAGTACTCATGGCTTTTGCTTTGGCAGAGGGAGAGAACAATGAATTGTGGTCATGGTTCATGTGGCTTCTACATGTACAAGTGCTTGGCCCATCTCGCACTATATGTTTGATCTCGGACCATCACCCAGGGCTTCTTAATGCTACAGCTAAGCATATAGATGGGTTCCTGCCTCTAGTGCACAGATGGTGTATGAGACACTTTGCCGCTAATTTCTGGCAGCGTCAGAGGAAGGAGGTATGTGACAAGGTAAAGGCTCTATGTTGTGTACGTATAGAGCACCAGTTCAAGGAGACAAAGAGAGAACTAGACAAGATGCTAAATGAAGCAGGAAAGGCCTGGTCAGAGGCGCAGATGGAACAGAAGGCTCAGTGGGCATTAGCATATGACGAGGGGGGTTTTAGGTATGGCATCATGACCACTAACTCCTCGGAGTCATTCAACCGTGTATTCACCGGAGTTCAATCGTTGTCTGTGTCTGGAATTGTTGAGTTCTCCTTTCATAAGTGCAACGGATATTTTGTCAAGAGGTGGGAACTTGCGCAGAGGAATATAGCTAAGCAGGGGCATTTTGGAAAGGCCTGAGCAGAACATTTGAAGGAGGCCGAGGAATTGGCCAAGCAGCACACCGCCAAGCTGTATGGACCCCGCCGACAAATCTTTAGTGTACGGGGCAAGGGTGGCACAAGCTTGGGCGGCAAACGTTATGGTGGACGAAACTACCGAGTTGATCTTGAAAAAGTAGAGTGCAGTTGCAACGTCCCATAGATCATGCATGCCCCTTGCTCTCATATGATCACGGCCTACAGGGTCCGCGGGTATAACTATGAGGATCTGCCATATATGTCACCCTTGTATCTCCATTCGAACATCGTTAGTATTTGGGAGAGGAGCTTCGAGCCATACCTTGACCCGACATAGTGGCCACCTTATCATGGTTATGACTCGTGCCGCATCTGGATCTAATGAAGGTAGGCAAGGGTAGGAGAAAGAAGAAGCGACTCAAGAGGGACATGGACGCTATGAGAGGGTACGACAAAGACATGTACGGAGGGAAAGACTTCAATGAGACCCATGGCAGGAATCTTTGCTCTGTTTGCAAAGAACCTGGTCACAAGGCTAGCAGGCATAGAAGACAAGGGCAGTAGGTGCATATAGCATACATTTTATTATATTAATGTTAATTGTTTGCTATGCTATTTAAAACTACTATGTTAGTACATTGGAACCTTGGAGCTATGTTTATTATGATATATGTTTATTCTCTAATTTTGCATAATAGTTTATTCCTTTTACATTTACTTTATTTTTATGCACTAATGTTCCATCATATTATAGTACTCTTAATGTTTGTTCTAACATATCCATTTGAAATTTGAACCAGGATGAGGGATCATCATCCGCAGTACCCCATTCTTAAGGTGCACTACGACAAGGACCATCGAGCCAAGCGCCTGTCGGAGCTTCAGGAGGATTTGGTACCTCTTAGACTACGCATGCACCAGTTGCACCGCTGGGACAAGCGATACCGGCCATACATACAGCGTGCCAGCTTCCTTGAGATCGTTCGGGTCTTCAACACTGGGCTACCGATCCTCGACCCTGCACTTCTCACAGCTGTTGTCGATAGGTATGATTTGATACACGTTTGTGACAGTACAAAGCATTGATTTGTCTCATTATTTGAATTAAAAAACTTCTTGTATTGAATTAAAAACCAGTAGGTGGAGATGACTATCACGATGCAGGACCTGAAGATGATTCTATGTCTGCCGTTGGGGGGTCTTCCAGTGACTGGGATCCTTGATAACGATCACTGGAAGGACTTGGTGGAGATGTTCTGTGGCAGAAGACCACCCGAGGACGAGGATGCTAAGAGAGCAAAGTAAGAATTTCTACGTTCCAAACATTTACCATTTTGACACCAACACATATTCTGCAAATTATTATGTTATTTACATGGAGGGTGTAGTACATAACTTTTATGATGCGGATTGTCTTTGTCTAGTTTAATGTTTGTTTTTGTTCCCTCAGCTCTCATGTAACATCCGGTGTCAGCTCTAATTTAATGTTTGCAAAATATTTTAGGAAAACATCCGGTGTCAGTTCGAGCTGGATAACAGAAAACTTTGGGGTGCCGATGCACCCAAACGCTCCAGAGCAGGAGATCAAGAGGTATGCTAGGGTGTGGCTATGGCACTTCTTAGGCGCCTTCCTGCTCCCCGACGCTTCGGGTAACACCATCAGCTGGGCCTTCCTCAACATACTAAGCCAGCCATGGGAGAATATAGGAGCGTACAGCTGGGGCAGCACGGTCCTAGCATGGATCTATTATCAGCTCTGCATTGCCTACCGATGCAGTATAGGAGGTGCCAACCTAGGAGGTTGTTCCCACCTACTACAGGTTTGGTGTTGGGAGCGATGGCCAGTCGGGAGGCCCGTTGTTCATGGTTTAGCTGTAAGTGCATCAATTTTTTATTTTCCTCAAACTTGATGCCGCACTTGTGACTGACTATCCTATTCAATGCAGGCATGGAATCACATAGACATAGGACCGACTGCTCTGTACGTCGGCAAGAAGCGGAGGTAGTTAGAGGGAACCCAAAGCGGCGGTACAGGCAGTACTCGGACACGCTAGACGTCCTGACACGGCACCAGGTAACGACCACTTTGATACTGCTAGTCGGTGTTGTTTTTTTTATTATTCCAAAAAACTAATTGTAGTTACATAACTTTCAGGTGAATTGGTGTCCTTAGTCCAGATTCGAGCTAGAGGGGTACTTGAGTCCTCGCACTGAGGAAGAGTCGGACGAGTAGCTTTTTAACGGGCCACTAATTTTCTTCCACGTGGTCGAGATGCACTACCCTATAAGGGTGTATAGGTAGTTCAGAAGATTGCAGCCATGCCCACTGCGGCTGTACACAACCAACAGAAAGTTGCACGGGTGCGACAACTAAAACATAATAACTTAGCAGTCATGTGCATACATACAACCACTAACTTACGTTAAACTTATAGGTACGATCGAAGGAACAGGTACAAGGAGAAGAATTGGGCCGTGACGCACGCCCCATTCATCCATGAATGGGACAGTCGGCAAAGGGTCTTGATCGCCGAGATACTGTCGCACGATCAACGCAACTTCGACCGCTACCTCCAATGGTTGCATAGGAGTACCCGCACACATATGCAGGCCCCCTACACTAACAAGCCAATTGATGAGGACGAAGACAAGAATGACATCACTGATGCGTACGACGAGGCGACAAGGATGGAGACATAGCTTCAAAGAGCCTCGCTATAGAGATACGTGGTAAGAAATTTGAATTTCAATATAACTGCACGTCGGCGTTCCTATGAATTGTAGTGATACAAACTTAGCTCGTTTGTGTATGCAGGCATCACAGTTGACAAGTCTGTCCAATGAAGCAGCCATGCGACTTCACGAGACCAGAGGGGAGCCGCATGGCATTCTACACGTCTTCGTCGATGTATGTTCTATTCTCAAAGCCATGACAGTGGTTAAATGGTTCACATGACTCATTCATCTGTATTTTCTTTTTTTTGCAGAAAGTGAGGAGGAGCTGCAAGAAGCTGGCACAGAAGCTCAGCTGCGTAGATACTCCATGGGAGATGCCCTATGACCCGGACCTGTCTAGTTCCTTATGCTCGAGCACTATGCCGATACGAGCAGGTTCCTCCGACACGACGGCTGGTGGGACCTCTTATATTCGTACTCCCGGCAATCCAAGCAAGGGTCCAGCGGAGCACGACGTTGAGGAGGACGAGGACGAGGAGGACGAGGACGAGGAGGACGAGGATGAGATTGGGATGTCTCAGCTTAGTGATGCACCATTTCCTACACAGTTCGACCAACAGATACTTGAAACAACCCTTCGCCATATACGTCACAATTACTTAAACATTGTAAGTAATGATGCATATATTGTAATTGCAGGGTCCTAGTTACACTCAGTAGTACCGCCGGGTGTACCGCCAGTGAGACCGTACTGACGTTGGGTTCACCCCTAACGTGCTGCCTTCACGTCCGAAGAGGCAGCGACGTTCGCGGTACCCATATACTCCTGGGTCGTAGGAGTTCTTTAGGATGACATGATGCACTTGTACTCGGACACCCATATACTGATGGAACATGTAGTATGTCGAGTAATGTCGAACTTATGTATTGCTAAACTTGTGTCATAGTTATGACTTGCTGAACTTATGTCGAATAGTGATATTGTCGAACTTGCCATGAACTTGGGATGTGTACAAGTTAGTATTGCTGAACTTGTGTATTGATTGTCTCGTGCACTTAACCTTCCTGTTGGCCTATTCGTTAAACCGACACGACGACATAACAGAAGTGACGAGGAGGAGCTTCATTACCTTGACAAGGCTGAGGAGGAGCTTCGGGGAAGGTAGGGAGAGGGCTGACAAGGGAGGGAAATTCGGCGGCCGGCCGTGGGGGAGCCGGGAGGCAATGGCGCGGCGGTGCGGGCTGGGAGGCCTTGGCGGGGGGGCTAAGGCGGCGGGAGGCGGCTCTTGTCTGGGCGCATGAGTGAAACAGAGAGGGAGGAAAGAGACTGGGCCACGGACCTCTATTTAGCTTTGCCTAATGGGTGGCGGCGCGTCCTCGATGGGTGGGCGTGGCAGGCCTTCCACGTGGGCGGGCGGGGACGTTGCCACGTACACACCCTTTCCGCGCCTCCATGCATGGCGCGACAGAGTTGTTTCGCCGCGTTGTGCAAACAGGCGCGTCCAAAAATATTAGTTTAAAAAAAACATTGTCAATTTTAAAAATAGTTTAAAAATGTGTTAAAAATAAAAAAAAAAATCTCGTTAGCGTAGTTTACTGCTCAAGTTCATGCTCGCCTTTACGATTCAGTTCCTATAAATAAAGCACCTCTTAGCATCCATCATGGTATGTGCACTTCGATGCGTTCCATTCTGAATACAGATCGATCTTTTCTGTTACTTTTATGTAACCGTGATGCATGAAAGGTTTTAGCAGAGCAGTCTATATATCTATGGTATACAACTCTGTCTGAACGAATGTCAAGTACATCCATGCATGTTTCGGACTTCACATACGAAAGCATGCGTTTCTGGCATGGTTTTATTCAAATCTTTGGGAAAATTGAATTATTACTATCTTTGGAACTTACTTAAATATACTGAAAAGATGACCATCATATGATTATTAAACTATGGTCAGTGCTACACTTTGGACATTATCTCGTTCTCCAGGATATCATAGTTTCAATACTGGGAGGGAGTATGAATGTTATGGCAAATCAGGCCGGTACATCGTGCGGGATATAAATAATAACTAGCACCCTTTTTTTTCCCTATATCATGTCATGGAAAAGACTATAATCGCGTGCTTCTGTGTGCACCATGCACTGTGAGTGTCGCACGCAATGCATATATACTCGATTGTTGCACGCATGGATCTACATGCTACTAGTAGTGCATTATATTACCGAAAGCTAAAAGGAAACATTTGCTTTTATTACCTTGCTAGCTTTGGTCAAACAACATTATCATGGTTTCTTTTAGAAAGCTACCTCTTTTCTGCAAGGGGTGTGTTCCTCCTATAAGTTATTATTGATTATTTTTGTTGTTTTTAGCTAGCTAGCTTGGCATCTCATGACGTCCAATACTAACATAAGTTAGAGCATCTCCAATAGTTTAAAAAATAATAATTATTAAACAAAGGTAAAATAATTAAGGAGCATATATATTTATAGATTTTTTTTTACAATTTTCAATATCTCGTACATAAAAGTTAAATGATAGTTTTGTATTGAGAACCTCAAACTATTTTCAAATCATCCCATATTTATACTTCCTTCCTCCATTGTTGCACCTCCAGATCGGCATGGATCTACATGCTACTAGTAGTGCATTATATTACCCCTGTACCCGTGAGCTAAAAGGAACCCCACATTTGCTTTAACTGTTACCTTTCAGCTAGCTTTGGTCAAACAACATTATCATGGTTTCTTTTCATCTTCGTAGAAAGCTACCTCTTTTCTGCAATTGGTGTGTTCCTCCTATAAGTTATTATTGATTATTTTTGTTGTTTTTAGCTAGCTAGCTTGGCATCTCATGACGTCCAATACTAACATAAGTTAGAGCATGTCCAATAGTTTTAAAAAAAAGAATTATTAAACAAAGGTAAAATAAGGAGCATATATATTTATAGAATTTTTTTTACAATTTTCAATATCTCGTACATAAAAGTTAAATGATAGTTTTGTATTGAGAACCTCAAACTATTTTCAAATCATCCCATCCACGTTTATACTTCCTTCCTCCATATTCTTTTCGTCCTTCTTCTCCACCTCCAGATCGGCAAGACACTTTGCTTGTTTCCTGCATGCCTCGGCCACCCCAGCACCATCCCAGACGTGCCGGCGTAGATGCACGCCATGGCGGCAGAGGCCTCGTCTTGTTCGTCCCCGCCTGGGGGTCGTCATCAACCATGGTCCATGGATGGGTTGGGTTTGCGGTCGGCGTCTCAGCGATGCAAAGCGCGGTGTTCTGGTCGCGACTCACAAGGTACGCGGCGCTACGCGGGCTATTGCGAAGCCCGCAAAAGCAAGCGGCGTTATGCGGGCCGCCGCATCTGCCCGCAAACTCCCTCGCGGCTATTGCGAACGCGGGGCAGGCTGACCGCCGCCGCGCCGTTTGCAACCGTAGTAGGGAACAGAGGTTGCAGCAATTGTTATTAACTTTTCTTTGGCGTACGTGTCAGCCAAAAAAAATTGCTGGACTGTACCGCCCTGAGCTACCCCTACGACTGATACATTATGTGCCATTTTATTAGAAGACGAAATGGAACAGCATCTCTGAAGTTCTGCGAAAAGTTGGAATAAATAATTTAAAGGATCTGTCATACAAAACTTTTTAACAGATAACAGAAGGGTACAAGGATGAGGGCAAATGATACGAATCTCCACAACCAGATTACACTAACATCTTATTCCACAAGAAATTGGCAGCTGTGGCTTCAAATTCCAAAATCCACGCAGTTGGGCATGCATGCTTTTGCTTTCTTTTGAGAATTTCCCAACATGGAAGAACATAACTGACAGGCACTATGCAGCTGAAACTCTTCAAACAAAGAACCAACTTTGAAATCCTCATTGTATTGTATCAGTATAAAGCTGCAGGCAAATCTCAACGCTGCAATCAAGCTTCATTCATGTGATTCACCAGCCTGGTGATACTGGTTGTCGCCTTCCTCATATGCCTCACCTTCCTCAGGGCCTTCTGGTTCAGCATTGTTTGGCTGCATCTGATAGTTGGCTTCCATTTTACCATACGAGTCAACACGATAATACTCGTGCTCATGCCGCTTTGAGTGTTCAGTTTCATGCCCACGTCCATCTTGACCAGAACCATATGCGTCATGACCTTTGTGTTGCTCATACTGACCATAGCCATAATCCTGCCCATAACTAGACAAATTTTTGTCATGCTTCGTCCCACCATTGCCATAGTCTGCATCCCTCTCATGCATGTGACCACGGTCGCGTTCATGACTGGTGCGCTCATAATCTCTTTCACCACGGTCCCTGCCTCTCTCACGATGGCGATCATGAGAGCGAGCGTGGTCCCTTTCTCTATCATAGTCCCGACCACGATCCCTGTCCCTGTCACGACGATCATGGTCACAATCACGGCCATGGTCTCTTTCGCGGTCCTTTCCTCTCTCCCTGTCCCGAGTCCTCTCACGGTCTCTATGGTGATGCTTCTCATCTCGTGAATCTCTATCACGAGCCCTGTCATGCGAACGCTCATGGGTCCTCTCCTCACGGTCTCTTTCACGTACCCTTTCACGAGATTTTTCACGATCCCTTTGAGCGAAAATAATTGCAGAAAGAAGCAATTAATAAGCATCAAAACTATGACATCAATGCAACAATCCCTTTAATTTGGTATGGCTTACCTATCGGCACGACGATCATCCCTCCTAGGCTCTTCTGATCTAGGGCGTCCACCATGCTGTTGCTCCCTGATAATAAGATATGCACAAGTGTTAACATAAATGTAGCAACTTTCAACATCAACAATGACGTGTTAAAGTATCAGATGGTACAGAAGGCTTCATACAGAAAAGCATATCAAAGACAAAAGGAACAAAAACATGTAGAAGCAAAGCAAACACATACAAGCATTAGTGATAAGTTTGACTCAGTGCCTCTTTCTAAAAACAATAACTTTTTACAGGTGATCAAAATGAGAAAACAGATGTACCTAGTGGAATCCTTTTTGTCAGCATCAGCACCACCTATCCTGCTTGATCCCAACCCACCACCCAATCTCCTGGGACGCCAATTTGGAACAGTTCTACCACGCTCAACATCAACTAATACCCTCTTGTTGTCCACTTTTCTCCCATCTGCTTGCTTGTAAGCATCTGGTAGAACCCAAGTTAGCAGAGAAAATGTAAGTTATAAGGAGAGTAAAAAATAAACCAAATGGGAAATTTGCAACAAAAAAAAGAGAAGCTTACTTTTCATGTCACGTGTGTGCACATACTCTATGAATGCATATCCTCTAGGTTTACTTGTATCTTTCTCAGTTACAAGACGAACCTGCAAAGCTCAAATATAGTAATCAAATAATATTCAATAAGAAAGTTCCACTGAACCTTGATTGCTTCTGCTGGGTTTCAACTCTAGCCTACCCCAACTTGTTTGGGACTTAAAGGCTTTGTTGTTGTTGTTGTTGTTGTAAGAAAGTTCCACTGAACTTAAGAATGACATATTATTAGTTGTAATTGTGTTTGCTGTTGTTTTAATTTTTAGCATATTTTATGGTGCACGACAGACAGGCATAAAGCCTAAAACAGCCATGCTAACCTTGCACATGTAGAGCTTTGACACGAGTAGTGAAATCCAGCACAGATCAACACAGTTGGAGGAAAAGTGCTGTCTGGCCGATTGGCATACGTTGGGAAATAAATTGGATATCCCCTTACCAGGGAATTTTATTTTACTAAAGAAAAAGGGAGTACGATAGAACTAAATACTATACCAAGTTGCCCTCCATCGGTGAAATTTGTTCAGCCTTCGTTTACCAAACGAACAGAATGAATAACAGTTAACAGAAAGGCAATAATACCAAGTGAGTGATGTGTACCCCTTATGGACAAAATTGACAGATCTTCGACTCTAGGAGTTGAGAGATGCAATTAGTGCTGTGTCAGGGTGTCGATTGCTCCAGAAAACCAGAATTTGGTAGCAGTGCTAGCTTTAATAGCTAAACTGAAGGAACTATAAATACTATACTCACCAGCAAAACTACCCAATTAAGCCTACATACCATAGAAAATCCCTGTCTACAGACAAACTGCTTTTTGAAAAAATACAAAGTGATCTATGCTAATTTGTGCCACTGTCAGCATTTTTCAAGCTTGTTTACCCCGGTTGACCAATATGGTAGTTGCAAATTGGTGGAATGAGAGAACAACCCAACCATTTACTACCTTTGTTAGAAGCAATTTGCTCTTCTCCTCAAGAAATTTCTTTATGACAACAAAAAAGAAGTACTAGGAAATAGAGAACCTGGGCCACAGACAGGTGCAGCCATAGTTACCTGTTTATGCATATTTGTGTTCCCAGAGATGCCTTGTCATTAATTGGTTGTACCAACCATGCACATATTAAAACGGCTTTCCAATGATTCAGAGCAAAAGACTAACTAAATTACCAGAGAGCATACATATGCCTGAACCCTATATAATTTTTCATTTGAAATGTATTCCATCTAAGCCCCCAAAGGTATAAAGATTGCTTAAAAAGAGACTCTGTAGAGTTGTAGACCCTCTGTGCTCACAGAGATGATTGATATTTCCTTAGTTTAGCACAACACAACTGACAAGATTTACTCCACACACCCCTCCCCACAAAAATTTTCTTGTCTGATGTTTAAATACCCTTAACTAGCTAACATTTTACATCATTGTGTTGAACTGTATAAAACTACTGAAAATATTTTATTCTAGAACCAATTTCATAATTAAGTATTCAAGTAAAATGATGTACAGAGAAATGATCAAATTCACAGCTCAAAAACCATAAAAAGTTGTCATGGGATACATTCAAGAGCAAACACTAAATACATGTGCATGAAACAGAGCAAATAAGTTGTTGGCTCCAAAAACCCAAAGTTCAAGTAAAACATTGATGCTAAGTTTACCAAAAATGACTACGAAAATTGAAACAGAGTTCCCAGTTCCTTTGAAAGCATTTCCAAGTAAGTTTTCAGAAACCAGAAAGAAAATGAAGTGCAACTTTTGATTCTCGAAATGAAATGGAGCAACAGAGCGATTATAAGGACCCCCTTGGTGTCGCAAACACTTGTCGGAGGAGCTTAAAAGGAAGCCATAAACTAATGAGAGACAACCTTTCCACAGTTTTGGCCAATGATTATTTGCATTTTAGAATAACTGAAAAAACCTTACCAAAGTGCAATAACTTCACCTGCACAGGAATTTACCACATTACTTACCCTTTTAATAGGACCATAACCTTCAAACTCCCGTTGGATCCTCTGCTCAGACGTCTCATAGTTCTACAACAATGGCAAAGCCAATTATCTTGGTGTTCCAAAGATAACTTGCCATCTAATTTTTATGAGTACAGACTAAGGAATGTGCCAACGATTACAAGCAAAGTTACTTACAAGTCTAGCAACAAAGAGTGTTTTGTATGGGTCTCCAGTAGCATTGGGGTCACTTTGTGGGTCATCTGCATAAAACCAAATCAGAACAATGATGTTATTACATCCATCATTTTAAAAGAATTGGGGTGACACCATGCCTTAAGTAAGAACTTACACTTCTGAAGCTCTTCACCAACCTTAACAGCACCTTGCTCAAGCTTATTATTGCGAATCCTAGCCTTCTTCTCAGCCTGTATACAGAGCATATATAATAATCAGGTACAAGATAAAATAAAATAGTAAAAGGGTAGAAAAATGTTATGATATGCCCCAAAATGGAGAAAGAATGATTTAGTCCCATGTGATCTCGGCAGAAAGAAGTGTGACAGTGCCTTCACACAGTTGGATGCATGATATCATCTCAAATCTCAAAACATTAAAATATCTGGGACATACTCAAACCATGCATGCTTTTGTTGCAGAAGCAACTACCAAAGTTGACTGGTAATGCCCTAAATATCATGTGCTACAAGCTGGTTTCGGAAGCTAGTGTTTCAACAAGATGCAATCCTTTATTATAACAAAATACATGACACGCCATCCAGTTGGGCACTTGCACTGCAGCATATTTCGGCTACCTCAGAAACCCAATCACAAAGTCTGATTAGAGAAAACTGTACAAATATGATAGCAGGAACACCTAGGACACTCAGCATATAGACAAAAACATACCCTGATCTCACACTTGGGCACCGGCGGAGCATACTCTGGATCCTCGCGCCCAGCAAAGTGTGACACAAACTGTGCCATCCCTGCATCCAAATCAGTAGCCACATCAGTCAGTCAGTCAGAAACCCTTCAAAACATCTAATAGAGAATCGCATGATCCGTCGACTCACCGATGTAGGCCGGCAATTTGCGCTTCTCCAGTGGGGGCTTGTACTCGACCGGCGGCCGCGGTTCAAAGAGCTTGAGCAGGTTGGGCGTGAGCCCTGTCGGGTGGATCTGCCCCATCTGCGAGCGAAGCGAAACCAGGATCAGAGACGAATCAGGCAGCTAGGGTTAGGGTTTAGTGGGGGGAGAGGAGGGGATCGGTGGCTTACGAGCTTGAGCTGCTGGGCGTTAGGACGCTGGCCCTGGCCCCTGGGGCGGGAGTCCGGGTTGCCCCGCATCTGCCCCCCGCCGTGGCCATAGTCGCCCATCGTCGACGCCGGCGAAGAAGGAGGCGGCGGCTTCCGCTCCCGCTCGAGAGAGGTGCGAGGCGGAGAGATGTGTGCGTTCGTGGATGCCGGTTAGACTGTCTCCAACGACAAACGTTACCCAAAAATAGAAAACCCGTTCCACGTTTACTAGCGCTACACGTAAAGATTCAATATTAACGACAAAATATAAAAGAGAACTCATTCTGTAAATGGATAAATGGATCTTAAAAAAAGATACTCAATTCTTTTATAGATACTTTAATGGGTAAATGGATCTTTAAAAAAAATATTCAAGGTCTTTTTTAAGCAAAACGTGATGTTGTAGGTGGTTAGCTAGCTTGTTTGATTTGGGTTGAAAGCGATTCCCGAGAAAATTATCATTTTCTCGAGAAAAAAGCGGATTCGGGGAAGAAATCCGTTGAATACGGTTAGATTTTAAATTTTGTCCTAGAAAACTCATGAGGTCTCCCGTTTTTCCCATGGAATTTTGAAGCAGTTTGGCCGAGAAGAGAGGAGGCAAAATAGGCATGCATGCGTGATGTTGTAGGGTTTTTAGGCATGGAGCAAAGCGTGATGTTGTTTAGTTTTCTTTGCATAAATAGCTAGCTCACTGTTTGATTTGGGCCATATGGATTATGCATGGGCTCGAGCTTAGTGATGTTTTTCGGCTGCAATAGCCGATATTCGAGGAGATAATTGTGATATCCCGTAATACCGGATTCGTTTTCCCCGTCTGCCTTCCCGGATCCTCCAAAAATACAGTGGTTAAGACATTTTCCCGACCGTTCCCGACCGTTTTCATCCCTAGATTTGGGCCTCCGGTGCTGGGCTTTAGTGGGCTGCAAAGGAGATAATGGTGGAAACTGGATCCTCCTGTTGCCTGAGGAGAGCGGACGGGAATGCTAAATACCAACGGAGAATTGTGGAGTTTAGGGGTTTTTAATTATTCAATTTTTTATTTCTAATAAGAAAAAAAGGAAAAACCTCTTAAATAAACAATAGTAAACGCTAACGCATGTGCTGAGTATACTTGAATAAACAAACATAAATCAGATCATAATAGACCATCTATAGTGAAACAACGTATACCTTAAGCTGGAATTAGGCTATGTACCAAACAATACTACATGCTCCACGAACTCCATAACAAAGTTACTCTATAGTGGAGTTGGTGGAGCGGAGCTGCAAAAACGGAAGCAAATCAGTCCCAAACACCCCCTTAGGGCGTGTGTGGTACTGATACATAAACTCTATATCACAAACTTCACCGTAAAGTAGCTTAAAAACCTAGAGTTTATGGAGTACCCCTTTAGGTGCTCTCACAACTCTACTTTTTTTCTCGAGCAAAGTGTGTGCAGCGGTCGACAGAATATCGTCACAGTCCTCCAAGTAGTATCCCACGAAGGCATATTGATCGATAGATGTGCGCGTAATCAAGAACAAGAATACAACAGAGACACAAGAGTTAGACAGGTTCGGACCGTCTACACGACGTAAAACCCTACTCTTGTGGTCTGTTGGTTTGTATTGGCTATCGTATGATATTACGTGTATTTTGAGGGGTCCCTACCCGCCTTATATAGCCGAAGGTAGGGTTACAAGTCGGTTAGATCTAGGAGATAACCGATAAGTAATAACATATTACAGGAATCACGGGATCGAGCATATCCTAACAGATCTCGTAGCATCTTTAGGATATCGCCCTTAATGTCTTGCGGTACACACCGAGTAGTATCGTGCACCGTAAGTCTTCGTCTTGTGGGCTGGACCACCCCTAGCGGTGCAGCCCATGTAATCTGCCATGGGTATCCGGGGTCGTACCCCCACAGCTAGTCCCCGAGCGCCTTGTATTCGTTGTGTAACGCCGTCTTGAGCTTATCCGAGCAGGTGTAATTAAAGTTGAGCAGTCAGACTCATAGTCCGACCACCCTAATGAGTCACCGAGCAGTTGTGGACCGTAACCGACCAGCTCAATTGTGCGGCCGAGCACGGGCTTACCCAAGTAAGGCTTGTCAGAAGGATGTAAGGAGCTCAAGTTTAAAATCGAAAATTTCCTCGCTGTGAACCAAGTGTGCCCACTTAGAGTCCGACCATGAGAAAGAGACATAATCTTCTTCAACTTCGGGAGACACGGAGTCTTCCAATGAATAGATTAAAGAAAACACACTCATCACAAGGTGAAGTGTGCCCACTTAGTCCCCGAGCCTAATAGTATGTGACGTGGTCATGTGGTGCCAGGGTCCAGAAAATAGAAGAAAGACAGAAGACCAGCCGAACAGGCAACCATTCCATAGGATGAGCCCTGAAATGAAAAGAGCACATTCACCGCAAGGTGAAGTGTGCCCACTTAGTCCCCGAGCCTAATAGTAGGTGACGTGGTCACGTGGTGCTAGGGTCAGAAACTACAGTAACCAGGAAAAAAAGTCCCCAGTATGGTGAGAAACTAAATCATAATGATGACGTAGTCCCCGAGCCACAAGTAAAAATCTCGGATACATCAAGAAGTGTCGATTACTCAAATCATGGAGAAAAAATTGGAGTAATGACTGTACAGTAGAAATTACTGAGCCTGGATAGTATTGCGGAGAGTTCGACGAATATTCGGTGTGTAGTACCGAGTTGCGTCAAAAAATGGGCGATATGGGCCGTAGTTGCGCGAAAGCCCAGATAACGGCCCAGCATGCCACTTTGGGGATTTTGGAAGGGCGCAAATCAGCGTGGTGCGGTTTCCCAAAAACCCTTGAATGCAAAAAGTCGGGAGGGTGTCTTTATAACTACGTCGTCGCACTCTGCGCTCCCACCTTTGTCACTCCATCACTTCATCTTCCTCCTCGCCCTCGTGCTCCCCCATTTGCATTCACACACGCTCTGCCGCTAGGGCTAAAAAGCTTGCATAAACAGACCAGTTCCGATCCAGATCTAAGGGATGACGTTGAAGAGGGAAGGTGGTAACGCGAAGAAGGCGGCCACCAGGGCAAGCCATGACAAGGAATGGGTACCGTCACTCATGGGAGAGACGGAGCTCAACGAGATGGTGGAGGCGAGCGTTCTTCCTGATTGTGTCACCGCCGGATGGTGTCCGGCCGATGGTGAGCCCTATCCGATGCCACACACCGATGAACTCATTGTATTCGAAGATTACTTCTGGCATGGATTAGGGCTTCTAGTACACCCTTTCTTACGAGATCTGTTGGAGTATTAGGGAGTAAGCTTATGTAATCTTCATCCGAACACTATTTTGCACATTTCTGTGTTTATCCACTTCTGTGAGGTTTATCTTGGCATTCTTCCCCATTTTAATCTCTTCCGACACTTTTTCTGGCTCAAGAATAAAGGAGGGGGCGGTTCTAAAGTTGTCAGCGGTGTGTATCTACAGCTCCATGATGTGATGGTGAGCGAATACATTCCTATGCCACTAAATACCTCATTGAAGGGGTGGAATGCCAGGTGGTTCTATATGAAGCAAACTGATTTTGCCGTTCGATGTGATATCGACAAGATTCCGAAGAATCAAAGGAGCTGGTCAGAGAAACCGACCATTGCCGATATGAAACAGGTGAAGGAGCTCCTTGAGCTAATGAGGGGCATGAAGATGAGTGGAGTGGTGGTGGTGGTGAACTTCATACTACGCCGCATCCAGCCCTACAAAGAGAGGGCTCATCCTGGCTTTGACTTCAAAGGAGATACTGACGGCACCTGAGAGAGGACAAAGAACCTGATGAAAGAGGCTGTGCTACACCGAGCCACTGAACTATTCGCTCTCAACGTGTCGTACACCATGCCGGGGCAGCCAAAACCCTTCAACTGCATGAACTCACCTCCTCAGGTAAAAATCTCGACGGTTGTTCCTTGTGCTTTTTATCCCGTGCCGGCGCTGAGCAGTGGAATAATTCGCTTGTGGAAAAATTAATTGGTAGGAACAGGCGGTGTACTTCTCGGGCGTGCCGAGGAGCGAATGGCCAGAGGCAGTGGATGCCAGGCCGACCACTTAGCCGGACGAAGGTGCCATCAGCACCTCGATCGAATACAGAGGCGAAGGTGCTGGTCAAAAGCGGAGTCCCCTTGGTATCGAAGAAAGTTTGGTGGGAAAGGGTGGCGAAAGATGAGCTGGCCCGAAAGAAAGGAAGAACGGCGGATGTATCTCCCGCCAAGCCGGTTGGCATCTCATTTGGTGGTAGTTGGACAGCTCTCATTTCAAGTGGTGGCGATTGGACCGGTAGCTCTCGAACAAAACATCGTCGAATGCGGCGATATTCAAGTGGTTAGACATCCAACATCGAGTCCCCGAGAAGCGCCTAACGTAGCTCACGCGGGGCCACAAGACCACAAACCTATCATCGCGCCCAGACCAGTCTGGGGCCTCGGGGAGCGCAGCCGATTCGAAACCGTTCATCGAGAAGGTGACATGTAAGTATCTTTGCTTTGGGATCGGTTGCTATCCAATCTTTATAGTGGCAGTGATCGATGGGCTAATCTGATGCAGAATGGGGCGTGCGGAGGATCTGAATCCTTCAAGCCAGACTTGCGAGCCGCTAGGGGCTAGTCCTGGCATGGAGACATTACGGGCAGACTCCATCCCAGAGTCCCCGGGCGCTCGTCGGTTTGTGGAGGATTCGACCACCGCTGTTGATGGAGTTGAAGGTGGGGAGTGTCGACGAAATATGGTCGACAGTCCATCTAGGGGTATGCCCATGATGGTAGATTATCGGTAGATGGTGCGCGTAATCAGGAACCAGATGGTTACAGAGGCACAAGACACAAGATTTATATAGGTTCGGCCGCCGTGTTGGCGTAATACCTACGTCCTGTGTCTCATTATTCTATATTGATTGAGGTCTATTGGAGATATCGACTAAGGGACCCCTGCCTCTCCTTATATAGTCTGGAGGAGTAGGGTTACAAGTAAAATATCCTATTTGGTACTATTACAATATCTAGTACAACTTGTAATCTTGCTGTGCACGCCTCGATCTTATGGGCCGGGCCACCTCGGATGGTGCGGCCCATGTACCATCTTGTGGTACCCGGGGGTATATCCCCCACAGCTAGTCCCCGAGCGCCATGTATTCTGATGCGACACGCCATTCAAACCTTCTCCGAATAGTGAGGCTTGAGTTCTTAACATCTCCGACCACCGTTGTCGCCGGAGAAGTAGGTTGTCCGAAGAATGTATGGTGCTCTTAAGAAGAAAGAAAAAGATTTCCATCCTGGGAAGTGTGCCCACTTGGGTTTCTGTGAAGAAACATAAGGGTGTCTTGAAGCATAGCGTCTTTGATCGTCAGAGGCGTAGTGGTCGAAAAACAAGCACATTCACCGCAAGGTGAAGTGTGCCCACTTAGTCCCCGAGCCTGGTAGTAGGTGACGTAGGCACGTGGTGCCAGGGTCTAAAAAGAATTCCCAGTTAAGTTGAGAATCCAATCGTCGTACAGGCGATACGAGATGCACCGGCAGGTGCATCGTACCAATGTAGTCCCTGAGCTTGCTGGAAGGTGAGGTATGAGCCTTGTAGCAAGGTCTAAGTGAGAAAAAATATCCCAACTGTATGCGAGTCGCCAGTCGCATGTATGCGAGTCGCAAAGTCCCCGATCCGTGGTCGGAGAGTGGTCGAGGTAGTCCCCGAGCTGTTGTCGGAGAGTGGTCGAGGCAGTCCCCGAGCACAGGTCAAGGAGCGAGCGACGAAGTCCCCGAGCCGTGGTCGGAGAGTGGTCGAGGCAGTCCCCGAGCATAGGTCGAGGAGCGAGCGACGAAGTCCTCGAGCCGTGGTCGGAGAGTGGTCGGGGCAGTCCCCGAGCACAGGTCGAGGAGCGAGCGACGAAGTCCCCGAGCTGTGATCGGAGAGTGATCGAGGCAGTCCCCGAGCGTAGGTCGAGAAGCGAGCGACGAAGTCCCCGAGCAAAGCTCGAAATTACTGCAATATAAATATGTAGAATGGTAGTACATGATGTACAACATAATAAATTATGAAGAAAAATCAGCGGTGAAGAAATAGCGTATGACGCTCAGCAGTCATTTGCAAATGAGCATGATGTGATAAAGCAGTTGGTGCTTTGTAAACATCAGTGTTACTGTAAAGTTTGTGTTTATACTTAATATAAACTGTCCGACCAGTTAGTATGTAGCTGAGTCTTCAGCCCTAGCTAGCCCGTTAACCATAACATCGAGCGTGGAGCCCGTGCACGTGTAGGAGGAACAGGCGTCGCTAAGGAGCCACTGCCGACCACCTATAACGCAGAGGGCAGACGCTCGTGCACGTGTAGGGAGAAGCCGGAGACAGGGCCGTCTCTGGAGGCATCGAGCGTCAACATGACTGGTCGAGGATTTGCATTAAGTATAGCTGTATATTATATTTAATGTGGTATACATGGACAAATGTTATTTGAAGAATAATTATGACAAGGACGTTGTGGAGAAATGTCATAATGAAAATTATATTAAATATAAATATTAGAAGTGTACTTATCTTTGGATAGAAATCTGGTCGGCGGTGACGAAGTTGTCCGGTCCTCAAGCTTTCCAACCTGTCGTCATGACTGTGGTCGCGATTGTCGTAGCGCCGTTCTTCGCGGCGATCATCATTGCGACGTGGTCTGGTGGTCGAGGTGGTCGGAGCTCGGCAGAGCCGCTCGGAACATGGTCGATGTGGTCCATGGTCGATGTGGTCGGAGCTCGGCGGAGCCGCTCGAGACGTGGTCGACGTGGTCCATGGTCGACGTGCTGGAAGCTCGGCGTAGCCATTTGGGACATGGTCGAAGCATGCTTGATGCCATATGTGCGTGTGCACATGCAAGTGCCGCAGCGATCTGTAGTTGGCCTGCACGTACATGTACACATACTTCTTCCTTATTTGCTTGCATGCATGCAGATTTGCTTCCATGGAGATCTCTGTTGTGTTTGATTCGAATTGGAGTAGAACTCCCGTGCGGATGCGGCTCGGAGTGCAAACGCCATGTAGTTGCATCGCCAAGTCCTCGGCAGGTCGGTGAAGTCGGAGAAAACGCCGATGACGAGGTTGCATGTATGCGGTTGTAGGCCGCACATCTTGATTGGACCTCGGCGACTGGATGATGATCTAGCTTGCTTGTTTGTCATTGGCTTGCATGACTCCGCGCCCTCGTTGCTAGCCTCCAGGTGAACTCGTCTTCTAATCCTTGTCTGCCGCAGAGTCCGCCGTCGGGATGGAATCATGTTGCGGTGCCGCTTGATGTGCTTGATGATTCGTGATGATTCTTCCGTCATCGATAAGGAAAAAGTCCATATGGCAAGGGTACCGTATCTAATTCTTGCCCATAGTAGACAGGGAGACACATAGACGTAGCCGGAACTATAATATATAAAAATATGTATTTTGCTAAATAGTAAATCTTGACTTGACTTAGCTTATTTAACCAGAGTGGTCATCTGATCTTGGAGACGTAGGTGATCATCAAAGGAATTTTTCTTGTATGCACATGCATCCGTGATGTATACATGCATATACATGATACGTTGATTGCTTTCTTTCTGCTGGTCACGACTTGCTTTATTCTAGGTTGTACGATCCTGTAGATCGGATCTAGGCCTCACAGTAAGGTGCCGAATGCCCTTGTTACGATGATGCCCCACCGCTTCTGCTCCGCACGTCACATGCTGTCGATCCACGAGGCTGTCGCTAAACTCCGTGAATCATCGGTGGTGGCTTGCTACTGACACACGGATGCGTGGGAGCGCTGGAATCACGGCTCGTCTCCGAAGCACGCCGCCGCGGGAGTCGAATTACCGTGACGTCTTTGATGAAGAAAATTCCCATCTGATTCGCCATGGATCAGCACGCACACCCCCTACCTGGCGTGCCACTATCGACGAAATATGGTCAGCAGTCCATCTAGGGGTATGCCCATGATGGTAGATTGTCGGTAGACGGTGCGCGTAATCAGGAACCAGATGGTTACAGAGGCACAAGACACAAGATTTATACAGGTTCGGCCGCTGTGTTGGCATAATACCTACGTCCTATGTCTCATTATTCTGTATTGATTGAGGTCTGTTGGAGATATCGACTAGGAGACCCCTGCCTCTCCTTATATAGTCTGGAGGAGTAGGGTTACAAGTAAAGTATCATATTTGGTACTATTACAATATCTAGTACAACTTGTAATCTTGCTGTGCACGCCTTGATCTTATGGGCTGGGCCACCTCGGATGGTGCGACCCATGTACCATCTTGTGGTACCCGGGGGTATATCCCCCACAGGGAGCGATCGGCGACAACAACAGGCGATTCGACAGAGACGCCAGGAGCAACAGCGAGAGCCACTGAGTCTTCGAAGGCAGAAGTGAGAGCTATCGGAGCTATGTCGGAATCAGGGGCGCAGAGGCCAGCAGCGTCAAAGGAGCAAGCGGCGCACCCTGAGATGCCGCAAGGCGTGGTTGGTCGCTCCGTGCGGCCACCGAGCCCCCAAGGAGCGCCACCGGCTATGGAGGAAGAGGACGGGTCGAGGAGATCGAGCGTGGAGGATCACAACCTCAGATCGTCCGCATCTTCCGCAAGCGAGGGGAGGAAATTGTGGTCATAGAAGAGGAGGACACCACCAGGGAGGTGAAGGGGCTACGGTCCACCCTTTGCACAGCTATGAAGCAAATTGAGGTTAGTGTTGCGTCAGCGGTGTCCGTGTTTGGCATTGGAGACTATGGTCTTTTATATTCTTGGTGCTTTTGCAGGGCATAGCGCAGAGTGCCATACAACGGCAGCAGTTGATCAAAAGGATGGAGCCCCTCATCGAGGAGAACGAGAAACTAAGGGATGTAATGAAACTGATGGAGAAGAACGTCTAGAGGGCCCAGCGTGAAAGGGATCTTGCTGAATCAAACACTAAGGACCTAGAGTACCAAAAGGGGACCCTATCCGATCAGTTGAGAATCGTCTCTATATAGCTGAGGGACACGTCCGAGCAGCTAAAAGGCATCTCCGAGCAGAAAAAGGGTATCCCCAATCGGTGAGCTTGTTCTGCATTGTCGACCGGCCATAATGTAGCCGCTGTTTACTGTGTTTGCAGAGCAAGATGCGGAGCTTGGCCAGCTGCGTCAAGTCATCGGTCGACTCCAAGAGGAGAAGGAAAAAGCATCTAGGCGAGTGGAGAAACTGGCTGAGGATCTGGAAGGTGAGTCATTCATGGTTGGGGGTGTTGCTGATATGATTTCTTCGTTTGATGAATCCTTTTGGTGTCTGCAGAATACCGTCAAAAAATCAAGGCGTAGTTTGATGCGCTGGAGCTGGAGGCAAAAATCCAGAGGGGAAAATTTGACGCCATGGTGGTCGGAGTCAGGCTAGTGCTCGACTGTATCGATATGGAGGTAGCTCCTCAGCCCGACGATAGGCCGCCCAGTCCGGACGCCATCAATGACAGGTGCAAGGCGGCGTGGGAGAACTTCAAAGGCTTCAACCGAGACGCCACTGTCTCCATCGTGACGCATGCCCTAGCGGTGGTACGGTCTCACTACCCTGTAATCAATCTTTGAGCGATAGGGGCCGGATTCACCAGAGGGATGAGTGTGACGAAAGAGGAGCAGCTAAAAGATTAGGTGGAGGACGCGACGAAAAGGCTAGCCAGCGATGTCGATCTGTTCGGCGAGGTAGATGGTGATGGCGAAGCTCAATAGCCTGAGTGGGGAGGAATCTGTATGGAACAACTATAAAGGGGAGTGAGATGCACGAGGGCCTAAGCAAACATTTGTATATTTGTATAAATGTTATAAGTAGACAACATATGCGTGTTCAGGCAGCTTGCTAGCACTTGCCATGAAAAATAGATGTGTTGTTAATCCTAACATGTTTATATATGGTATAAGTAGTGTCCGAGCAGTTAGTTCGTTACTGGGCTCTTGGCCTTGGCTAGCCCGTATTCCATAACATCGAGCGCTAGAGCCCGTGCATGTGTAGGAGAGACAGACGTGACCGAGGAACTGAAAGAATCAAGATGCCCAAGAGGGGAGGGCAAATTGGGCTAATTCTAAATTCTTTGCAATAATTAAATCCTACACTTAGCCCACTTCACCCCTTCTGCCTAGAATGTGTTTCTATTTTTCTATCGCACAAAAGTTTTACACCCTAGGTTCCAATCCTACTCTAGCATGGTAATTCTAGGAATGTAAAGACAAGAAATGAATTGCTCAAATATAAATGCTCAAAGTAAAGAGAGGGAAAGAAACATGGTGATGTTTTCTCGAGGTATTGAAGAGTCGCCACTCCCCACTAGTCCTAGTTGGAACACCCGCGCAAGGCTATATCTCCCCCTTGATCCGCTCAAGGATCAAGTGCTCTCTATGGGCTAATTCTTTGACACTCCGTCGCGGTGAATCACCTACAACCGCTCACAACTTGAGTTGGGTCATCCACAAGCTTCGCTAGATGATCACCAAACTCCCAATCACCACCGAGCCATCTAGGTGATGGCGATCACCAAGAGTAACAAGCACAAACTCTCACTTGACCACAAAAAGCCTAATGGGAAGGGTGGACGCACACTTGTTACTCTTCTTGCACTAATGAGGCCTTAATCTTGGATTCTCCAACCTCAATCACCTCACTAGGCTCTTGCTCTCCCTTGCACTCTCAAGGTGTTTCTCAGCTGAACAAATAGGCAAGAGGCCTCTCTTGAACAAGTGGAGTAAGAATTTATACCCCCTCATTCAAAACATAATATTTTGAGGCTGAGTCATCACTCTGTGGGGTGACCGAACGCTTAGGTCAGTTATCCCCGCCACTATGTCAGAAAGAGCCATTAAGTTCTGACCGGACTCTGACCTACGTCCGGTCAAGAAAAATGCTCTCTGTAACCTTACTGATGTTGACCGGACACAAGAACCTAGAGTCCGGTCACTTCGCTATTCAGCGTCCGGTCAGTTACCGGGTCCTGACCAGCGTCCGGTCAGCACTGACCGGACGCGTCCTATTAGGAAAATCCCTCTCTAGAACCTCTCTGGAGTGGACCAGATGTAGGCATCCAGTGTCCGGTCACTTTTCACTCAGCATCTAGTCACAATCAGACAACTTCAGTTGATCAAATAAACTGACCGGACTCACTCTCTAGCGTCCGGTCACAACCAGACCAGCGTCCGGTCAGTTATTTGACCCTTCATTCACTTCCAACTTGAATTTTTATGTGAATGAAGTTTACTCCAATTGATTTTAGGGCTACTCCTTAGCTACATAATGCTAGATTTGACAAGTGTGCACCACACCTAACTCACTAGACTCACCTAGGTCAAGCTACTAGTCCATACCCCCCTTAATAGTACGGTCAAAGGAAAAAACAAAGTCCTAAACTACTCTAAGTGCCTCTCAACACCAAATGACACTTAGAACTAGTTTATCCTTAACCTTGTCGTCCATCCTTTGAAAACCAAAATGATTTCATCGTTAGGGGCATGACCACCATGATTGTCCAATCAATTGTCATTACCATGACCTAACTTAAATTGCCTCTGTAAAACACATGTTAGTCATAGTAATCTCGTGTTGTCATTAATCATCGAAACCAACTAGAGGCCTAGATGCTTTCAGGAACCACTGCCGACCACCTATAACACAGAGTGCTGGAGCTCGTAGCATGTGTAGGGAGAGATCGGAGACAGGGTTTTCTCCAAAGAACACAAAGCGGAACGTTTATTGCTTGATGGTTGGCAGAATATCTTAAAGATATTTTAGTATGGAGAAATGGGGTGAAGCATTTATGGAGATCTATGTGCTTGGTGCAAGAGTGTTGAACTAGATTATTAGCAAGCTTTACCACGCTCTCATTATCACATAAAAGAGGTTCCTTTTCTAAAACTACACCATAGTCTAGCAAGGTTTGTTTCATGTAAAGAATTTATGCACAACAAGCACCCACGACAATGTATTCCGCTTCGACGGTGGACAAAGCCACACTATTTTGCTTCTTGAAGGACCAAGACACTAGTGATCTATCAAGCAAATGGCACCCTTTGGATGTGCTTTTCCTATCAATTTTGCAACCAGCATAATCCGAATCGAAATAGCCAACTAGTTGAAATCTAGCTCCTTTGGGATACCAAAGACCAATGTTTGGTGTGTGTTTAAGGTACCTAAGGATTCTTTTAATGGCAACCATGTGAGCCTACTTAGAATTAGCTTAAAATCTAGCACACATACACACACTAAACATGATGTCGGGCCTAGATGCGGTCAAATATAACAAGCTACCAATCATAGAGCGGTAGAGAGTTTGATCAACTGTTTTACCTCCCTTATCTAGGTCGAGATGTCCATTAGATGGCATTGGTATCTTGATTAGCTTACATTCATCCATATTGAACCTCTTGAGAAGATTCTTGGTATACTTCTCTTGAGAGATGAAAATCCCTTCTCTTATTTGCTTGATTTGAAAACCAAGGAAGAATGTAAGCTCTCCAATCATAGACATCTCGAACTCCTTTAACATCAATTCACCAAAATCTTTGCAATAATCTTCATTTGATGATCCAAATATGATATCATCAATATATACTTGACAAATGAAGATCTCTCCATCAAGCTTCTTGGTGAATAGTGTGGTGTCGACCTTTCCAATGGTGAAGCCCTTCTCAATGAGGAAATCCCAAAGGCGTTCATACTAAGCTCTTGGGGCTTGTTTGAGCCCATATAGCGCCTTGGACAACCTATAAACATGATTAGGATATCTAGGGTCTTCAAACCCGGGAGGTTGATCAACATAGACTAGTTCATTTATGAAACCATTTAAAAATGCACTTTTAACATCTATTTGATATAATTTCATTTCATGATGTGATGCATATGCAAGGAGGATACGAATGGCTTCAAGTCTTACAACCGGTATAAAGGTTTCTCCAAAATCCAACCCTTCAACTTGAGAGAAGCCCTTTGCAACTAGTCTTGCCTTGTTCCTCACTACAATGCCTTGATCATCTTGCTTGTTGCGGAATACCCACTTTGTTCCAATGACTCTTGCACCTTGTGGTCGCTCTTCAAGAGTCCAAACTTCATTGCGAGTGAAGTTGTTCAACTCTTCATGCATGTCATTTATCCAATCCGAATCTTGAAGAGCTTCTTCTACATTCTTAGGTTCAACACAAGAGACAAAAGAGTGATATTCAATAAATAAAGCAAGTTTTTTAGATTGAGTCATTACACCCTTTGAATGACTCCCTATGATGAGATCTTATGGATGTGCTTGTAGTAGGGGTGAATTTCTTCTATCAACCACTTGAGGGGGAGGTTGTGGAGCATCAACATCTTGAGCTTGTGCCACCATTTGATCATGAGAGACATGAGTATCTTCATTTTCTACTCTCCCATCTTTATCACCATCTTGTGGTACATTTGATGAAGAAGGTGGATCAATCACTTGTACATCATCTTTATCATCTTTGGGCTTGATGTCTCCAACCAGAATGTTCTTCATAGCCTCCATCAATGGTTCATCACCTACATCATCAAGATTCTCATGTGTTCCTTGGGAGCCATTCGATTCATCAAATTCCATAGCATATGTTTCTTCAACCAAGCCAGCTGGCATGATTAAATACTCGATATGCTTTGGACTTTGATGAGTAACCAACAAGAAAGCCAATATCACAACATCTTTGAAACTTTCCTATGTATTGCCGCTTCTTGTAGATGTAGCATTTGCAACCAAACTCCCAAAAGAAAGATACGTCCGGCTTCTTCCCATTGAGCAATTCATAAGGTGTCTTGCCAAGAAACTTTTGAAGAAATAGGTGGTTGGATGCATAACATGCGGTGTTGATAGCTTCCGTCCATAGGGCTTCGGGTGTATTATACTCATCAAGCATTGTTCTTGCAAGTGTAATAAGTGTCCGTTCTTTCTCTCTACTACACCATTTTGTTGAGGAGTATATGTTGCGGAGACTTCATGCTTGACTCCAACTTCATCACAATATGCTTCAATGTTTGTGTTGTCAAATTCTTTTTCATTGTCACTTCTTATCTTCTTGAGCTTCACTTTAAATTCATTTTGTGTTCTCTTGACAAACTTCTTGAAACATGATGCCACTTCGGTCTTGTCATGAAGGAAGAACACTCAAGTATATCTAAACTAGTCATCAACAATCACAAGACAATAGAGATTTTCTCCCAAGCTCTTGTACGTTGTTGGTCCAAATACATCCATGTGAAGGAGCTCTAGCACTCTTGTTGTTGACATGTAAGCTTTTTTAGAATGAGTATTTGCAACTTACTTGCTGGCTTGACATGCACTACAAAGCTTGTCCTTCTCAAATTTAACATCCTTCAACCCTCTCACCAATTCATTTTTCATTAGCTTCTTGAGTGAGCTCATCCCAACATGAGCAAGTCTTCTAAGCCATAGCCACCCAAGTGATGTTTTGGTGAATAGGCATGTCTTCAAGTTGGCATCTACGGAGGTAAAATCCACTAGATATAGGTTGTTGTATCTAAATCCCTTGAATATAACTTAATCATCATCTTTCTTAGATACAACCACTTTCTTCTCGGTAAATAAGCATTGAAAGCCAAGATCACACAATTGACCAATGGATAGCAAGTTGAAGCTCAATGAAGCAACATATAGCACATTTGAGATTGAATGATTATTTGATATTGCCACTTTGCCCAATCCTTGAACCTTGCCCTTTCAATCATCACCAAATGTTATCCTTTCTTGACCATCTACTTCTTCATCTAGTGAGGTGAACATACGAGGATCACCGGTCATATGTTGAGTGCAACCACTATCAATTACCCAATGACTTCTGCCGGTCTTTTAGTTCACCTACACAAGAAATCAAGCTTGTTTTGGGACCCAAACTTGATGAGGGCCCTTCAATTTCTCAACAAGTGACTTTGTAACCCAAATTTTTAGGCCTATTCTTGTTGGGAGGTCCTAAGAACATGACTTTCATTTTTCCACTAGAATCCTTTCTAAGCATGTTATGAGCATTGAAAGCAAAGGGTCTAGCATGCTTGGACAAGGGTTGTGGTGGTGGAGTTTGACACTCATGGGCAAAGTGACCTTCTTGTCTACACTCAAAACACCTCTTTGGCTTTGGCTTTGACTTGTGTTGTTGTTGATGTTGAGCTTTAGCTTTCTTCTCTTAATGTGCCAAATATCCAATGCCACTTCTATCCATCTTCGTTACGGTGTTCATGAGTAGCTCACTTTGAAGATATTAACCTCTTGTGAACTTGCTCAAGCCGGTCTTAAGATGTTCTTTCTCCAACTTAAACTTCTTGTTCTCTTCTTTAAGTTCATCATGATTTTTCTCCATCTTGAGTCTCTTGTTCTCTTCTTTGAGCTTCTCATTCTCAAGAGCTACATCACAATCATGATCAAGGTTCTCTATCACAATAGTGTTGGTGGTTGATAGCTTTTCAAGATCTTCTTTGAGCTTTTCATTCTCATGCTTGAGCTTGACATACTCATCATAGTTGTCAGTCTCAACCACTTTCTTGCCTTTGCCACTAGATCCTTGCTCAATGCTCTCAACAATCAAGTCATCACATGATGTAGCTATATCAATCTTAACAACATGGTTAGTAGCATCATGTGGCTCATTGGATAATAACTCATGAGAGACAACAAGATTATCATGATTAACCTTGAGATTTGTGTACTCTTCTTTTAGCATATTGTAGCTAGTGGTGAGCTCATTATGTATCCCCTCAAGTTTATCATGTTTTTCTTGAAGCTCCTTTTTAGAGGATTTGAGCTCCTTGAGTTTGGATGACATAGTTTTATTTTCTTCTCTAAGCTCAACACTAGGTTTTTCCGCTATGTCATATTTAGCTAAGAGTGAGTCATTCTCAAGTTCTAGCTTTTCATTTTTAGCTCTTGTCTTTCTAATAATTTTAGTATATTGATTTAGTAACTTGATAAGATCATCATAAGAAGGTAATTCAAATTCATCATCACTATCACTATCATCATTGCTACCATGATCATCACCACTACTATCATCATCATTTTGTACCTTTCGTTCACCCTTGGCCATAAGGCATAGGTGTGTAGAGGATGACGGCGATGGTGTCGGTGAAGATAGTGAAGAATCAATTACAATAGCGGCCACCTTCTTGTTCTCACTTTCATCATCGAATGAGCAACTTGATGAATCAATATTCGTGAGCCAATCACCAACGATGTATGCCTTGCCATTCTTCTTCTTCTTATGGAAATCCTTCTTCTTGCCATCCTTCTTCTTGTATGGCTTGTTTTTCTTCTTCTCATCATCATCTTCATCACTTGAGTCATCTTTATTGCCCTTGTACTTCTTCTTATACTTGTCTTTCTTGGGTTTGGGACATTGATGAGCTAGATGACCAAGTTCTCCACAATTATAGCAATCCATCTCGGAGATTGGCTTCCTTCTATTGCTAGTGAAGAATTTCTTCTTCTTGCCATCAAACTTGACACCATTCTTGTTGAGCTTCTTAAGCATCTTGGTAGTTCTTCTCACCATGAGAGCAAGACTTGTATCATCAATTTCATCATCACTTGAGCTCTTATGTTCAACTCTTGCTTTGCCCTTCTTCTCTTGGCTAGCCTCTAATGGCAAGTCTTTCTTCTTGGTGGAAGAAGAGCCATCTTGTGGTGTGATGTGCATATACATCTCATGTGCATTGATCTTTCCCAAAATTTGAGTTAGTGTAGCGGTGGAAAGATCATCTTGATGAAGCACGGTCACAATATGCCCATATTTGCCAATAGGGAGGACACTCAAGATTTTTCTTACAACATTTGAGGGTTGCATTTGTGTAAGTCCTAGCCTATTGACTTCCTCTACAAGAACATTCAAGCATGAGTACATCTCATTAGTACTTTCTTTAGGAAGCATCTCAAATGAATTAAGCTTTTTCATAACAAGATGATAGCGTTCCTCACGCTCACTCTTTGTTCCCTCATGGAGCGCACAAAGGTCCGACCATAGTGCATGGGCATCCTTGTTGTTCCGCACATGGTTAAAAACATCTTTACAAAGACTTCTAAAGATGGTGTTTCTAGCCTTTGTATTCTATTTCTCATAATTAACTTCATCACCTTGAAAGGTGTGTGGAATCCTTAGGTTTTAGGAAGCCTTGAGAGGTGGCTCTAAGAATTCCAACATCTAAAGCTTCTAAATAAGCATCCATGCAGATTTTCCAATAAAGAAAATCATCTTCCTCAAAGATAGGAGGAGGTCTATCCCTGTGGGACATCTTTCTCTAGGCGGTTAAGCCTAATTTAGCAGGCACAAGGCTCTGATACCAATTGAAAGGATCAAGATGCCCAAGAGGGGGGTGAATTAGGCTAATTCTAAATTCTTTGCAATAATTAAATCCTACACTTAGACCACTTCACCCCTTGTGCCTAGAATGTGTTTCTATTTTTCTATCGCACAAAAGTTTTGAACCCTAGGATCCAATCCTACTCTAGCATGGCAATTCTAGGAATGTACAGACAAGAAATGAATTGCTCAAATGTGAGGGAAACAAACACGGTGATGTTTTCCTGAGGTATTGGAGAGTCGCCACTCCCCACTAGTCCTCGTTGGAACATCCGCGCAAGGATCAAGTGCTCTCTACGAGCTGATTCTTTGACACTCTGTTGTAGTGAATCGCCCACAACCGCTCACAACTTGAGTTGGGTCATCCACAAGCTTTGCTGGGATGATCACCAAACTCCCAATTACCACCAAGCCATCTAGGTGATGGTGATCACCAAGAGTAACAAGAACAAACTTTCACTTGACCACAACAAGCCTAATGTGAAGGGTGGATGCACACTTGTTACTCTCCTTACACTAATGAGGCCTTAATCTTGGATTATCAAACCTCAATCACCTCACTAGGCTCTTGTTCACCCTTGCACTCTCAAGGTGTTTCTCAGCTGAACAAATGGGCAAGAGGCCTCCCTTGGACGAGTGGAGTAAGTATTTATACCCCTCATTCAAAACATAACATTTGGAGGCTGAGTCATCACTCTATTGGGTGACCGGATGCTCTGGTCAGGGTGATCGGACGCTCTGGTCAGTTATCCCCGCCACTGTGTCAGAAAGAGTCGTTAAGTTCTGACCGAACTATGACCTACGTCCGGTCAGCAGTGACCGACCCGGTCAAGAAAAATGCTCTCTAGAATCTTACTGATGTTGACCGAATGCTGGAACTCAGAGTCTGGTCACTTCACTGTTCAGCGTCCGGTCAGTTATCGGGTCCTGACCAACGTCCGGTCAGCACTGACCAGGCGTGTCCGATCAGGAAAATCCCTCTCTAGAACCTCTCTAGAGTTGACCAGACGTAGGCACCTAGCGTCTGGTCACTTTTCACTCAGCGTCCGGTCATAACCAGACAACTTTAGTTGATCAAATGAACTGACCGGACTCACTTTCCAGCGTCCAATCACAACCAGACCAGCGTCCGATCAGTCATTTGACCCTTCATTCAGTTCCAACTTGAAATCCTATGTGAATGAAGTTTACTCCAATTGATTTTAGGGCTACTCCTTAGCTACCTAGTGCTAGATTTGATAAGTGCGCACCACACCTAACTCACTAGACTCACCTAGGTCAAGCTACTAGTCCATACCCCCCTTAATAGTATGGCCAAAGGAAAAAACAATGTCATAAACTACTCTAAGTGTCTCTCAACACCAAACGACACTTAGAACTATTTTGTCCTTAACCTTGTCATCCATCCTTTGAAAACCGAAATGATTTCCATCGTCAGGGGCATGACCACCGTGATTGCCCAATCAATTGCCATTACCATGACCTAACTTAAATTGCCTCTACAAAACACACGTTAGTCATAGTAATCTCGTGTTGTCATTAATCACCAAAACCCAACTAGGGGCCTAGATGCTTTCAGGAACCACTGCCAACCACCCATAACATAGATTGCTAGACCCCGTAGCACGTGTAGGGAGAGATCGAAGACAGGGTTTTCTCCAAAGAACACAAAGCAGAATGTTTATTACTCGATGGTTGGTAGAATGTCTTAAAGATATTTTAGTATGAAGAAATAGGGCGAAGCATTTATGGAGATCACGTATAATTGTCAGAGTTTGTTAAGGAGTAGCTTGGAGCTGGTAATCGTAAATGGAGATTAAACTAGAGTGGAGAAATAATGGAGACAAATTATGGTGACAAAAACTTTATTCATTATGGAGTGAAGAGTACATATCTAGAGCGTTTCAAGGATAGAAACATATAAGGTGCTCGATGTGCCATGAATTGGGGATATCAATTCCCTCCATGTCACATAGCGGGTAAGACCCTGGTCGGGTAACCTCTTTGACCATGTAAGGCCCTTCCTAGGGGGAGGAGAGCTTATGCATCCCTTTGGTTTTCTGCTTTCTATGGAGAACAAGGTCGCCGACCGCAAATGAACGACCTTTGATATTGTGATTGTAGTATCTTCACAAGCCTTCTAGGTATTTGGCTGTGCGGATGCAAGTGATCAAGCGTTCTTCTTTGGCTCTGTCAACATCCTCTATCCGAACATTTGTTGCTTGCTCTTCATTATAATGCTCTACCCTAGGTGCTCGGAAGGCAATGTCCACAGGAAGTATGGCCTCTGAGCCGTAGAGCAAAAAATATGGAGATACACCGGTGTTGCGACTAGCTTGAGTGCGCAGCCCCCAGACCACAGCTGGGAGCTCTTTGAGCCATCTGCCCAAATTCTTTTCCTCTTTTCTGGTAGTCTCTTTTTGAGGGCATCGAGGATCATGCCGTTCGCCCGTTCGACCTGGCCATTGGCTCTAGGATGGGCAACAGAGACATATTTGATGGAGATGCATCGGTCTTCGCAAAAGTCCCTAAAATGGTGACTAGTGAATGTAGTTATGAGGTTGGTGATAATGCTATTCGGGAGACCGAATCTATGGATGATATCTTTGAAGAGCTCGACTGCCTTCTTTGCAGTAGCTGAAACAAGCGGCTTGTATTCGATCCACTTAGAGAACTTGTCAATGACAACGTATACATACCGAAAACCACCTAGCGTAGGCTTGAAAGGCCCGACCATGTCGAGTCCCCAGCATGCAAAAGGCCAAGAAGCTGGGATGGTCTGCAATTCCTGCGCTGGCACGTGTATTTGCTTGGCGAAAATCTGACATCCTTCACAATGTCGGATGACATCTTCTACGTTAGAGATGGCTGTGGGCTAGTAAAAACCAGCTCGCTAAGCTTTGCCGACCAGGTTTCTAGAGGCCACATGATTGCCATAGGAGCCAGAGTGAATTTCAAGAAGTAATTTTGCTCCCTCTTCTTGGGTGATGTATTTCTACAGTATCCCTTCCTTGGCGCTTTTCCTCATCAACTTCCCATCTACCAGCACGTAATGCTTGCTGCAATGGATGAGACATTCAGTTTTGGTCTTGTTGGCAGGTACATCGGCGCTGGTTAGGTACTTGATGAACTGTTCCCTCCAATCTACGGACGGCGAAGGTACTGCAAGTACCAGCTGCTCGATGGGGGGAATTTCTTGAACTTCCTTCTCTTCCTTAATAGATGGCGTAAAGAGGTCTTGAACGAAGACCCCAGGTGGAATTGTGGCACGAGAAGAGCCTATCTTAGATAGGTGGTCGGTGAGCTGATTTTGGTCTTGTACCACATGGTGGTACTCGATACCATAAAACTTTCCTTCGAGTTTCCTGATCTCAGCGCGGTATGCGTCCATCTTCTCACTAGAATAGGACCAATCTTTGTTAACTTGGTTGATGACTAGTGTGGAGTCTTTGTATACCATGAGGCATTTGATGCCGAGCTCGATGGCTATACGAAGTCCGTGGAGACATGCTTCATATTCCGTGACGTTGTTGGAAGCTGAAAAATGAATTCGGATGACGTATCGGAGCTTGTCCTTAGTTGGAGTAATAAACAAAATGCCGACGCCATCACCATTGATGTTGAGGGTAATGTCGAAATACATTATCCAGTGCTCGAGGCAAGCAGCGGGGATGGGCTCTTGGATCTCAGTCCACTCAGCGACGAAGTTAGCCAGCGCCTACGACTTAATGGTCGGCCTGCTTCTGAATTCTATAGAATAAGTGCCGAGCTCGACTGCCCACTTAATGATGTGGCCATTGGCCTCTTTGTTATGGAGGATGTCCCCTAGAGGGAACTCGGTGACCACGGCGATCTTGTAGTACTCGAAGTAATGATGGAGCTTGCTCAATGTGACTAGAATGGCGTATAACAGCTTCTGAACCAGAGGGTAATGAGTTTTGGACTCATTAAGAACCTCACTGATGAAGTAGACCGGACGTTGCACCTTATAGGCATGTCCGACCTCCTTGCGCTCGACGATGATAGCTATGCTAACGACGCGAGAGGTAGCGGCGATGTAGATCAATAGGGTTTCATCTGGTTGAGGCGTCGTCATGATCGGGGGCTTCATTAAAAACAACTTGAGCTGCTCGAAGGCCGTATCAGCCTCCTCTGATCAGGAAAAGCACTCAGTGGCCTTGAGTAGTTTGACGAACGGTAGTCCCTTTTCGCTAAGGCATGATATAAAGTGGCTGAGAGCAGCCATGCACCCTGTGAGCTTCTGTATATCCTTTACGTAGGTCGGCCGTTTCATATTGGTAATGGTGGAGACCATGTCGGGGTTGGGTTCGATGTCACAGGTGCTGACGATGTAGCCCAGGAGTATACCGGATGGAACTCCAAAGATGCACTTTGAAGGGTTCAACTTCCATCGATATCTTTTTAGGTTGGCAAACGTTTCTTCGAGGTCGGTGATGAGACTGTCGACGGTTTTGGATTTGACGACCACATCGTCAATGTAAGCTTCGACGTTGCGGCCTATCTATTGGTCAAGGCACATCTGGATGGCCCTTTGGTAGGTCACCCTAGCATTTTTGAGTCTGAAAGACATGGTGGTATAGCAATATGCACCAAAAGGCGTGATGAACGATGTTTTAATCTGGTCATCCTCTTTGAGGGATATCTGGTGATAGCCGGAGTAACAGTTGAGGAAGGAGAGGAGTTCATAGCCGGTGGTGGAGTCTACAACCTTGTCTATCTGAGGCAGACCGAAGGGGTCTTTAGGGCAGTGTTTGTTGATATTAGTGTAATCAATGCACATTCTCCATTCTTTATTCTTTTTTTGAACAAGAACTGGGTTTGCTAGCCACTCAGGATGATACACTTCTTTAATAAATCTAACTGCTAGGAGCCATTTTATTTCTACCCTAATAGCCTCCTTCTTGTCTAGCATGAATCGTCGGAGCTTCTGCTTGATCGGCTTGGCGGTCAGCGAGACATTCAAGGAGTGTTCTATCTTCTCCTGTGGTACCCCCGGCATGTCTGCAGGTTTCCAAGCAAACACATCGGTGTTGGCACATAGGAAGGAGATGAGCGCGCTTTCCTATTTGTGGTCAAGATGAGCCCCAATCTTGGTAATCTTAGTGTGGTCATCGAGTCCGAGGCCGACCTCCTTCATTTCCTTAGACTTGGCGGAGGCACAAGGAGGCTCTAGCGCTGGGATCTCCAGGTCATTGGTGGGCACTGTCTTGGCATCGGTAACCATGCTGGGCATCTGGATGGAGAGGTCAGTGGCTTCAGCGAGGGAGTGGCTCTCTATTCCGTAGGCGTAGGCAATGGAGAGGTTGGCCCGTAGGGCTAGAACTCCTATAGATGAGGGAATCTTCAATACCAGATAGGCATAGTGTGGTATGGACAGAGCTAGCCGACCAAGTATGGCGTGGTAGGTAGTGTTGAAGTCGACGACGTAGAAGTTGATGTGCTCGACACGGAAGTTGTTAGCCGTGCCAAATTGTACTGGGAGGGTGATCTCTCCAAGCGATCGAGATGCCCTGCCAGGTACCACCCCTAGAAGGAGTCGGAGGGAGTGAGGTCTTCTGCTCCAAGGCCTAGCTCCTTTAGGGCTCTGGCGAAGAGCAGGTCTAGGGTGCTTCCGCCGTCGATGAGTACTTTTCTGAAGAGTACTTTCTTGATGGTTGCATCGAGAATAAGGGGGAAACGCCCTGTGTAAGGGATGACCAAATACCGGTCAGCCCTGCTGAATATGATGGGGACCTCAGACCAGGGGTGATAGCTGGGGTCGGCGATAGCGTCTTCTGTGTTGATGGCGAGCACCCGGCGGGCGGTGAGTTTTCGATCTCTTCTGTTCTCGATGGTGGCGTGGCCCCTGAAGATAGTGGCGACCACTTTGTCATGATCTTGGAAGGCGTTATTGTTGTCCCCAGGTGGTCGGCGACCTCTAGCTCCATCGTCATTGTCGTCATCCTTCTTTTTGGCCTAGAACTCCTTAGCCAAGCCAAGGCAGTCCTTCATCTTGTGCTTGCTATTCTTGTGGAGGGGGCACGGGCCTTCAAGGATTTTCTTATACTGCTTGTCGTAGTTACGTTTGGTGCGAGGTTCGTCAACGGTGGCGACGATATTGTTTGGTCGACGGTGGCGATACTGACCAACTTTAGACCCTTCCGGCTGATCGCGGCCACTGTCCTGATGGTGGCCGCGGTCGTCATAGCGGCGGTCACTATGGTGTCGTTCGTTGGGGCGATCATCGCTGCGGCGAGTTGGGCGGTGAGTGCCCGCATCCTCGTTGAAGTGAACTTTGGCGTCTTCAGCGTCGACGTATTGATCGGCGATCGTGATCACCTCGCCAATCCGCTTTGGCGGCTTATGATTGAATTTGGAGAGGAGGTCGCGATGATGGAGACCTCTAACAAAGGCGGTGATGACTTCTGCTTCCATGATATTGGGAATAGAATTCCTCATCTCAAAAAATTGTCTAATGTAACTACGGAGGAGCTCAAGCAATTTCTGATAAATGCGATTTAGATTGTGCTTGGTGCCCGGCCGAGTACACGTAGCCATGTAATTATTGGTGAAGACCTTCTTCAACTGTTCCCAAGATTCGATGGAATCTAGGGCGAGGTTCGTGAGCCAGTTCATTGTGGTCAGCGTGAGCATGATGGGAAGATGGTTCGCCATGACACTGTTGTCTCCCCCGGCGTCATGCACAACGATGGCATAAGCTTGTAGCCACTATGTGGGGTTCATCCACCCCTCGTAGGGCTCGACCCTGGTGATTTTGAAACCACGGGGCCACTGGAGTGTTTGGAGTGCTCTCGTGAATGCTCGGGGCCCTTCGGGATCGTCACTATCGGGATTGGCAGCATTGCCAGCATTAAGTGGCTAGAGGGCTGCATCCGGATTACCAAATTCTTGCTCGTATTCTTGACGCCAGCGTACTTCCTCTTCATGCTAAGAGAAATGGCACCCATCGATGTGACATCGTGCATCCTAGAGGTTGTTGATGTCTTCTCAGACATCTTGATCGACTTCTTGGTCGTGTTGATGAGGGTTGTTGATATGGTTCCCCCTAGCTCCCCCCTAGAGGGGTTGTCTATCATCATGATGTTGGTTGGCAAAATGGCTTCTACTGGGATGGCGATTGGATCTTGGCGTGGCAGATCGACGATTCGAGCTTGTCAAGTAGGAAGGTCCCTAATCCTGGCGGATCTCATTGACCTGGCAGTGCAGCAGCTTTAAGCATTGCAACGACCTTGGTGACCTTTGGCATTTGTTCGAGCTGAGCGAGCTCATTAGCGGCCACGGCCAAGTTGGCGCTTGGGGTCTTGTAGACATCGTGGCCATCAACATGGATGAATTCATTATCGAGGTTGCGGCAGAGTGGGCGTGGCCTCCCTTGCGAGTTGAGTTGTTCTCCGTGCGAACAGCCTTGGCTAACACAATGGCGGCCTCATTCACTTGGCGCTGCGCATGGTTGGCATTTCTGTTGATGCGAGCTGCACGGTCCTCATCGGTTTCTCCATCCCATGGAGGGCTATTGATGCTGACATTAAAAATCCCGCCTCCTCAGAAGGGTGGAAAAGGAGGTTGGATGGCAGCGGTTTTGGCGACAATCTCCATAGAGCTCTAGGACTCAGAGTCTAGATTTTCCTCTAGGATGGTGTGGAGGGTTCTTCGAGATGTTGGCCAATTTGTAGCATATTGACAATCAGCGAGAGCTGGTCGGCGATCGGGTCGGTGAGAGGGTAGATGTCTCCAATCTGGTTGGCGAATTTGTCCCTTAGGGCATCCTGATGGATGGTCACCATATCCCCTGGAGTTTCTCGTTCGACTTCCGATAGATCAGAACTGGAAGGTGGTCGGCGTAGAACCAGAGTGGTCAGAGATGATTCCATGAGGGAGAGGTAGTCGGTGAGCTTCTGGCCAACCTGATCGATGGATGCGATTAGATCGTCGTTGTCGACCTGCTTCCTCGAGTAAAGGGGCAGCAGGCGGCGAGTTGTTGGTGAAGATGACCTCGAAGGCAGTTCCAAGATCAGATCTGTTGTTGCAGGTGTTGGTGCGGTTGGCACAGAATCGATCTGCACCAGCTTGATGATCTCTCCCTCTCTATCAGCATTGTTGGCCCAAGAGATCGATCCGACCGTAAAGATCTGGCTAGGCTTTGGAGAGGACAAAGAGCCTAAAAAGTGTACCATCTTGTTCGTCACGGAAACAGCACGCACACCCCAACCTGACACACCAACTATCGATAGAATATTGTCGGCAGTCCTTTAAGGGGTATCCCATGAAGGTAGATTGATCGCAAAGGTGTGCTTAATCAAGAATAAGAAGGCAACAGAGACACAAGAGTTAGACAGGTTCGGGCCATCTGCACGACGTAATACCCTACTCTTGTGGTCTATTGGTTTGTATTGGCTATCGTATGATATTGCGTGTATTTTGAGGGGGTCCCCTACCCGTCTTATATAGCCAGGGGGTAGGGTTACAAGTCGGTTAGATCTAGGAGATAACCGGTAAGTAATAACAGATTACAGGAATCACGGGATCGAGCATATCCTAACAGATCTCGTAGCATCTTCAGGATATCGCCCTTGATGTCTTGCGATACACACCGAGCAGTACCGTACACCATAAGTCTTTGTCTTGTGGGCTGGACCACCCCTGGTAGCGCAGCCCATGTAGTCTGCCGTGGGTATCTAGGGTCATACCCCCCGTAGTAGCTGAACCTATTTGGCTAAAAAACATGAGTGGAGCTAGAAAAACATGGAGTGAAGCAGTCCCAAACACCCCCTCAGTTGGGTGTAGGAGCTATGAAAACCAGAGCTAACACGGATGACCGATGTTTTCCATAATAAAAAGCAAAGCAAAAACAAAAATCAAAAGTTCGGTTTGGTGCTCTATTTTCGATAAAAAAAGTACCTAGCTGACGTGAAAGTACCCTTGTTACACAAATCCCAAATAAAAGAATCATCTCCACTTGTAAGTGTAGGATCTCTAGTTGGTCTAGAGGGGGTGAATAGGCCTGACAAAATAAACACTAAAACTTTTATCAAATTTACCCTGCGGCACTGCCGCTCTGGAGGGCGGCACTACCGCACCTGCAGACAACTTTGAATCATAGTTCAAAATCCATGAACAAAAACTTAGATTGAAGAAATTTCCTAGTTTACTATAGGTATGACAATCACCGATCAAGAGCTAGAAGTGATAGGAACACCATACACAAGTAGATCGACTAGAAACCCTAGAAATCACCTCAACCACAATATGTCATGCAAGTAATGTAAATCAAACACAAGTGACATAATGATTTATCCCGTGGTTTAGCTCGCCACCAAGGCTTGCCTACCTCTATGTTGTTGAGGTTAGCCACTAAGGCTTAGGGCTTTCCAACCCTTCCTCATTCTCAAGTCAAGAGACTTAACTCTTGAGATGAGGGGTGAGTTTACTAGCTTCAAGAGATGGTTACAAACCTCCTGGGGCTACCACACAAGTTGGCAAGCTCCACTGGGCGATGCTCTAGCCAGCTAGGAGCCAAACTCCAAGAGTAACAAATACAACCGCCAGCCAAAACGTGAACCAAGTGCTCTTTTGAGTTGAGGAATCAATGGAGCTCCTCCCTAATCGAGTTTTGGACCCTTTTCTCTCAAGGATTGATGAGGAAATCAATAGATTTACTTGAGGGCTCGAGGTCAACAATGGAGGGAGAGAGAGAGAGAGCTCCTACCCTGTTTTGGGCGTGCTCAAGTGAGGAAGAATTGGTAGATAGCCGTTGGGGAGGAAGGAAAAGGTATATATACCCCCCAGCCCCCAATGGTCACCGCACCTGAGGGGTCGGGCGAGACGGAGCCCATGTCCTTGGGGTCGAGCGAGGCGGAGCCCATGTCCTTGGTCGAGCGAGACCTTTTAATATGTCTCGAGCCATCCGAGGAAGTCAGCATGGGCGCTAACTTCCTTGTGCCACGACTCAAGTGCGGCAGTGCCTCTCTTGAAGTGCGGCAGTGCCATACCACGCAAGACAACAAGGGTAATAGTGAAGTGTAGATTGTCTTGGCTGTGAATTTGAGGACGCATGTGGTTGTTTAAGCACTTGGTAGCACATATTAGCTTAAGCATTGTGTCCCCCTTTATAGTATGATTTTTCCTATACTCAAATTCAAAAATAAAAGAATTTAAACCTCCTTTGAGTTTCAAGCCATCTACATTTGTAATTGGGGGCTCCTCCATTTCGTGTAGCATCCTCGAATATAAATTCCCTGCTTGTCATCTCGATAAATCTCATTAGTTCTCTAATTGCGTGGTCATTATCACCAAAACCCACAATTAGGGCTTGATTGCATTTTCAATCTCCCCCCTTTTTGGTGATTGATGACAACCCAATTAGAGCTTACAAAAGATATGAAATAAATACTGAGATTTTCGAGCCATGGGAGTAGAGCCTCCCCCTAAGTATGTGAATAGAGAATTGAATTCTCAAATTGGCATAAGAAGCCAAGATTCACATTTTAGTGAAAGTGATGGGGCTCCCCCTACATCCATGCTCCTGTGGGGTGCTGCGTACTATGTTAGGTATGTAAAACGTGATGCAAATGACAGTTTATGCACAACATGGTTTGCTGTTGCAGCTAGGTGCGGCACTGCCACACCAGAGTGTGGCACTGCCGCACTTGCTATAACAGCATAGATCCGAACAGACACCACACAACATGTGATGCACATAAAGATATACATTCTAGCACAATTGTATCACAAGCGACAACATAGATTAATATATGTCCATATCCCACACATATATAAAGTACTTAAGTAGCACTAGTACATAAATAGAGTTTCTAATGGACTCTCAAACTCTCACCTAACGAAGACTACTCTAAACAGATATGAACATAACTCTAGCTACAGCAACCTCCATGACGTCGAAAAAGTTGTCAACCCCTCTAATTTTCTCTCCCTTTGGCATAAAGCACCAAAAAGAGAAGAAAGGAAGAAAGACCAACACTCACTCCTCATCCTCTTGGATGGTGTCCCAATCAACATCATCACCACTAGCAGCTCCACTAGCACCTGTAATGTCCACCTCTTCACCATCATAATCATCGTCAGAGGAGGAGGAGGAGGAAGAAGAAGACACAACCGCCCTCCCTTGGCGATGAATGGTCGAAGTGTGGCGCTCACGCCTGGTGCTCCTCCTCATGGACTGCAAGGTGGTCCTCAAACTGGTGTGTGGATCAAGCTCTGACTGCTCCTGCTCCTCCTTCTCCTCCTCATCCTCTGAATCTATCTTAGAAAGACTAGGGAGGTCATCAAACCTCGGTGGTGACTAAACTGGAGAAAGAGGTGGTAGCCCTACATGCTCTCGAGCCTCCTAGTTGCTTCATGGTTCTCCAACCAGTCCTAATATGTGGTCCTCGCTGTATAGGAGCATGTGGTTAAAATAACCTTAATCCATCTCCCAAATTTCTCCATCTTCTTTTCCTTGCGAGGCCTAGATTGGGATGACTCAGGAGCGTCTCACTGCCCTACTAGCACCTACCCCATGGGTCTTCACAATTTTATAGACGGTGTGAAGACCATCTTTCTCAAATCTGTAGCCAATGACCCTCTCAATCATGAACATGGGATAGGGGGCATAGGGTATCCCCTTTCTCCCATCCTCCATGGCATTCCTTAGCTCATGCCACATGAAGCGAGGGACATTAAACCTATCACCTCCAGGAGTAAATCTAGCAAGCACATTCCTCACATATCCATTAAGATCAGAAGCTGCTCCATCCTTGGGATTGATAGTGTGCCTGATCCAATTATTCAGAATGTAATAATAGCTCTTCAGGCCACTGACTTTCCCATCTACACTTCTCCTATCAATCCACATATAGGCAATATCATGGATCTCAACTCTAGCCTCATCATGAATATAACTGAAGCCCCGCTCCTCCTCTCCAAAACCAAGGATCTAGCTGAAAGTCACAAAATCAACTCTATAATGTCGTCCCTCAGTCATCCAGTGAATCTCATCAGTGTAGATGCTATAGAAGAAAGTGGCATGGAACTGGGCTAGCACTTCCTCATTCTAATTATATCTGAAGCTCATAATATCAGTGAGGCCAAACAACTCACAAGCCTTGATCACCTTACTGAATTCTAGCTCATTCTTTGCCTTCATCTCCTCCCAATCAACAAACTGCATCTTGACAACTTTGGATTTCTTGGAGTTGAAGTTCATAGATGCATAGAAGTTGGAATGAAACTCATTCCAAAACCTATAGTCAATCTCCAAATCCTTTGGCTATTCATACGGATTATTCTCACGTGCTCTCCCCACCATCTTCAGCTTTCCCACATAGTTGAGCACGGGATGAGCACGTGTCAACAGGACACCTCATGACTACATCCTCAGAATACTCTCTGATGTAGCTCCTGTCAAACTCCTCAAGATGAGGTGGAGTATCTGGACAAGCACATGGAGGAATAGTGTGGCCAGCCCTCTCTAAGTTCTTCTTATCCTGGATCATCTGATCTCTTCTCCCCCTGTCTTTGGCAACATCTCTGTCTGCTGCACTGTTGCTGCCCCCTGTGGTCCTACCACGACCACGATAAGGCATCTGCTTATCCCGAGGCTCTGTCATCTTCTTCTTCCCCCTCCAGTCATCATCACCTCTGGAGGCCATCTTGGTTCACGTGGATTGAGGAGGAAAGAGATGAATCGGCTCCATCCACAAGCTAGGGCTACTGCTGATGACGATGTTGAAGAACAGGAGCAGGCCGCGACAATGCCGGAGGTGGTAGCACGGCTAGACAGAGCAGCGGCGGTGTGGCTACGTGCGTGAGAGGGAGAGAAAGGAGAGAGAGAGGCGGTGGCTGTAGGTGAGAATGAGGTGAGAATTACCCTTGGGGCTAGGTGAAATAAGAAGAGTAAATGGGCCCCCATGGTAGCTGCTGTCATGGGCCGAATTTCTAGTTGAAATTCAAAGTGCGACACTACCGTAGTCCACATGCGGCACTACCGTAGGGCAGGCGTGGCACAGCCGCACTCCACAGACCAGCAAGATTTAGCTACTAACTAAATACCTCTATATATAGGATATGGACACATATCTCAAGCACACTATGATCAGCAACAAATAATCAATACAAACAATGATCATAATGCACTCGTTTCTTATGATAAAATATTTTAAGCACAATATTTATACCTTTTCAATTCATTTCTCCTATCAATGCTAGTTTATCAATCAAGGTGTGCTATAGTTCAAACCACATTACAAGAATCAAGAATATTTAGCTCACTATGCAAAGCACAAAACCTTGACTCATCAAGAGGCTTAGTGAAGATATCGGCTAGTTGCTTTTCGGTGCTCACATGGCGAATTTTGATATCTCCTTTGGCTTCGTGGTCTCTCAAGAAATGATGTCGAATGTCTATGTATTTAGTTCTTGAGTGGCTTACGGGATTGTTGGCTAACTTTATGGCACTTTCGTTGTCACACAAGAGTGGGATTTTAGTGAAGTGACATTCGAAATCTTGAAGGGTTTGCCTCATCCAAAGTAGTTGAGCACAACATGCACCGGCTGCAACATACTCGGCCTCAGCGGTGGAAAGGGCTACACAATTTTGCTTTTTAGAACTCCAAGACACTAGGGACGTCTAAGGAATTGGCATGTCCCCGAAGTTCTTTTTTGATCTACTTTGCAACCGGCGTAATCAGAATCCGAATACCCAAGTAGATCAAACCTAGAGCCCTTAGGATACCACAAGCCAAGGTTAGGAGTGTGTACTAAATATCCAAGATTCTCTTAATGGCCACTAAGTGACACTCTTTCGGGTTAGCTTGAAATCTAGCACACATGCACACAATAAGCATAATATCGGGTCTAGATACGCAAAAATAAAGTAGAGAGCCAATCATGGAGCGATATACCTTAGTATCCACGGCTTTCCATTCATCATTGAGATCTAGATGTCCATTGGTTGGCATGGGAGTTTTGATAGGCTTGGCATTCACCATGTCAAACTTCTTGGGCATATCATGGGTGTACTTCGTTTGGCTAATAAAAGTTTCATCCTTCACTTGCTTCATTTGAAATCCAAGGAAGAACTTCAATTCACCCATCATGGATATCTCAAATCTCTTGGTCATGATCCTACTAAATTCCTCACAAAAAGAATGATTAGTACTACCAAATATTATGTCATCGACATATATTTGGCACACAAATATATCTTTGCCAACTTTGTGAGTGAAAAGGGTGGGATCGGCTTTGCCTATTTCAAAGCCTTGTTTAAGCAAGAATTCCTTAAGGCATTCATACCAAACTCTTGGTGCTTGCTTAAGCCCATTGAGTGGCTTTTGGAGTTTGTAGACATGGTTGAGAAACTTGTGATCTTCAAAGCCCGGTGGTTGCTCAACATAGACAAGTTCTTGAATAGGGTCATTGAGAAATGCACTCTTCACATCCATTTGATATAGCTTGAAGTTGTGATGAGCAGCATAGGCTAGAAGCATTCGAATTGCTTCAAGTCTTGCCACCGGTGCATATGTTTCTTCAAAGTCCAAGCCCTCTACTTGAGTGAAACCTTGAGCAACCAACCTTGCCTTGTTCCTTGTCACCACTCCATTCTCATCTTGCTTGTTGTGGAAGACCCACTTGGTGCCAATGACATTGGTATTGGATCGTTCCACCAAAGTCCACACTTGATTTCTTTCAAAATTATTGAGCTATTCTTGCATGGCCATCAGCCAATCCAGGTCTTCAAGTGCTTGTTCTACCTTAAGAGGCTCCAAAGAGGAAACAAACGAGTAATATTGATAAAAGTTTGCTAAATGTGAACGAGTTGTTACCCCCTTTCGAAGACTCCCAAGGATGTTATCAATGAGATGATCCCATTGTATTGTTTGCCTTAGCCTTGGATGCTCAATTGCCTCTTGTTCATCTTCTGGATCTTCATCATCATCTTGCTCAAATATGGGTTGTAGGTTTTGTCCATGAGCTGGAGTTGAATCAGCTACTGCTGACTGTGTAGGTGTGGCACTACTGCCCTCAAGTGTGGCACTGCCACACTCTGGAGTTGCAGTAGGTGTTTGCTGTAGTGTAGCATCAGGTACGTCAGCGGAAATTGGTGCAGTAGTAACTTGAGGAACCTCCACTTCAGTGGCTTCATCTTCTTGTGGTCTAATATCACCAATTGACAATTGCTTGATTGCTTCACATGGTGGATCCTCCTTTCCTACAACACTTGAATCAACTTTCTCTACTTAAGAGCCATTAGATTCATCAAATGTCACATCTACCGCAATCTCAACTCTCCTAGAGGTTTTGTTGAAGACACGATAGGCATGCTCATTTGATCCATAACCAAGAAGAAAACCTTCATCAACTTTAGGTGCAAACTTAGAGGTTTTGGATTTCTTATTAAGTATGAAACACTTGCACCCAAACACTCTAAAGTAGGACACCTTAGGCTTGTTACCGGTTAGAAGCTCATATGAAGTTTTCTTCAACTTCTTGTGTAGGTAGAGGCGGTTGATGGCATGTCAAGCAGTGTTGACGGTGTCACACCAAAAGATGTCCGGCGTCTTGTATTCATCTAGCATTGTCCTTGCCATGTTAATGAGTGTACGGTTCTTCCTCTCTGCTACACCATTTTGTTGAGGGGTGTATGGAGTTGAAAACTCATGCTTGATGCCCTCTTCATCAAGAAACTCCTCAACTAGAGTATTCTTGAATTCAGTTCTATTGTCACTTCTCACTTTCTTGAGGGAAGACCAAACTCCTTTTGAGCTCTTCTAACAAATATCTTCACCTTCTCTTAAACTTGGCACTTATCATGCAAGAAAAATACCCAAGTGAAACAGGAATAGTCATCAACAATAACAAGACCATATTTGTTACCCCCGATACTTAGGTAGGCAACCGGTCCAAAGAGATCCATATGTATTAGCTCCAATGGTTGCTTGGTGGTCATGATGCTCTTTGGTGGGTTAGGTGCTCCAACTTGCTTTCCGGCTTGACAAGCGCTACAAATCCTATCTTTCTCAAAGTAAACATTTGTTAGTCCAAGGATGTGTTCATCTTTTAGAAGTTTGGTGGGTGAGGTGCTCCAACTTGCTTTCCGGCTTGACAAGCGCTACAAATCCTATCTTTCTCAAAGTAAACATTTGTTAGTCCAAGGATGTGTTCATCTTTTAGAAGTTTGGTCAAGTTCCTCATCCTAACATGGGCTAGTTGGCGATGCCAAAGCCAACCCATGCTAGATTTTACCACTAAACAATTCTCAAGCTTAGCTTTACTTTTGTTGAAATCAACTAAGTAAAGCTTGTTCTTTAATTGAACCATAAAGACAATAGAGGAATCCTTCCTTCTAAAGACTTCAACACCCTTATCTGTAAAGAGACAATTGTAGCCCATCTCACACAATTAAGAAACGGACAACAAGTTATAACTTAACGAATCAACATGTAATACATTTGTAATTGAATGCTCAAGGGTTATAGCAACTTTACCGAGACCAATCACATCCCCCTTTGAATTGTCTCCAAAGACAATATTTTCATTTGAGTGCGTCATCAGGGAATATGATGAGAACATACTCCTTTCTCCGGTCAAATGATTTGTACATCCACTATCAAGCACCCAACTTGATCCACCGGAGGAGTATGCCTACAAAACAAGTTTAGTTGCTAGATTTAGGTCCCCAATTTGACCTGGGGCCTTGCATGTTAGTCACAAGAATCTTAGGAACACAAATAGAAGTATTCCTATATATGTTGGTTTCCTTTCCAATATATTTTGCAACCACTTTCCCACTACTGTTGTTCCTCAAAACAAAGCATGATGTAAAGCTTTGTCGAGGTTCATAAGTCTTCGGTTGATAGGCATACTTATTCTTGGTGGCCCACACTAATTCCTTAGACTTCTAGAAAACCTATTTCTCCTAGTACACCTTCTTCTTGGGCTTAGTTTGATCAGGAGCAGAATTGGTAGCCTTCCCATTTTTGTGGGGCGCGGCACTACCGCCCTTTACCGTGGCACTGTCGCTCGGGGACGCTGCACTGCCGTGGTCTATGTAGGCTGATCTATACCAATTTTGCCCTTACTCTCAAACTGCACACACTCATAGCCATTCACTATTCTTCTTCCATTTGTCTTGGTTCCTTTGTGTGACCGAGCCCATGCATGATTGAGGGATGCCTTCCTTGCTTGAATTGTGGCCCTTTTGATTCATCAACCTTCTTGTCATTGGATTGGGTCACACTTATCCACCCTTTTCCAATGACTTCATTGAGCCTATCAATCTCCTTTCTCATAGCTTCCATGTTTGCAAGGTTAGTGGAATAATCATTCAAATCAAGATTAAAATATTTTCCACAACCTTGACTAGTAGAAGGAGTAGAGGTTTCCTTTGCCTTAGTGAGATATGAGTTGCTATCCTAAAGAATGCTATATTGCATCTCAAGTTCTTTGTGTTTTTCATCTAAGTCACAATACTTTTTCTTGAGAGCTTTATTTGCTTTCTTGTCCTTCTTGTATTTGTTGTCCTTGATCTCATATGGACAATTGGCAATGAAGTGATCGGTGCTTCAACAATTATAGCATGTCCTCTTTTTCTTGTTTGGAAAGCTTCTCTCCACTACCTTGTAGCCTTGCTTCTTTAGCCCCTTGTGATACCTCTTCATAAAGAGAGAAACATCATCAACTTTCTCATATTGATCATCATCATTTTCACTTTCACTTGAAGATGATGTGGTCTCTACTCTTTCTTGAACTTGCTTGCTTGCTTTGGGCTTGCTAGTTGAAGGTTGTTGGTTGATCTTGGACTTGCTTGTAGAGCCTTGCTTGCTTTATTTATTGGCCTTGAGAGCTACATATTTGATCTTGATGCCCTCTAGCTTTGCTTGCAATTCTCCAAGTTTCTTTATCTCATTTGCTTCTTCTCTTTGCATGTCAAAGGTCAAGATCCTCCCAAGCACATCATTTGGTGTGAAGTACTCAAACTTCTTCTTGTCTCTAATTAGAGTGACTACGGTCTCATTTCTAGATGAATAAGCTTTCCAACATAATCTAGACAACTTTGTGATCATCTAGCTCATCACAACCATAGCCTCTAATATTGACCACCATTGTCATCAACCTATCAAACATCTCTTGTGGCCCCTCTCCATCCAAGATTACAAACCGGTTGAGCTTTGACATCAATAAGTCAATTCTTGTCTTTCTCACTTTGTCAACCTCTTCATGTGCTAGGTGCAAAGTGTCCCAAATTTTCTTGGTAATATCAACTCCAATCATTCTATTGTACTCATCACCATCCAAGGCACTAAGCAACACACTTGTGGCTTGACCATTGAGGTGAATGATTCTTATCTCTTCTAGTGTTGGGTTCTTGGGATCAACCGGTGGCTCAAATCCATTGCAAATAATCTCCTAAATGTCGGGGTGAAGACCTATAAGATAGGCTCTCATCAAGTGCTTTCACTTGGCAAAGTTAGTTCCATTGAAATGAGGTAACTTGCCCATGGGCACATTGATGAAAGACCTCTGATCATGGTTAGTCATAGGAATAGAAGAATAGTTAAAGGATATGGCGGGATATTTGTTGTTGTTGGCCTTCCCTTTTCCTTTCTTCTCCTACTTGTTCCCCTTCGACACTTGGTATGACTCATCATCATCTCCATCTTTGGAACTACTTGATAAGCTTGATGATGCACTTGTTGCCTTCTCTTCTTCTTCCTTCTTCTTCCTAGCTTCTCTTCTTTTTCTTCTTGCTTCTCTCTTGAGCCTTCTTTCTTCTTTCCTTTGCTTCTTCCCCTCTAACCGCTACTCCTCCTTCTTCTTCTTCTCTCTGCTTCTCTCTTTAGCTTTCTCTCTTTGTTCCTTCTTCTTCTCTCATTCTCATTGAGAGCTCCTTCAGCATCGGTAGCCTCAAGATATGGTAGCATGGTGTTGCTTGCTGTCGACGCACTCAACTCACTGCTGTCTGTGTCGACATCCACCCACTTTGCGCCACTAGTTCCTCCTTTGGGCTGCATACCTCATGCGGTCAAGCGTATATGAGGTAACCTGCTCTGATACCACTTGTAGGATCTTTGGTTGGCCTAGAGGGGGTGAATAGGCCTATCAAAACAAACACTAAAACTTTTATCAAATTCACCCTGTGGCACTACCGCTTTGGAGGGTGGCACTATCGGGCCAGAACAGCGGCACTACCGCACCTACAGACAACTTCAAATTACAGTTCAAAATCCATGAACGAAAACTTAGATTAGAGAAATTTCCTAACTTACTGCAGGTATGACAATCACTGATCAAGAGCTAGAAGTGGTAGGAACACCACACATAAGTAGATCAACTAGAAACCCTAGACATCGCCTCAACCACAATATGTCATGCAAGTAATGTAAATCAAGCACAAGTGACACAATGATTTATCCCATGGTTCGGCTCGCCACCAAGGCTTGCCTACCTTCACATTGTTTAGGTTAGCCACTAAGGCATAGGGCTTTCCAACCCTTCCTCGTTCTCAAGTTAAGAGACTTAACTCTTGAGATGAGGGGTGAGTTTACTAGCTTTAAGAGATGGTTACAAACCTCCTAGGGCTGCCACACAAGTTGGTAAGCTCCACGGGCGATGCTCTAGCCGGCTAGGAGCCAAGCTCCAAGAGTAACAAACACAACCGCTGGCCAAAACGTGAACCAAGTGCTCTTTTGAGTTGAGGAATCAATGGAGCCGCTCTCTAATCGAGTTTTCGACCCTTTTCTCTCAAGGATTGATGGGGAAATTAATAGATTTGCTTGAGGGCTCGAGGTCAACAATGGAGGGAGAGAGAGCTCCTGCTCTGTTTTGGGCGTGCTCAAGTGAGGAAGAAGAGGTAGATAGCCGTTAGGGAGGAAGGGAAAAGGTATATATACCCCTAGCCCTCAACGGTCACCGCACCGAAGGGGTTGGGTGAGATGGAGCCCGCGTCCTTAGGGTTAGGAGAGATGGTCACCGCACCTAAGGGGTCAGGTAAGACGGAGCCCTGAAAGGTCCTCGTGTGGTTTTGGTAATTGAGTGACAACCTTAGGACTAATTAGGTTTATGTGAGATACACAGGTGATTAGTCCACAGGTACATGTGTGTGAGCAACTTATGCCATGAAGGTGGAAATAGCTCGGAGATGTTGCAAAGCTCACACATGTGTTGATGAAGGAGTTCATTGCACATGAGACATGACATTGAGTCATGTGATCAAGGTGGAGAAGATCAAGACATGACTTGGCTTGATGGACCGGTTGCAAGCATGAAGGGCAAGTTGAAGGCTTTGGAGCGATGGACCGTGTGGCGGTGAAGCTTGAGCAAGACTTGGCATCGTTGGACGAAGGCAATGGTGAAAAGCAAGTGAAGTCAAGATCGATGAACCAATATAATCACATGATGATATAAAGTGGATCATATCATTGTTGATCGTGTTGGTGCATGTATTGCATCAACATTAGAGGAGATGGAATGGAATGCGCAAGGCAAAGGTATAACCTAGGGCATTTCATTTCACCGGTCAAAGGTGTGTAGAGAAGTTGATGACCGGTTTAGGATAGATGGCCGTACTATCAAGAGGGCCAAACTTGTTTGCATATCGGTCATCTAGTGCCCCTCGAGTGATCTAACTTTGCATCGTCGCTAGGATTGAGTGGAGTGGCAAGTTGAGTGGCTAATCCTTTGGAAAATGTTTGTGAAAACCTAATACACATACACATGGTGGTGTACACTTGGTGGTGTTGGCACATTTGCAAAGGAGAATGAGTTGGAGTTGATGTGGATCAACTCGGTGAAGAAACGGAGGCAAAAGGAGGTCACTATGAGTGACCAGACGCTGGCCTCAGAAGGATCGATGCGTTTGGTCAGTGGCAGCAGTGAGCATGCAGTCTTGGTCGTGTGACCGGATGCTAGCGCGAAGAGGGACCGGACGCTCAGGATCTACGTCCGGTCAGTACTGACGTATGCTAACGTGGTGGCGTGAGGAACAACAGTGACACGTGGCACTCAGAGAATGACCGGACTCAGGTGCTGCATCCAGTCGTGCAGGAGCGGACGCATCCTATAACAAAACATAGAGGCTCGGGGAGCTCTCTAGAAATGACCAGACTCTGGCTGGTCTATGTCCGGTCATGCAGCAGCGGACGCGTCCAGTCATGAATGGAACCTCTCTAGAAATGACCGGACTTGGCAAAGCTGCATCCGGTCTTGGCACTATGCTGTGTCTGGTCATCACTTGACCATTGGCACGTGGCAGCTGACCGTTGAGATCAAGCGACTGAGGTTGAACGAAGGCGACACGTGGCGTGCATCCATTGACCGGACGCTGGATCGAGTGCGTCCGATCGATCTGACCGGCGCATTCGGTCATCCCAAAAACGCCCAGTGAAGGGATAACGGCTATTTTAGCCCATGGGGCTATAAATAGAAGTGGTGGTCAGCCTTTGGCCAAAAACTTAGTAGAGCTAAGCACACTAGAGCCTTGGTGGCTTATGTGGTAGTGCTTGGCAGCCCTCTAGCTCACTCTAGCTAGATAGTGATCATCCGATTGAGTGAGTCAGCGATTCTAGTGCGATTGCATCATGAGGTTGCATTGAGTGGCACTAGGTGGTCGTCTTGCAAGACGGTGGTGCTTGTTACTCTTGGAGGTTGCCACCTTCTAGATGGCTTGGTGGTGGTCTCCGTCAAAGCCCGCAAGAAGCTTGTGCGGTGCTCTAGAGAAGAGCTTTATGAGGGGCATTGTGCTTGCCCCACGGGAGCCGCAAAGAGCAACTCTAGTTGAGCGTGTCATTGAGCTACCCTCACTTTTGGGGTAGGTTCTTATGATGCCCGACGTGCGGGCTTGGCGGGTGATGCCAATTAGCCGCTGAACCACCAAGTGAGCGGTCGACACAACGGGGACGTAGCGTGTTGGCAAGCATGTGAACCTCAGGAGAAAATCACCGTGTCAACATTGTTTTTCCTGTTGGTTTGCAATCCCCTCACACAAGCTTGTGGTTACTTTCATATATATTGTGCTTGTGTAGTTGCTCTTGTAATTAGTTTGCTTGTGTAGCTGACTAGTTACCTTCTTGCTTGTGTAGCATAGAAGTAGCTCCTTTGCGTGGCTAATTTGGTTTGTGTAACCTTGTTAGTCACATTGCTTAGTTTGTGTAGCTAAGTATTTGTGCTCTCTAATTTAGCATTGGTTGCCTTGTTATTGAGCATTGCTAGTGATCTTAGGAGCTTTGTGCTTTTGCTTACTAGAATTGTGTAGGAGCTCCCCGGTGTGCAAAATACTAGTGGCATAGGTTTATGTGACCTTGCTCCTAGAATTGGATAGGTGAGCTCTAGCTAGCCTGTCACCTTTGTTGCCTAATTAGGATCTTTATAAAGTGCTTGTAAACTTCGATAGAGGGGTGTAGTCTTGGCTAGACCGATTGTTTTAATTCTGCATTTGTTTCGGTTAGCCGGTGTGATTAAATTTAGCAATGACTATTTACCCCCTCTAGTTGCCATCTCGACCTTACAAGTGGTATTGGAGCTAGGTCTCTCATTTGTGCTCTTCACCGACCCGAGAGGATGGCGTCTAGTGGGCTAGATGTTTGTGAGACATATTTTTGATGGCACAAACTTTGCACTTCAGAAAAATCACATGATTGATCATTTTCGTGCAAAGGGGCCTAAGTTTTGGTGGATTGTCACTAGTGGTCTCACCCATGTCTTGGATCATTGAAATCTCACCAAAGCTCAAAGAGTTCTCTATGAACTTGATGCACATGCTTGTTGTTTTCTAATGGATGCTTTGAGTTTTGATTTGATGAAATAAGTAAACATCACGGGAACCACCCGTAAGATATGGGAATCAATCAAGCACACCTTTGGTGATTCCTCCACATGGGATGATGGCAAATTCAAGGAGGATGATCACAAGGTGGAGGCACATGAGCATGTTGAGCATGACCATAATTTGGTGATTGTGGAAGATTGCTCCACCTCATGGTCAAGTGATAATGATGATCGATCAACTACAAGTTCACTTGACAAGGTTGATGATGATGATTCAAGTGATGCAAATGATGATCCAACCCCATGCACACTTGATGGTGATGATGGTTCATGCTCGAGCCATGATTGTGATGCTACTACAAGCCCATCCACTACACCACATTGTTTCATGTCACAAGGTACACCAAGGTATCAAATGCTAATGTGGTTGATCATGTTGATTCATATGATGAGCTTGTTAGTAAACTTGCTAGCATAACCATGTCTTTAGAAAATAAGAAAGCTAAAACATTGAAATTGGAAAATAAAAACTCATTTCTAAAGAACTCTTGTGAAGAACAAAAGAAATTACTTGATGTTGTAAAATTGAATCATGAGACACTACTTGCATCTCATGAAGAATTATTAGAACAACATGCTTCTCTCATTAAAGTGTTTACAAAGAAAGTTAAAAATAATGAGAGCTCATCACATGGATCAAATGATAAATTGCAAAATGTTGATAACCCTTGTGATGTAGGCAAGAAGCATGTATCCACCTCTTGTGATGATTTATTAGATATGCCATGCTCTTCATATATATATGCTTGTTTTATTTCTATGTCTTGTGAGACTAACCTTTTGAAGGAGAACAATGAGCTCAAAAATGAAGTGAAGAATTTGAGCAACAAGTTAGAGAGGTGCTACAACTTAAAAGTCACCTTTGAGCACATGTTGAAGACTCAAAGAAACTATGGTGACAAGTGTGGCCTTGGCTTCAAGAAGAAGATGACAAAGGGCGAAAGAAAGAGAGAAAGAAAGATTAAGAAGCTACAATAAAGAAAGCTCTCTCATACCATGTGCTACCGGTGTCATGAAGTGAGACACCTTGCAAATGGTTGCCCTAACATTGATAAGCTCAAGAAGATAAAAAGAAAAAGAGAGGCTCAAGCGTGTGAAGTGCTTCAAGTGCCGCACTTGGGGTCATCTTACCTCAATGTGCCCAACCAAACAATTGGTGAAGCAACTAGAAGAGTCTCAACCAAAGCCACAAGTTGAGCAAGAAAAGACACCCCAAGAGCAAGTCAAGATCAACCATGAAGATGGTGGTGTTTTGATGACAAAGAAGAAGAAAACTAGAAGGGGTGGAAAGGCAAGGCATCCAATGCAAACTCAAGATACCAAGATGATGGGCAATACACAAGATGAGAAGAAAGTCTATGCTCACATCAAGTGCTTCAAGTGTGGAAATACGGGACACTTTGCCTCTAAGTGTCCTACCAAGCTTGAGAAGAAGGCTCAAGCAATCCATGAGAGGCAAGGCAATGAGAAGCACCACATGAGCAAGGAAGAGAAGGCTCAATCAAAGAGAAAGTGCTACTCATGCCAGGAAAGGGGACACATGGCACATTCATGTCCCTAGGTAACACCCCTAATCCTATTTCAATTGATGATGATTCTATGCTTAGAAAGGATGGTAATGGTACCTCTATGGTTGCTATTGCAAAACATCCCGCTACTTACTAAGGCTATGCCTAAGTATGTTGCTCCTAACTTGAGAGAACCCAAAATTGTTTCAGTACTATCAAAAAGTGGATGATTGATTGTAGGTACCATCAACATTGAAGATTTGATTCAATTGATTTCATATTGATCATCATATGTTGAGTCAAGCTATGAAGCCTAGTGCACATCTAAACCCAATGCCATGATAATTGAGTGAAGTCCAAATGTGCTACATCATACAAGTGTCATATTCAAGTTGTTGGTGATTCATTGGATATATTTGACGGCATGCAAATAATTGAGTTGAAGCTTGCTAGTTGGATGATCATGAGCTAACCAAGGTATATCTTTTGTTGATCATTTTATTTGGGTGCATATGAGTTAATTGAATTGGATAAATATGCAATTTTGCTTGCTATAAGATGATTGAATGGATAATTGCTTAGTAATCAAGTTTGGATTGATTTGTATTGGATAAATTTATAAGATGACATTTAGTAAGTGGATTGAATGGATTTATGTCTTGTGGAAGTGTTCAAACAAGTTGATTTCAAGTTTGATTCACATTTGATGAAGTATAGCTCAAATGATTGAATTCTGTCCTATAATTAAGAATCTGAGCTAGCTGTGATCTTAGCTATTTTTGAGTGATCAAAACTTATTGTATTGGCATAAAAATTGGTGTACATGCTCTAAACTTATGGTATAAGATTCTGTACAAATTTCATGAGAATTGGATAAGAAATGCTTCGGTTTTGGAGTGGATCTTGTCAGCTATAGTGCAGCAGTTTTTATCATGTAACAGTGGTGTAAGAACTAAAATCTGATAGCAATCTAGAAGTCAAATGAAGCTCAAATTTTTACAGCTGCTATATAACTTAATGAATCTCATTTACACCAAATTTCATGGTATTTGGATTTGTATTTTGGGAGATATGTATTTTTCTTTGAAGAGTACAGAATCTGTCAGAAAAGTGACAATAATTGGATTTATTTGGAGTCACTTTGATTGAAAGGTCCTCAAGTTGGAATCATGTTTATGAGTTATTGAGGCACCTAAGTTTGGTTTTGAGATAATCTAAAAGCATGACAAGTAAAGAGTACAAGGCTATTTGATTATGGAAGTGTACTTTGCACACATTTGGTACTCAAATTGGAAGATCAAGATCAAACTCAAGATGAAGATGAAGTTTAAGTTCTAGTGACTATTGAAAATCATTTGATAGAAAGAAAATGACTTAAACAAGTATAAAGAAATGGACTTAAAGAGGGAATCAAGGTTACTCATCAAATTAAGTCCATCACTTGGATCAATCAATCAAGTTATTTCAAGTGAGTGTCAAGAATGGTTCTTGGAGAGATGTCACTTGTCCCTAGTGTAGGGGCTTGCCGCCTATGTGTACGTAAACCAAGTGTGGTACTTGGAAGGCTAACATGAAAGTGGTGATCCGAGGGACATTTGAGATGCTTAGTTGAAGAAATCAAAAGGATTGATCAAGAAAAGCAAGCAACACCCAAAAGAGAGCTAATCATAATATTTTAAGTGGTACTCTCACATTAATGCTCCCATGCAAGCATTGATCAAAAGACGAAGCAAGCCAACCACAACAAGAAATTGCACTTGATCATAAGTGGTATTCATTTCATATGGGTGAAGAATGGAATTCACAATGGTATCTATTGGTCTTCACCAAGCTTATAATTGGACTTCACATTTCTATTGGAGTAATGAATTACAATCTATGTGATTATCCTCTACTCCAACATAGCAAAGGTATTATTGTAATGTGAATGATCATTTCATCCCTTACTAGTATGCGGTTAGTGCATATAGTACATGCTTCATAGGATCATGCATAATAAATGAAATGTTTAAATTCATAGCCTACCACTATTGTTTGAAATGAATAGTTGATCTAGTAGTTAGTATATGAATTTGTTCATGAGCTAGTGAACCTAAGTACTTGATTTAATTTGGATTGCTAACAAGTGACAAGTACAACATTGGCAAGATAACCCTTATAAGAGGTGTGAAGAAGCTTGTCATTAGTTCAAACCGGACTTGAAAGCTTAGGCAAATCAATTTAGTTCAAGTCAACTTAGAAGCTCATGATAAGTAACAAGAGTACAAGCACAAGACAACAATGCAAATAGATATCTAGTTTGTATGTTTTAAGTGGTATCTAGACTCAAGTTATTTTATCAAGAATTCACAAATGATGTCTAGATCAACTCACAAGTGATATCCTATAAGTGGTACTTATGATGATAGCAAAGGTTCAAGAAATAGTTTTTATTGATAAAACCAACAAGTAGTTCCATACTAGAAAATTTTTTCAAGTGGTATCACATCTACACGTGGTATCAATCATGCAAGACGATGGTTCCACAAGTGATCCTCAACTTTAAGTGATCAACAAGTTAAGAATGCATCCCTCACCTACAAGAGCTCAAGTTTATCAAATAGATGACTCATGCTATGACATAGGGGGAGGTGTCCCATAAATTGGTATCAAGGTCAAAGATCCTATGTGTGGTATCCCAAGAAACCCTACAAATGGTATCTACAAGTGGTGTCATTCCAAAAATCAAGTGATGTCCTTAAAAAATGCAAGATTCAAGCTTCAACCATCTACCCCAAATGCAAACCTTTGAATCAATGAGAAGCACACCTTTTATGGAAATTGATGACAAAGGGGAGAGATTGTACAAAGATATAAAAGCTTTGGAGAGTTTGAGACAAAGAAGTAGAGGTTGGACATGGACATGGACAAAGAGACATAGACAAAGAGGGAGTAACATTGAAGAAAAGAGATGGATCAAAATTCTTGGACAAGAGAAGCACACAAGTAGGGGGAGCAAGCTCATGAACTTTGATTGGTTGCATTTGATATATGCATAGTCATGTGCTTGCTTGCATTGCAAAAATTTTTAAATTCAATATGCATGCTTGTGTGGTGTATGCTAGTTGAAGAATTTGATTGATGAAATGAAAACTAGCATGCATAGGATGATAGCTAGACACTTGGTATGTTCTTCAAGTAATGCTAGTACCTTGCTTTTAATGTTGATCTCATGAGGTATCTAGTGATTTTATTTCCAAATGATATCTAGCTAACCATGGTGCTAAGGATGAACTTAAAGGTGCAACCCAATTGGTATCACGCTTCAAAGGTTCACTCTATACACCTTAGCATCATTTGGTAGTAATTACTCTCTCACAATTCTAATCTATGCATATGTGCGAGCTTCAAACCAAACACTCTAGCACATATGTAGGGGGAGCTAATACTACCATTTCCGGGTTTGTGGTACTTGTCCAAAATCATTTACAGATGGTAAAATTGCTTGGGCAAGCAACATGAATCCAAAAGAGCTTAATTTCTATATCTTTGTAGAGTTTTCATCAATTACCAAAAATGGGGAGATTGAAAGGTCCTTGTGTGGTTTTGGTAATTGAGTGACAACCTAGGTGGACTAATTGTGTTTATGTGAGATACACGGTGATTAATCCACAGGTACATGTGTGTGAGCAACATATGCCATGAAGGTGGAAATGGCTCAGAGATGTTACAAAGCTCACACATGTGATGATGAAGAAGTTCATTGCACATGAGACATGACATTGAGTCATGTGATCAAGGTGGAGAAGATCAAGACATGACTTGGCTTGATGGACCGGTTGCAAGCGTGAAGGGCAAGTTGAAGGCTTTAGAGCAATGGACCATGTGGCGGTGAAGCTTGAGCAAGACTTGGCGCCGATAGACGAAGGCAACGGTGAAAAGCAAGTGAAGTCAAGATCGATGAACCAATATGATCACGTGATGATATGAAGTGGATCATATCATTGTTGATCGTGTTGGTGCATGTATTGCATCGACATTAGAGGAGATGGAATGGAATGCGTAAGGTAAAGGTATAACTTAGGGCATTTTATTTCACCGGTCAAAGGTGTGTAGAGAAGTTGATGACCGGGTTTAGGATAGATGGTCGTACTATCAAGAGGGGCAAACTTGTTTGCATATCGGTCATCTAGTGTCACTCGAGTGATCTAACTTTGCATTATCGCTAGGATTGAGTGGCGTGGCAAGTTGAGTGGCTAATCCTTTGAAAAATATTTGTGAAAAGCTAACACACATACACATGGTGGTGTACACTTGGTGGTGTTGGCACATTTGCAAAGGAGAAGGAGTTGGAGTTGATGTGGATCAACTCGGTGAAGAAACGGCAGCGAAAGGAGGTCACTGTGAGTGACCGGATGCTGGCCTCGGTAGGACCGGCGTGTCCGGTCAGTGGCAGCAGTGAGCACGCGGTCTCGGTCTTGTGACCGGATGCTGGCGCGAAGAGTGATCGGACGCTCAGGGTCTACGTCTGGTCAGTACTGACATACCCTGACGTGGTGGCGTGAGGAACAGCAGTCACGCGTGGCACTCAGAGAATGACCGGACTCGGTGCTGCGTCTGGTCGTGCAAGAGCGGACGCGTCCTGTCGCAAAACAGAGGCTCGAGGAGCTCTCTAGAAATGACCAGACTCTGGTTGGTCTGTGTCCGGTCGTGCAGCAGCGGACGCGTCTAGTCGTGAATGGAACCTCTCCGAAACGATCGAACTCGGCAGAGGTGCGTTCGGACTTGGCATTGTGCTGCGTCCGGTCATCACTTGACCGTTGGCGCGTGGTAGTTGACCGTTGAGATCAAGCGATTGAGGTTGAACGGAGGCGACACGTGGCATGCATCCATTGACCGGACGCTGGACCGGGTGTGTCCGATCGATCTGACCGGCGCGTTTGGTCATCCCGAAAAATGCCCAGTGAAGGGATAACGACTATTTTAGCCCATGGGGCTATAAATAGAAGTGGTGGTCAGCCTTTGGTTAAAAGCTTAGTAGAGCTGAGCATACTAGAGCCTTGGTGGCTTATGTGGTAGTGCTTGGGAGCCCTCTAGCTCACTCTAGCTTGATAGTGATTATCCGATTGAGTGAGTGAGCGATTCTAGTGCAATTGCATCGTGAGGTTGCATCGAATGGCACTAGGTGGTCATCTTGCAAGCCGGTGGTGCTTGTTACTCTTAGAGGTTGCCACCTCCTAGATTGCTTGGTGGTGGTCTCCGTCGAAGCCCGCAAGAAGCTTGTGCGGTGCTCCGGAGAAGAGCTTTGTGAGGGGCATTGTGCTCGTCCCGTGAGAGCTGCGAAGAGCAACTCTAGTTGAGCGTGTCATTGAGCTACCCTCACTTTTGGGGTAGGTTCTTGCGGTGCCCGACGTGCGGGCTTGGCGGGTGATGCCAATTAGCCATCGAACCACCAAGTGAGCAGTCGACACAACAGGGACATAGCGTGTTTGTAAGCACGTGAACCTCGGGAGAAAATCACCGTGTCAACATTGTTCTTCCCGTTGGTTTGCAATCCCCTTACACAAGCTTGTGGTTAGTTTCATATGCATTGTGCTTGTGTAGTTGCTCTTTTAATTAGTTTGCTTGTGTAGCTCACTAGTTACGTTCTTGCTTGTGTAGCATAGAAGTAGCTCCTTTGCATGGCTAAATTTGTTTGTGTAATCGTGTTTGTCACATTGCTTAGTTTGTGTAGCTAAGTATTTGCGCTCTCTAATTTGGCATTGGTTGCCTTGTTATTGAGCATTGCTAGTGAGCTTAGGAGCTTTGTGCTTTTGCTTACTAGAATTGTGTAGGAGCTCCCCGGTGTGTAGAATACTAGTGGCATAGGTTTGTGTGACCTTACTCCTAAATTGGATATGTGAGCTCTAGCTAGCCCATCACTTTTGCTGTCTAATTAGGATCTTTATAAAGTGCTTGTGAACTTCGATAGAGGGGTGTAGTCTTGGCTAGACCGATTGTTTTAATTCCGCATTTGTTTCGGTTAGCCAGGCGTGATTAAATTTAGTAATGACTATTCACCCCCCTCTAGTCGTCATCTCGACCTTACAAGCCCGTGTCCTTTGGGTTGGGCGAGACCTTTTAATACGTTTCGAGCCATCCGGGCGCTAACTTCCTTGTGCCGCGACTCAAGTGCGGCAGTGCCTCTCTTCAAATGTGGCAGTGCCGCACCACGCAAGACAGCAAGGGTAATAGTGAAGTATAGACTGTCTTGGCTGTGAATCTGAGGATGCATGTGATTGTTTGAGCACTTGGTAGCACATATTAGCTTAAACATTGTGTCCCCTTTATAGTACGGCTTTTCCTATACTTAAATTCAAAATATAAAAGAATTTAAACATTCTTTGAATTTGAAGCCATCTATATTTGTAATTGGGGGCTCCTCCATTTCATGTAGCATCCTCGAATATAAATTCCTTGCTTGTCATCTCGATAAATCTTATTAATTCTCTAATTGCGTAGTTATTATCACTAAAATCCATAATTAAGACTTGATTGCACTTTCAGTAAGGTTTACTGAAATTATTTTGCTCAACAAATCAAGCCAATCATATAGATTAGAGTCAACCAAGGCGGTATAGAGCTTAATGTATGTGATATTGTAGCGTCTTTTCTCCGCTCAATTTTATAGAGGGCGGGGTGTGCACCACTAAAGGATTTATCACCTATCCAAGTATACTATCAAAATCTAGTTCGGGACCCATCACAAACACAGAAGTGACCACATGCAAGGAGTTAAGCCTTGACCTTCGTAAGACACACCAAAAACGTGAATTTCCTCTGGTTGTGGGTAAGAGTTTTATTGGACAAGTACTTCCTTTTAATAAGGCTTTGCCAAACACCCTTTTCATTAGTAAGTTTAAACAACCATTTGGTCCAAAGGCATTTATTTTGGATATCCAAATTTTGGATCCTCAATCCTCCAAATTCTTTAGGCCTACAAAGAATACTCCGCAAAGTGAGTCTATATTTCTTTTTATGTTCATCACATTGCCAAAAGAATTTGGAACGGTAATAGTCTAACTTTTTTAACACACCCCTGGGGATTTTGAAGAAGGAGAGCATGTACATGGCTAGACTAGTTAAAAATTGAATTAATCAGCACTAGTCTCACCCTCCAGCTGATAAGAGTTTACCTTTCCAACTACCCAGCTTTTTCTAAAATTTTTCCTATATGACCAACCAATCCTTGTTCAAAAGCTTGTGATCATGCGTGGGAATACCAAAGTATCTAAAGGGGTGGAGAGGTTTTGCCCCGCTAGGAGTTGAAACTTTTATATTTTTTGTATCAAACACAACTTCAAACTCTATTTAATAAACTACCAAAATCGACTTGACTGGTTTCCATGGATAGATCTTGCCAAAGTCGTAATTCTCTCATCTAGGATTAAAATTGACATTCTATATATGCATTTCGATTTTCTCGATGAAAAGACAAAATTATGAAAATCCAATTCATAATTGGACAAAGTCACAAGGAAAACCAGCCATGCCGGTTTTTCTAGAACATCTAGGATTTGCCAATTTTTGTGTCAGCACTATTGTAATTACACAATCCCTAATTTTGGCAGAGCTCTATCTGATGTCACATAGAGGAACACAATGGTGAAATCTAGGGGTATTTTGTAATTTGACATAGTCATTTTGAGAAAGTAGTTAGGTCGGTTTTCCTAGAACACAATGGGATTGGTTAATTTTGGTGCGAACATTGTTGTAATTCTACATTTCCCTTGATTTTAGGAGAGCACAGTAAAGAAGTGACGCAGAAGTGCAGAACAGTGCATGGGAATATGGGATACTATAGACGCGTAAGTTATTACTGTCGAAATCGTTCCACATGACATGCACACGTAGTTATTATTACATACATAGTGCTCTCTGTACAAACACTGTTCACGAGAGCAAAGTTAGAATCTGTTGAGGCCAGCGACGGCGAGGACCGGACTACGCACCACAAGCTTCCCAGACACCCAGCTCAAACTCCCCTGCACAACATCCTGCCCCCCGGTTGCTTGGCCGCTCACCGATACGCTGAACGTCTTCTTCTCTCCCGCCTTGGAGAACACCAAGGTCGCCGGTGAGACCTGCACTTTCAACGACCCCGGCACGTCCACCTTCGCCGTGTACGTGGATGCCGCCGGCCCCACGTTGGTCACCGTCCGGTTCACCGTGAACGGCGTCGGCTGCAGAGGCACGGTGATGGTGGGGTAGTTCAGCTGCGCCTCGGCCGTCTTGGGCAGCTTGGAGCAGCTCAGGCTCGCGTTCCGCACGATGGTTGCTTGGGCGCGGTCGCCGAGCAGCGCGCAGAGGTAGGCGGCATACTCTGGCACGCTGAGGTCGTAGACCAGCCCGGGGTCGGCGGCTCTCGTGGGGTTCACATGTCCGGCTCCTGTCGCGTGTGCGCCGGCCTTGCCATGCTGCTCGTCCAAGATGGGCCCGCCGTTGGTGTCAACCTCGTCGGACGTGGTGAGGATGGATGACTTGATGGCCGCTGGCGACCAGTCCGGGTGGGCGCTCCTGACGAGCGCCACCACGCCGCTGGTGTGCGGCGTCGCCATCGACGTGCCGGATATGATGTTGAACCTCCCGGAGCCGCCGGAACTGCTGGAGCTGGTCTCCGTCTCGCCCAGTGCTGGTGGCCATGCTGCGAGGATGTTGAGTCCCGGAGCCAGGATGTCAGGCTTGAGCACGCCGGGGGTGACCGCGCTCGGACCCCTGCCGGAGAACGAGGCCACGGTTGGGGACGGACGGGCACCGAGCACGGTGCTGTTGAACGTGAAGAAGGCGGCGGCGGCCGAGGAACTCCTTCTTGTGGATGTCGCGTAGTGAGTGATGTTGACTCCAGCGGCGGTGCTCACTTGCACGACGCCGGGGCCGTAGTCCCGGACGACTATGGTGTAGCCACTGGTGTTGGAGTTAGTCAGCACCACGCCGGCCGCGCCAGCGCTCAGTAGGTCACGGATGTTGGACATCTCGGTCGGCAAGTCGGTGGCCTCGCAAACCAGGATCTTGCCGGCGACGATGCTGCTGTCATCACCGTACTGGCAGTGGCGCCGCTCCTCGGAGAAGAGGAGAGGATATTTCTTGTTGGGGCTGCTTGAGTTCTTCACCTGAGTCAGCGCCTCTCCAGCGACGTGGGGGCCGTTGACAAGCTCCACGTCAGCCTCGAGGGCCCGGTCCACCGAGCCGGCGGCGACCGTGAGGATCCACGGCGCGTCGTTGACGACGGACGATGGCGCGGGGCCGCTGTTGCCGGCGGCGCACACCACGACGACGCCCTTGGACACTGCGCTGAACGCGCCGACGGCGATGGGGTCCTGGTCGAACGGGAAGCTCACGCTGCCGCCAAGGGAGATGGAGAGCACGTCCACCCCGTCCTTGATCGCCGCGTCCAGTCCAGCGAGTATGGCCGAGCTGTCGCACCCCTCCAGGACGCACACCTTGTACATCGCGACGTGCGCGCCGGGAGCGATCCCCGCCGCCGTGCCGGCGGCGAGGCCGTCTCGCGACGCGCCATCGACGAAGTTCCCCGCCGCCGTGGACGACGTGTGCGTCCCGTGGCCGGCATCGTCGCTGACGCCGTCGTCTCCGCCCCCCACGAACGACCTGGCGCCGATGAGCTTCTTGTTGCACCGGGCCGCGGAGCCCGGCGCGCACGCGCCCTTCCACCGAGCCGGGGGCGGTGGGACGCCGTGGTCGTCGAAGGAAGGGTGCGCCGCGTGGATGCCGCTGTCGAGCAGCCCGACGATGACTCCCTTCCCGTACCCTGAGCTGTTCCAGAACCCAGCAGCGCCTCGCGTCAGCCCCAGGAACGCCGGCGTGTGTGTCGTCGCGAGCTGCAGCGTGCGGTCCGGGAACGCGCTCACGAACCCTGGCTTCTTGGTCACCGCGTCCAGCTCGGAGTCGATCAGCCTCGCGGCGAACCCGCTGAACACCTCCGTGTACGAGTGCACGAGGCGTTGCTCGCCGGAGTCCGTCAAGGTGATTGGCAAGAAGGATTCCCAGTGATGGCGTGGGGTGTCTGTTTCGGGAGGCGGCTCGACGAGCACTATGTGGACTCGGTATTTAGAAGTTTCTTTTTGCACGTGGTGAAGCCTCGCGTCAGGGCTCACGTAGGACAGCACAGGAGCAGGAAAACGGAGGATGGTGAAGAGAAATGGCAGCAATAGGTACGTAAAGGATAGGGATGCCATTGTTGTGCAACAACTGCACCAGGTAGGAGTATCAGGGGTGGGTACTGGGTACATATGGACAGGGAATGACTTTTAATTTATACGCACGCAGGTCATTTGCTATTTTTAGCAAAGCATTGAGCACATGGAACCAAATTCAACAGCACAACTCTGTGCCAGACGTGCCTCACACATTTTGATTAGAAAGTGGGCAATGTTCACAGACCAGTCGTACGTGATCGAAGCACTGTACATCTGCAACTATCGCCTGAATGTAGACGGGTAATTCAAACTCGTACACAGTGCTTAACATTATATTTTTATGGGCGTACAAAGGTAATGGAAATGTCTTAATGCTTTGATATCTAAAAAGCTGGTGCCACGGTAGAAAGAGAACCAATGAGGCTCAAAACAATGACTACGTACGCGTCACATCTAGATTAGTAATCCGCGTGTGCGACACACACATATTTATGGTTACGACAGGTAACTTGTAATTAATATATATATTCACATGGTATGGAAATTAAGACATGATTATATTGCATATGCATACGAGTTTATACTAACAAACATGCCCATACATAGTTACATTCAAAAAAACATGCCCGTATCTGGCAGGGAGTGAACCAAACAGTCCTGTAGGGCGTGATGAATACGAATTTGAATTCGACTCCCTATTTATCATCACTAGATGTGGGTTGTCCTAACTCGTATAAGTATGGGCTATGAATTTAGGGGCTGGTTTTGGGGTCGGTTTTGCCAACGTGGCACACCAAGCGGGCAGACTTAGCCACCGTGGCGCTGGGGCCTTGCTGTCAGAGCCGTCGACCAGAAAAATCCCGTCCCTCTCTCGCCTCTCCGCTTCGCTCGCTCGCCGCGCTGCTGCGCGCTGCTTCACGTTGGCGGTCGCCAGCGCCACGCCGCGCGGGTGCCGCCACGCAACCCGGGCGCCGCCGCCTCCACTCCTCGTCGGGCTGGGCGCCGCCTCCTCCACTCATCGCTGGGCCTGGGCGCCGCCTCCTCCACTCAACGCCAGGCCCCGCCGCCTCCTCCTCCACGCCGGGCGCGGCCTCCACATCCACGGCGGGCGCCTCCTCCTCCTCGACGCCGGTCCTCCCCTTGGAAAGCTCCTTCACATGGTTGGAATTCTCTCTACTGACAAAGTAAACTGAAGTTTAGCTGCACAATTTTCAATTTCAGAGAAATTGTGAAACAAATTCTGAACTTATTTCTATTACATGTTACCATGATCATGGCACAACAGATACAAGACGCAGGGGGGAGGTATTCTCTTCGTGGATGACCTCACAATTTAGAAGAAATGTTTCAGACTGAAGAAGGCAGGCAGCCCTGATGGCGTTCAGGATTGGATACTGTATCTTCAGAGCTGTAGAAATTTAATCTCTGTAACTAGATATCTCTGTGTAACTGTTGGATGCACAATTTCCTTTAATAAAATTACAGGTGGGGATCCTCTCCCCCCTTTTGTCTTACTAAAAAAAAGCCAATGCAAAAATCCGATGACAAGGATTATGGTTTAGAAGCCTTGGAGGAGATAATGTCTGTAATGGACAGTGGCAAGATAGTTGTGATATTTGCTGGGTACTGTGAGCCAATGAAGCGAGTCATCGCCTCGAATGATGGCTTCTGTAGGCGGATCACAAATTCTTGTATTTTGATGATTTCAGCATGATAGAACTAGCAGAGATCCTACATATGAAGATGAAGAGCCCAAGTGAGAGTAGCTTGCTTTATGGGTTTAAGCTGCACCCAAGCTGCAGCATTGAAGTCATTGGAGAGCTGATTGCCAGAGAGACCACTAAAGAGCGTCGGAAACAGATGAATGGAGGCCTTGTAGACACACTGCACATCAATGCAGTGACATGTAAATTCAATAGAATTTTTTTCTTGATGATCTGATGCTTGTCTCCAAAGATGAAGTTATGCCTGACAATGACAGGGTCTCACCCTTCAATGTTTTTTGGTTATTCTTTCTGTTGTATCTAGTCATTGCTAGATTGATGTACACATATAAATAAATATAACTTGTGTATATACATTCATGTTGATCATCCCATGACTCGATATGTCAGGCCGAGTTGATGTTTCAGTTGAACCAGGATTTAGAAACAAATGCACGAATCTGTCATGTGATGACATTCACTTTCAAAAAACAATGTCATTGTTCACATGCCATTGAGCTGTGCTCAAGTGCATGGACCATACATGCACAGTTTATACAGGAATCTCAGGAACAATAAAAGGCTCTGTCATAGGCTAACAGTTAAGCATGTCTCAAGGCACCAAGGACAGTAATATAAACCATTTGCATTTCAACTTTAGTTAAGGATAAGTTCCATGCCTGACCAGCTATACACAACAGGCTGCATGTCTGAGATACATGCAAACACCATCAGACAACATGATTCCAGCTAGATTACTAAAGACCTGCATGCCTGAGCAGCTATACACAAAAGAAGGCATGTCTGAGCAGCTGTACACAAAAGCTTGGATTTCTAACCACTATGGTCATTCCTATACACAAAAGATTGTCATTTCTTGCCACCAAAAGTTGACATTTCTATGCCCAAAAGCTTGACATTTGTATGCATAAAAGCTTGGCCTACATATTCACAACCTAACATAACAGCAGGTGTTGCAGCCTCCCTCCCGCTTGGCTTGTACTAGCCTGGGTTCCTCCCCTTCTTTCCCTTGATGCAGCCTGGGTTCCTCCCCTTCTTCCCCTGGTTGGAGCCTGGGTTCCTCCCCTTGTACCCCCTGTTCGAGCCTGGCTTGATGTTGCTTGACTTGGTCCAGCTTGACTTGTTGAAGCATTCTCTGCAGGCTGTTGTAAAACTCAGTTAACAGAAAGGTAGAGGCAGCAGTAGCAGTAGCAGATGTAGTAGCAGCAGCAGTAGCATTTGTAACACTCAGTAATAAAATGAGCACTTACCATCTGAGGAGTACTCTTCTTCCTCTTAGCAGTAGTAGTTGCAGATGTAGTGCTTTGCTTTCTTTCCTTCTGCCTCTTGATGTGTGCATTTTTTTTGCCAGCTTCAGGGTTCTTTGGACATCTCCTAGAATTGTGGTCAGACTTGTGGCAAAGTCTACACCTCATCTTGATGCCAACCCTGCTTAGCTTGGTTCCTTTAGGTTCTTCACCTGCCTCTCTTCTTCTCTGTGTCTTTGGCCTCCCTGGCATCTTGACAAATGATGGTTGTTCTGGTTTTGGCCTCCTGAATTCGTACCATTACCTTCTTCCTGATTGCCTCATTCATGGATATCACAGGATAAAATCTTGCATCCATAATGGAATTGTTGAAGCTCTCACACATGTTGGTGTCCACTGAATCACAGTTGGAACCAAGTCTAAAGAAAGCCCTACTCCAATGTTCAGGTGAAGTATTCATCGTATCCTTTGCTCCCTCTGGGGTTGTCTTGTGCAAGCACAGCCCTGTTGAAGTTGAAGAGCACTCTACAAGGGGACTTGGCACACCTCCACCACTTCTTCTGCAACTTCTTGTCAGTATATTTTTTTCCTCCAGTTTGCACATATATGCCTTGCACACATTCTGTGCTCAGCATTAGGAATGAGCTCCTACACTGCCTTTAACAGTCCCTGCACAACAACAACAACAACAACAACAACAACAAAGCCTTTAAGTCCCAAACAAGTTGGGGTAGGCTAGAGTTGAAACCCAGCAGAAGCAATCAAGGTTAAGGCACATGAATAGTTGTCTTCCAAGCACTCCTATCTAAGGCTAAGTCTTTGGGTATATTCCATCCTTTAAAGTCTCCTTTTATTGCCTCTACCCAAGTCAACTTCGGTCTTCCTCTGCCTCTCTTCACGTTACTATCCCGCTTAGGATTCCACTACACACCGGTGCCTCTGAGGTCTCTCATTGCACATGTCCAAACCATCTCAACCGGTGTTGGACAAGCTTTTCTTCAATTGGCGCTACCCCTAATCTATCACGTATATCATCGTTCTGAACTCGATCCCTTCTTGTATGACCGCAAATCCAACGCAACATATGCATTTCCGCGACACTTAGCTGTTGAACATGTCGTCTTTTTGTAGGCCAACATTCTGCACCATACAACATAGCAGGTCTAATCGCCGTCCTATAAAACTTGCCTTTTAGCTTCTGTGGTACCCTTTTGTCACATAGGACACCAGACGCTTGCCGCCACTTCATCCACCCTGCTTTGATTCTATGGCTAACATCTTCATCAATATCCTCGTCCCTCTGTAGCATTGATCCTAAATATCAAAAGGTATCCTTCCTAAGCACTACTTGACCTTCCAAACTAACATCTTCCTCCTCCCGAGTAGTAGTGCCGAAGTTACATCTCATATACTCAGTTTTAGTTCTACTGAGTCTAAAACCTTTGGACTCCAAAGTCTCCCGCCATAACTCCAGTTTCTGATTCACTCATGTCCGGCTTTCATCAACTAGCACTACATCGTCCGCGAAAAGCATACACCAAGGGATGTCCCCTTGTATGTCCCTTGTGACCTCATCCATCCCTAAAGCAAACAAATAAGGGCTCAAAGTTGGCCCTTGATGTAGTCCTATCCTAATCGGGAAGTCATCCGTGTCTCCATCACTTATTCAAACTCTAGTCACAACATTGTTGTACATGTCCTTAATGAGCCCGACGTACTTCGTTGGGACTTTATGTTTGTCCAAAGCCCACCACATAACATTCCTTGCTTTCTTTAATAGTCCCTGCAGATGTGCCAAATTATTAGTACATATGTCAAATTATTAGAAGCTGATGCAGTAACAGTACCTTTTGCTGGTCAGAAATGATAACCCAAGCTTCACCTCCATTACTGATGTTCAGATCCTTCTGTAGCAAACCAAGGAACCAGTACCAGCTCTCATAAGTTTCTGTGGCAACTGCAGCCAACAGGGTACATTTGATTGTTGGCATCTCTACCAACAGCACACAGCAACTGACCATTGTTAGCACCCTTGAACCAGCATCCATCCAAACCAATGACTCTCCTGCAACCAGCTAGGAAGCCCTTCTTACAAGCATCAAACAACAACAACAACAACAACATAGCCTTTCAGTCCCAAGCAAGTTGAGGTAGGCTAGAGTTGAAACCCACCAAGAGCCCCAAGTCACGGTTCTTACAAGCATCAAAACAACAATACTTTCCTTAGTAATCTCTCAAATACTTTCCTGTCTTCAAATTCTGCATTAAGGCATACAACTATTGTTGAACCTGGGTTGCTCCTTAGTAACTCAGCTTGGTAGTCATACACCCTTGTGTACTCACCCTTCATACCATCCAATGCAGCATTGAGCACTAAAGACTTGGCCCTCTTGCACTTGGATATGGACACATCAGCTAGAAAGTCTTTGAGCACAGCTTGCTTGAGAAGACCCACCTTCCAAGTTGGGTTATCATTTATCTGGTTGTAGTAGTGTTTGGCAATCCTTGTGGAAGTCACCAATTTGTTGTCCCTCCTGGGTGGGCAGGTGTGCTCGTCATGAAATGTGACAATCTTGAACCATTTTGACCTGCTAGTCTTTGATCCATATATAAGCCAGTTACAACCTTCCCAACTACAGATAGCCCTTACCTTTAATTTCTCATCCTTGATGAAATTCAGATGCCTATGTGTCTTCAACCCATACTTTATCAATGCTTTCTTGAACTGTCTACTACACCTAAAAGTCATTCCAAGAGCAAATACAGGCACTGGTGCTTTGCTATCATACCTGTTCTCCTAACTCTTCCACCTATCTGTTTCTCCTTCACTGTTTTCCTCATATGAGTACTCATCACTTGAATCACAATATGGACTGCCTAGGTCTTCCAAGTTTATTGGTTCTTCTTCTTCAACCACCACCAAAGCTTTCTCTGTGATTTCTCCAAGCTGACTAAAATACAGACCAACTTTCTTAGCCTTGATGTTCCTCCTGATTTCCTTAGCAAACTTCCTCAATTTTACTACTTCTTCATCATCTGCAGAACTGTCCTCATCTGTAGGCTGCTTGTACTCTTCATCTGAGGAGTCATCTTCTTCTTATTCTGCTATGAACTCATCTCCTGCTTGTTCTTGTTCCTGATCACTACCATCTTCTTCTTCTTTTGCTATGCTGTGTTCATGAACTGGCTTCTCAGGACAAATATTCAACCATTCTTCATCACCAGATCACTGAACCTGCATTTCTTGAACTCCTAATTCCTCAGCATAAATATCTGCAATTTCACCATAGCTGGTGCCATCTGCCATCAGCTGACATGACATATCATCAACTAGTAGCACTAGCCCATTTGACAGCTCTTTGCCCGGTTTCAGCCAATGCATCCAGACAACATTATCAGTTTTGAAGTGATCCTCTAGGTGCCCTTTGATCTCAGGTAGCGAAATCTTGTCTAATTCTATGTAACTCATACCAATGTCTCCACCAACATACAAGATGAGCCCATCAATGCTCTGAAAAGACCCACCAAAGTGGAACCGAACAGCAAGAGTATCATTGTTGTCCATCCTACGACACAAACAACACATCGATCAATGATACTGAACAAAACTCGTTCACATGTTCCATCAGAAAATGCATTTTCAAACTAAAATAGGTACACAGCCAAACGCCCAAACCCTATGCACTCAGACCATCGGAAAATGCGCAACAAAAATCAAGCGGGAAGGAGTATTGAGTGAACTCACCTTGACCCACGAGGTGGAGGCGCTGCCCGGCCTGGAGGCGGAGGCGGCGCGCCTGAGGCGGCACGCCGCCTCTCGCCCGAGTCGAGTCGAGGCCTCGCCTGCCCCGGAGGCGGCGGCGGCGCCAAGACACGGCGTGGAGTAGAGGCGGCGCCCAAGCCACAAGTGTGGTGTAGGCTTAGACGGTTTTAAAGGTCACGGTTTAGGAAAATTTAATGTGCTGCTTAGACGGTTTTAAAGGTCAGGGGTTGGATCAACCAGAGTGCCAAACCTTGGGGGGCTACGTAGATTTTTTCTATTTGCAGGGCACGGTCCAATATGTATTAGAATCCGTATTTATCATTCCTAGATGCGAGTCTTAAGTCGTATGAGTATTTTTTTTTGAACAAAACCATGGGGCAAAAGGCCCCTGGAGCACAAAAAAAACTTAAAAAGTCGTATGAGTATTGATCATGAATCAGGATCACATAGGAGATATGAAGGAAACTCTTCACTGTTTGGGTAGCTAAGGGGAGGTGGGCGAAAAAAATGGATGGAGATAAATTTTACCTCTTTAATATTAGGTATAAATAGATATAGATTGTATACATTATTAATGGACCGATGGTATAATATATACACTTGGTCACTCAGTCTCTCGATGACTCGGTCAATCAACCACATGGATAATATAGTAGCCAAATAATCATTTATAAAATATATAAAACTTAATGGGCTAATGGTTACAACATATGAACTCGATCACTCAGCTCAGCTGCTCAGCCACTAGACCACTCAGCCATTTGGCCCTTTATGATGGTTGTTAACTCTCACATCTGACCATCAACACCCGCATAAAAAGGACAAATGTCAAACCATAACCATAGTCATAGGATTTAATTCTAACTAATCTATGACCCCTTTGCTTCGCTGAAAAAACAAGCCGAAACACTGTTCCACTTGATTTGTTGCGAGAGGAAAACACTGTTCCGGCTGAAAAAAAAAACAAGCTGAAAAAGACGGATTATAAGATAAGCGAACAGGGCCTATAACTCTTATAATCCCCCACTAGCTATGTATCTCAACATGCAAGCTATCCAACTCAATAATGCCCTGTCACATACAATTAAAACACACTAGCACATGCAATTGTAACAGCAAGACACATAAGCATTTGTTATCCACGTCAACATGTCACACAATCTACTAATCCATAATTCCCGCAGTAACGCACGGGGTATGCTTCTAGTTCCACAAGTTTTGATTACTATGTGAATAAAGGAACAAGTGTGCAAAAATGGGCTTGACATGAGTCTGGTGACCGGCCCATGGTCGGCCGGCTCCCATTCACACACATGGCAGGGAAACACGCTGCCAAACACTTCTGTATGTGGATTGCACATTGGTTTGATCAAAGGATTCACAAGATGTATCACATGGATATATGGGTCCACCTAATGGAGGCCAAATACATAACTGCACCAAACTCCACCATGAAATTGGCACCGGAGTGTGGAGCTACTCACCGACAAAAGACGGCATTAGCCAACCTCTAGGGGGTTGAGCGGCAGTCTAGTAAGGCCAAACCGCCTCAACCTACTCGAATACCCTCCTATCTACTCCAAGAACAAATCTCAACCGGTTATACACTAAATAGGTGCATTGAAGGGTCGGTCGACCCTATTGTCAGCCCAAACTAACTCATTTTAGCCTACAAGTACCCCTGCCATCCTAAGTCTATAAATGGAGGCTCTTGACTCACTCTCAGGTATAGCAAGGAGTACTCGTTCGAAGATCAAGACGAAGACCTACCTCTATCAATGTTTTCCTAAACGCTAAATGGTAAACAGTTGGTCACCTACCGTTTAGCCATTATTCGGGCTAAACAGTCTATTAAATGGGCTAAACGGACAATTAAACGGGTAAACGGACGATTAAACGAAAACGGAGCACCACCGTGTAGCGTTTACATGGTGTTTAAGCGGACTAAACGGCTGTTTAGGCGAACAATGACCTCTAGAGTTTAGAAAATAGGGAGAGGGAGAGTGCGGGGAAGAGATGGGTTTGCCGACATCTTCTCTAATGTGTGCCTCTACTGATGCATGCTCTTCTTTGAGTGACCATCTGGAAATATTTATGGTTCCCTGTTTTTTTATAACTCACCTCAGATTCCAAATTATAAGACATTGGAGACGACGCCCGAAGTTGAGACAGAAATTGTCGGTGCCGCAACAGACACCCAAATCCACCATCATAGACGCATGGAGCTGTAACGACGATGGCCAAATGGGAGCTGCAACGATGATGGCCGAATAGGAGGCGATCGGGGTGAGTTGTGGCTGATCCGTTTTACAAATGGGCGAAGTTTATTTTATTGAGACACCTTGCAAGTTGCAACCATGGCATCCAACGAGGAGCACGAGCAGCCATCCGGCCAAAATTTAAAGCACTCAATAGGGATAGGAGGCCGGCCCTTCCCACTCTCGTCGCTGGCGAGGACACCGGAGGAGAGCGAGGGGGGCGGATCTGAGATGCACAGCGGCGGCCAGCCGGCCGCGGCTTGGTTTCAGAGAGACGACTCCCCCCAGCAGCTGCTGTTGGTAGAGGTTGGAAGAGAGAGAGGTCAAACTGCTTCCTGTTTGTTGTCGTCAGTCATTCAGCAGTCAGCATGCAGTCGTCAGTCGATGATGCTACCTGCATTTTAATTGTGGAGATGTCATCATTGCAGCATGGCAGACGTCGATTGAATAAGAGTTCTCTGCAATTCGAATTCATTCAGCAGGACTTGATTTTGATTCATTCATGGATCAGCCAGCCAGCCTATAGCAGCTAGGCTATGTTTGTAGGACGTGGCAACTCACATGGACTGGCAGTATACTAAACTGCTCAAGAAACGGACACATCATAAAGCAGAAACAAGGAAATGCTAATAGTAGCTATACTATGAAGAGGGATGACTCGATTAGACATTTCATCATCATATACAAACAAAAGATATCGAGAAAATCACTCCAGCGAGCACCTATAGGCTACAGATCAATTATATTATTTCGTACAGCAGAATGAAAATTACACAACATATAATACTGCCATTATAGTATTGCAATTAACCAAGGTGCTCAGGAGTAGCATAGCAGTACCATAGTAATATAGCAATTAACCAAGGTTCTCAAGAGCAACACAAGTACATAACCAGCTAAAGCTAATACCCAGCAAAAGTACCATACTACTACCATGGCTCCAGAGTTCTCAAAGGTAATTGAATTCCTATTGTTGAATACCAAACTAACATGAGACTCTACCAGTACTAGAAATCATCATCCGAGTCAGAAGGATCACCCACGGGGCCCTTGTTGCCACTTGGTCCAACACCCTAATGAGTGGGAGCAAGTGCATTCTGTGGGTCGTAGTCATCCTCAGCATCTTCAACAGCCCCAAAAGATTCATCATCTTCACTGTCTAAACTCGCATTATCAGTCAAACTAGGCACAAGACTTCCATATCCAGGATAAGGCCTACGCAGCTTGCGGTCCTCAAGGGTGTATGATCCACCGGTGACTTCTTCAACAACTTCCCATATAAGATTCTCCCTACTATAGAGTTGTGCAGTTTGCATGCCGACCCATTCATGGTCAAACTCATAGCATTCAAGGATCAAAGGTTCAAAGTTGCTTCCTTCTAACTGCTGTCTTTCAGACCTATCAGATATCATCAGGTTATGTCGGGCATAAGCCCTATTCTCCAATTTCTTGCGGTCTGACTGTTTCATAGTTATAGTGTGGATCTGAAAAGTACAGACAGAAACAAAGGGTGTCAGTTAAGTTATATTCCTCAAGGCAAAGAAATCATATGCCAATCTGTTATTGCTGATATTCACTTATTAGTCACTTACACAGTCAAACATAGTCCAATTGTGGTCATAGCCAGATGCTGAACAATAAAGACCAACAATACGACATGCAAACTTTTGAAGCTCTCCAGCAGACCCACCATAGGCACCCCACCAATCATCTAAATGTAAGACAATGCAAGGCATAATAAATAAATTATAAAAACTTGCAAGGAAAGAAAACCTTTGCAGTTGAATAAAGAGAGAAAGTTATACCATTCACAAAAATCTAAAAAGTAAAGGAAATTTTAAAATTGAATATAGATAGAAGTTTACTTACTTGGACTCTTTTTCTCATCTTGCAGGGTTAGTAATTTCTTCCCAAAGCTACTTTCAGCCCTCTCGTATTGATCAGCTTGGTCCCTTACCTTGGCGATCAAATCGTCATCATCAACAATCATTTTCTCAATCACATCATTGAACATTTCCCGTAGACTGGAAGCATAAGCAAGGTCCTTTTCTTTGATGTCGAAAATTTTGTTTGGATTCAGAAATAAAGCAGCCCCATATAGTTTTTGGATTCACACAAACCAGCCAGCAGTACTTCTTCACGAACCAGCAACGATACGAACCAGCCAACCGAACAGGCTGTAGAATCTTGCATGCAGCTTTAAGGTTATGGCTGTTATCAGTAACAACCTGAACAACTTTGTCCCTGCCAACTTCGCCAATCCTTTCCTCTATCAGTTCTGCCAATAAATCTGCATGATCTGTTGCATATGAAGCATCAGCAGAACCCAAGAAGAAAATCCCCTCCACACTACCCACCATGAAAGTGAGCAAGTGAAGATGCCTCCCAGGATGGGTCCAAGAATCCACCATGAGCGTGCAACCATGCCACTCCCAAGCCCTCTCATGCTTCTTCCTCCGTTCAGCCACCCAGTTCATCACCTCCTCAGTGAGAGGCCCACTCAACTCCTCTTGGCTAGGGAACTCGTAGTTTGGTCCACACTGTGCAATGGTCTCCATCAGAACTTTAAAGCTTCTACTGTCGATGATGCTGGGAGGAAAACCATTCTCTTGCAGGAACTTGGCCATAAGCTTGACAAACTTTGCCTCAGCTGAGCCCTCGGTTGGTGGTTCTTGGTCTGACATATTTCGCTTTAGTTGCTACTGCAAGAGATGAACTTTGGGTCAGTAATTGATGGAACAAATCTTGTTACAGGAAAATGAATTTACTTGCAAGAAAGCATCTATCCATAAATTGGATGAATCGATACACTAATTTAGTAGCTAAAATGTAGAATCAGCTTCTGATGTTGCTATTATTGGATCCCAGCTAGGTGATGTAATAACTCAAACCCCATTTGGGCCAAAAAGAAAACCTGTGTAAAAAAAGAAAGGTATTTCACTTCCTGTGTCCTCCCTTTTGTCCCCTGTGGCCTGTGGGAATGATGATTGTACAGAATACAGATGTAGTGCTGACTAATCTTGCGCAGAGACAAAAGAGTTGGACTGCTAAATATCCACGTAAAAAATCATCTTGTATACATGGAGAAATGCGTTTGCTTGCAAAAAGAAATCATATAAAGAATTAATCTTATTGGGCAGAAAAAAGAGTTTGTTAGGTTAAAAATGGATCAAATCTGCAGCTACCTCGGCAACAAATCGAAATTGAGAGGAAAGACAAATCGAAATAGAGAGAGAGAGAGACGAGGAAATGAATTTGTGCATCAAATCACAAAAAGTTTGGAAGGGAAATACAAGTTTGGAAGTAGGAGGAAAGAATCTGAATTCAGGTGTCAGGTCTCCTTACTTAATGTTTTTCTTATAATTTTTGTAGCCCTAGGAGATCTAATTGAGCATCTGAATCTGAATAAAGAAATCGATATTGCAAATCGAACACTTGTACAAGTGAACAATGCGTTTGAGGCCGAGAAGAAAGGTAAAGCATGTCCATTGCACACATCTTAGCACGTAAAAAAAAATGATCTCCTTACTGAATATTTTGCTCGTCTTTGTAGATCTAGTCATTCGAGTAAATCAACTTAGTCAAAGAAACAAGGAAACATCTAGAGCGTTTGAACATGAGAGGAAATATCTAGTTCATCGAATCGCAAAAAAAAAAAAAAGGAGGATAAATGCAACTTGAGTTACCTCTCAGTAAGGGCAGCCGGCCCTAATCGAGACTGAAGAGATGGCCCCCAGATCCTAGATGCGGAGGACGGAGTGGACCAATCCAATGAACCTGAATAGTGATTTTACAGAGAAAGAGGGGATTAGAAGGGGAAGAACAGATGGGGTCATGGGGAGAACACAGGGGGGGGAAGCCGAGGCCGAGAGGGAGCACCTGTGGCCTGCGAGTTGAGGAATGGAGGTGGAGAGCGCTGAGCAGACGCGTCCCGCCTTTTCTTCCTTGCTCGCGCGCTTTTTTTCGCTCGACGCGCTCGCCCGCGCGCTCGGCGCCCACGCGGGACAGCCAATTCGGCTGGACCGGGCTGGCGAGGACTTTCTTGCCCGCGGTGGCAAGCTCGCCTGGCATAGCTAGTTTTCTCTGCGCGCACCAAACAGGTACCCTTGCCTAGTTAGGCTAGGCCAGCCATTGCTTGGCTGAACAAAGAAACAAAGTAGACCCAGAGAGAGATGCTAACTGGGAGGGGTTGGGCCACGGTGGGTCGACCACAGTAGTACTACTGTTGTACTAGACGGCCATTGTCCATAGACGACGCCTAGAAAAGTAGGAATCCCCAAATCATGCTTCCCTATATCTTTCGGTGGGAATGTTAAGGCGTGAGGGCATGGTGGAAGACGGTGCCTTTGTAGGGTTTCGGCTCCTAAAATGATATTTGGATCTGACTTTTCACGTCTTCTCCGAAAGAGGTAAATTTATTATGAAAAACGTTTAGTAAAAATTGCTTCGATGATAGTTTTATAATAATTTATATTATATTTGTGAGGAGCGAAAAGAAGCCATATATTTCTTTCAACAAGCCCTGAAAAGGCTCCGACTCCTTCAGGCTCCTTACATGAAGCCCTGAAAAGTCGCAGCCCTGCCAAACGAGGCCTTAGAACAAATTGCTCTCTCCATCCTATAATATAGCGCATTCTGGTATCTGAAATTTACCTTGAAATATAAGGGATTCGGGGAAAAAAGATAATGTTTTCTTGAGGGGAGAAAAAAAGATAATTACTAAATAGAAATCGGATTTCAATAGATTAGAAAGTTAAGCGAAGGATACATGTGTCTATTTGTCGGGGTTAAGATATCCCGGGTATCTCAAGGCACCAATTAGTTAGTCGATCAGACGGCCCACAATACACAAAGCTAGTATAAGCCCGAGCAACAGCGACCCAACTAAGCTGTGTAGACGTGGGCTAGATACTGCGATGACGAGATGGCCACAACCTCCTCTTCTTCCCTTCGCCGCAAGACGAAGGACACCGCACGACCTCTCTCCCGTTCTGACCCCTGGGAGGGACGGGAGAGGTCGAACCCCGCCACGTACACCTGCCCTAACAAGAACAGACACGCCTGCTCGCTTCGCCAGGACCGAGAGGACAACCATCTTAGAGCAGGCGCCATCCCTACGCCACGCCACAGACAAGACAGGACCGCCAGGTGGTGACGACAGGTAGGATAACCACCATCCGAATACGGCCCGACGGGATGGGCGTATGGCCCCACCCACTATGGGATTGAGCTCACAACAGCAACCTTGAATTTCAAGGTTGTCCGAGCCAGCGAAGGCCACGACCCTAGAGCTTGGGATCGTGGCCATCGGCTCCACGACCGGCAAAACTACCAACTCCTGTACGACGAGCCTAGGAAATCAGGAGGCCAAGATGGAGACCACGTCACACAGGACGGCTGGCGAACCACCACCATACCAACAGTGCCGTTACGACCGGCACAGTAGCACCACACCACCCCATGCCATGATGTGGGCACAAGACCATGACGACAACCACGTCCGGGCGTGCGCTGTACCAAGACAAGATGACCTTCCATGCCGGCCAAGTTAGCTAGTTTCCCTCCCTCAGGCTCATGACCACTCGGTCGAGAGAACCTATCTCTTTGTATGTGGCCTGGTCCCGGACTCTATATAAGGGTAGCCAGGGCAGCCCTCCAGGGGGATCTGAAGATCACCTAGCTGATAGATCACCACTCTCCTACCTCATTTACCCTTCTTGCATACCCCATTGTAAGAACTTTAGAATATTCAACCGAGGAACATGCACTCGATCTTCTCTGAGATTGGACGTAGGGCTCCGGCCCGAACCATCCCTTTCCACCCCACTCTAAAGGCGCCCCGGAGCGGTTGTGAACCCGTCGGTGGGCCAACCTTTGAACTCCTAGGCCTGAATTGGCCGTGGGAGCATTTTCAGCTCCGTATCCCTCCTTACCTAGCGCGTCCTTTGAGGGAGCGGCCAGAGGTGGCGTGCGCACGTTGCTCGGAGAGGCGATGTGATGAGGCGCGGCGGGCGCGTTCGAGGAAGCGGCCAGAGGTGGCGTGCGCATGTTTCTTGGAGAGGCAATGTGACGTGGCACGGCAGGCATGAAGATCTAGGCGGACGGTTCACCTCTCGCTTCACCACACTTATAAATAGCAACCTCCCCCTTCATGTTTCGGCACACTAAACCGCAACCTTGCCTTCTCCGCCTTTCCGCCACCGTCGTTCGGATCTACTACCATTGCTAATCCACCGCCAGCGCCCTAGATCCATAGCCTTCGCTTCTCCGCCGCCGCCAAAAAGTCCTTGCTCCTCCGTCTTTGCTTTCCTTGGAGTCGTGGTACTGCTCCGACGTCACCCACGCACTCATAGAGGGCCTCGTCAAGCGTGGTCTTCTTCGTGGGAGGACCGACGCGATGGAGTGGCTATTTCCCAGCCACGAGGATGTGTTGATGCCGCCTGACGGTTACATCATCTCCTTCGTGCCCTTCCACGAGCGCGGGTTTGCAATCCTCCCTCATCCGTTCTTCCGGGGGCTGCTGCACCACTACCAGATCGAGCTACAACACCTTAACCCCAACGGGATCCAGCACATCGTGGCCTTCATCGCGATGTGTGAGGGGTACCTAGGGATCAAGCCGCACTTCAAGTTGTGGAGGTACTTCTTCGCCGTCTCTCTACACAGGAAGAAGGATAGGGGCAGGGTGATCTCGGTGCTGATGGGATGCGTGGGCATCCACCTTCGAGGGCAGTGGGCGGCCGAGTACATGCCCTGCCAGCTATCCAGATCCAACAAGGGGTGGCACGCGTAGTGGTTCTACTTGAAGAACGACCTCACCGACCCCTTGTCGGTCTTCACCGGGCGCCTGATTGAAGAGGCACCACTGACGTGGCCGTGGGGCCACCCGTCAAGGAAAATAAGAGGATGCGCGACATCCTCGAGGCCATCACATCCCTGAGGAACCATGGCCTTCATGGGGCCGGTGTCATCAGGGCATATCACACGAGGAGGGTGGCGCCGTTGATGGCGCACGCCCTCCCGCTATACGAGATGACGCCCGACGCATAGCTCGATGGGACGGCACTCGCCCAACGTGCATCAAGGAGGCAACGGATGAGTCCAACACCATGTTCCTAATCTCAGGACATCCCGTGATGTGGCTAGAGCTGGGCTTTATCGAGCTGCCAGCAGATTTGGGCTTTCGGGCCTCCGTCACGCCGCTGCCGGAGCACGTGGCCTTGAGGGCGGCGAACCGTGCTACAGATGAGCGGAGGAAGAAGGATAAGGATGACAAGGAGGCAAGGCGGTGGGCGAAGTAGCGCGAGAGGCTGAACCGAGGAAAGCGGCGACAGGGTTCGGAGAAGGAAGAGGAAGAAGAAGAAGGCGACGATTTCGGGTCGCCCGTCCAATGGGATGAGCAGGGCGGTGGGGACGAGGATCCATTTTGCCACATGCAGGGCCTTTTGCATGGCATGCCCTAGGGCAGGAGGGGGAGGACGTGCCCTCAAAGCCAATAGAATCAAGCCGCCCCGCTCTGTTCGGGCCTCCCGCGACGCCCCCGGAGTCAGCGGGTACTAGCCGCTCCGCTCCATTCGGACCCTCCGAGTAGAGGGAGGGCTCAAAGCGGCAACATGCCGATGAGGAGCAGCCAGGGTCACGCGGGCTAGCCCCAAAACGTCATCGTCCGATGGCATCGAGGTGAGTCAAGAGTTTTTTTGTCCTTTTGTTTTAACGAATTTTTGCAGTAAACTGACCGTCATGTCCTTTTCAGCATCGGAGGATGCAGGACTCTCCTGATGCTTGCGTTAAAGAAGGGCCTCGCCCTCTGATAGACGCATGAGGAGCTAGCTGGTGCTACGCTAGAGGTGAGCGGGAGTGGCGCTGGGGCGGCCACAGCACCGACCGGGGAGGCGCATCCGATGGCTACATCCATGGGAGAGCAAACGGAGGAGAGCACGTACGCGGCGCCCGTGGCGGGTGTGGTGCAGCTGGGCATGGCCATGACGTCGCAGGTGGAAGCGCCACAACCGGAGCCATCATCCGTGTGGGTGGCCGCCTTCCCGGTGGGCTGGATGGAGGAGGACATACCCGATTCATCGTTAGCAGATGTGGCGATGGGGCAGGCCTCTGCTTCCACGTCACCCCGCCCCCTCTACCACTGGAGGGTCCTCTCTGTAGGAGTTGTTGCCGCAAGAGGGGTCGGTGCCGCTTGGGATCGGCGCGGAGCCATCTCGGTCTCTGGTCTAGGTGGGCATCATTTCGCACGCATGGGGAGAATCCCAGACTCGGTGGGCAGATCGGCGGGACCCAGGGGCGACGCTTTTTGCCCCCGACGACGCAATGGAGGAGAGGGAATCGGGGAGCATCCACACGAAGGTCAGGACCGCGGTTCACGCCCTGGTTGGCTAGGTATGATATTGTGACAGAACCGCCTAATTTAAACAAGATCAAGTACGGTTGTTCCCTCTAACACGTTGACACGTGCATACTTTCACTTATATAAACCCGGTAGTCCACCGAGTGTCACGAAGGACCTCGGTAAATCCACATCACAACGAAGATCGCATGATTAAGCAAATACACATCACATACACAGAGTTGCAGCAAAAATAATATTACAACTGGGTTCACAAATGATAATACAAGTTTGGGTTTTGAAAATCGATTAGTAAAAACAACATAACTTTCATATGATTACAATAATATAAGTTTCAAATATATTGCTAGCATAAATGACATCCTCTGATAAAAGCATATAGATGAGAACACTATATAGAGTCGCTGAGCCCACCGGCGGTTAGCCACCATCTTCCTCAGGCCAAAAATTTCACCTGCAACATGATGGGTAAACCCTGAGTGCTCGAATGTACATAGCTAGACTTACCCGTCATAAACCAGAAATAAAGTGACACCAAGGATCACGCAAGGCTTTTATAATTGGAGCTGGCTTGACAACATTTTGGCATAAAAAGCCACTAGTTGAGCTATACATTTTATTATTAGGTCACCAAGTTAATTATAGCTATTCATCTCTAGATTAGCAACTAACCTATGCCAAACATGTGATCTATCATTTTGTAGCAGAACAATAGTAACCATAGCCAGTGTAACTTTTTCACGTTCATCATAACCATCATATTCCATCATCAAGTTACTACGATGTTAGAGCTAGTCAAGTTTCTCACTATCTGAGAGAGATGGCGATTTGAATCGATTGCAACCAGCTGGACAGTTTTCCTAAAACAAACCCAGGTCTACCAGCCACGGTAGCCTTAGGTCACCTTTGGTACAACTCAAGTACACATTTCGCGGGTTCAATCAGCGCTGCATAATTAGGGATTCTACCAATTGCTAGGACGATCAGGACTACCCTACCCTTGGGCTCACATCCGGCTCCCCGCACATCCTTACTACCTCCAGTGTGCGCACTTTAACAGAATGAGGCTCGGCCTGAGTTGAGCTATTTTGCTTCGTGGTCGGAATGAGTTATCCGGCCAGCTAAGTGAGAGGCATGTGTTGAATCTCGACAGAACTGCCAACAATGGTACGGTCCTTAATCGACACGAACGGGATCAACATAGCCAACCCAACACCATTTGCATATAAAATCCCGCCTGGTCTCCACTTAGATAACACCCCATGGTTATTTTCCACGATAGCAAATATAGCCAACCGTGCTTCGGTATCCACCTATATCTCGTAGGTGACAGGAAATCACCCGACTTCTACCGAGCTAAGCATTGCTAAGCATATGTTCGATCCTAGACCTACATAGGGTTCAAGGTATATTTCTGGACAAAGAAATTATATGCATCAAGTGGTTCCAATCAACTCCTATAACCTAATGCATCAAACATAAATGACTCAAGTTGATATTTATAAAACATAGTAGGCTTAGAATGCTCCGGGGCTTGCCTGGGATCTGACACAAAGTCATTTTAGTTACCTTGCATCATCTTGGTGACATCTCCGGTCCTAGCACTTGCTTAGTCCTTCCATCTTTGGGATAGGTACACCATACACCGCCTTCGGGTTCAGCTCCAACATCACGTCCTTCACGTGGTGCATCTAGCGTACCTAGATGAGATGCAAAATACAGATGTATGAATGCATGGAAGTGCCATAGATGATGCATCACAAGAAAGCAAGCAAGACAAGTACAAGGTCTAGGTAGCAGGGCACACAAGTTAACTTAAGTCAAGCTATTGTAACCATTCATCAATCAAGAACTAATTTCAGCAGAGCACCATATAAGAGCTAGGGCTGCTATGTGAACAACACCCATATAGCTATCCAACTAATTAACTAGGGCCACACCATTTAGAGCATGCACAGGAAACATCAAGAATGGGCAATCAACTTAAGTGCATACATAGAGTTTGGGCAGCAGCACAGCAATCACTTTTTCTAGCCACAACTGGGGTTATAGGTATCAAATAAAGGTGATCCTTAACTTTATAGAAATCTTATTAAGTTATCTACAACTTTATTATTATCATCTTAAGATGATTCTACAGCTAACAAGGTTAAATAACATCAAGAAGGCATCTCTGTCCAGATTTGGACAGAACCTGCCATTCCGCTTTGAACAGCTATAACTGAAGTTCTAGACAACCAAAAAGGGTGTTCTTAGACAAATTGGAAAGCTTAACAAAAGAACTACAACTCTTCTCTTATCACCAATATATGATTCCATGTTTAAATAAGCCAAACAATACAATCATTCAGATCTGTCTAGAGGACATGCAAAAGCTGACAGCAAACTTGTAAAATCTATAAATCCTAAACCATCAGTCCTAAAATAATGAAAGTTTAGGACAAGCAAGATAAGGAATTTATCTACAACTTTGGTATTTACTACATCTTCAGAAAACATCATTTGCATCATGAAATTTTCCTAGTGGAAAATGCCGTCTTAGGTACGTCTTCCGGCCTAATCTTGATTTGGTGATAACCTAACCTCAGATCAATCTTAGAGAATACTTTTGCTTTTGACAATTGATCAAACAAGATATCAATGTGAGGCAAAAGATACTTGTTCTTGATAGTAACAGCATTGAGTGGTCGATAGTCCACACACATCCTCAAAGACTTGTCCTTCTTTTTTCACAAATATAGCGGGACAACCCCAAGGTGATGAACTAGGGCAAATGAGACCCTTCTCTAAAAGTTCATGCAATTGAATCTTCAATTCTGCTAATATCCATAATCGTGGTTGATGCATAATGGATGGTCGCCATTAAAGTCAGCAGAAAGGGGTCACACCGAAGAAGGTTGGTTGATCATCTTGCACCTAAAGATCAAGGCTAAAATAGAAAGCTCATATGCACCGGGTGACCCATCATAATATCCTGGTCCATTTATTATCCAACTGATAACTTGTCCAACTTTTAAATATTGTGTAGCCTTCTGATCCAATGGGGACGACATAAGTTGCTCACTAGGTGATCGACGTCATTACAGGGATAGTCATATAGAGTCACTTGTCTACCATCTCTTGTAGTCTGTTAAGTTCATGTTAGTGACCTATTCTTCAAAGGTTATCCTTTGGACGACTTCAGAAGGGAGTCCTATTACATCTGGTTTGACGTATAGATCTTTAGATAAGATAAGGAGAGATAACCAAGGAAGAATTCATGTGAAAATAACACATCGGTGTAGTTTTGCAATGGATCATAACTAACAACCTCGATACCAGCGTGCACCCAGCAGCACAACCATGTGCCGGCCGACCACAAGGAGGCCCTAGGTTCTATCATGGCACCGTAGTTGCTACTCATAACACCATTACTGAACATACAACCCACCCGAATTTTCATGTGGCACAAATTTGGTTGCAAGGAGCAAGCACCATGAAAAGGATGGATAGCAAACAAAGGTAGTCACAAGGTTAGGAGTCGACAAGGAGATGATTTGAAGATCAAAACACAGCGCAAGAGAACATAGCCTGATTGCCGAAGATAACTGGGCAGTGGACTCTTGCTTAATTTCCATATACACCTTGTGTCCACAAAGATGATTACCAGGTAAACATTAACATGAGATTTGGTCTTGCCAAGGAGCAACATGAGATCAAGACTGATAAACATCTAGAGTCTTAAAAGAGTTGGAGACAAAATACACGAGATTCGAGGGATAGAGCCAATGCATCGACTAGGGATTCAGTTGATAAAGCAATGACATAATCTGCGAGGAAAAAGGTTCCAAAGCCAGAGTGGATAGCGATTAGCATTGCACCAGATCTTCAGTAGAAGAAGGACCAATGAGATCAAACAAGGATTTTAGAGCAGGGTCCACCCACACATGAGTGGGACAACCACGAAACATGCGAGCAAACAAGGGAAACAAGTAGTACATGAATAGTCCCAATAACCATCACAAGGGTACATCCTGAAATCAAGACCTACATTACGAGTTCCTTACATAATGATCGAGAATAAAAAAACTAAGACATCAAGCTCGCCGCTACTACAGCTAAGCTACTCATGGGAGTGGTCGCTGTCGACGTCGGACACACCATCACCATGGTCGTCCTCCCAAGGCTCTACCTCTTCTTCTTCGAGATGCATCCATCTCCATCTCCACACCATCATCATCGGCAATCAACACATTAGGCTCTTCTTCCACCGCTAGGCTAGAGGAATAATTGGGTTGATTATGTTGTTGAGGCGGTGAACATCAATCTGAAGCTCCTCGATCTGGTGGATGAGTTCATTCTCTCTAACTTCATCTTGAATTGCTGTCATGATCCTACCATTGTTCCTCATTTGTGCTAGACGGATTGCATCATCTCGCTCATGAGTCAACTGCATGATCTGATCATGGTTAGCATCTCTTTCCCTGACAGCACGTACAAACTGCTACCTACGGTTTTCCAAAGCACTCATAAGACCACCTATATCATTTTGAGCTATCCTAAGCTCATTACCATACTTGTGCGCACGCTCTTCCACTTGCGCCATTCATTCAATGCCTGCCGAAGGGCTATCAAGGCACTAACATAAGTGCCCTGGCAATCCTTGAACATCTTCAGAATAGCCATCATAGCACTCATGGCTGGCCCCGAACTCTATGCCCGCTCTGCCTCAGTCATAACCAAGGGATCATCCTCAAAGTTCAGCCAGACTGCCTCAGACGAGGCTACTCAAGGAATGGACTTAGCTGGTCCATTGGTCAACTCGTCACCAAACTCTTGACAAATATCAACTAGCACTTCCAAAGCTACCACCTGTGCGCCTTCCCAAGGGGTTTGTCCATCAGCTTCAATGCTCCAACCAAGCCACTGGGGTCTGTTTGCATGAGGCAGGACAACCACCTCAACGTCATACCACAGCAACCATCCTTCAGCCTCCCCTTGTTTCCAAGTATAACGAGGCGGCTCCGCATATCCCACTGAATGTAGCAGCCTCCACAACAGGGTTGGAGTGCCAAACACGTGTAGGAATGTGCTGTTCCTGGGCGGTAGTGCTGGTGCGGCCATCTGTAGTAACATTGCAATTTGGGTGTGAGAGGATTATCTTACAGGATGAGAAATATATAATGGAATAATTAAAGATAAGGGAGGGAGTGATGCAAAAATGTAATGGCATGAGTGAACATGATGCATGCACGTTCCGTACGTCCTCACGAATCTTAAGAAAAATTTAAAATTCTAGCGACATAGACGGTGACATACATACGTTCTCTCATAAACGTATCTAGTCGAGCTACATGTTGCGTTGTTAGTGTACCTGCAGACAAATTCATTGCAGCCCATCCCCATAAGAGATAATTAAGCATACAATGAAAGTAGTAAACTAAGATACTCTCCATATATACATCCCCAGATATATATATACTTCGGTATCCAAAGCTACCCGACAGATATATCCACAATTAAGTACCTTCATATGTACATATGTGCAACATGTAAATATTCCAATAACCACAACTAACTCTCCCCTAGATCGACAGTTGGACGGTCATGCTCTCATAACTCACACTTACCTAGGCGTAGAGGCAATTGATCCATACATTACCACCCAAGCGGATGTCATCCATATAATAGCACGCCGTATGGACGACGAAATAAAATGCAAGCAATTACCCCCCCAAAGTCATTACTTAAATAAGCCACCTAAAAGTCCTTATTTGGGCATAGAGGATATGACCACTGACACACTTAAGTAAAATTTCAGATTTGAACACACCTATATATAAGTACCTATAAGTTGTCAAAACTGATTTTTGCAAACAAAAACCTTTGTTTTAAATACACATATGACATGTTTAATGTTGAATCTAGCTTCGATACCAACTATAACAAAACCGACCAATTTATAAGAGCACAAGTATGAAAGCAATCACCGGAGTGATCAAACCGTCATACTTGAACCCATATAAACCCGGTAGTCAACTGAAACCATGAAGGATTTCAAACCAACTTGCATACAACCAAGATCATAGTAATTCAACATAACAAGCCACATGTTACATCCAATTCACAAGTAGTTCACAAGTACCTCATACATCAGAGTTCACATAGTTATTACAAAATGAGTTCACAAATAGCAGAAGCAAAGTAGTTTGAGACCATCACACACACTTAGTTCAAATACAAGCCAGTTCCATAGTCATATCTAGCAAAAGCAACATGATAAGATAACATAGATGATCATGCCCATGATCTAGTCTTCATCCCCCATAGGGTGGAGACAATACTTGCAATAGTTGTTATAGAGCACGTCATCTACAACAAGGGGGAATAAACCCTGAGTACGAGAATATACTCAGCTAGACTTACCCGTCGTAAACCAAAAATAAATGACACCAAGGAATATGCAAGGCTTTATCAGTGGATCTAGCTTGACAACCATTTTGCATAAAAGCTTTAATGATACAAGAACATAACTCAATTTGTTAATTCAGCAGCAAGTTATCAATATTAACCTGTCATCTAGATTAGCACCTGTACTAGAGCAAGCAATTGATTAACTCTAAAAGTAACCATATCCGGTATAATGTTGTAACATCATCATCATCATCATTATAACCATCAAGTTCAATTAAGTGTATCTACGTTGCCGCTGCTCAGTCAAGTTCTCACTATCCGGGAGAGACGGTGATTCGAATCGATTTCTATCCAGCTGGAGGGGTATTCCTAACACAAACCCAGGTCTACTAGCCACGATAGCCTTAGATCACCTTTGGTACAACTCAGGAATCGTGGTTTTGAGCAAGTTCCGAGCAGCACCGCATTCTCAAGGGCGACACTCTGCCAGGAAGTGCAGGAATTTTAAGCACCTGACCCCTTGGACTCACGCCAATGTCCCCAAGCACATCCTTACTGCCTCCAGAATGCACACTTTCACTTCCCGGCCCTCCGGCCTGAGTTGAGCTACTCGGCTTCGTGGTCGGAATGAGTTATCCGGCCAACTAAGTGATAGGCATGCGTTCAACATGACATGAGGACGTATAGCGAATCGGTCCTTAAATGACTCAGACGGGGATAGATACACACCCAAGACCTCCTTGCCTTGTTGCTTCTCTATCGACATCCCGCCCGGTCTCCATTCATTATTAATACATGGTTATTTCCATGATAACAAATATAGCCAACCGTGACCAGACATTATCCTAACTTGCAGGTGACAGGAAATCACCTGAATTTTACTAGTCTAAGTAAGGCTAAGCTTTAATTCGCTCCTGGATCTAAATAGGATTCAGGGTACGTTTACTGGACAAGGAATAGATATATATGCAACAAGTGTTTGCATCCAATTCCTATCACTTAATGCATCAACAAATAAAGATACTCAAAGTAACCATTTTCAAAATATAGGAGACTTAGAAGCTCCGGGGCTTGCCTTTCAAAAAAGATGAAGGTTGGTGATCGGGACACTCAAGGACTTCTTCGTTGGCTCCTTCTTCAGGGGCCCGCACCTCCGTCTCCTGAGCTTCTGCTTTGCTCCTCCGGAAGTCCTTGCTCGAATTTAGAAGCGTGACTCCCTCCGGAACACCTATTGCATGCATATGCATATCATAAGAGTCATGCATGCACAAAAATGGAAGGTGATGATGAAATGTATAGCCATGTATAGATGGACGCATGAAAGACACGATGATGCAAGGTTAACATCTATTTTGCTGAGTAGGTGCATATCTCTTTTAGAAAACAAGAACCACACACTCACCAAGCTCTAACAACCTAAGATAAAGTTGTTCATCTTCAGTAAGAGGTCTAGCACCTACAACTAACAATTTATCTTAATTAGCCTGGCATCTAAATCATCACATCAACTCATATAAAGCAAACAAGTCATTCATTGCACTCAATAATTTTTTAGGTTGCAAACAGCAGCTACAAGTTTGATCCATAACTGGAGTTATACAGGTCCAAATACCATGATTTAAGACTTTCTGGAAAGCTTATAAAATTGTCTACAACTTTTGTTTAATCACCAAAGTCTAATTCAAATTTAAACTATGTCAAACAGGCTGATCTTACAAAACTGTCTGTGGATTCCAGAGAGCAGGCAGTTGGGAGTGCTGTCTTCCAACTGATATAACTCTCAAACTACTAGGCCAAATGCCCTAAAATTTTGATATAAGCTAGATAAACAAGTTCCCTACAACTTTGTTATTGATAAGATTCAAAGCAAACATCAAATTCATCAGTTAATTTGCTTAACTCTAAAATCTATCTAGAAAGTCACTATAAGTGAATTATAGTGAAAATAATATTTCATTACATACAAGAATAGTACTATGAGCACTACCAATGTTACCAACAATTAACATACATCAAATGAACATAAGAAAACATAGTGGCCATTCCTAAATAAATTATTTTTATGCCTTTATTAATTTATTTAGATAATTAGGTTAAATAATAAACACATATCCAAAGTGTATAGAAAATTCCACAAAAATTACAATAGCTTATACATGTCTCCAATAGACTACTGTATAAATTTCACATCATTTGAACAAATACAACACCCTACACAAAAATGATAAGTCCGCAGGGCTTAAAATAGCATAAATAGGAAACCCTAGTGAAAAATGTCAAGCAACAGATTTTATATTTTTCTTAGGTTCATTATAACACCATAAGACTGTATAAAAAGTTTCATGCTCATTGGACACATATTTTTACCATGAAAAATAGCACAAGAATCTAATATTTATTTAAGATAAATAGTAAACTCATATTTCCAGCAAGATCACAGTGCAACCAAAATTTTTCCCATGTAGTACATAACAATACAAGACTAACAAACTTGGATTCACATTTTTAGTACTTTCCTCAAGTTATAGATTTAACAAAAGTGAAACCATTTAAAAGCACTTATTAAACTCTATTTTATTCACCTACAAAAATACAAGAAATAGTGTGTTACATATTTTTATCAAATACTACACTTTATGAGGAACACAAAAAAAATTTGGTTCACCAAATTTGGACCTCTATAACTCCACTTATGACTTTTCAAAGTTGCATGCAAAAACTGAAATAAATGAACTATCTTCTGGATCTGTGTCGCTGACAGCTGGGACCCATCGGTCAGATGGACCCACATGTCATCGGCACCAAAAGCAGGGGAACAGCGCGGGATAGGTATTTTTATCTTTGCAGCAATCCACTAAGACGCGCACATCCAAAGCACCAGAATAAGAGACATGTGAATTGTGAGGGAGAGCTCACCATGGACGTCCTGGGAATGGGGCAGCGGTTCCCTAGTCACCATCGCCACACTCCGCAATCAGACAGGAGAGATTGAGCGAGAGAGGGGCACCACACCTTCGCTGGAGCACGAAACGGCGGTCGGGCGGAGCGGCGACGTGGAGCGGTTGTGCTGGCCGGCGCTGAGCCCGCTGGGCCTCCGCGAGAGGTGCGCGTGGCGACCTTGGGGAGAGCGGCAGCACAACAACGCCCCTTGCAGCATCATCGAGGGCAGCATCGTGGCCTCGACCGCTCCACCGCCGCCGCCAGGCCGCCACCCTTGCCTCCGGCCGCCACGCCACGAAGCCAGCCACCGCCAGCACCACCACCACGCCACCACCGTCCGCCGCCACCACCAAGCCCACTGCCAGCACCACCACCGCTGCTCGCCTTCTACGTCCGCCTCCCAGGCCACCTGCCGCACGCGCTCGCCCAAGCCACCGGTGAGGGAGGGGGCGGCGAATCTGGGGGAGGGGCGCCGTCGGTGAGGGAGGGGGGGGGGCAGGGCGGCGGATCCAGGGGAGGGGCACCGCCGGTGAGGGAGGGGGTGGCGGATCCGGGGTAGGGGTGCCACCAGTGAGGGAGGGGAGGGGCAGGGCGGCGGATCCGAGGGAGGGGCGCCACCGGTGAAGGAGGGGAGGGAGGGGGCGGTAGATCCGGGGGAGGGGCGCCGTCGGTGAGGGAGGGAAGGAGGGGGCCGGGAGAGAGGGAGGGAGGGGCCGCCACCAGCCGAGAGGAGGAGGAGGAGGGGGCCGGACGCCGGTGGGAGGAGGGGAGGCGTCGGCCGCACGCGGGAGAGGATGGAAGGGAGGGAGCTGTGAGGGAGGGGAGGGGGTGTGTGTGTCATGAGGGAGGGGAGGGGTGGGTGGGTGATTTTAGGGGCGGTTGGGTTTTTTTTTCATTTTTTTCTTTGCCGTGTTTGTTTTTGGACACTCGGCAAACCTCTCTTTTTGCCGAGTGTTTTTTGTGACACTCGATAAACCCCCTATTTGCCGAGTGTTTTTTGTTTGACACTCGGCAAACCCCCTATTTTTTATTTTTTATTTATTTTTCTCTTTTCATGGGAGGAAAAATAGCAAGTTCAAAAAGTTTGAGCTCAATCTAATGTATAGAAAAAGTTTCAAGGTCAAACGATGATTGAACCGTCACTTCGCCTTCAAACCTGTTCCGTTCTCTCTTGATACCACGATTCTTTCTTAGAGATGTTTCGGTTTCTAAGCAATGTACGTTACAACTTTTCTAAAATCTTCTCAATTTTTTACCATAGCCTCTACGTATCATATCACGATACAATGGCAAGTCCTATGTTTTTCGGACTTCGTTTGAATTTTTTATAATTAAAAAACCAATAAGCTACATATCGATGGTCAAGTGTTGGTACCCAGATGTTTCAAATTTCTTTTCATTTTTTCGGTAAGGCTAAAAAATAGACTTGACACCATGAATATGATTTTTCTACCCATTTTATTCTATTATTTTCATGCACTTATAGATCAAATTTGACGTAAATCAATTAAATTCCTAGAATGCATTTAATGAATTAAAACTAGCAAACAGATCCAAAAAATGCTAAATTTTAACATGGATTATGCTATGTTGTTTGTTGAGTACAAAAAAAGTTTCAAGGTCAAATGAGAAAAAAATAAATTGGTTGTCGAGTGTTGCCCAACGGACACTCGGCAAAAGGGCAATGGAGGGACACGTGGTGCGGTATTTGCCGAGTGCTGTAATTTGTTGAGTGTTTTTCCCATATTTGCCGAGTGCCGGAGTTTGCCGTGTGTTTTTCAGTAGAATTGCGAGAGTTAGAATGTTTGCCGCGTGTTTTCTAGAAAGGCACTCGGCAAACAAAGAGAGTTTGCCGAGTGTCAGAATCTTTGCCGAGTGTTTTTAGTTTGGCACTCGGTAAAGAGATGGTTTAACGAGTGTCCAATAAAATACACTCAGCAAATAATATGACACTCGGCAAAGCCTTGAATTCCGGTAGTGGCTTCATTGAAAATGTTTTTGGTTCTTATACATACCAAAATCTAGAACATAGTGCTATGACTTTATTCATCTGCAAATACAACAACGAATGTCCAAAAATGAAGATAGCTTAAACAAAAAAAAGTAATAATGTACGAGACACTGCTATGGTGAGTACTTTGTTAATCAGAAAGACCTGCATCTATCACTATGAAGAAAAATATTATTGCTCATTCACCCATGATCCTTATTCAAAAGATGTGCAAAGCATGAAATATTTTTTTTAAAAAAGGTGGAACAAGTTAATCCTGATGCTAAATAGCATTTCATAACTAGAAATATTAATTCCATACATGATCAGTACTAAATGCATGCAGTTAAACAATTTAACATCTACAAGATCCTGATCAGCCTTTTCACTAACCTCTGAAGGAAAAGAAGACTCAAGTAGTATGCTGGTCATAAGATCCAAAGTTCTAGTCCGAATCACACGGCCATCAAGCTCACGAGGCTCAGACAATCAGACATCCTTTTGGCCTCCTTTGCCATACCCTTGAATCGAAGCCATTCATCATTTTGCAGTCAGTGCCAATGTGTTGGTAGTTTAAAGAACAGAAATGCATGCATGCTCGTTAAAATTCAGCACACTTTGGCAGGATGTAGTAGGCAGGCAGGCACGTACCACCATTGCAGCAGCGGAAGCAATAGATTGCTGTCCTTTGAGGTTCACAAGGCCCAGGGCGCACATGCGGATCACTCTGCTCTGCTGAATGATGTCATCAACCACACGCCCTAGGGAATCTTCGCCGGCGAGCGGCGGAACAGGTGAGTGAGGCAACGGTAAGTCTTCCGGGTGGTATGGATGAAGAAGTTGGGACGGATCAGGATGAGTACGACGGATGGAAATTCGTCGGTGACCGTAGTCGTTGGCCGGTACCCAACCCTGCGGTAGACCTCCATCCCATAGGAACAAAATCTAAATTCTGGGCATTGGCGGATGACGAGGACTCCGATGAGGAGATTGCGTCCCAGTCACCTTGTACGCCTGATTTGGTGCGCCATGCAGCTGTCCATGCATTCTCTAAGGAGCAGCTGTATGAAGCGGAGATGGCGGCAGCGGGCGCAGGTGGTGTGGGGAACGGTGGCTTCGCCAGTGATGGTGGCGGTGCTGGAGGAAGGGGATACGGAACCAGCCGTGGTGGAGGTCGCACAGGTGGTGGTGCTGGCGCGCGTGGTGGTCGATAGGTCTACGGCAGCGGGTACGGCTACAACCACCACAACGACGGCGGCGCGCTCTTCAACGGACCTCGCTTCAATCCCAACCTCGGGGCTCATCTGCCCAACTACGGCCCGGGCTAGGATTACGAGCGGGGGTGAGGTGGCCGCTACGGCGGCAATGGTGGTCGTGGATGAAACGGTGGCTATCGGCAGAGTCGAAATTATCAACGACACCAGCAGCGGTTTTAGCGGGTGCCACCACAGGGGCCACTACATCAAGCGCCGGTACCTCCGCATGTGCCGAACCAGCCGGTGAACCACCACCAGCAGCAGCCATCTCAACCTCCGCCCCAGTCGGTGCAACCAGGGATGGGGGTGGAGAAGCAGCAACCGAGCGACAAGGGACAGCAACACATAGGAGGGGAATGTTTTCAGAACATTGAGAAAGAGTTTGTGTCGACTGAATGCAGTAAAGACAAAGGCGGCAAGGGGGGGGCAGTCACAGTCAGCATCTCAGGTTTTGCAGGGTTCCTCATCAGCTTCTGGGGCATCGGACGTGCGGGCTGAGAACTTGTAGATTGTGAAGGCCAACATTGGTGTTGTGGATGCGCAAAGGACAGCCAACACCAAAATGTGCAGGCGGTGTGGAATCAAGGGACACTTGATGTTTGAATGCACGGTGGTAGTCTTCTGTGAAATTTGTAAGAGTACTGACCACGCTATGAGTCGGTGCCCGGTTCTCAAGGAGCCCAAACTAGTAGCACAACTGGTTGGTCAGGCTGCTGATGCACTTGTAAGTTTCCATATTCCACATGCACCCATCCAGCCATCGAAGAAAGATTCTAGAATGGCTCTGGTCTCTACTATTGGTAAGAATTTGACAGAGGAGGAAGTCACTGCATGTTTGCGAGTGTTGGTCTCTGATACTTTTGCATGGGAAGTAAAACGGCACAATGGTTTTGAATTCAAGGTCCTATTCCCTACAGAAGCTGATCTTACAAAGATGACAAGGTTCAATACAGAAATGAAGGAAGGGGTGAATCTCAAATTTGAAGAATTTAAGGAGGACGAGGAGTATTTTGGGCATGCTTTGCCAGCGGTTTGGATGCGGGTAACGAAGTTACCAACAATTCTAAGGGAGTATGCCATTCTGTGGGCACTAGGAACTCTTTTTGGTGTCACCCAGGAAGTGGACATGGTCACCACGAAGTTACCGACAAAGCTAGATGTTATCATTGGTAATAGATATTTTCAGCTGATTTTTGAGGTTGAGCCATACTTACCAAATATTGGGCTGCGGAGCAAATGGACCACACAAAATGAAGGGAATAAAGATCATGGTAATGGTGTAGTGAGGGATACCGAGATGAAGGAGGCAGAAAATAACGGGAACACTAATATAACAGATGCAAATGTTGGGAACACAGAAACTAGTCACAAGACCGGAAGCGAAGCTCCTGAGGCACAGATGGACATGGATTTCTCAAATGATGATTTACTAGGAGAGGAAAATGAGCTAAGTGATGCAGCATATGATTTTTTAGGAGTTCAAAAAGGAAATTCAGCGAATGTGAGGAATGCAGCAATGCTCACAGCTTCAGCACCGGCTCGTTTCTCCTCACAGCCTACTAGACCGGACGGGAAGCTGGTGAGCTCAGTGTTGGCAGCCCAGACTTTCACGCAGTCCACTGGTATGGGTCAGAGACCTCGGCAAGGGCTGGCTCCACGGACCGACTCAGCGTCCTACAGAGACATCGCTGGGTACTGAGTTTGCTGCTAAGGGGCTGGAGATACAGACAGCAGTGGTAAATCCAAAGAAAGTTCATGATTTGGGGAAGCCGACTATGCCGGCTAGTGTGGCTGCAGCTCAGGACATGCAGAAGCTTACACCTTTGAGGCAGCAGTCTAGTTTGATTGATGACGAACATATGAAGGTCTCAATTGGGGAGTTTGTTGGGGCAACAAATGCAGTGACCGCAGATGGTGCACATCACCTTGGTGATCTTCTTGATGCCATGTTGGAAGCGGGAGTGGCAGCAGATGGTGAGTCAAAAAAAGAATTGGGGAGTGTCATGAAGATGGCGGTGTTGTCAGATGGAGAGCTTACTCCAGTGCGGCGTAGCAAGCGGAATGCGGACATGGCTGATGTAGATTCGTTCGAGAGGGCAGAAAGAAGAGTTGCTGTTAAGAACCTTGAGGAACCCCAAGGTAATTTAGATGTGCATTCAATTTGTTCTTTTTCTAACATTTGTATTGAGGAAAACCTACGGGGGGTGGGTATTAGTTTGGGTAACAAAGATAGTTTAACTCTTGGGTCTGTTTCCTTAATCAAAGATATAGAAAGAGAAAGATTGAAGGCACCTAAGTGTTTTAACAAACTTGAGAATGAAAATGAATTTGAGGAGGATAAGATTGATCCCGACACATCCACTATTAGTCGACTCTATGGCGACTTAATGGAGGAGGTGATGGACGATAATAGTGCGGACCTTGATGGAGTACTTGTAAATGTACCCATCAAGGTGGCAAAGAGTAAAAAGAATATGAAACTTCTCAACAAGAATGCAGCTACGAAGAAAATAACCAAAATTTTTTTTTAATGAAAGGTGTGTTATGGAATTGTAGAGGTCTGTGTGACTTAGCTAAACATATGTTCTTACATGATGTGGTTGTCGATAAAAAACTTGATTTCATAGCTTTATCAGAAACCAACAAAAATAGTTTCTCGACTCATTGTCTGGAAAATTTTTGTGCGGGGGCTGATTTTGTTTGGCATTGGCGGTGCCCTCGGGGTATGTCCGGGGGAATGCTAATGGGGATAAATCAAGAATGTTTTGAAGTAGAGAATATTGAGGACGGTGATTTTCATATCAAGTTTGTCTTAAAAATTAAAGTAGATGGATTTAAATGGGCCCTCTTGTCTATTTATGGTGCAACACAAGAGGAATACAAAGAGCAGTTTCTATCAGAGTTAGTACGAGCATGTTCTAACTGTGGGAATCTACCTTTCTTAGTAGGGGAAGATTTCAATATTATTAGAAACCCATCAAAATAAAATAATTCAAGATATAATTATAGGTGGCCACTTTTGTTTAATGCTATTATTGAATCCTTGAATTTAAGAGAATTGGATTTGACGGGCAGAAAATACACGTAGTCTAATTATGGAGAGGTTCCAACATATGAAAAGTTGGACCATATCTTGGTAACAACAAATTGGGAGCAAAAGTTCCCGCTGGCTTTTGTCCAAGCACTTACCCATGAGATCTCAGATCACACACCTCTGTTACTAGATGGTGGGGAACCATCTCACCGTGGCAACGCTAGGAATTTTAAATTCGAGCTAGGGTGGCTGACAAGGGATGGTTTTTTTGAACTGGTTAAAGAGGTTTGGGAATCTAAGAATAGGGGTCCGTCACCCTTGGAAAAGTGGCAAAACGAAATTAGAAGGCTGTGATGTTTCCTTAGAGGATGGGCTAGGAATTTAGTTTCACAAAATAAGACAAAAAATCCAATTTGCTGGACATGATAGATGTCTTGGACAAAAAGGCAGAGACATCTTTGTTTTCACTTCAAGAGATGGAGCTTAGACATCATCTAAAACTGCAAGTAACTAAGTTGCTGAGAGAGGAGGAGATCTATTGGCTCCAACGATCAAAAGCAACAAAGTTATTGCAAGAGGATGATAATACTAAGTATTTTCATCTGGTGGCAAATAGCAGACACAAGAAAAACAAAAATTGTAAAGCTAGAACAAGAAGGAACTATTGTTGGGGATGAGAACTTGAAAAATTATATAACTCAATACTATAAAGGACTGTTTGGACCACATACACAGAATTCTTTCTCAATGGACAAGAGTTTGAGGTATGACATACCTCAAGTGTTGGAGGAGGAGAATGAGGTATTGACGGCTCCATTCAGTGAGGAGGATATTAAAACGGCAGTTTTCGATATGGAATATAACAAGGCTCTTGGTCCGGATTGTTTTCACGCTGAATTTTATCAATTCTTTTGGGAGGTACTAAAGCCGGATTTAATGAGTCTTTTTTATGAATTTCATGCTGGGAGACTGCCTATTCATAGTCTTAATTTTGGGTAATCACTTTGCTACCAAAGATCACTGATGTGGCTCGGATACAATAATACAGACCAATATGTTTATTAAATGTGAGCTTTAAAATTTTCACGAAGGTACTAAACAACAAAATTTTGAAAGTGGCAGATAAGCTCATAGGACCGTCGCAGACAGCCTTTATTCTGGGCCGCTATATCATGGAAGGAATTGTGATCTTGCATGAACAATTCATGAGTTGCATAGGAAAAGACAAGATGGAGTGATCTTAAAACTATACTTCGAGAAAGCATACAACAATTTAAAGTGTCCTTTTGTGCAATAGGTTCTCAGAATGAAAGGATTCTCACCGACATGGTGTGAATGGATCTCAAAAGCCATGTCTAGAGGGAGTGTTGCAATAAAGGTCAATGATAATATAGGACATTTTTTTTAAACTAGGAAAGGAGTGCACTCCAATTCTGTTTAATATAGTAGTTGATATGCTGGTTGTCCTTATTTCATGAGCTAAAGAGGCTGGACAAATCCAAGGGTCATTCCACATTTGATAGATGAGGGACTTTCGATCCTTCAGTATACAGATGACACTGTCATATTTATGGATAATGATCTAGAGAGGGCAAAAAACATGAAGCTTTTACTTTGTGCTTTTAAGCAATTATCAGGACTCAAGATCAATTTCCATAAAAGTGAAACATTTTGTTTCGGAGCACCAAAGCTAGACAAAACGAGTATGCACACATTTTTGGGTGTGATATTGGGTCGTTTCCTTTTAGATATCTAGGAATTCCTATGCATCATAGAAAACTCATGAATAAGGATTGAAAACATGTGGAACAAAGATTTCAAAAAATGTTGAATTGCTGGAGAAGTAAGATGTCGGTAGGAGGGAGGCTTGTTTAGATTAACTCTGTTTTGAGTAGCCTCCCCATGTTCATGTTTTCCTTTTTTGAGGTACCTAGAGGCGTTCTAAAAAAGTTGGATGAATCATCTTGTCATGAAAAACTATGTTTGAATTTCTTAGATTTGATATTTGAATTTTTAAAATGTAATTATAATTTATAGCATATGTTATTAAACATTTAAAGGATATGAAAGCAGTTTTGTATATGAGAGCAATTTTGTATTGCAATTTTTTGAGCTATATTTTTTACTACGTAATTTCTAATTCTTAGCCTATTTATGTTAAAGGATATGTTAAAAACTGTTGCATGCACGGGAAACAAAAATGCAGGGTAGGCAGCAGTTTCGCCGTGCGCCAAAATCTTGGTTTAGTCCCGTGTTAGTCCCGGTTGGTGGCCCAACCCGGGACTAAAGGTCACAACCTTTAGTACCGGGCTGGGCCACAAACCGGGACTAAAGGCCTTTTAGTCCCGGTTGGTGGCCTAACACAGGACTATAGGGTCCTACTATATATATATGAGTGTTCTTTCTTCTTCCTCCTCGAAATTTCACTCACCGCCGCCGCCACGCCATGCTTCTTCAATCCTCCAGGCCAGCCGCGCTCGCCACCCGCCCCCTCTTCCTCGTTTGCGGCCAGCCTTGCCCTCGTCCGGCCTCATCTCCTCGCCACGCGCGGCGGCGCCCTCTTCCTCGTCTCCGGCGCGCGCGGCCTCACCGTAGCCCACATCCTCAATCAGGCCGGCCTCGCCCTCGTCCTCTCTTCCCGGCATGCGCAGCCTTGGCCTCGCCGTCATCCTCGATCTGGCCGGCCTCGTCCTCGTCGTCGTCCTCTCTCCCCGGCGCGCACAACGCCCTCTCCCTCATCTCTAGCAGCCGGCGTCGCCCTCTTCCCCGACTTTGGCGCGCGTGGCCTTGCCCTCCCCCTCGTCTTCGGCCGGCCTCGACCTCGTCCTTGTCTCCAGCGCGCGCGACGGCTCCAACGCCCTTGTCTCCACCAACATCTTCATCTATGGCCTCGACATCGTCTCCACCGGCACCTTCGTCTCAGGCCTCGCCCTCGCTGCTGCCACTAGGTATTCGACCTTGATCGCCTCGCCTCATCCCTTCCTGCCGTGTGAAACCAAGTGCTGAACATACAACACAAGTATATATATATACATTGCACATATCCAAGTGGCACTCCAGGCAACTGCAATTTTTTTCTTAACATACTTTAGTGAATTTTGATATGTATTTTGGTATGTAGACTTTAGTGATATGCATTTTGGTATATGAAAATATTGACTTCAGTGATATATATAGGGAAATTTTTATGAATATATGAATTTTGGTGTATGAATTCATATATTGACTCCAGTGATATGAATTTTTATATATTAACTTTAGTGAGAAGGGATGGCTGGACGTCTCCCTGAACCGATTCTCCCGGGTTGAGGCTATTGCGTTGCTTGGGGATTCGAACCAAATTTGCCGGATGTACCGTTCAATCATCCTAGCATAGTAAGCAATGATATATGTTTTAATACATTAATATGTCTTAAATATGCTTATACACAATATATTTTTCTGATATGTATATATATGTGTTTCTTTAATGTACTGTAGGTAATTGACCCAATCATTTGGCTTGAAGAGACACTTTCATATTTCGGGGTTGAGGGAGTGGATGTTGAGAGCTTTGATGTAGATAATGGTCGATTGGTCTAATCTTGAATTGGCTTTTCCATCGCCGCTAGGAGGGGTACATTGTACAAATCTCAGAGGTGGGAGTAAAGGCACCTGAGAAGAAAGTTGCAATTATATATGCTGTCAAAATCATGTTTGAATAAGCTTGCGATATTAGGTACACCCAGCCTACACTATCCTCCATGATGATACAAGCAATAGATGCGGGCTCGTATCATGATGTTGCGGGCTTCTGTGCAAGGATTGCTAGAACCAACCGAAATGATGTGGTAAAGTCAAAGTCGAACTCATAGCTTATATTCAGATTTGTTGTTATTCGAAAGCTTTGTTCTCATATCCATTTTTTTTGCCAACAATTACAGGTTGAGGACTATAACTTAACCTATGCAGGTTGTAGCTTTGAAGCCATTCTAAACCAAACAATGTATGCAATGGGTTTTGATTGGAAATATGCAGATGAATGTCCAACACTTACTACGGAAGGATTTCAGGAAAAGCTGATTATGACTAAGAGGGGATCATCTGACCCACCGACTTCTCGACCACCGCTTACCGTTGTTAGTAGACCCCGTGCTCATACTTTTAAAGCAACGAAGAGTGCACTACTTAATGCGTTACTCTACGCCAATAATGTTTGTGGATACAAAATTGGTGACCTACATTTCGCCAAGTACATAATACGACGTAGTCAAACTTAGCAGCGATCTACTTGCGCTTGCATGAACTTGGTGTATAATTGAACTTTCGGGTTGGACATCTAGTTTATTGTAATGACTTGTTTTAAATTATTATGGTTTGTATGAACTTGATGAATGGGGGTGATCACTATAATATATAAGCTCTTAATTAGTTCCATTCTTATTTATGGATGACGTACAATAGTATAGCATATAATACGTGTACGAAAACTATTTAAAACCAAAACAAATTGAATGGAAAGAAACTGCAAAAGAAAAAAAAAGAAAAAAATAAAAAAAGAAAAAAAAATATTTAGTCCCGGTTGGTATAAAGTCCCGATTGGTTATACCAACCGGGTCTGGAGGTGCCTGCCCTCAGGGTCGTCCTAGAGGCCCATTTTAGTCCCGTTTGGTATATGCAACCGGGACTAAAGGGCCCCCATTCAATCCCGGTTAATAGACCTGGGACTAAAGGGCGGGCCTTTGGTCCCGGATTGGCAGTCCCGGTTTGGAAATCGGGACTAGAGGGGGTTTCTCAACCGGGATTGCTACCCAGTCCTGCGCTAGTGTTTACATTCTCAGATAATAAACCAACTAATATCTTGCATGCCACGTAGCTAACAATTGGCTATTAGGTGTTTTTTTTCCTAGCTAACACATCCAATTGTAGTTGGATGATTCAAATGGGGCCTTACGAGCCAACTTATATGATTTAGCCAATCGGCTTGTAATTTGGATCGATCGTGGCCTTGCCATTCAAAATCTAGATGACTTACTCGCTCCTAGTAAAGTCCAGTCATAGCTGAGCTGACTAGGTTCCGTGTTTTGGTGGAGCATACTTATCTAGATTCAAGTTCGTGACTTGATGCATGGGTCATATTTTTCTGAATTTATTTCAGAATTTAACAGTGCTATATTCTTTTAGTCGTGGACGACGTGTCCATCAACTATGAGGCACCTGTGGTGACTTAATCAATTTCGAGATTTGTGGGTTCAATCTAGTCTTTGGAAGATGCTCATAAAGATAGGATGTGTACATATGTTCATAGAAATAAGTGTGCACCTATATTTACATTGTGTTTTGCAAATAAAAAGTGATAAAAAGAAGCTGCTCAAACTCTCACTAATACTTGCTCTTGAGTAGGAGGAAAACAAATACCAGCCCATCAACAAGCTACCAACATATGACCCGGAACCAATGGGTTGGGCTTTTCCTTAAATGCAGTCGTCCGTCATATAGGCCTGATCTGATACCCATGTTCTCTGATGTGGCCCAAGCTGGCGTCACTGGTTGAGCAGAAGAAGAAGAAAAAAATCATTTGACATCTTCAATTATTGTTCAAGAATCTGTTTCTTCAACTATAAAACCAGATATCCATACTCTCTCAACTGTTTTGAAAGTGATTTATATAGGTAATAAAGTTCCATGACTTTTCTCAACTATTGCCTTAAAGTAAACAGCATTGTTAAATTTTGGCCTGCTGTTGCTGTAGGCATGGCTGCGGCTGCCTCTCACGGGTACTGTGCCAACAACAGCAATAGCTACAGTGAACATACCTATTTCAATATGATATCCAATACCTGTAGTCCCTAAACACCCAAAATGCAAGTCTGCAAGCCTCTAAATTGCTCATTTGAGTGTCATGCCGTTCAAAACCCGTTTTAACCCATTTGAGTGTGTTTGTGGCATGCTAAGCTGGAGACCTGGAGCCAACCATGTGCCACTATGTGTAACCCCACATTAAGTATGTACGTATAGTTCATTAAAAAAATATGTATGTATAGTCTAGGGCAGGGGAGGGGGTGGATTTTTTTTCTTTTTTTGATAAGAGGAGGTGGTGGATTGGTGAGACGAGGGACATAAGAGGGCCCGAGGGGGCCATATTATCGAAAGATGATTAGACTTTGTTTGGAACAAATTATATAAAAATTAATTATAATATAATCAGATTTTTCTTATAAATTATGGTCTAAAGAATCTCCCGTACGAAGAATTAGGTGTTTGGCCATCTTATTTATTATGGCAATTCTAAGTGTAAAGGGACTTTTGTGCCCTTTCTTTTCTTCTTCTTCTTCTTCTTCTTCTTCTTCTTCTTCTTCTTCTTCTTCTTCTTTGGATTAGCATCTGTTTGCCCTTCCATCTCCCCGCCACTCTCCACCAAGCTCCCACACCTCTCTTGCAGTACAACCCTTCCATCTTCTTGCAGCTCTCTCCCAAGCTCCACGCCTCCCTCACGATATAACACTTCCAACTCCCCGCCGCTCTCCTCCGAGCTCCCATGCCTCCCTCACGGCATCGCGGAGGGGTAGCGCAGACTGAAGCAGCAGTGCAGCGGGGGCAGCATGGATGGGAGCGGCGGTGAGAGGCAGGTGGAGCGAGTGACGGGCAAGAGGGACACTGGAGGGAAAATCGGCTATGGTGGGGGAAAACATGGCTTGCCCCTCATGGTACATGACTCTCAACTCCAGTTCAATTCTAGATTCTTTTTCACCTCTTGATTTTTAGATAATAGAGAAATAATCAAGTAAGTTTGGGTGGGATTCTAGATTTATTTTCATCAAGAATTTGCTTAAGCAGTTCCAAATACATCCTTAGTTCGATGAATAAAATGAGGTCTCTAATGCACAATTTCATTTCGCAATTCATATGATGCATAGCATTTTAATTACTGGATTGTGTTGTAAAACGATTCCATAACAGTTGGATTTCATTTCTATTTGCATGGCTTAGGATGAAATGCTTTCAGTCACAGTGAAGTTTCATTTCGCTTCCAAGGTATAGGTAAGGCTACTTTTAATTATTTGTATCTTATCACAATCTCCAAATCTATCATGCTATACTAGGAAAGATATGACTATTCTAATGAATGGTATCGTTCCTTAGATCCCACAAGATAACTAAGGCGTCATTTGGCAGAGCTTTCATCGGCTCTAGCTCCCTACGCATGTGCACTGGGATGCACTGTAGCATCGAGCAGACGGTTCCAGCATCGCTAGAATACAACTATGAAAGTGGAGGAGCTAGATGAGCCAGCATTTTGGAGGCTTCAGCAGCTCCGCCACAAATAACGCTACAGTGATAGAGATGGAGCCACACGAAGCACCTCCAAACAGGCCTCTGTGACGTGTGAGTATACATTGTGGGCCACTTAGTTCAAATTTAAATGTATTGGATTTTCTTGCTCAAGTACATATTCCTATATGATGGATCATTTTAATTAGTGTGGTACTATCCCCAGAAGTAGTCTAATGTGTATGCCATCCTTTTTATCTAGATGAGATATGTTCTTTTTATTCGTAATTTATTATCAAGCTAGCCTATATAGATATGTTTGGTTGCCTTTACACCTCCTTATTCGATTACCCATAGTGTAGTTCGTCCCTATTTGGTTACATGTACGGGGCTTATATGCATGTTACCATTATCCTCAAAGCAAGCCCAACTTACATCCCACATTTTGGTCCAATCTTGCATATCAAGCTATGCACCTTTTCTTCTCAACCGCTTTGCAGTTCAAGGCACAATCTGAACACTTACATAGGAAACCAATCACATGAATAACATTGTACGACTTTATATCTAGACAAATCAAACAACAACAAATTGCATTGACTTGTCCAAATTAAAGATAAGATGCATAACCCTAATATAATACAATACTCTCTTATTTAACATCTTATCCAATGAGATTGAAGTAGTATGTTTTTTTATGTGGTATGGTGAGATCGTAGTAGTGTATGCTTTACATTTTACTCATTTTTTCTAACAACTTTGTTAGAGAGCACATAACGTGCCAAAAAAAAATAGAGAGAAAAATTATGTTCTCGCTGTTCAAAAATTATAAGCGTATTTCATATGGAAAAAGTTAAATTTTATAGACATAGATCAATAATTAGTCGAATTCTATATTTCCCTATGAAAGGTCCTAATGACTAGAGGGGGTGAATAGCTTATTAAAAATTTCTACAACAACACTTAAAGCAAGTGGTTAGACAATTAAACAACGAAGCGAGTGTTGCGCTAGCCTACTAAAAATGAAAGCCTCCTATCCATAATTCTAGTTGCTATGATCTCTAATTCACACAAGAGGCTAAGTCACTACTCTCTAAGTTAGTGAGCTCTCAAAGACTAATTAAAGAGCTTCACTAACCACTAAACAAGACATAAGCCACCTCTCAAAACTAATTACACTAAAGAGTTTAACTACATTAAGAATGTAAATACACAAGAGAGGTAGTGAGTTATACCGCCGTGGCAAGAGACGATCAACCAATCACAATGAATACCAATGAAATCCTTGGGGACAAGATGACACAATGATTTTTCATCGAGGTTCACTTGCTTGCCGGCAAGCTAGTCCCCGCTGTGGCGATTCACTCACTTGAAGGTTCACGCGCTAATAGGCATCACAGGCCTAACCCGCAATCGGGTGCCGCACAACCAACACAAGATGATGATCCACAAGCCACGAGCAATCCACTAGAGTATATTTTGGCTTTCTACCAGGGAAAGGTCAAGAACCCCTCACAATCACCACAATCGGAGCCGGAGACAAGCACCACCCTCTGCTTGATGATCCTCGATGCACCAAGCCATCTAGGAGTCGGCAAACTCCAAGAATAACAAACAAATCTCATAGCGAAACACAATCACCAAGTGTCTCTAGATTCAATCACTCAAAGCAATGCACTTGGATGATCTCAAATCTCACTAGATGATGATCCAATCAAGTAGAGTGAGTGAGAGAGGATTGGCTAGGATCACTAGGGTGTATTCTCAATAGAAATGTCCAAGAGGGTGAGCAAGAGCCAGTCATGGGGCTTAAATAGAAGCCCCCCATGAATAGAGCCATTGGCCCCCTGTCTGTACTGATTTCATGGCGACCGGACGTGCCGGTCAAAGGTGATTGGACGCGCGACGCCTAGCATCCAGTCACAGGGAGCCATCCACGTGTCCCCGCTTTCAATCTCATCCACACGATCTCAACATTTGGCTGCCCTCTTCCACGCGTTGGGTGGCGACCGGACGCACTACTGGCGAGACCAGACGCACTCGCACCGAGTCCGCTCACACGCCCCCGTCCGCCATCGAGTCAACGAATGGACACACTATTAGTATGACCAAACGCGCTACCAACGTAGAGTCTGGTCACTTCTAGTAAGGTTCCAGAGATGCATTTTTGCGACCGGACGCGTCAGCTTAGTTGTGACCTGACTCAACCCAGAGTCCGGTCCTTCTTCTCCACTGCGCACCAAGCAATCACGACCGATGTCAGCGTATGTCAGCACTTGAGTGGACGCATGGCCATCGCGCCTGATCGTGCACTTGGCTCATGGTCCGGTCACAAACCCTAGCTGCACCTCCACTGCATAATTGACCGAACGCACCGGTATAGAGTCCGGTGCAGCGTCCGGTCACTGCTAGTGACTTTCTTGACTTCACTAACTCCTCCACCCTTGCTCAAACGCGCCAACCACCAAGTGTATCACCTTGTGCACGTGTGTTTGCATATTTTTACAAACATTTTCAAGGGTGTTAGCACTCACTAGAATCTAAATGCAATGCAAAGAATTAGAACATCTAATGGCACTTTGATAACCGCATTTCACGATGAGTTTCACCCCTCTTAATATTACGGCTATCTATCCTAAATGTGATTACACCCACTAGGTGTCTTGATCACCAAAATAAAATGGCCCTATGGATATCACCTTTGCCTTGAGCCTATTTTGTTTTTCTCTTTCTTCTTTTCCAAGCCCGAGCACTTGATCATCACCATGGCCATCACCGCCATCATGATCTTCACCATTTGCTCCACCACTTGGAATGTGCTACCCTATCTCATGATCACTTAGAGCAATGGGTTAGCACTTAGGGTTCCATCAATTCACCAAAACCAAACTAGAGCTTTTAATCTCTATCTTTTTGGTAATTGATGACAACCCTTTCACAAAGATATGAATTAAAATCATTTTAAATCCATGTTGCTTGCCCAAGCATTTTTACCATGTGTAAAAGATTTGGACAAGATTCATGAACCCGAATTGGTAGCATTAGCTCCCCCTACATATGTGCTAAGAGTTTGGATTGAAGCTTGCACATATGCATAGATTTGAGTTGTGGGAGAGTAATGTCTACCAAATGATGCTAAGGTGTAAGAGATGGACCTTTAAAGCGTGATACCAATCGGAGTGCACCAATGATACCATCCATAGCACCATTGTTAGTTAGATACCACTTGCAAAACACAAACACTAGATACCTCGTGAGATCAACATTATAAGCAAGGCTCTAGTACCACTTGAAAACAAAAACAAGGCATATCTAACTATCATCCTATGCATGCTAGTTTTTTATTTCATCATTTAAGTCTACAACTAGCATACACCACACAAGCATGTATATCAAATTTAAACTTGACAAATGCAAGCAAGCATATGTGAATGCACATTCAAATGCATCATACAAGTTCATGAGCTTGCTCCCCCTACTTGTGTGCTTAAATTTTAATTGATCCCTTACTTTCATATTTCTCCCCCTATGTCAAAGTTCTCCCCCTTTGTCATCTTTTCACTCCCTTTGTCATCTTTTCACTATCTTTGTGCACTAATTTCTCCCCCTTTGTCATCAATGACCACAAAGGTTCAAATTTTAGATAGGTTAAGATTATCGATGTCAATCAATGGGGTGATGATCATTTTCCTAAATTTGGTCTAATCTAAAACACTTGCCAAAGATATTTAACTTGGTTTGATCCAAGGACAAGCTTCTTCACACCTCATTTCAAGGGTTATCTTGGCCATGTTGAGTTAAATAGCTCATTTTCTAGATCAAACACTTGGTTCACAAGCCCACAAACATGTCATATGCTACCACTAGATCATTTCAAGTATAGAAGCAATAATGGTACCATATAAGCATCAAATTCATTTGATTTTCATGAATGAGCCTATTAAATGAGAGGAATAACTAGATGCACTAAATAAGTCCTTAGCAAAGGATGTATGCCATGCCAATCAACTTTTACCTTGGATTGCTCGAAGGAGAGGCATGTCATATAAGTGTGGGATGCATCAACACATATTTGAGAAATCCAATATTTTCAACTCATTCCTTAGCTTGCAAAACCTCTTCTCATCAAGTGGCTTGGTGAATATGTCGACAAGCTGATCTTCGGTGCCCACACTCTCAATGCAAATGTCCCCTTTTTGCTGATGATCTCTTATTAAATGGTGGCGGACATCAATGTGCTTTGTTCTTGCATGGTAAACCGAATTGTTGGTTAGCTTGATTGCACTCTCATTGTCGCATAGCAATGGCTCTTTCTTGAACTTGATTCCAAAGTCATTCAAGGTGGCCTTCATCCAAAGAATTTGTGCACAACAACTACCGGTGGATAAGTATTTGGCTTTGGCGGTTGATAATGCAACACTATTTTGCTTCTTTGATGACCATGAAACAAGTGATGTTCCCAATAATTGACAAGTGCCCGATGTGCTCTTTCTTTCAATCTTACATCCCGCATAATCGGAGTCCGAATATCCAACTAACTCAAATTTTGCTCCTTTGGGATACCACAAACCAATATTTTATGTATGCTTCAAGTACTTCAATATTCTCTTTGTTGCCTTCAAATGACTTTCTCTTGGTGAGGCTTGGAATCTTGCACACATGCATACGCTAAACATGACATCCAGCCTTGATGCGGTCACGTAGAGTAGGCTTCCAATCATAGACCGATACAACTTTTGATCCACCATGTTGCCACTTGCATCACTATCCAAATTGCCATTTGTTCCCATTGGTGTACTAATTGGCTTTGCTTCATTCATGCCAAACTTATTGAGCATGTCTTTGATGTACTTGCCTTGACTCACAAATATACCATTCTTCATTTGCTTGATTTGAAGATCAAGGAAGTTACTCAATTCTCCAATCATAGACATCTCAAACTCATTAGCCATCATCTTCCCAAACTCTTTACAAAAGTCTTGATTGGTTGATCCAAATATGATGTCATCCACATAGATTTGCAACACAAACAAGTCCTTGCCAATCTTCTTGGTGAAAAGAGTGGTGTCAACCTTGCCCATAATGAACCCCTTAGAGAGTAGGAAGTCCCTCAACCTCTTATACCATGCTCTAGGTGCTTGCTTCAAACCATACAATGCCTTCTTCAATTTGTACACATGGTTGGGTTTCTTGTCATCTTCAAAATTGAGCGGTTGCTCAACATGTACTTCCTCATTGATGTAGACATTGAGAAATGCACTATTGACATCCATTTGATATAGCTTGATGTTGTGGGCACAAGCATAGGCTAGTGAGATTCTAATTGCTTCCAATCTAGCAACCGGGGCATATGTTTTCTCTAAAATCAAGACCTTCCACTTTAGTGTCACTACTTCAGAAAGTCAATTCACCACGGGACCTTCACCAATGGTTTTGAGATAATCGGCGGTAATACGTATCACCGCCAGCTTATGACCTATGGGGCCCCTCTGTCACACCCGATTTTAAGGATAAAATAGGATGCATAATCTTATGTGCGCCCAGAGATTAGTCACACACATAAGCCGATAAATTATAAATAGTATCATCACAAGTGTTTATTACATCATGAATAATAAGACATAGTCTTCACATAAATGTAGCAGAAGTATAAAGAAAAATCTCTCGTGGAAGCTCCATATCACAGGAACGTCAACTAGTTGACCACAAGTCTAGCAATCCTCAGGAAAGTCATCATTACCATAGCCATGTGTTACCCATCCGGGATTTTTATCCAAACAATGAAAATAAACAAGCGTAAGTACGTGTCGTACTCAACAAGTGTAACATGGGGTTCATGAGGCTCAAAGGGCTTGACACAAGTTTAACAACATTTAGCTTTTAATTGTCACAATTTTAGCATAAGAGTAGCAACAAGTTGTTTTAATCCCAAAGTAAAACACATGATCAATATAAACATGAATAATGAATAGCATAAACAGATAATTCTTAGTGATCATCTATTTAATAAATGTTCCAAGGTCACTCGTGACCATGAGCATGGCTGATATACCAGTTTTACACTCTGCAGAGGTTGTACACTTTCACTGTGAGTTGTGATACCCATATGCCCGGGTTAATTACTCCCAAAACACTTACAAGGTGACCAGGTAGGGTTCACTATGAAGCCTTTCAAAGATTCGTCTAACAAGTTAGGGCCATTAGATTCACTCGGCAAATAGATGTACGAACCCCCCTGTCGAATGGCACAATTCCATCACGGCTATACACATAAGAGTAGAGGCTGTCCTATACCTGATTCGGCAAGCCATTCTTACGCCAATAAAGGTAACCACTAACATGCTAGAAGGGGTCATCATACTGAGCTAAAGCCAGAGCCATGTAGCCCTCACAACTGTACTGTAAGTCCCGGATGTTCGCTTATAGATAAGTCCTTAGGGACAGGAATCTAGAGCATTTAGAAAGTAGCTAAACACTCCAGCCCCGTATTTCCAAGTTGCTAAAAATTCATACTTTAACGTTTATTGCATATACCATTAGTCAATTTACAAGATCATGGTTTAATTGAGCACTAGCAAAGCTACCCAATGCATATCCCATAGGAGACAAGGTATAAGTACAATTCTAGGGAATCTCTATCAAGGTGACACATGCAACATGAATTAAATGTATTAAAGTTGATAGGAAACACTGATAATCCCATGCTATACTTGCCTTGAACAAAGTGCTCCTGCTGTTCCTGCTCGTCAAAGTAGTACTCTTGTTCACCCACGAATTGCTCACCATCTATACTCGATAATCACACAGCAACATACAAGCATCCAGAAGCAATCATGCATAGCAAACAAAAGCTATAGATTAGAACAGTACACCAACAACATAAAATCAAGATGAAAAGTTTGCAAAACGAATCTACGTCTTGCTATGAACACACAAACGCGAAGATCACAAAAATCGGAGCTAAAACGCGAAGGAGTTATGAAATAAACAAGATTTCCTTTAATAAAATAATAGATTAAATCTAACCTTGAATTTTAAAAGTTGAAAACATACTTAGCAGTAATACTAAAATGTAGATTACTCAATTACAAACCTAACGCAACTTGAACGGATCAAATCGGAGTTAAAACAGAGATTTTATGGCCTATAGAAGGTAGTGGCAGTTTTGTAAATAGATGAAACTTAATTTTTTGAATTTAAATAAATAAAATCAGATTTTAAACCGAGCCATGGACTGCGGGCATGAAAACAAAGAAACACAGTGGCTCTTTAGAATAAATGCAAGGACGGCGGGTTAAGATCCAAATAATTATAAGGGCCTTTTTGCAAAACGATAGGCGAAGGGGTATCTTAAGATCTGGACCATTGGATCGGAATCGAACGGCGAAGATCAGATCAGAGGGGAAGAGAAAGAACGTGGTCACTAAAATAGGACCGGGCACGGTGGATCTCCATGGACGGCGGCGAAGAGCTCACCGGCGTTAGGGCCTACGGGCCACCGTTTGGCGAACCAAGAGCATGAGGAGAGAGGGAAGATGGCGGTGGACTCACCGAAGGGCTTTTTGCAAACGTAGGTGGGACTGCGGCGGCGTGGGGCTCAGTGAAGCGGACGATGATGGTGGCGACATGAGCTACTAGGGTTTCACTACTGTTGGAGCAAAAGTGAGGGCGGCGGCTGGCGCTTTAGTGTTTGGTGAGGACGGCGTAGTGCGGGCCGACTTATATGAGGGCTAGAGCCGTGGGGCGCATGCCATCCGATCGAATCAGGGCGGAGGTGGACTCCCAGTCGGAGTTGAGCCCGGCCTAGACTTGTGCTGGAGGAGGGAGATGACTGATCGCTGGGACCATCGTGTCGGTGAGTGAAGGGCGTGGGCCCGGCTGTCAGCGGAACGGAGGGGGAAAGGGGAGAGGCGGCTGTGCTGGGCTACTGGTTGCTGGTTGCTGGGCCGAGCTAAACGGGCCGCTGTGGGAGGGAGAGTAGGCCACACGGGAAGGTAGGCTGAGCTGGGCTGCAGCGGGCCGAAATCCAAGAAGGGAAGAATAAAATCCTTTTCTATTTTCTAAACTAACTTTCCAAACAAATTTTGAATACAAATTCAAATCAATTTGAAATTTGATTTCAAACCACATAATACAAAAATAATATGCAACAACATGAATGCATAGACATATAGGTAAACCTTATATTTGATTTTAATTTGGTAAAATTTATTATTTTTCTAAATTTAAATGCTCCCAAAATGCATAACTAAATCATTTTCTCCTATTTTAAAACCATGCAAATTTTAGGGTGTTACAATTCTACCCCCTCAAAATGAATCTCATCCTTGAGATTCAGGACGATGCTTACTTAAAAAGCTATGGGTATGTTTTTCTTAGATCTTCTTCTCTTTCCCAAGTAGCCTCATCTTCTGTATACTAATTTCACTGAACTTTACACATCTTTATAACTCGGCTCCTCATAACCCTTTCTGCTGTCTCCAAAATCTTTACTAAAAACTCCTCATAGGTAAGATCTTCCTTAACTATAAGCTCCTCTAATGGTATCTGCTCCTCAAGTACACGCAAACACTTCTATAATTGAGACACATGGAACACATCGTGTACACCTAACAAACTCTCAGGCAATTCCAATTGATAAGCTACTTCTCCATGTTTCTCTAAAATCTTGAAAGGTCCAATATACCTTGGTGCTAACTTTCCTTTCATGTTAAACCTTCTCACACTTCTCATAGGTGACACTTTTAGGTAAACATAATCCCCTATTTCAAAAACCAATTCTCTTCTCCGAGTGTCAGCATAACTCTTCTGTCAAGACTGTGCCACTCTCAAGTTATCTCTAATCATCCTTACTTGCTCTTCTGCATCTCTTAAAACATCGGGTCCGAACACTTGAGTTTCTCCCATTTGATTCCAAAACAACGGGGTTCTACACTTTCATCCATACAAATCTTTGAAAAGTGTCATATTTAGACTCTTCTGATAACTGTTGTTATACGAGAACTCTGCAGAAGGCAAACTCTTGTCCAACTTGTACCATACTACAACGCACAAGCTCTCAACATGTCCTCTAAAATCTAATTAGTTCTCTCAGTTTGTCTATCGGTCTGAGGATAATATGTTGTACTAAAATTCAACTTTGTTCCCAATGAACTATGCACTTGCTGCCAAAAATGAGATGTAAATTGAGTACCCCAATCAGACACAATTTTCGTGGGAACTCCATGCAGACATACTATTCTTTCCATATATAATGCAGCCAATTGGGGACCAGTATAGGTAGTCTTGACCGGTAAGAAGTGAACAACTTTATTTAACCGATCCACTATCACCCAAATTGAATCATAACCTCTCTGAGTGCGTGGTAACCCAACTATGAAATCCATACCAACTTCTTCCCACTTCCACTTAGGTATCTTCATTAGTTGTAATAATCCTGTAGGTATTTGATGTTTAGCTTTGACTCTTTGACATGTATCACATAAATCAACATATTCTGCAACATCTCTCTTCAGTCCATACCACCAATACTTCTCTTTGAAATCCAAATACATCTTGGTACTCCCAGGGTGAATAGAGTAAGCAGACTCATGTGCCTCCTGTAGAATTGCATCTCATATAGCCTTAACCTCTGGTACACATAGTCTTTTTTCCAAACCACAGAGTTCCATTATCATCCATACGGAAACCTGGTGCCTTGCCAATCGCTATGTTCTCCTCTATCTCTTTTAACTTCGCATCCTATAACTAGGCCTTACATATTTCTTGCTCCAATGCGGGTTCTATCACCAACTCTACTGCATTAGCGACAAAGCCCAAGTTCAGTTGATCAAATTCAGCACACAACTCACTTGACATAGTTGCCACTTGCACCTCATTGACATAACTCTTTCTGCTAAGAGCATCGTCAACAATGTTCGTCTTTCTAGGATGATAGTGTACTTCTAGATCATAATATTTAATTAACTCCAACCATCGATGCTGTCTCATATTCAGATCTGTCTGAGTGAAAATGTACTTCAGACTCTTGTGATCAGTATAAATGTCACTCTTATGTCCGATAAGATAGTGCCTCCATATTTTCAGAGCATGAACCACTGCTGCCAACTCCAAATCATGAGTAGGATAGTTGAGCTCATGCTTTCTCAACTATCGAGATGCATAGGCCACTACTCTTCCTTCTTGCATAAGAACACATCTGAGACCTTGACGAGATATATCACAATAGATAGAGAAATTCTTGCTCTGATCTGGCAAAACCAATACCGGGGCTGTAGTCAACCTCTTCTTCAATTCTTCAAAGTTAGCCTGACACTTCTTGGACCACACAAACTTAGCATTTTTCTCCAATAGAAATATCATAGGCTTGGCAAGTTTAGAGAAACCTTCTATGAACCTTCTGTAGTATCCAGCCAATCCTAAGAAACTATGAATCTCTCCCACATCGGTTGGTGGTTTGCAATTCAACACATCTCTCGCCTTGCTCGGATCTACTGCTATTCCACCATTAGAGACAACATGGCCTAGGAAAGAAACTTCCTTCAACCAGAACTCACACTTGCTTTGCTTAGCATACAACTTGTGTTCTCTGAGCTTTTGCGAGACCAACCTTAGATGCTCAACGTGCTCTTCTTCCGTTTTGGAGAATACCAATATATTATTGATAAATACCACCACAAACTTATCCAAAAACTCTATGAACACCTTATTCGTCAAGTACACAAAGTATGCAGGTGCATTGGTCAAACCAAAGGACATAATGGTGTACTCATACAAACCATACCTCGTAGTAAAAGCTATCTTGGGTATGTTAGTTGCATGAATCTTCAACTGATGATAACCAGAACGGAGATCAATCTTAGAGAAAACACAAGCACTTCTCAACTTATCAAAGAAGTCATCAATTCTAGGTAGCGGGTACTTGTTCTTGATAGTAACCTCATTTAGTGACCGATAATCAACACACATTCTCTGGGTACCATCCTTCTTATCAACAAATATAACCGGTGCTCCCCAAGGTGACGAACTAGGACGAATGAAACCTTTCTCCTGTAACTCCTTTATTTGTTTCCTAAGTTCCTCTAGTTCATTAACCCCTATTCTATATGGACGCTTAGCTATAGGTGCAGTTTCATGTAATAATTCAATAATAAACTCAATGTCACAGTCAGGTGGCATACCTGGCAAGTCATCGGGGAACACATCCGGAAACTCATCCACTACTAGGTCCTCCTTGTTGACGCGATCATCAAGCTGGTTCACTGTGGCTATCGGCTGTGCTTGTACTACAACATCGACACAGATTCTTTCCCCATTCGGTGCGGTCACAACAACTATCTTCTCTTGACACTGAATGACTGCCCGGTTTTGCTTCATCTAGTCCATACCTAGAATCACATCAATGCCAAATGTTCTTAGCACAATGGAGCTCACTTTGAATTCTACCCCCCTTAAGGATAGACTAGTTGGATGACATTGATAAGAAGCTTGCATACTATCTCCTGGTGAGTTTACTAATATGGGATTTTACATGGCACATAAGGGTATGCTATGCGTTCTAACAAATGTTTGTGATATGAAAGAATGTGAAGCTCTAGAATAAAAAAGAACAGTGGCAGGAGTGGAATTAACATCAAATGTACCGAGCATGACTTCTAGTTCTGTAAGCACCATATCTATAGACACATGGTTCACCTTTCCTGTGTTGGGTGCTGGCTTCTGAGGCGTTCCCTTCTTATTACTATGCTAACCCTGGGGTGTTAGCAGATTCTGCTTCCTAGGGCAATGGTTAGCATAATGCCCAACTTCTCCACAACAATAGCATACGTTGGGGGTGCTAGGTGCGCTGGTCTTCATGGGAGTGTTGGTGGGTGTTCCCTGTCATGGTGTTTGCTGGCCACTCTGCTGTTGGGGACGTTGATTACCATTCTACTGCTAGTATGGTGGACGTTGCTTGTTCTGGTAGTGATTCCACTGATTAGGTGGTCCCTGGTACCTATACTGGAAGCCTTGCTGAGGGTTGGTGCATGGATGAGTATTACTCCCAGAGGCCTATCCCTGAAGCCTCCTCTTCTTAGCCTCCATCTCTTTGCGCTTATTGTTAATAACAATGGCATGATTCACCAGCGTCTAGAAATTGGGGTATGTGTTGGATATAAGTTGGAGTTGCAGACCATCATACAGACCCTTGAGAAAATGGCGTTGCTTATCAGCATCATTAGCCAACTCATTAGGAGTGTAACACGACAACTGAGCAAACTTGTCATGATACTCAGCTACAGACATAGATCCCTGTTTTAGAGCCCTAAATTCCTCCTGCTTGAGCTCTATCAATCCTTCAGATCTGTGGTAGGATCTAAAATTCTCTCTAAACTCCTACTAGGTGATAGGAGGAGCATTGGCGGGACGTCCATACTCGAATGCCTCCCACCAGTCTTGAGCTTCTCCCTGGAGTTGTCCTGATGCATACAACACCTTCTGCTGGTCATCGCACTGTGCTATGTTGAGTTGCTTTTCCACTGCACAAAGCCAATCATCTACTTCTAGTGGATCAGTGGCATGAGAAAACACCAGGGGACAACCCTTCAAGAATTCACCACGCTTGTCACGCGGTGCTCCACCAATTGGTTGATTCTGCTGATTCTGCACCAGAGCTTGCATAAGCTATGTCTGCACTGTCAGAAGTTGCTCAGTAGTTGATGGTGGTGGTGGTGGTAGATGTGGGGGAACACCTCCACGACCTCGGCCTCTTCCTCTTTTAGACATCTGAATCCAACAAAATATTCAAAATTTAGAGATTTCCAAGTTATATGCTCTTGTAGAGATATAGAATACATTCTGAAATTTTTTTGGACGAGTTCCAACATCAGTAGCTTGGTAAAATAGTCATATCTCGAGTTCTAGATATCCAAAAGAGGCGTTCTTTACATGGTTGGAAATCTTAAGAAATTATCTACAACTTTTATTTAGACCATATTTCCAGATTATGTCGTTAGGTTACTCAAAAATAGGATACAACCGAAACTGTTCTAGGTTCCAGACTGCGTAGAAACTTCAACTTAAAATAGCTATATCTCTCAAACCAGATCAGGTATAGGGGTGATTCTAGAGGCATTAGAAGGATACTTAAGTCTAGTTGGTCCCATAAATTTTCATAATTTTTGGTCAAGTAGATTTAGATTGGCATTGAGATAAGGGCAGACTACTCCGAAAAGCAGATCCGAGAGAACAAGATATACCCAACCCAACTATTTATTCATTGACTCAAACTTTAATATTCTTAACTATGGAACTTGCGGACATGCCCACAATGTTCCAGAACTCATTACAAAAATCCAACTCACATATAAATATAATAATAAATCAACTGGGCACACCAAAGTTCGCACCACACTACTAGACTCGACTTGACTCAACTTGACCCATGCTACTAACGTCTTATTACATAGAAAGAAACTCCAACACCTATGGGTGAAATTCATGGGGAAGCTCCTCATAGATCCTTGGTAGGTTGAGGCACACCCTTTGCTCATCTATCACTGGTCGGTATCTCTTAAGGGCCACCTCCTGTGCCTTCAACTGATCTTCTAGCCGTTGATTCTTGTCTACTAATTCATAGGTATAGTGCACCATCACTTGAGTAGTGGGATCCGTGCCTTCAGGGTCCATTATTGCCCATCCCAAGTCAGGGTGTTGGCGAGGGAGGAAGCAATATTGATCTTCCTTCATATCATCAAAGCGACAACCACGGAGACCCATGCAGGCTACAACAACTGCATCTTCTATGCCATCTTCCATGGTGGCACAGTGAGCGTGATGCACATAGTTCGAGTCCAACTATTATGCTTCCTTCTGTTCATCCTAGATGGAGATGCACACTCTGGTCTTCCAATAAGTGTCCTCTAGAGGGTGCGTATGCTCATTACATACGTACTCCACAACTACGTCCCAATCACTATAGTAGGTCTGAAGAATTGCGAGATAGAGGATTCACACCCCGTCTTGTACTAGACCTTCGTAGTCCATCCCAAGGGAGGGATCAGCTCATCCTCTTGAACGGTGTCCTCCTCATCATCATCATCAGACAATACAACGACCTCCACTTCTTCGGGTTCTTCTTCTTCAGGCTCTTCCTAGAATGGCTCCGGCGTAGGTGCAGGTGCTAGCGAATCAACTTCTTGCTCCTAGGATTCCTCCTCCTCACGTGGCTCTATGGACTCATACAAGCCACGAGGTGGGTAGTAACCTTCGGTGCTAATACGAACAGTCTTATTGGCATGAGGCCTTCTATAGAATTAGATCTAGTCAGATTAGAAGCAATAATTTTCATAACAAAGTGAGGCAAAAGAAGCATAAAATTTAGCAAATAACAAGGGTGAGATGGGAAGCATAAAATGAGTGAAGCAAAAGAAGCTAAAACGACCATTGCTAACTAGGCTTGCGTCCTACAGTCAACACGGCTCTGATACCAATCTGTCACACCCGATTTTAAGGATAAAATAGGGATGCATAATCTTATGTGCGCCCAAAAATCAGTCACACACATAAGCCGATAAATTATAAATAGTATCATCACAAGTGTTTATTACATCACGAATAATAGGACATAGTCTTCACATAAATGTAGTGGAAGTATAAAAAAAATCTCTCGTGAAAGCTCCATATCACAGGGACATCAACTGGTTGACCACAAGTCTAGTAATCCTCAGGAACATCGTTAGTACCATAGCCATCTGTTACCCATCTGTGATTTTTATCCCAACAATGAAAATAAACAAGCGTAAGTACATGTCGTACTCAACAAGTGTAACATGGGGTTCATGAGGCTCAAAGGGCTTGACACAAGTTTAACATCATTTAGCTTTTAATTGTCACAATTTTAGCATAAGAGTAGCAACACGTTGTTTCAATCCCAAAGTAAAACACATGATCAATGTGAACATGAATAATGAATAGCATAAACAGATAATTCTTAGTGATCATCTATTTCATAAATGTTCTAAGGCCGCTCGTGACCATGAGCACGGCTGATATACCAGTTTTACACTATGCAGAGGTTGTACACTTTCACTGTGAGTCGTGATACCCATATGCCCGGGTTAATTACTCCCAAAACACTTCTAAGGTCAGCAGGCAGGGTTCACTATGAAGCCTTTCAAAAGTTCATCTAACAAGTAGGGCTATTAGATTCACTCGGCAAATAGATGTAGGAACCTCCCTATCAAATGGCACATTTCCATCACAGCTATACACATAAGAGTAGAGGCTGTCTTATACCCGATTTGGCAAGCCATTCTTACACCAATAAAGGTAACTACTAACAAGCTAGAAGATGTGCTCATACTAAGCTAAAGCTAGAGCCATGTAGCCCTCACAACTGTACTGTAAGTCCTCGGATGTTCGCTTACAGATAAGTCCTTAGGGAGAGGAATCTAGAGCATTTAGAAAGTAGCTAAACACTCCAGCCCCCTGTTTCCAAGTTGCTAAAAATTCATACTTTCACGTTTATTGCATATACTATTAGTCAAGTTACAAAATCATGGTTTAATTGAGCACTAGCAAAGCTACCCAATGCATATCCCATAGGAGACAAGGTATAAGTACAATTCTAGGGAATCCCTATCAAGGTGACATAGACAACATGAATTAAATGTATTAAAGTTGATAGGAAACAAGGATAATCCCATGCTATACTTGCCTTGAACAATGTGCTCCTGCTGCTTCTGCTCGTCAAAGTAGTACTCATGTTCACCCACGAATTGCTCACAGTCTATACTCGATAATCACAACAACATACAAGCATCTAGAAGCAATCATGCATAGCAAACAAAAGCTATAGATTAGAATAGTACACCAACAACATAAAATCAAGATGTAAAGTTTGCAAAATGAATCTAAGTCTCGCTATGAACACACAAACGCGAAGATCACAAAAATCGGAGCTAAAACGAAGGAGTTATGAATTAAACAAGATTTCCTTTAATAAAATAATAGATTGCATCTAATCTCAAATTTTGAAAGTTATAAACATACTTAACAGTCATATGAACATGTAGATTGCTCAATTAGAAACCTAACACAACTTGAACGGATCAAATCGGAGTTAAAATGGAGATTTTATGGCCTAGAGAAGGTAGTGGCAGTTTTGTAAATAGATGAAACTTAATTTTTTGAATTTAAATAAATAAAATCAGATTTTAAACCGAGCCAAGGACTACAGGCATGAAAACAAAGAAACATAGGGGCTCTTTGGAATAAATGCAAGGACAGCGGGTTAAGACCCAAATAATTATAAGGGCCTTTTTGCAAAACGACAGGCGAAGGGGTATCTTAAGATCTAGACCGTTGGATCGGAATTAGACGGCGCAGATCAAATCAGAGGGGAAGAGAGAGAACACAGTAACTGGAATAGGACCGGGCATGGTGGATCTCCATGTACGGTGGCGAAGAGCTCACCGGTGTTCGCGGTTTAGGGCCTATAGGCCACCATTTGGCAAACCCAGAGCACGAGGAGAGAGAGAAGATGACGGCGGAGTCACCGAAGGGCTTTTCATGAACGAAGGCGAGACTACGGCGGCGTGGGGCTCGGTGAAGCGGACGACGATGATGGCGACTCGAGCTGCTAGGGTTTCGTGGCGGTTGGAGCAAAAGCGAGGGCGGTGGCTGGCGCTTTAGGGTTTGGTGAGGACGGCGCAGTGTGGGCCGGCTTATATGAGGGCCAGAGGTGTGGGGCACATGCCATCCGATCGAATTGGGGCAGAGGCGGACTCTCGATCAGAGTTGAGTATGACCTGGACTCATGCTGGAGGAGGGGGACAACTAACCGCTGGGACCATCATGTTGGTGAGTGAAGGGCACGGGCCCGGCTGTCAGCGGAATGGAGGGGAAAGGGGAGAGGTGGCTGCGCTGGGCTGCTAGTTGCTAGGTCGAGCTAAATGGGTCGCTACGGGAGGGAGAGCCGGTCGTGCGGGAAGGCAGGCCGAGCTAGGCTATAGCGGGCCGAAATCCAAGAAGGGAAGAATAAAATCCTTTTCTATTTTCTAAACTAATTTTCCAAACAAATTTTGAATACAAATTCAAATCAATTTGAAATTTGATTTCAAACCACACAATATAAAAATAATATGTAGCAGCATGAATGTATAGACATGTAGGTAAACCTTATATTTGATTTTAATTTGGTAAAATTTATTATTTTTCTCAATTTAAATGATCCCAAAATGCATAACTAAATCATTTTCTCCTATTTTAAAACCATGCAAATTTTAGGGTGTTACACCCTTCTGGACGAATAACCGGCGGTGATGAACGCTTTCGCCTCTGGCTCGGCATATGATCTGGTGGCTCCCAAAATGCTGGGCTTCGCCACTATATCATACGCCAAACCGGCTGTGCAATGCTTAACAATGCCGACCGTTGATCCGATGCGCGACGCGCGAAGAAGGCGTCAGAGATAACAAATTTTCACCACCGGTGCCAAGATTGATGGGCCCTATACCGTAAGATTTGGCGGTGATGCTTATGTTGCACCATCGGTTCCTCCTATGGTCAGGTGGTAGAAATTGCAATAATTAAAGATGTCTTCCCACCCTTTCCTAATGGCGGTGATAAGAAAGTTTTACCGCCATTTTATTTGGAGACTGAATACCTTAATCTATGATCTAGTGGAAAAACTTAGAATCACCACTGGCTGTCCAATTAACTCGGCGGTGATAAAGGGCTGCAAGAGCAATAAAAACCCCATTTCCCTGCTCTTCTTCTTCTTCACTCGATTAACTGTTCTTCAGCCGTGGCTCCCCCACCAATTTTGGTGACCGCCAAGCTAGTGAAGGCTGTTGATTTTCGAAGGATGTTCTATATTGGGTGGTATGTAATTAACAACCCTTTTCATGTAGCTACCTTAGTTGGATCATGTGGTTAAATTGTGATCGAAAATCATCCTTCTTTATTTTAGAGTGCTTCTTGATTTTGGAGGCGGCTTCTCTAATTCTTGATTGTTGCACGTGCACCAAATTACCCTACAGTCAGTATATATCCTATAGTTTTGATTGTATTAAATTGAATGACACATTACTTAGTTCAACCTATGTTGATCAGTAAAGTTGCATTGTGTCAATCACAGATGGATCGTGTGGATGGATGTACTTGCTGCCCCATTCGTGGAAGGCATTAACTCTTTTGTGAATGCGGCCCCTATGGTTAAATTGAGACAAAAAATTATCCTTCTTCCTAAGGGAGTGCTTATTGATTTCTTTTGATTGTTGATTGTTGCATGCACACTAGATTACCCTATGGTACAGTCAGTTTGTATCCTCCAGTTTGCTTGTATTAAATTGAATGACTATAGTTTACCTATGTCACTAAAGTTGTGTTATTCACAGATGGATCATTGATGGATGAACTTAGAAATTGTGATTGCCGCGTTCTTGGAAGACAATGACTCTTTTGTGAAAGCTGCCAAGGTGTATGTAGGAAGTAATGTTTTGAGTAGTAAAGGATACATACACTGCCCATGTATTGATTGCAAGAAAGAGAAGGCATTTAGGATCTACGATGTCGAGTAGATACGATATCATCTGCTAAGTAGGGTTTCATGAAAAACTATAAGGTTTGGAACATGCAAGACGAGGAGGGTGACAACTTACCTGAGTAAACCGTCCAAGGACCCTCACTATACCACAACTAATAATTAGCGTTAGATAAGGGTCGCTAAAACATAGTATTAACAACCAACAATTGGTCGCTACAAATTTCTAACGGAGTACCGGTCGCTATTTTTCCTTGTACCGACCAATAATCGGTGGGTGTATATTTCCTCGGACAATCGGTCGCTAAAAATACATATTAAGGTCCAACGATTGGCCACTATAGCCTGGTTTTATTTTGGCACGTTTGGCCCAGCCCACTCGCGTGCAGTGAACCCTGTCGGTTGCTGTAAACCTTGTCGGTCGCTATAGATTTATAGCGACGCCACTTACAACGACTTATACATCGGTCGCTATAAAGTTATAGCGACCGATCATCGGTCGCTATAACAACTTATAGCGACCAATTTGGAGTCGCTACATATTGGCTGTGGTATAGTGCCTTGCCAGATACTGCAACGAATGAAACCTTGCAACAAACCGTCCATGAAATAGCCGGTGAAACCATGCAGGAAACTGTCCATGAACCAGTGAGTGAAACTGTGCAGGAAACCTTCAATGAAACAGGCCGTGACAGTTTGCTGGATACTAAAGTGCTTGATGCTCTAGATAAGATGATATGTGATGGGGAGCCAGAGTTCCTTGATGCAAGAAATTTGAAGAAGTTGGAGCAAATGAGAAAGGATGCAAAAACACCGATGTTCAATGGTTCTTCTATGATAAAGTGAGAAGCTAACCTTTTACTACTTGAGATGAAATCAAGGAATGGTCTGTCGGATAAAGGATTTGATGATTTGCTAACTCATTTGAAGAGCAAGATGCTTCCATAGCCAAATGAGTTGCTGGAGAACACATATCAGGCTAAGCAAATGATCTGTCCATTGGGGCTGGAAGTACAAAAGATTCATGCGTGCTACAATGATTGAATATCGTACTGCGACAAATATGCAGAGTTGGATTAGTGTCCGGTGTGCGAACTCTCATGCTACATGACTAAGAACTATCCTGAGGCGATGACAATCGTTGACCGGAACAAAAGACCACCCAAGAAGGTTGTGTGGTATTTCCCTATAATTCCACGCCTGAAGAGATTATTTGCGAACGAAAAAACAGCAGAGCTGATGAGGTCACATGCCGAAAAGCGCATGAATGATGGAAAGCTCAGAGACCCAGCCGATGGATCACAGTGGAGGGCTATTGATTCTAGATATAAGACATTTAAAAGGGAAATAAGGAACGTAAGGTTCGGGTTGAGTACTGACGGGATGAATCCTTTCAACATGGTCAGTACCAATCACAGCACCTGGCCCATGACTTTGTGCATATACAACCTTCTGCCTTGGTTGTGTATGAAGCTCACCTACATTATGATGCCGTTAGTGATCCAAGGGCCACACCAACCTAGAATAATATTGATGTCTACCTACAACCAGTGGTGGATGAGCTAATGGAAATGTGGACATCAAAGGTCAAGGTGTGGGATGAGTACTAGAAAGAATACTTTTATCTAAAAGCGTTGCTGTTCGTAACAATCAGTGACCTATCGGGCCTTGGTTACTTGTCTGGACAAGTTATGAAAGGATACAAAGGATGTGTGGTTTGCATAGATGACACAGATGCTAAATGGATGAAGAATAGTAAGAAGATGGTGTACATGGGTCATCATCGGTTCCTAAGCATGGAGAACAAGAAATCCTTTTATGACAAAACTATGGATAGCCTGGCTCCTCGGACTCTAACTACAAAGGATATCTTAACAAAAGTGAACAAACTGAAAGTCATCCTTGGAAAGGGCAAAGGAAGCAAACAGGCACCGAGTTCCTCTATGTTCAAAAAAAAATCTATATTCTAGGATCTACCTTATTGGCAGTTCTTGGATGTTCGCCATGCACTTGATGGGATGCACATCACTAAAAACATGACCAAAAGCCTGCTCACCACCTTAATGGAGGCAAAGGGCATGGGGAAAGATTCACTTAACACTCGTTTGGACCTGCAAGAATTAAAAGTCAGGCGGGAGCTACATCTTGAACTTCAACCTAATGGGACACAAAAACTTCTAGTAGCCTCATGGACCCTAGAAATAGAGGAGAAAAAGAAGCTCTTAAGTTTCTTCCATGAACTCAAAGTGCCTACTAGCTACTGCTCAAACATTAGGAGGCTAGCGAACATGAAAGATTTGAAATTGAACATGCACTTAATGAAGGCGCACGATTGCCATGTTATCATGACATAGCTATTGCAAGTTGTAATTAGGGGCGTCCTACCGGAGAAAGCTACGTGACCCGATGATAAAGCTGTGCTCATTCTTCAACACAATATCACACAAGTTTATAGATCCGGCTACACTTGACAAGTTAGAGAAAGACATGCACCATACTATGAGTAGGTTGGAGATGCATTTGCCACTAACATTTTTTGATGTCTTTACATCTCATATCGCATCTCGTTCAACAAATAAGAGCACTTGGTCCACTATTCTTGAATCAGATGTTTCCTTTTGAGAGGTTAATGAGCGTCTTGAGGAAGTATGTCTAGAACAGGTACAGCCCCAAAGGGTGCATGGTGGAGGATGGTCGACAGAGGAGGCAATCAAGCTCTCACATACTATTTGGGTCTGAATCGAATTGGTGTTCCTATGTATCAGCATGAGGGAAGGATACAAGGCAGGGGGACGATTGGGGAAAGTGTCAGTACGTGTTGAAGTTGATGCTTTCTGGCAAGCTCATTTTGTTGTCCTTCGCCAAGCAAGCATACTTTCTCCCTATATCAAGGAGCATAAGGCAAAACTATGAGCTACAAATAGTGGCATGTTAGACACATGGCTGGAAAAGCAATATAGAGAAAACTTTGGTCAATGGTTAAAGGAGAAATTTTTGGGTCAGCAAACTAATTCAAATGATCTTTATCACTTGGCGATGGGACCATCCTTGATAGTGTTGATGTATGAAGGTTATGACATAAATGCGTACACATTCTACATGAAAAAACAAGATGCCAAGAGTGTCAACCAAAATAGCGTTGTCCAAATCAAAACTTATGACAGCAAAAATCATGCGCATACATATTATGGATTCATAGAAGAGATCTGGGAGCTAGACTACGGATTAGAAGAACTAAAGGTCTCACTTTTCCAGTGCAAGTGGGTAAGAGTACCAAAGGGCATCATGACGGACAAGTATGGTATGTGTAACATAGATTTCAAGCATCTTGCCTACCTGGATGAGACTTTTGTTTTTGCGAAAGATGTAGTCCAAGTATTCTATGGAAAAAAACCCTAGGTGATGGAGGTGGTGGTCATGTGGTGCTTCAAGGTAAAAGGAAGATCCTCGATGTCGAAGATACAAATGAGAAAGAAGGGAATGGCTATCGAGAGATGTCTACTCTTGGTCTAGATGTGGATCTCCCCCTGTTTGTGGAGGACGAGGAACCAGCGTACATGAGAAGCAATCATAACGAAGTCTCCTACGTCAAGTAAATGTACCTAAATGTGAATGTAACATTTGAGTTGGATAAAAAATTATACCTGCAGTTTAAAACATTTTAGTTTTAAACAATTATGCTTGCAATTTGATCACATGTCACTGGTTCTCACACGGTTTAGTCAATCTACGTATCATACGATGCACATGTGCTGAGTGTTCTGATGCGTATCTGTTGACACCAGAATTTGGTTCGTTGTATAGGACCCCATGATTCAGCATATATTGAGGAAAGCCATTATAAGTGCATAGATGGCTGGTCAAGGCACTGATCGGAGCTAGCTGGATTTCAATGACATCGTCATCTCAAGAAGCGCCCGACAGTAAAAATGGCATTGGTCGAAAGAAGGAAAGCATGTTGGACTCCATAGAAAGGGAATATTGGAGTCCAAGTTATCTTAAATTTGGATGTTTTGTTTCTTTTTCCAAGTTTATAACCGGTCTTGTTCGACTAGGACTCGTAGTCAAGCCTCAGGTATAAATATCAAACCCCGTTATTGTAATAGACATCTCTCATCGATCAACCAAACAAGTACCTTTACTTTTCAGCTTACGCCACCCCTTAGGAGTAGGAGTAAAGTAGATTTCGATGAGTTCTTTGGGAAAGCAGGGCTGCATCGGATGACCTGACCTCTGGCTTGTTTGTGAGAATCCATCATGACTTATATTGTTACTTGCAAGGCTGCAATAGACGACTGATCTCTTGCGAGTCATGGTATAAGTTAGTTATCGATCTATATTGTTATTTGTAAGACTGCAACAGACTACTGATCTCTTACAAATCACGGTATAGATTAGTTATCGATTCGTATCAACTTTTACAAGGCTGCAACAGATGACTGATCTCTTGTAAACGTTGGTATTAATCAAAAGTTATCGATATTGTGTTAAATAGTTTACTGTTTAATATAATATCACCAATTGCTCGATCTAGATTGAGATTCATTGGTCTTATTATTTTGATCTATCGTTTGCTGGTTGTTATCACAGTTGAATTCAATTCTTGATGTTAGATCATATTTGATGACTAATCTATCTCGATCTTGATCGTACAGGGCGGGTGTTTGAAGTCATGTTCTATTAGGAGATAGATTTATCGATCACCAATATCTAGTATGACTCCGCTATCAATGCTGCATCAGTTGACTCGACCTATTGATAGCGTGTCAGATTGGACATTGTTGGTTAATAGATCCATATATTAAAAAGAACATGGCAGCGGCCACCCGCTATGTCTCCATCGGCTATTTAGCCAATGGCTTGAGCTTCCACGCGTGTAATATGCTTTCATGATTTCTTTGCGACGTAAGTAGATATATCGATTATTGGTCTCTGATCTAGGGTCCTATTGTCAATGCTGCATCAGACGACTTGACCTGTTGATAGTACAATTGATTAAGCCTAGTTGTTTGTAGATTTATTTATATGCAACGAATGAGTGATCGTATGCTATACAACAAAATCACTAGAATCAACTATTTTAGCCGATAGCCCATTTTGTTTAGGATGTACTGGCTATTTACATGCTTTTATTTGTTTTCATCTTAGTTAAAGCTAGTATGTTTCTCATATGTATGCTTACTGCTTACACACGTATCCTTACATCGTTTGCATGTTTTCATGATCATCGCCTAAGTAAGATCCACGTAACTGAGTAAATTATATATCACACCCAATTTTAAGGATAAAATGGGATGCATAATGTTATGTGCGCCTAGAGATCAGTCACACATATAAGCCAACAAATTATAGATAGTATCATCACAAGTGTTTATTACATCAAGAATAATATGACATAGTCTTCACATAAATACAGCGGAAGTATAATGATAACTCTCTCGCGGAAGCTCCATAGCATAGGGATATCAACTGGTTGACCACAAGTCTAGTAATCCTCAGGAAAGTCATCATTACCATTGCAATCTGTTACCCATCAGGGATTTTTATCCAAATAATGAAAATAAACAAGCGTAAGTACATCTCGTACTCAATAAGTGTAACATGGGGTTCATGAGGCTCAAATGGCTTGACACGGGTTGAACAACATTTAGCTTTTAGTTGTCATAGTTTTAGCATAAGAGTAGCAACAAGTTGTCTTAATCCCAAAGTAAAAGACATGAACAATGTAAACATGAATAATATATAGCAAACACAATTAATTAATAGTGATCATCTATTCCGTAAGGGTTCCAAGGCCGCTCGTGACCGTGAGCACGACTGTTATAATAGTTTTACACTCTGCAGAGGTTGTACACTTTCACTATGAGTCCTGATACCCATATGCCCGGGTTTATAACTCCCAAAACACTTCTAAGGTGAGCAGGCAGGGTACACTATGAAGCCTTTCAAAGGTTCGTCTAACAAGTTAGGGCTGCTAGGTTTCCAATTGGCAAGCAGATATAGGAACCCCCCTGTCGAATGGCACAATTCCTTCAAGGCTATACACATAAGAGTAGAGGTTGTCCTATATCCATCTCAGCAAGCCCCTCTTGCGCCATAAAGGTAACCACTAGCAAGCAAGAAAAGGTCCTCATACTTGACTAAAGCCAGAGCCATATGGCCCTCATAGCTGTACTGTAAGTCCCAGATGATCACTTATAGATAAGTCCTTAGGGAGAGGAATCTGAAGCATTTAGAAAGTAGCTAAACACTCTGACCCCCTTTTTTCAAGTTGCTAAAAGGTCATGTTTTAATGTTTATTGCATATACCATTAGTCAAGTTACAAGATCATGGTTTAGTTGAGAACTAGCAAAGCTACCCAATGCATATCCCATAGGAGTCAAGGAATAAGTACAATTCTAGGAAATCCTTATCAAGGTGACACATGCAAATATGGATTGATTATTAAAGTGAATAGGTAACAAGGATGATCCCATGCTATACTTTCCTTGATCAAAAAGTTCCTACTGATCCTACTCGTCAAAGTAGTACTCTTGATCACCCACGAATTGCTCATCGTCTATACTTGATAATCACAACAACATACAAGCATCCAGAGCAATCATGCATTGCAAACAAAGACTATAGATTAGAACAGTACACCAATAGCATAAAATCAAGATTAAAAGTTTGTAAAATGAATCTATGTCTCGCTACGAACACACAGACGTGAAGATCACGAAAATCAGGGCTACAACGAAGAATTTATGAATTAAACAAGATTTCCTTTAATTAAATAATAAATTAAATCTAACCTTGAATTTCAAAAGTTGAAAACATACTTAACAGTAGTATAAACATGTAGATTATACAATTATGAATCTAACGCAACTTGAATGTATCAAATCGGAGTTAAAGCGAAGATTTTATGGCCTAAATAAAACTAGTGACAAAATTGTTAAAAGATGAAAGCGTATTTTGGATCTAACCGAAGAAAATACATTTTTAAAAGAAGAAAACGTACTCTAGGAATATGCTTTGGACTACGGGTTCTAATATATAAACATGCGTGGGCTCTTTTGCAAAATTGCCGGCCGAAACGGTATCGGCCGAACTGAGCCGTTGGATCAAAGATTGATGATGCAGAACAGACGGGAGGGGGAGAGAGAGAAAGAGAGGCTGATGGTGAGCTTTATGCAGCGGCCATGGCTAGAGATGGGAAGCTCATTGGCGTAACTGGATACCGGCCTATGGGTCACGACAGCACGAAGCGAGGGCACCAGAAGAAAGAGAAAGCGATGGCGAACTCACCACGGTGAAAAACTACGGCGTAGAGTGGACGGAGGCGGCGCGGCTTGGAATGGTGGATGGTGGCGCTAGGGCTTCACGGTGGTGTGGCGACTCGGTGAGGTAGCGGCTTTGGAGAGACTTGATGGAGAGGTGGCGCGGTGCGGGGATTCAGTATTTAAGGCTAGGGAGACGTGCAAGGCAAGCCAAATCAGGCAGTGTCAGGGGCAGTGCGGACTCCGGTGGTGGCGGAGAGAGTCTAGTATAGCAGAACCATCCAATTTATAAGAGCACAAATACAATAGCAGCCCGCAAGCGGTCGCACAATCATACTTGAGCCCATATAAACCCGGTAGTCCGTTGAGTACCATGAAGGGTCTCAATTCAACCAACTTACAACCAAGATCGTACATGATTCAACATACATGTCACATGTTACATAAAGTTCACAAATACAGTTCCATACATTTGGGTACGATTAAAAGTTATTACAAACCAAGTTCAGGTAAAATAGTAGCGCAAGCAATTAAAGTTTGAAACCAACATCTCCATCGTTGTTCAAATAATTGTGCCAGCTCATGATCACAATCCCACAAAAGCATAAGAGAGTGATTAACAAGAGATGCCTTGCCTAGGGCCCTACTCCTCGTCCATGGCATGACAAAAGAAGTTCTTACAGTAGCCATCAAACATCATATTATCTGCAACAATGGGAAATAAACCTGAGTACAAGAAGGTACTTAGCTAGACTTACCCGTCATAAACCAAAAATAAAGTGACTCTAAGGATCATACAAGGCTTTATTAGTGGAGCTAGCTGGACAACATTTTGCATAAAAAGCCACGAATTCAATTATACCTTTTATAATTCGGTCATCAAGTTAATTATAGCTATTCATCTCTAGATTAGTGACGAACCTATACCAAACATGTAGTATATTGTTAATGACAGCACAATAATAACCATAGCCATTTAATATTTCATTCTCATAACCATTCCACTTGCCATTAACACTATCATAGAAGGAAGCTCAGTCAAGTTTCACACTATCCTAGAGAGATGGCGATTCAAATCGATTTCAACTAGCTCGGAATTTATTCTGAGCACAAACCCAGGCAGACCAGATCAACGGTCACCTTAGGTCATCTTTGGTACAACTCAGGTCCACATTTCGCGGGTTCAATCAGCGCCGCACAATCAGGGATGACCAGCTGCCAGGACATTTTATGCTCGGCCTGCCCTTGGGCTCACGTCTGGCTCTCTACACATCCTTACTACCATCCAGAGTGCACACTCTTATAGAATGGGGCCCGGCCTGAGTTGAGCTACTTGGCTTTGCTGCCAAAACGAGTTATCCGGCCAGCTAAGTGAGAGGCATGCGTTCAAAATGACCAAGGACCAACAATGGTACGGTCCTTAATCGGTGTAGACGGAATCACATGAGTCAACCTACAACATAGACAAAGCTCGACATCGATTTACAACATCCATGGTTCTTTTACACGATAGCAAATATAGCCAACCGTGGTTCAGTGCCCACCTATATCTCATAGGTGATAGGAAATCACTCGACTTCTACCGGTCTAAGCATAGCTAAGCATATATTCGATCCTGGACCTACATAGGGTTAAAGGTATATATTTGGACAAGGTAGTTCTATGCATCAAGTGTTTTCAACCAACTCTTATAACATAATGCATCAAACATAAAAGACTCAAGTGATATTTTATAAAACATGGGAGACCTTAGAATGCTCTAGGGCTTGCCTTTGATAAAGGAAGTTAGCCTATGATCCAAGGACTTGGGTAGGTCCTCATGAGCTTGCTCCTCACCTTCTGGAGCTACCGGCTGAGGTGCCTCCTATTGTTCCTTCGGCTCTTCATCGAATTCCAATAGAGTTATCCCCTCGGACAATCCTATATGCATGAGCAGGAAATAAGATATCATGAATGCATATATAATGACATGCATGATATGATATGGTGTGATGAAATGCATCCTCATAAGTGTTCTCAACAGCATTGCATTAAGGTGATAACAAGATAATTTTTCTTTTACTAAGTAGGTGTATATCTCTTCTCTAGTAATTAAACAAATTCTTATCTAAGCAATTTTTTGGACTGCAAGACAACAACCACTTGTTTTGACCATAACTGGAGTTATAAACATCTAAATAATATGATTGTGTACTTTATGGAAAGATATAAAATTTCCTACAACTTTCTTTTAATCATCTTAATGTGATTCAGCAGTTATCTAGGTCAAACAATTCAATCTTTCAGATCTATCTAGAGAGCAAGCATTTCAGATAGCAGATTTTCGACCACCATAATTCTCAAACCATAAGGCCTATGACTGAATATTTAACACAAGGTAGATAAGTAAGTTATCTACAACTTTGTTAATAACCATATTTACAAAAAAGATCATTATTATCATGAAATCATCAACACAACAGAAACTACACATACACTCATCTAGTTGAATTATAAAGCAATAATTAACTAGTTGCCTATAAACAAATACTTCTAAGCCTCACTACTAGTATCAACAAATTATATGCATCACACACACCACAGCAAACATCATGGTTAAGCCTAACTAATTTATTTATATTCATTTATTAATATTCTTAGATAATAAGGTGATTTACAGAGTAAATATTTCTAGTGCTCAATAAATTCCAAGAAAATTATAGTAGGCTACACATAACCCAAATAGTCTGCTGTACAAATTTCATGCCATTTGGATAAGTATAGCTACCTCTACAAAAATGACAAGTTACATATGCTTATTTTAGCAAAAATAGTTTAGCATAGTGAAAAGTGTCGAGCAATAGATTTAATATTTTTCTTACTTTCCTCCTAGCATAAGAATACTGTGTAAAATTTTGCATGATCATATGTTCAGTATTTTGATCCCATTTAATTTCACTAGAAACTAGCAATTAATCAAGATTAAATAGGAAGACCATATTTCAAGTATGCTTACTGTAGGTTTCACATTTTTCCTAGCTAGAGCATGTTAACACAAGCACGGCCACGTTGAGGTGCATGGCGGCGGTGCTCTCGGCTCATGGCGGTGCGGCTCGCATTTTGGCACCGACGACGCGATAGCGGCTCTACGAGCGGCGGCTATGGCTTCTAGGGTTTACAGCAAAGATGAACCAAGAGAGAGAGAGAGGTAGGTGGAGCGATGGATAGGGCTAGCCACAGGTGAGCTTGGAGCTCGGCAGCGCTTCGTGGCCATGGTGGCGACGACAACATGACCTGAGGCTATACCTGGGCTCGAAAGGTGGCAATGGTGAGTCAGCGAGGTGGAGCAAGGTATGGCAGAGCTATGGGTGCAAAGGATTGAGCAGTGGGGCTTCATGGATGGTGAACGCTGCTGGTGGAGGCGCGACGGTGACGCTGCTGCGGTGCTCCGCTTGCTTCGGCGAGCGTGAGGGCGAGCGAGAGAAACAAGGTAGAGGGAGTGAGCACCTGAGAGAGAGGGGGAGGGAGCAGCGCGTCGGTGGGCAGCCACCACACGGTGTGAGTGGCCTGCGCCGGTCGGCCACGACGCGGCTGAAATTTGAATCGGCTAAGTCCAATTCAGGCGACTAACAGCGCATCTTCAAATGATCAAAGATACTAATCCGTGGCGAGTTGGTGAAAAGTTCATTAATACAAAGTGTAGAGCTACACGAGTACTACATGATTGATTAAAGGAGTTTCATCTAAATCGCCATGGTTTTCAAACTACAAAGCTCTAAAGTGGGCTACATTGAAACTGAAATCAGCATTCTACACTTAGAAAAATTTTAAGTCACAAAACAGCATTTTGTTGATAATTGTGAGCTCTATTTGACCATGTTAAACACTGATTCAGATCATGACCCTTAAATAAAGTTTGTTACCCATGATGTGAACTACAACTTTTATTTAGGTCACATAGCCATGCAAATAATCTAAGCTACTGTTCAACTTTGGTCAATCTAGCATCATGAAAATGGCGTTACAAAGTAAACCAAGACTTAGAAGCAAAATTGGCTTAAGTCATGAATATAAACATTGTTCCAAATATCATTCTAGATGTGTCTAATGTATTCTGGTGACCTCACAACCATCTCATGCATTGGTCACATATGATCACAAGCATAATTAAGTATATGAGCAACATCACATGTGATAAAGAGAAGGTAAATGAAATGAAACTTCATATGCTCATGCTCATGAATGCTTAGATGATGCTTGTGCTCATGAAATGAAAATACCAAATGAAATGCTTAACACTAGGGTGTTACAACCCCTCCCCCTTATAGGAATCTCATCCCAAGATTTGTAAGACCTACCATTCTTCATAAAAAGCGGGATATACTTCACACAAATAATCCTCCTGTTCCCATGTGGCATCTTGTTCACTATGGTTATTCCACACCACCTTGTAGAACTTAATGACCTTGCTCCGGGTTACTCTTTCCATTTCTTCTAGCACTCAGTTTGGTTTCTCTTCATAAGTCAAATCCGATTGGAGCTTAATGTTGGTGGGTGCAATAGCTTCATCAGGTGTGCAGAGGCATCTTTTTAACTGAGAACATGGAAGACATTGAATATAGTACTCATCTCAAGAGGAAGTTGTAACTTGTAGGCGACATTTCCCTTTCGTTCAATAATCTAGTATGGCCCTACATATCTAGGAGCAAGCTTCCTTTTCACTTCGAATCTCTACACTCCCATCATGGGCGAAACTTTTAAGTACACATAGTCTCCCACTTCAAAGGTTAGTGGTCTTCTTCTTTTATTAGCATAACTCTTTTGTCTAGACTGAGCTGCTCTCATATGCTGTTGAATGATGCGTACTTGCTCTTCTGCTTCGATGACAAAATCTATGCCATAGTATCTTCTTTCTCTGGGCTCAATCCAATTCAAGAGAGTGCTACATTTTTGACCGTACAAGGCTTCAAAAGGAGCCATCTTGATGCTCTCTTGATAACTGTTGTTATAGGAAAACTCGACTAAAGGTAGCCATTTCTCCCATGAACCCTTGGAGGATATAACACAAGCTCTCAGCATGTCTTCTAAGATTTGATTCACTCGCTTAGTCCGTCCGAAGGTCTGAGGGTGATAAGCTGAGCTTCACACAAGGTTGGTCCCGAACTGCTTGTGCAAGTGCTCCCAAAATCGGGCAATGAATTGAGAGCCTCTATCTGATACAATGGTTGTTAGCACCCCATGCAAGCGTACTATCTGAGCTATGTAGATTTCTGCATACTGATGTGGTCGATAGTTGATTCTCACAGGAATGAAGTGCGCGGACTTGGTTAGGCCGTCTACGATTATCCATATTGAGTCAAAACCCTTCTGAGTAGTCAGGAGTCCAACAATAAAATCCATGCTAATTTCCTCCCAATTCCATCCTAGAATAGATAAAGGTTGCAATAATCCAACGGATTTCAAATGAATGGCCTTGACTCTACTGCAATTATCACACATAGCGACATAGGCGGCGATCTCTTTCTTCATCTTGGTCCACCAAAAATGGGTCTTCAAGTCTTAGTACATCTTGCTACTGCTCGGATGGATAGACAACTTGGATGAATGAGCTTCATCTAAAATTCAATTTCTATGTTCACGGTTTTTTGGTACCACAAGTCGGTCCTCGAACCATAGCACACCTCTTTCATCCAACCTAAAATGTTTGGTCTTCTGTCCTTTCATCTTTCTCTTGATGTGAAATACACCCACATCTGTCTTCTGTAGTTCGATGATTTTTGCTTTCAAGTGAACAACTGACGATGATATTGTGCAGCACCCTAGGATGTAACAGATTAAACCCGTCCTCCAATAGAGAATTGTAATGATACTTCTGGCTCAAGGCATCTGCTACAACATTGGCTTTTCCTAGATGATAGTGCACTTCAAAATTATAGTCCTTAATCAGGTCTAACCATCAATGTTGCCTCATGTTCAGCTCAGGTTGAGTAAAGATATATTTGAGACTCTTGTGATCAGTGTATATGTGACATACGTTACCAAACAAGTAATGTCTCCATATCTTCAAGGCGTGAACAACTGCTACAAGCTCTAAATCATGGGTGGGATAGTTGACTTCATGCTTTCTCAATTGCTGAGAAGCATAGGCAATAACTCGACCTTCTTGCATGAGCACACACCCCAAACCTATACCTGATGCATCACAGAACACATCGAAAGGATTCTCAATGTCAGGTTGTGCTAAAACAAGAGCTGTAGTTAGCAAGGTTCACAAAGTGGGAAAAAGCAGCTTCACACTCTGAAGTCCAATTAAACTTTTCATCCTTCTAGAGTAGTCTGGTCTTGGGCTTAGCTATTTTGGAAAAGTCTAGAATGAAACGACGATAGTGGCCTGCTAGCCCTAGAAAACTCCAAACTTCATGAACCAAAGCCAGGGCCTTCCAATCCATGACCTCTTGTAGTTTAGATGGGTCTACAGAAATTCCATCTTTAGATAAGATGTGACCCAAGAAAGGTACTTTCTTCAACTAGAATTCACATTTGATAAATTTGGCATATAATTTATGCTCCCTCAATCTAGATAAAACAACTCTTAGATGCTCTGCATGATTTGTCTCATTCTCTGAGTAAATCAAGATATCATCAATAAACACAACCACGAACCTGTCGAGCTTGGGCATGAATACTGAATTCATCAAGTACATGAAGTAGGCAGGAGCATTTGTCAGTCCAAAAGACATGAATAAATACTCATATAAGCCATACCTAGTGGAGAAAGTTGTTTTAGGTACATCTTCTGGCCTGATCTTAATCTGATGATAACCGGACCTCAAGTCAATCTTAGAGAATACCTTTGCTTTTGCTAGTTGATCAAACAAATTATTGATACGGGGCAAATGATACTTGTTCTTAATGGTGACAGCATTGAGTGGCCTGTAGTCCACACACATTCGCAAGGATTTGTCCTTCTTTAAAAACAAGGCTGGACAACCCCATGGAGACGAACTAGGTCGAATGAGACCTTTGTCCAAAAGTTCTTGTAACTAGATTTTAAGTTCGGCTGACTCATTTGGTGGCATCCTATAGGGTCTTCTTGAGATGGGTGCTGTACCCGGCACTAACTCGATCCTAAATTCCACATCCCTATCAGGCGGTAAACCCGACAACTCATCTAGAAATACATCAAGAAATTCATAGACTACTAGAATATCACATAGGGTAGTGGCTTGAATAGCACAAGATAAGTTTTGAAGATCAAAACTCTGGGGAAGTGGTACTAGAAAAGCATTACTCCCCTTTGGTTCTCTCAACATAATTGTTCTTGTGGAAGTGTCAATGAGAACTCCATGACCCCTCATCCAATTCATGCCCAAAATCACATCTATTGCTAGTCCTGGCAATATTATAAGATCCATAGTGTACTCCCTCTCTTGTATAGAGATGAGCACATCTCTCACTAATTGATTAGTAGAAATAGTGGCCCCAGCTTAACTTATACTATAACCACCCTTGTCTACCTCAATTATCTTCTAATGATGCTTAGATGCAAATGTTTGGCTCATAAATGAATGAGAAACTCTAGAATCAAATAAAACAATAGCGGGATGTTTGTTAACAAGTAACATACCGACGGTGACAACTTCTCCTGCAGGAATTTCTTCCACGGATGTATAATGCACGTATCCAGGATGTGCTTTTGGATTGGCCTATTTCTGATTACCCTAGTTTTGATTGCCACCCTTCTTGGGATGGGGGCACTCCTTGGACCAATGACCTAGGTGATTGTAGTTAAAGCATGGTTGGTTGCTTCTTGGTCCTACTAAGCTACCTTGGCCTATGTTACCCTTGGGTAGGGCAATGGTGAAAGCCTTGCGGAATGTCTTCTAGGGGCGATTGGCCTGAGCTTTCGGTGGAGGAGGCCTAAACTTAGGCGCTGGTGGACGAAATTGTGGCATAGCTACCACTAGAGCTCTGGACTGGGATGATCCTAAGGCACCTACCTTAGCTGCTCTTTTGTGGCCCTTTGCTGCTGCGTATAAGTTGTTCTTGTTCTCCTGTGTTAAGGCATCCCTGACAAACTCATTATAGGTAGCACATCTTGAGTTGGCCATAGTCTTCATTAGTTTGGTGCCAAGGCCTCTCTTAAAGCCCTCTATTTTCTTTTCCTCTGTGTTGACAAACTCTAGGGCATGTCTGGACAGATTGTTGAAGGCATGCTTATACTCGGTAAGGGTTTTGGTCCCTTGAGTAAGTCTCATGAACTCGGCGGCTTTCATGCGCATCAGCCCTGAGGGAATGTGATGTCCCCTAAAGGCTAACTAGAACTGTTCCCATGTGACCTGTGCATTTGTAGGTAGAGAAGATAGGAAATGGGTCCACCATATCCTTGCCGGTCCATACAGTTGATGGGATGCATATTTGGCCTTCAGATGCTTAGTAACCATCAACAGACGAAACTTCTGATCTGTCGTGTTAAGCCACTCATTCACCTATAGCGGTTCTTCGGCCTCTTTGAAGATAGGGGGCTTAGTGTCTTGGAAGTCTTTGAATGAGCTGTACTAATTTGGTTCAGGCCCTTGATGTTGCTGGAGGGCCTGAGCGATGTTCTGCACAATGAGGCATAGTGTCTCTTCCATAGCTCTCTGATTTCCCATAAATTGTGGGAAGATCTCATTCAGAAAGGTGACGGTGGTGGGGTAAATCACCATCATTGCCACCCTGGTTGGGGCCTACCCTAGCTCAGGTGTGAGTCATCTACAAAATTGCAACCATAAGTGATTATTGGTTGATGTCAGGAGATTGCAGATGAATTGTGTAATCATACCAACTGAAATTACTCGAGAGAATCTTAAATTCATACAATAAAACAAAGGCATAATAATTCATTCTCACAACATAATATCACCAATTAGATCACTTATTGTACTTGCAATGCGTTAACATGCATGTCGTATTTCACCAGTAAAATGAAACTAGAATTTTATCAAAGTTCAATCTGTAATGACACAACATGCAAAGTGCCAATATTACACCGAAGTTAAGTCACGAATACTGAAATTCAAACTACAAGTCCATTACATAGATAGCAGGGATAAAACTAGCGCATTGACTAGTCCCTAGATAGCTCTACTCTTTAGCATGCTCGATGTTGAGGTCGGAGATAGCATCATCCTCATCCAATGGAACCACTTCTTCTTCCTAACCATCATCTTCAACAAACATTTCTAGATCTTCTTCTTCCTCATCTAGGATCAGGTGCAGTTGGTTGTTCAAATAATGCACCTAATGCTGAAGATCCATCACCAGGTGCTGGGTCTGCGCAAGCTACTGGCGTAAGCCCCTTTCGACATGGTCCTACTGTGCGGCTAAGGCTTCGGCATTATTTCATGCTGCTTCTACCATGGTGGCACGGTTGTTTGCTTGGATTTACTAGCGTGTAGCTATGAGTGCCTCGGCGCAAGCGGCCTCTATCTACTCCTGCATTCCTGCTAGCACTGCCTAATCATCAGCTCTTGCCGCTTGGGTGGCAGCTCTCTGCTGATCAACCTATTCCATCTGAGTGTGGAGTTCTCCCAATGCTACAAAAGCTTGGTCAGTGTCCCATTGAGCCTCACTTGCGGCCTTTTTGTGCTTGTGAACACGCTTCCTTAGCTTACGCTATGCAGCTTCGGCCCTCATGAGACTATCCATGCAAGTGGTATAGGACTCCTGCCAGAAGTCCCGGGTATCCTGACGAGTATAGAACATCTTCATCATGGCAAAACATTGCACTCATAGCGGGACTAGAACTATCTGCCCACTCATCCCAGTCTTGGATCAATGCATTGCGGTTGTGCTATGCCCAAACTGTTATGGATGGATCCACCCAAGGAAAGTACCAGCGGCACTGCCGGTAAGCTCATCCCCGTGTTGCTGACATATCTGGCTCAGCATCTCAAAAGCAACTACCTGGGCACCTTCCCAAGGAGTTTTTTCCATCAGATTCTGCCTTCCACTCCAGCCATAGGGGTGCTTGGGTACGAGCTAGTATGGTTAGCTACACCTCATACCATGGCTATCATTCTAGGTATACCTCATTCCAAGAATAGAGAGGTGGTTAAGTATATCCCGCATAATGCAGGAACCTCCAAAGTAGGGTAGGGGTACCAAACATTTCTAGGAAAGTCTCACTCCCAGCTGATGCTTCCATCTATTCCAACAAAATGGTGCAACTCTCATGAGAACAATGTTATAATAGAAAATAGTTACTTAACCAAATAGGAGACTTATAAGGGAGGAACAATACAAGTGTGTAATGAATGATTGATCATAATGCATGTACGTTTCATACGTCCTCACAAACTTAGGAAAATTAATTTTCTAACGACATACACAGTGGCAAACATGTGTTCTCTCATATATAATGTAGCTAGTAGGGCTACATGTTTCGCTGTTAGTGTACCTACACAAGAATTTCATTTCAGCCCAACCCCACAAGTATATATGCAGAAATAAAAATCTAGGCTCTAGGTTGCAAGCTAAATATTTCCATATATATATATATATATATATATATATATGTATCAAAGCTACCCAAAAGTAAATATGTCCCATATATACATATAAATATGCATATACAGTCGTATCAAAGCTAACCCACAATTAAATACCTCCGTATATATATGAGACATATATATACTTTAGTATCAAAGCTAACTCTCCCCATTAAACTACATGCTCACATCTTGCGGTCATGCCACTCATCATCTTACCTTGGGCGTAGAGGCAATTGATCCATACATTACCACTCAAGTGAATGGCATCCATACAATAGCACACCATATGGATGACAAAAATAAAAACCCCCAAGTTAGTACTTAATTAGCCACATGAAATCCTTAACTGGGCATAAATGAAGTGATCACTGCCACACTTTAGATTCAAACTTTAGATTTAAACACCTATATATATAGCTATGAGTTGCTAAAAAATGGTTTTGGAAAACAAAAACCTTTGTTTTAAATACACATGTGGCAGTTAATGTTGAATCTTGCTCTGATGCTAGCTATAGCAGAACCATCCAATTTATAAGAGCACAAGTACAATAGCAGCCTGCAAGCGGTCGCACTGTCATCCTTGAGCCTATATAAACCCGGTAGTCCATCGAGTACCACGAAGAGTCTCAATTCAACCAACATACAACCAAGATCGTACATGATTCAACATACAAGTCACACGTTACATAAAATTCACAAATATAGTTCCATACATCAGAGTAAACTAAAAGTTATTACAAACCAAGTTCAGGTAAAATAGTAGCGGAAGCAATTATAGTTTGAAACCAACATCTCCATCGTTGTTCAAATACTTATGCTATCTCATGATCACAATCTCACAAAAGCATATGAGAGGGATTAATAAGAGATGACTTGCCCAGGGCCCTACTCCTCATCCACGGTGGGACAAAAGTCGTTCTTACAGTAGCCATGAAACATCGTATTATCTGCAACAATAGGAAATAAACCCTGAGTACAAGAAGGTACTCAGCTAGACTTACCCATCATCAACCAAAAATAAAGTGACTGTAGCACCTGGTTTTAAGGACAAAACCAGATACACACCATATGTGAGCCCATGAAGTCAAATCACACATATAGCTACAAATAAAGGTAATATCAAAAGACAATGCTCAATATATATTGTACTTAGTAGAAAGGATATAACCTTAGACATCAAACAGCGAAAAAGACAACTCCGTTCTTCGGGTGAAGACTCCAATCCACAGGGACAACTGACTGGTTGATCACAAGCCTAACTCCTCCAGACTAGCAATCTAGTACCCATCCAAGATTTTTCTAAATAATTGAAAAGTAAATCAAGCATAAGTACATGTCATACTCAACAAATATAACATGGGGTTCATGAGGCTCAAAAGGCTGACACTGGTTTAACTGCGATTAGCTTTTAATTTTCATAATTTTAGCATAGGAGTAGCAACAAGTTTATCACAAGCCCATATAAACACATGATCATGTAAACATGAATAATGAATAGCATAAACAATAATTATTAGTGAGCATCTTCATCATCCGTATCATCAGTGTTCATCATCTATTCTGTAAGGGTTCTAAGGCCGCTCGTGACCATAAGCACGGCTAATATACTAGTTTTACACTCTATAGAGGTTGTACACTTTCACTGTGAGTCGTGATTTACCCTTTAGCCTGAGGTGATCAGCCTCTTGACCCACTACCAAGGAAGGTCTATAGGGTTCACTATGAAGCCATTCAAAGGTTCATCTAACAAGTTAGGGCCATTAGATTCACTCGACAAACAGATGTAGAGCCCCTTCCCGATGGCACAATGACACGCAGCCTATACTTAAGGGCACAGAGGCCGCACTATACCCGATTCATCAAGCCATTCTTACGCCAATAAAGGTAACCACTAACAAGCTAGAAAAGGTCCTCATACTGAGCTAAAACTAGAGCCATGTGGCCCACACAACTGTACTGTAAGTCCTGGATGATCACTTACAGATAAGTCCTTAGGGAGAGAAATCTAGAGCACCATAAAAATAGCCCAATGCTCTAGCCCCCTGGTTCTATGTTGCAAAAAGCATCTTTAAATGTTTATTGCATATTCCATTAGTCAAGTTACAAGATCATGGCTTTAGTTGAGCACTAGCATCATACTACCCAATGTAATACCCCATAGGTGTCAAGGTACAAGGTACAAAGTACTAGGAAATCCTTAGTGGTAGTCAAGGTAGACACATGCAGTATTAATTAAATGATTAAAGGTGTATAGGATAACAAGGAAGATCCTATGCTATACTTGCATTAAAACTCAGATCCTTCTTCTACTGAATTGTAACCTCCAAAAGACTTCTTCTGGATCACCAACTTCTTCTATTTAACCAACGTAAAGCTCACCAATTAGACATGATCATAAAGCACCACACAAGCATCCATGCAATCATACACAAAGCAAACAATATAACTAAATTAGAACAATACACCAAACATATGAAACAACAAGTAAAAATGTTTTAAAGATGTTCTACACATCGCTACGAACACACAAACTTGAAAAACATGCTAATCGGAACTATGGTTGTAAAGAAACGACTATAGGGTTTTATATTATAAAAGAAAATAGAAGACTATAAGCTTGATTTATGTTAATTAGGAAAAACCATGTGAGTAGTGTTAATTTAGATTAAACAAATCATATTTATACTTAAAAACTGAGTTGAAGCTAATCATATTTTATTTATAAATATTTTGATATCATTTATGCCAACTCAACTTTAACTCGCAAAAAGAAACTGACTTGTGAGAACATCTAATCAAATTTGATATGTGTCTTTAGACTAAACATATTATAATTTAGAGACATATTTATGTTAGCAACTAGTCATGTTTAAACTTATTTGCAAAAGAGCATTGTATATAATTATGTTGCTTTTATTTATAAAAACTAGTTGCATGCATATTAATCAAATTAACATTTAAGCATATATATAAATGTCACTTGACATGAAAAACGACGACACTAGCATGTAGATCACATCGATACGAATCTAATGCAATTGGAACAACTCGAAACGAACTTAAAACGAATGTACGACGACGATATTACGAACTGGTGGTAATTGCGTAATTACCTCATCTTCATCCTTTGGCCTCCCATACAGCCACCAAACGGCCATAGCAACAGCAGCTGTGCAGGGGTGGGCTCGACTTGTTGCAGAAGGAGAGGATGGCTGGGCTAGGCAGCGCGACGGAGACGGCGATGGCGAGAGAAGGAGGAGAAAAATCTAATTTACTACACGAGGGATTTCCCAAACTAGGGGCTCCCCTTATAGTAGTTTTGGTGTGCTTTGCCTAAGGGGCTGGTACATATTTATAGGGAGAAAAACTCCCCACATCTACATCAACTAGCAATATGGTACTAATTGATGTTGCACCCTCCACATTTACTAATGGGCCTAAATAATCATTAAAGCCCATTAGTAAATAAATGCATGGGCCTTTAGGATTTATTAGGATTATTGCACATGAGCTTTGATCATTGGAAAAAATGAGAGATTTATTAATTTTGGAATTAATTAATTTCGTGAATAAAATAATTCCAGAAATGTCTAGAATTATTATTTAAGCCGCGAAAAATACTCAGAAAGCTCTGAAAATTTGAGAAAAATTCCCAGAGACATTATGGAACATGAGGAACCCAAATAAAGTATTTGGAACCCATGATAAGATAATTTGGAGCATCTAAAAATTAAATTATGCTCATAGACAAGTAGGGACAAGTTCCAGAAAAAGCTGGAAAAATTCCTGAGAAGTTTATAGAGATTGATTGACGGACAAGAAACTAAAAGGAGTGATTTGTGTTAAAAATAAAAGATTTTAGGAAGCTCCCAACGAAAAATTGAGCTGAGAAACAAAGAATTTGATTGTAGAAAAAGATAAAGGCATGCCGGAGAAAGAAAATCGACCTACTAACGTATTTTAAAGACTTTGCTGCCTCTCAACACAACAAGAAGCAACAAGCAAACATCAAATCATCCAAACGCCTATCAAAATTAGAAAACTTTAAAAATTCATATTTTTTCTATAACTAAATTTGCGCTAGCTCAAACTAAATTTGGTAAATTTTATCTAAATATTAAAATAATTCATTTTATTTAGTGTTTTCTATGCACAATCCAAAATCAAAAATTTTGGGGTGTGACAAATTACCCCACTTAACAGGAATCTCCTCCCGAGATTCGGAGAGACAAGGGAGAAAATAAAGAAGATCTTCACGCATCCACCTTCTTTGATTTGGGATTCATGAGATGAAGGAATGAACTTGCATGATAAAGTGGATTTGGGAGTTGCACATGATAGCAAGGAAGATAAAGGTCAATGATGCTTTGTAGAGGATGCTACCCCACTTAACAAGAGTTTTGCTAAACTCTGAATATTCCATATGAAGATCCTCATGTTGGTGTAGTCTTCAGGGCCTTCCTTTGGATCACAAAGATCAAGATGACAAACAAGCAACACACCAAACAAGACAAGCATGCATCACAACATCAAAACTACACGTGCTTCTGTAGCAATGGCGGGCATCCTAAGGAGTGGATTATGATGAAAGGCCATCGCAAATTTGAATAAGGTGAGATCAGAAAACTTTAGTAAACCAAAGTAATAAAAATCAAGGAGATAAGAAGCAATAGCTCAAAGGAAGCTATCAAGGAGAGAAGAAATATGACAAGGATAAGAAATAATCAATTCAACTAGTCAAGGAGATGAAAAAGTAGTTTTGTAGCAAATTCTAAACCTTAGAATGACCAATTTCTACTAGGCTTACGTCCTACAGTCAATATTGCTCTGATACCACTTTGTAGCACCCGGTTTTAAGGACAAAACTAGATACACAACATATGTGAGCTCAGGAAGTCAAATCTCACATATAGCTATAAATAAGGGTAATATCAAAAGACAATGCTCAATATATATCATACTTAGTATAAAGGATATAACCTTAGACAACAAACAGTGGAAAGACAACTCCATTCTTCGGGTGAAGACTCTAATCCACAGGGACAACTGACTGGTTGATCACAAGCCTAACTCCTCTAGACTAGCAATCTGGTACTCATCTAAGATTTTTCTAAATAATTGAAAAGTAAAGCAAGCATAAGTACATGTCATACTCAAGAAATATAACATGGGGTTCATGAGGCTCAAAATGCTAACACTGGTTTAACTACGATTAGCTTTTAATTGTCATAATTTTAGCATAGGAGTAGCAACAAGTTTATCACAAGTCCATATAAACTCATGATCAGGTAAACATGCATAATGAATAGCATAAATAGTAATTATTAGTGAGCATCTTCATCATCACGTATCATCAGTATTCATCATCTATTCTGTAAGGGTTCCAAGGCTGCTCGTGACCATGAGCATGACTGATATACCAATTTTACACTATGTAGAGATTATACACTTTCACTGTGTGTAGTGATTTACCCTTTCGCCCAAGGTGATCAGCCTCTTGACTCACTATCAAGGAAGGTCGGCAGGGTTCACTATGAAGCCTTTCAAAGGTTCGTCTAACAAGTTAGGACCATTAGATTCACTTGGCAAATAGATGTAGAGCCCCCCTTCTCGATGGCACAGTGACACATAGCCTATACTCAAGGGGACAGAGGCCGCACTATACCCGATTCGTCAAGCCATTCTTACGCCAATAAAGGAAACCACTAACAAGCAAGAAAAGGACCTCATACTGAGCTAAAGCCAAAGGCATGTAGCCCTCCCAATTGTACTGTAAGTCCCGGATGATCACTTACAGATAAGTTCTTAGGGAGAGGAATCTAGAGCACCATAAAAATAGCCCAATGCTCTAGCCTCCTGGTTCCATGTTGCTAAAAAGCATCTTTTAATGTTTATTGTATATTCCATTAGTCAAGTTACAAGATCATGGCTTTAGTTGAGCACTAGCATCATACTACCCAATGCAATACCCCATAGGTGTCAAGGCACAACGTACAAAGTACTAGGAAATTCATAGTGGTAGTCAAGGTAGACACATACAATATAAATTAAATGATTAAAGATGTATAGGATAACAAGGAAGATCCCATGCTATACTTGCCTTAAAACTCAGATCCTTCTTCTACTGAATTGTAACCTCCAAAAGACTTCTTCTGGATCACCAACTTCTTCTATTTAACCAACGCAAAGCTCACCGACTGGACATGATCATAAAGCACCACAAAAGCATCCATGCAATCATACACAAAGCAAACAATATAACTAAATTAGAACAATACACCAAACATATGAAACAACAAGTAAAAATGTTTTAAAGATGTTCTACACGTCGCTACGAACACACAGACTTGAAAAGCACGCTAATCGGAACTACGGTTGTAAAGAAACGACTATAGGGTTTTATATTATAAAAGAAAAGAGAAGACTATAAGCTTGATTTAAGTTAATTAGGAAAAACTATGTGAGTAACATTAATTTAGATTAAACAAATCATATTTATACTTAAAAACTGAGTTGAAGCTAATCATATTTTATTTATAAATATTTTGATATCATTTATGCCAATTCAACTTTAACTCGCAAATACAAACTGACATGTGAGAACATCTCATCAAATTTGATATGTGTCTTTAGACTAAACATATTATAATTTAGAAACATATTTATGTTAGCAACTAGTCATGTTTAAACTTATTTGCAAAAGAGCATTGTATATAATTATGTTGCTTTTATTTATAAAAACTTGTTGCATGCATATTAATCAAATTAATATTTAAGCATATATATAAAAGTCACTTGACATGAAAAACAATGACACTAGCATGAAGATCACATCGATACGAATCTAACGCAATTAGAATGACTCGAAACAGACTTAAAACAAATATACGGCGACGATATTACGAAATGGTGGTAATTTCGTAATTACCTCGTCTTCATCCTTTGGCCTCCCGTACATCAACCAGATGGCCATGGCAACAGCAGCTACTTAGGTGTGGGCTTGACTTGTTGCATGAAGGAGAGGATGGCCGGGCTGGGCAGTGCGACGACGATGGCGAGAGAAGGATGAGAAAAATCTAATTTACTACACGAGGGATTTCCCAAACTAGGGGCTCCCTTATGGTAGTTTTGTTGTTCTTTGCCCAAGGAGTTGGCACATATTTATAGGGAAAAAACTCCCCACATCTACATCAATTAGTAATATGGTACTAATTGATGTTGCAGCCTCCACATTTACTAATGGGCCTAAATAATCATTAAAGCCAATTAGTAAATAAATGCATGTGCCTTTAGGATTTATTAGGATTATTGCACATGGGCTTTGAGTGTTGGAAAAAATGAGAGATTTATTATTTTCAGAATTAATTAATTTCATGGATAAAATAATTCTAGAAATGTCTAGAATTATTATTTAAGCCAAGAAAAATAGTCGGAAAGCTCTGAAAATTCAGGAAAAATTCCCAGAGACATTATGGAACATGAGGAACCCAAATAAAGTATTTGGGGCCCATGATAAGATAATTTGGACCATCTAAAAATTAAATTATGCTCACAAACAAGTAGGAACAAGTTTTAGAAAAAGCTGGAAAAATTCCCGAGAAATTTGTAGAGATTGATTGATGGACGAGAAACTGAAAGGAGTGATTTGCGTTACAAAGAAAAGATGTTAGGAAGCTTCCCATGAAAACTTGAGCTGAGAAACAAAGAATTTGATTGTAGAAAAAGATAAAGGCATGCCGGAGAAGGAATATCGACCTACTAACGCATTTTAAAGACTTTGCTCACTCTCAACGCAACAAGAAGCAACAAGCAAACATCAAACCATCCAAACACCCATCAAAATTATAAAACTTTAAAAATTCACATTTTTCCTATAAGTAAATTTGTGCTAGCTCAAACTAAATTTAGTAAATTTTATCTAAATATTTAAAATAATTCATTTTATTTAGTGTTTTCTATGCACAACCCAAAATCAGAAATTTTGGGGTATGACAGTGACTCCAAGGATCATGCAAGGCTTTATAAGCGGAGCTAGCTTGACAATATTTTACATAAAAAGCCACTAATTCAACTATACCTTTTATAATTCGGTCATTAAGTTAATTATAGCTATTCATCTCTAGATTAGTGACTAACCTATGCCAAACATGTAGTATATTATTAATTATAGCACAATAATAACCATAGCCATTTAATATTTCATTTGCAAGGGTCTTCACATCTGAGTCGATGGGTGCGAATGGTAAGGAAGCTAGTCGAACCAACTAGGATCCATTTAGGTAGTTGAAATGTAGGGTCGCTTACAGGTAAGTTAAGAGAATTAGTTGATACCGCGACTAGGAGGCGTGTAAATATATTATGCGTTCAAGAGACTAAAAGGAAGGGTCAGAAGGCGAAGGAGGTGGACAATATATGTTTCAAGATTTGGTACACAGGGACAGTCGTGAATAGAAATGGAGTAGGAATTTTGATTGATAAGAGCCTCAAGAATAGTGTGGTGGGAGTGAGAAGGCAAGGAGATAGGATTATCTTAGTCAAGCTTGTCATTGGTGATATGATCTTGAATGTAATTATTGCGTATGCCCCCCAAGTAGGCCTCGATGAGAGTGCTAAGAGATAGTTCTAGGAAGACTTAGATGGCCTGATTAGAGCTGTACCTAGTAGTGAGAAGATTTTTATAGGAGGAGATCTTAATGGGCATGTAGGTACTATAAGCGCAGGTTTTGAGACGTTTCATGGAAGTTTTGGATATGGTAGTAGAAATTAGGAGGGGGAGGAAGTTCTAGACTTCATGGTAGCTTTTGACCTGATGATAGCCAACATTTTCTTTAGAAAGAGAGAATCTCATATAGTGACCTTCAGTAGCGGACAACACTCTAGCCAAATTGACTTTGTCCTCGCAAGAAGAAATGATAAACGAGCATGCTTGGGTTGCAAAGTGATACCAGGGGAGTGTGTTGTTTCTCAACATAAGCTTTTGGTGGCAGACTTTTATTTTCAGGTGCGTGCCCATAGGGATAAACAAGCTAAGATTGAAAGAACAAAGTGGTGGAAACTAAAAGGGGAGATGTTAGAGGTATTAAGGGAAAGGGTTATCAAAGAGGGCTCTTGGAAGGAAGAAGAGGACATAAACAACATGTGGGAGAAGATGGCAACCAACATTTAGAAGGTGGCCTCAGAGGTGTATGGAGTAACCAAAGGAAGTGGAGGCGAGGCTAAAGATACTTGATGGTGGAACGAGGAAGTCCAAAGGGCTATTAAGGAGAAGAAAGAATGGTATAGACGCTTGTACCATGATAGGAGTGTGGACAACATAGAGAAGTACAAGGTTGTAAAGAAGACTGCAAAGTGAGCTATAAGTGTGGCAAAGGGTAGAGCATACGAGGATCTTTACCAACATTTGAGTATGAAGGAAGGAGAGAATGACATTTATGTGATGACTAGGGTTCATGAGAGAAAGACAAGGGGCTTAAACCAAGTTAAGTGCTTTAAGGATGAAAGGGAGCATCTCTTGGTGAAGGAGGATGAGATCCAACATCGATGGCAAGAGTATTTTGACAAATTGTTCAATGGTGAGAATACGGACACAACCTTTCGGTTGGACGACTCTTTTGATGACACCAATTGGTGCTTTGTGCAGAGAATCCAAGAATCTAAGGTCAGAGAATCATTGAAAAGGATGAAAGGAGGTAAGGCGATGGGACCGGATGGTATCCTAATCGAGGTGTGGAGATGCCTTGGAGAAATAGCTATAGTATGACTAACCAAGCTGTTTAACCATATTTTTTTGATCGAACAAGATGCCTGATGAGTGGAGGAGAAGTATATTGGTACCGATCTACAAGAATAAAGGTGATATTCTTGTACTAATTACCGGGGAATTAAGTTGATGAGCCATACTATGAAGCTATGGGAGAGAGTTATCGAGCATCACTTGAGAGCAATAATGTGGGTCTCAATGAACCAATTTGGTTTCATGCCCGAAAGGTCAACCATGGAAGCCATTTTCTTAATAAGACAAGTTATGGAGCGGTATAGGGAGAAGAAGGACTTACACATGGTTTTTATTGACTTGGAGAAGGCTTATGATAAAATACCAAGGAATGTTATGTGGTGGGCTTTGGACAAACATAAAGTCCCAATGAAGTACGTCGGGCTCATTAAGGACATGTACAATAATGTTGTGACTAGTGTTCAAACAAGTGATGGAGACACGGGTGACTTCCCAATTAGGATAGGACTACATCAAGGGTCAGCTTTGAGCCCTTATCTATTTGCCTTAGTGATGGATGGGGTCACAAAGGACATACAAGGGGACATCCCTTGGTGTATGCTTTTCATGGATGATGTAGTGCTAGTTGATGAAAGTCAGACAGGAGTGAATCAGAAACTGGAGTTATGGCAGCAGACTTTGGAGTCCAAAGGTTTTAGACTTTGTAGAACTAAAACTGAGTATATGAGATGGGACTTCGGCACTACTACTCGGAAGGAGGAAGATATTAGTTTGGAAGGTCAATTAGCACCTAGGAAGGATACCTTTTGATATTTAGGATCAATGCTACAGAGAGACGAGGATATTGATGAAGATGTTAGCCATAGAATCAAAAAAGGGTGGATGAAGTGGCGCCAATCATCTGGTGTCCTATGTGACAAAAGGGTACCACAGAAGCTAAAAGGCAAGTTTTATAGGACGGCGATTAGACCTGCTATGTTGTATGGTGCAGAATGTTGGCCTACGAAAAGACGACATGTTCAACAGATAAGTGTCACGGAAATGCGTATGTTGCATTGGATTTGTGGTCATACAAGAAGGGATCGAGTTTGGAAGGATGATATACATGATAGATTAGGGGTAGCACCAATTGAAGAAAAGCTTATCCAACACCGGTTGAGGTGGTTTGGACATGTCGAATGGAGACATCCAGAGGCACCGGTGCATAGTGGAATCCTAAGCCAGGATAGTAACGTGAAGAGAGGCAGAGGAAGAACAAAGTTGACTTGGGTAGAGGCAATAAAAGGAGACTTGAAAAGATGGAATATACCCAAGGACTTAGCATTAGATAGGAGTACCTGGAAAATAGCTATTCACGTGCTTGAACCTTGATTGCTTCTGCTGGGTTTCAACTCTAGCCTACCCCAACTTGTTTGGGACTTAAAGGCTTTGTTGTTGTTTTGTTGTCTTAGAACCATTCCACTTGCCATTAACACTATGATAGAAGGAAGCTCAGTCAAGTTTCTCACTATCCGGAAGAGACAGCGATTTGAATCGATTTCAACCAGCTAGGAATTTATTCCTAATACAAACCCTGGTAGACCAGATCAACGGTCACCTTAGGTCACCTTTGGTACAACTCAGGTCCACATTTCGCGGGTTCGATCAGCGCCGCACAATCAGGGACAACCAGCTACCAGGACATCCAGGCTCGGCCTGCCCTTGGGCTCATGTCTGGCTCCCCGCACATCCTTATTACCATCTAGAGTGCGCACTCTTATAGAACGGGGCCCGGCTGAGTTGAGCTACTCAACTTTGAGGTCAGAATGAATTATCTGCCAGCTAAGTGAGATGCATGTGTTCAAAATGACCGAGGACCAACAACGGTATGGTCCTTAATCGGTGTAGACGGAATCACATGAGTCAACCTACAACATAGACTCCATCCGACCTCGATTTACAACATTCATGGTTCTTTTACATGATAACAAATATAGCCAACCGTGGTTCAGTGCCCGCCTATATCTCGTAGGTGACAGGAAATCACCCAACTTCTATCGGTCTAAGCATAGCTAAGCATATATTTGATCGTAGACCTACACAGGGTTAAAGGTATATATCTGGACAAGGTAGTTCTATGCATCAAGTGTTTCCAACAAACTCTTATAACATAATGCATCAAACATAAAAGACTCAAGTGATATTTTGTAAAACATGGGAGACTTAGAATGCTCTGGGGCTTGCCTTTGATAAAAGAAGTTGGCAAGTGATCCGGGCATTTGGGTAGGTCCTAAAGAGCTTGCTCCTCACCTTCTAGAGCTATGGGCTGAGGTGCCTCCTATTGTTCCACGAGCTCTTCGTCGAATTCCAATAGAGTTATCCCCTCGGACGATCCTATATGAATGAGCAAGAAATAAGATATCATGAATGCATATATACTGACATGCATGATATAATATGGTGTGATGAAATGCATCCTCATAAGTGTTCTCAATAGAATTGCATTAAGGTGATAACAAGATAAATTTTCTTTTACTGAGTAGGTGTATATCTCTTCTCTAGTAATTAAACAAATTCTCATCTAAGCAATTTTCTAGACTGCAAGACAACAGCTACTTGTTTTGACCATAACTGGAGACATAAACATCTAAATAATATGGTTGTGGACTTTCTAGAAAGCTTATAAAATTGCCTACAACTTGATTTTAATCATCTTAATGTGTTTCAGCAGTTATCTAGATCAAACAATTCAATCTTTCAGATTTGTCCAGATAGCAAGAATTTGAGATAGCAGACTTCCGACCACTATAATTCTCAAACCATAAGGCCAATGACTATGAAAATTTAACACAATGTATATAAGTAAGTTATATACAACTTTGTTATTAACCATGTTTACAGCAAAGATCATTATCATCATGAAATCATCACCACAATAGAAACTACACATGTAGTAATCTAGTTGAATTATAAAACAATAATTAACTAGTTGCCTATAAACAAATACTTCTAAGCCTCACTAATAGTATCAACAGATTATATGCATCACACACACACCACATAAAACATCATGGTTAAGCCTAACTAATTTATTTATGTCCTTAGATAATAAGGTGATTTACAGAGTAAATATTTCTAGTAGTCAATAAATTTTGAGAAAATTATAGTAGGCTACACATGACACTAATAGTCTACTGTAAAAATTTCATGCCATTTGGATGTGACACCCTAAAATTTGCCTCTTTTGAAAATAGGTATAAAAGGATTTATTTCTGAATGTTGTGCTCATGAAATATAGGGAAATCATTTTTTTATTACATTAAAATTCATCATAAGGTTTAGCAACATGTTTGTGCATACATGCCCTTGCATTTTATGTATTTGATTGAGTGGTTTTGATTGAAAATTTGAAATGGTTTAAATTGCTTTTGCAAATGAGGTAAAAAATGACTTTGAAGTAAAAGAAAAGAAAGAAAAGAAAATTTGAAAATAAAAGGATTTAAAAAGTTGTATAATTTATTTTCAGAAAACCTACCAAAATGGCTCATTTTTATTTGAGTTGAAAAGTATATTCAATACTCTATGCACCGGCCTGTTCTCCCTTAGCCCCGCAGCCCAATGCTCTCCCACGTGCGTAGCCCATCACCGCAGCAGCTCTTCCTCTCCACAGCAGCCCGCGCGCAGGCCCATCTCCACTTCTCCGCTTGGCCCATTTGGCTGCTCCTATTTTCGCTGCAGCCCAACAACGTCTCGGCCCAACTCGCGTAGGCCAGCCCAGCAAGCACCGACCCACGTCGCTCTCCCTCCCGCGGTGACTGGGCGTCGGGCCCCTCACTCACCGACGCCGATCGGTGGGACCACCCTGTCAGCTCCATTCCCTCCACCAGCTCATGACCAACATGGACTCCACCGCCACCGTCCGTGTCCGCGCCGCCCCCGTCTCCCTTCGCTTGCCGTGCCTCCCAAGGCTCCTAGGCCATAAATAGCAGATGCCCGTGCCCTCCTATTCCAATCCCTAGCTCTAGAGCCATAGTCACCATTGCCTAGCGCTCACAGCCGCCTCGCCCTAGCGCCGCCGCCGCACCGTCGGGTTCAAGTCATTGCTGCGTGCCGTCTCTGGTTCCCTGCTCTCGTTGTTGGTCTCAGTGAGTCCGCCTAGAGCTTCTCTATCTCCCCGTGTCCTTGGATCTCTCGGTAGTGTCCTGTAGGCTCCTATTCAAGAACGCCAGTGACCTCCTCTGTCTTCCAGCAATGGCGCCACCATCCCTATCAACGCTGGTCACCCCCCTCCCAATCAATTTTAGCCGTCCATTTTCAGATCTGTGGCCCAGATTAGAAGATACCCTTTCACTGGTATTTTTATTAAAGAGCCCCTCAGTTTCTTCCAAATAGAACCCGCGGTCCTTTGCGTATTCTAGAGATTCTATTTTCTTCTTTTAAAAAGCGTATTTTTCTTGGTTGACTTCAAGAATACGTTTTCACCTATTTACAGTTTTGCCACTAATTTTGTTTTAGCTATAACTTCTCCGTTTTAACTCTGATTTGACCCGTTCAACTTGCATTAGGTTCGTAATTTCATAATATACATGTTCATACCACTGTTAGATATGTTTTCAACTTTTAAAATTCAAGGTTAGATCTAATCTATTATTTTAATAAAGGAAATCATGTTTAAATCATATCTTATACGTTTTAACTCCGTTTTAGCCCATTTAAGTTGCATTAGATTCATAGCGACAAGATCTATGTGTTAGTAACAGTAGTTACCATGCCACTATTTCTAGAATTTCATGGTTTAAACTTTAATTTGAATAATAATTATGCAACAGGATTTTATAGATGAAATATGATTTGTTTTACTTTAGTTTTATAATTCGAATCTAAATTTGATTTAATTCAATTTATATAAGCTTCTATATAGTTAAAATAAATGAAGCCTATAGTTTTATTTTCCACATATAAAGCAAATCTATCGGTAGATGTATCTTTTCAACCGTAGCTCCGATTAGCATGCCTCTCACGACTATGTGTTCGTAGCAATGTGTAGAATCATGTTTCAAACTCTTTTACTTATTTTTCTATGATTGGTGTACTATTCTAATTTAGATCTATTATTTGCTTCGTGTATGATTGTATGGATGCTTGTGTGGTGCTTTATGATTTCGTCTAGTCAGTGAGATATACGTGGTGATCAAGAAGAAGAAGAAGAATGTTGAAGATTAAAGCTTACCGAAGGATCGGTATTTTAAGGCAAGTATAGCATGGGATCTTCCTTGTTGTCCTATACACCTTTAATCATTTAATTCATACTGCATGTGTCTACCTTGACTGCCACTAAGGATTTCCTAGTGCTTTGTTACCTTGTACCTTTTTATCTATGGGTTATTGCATTGGGTAGTATGATGCTAGTGCTCAATTACAACCATGATCTTGTAACTTGAGTAATGTAATATGTAATAAACGCTAAAAGATGTTTTTTAGCAACATGGAACAAGGCGGCTAGAGCATTGGGCTATTTTTATGGTGCTCTAGATTCCTCCCCCTAAGGACTTATCTATAAGTGATCATTCGGGACTTACAGTACAGCTATGAGGGCTATATGGCTCTAGCTTTAGCTCAGTATGAGGACCTTTTCTAGCTTGTTAGAGGTTACCTTTATGGCGCAAGAGGGGTGTGTTCTGGGTTGGATATAGTGCGGCCTCTGTCCGTCAGTGTATAGGCTGCGCATCATTGTGCCTACCGAAAGGGGAGCCCTACATTCGCAGGCCATAGAAACCTAGCGCCCCTAACTTGTTAGATGAACCTTTGAAAGGCTTCATAGTGAACCCTGTCGACCTTCCTTGGTAGTGGGTCAAGAGGCTAATCACCTTGGGCGAAAGGGTAAATCACGACTCACAGTGAAAGTGTACAACCTCTGCAGAGTGTAAAACTGGTATATCAGTCGTGCTCATGGTCATGAGTGGCCTTGGAACCCTTACGGAATAGATGACCACTAATGGTTAATGATGATGAACACTAATGACATGGATGATGAAAATGCTCACTAACGACTACTGTTTATGCTATTCATTATTCATGTTCACCTGATCATGTGTTTATATGGGCTTGTGATAAACTTGTTGCTACTCAATTGCTAAAATCATGACTCATTAAATGCTAATCGTAATTAAACCAATGTCAGCCTTTTGAGCCTCATGAACCCCATGTTATATTTGTTGAGTACGACATGTACTTACACTTGCTTTACTTTTCAATTATTTGGATAAAAATCCTGGATGGGTACCAGATTGCTAGAGTTTGGAGGAATTAGGCTTGTGATCAACCAGTCAGTTATCCCTATGGATTTGGAGTCTTCGCCTAAAGATTGGAGTTGTCTTTCCGCTGTCTATACTCTGAGGTTACATTCTGTACACTAATACGTTATGTAGTTAAGCATTGTCTATTGATATTACCCTTATTTATAGCTATATGTGAGATTTAACTTCCTGGGCTCACATATGGTGCGTATCTGGTTTTGTTCTTAAAACCGGGTGCTACATTGGATAAGTATAGCTACCTCCACAAAAATGACAAGTTACATATGCTTATTTTAGCAAAAATATTTTAGCATAGTGAAAAGTGTCAAGCAACAGATTTAATATTTTTATTACGTTCCTCCTAACACAAGAATACTGTGTAAAAAATTACATGATCATATGTTAAGTATTTTTATCGCATTTAATTTCACTAGAAATGAGCAATTAATTAAGATTAAATAGGAAGATCATGTCAACACAAGACCAGCAAAATTGGAATCATAATTTTTGCACTTTCCTAGCTCAAGATATGCAATTTACAAGATATAAACTAATTTAAAAGCAGTCAACTTGCTCAATTTAATTTTCCTAGAAAAGCACCCTAAGGAGTAGATTTCATATTTTTATCAAATAGTACTCTTCATGATGAATCGAACAAAATTTTGTTCATGACATTTGGATACTCCTAGCTCTAGATATAATTTTTGCAAGTTAGCAACAAAATTTGTGAAATAAATAAAGAAAATCAAATTTACTCGGGCGTTACAGTTAGGTGCACCCGGTCTATACACTCGCTGCAACTAACAGTAGGGGCCCATGGTCAAACCGGCCCCACTTGATAGACACACAGAGCAGAGGAGGCGCTCTGACCAGCGATGAGGTCACCGCCGTTGTGTTCCCCATCATCACGCGCATCTACTGGCACCCTAAGTTTGCTCGGAGGATCACCGGAGGTACCTCACCGGCGAGCATGGCGGCTCAGCGGCTGTGCGCGGTTGTGCTCCGACCATCTTCGATGACGGCATGCTCAGGTGAGTGCGGCTATGACATCTACAAACCCTAGCGAAGCTCTATGGCACGGATCAAGACACTATGAAACGGCGGTGAGGCTTGACCCGCGTGCATGGTAGCGTGGCGGTGCAAGCACATCGGCAGCATGGTGATGTTCCAACAGGAAAGGGGGCGCAAGTGTGCATCCGTCTTCCCCACGAGTTTCCCCGTCCTATGGCTAAACCCTAATGCCTACTATAAGAGAGAACGGCGACTAGACAGCATGGCCACGTTGACATGCATGGTCGCGGCGCTCTCAGATCATAGCGGTGCGGCTCGCGGTCCAGCACCGACGACGCGATAGTGGCTCTACGAGCGGCGGCTCTGGCTTCTAGGGTTTACAGCGAAGATGAACCAAGAGAGAGAGAGGTAGGAGGAGCGGTGGATAGGGCTAGCCACATGCGAGCTTGGAGCTCGGTGGTGCTTCGTGGCCATGGTGGCGGCGGCAACATGACCTAAGGCTATACCTGGGCTCGAAAGGTGGCAAAGGTGAGTCGGTGAGGTGGAGCAAGGTAAGGCGAAGCTATGGGAGCAAAGGATTGAGCAGTGGGGCTTTGTGGATGGTGAATGCTACTGGTGGAGGCATGGTGGCAATCTGCTGTGGTGCTCCACTTGCTTCGCGTGAGCGCGAGGGCGAGCGAGAGAGGCGAGGCAGAGGGAGTGAGCGTGTGAGAGAGAGCGGGAGGGAGCAGCACGCTTTTCTACCTACGTCGGCCTAACTGGTGGGACCATCATCGGTGGGCAGCCACCACGCAGCGGGCGCGTGGCCTACACCGATCGGCCACGACGTGGCTGAAATTTGAATCAGCTAAGTCCAATTCTGGCAACTGACAGCGCATCTTCAAATGATCAAAGCTCCTAATCTGTGTTGAGTTGGTGAAAACTTCATTAATACAAAGTGTAGAGCTACATGAGTCCTACAAGATTTATTAAAGGAGTTTTGTCTAAGTCACCATGGTTTTCAAACTACAAAGCTCTAAAGTGGGCTACATTGAAACTGAAATCAACATTCTACACAGAAAAATTTTAAGTCACAAAACATCATTTTGTTGATACTTGTGAGCTCTATTTGACCATGTTAGACACTGATTCAACTCATGACCCTTAAACAAAGTTTGTTACCCATGATGTGAACTACAACTTTTATTTAGGTCACACAACCATGTAAACAATCTAAGCTACTGTTTAGCCTTGGTCAAACTAGCATCATGAAAATGGCGTTACAAAGTAAACCAACACCTAGAAGCAAAATTGGCTTAAGTCATGAATATAAACATTGTTCCAAATATCATTATAGATATGTCTAAGGTATTTTGGTGACCTCACAACCATCTCATGCATTGGTCACATATGATCACAAGCATAATTAAGTATATGAGCAACATCACATGTGATAAAGAGAAGGTAAATGAAATGAAACTTCATATGCTCATGTTCATTAATGGTTGGATGATGCTTGTGCTCATGAAATGCAAATACCAAATGAAATGCTTAACACTAGGGTGTTACATCCAGGTCGGACATGATGGCGAGGTAGGGGATGACGCTGACATGTAGGTCCCACTAGGCCGTGACTCCAGGCATGGGTTGGCCTGTCAGTAGAGGGAGCAAGGAGAAGGGGCACGAGCGATGCGGCGTGTTGCTGCTCGGACGGCCTACTGGGCTACGCGAGGGAGCTGGACCGCGGGGAAGAAAGGAAAAGCTGGGATGTGGGGAAAGCAGGGAAGGGAGCTGGGCCGCTGTGGGAGAAAGGCCGAGTAGGCTAGATGCCAGGTAGGGAGAGGAAAAAAATAAAGAATTCCTTTTCTTTTCTTAAATACATTTTCAAATCCAAATTCAAATTTTGATCAAACCCAAGCATCACAAAAATAAGTATGCATCAGCATGAATGCACAAACATGCAGCTAGACCTTATATTTGATTTTAATTTTAATAAAGTATTTATTTTTCTAAATTTGCATGCTCACAAAAATGCATAATTAATTCAGTTTAAGCTATTTTAAAAACATGCAAATTTTTGGGTGTTACATTATAATTGCTAATATGCTTATTTTGCTTACATCACATCGTGAACATGTTGAATATTGACTCTCTAGTCGATAGCCTTATTTCATCGGCTACTTAGCCGCATATTTGGAACTGTCTAGACAGACACCGGCATGTTCCACCTTAAATTACTGATTAATTTTCTCTCTTTGTCAATTTTAGGGTTAAATTGACTGCCACTCCCTCGGTCACGACCATTCGGTCTGGTTTCCATCTTAAGCCCGAAGAGAGCTCAGGATCTGCTCCACGCGGTTTCTCTCGGCTTGCTGCGTGTGTCAACGGCTCCCCGTCGCTTTTTTTGCCATCGACAGTATCATACGGTGCACATTTTAGTTTGTGGCCTGGTCGTGTCATACTGTGTGGATGTGCCCACGTGGCTGCCGCTTTTCTTAGACCCGTAGATTGTATGTAGGGTGTTGACGGTAGTTAACAACCATTATAAACCATGAATAAAACATGTATAAGGGCATAATTGTGATCACCAACAAAGGTCTAGGGGTTTAAACTAACAAATTCCATAAGTTTTGGTGAATCTATATTTTCTGCAGGGTTTATCTAGAAAACCATCAAGGTGGAACTATATGTCGGAATTAATCGTGCTTATCCACTGCGAAACGGGCACCAGAATGTTCTAGAGGACTCTAGAGGACACCACACCAAAGCAAGAGCCAAGGGGCTACTAGGTGGGGCCACCTGGCCACACCTATAGGCCGCCTAGCCCCTGGGCCCACCTGTTAGCCTCCACGTCGCAATGCTGGTTCTCTACCGACTCCTAGGTTGCATCTATGTCATCCTTTAAGTCGGTTTGATCCAAGGGCTCACGATGGATGCTCTGGCCTATATATACTAGCCCCTACCCTCCTCCCTCAAAAGATCCCAAAAACCCTAATTCATATCTTCAGGGTTAGAGCCAGCAATCAAGAGAAGATTAGTCCTCCATAGGATCTTGTCTTATAAATAGAATAGTGAGATAGAGAGTGATGGAAGAGTTTGGATGAGGTGTCGGCCTATTGTTGCTCACTCTACGGCTTGTACCTTGGCGGATCCAAGTTCTACTTGACTTTGCTTTTGAGATTTCTCTGGTAATCAACTTCTGATTCAAGTAAGTACTTGTTTATATTGTTCATCAGGATCACGACTCTCTTTTGAGTTCTTTAATCTATAGACGCTCTAGGTTAAAGTATTAATCTTAAGTGTAAGCGTGGTGCTTAGACTTGAGTTAATCATGGAGGCCCCCTGCATTCCAGAAGGTGGTAGATTGTGTGTGTGACATAAGTTTTATATAGCCTGTACTATATAGCTTTGTTGATCCTTTATAGCCCACCTCCCATCTATAGGCGCAAGTACGACGTGGTTGCGAAGGAAAGCATCCTTTGCTAGTGTCTTTCCCTAGTAATGTCCCCAGTTGAATAGTAAAAGATATAGTTTACCCAAGTCAAAACTAGAGAACCTTAGTTCTCCTCTCTACACTCCTATTTATACTAACCTTGTTGCTACCCCTAGTTAAGTTAGACCGTAGTTAGTCTCGCATGTTTTCCTGTGGATATGATACTTGGAAAACCTCCGGGTGAAAGCTACAACAGTATCCGTGCGCTTACGGATTTATCAGTGTGCATTAAAATATACCAACAAGCTTTCTAGCGCCATTGCTGGGGAAACGATTGCTGAATTAACTACAAGCCTTGCTTAACATTTTATCTTTTATTCTTTCTTTCTTTTTACTTTTTCATTTAGCATGGATTCCACTCCAATCTATCAATATGCTAAACCCATGAGCGCAAGCCTAAAGCCACCAGAATCCTTAGACCCTATCATAACACCTGGTTATGAGCTATGCCTGTATTTAATAAAATTGATTCGAGATAAATCCTTCTCAGGAGAAGGCGATGAAAATCCATACTCACACCTATGGGACTTTGAATAGATCTGTGCATGCTTGCATATCACTGGCATATCTGACAAAACCTTAAGATGGAAGCTATTCCTGTTCTCTTTGACAGGGAGAGCTAAACAATGGTACAACCTAACCGTAGGAAGTATGCAAGGAGATTGAGAAACATTATGGTCTAAATTTTGTTTACATTTCTTTCCCATTTCTAAAGTAGTCAGCCTTCGAAAAGAGGTTCTGAATTTTAGACAACTAGAAGAAGAATCCTGTTGGTATTTATTAACGCAAATAGAATATGAAGGATTCCGCAAGCGCACAGAAAACCATTGTAGCATTTTATCGGGAGTTCTCTAGATATCGTTATTTATATTTTACCACAGGGAAACAATGGAGTAAAGATTTATTGGATAACAAAGGAATGTATACTAATCATCATACTAGCATAGCTAAAGTAAGGGGTAAAGGTAATGATAAGAATTAAGTATAATGACACTCAGGGGATAGGTCACTAAGATAAGTAAACTAGTCATCTCGAGAGAACAACGGGTGAGATAGATTCCTATGATATTCTTATTATAGGATCAAAGTATATATATACCCAACTATAGCTAAAACTACCTCTACTCTTATGCATTTTGGGATGCCACTTAGACTATAGAGCACCTACAATAGATAACTCTACTGACACGACTATGGTCCTACAATTTGAGAACCTGATCAATTCGGATTGGACTACAAAGGATAGACGGGGCTGTCACCTCCCGCTGCTACCACCCAACCAGAGAATAGGGTGTACTCACAAGCAAAGCATCATATAAGCACCATGCTTACATGAGACTCGGCTACTTAGCCCAATCGATAAACTATAGTAAGCTAAGTGCTCTATGAACCCGCAAACAAAAGCAATGATAATCTTAACTAAGCAAGATATATATTCAAAGTAAGCATAGCCATGTAGATACGAATATGATGAATTAATAATAAATCTTACAAGATGTAGAAGTGAAGATACAAGGCTTCGCCTAGCCTCCAAGTCTAGATTCAGAACTTGAGCATGAGCCCAACTAGACTCTCACTCCCAAGCTACTAATCTACTACATTGGAGAGCTCTAGTCCTAATCCCTTTGGTGTATACTGATTTGAAGGAGAGATATGAATTAGGGTTTTAGGATCTACTGAGGGAGGGGGGCAGGGGTTGGTATATATAGCCCTGTGGGTCCAATGTGAGCCCTTGGATCAAACCGACTTAAGCAATGACTTAGATGCAATTCTTAAGGCGGTGGCGAACCGACATTCGAAGGAGGCTGATAGGTAGGGCCCACTGGGCCTAGGCTGCCCCACTTACAAGATGGTCGGCCCCACATAGCAGTGGGTTGTGCCCTGCTTCGGTGATTCACCTTCTAGACCCTTCTAGAGTCTTCCCACGTTGATACCATAGTAGAATTCTATGATTTCCTTTGACGATTAGGTCCTCCTTGGTGGTTTTCTAATTAAACCCTGCTAAAAACATAGATTCACCAAAATGGGTTGTGCCCTGCTTCGGTGATGGAATTAATTATAAATGCAGGTTATGTTGATGGTTTATAATTGTGTTAGTGACCGTCACCAAGTTCCCCCAAGCATTACCTTTGCCAGTCCTTGAGCAAAGCTAAACTCAGCATTGGATCAGGAGTTGCTACTATGTTTTCACGCCTCAAAAGTACATAGGTGTTCAATCAAAAATTCTCCTCTGGATTAGAAACAACTGATCTGACTTTCAAACTTATTTGTATTACCTTCAACCATGGGGCTTCTCAGCCTTCACTTGGGTCTTGAGCAATTGAAAGACAGAACGATCAAGTCAAGCACCATGTCTCAAGTTCTTTGTTCAACCATTATTCTAGAGTTTTTATAAATTTTCAGAATAAAACTCAGATATTCCTTTATATGACACTCTCAAGTCTCTCAATATATGTGGTATTTGTGGATCCTCACCAAGATAATGAAGATGTTATGCCTTTTTCTCTTCCTACCACTAAGGCTTATGTGGAGTTCATAGGTAGGGAAAAAGGTAGAGCATACTTGTAATGCATATATTGTAAAGTCAAACCTAGGATCCAAATAGAGTTAAGTCATACAATCAAATCAAAATATGCATATATGTGGATATATATGGTGGCTAACCTAATTCTTCTTTGCTCCTTGAAAACATCTCTCTTTTGAAACTTGGAAACATTTGCTAGAGAACAGGGGCTATCTTATTTATCTCTCTTTCTCTTTTTTTCAGGCGGGCATCTAAGTACCCATTGTTTTCAATATCTCGAACACTTTTGTATCTAGTTTTTTCAATTCTTTTTTTATGAATAACTTTTGCATATCTCCATGCCTCTTTTCTACAACAGAACTTTGAGAAAGATATCAACAAAAACTTTGAGCAAGTATTTGGTGGATGGAAAATTTAACAAGCATGTTTTTGTGTTCACCCCCAGTGTAGGAGTAAAACATTTTTTGGTAGATATAGATGGAATGGCATGTTTTTGTGTCTACCCCTAGTGTAGGAGTAGTGCAAATTTGGGTGGTGTGTACGTGATCTTGATTTTAAGAGCACGACAAACCTCTCATAAGGGTCAACAAAGTTTGACTAAACTCAATGCAAAAGCAAGCAGCATATATGTGGAAGTTTTCCTAGCCTATATAACATGTATGGCTCTGGTGGGAATTCAAGCTTTGTCATACAAGGAACTCATCATGTAGAATTTTTATGTTTTTTCAAAAGATAAATCTCTAGAACTTTAGTGTCACTAGGAACAAGATAAACAATAGCTCAGACCTTCTCATATCATATCTGTCAATTACCTAGACTTAGATCAAGCATTCACTACATACGAGTTTCAAGTTTAGAGTAAATTATTATATCAAAACAATCTTATCCAAAACTCGAGAGAATTCAAGGCTGCAAACTAGGTACTTCAAAGGAATTAGAACAGAGCAAGTATTCATCATTTCCATTTAAGGAATTTTTCTGAGTCCTCTTTATTTTATTCAACTCTTTAAAACAGAAAACTAGACACATACTTTTATTTTGTTTTCATAATTTAAAATCATACCTTATTAATATATATGGCTAAGATAATTTTTTATTTTGTTTTAGTTTGTTATGCATCTTTTTATTTCTTTTGTAAATATGAAGCAAACTTAAAAATAGTAGAGGATGCTCCTCCCCCAAGCTGGATGTTGTCATGGTCTTTCTTATCCGTCCATAAGTTGTGTTCCTCGTGTAGTGGGTGTAGCAGTGGTTTGAAAAATGTACTTCGAATGGATGGCATTGCTCTTGATCATCCTACAAAATACTCTAACAAGAACACCAAAACTCATGGCACGTATTAGGATAAGGGGTTAGCGGTCAGCCATTCAGAGATTTGTTGTCCTTGGAGGTTTAGAAAGATTTCCTAATTGACCAAGTTCTATAGGATGTCTATTTAATATTTTTGGATTTTCTTATTTATATAATGTAGACAGAAATGTGTATGCATGGTATTTTTATATTTTTATGCCACCACGGTAAATATTCCTATGGGCTTTTACACACCATAGATTTATTCACATGGGGCTTTAAGCTTTAATGATGCAATGATGTAATGTAGTAATAAAAAACTTTTTATTATTTTCTTTTCTAAATCCAATGCTAATGCAGAAAAATAAATATGCTAAAAGTGACAATAATTCATGCAATGCTAAAAAGTAAATATGGATAACTACCGATGTTACCTCATGGCCAGGTTCGGATTTTTAAGTCCTTCGGGGCAGGACTCGGCTGGAGAAGAGTCCTTTACCTTTCAGGTGCATTATCCGGTCTTAGCGATGGAGACACAGATGGCTGCATATCTTGTGACAGTGTCTTTGATGATGATGTTACCTTCTTCTGTCAAACCCGTCTTTGTTTTGGGTTTTGATTTTTGGCTTAGCAGATTCAGAACCTTCACTTATAGAAATTGGGGAATCAATGACTCTCCCACACTCTGCTTGAAGTGTGTCCTGCTCATACAGACAAGGTACAGATCAAGTGCATGGGCTCTGTTATTGGGAAAACACCAACATAACCAAAACTTTACTTATTCTTTTCTAACCTTAGGCATATTGAACAAGATGAAGTTGATGTTGTGTGCTTTATTCAATTATAACATGGGTGATAAGATCATAAGGATGTGCATGAATGTAGCATTTTGACTATGACAAAAAGTGTGGAGTTGCTTAACCTATGGAAGGATTATCCGTCTTTATAATGTATCAAACTTTACATGACTATGACTATCATCTTCCAAAGATAAGACATGCAACATTTTTGCTCATTTGGTTAAGACTATGAGATCAAGAAAATGGTGTTATGAACAAACTTAAGGAACAGGAAATGTTGAGTTAATCAGGTTGGATCAAGCAAAGTTGTAACTCAAACATGTTTGCTTCTTTTTTTATGTGAATACCAAGATCAAAGGGAAGCTTTTTAAATAATGACCATTTACCTTGGAATGTTGCCTTCATCATTGGAGAGTGATGACACCATGTGATGAAGGGCAGATGACTTGTGGTGGTTATCTCTTGAAGCTTGAGTTGTTCATGAGCATCTTGTCTCATATGTTGCACTCCTTTCTCACTCTTCCATTATGCCATCTTTTGTTCTTTCTTGGCATTTTGATCGGACCTTCTGCTCCTCTCATTATTTCTTCTCTATAAGGGATTAGTGACAACATATACCCAAAGGAGTATACAAATGATTCAAAGCAAGGATAGTGTTGTCATAGAGCTGAAGGTCATCCTCTATGCTATAATAGAGTTGGTTTTAACATTTTAATTAGCATAGACTCTTTATCCCTTGTTTTAAATAATGTGCCTTTATTATTCACCACTACATCAAAATTTCAATAAGGTTAAGGCAAAGATGTGTGAGATTGTTCTAAAGAATTCCTCTACCTTAATTTGTTTCTACGAATGAACTCCAAACATTCCTAACAAAATTTGAATATTTTCCTTCAAGGGTTAGTCCACATATACAACCAAATTCTATACGAGTATGTTTTGATTTAATGATTATGTTCGAATAGTATTCCAAAGCATACTTATAATAGAACAAGGAAGCTTATAGACTCATTCAAGTAGAAACAAGAATATGTGTGGTGACCCAAAGAGCATGATTATTTAAATTTTTTCTTGTTAGAGATTTAGCAAGTTGAGCTCATCATAAAGGCAATAATGACCAAGAAAAATTAGCAACATGGCATGAGATGATTTTAAGAACTCCATCCCCCATACTTGAATTTTGTAAAATGCAGAATCAAGTTTGGATGATAGAATTCTCCTATGAATGAGATTTTTTGTTGCATAATGCTTGGTTGGATATACCTTATGTTTTCCTTATTTTTATTGAAATGATTAGTGACAAACATACCTGAAGGAAGCTTATCCGGTTTACCTATTGGTGAGAGCTCGTTGTCCATTGAGCAGGACCTCTCCTTACATTAAGCTTTGTCTTTGCACCATCCAATGAGGATACGAGATAATTGCATGCTCTTCTTCCATCAACCTTTCTTGATTTTCGTTGACTCTTGGTTGATGAGTTGGAGTCCATTGGAGAAGTAAACTCAAGTTTCTCCTTGGTTGTCTTTGTCCTCTAGTGGCGTGGCGAAGAGTTCTTCTTTGTTTATTAGCGATACGCCAACTGTCTTGATGATCAAGGAAGGAACTTCATTGGAATTTGCATGAAAGCTTCATCTCCAATGGCTTAGGGGTGTCTTTTGTGTGTTCATGGTCGTTCACAGCCTTATGAGACACCGTAGGCAGACCATTGATCGAGAATGTATGCCATGATGTGGTGGCGTCCTGTCATCTTGGTCCATATTGCCGACATGCGAGTTGGTCTTTTCGAAGATGATGAAAGTAGGTGTACTTTGGCTAATACGAGGTGGGTGGCACCTTGTTTCTCATCAGCCTCCTAGCTTGAGTCCTTGAAAAGCTCAATGCTAGGTCGCTTTTGACATTACTTGAGGCCCATTGATTTGTTCATCCACTTCCTATGAGTGAGTGCTTCTATTGTAGATCCATTTTGTGGCACTTGTCTCATTTCTCTTTGTTCCATAGCTGAAGTGGTGGTTTGGTTTCACATGTCCATACCAAACCATGGACATGCACAGCTTATATTCATTTTTTCCTACAAAATGTTAGTGGACACATACCTGAGGGTATACAACAAATTTGAAACACGGGTTTGTTGTCCTTATCTTTTGTATTTTTTCTCTATGCTAATGAAAAGATGGCTTTAAGATTACTTTAGCATAGATTTCATTTATCATTTTTTATAACAAATTTTATTTGTTTGCTGCATTCTAGCATGCTTCAAGGCAAAGGTAACTTACAGCAAAAGACAAAGTGAATGAATTTTGATACTCACAGTCCTTCCTTCAATGAAGTATGAGCTATGTCTTCTTTTGTGCAGAGTTGTTGGAGTTTATTGCATGCCTTGATTTATCTTTGATGTGAATTTATCTCTTGACTTACCCAGATTGAATTTGAGAGTTTTCTATAGGGGTTAGTCCAACAAAATATCCAGTGTCTACACAAGCACCACGTTCAATAACCAAACTAAACTCCATGTCTAATTTGATTAAGGAAAACTATTTAACCTAAGCACCACGTTTAATTTAAAAAGCCTTTGGAAGCATGTCCAGTACTTCCAAACCAAAGCATACTATGGCAGACAAAGGGAGCATGAAAGCACTATAGAAATGTACTTAAATGGAGATGAAAGAGCATGATCATAGCGAGGAATTTTTGTTTTTTTACTAATCATGAGCCTTCATGTGCTCATATTTTTTTTATAAGGATGCAAGTGGGATGGATATATGAAAGGAACTAAACATGCTGTGGATTTGATATGAGAAAATTTCAAACTAAACGGAATGGATGCATGGATTATTCCAAGTAAACATGCAATGGAATGTGTCACACCCAATTTTAAAGATAAAATGGAGTGCAAAATCTTATGTGCGCCCAGAGATTAGTCACACGCATAAGCTGACAAATTATGAATAGTATCATCACAAGTGTTTATTACATCACGAATAAGACAGAGTTATCACATAAATGTAGCGGAAATAGTAAAAGATCTCTCGCGGAAGCTCCATTTCACAGGGACGTCGACTGGTTGACCACAAGTCTAGTAGTCCTCAGGAAAATCATCATACCAAAGCCGTCTCTAACCCATCAGGGATTTTTATCCAAATAATGAAAAATAAACAAGCATAAGTACATGTCATACTCAATAAGTGTAACATGGGGTTCATGAGGCTCAAAAGGCTTGACACAGGATTAACATCATTCAGCTTTTAGTTGTCTCAATTTTAGCTTAAGAGTAGCAACAAGTTGTTTCAATTCCCAATGCAGAACACATGATCAAATGTAAACATGAATAATGAATAGCATAAACAGATAATTCTTAGTGTTCATCTATTCCATAAATGTTCCAAGGCCGCTCGTGACCGTGAGCACGGCTGGTATACCAGTTTTACACTCTGCAGAGGTTGTACACTTTCACTGTGAGTCGTGATACCCATATGCCCAGGTTAATTACTCCCAAAACACTTCCAAGATGAGCAGACAGGGGTCACTATGAAGCCTTTCAAAGGTTCATCTAACAAGTTAGGGCCATTAGATTCACTCGGCAAATAGTTATAAGAACCCCCTGTCAAATGGCACAATTCCTTCATGGTGTTGACACAAAATGTGACGCACTGTGCCGCACACACAGCAAGCCGAAAAGCGTAGCTTCAATCGGGTGCCCGGGTGCTTCGTGATCCGGAACGTGCCAGTCAGTTTGACCTGAAAGAAACTGACAAGGGATAAAATAGTTAAATGTCAAACCGGAACATGTCGGGTGAGACCGAGACGATTCCGTATATACGACCACAAAGCCACTTACAACGACATACGACTATAGGAAGTCACATGCGCCAACAAGTTTATCAATCATTCGACTAATCGTAGGATGGACATACGTAAAGATCTCGATTGCGAATGCATATGCATGGGAAGACATGTTTGAACAAGTGAAATTGATTATGCGTTAATGCATATCCAAGCTCAGCAATCCAGCCGAGTTGGGGTCCATGAAGAAGGAACGTGTAGATAAACACGATTAAGCCAATCTAAAACCTGCGTCTGCCGCACGACACCTAGTTTCGTCAAAAACTTAAACGTGATTAACATACATGAACCCACAACATGTGACAATCTAGATTAAAATAATTCAGCCATTACGAGCATGTTATTTATTTGCAAAGGTATTATGAAAAGTAATGATCATTGAAACTCGAATAAAACCATAGAAGAGAGCCGAACAATATCAATCTAGATTGGGCAAAAGTGTGTTACAAATATATAAAATATTTAAAACATGCAACACAGGATAACTTGATGAATCTATTTAGATTTTGCCGTAATCTAATAGAGCCGATAACTGTCTTGCTTCCACTAAGCATATTGAGCAAACGCCTGCCGCACGGTATCTACTCATAAACAAAGTATAAGCAAAGACTTCTTGATTGTCAAGCAAAGATCCGCCGCACGATCATTGAAAACAAACAAGACTACTTGCATCACGTCTAAATCCACCGCATGATACTAAACATGAATACAAGGTTGTCGGAACTTACGGAGGTCGACGGATCGATGACTCCTCTCGAAGAACTCGGCGACCACGACAAAAGGACTCGAAAGTTGGCACGGGGCGGTTGTATTGATTTGGTTGTGAACGCCTATTACAATGGTCGAGGTCAATATTTATACCCTAGACGAAACACGAGTCCTAAAGACTACGACTTACAAAGGAACTCTTTAAATAAACTTGGAAACTACGATTCCTTGCCCCAAACTCTCGAGTCCTTTATTATTACAACTTTCATCTTTTCGATCGGCTTTGCTTGCCATCTTACGCTTTCCCGAATGGAGTTACCGCCTTCGAAATAACCGACCGCACAAGCATTTAGCCGACCGCTTGCGTTATTTGCCGAACACTCTTCTTCCCGCATGTGGGTCCACCAGTCATCTTCCAGAATTGACCAAAATCCAGTGTTAACACATGCCCCCTCAATTTCGGGATAAAAGTTGTTTTATTCTGAAATTGACCACAAGCTCTTTCATCCTCCTAGGTCATCACCGTTCAAAACCGCAATTGCTGCCCAAAATTTCAATCTTTCAAATAAGCAACTTGAACCTCCTCTAAATCTTCAATGGCGACCCAGGATGAAATCCCAGAGGTAAACTTTATTTATATTCGGCAACTTTCATCCCATCCTTCCGCTCCTCTTTTGACTTATTCCCCTCTGATTTCAATCATCTTCTAAAGGAGTACAAGAGCGATTTTTGATCCCTTACGCCGCCAACCCGACTCCTATTTCCTTGGCCCAATGGGAAACCCCGACCCTTACGAAATCATTGAGAAGGAAACTCAAAGAATTCCTTTCAAGTCCGAATTACCTCACCAAACCGATGGCCAAACACGTTCAAGAATTGGCCATTCCCCCAATCACCGGATGGCGGCTGAGTGCACAGAGAATGTTGGAGAAGAGCGGCAGCCCTTGGGACGGTCGGGACATCGATCATTGTCTGAGTTATCTTTAGCGAGACACCGGAATGATTCCCTTCGATAGCGACTTCTCATTTTTGATGCGCGCTACCAATGCCTTTATCTTGACCATGGTATTATGACCATCACTCTAGCCGACGTATACATGATGACCGGTTTGAATGTGTCATTGCCGATATATCCTTATAAGTACAAGAGCAAGAGTAATCAAAGAGCCGTTAGTTACGGATGTGGATGGGTCAAACATATTCAAATTACATGAATGCATCTGGCGCCGTCTCGACAAAGAGTTGAAAGCTTTCATGAATATGTGGCTATCTTGATTCATTTTTGTGGAAAATCAATGAACCAACCACGAATCACATGGTAATGGTGAAGACTTAGCTGCGAGGCACCCAGATCCCATTAGGCAAATATCTTTTAGGGTCTCCTTATCATATGATGCATCGATCACCCTTCGGATGTGCCAAGGTGGAGAAATTTCTTGTGTGAGCGGCCCCTGGTGGCTAATTCAAATGTGGCTCCAACTATATATGCATCGAGATAACCCCTGTGAGAGCCTCTTCAACCTAAGCTTCCCCTCGATTAACTATCTTTGAAGGCAAAGCCAAAGAAAGTTAAAGCTTGTCGGACTTATGGGGAAGCGGCGGATCTATAAGCATTGATATAGACATTGGTCACCTCTTCAAGCTATTTTTCAAAGGATTCGACAATGTGCTCTGGTTTCCTTACGAGGAAAATGAAGATCTGACTTTGCCACGCAAGTTTAGCTATGAAATTGGTTGTTCGGGCCAAGAATCCACGAGATTTTCAACTCCTTTATCAAACCTTGCACTTTGCCGGCCGAATTTCATCATGGGAGATTAGTACAATCCACCTATGAGTTCTATTATCCCAACATGGTAGCCAGACAATTAGGATGCGCCAACCCCTTTAAAATTCCTCTTCTCAACAATCATAAAATCAAGGGAAGCAATAACGTAAGAATGGAAGCCAAGAAGGTCTTTGAATTAGGATGGGAATTACCAATATATGAACCATCTCCATTTGGGCTAATAGATGTTGCTCATCCCTCTTTGTCTCTTGGTGGCAAGAATGGCATGCTCATATCTTCAATATAGCAGTTCATTCTTTATGCAAAAACTTGCAACCCGATTTTGCTTCTGACAGTGAGGTAATTTCATTATGCCCATCATTTCTTATTCTTGAATCCACTTCTTATTTTAACATCTGGTTATGCACGGGATCTTGAGTTTACTTCCCACCTTAAAGCAATTCAAGTACTATCCTAATTGGTCCCAAACCCTGCTCTGGGGTTTGATGCTCCAAATTTAAAGGAATTCATGAAAACTTCTGCAACTTTGGATTCAGCACCTCTAAAGGCACTCATAAGAACTCCTGTTACTTCAGCTGCTGCATCTTCCAGAGGAAAAAGCAAAAGGAAAACACCTGAAAGTTTTCTCTTACCCAAGAAACCAAGGACCAAGAAAGCCAGATTATCCCTTAAGGCATGAACCTTCTGTTTTCTTATCAGGTTAACCATTTCATTTGGCGATGGCTTTGACTATCTCTACATTCATTCCTTCCACTCTGCGACACAAGTCGAAATTCCCATACTGGGTAATACCTCAAATACACTGTAGAACCAACCCCAAAGTCTCTCTCAAGATGAAGAAATTCATGATAGCGAAATTTGAGAGACCCATGAAGTTTGAAGGTCCAAAGGCTCATAAACTGATGAGACTATAGGTAACATTGCTCAACCAATTCTCCTCTCCTTTCTCTTTAACAACATCTATCTCTTATGCTCATTATCACTTACTTTACTGAAAATAGATGAGATCTTAGATGAACTGGCAAGGGAAACTTCTCCTGATCAATCTCCAGATCCGTCTCCTCTGAACCTTCAATCAAGTCCTCCAGCAAGCCAGGGTATAACTCATCCTGATGACCAATCAGCCCAACAGGTAACGCCTTGTCTCATACTATATTTTTAGCAAAATTACCCAATCGGCTAACACCTTCTTTCTTTCTCTTTGTTTAGAAGAACATCACTAAACTGACCACCAGTTACTCCTTCTCTATTGAGGACTACATTATTGAGAAAGGTGAAGAGATCACTTCTCATCAAACTTTGTCACTGGAGAATCAGGCTCGGCTAAAAGAAGTGATTATTCTACTGAATAAGGAGGATACCATTAGTCTGGTTCGAATGCAGACCAGATAAAGACCTCCTTGAACTCATTGATCAAGATATCCCTTCGCTCTCAAAGCTCCCCTAGAATCTGCAGCCCATCTTGATGATCACTTTGCTATGGTGAAAAGGGCAACCAAGAACATATCTTCGAGGGCCGCTCTGCAGAAGGATAGATCTTTGAAAAAACTGGAGATTAAAGATCTTCACTCTCATATCCAGACTACGAGAAATTCTTTAGCAACCTTGGAGCCTGAACTGAGATCCATGGAGGATGAAAAAATCGGACTTGAAGCTCAACTAGCGAGGCCCGAATGCCAAAATTCAGGTCTCACAGGCCCATATAACCAATCTGCCAAAGAACATAGAAGCAACTTCACTAAAAATAGCTTCGACCATCAAAGAAGACCAGCAGATCAAAAACAAGTTATCCGAATCCGAGTTACGAAGATGAAGATCACAAAGTGCTAGATAATGTTAGCGAATCGGGACCGAGGCCATAGAAGCGGTCAATCATCTTCTGAACCAGTAGACATTAGGCTTGTAATAAACTTTAAGTGTGATACCCTTTTTTCCTTGATTAAACAACTTTATGTCCACTTATTTTCATCCGTTCGGAAAAAAGCAATCGGCCATCTTCCCTTAAATTACTCGATTAGAATGTAGCCGATTGTCTCCATTCTTCCGATAACCGAACGAATCCAATCCAAACATCAGGAGGGTATAGCCGAACAACGTTGGCTCAATAAATCATGGAGATATTTCAAGCGGCGTTAAACCTTCAGACCTGGCCCGATCGATGTGGTCCATCAAAAGGAGAAAACCTACTCCGCCGTTCGAGATTCTCGTCCCACAACCCGTGGAATTCGCCACGATCTTTCGCTTCGACTTATAAATAGCCCCTCCCATTGGCCTTCATCACTATCTTTGCCTCGGCGTTCTCACATCCGTCTCTTCCACTTCCTTCGTCCGATTCATTCTAGAAAGAAACCCTAACCTCCGTCAAAGCAAATGACGAACAACGGCAACAACGTGGCAAGCGTCCTGCCGACGGAGAGGTCAAGGAAAGCATCGCATCATGCTTGCCGGCGTCGTGGGTATGATTCGGTTCTTTGCCCCCTTTGTAATTTCCTCGTTCATCTCTTAATTCCGATTTCTCCTCCCCATTCATCGGGATAAGAGTCATCGACTCCATCAATACCATCTCCTCCCTCCGGTGTCGGCGGCTCAACAGAACTCCATCTTCCGGCTCTCTCCGGGTCTTCCACTCCTCAAGCTCTTACCATTCCAACCCTTGGGGTTCGGCAGAGCAAGCAGATGCATACCACCCATACTCCCACGAGGAAGCGCTTAAGTTTCGCCAGAGAGGGATGAAGCCGGGAGGAGCTAAGCGAAGTCTCCAAGAAGTTCGGCATCGATCAAGCCGAATGGGAGGATCAGTGAAACAATTCTGCGGCGCCATCACCGGGTTTGATATCTTCATTTAATTTTATCATCCTCGACTTCCTTTGCTTGCCGACTCATTTTTTCTTTCATGCCTAGCTCTTTCCGCGGAAAATGACCGCTTGAAGACGGCGGCGTAACAAGATTGCCGACAAGGTGAATGCTCGGGGAGACATCCGAGGCACGCCTTGGTGTCGTGGACGGCCGCATTGATCGGCCGTCACCCAAGGTGTGCACCTCGGCGCTTCTCTCGGTCTGGCGGCAATGACCTCCCAAACCAACGAGGACTACTCCTCCCGGCCAGCTTGGCTTTGTTGGAGGACGCCTTGACGAAGTCGACGACATCGAAGAGCGTCTGGAGGCCTCACGACGATCATCTCACGCCCTTGCCGAAATCACAAACCCTCAATCCGTCCTCAATAAGTTATTTGAGGAGTAGTTTGTATTAGGACGAACTTTTATAAATAATCTCATCCTTTGGAATGATATTTACTTCTTGATTCTTTTCGGTAAAATCCCACTTGCGATTATCGGAAAAATGCCGAAAACAACCCGATTTTGGATAAACATTCTTGTGCTAGAGCGATGCAAACCGCATCGGCTATTTTGTGCTAAAAAAGCGATATAGACGATATCGGCTATTTCCAATCTCGTGTCTCGATTTTTTAGGCTAAAGCGATATGAACAATATCGGCTATTTTTAGTCATGTATCCAATCTTCTAGGCCAAAGACGATTTTTTTCCTTACATCGGTTTTTCCGATCTATATTTACGAACCAACCTCAACACTTGGGGTAGTATTTCTTAAGAAATCTTCCATTAATAGCTCTGGTAAACTCTTCTCCTAATAAAGTCTTTAATATGTATGCATTGCCGGCACACATTCTACAATTCGGAAAGGACCTTCCCAATTTGGAGACCATTTGCGAACGCTCTATCTTTTGTCCCAACTGGCAATCTGATTTTCCAAACCAAATCTCCTTCTGCGAATTGTTTCACCCTAACCTTTTTGTTATAATACACAGCAACGCGTATTTTATTTTTCTCAATATTTTCCAATGCCTTGAGACGAATCAAATGTAAATCTTCCAATTCATCCATCATCGACTCTTATAATCTTCTTTTGCCAATTCTTTACGTAACACAATTACGCCTTGAATCTAACCGTAACTCCATGGTAGTAAAGACATGATGCCCATAAACCAGTTCATAGGGAGACGTTTGAGTGGATCCATGACAAGCCATTGGTAAGCCCACGATTGCTTCATTAAGAACCAAGTGCCATTTCCTTGGTTTTTCATCAATCTTCTTCTGGATAATTTTAATCATAATCTTATTTGATGCTTCGCACGACCATTAGCTTGTGCATAATAAGGAGAAGAATTATATAACTTAATCCCCATACTTTTGGCAAAGTCACAAAATTACGAAGAAGTAAATTGAGTCCCCGATCGAGTTGTTATAGTCCGAGGAATCCCAAATCATGAACTATATGTTCCTTAACAAAACTGATCATATTTTCTGACGTTACTTTCTTCAAAGGGATAGCCTCAACCCACTTGGTGAAATAATCCGTGGCCAAAAGTACAAATTTGTGTCCCTTACTAGAAGGAGGATTGATCTGACCAATTAAATCTATACCCCATCCTCTGAACGGCCAAGGCTTGATTATAGGATTCATAGCAGACGCTGGAACTTTTTGAATATTGCCGAATTTCTGACAATTGTGACACCCTTTGTAATATTCAAAACAATCTTCCAACATAGTTGGCCAAAAATAACCAGTTCTCCTAATTATCCACTTCATCCGATAAGCTGACTGATGTGCACCACACAACCCTTCGTGAACCTCATACATCACTTTCTTGGCCTCTTCCTGACTCAAGCATTTAAGCAATACTCCATCGATAGACTTGTAATATAACTGATCATCAAGAAACACAAACTTGAGAGCTTTGTACCTAAGTTTTGGAAACCCTTTGAGATGGATTTTTCGGATAATTGGTAACTTCGTATCTCCAATCACCATCTCTTGGATCGAGATTTAAAACATCTTCCTCTATAGTAAAAACTTCCCGATTCTCTCGATATCCAGAAGCAGCTTGAGCTAACTTATTTGCTTCTTCATTGTACTCTCTAGGGATATGATGCAGGGTTACTATCAGAAAATTCTTCAAAAGTTCTCTACACTCCTCATAATATTCTCTTAACACATTATTCTTGCATTCATACTGACCATTCAATTGATTAATCACCAACTCAGAATCCCCAAAGATTTCAACAGCAACGGCCTTTTACTTCTATAAGAAGTCGGAGCCCTCTAAGCAATGCTTCATACTACCTTGATTGTTAGCAACATGAAATTCAATAGGACTGCATACTCAAAAGCTTTTCCTTGTGGGAAATCAAAAGAATACCAGCACCACCACCTTTGTTGCAAGATGATCCATCGAAGAACAAGGCCCAAGGCACAATGTTTATCGCCTCAACGAAAAGATCCCGATGTTGGGTAATAAAATCAGCAATAATTTGACCCTTTACCGCCTTTTGCCGATTCATACCTTAAATTAAATTCTCGACAATGCTAAAATCCATTTGCCAATTCTTCCATTCAAAATTGGCATTGATAAATATGTTTGATTACATCAAAACTAGAAACCACCACGCATTCGGAATTCAACAAATAGTGCCGTGATTTGGTACAGGAGTAATATACACACAAGCAAAGTTTCTCTGTAGCCGAATACCTTGTTTCCGGGTCTAACAGCTTTCGGCTAAAATAAGCTATGACTCTTTCTTTTCCTTCAAACTCTTGCATAAGGGCCGATCCTATCGTTAGGCTATCGGTCGCCACATACAACTTAAAAGGCTTTTCAAGTTGTGGAGGTACCAAGACAGTGGTGCTTTCATATATTGTTTGATCTCATCAAAAGCCTTTTGTTGTATGTCACCCCATACAAATTTTTGATCTTTCTTGAGCTTCAATAAAGGGGAAAAGGGTAAAACTCTTTCTGATAAATTGGATATGAATCTTCTTACAAAGTTGATTTTGCCTAACAATGATTGCAATTACAGTGAGATTAGTTGGCGGCACAACTTTGTCTATTGCTTCCATGCTCTTTTTCCCAACTTCAATTCCTCCTTTATGAACTAAAATCCCAAAAACTTCTTGACCCGAAACTCCAAAGGCACATTTGTTTGGATTCATCTTCAATCCATGCTTTCTTGTGCACTCCAGTCTTTTCTTAAATCGGCTAAATGTCTTTCATGATTTCTAGACTTGACTACTACATCATCGATGTAGATTTCTACAATCTTGCCGATCAACTCGTGAAAAATATAATTCATAGCTCTCGATAAGTTGCACCAAATTCTTTAACCCAAACGTCATGACTATCCATTCGAACAAACCAATATGACCAGGACATCCGAAAATTTGTTTTGAAATATCTTCTATTGCCATAAAAATTTGGTTATAGCCAGACATTACCATCCATAAAACTAATGACTTCATAACTTTCTTTGCCGCATCTCTACCAAAGAATCGGCAATCGGCATTGGGTAACCATCCATGGGAGTAGCCTTATTAAGATTTCTAAAATCTATGCAAACTCTCATTTTTCCATTTTTCTTATATACCGTACTATATTTGAAATCCACTCTGCATACTTGCATGGCCGAATAAAGTTTGCTTCTATTAACCTTTCAACCTCCTTCTTCACATCGGCCAATACCTCCTCTTTGTATATCTTCCTTGGAGGTTGTTTATAAGGACGAAACCCAGGTTTAATGGGTAATCGATGCTCAACAATGGAACGATGCAATCCGGGCATTTCCGTGTAATCCCAAGCAAAACAGTCTTTAAACTCTTTCAACAAATCTATCAACTTTGACTTATATTCGGTCTAACTTTGCACTAATATACATCGGCCTTGGCTTAGAACCATCACCAACATTGATTTCCTCCAACTTATCAGCTGACATAAAACCACGCCCCAACTTTCCTTTGTTGCCATCGACGGGATTTCCCATTAAAAATTGCTATGAGAGCCGACTGCTTGGATCGGCTATTGGCTTTCGCTAAAAACATTTACAGGACCTTCTTTCCACACTTTTCCAGAGAAACAATCGACGCCCTCATATTCCCAATAGGTAGATTCCGTGGCGACAACACTTACACGAATTATCAAGATGTACAACTTCAACATCATCTCCAATCCATTGAATGAGAATTTGATGCATAGTTGAAGGAATGCAACAATTAGCATGGATCCAATCTCTGCCCAAGAGTAGACTATATGCCCCCTTGCCATCAATGACAAAAAAGGTAGTAATCAGAGTTTTTGACCCAATAGTCAGCTCGACATGGATAGCACCTCGGGTATCGGAAGGATTGCCAGCAAAATCCCTAAGCACCATGTCGGGTTTCGTAATTCTTCATTAGTCATCCCAAGTTTCACGAAGGTAGTATAAGGCATGATATTGATAGCAGCCCTCCATCGACAAACATCTTAGTTAAAGGCTTGCCATTGACATATCCCTTTAAATAGAGTGGCCTCAAGTGACGATTCTTGATTGGTTTATCAAAAACAGCCTGCTGTGTTAATACAAGCTGAGCCATCAAATCCTGACATTCACTTTCATCAAAATCAGAGTACACCTCTTCTTGGAAATCTTGGCTTTGGGAGCTATAAACTCGATGGGAGGAAGAAAGCCATGCAAGCATTAGCCAAGGACCACATCCATCGGGCTTCTTTTTAGGACGCCAAATTTGCTTTGTTTCGCAACTTCTTGTTCCAACTCCCTATTCCTCAATCGTTGTACTCTTCTTTTTCGGCTTTTCCTTAGGCACGGAGGACACCAATTGTCCTTTTTGCCATACGTATTTACAAAAGTCGATTCTTCATTATGCACTCTATCATGAATCCAACCTGAACTCGCAACTCTTTTCCTCTCACGATTCTCAAAGCCACCTATTTTTAAGCGCCCGATCATCTTCGTGAATCTTCGTTCCAAGTCTTTCATAGACGGGACGGCGGTTGACTCGAGATTGCCTATACTTTGAGTAATCGAGCACTACACTCCGGACAATTATTTCTTGCGAGCAACCTCAAACCTTCATTCCAACAATGCCTAAAGAACGAACAACCCCAATGAGATCTGCTCCTGTTCATCATGTATTCTTCTTGCTCCCTTTGGTATACTTCTTCCTCATACCTCCCCATTCTTCCATAAACCATTGTTTCTTACAGATATTCCTTCTCTTGTTCTCTCTGCCACTTGTTTAGCAAAATACGTGATGTAACTCTGGATTTGGAAGTTTGACCTTTCTCGGTTCGGCTATTCTGAAACCGAACTCGATGCTGCAGCTCTCTACTGGTGATTTGCCGATCCGGGTCAACAGGCACCACTCTCCTTTGCTCTATCGAAGTCAACACTTTCACCTTGCCTTTACCTTTGAGATCATTGGCGAGATACCACATTCACAGAGAGAAAGAAATCATATTTTGTGGAAAAGGTGATCATCAATTTTCATCTTGCCATCAAACCTCAAATGTCCCTCTTGGATAGCTTTACGGATTCGCATTACGAACACTCGGCAATCATTAATAGAATGAGAATTAGTGTTATGAAAGCCACAATATTTTTGTCTTTCACTCCTTCGGGGACGTAACATAGGATGTCCTTCGGTAACTTGATGCGTCCTTCCTTTATCAACAATGCAAAAAGTCATCTCCCTTTAGTAACATCAAAATCATAGGTTCCTTTTGTTGTTTCAACCAGCGTTGACTAACTTGAGTGGGTTCCTTGTCCCAATTTAACTCAGCTGCAGCTATCTCATCTTCATCAATATACTCAGTCGCTTCATCCAGAAAGCCCTGATACACCTCATTAGTGGCATTGTTCTTCTGAAAGCGATTATCTCTCCTGAATCCTTGGGCTTGATTACTCATAGCTGCTAAACGCTGTGCAAGTTGACCAAGATCATCAAACTCTAAACCGAACAACTTCTCCCTGATATTTGGCAACATTCCTACTATAGCAATTCCAGGTAGTTGATCATCTGGTAAATTTAGAGAATAACACATATTCTTGGTCTCCCTAAATCTGCGAAGATACTCCAATGGTGTTTCATTTGTTCTCATCCTCAGACTCATGAGATCAACCAATTTCTTCTCATTGGTACCCGTATAGAAATATGAATGAAACTTCTGCTCTAGTTCTGCCCACGTACCAATGGAATGAGCCGGTAGAGACGTGAACCATGTGAAAGCCGGTCCCAGTAAGAGACAAAGGAAAATATCGAATCCTCCATGCTTCATCTGAAGCGGCTTCTCCAAGTTGCATTAAGTACCGATCGATGTGCTCTATGGTACTAGTATCATCTTGACCGAAAACTTGGTCAAATCTGTTGGAGGCTTCACCCTTGGAGGCAATGCCACTCTGTTGTACCATTCGATAAGGAGATTTGTATGAATAGGATTGATTCTTTGGCTTCAAGCCGAATCGATTCTCGCATCATATCAGCCATCCTGCATCAAAACATCAATACTGGATCCCGGGTTTCCTTGTACTTGCACTCCGAAGGTAATCTGAAACACTTCTATACCACAGGTTTGGCACAAAGATTGATAATAGCACTGTATGTCAAGTAAATTCTTGATATCCATCTCCATACATATTCTTCTCAGAATCTATTTGATGCCGGAGAAACTCTATAAGTGAAAGTGGCACTTCTCCCGTGGTACCAAATGTCATCCGCCATAAGTGGGATGTGATTGCTTTTCAAAGTGAGTCAATCCACCTATATTTGAAGGCGGCGCTACTTCCTTTCCAACAGGCTTCTCTTGATGCTTTGGAACATTGAAAGCGTCGGCCCACTAAGTGGTCCAACATTTTCCTCAAGTATTTATCAACCATTGGGCCAAAAGTACTGATCATGATTGCCCGAAAGGTATTCGAAAAGTCATGTGATGGTTTGTCATGGTTTCTCCCATAGCTTTATAAACCGGGGCTGCCATCTTCTCGAGCATCCTCCTCTTGATGTGTAATCAGTTTGATGCGGAAGAAGAACCCTTGGCATTGACCGCTTTTGAAATACTTTATTGCTCTTGTTTTTGAAAAAAGACATCAAGCACTTCCGTTGGTATTGCTCACACGCTTGTAGCACTAAATCCTTGTAATTATCGCGCAATTACGCCATGCTTACATCCGAATATGATCATTGTTGATCTCGGATGCCATCTTGAACTAGCAGATGGTCCCCACCGGCGTGCCAAAAGTGTGTTGACACAAAATGTGACGCTTTGTGCCGCACACACAAGAAGTCGGGCGTAGCTTCAATCGGTGCCCGGGTGCTTCGTGATCCGGAACGTGCGGTCGGTTTGACACGAAAAGAAACCGACAAGGGATAAAATAGTTTAAATGTCAAACCGGAACATGTCGGGTGAGACCGAGATAGATTAGTATATACGGCCCTGAAGCCACTTACAACGACATACGCCTATAGGAAGTCATGCGCCAACAAGTTTATCAATCATTCGGCTAATCGTAGGATGGACATACGTAAAGATCTGATTGCCGAATGCATATGCATGGAAGACATGTTTGAACAAGTGAAATTGATTATGCGTTAATGCATATCCAAGCTCGACAATCCAAATTTTTAGTTGGGGTCCATGAAGAAGGAACGTGTAGATAAACACGATTAAGCCAATCTAAAACTCAAATCACGCCGCACGCGACACCTAGTTTCATCAAAAACTTAAACGTGATTAACATACATGAACCCACAACATGTGACAATCTAGATTAAAATAATTCAGCCATTACGAGCATGTTATTTATTTGCAAAGGTATTATGAAAAGTAATGATCATTGAAACTCGAATAAAACCATAGAAGAGAGCCGAACAATATCAATCTAGATTGGGCAAAAGTGTGTTACAAATATATAAAATATTTAAAACATGCAACACAGGATAACTTGATGAATCTATTTAGATTTTGCCGTAATCTAATAGAGCCGATAACCTGCATCTTGCTTCCACTAAGCATATTGAGCAAACGCACGCATACGGTATCTACTCATAAACAAAGTATAAGCAAAGACTTCTTGATTGTCAAGCAAAGATCCGCCAAGACGATCATTGAAAACAAACAAGACTACTTGCATCACGTCTAAATCCACCGCATGATACTAAACATGAATACAAGGTTGTCGGAACTTACGGAGGTCGACGGATCGATGACTCCTCTCGAAGAACTCGACGACACGACAAAAGGACTCGAAAGTTGGCACGGGGCCGGTTGTATTGATTTGGTTGTGAACGCCTATTACAATGGTCGAGGGTCAATATTTATACCCTAGACGAAACACGAGTCCTAAAAGACTACGACTTACAAAGGAACTCTTTAAATAAACTTGGAAACTACGATTCCTTGCCCCAAACTCTCAGAGTCCTTTATTATTACAACTTTCATCTTTTCGATCGGCTTTGCTTGCCATCTTCTGCTTTCCCGAATGGAGTTACCGCCTTCCAGAATAACCGACCGCACAAGCATTTAGCCGACCGCTTGCGTTATTTGCCGAACACTCTTCTTCCTGCATGTGGGTCCACCTGTCATCTTCCAGAATTGACCAAAATCCAGTGTTAACACATGGTTATACACATAAGAGTAGAGGCTGTCCTATACCCGATTCGGCAAGCCATTCTTATGCCAATAAAGGTAACCACTAACAAGCTAGAAAAGGTCCTCATACTGAGCTAAAGCCAGAGTCATGTAGCCCTCACAGCTGTACTGTATGTCTCGGATGATCACTTACAGATAAGTCCTTAGGGAGAGGAATCTAAAGCATTTAGAAAGTAGCTAAATACTCCAGCCCCCTGTTTCCATGTTGCTAAAAAGTCATATTTTAATGTTTATTGCATATACCATTAGTCAAGTTACAAGATCATGGTTTAATTGAACAATAGCAAAGCTACCCAATGCATATCCCGTAGGTGACAAGGTAAAAGTTCAATTCTAGGAAATTCCTATCAAGGTGACACATGCAACATGAATTTAATGGATTAAAGTGAATAGGAAACAAGGATGATCCCATGCTATACTTGCCTTGAGCAAAGTACTCCTGCTGGTCCTGCTCGTCAAAGTTGTACCCTTGATCTCCCACAAATTGCTCACCGTCTATACTCGATAACATAGCAACATACAAGCATCCAGGAGCAATCATGCAAAGCAAACAAAGCTATAGATTAGAACAGTACACCAACAGCATAAAATCAAGATGAAGAGTTTGGAAAATGAATCTACGTCTTGCTATGAACACACAGATGCGAAGATCACAAAAATCGGAGCTAAAACAGAAAAGTAATGAATTAAACAAAATTTCCCATGGTAAAATAATAGATTAAATCTAACCTTGAATTTTAAAAGTTGAAAACCTTCTTAACAGTAGTATAAAACATGTAGATTACTTAATTATGAACTTAACGCAACTTGAACGGATCAAATCAGTGTCAAAACAAAGATTTTATGGCTAAAACAAGTTGAGTGGCAAAACTGTAAATACCTGAAAACATATTTTCAATCTAAACGAACCAAAATACGCTTTCAAAAATAGAAAACAGAATCTTGAAAACCGCTAGGGATGGCGGGTTAAATCTGAAATAATTGTAAGGGGCTTATTGAAAAACCGACGACAAAGGGGTAACTTGGATTAAGGACCGTCGGATTAGACTTGGAGGGCCAGGATTGGATCTATCGGTGGAAAAAAATACACTGCCGCCGGAATAGGACCGGCGAAGGGTGGCCGACGACGGCGCCATTGGTGAGCTCACTGGAGCTTGCGGTTTTCGATCTACAATGCTCGGTTCGACGAAAGAGAAGCACAGGGAGATAGAGGGAGCGACGGTGGACTCATCGGACCCGAGCGGAGCTAGTGAGGAGCAACGGAGGCGGCACGACGCTCGGTGGACGGCGGCTGTCGTGGTGGCGCTAGGGCGAGGCACGGCTATGGCTTGCTTGGGCGAAAAACCTTGCGGCAGATGGGATAGGGAGGCGGAGGAGGCGGCTATTTATGGGGGCGGGGTTTTTGGGCGTCACGGCATCACGGAGATCGGGGCGGAGGTGGGCACTGCGATGGCGCGGTCGTATTCGAGCCAGACATGGGCGCAAGGAAGGAGAAGTCCTAACGGCTGGGCCTAGGACGTCAGCGGCCAGACGGAGTAACAGGCGCGGGCGCGGCATCTGGCTGGGCCGATGAAGCTGGGTCGCTGCAGTGCGACGCGCAAGGGAGTGAGGCGGCTGCAACGGGCAGGCCGACCAATCGGCCTTCGTCCCAAGCGGGAAGGAGTGGGAGAGCGACGGCCTGGGAAGGAAAAAGGAATGGGTCTGCGCAAGGAAAACGGGCCAACAGGCCAAATGGAAAGAAAGAAGAATTCTTTTTTTTTCTTAAACATATTTCCAAAGCAAATTAAAAATGCAAATTCAAATCGATTTAGAATCCGATTTCAAACCAAGCAATACAAAATATTATGCAACAGCATGAATGCACATACATGATTGTTAACCTATATTTGTTTTTAATTTAATAAAATTTATTATTTTTCCTAGGTTCAAGTTCCCACAAAATGCTTAATTAACCATTTTCTCCTATTTCAAAAATATGCAAATTTTAGGGTGTTACAATTCTACCCCCCCTTAAAATGAATCTCGTCCTCGAGATTCGGACGATGCTTACTCAAATAACTATGGGTATGTTTTCCTTAGATCCTCTTCTCTTTCCCAAGTCGCCTCATCTTCTGTATACCAATTCCACTGAACCTTACACATCTTTATAACTTGGCTCCTTGTAACTCTTTCTGCCGTCTCCAAAATCCTTACCAAAAACTCCTTATATCTGAGATCTTCCTTAACTATAAGCTCTTCTAATGGTATCTGCTCCTCTGGTACATGCAAACACTTCTTTAGTTGAGACACATGGAACACATCGTGCACACCTAACAAACTCTCAGGCAATTCCAACTGATAAGCTACTTCTCTACGTCTCTCCAAAATCTTGAAAGGCCCAATATACCTTGGTGCTAACTTTCCTTTCATGTTAAACCTTCTCACACTTCTCATAGGTGACACCTTCAAGTACACATAATAACTCTTCTGTCAAGACTGAGCCACTCTCAAGTTATCTCTGATCATCCTTACTTGCTCTTCTGCGTCTCTTAGAACATCTGGTCCGAACACTTGAGTTTCTCCCATTTGATTCCAAAACAACGGGGTTCTACACTTTCGACCATACAACACTTTGAAAGGTGCCATATTGAGACTTTTCTGATAACTGTTGTTATATGAGAACTCTGCATAAGGCAAACTCTTGTCCCAACTTGTACCATACTGCAACGCACAAGCTCTCAACATATCCTCCAATATCTGATTAATTCTCTTAGTTTGCCCATCTATCTAGGGATGGTATGCTGTACTAAAATTCAACTTGGTTCCCAACGAACTATGTACTTGCTGCCAAAAAAGAGATGTAAATTGGGTACCTCGATCAGACACAATTTTCTTGGGAACTCCATGTAGACACACTATTCTCTCCATATATAACGCATCCAATTGGGGACCAGTATAGGTAGTCTTGACCGATAAGAAGTGAGCAACCTTAGTTAACCGACCTACTATTACCCAGATTGAATCATAACCTCTCTGAGTGCGTGGTAACCCAACAATGAAATCCATACCAACTTCTTCCCACTTCCACTTAGGTATCTTCATTGGTTGTAGCAATCCTACAGGTCTTTGATGTTCAGCTTTGACTCTCTGACATGTGTCACACAAAGCAACATATTCAGCAACATCTCTCTTTAGTCTGTACCACCAATACTTCTCTTTTAGATCCAAGTACATCTTAGTACTTCTAGGATGAATAGAATAAGCAGACTCATGTGCCTCATGAAGAATTGCCTCTTGTAAAGCTGTATCCTCAGGCACACATAGTCTCTTCCCAAACCATAGAGTTCCATTGTCATCCATACGGAAACCTGGTGCCTTACCAATCACTATGTTTTCCGCTATCTCTTTCAACTTCGCATCCTGTAACTGTCCCTTACGTATTTCTTGCTCCAATTTAGGCTCCAACACCAACTCCACTGCATTAGTGACAAAGCCTAAATTCAGTCGCTTAAACTCAGCACACAACTCACTTGACATCGATGTCACTTGCACCTCATTGGCATAACTCTTCCTACTAAGGGCATTAGCAACAACATTCGCCTTTCTAGGGTGATAGTGTACCTCTAGATCATAATCTTTTATCAACTCTAACCATCGACGCTGTCTCATATTTAGATCTGTCTGAGTGAAAATGTACTTCAGACTCTTGTAATCAGTATAGATGTCACTCTTATGTCCAATGAGATAGTGCCTCCATATCTTCAAAGTATGAACCACTGCTGCTAACTCCAAGTCATGGGTAGGATAATTTAACTCATGCTTTCTCAACTGTCGGGAAGCATAAGCCACTACTCTGCCTTCTTGCATAAGAACACATCCAAGTCCTTGACGAGATGCATCACAATGGATAGAAAAAGCTCTTGTTCAAATTAGTCAAAACCAATATTGGGGCTGTAGTCAATCTCTTCTTCAATTCTTCAAAGTTAGCCTGGCACATCTCGGACCACACAAACTTGGCATTTTTCTCCAACAAAGCTATCATTGGCTTGGCAAGTTTAGCAAAACCTTCTATGAACCTTTTGTAGTATCCAGCTAATCCCAAGAAACTATGAATCTCTCCCACATCTATTGGTGGTTTCCAATTCAATACAACTTTCACCTTGCTTGGATCTACTGCGATTCCACCATTAGAGACAACATGTCCTAGGAAAGAAACTTCCTTCAACCAGAATCCACACTTGCTTTGCTTAGCATACAACTTGTGTTCTCTAAGCTTCTGCAAGACCAACCTTAGATGTTCAGCATGCTCTTCTTCTGTTTTGGAGAATACCAATATATCATCGATGAATACCACCACAAACTTATCCAAAAACTCCATGAACACCTTATTCATCAAGTACATAAAGTAGGCAAGTGCACTGGTCAAACCAAAGGAGATAACGGTATACTCATGCAACCCATACCTCGTAGTAAAAGCTGTCTTGGGTATGTCATTGCGAATCTTCAACTAATGGTAACCAGAACGAAGATCAATCTTAGAGAAAACACAAGCACCACTCAATTGATCAAACAAGTCATCAATTCTAGGCAACGGATACTTGTTCTTGATAGTAACCTCATTGAGTGACCGATAATCAACACACATCCTCTGAGTACCATCCTTCTTATCAACAAATATAACCGGTGCTCCCCAAGGTGATGAACTAGGACGAATAAAACCTTTCTCCTATAACTCCTTTATTTGTTTCTTAAGTTCTTCTAATTCATTAACCCCCATTCTATATGGACGCTTAGCTATAGGTGTAGTTCTAGGTAATAATTCAATAATAAACTCAATGTCACGGTCAGGTGGCATACCTGGCAAATCATCGGCAAACACATCTGGAAATTCATCTACCACTAGGTCCTCCTTGTTGACGCGATCATCAAGCTGGTTCACTATGGCTGTCGGCTGTGCTTGTATTACAACATCAACACTGATTCTTTCACCATTCGGTGCGGTCACAACAACCACCTTCTCCTTACATTGAATCACTGCTTGCTGTTGCTTCATCCAGTCCATACCTAGAATCACATCAATATCAGATGCTCTCAACACAATGGGGCTCACTTTGAACTCTACCCCCCCTTAAGAATAGACTAGTCGGAAGACAATGATATGAAGCATGCATACTTCCACCCGTGAGTTTACTAATATGGGATTTTGTATGGCACATAATGGTATGCTATGATTTCTAACAAATGCTTGTGATATGAATGAATGCAAAGCTCCAAAATCGAAAAGAACAGTAGCGGGGGTGGAGTTGACATTGAACGTACCGAGCATGACTTCTGGTTTTGCAAGCGCCATCTCGGTAGACACATGGTTCACCTTTCCTGTGTTGGGTGCTGGCTTCTGTGGTGTTTCCCTTCTGATTACTCTGCTGACCCTGGGGTGTTTGCTGATTCTGCTTCCTGGGGTAATGGTTAGCATAATGCCCAACTTCTCCACAATGATAGCATACGTTGGGGGTACTAGGTGCACTAGTCTTCATGGGAGTGCTGTTGGGTGTTCCCTATCGTGGTGTCTGCTGACCACTCTGCTGCTGAGGACGTTGATTACCAATTTGCTGCTGGTTCAGGTTGCGTTGAGGATACTGACCATGATTCCACTGACTGGGTGGTCCCTAGAACCTCTGCTAGAAGCCTTGCTGAGGGTTGGTGCGTGGATGAGTATTACTTCTAGAGGCCTATCCCTGAAGCCTCCTCTTCTTGACCACCATCTCCTTGCGCTTGTGGTCAATAACAATAGCGCGATTCACCAATGTCTGAAAATTAGGGTATGTATTGGACATAAGCTGGAGCTGCAGACCATCATATAGATCCTTGAGAAAATGACGTTGCTTGTCAGCATCATCAGCCACTTCATTTGGAGCATAACGTGACAACTGAGCAAACTTGTCACTGTACTTAGCGACGGACATGGATCCCTGCTTCAGAACTCTGAACTCCTCCTGCTTGAGCTCTATCAATCCTTCTGGTATGTGATAAGATTGGAAATTCTCTCTAAACTCCTGCCAGGTGACAAGAGGAGCATTGGCAGGATGTCCATACTCGAATGACTACCACCAGTCTTGAGCTTCTCCCTGGAGCTGCCCTAAAGTGTACAACACCTTCTGTTGATCATCACATTGTGCTATGTTGAGCTGCTTCTCCACTACACGAAACCAATCATCTGCTTCTAGTGGATCAGTGACATGAGAGAACATTGGTGGACGGTCCTTCAAAAATTCACCACGCTTATCACGCGGTGCTCCACCAACCTGTTGGTTCTGCTGATTCTGCACCAACACTTGCATGATCTGTGTCTGTACTACCAAGAGTTGTTCAATAGTCAGTGGCGGTGGTGGTGGTGGATGTGGGGGAACACCTCCACAACCTCGGCCTCTCCCTCTTCCAGACATCTGCTATCAAATATTCAAAATTTAGAAATTTCCAAGTTAGAATACATTCTAAAAAATTTCTGGACGAGTCTCAACATCAGCAGCTCTGTAAAACAGTCATATCTTGAGTTCCAGAAATCAAAATGAGATTTACTTTATATGGTTGGAAATCTTAAGAAATTATCTACAACTTTTATTCAGACCACATTCCCATATTCTGTCGTTAGATTACTCAAAAACTTGATACAACCGAAACTGTTTCTAGATTTCAGACTGCGTAGAAACTTTAATTGAATCAGAGATATCTCACAAACCAGATCAGATATGAGGGTTATTCCACATGCTTTGGAAAGATACTTAAGTCTAGTTATTCCCATAAAAAATTCATAATTTGAGGTCGGGTATATTTTAATTGGCATTGAGATAAGGACAGACTGCTCCGAAAAACAGATTCCGAGGGAACAAGATGTAACAAACCCAACTATTTATTTATTGACGCAAACTTTAATATTCTTAACTATGGAACTTGCGGACATACCCACAAAGTTCCAGCACACATTACAAAAATCCAACTCACACATAAACATAATAACAAATCAACTAAACACACCGCACTAGTAGACTTGACTAGACTCAACTTGACTCGTTCTACTATCATCTTTTTACATAAAAGGGACTCCAACATCTATGGGCGAGACTTATGGGGAAGCTCCTCGTACATCTTTGGCAAGTTGAGGCACACCCTTTGTTCATCTATCACCTGTCGGTGTCTCTTGATGGTTTTCTGCTGTGCCTTCAATTGATCCTCTAGTCGGTGAATCTTTGCCACAGACTCATAGCCAAAGTGTACCATCACCTGGGTTGTTGGATCCATGCTCTGCGGGTCCATCATCGTCCATCCAATTCTAGGTGTTGGTGAGGGAGGAATCAATATTGGTCATTCTTCATATCCTCGAATCGGCGACCACGGAGGCCTATGCAAGCTTCAGTGGCTGCATCTTCTATGCCATCCTCCATGGTAGCACGGTGAGCATGGTGCGCATAGTTTGAATCCAGCTGATATGCACCTTTCTGTTCATCCTTGATGGTGATACACACCCTAGTCTTCCAATATGTATCTTCAAGAGGGTGTGCATGTTCTTCGCAGATGTATTCCACAGCTACATCCCAGTCGCCATAGTAGGTCTAAAGCATGCTCATGAGTCAGTGATGTGAAACGGAGGATTCACATCCCGGCTTATACCACACCTTTGTCATCCACCCTAGGGGCGGGATCGTCTCATCCTCTTCAACGTTGTATTCCTCGTCATCATCAGACAAGTGGACGACCTCAACTTCTTGGGGTTCCTCCTGGATTGGCTCAGGTGTAGGTACAGGTGTTGGCGGTGTTGGCGAATCAAATTCCTGTTCCTAGGGTTCTTCCTCCTCAGGCTCCATGGACAAACCATGAGGTGGGTAGTACCCTCTAGTGCTGATGTGGGCAGTCTTGCTGGCACGAGGCATCTACAGAATTACATTTAGTTAGATTAGATTAGAAGCAATAATTTTTATAATAGAATAAGGCAAAAGAAGCATAAAACTTTAGCAAATAACAAGGGTGAGATAGAAAGCATGAAATGAGTGAAGCAAAAGAAGCTAAAACAACCATTGCTAACTAGGCTTGCATCCTACAGTCAACATGGCTCGATACCAATCTATCACACCCAATTTTAAAGATAAAATGGAATGCAAAATCTTATGTGCGCCCAGAGATCAGTCACACACATAAGCTGACAAATTATGAATAGTATCATCACAAGTGTTTATTACATCATGAATAAGACAGAGTTATCACATAAATGTAGCGGAAATAGTAAAAGATCTCTCACGGAAGCTCTATTTCACAAGGACGTCAACTGGTTGACCCCAAGCCTAGTAGTCCTCAGGAAAATCATCATACCCAAAGCCATCTGTTACCCATCCGGGATTTTTATCCAAATAATGAAAAATAAACAAGCATAAGTACATGTCATACTCAACAAGTGTAACACGGGATTCAAGAGGCTCAAAAGGCTTGACACAGGTTTAACAACATTCAGCTTTTAGTTGTCACAATTTTAGCTTAAGAGTAGCAACAAGTTCTTTCAATTCCCAATGTTGAACACATGATCAAATGTAAACATGAATAATGAATAGCATAAACAAATAATTCTTAGTGTTCATCTATTCCATAAATGTTCCAAGGCCGCTCGTGACCATGACCATGGCTGATATACCAGTTTTACACTCTACAGAGGTTGTACACTTTCACTGTGAGTCGTGATACCCATATGCTCGGGTTAATTACTCCCAAAACACTTCCAAGGTGAGCGGCAGGGGTCACTATGAAGCCTTTCAAAGGTTCATCTAACAAGTTAGGGCCATTAGATTCACTCGACAAACAGTTATAGGAACCCCCTATCAAATGGCACAATTCCTTCACGGCTATACACATAAGAGTAGAGGCTGTCCTATACCTGATTTGGCAAGCCATTCTTACGCCAATAAAGGTAACCACTAACAAGCTAGAGAAGGTCCTCATACTGAGCTAAAGCCAGAGCCATGTAGCCCTCACAGCTATACTATAAGTCCCGGATGATCACTTATAGATAAGTCCTCAGGGAGAGGAATCTGAAGCATTTAGAAAGTAGCTAAATACTCTAGCCCCTTGTTTCCATGTTGCTAAAAAGTCATATTTTAATGTTTATTGCATATACCATTAGTCAAGTTACAAGATCATGGTTTAATTGAGCACTAGCAAAGCTACCCAGTGCATATCCCATAGGTGACAAGGTAAAAGTTCAATTCTAGGAAATTCCTATCAAGGTGACACATGCAACATGAATTTAACGAATTAAACTAAATATGAAAAAAGGATGATCCCATGCTATACTTGCCTTGGGCAAAGTACTCCTACTGGTCCTGCTCGTCAAAGTTGTACCCTTGATCTCCCATGAATTGCTCACCGTCTATACTCGATAACACAGCAACATACAAGCATCCAGGAGCAATCATGCAAAGCAAACAAAGCTATAGATTAGAACAGTATACCAATAGCATAAAATCAAGATGAAAAGTTTGGAAAACAAATCTACGTCTCGCTACAAACACAGACGCGAAGATCACAAAAATCGGAGCTAAAATGGAAAAGTTATGAATTAAACAAAATTTCCCATAGTAAAATAATAGATTAAATCTAACCTTGAATTTTAAAAGTTGAAAACCTTCTTAACAGTTATATAAACATGTAGATTACTTAATTATGAACCTAACGCAACTTGAACGGATCAAATCAGAGTCAAAACGGAGATTTTATGGCTAAAACAAGTTGAGTGGCAAAACTGTAAATACCCAAAAATGTATTTTCAATCTAAATGAACAAAAATACGCTTTCAAAAATAGAAAACAGAATCTTGAAAACCGCTTGGGATGGCAAGTTAAATCTGAAATAATTGTTAGGGGCTTATTGAAAAACCGACGACGAAGGGGTAACTTGGATTAAGGACCGTCGGATTAGACTTGGAGGCCAGGATTTGATCTATCGGTGGAAAAAAAACATTGCCGCCGGAATAGGACCGGTGATGGGTGGCCGACGGCGGCGCCATTGGTGAGCTCACTGGAGCTTGCGGTTTTCAATCTACAATGCTCGGTTCGACGAAAGAGAAGCACAGGGTGTGGCAGAACCTCCTAAATTATAGGACCCACATGCACCTATCACTATCCAACGACCTCTGACGACTATGCATATGTTCCTAGTAACTTAAGAAGACTGTCGGGTGTCCTTGGGAAACCCCGAATCATCCACGATTTTCCGAGTAGGATCCCATTACAGAGTCATTGTAGTATTACAACATTTATTCAAATATCTATATCAGAGTAAAATAGCGGAAGTCTTACAATAACTCAGTTTACAAACCAGTTGTTTTAAACTTTACAAACTAAGTTCGATAAATATTACAAACCAAAGTAGTGGAGTGGCATTATAACATAATACAACCACACAAATAGATTGCCCTACCCAAGGGCCACGCATTTACTTATCTTCATCGCATTTAACAACAGTCATGCAGCACGGTCCAAAGCAGACCTGCTCATGAGCCTCACCTGCAACAAGGGTCACGAACCCTGAGTACAAAAGTACTCAACAAGACTTAACCAAAATAGAAACTGATAGAACTCAGGAATGCAGGCTCAGGGATTCAAGGTATGGCTCTAGCAAAATCAAAGTTCTTTTGCGTAAAAGCTCTTTAACAAAATTCTTTACTTCAACATATAAAACTTTATAAGAACCACATATGAATCTGCCATGATCCATAATGAGATCATGAACTTCATATCAAACCCTTTCTCTAATCTTGCTCAAGTTTTATTTATTAACTACGATGATGAATAGTGAGTTGAGTCTCCATAACCGAGGAGCAATGATGATTCGAACCGATTAAACCCAGCTGGGGATTCCAGACCACACGACATATGCAGGTCCCCGACTTACATATATCAACCTACCCTCGGATCCTCTAAAACAAGAATAGGTCCGCGCCACCCGAGAATACAGTACTCCACCAATCCATCCCATTGCCACGTGAGTACACGCTATTCCCGCCATCTCTCCACTCCCAGTGCGCGAGTAGCCATTCTTGTAATAGAATAGCCAAGTTAAGGCTTACCGGAGTATGTGGTTAGTACTACAAAGTCTCACCCCATGCAGTTCAACAACGGACGGACCTTAATCGACACAGGCGGAAAGAACCCGCTCACAAGACCTCCATGTCTTGTGGCTCCCATACCCCGAGTCCGCCCGGTCTAGATTTATTACTCCATATGCTCAAATTTCATGATCACACAAGTAACCAAGCGTAACCAAAGATCCATTTAAAATTCGTAGGTGACAGGTAATCACCCGACTTTTATCTGTCTAAGCATAGCTAAACATAACTAGACAAGTACGAATTAAAACTGGTAACAAGGTAGATGGAGAAAAACAAGGTTGGTAATGCACTAATTAGGTTTTCACTTAACTCCTAATCACTTAATGCAGTACTTGAAAGCAAAAGCGAGATAAATTTGTAAAACACAAGGTAGGTTTAAATGCATCCGGGGCTTGCCTTGATTAACGGAAAAGTCCGGTTCTAGAGACGTTCCACTGATTTCAAATCCAACCTCCATAAATGGATTAACCTCCTCCACAACTTGATTAACTACCATGTGCTCACATTCGTTCACTACATGTAGTAATAATTCCATGTTTAACATGATGCGAGATACAAAAATATGATGCTCGATGATGGATGCAAAATTAACAACTTGAATACAACTTTCCTTCACGGTACAGTTACAAGTCAAACTAACTAAACCTTTTTGTAACACTTACTTCAATTGCCAAGGATCATTACCAACTAATGACCCAAGATCATCACTCAATCCAAGATTCAAACAAAACCTAAATCATTAAAGGTTACTATTTGCTTTTATGAATTAATTATTTAATTAAAAATTATGAAATAAATCAACTTGTTCCAATTGAGCTAAATTTTTTTGTAAAGGTTCATCACATGATAACTAAGTGGCAAAACAATTTTCATAATTTTTGGATAATTATTTAAGCCTAGAAAAATCATGGAAATTAATTTATTAATTAATTGAGCAATTTTTATCACATTCAAAAAATTACTGAAAAACAACATTTCATATTTTCCTTAAATATTATACATCACATAGAGGTTACACAAAAATTTTCATAATTTTTAGAGCTCTACATAATTCTATACAAAAATAACAAATCACATCACTATTCATTCAAATCTGCAAAATAGAACAATCCATTTTCAACACTGAGTCGCTGACAGGGCGACCCCACCTGTCACCCCCGTCCTCTCGCGCTCAACAGCGACGACCGCGGTTTGACCGCCGGTAACTCACTGCCGGTGAGGTCTCCGGCCAAGGCGAAGGCACCAACACGTTCCCTACACCATGGCGCATCGATGGGAGGTACTAACTACGCCAGTCTCGGCTTGGACCGAGCTCGTCGACGGCCATGGCGGGTTGGCCGAGCTATGCATGGCGGTGCCACGATGTTCAAGCTACTAGATCTTGCTAGAGCTCCCTAAAACTACTCGCGAAGCAACAGAGGCTCACCTAGATCGTGTTAGAGCGTGCAGTAGACGATGAGCAGCAAAGGTTGCGTCAGGCGACGGTGATGGCAACGGCGGCGATGGCTAGCTCGACTTCCGGTGACTGCAGCGGAGGAATGGTTCAATTAAAAGGTCATAGAGAATCACGGTAACACGGTGAAGCTGAAGGGCTACAAAGCAAGGATAGATACGCACCGTGGAGCACTGGCCACGGTGAGGCGAACGCGACAACGGTGTTGCCAGCCGCGAGGAAGAAAGGTAGTGAGCGGCGTTCCTCGGCGAAATCAAGCGACCAAGGCTGGTTGGTTGGGTGTGCAAGGAATAGGCGAAGATGGGACTGGCTTTGCTGAGACGGCAACGGCACTAGGTCAACGGCGAAAGCTCGACGGAGCAGCGGCGGTAGCGACGGGAAAAGCAAAGGAATTGAAAAGGAGGAGAACGACGACGTCGTCGGCTTAAAATGCGACCAGGAAGCAAAGAGAAGCCACGCATGGGCCTTCTCCACGCCAGCGCGATGCCAAAGACGGCCTCGAACGCGCCTGGAAGCAGAAAGAAGATCGCCGGCGGTGAGCTGGCTTCCGCGGCTACTGTTCACCATAATTACAAAATTGCCACTTGATTTAAAACACAAATTGCTCCCAAATTTGTATGGTAACTCAAAAATCTCCAAAAATAAAAGTTGTTCAAAATTCAAAGTTCTACAACTTTGCTTTTATAACCATACCCAAATTCGGTCTACATTTTGAAATGCAAGTTTGAATTCAAAAAGGGGACATTTCAAGAATTTACGCCTTTTCAATTTACTTCAAAATTTATAAAACAACTTTGAAAACTCCAAAAACCAACTTTGTACCACTCTACAAGCTCTACATTTTTGCTTTAAGGCTCAACCCCAAAATGTACTTCAATTTTGAATTAGATTTTTCGGGGTAAAACTAATTACTGAAAATCAGGGTTTTCGAAATTCAAATTATAACCAAGATTTCAAACTTGATTCAAACCCTACCAATCAACACATACAACATAAAGATAAGCTTATTTTAGTGAATGCACATCAAAATTTTCACTAATATGAAATGATGTACAATGCATATGATGACATGGCAGGTTTTAGTATTTAAAACACCCGAGGTGTTACAATCCTTCCCCCTAAAAAGAAATCTCGTCCCAAGATTCAAAGTCATTGGGTAAGTAATGGAAAAGGAAATGTGTCAATCCAAAAACATCCAATTCTTATCCATAAAACAGCTGAGGCTCCTTTACAAACATGGTTCGTAACAGAGCAAAACTAACATTATTCTATATCGACGCAAGAAACTCTGGAAATTTTTCTAACAAGTAATCTTCGGATTCCCAAGTAGCTTCTTCTTCTGAATGTTGATTCCATTGTATCTTGTAGAACTTGATTGTCCTCCTTCGAGTGACATGATCTTTTGATCTAGAACTCGGATAGGATATTCAGAATAGGTCAAAACAGGTTCAAGTTCCACTCCTTCAACCTCAACATTCTGCTCAGGCACTCGGAGACACTTCTTCAATTGAGAAACATTGAACACATCATGTAGAGCTGAGAGATGTTCTGGTAATTTCAAACTATATGCCACTTTTCCATACCTCTCAAAAGTTTGAAATGGTCCAATATATCAAGGTGCCAACTTGCCTTTAACACCAAAATGGGTAACTCCCTTCATTGGTGATACCTTCAGATATACAAAATCTCTCTTGTTAAACACCAATGGTCTATGTCGTTTATCTGCATAACTCTTTTGTCGGGACTGAGCTATCTTCAAATTACTTTGTATTTGCCTAACCTTGTCTTCTGTTTCTTTCACAAGGTCAATTCCAAAGAACCTTCTTTCCCTAGGTTTAGACCAACTCAGCGATGTTCTACATCTACGACCATAGAGTGCTTCAAATGGAGCCATCCTAATACTCTCTTGATAACTATTATTGTATGAGAATTTAGCCAAAGGCAAACATTCGTCCCACTTATTGGAATAGTTAAGGACACAACACCTTAACATATCTTCAAGTACTTGATTGACCCTTTCATTCTGACCATCAGTCTGTGGATGATAAGCGGTACTATATAGAAGTTTGGTACCCAATGAAGAATGCAATTGTTTCCAAAAGCTGGAGACAAACTGTATACCCCTATCTGACACTATGGTCTTTGGTACTCCATGTAGGCTCATGATTCTTGCTAAATGTATCTTGGTATATTGGATAGTGGGATATGTACTCGTGACTGGAAGAAAATGTGTTGACTTAGTTAGTCGATCTACAATAACCCATATTGAGTCAAAGCCTTTTGATGTCTTGGGTAGACCAATGATAAAGTCCATACTAATGTCCTCCCACTTCCAAGCTGGAATAGGCAATGGTTGCAACTCTCCAGCAGACCTCAAATGTATAGCTTTTACCTTTTGACAAGTATCACACTTTGCTATATACCGAGCAATTTCTATCTTCATTTTGGTCCACCAAAATCTTTGTTTCAAATCATGGTACATCTTATTACTTCCCGGATGAATAGATAACCTAGTAGCATGTGCCTCTTCAAGAATTGACTCACAACTTAGGAACCTTTGGTACCACAAGGCGATTCTTGAACCAAAGCACACCTTCATCATCTACTTTGAAGCATTCCGCTTCTCCATTCCTTCTGACTCTTTCTTTGATATGGGCTATACCCTTGTTCTCTTTTTGAGCAGCAATAATCTAGTCTCGAATAGTGGCTTCAACAGTTATGTTGGTCAAACTACCTTGTTGAATTACCTCTATACTCAACTTTTCCATCTCTTAACATAAAGTCAGACCCATTGTTTTTACTGTCAGACAATTGCAATGACTTTTACGACTGAGTGCATCTGCAACCACATTTGCCTTACCAAGATGGTAATGTACCTCCAAGTCATAATCTTTAATCAATTCTAACCATCTTCTTTGTCGCATGTTCAATTCTGATTGAGTAAAGATATACTTTAAACTCTTGTGGTCTGTATAAATATGACATGTATTACCAAGTAGGTAATGCCACCAAATCTTTAGAGCATGGACAACTCCTGCTAACTCCAAATCATGAGTCGGATAGTGTTCTTCATGTTGCTTAAGTTGTCTGGAAGCATAGGCAATGACTCGGTCTTCTTGCATCAATACACATCCAATACCAATACCCAAAGCATCATAATAAACATCAAATGACTTCTCGATATTAGGTTGGGCAAATACTGGTGCAGTGGTTAACAGTCTCTTCAAAGTCTGGAAAGATTCTTCATAATCAGATGACCAGACAAACTTGGCTTGGTTCTTCAACAACCCAGTGATGGACTTGGATACTCTAGAGAAATCAGGAATAAAACGACGGTAATACCCCGCCATTCCCAGAAAACTCCGAACCTGATGAACAGTGGTTGGCGGTTTCCAATCAAGCACATCCTTAACTTTGCTTGGATCAACTGCAACTCCTTCAGTTGACAAGACATGTCCAAGAAACTATACTTCCTTAAGCCAGAAGTCACACTTACTGAACTTGGCATATAGTTGATGTTCTCTCAAACGTGTCAGAACAATTCTAAGATGTTTTGCATGTTCTTCCTTGTTCTTGGAATATACTAAGATGTCATCAATGAACACCACTACAAACTTGTCTAACTCAGGCATGAATACTGAATTCATCAGATACATGAAATGAGCTAGAGCATTTGTCAAACCAAAAGACATTACCAAATATTCATATAATCCATATCTTGTGGTAAATGCCGTTTTGGGAATATCTTCAGGTTTAATTTTGATTTGGTGATAGCCTGACCTCAAATCAATCTTGGAGAAAACTTTAGCTCCGGCCAGTTGATCAAAAAACAAGTCTATCCGAGGTAAGGGATACTTATTCTTAATAGTCACTTCATTCAACGGACGATAGTCAATACATAACCTCAGGGTCTCATCTTTCTTTTTCACAAAAATTGCAAGGCATCCCCAAGGTGATGAACTAGGTTGGATAAACCCCTTATCAATTAATTCTTGCAACTGAATCTTCAACTCGGCTAATTCCTTGGGAGGCATCCTATAAGCTCTCCGAGAGATCAGAGCCGTTCCAGGTTTTAACTCTATGTTAAACTTAACATCCCTATCAGGTGGTAGACTAGGTAAATCTTTAGGAAACACATCACGAAATTCACACACTACCAGGATATCTCTAATCTCTTTGACGGCAGCTGCACAAACTTTGCCCACTGATCTCCTTAAGATTGGAAGTTGGATAAGAAGTTGAGAATTACTATCTGGCAAACTCACCCTTATTGTTCTATTCAAAGCATCTATAACAGCCTTATGCTGATACATCCAATTCATTCCCAAGATTACATCTATATCCTGATCCTTTAGGATAATCATGGTAGTGGGAAAAATATGCCCACCCAGGTTTATGGGTACCTGGTATACCATTTCCTTAGTACACAGACGTCCCCTGGGTGACTATATAAAGAAATTTTCCTTTGTTGCCCCAATTGGAATTTCATGCTTCACGACACAGGTTCTATTGATGAATGAATGAGATGCACTAGAATAAAAAAGCATAATTGCAGGATGATCGGTGACAGGAAACATACCCATCATCACAGGTTCTCCTTCTGGAATCTCTCCGGCTTGAATATAGAACAGCCACCCCATCTTCTTTTCATCTTTGCCCTTCTGAGCATTCTGATTATTCTTGTTTTGGGCTTGACCCTGTTGTTGATTGCTAGGGGTCTTCTGATAATTTGGATTAGACTGCTTTGGATACGGACATTCCCTTGAGAAATGACCAGACTTGCCACAATTGAAACAGGGATAACTGTGGCCTTGGGGTGTGGAAGCACGAACACCAGAGACATTGGTCTGCTGTGGATTCTGGTAAGTTGTGGTAGGACGGACATTTGATTGTTGTTCGGCTTGGAACTGCGGCGGACGATAAGGAGGACGATAATGGTTTACTGGATGATAAATCACCCTCTGCCTCTTTTGATTTCCACCAAAAGATCCAGACGGCCCACTCTTTTTCTTCTTGATCTCCTTATGCTGCCGATACTTTTCCTCTGAAGCAATTGCAATATTTACTGCCTCATGATAAGTAACATTGGTACAGGTAGTCATCATTGTCTGTAGTTTGGTATTCAGACCTTGCATGAACCATTTCTTTTTCTTGGCATCTGTATTGCCATGTTCAGATGCATACTGTGAAAGATGATTAAACTTTCCCACATACTGCATAACCGTTTGATCCCCTTTCTTCAAAGCAAGGAACTCATCCAACTTCATGGCCATCACTCCTTCTGGAATATAATGGGCTCAGAAGGCAGTATGGAACTCAGCCCAAGTTATTGGAATGCCAGCTGGTTGCATAGCCACTAGGTTTGCCCACAAAGCACCCGCTGCACCTCTAAGTTGTTGGGTGGCAAACACAGGTTTCTGAATCTCCATGCATGGAATAAGATCAAATTTTTGCTCCATGGTCCAAAGCCAATCATCAGCCTCCAGTGGTTCATCGGCCTTGGTGAACACTAGTGGTCTTGTATCTGTAAAATCAACATACGTAGCCTCCTGCTTGTTATGATTGCGACCACGGTTTCCTTGCACCATATTCTGATTACTCTGAGCTATCTCTCAAAGCAATCGAGCATTTTCAACAGTCACATTGACAAGGGCGGCGATAGCATCAGCCAGATTTGGTGGAACTGGTGGCGGATCGGGAATACCATCCTCATCTTGTGAAGTACCAGGAATATGCGAACCACACGCGTATGACGCATCTGTTCATAACAAACCAAACTTAACTCACAAGCCTTTATTAAACAATAAAAGAGCTTACTCCAACGCATTACATTGGTTTCACTTATTTAAACACAAGCCCGCACCTACACAAGACTACTTAACTTAACTAGATCTCACTATTTTACAACTCTACTCTTCTCCTTGACCACATCAAACCTCATGATCGGTATCCATTCCAGAAACATTTCCGCCTTCATTATCACTTTCATCGACCATCACTAATTCTTTGGGATCTTCTTCTTCTTCTTCCGGTTCACTATCATCAGCAAGAATGACACCGGGGTCCATTGCATCAGCTTGAGGTTCATGATTTGGATCCAGGAGGTTGCTCAGCCTATGGACTTCTTCATGCAAAGTAGTATTATGTTCTTCTAAGTCTTCTACATAGAATTCTAGCTCATGAGTTCTAGCTCTAGCTACATCTTCTCTATGCCAAGCTTCATTCCTTCCTTCCACCATACGAACTAACATACGTTCGTAGTTCTGATGAGCGGTGGTAAGACACCTCAATCTATCCTGTAACTCGCCCACATGGATGGCATCCACAGCCCTATCTCTAGTAGCCTGAGCTAAATCTGCTGTAAGCCTCTGTATCTCGGCCTGGGGATCAGGCCTAGAGCTGCTACTGCTAGCACCGTCATTCATAGGGGCAAGCTAGTGACGAGGAACTCCTTTGGGTCAAACAGACTTACGGGGCGTTATCTTGGTACGAGCCATACTGTAGGAAGCAAGATTAATCCAAATAAGACAATCTGATCAAAGTCTAAAGAGCAGCCAGGATGGATTACATAACTCAACCAAGACTCACTACCCAACCCAGACTCAGAGGTGAAGGAAGTAACAAGTAAATTAATCATGATGCATGAATCGTTCATACGAACAAAAAAATCAAAGCTTAAAAGGTACATAAACAACAGTTGTTTTTATATAGGGCATAATAAAATTACTACTCCACCACACAAAGCCTTTTTAATCAAATAAGGAATGGAGGGAATGAAATAAGATAAGTTAGAAGCAATTTGGACCAAATTAATAAGTTAAATAGATTTGTCCAAAATCATTTTGAAGTTTTTGTAAAACAATACAACAAAGACTTTGTAACGATCGCTCTGATACCATTCTAAGGCAGAACCTCCTAAATTATAGGACCCACATGCACCTGTCACTGTCCAACGACCTCTGACGACTATGCATATGTTCCTGGTAACTTAAGAAGACTGTCGAGTGTCCTTGGGGAACCCCGAATCAATCATGATTTCTGAGCAGGATCCCATTACAGAGTCATTACAGTATTACAATATTTATTTAAATATCTACATCAGAGTAAAATAGCAGAAGTCTTACAATAACTCAGTTTAGAAACCAGTTGTTTTAAACTTTACAAACCAAGTTCGATAAATATTACAAACCAAATTAGTGGAGTGGCATTATAACATAATACAACCACACAAATAGATTGCCCTACCCAAGGGCCACGCATTTAATTATCGTCATCGCATTGAACAATAGTCATGCAGACTTGCTCATGAGCCTCACCTGCAACAAGGGTCATGAACCCTGAGTACAAAAGTACTCAACAAGACTTAACTGAAATAGAAACTAATAGAACTCAGGAATGCAGCCTCAGGGATTCAAGGTATGGCTTTAGCAATACTCAAAGTTCTTTTACATAAAAGCTCTTTAACAAAATTCTTTACTTCAACATATAAAACTTTATAAGAACCACATATGAATCTGCCATGATCCGTAATGAGATCATGAACTTCATATCAAACCCTTTCTCAAATCCAGCTCAAGTTTTATTTATTAACTACGATGATAAATAGTGAGTTGAGTCTCCATAACCGAGGAGCAACGATGATTCGAACCGATTAAACCCAACTGGGGATTCCAGACCACACGACATATGTAGGTCCCCGACTTACATATATCAACCTACCCTCGGATCCTCTAAAACAAGAATGGGTCCACGCCACCCGAGAATACATTACTCCACCAATCCAGCCCATTGCCACATGGGTACACGCTATTCCCGCCATCTCTCCACTCCCAGTGCGTGAGTAGCCATTCTCATAATAGAATAGCCAAGTTAAGGGTTACCGGACTATGTGGTTAGGACTACAAAGTCTCACCTCATGTAGTTCAACAACGGACGGACCTTAATCGACATAGGCGGAAAGAACCCGCTCACAAGACCTCCATGTCTTGTGGCTCCCATACCCCGAGTCCGCCTGGTCTAGATTTATTACTCCACATGCTCAAATTTCATTATCACATAAGTAACCAAGCGTAACCAAAGATCCATTTAAAATTCGCAGGTGACAGGTAATCACCCGACTTTTATCTGTCTAAGCATAGCTAAGCATAACTAGACAAGTATGAATTAAAATTGGTAACAAGGTAGATGGGGAAAAACAAGGTTGGTAATGCACCAATTAGGTTTTCACTTAACTCCTAATCACTTAATGCAGTTCTTGAAAGCAAAATAGAGATAAATTTGTAAAACACAAGGTAGGTTTAAATGCATCCGGGGCTTGCCTTGATTAACGGAAAAGTCTGGTTTTGGAGACGTTCCACTGATTTCAAATCTAACATCCATAGACGGATTAACCTCCTCCACAACTTGATTAACTACCACGTGCTCACCTTCATTCACTACACATAGTAACAATGCCATGTTTAACATGATGCGAGATACAAAAATATGATGCTCGATGATGGATGCAAAATTAACAACTTGAATACAACTTTCCTTCGCGGTACAGTTACAAGTCAAACTAACTAAACCTTTTTCGTAACACTTACTTCAATTGCCAAGGATCATTACCAACTAATGACCCAAGATCATCATTCAATCCAAAATTCAAACAAAACCTAAGTCATTAAAGGTTACTATTTGCTTTTATGAATTAATTATTTAATTAAAAATTATGAAATAAATCAACTTATTCCAATTGAGCTCAAAATTTTTGTAAAGGTTCATCACATGATCACTAAGTGGCAAAACAATTTTCATAATTTTTGGATAATTATTTAAGCCTAGAAAAATCATGGAAATTCATTTATTAATTAATTGAGCAATTTTTATCACATTCAAAAAGTACTGAAAAATAATATTTCATATTTTTATTAAATATTATATATCACAGAGAGGTCACACAAAAATTTTCATAATTTTTAGAGCTCTAAATAATTCTATACAAAAATAACAAATCACATCACTATTCATTCAAATATGCAAAATAGAAAAATCCATTTTCAACACTAAGTCTCTGACAGGGCGACCCCACCTGTCACCCCCGTCCTCCCGCGCTCAACAGCGACGACCACGGTTTGACCGCCGGTAACTCGCCGTCGGTGAGGTCTCCGGCCAAGGCGAAGGCACCAACACGTTCCCTACACCACGGCGCATCGATATGAGGTACTAACTACGCCAATGTCGGCTTGGACCGAGCTCGTCGCCGGCCATGGCGGGTCGGCCAAGCTATGCATGGTGGTGCTGCGACGTTCAAGCTACTACAGCTTGCTAGATCTCCCTAAAACTACTCACGAAAGCAACAGAGGCTCACCTAGATCGTGTTAGAGCGTGAAGTAGACGATGAGCAGCAAAGGTTGTGTCAGGCGACGGTGATGGCAACGGCGGTGATGGCAAGCTCGACTTCCAGTGACTGCAGCGGATGATTGGTTCAATCAAAAGGTCACAGAGAATCACGGTAACACGGTGAAGCTAAAGGGCTACAAAGCAAGGAAAGATATCCACCGTGGAGCACTGGCCACGGTGAGGCGAACGCGACGACGGTGTTGCCGACCACGAGGAAGAAAGGTAGTGAGCGGCGTTCCTCGGCGAAATCAAGCGACCAAGGCTGGTTGGCTGGGTGCGCAAGGAATAGGCGAAGCTAGGATAGGCTTTGCCAAGACAGCAACGGCGCTAGGTCGACGGCGAAAGCTCGACGGAGCAGCGGCGGTAGCGACGGGAAAAGCAGAGGAATTGAAAAGGAGGAGAACGGCGATGTCGTCGGCTTAAAACGCGACCAGGAAGCAAAGAGAAGCCACGCAGGGGCCTTCTCCATGTCAGCGCGACGCCAAAGACGGCCACGAATGTGTCTGGAAGCAGAAAGAAGATCGCCGGCGGTGAGCTGGCTTCCACGACTACTGTTCACCATAATTACAAAATTGCCACTCGATTTAAAACACAAATTGCTCCCAAATTTGTATGGTAACTCAAAAATCTCCAAAAATAAAAGTTGTTCAAAATTCAAAGTTCTACAACTTTTCTTTTATAACCATACCCAAATTCGGTCTACATTTTGAAATGCAAGTTTGAATTCAAAAAGGGGACATTTCAAGAATTTACGCCTTTTCAATTTACTTCAAAATTTATAAAACAACTTTGAAAACTCCAAAAACCAACTTTGTACCACTCGACAAGCTCTACATTTTTGCTTTAAGGCTCAACCCCAAAATGTACTTTGACTTTGAATTAGGTTTTTTGGGGTAAAACTAATTACTGAAAATCATGGTTTTCGGAAATTCAAATTACAACCAAGATTTAAAACTTGATTCAAACCCTACCAATCAACACATACAACATAAAGATAAGCTTATTTTAGTGAATGCACATGAAAATTTTCACTAATATGAAATGATGTACAATGCATATGATGACATGGTAGGTTTTAGTATTTAAAACACCCGAGGTGTTACATAGGGAGATAGAGGGAGCGATGGCGGACTCACTGGACCCAAGCGGAGCTAGTGAGGAGCAACAGAGGCGGCGCGACGCTCGGTGGATGGCGGCTGTCGTGGCGGCGCACTAGGGCGAGGCATGGCTGCGGCTTGCTTGGGCGAAAAACCTTGCGGTAGATGGGATAGGGAGGCGGAGGAGGCGGCCATTTATGGGGGCAGGGTTCTTGGGTGTCACGGCATCACGGAGATCATGGCGGAGGCGGGCACTACGACGACACGGTCGTATTCGAGCCAGACACGGGCGCAAGGAAGGAGAAGGCCTAATGGCTGGGCTTGGGACGTCAACGGCCGGAGGGAGGAACGGGCGCGGGCGTGGCATCTAGCTTGGCCGGCGAAGCTGGGCCGCTGTGGTGCGATGCGCAAGGGAGTGAGGCGGCTGCAACGGGCAAGCCGACCAACCGGGCTTCGGCCCAAGTGGGAAGGAGAGGGAGAGCGATGGCCTGGGAAGGAAAAAGGAATGGGCTGGCGCAAGGAAAACAGGCCAATAGGCCAAATGGAAAGAAAGAAGAATTCTTTTTTTTTCTTAAACATATTTCCAAAGCAAATTAAAAATGCAAATTCAAATCGATTTAGAATCCGATTTCAAACCAAGCAATACAAAATATTATGCAACAACATGAATGCACATACATGATTGTTAACCTATATTTGTTTTTAATTTAATAAAATTTATTATTTTTTCTAGGTTCAAGTTCCCACAAAATGCTTAATTAACCATTTTCTCCTATTTCAAAAATATGCAAAATTTAGGGTGTTACAGAATGCAATAATTAAAAGATAACTACTCATCAAGTTTAAAGTCCATGAGCAAGACTATCTCACCTTTCTTGATCATACTTACCTTGACTCGCATGATTGAATTTGTGAGTAGTGTAGTTTCTATTTCCATCACTTGAGATGTGATTTGAATTCTTATGATGTCGACCTTTTTCTCCAATCTACACATGGTTAGAGAATATATATATATATATATACACACACACACACACACAAACCTGTGAGATGATCGGGTTCCAATGTTGATGGATCTTGAATGTTCAGGTACCCTGGGTTCTTCAATGTTCTTCTTCTTTTTTCTTGTGGATGTTTGCCAAAAGGTCAAAATGGCGTCTGTTGTCCTGTCTTATTCCATAATTCAATAGAACATGGGGTAATCCAACTAAAGCTAGTGGTATGTTAATGATCTAAATCTTTATGCCAATTGTTTCCCCAGCAACGGTGCCAAAAATGCTTGTTGGTATTTATTAACGCAAATAGAATATGAAGGATTATGCAAGCGCACAGTATACCATTGTAGCATTTTACCAGGAGTATTCCAGGTATCATTATTTATATTTTACCATAGGGAAACAATGGAGTAAAGATTTATTAGATAACAAAGGAATGTATACTAATCAACATACCAGCATAGCTAAAGCAAGGGGTAAAGGTAATGATAAGAATTAAGTATAATGACACTTAGGGGATAGGTCACTAAGATAATGTAAACTAGTTAACTCAGGAGAACAACAGGTGAGGTAGATTCCAATGATATTCTTATTACAGGATCAAAGTATATATATACCCAACTATAGCTAAAACTAACTCTACTCTTGTGCACTTTGGGACACCACTTAGACGGTAGAGCACCTACAATAGATAACTCTACTAACGTGACTATGGTCCTACAATTTAGGAACCTGCTCAATTCAAAGTGGACTACAAAAGATAGATGGGGCTGTCACCTCTTGCTACTACCACCCAACCAGAGAATAAGGTGTACTCATAGGCAGAGCATCGTATAAGCACCATGTTTACACGAGACTCGGCTACTTAGCCCAATCGATAAACTATAGTAAGCTAAGAGTTCTATGAACCCGCACACAAAAGCAATGATAATCTTAACTAAGTAGGATATATAGTCAAAGTAAGCATAGCCATGTAGATAAGAATATAATGAATTAATAATAAATCTTACAAGATGTAGAGGTGAAGATACAAGGCTTCGCCGAGCCTCCAAGACTAGATCTAGAACTTGAGCATGAGCCCAACTTGACTCTCACTCCTGAGCTACTAATCTACTACATTGGAGAGCTCTAGACCTAATCCCTTTGGTGTATACTAATCTAAAGGAGAGATATGAATTAGAGTTTTAGGATCTGCTGAGGGAGGGGGCAGGGCTGGTATATATAGCCCTGAGGGTCTAACGTGAGCCCTTGGATCAAATCGACTTAAGCAACAGCTTAGATGCAATCCTTAAGGCGGTGGGGAACCAACATTCGAAGGAGGCTGATAGGTGGGGCCCATAGGGGCTGGGCGGCCCCACATATAGGCTGACCGGCCCCACATGGCAGTGGGTCAAACCCCGCTTTGGTGATTTGCCTTCTAGACCCTTCTAGAGTCTTCCCACGTTGATACCGCGGCAGAATTCCATGATTTCCTTTGACAATTAGGTCCTCCTTGGTGGTTTTCTGATTAAACCCTGTTGAAAACATAGATTCACCAAAACTCATGGAATTTATTAGTTTAAACCCCTATACCTATGTTTGGTGATGGAATTAAGCATAAATGAGGTTATGTAGATGGTTTATAATTGATGTTAGTGACCGTCAACAAATCCCTTGGTACATCATGGGATCATTTTAATGAACTCATCATCACTGGTCCGGACCTTGCCATTCAAGACCCTGTGCTTCTTCAACATTTTTATATGGGTCTTAGCAAGGATTCCAGGGAATCCCTTGATGTAGCCTCTAGAGGATCTTTCCTTCATTTATCTGCTAGTGAAGCAAGGCCTATGCTTGATAGAATTAGTGGAAAGACTCCCTGCACTAGCATTCATTATGAACTCCTCGAAGAAGAGAAGGAATCCTCTTCGAAACAAGAAGAGGAAGTTTTGATAGCCAAATCACAACTACTCCTATCCTAAGATTTAGCTATCAATCCCGAACCACCAATACCCCAAAATTCCCCAAAAGAAGGAATTCCACCTTTAGAAATCCCTATTGAGATTAAGGATGACCTCTTTGGTGCCAATTTTCGGAGAGCATTAAATTCTCATAAGAGACCTTCAAGCGAATATAATTCAAATCCTCTCAAGAAGGGATCCCTTAGAAAGTGTCCTTATTCCCATGTGGGACATTGGGAAGAATTCAAGGATGGCATGTCTAGTGATGCCATAGAAGAAGAGCCTAGCCATTTAGAAGCCACTCCTATCATCTCCCCTTCTATGCCCTCATTAGATGTCTTATTTGAACCCATCTCTCAACCCATCCTTGACCCCGATGATCCCTCTTATGCTCTCTCTCCTAAGTCTCATGTTGACCCTAGAAATCCATTAAGACAACCAAAGAATAGAAATCATGAAGACCGCAAGGATGACCAAGAAGAGCAATGACAATGGCTGGAATGTATTAAGAATTCATATGCCATTGCTAAAGATTAGATGGACAAGGATGAAGCCTTATGGGTAGAATCCAAACTTGGCGTAGATCCAAACGGTGAGCTTAAAATCAACCTCTTTAATAAACATAAATCATCCAAGTTTGCAGGAGGCCTTAGAGAAGATCACCCCGAGAGTTTCCAATCCAAGGAAAATATTGCACATTCATGAAGAAACAACCTTGGAGCTTGAAAAGAAAGATGACATCGATGAGCATTGGACTTATTTCATGAATAGCTCATCAAATCCATGCTCACATGACAAATCTCCTAAATCAATTGGTCTCTCCAACATTGCCACACATAAGATCTTCAACCCCCTCGTACTCCCTGTTCATAAAATTGTTGAAAGGGTGGTTGTGCATGCATATATTTATTATAAATATTAAAAATCTCATTGGCATGAATCTTGAGATAGGCAACCTAAGATTGGTGTTGAAGGGGAAACCACTTCACCAATTAGAAACACAATTCAAAGGTTTCCCAAGGATGAGCTTCTGTCCTAAAACAAGCACTTTTGGGAGATAACATGAGCTTTTACTTTTTTTCTATAATGCCCTTGTGAAGTGAGCATAGAAATATAATTCTGAACATATTCCTTCGGTATTTTTGTCACTAACCATTCCAGGTTTGAAACAAAAAGAATGAAGGATGATGACGCAAGGTATGTCCAACCAATTATCATGCAACATTGAATCACACCCCATCCAAACTTGACTTTGCCTTGCAAAATTCAAGCCTAGGGATGGGCTTCTCTGAAAAATCTTATGTTATGTTGCTAATTTATCTTGGTTGTCTCTACCTTTAAATCATGCTCAATAACAATCATGCTTTTTCATCTCCAATTGAATAAATCTCTATAATGCTTTCATGCTACCTTTGTTTGCCATAGTATACTTAAGGTTTGGAGTATTTTCATACACCTTTTAAATTAGGCATGGTGCTTAGTTTAAACAAAAAGGTATGCTGATTTTACATCCAAACGCTTTTAAATTAAGCGAGGTGCTTAGGTTAAAATGCCTTCCTAAATCAAATTATATGTGGTGTCTATGTTGATTTTTTAGCCAAAAGTATGCTTTAGTAGATACTAGTTATTTTGTTGGACTAAGCCCTACAGAAAACTCTCAAATCAATTTGGGTAAGTCACGAGATAAATTTAAATCAGAGATGAAGCAAGACACATGATGAACTCCAATAACGTTGCACAAAGAAGACACAACTCATTCATGGTCATTCGCTTTGTCTTTAGCTGCAAGTTACCTTTGCCTTGAGCCATGCCTGTACAGAACATGATAAACAAAAACTATGCTAAAATAATTCTAACACCATCTTTTCATTAGCATAGAGGAAAATTACAAAATCCTAGACAAATAACCCATGTTTCAAAATTGTATATTCCTTCGGGTATGTGTTGTCCACTAATCCTTTGCAGGCATAAAACAATGAGTGAGGAAAGAGGTCTAACAAGGTGTTAAATAAATCAAAGAGCAGAAAGATGACATGACAAAAGGATGAGAAAGAAAGGGTGCAATCTAGGAGACAAGAAGCTCATGAATAGCTCAAGATGCAAGGCTAGCCGAAAAAAAGAAAACTTCAAGCAAAAGGGAAGGACCATCACAAGTCATCTACCCTTTGTCATATGGTGACATCATGCTTCAATGACAAAGGTAACCTCCTAAGGTAAATGGTCATTATTTAAAAAGTTTTTCCTTGATTCTAGTAGGCACACAAATAAGAAACAAAATATGTTTGAGTTACAATTTATTTGATCAAACCTGACTTGCTCAACATGTCTTGTTCTTTAAGCTTCTTCCTAGCACCACTTTCTTGAGCTCATAGTCTTAACCAAATAAGCTGAATAGTGCACATCTTATCTCTGGAAGTTGATAGTCATAATCATGTAAAGATTGATACATTATGCACAGATAGACAATCCTTCCATGGGTTAAGCAACTCAATCTTTTCTACCAAATGAACTTAAATGCTACATTCATGCTCAACCTTCTGATCTTACCACCTATGTTATAATTGAACAAAACACATAACATCAACTTCATCTTGTTCAATGTGCCCAAGGTTAGAAAGAATAAGTAAAGTTTTGGTTCTGTTGGCATTTTTCCACCAACAGAGCCCATGCACTTGATCTCTACCTTGTTTTATAGAAGGACACACTTCAAGCAAAGTGTGGGGAAATCGATTCCCCAATTTCTATAAGTGAAGGTCCTGAATCTGTCAAACCAAAATCAAAACTCAAAACCAAGATAGGTTTGGCGGAAGAAGGTGACATCACCATTACAGGCATCATCATAAGAATCTTCGTCTTTAGAACAAACCGAGGTATCAATGAACTTCACAAGAAGAAGTCCGGTTCGAAGGACTTACAACACCGAACCCTCACCGAAAGAGCTAGCTTGGGGGAGAAGCACTCCCGTGTATCCAGGTAAGTATTCTTTCCCTTTTTAGTTTTAGTTTCTTTTTAATAGCTCAAAAAAATAATGAATGAAACAAAATAAAAAATTATCATTATAATAAATATATATAGCTATAGTAATAATGTGTGATCTAGTAAAATTAAAAACAAAATAAAAGGTGTGTCTAGTTTGTTTTAATTTATTTTTAAGATTTGAATAAATAAAGGGGACTCAGAATAATCTCTTAAATGGAAATGATGAATAGTTGCTCTATTGTAATTCCTTTCAAGTACCTAGTTTTCAGCCTTTAATTCTCTTGAGTTTTGGATAAGATTGTTTTGATATAAGGATTTGCTCTGAACTTGAAACTCGTGGGTAGCATATGCTTGATCTAAGTCTAGGTAATTGACGGATACGATATGAGAAGGTCTGAGCTGCTATTTATCTTGTTCCAAGTGACACTAAAGTTCTGGAGATTTATCTTTTGAAAAACACAAAAATGGTACATGTTGAGTTCCTATATAACAAAGCTTGAATTCCCACCAGAGCCATACATGTTATTTAGGCTAGGAATCTTCCACATATATGCTGCTTGCTTTTGCATTGAGTTTTGTCAAGCTTTGTTGACCCTTTGAGAGATTTGTCATGCTCTTAAAATCAAGATCATGTACACACCACCCACATATGCACTACTGCTACACACCTGGTAGGCGCAAAAACATGCCTTCCATCTACATCCACCCAAAAATGTTCTATTCCTACACTAGGAGTGAGCACAAAAGCATGTTTATTAGGTTTTCCATCCACCAAATAAATGCTCCAAATTCTTGTTGCTATCTCTCAAAAGTTTTGTTGCAGAAAAGAGGCATGGGACTATGCAAAAGTTATTCATAAAAAAGGAAAGAAAATAAAAAATAAGAGTTGAGAAAAAAATGGACAAGTGTCCGAGATATCTAAAACAATGGGTACCTAGATGCCCGCGTGAAAAAAGAGAGATGAATAAGATAGCCCTTGCTCTATAGCAAGTGTTTCCAAGTTTCAAAAGAGAGATAAGTTTTCGAGGAGCAAAGTAGAATTAGGATTAGCCAACATATATATCCACCATATATTCCACACACATGCACATCTTGATTTGATTGTATGACTCAACTCTCTTTGGATCCATTGTTTGATTTTACAATATATGCATTGCAAGTATGCTCTAGCTTTCTCCCTACCTATGAACTCCACATAAGCCTTAGTGGTAGGAAGAGAAAAAGGCATAACATCTTTATTGCCTTGGTGAGGATCCACAAATACCACATATATTGAGAGACTTGAGAGTGTCATACAATGGAATCTCTAAGTTTTATTTTGAAAAGTTATAAAAACTCTGGAATAATAGTTGAGCAAAGAACTTGAGACATAATGCTTGACTTGATCATTCTATCTTTCAATTGCTCAAGACCCAAGTGAAGGCTAAGAAGCCCCATGGTTGAAGGTAATATGGGTAAGTTTGAAAGTCAGATTAGTTTATTCTAATTCGAGGAGAATTCTTTTTTGAACGCATATGTACTTTTGAAGAGTGAAAGCATAGTAGCAACTCCTGATCCATTTTTGTTGAGTTTAGCTTTGCTAAGGGACTAGCAAAGGTTAAGCTTGGGGAAGCTTGTTGATGGTAGTTAACAACCATTATAAACCATCAATAAAACATGTCTAGGGCACAATTGTGATCACCAAGAAAGGTCTAGGGGTTTAAACTAACAAATTCCATGAGTTTTAGTGAATCTGTATTTTCTGCAGGGTTTATCCAGAAAACCATCAAGGTGGACCTACATGTTAGAATTAATTGTGCTTATCCACCATGAAATGGGCATCAAAAGGTTCCAGAGGACACCACACCAAAGTGGGAGCTGAGGGGCTACCCAGCCCCACCTGTAGGCCACCCGGCCCCTAGGCCCACCTGTCAGCCTCCGCATCACAATGTTAGTTCTCCATCGCCTCCTAGGTTGCATCTACACCATCCTTTAAGTCAATTTGATCCAAGGGCTCACGATGGATGCTAAAGCCTATATATACCAGCCCCTTCCCCCCTCCCTTAGGAGATTCGTGAAACCCTAATTCATATCTTTAGGATTAGAGCCAGCAATTAAGAGAAGATTAGTCCTCCATAGGATCTAGTGTTATAAATAGAATAGTGAGATAGAGAGTGAGGGAAGAGTTTGGAGGAGGTGCCGGCCTGTCGGTGCTCACTCTACGGCTTGTACCTTGGTGGATCTAAGTTCTACTTGAGCTTGCTTTTGAGATTTCTCTGGTAATCAACTTCTGATTCAAGTAAGTAATTGTTTATATTGTTCAACAGGATCATGACTCTATTTTGAGTGCTTTAATCTATAGACGCTCTAGGTTAAAGTATTAATTGTAAGTTTAAGCGTGGTGCTTAGACTTGGGTTAATCGTGGAGGCCCCTGCATTCCGGAAGGTGGTAGATCTCGTGTGTGACATAAGTTTTATATTGCCTATACTATATAGCTTTGTTTATCCTTTGTAGTCCACCTCTAGTCTGTAGGCGCAAGTAGGACGCGGTTGCGAAGGAAAGCATCCTCTGCTGGTGTCTTTCACTAGTAATGTCCCTAGTTGAATAGTAGAAGACATAGTTTACCCAAGTCAGAACTAGAGAACCTTAGTTATCCTCTCTACCCTCCTATTTATCCTAACCTTGTTGCTACTCGTAGTTAAGTTAGACCATAGTTAGTCTCGCATGTTTCCCTGTGGATACATTACTTGGAATAGCTCCGGGTGAAAGCTACAGCGGTATCCGTGCGCTTGCGGATTTATCTATGTGTGTTAAAATATACGAACATAGGGTATAAGATATTAATGAAAGATTTTGACTCAGTTCTATTTTATTTCGTACTTATTCTAACATTTTCTAGTTATTACAATCGGGTAGAACAAGTGATGGTTTAAATGTGCACAATAGATCAGATGACTCTAGTTTCCGCAGTATGTAACGGTGATCGGTCTAGGTAAATGTTGATGATAGTTATCATCCATCATAAACAGTCAACTTTACTTGTATAAATGCTTAAAAAGGATCACCAATATAGACTTAGAAGTTTAAACTGACAATTTCCATGAGTTTTGGTGAATATGTGTTTTTAGTAGGGTTATTTCATAAAACCGACAAGAAGGATCAAATCATCAAATAAAATTACGCTTATCCGTGGCGAAACGAACACCAGAAGGGTCTAGAAGACTCGAGAGGACTCCACATCGAAGCGGGGGCCAAGCCACTACAAGGTGGGGCCGCCCGGCCCCACCAAGAGGCCGCCCGGCCCCTGGGGGACCCATTCATATGTCGGTTTCCCACCATCTCCTAGGATGCATCTATGCTGTCCTTTAAGTCGCTTTGATCCAAGGGTGCATGTTGGATGCTCCGGCCTATATAACAAGCCCCTGCCCCTCCCTCCAGAGCACGCTGCCATAAGTCAAGATCCGACCAAAAATTAGGGTTTCTAGAGAGAAGATAATAGAGCTTCAATTCTTTAAGTTTCTAGTATAGGCTAGCTAGCAAGGTTCAAGTAGAGTTTGGGCTATCGCTTAGGATTCTGGATCTACCGTCTGGAGACTGGTATAGCCATTGTATCTCTTTTATTTATGACATTGTGCTACTTCAATATTATGTTGCTATTTACTATGTTCCTAGTTTGCTCTAGTTGTATGCTTGATATAGTTATGATTGATGATGAATTTACGCATATGTTCACAAAGCTCTTAGCTCAGTACTCGAGTGAGTTAAGTGGTCGACATTATGTAAACATGGTGCTTAGATATTGTTTGCCTATGGATGCCTTCTGCACTCTGGGTCATGTGTTAGATCACAGATGTGACACTTCCGTTGAGTCTTTTGTAGTCCACTCCCCATTTTAGAGCATGTAGAACGTGATTGCAAAGGAAGACAAGCTCTGTTCTTAATCTTCCTTAGCAATATTCCTCATTCATAGATCCAAAGTTAGTTATACTATAGATGAGAGTGTATATACTTGGGTGTACAAAAGACTTAGTAGATAAGTAATGACTTAGGAATCTTTTGCTCTTAACAAATCTCCTGCTTAGCCTTACTATATTTTATGAGTATCTATTTCTATCTCTGGAATAAGATTATTACCTTACACTTATCATTTATTTATCACTTGACTTACCCCTACCATAGCATGAGAGTGGTTTTATCATAAGTATACATATTTGTCAATATCTCTATGCCAACACAACCCCATAGCTCCTCCCTATGGATAAAATATAAATAACGATACTCGGTATACTCCTGGGTGAAATGCTACAATGGTATATTATCTGTGCGCTTGCGGATACCTTATATATATATATATTTTTACAAGTGTTCTCATAATTACCAACAACACATTTCTGGCATCATGCTAGGTATGACAACTTAGTTAAGAGTGATGCTAAGAAATGTCAACAGTAAACATCCACCATTGCCGGGGAGGGGCACATGGCTTAGAGAATTGACCAAATAAATACTTATTGATAAAATCATAACCTTTGCTTTAGCAGGCTTACCCTTGTTTGTCTTTGTTCATATCATATACAGGGTATTGCAGGATAGGTTGTTATTCAACAAATTCCAACAATCAGAATCAACCGAATTAAGAGGAAGCTCAACACTAGTTTCTAAAGCTATGGCTGACAAGACCCTGCGTGAGTTCTCTGCTCCAAGCACTAAGAACATTCGCACTAGACCAACAATCAAAATCGATAATCTTGACTTCTAACTCAAGCCAAGCCTCATCAACATAGTGCAAGCTACCCCATTCAGCGAAAAGGCACATGAAGATGCTAGTGCTCATCTTCAGAATTTCCTGGAGATAAGTAGCATGGTCGTCATCAAGGATGTTGCTCAAGACATCGTACTACTTTGCCTCTTTCCATTGTCACTTGTAGGAAGAGCGAAGCAATGGTTCTACACCAACAAGGATAACATCAATACATGGGCAAAGTGTTCAAAGGCCTTCCTAAAAAAGTTTTTCCCTGTAGGCAAGACCAATGCCTTAAGAGGAAAGATTTCAAACTTCCAACAACAAAAAGGAGAGACCATTCCAGAACAATGGGAACATTTTCAAGAATATGTTTTAGATTGCCCTCATCAAGGAATGGAAGATTGGTTGCTCATACAAACTTTCTACCATGGATTAACTCAGAAAGCCCATGAACAACTCGATGCCACTGCCAAAGGATCATTTATGTCACTCACCCTTGGAAAAGCTGAAACTCATGGAAAAGATAGCCTCTAATCAAGGCTGGTCATCATGCAATATTCAATCATGTAATAAGAGTAAAGAAGTACTAGAAGAGGTGTGTGCACTGTCAACCAAAATGGACGTACCGTTAAATTGGCTCGAACAGCGAGACAATTACAAGAAAGATCGTCAGGCCATTCAAGATGCATTCAATGCTCAAAACTTATGTGAGGAATATTTGGGGGTTGAATTCCCTGAATTGCAAGAGGATGTAAACATCATTGGCAACAATTCTGGTTCACAACAACAGAGACAAGGATGAAAACAACAACAACGGTCAACTTACCAAGGTAAGTACCTAGGTAATTATTATAATTCTTCCAATCTTAAGCAACCATCCTTAAGAGAATTAATCTTAGAACAAGCTAGGATTAATGAGAATATTTCTAAAAAGCTTGCTTTTAATGATAAGGTCCTAGAAAAAATAAATACTAAAATGGATAGTTTTTCTTTTGCCGTACAAGACCAAGTTAGCTATAATAAAAAGATAGAATCTCAATTAGCCCAGTTGGTCGCTGCTTTGCCTTTTGCCACTCACCTTGAGAAGGTCAACTTCATAACCACAAGAGGTGGCAAGTCTACTTGTGATCCGCCATATCCAACAAGGACAGGTAAGACATCAGTGGTAGTGCAGTAAGAGGAGAAGAAGGACGATGAAGAAAATGGGCCACAAGAGCAAGAGTTACAACAAGATTTTCATGACACGACCCTCCTACCGTTTCCACGTAGAAATAGAAAAGCCAAAATGGATGAGCAATTTGGTACATTTGTAGAGGTAATTCAAAAGCTATATATCAATATTCTATTGCAAGATGCCATACATGTGCCTACCTACGCGAAGTATCTCAGAGACATCCTCAACAACAAAAGACCACTGCCCTCCACTGAGGTAATCTAGTTAATGAAGGAGTGTAGTGCAGCCATCCTAAACACTTCGCCAGTCAAGAAGAAGGATCCAAGATGTCCCACTATCGAATGTCCGATCGGGAGCTAGAACTTTGAGAATGCATTATGCGATCTTGGAGCTAGTGTCAGTGTCATACCCAAGAAGGTCTTCGATAAGCTCAACCATTCAACACTCACACCAACATCGATGTGCTTACAACTAGATGACCAATCGATCCGCTACCCTGCAGGAATCGCTGAGAATATTCCGGTAAAAATACGAATTTTCTTTGTTCCTATAGATTTTGTGGTACTTGACATGCAGGAGGACATGAAGACACCACTCATTCTTGGGAGACCCTTCCTAAGCACTACAAATGCGCACATTGATGTCGGAGCCGGAGAGATCAAATTCCATATTAATAGAAAGGAACAGCGGTTCGCCTTCAAGCCAAGACTGGAACAATGCCCCAATTTGGAGTGTCTTGAGAAGCAAGTATCAAGGTCTCCATCTTTGGGACCGAATGATACACCTGAAGAATGAACCCGAACAAAGAAGTCCGGTTCGGGGGACTCAAAATTTTGAACCCTCGCCGGGAGGTAACTCGATATTTATCCATATTTACTTTTCGCATTATATTTTTACTTTGGGCATATTTACTTCTTAAAACTTGCATTAGAAAAATGAAATAAACAATTCTCATCATGGCATACTAAAAATTCAAGCCCCATGTAAATAATTTTTGCGGAGCGTAAAAACCCTATAAGAAATATTTACTGTGGAGGCATAAAAATATAAAAAATATCATCATTCATCTTCTCTTGTTTTCATAGTTTCACAAAAGGAATTTTGCATTGCACTTTTATATATGTATACGGTAGAAATACAGGCACTAGGGACCCATAGACACCTGGGACCCACCACCATCACCTCCATAACCACCATACATCACTTCCATCACCTCCTTTCCCACTCATTTTCACTCTGCACCGTCCAGAGCACATTCCCACCGAAAGGAGCACTTCACTCACTTAACCACAAAGCAAAGGAAGCATCAAGAAATGGAGAGGCCATTTGGCCACCTTGTGGGGCTGGTCGGGTGGCCTCTCATCTCCCCTCTATAAATCCGACTCCTTCCTTGCTGCTCTCGGCCTCCAACACAACACAAAATTAGCTCTTGAGGTCGAAATTCCAGTTCAAAATTTCGTAGTTGAATTTCCTTTGGTAGAAGTAGTGTTGGAGAAATAAAGAGTGTGAGGAAGTTTGGGTGTGAAAGTAGTGTTAAAATCTTGAGAAAGAGAGGAAGAGGTGTTGCTGAAATTTGAGCAAGAAAAATAGAGTTTAAGAGTGGTAGTGCTGTCTAAATCAAGAGAGGAAATAAAAAAGAATTAGGGTGGAAGACATGCCAAAATCTTGATTATAATATTCACTAGGCAATCTTGGATGACTAACCTCTGGACAACTAACATTTGGATGGATAATCACTAACATTTTTATTTTCCTAATCCCGTTCCACGAGTTGTGTTGTTTTTGTTTATTTTGTAGAAAAATGAGCAAGATCACCGGCAAGCTCAAGCGGGCAATATCGTTCCATTCAACAAGAAGTTCTTCGCCCTGAGCAAGCACCAACATGGAGGTTGATCCTCCGTCTCCCGCTATTGGAGCACCGACCCGATCAGCCCCCATGGAGAGGAACTTTCTTCTACAAGAAAAGCAGCTCAAGCTCCGGGATGATAGGGAGAAGAACATCAACAAGAAGCTGAAGGACCAGGATTTCATCCTTACCCCTGCCTTTGATCCAGCCCTACTTCAATCCATAGGTATGGACTTCGAATTTGAACTCATTTTCAAGGCCGTAGGATGGGAGGATGCATGGGAAATAGATGAGTCAAGGTGCAAGCTTTTAACTATTGAATTTTTATGCACTTTACAAACCACCAACTCAGAAGTCTCATTTAGGTTCTTTGAGAAAGAATCTTCTTTTCCCTAGAAGAACTTTAGTGAGATTCTAGGATTCCCTACTCAGTGCACAATTGATGTAGACTCAGCTATACAAGACTTTGATAGGAATAAGTTTTGGAGGGAGATATCAAAAGAAATTGTTTGCTACCGCCCTTGCACCAATGACATTCACCACCCTATTTGCGGTTCATGCACAAATGGCTAGGATTTTCTCTTTTTCCTAGAAATGATTTCCGCACAGTAAGAAATGATGAACTTAAACTACTCTATGCTATGGTTAAAAGAAAAAAAGGTCTCACCTATAAAATTCATGATGACACAATGGGCAGAAATTCCTGGACTTAAGGGAGATGTTGGGTGCACTTCTTTGGTCACCCACATACTTTGAAATATGGGTTTACTAGCAAACGCTTCTATAACATACATTGACAAACCCCGATGGATCATTGATTATGGCTATTTTAATCATGCACACATGTTAAAAAAGGGCAAGGATGGGAAAATAGTCATAATGTATATGGACTACATAAATGAGTTCCCATTACCAGACCGAAACCTTGGTCTATATGTGGTAGATTTGTTTGTCTTTGATTTGCAGAAAATAGAGCAAGCACCTCATAGGAGTGCCTCTGCAAGGATCACCCACAGCCCGTAGCCTCAGTACCATGGAGACGACCCCATTATAGAAGGCCCTGCCTTCATCGGCTACATAGGATTTGATCAAGTAGGACCTTCCCAGGTACACCATCCTCAGCATGCAGGCTGGGGCCAGCCGGGATCTTCCCGTATGCACCAACTAGAGCATGCTGGGTGGGAGTAGCCTTCTCGGCATCATTCAAAGAGTTCCTGGCAACAAGGCCCAAGTGGGCAATGGCAAGACGACAATTTTGACTACTACCAACAGCAGTCTTACGAGGAGATCTCTAGTGGCCACTAGGGAGGACGCATGTCCTTCTCTGCCCATGGCTACCATGACCATCCCACAAGTTATCATGAGTAACAAATGGAGTACGCTCGTTTTGACACCAGGCTCACCACCATCGAGGAGAACCAGCAGGAGATCTGGAACACTCTTCACCAACATTCCTAGTGGCAGGAAGAAGCAAGACAATGCCTTGTTGCCATCCAGCAACAATAGCAACAGGAGAATGACAATAGGAACTACTTGTTTGGCCATCTCCACATTGACCACCCACCTCGCTGAAGGACCATAGCAACACCTAGCTTGGGGGAGGAACCCCCATTTACCTAAGGTAAGTTTTCTTTCTAGTATTTTATTATTTTCTTTAGTTTATTTAATTTTTTAATTTGTATTAGTTTAAAAATGCAAAACTAAGAAAACAAAATAAAAATTTGCCTCTGTTTATATATATATATTACTATGGTGTGATTTAAAAAATGATGGAAACCAAATAAAAAAGTGTGTATATAGTTTGCTTAAGGTGTGCTTTAGTTTATTTTTAAGAGTCAATAAATAAATAGAACTTGAAGATGATCTCACGTGATGGAAATGATGAATAGTTGCTCTGTTATAATTCCTTTCAAGTACCTAGTTTTTAGCCTTGAATTCTCCCGAGTTTTGGATGAAATTGATTTGACATAAGAATTTGCTCTGAACTTGAAACTCGTGGGTAGCATAAGCTTGATCTAAGTCTAGGTAATTGACGGATATGATATGAGAAGGTCTGAGCTGCTATTTATCTTGTTCCAAGTGATACTGAATTCTAGAGATTTCTTTTGAAAAACCTAAAAGAGCAACATGATGAGATCCTATATGACAAAGCTTGAATTCCTACTAGAGCCAAACATGTTTATCTAGGCTAGGAAAACTTCCACTTATATGCCACTTGTTTTGCATTGAGTTTTGTCAACCTTTGTTGATGTCTTATGAGATGTTTGTCATACTCTTAAAATCAAGATCACATACACACCACTCACATATGTACTATTCCAAAACTAGGAAAAACACAAAAATATGCTTCATAGGTTTTCCACCAAATAAATGCTCCAAGTTCTTATTGCTATCTCTCAAAAGTTTGTTGTAGAAAAGAGGCATGGGCTATCCAAAAGTTATTCATAAAAATAAAGAAAAAATAATAATAAATGGACAAGTGTCCGAACTATCAATACAATGGGTACTTAGATGCCCACCTGAAAAAAGGGAGATGAATAAGATAGCCCATGTTTTTTTGCAATTGTTTCCAAGTTTAAAATGAGAGATATGTTTTCAAGGAGCATAGTAGAATCAGGCTAGCCACCATATATATATCACCATATTCCATACACATGCACATCTTGATTTGATTGTATGACTTAACTCCCTTTGGATCCGAGGTTTGACTTTATAATATATGTATTGCAAGTATGCTCTCTTCATGCAATTACCACTCCTATGAGCTCCACATAAGCTTTAGTTATAGGAGAAGAAAAGGCATAACATCATTCATTGCCTTAGTGAGGATCCACAAATACCATATATATGAGAGACTTGAGAGTGTCATACAAAGGAATCTCTGAGTTTTTATTTTGAAAACTTATAAACTCCAAAACAATGGTTGAACATAAGAACTTGAGACATAGTGCTTGACTTGATCATTCTGTCTTTCAATTACTCAACATCGAAGTGAAAGCTAGAAAGCCCCATGGTTGAAGATAATATGGGTAAGTTTAAAAGTCAGATCGATGAATTTTAATCCGGAGGGGATTCTTGTTTGAACGCATGTGTACTTTAAAGGAGTTGCATCAATGTTTTCAAAAAATCCTAACTTTTTGATCCATTGCTAAGTTTGGCATTGCTCAGGGACGAGCAAACGTTAAGCTTGGGGGAGTTTGTTGATGGTAGTTATCATCCATCATAAACAGTCAACTTTACTTGTATAAATGCATAAAAAGGATCACCAACTGACAATTTCCACGAGTTTTAGTGAATATGTATTTTTAGCAGGGTTATTTTAGAAAACCATCAAGGAGGATCAAATCATCAAATAAAATCACGCTTATCCATGGCAAAACAGACACCAGAAGGTTCCGGAAGACTCAGGAGGACTCCACATAGAAGCAGGGGCCAAGCCACTGCCAGGTGGGGCTAGCCGGCCCCACCAAGAGGCCACCCAGCCCCTAGGGGACCCACCTATTAGACTCCTTCATATGTCGGTTTCCCACCACCTCCTAGGATGCATCTACGCCATCCTTTAAGTCGGTTTGATCCAAGGGCTCACGTTGGACGCTCTGGCCTATATAACTAGCCCCTACCCCTCCCTCTAGAGCACGCTGCCATAAGTCAAGATCAGACTAGAAATTAGGGTTTCCAAAGAGAAGAGAATAGAGCTCCAATTCTTCAAGTTTCTAGTATAGGCTAGCTAGCAAGGTTCAAGTAGAGTTTGGGCTATCGCTCAGGATTCCAGATCTGTCGTCTGGATACTGGTATAGCCATTGTATCTCTTTTATTTATGACATTGTGCCACTTCAATATTATGTTGCTATTTATTTTGTTCCTAGTTTGCTCTAGTTGTATGCTTGATATAGTTATGATTGATGATGAATTTACGCACATGTTCACAAAGCTCTTAGCTCAGTACTCGAGTGAGTTAAGTGGTCGACATTATGTAAACATGGTGCTTAGATATTGTTTGCCTGTAGATGCCTTCTGCACTCTAGGTCATGTGGTAGATCACGGATGTGACACTCCCGTTGAGTCCTTTGTAGTCCACTCCGTGTTTGTAGAGCACGTAGAACGTGATTGCGAAGGAAGACAAGCTCTATTCTTAATCTTCCTTAATAATGTTCCTTATGCATAGATCCAAAGTAAGTTATACTATAGATGAGAGTGTATATACTTGGGTGTACAAAAGACTTAGTAGATAAGTAATGACTTAGGAATCTTTTGCTCTTAACAAATCTCCTACTTAGCCTTACAATATTTTATGAGTATCTATTTCTATCTCTAGAATTCCATTATTATTACCTTACACTTATCATTTATTTATCACTTGACTTACCCCTACCATAGCATGAGAGTGGTTTTATCATAAGTATACATATTTGTCAATATCTCTCTGCCAAGACATCCTCATAGCTCCTCCCTATGGATAAAATATAAATAACAATACTCGGTATACTCCCGGGTGAAATGCTACAATGGTATATTATATGTGCACTTGCGGATACCTTATATATATAGTTTACAAGTGTTCTCATAGTTACCAACATTGCATTTCAGGCATCATGCTAGGGATGACAACTTAGTTAAGAGTGATCCTAAGAAATTTCAATAGTAAACATTCGTATCAAACGGTGAACATATGTGCTATTAGATCAAACGACACTCATTAGCGCAGTGGCCGGTCAAGCACATGGCTAGCAAAGCAACACAGAGAAAACTTTGTACATATAGTCTATTATTAATTCATCTTAAGTTATCGGGCACTACAAATAATATTTAAATAAAATAACAGAAAAGCAAAAGCAACAGAAAATCAATAGCCTACAGTCCTCGCTGCAAAACATAGCCCTTCCATCCCATCTATTTGCACGACCATAGACACTGCCTGCGCATGGAAGATCACCATGCACCTGTGTCGGCGGAGGCAGCATTATCGTTCCCCACGTCGTTTGGATGATCACCTTGGCGGCCACCTTGTGGCACAGCACACACCCCTTGTTTCATAGCCACCTGCTTGTTGGTCCGCCACCGCCGCCGCCCATGATTCTTCCTCGCCCTCAACCCATCTTATGTACCGCTACATAGTGTCATCGTCGTTGGCATCGTCATTGCGCCTATAGAGCAATGTGGCGACCAGATAGGCCGCCATATTGTGCCTGCCATCGGCAACATGGGAGAGATCATTGAGTCATGGCCGGGGGCTGTGGTTATCCACGAATTCCATTGGTATCCTTGTGAGGATGCAAGCCTCTGGGTTGCTGAGTTGGGTGAGGCTAGCAAGGAGGGCGTAGTAGTTGTCGAGATCATTCCACAACCTTGCCTCGTGTCTGCACCAGTCCATTGCCACGCGATGACCGATGGCGGGGTCACCGTAGATGTGGCGCATGAACGAGTAGGTCACCTGTAGGCTACGGAGGTCATCCATGGGTAGCTCTAAGGTTGCAGCGAGGTGGCCAACGATCTCAATGGTCAAATCGGTAGGGAGCACCAGCAACAGCAACGTGGGGTGCCGCCTTGCCGCCTTGAGGGCTGTGGATGGAGCTTTGGCGTGTGGATGGCGGTGAGCTAGAGGGCTAGAGAGGCAAAGCGGCGCGATCGATGTTCGTTGATTGAGGAGGAGGCGTGGGAGGCAGCCGAGCGGGGGCTACAGCATGAGTTCTTGAAATACCCTCTACGAAGCGTGGGAACTTGCAACGAGCCGTGTGGTGCAGTCAATTTTGTCCATCCAACTTCCAACGCTGTTCTGGGACAAGCATGCTCCACTAAGATCGTGGGAGACGTGGCTTCGCCTTAACTCCTGCTCTCGCTTGGTGCAATCATATGGAAAATCAAATGGGCGGGGTAGCAAATACGATTCCTTTCTAAACTCATTGCACCCCATCTATAAACATTTTAGTTTTATAAATAATTATGCGTGTAATTAGATCAGATGACACTGTTTTCCACCGTATCTAACGGTGATTGGTCTAAGCAGCCATATCAAACGGTCTAGGGTCAGCAACAAATTCAAATGACTTTATTGTTGAATGTTCATTCCATACTTTCATGACTCATATATAGTTGGTAATCATGCCTATTTAATGAAAATGAAAGTCCTACCGAGATTGACCTTTTATAGATGAGTATGAAATGTGCAAGTGAATGTAAATCGAATCTTGACGGTTCCTTCCCTGCTCGCGTCTTGAGGTAGGGCTATTTAAGCAAAGGTAAGGCAAGCCTTTGAAGCGCACTCGATCCCAACCTTCTTCATCCCTTACCATAAGAAAAACTAGAGAAACCCTTCCGTTGCTTCTAGTCTCCCATCACCATGGCTACCCTAGTCCTCCATCGACTCTGGCACCACTGGGAGAAGGCCTTCAAGATCAGCTTCCACCATCACCTGGGCACGGCTATGTCCACTAGTCCTAGCTGTTTGAGGATGCTTCACGAAGATAGGGAGGAACGCCTCCATGGTATGGTCCTGCTATTGATCGCATTCCGCGGTTAGATCATGCGGAATCAATACCATGGAGGGCCTAGCCAGAGCTGCCGAATACCTCGTCGGTCTTTGTCGGCGAGTTGGGCAGTCAAAGGGCTTCAGCGCAAAATCGTGCCATCGACTCTAGGCCCCGTGTATCGATTCGGTGGCTTGGTCGTTTGTTGGCACATGTGTTCCTCCTCCTATGGTCTATGGAGTAATCGGCTGAGGTCATAGATGGCCTCATGGTTCTACTTCTCCTCATCCTCCCACTACTCCCAGGGGATGTTAGCGGAAGTTTTGCGAGGCTGTTTCCCATCCCAATTCTCCTATGTCATCGGGTATGGGTTACCCCCATACGCGTAAGGTCTTTGTTATTGTACATCTGGTAGTATTGTTGAATTTATCAATAAAGAGTTCCTTTAATGACTTTATTGTTGAATGTTCGACTCAGTTCTAGTTTATTTCATACTTAATTTAATATTTTTTAGTTACAATTGGGTAGAACGAGTGATGGTTTACTTGTACACAATGAGATCAGATCACACTAGTTTTAGTAGTATCGAACGGTGATCAGTCTAGGTAAACATCCGTATCAAACGGTGAACATATGTGCAATTAGATCAAAATTAAAAAGGCACTAGTTATCGCAGTAAACTGTGATGTTGGTAGTCTCATTTTAAAATGTCAAATGCGTTTCATTATATGTCGGTATCCTCGGCAAAAACTCTTGTTAAGCTTAAAATACAAAGCTAGGAGTAAAGCCTTTGGTCTAAAAAAACAATTGTGCCAGGGAATCGAATTTGTTAGGGAATCAAATGTGCCTGGGAATAAACAAGTGTGGCAGGGAATAAACAAGAGAGGTAGACACAGGTCTTATGGGGAGCTGTGCAAGCCTAGTGCTAGCGAATTTGTTTCATGCAATCTTTCTCCTATAAATTATATAAACTATCCTTCTCTCCAGCTATTTAAAACCCTATTGGGGATGCCCTAACTAACGGTGGCTTGTTTCGAACATTGGGCGTATCATACATTTACCTATGTGAGGGTATTCGGGTAATAGAATATTCACCAAGCACTCCAACTTCCCATGTACTCATGTGTGCCTCCTTTGGTCCGCTAGATATTGCACGTCCCACTATAGATGAGGATGAAATGTGCTAGGGAATCAAATGGATGCCCCACCTCGTCTTCCCCGCTGCGTCGCTCGTGACCCGCATAGGTGATGACCGCTCAAGTCACGAAGTTCACTATTTCCTTCCCCGCTCGCGAGACGTGGGGCTTTTTAAGGCAAGCTAAGGGCTGCCTTTCAAGCTCACTCCAAACCTTCTTCCTCCCTTAGTATCAGACAAACTAGAGAAAACCTTGAGTTGCACATATAGTATCACATCGCCATGGCTTCGCTCGTCCTCCTTTGACTCCAGCACCCCTAGGAGAAGGCCTTCAAGATCAGCTTGTGCCAACACCTAGGCACGGCTATGTCCGCCCATCCTCGGTGTTAGTAGAAGTTTTGCGAGGATAGGTGAAAGGGACTGTGATGCCTAAGAGGGGGGTGAATGAGGCAACTTAAAAGTCTAACTCTAAACTATGGCCTCCTTTTCTATTCTTAGCAAAACCTATGCAAAAGATAAACTATCTAAGTGTGCAACTACTGTTTTGCTAGTGTGTTGCTATCTCTACCACAAAAGGAGTTATGCAAACAATGTAAATGCGGAAGCTAAAGAGTAAGGTAGAGATATGCAAGACTACAAGCCCCTTCGATGTACAACAATGGTGCGCGCAACCACCGAGTGGTAAGAGGTATGCAAACCTCACTAAACACTAGGCCTAAACCTAGAGCAAGCGCATAAGCGGTGGTCTAATCAACCTAAGCACTTCACAAAGCACCTACGCTAATCACCTAATGAATCACTAAGCACTATGCAAGTAGAGATCACTAAAATGGTGTATTAACACCCTTGGTATGTTTCCTCAGCTCCACTCCACTCAAATGGCCGGTTGGGGGTCTATATAAGCCCCACGGAGAAAGTAGCCATTGAGGATGAAACCCACCTTTCTGCTACTGACCGAACGCTGCTGTCATCCTGACCGGATGCGTCCAGTCGTCCCGACCATTGAAGCTAGCGCGTTGATTGGACTCGGTGCTAAGTCCAGTCACTGTCGATCGGACGTGTTCAGTCATGCTAGTGCCGCTCTAGAACCTCTCTAGACTCGATCAGACGCTGCAGTTCCTACATCTAGTCGATCACCCTCCAGCGTCTAGTCAGTGCTGAGCTATTGTCGCGATAGTGAACAGTGTCTTGTCACTATCTTGATCGGACACGTCCGGTCACTATAAGGACCGCGTCCGATCATCTCTGTGAAGCTCGTTTCTTCACGATCTTGCATCTGGCTTGGTTCCTATCTTCGTGCTTGGACTTTGCTTGATATCTTGGGTCTTCTCTTGTGCTTCTAGGGTCTTGCTTATGGTGTTGATTGTGGGATCATCATGTCACCTTCGTCCAGGTCATGTCTTGCACCCTATTGAACTACAAAACAATTACTTGCAAATTCATTAGTCTAATTTGGTTGTGTTGGTCATCAAACACCAAAATCCAAAGTTAATGGGCACAAGGTCCATTTTCCTTACAATCTCCCCCTTTTTGGTGATTGATGACAACACGACCAAAACAAGCAAATAATAAAATTTTTGGAATTTAAAAACTATTTACTTGCTAGGATGCAATGCAAAGGGCAAGGTTATATGATGCTAAAAGATACCACATGTAAACATCTTTGGAAACTTATCTTGCCCTTGCAAATGTCCCCATGTGGCATTATGGATTTAAGCCTCCCCCTAACTCCATAATCCACTATACTCCATTTCTCGGACCATTACCACTTCTAAATTATTATGATCGGGCTTGCTTTTGGTCCTACAAATTCTCCACCTTTGGAATCAAACACCGAAAAGAAAGACATTAGTAGCACAAGGGAGGGTCAAACTTTGTGATCCTTTGTATGTGGAGTGGAATAGGTCACAAAATTTGACTCTCACATTACATAGACTAAGCTCCCCCTAAATATATACATACATATGATGAAGAATGTAGTTTATGCATAATTGACAAATTAATGCTCAAGGGAGTTTAATCTATATAATGCATGGAGAAAGCAAATAAATACCAAAGTGAAATCAACATGATGATATTGGTTTAGAAATACCACATGTGGAAACCAATTTGATTTATACCACTTGCAATAGGAGATGGATATTTGAAGTATGATGCTTAACTCTAGGGACACTATTTTCCTTGCAATGAGACTACTACACACATAATAAGCTTGAAAAGGTGTTAGTCTCAAGGCATCCAACTTGTAGAGTAACCTCCCCATAAATTTGTGCACACAAGTATGGAATACTTGTAGGAGAAATGCACATTGATTTTAGAATAAAAAATACCTCTTGAAAGATGACGTCACATGAATGTGAGAATCATTTTCAAAAGTAATATTCTGGAGAAATTATCTACAATTTGGACTTTGGCACATATTAGATGAACAATTGTAGAACAAGCTATGTGCCGTGCTCCTAAACAATTTAAACCATGTAGGTTTGCTCCAAGGGTTAAGAGTGAAACCGAGCAAGCCTACCATAAGATATACCTAGTGTATGCAAGACAAAATATTTAAGCATGCAAATGCAAACCTAGGCATGAAAAGGAACTAGATGCTAATTGAGATTGGAAGAAATTAAATCTAGTTACCTAACATGGGGAGGGGAATTTGGGTCCATAGTTTTCACTAACCCACTTGGAATTACCTTGTCCATAATGATGCACCCCATGAAATGCACCCATACTTTGCCAAGTCTCTAAATTCCCCGAAGTCCATTGGACTTCTCACTTTCCTTTCGGGATCCAAACCTTATTGGTGCTCTTCATGTTGGAAATGATCTCCTTTGGCACCCAAACGTGTTTCGCCCCATTGTTGGCTTGCTTGTTCACCTTGATGGCCATCACCTTGACATTTTTCTTCTTCTTCAAGAGATAAGGTGTGGAGGCCTTTTTGTCCACCTTCTTGGTGTAGGTGTTGGAGAGCTTGCTTGTTTTCTTTTTGTTTTTCTCTTTCTTCTTAGTTCCTCCCCCATTCTTCACCTTGCACTCAAAGGACTTGTGACCTTCCTTGTGGCACACGTAGTAAACCATAGTTTGTCCTTCATCAAGCTTCTTTACTCCCTTGACGGTGTTATCTTGACAAAGTTGGGCATGCTCCATTTTGCCTCTTACTTGAGTCAAGTTCTTGGTAAGGTGAGCCACTTCTTGCTTGAGTTGCTCATTCTCCATTGCAACCTCTTGTGTGCATGTATCTTAAAAAACTTTCTCAACACAAACTTGGTTGCACAAGGGTGAGTCTAAACATAAATCATTGCAAGAAGTAGAAGCATCCTTTTTAGGCTTGTCAAAGATAGAACTTTTCTTTTTAGGTGCCTTGGTGAGGGTTGTACCAATGGCTTCAAGATTAGCAACTTTATTAGTTAGCTCATCATAATGTTTGCACATGGTTTCTATTTTAGGAAGCAAACTTTTATAAGCATCTTGTGAGCTAGCTAACTTTTCTTTTAATTTTTCATTTTTCTTTACAAGTTGCTCATCATTGATTGTGCATGCATTTGTTGTTGCACTAGCCTCAAGTTGCTCAATTTTAGTAGATAGTTCAATATTGAGATTAGCAAATGTCTTATATTGTTCAAGCAAGGTTTTATATGCTTCTTGTGAACTATCTAGCTTTTCTTGCAACATTTTTAGCTTCTTTTGTTGGCTAATATTTAAGATTTTCTTGCACAAGTTCATTAAGAGAAGAAATTTCATCATCACTATCACTCTCACTAGAGGATGAGCTTTTGTTACCTCGTGCCATAAGACACACATGAGAAGAGCTTGATGATGAGTGCTTGTGGCCTCGCCTCTTGTGATGGTCTTCTTCTTCACTTGAAGAATCATCCCATGACCTTATTGATGTGAGGGCTTTGTCCTTGCATGCCTTCTTCTTTGTCTTGGGTGTGGGCTTGTTTGGACAAACTTCCACAAAGTACCCCAACTCACCGCATCCATATCATCCTTTGTTTCTTTGCTCATTTCTTTGATTGGTGAAGATGAAATCTTGAATTTGGATGGGCACACCCTTGACATTGAGCCTTTGGATCATCTTCTCCACCTTGTTGATAAGTTTGATTGATTCTTCATAAAGGTCGGAGGTGGAGGAGAAAGATTAATCATCATCATTGAATCTTCATCATCATCATCATCATCATCATCATCTTCTTCTTCTTCATCTTCACTTGAGGAGCTTGAGCTTGTCTCAACTTGCTTGCCCTTCATCTTCTTTTTCTCACTACATGCGAGAGCTTTGCCTTTGCTTGATGAAGATGCTTCTTCTTGACCCATCTTGTGTGACATTTCAAATGCCACTATCTTGCCAATGACTATGGCCGCGGTCATGGTGCTTAAGTCCTCCATGTTGTGAAGGATGGTGATGATGCTTGCATATTTCTTTTGTGGTATCACGGAGATGATCTTCCTCATGATGTCTCGCATCATCTAAGCTTCATTAATCCTATTGAATGGAGCTCATTGATAATTAGATTCAAATGTGAATACATATCACGAACAAGCTCATCATCATCCATTTTAAAAGAATCATAATATTGTTTAGCTAGACAATGTTTTTGCTCATGGACATTAGTTGTGCCGTCATGGAGCTCTTGGAGTTTCAACCAAATTTCATGTGTCATATTTAAAGTGAACACTTGGTTAAACACATCCATGCTAAAAGATTCAAACAAGCAATTTTTAGCTCTAGCATTGAAATGAATTTCTTTTTCTTCACTCTTTGTGGGTTTATCGGGATTCTTAATGGGTTTCATCCCATCACGAGTGACTCTCCAAACACCCAAATCTACTGTCTCAAGGTGACAAGCCATTCTAGCTTTATAGTAAGGGAAGTTAGTGCCGTCAAAGTGCGGAGGCCTAGAGGTATCCATCCCAACCACACTAAATAGCGTTGGCTCAACGGCGGTGAAGCCAAAGGTCCAAATTGAGCCAACCAGCTCTGATACCACTTGAAAGGGACCATGATGCCTAAGAGGGTGGGGGTGAATTAGGCAACTTAAAAGTCTAACTATAAACTATGGCCTCTTTTTCTATTCTTAACAAAACCTATGCAAAAGATAAACTAAGTGTGCAACTACGGTTTTGCTAGTGTGTTGCTATCTCTACCACAAAAGGAGTTATGCAAACAATGTAAATGCGGAAGCTAAAGAGTAAGGTAGAGATATGCAAACTCCCATCGACGACTCTGGTATTTTTACCGAGGTATCAAGAAGCGCATAAGCTTCCCCCTAGTCCTCGTTGGAGCCCCTCGCAAGGAATCCCTCACAAGTGCCAAGCTTCCGGTTAGGTAACTCCGTGATAGCCCTAGGCCTTCCCCACACGCAAGTGGGTCTCCAGTGTGCCTTTCGACAAGCCTCCCCCGGACCACTCCCCTTTGTCTTCACTATCAAGCTTCTGGCCGAACCGCCACGGGCCTTGTTCCCTTCGGTACACGGTGGCGGCCACACCACAAACATGGTTGGTGTGATCTCGCAAGACTACAAGCCCTCCGATGTACAATAATGGTGTGCACAAGAACTGAGTGGTAAGAGTTATGCAAACCTCACTAAACACTAGGCCTAAGCCTAGAGCAAGCGCATAAGCGGTGGTCTAATCAACCTAAGCACTTCGCAAAGCACCTACGCTAATCACCTAATGAATCACTAAGCACTATGCAAGTGGAGATCACTAAAATGGTGTATTAACTCCCTTGGTATGCAATCTTGGGTCTTCTCTTATGCTTCTAGGGTCTTGCTTATGGTGTTGATCGTGGGATCATCATGTCGCCTTCATCCAAGTCACGTCTTGCATCCTATTGAACCACAAAACAATTACTTGCAAATTCATTAGTCCAATTTGGTTGTGTTGGTCATCAAACACCAAAATTCAAAGTTAATGGGCCTAGGGTCCATTTTTCTTACAATATTGAGGAATGCTTCCATGGTCTATCACCGCTGCTGACTATAGTCTGCGGTCAGATCTTGTAGGGTCAAAACCATGGAGTGCATCGGCATTGGACCTCGGCGAGTGGGGTATTCTACAATGGTGTTCCTGTGACAAGTGGTTGTCATGGAACCAAAATATGCCCTGCTCAGCCTAGTGTATCAATTCGGAGGCCTGGACATCATTTTACGTCCGCTGTTCCTCTCTTCCGCTTGGTTTCCGGTGCGGGTTGGTCTCCTCATGGCAACTTCTGCTCTCAATGGGATGTTAGTGGAAGCTTCGCGAGGATGTTCCCCATCATAGGGCTGAGTTGCAGTCGGGTATGGGGAAATCCCTAACTCGATAGGTCTTTGTTATTGCACATCTCGTAATCTTCAAATGTAATGCAATTTATCGATATTATTGTGTGATGTTCGACTCAGTTCGAGTCTATTTTATACTGAATTGGCTGATGGATTTGGACTTAGTAATGCACTAAATTGGCTAACTCAAGTTGAGGAATAACCAAGGCGAATGACGAATGCACTATCTAGCAGCTAAGGCAGTAGCGCATGTCAATACACGTATCCTTGTACTAATGGTGACTAACTCCCTTCAGCGGTGGAAAATAAAAAACAAAGAGATGGCGAAATGAAATGCAAGCTTACATCTAAGCATGAGAGTATATAATTCAGCGGAAAACATATATTACAAGTCCTGTGGAATTAATAATTTAGTTATAGAAATATAAGCAATATAAACAACATAAGTACGAAGAAGTATGTGGTGGAAACCACCTACTAGGTCGAAACATCTCCTACAACTAAAAAGAACAAAGTGTGGATATTTTTTGGTGCGACATTTGTTTTGGTTCGTCCGTCTGCCCACGCCTGCGATCCCATGACATCTTAATTATTGATTGATCGTGCTATTCTCCTTGATTGAATATTGCCTGTCATGTGATAGAGGAATCATGGCAAAATAGGAAGTAGAAAATTATTGTGCTATCCATATACACATTGCATGTTTGCATGCACCAGCATACATGGCAAGGAGCAAAAGGAAAGAGAATTAACACAGAAGGAAAGAGAATTAAGACAAAAGGAACCTCTTTGCATTTATGAGAACCTTGCCAAATCTGCCTACATTTAATTACTTCCCCTCTTTGCATTTGCAAAAGGGACAGCTTTTTCCTCCTTTCATTTGGTTTCATGCTCACGTGTTGCATCGCCCTCGCTTGCTGTTTCTTGCGTGAACCATAGTTGATGTCATCTGTCTTCCATGGCTCAGCCTCCCAATCCCAAGAGAAGGTCCCTACCTCTCCCTGAATGGAGATCTGGCCTGCCAGAGGATCTCCTCGAGTCCATCGGGCAGCATCTCATATCAGGCCACGATGCAGTGTCCTTCCGATCCGCTTGGTCCCCATGGCGCGCCGCCGTCCCATTCATGACCTTCGGGCCGCTCCTGCTGCTCCCGTTCAACCCCGACTCGGACCACGTCGGCTTCTACTGCGTCCTAGAGAAGAAGGTCTTGTCCAAGACGCTGCCCAACGTGCGTGGCAAGGTGGCGTGTGGCTCCTCATGTGGGTGGCTGGCGCTCATGGACGAGGCGTCATCCATGACGCTGCTGAATCCATTCACCGGTGCCCGTGCCCCCCGTGTTGAGCTCCCGCTAGCAGGCGAACACGTCGCGGTGGCGTCCTCATCGGAACACGTGTCTAGGGTCCACGGTCGGTGGGTCCTCTATCCCACCAACGGCTACAGGGATGCGGATGCCATAGGTAGAGCCATCAAGCTAGAAGACATGAGGGACATGTTCTTCCGTGAGATCGTGCTCTCGGCGCAGCCTGACGCCGCCGGCCGTGAGTGCGTGGCCATGGCCATGCTTGGATGCTCCACGGAGGTCGCGTTCTACCGGGTTGGAGTCGATAGCACATGGACGTTGCTCAACACCAAACTAGAGTTCTCCGTGGGGTCCATCGTCCACTGCCAAGACAAGTTCTTGGCGATCAACTGCACTGGAGAAATCTCCATCTACCGCAGCAACGCCACCGGCGCTACTCCAACCGCGACGCTGCTGCCATCGCTGTCGCCACCTGCGGGGCTCTGCCACCATAGCTACTTGGAATCAAACGATGAGCTGCACATTGTGGGTGCCATGGTGAGCATGTTCCACAAGTCACAGAACTTCACCTATAGCAGCGTGATCTACAAGTGCAACCTCCACGACCATACACCGGAGTGGTCTAGGGTGAGGGACATCGGTGATTAGACACTGTTCGTGTCTAAACATTTCAATGAAAGCTTCAGTGGAACAAGTGTATCCAAGTACAAGGAGAACAAAATCTACATGTCTGAGCCATTGTATGGGGATCCATACGACTTGGTCCATCGACTGGAGATCGTTGATGTCGCTACCGGCGCATCCAAAGTGAAGCCCGTCTAGGAAAAGATGCAGGGTTCTGAGGCTCTAGGTTGGATTCGACCCAATCTCTGGAAGCTCTAGAGTTTGTGAGCCTGACGACGCTGCACACTTCGTGACTATGTTAAATTCATAAACTTTTCTTTTTGGATTAAATGTCACTTTAACATTGGTATTTAATTTAATAGTATTGTTATCTTATCGTGCGATCCGTGTGTTTTTAGTATAAATTGTTAGTTATCCCGTAGCAACGCACGGGCACGCTACCTAATGGAAACTTATTTTTGAAAAATTCATACAAATATCAATGTGGTCGCTATGAGCACATGCATGCAGTATGGCAGGGTGCCTGCAGTACTCCATGACTCCTCACTAGTTCCTGCCTGCATGTGTTCCTAGAGAAATACAAAGGCTTTCTCTGTAGTATGATATGGTGATGAAGTGCTAACTCATCGGAGTATTATTCGGTATGAGCTTCACTCAATTCCCACTGGAGGCCTTGTTTGAATGCACAAACATCAATGTGGAGAATAAGGAGTTCACTCCAAGTTGAATTGTACGTGCCTCGCTGCTCATTACATGACGAACAACAAACATTATACATTCACATTAATGGACGAATAAAAATCATTGTACACCATGGAATATGTTTTGATCCAAAGATGGTGCAATAAGTTGAATTTACCAAGATTGTATGCAAAACGTCCTCAGAACATTAATCGTTGTATTCACCATTTCACTTTCCTAGTGCGTATCATCTAGTGATCGTGTCGTCCTACTTCAGATTGCTTTGACAAAGTGATCCAGTGCTGCTATATAGTGAGAGACGTATAATGCGGTTTGTAAGCTCACTATACCACTCCGATACGTTCAATTCGATCTTGACGGTGGAGCCCAAGTGGACACCGCTTGGGTTTCACAGGCGACACTAGTCGAGGAGGTGGTGGTTGCAGTCCCTGAGGCGCAATGCTTCCCTTCAATGTTCGCCTGATTATTTAAGTGGCCACACCACTCTTCCACCGCACACCACTATGAAAACCCCAAACTCCTCCCTCGTACTGTAGAGGAAACCCCAATCTCCTCCACCATAATCTATTTCACCGGCATTCCTCTAGAGACTCCGATCCTCCAGCGACGGCTGACTTTTTGCCACCGTGGGATGACTCCTTCCAGCGAGGAACACTCACCGCCACTGCTCCTCTCGTCGAAGAGCGACATAAGCAGCTACTATGACCCTGACGAGGGGTGGTCGGATGATGAACTCTATGCCCTCTTTGGGGAAGAGCTGGAGCCAATGGAGGAGGACGAGGAGGACGATGAAGAGGAGGAAGACGAAGATGAGGATGAGGATGATGATGACGATAATGGTGGCGCCGACAATGGCAATGGTGGGGACAACAGTGGCGGCGGCGACAACAGCGGCATTAGGGACAATGGCGGTGGTGGGGACAATGGTGATGAGGTCATGCCTCTACCAAAGAGGCACAATAAGGAATGTGGATCCTCCGGCGCCAAGGATTGGATTAGTTTAGTATAGGTAGTCCTACTGTGTAGTCCAATCTAGTAAGTTAGTTTGAATTAGATCGAAATGAAGTAGTTATGTTTGGTACTTTTGTGTAGTCTAATCCAGTATGTTAGATTGAAATGTAGCCTAATCTAGTAAGCTAGGAGGGGAAAAAACAAATCCCCAAACAATGTCTTAACTTCATGGATCAGTGACTTGAGCATTTTGGAAAGACCTTAATGTAGTTCCTAGAAGGGGAAAAATCCTCATTCTAGTAAGAATGAAATGTGTGGTATTTTTGTAATCTAGTAGCTTGGAGCTTTTGGAAAGAATGAAATGAAGACATATCTGAGAACAGTGTGTTGAATTCATGGATTCGTTCATGTTAATGGCTTGGATTTTCTCGAATGAACGAAATCAAACCATCTTTGACAGCAAAGTTCTCTTTTATTAACTCATGGCTAGAGCAAAGATTGTAATTGAATTGATCTTTTTTGTTTGCTTCTTTGTCTCTTAACCCCCCTGATTTTCCCCTTTTTGTAATTAGGCATGTTTGGTTCCTATACATAGTCTACCACAGCTAACCTTAGCCAAGTGTGGCTAGCCACAAAAAGTGTGGCTAGCAAATTGGTTGCCACACTTTGCCATGCCTAAGGGAATCATGCCTAACCTTAGTTCAAAACCAACAATTGCCAACCTGGTCAAACTTGGCTAAGGTGAAGTGTGGCAAAGTGTGGCTAGCAACCAAACAGGAAAGTTCAGTAGGGGTGCAAGCCCCTCCTGCATACTAAAAAAACAAACAAGCAAACTTCTCTTGGAAGCTATCGGTCCATAGGTGCCATATATCCTCCAACACACTATTTGGCCATGAGATCTCTTACATCAATCCTTCAATGCAACACATTGAACATCAACAAACAACATGCCCTGAGATTACATCAATCCTTGAGCACAACACAATGAAAATCAATAGACAAGGTTGAATTAATTAGCCTAGACCCAGAAATAGTACATTAATCATGAATAACATGGTTCAGCTAATAAGTTTTGCTCCTCTATAACCATAGATGAAGATCATAGCAAGTACAGATACAACACTATTTGAAAAGATACATTATTGCAACCGCAACAGTAGCACCAACCACTAGTGTGAAAAAGCCTAACAATTGTAAGCAAGGATTGCACTACGTTTGCCTCAACAGGCACCGGTCTTTATGTTGTTGAATCTGCTTATTCATTTTCCCCAACTTGCGCATGAGGATCTGGAGAATCTGCTTGTCCAGGTTCTAGGTGAATCACAACCGTACCCATTTTCACCAATTTTTTCAGATATTCTCGTTCCCATTCATAAAACTTGCATCTCGGTCGGACCTGTACAAAATCAAGGGAAATGAAACAACATATGCACTCAAAAGACCAGATCCAATCTGTGACTGCATCCAACCAAAACAAGAGATGAGCAAATGCTTACCCAGGGATTGTTCCTTGGGCATTTGAAGAACATACGACCAGGATTAGTGTTAGTCTTCGACTGAAGCTCAATCACCCTCTGCATGCCACACTCGACGCAAATAATTAGAGGGAGGCCCATCTCTTCCCCAACATCATCTTCTTCTGCATATGGCGGCCTCCGAGGATGTCTGCTTTGTGATGATGGGCAATCCATCTAATGAGACATGGTGTTGCCTGAAGCAGGGGAACGAAGACGAGAAGAGCAGGGGGACAAGACCAGTGGTTGGCGTCAGGGGTGACAAACCCTAGAACAAAGGGGGAAGAAAGCCACGGCTGTTATAGAATAACGGCCAATGGCCAATTTTATCATTGTATTGTACCATTACAAACTAGAAGGACATTTTTGTCTTTCCTCATGCCCCAAAGTCAAAATAGACCTGGCACCGCGTCTATGCCATGGTGTACGCTCTTCCATGTCTACCGTATTCGCCGTATCATAGGTTTCTTGATGCAATTATATGTCCACGTTCGGCGGCCATGGAAATGAAGCACCACCATCGAGCAGCCACGAAACGGCGGTGATGATAAAGTATCTACACTGGCTCCTCTAACGCACCGGCGGTGATATTTAGTAGCTATAAAATAGCGCTGGGTGGAAGCGGGAAATGCCTCCCCCAAAATTTCCTTTCCTCGCCCTCCCCTTAGGTGAAATGCTCTCCTCAGGTTCAAGATGCTCCCATCCCCGCTCGCCATCAAGCTGCCCCTGAGGTCGCGGGGCATCGACCTCAGCTCTCGTTGTGGGTCCTCCCATCCGTCGGTGCAAGGGCCTCTGGCAAACGGTGCTGTGAGCGCGAGGGATGGCGGAGAGCGAGTGGGATGGAGGGGTTGCTCGACGGTGAGCAGTGCACAGGAGCATCTGGAACCTGACGGCGCAGGGCGTCGACCTCTTCTCTCTCTAGGGTCCTCCCATCCATCGACGGAAGGGCCTCCGGTGAACGGTGCCGCAAGCGCGGGGGATGGCGGAGAGCAGGCGGGGTGGAGGGGCACCTCGACGACGAGGGTGGACAAGAGCATCTGGAACATAAGGCTGCAGGGCATCGACGTCACCTCTCACTAGGGGTCCTCCCATCCACCAGTGCAACATCATGGCGGTCGTGTCCGGCTACCCGCCCACCATCCCGCACAGTACCTCTAAGGTAATGAAAATTAATTAGCTTCAGAATTGTAGATTTTAGTTTAATTTCCCTTTCGAATGCTGTGGATGTTCTAGAATTGTTCTTAATTTTGGGGTAAAAACTTCAGTACATGTAGGTGGTGTATTCTAAAACTGTATATATGCCATGCCAAAGATTTGGCGAGCCAAAGTTATGTAAAAAAGTTGCAATGGATTTGGCAAGCCAAATGTGAGAGGTTGGCAAGTTTTGGTAGCCATCCAAATAATAGCCAAAATCATGGCTTACCAAATCTTTGGTTTGGCAAATTTTGGAAGCCAACTAATCAGGCTCTTAGCTTGTTTGTCGACAGAGAAAGTTCATACACGAATATGTTGACCCGTGCACATCGTTTTTTGTTAGGACTTTTTCTACCAAATTAGATGATGATGTACACTATGAATGAAGTAGCAGCGGCTGATGCTTTTGCTGAAATCATCACACTCAACCTGGAGTAAAATGACAAGGATGGTAATCCATGTGCATATCCGTGGCTGCTGTTTCTAGGAACAATCTTATAGCCTGAGTATTGTGTAGGCGCCCATGGTTAGTGAACACAATGTTGGACAACCCATGGAGGCAATTGGTGTCATGGATCGAGTAGAAGTTATATCAATTTTACAAAAAAGTTCACCCTTGGCAGGCATATCAAGTGGTGGATCGACCATTTTAGTTTCATTAGTATATATAAATGCATTTATGTGAACACCGAGGTGAATGTGTATAAGTACACATTTGATTGCAGTTTTTGATGAATTAACAAAGGGCTTGCTGTTTAACAAGTCAGATATCCTCCATACTTGTAGCCATGCCATGTAAGTTTGTTGCAAATGACTCATTTTGTAGTACACATTACATGTTGAGTGGTTCAGCCCAGCTACTTTCCATGGGGACATTGTGAATGCAGGAACCATTATATATGTCCATTTTGACATCATCTTATAGGAATGCACTCTCACTATTTTTGGCTGACCAATTTGGAGATATTTGGGTTGCAAGCTCTTGGCGGTTTCATTATGGAGTGATTTCGTGTGTGGGATGAATATGATGCGCATACAGCCTCATCTATGATCTCTTCTCTAGCTTAGAGGTTGGCTCCTAAAGCCCTTTAGTCAATTGACAACCTAGCGACCAACTTAGACTGTGCAGCAAAGCTTGTCTTAACTATGTTTCACCTTTTTTTTGTGTTGCAGATAGTAGTGTCATCTTTAGTGGAGCTGGCCATTTTGGAGATATTTAGGCTGCAAGAAGATCTTGGCGGTTTCATTATGGAGTGATTTCGTGAGTGGGAGAATCTGATACGCATGTAGCCTCATCTATGATCTCTCCTTCGGCTTAGAGGTTGGCCACAAAGCCCTTCAGTCAATTGACAACCTTGCGACCTACTTAGACTGTGCAGCAAAGCTTGTCTTAACTGTGTTTCACATTTTTTCTTGTGTTGCAGACAATAGTGTCATCTTTAGTGGAGCTGACCATTTTGGATATATCTAGGCTGCAAGAAGATCTTGGCGGTTTCATTATGGAGACCATTACCTTATCTAATCAAGGTGCTACAGTTCCTGACCTTGAAATGCTAGTTTCATTTTGGACGTATGTTTGTGTTCTAAAAACTATATATTTGCTATGGTTGGATTTGGACGTTATGTCGCTGTGGTTTAGAACTATGTATGTATGTTGCTATCATTTTGTATGGATATTTGTCTCGGTGGTGTTCTGAAAAATATATATGTTGCTGGTGATGCATAAGCCATGAAATTTCTATATTGTTGGTGCTATAATGTATTGTGAACAATAATGATGCATAGTGATAACGCAGGCGATAATGGACAAAACATTACTACCAGAACAAACACAATGGTGGCAGTGATGCTGTCCCTCATTACCGCTGGAGGGATCACCGACCGCGTGCGCTAGCACCTACATCACTGTCGGATGGTACTCCGGACTGGTGTTGATATTCTCGTCATCATAGCCGGATGGTAGACGGACCAACATTGATGTTCTCGTCATCACAGCCAGATGGTACGCCCGTTTGGCATTGATGTTCTCACTACTAGAAACATCCACTTCTATGACGAATAGATTTCATCACTAAAGGAGCCAAATTTATCATTATTTTAGTTTTGCGATGAATTTATGATGAAAAATGGTTCGTCGTAGAAGTCGCATCACACTTGCACATCTATGACGAATCTAACAAAATCGTCATAGAAGTGTCTTGATCTGTGATGAAAAATAGATCGTCATAGAACTGTTTTGGCATGCGTGGCCGGGGGCTGCCACGTTGGTGGGCGCTTCCGTTCGAGATGCTTTCCACGTGTACATGCTATAGCCCACGTGTACATGCTATAGCCGGCTGCATTGGAGATGGTTCTGGTACATGTCACCATCTTAATGTACAACGTGGCCATCTCTGGTTCTTGCATGTATTAGGTTCTTACTGGACCATGTGTCAGGTCCCCGTTGTTCCACATGTTAGTTATCTATTGGCACACGTGTCATGTTGCAGTTGGATCATGTGTCACTTCATCATTGGACCATGTGTCGTATTTTTATTGGTCCACGTGGCTATTTCTTATTTGACCATGTGTCACAGCGCTGTCCTTCCATGTTTCGTATTTTTATTCAGCCATGTGGCTTCACGACTTCCTTCCACGTGTCAGATTTTAATAGCCCACGTGTCGAGTCCTGGCTATTACACGTGTCATGCACTGGTTCGTCCACGTGTCTTATTTTTATTTAATCACATGGCTTGTCTTGGTTCTACCGCGTGGAGTATAATCAATTCATCATAGAAGTAATTTGAGATCGTCACTACTACATAGATTGACTACATAACTATTTAGCTTGGTAATCAAATAACAACAATTAACATTTCACACATCAGCAGCGAACCACTGATAGAGTATCATATCAAACTAGAATATAAGTCCACACATCAAACCGGCACATGAGTCCACACATCAAACCATAAATGTTCACTGCATCAAGCCAGAGGAGTTGAAGACTAAGAATTACCAGAAGAGCTGATGTGCGTGCATAGCTCACGGAGATTGTTGTACTCCTCCTGTTGCCGTTTCTTGTATTCCTCAAGCCCCCTTTCAGTGTTTTCTATCTTCCTCTTCAGTTCATCCACTTGATCGACAAGGGCAGCGGAACTTTCTTGTTTAGCAGCAAGCTATTCCCAAAGCAATCTCTCTGCCGATGTCTATTCTAGTGGAGCTTGTCTGGATACCAGCATTCTTTAAAAAAAGATTGTTGCCGCTTCCCTAGGAAGGGGCCTCACCCTGGTAGATGTAGAGGACCTTGCAAACAACATCAGTACTAGTAATTGGTTACTGCCCATCAGCAATAGATTCTGCTTGCATAGTTTCCATAGCTTTCTATGAAATTCAATCAGTAAAACATTAGGTTACAGATAGTGTAAGGGGACTTCAATTGAAAACCTAAGAGATTGATTCATAACAAGTAATGCATAGGCCTTCCTTAGCATACTGCTGATAGAGATTACATAAGCTTCAGTAGATTTTAGTAGATTTCCATAACACTAGGCTCCTGCTACGTTTCCTTCTTTTATGGCAATGGCTTCAGTAGATTTCAAGGGAAGCAAAAGAAGGTACTTACAACTGTTGCTCTTACAGCATCGCTCAGACCCTTTTTTCTACTAGTATAGAAGTCCCTAAAGACTTCCATAGCCTTAACATCTTCATCAGGTGGACCATTTTCTTCTTCAAGTCCTTGATCATGTTTTACTGGCTCCCTCTTGTTCTCCTTCTATTCACATTGCACATGAGTTTTGGTTTATATTTATACAAAGGCAAGAGTAACAATAAAACACAACCATCACTTACAAATTTTTGCATCTAGACAACATAGGAGTGAGATCCTGTAGCCTAGTGGTACTTCACTTTTGCACAATTTTGCTTGTTCTTCTCAGATGTTTCCTATAGCTTCATTTATGTTAGACTACAACACAAATAGACCATAGCAAGACTAGACAGGAAATTGATGGGTTCACACACCTTGTTCTTAGCACTAGACCAAATCTTGACAAGTTCACACCACTGTGCATCGTTCATGGACAAGACAATAGAGGTCATACAGATCTGATTAGCAGGGAAGCCATTGAAGTATTTTCTCTTCAACCTATAGCATTCCTACCGTACCTCAGACTGCATTACATTTTGGCAACCTTCTTTTGTTGGTGAGTGAGCATCGTTAACGCGCAGGCTTCCCTACACATAGTAGCATGAATGAAAAGTAAATCTGTTAAAGTTGCTCAAAGTAGAGTTGAATGTTAAGAGGGGATACCCATACATACATTTAGCCTCTCCACAAATCTTTTGCAATAGATGGCACTGGGCCTCTTCCCCTTGTATTGTTTCCAATGCGTCAAAATTGGTACTTCACTCCTGACTACTACACCTTCCTCTGAGGCAAACTTGGAAGCTTGCACTAGATCATGTGGCCTTCTATTCCCCTCAGCAACAGAGATGCGCATCATCACTCCTCCTAGTGATTTGCTCATTTTGTCAAGCATAATTCAATGAGTTCAAGGCCTCAGCTCCCTCGCTCTTCCCAGCAATGGTACTACAAAGTTTTCATACATTCAAATTGTTAGAAAAAATCCATGGATATCAAATAGCTAGTGCAAATTGATTGATAGACATCTGTAAGGTAATACCAACCTAGGCAACTTTCATTGTTCTGACGGGTGGGGGAGATGGGAGTTTGCTAAGAGGGCTCCTCTTCAGTAGGGCTATCATCATTTATCCATGAGGAGTCTCTCTCAGGGCTAGGTAGGGTGCCTTCCTGATCAATGTCTCCAGTCAATTGATGAACTTGGAATTGATCCCTAGATCCGGGTGTCAGTCGTTATGGAGAATTATGTTCACCTACGACCGCTACCTCCACCCTTTTGCCAGCGGAAGACCTCCAAGTACAAAATCCATGAGCCGCCTCTTCCGGTGGTGTTGACCTCACTCGCATGGAGAGACTTCACCCAAGACTCATGGCAAAGCTGCCTTTTGTCCTGTTGGCAGAGCCTCCTCTATGGCTTCTTCGATGTTGGTATTTTCAAATGCACATAGATAAATCTGCAAGCGCATGGATACCGTTGTAGCTTTTAGCTGGGAGTATTCCAAGGTATCATATTTATCCATAGGGAAACAATGGTTAAAGAAGTTGATAGGTCACCATCATGTATCTACTAACTAGTATACCAACTTAACTAAAGTGGGGGTAGGGGTTGATGATGATAAGAGTTATGAATAATAACACACATATGAAAATTCCATGGTATATAAATGAGCAGTCTAGCTAAATTGAGAGGACAACAGTTAAGTTCAAGGTTCCTAAATACTTCTCTATTACTTTGGTTCTATAGGGTGGAACTAACTCATGGGTAAATATAGCGAGCACACATAATAGCACTTTGGGACATCGGAACACTAGCCACAGAAAGGGATGAGAAAAGGACTAGGAAGCTCCGACTATGGTCCTACAAACTCCAACCCAAACGTGGTGGACTATGTCAGCGGGCGTCAGGGCTGTCACCACTTAGGGCTACCACAACTATCTCCGGGGTTGGGTGCAATCTCAGGTAACTCATAGTTTAGTCACCATGTCTACACTACTAATTACTACTCTAATCACATATAATAACTAGAGAACTCGATGCGAGTGGAAATCCCATGCTAAGATATGATAACTATACTAACCATACACATGAAAGTCACAAAAGTGAATAGAGAAGATAACTATATTAAAGCATAAGTCTTGCAAAGGTAAGATACAAAAATATACTCGACCTATGAAGATTTCTCTAGAACCTAAGCATGGCTCAACTCTCCCTAACTCTCAACTAGAGCTATTCTACTTCTACATCTTGAGAGCTGGCTCTGATCCTGATGAGGAGGATTTGAATTAGGGTTTTAGGATGCCTCTAGGGAGAGGGGTAGGGGCTGTTGAAGGACATGTGGACGCCTAAGAGGGGGGGGTGAATTAGGCAACTTAAAATTCTAACTCCAAACTATGGCCTCTTTTTCTAACTCTAGCAAAACCTATGCAAAAGATAATCTATCTAGATGTGCAACTACGGTTTTGCTAGTGTGTTGCTATCTCTACCGCAAATGATAATAATATGATCAATGTAAATGCGGAAGCTTAAAGAGCAAGGTAGAGATATGCAAACTCCCGTCGACGACTCTGGTATTTTTACCGAGGTATCGAGAAGCGCGCAAGCTTCCCCCTAGTCCTCGTTGGAGCCCCTCGCAAGGAATCCCACTCAAGGGCCAAGCTCCCGGTCGGGTAACTCCGTGGATAGCCTCGGGCCTTCCCCACGCGCAAGTGGGTCTCCAATGTGCCTTCCGGCAAGCCTCTCCCGGATGCTCCCCGCCATCTTCACTATCAAGCTTTTGGCCGAAACGCCGTGGGCCTTGTTCCCTTCGGTACACGGTGGCGGCCGCACCACAAACGCGGTTGGTGCGATCTCGCAAGACTTCAAGCCACTCCGATGTACAACTCTTGTGCTCGCAAGCACGGGGTGGCAAGAGGTATGCAAACCTCACTAAACACTAGGCAAACACCTAGAGCAAGCGCATAAGCGGTGGTCTAATCAACCTAAGCACTTTGCAAAGCACTTATGCTAATCACCTGATGAAACACTAAGCACTTAGCAAGTGGAGATCACTAAAATGGTGTATCAACACCCTAGATATGTTTCCTCAGCTCCACACTACTCAAATGGCCGGTTGGGGGTTGTATTTATAAGCCCCACTGAGAAAGTAGCCGTTGGGGTCGAACTCCCGCAAAACTGCTACTGACCGGACGCTGAATCGTCCTGACCGGACGTGTCCGGTCGTCTCGACCGTTTCAGCCGCGAACTACCGATCGGACGCTGCCAGCGTCCGGTCGCCTGCCACCGGACGCGTCCGGTTGTAGTTTCGCGCGCCTGGAACCTCTCTGTACTCGATCGGACGCTGCGTGTCTGCGTCCGGTCGGTTGCCACCAGCGTCCAGTCCTTGCGTCCGGTCGCCTGTCTGCCGAGCCACCGGTCCAGCGTCCGGTCGCGCTTCCAGCGTCCGGTCACCTCTACGAGCTCGTTTCTTCACGATCTTGCGTACGGCTTGGTTCCTATCTTCATGCTTGGACTGTTGCTTGATATCTTGGGTCTTTTCTTGTGCTCCTAAGGTCTTGCTTAAGGTGTTGATCATCAGATCATCACGTTGCCTTCGTCCAAGTCATGTCTTGCACCCTATTGGACTACAAAACAAACACTTGCAAATTCATTAGTCCAATTTGGTTGTGTTGGTCATCAAACACCAAAATCCAAAGTAAATGGGCCAAGGGTCCATTTTCCTTACAATCTCCCCCTTTTTGGTGATTGATGACAACACGACCAAAGCAAGCAAATGATAAAATTTTTAAAATTTAAAAATTATCTACTTGCTAGGATGCAATGCAAAGGGCAAGGTTATATGATACTAATTGATAGATACCAATTAAAACTTTACTTAAAAACATGTCTTGCCCTTGCAAATGTCCCCATGTGATATTATGGATTAAAGTCTATCTTTCTCATTACATAGACTAATCCATAATTCACTTTCCTCCCTTTCTCGGACCATTACCACTTGTAGACATTAACTTAATGCTTGCCTTTGGTCCTCCAAATTCTCCCCCTTTGGCATCAAACACTAAAAAGGAAGACATTAGTAGCACAAGGGAGGGTCAAAATTTCATGATCCTTTGTGTAGAGAGTGAAATGGATCACAAAATTTGACTCTCGCATTATATAGACTAAGCTCCCCCCTAAATATATGCATACATATGGTAGAAAGCAAAGCATATGCATAATTAGCAATTTGTTGCACAAGAGAGTTTAATCTATATAATGCATGGAGAAAGCATATAAATATGAAATGAAATCAACATGATGATGCCAATTGAAGAATGATGCTTCTCTTCGGGGACTCCATTTTCCTTGCAATGAGACTACTACACACATGATAAACTTGAAAAAGGTGTTAGTCTCAAAGCGTCCATCTTGTAGATGATCCTCCCCCTAAATTTGTGCATGGAGACATGGAATACTTGTAGTACTCATGCACAATTGATTTTGGAGTCAAAATACCACTTGAAATATGATATTTGGGAGAAAATTATCTACAATTTGGACTTTGGCACATATTAGATAAACAATAGTAAGACAAGCTATGTGCCGTGCTCCTAAGCAATTTTAAACCATGTAGGTTTGCTCCAAGGGTTACAAATGAGACCGAGCAAGCCTACCATATGAAATACCTATTGTATGCATGGCAAATGATTTAAACATGTAAATGCAAACATAGGCATGGAAGATAACTAGATGCTTAAAGATACCAATTGTAGGAAATTCTAATACCAAAATGGAGTAAATGAAATCTAGTTACCTAACATGGGAATGGGAATTTGGGTCCATAGTATTCACTAACCCACTTGGCATTTTCTTTGTCCATCTTGATGCACCCCATGAAATGCACCCCTACTTTGCCAAGTCTCCAAATTCCCCGAGGTCCGACGGACTTCTCACTTCCCTTTCGGGATCCAAACCTTCTTGGTGCTCTTCATGTTGGAGATGATTTCCTTTGGCACCCAAAAGCGTTTGACCCCATTGTTGGCTTGCTTGTTCACCTTGATGGCCACCACCTTGTCATTTTTCTTCTTCTTCAAGAGATAAGGTGTGGAGGCCTTCTTGTCCACCTTGTTGGTGTAGGTGTTGGAGAGCTTGCTTGTTTGCTTTTTCTCCTTCTTCTTTGCCCCTCCCCCATTCTTCACCTTGCACTCATAGGACTTGTGGCCTTCTTTGTGGCACACGTAGCAAACCACGGTTTGTCCTTCATCAAGCTTCTTCACTCCCTTGACGGTGTTATCTTGATGAAGTTGGGTTTGCTTCGCCTTGCCTTTCACTTGAGTCAAGTCCTTGATGAGGCGAACTACTTCTTGCTTGAGTTGCTCATTCTCCTTTACAACCTCTTGTGTGCATGTATCTACAATCACTTTCTCAACACAAGCTTGGTTGCACAAGGGTGAGTCTAAATATAAATCATTGCAAGAAGTAGAGGCATCCTTTTTAATTATGTCATTTCTTTTAGATGCCTTGGTGGGGGTATTTTTGACAGCCTCAAGATTAGCAACTTTATTAGTTAGCTCATCACAATGTTTGCACATGATTCCCATTTTAGCAAGCAAACTTTGATAATCATTTTGTGAGATAGCTAACTTTTCTTTTAATTTTTCATTTTTCTTTTCAAGTTGCTTATCATTAATTGTGCATGCACTTGTTGTTGCACTAGCCTCAAGTTGCTCAATTTTAGTAGATAGTTCAACATTGAGATTTGCAAAGTTTTCATATTGTTCAAGCAAATTCTTGTATGCTTCTTGTGAACTACCTAGCTCTTCTTTTAAAGTTTTGAGCTTCCTTTGTTGACTAGTGCAAACTTTAGCATATTTAAGATTTTGTTGCACAATTGTATTGTAAGAAGGCAAATCATCATCACTATCACTCTCACTATAGGATGAGCTTTTGTTACCTCGTGCCATAAGGCACACACGAGAAGAGCTTGATGATGAGTGCTTATGACCTCGCCTCTTGTGATGGTTTTCTTCTTCACTTGAAGAATCATCCCATGACCTTATTGTTGTGAGGGCTTTGTTTTTGCACGCCTTCTTCTTTGTCTTGGGTGTGGGCTTGTTTGGACAAACTTCCACAAAGTGCCCCATCTTGCCGCATCCGTAGCATCCTCTCTTTCTTTGCTCATTTCTTTGATTGGTGAAAATGAGATCTTGAATTTGGATGGGCACACCCTTGACATTGAGCCTTTGGATCATCTTCTCCACCTTGTTGATTAATTTGATTGATTCTTCATCAAGGTCGGAGGTGGAGGAGGAAGATTGATCATCATCACTTGATTCTTGTTCATCATCATCATCCTCATCTTCTTCTTCTTCACTTGAGGAGCTTGAGCTTGAGCTTGACTCAACTTTCTTGCCCTTTATCTTTTTCTTTTCGCTACAAGCGAGAGCTTTGCCTTTGCTTGATGAAGATGCTTCTCCTTGACCCATCTTACGTGACATTTCAAATGCCACTAGCTTGCCAATGACAATGCCCGGGGTCATGGTGCTCAAGTTCTCCATGTTGTGAAGGATGGTGATGATGCTTGCATATTTCTTTTATGGTAGAACAGAGATGATCTTCCTCACGATGTCCGCATCATCTAGCTTTAATAATCCTATTGAATGGAGCTCATTGATAAATAGATTCAATCGAGAATACATATCACGAACAAGCTCATCATCATTCATAGCAAAGGAATCATAATTTTGCTTAGCTAGACAATGTTTTTGCTCACGGACATTACTTGTACCGTCATGGAGCTCTTGAAGTTTTAACCAAATTTCATGTGCGGTATTTAAGGTGAACACTTGGTTAAACACATCCATGCTAAATGATTCAAACAAGCAATTCTTAGCTCTAGCATTAAAATGCATTTCTTTTTCATCACTCTTTGTGGGTTTTTCGGGATTCTTGATGGGTTTCATCCCATCACGAGTGACTCTCCATACACCCAAATCAACCGCCTCAAGGTGGCAAGCCATTCTAGCTTTATAGTATGGGAAGTTAGTGCCGTCAAATTGTGGAGGCCTAGCGGTATCCATCCCAACCACTCTACAATAGCGTCGGCTCAATGGCGGTTAAGCCAAAGGTCCAAATATGAGCCAACCGGCTCTGATACCACTTGAAGGACACGTGGATGCCTAAGAGGGGGGGGTGAATTAGGCAACTTAAAATTCTAACTCCAAACTATGGCCTCTTTTTCTAACTCTAGCAAAACCTATGCAAAAGATAATCTATCTAGATGTGCAACTACGGTTTTGCTAGTGTGTTGCTATCTCTACCGCAAATGATAATAATATGATCAATGTAAATGCGGAAGCTTAAAGAGCAAGGTAGAGATATGCAAACTCCCGTCGACGACTCTGGTATTTTTACCGAGGTATCGAGAAGCGCGCAAGCTTCCCCCTAGTCCTCGTTGGAGCCCCTCGCAAGGAATCCCTCTCAAGGGCCAAGCTCCCGGTCGGGTAACTCCGTGGATAGCCTCGGGCCTTCCCCACGCGCAAGTGGGTCTCCGATGTGCCTTCCGGCAAGCCTCTCCCGGATGCTCCCCGCCGTCTTCACTATCAAGCTTTTGGCCGAAACGCCGTGGGCCTTGTTCCCTTCGGTACACGGTGGCGGCCGCACCACAAACGCGGTTGGTGCGATCTCGCAAGACTTCAAGCCCCTCCGATGTACAACTCTTGTGCTCGCAAGCACGGGGTGGCAAGAGGTATGCAAACCTCACTAAACACTAGGCAAACACCTAGAGCAAGCGCATAAGCGGTGGTCTAATCAACCTAAGCACTTCGCAAAGCACTTATGCTAATCACCTGATGAAACACTAAGCACTTAGCAAGTGGAGATCACTAAAATGGTGTATCAACACCCTAGATATGTTTCCTCAGCTCCACACTACTCAAATGGCCGGTTGGGGGTTGTATTTATAAGCCCCACTGAGAAAGTAGCCGTTGGGGTCGAACTCCCGCAAAACTGCTACTGACCGGACGCTGAATCGTCCTGACCGGACGCGTCCGGTCGTCCCGACCGTTGCAGCCGCGAACTACCGATCGGACGCTGCCAGCGTCCGGTCGCCTGCCACCGGACGCGTCCGGTCGCAGTTTCGCGCGCCTGGAACCTCTCTGTACTCGATCGGACGCTGCGTGTCTGCGTCCGGTCGGTTGCCGCCAGCGTCCGGTCCTTGCGTCCGGTCGCCTGTCTGCCGAGCCACCGGTCCAGCGTCCGGTCGCCTCTGCGAGCTCGTTTCTTCACGATCTTGCGTACGGCTTGGTTCCTATCTTCATGCTTGGACTGTTGCTTGATATCTTGGGTCTTTTCTTGTGCTCCTAAGGTCTTGCTTAAGGTGTTGATCATCAGATCATCACGTTGCCTTCGTCCAAGTCATGTCTTGCACCCTATTGGACTACAAAACAAACACTTGCAAATTCATTAGTCCAATTTGGTTGTGTTGGTCATCAAACACCAAAATCCAAAGTAAATGGGCCAAGGGTCCATTTTCCTTACAATCTCCCCCTTTTTGGTGATTGATGACAACACGACCAAAGCAAGCAAATGATAAAATTTTTAAAATTTAAAAATTATCTACTTGCTAGGATGCAATGCAAAGGGCAAGGTTATATGATACTAATTGATAGATACCAATTAAAACTTTACTTAAAAACATGTCTTGCCCTTGCAAATGTCCCCATGTGATATTATGGATTAAAGTCTATCTTTCTCATTACATAGACTAATCCATAATTCACTTTCCTCCCTTTCTCGGACCATTACCACTTGTAGACATTAACTTAATGCTTGCCTTTGGTCCTCCAAATTCTCCCCCTTTGGCATCAAACACTAAAAAGGAAGACATTAGTAGCACAAGGGAGGGTCAAAATTTCATGATCCTTTGTGTAGAGAGTGAAATGGATCACAAAATTTGACTCTCGCATTATATAGACTAAGCTCCCCCTAAATATATGCATACATATGGTAGAAAGCAAAGCATATGCATAATTAGCAATTTGTTGCACAAGAGAGTTTAATCTATATAATGCATGGAGAAAGCATATAAATATGAAATGAAATCAACATGATGATGCCAATTGAAGAATGATGCTTCTCTTCGGGGACTCCATTTTCCTTGCAATGAGACTACTACACACATGATAAACTTGAAAAAGGTGTTAGTCTCAAAGCGTCCATCTTGTAGATGATCCTCCCCCTAAATTTGTGCATGGAGACATGGAATACTTGTAGTACTCATGCACAATTGATTTTGGAGTCAAAATACCACTTGAAATATGATATTTGGGAGAAAATTATCTACAATTTGGACTTTGGCACATATTAGATAAACAATAGTAAGACAAGCTATGTGCCGTGCTCCTAAGCAATTTTAAACCATGTAGGTTTGCTCCAAGGGTTACAAATGAGACCGAGCAAGCCTACCATATGAAATACCTATTGTATGCATGGCAAATGATTTAAACATGTAAATGCAAACATAGGCATGGAAGATAACTAGATGCTTAAAGATACCAATTGTAGGAAATTCTAATACCAAAATGGAGTAAATGAAATCTAGTTACCTAACATGGGAATGGGAATTTGGGTCCATAGTATTCACTAACCCACTTGGCATTTTCTTTGTCCATCTTGATGCACCCCATGAAATGCACCCCTACTTTGCCAAGTCTCCAAATTCCCCGAGGTCCGACGGACTTCTCACTTCCCTTTTTCGGGATCCAAACCTTCTTGGTGCTCTTCATGTTGGAGATGATTTCCTTTGGCACCCAAAAGCGTTTGACCCCATTGTTGGCTTGCTTGTTCACCTTGATGGCCACCACCTTGTCATTTTTCTTCTTCTTCAAGAGATAAGGTGTGGAGGCCTTCTTGTCCACCTTGTTGGTGTAGGTGTTGGAGAGCTTGCTTGTTTGCTTTTTCTCCTTCTTCTTTGCCCCTCCCCCATTCTTCACCTTGCACTCATAGGACTTGTGGCCTTCTTTGTGGCACACGTAGCAAACCACGGTTTGTCCTTCATCAAGCTTCTTCACTCCCTTGACGGTGTTATCTTGATGAAGTTGGGTTTGCTTCGCCTTGCCTTTCACTTGAGTCAAGTCCTTGATGAGGCGAACTACTTCTTGCTTGAGTTGCTCATTCTCCTTTACAACCTCTTGTGTGCATGTATCTACAATCACTTTCTCAACACAAGCTTGGTTGCACAAGGGTGAGTCTAAATATAAATCATTGCAAGAAGTAGAGGCATCCTTTTTAATTATGTCATTTCTTTTAGATGCCTTGGTGGGGGTATTTTTGACAGCTCAAGATTAGCAACTTTATTAGTTAGCTCATCACAATGTTTGCACATGATTCCCATTTTAGCAAGCAAACTTTGATAATCATTTTGTGAGATAGCTAACTTTTCTTTTAATTTTTCATTTTTCTTTTCAAGTTGCTTATCATTAATTGTGCATGCACTTGTTGTTGCACTAGCCTCAAGTTGCTCAATTTTAGTAGATAGTTCAACATTGAGATTTGCAAAGTTTTCATATTGTTCAAGCAAATTCTTGTATGCTTCTTGTGAACTACCTAGCTCTTCTTTTAAAGTTTTGAGCTTCCTTTGTTGACTAGTGCAAACTTTAGCATATTTAAGATTTTGTTGCACAATTGTATTGTAAGAAGGCAAATCATCATCACTATCACTCTCACTATAGGATGAGCTTTTGTTACCTCGTGCCATAAGGCACACACGAGAAGAGCTTGATGATGAGTGCTTATGACCTCGCCTCTTGTGATGGTTTTCTTCTTCACTTGAAGAATCATCCCATGACCTTATTGTTGTGAGGGCTTTGTTTTTGCACGCCTTCTTCTTTGTCTTGGGTGTGGGCTTGTTTGGACAAACTTCCACAAAGTGCCCCATCTTGCCGCATCCGTAGCATCCTCTCTTTCTTTGCTCATTTCTTTGATTGGTGAAAATGAGATCTTGAATTTGGATGGGCACACCCTTGACATTGAGCCTTTGGATCATCTTCTCCACCTTGTTGATTAATTTGATTGATTCTTCATCAAGGTCGGAGGTGGAGGAGGAAGATTGATCATCATCACTTGATTCTTGTTCATCATCATCATCCTCATCTTCTTCTTCTTCACTTGAGGAGCTTGAGCTTGAGCTTGACTCAACTTTCTTGCCCTTTATCTTTTTCTTTTCGCTACAAGCGAGAGCTTTGCCTTTGCTTGATGAAGATGCTTCTCCTTGACCCATCTTACGTGACATTTCAAATGCCACTAGCTTGCCAATGACAATGCCCGGGGTCATGGTGCTCAAGTTCTCCATGTTGTGAAGGATGGTGATGATGCTTGCATATTTCTTTTATGGTAGAACAGAGATGATCTTCCTCACGATGTCCGCATCATCTAGCTTTAATAATCCTATTGAATGGAGCTCATTGATAAATAGATTCAATCGAGAATACATATCACGAACAAGCTCATCATCATTCATAGCAAAGGAATCATAATTTTGCTTAGCTAGACAATGTTTTTGCTCACGGACATTACTTGTACCGTCATGGAGCTCTTGAAGTTTTAACCAAATTTCATGTGCGGTATTTAAGGTGAACACTTGGTTAAACACATCCATGCTAAATGATTCAAACAAGCAATTCTTAGCTCTAGCATTAAAATGCATTTCTTTTTCATCACTCTTTGTGGGTTTTTCGGGATTCTTGATGGGTTTCATCCCATCACGAGTGACTCTCCATACACCCAAATCAACCGCCTCAAGGTGGCAAGCCATTCTAGCTTTATAGTATGGGAAGTTAGTGCCGTCAAATTGTGGAGGCCTAGCGGTATCCATCCCAACCACTCTACAATAGCGTCGGCTCAATGGCGGTTAAGCCAAAGGTCCAAATATGAGCCAACCGGCTCTGATACCACTTGAAGGACACGTGGATGCCTAAGAGGGGGGGGTGAATTAGGCAACTTAAAATTCTAACTCCAAACTATGGCCTCTTTTTCTAACTCTAGCAAAACCTATGCAAAAGATAATCTATCTAGATGTGCAACTACGGTTTTGCTAGTGTGTTGCTATCTCTACCGCAAATGATAATAATATGATCAATGTAAATGCGGAAGCTTAAAGAGCAAGGTAGAGATATGCAAACTCCGTCGACGACTCCGGTATTTTTTACCGAGGTATCGAGAAGCGCAAAGCTTCCCCTAGTCCTCGTTGGAGCCCCTCGCAAGAAATCCCTCTCAAGGGCCAAGCTCCCGGTCGGGTAACTCCGTGGATAGCCTCGTGCCTTCCCCACGCAAGTGGGTCTCCGATGTGCCTTCCGCAAGCCTCTCCCGGATGCTCCCCGCCGTCTTCACTATCAAGCTTTCGGCCGAACGCCATGGGCCTTGTTCCCTTCGATTTACGGTGTGGCGGCCGCACCACAAACGCGGTTGGTGCGATCTCGCAAGACTTCAAGCCCCTCCGATGTACAACTCTTGTGCTCGCAAGCACGGGGTGGCAAGAGGTATGTGAACCTCACTAAACACTAGGCAAACACCTAGAGCAAGTGCATAAGCGGTGGTCTAATCAACCTAAGCACTTCGCAAAGCACTTATGCTAATCACCTGATGAAACACTAAGCACTTAGCAAGTGGAGATCACTAAAATGGTGTATCAACACCCTAGATATGTTTCCTCAGCTCCACACTACTCAAATGGCCGGTTGGGGGTTGTATTTATAAGCCCCACTGAGAAAGTAGCCGTCGGGGTCGAACTCCCGCAAAACTGCTACTGACCGGACGCTGAATCATCCTGACCGGACGCGTCCGGTCGTCCCGACCGTTTCAGCCGTGAACTACCGATCGGACGCTGCTAGCGTCCGGTCGCCTGGCACCGAACGCGTCCGGTCACAGTTTCGCGCACCTGGAACCTCTCTGTACTCGATCGGATGCTGCGTGTCTACGTCCGGTCGGTTGCTGCCAGCGTCCGGTCCTTGCGTTCGGTCGCCTGTCTGCCGAGCCACTGGTCCAGCGTCCGGTCGCGCTTCCAGCGTTCGGTCCAGCGTCCGGTCGCCTCTGCGAGCTCGTTTCTTCATGATCTTGCGTACGGCTTGGTTCCTATCTTCATGCTTGGACTGTTGCTTGATATCTTGGGTCTTTTCTTGTGCTCCTAAGGTCTTGCTTAAGGTGCTGATCATCAGATCATCACGTTGCCTTTGTCCAAGTCATGTCTTGCACCCTATTGGACTACAAAACAAACACTTGCAAATTCATTAGTCCAATTTGGTTGTGTTGGTCATCAAACACCAAAATCCAAAGTAAATGGGCCAAGGGTCCATTTTCCTTACAGCTGTTATATATAGGCCAAGGTGGAGTAGGGGGCAAGGAATCGAGGTGGAGTAGGAGGCAAGGAATCGAGGTAGAGTAGGGGGCAAGGAATCGCCAGATCATCGATCTACGTCAACTCCCTCGACCATCGTGGGATAAACCAACCTAAAACCACCTAAAAATCAATGGTGTAGATCGTAGGAAGGAGTACGAAGCGATGGAGGGTGAGCAGGCTCCGTGACAGGATGGCCAGCCTATGGGCTAGCCCGGCCGGCCCACTTTCATGGCCGTTTGGCCCAAGCTTCGGCGTGTTGTCTTCTGGAACCTTCTAGAGTCGTATTTCGCAGTTTTCATGGGTTGAATCACTTGTTCTCATCGGTTTGCTTGTTTGGAGTGTATGATAGTGGTTCCAAGAGCTATTTTCTTGATAAATCCTCCTGCATACAAATATTTACCATAGCTCAGGGAATTCATTAGTTTAAACCCCTATACCGATGTTTGGTGATGGAATTAAGTACATATGCAGGATATGTTGACGATTTATAATTGGTGTTAACGACCATCAACATTCGACCCAGACACTGAAGTTGGAGATACAAACTTAAGCCGCAAGCATGTACAAATTCTATTGACATCCAAATAGTAAAGCATTGCATGGCTACCTACATCCCCTCCCCCTCCGAACTAAATACAAGATATAACAAGCACATCATCAATTGATAGGGGCACTGGCTCATCTTCTAAATCTGAATATGTTTCATCTATATCATCAAATCCCTGAACTACCTCCCATGGTTTAGGGATATATTACAAATCTTCATCGTGTCTACCCTTTGTGCTTGACTTTTTTACCTTTAGAGACACAGGTTTTGGGCCCACACGTCGTATTCCAAGTTCTTCCATCTTTCTATGATTCCTTGTGATTTGTGCATCCCGTGCTCGTTCATAAGCAGTTAGTGGCTGTTCATCTATATTACAAAGGCATTTATTAACTATAGCTTCTATGGAATGTCAACACAACAGAGCAAGAGTATGCAAATAAGAGCCTAACTAGTAACTACAACTTATATGGAAGTCATTAATCCAATAAAACACATGATAGCTACACTCAACTATAGGAAATATGTAACCCTATCGCTATCTATATATCCTTGGTTCAGCCACTATAGTAGAGCACACATCATAAAAGGAATTTGGGCACCTCTTCCTCTGTGTTCCCTAGCTTTGCTTTGTCATCGGCACCACCGTCCTGTCATCGCGGTCGCGGAGCTAGTGTGGCCGGTGTTGACGAAGGGTACCAGATCTGGCTCCGGCTAGGGATCAGATCTGGTCGGTCATGACAAGTGCTGAGCTATGTAGGGGATCCAAATCCAGCTTGTACCATCGTCGAGGCGGTCCTTCTACCGTCAGCTGATCGACCTGCTGTCGATGAATGGAAGGGGATCCGGCTCCGGCTAGGGTTTGGAAATGTATGAGAGAGCATGTAGCTAGAGAGTGGAGAGGGAGCTGAGATGCAGTTTCGATGGTGCCTAGTGTCTAGAGTGGGGTGACAGAGGGGGGCGGTTGGAGAGTGGAAAGGGAGGCCATGGGACTTGGATTTGGAGCTGGAGGAGAGATGGTGCGGCTAGAGAATGGAGATGGAGGCAGAGACGGTGACTCTTTGCGCTTTTATGTGGCCATCACATTACCACAAATTCCCTTGTCTAAAATCAATGGTGTGGTAAACCCATTTTCAGTGTGGAGAGCAAAAGAGAGACATCTAATTTTTGGTATGTGTTGGCGGGACTGCTCGGCATGGTGCGAAATCAAATATTCGGGTGGGCAAACCGCTTCGTCTGCTTAGCAGAGACCGGAATTCCAGGCGACCTTAGTTGTTGCCTTTTTGGTTTTTTCATAATATAAATAAACATAGAATTAAAAGAGGATGATAATAAACAATTAAAAGATCCATGAATTTGACACCTAAAAATTACCAAAAAAAGAAAAAATAAACTTGCTCGCTGCAGCTTATTGCGTTGCAACTAGCGATTTTGTGTGTGTGTGTGACTGCATCTACGGCTAGTTGAACTAAGGCCTATAATTAAGAAGCAAGGGGAAGGCACGCCTAGGGATGGAAAACCCTCCAAAAAAACTAAATGGGTTATTTAAATGATATCCCCATGGATTTCCCACCCTGAAAAGAGTAGTCATAGATTCTAAGGTGCTTTGACCTTCCAGAGAAGAGAAAAAATTAAAGCATCCTCCTCCTGGCTAGCGCCCTTGTGATTCGCCAACTCGTCAGTACTCCAAATCATCCTCCTCCTTGCTGGAGTCATAGTCGGTGCTATACTTTCCATCACACGAGTACGTCCTCATTGTTCGTGAGCCTCGAGCCGGTCGCCAATGCCATCTTAGAAAAGGTGAACGTGGACGACAACATCCTGCATGCCCGCCTTGACCCTTGATCTATGGGACATATCAGTAGTACAAGTCATGACTAGGTTTGGTCTATGGGACGACCGTATGTGAAGTCTTATTTGCATGCATGTTTGTGTTAACTTTTGTTGAACTTTGCATTAGGTCGGTTAAACTCTGTTGAGCGTTGTGTAGCTCAGGTCCTTTGGTCATTTGGTAACTGGTTATACTAACGATGTTTGCCCTTTCTGATCGGAGAACGTGGGTGTATAGATGTTGAAATTTTCTAGACCCTAAGACAGTCCGACCCTACAAAATATAGACGATCCGGGTCACTACGAAATATAGGGGCCATCCATGTAGTCCATAGAACCCGACTACCATGGGCTAATAACTAGTTCTAATTTATAGAACCCAACAATTAGTTTAGGATACAAACAGGTATGGACTAATAACATTGCTAATTGGCTAATTCTTAGTTGGCTATTTTTTAGCCATGCCTAACTAGTCGTAGTCCATCCAAACAGGTCCTAAGACAGTCCAATACTAAAGAAATCTTGATAGGCTGAATCATAGTTTTGATGAAACAACAAAATACATATCGTGTCAACTCTTGTGCCATATATGTGGTGTCATGGGTGCGTAGCCACGCACGCGTGGGTCGTGTGGTGGTCCATGACCTGCAAACTATATAACAACAGAGACAAGGGGTGAGAGGAAAGCTCTCTAGAGCTCTTGCATCAGTTCCATCCCAAAGCTTTTGCCCTCCACCCTACTACTAGGCATATTTGTTCTTTGTTTTTTCTACATATTGTTTTCTCTTTTACACAGATCATGGATAACTATGATCATTCTTGGGACATGTCTATGTATCGCTATGTATTCCACGAGCTTCGTGTTCGCCATGGCCTACAAACAAGGGTTGTAGTGCTTGTAGTGCATTCCAACTTTTACAGTAGGTGGTACATTGCTTCTGTAGTTGCTCACCAAGTTCTTGGCCATCAAAACTACCGCCTTGCTGAGGATCATCTAGGACCCGATGTGTTTGTTGTGGTTCATTCAAATGTAGATCTCCAGACTTTGTTGTCATACCGCTATGAGTTCCATGGTGTAGAAGTATTTTCTCATCGTACTCATTATCTTACAATTCGTCTAAATGATCTAGAGATTGGTGGAGTTCATGCAGTTCCTATCAACTGAGAAGTAGCAACATGGTCAGATGATGTTAATGTTTAGTATCTATGGCATTAGAGATATGCCCTTGTTCTCTGTTTCTGAAATAGGTGTGATGTTCAAGTATCTCATAACACTGATGTTCTTATTTGTGTTTTCAATGTTCACTAGAGACAATTATGATGTTCTTTAGTTTATCTTGTTGTAATAATATCCATGTAAATGGACTTTTGTCAAACTTTGTATTATGTGGGTTAAACTCTATTGACCAAATATATATAGACAAGTACAATTTTGATGAAATGATGTTTACCTATTTCTTGTAAATCGTATGCACGCCTCATAGTCTGAGTCATGTAAATTTGACCAGCCCAGACATTTTACTCTACTACTGAGCTGTTACTAGAACTTTTGCCAGATCGGCTATGCTACAAAGAATAGCTACACCGACTATGGCTGCATGCATGAAGTACTAGTAAGGTAGTTGGATTTGAAGCGGCATCTTTAGCCACATCCGAGCGAGTGCAGGCGATCAGGACCTACGAAACCATGTAGCCATCTCTAGCTAGCTACTGCTCTACAAAACCAAGCAAGAGAAATTGCTTACGGAAGAAAGAGCAACTCATCTTCACTCTTTAGTCTGTCCCTCAATTGCTGTGAATGCTTGGGGTGAAATAACTGCAGAGGCTTTCCTCATGCATTCAATTCACTCATCGCAACCGCGCAAGGGTTGCTTTGTGCCTCGGTTTGTTGAACCAAACACGTATCTGTAGTACTAGTATTCATGAGTGGCTTTGATCTTGCAAGAACCAAACACGTATCAGTAGTCTTCAATAAAATTTGTTGAACTTGCAAGAACCATGTAGCGAGGAGTTCATCTCAACAAGTATCGCCTTAGATCTAATGCATAACGGATGAGACATAGCTGTTGAATTTTACTGCAGACGTAAGAAAGTCCGACCACTGTATATTTGATCTTGTAGGGCATAGTATAAAGGGTTGTTAGTTCTAAATGTCATAGCAACCAATCTGCCCCTCAACTATTGTGACTGCTTGTATTGGAGCCAAAAAAGTATAGAAAAGACCCATCACAACTACACCAAGCATTCAAGTCTCAAGCGTGTCATGGTGGTCAAAAGCTCCTTTTCTCGATTCCTTCTTGTGTCCAGCTTTCCTACCGCAGTCATAGCTATGTGTGGAGCTAGAAGAACAGAATAGGTTGCTTGTGACTTGGCGGCATCATGTACATCACCGAGCTACATGATGCCTAATTGTTAAAGCTACTATTCGTGTGGTTGTTAGGCAACAACGCATTACTAGAGTTGTTGAAGACCATGATTCTAGAGAAATCTTTGTGCTTTGCAGCACTATTGTGGATGCCCATCGGCTCTCTAACTACAGTGTCAACATCAGTGGAGACTACATCATTTTCAAGATGGTTCACCGTCTCAACTTGATCTATGGGATAGCAAGACCAAACTGATTCGACAACATTGAGATTTGTGTGCTCTGGGTACTATTCGTTGTCCTGTATCAGTAGTACTACTACTAGTAGTAGCCATGACTCGCTTTGATTTGTGGGATAGCATGAAGTCATGTAGTGTATGTGTTGCGCTCATGTAGTAGGAACCCTTGCTAATATAGTATGTTGTGTTATTTGCATGTCTATGTTAAACTTTGTTAAACTTGCTAGAACATTGAACCGAGGAGTAAGTCTGGCCTTAATCCAATACAGAAAAGAAGAGCCATTGGTGTTGAAATGTTACTAAACAAGCAAGAAAGTCTGCCTGCCATTTTTTTGAACGCCTCGGACAATGAAGATGCTATAGTGGATGAAGTTTCCTCAGTTGGTTTCTCTTTGTTTTTTTTGTTGCCTTCTGTCTAGCCTGATGGCACGAAGTCATGTATTTTATGTCTTGAGCACATGTACGAGAAGGTAACCGCATGTTCCTCACGGTTTAGATCTATAGAGGGAATGGGAGAGCTCTGGGAAGGTGGGAAATAAAATAAGCAGAGTTGCGGACGAGATCGCAATGGTTAGAGCGATGGAGCGGAGAAAGCGACGGAGTGGAGATTTACTCAAAGATTCTGAATTTTGACCAAATATATATAGAGGAGTATTGTAACACCCCGGGTGTTAGTCACAAGCTAAGCAATGGATTTGGACTTAAGTAAACTATGTCAAGCAATGATCATGATCTCTAGTTCATAATTTTGAAGTGATGATGAAGGTATTGAGGTCAAACCTACGAAAATGAGCCCCAACTAGAACTCGAACAATACACTTTGCTTACATGTGGACCCTAGTTAAGATTAGGCATGAGTAATGTTAAAAATGCTTATTTCATGAACATTACAACAACATGCATCCATCTTGACCAGTAGAAAAGATTCATGAAGTTTGGAGCCAAGAAGTCACATGAAATGATAAGTTATAACCTTGATTGAATTGCTTTATTAAGTAAATGGGAATATGAGATGTTGACCAAACCTTGATACCTTTCCCAAATGACTCTAATTGAACTCTACAACAAAAGTCATGAAGGGTTCGTGTTGAGCAAATATCAAGAAAAGGCCTCAATCGGAAGAAAACCCTAATTCTAGGGTTTAACGAGGTGCTGCTTTGACCAAGATGAAGCAATGGTTTCTATACTAGATATGAAGTTTTCCCTTTAATAAAAGTTGAATTTTGAGTGGAGTACAACAAACTTTATCTTTGGACCAAGACCTGATTCAACTTCTAAGTGGCTCAAACAGTGGCTTCAAGTTTGAACGAAGTGCTCCTTTTGAGCTCTCAAAAATATTTCTAAGTCCCCGATTGACAACAACAAGTTGACATGTTTATGAATTTTTATCTTCCAAATTTATATGGTAACTCAACTGGATTCCTTACTATGAGTTGAAGTACACTTTGTGTTTGAAACAATAAAATAAGTTTTATCACTTTTGGAGCACGTTTGGACCGTTAAAATCAGTTCCCAAAACTGCTAGTTTTCACTGAACTTCGTGGATTTAACTTGAATGTATGAATTGTCGTTTCAGTTTCAAGTACTAATCTTTGGAGCCCCGGATCTCTTCAACCATGTAGAATCTGGCCTCGAGCTCTTAAGTAAAGTTGTTCATCTCATGTAGCTCTACCAATTTTACCACTGTGCCTCGAGCTGATCTTGCTTGGATTAGGAGATAGAGGGGAGAAGTTGGCGGTTTTAGTCGGGCAATGGTGCTTGAAGCTACCAATGGGGGCGAACGTGGCCGACTAGCCATAGCGCTTCGCTGCCACGTGCCTCGCGCGTTCGCCTACATGTACACCACCTCGCCCCCTCCAACTCAAGAAAACGAAGACCTGGCCCTCAACTCTCACTCGCTCCTCCTCCCTCGCCCTCTAGGCACACACGCATGCTAGAGCACACTCGCCAGCGCCGACTTCCAAGCTGACCTCTACAGCGCTGTGTCCGACCGCTCGTGCCCGCCTCCGTCCAAGTGGAAGCGTGCCCTAGTAGCCCCACATTGGCAGCACGCGTCTGCCGGCTGCTTTCTCCGCTATAATGCCGCCATCCACAGTCATAGGCGCGTCTTCCATAGTGCCGCACGGCCAGGCTGACCTACCTCGCCTTGGGCCAAACTATGGCTACCAACGGATGCGCGCGGACCCCTAGATGCTCCACACCACTGCTGGCCCCTACTGCTGTGGCCACTACTGCCATGGCTATGCCACCTAGGGCCACCTCAAGCCAAGCTGAGCTGTCCCATGGATGCGCGTGGACTGCCTGGTGCTCCGTCGCCACTCCATCGCCACCAACGAGCCTCCTCCAGCTGACATTGGCGAGCTCCCGTGCCTCCTCTGCTCTGATTCATGGCAAGGACCACACGCAAGAATTCAATGAAAGGGAAGGGCCTAACTACAAAGTCTATGACTCAGTTGAATAGTGCCTAGAAGGACCTGTTCGCTGGAATCTGTTTTCATGAAAGTATGGGGTCCTCGGTGCAAGTTTGTTTTTCTTTTATGGCTGAAAATTTGGAAGATCATAATAAATTAAAGAAAAATCGCAAAATAGCAAATGAGGATTTTTTCAAATCCTTGTTAGTAGATCTACACAGTAGAGTCATAATATGATATGTGTTAGTAGAAAGTTTCTGATGTTTTTATTTATTCTTATAAAGTGCTTTTAGAAATCCTTTTAAGTTGTCGGATGCATATCTTGAGTTATAGAAGCCCAAAAATGGTAATTCCAATTGTTTTAATCTTGTGATGACATGATATAGCTAATAAAATTATTAAACATGCTAGTTGTGTACTGTTTTTATAATGTTTTGATTTAATCTTGTTAAATAGGCAATTTTAGCTTATTTTGCTTGTTATTCTGATATCTAAAGTTGTGTTTCCCTAATTGCTGTGAATTTTTTATGGTAGGCTACTGATGCTATATGTGTGCTGGGGTAAAAAATTCATGTTCATTAGATGTAGCATGTTTGAGTTATTGATTTAACTTGATTAATGCTTGATAAATGGTTTTAAATAAGTTATAATTTTTATGTAGGTGTAAAAATGGAAAATGTGGTTCCACTACCTTTGTATGATGTTGTGATACCATAATAACATATAATATGGCTATGTGTTTATATAAAATGATGATCTTTAGATTTATCTTGCTTTTACATGTTTTCTTGCAATAGCAATTTGTCTTTTTCATAGTAATTAAATTATAAAATCTGAGCATCTGAAATTCATGTAGTAACCATATTTTGATAACATCTACCACTCATAAAAATCTCAGCCCCAAACTAGTTGTTCTAATATATCACTAAAATTATATATATGTTTATTAGGAGAAAGGATTAATAAAAGCATAATTGTAGATAAAGCTTGTAATTGTATTTGGTGATGCTTTGAGTGATTGGTGTTCAATAAAGTGTTTCTAAGTATGTTAGTGGTGGTTGAAGTTCTTGAATGGCTCATGTGTGCATGCTCATTGTTAGCAAAACAAGTGAAACATCAAATTGTTACATTCTAAAATGGCTGCATGTACAGTTCTATGGTGGTGATATTTTTGTGATGCAAATGATGTTTTCTATAGATATATTGAATAAAAAAGTTATAGATAATTTCCTTATCTTTCTTGTCCTAAAATTTCATGATTTGAAGCCTGATGGTTTAGGAGTTATAGATTTTAGAAATTTGCTATCAGGTTTTTGCATGTCCTCTAGACAGATCTGAATGATTGTATTGTTTGGCTCATTTAAATATGGAATCATGTACTGGTGATAATAGGAGAGTTGTATTGCTTTTCCTAAGGTTTCCAAAATGTTAGAGAACACCCTTTTTGGTGGTCTAGAACTCCAGTTATAGCTGTTCAAAGTGGAATGGCAGATTTCTGTCTAAATCTGGACAGAGATGCCTTCTTGGTGTTCTTTGACCTTGTTAGCTGTAGAATCATCTTAAAATGATAATGAGAAAGTTATATATAACTTAATAAGATTTCCATAAAGTTAAGAATCATGTTTGCTTAATGTCTAGAACTCCAGTTATGCATTTCTGAAGTTAATATTAGTTTTTTGCAATTAGTTGTATAAGCCCTAATTCATGATGTATTTTGACATTGTTATTTGTTGAATCAGCTTTTGGTGTTAATAACAAAGTTTTAGATAATTTCATTAGCTTTCCAAAAGTCTTGAATCACACTTTTTGCATGCCTAGAACTCTAGGTATGATTAAAACAAGTAACGGTGGTGCTGCTGTTCAGAATCAGTGTTTGTACATAAAATTGTTGCTTCACCTTGCTTTGCTTTGTGTGTTGCTAAGTATGGCTCATGGCTTTGATGGTGTTAAGATAATATACCTAAAACCTTGTGAAACCTGTGTCATGATTGGTGCTACCTTCCTTGCTATCCTAGCATGATAGGTTGTGGGATGTTCAATTAAGTAACGTGGAGTGCTTATATATGTTCGGTGTAACCTTGTGCTCATCTTGAATACTTTTATGTGATGCATCTCATATTGCCATTCTTCGCATTCATGCACTTGCATTGTTACATCTCATCTAGGTACGCTAGATGCACCACGTGAAGGACGTGATGATGGAGTCGAACCAGAAGACGGTGTTGGTGGACCTATCCCGAAGATGGAAGGACCTCTAGAGTACATGCCTGAACAGGAGATGCTCGCCAAGCGAGTGTCGTCTAACAAACACTAACCTAGTGTTGGATCCTAGGCAAACCCCAGAGTATTCTAAGCCTCCTATGTTTTCACAAATATCACTTGAGTTCTTTATGTTTGATGTATTAGGTTATAAGAGTTGATTGGAACCACTTGTTGCATAGAACTACCTTGTCCAGAAATATACCTTGAACCCTATGTAGGTCTAGGATCGAATGTATGCTTAGCAATGCTTAGACCAGTAGAAGTCGGGTGATTTCATATCACCTGTGAGATATAGGTGGATACCAAAGCATGGTTGGCTATATTTGCTATCATGGAAATAACCATGTGTTGATAAATAAAAGGAGACCGGGCGGGATTGTGATAGAGAAGCAACAAGGCATGGTGGTCTTGGTGCCTATTTATCCCCGTCTATGTTGGTTAAGGACCAATTCCCTATACGTCCTTATGTCATGTTGAACGCATGCCTGACACTTAGTTGGTTGGATAAGTCGTTCCGACCGTGAAGCCGAGTAGCTCAACTTAGGCCGGGACCCGCTAAGTGAAAGTGCGCACACTAGACGCAGTAAGGATGTGCGGGGAGCCAGTGGTGTGAGTCCAAGGGCAGGCCAGGCCTAAACTTCCTAGCAAACTGGTAGTATCCTTGAGGGTGCGATGCTGATATGACTCGCAACTGTACCTGAGTTGTACCAAAGGTGACCTAATACTACCTTGGCATAGGTATGTCTGGGTTTGTGTTAGGAATAGCTCCCTAGCTAGTTGGAATCAATTCGAGTCGCCATCTCTCCTGGATAATGAGAACTTAACTAAGCAGCGACAACGTAGCATTAATTGATCGAATTTGATGGTTATGATGAATATGGAAATGTTACACCGGCTATGGTTACTATTGCATGTTACTAAATGATATTCCACATGTTTAGCACAGGTTAGTTGCTAATCTAGAGATGAATAGCTATAATTAACTTGGTTTCTGAATTATAAAATGTATAGCTCAACTAGTGGCTTTTATGCAAAATTTTGTCGAGCTAGCTCCACCTATAAAGCCTTGCATACTCCTTGGTGTCACTTTATTTTTGATTTATGATGGGTAAGTCTAGCTGAGTACATTCGAGTACTCAGGGTTTATCTCACCATGTTGCATGTGAAGTTCTCGGCCTGCTGAAGATGGTGGCTAACCGTCGGTGGGCTCAGTGACTCTATATTTATTTCTCATCTATATGCTTTTATCAGAGGATGTCACTTATGCTGGCAATGTATTTGAAACTTATATTAATGTAATCATTTGAAAGCTATGTTGTTTTTCCTTAACCGGTTTTGAAACCCAAGCTTGTACTATTATTTGTGAAACCCATTTGTAATATTATTTCCGCTACAACTCTATGTATGTGATGTGTATTTGCTAAATCATGTGATCTTGGTTATGATGTTGATTTACCGAGGTCCTTTGTGACACTTGGCGGACTACCGGGTTTATATAAGTGAAAGTATGCACGCATCAATGTGTTAGTAGGGACAGTCGTACTTGATCTTGTATAAATTGGACGGTTCTGTCACAGCTAACGTCAGAGCAATATTAAGCATAATAACTATCATGTACTTAGTTTCCAAAACAAAGTTTTGTTTTAAAAAGCCTATTTTGACTAAAACTTTAGCTATAGGCAAATTTGTCAAAATTAATTTGCAAAACTATGCTAGCGACAACCTTCAGTTAAGCCCAATTAAGGACTACTAGGTGGCTAAGTAAACTGATACTAACTATGGGGGGGATGTACTTTATTGCAATTTTTATTTCATCGTCCATATGATGTGCTATTGTATGGATGCCATTCGCTTGAGTGGTGACGTATGGATGAATATACCTCTACGCCCAGGTAAGACGGTGAGTGGCATGACCGCAAGATACGAGCGTGCGGTCAAAGGGGAGAGGTAGTTTTGATACTTAAGTATATATATAAAATTATTTAATTGTGGGTTAGCTTTGGTACGGCTATATATGCATAATCTATATGTATGTATAGACATATTTACTTTCAAGTAGCTTTGATACGGAAGTATATATATGTGGGTATATATATATGGAAGTATTTATCTTGCAACCTAGAGACCAGATTTTCATTTTTGCATACATATAATTGTGGGGTTAGGCTAAAATGGAATCTTCTGTAGGTACGCTAACCATGAATGCATAGATTGAATGCAGCTGACGACTAGCTATATATCGAGAGAGTACGTGTTATGCCACCGACATAGAACATGATTGCCGCCTTAAGCTAGCAATTTTGTGAGGACGAATTGGGCGAGAATGCATCATGATTGTTGCTTGTGCATAAACATGCTCCTCTCACCCCTGTTCTATTAATGGATAACTTATTGTAACCATATGGTCATGTTGTGCATGATAGAAAACTAATTTGCTAAATGTATGTTAATTTTGTCTTGAAGAGTTATCCACCTACTCAATAAAAGGAAATAAAAGATAACAGTACCTTACCACCATGTTTTGCATGATATGTGTAGTGGTGTTGCGGATGACATGTCATGATAATGCGCATCATTAAATGATGACTATCATATTAGGTCATTAGGATGATACAAGGTTCAATTCTTATTTACTAAGTAGGTGCATATCTCTTCTCTAGAAATTTCAAGAATCCACACTAAGTCTATTTCTGGACCATAACACAACAGCTGCAAGTTTAGATCATAACTGGAGTTCAACTCATCCAAATCCTATGATCCTAGACTTTCTAGATAGATTATAAAATTGCCTACAACTTTCATTTAGTCATCAAAAGCTGATTCAACGACTATCCTAGACAAAATAGGTAAACTTCCTAGGTCTATCCAGAAATTCTAGAGTCTAAACATTTTGGGAGACCAACTTCTAACAACCATAACTCCCAAACAATTTGGCCTATTGCCATGAAATTTTGACACAAGCAAAGATAAAGAAATTCCCAACAACTTTATTATTAACTATTTTTACAGCAAACTCCATTTTGCCTATGCAAAACACCTAGCAACAGAATCTATCTAAAACAACTTCTATAATTGAATTTTAGAGCCATAATATTTTAATGCATCCAAGAAAACAAAATTGGGAACAACCAAAGGTACCAATAGTTCATAGGCATTATACACACTCTAGAAAATATGATGGTCAAGCCTAAATAATTTATTTAAATACCTTTATTAATTCATTTGGACACTAAGGTGAAATAAAGAAAATATATAAAAATTGCACAATAAATTCTGAGAAAATTATAGTGGTTCATATATGATCCCAATAGACTAATGTAAAAATTTCATGCCAAATAGACAAGTACAGCACCCTCTACATAAACGATAATTTATAAGGGCTGATTTTTGTGAAAATAGTTATCCCTATTGAAAAGTGTCAAACATAGATTTCATATTTTTCTTAGCTTCCCTAAAACCTATTAACACTATACAAAAATTTTCATGGCAATATGTTACTTATTTTTATCCTTATGAATTTCCTCAGAAAACACCATTTATTAAAAGATAAATAGAAAGACCACACTCCAATCATGTTTACTACAAGTTCAACATTCTTCCTAACTAGAGAAAGTCAACATAAGATCTACAAAATTGGAATCACAATTTTATCACTTTCCTAGGTTAAGTTATGCATTTTACAAAATTGTAAACAATTTAAAAGCACTTATTTAGCCCTATTTAATGATCCTAGAAAAGCATCCCAAACAGTAGGTTTTATATTTTTATCAAATACTACACTTCATGATGAATCCAACAAAATTTGGTTCACCCCATTTGGACATCTACAACTCTACTTATGAATTTTAGAAACAAACATTCAAATCTATGAAAACAAATAAGAAATCCAAGACACACAGTGACTGACAGATGGGGCCTGCTGGTCAGTAGGACCGACGCGTCGGTGATACAGAGCAGAGGCGGTACTCCAGCCAGCCATATCTTGGTGGTGGCGAGATCACCGGCGACGATGGTGACACCAACGTGTTCCCCACATCGAGCCGCGTCGGCTGGTGGTGAAGACACGACCTAGGGTTCACCGAAGACAGCTCGCCGACGGCAATGGCGGACGGCGGAGGTAGCACCGCGGTACATCGGCATTCTCTGGCCATCATGGGCTCTGGTGAGGTGTGCTATGGCTTCGTGGAATCCTAGCGAATCTATCTAGGGTGGTTAGGGTTCTGGTGAGGCAGCGGTGAGCTCCGACCGCGTGCATGCCACGGCGGCAGCGCACAGAGCATGGTGGTGCTCTCGCCATTCTGGCTAGACGGCGGCGAAAGGCCAGTCTCCATCATGCCATCCACTAGGTCTAGGCTTACTCAACCTAAGGCGCACGAGAGAGCAGGGAGGCAATGGGCCAGCTCAGTAACGTCGAGCTCGAGTGCCACGGCGGCCATGGCGGACGTGGTGGGAGCGGCGGTGTGTTCCCGCACGACCGCACAGTAGCATCTAACCTAGTTCAAGCCTAAGCATAAGGATCACAAAGTGGAGATAGACTAGAGAAGAGGATGACTAGAGGTGTGGTGGAATGGCGTGGCCACGGTGAGCCGAGCGCGCGGTGGTGCTCCGATGAGATCGTGGCGATGGCGATGCAAAATGCGCCCTTACCATGACTCAACAAGCGGGGATATCGGGATGGGGTGGAAGAGGTGACGATGGTGGAGCTTCTGGCGAGCTAGATTGGCAATGGTGCAGCGATGGCAGCGAGCGGGCACGACGAGCATGGTGGTGGCAATGGCGAGCACGACGTTCCGCTTCGGCAAGGTAGAGCGAGAGTGAGGAAGTGCGAGCGGGTGAGTGGAGTGATCAGCAGGGGGCGCGGTGCCTTTGTGCATGCTTCGACCAGACCAGCCAGGCCATCACCGATGTATGGCCGCCACGCGGCGACCATGGCCTATGGCTGGTCGGCCACTGACAACACGACTTTGCGATCGTCTAGCTCCAAATCCGTGGCGATTCAGCAAAAACTGTAATAATCAAAGTTGTAGAGCTACATGTAAACTCCAACTTTGCTTTAGAGAGAAACATCTAATTCGTCATAGTTTTCAAAATGCAAAGCTCCAAAATATGGTACATTGAAACTAAAAATCACTCCTAGACCTAGAAAATTTTCAAAGTAAAAACAGCAATTATATTGCTACTTGTGAGCTGTTTTTGAGCATGCTATGCACCGAATTAGGTCTTGATCCAAAAATAAAAGTTGTTACCCTAGTCAAGTACTACAACTTTTCTTAAGTGTGCACTTCCATGCAAACACTCTATGCTATAGTTCAACTTTGGTCAAACCTACAACTTGAAAATGGTAACTTACACTATAACCATGACTTAGAGGCCAAATTGGTCCAAGTCATGAATACCAAACTTGTTCCATGTGACATTCTAAACATGTTTAAGCTACTCCTAAGGTCCCACAAGAATTTTATACATTGGTCACATGTAAACCCTAGCATATGTAAAGCATTTAGTGACAACACATGTGATATAAGCAATCATAGAGATAAAATTTGAGATGCTCATGCTCATGAATGTTCAATGATGCTTGTGCTCATGCAATGCCAATGCCAAATGCATGCTTAACACTAGGGTGTTACAGCCCCTCCCCCCTTATAGAAATATCATCCTGAGATTGGAAAGACCTACCAATCCTTGTAGAAAGTGCGGTAGGCGTCACACAGAAAATCATCCCTTTCCCACGTTGCATCTTGCTCACTATGGTTGTTCCATACCACCATATAGAACTTAACCACCTTACTTCTAGTCACTCTCTCCATTTCTTCTATCACCGAGCTAGGTTTTTCTTCATACGTCAAATCAGATTGGATCTTGACATTAGTGGGTTCAATGGCTTCTTCGGGCACGCGAAGACATTTCTTCAATTGAGATACGTGGAAAACATTGAAGATGGTGCTCATCTCTGGTGGTAGTTGAAATCTATAAGCTACTGGCCCACATTGCTCAATAATTTTTTATGGGCCCACGTACCGGGGCTCTAGCTTTCACTTCACACCAAATCGTTGTACCTTTTTCATCGGTGATACTTTCAAGTACACATAATTACCAACTTCAAATACAAGAGGACTCCTTCTCTTGTCTGCATAACTTTTCAATCTTGATTGAGCAGCTTCTATATGTTGCTGAATGATCCAAACTTGCTCTTCGGCTTCCTTGACAAACTCAATACCATAATACCTTCTTTCGCCTGGCTCAACCCAATTTAGAGGAGTTCTACACTTGCGGGCATATGAAGCTTCAAAAGGGGCCATCTTGATGCTTTCCTAATAGCCATTGTTGTAGGAGAACTTGGCCAAAGGTAGTCATTTCTCTCACGAACCCTTTGAATATATTACACAAGCTCTTAACATATCTTCAAGAATTTGATTCACATGCTCTGTTTGCCCAACAGTTTGAGGGTGATAAGAAGAACTTCGGATCAATTTAGTACCCAACTAATTATGCAAATGTTCCTAAAAATGATTTACAAACTATGAACCTCTATGAGACAATGGTTCTTGGTATCCCATGTAATCGCACTATGTGGGTGATATACAGCTCTGCATATTGATGTGGGTGGTAAACTGTCTGAACTGGAATGAAATGTGCAGACTTCGTCAGATGGTCCATAATTACCCAGATGGAATCGTTACCCTTCTGAGTGGTTGGAAGACCAATAATGAAATCCATGCTGATTTCTTCCCATTTCCAACCTAGAACAGGCAGTGGTTGGAGTAGCCCTGTTGGCTTCAAATGTATAGCTTTGACTCGGCAGCAAGTATCACATCTAGCCACATATGCAGCAATTTCTTTCTTCATCTTTATCCACCAAAACCGAATCTTCAAATCCTAGTACATCTTGCTACTACTAGGATGGATGGATAATTTAGAAGAGTGTGCTTCATCTAAGATTTGGTTTCTAAGTTCGCTATCTTTAGGTACAACAAGTCTATCCTTAAACCAGAGTACACCTCTCTCATCTAATCTAAAATGTTTAGTCTCTTTTTATTCCATCTTTCTCTTGATATGAAATATACCCATGTCGGTCTTTTGGAGTTCCATGACCTTAGCTTCAAGAGAGCAACTGATAGTGAGATTATGTAAAACTACATGATGCAGTACGTTGAAGCCATCTTCTAGTAATGGTTTGCTATGATACTTCTGGCTCAAAGCATCTGCAACTACATTTTCCTTGCCCAGATGATAATGCACCTCTAGGTTGTAATCCTTGATTAGCACTAACCATCTTCTTTGTCTCATGTTCAACTCAGGTTTGGTGAAGATGTATCTGAGGCTCTTGTGATCAGTGTAAATGTGACACACATTGTCAAGAAAATAGTCCCTCCAAATCTTCAAAGCATGAACAACCGTGGCTAGCTCTAAATCATGAGTTGGGTAATTAACCTCATGTTTCCTTAATTAATGCGAGGCATAGGCAATGACTCGGCCCTCTTGCATGAGCTTACACCCCAAACTAGTACCAGATGCATCACAAAACACATCAAATGGTTTTTCTATGTCGAGCTATGCTAAAACTAGGGCGGTGGTCAACAAAGTCCGTAAGGTGTGAAAAGCAACTTCACACTACAAAGTCCACATAAATTTCTCATCTTTTTGAAGTAATCTAGTCATGGGCTTGACTATCTTAGAGAAGTCTGGAATGAAATGACGATAATAACCTGCTAATTCAAGGAAACTCCTAACTTCATGAACCAAAGTCGGGCCTTCCAATCCATAACCTCTTGCACTTTGCCTGGATCTACTAAGATTCCATCTTCAGATAACACATGACCAAGGAAAGGTACTTTCTTTAACCAAAATTCGCATTTGCTAAACTTAGCATATAACTTATGTTCTCGCAACCTTGTTAAGACAACTCTTAGGTGTTCTTCATGATCTTCCACGTTCTCAGAATAAACTAAGATGTCATCAATAAACACCACTATGAATTTATCAAGCTTAGGCATGAACACCGAATTCATGAGATATATGAAATGGGAAGGAGCATTAGTCAGCCCAAAAGACATGACAAGATACTCATATAGACCATACCTAGTAGAGAAAGCAGTCTTAGGTATGTCTTCTGGCCTGATCTTAATCTGGTGGTACCCCGATCTCAAATTGATCTTGGAGAACACTTTAGCCTTTGATAGCTGATCAAACAAGATATTAATTTGAGGCAATAGATACATGTTCTTGATCGTTATCGCATTAAGGGGTCGGTGGTCCACACACATCCACAAAGATTTATCCTTCTTCTTCATGAATATGGTAGGACAACCCCACGGTGATGAGCTAGGTCGAATGAGACCTTTTTCAAGAAGCTCCTGCAATTGCACTTTGAGCTCAGCTAATTCATTGGGTGGCATCTTATAAGGCCTTCGCGAGATAGGTGTCGTGTCTGGTAATAATTCAATCTTGAACTCTACCTCTTTGTTAGGCGGTAACCTAGGCAAGTCATCCGGAAACACGTCTAGGAATTCACACACCACTGGAATGTCAGCAATAGTCACGGGCTGGATAGCATTAGCTACATTTCGGAGGTCAAAATCTCTGGTAAGTGGCACTAGGAAAACATCCTTACTATCTGGTTCCCTTAACATAACCACCTGAGTGGAAGTATCAATAAGAACTCCATGGCCACTCATCCATTTCATTCCTAGGATTACATCTATCCCTAACCCGGGCAATACTACAAGATCTACGGTATACTCCTAGTTGCTTATTGAGATGCACACATCTCTAACTATTTGGTTGGTGGAGATTTGATTTCCGGCTGCACTTATGCAGTAACTACCCTTATGTACAGTAACTACCCTCTGATTATGCTTGGATACAAATGTTTGACTCATAAAAGAATGCGCTGCTCTAGAATCAAACAAAAGAACTGTGGGATGCTGGTTCACAAGAAACATACCTGCAGTAACAACTTCACCGGTAGGAATTTCTTCAACAGTTGTATAGTGCACATGTCCCTGACGCACATTGGAATTACCCTGCTTCTGGTTGTTCTTCTTGGGATAGGGGCAATTTCTTACCCAATGGCCAGGCTTGTTGCTGTTCCAACACGGTAGGTTACTAGGTGGAACATTGGAACTTCCTAGTCCTAAGCCGCCCTTTAGTAGAGCAATCGAATAGGCCTTGTGAAATACCTTCTGGTTCTGAATGGTTTGCACCTTTTTCTGAGGTGGCCTAAACTTGTGAGCAGGTGGGCGAAACTGAGGTCTCGCAGCAACTGGAGCTTTTGACTGAGAAGCGCCAGCTTCAAAGGCTCTCTTTCGATTCTTGGATGCAGCATAAATGTTGTTATGATTGTCTTGAATTAAGGCATCACTAACAAATTCATTAAAAGTAGCAGACTTGTTATTAGCAAGAGTCTTCATCAGCTTGGGACCAAGCCCCAGATTGAAACTAGCAATTTTGTTCACCTTAGTATCAACAAATTCCATGGCATATCTTGACAGGTTGTTGAAAGCATGTAGATATTTAGTCAAGCTCTTGGTACCTTGTGTCAGCTTCATAAACTCGGTATGCTTGATACTCATAAGACCTGGAGGAATTTAGTGTCCCCAAAAAGTAGCCTTAAACTGGTTATAGGTAATGTGAGCATTCTCAGGCAAGGTGGCTCGGTGATGACTCCACCAAATGCCCACAGGCCCTTGCAACTATTGGGATGCATACTCAGTTTTCATTGGCTCAGATAGCCTCAGCAAATGAAACTTTTGTTCAAGTGTGTTCAGCCATTCCTCTGCTTGGAGTGGCTCTTCAGCCTCCTTAAAAATAGGTGTATTGGTATTTAGGAACTCCTTGAAATCACTGTATTGGTTTGGCTCTGCACCCTAGCGTTGATGCCTGCCCTGGGTGACTTGTTGCGCCATGGAGTGTATAGCCTCGCCCATAGCATGTTGCCCTTCAGCGAGCATAACCATCAACTCTGCCAGAGTGGGTGGTGGCGGTGGTGGCAAATCTTCATTGTCATGACCATTCAAGCCACTACCCCCAGCAACATCGTTCCCATTATTCCCACAGGCACCAGAACGAGTGTGAGGCATCTGCAGAATTACAACAATAAGCAATTATTGATGATGTTAGAAAATTGGAGAAGAATTGTATAATTATGCCAAACTGAATTTACTGGAGAGAATATAAATTCATACAATAAAACAGAGGCACAATAATTCATTTCCGCAATCATACTTCACCAATTATATTACTTAATGCCATTTGCAATGCATTTCGTATATGCCAAATTGTTTGCCAACACAATGGGCATTCATTAAAAGTACATCCACAACATGGATTACATGTAAGGTTTCAAGAGTACATCAAAGGGTACACCATGAGATCGAACTAAATTATGAGTTCATTACATAAATCATCGAAGATAGGGAGCTAATGCATCTAGCTAGATACTAAAGCTAAGCTACTCCTCAGGGTGGTCGCTGTCAATGTTAGACATGCCATCACCTTGGTCATCCTCAAAAGGCTTGATCTCCTCATCTTCAGGCTCAGCCTCGGCGTCCACCTCCATGGCATCGTCCTCGGCAATCAATACATTGGGATCTTCTACCATCGCTGGAGCTAGAGGAAGGATTGGGTTCACCATATTGTTGAGACGATGAACATCCAGCTGAAAGCTCCTCAACCTGGCGTATGAGTTCCTGCTCTCTACGATCAAACTCCATTGCCTGCCTAGCAGCTTGAAACATAGTCCAGATTCTAGCTGCCTCCCTAGACTCAGCAAGATTAATAGCCTCGTCTCTCTCTGCATGGATCCCCCAAACTTCTGCGATGGCTGCATCCCTCTCAGCAATAGCACGGACAAACTACCCCCTACGAGCTTCCAATGCTGTCATATAATTACCTATCTCATTCTGAGCTACTCTAACTGCCCTCTTGTGCCTATGCACATGTTCTCGCATTCTATGCTGTGCAGCCTGTGCTTTTTGGAGCTCTTGCATACAATTGATGTAGCTATCCTGGTGAGAGTAAAACATCTTCATAATAGCATACATGCACTCATGGTAGAATTACTACTTCCGCTCTTTAATCCCGGTCTCTTACCAAAGCATTACCGCCTAGTTGGGTCCAAGCGATTTGCGAGAGGTCCACTCAAGGAAAGGATCCGATAGGACCATTGACAAGCTCATCCCCAAACTCCTGACATATCTCACTGAGGACCTCAAAAGCTGCAACTTGGGCACCCTCCCAAGGTGTCTGCCCATCTGACTCCACACTCCAGCCTTGCCACTGTGGGTGATCAGCATGAGCTAGGGACAGTCACCCATACGTCGTACCACTATTGTCCGTCAGTTACCACTTCGCTCCAAATATAGCGAGGCGGTTCAGCATACCCGACTGAGTGCAGTACCCTCCATAGTAGGGTGGGAGTCCCAAACATTGCCAAAAAGGTGTCACTTGCAATAGGGACTCCTAGGGCTGCCATCTATATCAAAATGGTATAACTCCTATGAGACAACGCGATCATAGAAAAGGGTTACATAACATAATCTAAAACTTATAAGGGGCGGAACAATGTAATGATATGAATGACTGATTTATCATGATGCATGCACATTACATACGTCCTCACAAACTTAGGAAAAATTAAATCCTTAACGATATACGCGGTGGCATACATACGTTCTCTCAATATAATCGTAACTAAACGAGCTACATGTTTCGTTGTTAGTGTACCTGTAGAAGATTCATTTCAGCCCATCCCAACAATTAAATATACAAGAATGTAATCTAGGCTCTACGTTGAATATATGAGAGCGGTAAACTAAATATATATATATATATATATATATATATATATTTCTGTATCAAAACTACCCGATGACAATTTATTACCCACAATTAAATACGCACCATACACACATACAAACATGCATATATAGCCGTATCAAAGCTAGCTCTCCCCAACCGCATGCTCACATCTTACGGTCATGCCACTCATTAACTTACCTTCTTACCTAGGCATAGAGGCATTTGATCCATACATTACCACTCAAGTGAATGACATCCATACAATAGCACTCCGTATGGACAATGAAAGTAAAAACCCATCCCTTGTTAGTACTTATATAGCCACCTAATAGTCCTTAACTAGGCATAATGGCGATGACCACTGGCATACATTATAATTTTTTTTAAAATAAAACCTTTGTTTTAAATACACATATGACAAGTTTAATGTTGAACCTTGCTCTGACGCCAGCTGTAATAGAACTGTCTAATTTATAAGAGCACAAGTACAATCGCAATCACTGAAGTTATCAAACCATCATACTTGAACTCATATAAACCCGGTAGTCCGATGAAATCACGAAGGATCTCAAACAAATCAACGTACAAACCAAGATTGTACATGATTCAACACAACCAGTCACATGTTACAACAGGTTCACAAATAGTTCTCATACATCGGAGTTTCAACAAGTTATTACAACCCAAATTTAGAAGTAGTAGAAGCAACATAGTTTTGAAACAACATCATGATAGTTCAAATACATAGCCAGTTTAAGATCATCTCCAACAAAAGCACATAGGTGAGATGATATAGAATGACCATGCCCTTGTTCTTACTCTCCATCAACTGCAGGAGTTATGCAATGCTTGCAATAACCATGGTACATCACGTCATCTACAACAAATGGGAATAAACCCTGAGTATGAGAATGTACTCAGCTAGACTTACCTGTCATAAACCAAAATAATAAGACACTAGGGAGTATGCATGGCTTTAAAAGGTGGAGTTAGCTAGACAACATTTTATATAAAAGCTTAAGTAATATAACTTAGAGATTTAGTACCTCTAGCATCAATTGGAATACTATTCAATTAAGCATCTCTAGATTAGCACCTGTACTAGAGCAATCACTTGATTAATCTAACAAGCATTAGTAACCATATCCAGTATAAGAATAATTTGAGCATCATCATAGCCATCAAGTTTCAAATAGTGCTTCTATGTTGCCGTTGCTCGGTCAAGTTCTCACTATCCGAGGGAGACGGTGATTTGAATCGATTCCTACCTAGCTAGGGAATTTATTCCTAACACAAACCAAGGCACACCCCATGAAGGTAGCCTTAGGTCACCTTTGGTACAATTCATGACTAACTCGTGGGTCCAATCAGCGCCGCACCCTCAGAGATTCTACCAATCTGCTAGGAAGATCGGGACCTGGTCCCACCCTTGGGCTCATGCCATTGGGTCTCCGTACATCCTTACTGCCTCTAGTGTGCGCACTTTCACTTATTGGGGCCTGGCCTAAATTGAGCTACTCGGCTTCGCGGTCGTATGATCAGATTTGGCTAGCTAAGTGCTAGGCATGTGTTCAACATGACATGAGGATGTACAGTGAATCAGTCCTTAACCAACACAGATGGGGATAAATAGGCACCCAATACCTCCATGCCTTGTTGCTTCTTTATCATGGTCCCACCTGGTCTCCTTTATTTGTTGACATGTGGTTATATTCCATGCTAGCACATATAACCAACCGTGATTAGTTATCAGCCTATATCATGCAGGTGACAGGTAATCACCTGACTTCTACTGACTAAGCATGGCTAAGCATATATTCGAACCTAAACCTACATAGGATTCGAGATATGTAAATCTAGACAAGGAAGATGTATGCAGCAAGTGGTTCCAATCAACTCCTAGTAGTTAATGCATCAATATAAAAGGACTCAAGTTGATAGTTCAAAAACATAGGAGGCTTAGAATGCTCCGGGGCTTACCTTTCACAAAGGTTGAGGGCTGGTGATCTGGGCACTCGGGCAACTGTTCACCATCGAGCTCGCCTTCTCCTAGGACCTCCTATTGCTGCACTTCCTGATGCTCTTCCTAGGGATCGGCCTCGTACTCCAACACAGTGATTTCTTCCGTCGCACCTATTGCATGCATATGCAAAAGTGAGAATCATGAATGCATAAGAAGGGCCATGGATGATATGTCATGATAATGCGCATGGTTAAATGATTACTATCATATTAGGTCATTAGGATGATACAAGGTTAAATTCTTATTTACTGAGTAGATGCATATCCCTTCTCTAGAAATTTCAAGAATCCACACTAAGTCTATTTCTGGATCATAACATAACAGCTACAAGTTTAGATCATAACTGGTGTTCTACTCATCCAAATCCTATGATCCTAGACTTTTGGAAAGCTTATAAAATTACCTACAACTTTTATTTAATCATCAAAACTGATTCAACGATGATCCTAGCCAAATAGGTAAACTTCCTAGGTCTATCGAGAAATTCCAGAGAGTAAGCATTTCGGGAGACCAACTTCTAACAACCATTACTCCCAAACTATTTGGCCTATTGCCCTGAAATTTTGACACAAGCAAGATAAAGAAATTCCCTACAACTTTATTATTAACTATTTTTATAGAAAACTCCATTTTGCCTATGCAAAACACCTAGCAACAGATCTGTCTAAAACAACTTCTATAATTGAATTTTAGAGGCATAATATTTTCATGCATACAATAAATCAAAATTTGGCACCACCAAAGGTACCAACAGTTCATAGGTATCATACACACTCTAGAAAATATGATGGTCAAGCCCAAATAATTTATTTAAATGCCTTTATTAATTCATTTTGACACTAAGGTGAAATAAAGAAAATATACCAATTGCACAATAAATTCTGAGAAAATTACAGTGGTTCATATATGATCCTAATAGGCTACTATAAAAATTTCATGCCAAATAGACAAGAACAACACCCTCTACATAAATGACAAGTTATAAGGGCTGATTTTAGTGAAAATAGTTATCCCTATTGAAAAGTGTCAAACACAGATTTCATATTTTTCTTAGCTTCCCTAAAACCCATTAAGATTGTACAAAAAGTTGCATGGCAATATGTTACTTATTTTTATCCTTATGAATTTCCTCATAAAACACCATTTATTAAAAGATAAATAGAAAGACCCTACTCCAATCAAGTTTACTATAAGTTCAATATTTTTCCTAACTTGGGCAAGTCAACATAAGATGATCAAAATTGGAATCATAATTTTGTCACATTCCTAGCTTAAGTTATGCATTTTAAAAGATTGCAAACAATTTAAAAGCACTTATCTAGCTCCATTTAATTCTCCTAGAAAAACATCCCAAATAGTAGGTTTTATATTTGTATCAAATACTACACTTCATGATGAATCTATGAAAATTTGGTTCACCCCATTTGGACATCTACAACTCTACTTATGAATTTTTGAAACAAACATTCAAATCTGTGAAAACAAATAAGAAATCCAAGACACACAGTGACTAACAGATGGGGCCCGCTGGTTAGTAGGACCCACGCGTCAGTGATACAGAGCTGAGGAGGTGCTCCAGCCAGCCATATCTCACCGACAGTGAGATTACCGGCGACGACGATGACACCAACATGTTCCCTAGATCGAGCCGCGTCGGTTGGTGGTGAAGACGCGACCTAGGGTTCACCAGAGACCGCTCGCCGGTGGCAATAGCGGACGGCGGAGGTAGCGCCACGGTGTGCCAGCGTTCTTCAGCCATCATGGGCTCCGGTAAGGTGTGTTATGAATTCATGGAATCCTAGCCAAGCTATCTAGGGTGGTTAGGGTTCCGGTGGGGTGGCGGTGACCTCCGACCACGTGCATGCCGCGGCGGCGGTGCATAGAGCACGGTGGTGCTCTCGCTGTTCTAGCTAGACGGTAGTGAAAGGTGGGTCTCTATCATGCCATCCGCAAGGTGTAGGCTTACTCAACCTAAGGTGCATGAGAGAGGAGGAAGGCGATGGGCTAGCTCAGCAACGGTGAGCTCGAGTGCCACGGCGGCCATGGCAGACGTGGCGGGAGCGGCGGTGCGTTCTCGCACGACCGCGCAGTAGATGGCGAATCAGTGCAAACTTCGTTAATAGAGTTTATAGAGCTATGTGAGTACTACAAGATTGCTTAAAAGAGTTTTGTCTAATTTGCAATGGTTTTCAAATTACAAAGCTCTAAAGTGAGGTACTTTGAAACTGAAATCAGCATTCTACACTTACAAAAATTTTAAGTCACAAAACAACATTTTGTTCGGAATTGTGAGCTCTATTTGACCATGTTAGACACTAAATTATCTCATGACCCATAAATAAAGTTTGTTACCCATGATGTGAACTACAACTTTTATTTAGGTCACACAGCCATGCAAACATTCTAAGCTAATGTTCAACTTTGATCAAACTAGCATCATGAAAATGGCATTACATAGTAAACCAACACTTAGAAGCAAAATTGGTTCATGTCCTGAATACAACAATTGTTCCATTTAACTTCCTAGACGTGTCTAATGTGTTTTCATGACCTCACAACCATTTCATACATTGGTCATACATGATTACACGCATAAGCATATATATATATATAATCAACATTTCATGCGATAATGTATAAGAATGAGATGAAATTTCATATGCTCATGTTCATGAATGCTTGGATGATGCTTGTGCTCATGAAATGCAAGTGCCAAATGCAATGCTTAACACTAGTGTGTTACAAACGTGGAGTCTGGTCACTTCCAGTAAGGTTCTAGAGACGCATTTTTGCGACCGGATGTGTCCGCTTAGGCGTGACCGGACTCAGCCCAGAGTCCGGTCCTTCTTCTCCACTACGCGCCAAGCAATCACGACCGACGTCAGCGTACGTCAGCACTTGACCAGACGCAGGGCCACCACGTCCGATCACGCACTTAGCTCAGGGTCCGGTCACAAACCCTAGCCATGCCTCCACTACATAACTGACTGGACACACCGATGCAGAGTCCGGTGCAGCGTCCGGTCACTGCCAGTGACTTTCTCGACTTCACCAACTCCACCACCCTTGCTCAAACATGCCAACCACCAAGTGTACCACCTTGTGCACGTGTGTTAGCATATTTTCACAAACATTTTCAAGGGTGTTAGCACTCACTAGAATCTAAATGCAATGCAAAGAATTAGAACATCAAGTGGCACTTTGATAACCCCTCTTAATAGTATGGATGTCTATCCTAAATGTGATCACACCCACTAGGTGTCTTGATCACCAAAATAAAATGGCCCTATGGATATCACCTTTGCCTTGAGCCCATTTTGCTTTCCTCTTTATTCTTTTCCAAGCCCGAGCACTTGATCATCACCATGGCCATCACCACCATCATGATTTTCACCATTTGCTCCACCACATGGAATGTGCTACCCTATCTCATGATCACTTAGAGAAATGGGTTAGCACTTAGGGTTTCATCAATTCACCAAAACCAAATGAGAGCTTTCACCTTAGAGCAAGGCCAATAATAGAGCCAATTGCTTGGCTATAAGACAAGTTATAAGAGCCAAGCTATACAATAGTTAGACTTTTATTTGTCTACAAAATTTCTTTATTATTATATGTTTCCATTCTCTTTCCTATTCCTCCTCACATACATCTCTATGGGACCCACTAGTGCCTATGCTTCCATGTCTAGCTTGGTGCTTGCATGAGAGCCAAGCTCTCTTCTCTCTCATTCATTCTCTCTTCCACATCAGTAAAAATATTCATTAGCTTAGCTATAAGCCAATTGTTGTACTTGCTCTTAAGATAGGGAACTTGCATCAATAAATTTAGCCCATATTCGGTTGGGCTCTGGCTTCGTGCTACAATAATGGAGGAGCCATAAATCATGGTTTCTTCTGGCTCCACGTATAGCTTTTGTAAACAATGTTACTACATGCGAGGTGTAGGAGCCGGAGCCATAAGAAGCCTTGCCAAACACGCCCTTTCAAAGTGACTTTATGATAATATTGCAAATAATGCACTCTGTGTCCTAGAATAAATAGATTCCTATCAAGTTTATGATAGATTAATTTCATAGAGAAAATTATCATATTACCCTTTCAAAGGACCGAGCATGCCACCTAGAGGGGGGTGAATAGGCATTTCTAAAACTTCAACCCTTTAAAATGCGAAAACGATTAGTGTTGGAGTTTCCAAAGTCAGAGAAATAAACCCCTCAAGAGTTAGCCAACAAAGTACACAAGGTATATAAAATATATCTAGGAACTATAACCCTGCAACACAAAGATTAGAACTAAGAATGAATAAAATTAGCATAGGGTGGAAATACCGGACATGTCTGGTATGTATACCAGACACGTTCGGTATTCACGGGCACAGTAGATCAGCCCCCAACTTGCTCTATTTGATGTCGCTTCTCAAACCAAGTTACAGGATTCTTCTAGTAACCTGTTCACAAGCTCAAACAACACACAAAGATCACAAATACCAAATGTAAAGATAGATTGAGACACTGTATTTGTTTTACCGAAGTTCGGACTCCATTGAGTCCTAGTCTCCATTGAGGGGGCTGCGAGCGACCTAGTGAAGGTCAGCTCTAGAGGACCACGAAGGCCACTATAGCCGGAGTCTTTTCCAACTTCTTTTCCTCCTTCCACTAATTGATTCCTTCTCTAGCGGTGGTGGAATCGAACCGGTACAAACTTCCTGAGGCACACCACACTCTCTTGGATGCTCTCTGGCAACGCCTAGCCATCTAGGACCAAAGAGTCCAAGAGTAACAAATGCAAATCATGAGATCGACAAATATGCACAAGTGCTCAAGGGTGGCTTGCTCCCAATTTGAATGTCACTCAACCCACAAGATGGATTTTGCAAGTTTGAAACAATCACTCACTAAGAGAGGGTTGGAGAGTGTTCTCAATGCTCAAAAACGTGTAAGAATGTTAGCAGAATCAGTAGCCACCAAAGGTGGATGCTAAGGGGTATTTATAGCCCCTTTGAAAAACTAGCCATTGACAGATATCAACATCGGACATGTCTGGTATTTCCCGTATAGCTCCAATGGTCACTAAGTTAGTGTCCTTGCGAGGCGCTGGAACACCAGACGGTTGCCAGAACTTCAAACTCCCAGAACTCCCAACTTATGTCAGAACTCCTGATGAACCAAACCGAGAACACCAAGAAAGTTGTTGTGGATGAGCAAATACCGGACACGTCCGGTATGTATTGCCAGTCTCAACAAACGCAGGTTAGCTCTTTTGGCTCTCAAACACTCGAACTTCACATAGGTTGGCTTGAGCACTTATGAATAAGTATCTTTCAACATGATGCATCCATCTTAATAGTAAGACATACCTATTAACTCAAGATCAAATGAAAATAGAAGTTGTACCACTTGAGTTGATTCCCTTCACACCAATTGCCGTAAGTTTCAATCTTCATCAAGTGAGGGTGTCATCATTTCAATTTCGATTTTCTCCTTTAGCGTAGCCATCTTGATCATGTGACTTGATTCCATTCAATAAATGTGAATTAACTACAAAAGTATCAATTCATTTCCACAATTCATCCAATGTGTTTGATCCTCCATTTCAATGTGACCATCATAGTTTGATTGTGTTGACACGAAATTTCGTCCCGTGCCGAGGGCACACGAGCAAGCCAGAAGGGTCCGCTCGATGGAGCTGGAGATCCGCCTAGCTTCAGCGCAGGGGTGGTCAATCCTACACACTCCTCCCAAGACGTGCTAGTCAATTTGACCTTGCAATTGACAAGGAGAGAAAGCTTATCAGTAATTAAGGGCAAAACATGCCGGTGTTGCTAGACAGTAATGAATGTGCGGCTCTGAGAGCCGATATGAAAGGAGATCAACTAAATAGCTGATTCTAGCATATTCATAAGAATAAATCAGTTAAAGCTCATGGGGTTGTGTAAGAAGAATCGATTATCATTCAGGATGAATATCATTCTTTAAACAAATATTGGTCAATGGCAATAAGATATTAACAATAATTAGTTCATGCTGAGCCAATGACTGCAAGTAACCGAACCACTTTTTTTATAAAAGAAATAGTTCATCATCATTCAACCATTTAATAGAGATAAATCTAATGAACATATTAGATCTCATCTATCGCTATGACCAGTGGGGCATGAGGCAGAATCATGCAGGCCGTAGAAACAACAATAGACTCGATGACCCTAACTTATTACTAATATCAGTGGGGCATGAAGCAGAATCATGCAGGACATAATACAATAATGAGATCATGGGGCTAACACATCTTTCAACCTATCGCCACTTCAATAATCTCGTGATGTGAACTGTTCATGAAAGCGCCCGATATCGGCTAAAACAGCCGATTCAGGTATAGCGCACAGTTAAGGTCACGTCCTCTCAGGAACAGATCTACCAAATAATGATCCCCACTCCACAGTGCTAATAGTGGAGATGAGGACATCACTCCTGCAGATGTACCCGCTGATCCTCCAACCATCATGCAAGGTCCAATGACTTGGGTTCGAATGCGTCAACTCAATTTAGAGGTGAGCTCATTCTTAAGCGATCCTTTTCATACTTTTGAGAATAGACTACAACCTAATAATGTTATCTTGCTTAGGAACATTGGAGAGGGCCACGAGGGACTTAGAGGACATGGTGGAGGTGATGATGACCAGCAAGGACGTCCAACAGAGACCGGAGGCCCGATCCAACATGATTTCGAGTCTGCCTCAGCCTCCAGGACCAGTCTACCTTAAACTGGTCACCCAGGACGCATCTGGACTCCGTTTTCGACGATCCACATATGGTTGGAAAGCTAATTTGATAAGGAAGCCAATTCAAGTTGTCTCACATCAAAATCTCTTCAGAATCAACAAGAATTGTCGAAACAAGTCAGCATCCAGAATCTGCTAGGGTGCTACGACACCGTCTTTTGGTCCGTTGGACCGTGTATTGTATTTGGGCCCATTAGAGGGTGCGTCTAGGGAAGGCGATGAACATAAGACCTTTATAATCATATGCCGCCATCATTATTAGGTTTTGGGTTTTGCTTAGATTAATCTATCAAGAACAGTTTCGCCGTTCATCAGTTTGTGAGACCCCAACTTCGTGAGATTAATCATTCATCTGCAATTTGGTTGCTTTCTTTCTTGTTCTTGATTGTGTTCTTCGTTGCACAGGCAGGGATTAGCCTTCTTAGTGAGGTCAACTGGATCCGTGTCTTGGTTGATAACTAGAAGAGTTGTGGTGCTAAGATTGTAGGGTTCGATCTTTCGATCTGAAGCCGGATCGGTGTGTCATTCTCCGCCACAACGATAGTTACCAGTACCTGACGGAAGATCAGGATCCCCATCCCCAGTAAGTGATATTAGAGCTAAGGTATACTGTCTGGTTCACATTTATCCCCTAGTTTTGAGTGTTTCGCATTCGTCCCATAGTCCAGTGCCATATTTTTTTCCTGTCCTAGAACCTTCCGCGCCATAGCCTTTGCATATTTCGGTTTCAGAGTCCGTCGTGTTGAGTTTGTGTCATGTTCAAGGTCTTGTTGCTAGTTAGGTCATGTTAGAGTCAAATTTGTGTGTTTTTCCCCATCGTTTCCATCAAATCCTTGCTGTCGTGACCAATTTTGCGCGCATTGTTCACGTTTTGTCCTCTAATTTAGAGTCCGTTCTTAAAACTGGTCTTGTTTTCGCATATGAACTCTGATTTCGACGTTCCATATATCAAAATCAATCAGAAAAAAATTTTAGATCCGTCTATCCCCGGTGATCTATCGGGGTCAGAAATTTTTATTTTGGTCAAAAACTGGTCACAAGATCCTCTTGTCGTGGTCACAAGGTTTTTGTCGATTTTGAGCACGTCTTCTGAAATTTCCATAGGCCACGTCTTTCACTTGTTTAGGCTCATATTTTTTGTGATTACTTCTTTTGTGCTCCTAATTGAATAAAAAATATCAAAAAAATAAAGAGAAAAAGTCAAAATTTTCCAAAAAACAACGATAGCCCAAAAAAATAGAAAAAAGAGGGGCAAAAAAAAGAGGAATAATATCTAGAGGAGCACATAGAGAAGGCCAAAGTGAGCTGTGTTGGCGTGTGCTGTCTGGTTCCTTGTTTTTGTTGCTCTTGCTATCCACCATACTTGTTTTCACACCCCTGTCACTTTGCTATCCACCATACTTGTTTGTTACACACCTGGTACTTGGAACATTTTAGACCAGCAACGAGAACAATTACTTTGGACTATAATTCAGCATTACTTTATGTTACTAACTTATGTGCCAGATATACATATTATTCTTTGTGTGCCTTCCAAGCTCCACAAACTCTTCAGATCAGTACAGAAAAAAGGCCTTGCAATCTCGGTACCACTACCTCATAGGTATCACGAACCAGCCGCCGGTTGTACCGCCCACTGCTTGTGTTGGTAAGAACTTTATAAGAGCCTTGTAAGACGCTTCCACTTGCTGTGAAAAGTGACACAACTGCAACCACGTAGTCATTTGGTAGGGATAACTTTCACCGTTTGTTCCTGTTTTTGTGTTTACAATGGCAGGAGGTGATCAGACTGGAGATAACAATCCTAAGGGTTTCAATGAGTGTGTTAGCCAAGAGCAACTACAAGCTGTTGTAGAGGATGCCCAAAAAAGGATGAATGAGGCTGTCAGGAAGGCCGTCACTGACGCACTCATTGAACTCAACATTGGCAACAGCATGGACAGATTGGACAAACGAATTTCCACGCTAACCGACAAGGTTACTGAGTTGAAAACCTTGGTGGCGGTCAACAACAATGACGTCTTTGGCAGCAACACCGATGGTCTCTTGCTAGAAGACACGATGCATGATGCCGCTGGGAACATAGATCAAGCAGCCTTCCAACAAGCAAGATTACGACGACGTCTTCGCCGCAACACGATAGGTATGGGTGGTGTCCACCACCATCAAGGTAATAATCATAGTGTGCTCGATGATCCTTATGCTAAGATTAAGTTCACAATACCATCTTTTTTGGGTCATTATGATGCTGAGGGATATCTTGATTGGGAGATGATAGTAGAACAAAAGTTTAGCGCTCACCTTGTGCTTGAGCAACATAGAGTTCGACAAGCTACTAGTGAGTTTAAGGATTTTGCCATTATTTGGTGGAATGGGCTAGCTGCACAGGATGCTTTACCTGGTTCGTGGGAAGAACTTAAGATAGCTATGCGTGATCGTTTTGTTCCTCCTTATCATAGAGACTTGCGTAAGAAATTTGATGAGGACATGGCACCCTCAGATACGAACAATGATTATAAGGTGCGCTCGTTCCTATATTTGCATAGTGGCTTTGGTTATAATTCACTTGGTTCCACATGTACATGTCACTATTTGAATGTAGGTACAAATATGTCTCAACATGCAAGTTCATCAAAGTTGAACTTTTGGTTCATCGGTAGCCCGATAGTGCCTCATTGGGAAGGCCATAACTCATCCATCCGGAGTGCGATCGAGGTCAATGAGCACTTGATGGAAAGCTTGTTTGATAAGCTTTCAAATAGATCTGGTCCCATCTCAATATCACGTCGGCAAGGCCTCCAAATCACCAATATATTCTGTCGCTATTTCTGGCGGGAGCTACACTGTCGTCATGGGCTTGTTAGACATCCTTGGGACCTAGGCCCAAGTTGGAGCACGCCCCAAGAAGATGGAGAACACCTAAGAGATGGCCTTAGACGTCCTCCTCCTTGGCCACCACCTTAGAAGGCCAGCAAGGACGTCCAAGCCAAGCCAGAGGCCCAGTCCAATCCGAGTTCGAGTCTGCCTCAGCCGTCAGGATCAGTCTGCAATAAAATAAACGTCCAGTACGCATCCGGACTCCGTTTTCGATGATCCACATATGGATGGAAAGCTAATTTGATAAGGAAGCCAATCCAAGTAGTTTCACGTCAAAAGCTATTTGGAATCAACGGGAATCGTCGAAATAAGTCAGCGTCCAGAATCTGCCAGGGTGCTGCGACACCGTCTTTTGGTCCGTTGGACCATGTATCGAGTTTGGGCCCATTAGGGGCGTGTCCAGGGGTCTTGCACGACCCTAGAGTCTTCATAAACAGCTGCCGCCCCTCCATTAGGGTTTGGGGTTTTGCTTAGATTATTCTGTCAAGAAACAGTTTCGCCGTTCTTCGGTTTGTGAGACCCCAACTCGTGAGATTAATCATACATTTGCAATTTGGTTGCGATCCTTCTTGTTCTTGCTTGTGTTCTTCGTTGCGCAGGCAGGGATTAGCCTTCTTGGCGAGGTCAACCTGGTTCGTGACTCAGTTGATAACCAGAGGAGCTATGGTGCTAAGATTGTAGGGTTCGATCTTTCGATCTGAAGCCGGATCGGTGTGTCATTCTCCGCCACAACGATAGTTACCATCACTTGACGGAAGATCGGGATCCCCGTCTCCATTAAGTGGTAATCAGAGCTAAGGTATACCGTCAGGTTCACATTTATTCCCTCGTTTGAGTGTTTTTGCTTTTATCCCATAGTCCAATGCCATATTTGTTTCCTATCCTATAACCATCCGCGCCATAGCCTTTGCATGATTCAGTTTCAGAGTCCGCTTTGTTGAGTTTGTGTCCTAGGTCAAAGTCTTGTTGCCATTTAATAATTAGTTCAATGCCAATAAGAATGAACATAATTAGTAGATTGTGTTCTTTTCTAGTTTGTGTTGATCCCTTCACCCGCCATCTATTCCGTGATCAAGCATCGGTTTTTGCATCTTGTGTCCACTAAATCCCTGATTCGAGCAGCTTCCTTAAAACAGTCATAACTTTTGCATCCGAACTCGAAACGGGACAAATTTTATATCTACGGAAAACGCCAGAAAATTTTAGATCTATTTCATCCCAGCATAGCTGGGTTCACAAAAATTAGATTTGCGAAATTCGATTAGGAAAATTGAGTTTCTGAGCCCACAAGTTTTGGTATGCTTTTTAGAGCACAGTCCTAATTTTCTATAGGCCACATCTTTTATTCAATTGAGCTCAAATTTTTGTGGTTTATTCTTGTGTGCTCCTTGCTGAGAAAAAAATATCAAAAGAGCAAAAGCAAGAAAAAAAGATTAGACAAAAAACAAAAACCAAAAAAAAGTAAAGAGAAGAGAATAGAAGATATCGAAAAAGGAGCACATAAGAAGGAACACTCAATAGCTCTATTGTTTGTGGTACCTTTTGCCTTGTTCATATCCGTTGCTACCTTTAATACTTGTTTCCTTTCATCCTTGTTTCCTCTCTTGTTTATCACAACTGGTGATAGGAACACGTATGAGGCCAGCAACTAGGACAAGTGCTCTGGACATTTATTCAATATTGCTTGTCATCACCGACTTGTGTGCCACATATACATATTTGTTCTTTTATGCGTGCCTCCCAAGCTCCACATATACTTCAGATCGGTACAGAAAAAGACCCTTGCAATCTTGGTGTCACACCCTCATAGGTATCACGTACCAGCCACCACCGGTTGTACCGCCCACCGCTTTGTGTTGGTAAGAACCTTGTAAGAGCTTGATAAGGTGTTTCCTTTTGTTTTTCAGAATCTTGAGAGGCAAGCACCACTCCACCTACGTAGTAGGATTATTAGGATAACCTTCACTGTTTTGTTCCTTGTTTTTGTGTTTACAATGACAGGTTGTTCGTATCCACCGACCGACTTATGATGGTATAGGTGCTGATGAGTACATGGAGTGGGAAATTGCTATCGATAACATATTTGCTACTCGCCTTATGTGTCCAAGGAGGAAGGTAAAAAATGCGATTAGTGTTTTGCGACATTCTCGCTTTATCTTGGTGGGAGTCTTTAGATCCTTCCGATAAGCCTCAAACTTGGAATGATATGAAACTTCTTATCGAGAAAAACCTTTGTTAATCCACCTCTGTTTTTGACTTCATATGATGAGGTGCACCATTTAGAGGAAGAGTCTGTTTGTTATTCCTCTGCTATGCCTAACCTTTTTGCCAGGACAATGTAGAAAAGAGCAAGGATGCCGTGATGAGAAAATGAGAAGCTCATAGTCTCATGTGAAAATTTAGAACCATCAACTATTACCCCTATGAACATGAGAGCAAAGGTAATGCCCATGATGCTAACCTCACGAGAAGGTGAGAGTTCTCTTGATGTGCTGAATTTTTCCACCAATCATGCTATGACAGAGCAAATTTTAGTGGAGCATTCGCTTGATTTACCTTTGTCACAAGATGATTTGCTTGATGTTTCTTATGACGAAGATGACTTGCATGATGATATTTATGTTATACCCATGCAATCAATGAAGAATGATCATGCTATATGTGTGCTGAAAATAGACTTGTTATTCATAATGCTAGTGAAGTTGATGAGCTGAAATTGTTGTCTTCTTTAAATACTTTGGGTTACATTGAATTTGATGTTCCGTGTAATCTTAGTTCTTTAGAGGAGAAACTTTATGCATATGCTGATTTTCCATGGTTCTCTAGACATACATATCATTTTATTGGAAAATATAATTGTAAAGGAGAGTATATGGTGCATCGTGTCTATATTTGTTCAAATCTGAAATCTCCTTATATTGTGCAAAAGTATGATCAACCAAAGGATTGCAATTGCTATAATCTTGTCATGTCAAGTTCCCCTAGTTTTGTTATAAAGAAACATGTTAAATTTCAAGAAGGGGAGCAATGTTGGCTACTACCGACAACTTGTCCACTAGCTAAGCTCAAACCGAGGACGGTTTGTTGTCAAGAAGGGGAGGATGATGAGGACATGGCACCTTCAGATACGAACAATGATTATAAGGTGCGCTCGTTCCTATATTTGCATAGTGGCTTTGGCTATAATTCACTTGGTTCCATATGTACATGTCACTATTTTAAAGTAGGTACAAATATGTCTCAACATGCAAGTTCATCAAAGTTGAACTTTTGGTTCGTCGGTAGCCCGACAGTGCCTCATTGGGAAGGCCATAACTCATCCATCCGGAGTGCGATCGAGGTCAATGAGCACTTGATGGAAAGCTTGTTTGATAAGCTTTCAAATAGATCTGGTCCCATCTCAATATCACGTCGGAAAGGCCTCCAAATCATCAATATATTCTGTCGCTATTTCTGGCGGGAGCTACACTGTCGTCATGTGCTTGTTAGACATCCTTGGGACCCAGGCCCAAGTTGGAGCACGCCCCAAGAAGATGGAGAACACCTAAGAGATGGCCTTAGACGTCCTCCTCCTTGGCCACCACCTTAGGAGGCCAGCAAGGACGTCCAAGCCAAGCCAGAGGCCCAGTCCAATCCGAGTTCGAGTCTGCCTCGGCCGTCAGGACCAGTCTGCAATAAAATGGACGCCCAGGACGCATCCGGACTCTGTTTTCAATGATCCACATATGGATGGAAAGCTAATTTGATAAGGAAGCCAATCCAAGTGGTTTCACGTCAAAAGCTATTCGGAATCAACAGGAATCGTCGAAACAAGTCAGCGTCCAGAATCTGCCAGGGTGCTGCAACACCGTCTTTTGGTCCGTTGGACCATGTATCGAGTTTGGGCCCATTAGGGGCGTGTCCAGGGGTCTTGCACGACCCTAGAGTCTTCATAAACAGCCGCCGCCCCTCCATTAGGGTTTGGGGTTTTGCTTAGATTATTCTGTCAAGAAACAGTTTCGCCGTTCTTCGGTTTGTGAGACCCCAACTCGTGAGATTAATCATACATTTGCAATTTGGTTGCGATCCTTCTTGTTCTTGCTTGTGTTCTTCGTTGCACAGGCAGGGATTAGCCTTCTTGGCGAGGTCAACCTGGTTTGTGACTCGGTTGATAACCAGAGGAGCTGTGGTGCTAAGATTGCAGGGTTCGATCTTTCTATCTAAAGCCGGATCGGTGTGTCATTCTCCGCCACAACGATAGTTACCATCACCTGACGGAAGATCGGGATCCCTGTCTCCATTAAAATTGATGCATTTAGAACAAGGAGAAAAAATCTGTACATGATTACTATGGTGAGCTCCAAAAGGGATTGATGCATTGTACTGTTGTGGAGGGGAATGAAGATTCCATTTATCATTTTTATTTGGGTTTGAGGCATGAGATTCAGGACATTGTTGATTATAAAGAATTTAACACTGTCAACTAGTTGTTTAAGTTTGCTATGCTTGCAGAAAAGGAATTGCAAGGGCATGAATAGCAGAGCAAAGAGCAAGGTCAGCACCATATACACACCACGCTCGGCACCATCTTCGGGGCTAACCAAGCCAACCACTTTTTGGGCGCCTCCACCAGCGAGCAAGTGACCAACATCCTCTGGTGTTTCTGCTACACCTGGCACCTCCCGCACGACTTTCAGATTCCAGTAAAAAAATTTTATAGGTGCCTACCAAGAATGCCTCATCTATTGCATCGATGGGATGCACTTCGGGCATTCAGTACCACCACTGCCATGGCATTGGCCATGTGCAGAAGGACTGCCCAAGTCAGCGGGCATATATTGCTACAGAAGATGGTTACATCAGCACCTCTGACATTGAGGATGAAGAAGACCAAGATGCAGATGAGGAGAATGGCGAAGTCCTTGGTGACGAGGCCACGGCGGCCTATAGGAGCATCATTGTACAGCGGGTGCTCAGCTCACAAGTCCAGCAACCTGAGAAGCTACAATGCCATAACTTGTTCTAGATTTTCTTCGTCATCAGCAACCGTCGAGCATGTGTCATTATTGATGGAGGTAGCTGTAATAATTTGGTGAGTTCTGATTTGGTCAAGAAGCTTGGCTTGACAACACACCCATACCCACGTCCATACCATATTCAGTGGCTAAATGATTCTGGTAAAGCAAAGGTAACAAAAACTTGCAGAGTGTCATTTTCTATTGGTTCTTATGCTGATTCTGTTGATTGTGATGTGGTACCTATGCAAGCTTGTTCACTCTTATTGGGTCATCCTTGGGAACATGATAATGACACTACACACCATGGTAGAAGTAATAAATACACCTTTGTGCATAACGGAAAGAAAATTACTTTGGTACCTTTGACCCCTGCTCAAATTGTACAAGTTGATAAAGAACGCACTGCTAGTTTGAATGATGTTCAATCTGAAAATCAGCAAGTTGCTAATTCTATTCTTCCACCTAAAAAGGATAAGTCTACATCTATTTCTAGGGCCAAAGGGATTAGATTGAAGGGTGGTGTTATGCTTGCAATAAAATGTGACTTTGCTGAAATTTCTGATGATGATATTTGCTATGCTTTGGTATGCAAACGAGCTATGTATTCGCTTGATGATATTGTTAGCTCGGTGCCTCCTGCTGTCACTAACCTTTTGCAGGAGTATGAGGACATTTTTCTAGCTGAGATACCCCCGGGGCTGCCACCTATGAGAGGGATAGAGCATCAAATTGATTTGATTCTGGGAGCAACCTTGCCTAACCGAGCTGCCTATCAACCCAATCCCAAAGAGACTAAGGAAATTCAGCGGCAAGTCCAAGACCTTTTGGACCGCAGGTATGTACGTGAAAGCCTTAGTCCTTGTGTTGTTCCTGTACTTTTGGTTCCTAAGAAAGATGGAACTTGGCGTATGTGTGTTGATTGTAGAGCCATCAATAATATTACTATTCGATATCGTCATCCTATTCCTAGGCTAGACGACATGCTTGATGAGTTGTGTGGTTCTATAATTTTCACCAAGATTGACTTGCGAAGTGGTTACCACCAAATTAGAATGAAACTTGGAGATGAATGGAAAACCGCATTTGAAACCAAATTCGGGTTGTATGAGTGGTTAGTAATGCCTTTTGGTTTGTCCAATGCACCTAGCACTTTCATGCGCTTAATGAATGAGGTTTTGAGAGCTTTTATTGGTCGTTTTGTGGTAGTTTACTTTGATGATATATTGATTTACAGCAAGTCTTTTGATGAACATAAGGATCACTTATGTGCTGTTTTTAATGCTTTACGTGATGCACGTTTATTTGGTAACCTTGAGAAGTGCATCTTTTGCACGGATCAAGTTTCTTTTCTTGGCTATGTTGTAACTCCACAGGGAATTGAGGTGGACGAGTTGAAAATTGAAGCCATAAAGAGCTGGCCGGTTCCCCAAACTGTCACATAGGTGAGGAGTTTTCTTGGTCTTACAGGATTCTATCGCCGCTTCGTCAAAGATTTTAGCACCATTGCTGCCCTGTTGCATGAGTTGACGAAGAAAGGGGTGGTGTTTCATTAGGGAAAGGTACATGAGGAGTCCTTTGACACTTTGAAGGACAAGCTCACACATGCACCATTGCTGCAACTTCCAAACTTTGGTAAGACTTTTGAGCTAGAATGTGATGCTAGTGGAGTTGGCATTGGGGGTGTTTTGATGCAAGATGGTAAACCCATTGCTTACTTTAGTGAAAAATTGCATGGTCCTGTTCTAAATTATTCCACATATGATAAGGAATTGTATGCACTTGTCCGTTCTTTAGAGACGTGGCATCATTATTTGTGGCCTAAAGAATTTGTTATTCATTCTGATCATGAATCACTTAAGTATCTTCGCTCTCAACATAATCTGAATCGTAGGCATGCTAAATGGGTTGAATTTATTGAATCTTTTCCTTATATTATCAAACATAAGAAAGGGAAGGATAATGTGATTGATGATGCTTTGTCTAGACGATATACATTGTTGTCCCAACTTGATTGTTGGATTTTTGGGTTTGAATCAGTAAAAGAACAATATGCGCTTGATCCTGATTTTAAGGACGTGTTGCTAAATTGTAGAGAAGGACGTACATGGAATAAGTTTATGATCAATGATGGTTTTTTGTTTAGAGCTAACCACCTATGCATTCTAGTTGGCTCCATTCATCTTTTGTTGTTGCAGGAGGCACATGGAGGTGGATTGATGAGACATTTTGGAGCCAAGAAGACAAAGGAGGTGTTGTCCACACATTTCTTTTGGCCTAGGATGAGGCACGATGTAAAATGGTACGTGGTTCGGTGCACCACATGTCAAAAAGCTAAGTCGTGATTGAACCCACATGGTTTGTATATGCCTCTTCCTATTCCTTCTACTCCTTGGGCTGATATATCTATGAATTTTGTGTTGGGTTTGCCAAGGACTAAGAGGGGGAGGGATAGTATTTTTGTGGTGGTTGATCATTTTTCTAAGATGGCACATTTTATTCCTTGTCATAAGAGCGACGATGCTATTCATATTGCTGACCTTTTCTTTCAAGAAATCGTTCGCTTGCATGGTATGCCTTCTACTATTGTTTCAGATCGCAATGCAAAATTCTTGAGTCATTTTTCGCGCACTTTGTGGAATAAATTGGGGACCAAGCTGCTGTTTTCTACAACATGTCATCCCCAAACTGATGGGCAAACTGAGGTAGGGAATCGAACATTGTCCACCATGTTGAGAGCAATTTTGAAGCGCAATTTGAAGATGTGGGAAGAGTGTTTGCCACATGTGGAGTTTGCATATAACAGGGCGGAACATTCCACCACCAAGGTAAGTCCTTTTCAGGTAGTGTATGGTTTTAACCCTCATGCTCCTATTGATCTTTTGCCTTTACCTACCACTGAGAGAACACATAGTGATGCTAGAGAGCGTGCTGATTTCATTCGTAAGTTGCACGAAACAATTAAAGCAAATATTGAAAGAATGAATGAAAAGTATAGAATTGCTGGTAGTAAAGGTAGAAAAGAAATTAAACTTGAACCGGGTGATTTGGTTTGGTTACATTTGAGAAAGATAGATTCCCTAAGTTGCGTAAGTCTAAATTAATGCCAAGAGCAGCTGGTCCTTATAAGATAATTGAGAAAATAAATGATAATGCCTACAAACTTGAGTTGCCACCCGAGTTTGGGGTTAGTCCCACCTTTAACATTGCAGATTTGAAGCCTTATTTGGGAGAAGAAGATGAGCTTGAGTCAAGGACGACTCAATTTCAAGAGGGGGAGGATGATGAGGACATCACTCCTTCAGATGTACCCACTGATCCTCCAACCATCATGCAAGGTCCAATGACCCGGGCTCAAATGCGTCAACTCAATTTAGAGGTGAGCTCATTCTTAAGCGATCATTTTTATACTTTTGAGAATAGACTACTACCTAATGATGTTATCTTGCTTAGGAACATTGGAGAGGGTCACGAGGGATTTAGAGGATGTGGTGGAGGCAATGATGACCAGCAAGGACGTCCAACAGAAACCGGAGGCCCGATCCAACATGATTTCGAGTCTGCCTCGGCCTCCAGGACGAGTCTACATTAAACTGGTCACCCAGGACGCATCTAGACTCTGTTTTCGACGATCCACATATGGTTGCAAAGCTAATTTGATAAGGAAGCCAATCCAAGTGGTCTCACATCAAAAGCCCTTCAGAATCAACAGGAATTGTCGAAACAAGTCAGCGTCCAGAATCTGCCAAGGTGCTGCGACACCGTCTTTTGATCTGTTAGACCGTGTATCGTGTTTGGGCCCATTAGAGGGCACGTCCAGGGTAGGCGACGACCCTAAGACCTTTATATTATGCGCCGCTGCTGTGATTAGGTTTTGGGTTTTGCTTAGATTAATTTGTCAAGAACAGTTTCGCCGTTCATCGGTTTGTAAGACCCCAACTTCATGGGATTAATGATTCATCTGCAATTTGGTTGCTTTCTTTCTTGTTCTTGCTTATGTTCTTCATTGTGTAGGCAGGGATTAGCCTTCTTGGTGAGGTCAACTAGATCCGTGTCTTGGTTGATAACCAGAGGAGTTGTGGTGCTAAGATTGCAGGGTTTGATCTTTTGATCTGAAGCCGGATCGGTGTGTCATTCTCCACCACAACGATAGTTACCAGTACCTGACAGAAGATCGGGATCCCCATCCCCAGTAAGTGGGGTGTGAGGCAAAATCACACAGGCCATGATAACGGGCCATGGAACAGTTTTCACTAGCCAATAGATCTATTCAAGATCAAACATGCCTTAACCGCATGCTATGCACGATCAAGATTGATGTAAAACAGCTGATAAAACATAACTCATCGTTTAAAGTGCAGATTAGATCAGTTTAGATTAAAAAACAATGGGTTAAAAAAGATATAATGCCAATCTAGATCAATCCCAATCAAGTGAAGTGATATTGCTGTAATTAAATAAATAATGAAAGCAATAAGCAATATCGGTAACTTAATGAACCTATCCGAAGGAGCGCCACCCTTAGATAGAGCCGATAACTTGATCCTAATCTAGTTCGAGCAGTGGAGGTCAACCGAATCGATGCAGCCATACTTGAACTAGACAAGAGTCAATAAATAACTCATACTAGAGTCGCAGTGGAGGTCGACCGGATCGATGTAGCCGTACAAACAGAGGTATAAGCCATAACGGTACTTACAGACAAGCAGTGGAGGTCGACTGGATCGATGCAGCCGTACTTGCTGAAGAACTCACCGAGATCTACTCTACTCCTACTCCTAAGGGGTGGCCAGAGCAAAAAAAAGTAAATAACTGGTATTTAATTGATTGTGTGTTTCTTTACAATAGCCGGGGTTTGATATTTATACCCGGGACCTACGCATGACTCCTGTCTAAGCATGACTCATCATGATTTTTGACCCCAGAGAAAACATTTCTAATTTAAGATAACTTGGACTCTAATCTTTCCCTTTTTGTAGAGTCCAACATGTCTCGTCTTAGCACCGATCATAGCCTTTGTCGTCATCCGCTGGCGCTATCTGAAGAAAGCCAATTCTAGTTTTGCATTCGAATCAGCTGGTCCGATCTGCATGCAATTGATTCCTTAATGATATGATCTTGGGAGCTTTTGATTCCCTATGACTCTTCTTCCAAATTTTGGTGTAAACACATGCCCCACAATTTTGGGATAAAAGTAATTTTATTCCAAAATTATCACGTCTGTGTCCCCGATAGGTCCGCAATCACAAGTAAAGAATCTTGATCTAGGGTCTACTATTGTCACCACCTGCGTCAGCTCATGAACCTATGCCTCAAAACTTTTACGAGAGCGTCATTGCTTCACGGGCACTTGGATTCATCTTTCCAGGCCGGCTATAAAATGTCTATCCAACCCTGGCGAGAGCAACTCAACAATTCAGCCATGTTTCTCTTCTATCTGCCTCCTCGAGTGCTCCTGACTCCGCTGGACCCTCCATGGTCTATCCTTTTGCTATGAAGATCTCAAGCGGTTAGAAGAATTCTTGTGCATAGGGTGATTGTGTCACTCATTCTAGTGCCTCGTTGAGCAAGAAGACCAGCTATTGTAGTTAGAAGAATTCTTGTGGTATCACCTGAGTCTTCTCTCCATGCTCGCAAAGCTGTTCTAGTGTTGGTGAGGGCTAAAATGTGTGGACACTTTCCCCTTGTTTGCTCCTCCAAACGCCCACTGAGAAAGCCACAGGCTTCTTTCCCATAGTTCCTCAATTTACCGAGAAATCGACTGAGCATTTGTTAGGCGGGTGACCTTTCCTCTTCTCTGGCATAATTTTATCAACATGTCCAATGTTGATTCGGTTCACAATGACCTTTGGCCTTATGGGGACCCAGACTCCCTTCAATCAAAAGAAGCCTTGATAGGTTGATCTCTGGTCAATGTAAATTCTTTGTATCCGTCCCACAATATTTTTAATTTGGGGAAGCAATAAATTCAAATCTATTATCTCTTCATCATCTGTCACCTAAATTCCCGGAGTGTCGATCCGCTTCCATTTCTGATTCCAATTTCACACTCCTGGCGAGATCTGTCTTCTCGCCTTCCTAGGCTATATATACGGACCACAGCCGTGGATCGAACAACAATCCGCTTTGTCTCAAACCTTCGACATCCTTAGTATAGTTCCTACTTTTTCTGTAGGTTTGAGATCATGGAGAACAGCAAGAGGTCTTCCCAGGAGGCCCTCGATGGGTCTGCATCATCGCGCCAGTGCATCCATCATCAAGAGGGTGCAACTCACGATGCTCCTGTCATTCCAGAGTAGAGGGCCGACTCTGCTTAGCCTTTAGGGTCATCCTCAACACCAATTCATCACTAGCTCCCCCGCTATCAGAGGAGGCCAAGAGATAATGATGACTTGATCGCTTCCATTGACTGGACCGGCGAGAAACTTGCCGACTGCCTCTCTATTGCGGAGTCGGCCCTGGCCATAGTTCAGGGCCGATCACCCCCTGAGGCCAACCCGGTGCGAGAGAGGCTGGCCAAGGCTGAAGCTAGAATCGTTGGTGAGACATTTACCATAATTTTCTGTTTCTTCTTAACTTTTGCCTCCAAAATCCTGATCACCTCTTCCTTAAATCCTTTAGATCTATCAGCTTAGCTGGAAAGCCTTCGTTTAGCTGTGGACCATGCGGCGGGATTCATCAATGCTAGGGGCGTCGTTCCAGTGGTTCGCTTGCATGACATCTCGAACCACGTTAGAGAAGTCGCTCTTCATGGCGTTCGTCATGGTGCTGCCATGGCATTGGCTGCTGCGCAAGTTCACTCTAGCCATGATCTTCGGCTTCTTCCCCATGGACCTCTAGCCACCGGATACCCTGGAGATTATGAGTGCCTAGTCGAGGATTTCTTCGATGCCACCAACTCTGTAGCCCTGACCTCCTAGGCCGATGAAATAGTAAACAAAGTGTTTTCTAGTCTGTAGCTTGTAATAAGTGATATCAGCAAACAATTCCCTCGTCTCCAATGATTTTTCCTTTTACTTTATACTTCATGCATCACTTTGCCCCTGTTTTCCTTGCTTCTGCAGCGATACTCATTGTATCGGCTTTTACCCCTCTAGGTTTATCTTCGCACTAGAAGCGATACCCTTTTGGTATCGGCTATTAGAGCTGACAGCCGAGCAAGTTGGTTGTCAAGTATTAATCCAAACGTTAGGTAATATTCCTTTAAATATTCCCCATTTGATTGCTCTGCCGAATTGCACTTCTCCCCTCAGTGTCTCCAAAATGTAAGTATCACCAAGCACACAATGTTTGATCTGATAAGGTCTCTCCCAATTAGGTGACCATACCGGCTCTCTTGCTCTTGGCCATCAAGGGTAATCCATCCCCAGCTTTCTCTAGAGTCTTATTGCCATTGATCGTCATAAGTACATCTTCGAGAACACTCCTGGATCAGCCAAAGAAGGCAAACAACAGATTGCGGGAGCTGATGCTATTCGGCTAGAAATGTTGAGAGCGATCCATGATGTTCAAGACTTGAAATCTGCATGTCAACACGTATCTTATGTAGAATCGATCATACTCTCTGTTATTTAATTGCGCTTCTTGTTTTGGCTAAAGAGCTAATTTGATACAACTGATCCCAAACTTCTAATCTTAATCCAATTAAGTTTAAAAACCCGGCTTTATCAAGAGAGCCCTTTGATTTTTCTACCCTCAGTCGCCGAACGCCGTATTCTCATTGGCATTAGTGAAGTGGAGCTTCGCCTCCTATTAATTGCGGTTGCCTTTTGCGCGCCCCGAGGCATCCGCCTCTTCGCTTCATGTCTTCAAATACCAGCCGATGGCTTCGGCCTCAAACACATCTCCACTCGCAATTGTTCCTTTGCTCTTCTCCACCTACTGAAACCCTGTAGTGGTTTTCTTTCTCGCTTCCGTAGATCCAATCATCCTTCATGGCCAGCGAGGACAACCGAGGCAAGCGCGCGGCGGAGGAGATCCCAGAGGAGAACATGCCGATAAACCAGTGTCTCCAATGCATGAGGTGAGATTGACATTTCTAGTTTATGATGATGAAATGTTTTGACTCGCCTATAGGTTTGTCATGAATGACAGTTTTCGTCCTCTCCCTAGGGCTGGCGGGCCTTCTAACATCGCATCTTCTGTGTCGGCCTTGTCGTCGGATTCTTCCGACTCCTATAATGGCGACGACGCCCGGCATTATCTTCATGAGTGGAGGATGGCTCAGAATCGTTATTCCAAGGCGACTTGGGAGAACGGCCTACTTGAGATTCGCCTCGGGGTCTCTCAGGCTGCCCTCCATGTGGCCGAGGAGGAGGCCAGTGCCGTTCGAGCATGGCTGGCTGAATCTGACGCCGCGATGGCAGGTAAGATGAGTTCCATAAATGCCTCCATTCTAATTTCCTCCGTCTTAATCTTGACAGTCTTTCTGTTCCTATGATTGCTAGCCCTGATGGTGCAATTGGAGTCTCTCCAATTGGCGGCGAATGTGGACGCGGACGCTGTCAATGCTCAGGGTTCCCTTATTGACGCTTGTCTCCAAGGCATCCCGGCCCGCATTCAGGAGATTGCCCTCCACGGCGTCCGTCATGGCACGTCGGTGGCGCTAACAGTGGCACAAGTTTAGACAGGGTACGAGCTCCACGCCATGGAGACCGGTTTCCCAATGGGCGATGGCCCTGAGGAACATGAGGACCAGCTCAAAGAATTTGTTATGGCAGCGGAGGCTATAGTAGACATCACATCTGCCCAGGATATGGTGAACAAGGTCTTTGATTAGATTGTATCTGGGGTAATCCGATGAACAAAGACTCTTGTTCTTTTCATGAATGTGTCTCAGTGCAATGCCCTTGTGTATGACTATTTTTTCTTTCTATTTTTGCTCTATAGGCGATACATATCGTATCGGCTTTTACTGTCTTTGAAGATTTCATTTTTGAACTAGAGGCGATACCCTCCTGGTACCGACTATTAGAGCCAAGAACGAATCGGCTATCAAATGTTGATCAGATGTTAGGATAATGTCCATTTAAATATTTTGCCATAGAACTTTTCATACCAAAGGTTAGACGATTGATCAATCTAGAGCAAGCATTTCGTTTAAGTGCAACAAAACTTCATTTAAGAAATCCATCGATTTTGATCCGCACTTAGGATTCCATTTAGCATTTATACGTTGGCCTAAACCCATACTCAGAACTAATGCTTATTTTTCCTTAATCCATGTCCGACATGAAGCCATGACTTTTACTAAAATAAACTCTCAGAGCCGATCGCTTTCATCGGCTGTTGGCCTTCATTGTTCATTTTAATGAAGCCTCCTTCCCATAACTTGCCAGAAAAACATTCGAAGTCTCCTAGTTCCCAAGAGACTGGATCGGCTGTTGTGATGCTCACAGATTCATCAGCGCGAACCACCTCGACATCATATACATACCATTGAGTTAAACATTTGTGCATGGTCGATGGCACACAACAATTCGCATGAATCCAATCACGACTGAGAAGCAAACTGTACGACCCTTTTCCATCGATGACGAAGAATGTGGTGAGCAGAGTCTTACTCCCGATTGTTAGTTCGACATTTATTGCCCCTCGGGTCTTAGATGCATTACCTCCAAAATCCTTAAGCATCATGTCAGTCTCCATCAGATCTCCTGATCCTTTGCCAAGTTTACGAAAAGTGGTGTAAGGCATAAGATTGATAGAAGCACCTCCGTCCACCAACATCTTGTTCATCGACTTCCCATCAACAAGACCTTTCATATATAAAGCTTTTAAGTGTCGATGCTTGACTGGTTTATCAAATATTGCTTGTTGTACAACTGTCAACTTGGCAACTATCTCCTCATACTCCGATTCATCGAAATCCGAATAAACTTCTTGATCTGCCGGAGCTCTAAATTCTGATGGCAATAGAAAAGCCATTTGGATATTAGCCGATGGTTGCTTTCTATCAGCTGTCTGCTTTGTACGCCATACTTGAGGTTTATCGTATGCCTGAGCCTGTTCCAACTCTTTATTCCTTAAGCATTGCACCCTTCTCTTCTGGCTTCTTGTTAAACCTTCTGGACACCATTGGCCTTTCTGCCAAACATATTTTCTTTCATTGCCTTCTTCTTCACAACCATCCCAGTCTTGGTCAAAAGCTCATTTTCCGAGCCGATCATGAACACTTTTATTTTTAAGCATCGATCCATGTTATTATGATGATATACATCTGGAGCATGGATAGACCGATAGTTGGTTTGAGATTGCCTACACTCCCAATACTGATTGCTGCATTCGAGACAGTCATGTCTGGTAGGCAACTTCAAACCTTCATCCCAGCAATGTCTGAAGAAAGGACAATTACAATGTGACTCAGCTTATTTCTTCACATACCTCTCTTTTTCCAGTTGACGCTGGTATTCTTGATCCTTTAACCAACACTGATAATCCTTTTCCTTTTGCCACTGCAACTTATTCAATAGGATCCGAGATGTAACTCACGGCTTTGTTGCCCCATCATTTGACATTTCTCCCTGCTCATATCGGCTCTTTTACTTAGCGCGATGTCTTCTAATTTCTCTATACTCGTCAGCCGATATTTGCATCTTGGGATCGACTGTTCCAGCTTCTCTTTATTTGGCTAATGTTAGGACCTTAGCCTTTTCTTTGAGTAGGCCAGCATCAACCATGTTTTGATCTCCTAGGAAAGGATTATCATCAACTTTCATTTTCTGAGGCATATCAAATTTGAGCCTTCCTTGCTGAATTGCCCTCTGTATATGCTGCCGAAAGATTCTACATTCATTAGTGGAATGGAAAGTAGCATTATGGAACTTACAGAACTTTTTATTCTTCAACTGATCAGGGGGCAACATAACATGACCATCGGGCAACATGATCTGCCCCTTCTCAAGCAAGAAATCGAAGAGCTTGTCTGGTTTGGTGACATCAAAGTCATAGCTCTCCTTGACTCCTCTTCCCCAAGGATTTGGCACCATTACTGTCTTCTTGCCCCAATGTCATTCAGCTACAACAACCTCTTCTTCTTCATCTTCATAGCCATCATCGACTGAGTATGAATCATAAGCTTTGGCTATTGTGGTACTCTTCTAAAATCGGGTATCTCTGCGCATACTCTAGAATTGGCTATTGAGCGCTGCCACTCGTTGAGCCAATTGACCCAAGTTATCAAATTCTTGTCCCAACAACTTTTTTTCCACATTGGCAACATTCCTTGAATAGCTAAAGCAGCTAGTTGATCATCAGTCCAAGTTTAATGAAAAGCACAAATTCCTAGTCTCTCGAAACCTCTAAAGAAACTCGGTGCCCAATTCATTAGTCTTCTGCCTTATAGTTATCAAATCGGTTATCTTCTTTTCCCTAGTCCCAGTATAAAAATATGTATGAAACTTCTTCTCTAGGTCAGCCCAATTGGCAATGGAATTGACTGGAAGTGATGAGAACCAAGTGAAGGCTGGCGCTGACAGGGACAAGGATAAGAAACAAACTCGATGGGCATCCTCAACTAATGCTTCACCCAATTGTGTAAGGTATCGACTAACATGTTCTATCGTGCTTGTACTGCCTTGGCTAGTGAACTTAGCAAATTCCGAAGCTTGTAATTTGTGGGAAGAGCGACCAAATCAAACCATTCTAGATATGGGCGTTTGTACGAAAAGGTCATCCCTTTTGACTTCAGACTGAATTGATTCTTCATCATCTCGGTCACCTTCAGTAGCAACTTGTCAGCATTTGAATTTGGATTTCTCTACACCTGCTAACCCATCTATGGATTGAAATCCTGTGTGCCTTGATATCCTGGATTTGGCATCATGTGGAGGGTGTTATAATCTGTGCCATAGTGATACCCTTGTGGAACCTCGATCTGCTGGGTCCTTTGCTGGTTTGCTGCTTGGAGTCTCTGATTATAGACATAAGGATCTATATCTCTACGGATCCTTTGAATTGATGGTGCTATTTTTTGAGCCAACAACGGTACGTGGCCTGATGTGCCAAAATTGATCACCTGGTTCTGGCCTTGCCCCACCGGCTATTGCACATGCTGTACTGACGGTCTAGGATTATACTGTATCTGATTCATAGTAGTACCTTGAGCTTGTTCAGATGAACCCTGAACTTCCTGGACATCACCATTACCAGCTAGTGCTGCTTCTTGATGGCTGGTACCGACTTGATTGGCCCCTTGGTCGACGGATCTAGAATGTTGTAATAAGCCGGCCCACCTTGGCCAACTAGAAACCCATGAATCTCTTCTTTCACGGCGTTGTGGATTGTGTCCAAGAAAGCTTCATTACGGCTTGATATGGCATCACGAACAGATTTATCTACAACTTCTGTAAAGAAACGCCTGTCTTCATCTTTGGCTATATCTATCTGCCCGTGTAGTAGAACTCTTGGTAGTGGAAATTTCTGAACAATTGTGTTGTCACGTGTCTTGGTGTAGGACAACAAACACTTGTTCTAAAACTCTTTTGTAGCTTTGCTGATGATACCTTTATCTCCATCGGGTAGATCTTCATAATGTATCATAAGGATGTTGTTGTTGTTGTGAGCCGCCATGACAATTGTGGGGTCCCACCGGGCGTGCCAGAAACGTGTGTCGACACAGAATTTTGTCCCGTGCCGAGGGCACACGAGCAAGCTGGAAGGGTCCGCTCGATGGAGCTAGAGATCCGCCTAGCTTCAGCGTAGGGGTGGTCGATCCTACGCACTCCTCCCGAGATGTGCCAGTCAGTTTGACCCTACAATTGATAAGGAGAGAAAGCTTATCAGTAATTAAGGGCAAAACATGCCGGTGTTGCCAGACAGTCCCGAATGTGCGGCTCTGAGAGCCGATATGAAAGAAGATCGACTAAATAGCCAATTCCAGCATATTCATAAGAATAAATCGGTTAAAGCTCATGGGGTTGTGTAAGAAGAATCAGTTATCATTTCGGATGAATATCATTCTTCAAACAAATATTGGTCAATGGCAATAAGATATTAACAATAATTAGTTCATGCTGAGCCAATGACTGCAAGTAACCGAACCCCTTTTTTATAAAAGAAATAGTTCATCATCATTCAACCATTTAATAGAGATAAATCTAATGAACATATTAGATCTCATCTATCGCTGTGACCAGTGGGGCATGAGGCAGAATCATGCAGGCCATAGAAACAACAATAGACTCGACGACCCTAACTTATTACTAATATCAGTGGGGCATAAGGCAGAATCATGCAGGCCATAATACAATAATAAGATCATGGGGCTAACACACCTTTCAACCTATCGCCACTTTCAACGATCTCGTGATGTGAACTGTTCATGAAAGCGCTCGATATCGGCTAAAACAGCCGATTTAGGCATAGCGCACAGTTAAGGTCATGTCCTCTCAGGAATATATCTACCAAATAACGATCCCCACTCCATGGTGCTAACAATGGGGTGTGAGGCAGAATCACATAGGCCATGATAACGGGCCATGGAATAGTTTTCGCTAACCAATATATCTATTCAAGATCAAACATGCCTTAACCGCACGCTATGCACGATCAAGATTGATGTAAAATAGCCGATAAAACATAACTCATCGTTTAAAGTACAGATTAGATCAGTTTAGATTAACAAACAATGGGTTAAAAAAGATATAAGGCCGATCTAGATCAATCCCAATCGGGTGAAGTGATATTGCTGTAATTAAATAAATAATGGAAGCAATAAGCAATATCGGTAACTTAATAAATCTATCCGAAGGAGCGCCACCCTTAGATAGAGCCAATAACTTGACCTTAATCTAGTTCGAGCAGTGGAGGTCGACCGAATCGATGCAACCGTACTTGAACTAGACAAGAGTCGATAACTAACTCATACCAGAGTCGTAGTGGAGGTCGACCGGATCGATGCAGCCGTACGAATAGAGGTATAAGCCATGACGGAACTTACAGACAAGCAGTGGAGGTCGACCGGATCGATGCAGCCGTACTTGCTGAAGAACTCACCGAGATCTACTCTACTCCTACACCTAAGGGGTGGCCGAAGCCGAAAAAAGTAAATAACTAGTATTTGATTGATTGTGTGTTTCTTTACAATGGCTGGGGTTTGATATTTATACCCGGGACCTGCAAATGACTCCTATCTAAGCACAACTCATCACGATTTTTGACCCTAGAGAAAACATTCCTAATTTAAGATAACTTGGACTCTAATCTTTCCCTTTTTGTAGAGTCCAACATGTCTCGTCCTGGCGCCCATCATAGCCTTTGTCGTTATCCGTTGGTGCTATCTGAAGAAAGCCAATTCTAGTTTTGCATTCGAATCAGCTGGTTCCAATCTGCACGCAATTGATTCCTTGATGACATGATCTTGGGATCTTTTGATTCCCTATGACTCTTCTTCCAAATTTTGGGGTAAACAGATTGGTACCTCAACTAAATGCAAGTACTTCCATCTTCACCCTAGCTAGGTTCCTCGGTCGCCAAGTCATCGCTTTCCCTTCACCCTTGCTTAGTACATCGAAGCCTTTCCTTGCTATATTCACCATCTCAAGCCATCAGGTCATACTTGGTGTTGAATCATTCATTAAGATCATTTGTGTAATTGTCTTTCAATATAGCAAGCTCTAAAAAGTGAGACCATTCCATATGCAATCCCTCATGTCTCATTAATTATTTGTCAACGTGCTTGCTTTCACATGAGTCATCAAAATCCGACCATGAATAAGCCTTGCATGAGTTACATTTGCATTGTGGTCTTGTGTTTGAACTAGATTGTTTATACAACAACACATCATTTTGGCTTTCATCAAATACATGCGAGATAACCCATTTCCTGTCCAACAATTAGCAACTGGGTTAGACCTTTAATCACTTTGTCATTCAATCATCCAAAACCCACCAAAGGGCTAGATGCACTTTCAATCTCCCACTTTTTGGTGATTGATGACAACTTGATTAACGCTTACAAAGAAATATTAAACAATAAAGCTTTTGGGTTCAATGATTTATGGGAGGCAACCCCTTAATATGTGCTTATGAGTGGAATTCACAAAATGACCTTAAATGGCCATTGCACATATTAAAACACATAGGAGACTCCCCCTAAATCATTGCATCCATGGGGTGCAAGTGTGTGTGACAAAATAAAACTATGATGCATATGACAAGATATAACACATAAAGAAGGAATAAATAAAAGCATCACATCATGCAAATCCACTCTAAACATGTATGGTCCTTATGAAAGTAAATGCAACATGTATATCACACGTATAGCACACATTACAATTTTTTCAAGTCCACAGACCACTAAGATAGATTATATTGCAAGATAAGGATCATGTCACATGAGTCTCAAAAGATACATCCATCAAGTACAAGTCTCATCTCAAACATGATACAAAGACAAAGCTCATATCATCTGTCTCAACTCAAAATGATACATCAATGAAGATCTCAAGACAAACTACAACTGTAGTACATATCTCCAGGTACAAAAGCTTAAAACAAATGAAGCAATCCAAAAGCTTTAATTACTATCTCTCCCCTTTGTCACCACAAAAGGTCAACACTGACAAACCAAGCACAAAGGGGCTACAAGTTGTATCTGGAAGGTGTGATCACTCCTCATCATCATCATCATCCTGTCCACCATCATCCTCATCCTCTGAGCATGGAGCAATAGGTGGACACGAACCACCCTCACTAGATGGATCATAGCCACCAAACCCATAGTAGTTATATCCACCTGTGAGGTCACCCCACCAGTCTGAAGCAAACTCATCTACAACACTAGGACGTGGCTAAGTGTGAGTAGGCACATGAGCATGTAGTGGCAAGGTATCAGGGTGCTCCAGTTCCTGGTCCTGCTGTTGCTCCTGTCGCTGAAGAAACTAAGCAAACTCTCTATCATACCTGACCTATCGCTGCTCATGTCTCTAGGTCACTGAGATCCTCATCTGAAATCGAAGACCTAGGAGGATTAAGCTCTAGGTTCTGAGAGATCTGCTTGAGAGTCTAGGTATCCTTCCTCCTAGCTTCCCTCTCCCTCTACTGCCTAGTCTGGATGTCCCTGCACATCCCAAAGATAGCACTGAACATCTTGCAAATAGGAGAAGGAGGGCTGCGATGACATGTAGAAGAGCGTGGAGGAGCACATGGTGAAGGTGAGGCTCCTCTGCTGCTGCACCACCTGCAGGTGCATCTACCTCAGCTAGGCGCTATTGCTACTCCCCCTAGACCAGCTGGGGGTACTCCAACCTTTGGCAAATCAGCTACTATCTTTAGAACCATGTGAGGTCTATCAAACTCAAACTGGTGCCCAATCACTTGCTCAATCATGTGCATGATGTATGGACCAAAACCATAGCCCTTGATGGGCCTCTCACCTACAATCTGGATCTTAGACCAGATAAAGTCAAAGATACTAAAGGGCTCTACATCTGGTGCCAGTTGACACTAGATATGGCAAACAGATAAATCTGCAAGCGCATGGATGTCAATGTAGCTTTTACCTAGGAGTATTCCAGGGTATCGAATTTCCACGGGGAACACGAAGTGATCTAGTGTAAGAACTAAGTTGTCCAAGGATAACACAAGGGTAAAATAATAGGTAGAGAGGATATATGTGGTTTCACTAAACTAAGCAAGACTAAGAAATACTATATCATGGTTGTTTACATTAGGGCGTACATGCCCTAACCTCACCCAAAGGGTTGATTAGGCACAACAGCATCATGAGCCCAATGATTTAATAACTAGACATATCATGGTGGAATATAAAGGATGGACAGGGCTGTCACCACCTGCCACCTACCACAACCTATCCAGAGGCCTAGCCGTAAAAATAGGCAAGCTATAGCCTTAGCACCATGCTTAATCTATAGACTCACTACTCTAATCCTATACACGATGAAATGAGACTAGACCACTCTAACCAAGCAGTGAAACTAGTAAACACAGTAATATAAATAATACTTAAGTAATGCAAAAGAGGAGAGCTACCACAGAAGATGCCGGACTTCACTCGAAGAAGAGCTTCATCCAGCGAAGCACAAGTGGAGAGGATGCCGACAACCCTGGCCCTCCTCCAAGCTTCTCCTCACTCTCTCCCTATCTTCTACTTCTAAGTAGTAGATCTACAGAGCTTCGCCTAGCTACTACTACTCTCACTTGGAGTGAGGAATGAGATTGTTCTCTCTACAAATGGTGCCTCACACCACTATTTATAGCTCTCCAAGGTTGGTTGCTACAAGGGGGTACTTATAGACATCAAGTAAGGTGGTGGAGGTAACTTGGGTGTCAGGCGGCTTGGTAGGGGTGCCTGACCGGTGTTGGATTGCACCGTCTTTCGATCGTAGGGCCTTGGTTGGCTCCCAAAGGCGGTTCCAAGGTCAGTTGGAGGGCTCCAAGTCCATGACAATGAACCCATGGATCCAAAACCACTCCATCATGACCATCGGTGCAAACCGAATTAAGATCAATGCTGGAGAAGGCTTCGAGGACCTCTCCCACGGATCGATGACGTGGAATGGGCAAGTGGGGCACCGAGCGGCACCATGGTGGGGGCGGCCAGTGTGTCATGTGGGCCTATGGCCTCCCTTCCATGTCCACTTGCCTCCCTTGTCCATTTTCTTCACCATTTTGCACATTTTTGCTATAATTACTACATACAAATAAATCTCCATGTACAAGTGGTACTAGGTGAATTATAAAGCAAATCCTACACATGTGATGATGATTTTCCTAACTTTATCTTGCTTTTGGGTGAAATGTTGATGGTCAAAATAGGTGTTAGTGACCATTAACAATCTCCCCCACACCGAACCTTTGCTCGTCCTGAGTAAAGGATTCGAACAAGAAAGAGTACCAAGCAAAGATTCAGGTGGATTTGATACACAACTTTCTTAGGATATGATGCAAGCATAAAAGATATTCCAAGTCACATACTCATACCTGTGGGTTTTGAAGTGTCTAGAACATCACCTTGGGCCATTGAGAAATGGAATAGTTCTGACTTGAAGACATGGATCACTTCTCCTTCTCAAGTGAGATTGGAGTTTTTGACAATATTTTTCAAAACAAATCAAAGCTCATGTTACTCCTCATATGGTTCTCTCAAATCGCTCAATGGTATTTGTGTATGTGTCCTCACCAACATCTTACTTTTCCTAAAGGCCCTACAACTATAGCTTATGTGGAGTTTTGGGTATGAGAACTTGAAAGACATACTTAGAATGTTTATATTGTGAAGTCAAAGCATGGATCCATGGAGGAAAACAACATACAAAAATGATCAAGAGTGCAAGTGTGTGGATATGAGTGGAAGGTTGACTCCTCAAAGATGCTCTCTCCAAATCTAGATGATTGAGATCATGGGCTATCCTTGATGCTCATCCCTTTTTTTTGCTCGATACTTTTTCACTCATCTTTTCTAGCTCTCTTTTTCTTTCTTTCTGTCTCTCTTTTTTCATAACATATAGCCCATGTCTCTTTTTCAGACTTGTATGGAGAATGGACAGAGATCGTAAATACATGGAATCTTTATTTTGTGGAAAGATGGAAAGGCATGTTTGTGGAGAGGTGGAAGGCATGTCTATGCTAGCTCTCAGCGTAAGAGCATAGCATAAGTGGTGGAGTGTACATGATCTTGATCATTAAGCATGGTGTATCACTCACTAGGGTCACACAATTTGACAAAACTCAAAACAAAATCTAAGCAGCAAGAAAGTGTAGGTTTGTCAAGATATTCCCTATGGCTCTAGTAGGACATTTATACCATAGAGGACTTATGAAGCCATGGTTTCAAATTTTGTTCAAAACTAAAGTCTCCAAAACACTTGATTAGAAAGGACTAGTCTTGTCATCACTATATCACACTTCACAACAACTTAGGTAATGTTATCCTAATAGAGTAAGGTTCCCACAAGCATTAAGTGAAAGATAGGGAATAAAGATTATGCGAGCCAATCTCATAAGATAAGTCATGATCAAATCTTGGGGTCATGGTTTAGAGTTCATCAAGTTTTAATAACATGAATAAATTAGCTTTTTATGCATTTATTTTAAAGGAGATAAATATAGGAGATGGGTACCGAGATACAAACTAGCATCTCATAATGAGATGAAGTCCAGCGAGTTGATGTTGATGTGTGAAGTGCTTCGCATGTAGCCTCGATGTTTTTCATCGGAGGAGAAGTTGCTTCAGCTAGGGTTGGGCTGCCCAACCACCACACCTGTTCCTTCAACATTTGTGCTTATTAAAAGACACAAAGAGTGAAAGCAACAGGGTTCTACTAGTACAAATGTACTAGTGAACCAAAAACTTTATTCCTCTTATTGAAAAGCAAACAGAGGCACATAGCATGATCGGTAATGAAACAATAGTGCCTTAACACTTTTCATGCCAAACGGGAGATCAAGGTGAAGGAGAAACATACTATGTCATGTATATTGTTAAGTTAAACAATGTTCCTAGTGAATGTTGTGACACTTCTCAAGCTAATGACCCCCACAAGATAACATTTGATATCATGGAGCAATTATTATTTTTTATTTAAATTTTTTATATATAATATACTTTTAATATACTTGGACCTTCATGTGCCCATATTTTTTTTATTTTTTTATTTTACTTGGACCTTCATGTGCCCAACTTTTTTTAGCTCCATATGTCTCATCACAAAAAGGTTGAAAGGGGTATTTACTTTGAAGTGCCACTAGTTCATAAGGTCACAAAATTTATCTAAACTCAACATGACAACAGGTTGCATAAGAAGAGGTTCATGTTTAAACATTTGTTTTAGAGTTGAGGATGTAAAAGCATAACAAGATTATTCAATTTTAACATCTTAGTCTACACTCTTCCTATGTTGGATTCAGACAAGACAAGATAGAAGAACATATGCACAATAATTTTGGGCACACTTCTATTGCTCATGGTGGCAAGATTTTGCTATGATTATGAATGGAAAGAAGACATGACTGAAAAGCTAAGCTTGGTCATTGTGTTAGCAAAACTAAACAAGTTCAATCATATCAAATATTCATGCTTATCGGGGCAAAGGTAATGATTTAAACATTAACCACATACCTTAGAGATGTTACCTTTGTTGTTTTGAAGCATGACAGCTCATGATGATGACTTTGAATGGACCATCACATTTGCTTCCACGCACTCTATGCCTGATTAGCTTCACTCTTGAATTGCACTTTTGTACCTTGTTCTTCACTTGAATTCCTTCTTCTTGATGTCACTTATGATGCTTGCTCAAAAAGTCTTGATTCATGATTTTAATATCTGCAACAAAGACTAGTGCAAGGTGATACTACAAACCCGATCGATGTGTGAGCACATCGGCCAGTGCAACAATCATACTCAATCTTCTTTGGGTTCGCTCTATTTTATTTGAAAGGAAAAACATAATCTTAAAAAGGTAAACTATTTTTATTTATTACTACTACAACTACTTATGATGATAGAAACTAAACAATATTGAATTGAAAATAGCAAGCAAACAGGTTATCTCCTGGTAGTGCTTTGTTTTAAGTCATAAACTCTACCATTGCAGTTTTAACTGCAAGACTTGCGCCAAGGCAACTATGGGATTTGGAATACTTGTGATAGACAAAAGCATCTACAACCATCCTCTTAAGGATTTGATAAAAGAGAAGCATAGGATGGTTCCAACTCTCGTAGGTGCAGTTGGTAGAAAGAAAGATTGAGTCTCGAGATTTCTCACAAAAGCGTGGATCTTGTGGCTCTTCTAGAATGTAGCATTAATGTTCATCCACATGATCCTCCTTTTTCGACTCCAAAGTTTATCCCTCGAGAATGTTCATAGACCAAACATATTCATCCATTATCTATTGTTTATGGCATTCTATTAGTGGATTTCCATCCTCGTCCTCCATTGGGATGGGAATCTTCACCTTAGATGATTTATGCTCCCTTTCAACATCAACCAAAAGGTTCGGAATGCCTCCGTGGTTTGGATTATCACCAAAGAAACAAGGAGGGACATAAGGGAGATTGAAGTCTGAGGTGGAAGATGATGTTGATTTGAGGGGATCTTGGACAACCAAATCATGAGATGAATAGGGAAGATGATGATTTGGGGTAAATGATGCCAAAGATCTCTGTTGGATTGGATGATTGAAGGTGTTCTCAACATCAGGAGAGAGATCCTCCTCTAATTCAAAAGGAAACTCCAAAGGATGAATTTCTTCTTCCTTTGGTGTCCCTAAGAATGGTCGAGGAATTGGGTCGATAGCTAAAGCTTTAGATGGAACCAGCAATGATTTAGCTATTGAAACTTCTTCTTGCTTGGGGTTGGAATGTCCTTTTCTTTAGGGGAATCATCATGGAGATCAGCGTAGGGAGAGTTTTTAAGGATTGTGTCAAGGATAGCTCTCCCCTCACTATTAGAAAGATGTAAGAAGGCTCCTCCTAAAGCGATGTGAAGGAATTATGTACATTCCTCACTAAGACCTAGATAGAAGTGTTGTAGAAGGATAGGCTAGGTATACCAAGATCAGGGCCAGATGAATAGAGATCCATCAAGCATGCCCATGCGGCACCTAGGGATTCCTTTTCTTTTTGCTTGAAGGTTAGGACCTCTCTTTGAAGGCTACCAACTCAGTGAATGGGGAAGAAGGTTAAGCAAAACTTGGCTCGAAGAACTTCCCACTCTCCTTGTGCACTTTCTATGGTTCGAGTATACCACAGTTTGGCTAATCCCAACAAAGAGAACAAAAATAGCTTCCACTTAAGAGTTTCGTGTGACATGCCTAAAATGTGAAGGCATGAACACACTTGCTCGAACTCTTGCAGATGAGCATATAGGTTGTCATCTTTTTCCCTAGAAAAAGAATGTTCCTGAACTTTAGTTATGAAGCAAGGGCGAAGTTCATAACTATTGGTGAGGATAGGTTTTGATGATGGAGGTGGCTCCAAACTAGAGCCCATTGGAGCAGCGAATTGAATGATAGGAATGTGATCCATGGTATGAAACATAAAGGATAAAAATACTAGGATGACTCAGTTCTAAACTAGAATAGCTACCGTTCTCGAGCAACGGCGCCAGAAAGCTTGTTGACACTAGATATGGCAAAGAGATAAATCCACAAGCGCACGGATGTCAATGTAGCTTTCACCTGGGAGTATTCTAGGGTATCGAATTTCCACGAGGAATGTGAAGTGATCTAGTGTAAGAACTAAGTTGTCCAAGGATAGCACAAGGGTAAAATAATAGGTAGAGAGGATATACGTGGTTTCTCTGAACTAAGGCAAGATTAAGGAATACTATATCACAGCTATTTACTTCAAGGCGTACCTTCCCTAACCTCACATAGAGGGTTGATTAGGCACAACAGCACCACGAGCCCTACGATTTAATAACTAGACCTATCGTGGTGGAATACAAACAGGGCTGTCACCACCTGCCACCTACCACAATCTATCCAAAGGCCTAGCCATAAACATAGGCAAGCTATAACCTAAGCACCACACTTAATCTATAAACTCACTACTCTAATCCTATACACGATGAAATGAGACTAGAGCACTCTAACCAAGCGGTGAAATTAGTAAACACAATAATATAAATAATACTTAAGTAATACAAAAGAGCAGAGTTACCACAGAAGATGCAGGACTTCACTCAAAGAATAGCTTCATCTGGTGAAGCACAAGTGGAGAGGATGCCGACAACCCGTCCCTTCTCTAGCCTTCTCATCACTGTCTCCCTATCTTCTACTTCTAAGTGGTAGAGCTACACAGCTTCGCCTAGCTACTACTCTCACTTGGAGTGATGGAATGAGATGGTGCTCTCTACAAATGGTGCCTCACACCACTATTTATAGCTCTCCAAGATCGGTTGCTACAACGGGGTACTTATAGATGTCAAGTAAGGCAGTGGAGGTAAGTTAGGCGCTGGGTGGCGTGGTAGGGGCGCCAACCGGCGTTGGATTGCACCGCTTTTCGATCGTAAGGCCTTGGTTGGCTCTCAAAGGCGGTTGTGAAGGCAGCACGTGTGAAGATTTGGCCGGTAAGGTGGTTCCATGGTTGGTTGGAGGGCTCCAAGTCAATGATAGTGGACCCATGGATCCAAGACCACTCCATCGTGACCATCGGTGCAAACCGACTTAAGATCAACGCTAGAGAAGGCTTGGAGGACCTCTCCCATGGATCGGTGATGTGGAATGGGCAAGTGGGGCACCGGGCGGCATCATGGTGGGGCCGGCTGGCGTGGCATGTGGGCCCTTGGCCTCCTGCCATGTCCACTTGCCTCCCTTGTCCATTTTCTTCACTATTTTGCACATTTTCTGCTATAATTTGTCGCAGAACCGACCAATTTATAAGAATACAAGTACAATGGCAATCCGAAAGCGGTCGCACTGTCATACTTGAACCCATATAAACCCGGTAGTCCGTCAAGTACCACGACGGGTCTCGATAAACGATTTACAACAACCAAGATCGTACAGGATTCAACATACATGCCACATATTACATAAAGTTCACAGATACTTTTCATCATCAGAGTACGAATAAAAGTTATTACAAACCGAGTTTGATAAATAAAGCGGAAGCAAATAAGTTCGAAGATAAAGTTTCCAACATAGTTTGATACAGTGCCAAGCTAGATCACGGTCCACAAAAGCAAGGATAGGAATTACTAAAGAAGCCTGCCCAAGGCTTACTCCTCATCCACAGCGGGATAGAAGCAACTCTTGCAATAACCATGATACACAGTGCCATCTGCAACATTGGGAAAATAAACCCTGAGTACGAGAAGGTACTCAGCTAGACTTACCCGTCATGAACCAGAAAATAAAATGACTCCAAGGATTATGCAAGGCTGTATAAGTGGACGTAACTTGACAACATTTTTGCGTAAAAGCAATTAAATCATGGTACAGTTACTAATTCTTTACCAAGTTAATTATAACTATTCATTTCTAGGTTAGCAACTATCCTGTGCCAAACATGTGGTATCATTTAGAAGCATACAATAGTAACCATAGCAGGTATTGAAATTCCATTTTCATCCGAACCATCATGTTCCATAATACAGTTACTACGATGTTGGAGCTAGCCAAGTTTCTCACTATCCGGGAGAGACGGCGATTCGAATCGATTTCAACCAGCTGGGAATTTATTCCTAACACAAACCCAGGCAGACCAGATCAACGGTCACCTTAGGTCACCTTTGGTACAACTCCGGTACACATTTCGCGGGTCCGTACTGCGCCGCACAATCTGGAACACCAGATGCCAGGATGCTCAGGCCAAGCCTGCCCTTGGGCTCAGTCTGATCGTTCCCCGGAAGGGGCGCACAACAGAACGATTCCCGGCCTGAGTTGAATTACTCGGCTTCGCGGTCGGAACGAATTATCCGGCCAGCTAAGTGAGAGGCATGCGTTCAATCTTGTCAGAAGTTCCAACAATGGTACGGTCCTTGATCGACACAGACGGGGATAGATCCACACCCAAGACCTCCATGCCTTGTTGCTTTTCTATCGACATCCCGCCCGGTCTCCATTTACATTAACCATGGTTCTGTCCACGATAGCAATGATAACAAACCATGCTCCGGTATCCACCTATATCTCGCAGGTGACAGGAAATCACCCGACTTCTACCGGTCTAAGCATGGCTAAGCATATATTCGATCCTGGACCTATACCGGTTAAAGGGGTAATATCTGGACAAGGAATGTACATGCATCAAGTGGTTTCATTCAACTCTTATAACCTAATGCAGCAATCATAAGTACTTAAGTAAACATTGATAAATTACTGGGAGACTTATAATGCTCCGGGGCTTGCCTCGCAGAAAGGAAGTAGGGCGATGGTCAGGACACTCCGGAAGCTCTTCAGGGTTCTGCTCCACGCCTTCGGGAGCTGCGGCTTGCGGATCCTCCTGCGGGTTCCCTTCCTCTGCTTCTTCGAATTCCAGCAACGTGATCTCTTCCTCCGATCCTAGATGCATGAGTATGGTATAAGTATTACGAATGCATATATGTTAACAAGTGCATCATGTTGTTTGAGTAGGTGCATATCTCTTCTCGATTATTACTTAACTACTTCTACAATGCATCGACTATGCCACAAACAGTAGCTACTTGTTTCGCTCATAACTAGAGTTCTACAAATCCAAATCCAGTGATCCTGGACTTTCTGGAAAGCTTATCAATTTTTCTACAACTTTGTTATTAACCATTTTTACAGTACACATCAGTTTCAACATGCAAATCCTCACACTCTAGAATCAGTCCGGAAATGACTTAACATGCAATATAAAGTAATAACACCTCTACTTCATGTAATCATTCACAATTTGACAACCTAGAACCTACCAACAGTTTAAGCATACCAAATATAGTTAAGATAATATAATGGCAAAGCCCAAACTATTTATTAAATTGCCTTTATTATTTTATTTAGCTATCTAGGTTAAATAATAAATATATATTAAATGTGCTGAATAAATTCTCAAAAATTTACAGAGCCTTACTAATGATATCAAAGGACTACTATAAAAAATTTCATGTCATTTTACTAAGTAGAACATCCTATACAAAAATGATAAGGAAGCAAGGCTTGAAATAGCATAAATGGAAAATCCTATTGAAAAGTGTCAAGCAACAGATTTCTTATTTTCCTAACATCCATATGGTACTAGTATCACCTCCAACAAATTTCATGAATTTTGGACTCATAATTAATTTATAAAAATTCATGCAAGGATCAACTATTTATAAAAGAAAAATCTATAACTATAGATCTACACATGCACTGGTCTTCAACTTTTTATCCAAGCTCATATATAACAAGAATAGCCTACCACAAAAATTTCATAATTTTTTGGAGCACAGGAACTCTAGATATAAAATAAACAAATTTAAATACATTCAAAGCACATTTCAAATCCTGATTTAAATCTCCATTAATTTCTACTGTTGAAGCTAAGAACATATTTTCCCTAAATACTACATTTCCTAAGGAACACTCACAAATTTATGTCACAATTTTGGAGCTATCAAACTAAAGATACAAAAATAACAAGATACATGAAATCGGGGGTTCAAATCAGTAAAAATGAGCTAGCTTTCTATTTAACCGACATCGACAAAGCGGGACCCTCCAGCCAGATTGGGCCCACATGTCACTGAGATGGAATAGAGCACGGCGCGGGAATGACGTGGAAGCAGCGGAGCTCGCCGGACGCGAGGTTGCCGGCGGTGAGGTCATCATCACGACGTGCTCTTAGCGACCTAAGCGCATCTATTGAGCCACTTGGCGGCCCTATCGTCGTGCGTCGACAGTAAGGGCGACGGCGGCGGCAATGGCGGCGGGCGCGGCGGACTGGACCACGGCAAAACGCCGGTGGAGGCTACGGCAACCCAATAGAATGCTACGCCGAGCATCACCGAAAGCTACGGCGGACCTAGCTAACGCTCTATCGCGGCACAGGGGTGGGCCGGTGGCGGCGTGGCCGCGAGACGGAGCTAGCGGCGAGCTCCGGCAATCTTGTGCACGGCGCGGTGGCTTACCAATGCTTGAACCACGGCACTAGGGGACGCAGGGAGTTGCGAGGGGCGACGGTGATGCGATTCTTGATGGCGATCGGGCGGCTCGGCGCTAGCTGGAGCTGGCTATGGCGATGGCGGAGCGAGGAGGCGCTTCGGCTGCTGCTGCTGGCGCGAAGAAGCCGGGCGCGAAGTGAAAATGGGCCTTGAGGCGACTTCGGGCGACGCCGGCGTGATGAAGGCGCGCCAGCGCGCGTCGTGCTTCTGGCTGGCGGCAGCGGAGGCGGCGCGGCCGTCGCCGTCGCGCCGGGACACGCGCGCTGGTTCTGCCGTTAATTGGTCGCCACCAACGCGCGTCGTTCAGTTCATCGATGAACCGGTCTGCGATGGCTGACGGCGAGTTTTGTCGCTGATTTTCCCGCTAATCCGTCGCTCCAAAGCATAAGACGTCTAAACAAAATTTATAGCCCTATGCACCAGCTTCAACTTTGGTTAAGGGAGTATGTTCAAATTCGCAACCAAAAACAAGTAATGTCATCCCCAAGATGGACTGTCAGTCACAATCAACCAAACAAGACTTAGAAAATTTTTGAAGTCTTTGAAAATGGTGAAAAGCTGATTTTTGTGAGTCCAATTCAAACATGTTAGAAGCTAAATCAGTCCATGACATAAAAATAAAAGTTGTTCCTTATGTCAAACACTACAACTTTGCTTTAGTGAACTCCTCCATGCAAGGTCTCTAACACCTAGTTCAACTTTAGTCAAACATGTCACTTTGAAAACATGATACATACACAAACCATGGCTAAATGACCAAACTAGCCTTAGCACTAAATACCAAAGTTGTTCCTAATGATATCCTAAGCATGTTTAAACAATTTGCAAGGTCATTTAAGCATTTCATGTAGTAGTCACTCATATAGCTATTCAGGTCAACACATGAAATATCACTTAAGTGCTTGATCATGAAATGTGGCCTTCATGAACAAGGTTCCTTTTGTTAACCTAAGTGTAGCTAAGGTGTTTTAGTGACTAGCACTACCCACTTGCATTCATTTGCACATGATCATATACATATGTTCCAAGAAACACGGAATAACAAGCAATGTTTCATATGTTTCGATCAAATGTTTCAATTGTAAGTGATGATTTATGAATGCTTGATGCTCATGCTCATGTTATGCAAGTCAAGTTATGCAAGGCTAACACCCGAGGTGTTACAGCCCCTCCCCCTTATAAAAATCTCGTCCCGAGATTTGCAAGACCTACCATTCTTGGAAAAAGGCGGGATAAACATCTTGCAGATAATTCTCTCTTTCCCACGTAGCATCTTGTTCACTATGATTGTTCCACACCACCTTATAGAACTTAATAATCTTACTCCTTGTCACTCTCTCCATCTCTTCTAATACTCGAATTGGTTTTTCTTCATAGGTCAAATCCGATTGAAGTCTTGCGTTGGCGGGTGCAATAGCTTCTTCCGGTACTCAAGACATTTCTTTAGTGAGAAACATGGAACACATCAAAGATTGCACTCATCTCTGGTGGAAGTTGTAACTTATATGCAACCTTCCCTTTTCGTTCCAAAATTTTGTATGGCCCTACATATCTTGGTGAAAGCTTCTTTTCATCCCAAATCTTTTCACGCCTTTCATGGGTGATACTCTCAAGTATACATAGTCACCCACTTCAAAAGTTAGTGGTCTTCTTCTTCTGTCGGCATAACTTTTACGTCTTGATTGAGCTGCCTTCATGTGGTGTTGGATGATACGTACTTGCTCTTGACTTCATTTACAAAATCAATACCAAAGTATCTCCTTTCACCGGGCTCAATCCGGTTCAAGGGAGTTCTGCACTACGCCATACAAGGCTTCAAATGGAGCCATTTTGATACTAAACTTGATAACTATTGTTATAGGAGAATTCAGATAAAGGTAACCATTTCTCCCATGAACCTTTTGAAGATATAACACAAGCTCTAAGTAAATCTTCTAGGATCTGGTTTACTCGCTCTGTGCATCACGAAGTTTGCGGGTGATAAGTTTGAACTTCGATTAGCTTGGTTCCCAAGGCTCGTGTGTAAGTGCTCCCGAAAACGAGCTATGAACTGTGGTCCTCGATCCGAGATTATAGTCCGGGGTACTCCATGCAATCTCACGATCTGGGAAACATATAACTTCGAGTATTTCCCACGTGATATGTGGTGTGAACTGGTACAAAATGTGCTGATTTGGTGAGACGATCAATAATAACCCATATTGAATCATGACCTTGTGGTGTCGTTGGAAGGCACATGATAAAGTCCATGCTGATTTCCTCCCATTTCCATCCTGGAATAGGCAATGGTGAAGTAATCCAAAGAGTTTTCATATGGACAGACTTTTACTCTCTCACAGCTTATCACACCCTAGCAACGTGGGCTGCGATCTCTTTCTTCATCTTAGTCCACCAAAAACGGGTTCTTAAATCTTGATACATTTTACTACTACCGGATGGATAGACAATTTGGACGAGTGAGCTTCTTCTAAAATTTGATTCCTTAGCTCACGGTCTTTTGGCACCACTAGTCGGTCCTCGAACCATAATACACCTCTTTCGTCCACTCTAAAATGTTTGGTTTCTTGCTCTTGCATTTTTCTTTTGATGTGACTTATTCCCACATCATGCTGCTTTGTAGCTCTATGATTTTGCCCTCAAGTGAACAACTGATTGTGATATTGTATAGTACAAATGAGGATGTAACAAGTTGAATCCATCTTCCAAAGAATGCTTCCACAAAGTTACAATGGGACTTCCGACTAAGTGCATCGGCTACTACATTTGCTTTACCCGGATGGTAATGCACCTCCAAATTATAGTCCTTAATCAATTCTAACCATCTTCGTTGTCTTATGTTCAGCTCTGGCTGGGTAAAGATATACTTGAGACTTTTGTGGTCAATAAAGATATGACATACATTGCCCAACAAGTAATGTCTCCATATCTTTAGTGCATGGACAACGGCTGCAAGTTCCAAATCATGTGTAGGGTAGTTGACTTCATGTTTTCTCAATTGCCGTGAGGCATATGCAATTACTCTCCCTTCTTGCATAAGCACACATCCCAAACCTATTCCTGATGCATCACAAAATACATCAAAAGGCTTTTCAATGTCTGGTTGTGCTAACACAGGTGCTGTAGTCAACAAAGTTCTGAGGGTGTGAAAAGCTGTTTCACATTCTGGTGTCCATTTGTACTTCTCATCTTTCTGAAGTAGTTTGGTCATAGGCTTAGCTATCTTTGAGAAATCTGGAATAAACCGACGATAGTATCCTGCTAACCCTAGAAAACTCCGAACTTCATGAACCGAAGTTGGGGCTTTCCAATCCATGACCTCTTGTACTTTGGATGGGTCTACTGAGATTCCATCTCTTGATAAAATGTGACCTAAGAAAGGTACTTTGCTCATCCAAAATTCACATTTGCTAAACTTGGCATATAGCTTATGCTCCCTCAGTCTGGATAGGACAATCCTCAGATGCTCCTCATGATCGGTCTCATTTTCTGAATAAATCAATATATCATCAATAAACACGACCACGAACTTGTCAAGTTCGGGCATGAATACCGAGTTCATCAGGTACATGAAATAGGCTGGAGCATTTGTTAGTCCGAAAGACATAACCAAATACTCGTATAAGCCGTACCTCGTAGAAAGCGCTTTAGGTATATCCTCCCGATTCGATCTTTGTCTCGATGATAACCTGATCTCAAATCAATTTTGGAGAATACCTTTGTCTTCGCTAACCGATCGAACAAGATGTCGATGCGGGGCAATGGATATTTGTTTTGATGGTCACGACATTGAGTGGTCTCATAATCTACACACATTCTCGGTGACTTATCCTTCTTTTTCACAAACAATCTTTGGACATCCCCACGGAGATGAGCTAGGTTGGATAAGACCCTTGTCCAATAGATCTTGCAATTGGACCTTAAGTTCGCTAACTCTCATTGGGTGGCATTCTATAGGGCCTTCTCGGATATGGGTGCAATCCACGGCACTAATTCAATCTTAAATTCCACGTCCCTATCCGGTGGGTAGACCTGGTAATTCCTCCGAAATACATCCGAAACTCACAAACCAACGGGATATCACATATCGTGGTGGCTTGGATATACAAAGCTAAATGTTGGGGTTTGAAATCGCGGGAGAGTGGGACTAGAAAAGCATTCCCTCCCGTGGGTTCTCTCAACATGATAGTCGGGTGCTAGTGTCAATAAGAGCACCATGATACTTCATCCAATTCATGCCTAAGATTACACTTATTGACAACCCCGCAATATTATCAAATCCGTGGTGTACTCCTCCCTTGTATAATGATGAGTACATTTTTACTATCTTTTGGTAATAACAAGACCCCCTCACTGAACTTATGTTAAAACCCCTTTGTTTACTTCAATTATTTCTTGACCATGTCTAGATGCAAATGCTTGACTCATAAATGAATGAGAAGCTCCCGAATCAAATAAAACAACAAATGGATGCTTGTTGACAAGAAACATACCAGCCGTGACAACTTCTCCGGCGGGCACCTCTTCTACAGCGGTATAATGCACTTGTCCCTGACGTGCCCTGACATTCACCTGCCTCTGATTGTTCTGATTTGGGTTGCCATTCCTCTTGGGGTGGGGACATTCTTTGGACCAATGACCCGATTGGTTGCAGATTGAAACATGGTTGATTACTTACAATCTGTGGAGCTGTCCTGATTGCCATTTCCTTTTGGTAAGGCAATAGTGAACATATACGGAATGGTTTACAGTAGCTGTTATTCGAGCTTTGGTGGTGGAGGCCTAAACTTGGGTGCAGGTGGACGGAATTGTGGCCTAGCTGCGATAGGCGCTTTTGATTTGAAAGATCCGGATGCACCGCCCTCATAGGCCCTCTTGCGACCTTTTAGCAACTGCATGCATGTTGTTGTGGTTTTCTTGGGTCAAGGCATCACTAATAAACTTCGTTGTCGTGGTACATCGAGAATTTGCCATAGTCTTCATCGGTTTGGTACCCAACCCTCGCTTGAAACTCTCTATCTTTTTTCTCTTGATATCCACAAAACCGGGAGCATATCTGGACAAGTTGTTGAATGCGTGCATATACTCATGTGAGTGACTTTGTTCCTCGAGTGAGCCTCATAAATTGGTTTGCTTTCATGCGCATCGGGCCGGGGAATATGATGTCCCTAAAAGCCAGCTTTTGAATTGTTCCCAGGTCACTCGTGCATTAGCAGGCAGAGACGATAGGAAGTGTGTCCACCAGATCCTTGCTGGTCCTTGCAATTGATGAGAAGCATACTCTGCTTTCAGATGCTCTGTGACCCTTAGCAAACGAAATTTCTGCTCAATGGTATTCAGCCACTCATCGGCCTGCAGTGGTTCCTCAGCCACCTTGAAGATTGGAGGCTTCGTGTCCAGAAACTCCTTGAATGTACTGTGCTGATTTGGCTCGGCCCCTGGTTGCTGTGGGTGGCCACGAGCGGTGTTTTGCGCGATAAGGCGCAAAGCTTCTTCCATTGTCCTTTGGCTCCCCAAGAACTGAGCAAAGAACTCCTGAGCAGACGGCGGTGGTGGTGGTGGTAAGTCATCACCATTGCCATCGTGACTGCTACCAGCTCCAGCACGGGTGCGCGTCATCTGCGAAGTTGCAACAATAAGCGATTATTGGTTGATGTCAAGAGATTGCAGATGAATCATAATCATGCCAAACTGAAATCACTGGAGAAATTCTCAAATTCACAATAAAAACAGAGGCATAACAATTCATTCTCGCAACATGGCATCCCCAATTTGACCACTTATCGCGCTCATAACGCATGCAAAGTTAAATCGTGATCACCAACAAGGAACGGAATGGCATTGATGTTCAACCAAAGGTGCACTTAATCAACATTACATGATAGTCTGGTTACAAATGCCAAATTCGAGCTACAGGTCCATTACATGAAGAATAGGTGATACATTAGTCCTTCCACTAAGTGCTAAGCGATCTAATCCTCATCGTGATCACTATCGAGGTCAGACGCAAGATCATCTCCTTCCTCCGGTTCTACTTCTTCTTCTTCAGCTCCACTTCTTCTTCTCCTTCCTCGTACCCTTCTAGATCCATTTCTGCGGCTCCGGTGGGACATAAGGGTGGAGCTGATTGTTTCGAAGATGAACCTCTTCATGCAGATTATCGTTGTATTCTTCCGCATTAGCCAAGCTGCTGTCCTAGCTCAAACTGTCGAGCTCTTAGGACATTTTCCCTTGTCCAAGCTGCATTTCGCTGGTGAGTTAACCGAGTCATCTCTTGAGTGAGCCTTTCAATCTCGGCGTCGTGCTCCCTCTGAAGCTGACGTCGGTCCTCGCGGGCATGACCAAGAGCACCAGACACACGTCTGAGGCTACCTTCAACTCCATCCAACACTCTCATCATTGCGAACATGGCGCTCATGGAAGGGTTATCAACGTTTCGCCTTTCCGCCGCACCAATCTCCAAAGATTTTCCTCTTGTCTCTGCCGCCATGAGTCGGTGGAGGGTTACCTCTTGGAAGACTCCAACCAAAGCGGCCGCCACTCTGAGGAAAACGATCCATGATGTCCCTCGGGATCCCAAAGGCTGCCCCGCCATTTGCTTCTTCAGCCAGATCCTGCCAGTTGACTCATAACACCAGCTGTCCACTCGAAATCGTCACCTCGGGGGACGAACAACCTCCTCCACAGAATAACTAAGAGACCTTCTCCCAACTGCTCATTCGCCCGAGTAGCGGGGTTCCATTCCATCTGGATAGCCTACATAAAAGAGCACTCTCCACAAGAGTGTAGGCATCCCAAACTCTCCAAGGAACGTGTGTCGTTGAGAGTGGTACGTGGAGCAAGCTGACGGCGGGGAGCTCGCCTCCGGTGGACTTGCGAGCGGTCTGCTTGGTGCGTGCCATCTGCACCATTAACATGTACCCCTTGGTGAGACAATGCCATAATGGATAAGAGTTACATAACCGAGTAAGAATTTTATAAGGGGAGGAACAATGTAATTATGTGAATGATAAATATCATGATGCATGCTCGTTCCGTACGTCCTCACAAACTTAGGAAAAAAAAATTTGTTTCTAGCGGTAGACACGGTGGCATACATACATTCTCTCATAAATAGCGTAACTAGTCGAGCTACACGTTTCGCTGTTAGTGTACCTGCATAAGATCTCATTTCAGCCCTTAAACCCATAATGAATATGCATAATGTAATTGTAAATACTTCCATATATGTATACCCATACATATACTTCCGTATCAATCTACCCGACAATAATTTAAACCCACAATTAAATACGTACCATATACACATGCAAGCATGCATACATAGCCGTACCAAAGCTACTCTTCCCGACCGCATGCTCACATCTTGCGGTCATACACTCATCTTACCTTGGCGTAGAGGCATTTGATCCATACATTACCATTCAAGTGAATGGCATCCATACAATAGCACGCTGTATGGACGACGAAGTAAAAACCCCCATGTTAGTACTTAAATAGCCACCTAATAGTCCTTAATTTGGGCATAAGGAAAGTGATCATTGGCACACTTTAGATTTCAAATACCTATTATATAACTATTAGTTGCTAGAAAAGGGTTTTCGGAAAACAAAAACTTTTGTTTTAAATACACTTGTGACAATTAACGTTGAATCTTTCTTCCGATGCCACCGTCAGAAACCCACCAATTTATAAGAATACAAGTACAATGGCAATCCGAAAGCGGTCGCCTTTGTCATACTTGAACCCATATAAACCCGGTAGTCCGTCGAGAGTACCACGACGGGTCTCGATAAACGATTTACAACAACCAAGATCGTACAGATTCAACATACATGCCACATATTACATAAAGTTCACAGATACTTTTCATCATCGAGTCTGAATAAAAGTTATTACAAACCGAGTTTGATAAATAAAGCGGAAGCAAATAAGTTCGAAGATAAAGTTTCCAACATAGTTTGATACGAGTGCCAAGCTAGATCACGGTCCACAAAAGCAAAGATAGGAATTACTAAAGAAGCACGCCCAAAGGCTTACTCCTCATCCACAATGGGATAGAAGCAACTCTTGCAATAACCATGATACACACGGTGCCATCTGCAACATTGGGAAAATAAACCACGAGTACGAGAAGGTACTCAACTAGACTTACCGTCATGAACCGAAAATAAAATGACTCCAAGGATTATGCAAGGTCATTTGTATAAGTGGACGTAACTTGACAACATTTTTGCGTAAAAGCAATTAAATCATGGTACGATTACTAATTCTTTACCAAGTTAATTATAACTATTCATTTCTAGGTTAGCAACTATCACATGCCAAACATGTGGTATCATTTAGAAGCATACAATAGTAACCATAGCAGGTATTGAAATTCCATTTTCATCCGAACCATCATGTTCCATAATACAGTTACTACGATGTTGGAGCTAGCCAAGTTTCTCACTATCCGGGAGAGACGGCGATTCGAATCGATTTCAACCAGCTGGGAATTTATTCCTAACACAAACCCAGGCAGACCAGATCAACGGTCACCTTAGGTCACCTTTGGTACAACTCCGGTACACATTTCGTGGGTCCGTACTGCGCCGCACAATCTGGAACACCAGATGCCAGGATGCTCAGGCCAAGCCTGCCCTTGGGCTCAGTCTGATCGTTCCCCGGAAGGGGCGCACAACAGAACGATTCCCGGCCTGAGTTGAATTACTCGGCTTCGCGGTCGGAACGAATTATCCGGCCAGCTAAGTGAGAGGCATGCGTTCAATCTTGTCAGAAGTTCCAACAATGGTACGGTCCTTGATCGACACAGACGGGGATAGATCCACACCCAAGACCTCCATGCCTTGTTGCTTTTCTATCGACATCCCGCCCGGTCTCCATTTACATTAACCATGGTTCTTTCCACGATAGCAATGATAACCAACCGTGCTCCGGTATCCACCTATATCTCGCGGTGGAAAAATCACCCGACTTCTACCGGTCTAAGCATGGCTAAGCATATATTCGATCCTGGACCTATACCGGTTAAAGGGGTAATATCTGGACAAGGAATGTACATGCATCAAGTGGTTTCATTCAACTCTTATAACCTAATGCAGCAATCATAAGTACTTAAGTAAACATTGATAAATTCTTGGGAGACTTATAATGCTCCGGGCTTGCCTCATGAAGAAAGGAAGTAGGCGATGGTCGGGACACTCGGAAGCTCTTGAGGTTCTCGCTCCACGCCTTCCGGGGCTGCGGCTTGCGGATCCTCCTGCGGGTTCCCTTCCTCTGCTTCTTCGAATTCCAGCAACGTGATCTCTTCCTCCGATCCTAGATGCATGAGTATGGTATAAGTATTACGAATGCATATATGTTAACAAGTGCATCACGTTGTTTGAGTAGGTGCATATCTCTTCTCGATTATTACTTAACTACTTCTACAATGCATCGACTATGCCACAAACAGTAGCTACTTGTTTCGCTCATAACTGGAGTTCTACAAATCCAAATCCAGTGATCCTGGACTTTCTGGAAAGCTTATCAAATTTTCTACAACTTTGTTATTAACCATTTTTACAGTACACATCAGTTTCAACATGCAAATCCTCACACTCTAGAATCAGTCCGGAAATAACTTAACATGCAATATAAAGTAATAACACCTCTACTTCATGTAATCATTCACAATTTGACAACCTAGAACCTACCAACAGTTTAAGCATACCAAATATAGTTAAGATAATATAATGGCAAAGCCCAAACTATTTATTAAATTGCCTTTATTATTTTATTTAGCTATCTAGGTTAAATAATAAATATATATTAAATGTGCTGAATAAATTCTCAAAAATTTACAGAGCCTTACTAATGATATCAAAGGACTACTATAAAAATTTCATGTCATTTTACTAAGTAGAACATCCTATACAAAAATGATAAGGAAGCAAGGCTTGAAATAGCATAAATAGAAAATCCTATTGAAAAGTGTCAAGCAACAGATTTCTTATTTTTCCTAACATCCATATGGTACTAGTATCACCTCCAACAAATTTCATGAATTTTGGACTCATAATTAATTTATAAAAATTCATGCAAGGATCAACTATTTATAAAAGAAAAATCTATAACTATAGATCTACACATGCACTAGTCTTCAACTTTTTATCCAAGCTCATATATAACAAGAATAGCCTACCACAAAAATTTCATAATTTTTGGAGCACAGGAACTCTAGATATAAAATAAACAAATTTAAATACATTCAGAAGCACATTTCAAATCCTGATTTAAATCTCCATTAATTTCTACTGTTGAAGCTAAGAACATATTTTTCCTAAATACTACATTTCCTAAGGAACACTCACAAATTTATGTCACAATTTTTGGAGCTATCAAACTAAAGATACAAAAATAACAAGATACATGAAATCAGGGTTCAAATCTGTAAAAATGAGCTAGCTTTCTATTTAACCGACATCGACAAAGGGACCCTCCAGCCATTGGGCCCACATGTCACTGAGGCGGAACAGAGCACGGCGCGCGGAATGACGTGGGACAGGCGGAGCTCGCCCGACGGCGAGGTTGCCGTGGTGAGGTCATCACGACGTGCTCTTAGCGACCTAGCGCATCTATTGAGCCACTTGGCCGGCCCTATCGTCGACGGTAAGGACGACGGCGGCGGCAATGGCGGAGCGGCGGGGCTGGACCACGGCAAAACGCCGGTGGAGGCTACGGCAACCCGATAGAATGCTACGCCGAGCATCACCGAAACTACGGCGGACCTAGCTAACGCTCTATCGCGGCTGGGGTGGACGGTGGCGGCGTGGCCGGAGAGCGGAGCTAGCGGCGGAGCTCCGGCGATGCTGTGCACGGCGCGGTGGCTTACCAATGCTTGAACCACGGCACTAGGGGACGCAGGGAGTTGCAGGGACGACGGTGATGTAGTTGCGGTGGCGACTGGGCGGCTCAGCGCTAGCCGAGCCGGCTATGGCGATAATGGCGGAGCGAGGCGGCGCTCGTACTGCTTTGCGCGAAGAAGGAGGCCGAGGCGGCGAAAATGGAGCGCGGGCAACTTCGGGCGGACGCCGGCATGATGAATGGCGCCCCAGCGCGTCGTGGCTTTGGCTGGGCGAGCAGAGGCGAGCGCGCAGCGGCCGTCGCCGAGACACGCGCGCTGGTTCTGCCGTTGGTCGGCCATGAACGCGTCGTGGCTGGGCCGGGCGAAGCGAGCGAGGCGGCACGCGGCGTCGCCGGGACACGCGCGGCGCTGGTTCTGCCGTTGGTCGCCATCAACGCGCTGCGTTCAGTTCATCGATGAACGGTGCAAAGGATTCGGCGACGAGTTTTGTCGCTGATTTTCCCGCTAATCCTTCGCTCCAAAGCATAAGACGTCTAAACAAAATTTATAGCCCTATGCACCAGCTTCAACTTTGGTTAAGGGAGTATGTTCAAATTCACAACCAAAAACAAGTAATGTCATCCCCAAGATGGGCTGTCATCAAATTTGTCGGTCGAACCAAGACTTAGAAAATTTTTGAAGTCTTTGAAAAGCAGTGAAAAGCTGATTTTGTGAGTCCAATTCAAACATGTTAGAAGCTAAATCAGTCCAAGACATAAAAATAAAAGTTGTTCCTTATGTCAAACACTACAACTTTGCTTTAGTGAACTCCTCCATGCAAGGTCTCTAACACCTAGTTCAACTTTAGTCAAACATGTCACTTTGAAAACATGATACATACACAAACCATGGCTAAATGACCAAACTAGCCTTAGCACTAAATACCAAAGTTGTTCCTAATGATATCCTAAGCATGTTTAAACAATTTGCAAGGTCATTTAAGCATTTCATGTAGTAGTCACTCATATAGCTATTCAGGTCAACACATGAAATATCACTTAAGTGCTTGATCATGAAATGTGGCCTTCATGAACAAGGTTCCTTTTGTTAACCTAAGTGTAGCTAAGGTGTTTTAGTGACTAGCACTACCCACTTGCATTCATTTGCACATGATCATATGCATATGTTCCAAGAAACACGGAATAACAAGCAATGTTTCATATGTTTCGATCAAATGTTTCAATTGTAAGTGATGATTTATGAATGCTTGATGCTCATGCTCATGTTATGCAAGTCAAGTTATGCAAGGCTAACACCCGAGGTGTTACATAATTCCTGCATACAAATAAATCTCCATGTATAAGTGGAACTAGGTGAATTACAAAAGCAAATCCTTCACATGTTGGGTGAAATGTTGATGGTCAAAATAGGTCTTAGTGACCGTCAACAGTGCCATCCTGTGGAGAAGGTTCCTAGAGTAATCTGCAATCGTACCCTTGTCACCACCCTTGCAGTCAATCGTCTTCCTAAACATCCAATCAAGATACCTATAGGTGGGATGAAGACCATCTACCTTCCCAACAACACCTGTACCTACCTCTGGTGGGTACATATAACCAAGGCTATGCCAAGGTAATACCTACTCAGTGTGAAACCTCTCTCTCTCTGAAGCTCCTCCTCTGAAATGCCTAGATGCCCTACGCCCTATGAAGACTACGTAGTCCACATTGTACCACTCTCCCTCTAACATCTAGTGCATACATCCTGTCTCCTCCTCAACAAACAAGGTAGCATAAAACTATGCTATAACCTCGAAGTTCCATTGATGCTGAAACTCAATGAGCAAGTATATCCCAATGCGCTCACAAATAGCAATTGCTTCATCAAGAGAGGGCTTCTTCAACTCTCTAACATGCTTCTAGTCGATCCACTGAGACTTAGCCACAACAGGGTTCCTGGAAAGGATCACACTAGTATAATAGTAAATCTAAAACATAGTGTGAAACCAGTGATCATAAGGACAACTCTCAGGCAGACTCCTAGGGTCAATCCTCCTCTGCTCTCTAGCTCTCTCATTCATACCCTTAGCCTTGTAGTTGACTCTGACAACATAGTTGGGTACCTTGGTGCGATGCACCTCAAGCATACCAAAGTGGATGCTATGAGCTGGCTGTCCTCCCTAAGGTGGGTGCTAAACTGGAGGTGCCTCCTCCTCCTCAATCTCCTCCTCATCATCTGGACTGTCATCATCTCACTCTCTATCGGTGCCCTTTCTCTTCCTATGCTCAACTCTATAATCCTTAGTGTCATCATCAAAGGAGGGGCTACTGTCACCATCACCACTCTCTCTATATTATGGAGCACCCCTAGCTGCTCTAGCAGGCCTCTTGCTACCCCCTTGATCACCAAAAGTGGGATGAAGATCATGCTTTTCTTTCTTGTGCTTCTCAAAGGCACGGTACGTGATCATGCTTGGCCATGGACCGAGGCTCGATTTGTCCACCTCTCATGGTCGCTGCCCTGAATTCAAAAGATTTGCAAGGAATTTTAGAAGCATGTCCAACAGTATTCTCATATTGCACTATTGGAGAAATAATTATTTGAACAATTATTTTGTGCTCATCTAGACCAATCTTAGTCTAAGATTCACAAAATATCTCGAACAAATAATCATGACCCTAATAGTGGCATTAATGCAGAATTAAGTCATAAGCTACAAACAAATCTATACTACTCAAGAATACCAGACGAGTCTGTTATCCATACCGGACATGTCCGATATGGGTGTTTAGCAAGCCCTAACTAGGGACTCATGCTCAATCCTAACTCCGATTCAATCCAAATTTTAACCAGTGCTTCTAGACCACAGATGAAGCATCTTGACCAAGGGAATTTAAAAATGAAGCACTATCCAATAGATCGGACGAGTTCCAGAATTTTGAAATACCTAAGATGGGAAGTTGAAACTGATTTCAAATCCAATCGAGTAGATCCATGCTTCTTGATGTAGACTCCTTCTAATCCACTTCACTTCCCTTCTCTTTTCCTTCTTTCTCTTGCTTGACCACTAGCGGCAAAGGCAATGTGATGGCAGAGGCCACTAAGGACTGCAGAGTGGAGGGAGATGGCACGGAGGAGGGCAATGCAAGGGTGAGGAGATGGAGGAGAGGTGATAGCAAGGATGGGCCAGCCAGCGGTGTGAAGTGGCCAGGTCGTGGCGAGTGTAGCGCGGGGGCAAGAGTAGGGCGAGCCACGGTAGCGCTGAGCGGTTGCAAACTCAGAAGAGAAGAATGACCCACGGACCTGGGCTAAAGAGGTACACCAAGGTTAACTACCCCGTGGATACCGGACCAACACCAGACACGTCCAGTATTTGTGGGTGTCATTCAACTGCTCTGAATTTTGATTTCTTGATTCCAAACCCCTTCTTTGTTATTTCTTGATCCAAAATGATATATGTCCTTGACCCAAACTAAGTGTAACCATTCTTCTTATCCAAATTCCAAGAGTAGCATTTCCCTTCTCCAAATATTTGGCATATAACCGATTTTGCTTACTAGATATAGATTTATTGAGACATAGTAGATTGTGGACTTAAGGGAGCCATGCCATGTGTGATTATCCAATCAATCAATCAATGAGAACTATAATCCCCACATGACAGGGCTAGGTCACAAAGACCAAGAATCAAATGGTTTTCAAATTCACACCACCTATGCATGCTAGTCAGGGATTTTGAAAAACATCTATCCTATGTCACACAAAAGCACATTCTAGCATATAAAGGGCCTTATATGCACTTACAATGCATAAATGTAAATACATACCTTTGCCTTGAGCCCATAATGATTTCTACTAAGAGAAGATACTTGGCATGATAAACATTATATTTACTTCATTTCTCAAATGATCATGTCATGCAAGAAATCAATTTTCATCCAAAGGACTACAAAGAATGCTCGTTGAAAATAATTAGTCCACATGGGTTCCAAATAGAAATATGAGCTCCCCCTCAATAAGTGCCACAAGTAATTTGAAAAACTTGCCACAAGCACTTTACTCAATTATGAATAAGAGAGTCAATTTTTCTATTTTGACCAACACATAGGAAAAGGCCATATTTTAAATTGTGTTGAGAAATACTCACAAACCACTTAGGCATAATGAATCATAGAGCTTTTGAGTGATCTAAGAATATATGAAATCACAACGATCATAACTCAGTAGCAACCAGAATTGATGTTCTACTCCCTGGAATACCGAACATGTCCGGTATCCATACGGGTCCGGTATGCACAGAACAGAACCAGTGAGCTTTTGCTTGTGATTCTTTGTCGGCCTCTAGTACTTATTGTATACCTACATCTTGACAAGTATGTTGCTCTACTAGAGAGCCATTAAGAGCATCACATGGCAAATATCAAATGATCAATTCGAAACTAATTAGCCACTTTTCAATATTTCACAAATATACCTATTTGTGAGTTATTGAGAAAGTCAAACTTAAAGTGGCTATCCTATAAGGTTTAGGTAATTGTTACCAATGGAGAAGATGAAGTAGAAATCATGATCATTTATTTTCTTAGAGTCAACCATAAGAGAGAGTATGATAAGAATTGGCTGATAGCTTGAGTGAATATATCCAATTAGATTGCTCAAGCACCCCAAAGGCTTCTTCTCACTTCCAAGTACCTATGTCAACATCCTAAGCACACTTTGGTATCCAACTCTTATTGGGTCCTTTTGAGTTAGTCAATAAGTGCTTAGGCACCCAAATTGCTTTAACACTAGTTTGTGGTGAACTCATCACCTTGCTAGTGCTAACTCCAATTGTGGCCTTCCTAAGCACATTATCATAACCAAATGTGTTCAGCTTAGGAATTTTACCATTTGGGCAATCATAGCTTAGATGTCCCTTTCTTCTACAAGCATAGCATATACGTCCTTGATTTGCTCTATGCTTCTTTTTCTTGTTTGGACACCTATCAGCCATGTGCCCTGTCTCATAGCATCCATAGCATCTTCTTATTGTAACTTGGGCTTTCTTTCTTGCCTCTTTGTACAAGGGGCAATTCTTGGTATGATGGCCCAACTTCTTGCACATGAGACAAGCACTTGGCTCATCACTGTTCACTTGCTTGGCGATCTTGGTAGAAGCTTTTTGTTTGGTGGCTTCAACCTTGTCAGCCCAACTCTTGTGTGGACACATAGCCCACTCATGTCCATACAATCCACAACCATAGCATAATCTTTTTCCATGCTTCTTGCTCTTGATTGTGTTGACATTGCTTGAATTTTGATTCTTTTGTTGGGTTTTGGAGATAGCAAGGTTTGAACCCTTCTCAAGATTCTTCACCATGTTATCATGGTTATGTTGAGAAGGTTGTGCTTCCTCCTTACCCTTCAACCAATCACACATCCTTTCTTAGCCTTTCCACTTCTTCTTTGAGCTCATTATTTTCTTGGAGATTTTGCTCAATCGAAGATTGGCTTGCTTGAGAAGCACACTCATTAGTACAAGAATCATTTAATTGAGATGGTGTACAAGTGAGTGTGTGTGAGGTTGAGATGATTTTACCGATGTGATCACAACCTCATGGGATACCTCAAGGATGATATGTGATTCCACTAACTTTTCATGTGAGCACTTGAGATGAACATAGTTAGCTTGAAGTACATTGTATTTGCTTAATAGTTCATCTAGTCTTTCCTTGAGCTCAATGTTGTCCTTTTCTAGTTGTGACACACTAGAAGAGGAGTTAGTAACTAAAGCATGCTCAATTGACAATTTTTCATACCTTTCATTTAATGCCTTTAGTTCTTCCAACTTGGAGATGAGAAACTTTTCTTGCTTTTGAAGTGATTATTCTTGTTTCTCATTCTCTTCTTCTAGCTCATCATTCTTTTCAACTATCTTCATGATAATGAACTTGTCTTTGTGGTTGAGATGATCCAGGTTGTAGTTGTCTTCAACTTCAACATCACTTTCATCTTGATCATCCACTTGTGCTATCTCCTTTACTTATTCTTTCTTGGAAGCCCTCTTCTTGCTTTTATTGGCCATGAGATACAAGTGATGAGTATCTTGAGATACTGAACATGATTCATCACTTGGCCACCACCGAGCTTGATCATCGTTGCAAGAGTCTGCTTGCTGTCTTGCTGCCTCAGCCATACCGGCCATGTCCGGTATAGATACCGGACACGTCTAGTACGAGCAGCTAGACAGCATTATATGCACTTCTTGCTTCGACTCGGTGTCCTCTAGGTCTTGTGAGGTCTCTTTGCTACATGAAGACACAATGGACATATTTTCCATTGACTCGAGCTCATGTGCATCATCACATTTGGATTTACCATACAAATCAACAAGCTTAGTCCAAATGAGATAAGCACACTCTGGAGGAGTTTGTCCATTGAAAATTGCCTCATCTAGAACCTCTACACGCAATGTACTCAAAATGATATTAATTGCTTGAGAGTTGAGTTGCACACATCTCTATTCCTTTTTTGGAATATTTTTTAGTTGCTTCAATCAACTACAGGAAGAGGGATGCTTGCATCCACAATACGCTCAACAAGACGACTAATAGCCCTAAAAACATTGAGTACATAAATTGACCAAGATAGAAAGTTTGAATCATCATTTTGGAGAAGCACCGGCTCTGACTCGTTAGGCGTCGACATCCTTTTCTTGCGGCAGTAAAGCTTTTAGTGAGTCCTTGCTTTGATACCAATTGAAAGGACCGAGGATGCCGCCTAGAGAGGGGGTGAATAGGTGTTTCTAAAAATTCAACCCTTTAAAATGCGGAAACGATTAGTGTTGGAGTTTCCAATTGCTTGGAAACTCCAAGTCAGAGAAATAAACCTCTCACGAGTTAGCCAACAGAGTACATAAGGTATATAAAATATATCTAGGAACTGTAACCCTGCAACACAAAGATTAGAACTGAGAATGAATAAAATTAGCACATGTTGGAAATACCGGACACGTCCGGTATTCACGGGCATAGTAGATCAGCCCCTAACTTGCTCCATTTGATGTCTGATGAGGACATGACACCTTTGGATATGATCATTGATTATAAGGTGAGCTCATTCTGACATTTTCATAGTGATTTTTGGTACAATTCGCTTGGTTCCACATGTACATATCATTATTTGATTGTAGGTACAAATGTGTCTCAAAGTGCAAGTCCATCAAAGTTAAACTTTCAGGTCATTGGCAGCCCGACAATACTCCATTTGGAAGGCCATAACTCTTTCATCCGGAGTGAGTTTGAGGTCCACGAGCACTTGATGGAAAGCTTATTTGATAAGCTTTCAAATAGATCTGGTCCCACCACAATATCACGTCGGCAAGGTCTTCAAATCATCAAGACATTCTGCTGTTGTTTCTATCGGGTGCTACGATGTCGTCGCGGGCTTGTTATTTACACTTGGGACCTAGGCCCAAGTTGGAGCACGCCCCAAGAAGATGGAGAATACCTAAGAGATACCCAAGGACGTCCTCCTACTTGGACACAACCTTAGGAGCCAAGCAAGGGCGTCCAAGCCAATTTGGAGGCCCAATCCAAGTCAAGTTCGAGTCGATCTCGGGCTCCAGGAGCAGCGTGTAGTATAATGGACACCCAATTCGCATATGGACTGCGTTTTCGATGATCCATATCAAAATTCCATCGGAATCAACGAAAATCGTCGAAACAAAGTTGACATCCAGAATATGTCAGGGCGCTGTCGTCGCTGTCTTTTCGGCCGTTTGGGCCCTGTAACGTGTCGGAACTCCTTAGGGACATGAATAGGGGTCCTTGGATGCCCCTTAGACTATATAATCTGTAGCCGCCGCCTACGTTCGGGTTTTGGGTTTTGCTTTAGATTAATCTGTGTTTGAACAGTCGCCGTTATCGATTTGTGAAACCCCACATTCGAGATCTTAATCGTATATCTGCAATCGTCACTTCACTTGAGTTGCATGTTATCTTGTTCTTGCTTGTGATCTTCGATTCACAGCAGGGATTAGCCTTCTTGGCGAGGTCACCCAGATTGTGACACGGTTGATGACCAGAGGAAATATGGTGCTAAGGTTGCAGGGTTCGGGTCTTTGTGATCTCAAACTGAATCGGTGTGTCAATCTCCCCAAATCATAGTTATCTTGAACCTGACGGAAGATCGGGAACCCTGTCCCCATCAAGTGGTAATCAGAGCTTGAGGTATACCATCAAGTTCGCATCTTATCCTAGTTCAAGTGTTTTTTCCTTCGTCCTATAAATCCAGAAAATTGCCCCACAAAAATATTTGTGTTCATTGTTGTTTTTTCTCATATCCCGTCACCCGTTGTGCTATTGCAATATTTTTAACTTTAGTTTGCTTTATTGAACGGTTGTCCCTCGTAGGTCATCATGTTGCTGTGTTTAATCGAGTCGTTGGTCTTGTTTGAGTCTATTCGAGCAACTAAAGTTGGCCGCCGGTGGTCAATAATACCTCGGCGGTTTAGATTTTCCTCTTCTTTTAATTTGAGTGAGTTTGCGTCCTTGTGCTTGGCATATTCTACAGCCATGGATATCTAGTATAGAGTGCACTGCGAGATCTCAGTTTCATCTCCATGGCTGTAGCTTGACGTTTCTTGTGCAAGTCAGAAAAAAGGGGAAGAAAATTATTGCGCAATAGCAGTTTCCTTTGGAGTAAACATATCTGGCTTCTTTCGTGATAGTAGGAAAAGAATACAGATACTTTTTGATCGCCATTAATTAGAGATCGATCTCTGTTGAAGTGAGAAGCAAGGAAAATACGTTGCTGAGTTCTCCTTTTGGTAATTTTAGGTTATTTTTGTTTCTAGCTGGTGTAGGAAACATACGACAAAAGGAATTCGGCCATCTATTGTCACATTATTTTGTGGAGGGTCAGTGAACGTTGCAAGTGCCTTGTTTTAATTGTGTAAACATCTTGCGGCACTTTCTGATTGAAAATAATAATAATAATAATAGCAAAAGGCAAAGTGCAAAAAAAAGAGCCACACAAAAAAATCAGAGAAGAACAAAAGGCAGAAGGTGCAAAAAAAAGACGCACCAAGAAAAAAAATTCATAAGTGCTTGCATCTTTTGAGTCCTTGTGCTGAGTTGCATCATTGCTTGCTTGATCTAGGCCTAGGACGAGTTTAGGCCGGCGACATATACTAGCTTGGGACTACTTTTTAGTTTTGCAATTTCTGAAATAAATTATTGCTATTCCTTGCTACCATATTTTTAGCCTCCTAAGATCCACATATATACTTCATATCAGTATAGAAAAAGACCCTTGCAATCTTGGTGTCGCGTCCTCATAGGTATCATGAACCGGCCATCGGTTGTACCATCCACTGTTTTGCTTTGGTAAGAACCTTGTAAGAGCTCGGTAAGATGTGTGAGAGTGTGATTCAACCGACCCATAAATAGTTGATAGGGATTTATTTTGATTTCTAACAATCGAACACCAAGTTTCTATTTAAGATTGAATTGCAGGAAATCATGAACTAGATGTCTGCAAGGATGGGCCGAATGAAGAACAATCAGCCATCCCATATAGACTATAATCATCAAGGTATGAGAGGTAAATTTACCATACCATCCTTTAATGGATCTTATGATGGAGAAAAATATTTGGATTAGGAGATTGAAAGCCCTATTTTGGTTTTGGATAATTGATGAAATCTAGGGACTAATCCTTGTACTAAGTGTGTAGACATGAAAGGATGGTCCCATAACAAGTGGTGGAACAAGAGGATGATCATGGTGGATGGTGATGACCAAAAGATGATCAAGTGCTAAACATTTGGAAAAAAAAGAAAGAGAAAAACAAAAACCAAGGAGATCAAGGCAAATGTATAAGATAGGTTTTTGTTTTTGCACTCAAGACACTACAGAGGGTGTGATGATTTAGGATTGATAGCCGTACTATAAAGAGGGGAATCTTTGGCTAAGCGGTTATCGAGTACCACTAAGTGACATGATTCTTGCATATGCATTTAGGAACCTAGTGTGCTAACTTTGACCCTTGTAAAATTCTTTGGAAAATGCTAACACACATGCACACAAGTTCTACACTTTGTGGTTAACAAGTTGAAAGCAAGGGTGAAGTGGTTGTGGACTTAGAAAAAGAAAAAGAGGCGAAGGCTGTCGATCGGACGCTGCCTGGCTGAGTCCGGTCAATTATAGCCGTGGAGACGCTTTGGCCGAGGGCGCGGGGGTCCCTTTCGGATGCTGGACCGGACACTAGGTCCACGTCTGGTCAGTGGCTCCAGAGAAGGCGCAGGGTAGCTCGGCGATCGGACCCTAGAAGTTGTTGTTGACCGGACACGCAGGGGGCGCGTCAGGTAGATGATGACATACGCTGATGTCTGCACCGTTGGCAAGCACAGAGTTGAAAGGACACACCGGTGCGTCCCGTCACTCAATACCTAACATATCCGGTAATGTTTTTCACGCTCTGGACCGTTACTAGAAATGACCTAATGCTGGGATGCACTAGGTCAGATCGAGTGAGAGGCGTGTCCGGTCGTTACTTAACGTTTCGCACGACTGAGAGATGTTCGTTCAGATCGAATGCATAGTATTCAAAGGCATGACACGTGGATGGCCAGGGCCAATCAGATGCAGATGACTAGACACTGGGGTGTATCCGATCCGGTGAGTCCAGTCGCGTCTGCGCAGGACCAATGTCTCTATTTTGTGAGGCCATCTATAAATAGTATTTGGCCGGCTTGGAGCTCACTCTCTTGGCACTTTGACATTCCTAACATCCTTGTGAGCCTAAGCAAACACCTCCCACTCATCTCCATCATTGATTCGTCATCATAGTGAGATTGGGAGTGATTCTAAGTGCATTTGCTTGAGTGATTGCATCAAGTGGCACTTGGGGATCGTTGTGGCTGTGGATTTCTTGTTTCTCTTGGTGGTTGCCACCACCTAGATAGCTTGGAGCAGCGGAGGAGCTTCGGCACATGTTGGTGATTGTTCATGGTCGGCTCTGGTGATTGTGAGGGGTCTTGCACCTTCCCCGGTGAAGAGCCGCAAGGTAGCTCTAGTAAATTGCTCGTGTCATTGAGTTACCTCACTTGTGGGTAGGTTCTTGCAGTGTCCATTTGTTGGATGAGGTTCGTGCAACACCTCTTAGCCACCGAACCACCAAGTGTTGGTCGACACAATGGGGACTAGTGTGCCAGCAAGCACGTGAACCTTGGGAGAAAAATCTTGTGTCTCTTGTGTGATTGGATTTCTCCCGGTGATTGGTTATCTTCATATTGTGATTGGTTCATTCTCGACACGGCGGTATAATCACCCTACTCACTCCATTACTTTCTTGCAAACTAGTTGTAGCAAGCTCTCTAGTGTAGCTAGATTTGAGAGCATGCTTGGTAGCTTAATTTCATCTAGTGGAGCTCTTTAGTGTAGCCTTCTTGAGAGCTCTTAGTGAGTAGTGACTTAGCCCCTTGTGTGCCTTGAGTTCATAGCAACTAGAATTGTTGGGTAGGTGGCTTGTTAACACCCTCCGTGTTACACCATAAATTATTTACTAAAACATGTCATGAGCATCATGTTTATTTGTTAATGCATGTAATAGAATGTGTAGATCAATTTCTGTAACTTGAAATGATCAATAGAAATATGAAACGAAAGTTGATTCTATAGTTATGTTATATCACTTAGGGTTTAAAACTAATTTTTATTAAGCAAAAATTCTATAGAACATATATGTGATACTTAAATAAAGTTTGAAGTACAAACTTTGTAGATGACAATGAAAAACTTGCGGTCGAAAAATGATATTTCTAGCTAATATTTCCACTAGCTTAGAAATCGCAAAGAGAAAACAAATTCAGCTCAAAAACTTAGAAATTTTCAAGTTTGCCGACAGCTAGACATTGCTATGTACAACAATTTATTGTGAGAGATTGGGTTAAGGAGTGGTGTAGTGTTATGATTCGATTTGGTAGTTCCATATGCCATCTTGAATGTAGTGAAGACGGTTTAGGTTTAGGAGCAACCGTTTGGTCGTGTTGAGTGCTTTAAAATTTGTGCACGTCACTGTCTCGGGTTGGTTGTTCCTGGGTGCACGGTCACCGTGCAGCGTCCTTGCACCGCGCGCATGGTCACGCCTCGCACGGTCGCTCTATGCCGCCGCGCTGGGTTGGTCGGGCCGCTCGGGCTTGGCCGAGGACGACCGCAGCGAGCCGTTGGCCCCACACCCTGCTGCCCTACCTCGTGTTGCCTGCATTGATGCCACCACGGCCGCGCTACTACTGCCATTGCGTCCGCCACTGCTACCTCTTGTCGTGATGCTGTCGCTACCATCGTGTCACTCCTATACTTGCATCTGCTTGCTGCATCGCGTTGCCCCTCCCTGGCCTGGTTGGATGCCGTCCGCACATGGCCGTGCACGCCGCCATCGCCTTGTCATTTAAGGCGCTACTCCTGTCAGCTAGCACCGACACATGGGCCTCTTGATCTCGTCGACCGTGTCTCGCCAAGGCAGGGATGAGCTGAGCCCACTGTTGCGCTCCATTTCTCTCTTCTCTCTCTACTTTCCGCGGTCGCTGTGTCGCGTCACGGTGAGCCAGAGAGTGGGCAACTCTCATCAATTCCTCATGCTCATGTCTCCGCCTCTAGGTCCCCTCTCTAGCTGACCCCACCACACCTTGATTGTGGCTCAGCCGAGCTCCAACTTTGGAGCTTTGCCGCCACTGTGCCGTTAAGGCCCATCGCCGATCACGTCGTGGCCAGCCTCCACCACTTCACCCACGCCAATCCCTCGGCACCACTAGCTCACCTTGGCTTCCTCTTTGTCATGCGCATGCTAGTCATAGCTCTAGTGCCGCCTCCTCACCGCTGATGTGGTCATGCATTAGCGGTCTGTCGTTCACCTCACAACGGCGTGCACGTGGCCAGCCTCGCTCGGATCGTCTCCGACTGAGCCGGCTTCTCAGTAAGGTCACTGGTGAGTTGTCGTTGCTCACTCGCTACCCCTACCGCCTTGTTGTTGCTGCGGCTAACCTAAATGCCGTCGCCATTGCCGCAGGGTGCCCATCGTCATGGAGAGGTCCTTCTATGGTGTCCCATCTCGTGCAACCGCCGCCCATCATCTCGCGTCGAACCCTACGTGAGCGTTGGCCTCGTAGATAGGACAACGTGGGTCCCATGTGGTGGCGTAAGCACCAGTGCCATCGCTCGCCGTGCCAACGCATGTGGGGATGGTCGAGGACCTTGCCGTTGTAAAGAAGAGAAAGCTCCGAGGGTTCCATTGCAAAGTCACTATCTATAGAAATAGTACATGTACTATTTTCTGATAATGCGAGGGCGTTTTTGCTAATGTGCCAGCACGCGCGAGCTAAGCCTCAGGCCGCCTCGCGTGCGTGGGCCGTTGGCGCGTGGGCTACACCGCGGGCCGCCGTGCACGCGTGCGCACGTGCACTGCGTCGCGTGTGGGCCGCGTAGGGCCAAAATCAGTTTAGCTTTTTCGTGGAGAATAGAAATAGCTTTTCATTTTAAATTTGAGCTGAACTTTGGTAATTAGTAAAAATCATGTAGGTATCCAGAAATTGTGAAACCAATTTTGTTAGGTTCCTAAAATTGTGCTCTATCTGTTAGTGTATTTAGTGCATATATGTACTTGTGGATACCAGGAGCTATTAAATCATTTGAGAGTGCTCAATATTATTAAATTAATTATTGTAGGAATTTTTATGGTAGATTGGTGATAGCAAAAACCCTGAAATTTTTACAGTAGGTTCATTGTATTATTATGTGCTCATTGTAATTTTTGTAGCCCTAAAATAGACTAATTAATATGGTAGCTAAATACCCATTAAGCCTAAATGAGTAATTGAAAGCTCTAGTTTGGTTTTGGTGAATTGATGAAACCCTAAATGCTAACCTAGTTTATCAAAATGATTATGAGATAGGTAGCACTACTCCAAGTGATGAAGCAATGGTGAAGATCAGATGATGGTGATGGCATTGTGATGATCAAATGCTTGAACAAGGAAAAGAAGAAAGAGAAAAACAAAAGGCTCAAGGCAAAGGTATAAACAGTAGGAGCCATTTTGTCTTAGTGATCGAGACACTTAGTGAGTGTGATCATATTTAGGATCGATAGCCATACTATTAAGAGAGGTGAAACTCGTATCGAAATGCGGTTATCAAAGTGCCACTAGATTCTCTAACTCATTGCATATGCATTTAGGATCTAGTGGAGTGCTAACACCCTTGAAAATGTTTATGAAAATATGCTAACACATGTGCACAAGGTGATACACTTGGTGGATGGCACATTTGAGCAAGGGTTAGAAACTTCATAGGTGGAGTGTCCGCCCGTACAGTGCGGACAGTCCGATAGTGCAACCGGCGCTCTATACAAAAAAGACGGAGGTCACTGTAAGTGACCAGACGCTGGTCTCGGTAGGACCGACGCGTCCGGTCAGTAGAAGTAGCAAAGACGCTGGCGTCGGTCTCTGATCGGATGCTAGGTCACTTTGTGACCGGACACTGGAGGGGTGCGTCCGATACTGACATGGAAGCGCACAGAGGTGATGCCGAGTGACCGAACACTGGGTGTGTCCGATCGAGCATGACCGGACGCGTTCGGTTGTGATTTCTCGCTTCTTGATGCTTACTGGAAACGACCGAACGCTGAGATCTAGCATCCGGTCACTTCGCAGCAGCGCATCCAGTCATCACTTAACCGTTGGGATCGGCGCTAAGTTTTTGAAGAGAGGGGACACATGGCGTGCATCGCCCGACCGGACGCTGGGGTCCAACGTCCGGTCGATCTGACCGGCGCGTCCGATCGTCCCATTTTTCAGTGGATTGAGGAGCCAACGGCTCTATTTCATGGGGGCTTCTATTTAAGCCCCATGGCTAGCTCAAGCTCACTCTCTTGGCCATTTTGCATTGACATAGCAACCTTGTGAGCTTAGCCAAAGCCCTCCCACTCATCTCCATCATTGATCCATCATCATTGTGAGATTGGGAGAGAATAAAAGTACATTGCTTGAGTGATTGCATCTAGAGGCACTTGGTATTCATGTTTTGCTGCGGGATTCACTCATTTCTCTTGGTGGTTGCCACCACCTAGATGGCTTGGAGCAACGAGGATCATCGAGCGGAGGTTGGTGATTATCTCTGGCTCTGATCGTGGTGATTGTGAGGGGTCTTGTGCCTTCCCCGGCGGAGCGCCGAAAGGTAACTCTAGTGGATTCCTCGTGTCATTGAGTTACCTCACTTGTGGGTAGGTTCTTGCGGTGTCCAATTATGTGGACGAGGTTTGTGCAACACCTCTTAGCCGTCGAACCACCAAGTGTTGGTCGACACAATGGGGACTAGCGTGCCGGCAAGCACGTGAACCTTTGGAGAAAAATTGGTTGTCTCTTGCCCTTTGGTATTCTCCCGGTGATTGATTTAGTATTCATCTTGTGATTGGTTCACTCCTCTACACGGCGGTATAATAACCCTACTCACTCGTTTATATTCTTATAAACTAGTTGTAGCAAGCTCTTTAGTATAATTAGAATTGAGAGCTTGCTTTGTTGTTTTAAGTTCATCTAGTGGAGCTCTTTAGTGTAGCAAGTGTGAGAGCTCTTAGTGAGTAGTGACATAGAAAATTATGTGTCTAGAGATCATAGCAACTAGAATTGTTGGATAGGTGGCTTGCAACCCTTGTAGAGCTAGTGCAAGTTTGCATTTCGCTATTTGTTATACTAATCAACTTGCTCTAGTTGATTTGTAGATTTTTAATAGGCTATTCACCCCCCCCCTCTAGCCATATTAGGACCTTTCAGTAATGGCATGATATTGGTTTATAAAAATTAAGCACTTGTAGGGTGAGCTTGGAATCTATTGGATAGAGATAATGATTAGCTTAGTATTTTAGTCATTAGAGCTAGCTTAGTAGATTAGCATGTGTATTCTTATTTTAAGAGTTGTTGTTGCCAAAATACTAAGTGTTGCATCATCATCATGCATGTAGAGAACGAGTTGGCGGAGATCATGACCATCGGAGATCACAAGTTTGAGGAGGTGATTGAGGAGTATGAGGAGGAGATCCTCGTGTAGGAGGTCCCGAGCCACCACTGACTGACTGAGCTAACACCGCACCGGCCCAAGGCAAGCCCCGGTGCATAACCCTTATTTTGAATAATCATTGGATATATATATGTGATGTGCATTTACATTACAGGATTTATATTGAAACTACATGCATACATAACCTACCTATGAGTCCTACTAGCATAGGTCGAGTAGCTTCTATGCTTAGGCTATCGGTAGCGTGAGTAACCTACCGTTAGTCACAATAGGTGATTATTATTATCACTCTCATGATAAGATGGTGAAAGGAAATGGAGACCAGGCAGGGATATGGTACGGGTATTGGTGGGTGTAATAGGTTGTGTCCCATGACCAATGAGGAATAGCTTGGTTACACTGTTTTTCCCTATCCGTGTCGATTAAGGACCGGCCGTTGTATTGGATTCTAGTTAGGTCATAGGCTTATTATCCTGAGCACATACTTGCTTATGGGAGCAGGAAGGCTCATTGCTCTCTTGTCGTGGGTTCTGGCTCTTTCCGGACCGACTAATTGGAGGTGGGGATGCTGGAGGTCTAAGCACCACACTGAGTCCAGGACTTAGGTGTGGGGCTTGGAGTCCAAGTTTGGATGGGGACCTGGACCCCTTGACAGTAGAGTGGTGGGTTGGTCTTGCTTGTGCCTGGGGTACAAGCGGGGCATGTGTTTTGAGGTACCCAACTAGGCTATATTGGTTCATGAATTGCCGTGTAATATTGTTGACACAAAATGTGACGCACTGTGCCACACACACAGCAAGCCGAAAAGCGTAGCTTCAATCGGATGCCCGGGTGCTTCGTGATCCGGAACGTGCCAGTCAGTTTGACCTGAAAGAAACTGACAAGGGATAAAACAGTTAAATGTCAAACCGAACATGTCGGGTGAGACCCGACGATTCCGTATATCTGACCACGAAGCCACTTACAGCGACATACGACTATAGGAAGGCATGCGCCAACAAGTTTATAAATCATTATTAATCGTAAGATGGACATACGTAAAGATCGATTGCGAATGCATATGCATGGAAAGACATGTTTGAACAAGTGAAATTGATTATGCGTTAATGCATATCCAAGCTCGACAATCCAGTAGAGTTGGGGTCCATGAAGAAGGAACGTGTAGATAAACATGATTAAGCCAATCTAAAACACAAATGCGCGCCACGACACCTAGTTTAGTCAAAAACTTAAACGTGATTAACATACATGAACCCACAACATGTGACAATCTAGATTAAAATAATTTGGCCATTACGAGCATGTTATCTATTTGCAAAGGTATTATGAAAGTAATGATCATTGAAGCTCGAATAAAACCATAGAAGAGGGCGAACAATATCAATCTAGATTGGGCAAAAGTGTGTTACAAATATATAAAATATTTAAAACATGCAACACAGGATAACTTGATGAATCTATTTAGATTTTGCCGTAATCTAATAGAGCCGATAAACATCTTGCTTCCACTAAGCATATTGAGCAAGCGCTTTTGCCGCATACGGTATCTACTCATAAACAAAGTATAAGCAAAGACTTCTTGATTGTCAAGCAAAGATCCGCCATACGATCATTGAAAACAAACAAGACTACTTGCATCACGTTTAAATCCACCGCATGATACTAAACATGATAACAAGGTTGTCCGGAACTTACGGAGGTCGACGGATCGATGACTCCTCTCGAAGAACTTCGGCGACCGACGACAAAAGGACTCGAAAGTTGGCACGGGGCGGTTGTATTGATTTGGTTGTGAACTCCTATTACAATGGTCGAGGTCAATATTTATACCCTAGACGAAACCACGAGTCCTAAAGACTACGATTTACAAAGGAACTCTTTAAATAAACTTGGAAACTACGATTCCTTGCCCCAAACTCTCGAGTCCTTTATTATTACAACTTTCATCTTCTCGATCGGCTTTGCTTGCCATCTTACGCTTTCCCGAATGGAGTTACCGCCTTCGAATAACCGACCGCACAAGCATTTAGCCGACCGCTTGCGTTATTTGCGAACACTCTTCTTCCACGCATGTGGGTCCACTGTCATCTTCGAAATTGACCAAAATCCGGTGTTAACACATGCCCCCTCAATTTCGGGATAAAAGTTGTTTTATTAAAATTGACCACAAGCTCTTTCATCCTCCTAGGTCATCACCGTTCAAAACCGCATTGCATTGCCCAAAATTTCAATCTTTCGTAGCAACTTGAACCTCCTCTAAATCTTCAATGGCGACCGGGATGAAATCCCGAGTAAACTTTATTTATATTCGCAACTTTCATCCCATCCTTCCGCTCCTCTTTTGACTTATTCCCCTCGATTTCAATCATCTTCTAAAGGAGTACAAGAGCGATTTTTGATCCCTTACGCTGCCAACCCGACTCCTATTTCCTTGGCCCAATGGGAAACCACGACCCTTACGAAATCATTGAGAAGGAAACTCAAAGAATTCCTTTCAAGTGCAGAATTACCTCACCAAACCGATGGCCAAACACGTTCAAGAATTGGCCATTCCCCCAATCACCGGATGGCGCATGGCTGATGTACGGAGAATGTTGGAGAAGAGCGGCAGCCTTTGGGGCGATCGGGACATCGATCATTGTGCAGAGTTATCTTTAGCGAGAGACACCGAGAATGATTCCCTTCCGATAGCAACTTCTCATTTTTTGATGCAGCGCTACCAATGCCTTTATCTTGACCATGGTATTATGACCATCACTCTAGCCGACGTATACATGATGACCGGTTTGAATGTGTCATTGCCGATATATCCTTATAAGTACAAGAGCAAGAGTAATCAAAAGAGCCGTTAGTTACGGATGTGGATGGGTCAAACATATTCGAAATTACATGAATGCATCTGGCTCCGTCTCGACAAAGAGTTGAAAGCTTTCATGAATATGTGGCTATCTGATTCATTTTTGTGGAAAATCAATGAACCAACCACGAATCACATGGTAATGGTGAAGACTTAAATTGCGAGCACCCAGATCCCATTAGGCAAATATCTTTTAGGTGCACTTATCATATGATGCATCGGATCACCCTTGAGATGTGCCAAGGTGGAGAAATTTCTTGTGTGAGCGGCCCACTGGTGGCTAATTCAAATGTGGCTCCAACTATATATGCATCGAGATAACCCACAGAGCCTCTTCAACCTAAGCTTCCCCTCGATTAACTATCTTTGAAGGCGGCCTACAACAAAGGTTAAAGCTTGTCGGACTTATGGGGAAGCGGCGACATCTATAAGCATTGATATAGACATTGGTCACCTCTTCAAGCTATTTTTCAAAGGATTGACAATGTGCTCTGGTTTCCTTACGGGGAAAATGAAGATCGACTTTGCCACCGCAAGTTTAGCTATGAAATTGGTTGTTCGGGCCAAGAATCCACGAGATTTTCAACTCCTTTATCAAACCTTGCACTTTGCCGGCCGAATTTCATCATGGGAGATTAGTACAATCCACCTATGAGTTCTATTATCCCAACATGGTAGCCGACAATTAGGATGCGATGGCGCCTTTAAAATTCCTCTTCTCAACAATCATAAAATCAAGGGAAGCAATAACGAAAGGAATGGAAGCCAAGAAGGTCTTTGAATTAGGATGGGAATTACCAATATATGAACCATCTCCATTTGGGCTAATAGATCTTGCTCATCCCTCTTTGTCTCTTGGTGGCAAGAATGGCATGCTCATATCTTCAATATAGCAGTTCATTCTTTATGCAAAAACTTTACAACCCGATTTTGCTTGACGGTGAGGTAATTTCATTATGCCCATCATTTCTTATTCTTGAATCCACTTCTTATTTTAACATCTGGTTATGCACGGGATCTTGAGTTTACTTCCCACCTTAAAGCAATTCGATTACTATCCAATTTGGTCCCAAACACCTGCTCTGGGGGTTTGATGCTCCAAATTTAAAGGAATTCATGAAAACTTACGCAACTTTGGATTCAGCACCTCTAAAGGCACTCATAAGAACTCCTGTTACTTCAATTTGCTTTGCATCTTCCAGGAGGAAAAGCAAAGGAAAACACACAAAGTTTTCTCTTACCCAAGAAACCAAGGACCAAGAAAGCGGATTATCCCTTAAGGCATGAACCTTCACATTTTCTTATCGGGTTAACCATTTCATTTGGCGATAAGCTTTGACTATCTCTACATTCATTCCTTCCACTTTGCGACCACAAGTCGAAATTCCCATACTGGGTAATACCTCGGTAGCACAATAGAGACCAACCCCAAAGTCTCTCTTTGAAGATGAAGAAATTCATGATAGCGAAATTTGAGAGACCCATGAAGTTTGAAGGTTCAAAGGCTCATAAACTGATGAGACTATAGGTAACATTGCTCAACCAATTCTCCTCTCCTTTCTCTTTAACAACATCTATCTCTTATGCTCATTATCACTTACTTTCTTGAAAATAGATGAGATCTTAGATGAGCGGCAAGAAACTTCTCTGATCAATCTCGAGATCCGTCTCCTCTGAACCTTCAATCAAGTCCTCCGACAAGCGGTATAACTCATCCTGTGATGACCAATCATTAACAGTAACGCCTTGTCTCATACTATATTTTTAGCAAAATTACCCAATCGGCTAACACCTTCTTTCTTTCTCTTTGTTTAGAAGAACATCACTAAAGCGACCACCGATTACTCCTTCTCTATTGAGGACTACATTATTGAGAAAGGTGAAGAGATCACTTCTCATCAAACTTTGTCCTTTGGAGAATCGAGGCTCGGCTAAAAGAAGTGATTATTCTCTTGAATAAGGATACCATTAGTGCAGTTTCGAGAATGCGAGACCGGATAAAAGACCTCCTTGAACTCATTGATCAAGATATCCCATACGCTCTCAAAGCTCCCCTAGAATCTGCAGCCCATCTTGATGATCACTTTGCTATGGTGAAAAGGGCAACCAAGAACATATCTTGAGGGCCGCTCTGCGAAGGATAGATCTTTGAAAAAAGCGGAGATTAAAGATCTTCACTCTCATATCCGGACTACGAGAAATTCTTTAGCAACCTTGGAGCTGGCCTGAGATCCATGGAGGATGAAAAAATCAGACTTAAAAGCTCAACTAGCCGAATGAATGCCAAAATTCAGTCTCACGAGAACCCATATAACCAATCTGCGAAGAACATAGAAGCAACTTCACTAAAAATAGCTTGACCATCAAAGAAGACCAGCGAGATCAAAAACAAAATTATCCGGTATCCGAGTTACGAAGATGAAGATCAAAAGGTGCTAGATAATGTTAGCGAATCGGGATGAAAGCCATAGAAGCGATCAATCATCTTACGAACCCGATGAGACATTAGGCTTGTAATAAACTTTAAGTGTGATACCCTTTTTTCCTTGATTAAACAACTTTATGTCCACTTATTTTCATCCGTTCGGAAAAAAGCAATCGGCCATCTTCCCTTAAATTACTCGATTAGAATGTAGCCGATTGTCTCCATTCTTCCGATAACCGAAACGAATCAATCCAAACAACTTTGTGAGGTATAGCCGAACAACGTTAGCTCAATAAATCATGGAGATATTTCAAGCGACGTTAAACTTAACTTTCGAGACTGGCCCGATCGATGCGCGGTCCATCAAAGGAAAAAACCTACTCCGCCGTTCGAGGATTCTCGTCCCACAACCCGTGGAATTAGCCACGATCTTTAAACTTGACTTATAAATAGCCCCTCCCATTGGCCTTCATCACTATCTTTGCCTCGGCGTTCTCATCCGTCTCTCTTCCACTTCCTTCGTCGATCGATTCATTCTAGAAAAAAACCTAACCTCCGTCAAAGCAAATGACGAACAATGGCAACCGTGTAAGCGTCCTGCCAAGCGGAGAAAATTTGAAGGAAGCGAGCATCGCTTATTGCCGGCGTCGTGGGTATGATTCGGTTCTTTGCCCCCTTTGTAATTTCCTCGTTCATCTCTTAATTCCGATTTCTCCTCCCCATTCATCGGGATAAGAGTCATCAGCTCCGATCAATACCATCTCCTCCCTCCGGTGTCGGCGGCTCAGCAGGAACTCCATCTTCCGGCTCCTCCGGGTCTTCCAGCTCCTCAAGCTCTTACCATTCCAACCCTTGGGGTTCGGCAGAGCCAGCCAGATGCATACCACCCATACTCCCACGAGGAAGCGCTTAAGTTTAGCCGGAGAGGATGAAGCCCGGGAGGAGCTAAGCGAAGTCTCCAAGAAGTTCGGCATCGATCAAGCGAATGGGAGGATCGTGAAACAATTCTGCGACGCCATCACTTGGTTTGATATCTTCATTTAATTTTATCATCCTGACTTCCTTTGCTTGCCGACTCATTTTTTCTTTCATGCCCGGCTCTTTCGCGGAAAATGACCGCTTGAAGGCGGCGGCGAACAAGATTGCCGACAAGGTGAATGCTCGGGGGAGACATCCGAGGCACGCCTTGGTGCTGTGGGCGCCGCATTGATCGGTAGTCACCCAAGGTGTGCACCTCGGCGCTTCTCTCGGTGGCGGCAATGACCTCCCAAACCAACGAGGACTACTCCTCCCGGCCGGTTGGCTTTGTTGGAGGGCGCCGGGCGAAGTCGGCGACATCGAAGAACGTCTGGAGGCCTCGACGATCATCTTCTTTGCCCTTGCCGAAATCACAAACCCTCAATCCGTCCTCAATAAGTTATTTGAGGAGTAGTTTGTATTAGGGCGAACTTTTATAAATAATCTCATCCTTTGGAATGATATTTACTTCTTTGATTCTTTTCGGTAAAATCCCACTTGCGATTATCGAAAAAATGCGAAAACAACCCGATTTTGGATAAACATTCTTGTGCTAGGCGATGCAAACTGCATCGGCTATTTTGTGCTAAAAAAGCGATATAGGCGATATCGGCTATTTCCAATCTCGTGTCGATTTTTTAGGCTAAAAGCGATATGAACAATATCGGCTATTTTTAATCATGTATCCAATCTTCTAGGCCAAAGGCGATTTTTTCTTACATCGGTTTTTACGATCTATATTTACTGAACCAACCTCAACCTTTGGGTAGTATTTCTTAAGAAATCTTCCATTAATAGCTCTGGTAAACTCTTCTCCGAATAAAGTCTTTAATATGTATGCATTGCCGGGCACACATTCTACAATTCGGAAAGGACCTTCCCAATTTGGAGACCATTTGCCGAGCAGCTCTATCTTTTGTCCCAAGCCTTGTCTGATTTTCCAAACCAAATCTCCTTCTGCGAATTGTTTCACCCTAACCTTTTTTTGTTATAATACACAGCAGCGTATTTTATTTTTCTCAATATTTTCCAATGCCTTGAGACGAATCAAATGTAAATCTTCCAATTCATCCATCATCGAGACTCTTATAATCTTCTTTTGCCAATTCTTTACGTAACACAATTACGCCTTGAATCTAAGTAACTCCCATGGTAGTACAGCATGATGCCCATAAACCAGTTCATAGGGAGGCGTTTGAGTGGATCCATGACAAGCCATTCGGTAAGCCCACGATTGCTTCATTAAGAACCAAGTGCCATTTCCTTGGTTTTCATCAATCTTCTTCTGGATAATTTTAATCATAATCTTATTTGATGTACGCACGACCATTAGCTTGTGCATAATAAGGAGAAGAATTATATAACTTAATCCCCATACTTTTGGCAAAGTCACAAAATTACGAAGAAGTAAATTGAGTCCCCGATCGGTTGTTATAGTCTGAGGAATCCCAAATCATGAACTATATGTTCCTTAACAAAAGCGATCATATTTTACGGCGTTACTTTCTTCAAAGGGATAGCCTCAACCCACTTGGTGAAATAATCCGTGGCCAAAAGTACAAATTTGTGTCCCTTACTAGAAGGAGGATTGATCGACCAATTAAATCTATTCCCCATCCTCTGAGCGGCCAAGGCTTGATTATAGGATTCATAGCGAGATATTTGGAACTTTTTGAATATTGCGAATTTACGACAATTGTGACACCCTTTGTAATATTCAAAACAATCTTCCAACATAGTTGGCCAAAAATAACCAGTTCTCCTAATTATCCACTTCATCCGATAAAATTGGTGATGTACCCACACAACCCTTCGAACCTCATACATCACTTTCTTGGCCTCTTCGACGACTCAAGCATTTGAGCAATACTCCATCGATGGACTTGTAATATAAGCGATCATCAAAAACACAAACTTGAGAGCTTTGTACCTAAGTTTTGAAAACCCTTTGAGATGGATTTTTGGATAATTGGTAACCGTATCTCCAATCACCATCTCTTTGGATCGATATTTAAAACATCTTCCTCTATAGTAAAAACTTCCCGATTCTCTCGATATCCGAGCGACTTGAGCTAACTTATTTGCTTCTTCATTGTACTCTCTAGGGATATGATGCAAGGTTACTATCGAAAAATTCTTCAAAAGTTCTCTACACTCCTCATAATATTCTCTTAACACATTATTCTTGCATTCATCTTGACCATTCAGGTTGATTAATCACCAACTTCAGAGAATCCCCAAAGATTTCAACAACAGCAGCGGGCCTTTACTTCTATAAGAAGTGAAGCCCTCTAAGCAATGCTTCATACTACTGCTTGATTGTTAGTAACATGAAATTCAATAGGAATTTGCATACTCAAAAGCTTTTCCTTGTGGGAAATCAAAAGAATACCAGCACCACCACCTTTGTTGCAAGATGATCCATCGAAGAACAAGGCCCAAGGCACAATGTTTATCGCCTCAACGAAAAGATCCCGATGTTGGGTAATAAAATCAGCAATAATTTGACCCTTTACCGCCTTTGCCGATTCATACCTTAAATTAAATTAAACAATGCTAAAATCCATTTGCCAATTCTTCCATTCAAAATTGGCATTGATAACATATGTTTGATTACATCAAAACTAGAAACCACCACGCATTGAATTCAACAAATAGTGCCGTGATTTGAGTACAGGAGTAATATACACACAAGCAAAAAGTTTCTCATGGCCAATAATACCTTGTTTAGGTCTAACGACTTTTCGGCTAAAATAAGCTATGACTCTTTCTTTTCCTTCAAACTCTTGCATAAGGGCCGATCCTATCGTTAGGCTATCGGCATACATACAACAAAAAAGGCTTTTCAAGTTGTGGAGGTACCAACACAATGGGTGCTTTCATATATTGTTTGATCTCATCAAAAGCCTTTTGTTGTATGTCACCCCATACAAATTTTGATCTTTCTTGAGCTTCAATAAAGGGAAAAGGGTAAAACTCTTTACGATAAATTGGATATGAATCTTCTTACAAAGTTGATTTTGCCTAACAATGATTGCAATTACGTGAGATTAGTTGGCGGCACAACTTTGTCTATTATTTCCATGCTCTTTTTCCCAACTTCAATTCCTCCTTTATGAACTAAAATCCCAAAAACTCACCGGCCCGAAACTCCAAAGGCACATTTGTTTGGATTCATCTTCAATCCATGCTTTCTTGTGCACTCCAGTCTTTCTTAAATCGGCTAAATGTCTTTCATGATTTCTAGACTTGACTACTACATCATCGATGTAGATTTCTACAATCTTGCCGATCAACTCGTGAAAATATAATTCATAGCTCTCGATAAGTTGCACCAGACATTCTTTAACCCAAACGTCATGACTATCCATTCGAACAAACCAATATGACCGGGACATCTGAAAATTGTTTTCGAAATATCTTCTATTGCCATAAAAATTTGGTTATAGCCAGACATTACCATCCATAAAACTAATGACTTCATAACTTTCTTTGCATCTCTACCAATAAATCGGCAAGCGGCATTGGGTAACCATCCATGGGAGTAGCCTTATTAAGATTTCTAAAATCTATGCAAACTCTCATTTTCCATTTTTCTTATATCTACCGTACTATATTTGAAATCCACTCTTGCATACTTGCATGGCCGAATAAAGTTTGCTTCTATTAACCTTTCAACCTCCTTCTTCACATCGGCCAATACCTCCTCTTTGTATATCTTCCTTGGAGGTTGTTTATAAGGGCCGAAACCCAGGTTTAATGGGTAATCGATGCTCAACAATGGAACGATCCAATCCGAGGCATTTCCGTGTAATCCCAAGCAAAAGCAGGTCTTTAAACTCTTTCAACAAATCTATCAACTTTGACTTATATTACGGGTCTAACTTTGCACTAATATACATCGGCCTTGGCTTAGAACCATCACCAACATTGATTTCCTCCAACTTATCGGTGACATAAAACCACGCCCCAACTTTCCTTTGTTGCCATCGACGGGATTTCCCATTAAAATTGCTATGAGAGCCATTTGCTTGGATCGGTTGTTGGCTTCGCTAAAAACATTTACTGGACCTTCTTTCCACACTTTTCCGGAGAAACAATCGGCGCCCTCATATTCCCAATAGGTAGATTCAGTGGCGACAACACTTACCGAATTATCGGCATGTACAACTTCAACATCATCTCCAATCCATTGAATGAGAATTTGATGCATAGTTGAAGGAATGCAACAATTAGCATGGATCAATCTACGCCCAAGAGTAGACTATATGCCCTTGCCATCAATGACAAAAAAGGTAGTAATCGAGTTTTTGACCCAATAGTCATTTCGACATGGATAGCACCTCGGGTATCGGAAGGATTGCCGACCAAAATCCTAAGCACCATGTCGGTTTTCGGTAATTCTTCATTAGTCATCCCAAGTTTCACGAAGGTAGTATAAGGCATGATATTGATAGCAGCCCTCCATCGACAAACATCTTAGTTAAAGGCTTGCCATTGACATATCCCTTTAAATAGAGTGGCCTCAAGTGACGATTCTTGATTGGTTTATCAAAAAGCGACTGCTTTGTGTTAATACAAAATTGTGAGCCATCAAATCCGACATTCACTTTCATCAAAATCAGAGTACACCTCTTCTTGGAAATCTTGGCTTTGGGGAGCTATAAACTCGATGGGAGGAAGAAAGCCATGCAAGCATTAGCGAAGGACCACATCCATCGGGCTTCTTTTTAGGACGCCAAATTTGCTTTGTTTGGCAACTTCTTGTTCCAACTCCCTATTCCTCAATCGTTGTACTCTTCTTTTACGGCTTTTCCTTAGGCACGGAGGACACCACTGTCCTTTTTGCCATACGTATTTACAAAAGTCGACTTCTTCATTATGCACTCTATCATGAATCCAACTTTGAACACGCAACTCTTTTCCTTTCTTTGATTCTCAAAGCCACCTATTTTTAAGCGCCCGATCATCTTGAGAATCTTCGTTCCAAGTCTTTCATAGAGCGGGGACGGCGGTTGACTTCGAGATTGCCTATACTCGAATCTTGAGCACTACACTCCGGACAATTATTTCTTGCAGGCAACCTCAAACCTTCATTCCAACAATGCCTAAAAACGAACGAACAACCCCAATGAGAATTTGCTCTGTTACATCATGTATTCTTCTTGCTCCCTTTGGTATACTTCTTCCTCATACCTCGGCATTCTTCCATAAACCATTGTTTCTTCTGATATTCCTTCTCTTGTTCTCTCTGCCACTTGTTTAGCAAAATCATTGATGTAACTCTGGATTTGGAAGTTTGACCTTTCTCGGTTCGGCTATTACGAAACCGAACTCGATCTTCTTGACTCTCTCTTGGTGATTTGCCGATCCGGGTCAATGACACCACTCTCTCCTTTGCTCTATCGAAGTCAACACTTTCACCTTGCCTTTACCTTTGAGATCATTGGCGGATACCACATTCACGGAGAAAGAAATCATATTTTGTGGAAAAGGCTGATCATCAATTTTCATCTTGCCATCAAACCTCAAATGTCCCTCTTGGATAGCTTTACGGATTAGCATTACGAACACTCGGGCAATCATTAATAGAATGAGAATTAGTGTTATGAAAGCCACAATATTTTTGTCTTTCACTCCTTGAGGACGTAACATAGGATGTCCTTACGGTAACTTGATGCGTCCTTCCTTTATCAACAATGCAAAAAGTCATGCGCCTTAGTAACATCAAAATCATAGGTTCCTTTTTGTTGTTTCAACCAGCGTTGACTAACTTGAGTGGGTTCCTTGTCCCAATTTAACTTTCATTTGCGACTATCTCATCTTCATCAATATACTCGATCGCTTCATCCGAAAGCCACGATACACCTCATTAGTGGCATTGTTCTTACGAAAGCGATTATCTCTCCACGAACCCTTGGGCTTGATTACTCATAGTTGCTAAACAGCGGCTGTGCAAGTTGACCAAGATCATCAAACTCTAAACCGAACAACTTCTCCACGATATTTGGCAACATTCCTACTATAGCAATTCCGGGTAGTTGATCATCTGGTAAATTTAGAGAATAACACATATTCTTGGTCTCCCTAAATCTGCGAAGATACTCCAATGGTGTTTCATTTGTTCTCATCCTCAGACTCATGAGATCAACCAATTTCTTCTCATTGGTACCCGTATAGAAATATGAATGAAACTTACGCTCTAGTTACTCGCTTGCGTACCAATGGAATGAGCGGTAGAGCGCGTGAACCATGTGAAAGCCGGGTCTGTAAGAGACAAAGGAAAATATCGAATCCTCCATGCTTCATCTGAAGCGGCTTCTCCAAAATTGCATTAAGTACCGGTGATGTGCTCTATGGTACTAGTATCATCTTGACCGAGAAAACTTGGTCAAATCATTTGGAGGCTTCACCCTTGGAGGCAATGCCACTCTGTTGTACCATTACGGATAAGGAGATTTGTATGAATAGGATTGATTCTTTGGCTTCAAGCCGAACCGATTACGCATCATATCGGCCATCCTGTGCATCAAAACATCAATACACGGATCCCGGTTTCCTTGTACTTGCACTCCGAGAAGGCAATCTGAAAATACTTCTATACCACAGGTTTGTACGGCATTGATATGCATGTAATCGATAAATTCTTGATATCCATCTCCATACATATTCTTCTTGTAATCTATTTGATGCGGAGAAACTCTATAAGCTGAAAGTGGCACTTCTCTGTGGTACCAAATGTCATCGGCCATAAGTGGGATGTGATTGCTTTTCGATGTGAGTGTCAATCCACCTATATTTGAAGGCGGCGCTACTTCCTTTCCAACGAGCTTCTCTTGATGCTTTGGAACATTGAAAAGCGTCGGCCCACTAAGTGGTCCAACATTTTCCTCGAAGTATTTATCAACCATTGGGCCAAAAGTCACGATCATGATTGCCCGAAAAGGTATTGAAAAAGGCGTGTGATGGTTTGTCATGGTTTCTCCCATAGCTTTATAAACCCGGGGCTGCCATCTTCTGAGCATCCTCCTCTTGATGTAATCGGTTTGATGCGGAAGAAGAACCCTTGGCATTGGCCCTTTTGAAATACTTTATTGCTCTTGTTTTTGAAAAAGACATCAAGCACTTCCGTTGGTATTGCTCACACGCTTGTAGCACTAAATCCTTGTAATTATCGGCAATTACGCCATACTTACATCGAACATGATCATTGTTGATCTCAGATGCCATCTTGAACTAGCAGATGGTCCCACCAGCGTGCCAAAAAGTGTGTTGACACAAAATGTGACGCACTGTGCCACACACACAGCAAGCCGAAAAGCGTAGCTTCAATCGGATGCCCGGGTGCTTCGTGATCCGGAACGTGCGGTCGGTTTGACTGAAAAAAAATGACAAGGGATAAAACAGTTAAATGTCAAGCCGGAACATGTCGGGTGAGACCCGGACGATTCCGTATATCTGACCACTGAAGCCACTTACAGCGACATACGACTATAGGAAGGCATGCGCCAACAAGTTTATAAATCATTGACTAATCGTAAGATGGACATACGTAAAGATCTGATTGCGAATGCATATGCATGGAAAGACATGTTTGAACAAGTGAAATTGATTATCGTTAATGCATATCCAAGCTCGACAATCCAGCCGAGTTGGGGTCCATGAAGAAGGAGCGTGTAGATAAACATGATTAAGCCAATCTAAAACTGCAAATGCGCACGCGACGACACCTAGTTTAAGTCAAAAACTTAAACGTGATTAACATACATGAACCCACAACATGTGACAATCTAGATTAAAATAATTTGGCCATTACGAGCATGTTATCTATTTGCAAAGGTATTATGAAAGTAATGATCATTGAAAGCTCGAATAATAAAACCATAGAAGAGGGCGAACAATATCAATCTAGATTGGGCAAAAGTGTTATTACAAATATATAAAATATTTAAAACATGCAACACAGGATAACTTGATGAATCTATTTAGATTTTGCCGTAATCTAATAGAGCCGATAAGCTGTCTTGCTTCCACTAAGCATATTGAGCAAGCGCTTTTGCCGCACGGTATCTACTCATAAACAAAGTATAAGCAAAGACTTCTTGATTGTCAAGCAAAGATCCGCCGCATACGATCATTGAAAACAAACAAGACTACTTGCATCACGTTTAAATCCACGCATGATACTAAACATGATAACAAGGTTGTCGGAACTTACGGAGGTCGACGGATCGATGACTCCTCTCGAAGAACTTCGGCGACCACGACAAAAGGACTCGAAAGTTGGCACGGGGCGGTTGTATTGATTTGGTTGTGAACTCCTATTACAATGGTCGAGGTCAATATTTATACCCTAGGCGAAACACGAGTCCTAAAGAGACTACGATTTACAAAGGAACTCTTTAAATAAACTTGGAAACTACGATTCCTTGCCCCAAACTCTCGAGTCCTTTATTATTACAACTTTCATCTTCTCGATCGGCTTTGCTTGCCATCTTACGCTTTCCGAATGGAGTTACCGCCTTCGAATAACCGACCGCTTTAAGCATTTAGCCACCGCCGCTTGCGTTATTTGCGAACACTCTTCTTCCTGCATGTGGGTCCACCTGTCATCTTCCAGAATTGACCAAAATCCAGTGTTAACAAATATGGTACAACTTGTCTACTATCTAGCATCGTAGTAAGAACTGGAAGATGAAAGATGGTGAAATAGATCTGATTGCTCAATTCTTGCTTGAAAGTAGAATAGGTGCTTACATAAAATGGTTAGCTAATGAACTAATCAGGACTGCTAATAAGAAACATACATAAGGATTCACTACTAGTAATGCTTTTTGCAAAAAGGAAACCCAGCAAACCATAACGCCTATCATATCCTTTGGAGTTGGGAAATTATTCCCACCAGTCGGGTAAGTCTTGCGAGTATATTGTGTACTCAGGGTTTATTTACCCCTATTGCAGGTGCAGCTTGAGGAATGGCTGTTGAGTGGAGGATTCTTCTGGTGGGCATAGACGGATCCTTATTTCTTACCGTTAGAAGTTTATTGTAATTCCACTGTTTAAATTGCAAACTCTGAACTTCGTATTGTAATAATGTATTTCTAAGAACTCTTGTTGTATGAAATGGACTAAGTATTGTAAAATCGTTCTCATTGTTAGATCCTGGAGGAAAAACGTGGATTATTTGAGTTCTCCCTTGGGGTGTGCTCGACGGAACCGTCCGATGTAGCTTACTTTTGGGGTGCTTAGTGTCTGGTGGAAGACGAGCGCCTCCGAAGGTGTGTTATCTTGGGCGGTTCTGTCACATGTGGTACCAGAACCAATAATGAGTCTACGAGTTTCACAACTCTTTTCAAAACCTAAAATTTGACTAACAAAAGTTTGTGAAAAGTAGGATGCGATAAAATTATGTAAATAAGTATAAGCCCAAATAATATGGTCTATCTAGGATAGTGGCACTGGTTTTATCTAATCATTTTTCTATAGGTACACTAACTTATGCTGCGTAAGAAACATTTAGCAAGCGGATAGTGAGTGTGCGATCTGCCAAAAATTTTGCGCATGCCACTATATTCCTGCTTGAGTGAATGGGTAGGCCGATGCATGCATCATGAAAATAGAATCTTGTTTAAACTAAACTTCCCCCACACGTATAATTTGGATTAGTGAATTGATAGGATAACATAAAAGAATGCTTTAATAAAATCCTTATCATTTCTCTAAGTCTCTTGTTTCTAATCTGGAGGGTTGTCCCTAATGGTTGGTTCCTATCTGTTTACAGATGAACCTGAGGTCTGGTCATGCGGAGTACTAGTGATGTGATGGGCCGTGCTCTTGGTGAAGACCAGGGTGATAACGATCGCGGTGATGACATTGGCAACACCAATGGGGATAGCCACAAGGCCCCACTTCGACTCCTCCACCACCACCACCACCTCCAATGACCCATGCGGAGATAATGGCAGAGATGCTGGCTTCTCGGCATGAGTCAACCCGTGCCTTGGAGATGCTAGCCCAGGCGATTGGTGGCTTCGCCCATGGGGGCCATGGAGGCAATGGTAGGAACGAAGGTGGTGCCCATGGTCCCGAGGAGCCCTATTCTTACCAGGATTTCTTGAAGATGCACCCACCCATGTTCACGCCGATTGCTGAGCCTCTGGTGGTGGAGCATTGGATTCGTATTCTAGAGCAGAAGTTTTAGCTACTCACTATGATTGAAGAACAGAAGGCGCGCTTTGCAGCGCAGTAGCTGTTGGGTTCTTCCAATGCATGGTGGGACACGTTCAATGCCATGCAGCTGGTGGACCACCGTGTGACTTGGCAGGAGTTTACCACTACTTTCAGAGAGTACTAAATTCCTACTGGTGTGCTGAACAGGAAGTTAACGGAGTTCCTGCTGGTGTGACTATGATGGATTATGTGAACAAGTTCAACCATCTGGCACAATATGCTAGGATCCACGTTGATACTGATGAGAAGAAGAGGGGCCGTTTCTATTGCGGCCTCTCTTGCAGTCTACAGAAGGAGCTATACATAGGGAACTACCAGACTTTTGGTGCTATGATGAATGTTGCTATTGCCATGGAAGGACTTCAGAATGACTCTCAGGCTGAGTGGAAGTGCAGCAGGTGATCACTGGATCTTCTAGTCACCCACAGGCTCAGAAGGTGCTGGTTGTCAGGAGGATGCCCTATCAGTCTTCGGGTGGGTAGTCGTTTCGTTAGCCTCAGCAGACCTACCAGGCACCTCCCACTTAGTACCGTGCACCTACTCAGCAGGTGCAACAACAATAGGTTCTGCCTTGTTTGGGATAGGGGAACAAGCCTGGTGCTTATTTCTAGTGTGGCAAGGAAGGCCACTATGCTCGGGAGTGTCCACAAAACTAGCCTGTGCAGTCTTCCTAGCCTTCAGCCAACTCCCGTCTGGTCAAGAGGATGATTATCAAGAAGAAGGTGCCCGTAAGCCGCTCTGGACAAGTCAACTTCACTGAGGTTAAGGAGATTTTGCAGAATGAACCTGTGATGGCTGGTATGTTTACCATTGATTTCCACCCAGCATATGTGTTGTTTGATTCTGGTGCATTACATTCATTCATAAGCATGGGGTTCGCACAGAGGCACAATATATCTCTTATGGCTATTCCTATTACCTATAGAATCAGTACTCTGGGTGCATAGTTGTGCGTTAATACTCAGACAGATACAATCAGATTAGTTCTAGCCACTCACACTTACTGCCTCCAGTTCATGGTGTTGTCTGGGCAAGGCATAGATGCAATTCTGGGCATAAACTAGTTGTGAGTTTATGGGGTAGTCTTGGACCTTAAGCAAAGAGTTATTGATTTACGGCTTCCTTCTTCTGAGGATAGGATGTCTCTCCTTATGCCCTCAGATCTAGCTTTACCAGTTGTTGCTCATGTTGAAGCTTCTCTCTGATCTTGCCTCTATTCCTATGGTCTGTGAGTTTTCTGGATGTCTTTCCTGAAGATCTACCTAGGTTACCACCAGATAGGGACGTAGAGTTTTCCATTGAGTTAGAACCTAGCACTGCTCCTATTTCACGATGTCCATACCGCATGGCTCCTAAAGTAGTAGAAATAAAGAAGCAGTTAGAGGAATTATTGGAGAAGGGATTTATCCATCCTAGCTCTTCACCATGGGGTTGCCCAGCTATTTTTGTGAAGAAGAAGGACAGTACTCTATGGATGTGTGTGGATTACCACCCTCTCAATGCGGTAACTATTAAGAACAAGTATCATTTACCTCATATTGATACTTTATTCGATTAGTTGGCTGGTGCCAATGTGTTTTCTAAGATTGATCTTCATTCTAGGTATCACCAAATTAAGATCCGGCCACAAGATATACCAAAGACAGCTTTCTCTACTAGGTATGGGTTGTATGAATACCTAGTCATGTCCTTTGGTCTCACCAATGCTCCTGCATTCTTTATGTATCTCATGAATTCAGTCTTTATGCCAAAGTTGAATAAGTTTGTAGTGGTGTTCATTGATGATATTTTGATATACTCCAAGAACAAAGAAGAGCATGCATAGCATCTTCGGATAGTACTGACTCAATTAAGGGAACATAAGCTGTATGCCAAATTCATCAAGTGTGAGTTTTGGTTAGATCGAGTGCAGTTTTTGGGACATGTTCTGACACCTGAAGGTATCTCTGTAGACCCAAGCAAGGTGCAAGATGTGTTAAATTGGAAGTCTCCAAAGTCAGTGCATCAGATCCGTTAGTTCTTTGGTCTTGCTGGTTATTATCGGCGCTTTATTCCTAACTTCTCCAAAATAGCCCAACCAATGACCAAGTTGCTCCAAAAAGATGTCAAGTTTGTATGGAGCCCGACATCTGAAGAAGCTTTCCAAGCCCTGAAGAAATTTCTTACCTCTGCTCCTGTCCTTGCCCAACCAGATATTGATAAGCCATTTGATGTGTATTGCGATGCCTCAAGGACTGGATTGGGAAGCGTGCTTATACAGGATGGACGTGTGATAGCTTATGCTTCACGCCAGCTGAAAAAAGCACGAGGTGAATTATCCCACCCATGATTTAGAGTTGGCTGCTGTGGTGCATGCTCTAAAAAATTGGAGACATTATTTGTTGGGAAATAAAGTGCATATTTATATGGATCACAAGAGCCTCAAATATATTTGCACTCAGTCCGAGCTGAACATAAGGTAATGGAGATGGCTGGAGCAAATCAAGGATTATAATTTGGAGGTTCATTACCATCCTGGAAAAGCTAATGTGGTAGCCGATGCTTTGAGCCGAAAGTCATATCAAGTTGAAGAAGCGCCTTTGTCCTTCAACCATCTGAGGTGCTGCTCATATTGCTCTAGGCTCGGATTTACTTGAGCAAATTATTATAGAGCAAAGGAGAAATGTTTCAGAAATTCCGAGTATCAAGAAGTTAATTGCCGAAGGGCGTCGTCCTCATTTAAGTGTTGATGACTAAGGTGTAGTGAGGTTCAAGAATAGATTGGTTGCTCCCTCAAGTGATGAGCTTAGGAGAAAAATTTTGGATGAAGCTCACAATTCCATGTTATCCATTCATCCGGGAAGTAACAAGATGTATCATGATTTACGTCACTTGTATTGGTGGCCAAATATGAAACAGGACATTACCAAATACATCTCTAAATGTGACATTTGTGGAAGGGTTAAGGCGGACCATATGCGTACTCCTAGACTTTTACAGCCCTTGCCTACCCTTGTTTGGAAATAAGAGGATATTTCCATGGATTTTGTTATGGGTTTGCCCCGCACGGCAAAAGGGTATGACTCTATTTGGGTCATTGTGGATCGCCTTACCAAGTCCGCTCATTTCCTTCCAGTGGATACCAGATATGCAGCCAAGAAGTATGCCAAGTTGTATTTTGACTAGATTGTGACCCTACATGGAGTTCCTCGTACTATCGTCTCTGATAGAGGGTCAGTCTTTGTCTCTCTTTTCTGGGAGCAACTTCAGCAATGTCTTGGTACTAGTCTCCTCAGAACTTAGCTTATCATCCACAAACTGAAGGCCAAACAGTAAAGGGTAAACCAGAGTACTTGAGGATATGTTGAGAGCTTGTGCCATTTCTTTTCCTGAAAAGTGGGACGAATGCTTGACTCTAGCTGAGTTTTCTTACAATAATAGTTATTAAGAAAGCATTCGAATGGCACCATTTGAGGCCCTGTATGACAAGAAATGTAGAACACCTCTTAACTGGGTTGAGGTGGGAGACCATGGTTATTTTGGACCTAATTTTATCAAAGAAGCTCGAGAGCAAGTCAATGTTATTCAAAGTCATTTGAAGACTGCTCAAAGTCGTCAGAAGACTTATGTGGACAAACGAAGAAGGCCCTTACAATCTGAAGTTGGTGAGCATGTGTATCTCAAAGTGTCACCCATGAGAGGGGTGCATCGCTTTGGTGTCTAGGGAAAGCTAGACCCTCGCTATGTTGGATCTTACAAGATTTTGGCCCAATGTGGTTCTGTTGCCTATCGTATCCAGCTTCCGGATATTTTGTCAGCAGTACATAATGTCTTCCATGTTTTCCAGTTAAAGAAATGTTTGTAGGTCCCCGATGAAGCAGTGGAAATTGAAGGACTCACTCTCCAACCTAACTTGTCTTATATTCAGCATCCTTTCAAGATCTTGGATGAAAAAGAAAGTGACTAGAAACAATGTGGTGAAGTTTTATAAACTTTAGTGGCAAAATCACTCGGAGGACGAAGCAACATGGGAGAAAAAAAAGCTATATCTTGAAGCATTATCCCCACCTTCTTTCTAGTTCACCGAGGTAATTGTTTAAATCAAAATTTATTTCTTATCTCTTTTCCCACACTAGGCACATGAAATCTTGGGACGAGATTTTGTTTAACGGTGGTAGATTTGTAACACCCTCGGTGTTACACCGTAAATCATTTACTAAAACATGTCATGAGCATCATGTTTATATGTTAATGCATATAATAGAGTGTGTAGATCAATTTCTGTAACTCAAAACGATCAACAGAAATGCGAAACGAAAGTTGGTTCGATAGTCATGTTATATCACATAGGGTTTAAAACCAATTTTTATTAAGCAAAAATGCTAAAGAACATGTATGTGATACTTAAATAAAGTTTGAAGTACAAACTTTGTAGATGACAATGAAATACTTGCGGTCATAAAATGATATTACTAACTAATATTTCCACTACCTTAGAAATCGCAAAGGGAAATCAAATTCAACTCAAAAACTTAGAAATTTTCAAGTCTGCCGACAGCTAGACATTGCTAATGTGTAGCAATTTATTGTGAGAGATTGGGTTAAGAAGTGGTGTAGTGTTATGATTTGATTTGGTAGTTCCATATGCCATCTTGAATGTAGTGAAGACGGTTTAGGTTTAGGAGCAACCGTTTGGTTGTGTTGAGTGCTATAAATTTGTGCGCGTCACTGTCTCGGGTTGGTTGGCGCCGGGTGTGTGGTCACTACATGGCCTCCTCGCACCACATGCTGGGTCGTGCCTTGCGCGGTTGCTCTGTGTCGCCATGCTGGGTCGGTCGGGCCGCCCGGGCTTGGCCGAGGCCAACCGTAGCGAGCCATTGGCCCTAAGCCCTGCTGCCCTGCCTCGTGCTGCCACCATTAATGCTGCCACAGCCACGCTACCGATGTCGTCGTGTCCACCACTGCTACCTCATGTCACAACGCTGCCGCTATCGTCGTGTGGCTCCCATACTCGTGTCTGCTTGCTGCATCGCGCTGCCTCTCCCTGGCCCAGTTGGGTGCCATCTGCACGTGGCCGTGCACGCTGCCATCGCCTTGTCATTTAAGGCGCTGCGGCCGCGCGGGCCACACCGGTCGGGCGCACGCACCTATCGGATAGCGCCAGCGCATGGGCCTCCTGATCTTGTCGACCGCGTCCCGCCAAGGCAGGGATGAGCCGAGCCCACAGTCGCTCTCCATTTCTCTCTTCCCTCTCTGCTTTCTACCGTCGCTGTGTCACGTCACGGTGAGCCAGAGAGCGAGCAACTCTCATCAATTCCTCGTGCTTGCATCTCCGCATCCACATCCCCTCTCTAGCTGACCCCACCCCGCCTTGATTGCGGCTCGGTCAAGCTCTAATTTTGGAGCTTTGCCACCACCGTGCCGTTAAGGCCCGTCACCACCCGTGTCGTGGCCAGGCTCCACCACTTCACCCCGCGCTAATCCCTCAGCACCACTAGCTCACCTTGGCTCCCTCTTCATGGTGCGCACACTAGTTGCAACTCTAGTGCCGCCTCCTTACCGCTGACATCGCCGTGCCTTTGCAGTCCGTCGTTCACCTCATAGCGCGCACATGGCCAGCCTCGCTCAGGTCGTCTCCGACCGAGCCGGCTTCTCGATAAGGTCACTGGTGTGTTATCATTGCTCACCCGCTACCCCTAACACCTTGTTGTTGCTACAACTAACCTAAATGCCATCGCCATTGCCGTAGGGTGCCTGTTATCGTGGAGAGGTCCTTCTATGGCGTCCCGGCTCGTGCAACCGCCGCCCATCGTCTCGCGTCGAACCCTAGGTGAGCATCGGCCTCGTAGATAGGTCAGCGTGGGTCCCGTGTGGCCGGCGTAAGCGCCAGTGCCATCGCTCACCGTGGCGGCGTGTGCGGGGATGGTCGAGGACCATGCTGTTGTGAAGAGGAGAAAGCTCCAAGGGTTTCGTTGCAAAGTCACTGTCTATAGAAATAGTACATGTAGTGTTCGCGCTATTTTCTGATAATGCGAGGGCATTTTTGCTAATGTTCCAGCGCGCGTGGGCTTCCTCGCCGTCAGCCGCCTCTCGTGCGTGGGCTGTTGCCGCGTGGGCCGCACCGCGGGCGACCGTGCGCGCGCGCGCTGCGTCGCGTGTGGGTTACATTGGGCCAAAATCAGTTTAGCTTTTTCGTGGAGAATAGAAATAGCTTTTCATTTGTATTTCTGAGCTAATCTTTGGTAAATCATATAAAATCATGTAGGTATCCAAAAAATATGAAATAAATTTTGTTAGGTTCCTAAAATTGTGCTCTATTTGTTAGTGTATTTAGTTCATATATGTGCTTGTAGATACCAGGAGCTATATAATTTTTTGAGAGTGCTCAATATTATTAAGTTAATTATTGTAGGAATTTTTGTTGTAGATTGGTGATAGCAAAAACCCTAAAAATTTTATAGTAGCTTCATTGTATTATTATGTGCTCACTGTAATTTAATATGGTAGCTAAATACCCATTAAGGCTAAATGAGTAATGGCATGATATTGGTTTATAAAAATTAAGCACTCGTAGGGTGAGCTTGGAATCTATTGGATAGAGATAATGATTAGCTTAGGATTTTAGTCATTAGAGCTAGCTTAGTAGCTTAGCATGTGTATTCTTATTTTAAGAGTTATTGTCAAAATACTAAGTGTTGCATCATCATCGCATGCATGTAGAGAATGAGTTGGTGGAGATCATGATGTGCATTTACGTTACAGGATTTATATTGAAACTACATGCATAGATAACCTACCTATGAGTCCTACTAGCATAGGTCGAGTAGCTTCTATGCTTAGGCTATCGGTAGCATGAGTAACCTGTCGTTAGTCACAATAGGTGATTATTATTATCACTCTCATGATAAGATGGTGAAAGGAAATGGAGACCGGGCAAGGATATGGTACGGGTATTGGTGGGTGTAATAGGTTGTGTCCCATGACCAACGAGGCATAGCTTGGTTATACTATTTTCCCTGTCTGTGTCGATTAAGGACCAGCCGTTGTATTGGATTCTAGTCAGGTCACAGACTTATTATCCTGAGCACATACTTGCTTATGGGAGCGGGAAGGCTCCTTGCTCTCTTGTCATGGGTTCCGGCTCTTTCCGGACCGACTGATTGGAGGCGGGGATGGTGGAGGTCTAAGCACCACACTGAGTTTGGGACTTAGGTGTGGGGCTTGGAGTCCAAGTTTGGATGGGGACCTGGACCCCTTGACAGGAGAGTGGTGGGTTGGTCTTGCTTGTGCCTGGGGTACAAGTGGGGCGTGTGTTTTGAGGTACCCAACTAGGCTATATTAGTTCATGAATCATTGTGTAATATGGTACAACTTGTCTACTATCTAGCACCGTAGTAAGAACTGAAAGATGAAAGATGGTGAAATACATCTGATTGCTCAATTCTTGCTTGAAAGTAGAACAGGTGCTTACATAAAATGGTTAGCTAATGAACTAATTAGGACTACTAATAAGAAACATACATAAGGATTCACAACTAGTAATGCTTTTTGCAAAAAGGAAACCCAGCAAACCATAACGCCTATCATATCCTTTAGAGTTGGGAAATTATTCCCACCAGTCGGGTAAGTCTTGCAAGTACATTGTGTACTCAGGGTTTATTTACCTCTGTTGCAGATGCAGCTTGAGGAATGGCTGCTGTGTGGAGGATTCTTCTAGTGGACACAGATGGATCCTTGATTCTTACCGTCTGATGTAGCTTACTTTCGGGGTGCTTAGTGTCTGGTGGAAGATGAGCGCCTCCAAAGTGTGCTATTTCGGGAGATTCTGCCACAACAATACTCCATTAGGAAGGCCATAACTCTTTCATCCAAAGTGAGTTTGAGGTCCATGAGCACTTGATGGAAAGCTTTCAAATAGATTTGGTCCCACCATCATATCACATCGGCAAGGTCTACAAATCATCAAGACATTTTGACACTGTTTCATTGGGTGCTACGATGTCGTCGCGGGCTTATTATTCACACTTGGGACTCAGGACCAAGTTGGAGCATGCCCCAAGAAGATGGAGAATACCTAAGAGATACCCAAGGACGTCCTCCTCCATGGCCACCACCTTAGGAGCCAAGCAAGGGCGTCCAAGCCAAGTTGGAGGCCCAATCCAAGTCAAGTTGGAGTCCATCTTGGGCTCTAGGAGCATCGTGTAGTAAAACGGACACCCAAGTCGCATACGGACTCCATTTTCGATGATCCACATATGGATGAAAAGTTAATTTGATAAGGTAACTAATGGAAGTGGTCCCATATCTAAATTTCATCGAAATCCATAGGAATCGTCGAAACAAGTTGGCATCTAGGATCTGTCAGGGCCCTGCGTCGTTGTCTTTTGGGTCGTTTGGGCCTTGTAACGTGTCGGGATTCCTTAGGGACATGAATAGGGGTCCTTGACACCCCTTAGACTATATAATTAGTAGCTATCGCCTACATTAGGGTTTTGAGTTTTGCTTTAGATTAATTTGTCTTTGAACAATCGTCGTTATCGGTTTGTGAAACCCCACATTTGAGATCTTAATCGTATATCTGCAATCGTCACTTCACTTGAGTTGCGTGGTATCTTATTCTTGCTTGTGTTCTTCGATTTGCAGCAGGGATTAGCCTTCTTGGCGAGGTCAACCAGATTGTGACATGGTTGATAACCAGAGGAGACGTGGTGCTAAGGTTGTAGGGTCGTGTCTTTGTGATCTGAAGCTGGATCGGTGTGTCCATCTCCACCAAATCGATAGTTATCTTGAACTTGACGGAAGATTGGGAACCCCATCCCCATCAATGTCGCTTCTCAAACCTAGTTGCTGGCTCCATATAGTAACCTATTCACAAGCTCAAGCAACACACAAAGATCACAAATACCAAATGTAAAGAGAGATCGAGACACGATATTTGTTTTACCAAAGTTCAGACTCCATCGAGTCCTACTCTCCGTTGAGGGGGCTATGAGCGACCCAGCGAAGGTTAGCTCTAGAGGACCACAAAGGCCACCCTAGCCGAGTCTTTTCCAACTCCTTTTCTTCCTTCCACTATTTGATTCCTTCCCTTACGGCAGTGGTACAAACTTCTCCAGGCACACCACAATCTCTTGGGTAATCTCTAGCGACGTCTAGTCGTCTAGGACCAAAGAGTCCAAGAGTAACAAATGCAAATCACGAGATCAACAAATATGCACAAGTGCTCAAGGGTGGCTTGCTCTCAATTTGAATCTCACTCAACCCACAAGATAGATTTTGCAAGTTTGAAATAATCACTCACTAAGAGAGGGTTGGAGAGTGTTCTCAAGGCTCAAAAACATGTAAGAATGTCAGCAGAATCAGCAGCCTCCAAAGGTTGAGGTTAAGGGGTATTTATAGCCCCTTTGAAAAACTAGTCATTAACTAGCCGTCGAGGGATACCGGACACATCCAGTATCAATACCGAACACATCCAGTATTTCCCGTATGGCTCCAACAGTGACTAAGTTAGTGTCGCTGCAAGGCGCCGAAACTCCCAATGATTGCAAGAACTTCCGACTTCGAACTCCCGACTTTTGTCGAAACTCCCGACAAACCATACTGAGAACACCAAGAAAATTGTTGTGGATGAGCAAATACTGGACACGTCCGGTATTGCCAGTCTCAGCAAACGTAGGTTAGCGCTTTTAGCTCTCAAACACTCGAACTTCACATAGGTTGGCTTGAGCACTTATGAATAAGTATTTTTCAACATGATGCATCCCTCTTAATAGTATGACATACCTATTAACTCAAGATCAAATGAAAATAGAAGTTCAACTGCTTGAGTTGATTCCCTTCAAAACCAATTGCCATAACTCTCAATCTTCATCAACTGAGGGTGTCATTATGTTAATTTTGATTTTCTCCTTTAGCATAGCTATCTTGAGCATGTGACTTGATTCCATTCAATAAATGTGAATTAACTCTAAATGTATCAAGTCATTTCCACAATTCATCCAATATGTTTGATCCTCCATTTTAATGTGACCATCATAGTTTGATTGGTACCTCAACTAAATGCAAGTACTTCCTTCTTCACCCTAGCTAGGTTCCTCGGTCGCCAAGCCGTCGCTTGCCCTTCAACCTTGCTTAGTACCACGAAGCTTTTCCTTGCTATCTTCACCATCTCAAGCCATCAGGTCACACTTTTTGTTGAATCATTCATTAAGATCATTTGTGTAATTATCTTTCAATATAACAAGCTCTAAAAAGTGAGACCATTCCATATGCAATCCTCCATGTCTCATTAATTATTTTTCAAGGTGCTCGCTTTCATATGAGTCATCAAAATCCCACCATGAATAAGCCTTGCATGAATTACATTTGCATTGTTGCCTTGTGTTTGAACTAGATTGTGTATACAACAACACATCATTTTGCCTTTCATCAAATACATATGAGATAACCCATTTCTTGTCCAACACTTAGCAATCGGGTTAGACCTTTAATCACGTTGTCATTCATTTATGCAAAACCTACCAAAGGGCTAACTGCACTTTCACCCTTCATTAATTGGAGTAGTTGCATACTTATTCGAGTTGCATAGCAATTATATCATTTATTGCACCTATCTAACTACAGAAACTGAAATCTGGATGGGTGTAAAAGACGAAAAAGATAGGGGTGTGATATATAAGAGGGGGTTCAAAAAATAAATAAACTTGCGGACCGTTTAGTCCGCTAGAGATTGATTTATTTATAGATAATTTTTTACGCTATGAATCTATTTATTCCATGGGCAGTATAACATATTATAAAACAATTGAGGATAAATTTTTTTATAGGAGTTTTCTCTAGTGTTACACTTCATTATTCGGGGGCCGAGGGGTATGATTCAATTATCAATAACAAAAACAGTGAAGACCCATGCCCAAGCTTTCTCTTTTACCCAGGAAACAGGGATCATAACAAAGGTAAAAAGCGTGATAAAGTGATTTGCTGCTATAAGTACGGACTTAGGGCCTCCCAAAAGATTCCTTCTCGTCCCCGCTCCCAGTCCCAGTGGATGCCCATCCCTCCATCTAGGGAAAGGGAAGAGGAGGTTTGCGGGTGCGCCGGGGTCTCTCTCCTTCAGTCCCCCCTCGTCAACCGGAACGAGATCCTCTGACTTCGCCCTCTCCGACTGCCGAGTGCAGTCAGGCAATCTCCACCGTTGCCAGCAGATCAAAGGGTGACTTCGCATATTGGAGCGTACCAACTGGGATTACGGTCACGGGTCACGGGCAACAACGGAAGATGTATATTGCGGCCCCATATGTTATCCGCTCGTCATCTTGTTTTTGCATAAAAAATTCTAATTTACCTCTTAACTATTGTGGTTGTCTGGTTTTCCTGCAAATCTACAAAACTAGTTTTTTTAACATCTCTCAACTTTTGAAAAATGTTCACTTCTACACCCTAATGGTTTTGATGGTTGTTTTGATGGTCGTTTTCCTGATGCGGCGCCACACCTGAGGAGGTAAATTGGACTAAGTTGAAAGTTTAAGAGGTAAATCAGATAAGAAATATTTTAATAGAAAAATATCTAAAATTTTACAAAAATTCAAAAAAGTAAACAAACATATTTTTACATGATAATATATAATTAAAAATCCTAAAATCCGGTTTTAGAAAATTCATAGATATTTGTTTTAGCTCAAAAAATTTTAAAACTAGTTTTAATTTTTTTTCTAAAATTATGCTCTATGTTATGGTGCATGGCTTCAAATACCTCATGACACTTGATTCTATGTGTACAAATATCATGACTCGTGTGCTACCATCTAGATTTCATGCCACGTTATGCTCTATAATTCATTGCGCTAAAACTTAATTAAATTTAATAGTTTATAAAACTTAATTAAGTATATATTAAACAAGGGGTCGATGGATGTATGCATATGTGCGGCAAGGTGCATGCAGCCACGCATGCTAACACAGATACTTTGGAAAAAATACTAGGGTAGGGAACCAATGGCCACTATGGTCCTGACAATGCTTCAGTGGCACTTCTGTGTAGTTCCGATGATCAATATCGACTAACTATAATAGATACGTGAACTTCTACTAGAAAATAAGTAACAAAATAAGTTCATCAAAATTCAAACACTTTCCATGCAGGCAGCATAACATAGAGGATGATTTTAAAAAAATCTTAAAAAAGTTTCATAATTTTTCAAGCTAAAATAATTGATTGGGTCATTTTCAAGATTAAACTAGGTTTGATGATTTTTAATTATATATTTTTCATGTAAAAATATATTTGGTTACTTTTTTATTTTTATAAATTTTTATACTTTTATAGAAATATTTCTAGTCCGATTTATCTCCTTGAAATTTTCAACTTAGTCCAATTTACCCCATCTGACATGACGTCGCATCAGCAAAATGACCATCAAAATCACTCAGGGTGTAAAAGTGAATGGTTTTCAAAAGTTTAGAGATGTTAAAACACTAGTAGATCAGAGAAGAAAAAATCGGACGAGATGAGGCAGGTAAATTAGAATCCTTCAGCAAACAAGATGTCAAGCTAATGATTTCTTCTGCTGCTGGGCCGTGACCCGTGACCCTTATGGCCTGATCCCAGTTGATAGCCTTCGATCTGCTGGCAACGGTGGAGATTGCCTGACTGCACTCAGCAGTCGGAGAGGGCGAAGTCAACCGGACGGTCACGCTGCCACGCCATCGCTACGGTCACACTGGCATAGCGACACTGCACACACTTCTTCCCCGTGCTTGCTGTTGCAGTGCAGCTGTACCCACACTACTCCGTCAGTCTCAGTCACTGCATTGCCTCAAGAAGCAGCAATGGAGTCGCCAAGATCCATGGCCGTGCTTGTGCTCGTGTTCTTCGTCTTGTGCAGAGGTAACGAACTCTCGGCAAATCGACCGAATGCTTCCTTCTTTTGCCAGATCTTGCGAGGTCACCAGCAATGGCGGGTAACCAAGCTCAAGGATTCGCGTTTCTCGCAGTGGGGGAGGCGGCGACGTTCACATTCGTGAACCGGTGCACGGACACGGTGTGGCCGGGCGTCCTGTCCAACGCCGGCAGCCCAAGGCTGGAGCCCACGGGGTTCGAGCTCTCGCCCGGCGAGGCGCGAGCGGTGCCGGCGCCGGCGGGCTGGTCCGGCCGCATGTGGGCGCGCACGGGCTGCTCCCAGGACGGCGCCACGGGGCGGCTCGTCTGTGCCACGGGCGACTGCGGCTCTGGCTCCGCCGAGTGCGCGGGCGCGGGCGCCGCGCCGCCGGCCACGCTGGCCGAGTTCACGCTCGACGGCAGCGGCGGGCTGGACTTCTACGACGTCAGCCTCGTGGACGGCTACAACCTCCCCGTGCTGGTGGAGACCTCCGGCGGCGGAGGCTCCACCGGGCCGGCGTCGTGCGCCGCGGCCGGGTGCGCGGCGGACCTGAACGCGATGTGCCCCGCCGAGCTCCGTGCCGGGGGCAGCGCCGCGTGCCGGAGCGCGTGCGACGCGTTCGCGCGGCCTGAGTACTGCTGCAGCGGCCCATTCGCGTCCCCGGCGGCGTGCCGGCCGACGGCCTACTCGCAGGTGTTCAAGACCGCGTGCCCGCGGTCCTATAGCTACGCCTTCGACGATCCCACCTCCACATTCACCTGCGGCGGCGGCCCAGACTACACTGTCACCTTCTGCCCCGGCGCCACACCAAGGTCCGCCCTTCGATTCACGGGTCACCCGTCTCTTCTCCGACCATTGCATGATTTATTGCTCATTCTCATCATTCATGTTGCAATTTCTGAGGGGAGAGAGTGGTGAACCAAGATTTGGCACTGTGCCTCTGCCAAGATTGTCTGGATCTTTGGCTGGTTCTTGGCTTGTGAATGTGGGGTTGATCTGCCGCAGCTCTTTTACCGTCTCTGCCAGTGCCAGCACAGCCTTGCTGTCGTCCTTTAGCTCCTCTTGTCACTAAAACTGTCAGAGCTTGCTGACTTACTGCAAGATTTTTCAGCTATTAATTACCTACTAAACCAGTACTTAGCTCGCATTATCTAGTAAGCTACTGATCATTCTGTTCCTAAAAAGGGTAAAGACTAGGAAGTAGGAACATGGTGCTATTATCTAGTACAAGATCTAGGCATAATCTTTTTTATCTTTGGTTTAGCAGCAGATATAGGATGAAAAGAAAAGTGCATGGGCAAGCTTTTTTGGGCGTTATTTTCCATTTGCGTGCAATGCTTTTGTCCGTACTACTGAGCATATGAACACTGATCGGTTGCGCTGCTGTTGTACGTACATGTACCCATCACGTGAGCGCAGCCAGAAGTCGACGACCATGCCGGGCTCGACGCCGACGACGGTGCCGGGGACGACGACGACGACGACAGTGCCGGGGGCGACGCCCACAACGGTGCCGGGGACGATGCCGATGCCGGGCGCGACCCCGGCGATGCCGACGGGGACCATGATGCCGGGCACGACGTTCACGGACGCCACCCCGGACAGCGCGATGCCGATGGGTGGTGGCGGCGGCCTGGGCATCGAGGGCGGGGACAACCAAGGCAGCGTGCTTCTGGGCAGCAGCAGCAGCGAAGGCGGCGTCTCTTGGCTCGCCAACATGGCCACCGGCGACGCGTCGGCCGCGGCCGCCCCGCTGGTGGTATCTGCTCGGGTAGTGGTGGCGCCACTGGCAACACTATGCGGCCTCCATTTGCGGCAGCTTCTGCTGTAGTGGGAATCTGTTGGCGATTCGCACTCGTAGCACGGTGGTTTTGGATCTGCCGTGATTGTACTGTACCTTCGTACCTTGTAGCAGTGTCTGTAGATGATTACTATCAATTGGTGATGTTCAGTTAGTCCCAGGATTAGATACTTGTGTTGTGGCTGCTAGTGCTAGTTCTAGAGGAGAAATTAATGCATGCATGTGGCCATTGATTAAGTTAATCGCTGTCGTGCGAGCTGCGCTTTGGCCCTGTTTAGTTGGCTGAAAAAATGGCTGATGCTGATCTGATTTATTATAAGAGAAAAATACTATTATTTCGCTGGAACGTACGGTTAATAAGTTAGCGAACAGAGAAAGGTTTGTTGCTGATGCTGATTTGTCGTTGCCACTGTTGTTTGTGGGCGTGGCTCGAGGCTGGCGGGGAACACGGGCATGGCATGGTCTCGGAGAGACTCCCACCGTTCGGCTGGTAATATCAGGCTGGAAATGGCTAATCTGAAAGCAGCTGGTACAGGAATACCAGCCAGCAGCGGCAGCCATATTCAAAATTGAATTAACAAAGCAACATTCAAACTTGGCGCCAACACACCAGCATGCATTCAAAAGTGGCGCCAATCACCCACAACCTGAACCCAACCTTACAAGGCTTCCATTCCATAAAAATCAACAGTTGGGCTAAGCACCCATTACAACCGTTGATAATAACAGGTCATTCAAACTCCTTAGTACAAATGCTCCATGCATGGGCCGCAAACATTCGATGTGATGTGTACTTTAACACTTTTTGTGCACTCAAACTCCTTACAACAGCGCATTACAACCACCTCGTACTGACATGACATCTCAAATTACAATTGTTTTGTCCATAACACTACTACTTGGGGATTAGTGGAGGCTTTACAAAACTAGTAGCAGTTCCACCATACATGTGAAACAACTACAGAAACAGACGCATACAAATCTGCTGGTCTACTCCACATACAACAATCTGCTGGTCTTCATGTACCTACATTGGCATACAATCCTACTATTTCCATTTCCTACCATGCCACTATAGCTAACACATGTCCTAAGTGGAATCTATACAAAATTTGTACCCCTTTGAAGGCACATAAAAATGACATGAACCCGGATCCAATGCAAAAGTCACTTACCCAACCCTCATTGGGTCCTCATTGTAAGGAAAATGGACCCTAGGCCCATTTACTTTGGATTTTGGTGTTTGATGACCAACACAACCAAATTGGACTAATGAATTTACAAGTAATTATTTTGTAGTTCAATAGGGTGCAAGACGTGACTTGAACGAAGGCGACATGATGATCCCATGATCAACACCATAAGCAAGACCCTAGAAGCATAAGATAAGACCCAAAATATCAAGCAAAGTCCAAGCACAAAGATAGGAACCAATCCGGATGCAAGATCGCGAAGAAACGAGCTATGGCAGAACCTCCTAAAATATAGGACCCACATGCACCTGTCACTGTCCAACGACTTCTGACGACTATGCATATGTTCTCGGTAACTTAAGAAGACTGTCGGGTGTCCTCGGAGAACCCCGAATCATCCACGATTTCCGAGCAGGATCCCATTACAGAGTCAATGTCGTATTACAACAGTTTATTCAAATATATCCATCAGAGTAAAATATAGCGGAAGTCTTACAATAACTTAGTTTACAAAACAGTTGATTCAAACCTTACAAACTAAGTTCGATAATTAGTACAAACCATAGTAGTGGAGTGGCATTAGTAACATAATACCAAACACACAATATAAATACCCTGCCCAAGGGTCACACATTCATTTATCATCTTCGATTTGAACAACTGTCATGCAGCACGATCCAAAGCAGACCTGCTCATGAGGCTCACCTGCAACAAGGGTCAATGAACCTTGAGTACAAAAGTACTCAACAAGACTTAATCGAAGTAAAAACTGATAAGACTCAGGAATGCAGGCTCAGGGATTCAAGGTATGGCTTTAGCAATAATCAAAGTTCTTTTGCGTAAAAGCTCTCTAACAAGATTCTTTATTTCAACATTTAAAACCTTTATCAAGATCTTATATGAATCTGCCATGATCCGTAATGAGATCATGAACTTCATATCAAACTCTTTCTCAAATCTTACTCAAGTTCCATTTATTTACTACGATGATGAACAGTGAGTTGAATCTCCATAACCGAGGAGCAACGACGATTCGAACCGATATAACCCAGCTGGGGATTCCCAACCACACGACATATGTAGGTCCCTGACCTACATATACCAACCTACCATCAGGCCCTCTAAAACAAGAATGGGTCCGCGCCACCCGAGAATACAGTACTCCACCAATCCAGCCCATTGCCACGTGGGTACACGCTATTCTCGCCATCTCTCCACTCCCAGTGCGCGAGTAGCCATTCTCGTAATAGAATAGCCAAGTTAAGGCTTACCGGAGTATGTGGCTAATACTACAAAGTCTCACCTCATGCAATTCAATAACGGACGGTTCTTAATCGACATAGGCGGAAAGAACCCGCTCACAAGACATCCATATCCTGTGGCTCTCACATACCGAGTCCGCCCGGACTAGATTTATTACTCCACATGCTCATATCTCATGATAACATAAATAACCAGTAGTATCAAAAACCCATTTATAGCTCGCAGGTGACAGGTAATCACCCGACCTTTATCTATTTAAGCATGGCTAAGCATAACTAGGCATTCTCGAAGTAAAACTGGTAACAACGTTGATATGGAAAGACAAGGTTGGTAATGCACCAATTAGGTTTTTACTCAACTTCTAATCACTTAATGCAATACTTGAAAGCAAAAGCGATATAAATTTGTAAAACACAAGGTAGGTTTAAATGCATCCGGGGCTTGCCTTGATTGACGGAAACGTCAGGTTCCAGAGACGTTCCACAGATATCAAACCCGACCTCAACAGACGGATTAACTTCCTTAACAACTTGATTGACTACCACGTTTTCGCTTTCGTTCACTACACGTAGTAACAATGCCATGTTTAATATGATGCAAGATATAAAACATGATGCTTGATGATGGACACAAAAATTAATAACTTGAATACAACTTTCCTTCATGGTACAGTTACAAGCCAAAACTAACTAAACATTTTTCATAAACTTAAACACTTATTTTAAGTGCCAAGGATCATCTTATGCTAATGACCCAAGGTCATCACTCAATCCAAAATTCAAACAAAACCTAAATCATTAAGGTTTACTATTTGCTTTTATGAATTAATTATTTAATTAAAAATTATGAAATAAATCAACTTTCTCCAATTGAGATCAAAATTTTTTAAAGGTTCATTACATGATAACTAAGTGGCAAAACAATTTTCATAATTTTTTGATAATTATTTAAGCCTAGAAAAATCAGAAAAACTTATTTATTAATTAATTGTGCAATTTTTATCATATTCAAAAAGTACTGAAAAGCAACATTTAATATTTTTCCTAAATAGTTTACATCTCAGAGAGGTCACACAAAAATTTTCATAATTTTTGGAGCCCTATTTAATTCTATACAAAAATAACAAAAACTTATACTATTCATTCATTTCTAAAAAAGAAAAATTCTATTTTCAAACAACCGGTCACTGACAGAGTGACCCCACTCGTCAGCACAGTACTCCCGCGTGCAGTAGCGACGACCGCACTTTGACCGGCGATTTCTCGCTGCCGGTGAGATCAACGGCGACGGCGAGGGTACCAACGTGATCACCATGACGAGGCGCACCTATTGATGGCACTAATTGCAGCAATTACAGCTCAAACTGAGCTCGACGTTGGCCATGGCGAACACGGCGGTGCGGCAATGATACGCCGGTGAAGGGAGGCCGGTAGCGGTTAAATAAAAGGCCCAGGAAGCATCAAAAGCTCACCCCAAACACGCTCGAGTAGAAAGATGGACTGGAGGAGCAACGGAAAAGCTCATTGTTGGTCACAGCAAACACGCCGGCGAAGCAGACGTTGACGGCGTTGTTCCGGTGATTGCGGTGGATGAAATGATTAAGCAACAAGGCACAAAGCATCATGGCAACATGGAGAAGATGGAGCAACACTTCACAAGGGCAGAGGCTAACAGTAGAGCTACGGCCACGGTGAAGCAGGATCACAGGTGACGCTGCCGGCCGCGAGGAAGAAAAGCAACGAGCGATGTTTCCCGGCGAACTCAAGCTACAAGGGCGGTTCGGCTGGTTTCGCAAAGAACAGGCGGAGCTGTGATAGGCTTTGCTGAGGCTGGTACGCGCTAAGGCGACGGTGCGAGCTCGACGGAGCAGCACGGTGGCGACGGGAAAAGCAAAGGAAGAAAGCGGAGGAGAACAGCGACGTTGGAGGCTTTAAAATGCGGCCAGGAAGGATGAAGAAGCCACGCAATAGCCTTCTCCTCGCCAGCGCAAATCCGAAGATGGCCACGAGCGCTTGGAAACCAGAAGAAGGTCGCCGGCGGTGAGGTGTCGCCCACGGGTACTGTTCACCAAAATTACAGAATTGCCACTCGCGTAGAATCCCAAATTACTCCCAAATTTATGTGGCAACTCAAAAATCTCCAAAAATAAAAGTTGTTCCAAATTCAAAGTTCTACAACTTTGCTTTTATAACCATACCCAAATTCGGTCTACATTTTGAAATGCAAGTTTGAAATCAAAAGGGGACACGTTGAGAATTTACGCCTTTTTAAATTACTTCAAATTTTATAAAACAACTTTGAAAACTCCAAAAATCAACTTTAAACACCTTGACAAGCTCTACACTTTTGCTTTTACGCTCAACCCCAAAATGTGCTTAGATTTTGAATTAAGTTTTCCAGGGTAAAACAAATTACTGGAAATTAGGGTTTTTTAGAAATCCAATCCAATACAAAAGTTTTGAACTTGATTCAATCCACACAAGTCAACACATATAACATAAAGGTAAACTTGTTTTAGTGTATGCATATCAAAATTTTCACTAACACAAAATGATGTGCAATGCATATGATGACATGGCAGGTTTTAGTATTTAAAACACCCGAGGTGTTACAATCTTTCCCCCTAAAAGAAATCTCGTCTCGAGATTTAAAGTCATAGGGTAAGTAATGGAAAAGAAAATGTGTCAAATAACAACATTCCAATCCTAACCATAAAGCAACTAAGGTCCTTTTACAAAACATGGTTCGTAACAACAGAGCACAACTAACATTATTCTATATAGACGCAAGAAACTCTAGAAACTGTTCTAGCAAGTAATCTTCAGATTCCCAAGTAGCTTCTTCTTCAGAATGTTGATTCCACTGTATCTTATAGAATTTGATTGTCCTCCTTCGAGTGACACGGTCTTTCTGATCCAGAACTCGGATAGGATATTCAGAATAGGTCAAATCAGGTTCAAGTTCAACTCCTTCAACCTCAACATTCTAATCAGGCACTCGAAGACATTTCTTTAATTGAGAAACATGGAACACATCATGCATAGCTGAGAGATGTTCTGGTAATTTCAAGCGATATGCCACCTTTCCACACCTCTCCAAAATTTGAAATGGTCCAATATAACGAGGTGCCAACTTGCCTTTAACACCGAAACGGGTAACTCCCTTCATTGGTGATACCTTCAGATATACAAAATCTCCCTTGTTAAACACTAATGGTCTACGTCGTTTATCTACATAACTCTTTTGTCGGGACTGAGCTATCTTCAAATTACTTTGTATCTGCCTAACCTTATCTTCTGTTTCTTTCACAAGGTCAACTCCAAAGAACCATCTTTCCTCTAGTTCAGACCAATTTAGTGATGTTCTGCATCTATGACCATAGAGTGCTTCAAACGGAGCCATCTTAATGCTCTCTTGATAACTATTGTTCTTTGAGAACTCAGCCAAAGGCAAACATTCATCCCACTTATTGAAATAGTTAAGGACACAACACCTTAACATATCTTCAAGTACTTGATTGACCCTTTCAGTCTGATCGTCAGTCTGTGGATGATAAGCTGTGCTATATAGGAGTTTGGTACCTAATGAAGCATGCAATTGTTTCCAAAAGTTGGAGACAAACTGTGTACCCCTATCTGACACAATAGTCTTTGGTACTCCATGAAGACTCACAATTCGTGCTAAATATATCTTGGCATATTGGATAGTGGGATATATACTCTTGACTGGAAGAAAATGTGCTGACTTAGTCAGTCGATCTACAATAACCCATATTGAGTCAAAACCTTTTGATGTCTTGGATAGACCAACGATAAAGTCCATACTTATGTCCTCCCACTTCCAAGCTGGAATAGGCAATGGCTGTAACTCTCCAGAGACCTCAAATGTATAGCTTTTACCTTTTGACAAGTATCACACTTGGCTATATATCGAGCAATCTCTATCTTCATTTTGGTCCACCAAAATCTCTGTTTTCAAGTCATGGTACATCTTATTACTTCCCGGATGAATAGATAACCTGGTGGTATGTGCCTCTTCAAGAATTGACTATCACAACTCAGAAACCTTTGGTACCATAAGGCAATCCTTGAACCATAGCACACCTGCATCATCTATCCTAAAGCATGCCGCTTTTCCATTCCTGACTCTTTCTTTGATATGGGCTATACCCTTGTTTTCTTTTTGAGCGGCAACAATCTGGTCTCAAATAGTTGATTCAACAGTTATATTGGTCAAACTACCTTGTTGAATTACCTCTACATTCAACTTCTCCATCTCTTGATATAAAGTCAGATCCATTGTTTTTATTGCCAGACAATTGCAATGACTCTTACGACTGAGGTCATCTACAACCACATTTGCCTTACCAGGATGGTAATGCACCTCCAAGTCATAATCTTTAATCAATTCTAACCATCTTCTTTGCCGCATGTTCAATTCTGATTGAGTAAAGATATACTTTAAACTTTTGTGATCTGTATAAATATGGCATGTATTACCAAGCATGTAATGCCGCCAAATCTTCAAAGCATGGACAACTGCTACTAACTCCAGATCATGAGTTGGATAATGTTCTTCATGTTGCTTAAGTTGTCTGGAAGCATAGGCAATGACTCGGCCTTCTTACATCAATACACATCCAATACCAATACCAGAAGCATCACAATAAACGTCGAATGACTTCTCGATATCTGGCTGTGCTAACACTGGTGCAGGGGTTAATAACCTCTTCAAAGTCTGGAAAGCTTCTTCACAGTCAGATGACCAGACAAACTTGGCTTGGTTCTTCAACAACCCAGTGATGGACTTGGATATTCTAGAGAAATCTAGAATAAAACGACGGTAATAACCCGCCATTCCCAGAAAACTCCGAACATAATGAACAGTGGTTGATGGTTTCCAATCTAGTACATCCTTAACTTTGCTTGGATCTACTACAACTCCTTCAGCTGACAAGACATGTCCTAAAAACTGTACTTCCTTTAGCCAGAAGTCACACTTACTGAACTTGGCATATAACTGATGTTCTCTTAAACATGTCAGAACAACTCTGAGATGTTCAGCATGGTCTTTCTTGTTCTTGAAATATACTAAGATGTCATCAATGAAGACCACAACAAACTTGTCTAGCTCAGGCATGAACACTGAATTCATCACATACATGAAATGAGCTGGGGCATTCGTCAAACCAAAAGACATCACCAGGTATTCATATAATCTATATCTAGTGGTAAATGCCGTTTTGGGAATATCTTTAGGCTTAATTTTGATTTGGTGGTAACCTAACCTCAAATCAATCTTGGAGAAAACTTTGGCTCCAGCCAGTTGATCAAAAAGTAAATCTATCCGAGGTAAGGGATACTTATTCTTAATGGTCACTTCATTCAACGGACAATAGTCTACACATAACCTTAGGGTCTCATCTTTCTTTTTCACAAAAATTGCAGGACATCATCAAGGTGATGAACTAGGTTGGATAAAGCCTTTATCAATCAACTCTTGCAACTGAGTCTTCAACTCGGCTAATTCCTTAGGAGGCATCCTATAAGCTCTCCGAGAGATCGGAGCTGTTCTAGGTTTTAGATCTATGTTAAACTGAACATCCCTATCAGGTGGTAGACTGGGTAAATCTTCAGGAAAAACATCAGGGAATTCACAAACTATCGGGATATCTCTAATCTCCTTGACGGAAGTTGCACAAACTTTTTTCACTGATCTCCTTAAGGTTGGAAGTTGGATAAGAAGCTGAGAATTACTATTTGGCAAACTCAACCTTATTGTCCTATTCAAAGCATCTATAACAGCCTTTTGCTGATACATCCAATTCATTCCTAAGATCACATCTATATCCTGATCCTTGAGAATAATCATGGTAGTGGGAAAAATATGCCCACCCAGGTTTATGGGTACCTGATACACCATTTCCTTAGTACACAGGCGTCCCCCAGGCGACTATATAAAGAAAATTTCCTTTGTTGCCCTAATTGGAATTTCATGCTTTATGACAAAGGTTCTATTAATGAATATATGAGATGCACCAGAATCAAAAAGCATAACTGCAAGATGATCAGCGACAGGAAACATACCCAGCATCATGGGCTCCCCTTCTGGAATCTCCCCGGCTTGAATATAGAACACCCGCCCCGTCTTCTTTTCATCTTTGCCCTTCTAGGCATTTTGGTTGTTGTTCTTGTTCTGAGCTTGACCCTGTTGTTGATTTTCAGGAGCCTTCTAAAATTTGGATTATACTGCTTAGGATACGGACATTCCCTAGAGAAATGACCTAACTTCCCACAATTGAAACATGGGTAATTGTGGCCTTGGGGTGTTGGAGCACGAACACCAGGAACATTTGTCTATTGAGAGTTCTGGTAAGTGATGGCAGGATGGACATTTGATTGTTGCCCGGCTTGGAACTACAGCGGACGATAAGGAGGGTGATAGTGATTCACTGGATGATAGATTAGCTTCTGTCTCTTTTGATTACCACCGAAAGATCTAGATGGCACACTCTTTTTCTTCTTAATCTCCGTATGTTGCTGATATTTCTCCTCCGAAGCAATAGCAATGTTGACTGCCTCATGATATGTGACATTGGTGCAGGTAGTCATCATTGTCTGAAGTTTGGTATTAAGGCCACGCATAAACCACTTCTTCTTCTTGCATCTGTGTTAACATGCTCAGGTGCGTACTATGAAAGGTGATTGAACTTGCCCACATACTGCATGACTGTTTGATCCCCTTGCTTCAAAGCAAGGAACTCATCAAGCTTCATGGCCATAACTCCCTCTGGAATATAATGGGCATGGAAAGCAGTGCGCAACTCGGCCCAAGTTATCTGAATACCGACTGGTTGCATAGCCACAAGGTTTGCCCACCATGCACCTGCTGCACATCTAAGCTGTTGGGCAGCAAAAACAGGTTTCTAAAACTCCGTGCATGGAATGAGGTCAAATTTCTGCTCTATGGTACGAAGCCAATCATCAGCTTCAAGTGGTTCGTCGGCCTTGGTAAACACTGGTGGTCTTGTATCTATGAAGTCAACATACGTAGCCTCTTGCCTGGGATGATTTCGACCACGATTCCCTTGCATTATATTCTGATTGCTTTGAGCTAGCTCTCGAAGCAACCGAGCATTGTCAATAGTCACATTTACTAGTGCGGCGATAGCATCAGCCAAATTTAGAGGAACTGGTGGTGGATCAGGAATACCATCCTCATCTTGTGAAGAACCAGGAATATTCGAACCCCGAGTACGACGCATCTGTTCATGACAAACCAAACTTTACTCACAAGCCTTTATTGAACTATTAAAAGAGCTTACTACAAACACATTACACTGGTTTCACTTATTTAAACACAAGTTCGAACTTAAGCAAGACTACCCAACTTAACTAGAACTCACTATTTTACAACTCTACTCTTCTCCTCGATCACCTCAAACTTCGTGATCGGTATCCATTCCGAAAACATTTCCGCCTTCATTATCACTTTCATCGACCATCACTAATTCTTCTAGATCTTCTTCTTCTTCAAGTTCATCATTATCGGCAATGATGACACTTGGGTCCATTGCATCTGCTTGAGGTTCATGATTTGGATCCAAAAGATTGTTCAACCTATGGACTTCTTCATGCAGATTGGTAGAATATTCTTCTAAGTCTTCTACATAGAATTCTAACTCATAAGCTCGGGCTCTAGCTACATCTTCTCTATGCCAAGCCTCATTTCTTCCTTCCACCATACAAACTAACATATGCTCAAAGTTCTTATGAGCGGTGGTGAGACACCTCAATTGATCCTTTAATTTACCTACCTAGATGGCATCCAAGGCCCTATCTCTAGTAGCCAATGCTAACTCTGCTTGAAAGCATCTGTATCTCTACCTGGGGATTAGGCCTAGAGCTGCTACTGCTAGCACCGTCACACCTAAGGGCAAGCTGGTGACGAGGAACTCCTTTGGGTCCAACGGACTTATGGGGTGTTACCTTGGTACGAGCCATACTATAGGAAGCAAGATTTTAAAATAGTAAGACGATCTGGTAACAGTCTCAAGAGCAGCAAGGATGAATTACACAACTCAACCCAGACTCACTACCCAACCCAGACTCAGAGGGAAAGTAAGTAACAAATGGATTAATCATGATGCATGAATCGTTCTTACGAAAAAAACATCAAAGCTCATAAGGTAAATAAACAATAGTGTTATTATATAGGGCATAATAAGATTACTACTCCACCACACAAAGCCTTTTTAATCAAATAAGGAATGGCGAGAATAAAATAAGATGAGTCGGAAGCAATTTGGACCAAATTAACAGGATAAATTTATTTGCCCCAAATTGTTTTGAAGTTTTTGTAAAACAATACAACAAAAACTTTGTAATGATCACTCTGATACCATTATGTGGCAGAACCTCCTAAATTATAGGACCCACATGCACCTGTCACAGTCCAACGACCTCTGACGACTATGCATATGTTCCCGGTAACTTAAGAAGACTGTCGAGTGTCCTCGGAGAACCCCGAATCATCCACGATTTCCGAGCAGGATCCCATTATAGAGTCAATGTCGTATTACAACAGTTTATTCAAATATATCCATCAGAGTAAAATATAGCGGAAGTCTTAAAATAACTTAGTTTATAAAACAGTTGATTCAAACCTTACAAACTAAGTTTGATAATTAGTACAAACCATAGTAGTGGAGTGGCATTAGTAACATAATACCAAACACACAATATAAGTACCCTGCCCAAGGGTCACACATTCATTTATCATCTTCGATTTGAACAACTGTCATGCAGCACGGTCCAAAGAAGACCTGCTCATGAGGCTCACCTGCAACAAGGGTCAATGAACCCTGAGTACAAAAGTACTCAACAAGACTTAACCGAGGTAAAAACTGATAAGACTCAGGAATGTAGGCTCAGGGATTCAAGGTATGGCTTTAGCAATAATCAAAGTTCTTCTGCGTAAAAGCTCTCTAACAAGATTCTTTATTTCAACATTTAAAACCTTTATCAAGATCTTATATGAATCTGCCATGATCCGTAATGAGATCATGAACTTCATATCAAACTCTTTCTCAAACCTTACTCAAGTTCCATTTATTTACTACGATGATGAACAGTGAGTTGAGTCTCCATAACCGAGGAGCAATGACGATTCGAACCGAGATAACCCAGCTGGGGATTCCCAACCACACGACATATGCAGGTCCCTGACCTACATATACCAACCTACCCTTAGGTCCTCTAAAACAAGAACGGATCCACGCCACCCGAGAATACAGTACTCCACCAATCCAGCCCATTGCCACGTGGGTACACGCTATTCTCATCATCTCTCCACTCCCAGTGCGCGAGTAGCCATTCTCGTAAAAGAATAGCCAAGTTAAGGATTACCGGAGTATATGGCTAGTACTAGAAAGTCTCACCTCATGCTATTCAACAACGGACGGTTCTTAATCGACACAGGCGGAAAGAACCCGCTCACAAGACATCCATGTCCTGTGGATCTCACACACCGAGTCCGCCCGGTCTAGATTTATTACTCCACATGCTCATATCTCATGATAACATAAATAACCAGTAGTATCAAAAACCCATTTATAGCTCACAGGTGACAGGTAATCACCCGACATTTATCTGTCTAAGCATGGCTAAGCATAACTAGGCATTCTCGAAGTAAAACTGGTAACAAGGTTGATATGGAAAGACAAGGTTTGTAATGCACCAAGTAGGTTTTCACTCAACTCCTAATCACTTAATGCAGTACTTGAAAGCAAAAGCGATATAAATTTGTAAAACACAAGGTAGGTTTAAATGCATTCGGGGCTTGCCTTGATTGACGGAAAAGTCAGGTTCCGGAGACATTCCACAGATATCAAACCCGACCTCAACAGACGGATTAACTTCCTTAACAACTTGATTGACTACCACGTTTTTGCTTTCGTTCACTACACGTAGTAACAATGCCATGTTTAATATGATGCAAGATATAAAACATGATGCTTGATGATGGACACAAAAATTAATAACTTGAATACAACTTTCCTTCGCGGTACTGTTACAAGCCAAAACTAACTAAACATTTTTCATAAACTTAAACACTTATTTTAAGTGCCAAGGATCATCTTATTCTAATGACCCAAGGTCATCACTCAATCCAAAATTCAAACAAAACCTAAATCATTAAGGTTTACTATTTGCTTTTATGAATTAATTATTTAATTAAAAATTATGAAATAAATCAACTTTCTCCAATTAAGCTCAAAATTTTTGTATATGTTCATTACATGATAACTAAGTGGCAAAACAATTTTCAAATTTTTTTGATAATTATTTAAGCCTAGAAAAATCAGGGAAACTCATTTATTAATTAATTGAGCAATTTTTATCACATTCAAAAAGTACTGAAAAGCAACATTTCATATTTTTCCTAAATAGTTTACATCTCAGAGAGGTCACACAAAAATTTTCATAATTTTATAGCTCTATTTAATTCTATACAAAAATAACAAAAACTTATACTATTCATTCATTTCTGAAAAAGAAAAATTCCATTTTCAAACAACCGGTCACTGACAGAGTGACCCCACTCGTCAGCACAGCACTCCCGCGCGCAGCAGCAACGACCGTGCTTTGACTGGCGATTTCTCGCCACCGGTGAGATCAACGGCGACGGCGAGGGTACCAACATGATCACCACGACGAGGCACACCTATTGATGGCACTAATTGCACCAATTACAGCTCAAATCGAGCTCGACGTCGGCCATGGCGGACACGGCGGTGCGGCAACGATACGCCGGCGAAGGGAGGCCGGTAGCAGGTAAATAAAAGGCCCAGGAAGCATCAGGAGCTCACCCCAAACACGCTCGAGCAGAAAGATGGACTAGAGGAGCAACGGAGATGCTCACCGTCGGTCACAGCAAACACGGCGGCGAAGCAGACGTCAATGGCGGTGTTTCGGTGACTACGATGGACGAAATCATTGAGCAACAAGGCACGAAGCATCACGACAACATGGAGAAGATGGAGCAGCACTTCACAAGGGCAGAGGCTAACCGTAGAGCTACGCCCACGGTGAAGCGGGATCACCGATGACGCTGCCGGCCGCGAGGAAGAAAAGCAACGAGCGACGTTTCCCGGCGAAGTCAAGCTACAAGGGCGGTTTGGCTAGGTTTGCAAAGAATAGGTGAAGGTGTGACAGGCTTTGCCAACGTTGGTACGCGCTAAGGCGACGGTGCGAGCTCGACGGAGCAGCACGGTGGCGACAGGAAAAGCAGAGGAAGAAAGCGGAGGAGAACAGCGACATTGGAGGCTTTAAAATGCGGCTAGGAAGGACGAAGATGGCCACGAGCGCGCCTGGAAACCAGAAGAAGGTCGCTGGCGGTGAGGTGTCGCCCGCAGGTACTGTTCACCGAAATTACAGAATTGCCACTCACATAGAATCCCAAATTACTCCCAAATTTATGTGGCAACTCAAAAATCTCCAAATATAAAAGTTATTCCAAATTCAAAGTTCTACAACTTTTCTTTTATAACCATACCCAAATTTGGTCTACATTTTGAAATGCAAGTTTGAAATCAAAAGGGGACACGTTGAGAATTTACGCCTTTTTAAATTACATCAAATTTTATAAAACAACTTTAAAAACTCCAAAAACCAACTTTGAACACCTTGACAAGCTCTACACTTTTTCTTTTAGGCTCAACCCCAAAATGTGCTTAGATTTTGAATTAAGTTTTCTAGGGTAAAACAAATTACTGGAAATTAGGGTTTTTCGGAAATCCAATCCAATACAAAAGTTTTGAACTTGATTCAATCCACACAAGTCAACACATATAACATAAAGGTAAACTTGTTTTAGTGTATGCATATCAAAATTTTCACTAAAACAAAATGATGTGCAATGTATATGATGACATGGCAGGTTTTAGTATTTAAAACACCCGAGGTGTTACATGAGCTCGGCAGAGATGACCGGACGCGGCCCTATGAGGACCGGATGCGTCTGATCAGTTACTCAGCAACAACAGGCGTCAGCAGCAGCGATCGAAGTCTGAGCCTAAGCGAGGCAGCGACCGGACGCACGGACTTCACCGTTCATCGTCACGGCTACAACTCGGTAAGGACCGAACGCAGCAGTTGTGGACGACCGGACGCGCCAAGCAGTGGCGTCCGATCAAGTCTAGAGAGGTTCTAGAATGGCGAAACGTCGACCGGACGCATCAGATGGTAAGCGACTAGACTCGCCGGAGAGTCTGATCAACAGTGAGCGCCAACGGTCGGCTTCAACGGTCAGGAAGACTAGACGTGTCCGGTCAATGGTAGAAAGCTGGGTTTGGTCTCCAATGGCTACTTTCTCCATGGGACTTATAAATAGACCCCCCAACCAGTCATTTGAGGAGTGGAGAGCTGAGGAAACATACCAGGGGTGTTGATACACCATTTTAGTGATCCCCACTTACATAGTGTTTAGTGATTCATTAGGTGATTAGTGTAGGTGCTTTGCAAAGTGCTTAGGTTGATTAGACCACCGCTTATGCTTTTGCTCTAGGTTTAGGCCTAGTGTTTAGTGAGGTTTGCACACCTCTTATCACTTGGTGCTTACACGCACCATTGTTGTACATCAGAGGGGCTTGTAGTCTTGCGAGATCACACCAACCGCGGTTCGTCCGGAAGCTTGATAGTGAAGACGGTGGGGAGCGGTCTAGGAGAGGCTTGCCGGAAGGCACACCGAGACTGACTTGCTCATGGGGAAGGCCCAGGGCTATCCATGGAGTTACCCGACCAGGAGCTTGGCCCTTGCGAGGGGCTCCAACGAGGACTAGGGGGAAGTTTGAGCGCTTCTCGATACCTCGGTAAAAATACCGGAGTCGTCGACGGAAGTTTGCGCCTCTACCTCATCTTTACCTTCTACATTTATATTGCTATCTTGGTTGTGTGCTTTACTTCCCTAGCTTAGTTGATATGCTAGTTGATAGGATTGGAACCTAGGTTGCATCACTCTTTTACGGTAGAGATAGCAACACACCTAGCAAAACCGTAGTTGCACATTTAGATAGATTACTTTCCTGCATAGGTTTTGACTAGGTGAAATTAGAGGCCTTAGTTAGAAGTAGAATTTTAAGTTGCCTAATGCACCGCCCTCATCTTAGGCATCACGGTCCCTTACAAGTTGTATCAGAGCCGGTTGGCTCAATTTGGACATTTGGCTTCACCGTCGTTGAACCGACGCTATTTAGAGTGGTTGGGATGGATACCTCTAGGCCTCCGCACTTTGACGGCACTAACTTCTCCTACTATAAAGATAAAATGGCTTGTCACCTTGAGGTGGTAGATTTGGGTGTTTGGAGAATCACTCGTGACGGGATGAAACCCATTAAAAATCCCGACAAACCCACAAAGAGTAAAGAAAAAGAAATTCATTTCAATGCTAGAGCTAAAAATTGCTTGTTTGAATCTTTTAGCATGAATGTGTTTAACCAAGTGTTCACTTTAAATATGACACATGAAATTTGGTTAAAACTCCAAGAGCTCCATGACGGCACAACTAATATCCGTGAGCAAAAACATTGTCATGCTAAACAAAATTATGATTCCTTTAAAATAAATGATGATGAGCTTGTTCGTGATATGTATTCTTGTTTAAATCTAATTATCAATGAGCCCCATTCAATAGGATTAACGAAGCTAGATGATGCGGACATCGTGAGGAAGATCATCTCCGTGCTACCACAAAAGAAATATGCAAGCATCATCACCATCCTTCACAACATGGAGGGCTTGAGCACCATGACCCCGGCCATAGTCATTGGTAAGATAGTGGCATTTGAAATGTCACGGAAGATGGGTCAAGGAGAAGCCTCGTTATCAAGCAAAGGCAAAGCTCTCGCATGTAGTGAGAAAAAGAAGATGAAGGGCAAGCAAGTTGAGACAAGCTCAAGCTCAAGCTCCTCAAGTGAAGATAAAGAAGAAGATGAGATGATGATGATGATGATGATGATGATGATGATGATGATGATGATGATGATGATGATGATGATGATGATGATGATGATGAAGAAGAAGAAGAAGAAGAAGAAGAAGATTCAAGTGATGATGATCAATCTTCCTCCTCCACCTCCGACCTTGATGAAGAATCAATCAAACTTATCAACAAGGTGGAGAAGATGATCCAAAGGCTCAATGTCAAGGGTGTGTCCATCCAAATTCAAGATTTTAGCTTTACCAATCAAAGAAATGAGCAAAGAAACAAAGGATGCCATGGATGCGGCTAGTTGGGGCACTTTGTGGAAGTTTGTCCAAACAAGCCCACACCCAAGACAAAGAAGAAGGCGTGCAAGGACAAAGCCCTCACATCAATAAGGTCATGGGATGATTCTTCAAGTGAAGAAGACCATCACAAGAGGTGAGGCCACAAGCATTCATCATCAAGCTCTTCTCTTGTGTGCCTTATGGCACAAGGTAACAAAAGCTCATCCTCTAGTGAGAGTGATAGTGATGATGAAATGCCTTCTCTTAATGAACTTGTGCAAGAAAATCTTAAATATGCTATGGCTTGCACTAGCCAACAAAAGAAGCTAAAAATATTACAAGAAAAGCTAGATAGTTCACAAGAAGCATATAAAACCTTGCTTGAACAATATGAGACATTTGCTAATCTCAATATTGAACTATCTACTAAAATTGAGCAACTTGAGGCTAATGCAACAACAAATGCATGCACAATCAATGATGAGCAACTTGTAAAAAATGAAAAATTAAAAGAAAAGTTAGCTAGCTCACAAGATGCTTATAAAAGTTTGCTTGCTAAAATGGAAACCATGTGCAAACATTGTGATGAGCTAACTAATAAAGTTGCTAATCTTTAAGCTATCGGTACAACCTTCACCAAGGCACCTAAAAAGAAAAGTTCTATCTTTGACATGCCTAAAAAGGATGCTTCTACTTCTTGTAATGATTTATGTTTAGACTCACCCTTGTGCAACCAAGTTTGTGTTGAGAAAGTTATTGTAGATACATGCACACAAGAGGTCGCAATGGAGAATGAGCAACTCAAGCAAGAAGTGGCTTGCCTTACCAAGGACTTGACTTAAGTAAAAGGCAAAACAGAGCAAGCCCAACATCATCAAGATAACACCGTTAAGGGAGTGAAGAAGCTTGATGAAGGACAAACCATGGTTTGCTACGTGTGCCACAAGGAAGGCCACAAGTCCTATGAGTGCAAGATGAAGAATGGGGGAGGAGCTAAGAAGAAAGAGAAAAACAAAAAGGAAACAACCAAGTCTCCAACACCTACACCAACAAGGTGGACAAAAAGGCCTTCACACCTTATCTCTTGAAGAAGAAGAAAATGATAAGGTGGTGACCATCAAGGTGAACAAGCAAGCCAACAATGGGGCCAAACGCATTTGGGTGCCAAAGGAGATCATTTCCAACATGAAGAGCACCAAGAAGGTTTGGATCCCAAAAGGGAAGTGAGAAATCCGATGGACTTCGGGGAATTTGGAGACTTGGCAAAGTATGGGTGCATTTCATGGGGTGCATCATTATGGGCAACTATGGACCCAAATTCCTCTTCCCATGTTATGTAACTAGATTTAATTTCTTGCAATTTCAATTAGCATCTAGTTCCTTTTCATGCCTAGGTTTGCATTTGCACGTTTAATCTTTTGTCTTGTATACACTAGGTATATCTTATGGTAGGCTTGCTCGGTTTCACTCTTAACCCTTGGAGCAAACCTACATGGTTTAAATTGTTTAGGAGCACGACACATAGCTTGTTTTACAATAGTTTATCTAATATGTGCCAAAGTCTAAATTGTATATAATTTCTCCCGAATATCACTTTCGAAAATGATTCTCACATTCATGTGATGTCATCTTTCAAGTGGTATTTTTTATTCTAAAATCAATGTGCATGTCTCCTACAAGTATTCCATACTTGTGTGCACAAATTTAGGGGGAGGTTACTCTACAAGTTGGATGCTTTGAGAATAACACATTTTCAAGCTTATCATGTGTGTAGTAGTCTCATTGTAAGGAAAATGGAGTCCCCGGAGTTAAGCATCATACTTCAAATATCCACCACCTATTATAAGTGGTATAATTCAAATTGGTTTCCACATGTGGCTTTTCTAAACCAATATCATCATGTTGATTTCACTTTGGTATTTATATGTTTTCTCCATGCATTATATAGATTACACTCCCTTGAGCATTAATTTGCCAATTATGCATAAACTACATTCTCCATCATGTGTATGCATATATTTAGGGGGCCTTAGTCTATGTAATGTGAGAGTCAAATTTTGTGACCTATTTCACTCCACATACAAAGGATCACAAAGTTTGACCCTCCCTTGTGCTACTAATGTCTTCCTTTTCGGTGTTTGATTCCAAAGGAGGAGAATTTGTAGGACCAAAAGTAAGCCCGATCATAATAATTTACAAGTGGTAATGGTCCGAGAAAGGGAGGATAGTGGATTATGGAGTTAGGGGGGAGGAATAAATCCATAATACCACATAGGGACATTTGCAAGGGCAAGATAAGTTTCCAAAGATGTTTACATGTGGTATCTTTTAGCATCATATAACCTTGTCCTTTGCATTGCATCCTAGCAAGTAAATAGTTTTTAAATTCCAAAAAATTATTATTTGCTTGCTTTGGTCGTGTTGTCATCAATCACCAAAAAGGGAGAGATTATAAGGAAAATGGACCCTAGGCCTTTTTACTTTGGATTTTAGTGTTTGATGACCAACACAACCAAATTGGACTAATGAATTTGCAAATAATTGTTTTGTAGTTCAATAGGGTGCAAGACGTGACTTGGACGAAGGTGACATGATGTTCCCATGATCAACACAATAAGCAAGACCCTAGAAGCACAAGAGAAGACCCAAGATATCAAGCAAAGTCCAAGCACGAAGATGGGAACCAAGCCGGATGCAAGATCATGAAGAAATGAGCTCGGTAGAGGTCACCGGATGCGACCCTATGAGGACCGGATGCGTCCGATCAGTTGCTCGGCAATAGTAGGTGTCAGCAACAGCGACCAGACTCTGAGCGATGCAGTGACTGGATGCACGGACTTCACTGTTCATCATCGTGGCAACAACTCAGTGAGGACCGAACGCAACAGTTGTGGACGACTGGACGCGCCAAGCAGTGGCATCCGATCAAGTCCAGAGAGGTTCCAGAATGGCGAAACGTCGACCAGAGGTGTCAGATGGTAAGCGACTAGACTCGCCAGAGAGTCTGATCAACAGTGATCGCCAATGGTCGGCTTCAACGGTCGGGACGACTGGACGCGTCTAATCAATGGCAGAAAGCTAGGTTTCGTCCCCAATGGCTACTTTCTCCATGGGACTTATAAATAGACACCCAACTGGTCATTTGAGGAGTGAAGAGCTGAGGAAACATAGCAGGGGTGTTGATACACCATTTTAGTGATCTCCACTTACATAGTGCTTAGTGATTCATTAGGTGATTAGCGTAGGTGCTTTGCGAAGTGCTTAGGTTGATTAGACCACCGCTTATGTGCTTGCTCTAGGTTTAGGCCTAGTGTTTAGTGAGGTTTGCACACCTCTTATCACTCGGTGCTTGCACGCAACATTGTTGTACATCGGAGGGGCTTGTAGTCTTGCGAGATCACACCAACCGCGTTTATGGTGTGGCCGCCGCCGTGTACCGAAGGGAACAAAGCCTGCGGTAGTTCGGCCAGAAGGTTGATAGTGAAGACGGCGGGGAGCGGTCCAGGAGAGGCCTGCTGGAAGGCACACCGGAGACCCACTTGCACATGGGGAAGGCCCGGGGCTTTCCACGGAGTTACCTGACTAGGAGCTTAGCCTTTGCGAGGGATTCCTTGCGAGGGGCTCTAACGAGGACTAGGGGGAAGCTTGAGCGCTTCTCGATACCTCGGTAAAATACTAGAGTCATTGATGGGAGTTTGCACCTGAAAGGTCCTTGTTTGGTTTTGGTAATTGAGTGACAACCTAGGTCGACTAATATGTGTTTGAGTGAGATACACAGGTGATTAGTCCACAAGTACATGTGTTGAGCAACACATGCCATGGAGGTGGAAATGGCTCAGAGATGTTGCAAAGCTCACATATGTGATGAGGAAGGAGCTCATTGCACATGAGACATGACATTAAGTCATGTGATCAAGGTGGAGAAGATCAAGACATGACTTGGCTTGATGGACCAGTTGCAAGCGTGAAGGGCAAGTTGGAGGCTTTAGAAAGATGGATCGCGTGGCGGTGAAGCTTGAGCAAGACTTGGCACCGATGGACGAAGGCAACGGTGAAAAGCAAGTGAAGTCAAGAATGATGAACCAATATGATCACGTGATAATATGAAGTGGATCATATCATTGTTGATCATGTTGGTGCATGTGTTGCATTGACATTGGAGGAGATGGAATGGAATGCACACGGCAAAGGTATAATCTAGGGCATTTCATTTCACCGGTCATAGGTGTGTAGAGAAGTTGATGACTGGGTTTAGGATAGATGGTCATACTATCAAGAGGGGCAAACTTGTTTACATATCGGTCATCTAGTGCCAGTCGAGTGATCTAACTTTGCATCGTTGCTAGGATCGAGTGGCGTGGCAAGTCGAATGGCTAATCCTTTGGAAAATGTTTGTGAAAAGCTAACATACATACACATGGTGGTGTATACTTGATGGTGTTGGCACATTTGCAAAGGTGAAGAAGTTGGAGTTGATGAGGATCTACTTGGTGAAGAAACGGAGGCAAGAAGGTGTCATTGTGAGTGACCGGACGCTCGCCTCGGCAGGACCGGTGCGTCCGGTCAGTGGCAGCAAATAGCGCGCGGTCTCAGTCAAGTGACCGGACGCTGGGCGAAGAAGTAACCAGACGCATAGTGATCATGTCCGGTCAGGATGACGTACGGTGACATTAGCGGCACTGAAGTTGGTGCGCGGGCGTAGAGCTGATCGGACGCTGGTCTACATCCGGCCGTGCAGGAACGGACGCGTCCGATCGCAAAATAAAGGCTCGAGGAGCTCTCTAGAAATGACCAGACTCAGGCGTTGTAGTGTCCGGTCATCCTCGCTGTGCTGCGTCAGGTCGTCGTGTGACCGTTGGTGCACGAAATTACCTTTGAGATCGGGCGGCTCTGGTTGAACGTAGTGCGACACGTGGACAGCGTAGCGCGACCGGACATTGGCAGGGTGCTTCCGGTCGATCTGACCGGCGCGTCCGGTCATCCCAAAAAATGCCTAGTGAAGGGGTAACGGCTATTTTAGCCCGTGGGGCTATAAATAGAAGTGTTGGTCGGCCTTTGGCCGACAACTTGCAAGAGCTGAGCACACTAGAGCCTTGGTGGCTTATGTGGTGGTGCTTGGGAGCCCTCTAACTCACTTGAGCTTGATAGTGTTCATCCAATCGAGTGAGTGAGTGATTCTAGTGTGACTGCATTGTGAGGTTGCATTGAGTGGCACTAGGTGGTCATCTTGCAAGCCGGTGGTGCTTGTTACTCTTGGAGGTTGCCACCTTCTAGATGGCATGGTGGTAGTCTCTGTCGAAGCCCACAAGAAGCTTGTGTGGTGCTCCGGAGAAGAGCTTTGTGAAGGGCATTGTGCTTGCCCCACGGGAGCCTGCGAAGAGCAACTCTAGTAGAGCAAGACATGAAGGGCGACAAGTGGTCCGTCCGGGTCAAGTGCTAGAGCTTGTGGTAAGTACTCCACATGGGAGAGTGTGACTTGCGGGTCACCACTAGCAAGAGGACCAGTGGCAACATTGGAGCTTGTCTCAACGGGGACATAACGTGTTGGCAAGCACGTGAACCTCGGGAGAAAAATCACCGTGTCAACATTGTTCTTCCCGTTGGTTTGCAATCCCCTTACACAAGCTTATAATTACTTTCATATACATTGTGCTTGTGTAGTTTCTCTTGTAATTAGTTAGCTTATGTAGCTCACTAGTTACCTTCTTGCTTTTGTAGCATAGAAGTAGCTCCCTTGCGTGGCTAATTTGGTTTGTGTAACCTTGTTAGTCAAATTGCTTGGTTTGTGTAACTAAGTATTTGCGCTCTCTAATTTGGCATTAGTTGCCTTGTTATTGAGCATTGCTAGTGATTTTAGGAGCTTTCTGCTTTTGCTTACTAGAATTGTGTAGGAGCTCCCGGTGTGCAAAATACTAGTGGCATAGGTTTGTGTGACCTTACTTCTAGAATTGGATAGATGAGCTCTAGCTAGCCGACACCTTTGTTGCTTAATTAGGATCTTTGCAAGGTGCTAGAGAACATAGATAGAGGGGAGTAGTCTTGGCTAGACCGATTGTTTTAATTCTGCACTTGTTTTGGTTAGCCGGCGCGATTAAATTTAGAAATGACTATTCACCCCCCCTCTAGTCCACCATCTCGACCTTTCAAGTGATATCAGAGCTAGGTCTCTCATTTGTGGTCTTCATCGACCCGAGAAGATGGCGTCTAGTGGGCTAGATGTTTGTGAGACGCACATTTTTTATGGCACAAACTTTGCACATTGGAAAAATCACATGCTTGATCATTTTCGTGCAAAAGGACCTAAGTTTTGGTGGATTGTCACTAGTGGTCTCACTCATGTCTTGGATCATAGAAATCTCACCAAAGCTCAAAGAGTTCTCTATGAACTTGATGCACATGCTTGTTGTTTTCTAATGGATGCATTGAGTTTTGATTTGGTGAAACAAGTAAAATACACGAGAACCGCTCGTGAGATATGGGAATCCATCAAGCGCACCTTCGGTGATTCCTCCACATGGGATGATGGCAAGTTCAAGAAGGAGGAGCCCAAGGAGGAGGCACATGAGTGTGTTGAGCATGACCACAATTTGGTAATTGTGGAAGATTGCTCCACCTCATGGTCAAGTGATGATGATGATCGATCTACTACAAGTTCATTTGACAAGGTTGATGATGATGATTCAAGTGATGCAAATGATGATTCAACCCCAAGCACACTTGATGATCATGATAATGGCTCATGCTCGAATGATGATTGTGATGCTACTACAAGCCCATCCACTACACCACATTGCTTCATGTCACAAGGTGACACCAAGGTATCAAATGCTAATGTCGTTGATTATGTTGATATATATGATGAGCTTGTTAGTAGACTTGCTAGCATGACCATGTCTTTAGAAAATGAGAAAGCTAAAACATTGAAATTGAAAAATGAAAACTCATTTCTAAAGAACTCATGTGAAGAACATAAGAAATTACTTGATGTTCTTAAATCTTCACATTGTGAGCTAAAATTAAATCATGAGACACTACTTGCATCTCATGAAGAATTATTAGAACAACATGCTTCTCTCATTAAAGTGTTTACAAAGAAACTTAAAAATAGTGAGAGCTCATCACATGGATCAAATGATAAATTACAAAATGTTGCTAACCCTTGTGATGTAGGCAAGAAGCATGTATCCACCTCTTGTGATGATTTATTAGATATGCCATGATCTTCATATATATATGCTTGTTCTACTTCTATGTCTTGAGAGACTAACCTTTTGAAGGAGAACAATGAGCTCAAAAATGAAGTGAAGAATTTGAGCAACAAGTTAGAGAGGTGCTACAACTCAAAAGTCACCACTGAGTACATGTTGAAGACTTAAAGAAACAATGGTGACAAGTGTGGCCTTGGCTTCAAGAAGAAGATGACAAAGGGAGAAAGAAAGAGAGAAAGAAAGATGAAGAAGCTACAACAAAGAAAGCTCTCTCATACCATGTGCTACCGGTGTCATGAAGCAGGATACCTTGCAAATGGTTGCCCTAACATTGAGAAGCTCAAGAAGATAAAGGAAGAAGAGAGGCTAAAGCGTGTCAAGTGCTTCAAGTGCCGCACTTGGGGTCATCATACCTCAATGTGCCCAATCAAGCAATTGGTGAAGCAACTAGAAGAGCCTCAACCAAAGCCACAAGTTGAGCAAGAGAAGACACCCCAATAGCAAATCAAGAACAACCATGATGGTAGTGATTTGATGATAAAGAAGAAGAAAACAAGAATGGGTGGAAAGGCAAGGCATCCAATGCAAACTCAAGATGCCAAGATGATGAGCAAGACACAAGATGAGAAGAAAGTCTATGCTCACATCAAGTGCTTCAAGTGTGGAAGTATGGGACACTTTGCCTCTAAGTGTCCTACCAAGATTGAGAAAAAGGCTCAAGTAATCCATGAGAGGCAAGGCAATGGGAAGCATAACATGAGCAAGGAAGAGAAGGCTCAATCAAAGAGAAAGTGCTACTCATGCGGGCAAAGGGGACACATGGCACATTCATGTCCCCTAGGTAACAATTCTAAGCCTATTTCAATTGTTGATAATAATGTGCCTAGGAAGGATGATAATGGTACCTCATTGGTTGCAATTGCAAAATATTCCGCTACTCATACTAAGGCTATGCCTAAATATGTTGCTCCTAACTTGAGAGGACCCAAACTTGTTTGGGTACCATCAAAAAGTGGATGATTGACTGTAGGTACCATCGGCATTGGAGACTTGATTTAATTGATTTCATATTGATCATCATATGTTGAGTCAAGATATGAAGCCTAGTGCACATCCAAACCCAATGCCATGATAATTGAGTGAAGTCCAAATGTGCTACATCTTACAAGTGCTATAATTCGAGTTGTTGGTGATTCATTGGATATATTTGATGGCTTGCAAATAATTGAGTTGAAGCTTGCTAGTTGGATGATCATGAGCTAACAAAGTAAGTGGATTGAATGGATATATGTCTTGTGAAAGTATTTCAAACAAGTTAGTTTCAAGTTTGATTCATATTTGATGAATTATAGCTCAATAGTTGAAATATGTCCTAAAATTTAGAATTTGAGCTAGCTGTGATCTTAGCCATATATGAGTGACCAAACTTATTGGATTGGCATAAAAATTAGTGTACATACTCTAGACTTATGGTATAATATTCTGTACAAATTTCATGAGAATTGGATAAAAAATGATTTGGTTTTGGAGTAGATCTTGTTAGCTATAGTGCAGCAGTTTTCAGCATGTAGCAGTGGTGGAAGAATTGAAATCTAGTAGTAATCTAGAATTCAAATGAAGCTAAAACTTTTACAGATGCTAGATTACTTAGTGAATCACATCTCCACCAAATTTTGTGGTATTTGGATTTGTACTTTGGGATATATGTATTTTTCTTTGAAGAGTACAAAATTTGCTAGAAAAGTGACAATTATTGGATTTATTTGAAGTCACTTTGATTGAAAGGTCCTCAAGTTCGAAACATGTTTATAAGTGATTGAGGCACCTAAGTTTGGTTTTGAGATGATCTAAAAGCATGACAACCAAAGAGTACAAGGCCGTTTGATTGTGGAGTGTACTTTGCACACATTCTGTACTCAAATTGGAAGATCAAGATCAAACTTAAGATAAAGATGAAGTTTAAGTTCTAGTGACTATTGGAAATCATTTGGTAGAAAGAAAAGGACTTAAACAAGTAGAAAGGAAATGACTTAAAGATGGAATCAATGTTACTCATCAAGTTAAGTCCATCACTTGGATCAATCAATCAAGTTATTTCAAGTGAGTGCCAAGAATGATTCTTGGAGAGAGGTCACTTCTCCCTAGTGTAGGAGATTGCCGCCTATGTGTAGGTAAACCAAGTGTGGTACTTGGACGGCTAACATGGAAGTGGTGATCCGATGAACATTTGAGATGCTTAGTTGAAGCAATCAAAAGGGTTGATCAAGAAAAGCAAGCAACACCCAAAAGAGAGCTAGTCATGATATTTCAAGTGGTATTCTCACATTGATGCTCTCATGCAAGCAAAGATGAAATGAAGAAGCAAGCTAACCACAACAAGAAAGTGCACTTGATCATTAGTGGTTCTTAAATCATATGGGTGAAGAATGGTTTTCATTATTCATGATTGGTCTTCACTAAGCTTATAATTGGACTTCATATTGCTATTAGAGTAATGAATTGTAATCTATGTGACTATCCTCTACTCCAACATAGCAAAGGTATTATTGTAATGTGCATGATCATTTCATCCCTCACTAGTATGCGATTAGTGCATATAGTACATGCTTCATAGGATCATGCATAACAAATGAAAGTTTTAAATTTATAGCCTACCACTATTGTTTAAATGATTAGTTGATCTAGTGGTTAGTATATGAATTTGTTCATGAGCTAGTGAACCCAAGTACTTGATTTAATTTGGATTGCTAACAAGTGACAAGTACAACATTGGCAAGATAACCCTTGTAAGAGGTGTGAAGAAGCTTGTCATTGGTTCAAACCAGACTTAGAAGCTTAGGTAAATTAATTTAGTTCAAGTCAACCATAGAAGCTCATGATAGTGATAAGAGTACAAGCACAAGACAACAACACAAATGGATATCTAGTTTGTTTGTTTCAAGTGGTATCTAGACTCAAGTATTTCATCAAGAATTCACAAGTGATGTCTAGATCAACTCACAAGTGATATCCTATAAGTGGTACTCATGAAGATAGCAAAGGTTCAAGAAATGTTTTTTATTGATAAATCCAATAAGTGGTTCCATACTAGAAGATTCTTTCAAGTGGTATCACATCTACACGTGGTATCAATCATGCAAGACAATGGTTCCACAAGTGATCCTCAACTTTAAGTGATCATAAAATGAAGAATACATCCCTCACCTACAAGAGCTCAAGTTTATCAAATGGATGACCCATGAATTGACTTAGGGGGAGGTGTCCCACCAATTAATATCAAGATCAAAGATCCTATGTGTGGTAACTCAAGAAGCCCTACAAGTGGTATCTACAAGTAGTGTCATTCCAACAATCAAGTGATGTCCATCAAAAATGTAAGATTCAAGCCTCAACCATCTACCCCAATGCAAGCATTTGCATCAATAAGAAGCACACCTTTTATGGAAATTGATAACAAAGGGGGAGAGATTGTACAAAGATATGAAAGCTTTGGGAGAGATTAAAACAATGTAGAGGTTGGACATGGACACGGACAAAGAGAGAGCAACATTGAAGAATTGAGAAGGATCAAAATTCTTGGACAAGAGAAGCACACAAGTAGAGGGAGCAAGCTCATGAACTTTTATTGATTGCATTTGATATGTGCATATTCATGTTCTTGCTTGCATTGCATAAGCTTTTAAATTCAATATGCATGCTTGTGTGGTGTGTGCTAGTTGAAAAATTTGATTGATGAAATGAAAAACTAGCATGCATAGAATGATAGCTAGACACTTGGTATGCTTTTCAAGTAATGCTAGTACCTTGTTTTTAATGTTGATCTCACATGGTATCTAGTGATTTTATTTCCAAGTGATATCTAGCTAACCATGGTGCTAAGGATGAACTTAAAGGTGCAACTCCGATTGGTATCATGCTTCAAAGGTTTACTCTATACACCTTAGCATCATTTGGTAGTAATTACTCTCCCATAATTCCAATCTATGCATATGTGCGAGCATCAAACCAAACACTCTAGCACATATATAGGGGGAGCTAATACTACCATTTCGGGTTTATGGTACTTGTCCAAAATCATTTACGCATGGTAAAATTGCTTGAGCAAGCAACATGAATCCAAAAGAGCTTAATTTCCATATCTTTGTAGAGTTGTCATCAATTACCAAAAAGGGGGAGATTGAAAGGTCCTTGTTTGGTTTTGGTAATTGAGTGACAACCTAGGTGGACTAATATGTGTTTGAGTGAGATACACAGGTGATTAGTCCACAAGTACAAGTGTGTGAGCAACACATGCCATGGAGGTGGAAATGGCTTGGAGATGTTGCAAAGCTCACACATGTGATGATGAAGGAGCTCATTGCACATGAGACATGACATTGAGTCATGTGATCAAGGTGGAGAAGATCAAGACATGACTTGGCTTGATGGACCGGTTGCAAGTGTGAAGGGCAAGTTGGAGGCTTTGGAGCGATGGACCGCGTGGCGGTGAAGCTTGAGCAAGACATGGCGCCGATGGATGAAGGCAACGGTGAAAAGCAAGTGAAGTCAAGATCGATGAACCAATATGATCACATGATAATATGAAGTGGATCATATCATTGTTGATCATGTTGGTGCATGTGTTGCATCGACATTGGAGGAGATGGAATGGAATGTGCAAGGCAAAGGTATAACCTAGGGCATTTCATTTCACCGGTCATAGGTGTGTAGAGAAGTTGATGACTAGGTTTAGGATAGATGGCCATACTATCAAGAGGAGCAAACTTGTTTGCATATCGGTCATCTAGTGCCACTCGAGTGATCTAACTTTGCATCATTGCTAGGATCGAGTGGCGTGGCAAGTTGAGTGGCTAATCCTTTGGAAAATGTTTGTGAAAAGCTAATACACATACACATGGTGGTGTACACTTGATGGTGTTGGCACATTTGCAAAGGAGAAGAAGTTAGAGTTCATGAGGATCAACTCAGTGAAGAAACGGAGGTGAGAAGGTGTCACTATGAGTGACCGGATGCTGGCCTCGGTAGGACCGGTGCGTTCGTTCAGTGGCAGCAGATAGCGCGCGGTCTCGGTCAAGTGACCGGACGCTGGGCAAAGAAGTAACCGAACGCACAGTGACCGTGTCTGATCAGGATGACGTACGGTGATGTAGGCGGCACTGAAGTTGGCGCGCGGGCGTAGAGCTGATCAGATGCTGGTCTATGTCCGGTCATGCAGGAGCGGACGTGTCCGGTAACAAAACAGAGGCTCGGGGAGCTCTCTGAAAATGACCGGACTGAGGCGTTGTAGCGTCCGGTCATCCTTGTTGTGCTGCGTCCGGTCATCGTGTGACCATTGGTGCATGAAATTACCATTGAGATTAGGCGGCTCTGGTTGAACATAGAGCGACATGTGGATGGTATAGCGTGACCGAACGCTGATAGGGTGCGTCCGATCAATCTGACCGACGCGTCCGGTCACCTCAAAAATGCCCAGTGAAGGGGTAACGGCTATTTTAGCCCATGGGGCTATAAATAGAAGTGTTGGTCGGCCCTTGGCCGATAGCTTGCAAGAGCTGAGCACACTAGAGCCTTGGTGGCTTATGTGGTGGTGCTTGGGAGCCCTCTAACTCACTTGAGCTTGATAGTGTTCATCCGATCGAGTGAGTGAGTGATTCTAGTCCGATTGCATTGTGAGGTTGCATCGAGTGGCACTAGGTGGTCGTCTTGCAAGCCGGTGGTGCTTGTTACTCTTGGAGGTTGCCACCTCCTAGATGGCTTGGTGGTGGTCTCCGTCGAAGCCCGCAAGAAGTTTGTGCGGTGCTCCAGAGAAGAGCTTTGTGAAGGGCATTGTGCTCGCCTTGCGGGAGCCGCGAAGAGCAACTCTAGTAGAGCAAGATGTGAAGGGCGACAAGTGGTCCATCCGGGTCAAGTGCTAGAGCTTGTGGTAAGCACTCCACATGGGAGAGTGTGACTTGCGGGTCACCACTAGTAAGAGGACCGGCGGCAACCTTGGAGCTTGTCTCAACGGGGACGTATAGCGTGTTGGCAAGCACGTGAACCTCGGGAGAAAAATCACCGTGTCAACATTGTTCTTCCCGTTGGTTTGTAATCCCCTTACACAAGCTTATAATTACTTTCATATACATTATGCTTGTGTAGTTGCTCTTGTAATTAGTTAGCTTGTGTAGCTCACTAGTTACCTTCTTGCTTGTGTAGCATAGAAGTAGCTCCCTTGCGTGGCTAATTTGGTTTGTGTAACCTTGTTAGTCACATTGCTTAGTTTGTGTAGCTAAGTATTTGCGCTCTCTAATTTGGCATTGGTTGCCTTGTTATTGAGCATTGCTAGTGAGCTTAGGAGCTTTGTGCTTTTGCTTGCTAGAATTGTGTAGGAGCTCCCCGGTGTGCAAAATACTAATGGCATAGGTTTGTGTGACCTTGCTCCTAGAATTGGATAGGTGTGCTCTAGCTAGCCCAGCACCTTTGTTACTTAATTAGGATCTTTGCAAGGTGCTAGAGAACATAGATAGAGGGGAGTAGTCTTGGCTAGACTGATTGTTTTAATTCCGCACTTGTTTTGGTTAGCCGGAGCGATTAAATTTAGAAAGGACTATTCACCCCCCCCTTTGTCCGCCATCTCAACCTTTCAGCACCTCTACCTCGTCTTTACCTTCTGCATTTACATTGCTACCTTGGTTGTGTGCTTTACTTCCCTAGCTTAGTTGATATGCTAGTTGATAGGATTGGAACCAAGGTTGCATCACTCTTTTGCGGTAGAGATAGCAACACACCTAGCAAAACTGTAGTTGCACATTTAGATAGATTACTTTCCTGCATAGGTTTTGACTAGGTGAAATTAGAGGCCTTAGTTAGAAGTAGAATTTTAAGTTGCCTAATTCACCCCCCTCTTAGGCGTCATGGTCCCTTACACTCATGCCATCCTCCAATCCACCTAGACCTCTTCTCCACCACACGGCCTCGCCTGCAAGTGGATAACATGTGAAAACCTACATGCACACATACAAGGGAGATCTATCTTTAATTGAACTACTTTGCATCCTAATTAAATCACCTTTGCTGAATCATTCTCCCTAGAGAGCCAGAGATATGTACTCCCTCATTGCTGTCATAGTATTATTTGCATTGAGCTCAACCCAGCTGGACATTGGGTACGTAGGCGAACCAACTCCAATCTCACGAATCCATAAAAATTGTTCATTGCAAAGCATGACATAATAATCATCTTTTGCTTTTACCTAGGGCAGAATGGTACTCCATCCAAAATGTGCCAACGGCCTTTTAGCACCCCAAATGTCCGTTCGATGACATTCTGGAGACTCAAATGAGTCAAGTTAAATTTTTCCTATCGAGATAATGTCTCATTGTCTAAGCCCCTAAAATCGTCCAGATGATACCTTTGTATTTCGGAATGGTCCCATGTAGCCATACCCCTGTGCGTATCCACCAGATAGTAGCGTCCTACAACACATGAACCATGTGGATAATTAGTTTATCTTTTCTGCCCAAGCAACTACAAAGTTGGTACAACAGTTGCATGGCAGTAAACACTAACCATGTGGTGGATGCGGGAAGTTCTGTTCCTCCCAAGAATCTCTTAGGACGGACATGTCATGCACCGACCCTGCCATCCCAGCACTAACATATGTGAAGCGCATATCCATGTCAACAATGGCACATACATTACTTGTTACATCTCCTTTCCTATTGATATAGTCAGCTTTGGCCAGCTTATTCATCTTAACTTTAATGTGAGTGCCATCCAAAGCCCCAATGCACCCATCAAAGAATGGTGCATATGTTGCAAATTGTGTGTGCACTCCAGCATAAGTGCTATCAAATGGAACTAGAATACTGTCTGCCCACCTACAAATAACATCGGTGACATGAGTAACCTTCCTACTAACTGTATCCAAAGACCGTTCGAATATATCCTTGCTCCTTCTAGTCTTCTGGTTGTGAGCACAAGTCCACACATATATACCTAAAGCTTCTATGGATCCTGTCTGTCGTGTACCCTTGAGTCCAAACCCAAGTAAAATGTCATGCAACTGCATGAAGGCATCAGGAGACATACGCAAGTTGTCGAGGCACTTTTGTGGGTCTCTCGGATTGAGGTGCATCCACTATTGCCCCGTCAGCTTCAGGAAGGGGACTGCAGGGTTGACCATTGGAGCCGCCTTGGCCACTGCTGCTTTGTACCTTGCAAGCGCGACAGCAGCAGCGGCCAAGTTGAAAATGGGAGGTCCTTTGCTGGAATTGTCGCTGTTGTTGGAGTCATCAGTGTTGCTCATCTACAAGAACAAATGGGTCAAATACAAGAGATATCAGATTATTGGACACTAACATAATGATGCGTACATGAACATTGAATTGTAGCTAAACCTAGAACACCAATTAACAGCAACTAGGCATTAGCAGCAACGTATGACAATGCTATGTAACTATAATGGAATATGATGCTCTATGTATATGCAATGCATTGGACCAATGGCAGGCCATGACTTAAGCACAAGAATACAAACTGAAAGTTTGTACCTTGCAAGCGCGACAGCAGCGGTGTCCAAGTTGAAAAGCAGCGGTCCTTCGCTGGAATTGTCGCTGTTGATGGAGTCCTTAGTGCTGCTCATTTGCAAGAATAAATGGGTCAGATACATGAGATATCAGATTAGTGTTCACTAGCATAATTTACATCACAGATATTTACATCAGAACAAACAATTTATTTGGATTGGGGGAAAATAGCACACATAGTTCAGGCCACATGCCACATTACAGCGATGCAACTTAAACAAACATTGTCCAAGAAACATTACATCGAATAATACATGCACATTTTTGAAAATAAAACTACATGGACTGTTGTAGTAGGAACGCTGCTTCGGATTGCATCTACTTCGTTCTGTATCTCCTGTCCTCCCAGCAGATCTGCAGAAAGTTGAGGCGGCCCTCTTTTGTTTTCATGCTCAGAAAGTTCCTATGGTCCAGTGTGTTCTTGCAAATAATTAAAGTATGAACATACATAGCATCAAACTCGCGCAAACCATCTTTGCCCACTTTGGCCATCTCCTCTCCCTACATGTTCATTAGGGCCTTTTGCCTCCTATGGTCTTTAATGATGTTGGAGAGGTCATCAAGGTAGTCATCAATGGAAGCACTCTTCTTACTAGGAGGGCTGTTCACATAATGTTCCCTAGTAGATCTCTTGGAGGACTAGCCGACACTCTGGACACCTACGGGCTCCTGTGACGTGTCCCGTGGAGTATCATGGCTACCAGTATTGGGTGTCCTCTCGCGACGGTGTCCACCAGCAGAGAGCAACGTCCCCCTTTCGCGGGGGGGTGTGCCCCCATAGAGTGATTAGTAGGTCACGGCATGGGGGAATTTTGGTGCGCTCTGTAGAAGCTTGGCAATTTTCCTGCACGTGTGCCATGGTTGCAAAGGTTAGAACAAATAGAATGGGAACATCCCTAGTACTTGGTAGTCAGGGGGTTAGAAAGATATTAGGTGGAAGTTAGTACCCCATTGCCACCCTCAAACAACAAGGGGTCAGCTGTGATGGCCCCAGTAGTCGGGTCACGGCCTAGGCCAGTGTGGGTTTGAAGGTCGCGCCAATTGAAGTATGCCCGCCTGAGGTCGTTGAACTTATTCTACAGTTGTTTCTTGTCATACGGCAACCCCGTGGCCTCTCTGAATGATGGATACACATTTGCTCATCCGAGGGTTGTTAGGCCTTTCTAGTTATAGTGCAATAGGTTTTTCTGACCTGTCACTAGGTCTAGAAAGGTTCTCGTGGCGTTGTCATCCCAGTTAGCACAAGGTGTGGTCATCTATTGGCATGTTTGAAACGTAGGGTATGATGTATGCAAGCATGGAAGAAAAAAGCAGGAGTTCTAAGAGTTACACACATCACAGTTCTGGCCTACGAAAATGGGGACTTGCCTTGGCAAAACGCTTGGTGCGTTTTGAACGGAGATTGTAGTGCCTGGCTTCAGGTGAAGAGCACGATGAAGTGGAGGACGCTGCTAGTGTGGGCAGCGTTGAGCAGCAGTCGTTCGCACGTGCAGGAAATCGTTGCAGCGACAAGTTCGAATGAGAGCGATGCACTGCGAGAAACAACATAAAATAGACGCAGGTGAACGAGAACGAACCTTGGGTCGGGAGGTGGATCCGTGGGCGGCGCTCGGGGTAAACTTGTAACACGAGCACATGGGGGTCAGATCTAGAGGGGGAGACAAAGGCAGACTCGGATCCGGGGGTACCTTGTTGCCGGCGGACGGGCGTCGATGGCGGCGGGTTTCTGGGAGGGATGCGGAGCTCACGTTCGCCGCGGCCCGGACTAAAAAAAACACTACTGGTGTCCTGCGTTCTATGTACCACACCAGCAGTGTATCCATTGTTTTATACGTACTACAATGTACTATGTACGTACTTGTATACCACACTGCGTGTATGTGTGCTGTGTACAGTGCTGTCTGTAGGAGTATTGGCCCTGTTTGGCTTACCTTATAATCCGCACTATTCAGCTTATTTTTTTAGCCTAAACAGTATTTTTCTCTCATAATAATTTAGCCAAAACATTATTTTCAGCTAATTCAGCCATTATGCAGGGGCAGGGCCAGCGGACAGCGGAGGGCGTACCCTACCGGCGTACGGAGCAGTGAAGGTGTGGTCCGCAACATGTGATGTGAGGGCGCGGGTGCCGAGGCCACAAACACGTAGGCCCACCCGCCCACTGCTGCTTTCCAATGAGGCGAAAGGACATTTGTTGTGACCTGCTGCGATGTGGTGCACTGGTGGTGCCTGCTGTTGCTGGGCATCGCCGCATGGCATGGTCCTCTCCTCCGTCAGGCAGGTCCTTTTTCCCAGTCGCGTCCCCACCATGTCTCTGCTTTACCTCCTCCCACTCCGGCCATCATCCTTGTGTTCCGTTGTGAAAGTGCACAACAAATTGACTCAGGGCCTAATCCTTGCAAAATCTAATTTGGGAATCACTGTTTACTTTGAATTTTTCCCAAATTAAAAAACTGGTCTTTGACACCATAAGCAAGCCCTGTCCAGAATTGAGAAATCCTAGTTCGAACTGTGTTTGGTTACATAAATAGTTGTTCCTAAGGAGATCTTGCCATATTCCTTACTCATTACAAAGTTTGAAAGCCATTTGCTTCGAAGACATTTATTTTGCACATCTAGATTTTGAATGCCTCTAAACCTTCTTGTTATTTTGTCTAGCACAACATGTTCCGTTTGGCTAGTCTATATTTCTTCTTAAGCTGATCATTTTTGCCATAAAAATCTTGATATAAAGCATTCAAACTTTTTAAGTACTCCCATCGAGACTTTAAAAAATTAACATGAATTATATTTTTAATTGATTTGCACCGGTCTACTCTTATATATAGGATTAAAGTGTGTTCCCTTCCAACCGCTTAGCTTTTTCTCAATGTGTAACTCCATTGCCTTCCGGGTCCTTGTTTTGTGGAGTAACTTCCTAAAGCGCATTGGAATATCCAAATACCTGGGCCCGTTTGGATCCTTGGAATTGAATTCATTTTAATAATTATAATTTAGTCATAGATTAATCAAGTTAGTATGGTTGCATATGAAATATATTTATATATTATTGTTAGCCATACAAAAGACATACTTTATATGTTGTATTTCTATTGTAGGAAAGTGAGTTAAAGAGTATGCTATAAGTTGGATATTAGAAATATAGCATTGCGATCTATAGAATCAATTTCCATCTCCCACCCTATGAATTTGAGATAGGCTTATTTGTGAGCTTGGAAAAATTATGGAATGCCAAATTTCAAGCAAAATAGCCTAATCCAATAAGTAGATTCTAATACCTCTAAAATGAAGGGATCCAAACAGCCCCTAAAGGTTTAATGTTCCATTATGCAACCGAAGAGAAGTGAGTATTGATCCTCAAATTCCTTCGCTTTACCAAAGAAGAAGATTTCAATTCTATGAAAGTTGTTTTTCAAACTTGATAATTGCTCAAAGGTGCAAAATAGTCGTTTTTAATATCGTGGTCCATCAAAGTAACTGTATCATTTCCATACTCCAAAGATAGACAAGTCATCTTCTACTAGGTGTGTAATAATCCCTTCTTTATAAGGTGAAATAACCTCATCAACCTAGCTTTCCTTTTTAGCTCTGGACAAGATAATGCCTAAGCCCTTTTTTGGTATGTTAGAATGGGCCCAACTGCTCGCTTACCTTTAATACTCATGTTACCACCTTGAACAAAAGCCTTAACCCGCTCACACCACACCAGGTCAAAGCCTTCAATTCGAGGCGCTTGTTGTAAACAAAACTCCATTTTTATCTTATCATACATTTTTGCAAAATCTATCTTAAAAATAGCCCAATTTTGCTCCTTAATATGTAATTCGTGTAAGTTTTCATGCAAGATACCAACACCCTCCAAGATATTTCTCCCGGGGTAGAAATATTGCTTTGAATGGCTTAATAATGTGTTGTGCAATCATAACCGGATCATGTGGTTTTGCGCTAGTGGAGTGTGCGGATGCCGCTCTAGGAATTACGAAGCTTAATTTGCTTAAGTCGGGTTGGTGAAAAAGGATGACACTTAGTTTAGATAGGTTAACTTGACAGGGTTCTTGCATGCGGTCCCAATTGGCTTATGTTATTGTTGTTAACTATACTGCGGAAGTTAAAGAGTATATCCTTTTGCTGCTTTGGAGGTTATGGTTTGATCGAAACCAGATCAAGGCTCCGTCTGGTTCCTAGAGAGTTTCTTGGTTTCCTGACGCGAGTCTCACAACAGCTAGCTGATGCTAAAGGCAAGACCGAAATTAGATGCCGTCGGCAAAAGTCCTGGACGCCACTGAAAAGGGTAGCCGTCGTTTACCTTCATGTGACAGTTACGAGAGTTTTGTTGTTGTCGTGATGTTGGAATTTATTGTTGTATATGTTGCCCCTTGTCTTTTTTTGATTGATAAAATTATCGGAAAAAAGAGGGTTTGCTCTAAATGCAGCAGCGTGGAGGAAGTTAGAGGCGGTGGACAGGTCCCAGTTGGCACTTGCAGCTAAGGATGTCAAATTGCTCGCAACTAAGCTCGGGATGGTTGAGTTTAATCATTATAAGAGGAATTTAAATTTAAATTTGAATAGGGTACCACACGTGAGGTAGCAAACTGGTGTACGGTTGCAGGTACTCTTCAGCAGTTTGGCTGCGTAGCGCCCCGGACTTTGCAGGCCCTATTGTGCTAGCAGTTTGTAACCCTGTTTAATTTCAATAAAGCTTGACTTTTCTTTTTTTTAGCCTCTCGTCTAAGTTTAGAATATTCAGATACAAACACACACCACCACCACACACACACACACACCTCGCGCGCACACACACACAAAGCTCGACCTTCCTGAGAAGGAAAAATGGAGTATTTCACATGCCTAGTACATAGTACTCCTACTTCTTAGAGAGCGCACTCCAGTTACAACTTTGCTCGTACAAAGTACTCCTTTTTTTTTGAGAGGGCAAAGTACTCCGTACTAGGTATATGTACTAGGTACGTAAATCAGTTTTCACGTGGCCTGCAGTCTGCTAGTACTCTGCTGCCTTGCTTCATTCCGGATTCTGGTTTCGTGAGGGAGTGAAGAATTTGCTTGGGATCTGCTGGTTTCATCCATCACCATCAGGATCAGGGTCAGGTTGTTGTCTGTCATGTTGGCGGTACGGTAATTCACTTGTCAAATCCTAACTACTACAGTAAGAATCTTGTGCGTCCAAGAGATGGTCGACCAGAGCTGTTACTGTTAAGAATAATAATGAGCAGAGCTGTTAGTACTCCCTCCATCAACAAAAGAATACAATTTTCGCTTCCCGAGAAGTCAATCAATTTATATTTTGATCAAAATTATATAAAAAAATAATAACATTTCAGATGCAAAATTAATATCATTAGATTAGTCATAGAATATATTTTCATAATAAATTTACTTGGAGATATAAATATTAAGCCCTTGTTTAGTTGGGTGAATTTGGATTTTTTGGGCTACTGTAGCACGTTCGTTTTTATTTGGCAAATAGTGTTCAAACATGGACTAATTAGGCTCAAAACGTTTGTCTCGCAATTTCCCACCAAACTGTGCAATTAGTTTTTATTTTCGTCTACATTTAATACTCCATACACGGGCCGCAAACATTCGATGTGACAGGTACTGTAGCAACTTTTTGAACTTTGGGGTCCAACTAAACACGGCGTAATACTACTTACTATACATTTAGTAAAACTTGATACGGATTCTATAATTACTTTTTTTTTTTCAGAGTGAATACATTGAGAGGTGAAGAGGCGATGGATTAGCGCGGCAACGCAAGGTTGGAAGGCGCGGCAACGAGCCCATCCCATCCCCATCATTATTTGGCGTCAGACCGACAGCATCTTTCACTCACGTCTTTCTTTCCTCAGCCTACGCCGACAGCATCTTTCACTCACGTCTCTTTCTTTCCTCAGCCTACGCCGACAGCATCTTTCACTCACGTCTTTCTTTCCTCGGCCTACGGCCTTTGATTTAGTTTTGATTTAGAGGTGTTTGGTTCTTTTCTACTAAAATTTAGTGTAGAATATTTAATCACAGAGTATTAAATATAGACTAATTATAAAATTAATTATAAAAATTAAGATTAATTTATGAGATGAATCTATTAAATCTAATTAGACTTATGTTTAATCTTTCTAATTAGTATCGAATACCTAATATAACATCCGCTAAACTTTAGTCAAACACCCCCTTGCCCTACCCACGCGCGGGGGTTGGTGCCTTGGTGGCGGCTGCCGGCTGCCGGGGCGGGCGGGCCAGCAGCCAACGTCCGTGTCCAGTGTCCGTCCGTCATCACGCAGATCTTGACATGCAGGCCCAGCGATATGCTCTTCTTTCGTTTCCGATTTCACAATTCCACCTGGTTCTCAATTCATGTGGCCTGGTCCATATCCGTACGGTGACGAAGCTAGAGCAAATAGGTGGAGGTGCTCAATTTGATCATGAATATAATGACTTATATTATGTTCAAACAAATAGCATAACTAATTCACAATTTTTAACATCAAAATTCAACTTCTAGTAATGGTAACGTGACTTTGGTCAAAACATAAGCAAACTGGTAAGGGCAAGGGCAATAACACTCATTGTTTATAACAAAATAAAGACATTGTAGTGTAGTAATTATAAGAATGCCAAAACAATGAACAAAAGATGTCTCATATAGCAAAATATGTGATCCAGCCTAAAGAAAAGAGAACAAACAAGTCAATTATTTAGCAAAGAAAGTGTACAATCATCCATTGAAAGTAGATGCATTGCATTTGCATTACCTCTTAGAGATCATATTTACGTCTTTTTATTCCATGATCATGAAACCACGAACAATAGCCTCATTGCTAACTTTCTTCAGTTCTTCTCACCTTTTCTCTCAAGTTAGGATGATAAGCATCAATTTCTTTCCCAAACCAGGGTCATATTTAATCTCCTCATCCCAATTGATTTCATCTGGACATGAAATTCTACTAGCATCGATCATGTCCTATAATTCATTCATTTGCATAATCAAATTACAGTTCACAATTTCACATATAAATAATTTGATTGAGGATAAACTCACTGGTAGCCGGCAGGGGGCAGCGATGGCCAATGGGAGGGACAGGGACAGCTGGCAGAGCTGCAGAGGGCGGCCAGGCAGACCGCAGACAGCAGTCAGGAGCTCAGGGCGGGGGCGGCCACTGGCCAGCGAGTCGGACCCTGCTCTCGGCTCGGTGTGGAGAGAACGGCGGCACCGGGACGGGCGGATGGCGGCGTCGGGACAACAGCAGGGGCACACAGCTTGGCGTGACCGGCGTCGGCAGCACCTTAGCAGCTCGGACTCGCCGCTCACGAGGCAAGCGAGGCGTTACGAGCAAGGAAAACCGCGAGTCCGCCCGCTACGCATGCAACGCTTCGCCTGGAAGCGATCCTAGTAGGAAGTGTTGCAGTGGGCTTATTAGGCTGGTGGGGGTGCCTCGTCTTGGGCCATGGGGGTGCCTATATGGCCAGAATTTGCTAGCTCTTAAGAAATTCTGGAATTGGAGGGTGTGCCTAGGCACCCGCAGACCATTATTGGGCTTCGCCCCTGTATCCGTATATGGCGGGCTGATTTGGTTCTCCTAGTCGCAGCAAGCAACCCAAAATCTTGTCCGCACCGCACCAGTCTACGGGATAAGATTGTACAGGATCTAACAGCCTGTTCGCTTGTTGGTTTTAGCCAAGGCTTATCAGCCATGATACAGTATTTTCCTCTCACAACAAACCAGCATCAGCCGGGCTTATCAGCTCAGAAACCAACCAGCGAACAGGTTGTAAACCTCTTAACGTGATTGGCAGCTGAGCAAGGTAGAAACAATGGGTAGCCAGCAGGCCCTGTATCTTGGTTGGATATGCACTAGGTCGGGGGTTAGTATTGATGGGTACACAGTGCACACACGTACACCGACCGAATTGAACGCACGGTACGCAGGCAGCCGAATCCGAGTGGGTCAGGGCCTGTGCAGTGCAGGGACGCATCGCACTGACTGACACATGCTGCCATATGCCAGTGCAGGTGGATGTGGATCCAAGGAACAAGAGCGCGATCGGGGTGACCCTGAACCTCAGCAAGAGCATGACCCTGAGCGCACGCGTGCAAAGCTCAAGATTCACTCGAGAGATGAGGGAAGTTGCATGCCAAGCTGCCACAAATTAAAGGCGTCCTTTTCTAACATCCCATGCGATCCGTTGGCCCAGGTACCGGTAGGCTGGAGCTGCCCCACTGCGACTATACGAGCAGTACATGTGCTACCTCACCTTGAATTGACCCCACGCGAAGGAACTAGGGTGCTTCTTCCATTTGCCAGGGATTTTCACTTAAACGGAGGTTGTTGTCCTTGACTAAAGTTTTGGACAGTGCAAAGAATGAAATGATTGTGAAGTTAGTAATGGATTGGATCAGAGTTGTTTGCAACGAAGAAGAACAAATGCCTGCTTTACTTCAAGGAACTCTATTTATAGTGCCAAAGCTACACAAGGTGGACCAAAAACGACTCTACCCCAGAGCTAGATCCTAAGCATACTCCTAATGTCGTAGGGGCATTTTGGTCCTTTGTGTGCAGGTCCATACATGAATTTAAATCAAATTTGACTTCCTAGGCTACCGTTCACCTTCTTGCTTTCGCACACCTCACCGAAGGGTTGTGTCTCGCCAGACACAATGAGACTCGAATGGCCCTCAACTGCATCTCGAAGGTCTATGGTTTTGGACCACCCGAAGGTGTCTTCACGTCCACCCTTCGGACGTGGCCAGTAGTGTGCCCTTGATCCCTATTTTCGGAGAGCTTCCAAAGATGACTTGGTGCTGCCACCGGCTCGTCCTGTTGGAAACAAGGGTGGGCACGAGAGCCAGGGCAACTAAGTCGCGTCATGAATCTAGACACAACACTTGGGCACCAAGGATGTTTAATCACCGTGACCATCCATCCAAACATACCCCAAACATATTGAATAGACAATGGACGTGTGTCCGCAGATCATTGGACGTGTGAGGCGACATGGGTAGGTAAGAGAGTTTTGTTTGGATTCCAAACTTTAATCTAATTAATCTAGCAAAGTGTTGTTTTGTTTTCCAAACTGCCCGATCTAATTCAGCAAAATGAGATACAATGCAAACTTTTTTTTCAAGGTATTCTAATCTATTTGAATGCACTAGTTTAATATTTCGAACATTTTAAGTTCAGCATTTGCATATACTACCTCAACGTTTAAATTATAGTATTTAAATATTTTCAAACAAAATGTTGGTCTAAGTTTTCGAAACTGTTGAGTGAAGTTGTTCCAAATTATTGATCTAATTTTTGAAAAAATGTTTAATCTCATCTTTCAAAAATGTTGGATGAGGTGTAAAAAAATTCTAAACAATATGGTTTTTGAAAAAGTTGAATATAACCTTTCAAAATGTTGAAATAAGTTTTTCAAAAATGTCAAAAGACAGCGTTGACCTATGTTTAAAAAAGTCCAGTGTAGTCATTTAGACTGTTGATCTAGGTTTTTACAATGTTCAATCTAGTTTCTCAAAATGTTGAACAAATAGCACTGAAGTCCAACGTAAATACTCCCTCTGTCCCGTTTTAATGGTGGTTTTAGCTTTCAATCTGGTGCAGCCATGATTCTTTGGACCTGGACGTTGCGTGTCCGTATGTATGGAGGAGACAGTGAATGTAGACACTTTACTAAACGACTATTAAAACGGGACAGAGAAAGTAGAAGACAACGATTTGCTATTAAATTTGAAAATACAAAAAAGAAGAAGAAGAAAATACCTTGAGGGCCAGATGGACATGATTTTCGGCAGTATAAAATGATGAGGTGGGCCTCTGGGAGTTTTTTTTTTTATTGTGGGCTTCTACAAGTGGGCTGGTGGGTCGTTAGAGCGAGGGTTGGTGGGTTGTCCGATGAGGAAGCAATTTCATAGGCTACTCCACTTAGGATGTGTTTGGGACTGCTTCGCTCTAGTTTTTGCTGCTCCGCTTCACCAGCTCTACTAATTTACCATGGAGCAGCTCCAAAGTGGAGTTTGTGGAGCAGATGATACTGTTTTGTACACAGCCTAGCTTCAGCTCCAAAAATAGATGTTTTTTTCTTGAATGGCCTAATATGCCCTTAGATGATGTTTGACATATGTTTTGACGTTTGTAAGTATAAATATGTGAGGTATTGTTTTTTTAACAGTTGAATATGATGCAAAATATTATAGTTGCAAATAATTTAGTCAAAATTATTATCAAGGTCTCTTTTGCACATTTTTTAGTATATGTCAAAATGGCACGCTCCTCATTTGGGCCAAGGTCATTTGTTGCTTCAGATTGTAGACGCTTATCTTATTCAAATAATCTAATAAAAAGCTAAGATGACTGGATGAGCTACGGAGGTATCTAGCGCCACGGAAAGTGGGCGATGCCGAGGGGCACCAGGCGGGGCATGCACGATGCAGAGGCAGGAGAGCACACCGGAGCCAGATGGAGCTGCGGATTAATGAAAATGTTGGTAATTTTCTCCAACTTCGTGAGAAAGTATAAAAGTCGAAATCCTGGAATACTCTTTGAGGTGCTCCAGAAAAAAATATAGAGTTGAGAAAAACGTAGAGTTGGCCCCCCAACTTCACCTTTTTCTTGGAGAGTAGTTCTTGGAGTTGAAGATGTTTTGCAACGCAGAGCTAGAGCGGAGCTGCAAAAATAGGAGCGGGAGCAGTCCCAAATATCCCTTAATAATAAAAAGGAAAAAAATCTATTTGACATCCCTCAACTATTGCATAAATTCGATTTACCTCCTTTAATTAGAAATTTGGTTTTTTAGACTCCTCCAACTATTGAAATTGTCCAATTTAGAGGTTTTGGCTGACGTGACGCTACGTCAGCTGTCTTACGTGACGCAAGTTAGCTACGAGGGATATAAATTGGACTTTCACGGTAGATGAGGAGGTCAATTAGGCTTTATAAAAACATTATAGAAATAAAAAGTTTTAAAAATATCCAAATACTTTTTCTAGAATAAATATGCATTTAAAAATACTAAAATCTGTTTTAATTATAAAAATCATAGAAAATTTGTTTTGACTCAGGAAGATATCATGCTCCTAAAACTTAAAAACCTCTATAAATAAGTTTTCAAAAAAATATCCAAACAATATTCTATTTTTTATTTTTAAAACTATGTGTTTTCTGTTTTTTCGTTTGCAGTGGTGAAGTTCTCATGATGCACCCTTCGTCCCATAAAGAGTGTCGCTATGGGTTCATGTTAGTCAAACTTTCTTAAGTCTAACTAGATTTGTAGAAAATATTAGCAATATTGGTATCTTCAAATAAGTTTATTATTAAAATATATTCAGTGGCTCATATAATGATACTAATTATGCACCATAAATATTAATGTTCTATTATATATTTGGTCAAAGCTGAAAAGTTTGATTTCTAGGAAAATGAGAATGTCATTTTTTATGGGATAGAGAGAGTAACTAGAGAAGAATGCAGAGAATTAGAGGTTATTCAATTTAATGTAAAATGAGCTTTGGTTTATTTATTAGGAGAATAGAAAAGGATGAAGGAGGTTTATAGACAAATAGGGTTTATTCTAATCCTAGTTTTGAAGGACATACAACAAAGAGACATGTTGCACATTTCTCGAGTCAAATGGTCAAACCTCTAGCCAAAGCTAAGAACACTACGACAAAAACCTTTAGAAAAAGTTAGCAAAAAATAGAAAAAATAAGCTCTAGCCCATACGGCAGCCACACGCCACTACTAGGAGTAACTTCGAACTATCACACTACACACTACCGAAGCAATCCCCAATTCCCCATACGGCCGCGCGATGGGTGGCATGATCCCCACGCCGCGGTGGCGTCGAGGTCACGCGCCGTCGCCGTCGCTGTTGCCGCTGGTGCCGGTGCCGCTGCCGCTGGATGACGATGACCTCCTCTCCGAGATCTTCCTCCGCCTCCCGCCGCACCCCGCCTGCTTCCTCCGTGCCTCCCTCGTCTGCACGAGCTGGCGCCGCCTACTCCGCGATCCAGGATGTTCAGACCGGTATGGGATCCGGTAGGAAGGGCAGAGAGAAAGTGAGAGGCAAACAGATCGACTCCTCCCCCCTCCTCTCTCTACAAAAATGCCATTAAAGGCTACAAAGAGCCCCCAAACATTATTTTGTAATCCCTAGCACATGTAATTGGGTCCAAAATATGATAGTGGGGTCACCAACGTATAATACACCCTCAACAGTAACCCCTCAGCTATTTAGTTTTGATCGAAGGTTCAAAACCCAATAGCTGAACACAAGGTGTGGTCCCAATTACAACTCAGATTCGGTACACAATTTTCGTCTATACATGTATAGTTTAAGGATTGCCTTGTCTCTAGCTTGTCTTCAGCTTGTTTTCAATGGAGCCCTTAGCTCGCGCCTCTATGGCTAGGTCCTTGGCATCCTGCTCCTGGCAACGTAGTTGAAGCAGGAGAAGCGGTTGACGCAAGCGAAATAGTCGTAGATGATCACGGCATGTCTTGAAACCTTCATTCACGGGCGCCAGGCAAAGCTTCTGTCTTCGGGCAGATTGCTTGTCCAATGCGCTCCGCGCCAACCCCTCTTGGCTGGCGCTTGTGAGATTCTTTCGAAGATGGTGATGGCGACCGCTTCGCTCCAAAATATTGGCAAGGGCGAAGTCGAAGACCTCTTGATGATGCCGAAGTTGTTGTTCGGATTGATGTATTGTTGGTTTTTTTTTGCAAATAATAGGCTATCTTTTTGCGATGGGGCGAATAGAAGCGGAACGAGCCCTATTATTTCGGCGCCAACTCCCGTACCTTTCTAGGTGATGGGACGAAGAGATGCGAAACGAGCCCCTCGGCGCTTTTAGACTATTTTGGCGCTATCTCATAGTCAATTTGCTGACGGCTAAGCTCCTCGCCGGGATGCTGGTGAAAGATTGGTTGATGATTTGCGGTGTTGACTTTTTTTTTTTAGGGGCGAAGAGTCGCGAAATAAGCCTCGGCGTAAGTCTTTTAGATTACTTTGGCGCCAACCCCTCATACCTTTTCGGGCCGGGGGCGCGAAATGAGCCATCGGCGATAGTCAGATTTCTTTGGCGCCAACCCCTCACAGCTTTTCGGGCCAGGGTCGAAGGGTCGCGAAATGAGCCCCTCGGTGTTTTTTTTTGGCAACGTGAGGTCATTGTGTTTCCTTCGTGTCATTGTGCTTCATTTGCGCGTTTTTCTGGCAACACGAAAACATACCGAATTCGTAATATTAGTGGAGTACATTTTGATAGAATAAAGACCTTGATAAATGTGTGACGTGCAAAGGGCTCACGTGGCGTGCGGAAGCTACCAGGTTGCAGAGTTTTGGAGAAACACATGTATATATTTATTTATTTTTTTCAGGAATTCTTATAGCCAAGCGGGAGACTTATTTTCGACGACCCCAAGAGTAAAGGCGAACTGACGACAGTGTTCTTTTTAGAGTAACGAAAGTATGGCATACATTTGAAATGAAACAAGAGTTCGGGTGGGCTTCCCATGTGTTGGAGCTTGAACTCTTAGCAACGTGACAAAGAGGCTTGCGGGAACTCCGCACGTTGTATGCCTGAGCGAGAGTTCGCTAACTTGCTGCGTGTCTGAGCGGAATGTCAAAATGTAGCATAAGTTTAACCTGGCTTTTGCAGCCATTTGCCGCAGATGGGACCAAGCCCAAGCGGAATGGCGTGTGCGGTGAAGGAACAGGATTTTTATGAGCTTGACACAACTGAAAATGTTTCGGCTGACATTTCGCTTCGGAGGCCGATGACGCTTCTCCCGAATAGTACAGGGAGGTCCAAAGCTGCTTTCGAAGTTTAGACTGGGTCTAAGACTTTTTCGATTTCGTTGGGAGAAAAGCTCAGCTTCTGAAACGGAGAGCGAAGGCGGCAAAAGAGGTTACCGGATAGACTCTAAAGCTCGAGAAGGGAACATTAGCGTTATTTTTGGCTTGCGAAATGACGAGTGATTTAGTTAGGCTCGTAAGGTGCCGTTGAGCTGCGAAATGGCGAAGAAAAGAAAAATCAAAAAGGCGAATTTGATGATCTCTTCGCTGATAGAAAACTTGGCTGAGAAAATGGTGAAATAGTTAACTGCTTTTCGGCTGGTCCTACAGGCTGCCGCCCAGGGCTGGGCATAGTGCTCGCCCGCCCAAGGGCTGTTAGCCAGGCCTGAGCTGCCGAGCACAGCGCTCGCCCAGGTCAGGACCGAGCCATGCGAACAATGCTTCGCCGTCTCTGAGTACCAGCCTTTCGCCACGTGGCTGACTCGTACGCGTCGAAATGGCTATGAATCTTTCTCTTTCTCTCTTTTGCGAAGCGAAGAAGGTGCAGTGTCTTATGCTTTGGCTGGAGTTCCTGTTGGTGATAGGTGGAGGTAATTTCGCTTGGCTAAGCGGCCTTTGTGCCTAAATAGCCGGCTGCTTCCGAAAAGGGATAACGAGACTTTGAAAAAGCTGTTAGTTTCCGAACAAAGCATCTCACTCGCTCTCTTTCTTTTGCGAATAACCATCCTTTCGGTACCCCAGCTTCCCCTCCGCCATATCTTGGAGTCTTTCAACCTGATCTTTCCGTCATCTTTTTGCTCCGGCGAAATGGCGCGTGAGCCAGGAACGTTCGAACAGCTCAGCTGCTAGCCTGCTACGCCTGGCCCTTTGCGAAACTCTGGACAGTTGGACAACTACCGAAGCTTGATCAGAGAGGCGGCGAAAAGAGCCAGGCGAAGTCACTAGGATTCTTTCATGACATTATGCGCACGAAAACCTTGAACCCTTATCTGATCATTTTGTACGTAAAGATCGAAAAGAATGCAAACGGTAATCTATGACTGCTGACGTTTTGGTCTCATCGAATATGGTTTTTGGCGATATTGGGAGCCTTGTGATGCTGAGGCGTCCCCTTCGGTTCGTTGCTTCGCTCTCACCTAGTTTTGAAGGGTCAAAGTGTTTCACCCTTAGGCTTTTTGCTTTGTCGCCTTGCGTATTTTTGGAGGATCAAGGTGTTTTAGCCCTTAGGTTTTGAGGTTGAGCTGGTGGATTTGAGAACTTTAGCAAAAATCCAATGGCTCAACCTTTTGCCTCAACTAGTTCTATCGATATCAATCCTTTTCAAAGTCAAGGCTTGTTTCGATATTTGGCTCTGAGACTACTTGTTACGAGGAAGACTGAAATTTAAAGCTTAATAGGGTACAAAGAATTGCCTCGTTACAAAACCTCATGCCCTTTCGCGAAGGTTTCCCCGGTGAGGAAAAAGGAAAGGAGTACGAATTCCTCTAAATTTGTAATTTTCGGCAACTGGAAATTACGAAAACTATAAAAAAACTGGCCATTAACAACTAAGGATAGAAGAAACATAAGTTTTCTGTTTTTCATGTGTGGCGTTTCGACTCTGTCAACGTTGATGAGGTGAAATGTTCCTAGCTAAATTCATTTAGCTTCACCCTCACATATTTTGGGAGGGTCAAAGTCTTAAACCCTTTGACTTTTCGTTTAGCTTCGCCCTCGTATATTTTGGAGGATCGAAGTCTTAAGCCCTTAGGCTTTTTCTTTAGCGTCGCCCTCGCGCTTTTTTTGAGGGTCGAAGTTTTGAGCCATTAGGCTTTTAGCTTCGCCCTCGTGTATTTTTGGAGGGTCGAAGTCTTAAGTCCTTAAACTTTTTATTTAGCTTTGCCCTCACGCTTTTTCGGAAGGTCGAAGTTCTTAACCCTTAAGCTTTTAGCTTCGCCCTCACTTATTTTTGATGGGTCGAAGTTGTTAGAACGTGAATGGAAATGAACAAGATTTGGGAGAACTGTTCCTTTCATTGATCTCAGAAATATATTTATACAAGTGGAGGGGTGTCATGAAGGGACACGACTGTTCCCAAAAGACATACCCTTTGGAACTAAAATTAACTGTCTAATCCTATCCACTAATCCTGTGCTTGATGGATGAGATCACTCACGTCCGTTCGTCTGTAAACGTCCGTTCGCGTATAAGTGTCGTTTCACAACACTACCCTTAATCGAATCTTCCTTGAGATCAATGCAGCTGTAAGCTAAAATTCCTCGAAAAACCCTATGAGAAAAATCTAAGGAATATATGATATGCCATAAAAACTCCTTTAAACCTTATTGAAAAATAAGGAGAAAATAGCATATTTATTTATGATTTAAATAAACCACTATGTCATTGGTATCCCATTAAAAACCCCAACAGGAAAAAATATTGGAGATACGACATAAAGATAACTCCCCCAAAAACCTTTCAGAAAAAATATGAGGAGCAATATAAAGTGATATGCCGCTAAAACTCCTGTAAAAATTCTGTGGGAAAATTAGGAGAAAATATGACGACATATTATTGGTATTGCCTCTTGGATAACTCACATGAGTTGTGAGGGCAATATGTGTCTTTGATATTTCCCATAAAAACCCTGATGGAAAAAATAGAAAATAAGACACATGCTTATGTTAATATTACCTCATTAAAAACTTTAACAAGAAACCTTATGAGTAAAACTTATGAAAGAAAAGAGTATAATATGATACTGGTACAGGTCAACATTTAGGAGATGTCTCCCCCTGATTCTGGCAAATCTCGAAGTCGTCGCATACCAATTTCATGTACCAATTTTTGAAACACAGAAGTTGGTAAGGATTTCGTAAATAGGTCAGCGAGATTATCACATGACTTGATTTACAAGATGTTTATTTTCCCGCTTTCTTGTAACTAATGAGGATAAAACAGCTTAGGGGCAATGTCCTTAGCGACATTACTCTTTACGTAACATGTTTGCATCTATATAACATAAGCGGAATTATCTTCATAGATAATTGTAGGTGATTCAATCGAACCAATATCACATGCCTGTTGTATGTGGTTAATCATTCTGTGAAGGCATACATATTCATGTGATGCCTCATATAGAGCAATAATTTCAGAATGATTAGTAGAGGTCACCGTCAGAGTCTGTTTAGAAGACTTCATGAAATAGTTGTACCTCCATGTAAGAATACAAATCCAGTTTGGGATGGGGACTAGATAAGTAACCAGCATCCGTGTATCTAATCATATTGGGATAATGATTTCTCTTAAAAAATAAACCAAGATCCTTTGTGCCACTAAGATATCTGAGGACATACTTTGCTCCCGTCTAATGACGGTGGGTTGGATTTGCACTATGTCTAACTAGTATGTTCACTGCAAATGCGATATCAGGCCTGGTGCAATTTGCAAGATACATAAGTGCTCCAATGACACTAAGATATGGAACCTTGGTCCCAATATATTTTCTTCAACATTTTCTCGATATAGGCTGATTGATGAACTAAAATCCCTGAAGGACGGTGTTCAAGTTGTAAGCCTAGACAATATTTGGTTTTACTCAAATCCTCCATCTCGAATCCACATGATGGAAATTGTATCTCAAATGATTGCATAATTATTTCTGTATCATAATGATATCAAAATAACCAATATACGCAATCATGCTTAATTATACACAATGTATGTTGCGATTTGTATTTTGGATTCAGAATGTGAAGTTCATTGGGACTTATACATCCGAATCTATCAAATTCATTTGATATGCCAATTATTGAATTTGGAAAACTTCATTTTCACACATACCATGGGGTATGCTATGCTGGGTCTCTGCGTGAAACCATAAGTTACAAGCTCTCATTGTTCACCACCTTGTTTCTGAAAAGAAACTCTATGAGGAAAGATATTACTGTGGTAATACTTCTCATCATTGAACAAGAGCAATCTCCTTAATTGCCACCTTTTAGTTTGACCAAATTTGAGTGTGAAGACACTCTGCTAGGACTTTTGGTCTGGATCCAGTAAGGTAAAAAAGCAATCTTTGAGGAGTATATGTTGCGACAATTTGTAGTCTTTAAATGATTGATTCGGTTCTTGAAATCAATATAGCATGTGAAAATGTTAACCCTTTTGGACTCCGCGTCATTTCCCATATGGAGTCAGGGTGTTTCAATGTCCTAGGATCAGAATTTGGGTGCACTGTTGATCTGGGTGGATTTTGATCCGGGTTTTGGATGCTCATCCATTTTGGATGTCTACTAACTTGAGGTTGGCTTGGATTTACTGATTTGGAGGATATTGTCCTCGGTATCCTCGGGCGCTTACTTGGAGCATTATCCTTAGGAGCGGCCGTACTTCTCCCCCTCTTCTTTGGAAGTGGGAGTTGAATGGTTTTAATTGGTACCTCCATTCTTTCGGGCGCATTATAAGTAGGATAAGAGGATTTTGTGACATCCTTATTATCAGTAAATGTTTTTGACAGATTCTTTACAATATGATTCAAATATAAGATATTCTAAATGATTAGGTTTAGAATTTTTGGTACATGGATGTGAGGATTACTCTTTTGATTCCTGGCATTCTTAATGTGGTATAAATCTCCCCCTAATGTCTGGAATTATCCTCAAATGTGATCAACATACGGGCAATTTATAAATCCCCTGTAGAGTTACCTCTTGGGATCCCTAATGTCCATTGGTATGTTGGGATGGTGATATGGGTATGTGAAAACATACTCGATGCGCAGATGGAAAATGTTTGGCTACGACCAAAGTTTCACGTACATACTGCAACGGAGGGAGTTGTATAAGTGCAGCTTGATGAATTTGAATTAACGATGCGGTGTGTAAGGCCGCATGAAAACGACTTAGTTCTGGTAAATTACAATTCTATTTTAATATGTCATGCAATTTGATTCTCAATAAGAGACTCAATAAAACCATTATTGGTATGGACATAAGGTACTTGATATATAGTACCCAAAAACCAAACTGTTCCATATAAAATGGATTTGATCCTGCATCCAGGATAATTTACTCTAAATTGAAGATTTCGAGCAATGAGTTTGGTATAGTGATGGTTCTCATGACTAAGAGACACACCTGGGAATATTATGGATGCATAAATGTGTATTACATAGTATCTTTATGGTCCATAAAATGGTAAATAGAGTCACATGTATGTTCTTGAATTTCTTCAAGAAATTTAGTGGCTCATATTGATGCTATGACCGATAGAATTGATAATAATTCTCAAGTTATCTCTATAGTTGAATAACTAAGGCAAATATGCCAAGTCTTGTTGACATCAAGAGAGAATTATTTGTCTTGTTGACATCAAGAGAGAATTATTTGTATGCAACATTGGATACAGGTTATGTATATGTAGTCAAATCCAACTGAGGATGTTTTGTTTAAGTATTGCCATATCCGTTGTTAAGAGAAAATACTCATCTTAGTTGTCATCTTAGGGTTTCTATATGAAAACCACATTGACGGATATCTCTATAATTTTAATTGGGTACATTTTGGAATCAGAATACAAGAATGAATTCATGATTATTATTTAAGTACCAATAGGGAGTATGATAGTAGGACGACCAAAGCCCACTATTATGACATCGCGTCAAGCGATTAACAAAATATTTCCTTGTCTCTATGTAAGAGTTTAGGAATATTTTACTTCCCTATGTATAGAGTTTGTGATGCAACTATCCACTAAGCAAAATTCCTCTTTGCATTTGGATTGACTCCCGTATAGGTCTATATATAGCATGAAGAATATAATGACATTCTTTGCAAATATATAGATTACATACAAGTTAATTAATGGAATATCAAATGTGATGGCACATTATTGTGATATTCAATTAAAATTGATGATAACATTTTATATTACAACACCAAAATGGGACGAAGATACTAGGTATCTTTGTAAATGGAAGACAAATTTGGTCTCCAAAATCAATCAAGCGAAGTAAATTCGATGACCGTGCTCTCCACGCTTATAAGACCCACTTATTAATTAAGTGTTTGGTTGCTACTTGTTTTTTTCATGAAACTTGTTGTGAACAACTGGCCTTCCTAGTGGTGTTAGGTTAAAGATAGAAGCGTGCTTCATATCTTTATTGTTAAGCCGGATATTTTTGTCCAATAGATTTGTAATACCGATCAATTAAATGTTTCAAGGCATGACATTTCCAAGTTGTGTGACTGTAACATACACAATTGGGACAAAATATGGTTCTGTCATATTTGGGAAATGCCTTGACCCTAAAGAATGCACGAGGTTGCTACTTCTTTTTGCGTTAAATCTTACCATTAAAGTTCTATGGATGGCATTGTTATATGGCATCGAACTTGTTATGATTCTAAAAATTCAATGTACTTCAGATGATAGAGCATCACTATAATGCTAATGATGATTCCTCGATAAGAGTTTATCATACACTTAGACTTGAAGTAATGTAGGAATTAATCTAGAATACATTTGGTAAGTAGTGTGTTTTCGCGAAAACGCAATGTTGGGGGATATTTTGGAACAACATAATTATATTCTCAAGTGTACTTAAGATCCTAGAGATAAAGTTGTGGCCAATCATAGTTGGCATTGGACAAAATGAATGTCGTGTTGTTCGTATCACTCATTCAAAGCTAGCCATATAGTGCTTCGATTTGCACCCATTGAGATATACATACGTGTGACCTAGATGTATATGGTGCTTTATTTAAATAAAACTCTGTATTTAAATTGATCATAAGTGGTGATGCTCTCTTACGAGGAGCATCAAATATTGCCATGAATCCATAGAACATCAAGTTTAACATTACGTCCATTGACCATGTTAGATAATGGTGACCATCAAGAGCAAGAGATCAAACTCTTTGCTGGCTATTATTCTAACAAGGTTTAAACCATAGATTTTCTGAATTTACGCTAAGGGTAAATTTAAAATTGCTATGATGATGTTGTATTAATTAATGCAAAATAAATAGAAGACAAGATCTATCTCACTAATAGTGTAAACCTCATTTATGCTAACACATTAGAGGTAGTCATCATAAAGATATAGACCTCTAATAATATGGACATAGTCTGTTGAACAGTAGATGCCAAGTGGTGTATGCAATCATATTTTAAGAAATATAGACCTCTAATAATATGGACATAGATCCCGCATAGCAACCATGGTGCTACCTTGTGTATAGCCAATAGGAATGCTGATTAATGGTAGTGATCTTGAGAGATGCCAAGTGGTGTATGCAATTTGTATAAACATATTTTAAGGTAAATTGATGTAGACCTTGAGTTAATCCAAAAGGGCTTAACATGAAATGAAAATTGCAAATAACAAAGTAATTAGGGTCACGCATTTTGGACAAATATTGCCATGAATCTACATGATTAGGTCTTTGGTATCTTTGGATTAGCACAAGTAGGCTAATTTGGACAAACGCTATGTGACCAAAAACATAGGGATCTGAAAGCGAATTTACGGTGAAAGGGTCATGAGATTCTTGATGACACATGAGTCTCAAAAAATACTTATTTAACTCTAAGACTGGGAGGTAAATATCATGCATCATAATGTGAATAGTCTTTTCTAAAATTAATGGCGGGCTTAAACATAAATCTGGAATACATCAATAATCTATTATATAAATGCGAATTAAAACAATCGGTCTAGCCAAGACTACACCCCTCTATATATGTTTACTAGCACCTTGCTAAGATACCAATTATGCAACAAAGGTGCTTGGTGTTGGCCTCGTCTTCGGCGAGCACCGCCCGACTATCTAGAGCTCTCCTAAACAATTCTAAGAGCAAGGTTACACAAACCTATGCCACTAGTATTTTAAGCAACAAGAGAGCCCAATCGGTCTAGCTACACATGCTAGTAAGCAAAAGCACAAAGCTAACTAAGCTCACTAGCAATGCTCAATAACAAGGCAACCAATGCCTAATTAGAGAGCAATGCGCAAATACTTAGCTACACAAACTAACCAATGTGACTAACAAGATTACTAAAACCAAATTAGCCACGCAAGGGAGCTACTACTTCTATGCTACACAAGCAAGAAGGTAATTAGCTAGCTACACAAGCTATCTAATTACAAGAGCAACTACACAAGCTTAAGATATATAAAAGTAATTGCAAGCTTGTGTAATGGGATGCAAACCAACGGAAGAACAAGGTTGACACGATGATTTTTCTCCCGAGGTTCACATATTTGCCAACACGCTAGTCCCTGTTGTGTCGACCACCACTCACTTGGTGGTTCGGCTGACTAATTAGCATCACCCGCTAAGCCCGCATCGCGTCGGGCACCGCAAAGAACCTACCCCTTGAGTGAGGGTAGCTCAATGACACGCTTTACTAAAGTTGCTCTTCGCGACTCCCACGGGCGAGCACAAGTACCCCTCACAAGCACTTCTCCGGAAGCGCCAAGACAAGCTTCTTGCGGGCTTCGGCGACGGAGACCACCACCAAGCCGTCTAGGAGGTGGCAACCTCCAAGAGTAACAAACACCACCGGCTTGCAACACGACCACCTAGTGCCACTCGATGCAACCTCATGATGCAATCGCACTAGAATCGCTCACTCACACAATCGAATGATCACTATCAAGTATATGTGTGATGGAGGGCTCCCAAGCACTCATAAGCATGGACACTAAGTCCCCTTAAGTGCTCAGCACCAGCCATGGCCGAGGGCCACTTCTATTTATAGCCCCAAGGGCTAAACTAGCCGTTACCCCTTCACTGGGCAAAAGTCGGGCTGACCGGACGCTCCGGTCGGGCTGACCGGACGCTCCGGTCGGGCTGACCGGACGCTCCGGTCGGGCTGACCGGACGCTGGACCTCAGCGTCCGATCGTCTGCAGACGGCCAAGCGTCCCGATCCCAATGGTCACTTGACCTGACCGGACGCAGCGGTAAAACTGACCGGACGCTGAAGCCCCAGCGTCCGGTCGTTTCCAGTAAGCTCCCCGAGGCATATTTTTTCGACCGGACGCGTCCGGTCCACCTTGACCGAGACGGTCAGTCATTCGTGCAATACCCTTGGTATAGTGCGAGACCCGTCGGTTTGATTGACCGGACGTAACCTTTCAGTCGTCCGGTCATTTGCATGACTCAAATATTCCGGTCGATGAGACCGACGCCAGCATCTTCGCGAACAACTCGTTTTTACTTCTAACTTCTTCACCCTTGCTCCAATGTGCCAACCATAAGAATTTACATCCGGCGTAATAGAAAATAGGCATTCCATTTTCCCGAAAGCGCCCCAAACCCATCTCAACCCTGCAAACACCACCTCCTTTGTAAATGTGCCAACACCACCAAGTGTACACCACCATGTGTATGTGTGTTAGCTTTTCACAATCATTTCCCAAAGGATGTTAGTCACTCAACTTGCCACGCCACTCGATCCTAGCGACGATGCAAAGTTAGATCACTCGAGTGGCACTAGATGACCGATATGCAAACAAGTTTGCCCCTCTTGATAGTACGACCATCTATCCTAAACCTGGTCATATACTTCTCTACACACCTATGACCGGTGAAATGAAATGCCCTAGGTTATACCTTTGCCTTGCGCATTCCATTCCATCTCCTCCAATGTCGATGCAACATATGCACCAACATGATCAACAATGATATGATCCACTTCATATCATCACGTGATCATATTGGTTCATCGATCTTGACTTCACTTGCTCTTCACCGTTGCCATCGTTCATCGGCGCCAAGTCTTGCTCAAGCTTCACCGTCACGTGGTCCATCACTCCAAAGCCTTCGACTTGCCCTTCACGCTTGCAACCGGTCCATCAAGCCAAGTCTTGTCTTGATCTTCTCCACCTTGATCACATGACTCAATGTCATGTCTCATGTGCATTTAAGCTCCTTCATCATCACATGTGTGAGCTTTGCAACATCTCCAAGCCATTGTCACCTTCATGGCATATGTTGCTCACACACATGTACATGTGGACTAGTCACCTGTGTATCTCACATAAACACAATTAGTCCACCTAGGTTGTCACTCAATTAACAAAACCAAACAAGGACCTTTCAACAGGCAAGGCGCACGTGGATGCCACCGCCGCAGTGTGAACGCGCGGGCGTTGGAGCCGCGCGAGGGCCACCAACGCCGAGGCAAGGATGCCGCGCGGGGGCGTCAGCCGCGGGCGCAGGCACGGGGCCGCCAGCCACCTCGATCCTGGCCACAGCCGGTGACCAGACGCCGGAGTCTGGTCTGGCACGCAGGCGCTACCGCGGGCTGAGTGTAGAGGCCCCACCTTCGCTGCGGTTGCCGACGCCGTTGCTCATGTAATGAAGCAGCAATACCGCACACTAACCAGGGTGGGTGCAGACGCAACCGTCGCCTCCGGCAAGATGCGGCCACCACCGTGAGGCTTGCAATCAGCCAGAGTCGTGCCGCACGAGGCAACCGCCGACTGATCCAGGGGCAACCACGATGCCGAGAAGTGAAGAAAAGCATGACAAACACAATTAACAGGTTCGTTTCGTACCTTCTTTTCTCCGGTTCTTCGATCAATGCGAAGAACACCAGTGCGAAGAACACCGGCGTTGGCGTCTGTTCTTGTGGCCGATTAACCGCCAGGCAAGGCATCCGGATCCTGTAATCTGCCATGAAGAACAGCATGTTGTCGGTATTCTTCAACGAATTGCTTGTCCGACCTTCTTCTCAGGGAAGAACAGTGACCGATAACGTGTTAGAACGTGAATGGAAATGAACAAGATTTGGGAGAACTGTTCCTTTCATTGATCTCGAAAATATATTTATACAAGTAGAGGGATGTCATGAAGGGACACGACTATTTCCAAAAGACATGTCCTTTAAAACTAAAATTAACTGTCTAATCATATCCACTAATCATGTGCTTAATGAATGAGATCACTCATGAAGAGACACCTGTTCGTCAGTAGACGTCCGTTCGCGTATAGATGTCATTTCACAACAGAAGTCTTGAACCCTTAGGCTTTTTATTTAGCTTCGCCCTCGCGCTTGTTTGGAGGGTTGAAGTCTTGAGCCATTAGGCTTTTAGCTTCGCCCTCACATATTTTTAGAGGGTCGAAGTCTTAAACCTTTAGGCTTTCTATTTAGCTTCGCCCTCGCGCTTTTTCGGAGGGTCGACGTTCTGAGCCCTTCGGCTTTTAGCTTCGCCCTCACTTTTTTTTGGTGGGTCGAAGTCTTTGAGCCCTCAGACTTTTCATTGATGCATATGATGGAAGCATTTACAAGAAAAAGAAAACAAAGTGTTACATACCATAAATCTTTTGTAAGTCTCAGCAGAGTTAATAAGATTGTGAAACGTTGTTGATTTCCGAAGACCTACGCATGTCTCACCAGAAAATAAACCTCCATCACAGGGGAAACAAACCTTAATTTTTGAACAGGAGTCTTGCTGTTTTTCTTTCTTTCTTTTTGTGGCCAATTTCAGATGACGGAAAATGCCATGGGCAAACCTGGATTTTTCGATGGTGACTGGATGTCAATCAAGTGCAGGATGACAATTTTGAGCGGCAGACCTGCAGCTCACAAAAGAATACAAACCTTCGCTTAAATAGCGAGAAATGAAAAAGCAGCTGAATGAAACAAATGGTGATTTGTTCCCCTTCACTTTGGGAACCTAAGCGTGGGGAAACCTGGCGAGTCAATAGATGTAAAAGAATTGCCTAGACTCGACCCTGCAAGGACTTGAGCTTTAGAGGTGCGGTGCTGAGCGAAGTGATAGCATGCCGCCTTTTCGCCGATGTAACAGCATGTTGGGTTTCCCTTTCGGTCAGGATGCATGCACCTGTAACAGCATGTTGGGTTTCCCTTTCGGTCAGGATGCATGCACCTGTAACAGCATGTTGGGTTTCCCTTTCGGTCAGGATGCATGCTTCAGGCGCGAAGTAGTGGTACGTCACCTTTTCGGGCGCCGCGGAACATCGATTCTTCCCATTCCCAAAGGCCCTGTGCTCAAGTTTTCAAGGTGTGACATCGAATATTAAATTCGCCAATATAGATAACTAGATGTATAGAACAGGAAAGTAAAACTTTGCAGAGAAGTTAAGTTTTGCAAAAGCAACCAACAGATGATAATTAAAGTGACCCACTGGCTTTTATCAGAGCGTAAGGAATACATAGTGCATTTGTGCTGTGAGAAACATAAAACAACAGAATCTAATGATCTCAAATTCAAGAGACTGTCGGATGGATAGGCAACTTATCTTGCACGGCTGCAGGGCGGTTTTTGTTTGCGTGGAGCTGATTATGTAATTTCTCGGTGAGTGGAGAGTCTGGTTTCCGGATGCTCCGAGATCCGAAACGGCATGCGAATGCTTGTGGTCTTCAGATCCTTGGCAATGCTGATGGATTTGTCTGTGGGCAACAGTCATCTTATGAAGTATCTTCACTCTCTTGTGAAATGCAGTGCTGAAGGTGCCCTTCTGAGATGGATTTTTCCGTGACATAGACTGGAAAATGATTTTGCCCGTGCTGCAAAAGGAAAACTTCCAAAAGAAAATGGATGAATGTAACAGTACAAAAATGGGTGAGTGTATCCGGCGAGAAGTTAACACAACCGGGCAAAATGGAGCTACAAAAGAAACAAAGCTTGTATGTACTGAATACCTGCTCTGTTTAGCTAAAGAAGTTAGTCTGCTGTAGCCTTATTGAGTATAGGACAGCAAGCTGCTAGAAATTTCCAAACTGCAGTGGAACCGCTGCTCTGAACAATCTGGCGACAAGAGATTAAAAGCTGCCGTGCATTCACGACTTATATGACACACATGCAAGCACAAAGATGGTCTATGGTGTTTGAATGATCAATCAGTTAAGCATGTGTGCAGAAAATCAGAATCTGCTGTGCTGAACTTATTTCATAGTGGTAACACTTATTCCAATCCTGAATATCAGATATCACGTACTCAACAATTTATTTAATTTAAGTAGTCAATAATGAAACAAAAGAATATACTTCGATACATCAAAAATATCGTAGTGGGGATTTATACTTAACTTTGTCAAATACTCTGGATGCCAATTTCCATATAAATTAGCATGAGCCATAGTTCAGGTGCCTCATATCTCAACAACATACGACTAGAGGCTACTACTTAATCCCTAATTTAGCAGGAGCCTTAGCAATACCAAGGTAAAGCCTAATCATATCATATAACCACACCAATATTCTCGCTTCTGCTGCTGGCCTACAAATGTTTTATAAGATTGCTGCTAAAATAAAATCAGTTAGTTTAGCACATTAGGTAGTAGTTACTAATAGGAATCTAATTTTATGCGTACTTCCAAGTACCTTTTTGTGTCTCGTGCATCCTACATTACATACTATGTATAAATTTACCAGGCAATAGCACTATGCACCAATCAATTATAAAAGTAGCATGGTGCTGTCTCCTTTCTAATTGACACTCTAGCAGTATGCACAAATCAATTAGATATGCAATACGTAATCCAGAAGAAATGAAGTAATCAATCAGAAAGGTAATCTGCTAGAAAGTAGAGCGTTGTGATGTCGCCTGCAGCCTGCTCTTCTCACTACTCAGATGCCGCTCATCACCAGTGCTGGATCTGCTGCTTGCTGTTGAGCTGATCACCGAAGAAGAACAACAGCTGCTGCTGTTGTACAGATTTGCTCGCCTAAAGCTCGAGCTGTTGAAACTGCTACTGTACCTGTAGAACACAAGAAGACTGCCCCTAACCGAGCTCAGCATGAGATTCGTTAACCTGTTACTGCCCTGTCTAGATAAGCACAAGCAGACGATCAACACGAACAACATGGTGAGCAGCAAGCTCATGTGGTAAACTGGCCTGCTGAACAGAGCCTGGTTTCTCTGGCCGGATGAACTGAACCTTGCTCAGCCGCTTAAAAAAAAACTCACCAAAAACGAGTCAAAATAAGTCCGATTGGACCAAGATTTTAACCGCAACTTGAGAAAAACACAGATAAATTGCTCCAGCTGAAAAAAACCCTAAATCGATTGGAAGTATCTCACGAATTTAAGAAAACCGAAACCCTAGAAGAAAAGGAAAAATAAGGGGAAAACACAAATCCGCGGCGCTCAAGTGAGATTAGATGGGGGAAACACCCTAGCCTACTCACGTGTGTCCTAGCACCGATTTGCCGCAAGAAATTTTCCCCAAACTGGAGTCAAATCGCAAGAACGAAAAATCCCCAAAAATTCCTCCGAAAATCGCAGAAAAGGAAAAACTTCAGATTTCGAGAGCAGAATGAGTGCTCGCCCGAGCGGAGCGGCGAAGGGTGCTCGCCCAGGAAACGGTGCCTGCCCCGGCCAATAGCGAGAGGCGCTCAAGCGCGAGGGGCGGGAAGTGGAGTTCGCCCCGGCCAACCGGCGAAGGGTGCTCGCCTAGGCCGAACCAGTAACCTGCTCGTTGGAAGTCTTCGCTCTCTCGGGCCGTTTGAAAAAATGGGACTTGCTCGACACTGTACATTCGGGACATAGGCTCCGTTCGCGTGTCCTTAAACTCGATCTTGATCTCTTTATTTTTTCATTCGAAATAGTATTTTTCTCTCACAAATTTCTTCAGTATTCCTCCAAACCATTCAGATTTCTCCAAAATTCAGATAAGCGAATAGGCCATACATGACCCATTTATTATCTACTCGAATATCATCGTAATTAGAAATTAATTTTTCGAGGGTCATTTTTACAATTATTTCCGCTCTCTCATAGGCTTCTTTCTTGGCTCTCTAAAAAAATCACGAGCACGAACGGTGGGCGTCAATAAGTCTGTTCGTTTGGCTGTGGCTTGTCGTAAACGATCGTAAATTTCTAGCCAGAACAGTATTTTTCTCTCACACAATCAGCCAGCAGTACTTCTTCACGAACCAGCAACGATACGAACCACCAACCGAACAGGCTAAATGTTGATGTCGAACATCCGGTATGTGATCCGACAGGAAGAGCAGAAAAAAGTGAGAGGCAAACAGATCGACTCCTCCCCTCCTCCCCCTTTCCTGTTTTACAGGAGGAGGAGGTTCTCTTTAAGTTTTTTATGAGGCTATTTACAAAAATCTCATTAAAAGCTATAAAAAACTTCCAAATATTATTTTGTAATTCCTAGCACGTATAATTGGATCCAAAACATGACAGTGGGTCCCCGACGTATAATACATCCTGGGCGATTTTTTTTATTTTTAACCTTTTTTTAAACAAATTCTAAATCTAACACCGTTGCTTTTTTATTTTCAAATCTAACACTTTTTGGCCCCAAAGTTCGTGGCGCGGCCAAAACACGCTGTCGCGTCATATTCATCGGCTCGGCACGATCTGCCACGTCGGACAGCGATTTCCACGTGGAAATCCTTGTCGCACCACTGCCGTTGGTGCGGCAGCACCGTAGCGCCACGCCATCCAGACTGGCGGGGCAAGGCACAACCTTAAAAAAATTGTATCTTTTTCATACGATCTCGAATAAAGATGATCTTTATATGAAAATTATAGCTCTCGACGAGATTTACAACTTACTAGTTTTCAGTTTTATCATTTAAGGTTGTTAAGATGCTCAAAAAAATTAAACAAAGTTTCAGCAGTATATTAATCGCGTGTTTTCTTGGAAAAATCATATCGTTCTTATATGGTGTCAAATGAATATACTTTCTATATGAAAGTTGTAGCCCTTGATGGGATCTACAAATTTTTAGTTTTGAGTTTTTGCATTTGAGATCATTAAAATACTCAAGAAAAATAATATAAAATTTCAGCATCAGATTAATCGCGTACAAGCACTTTTTGTCTTGAAAAAATCATATATTTCTTATATGGTGTCAAACGGAGATACTTTATATATGAAAGTTATAACTCTCGGTGGGATCTACAAATTTATAGTTTTTGGTTTTTGCATTTGAGATCATTAAGATGTAAAAAATATAAAATTTTAGCATCGTATTAATCACGTACAAACGCTTGTCAATTTGGAAAAATCATATCTTTCTTATATGGTGTTAAATGGATATACTTTCTATATGAAAGTTATAGCCCTCGATGGTCTACAAATTTATAGTTTTGAGTTTTGCATTTGCTGTCGTTATCTTAGGCACGCGATGTGACTGATTAATAATCGAAAGTCGACTCAGGAGTTCAAGTGCTACCAAAAAGCGGATGAAGATGATTGATTTATTGGTTTGTTATGCTGATGATAGATAGTTTAGTGAACCACATATTATTACTATCTCACTACACTTTCGTCATCGCTTCACATAAAAGTTTCATGTAAAGATGGTGACAAAAAGTTATGTAACAGTAGATATCATCGTTAATTGTAAAATTAGTGAGATCTAATAAACTTAGAAATGTACTGTTACATTAAGAAATAAAAAAAATATGTTAAGGCCATAGTTTTCTAAGTTTATTAGATCTCATCAATTTTACAATTAACGATGTCTACTATTACATAACTCTTTTTGACCATCTTTGCATAAAATTTTTATGGGAAACCACGACGACAGTGTAGTTAGATAGTAATAGTGTGTGATTTATTAAACTATCTACCATCAGCCTAACAAATCAATCATCTTTGTCCATTTTTAGTAGCACTTAAACTCCTAAGTCGACTTTCGATTAGTAATCAGCCACATAGCGCGTTCAAGATAACAACCTCAAATGCAAAACTCAAAACTATAAATTTATAGACCCCATCGAGGGCTATAATTTTTATATAGAAAATATTTCAATTTGACTCCATATAAGAAATATATAATTTTTTTAAGACCACAAGCACTTATACACGATTAATATAATGCTGAAACTTTATATTATTATTTTTAGCATCTTAATGATCTCAAATGCAAAAATTCAAAACTATAAATTTGTAGATCCCACCGAGAGCTATAACTTTTATATATAAAGTATCTTCATTTGACACCATATAAGAAAGATATGATTTTTTTCAAGACGACAAGTGCTTATCCACGATTAATATGATGCTGAAACTTTATATTATTTTTTAGCATCTTAATAATTTTAAATGCAAAAAATTCAAAACTATAAATTTGTAGATCCCACCAAGAGCTATAATTTTTATATATAAAATATCTCTATTTGACATCATAAAAGAAAGATATGATTTTTTCAAGACGATAAGTGCTTCCACGTAATTAATACGATGCTGAAACTTTATATTATTTTTCTTGAGCATCTTAATAATCTCAAATGCAAGAACTCAAAACTATAAATTTATAGATCTCGTCAAAAGTTACAACTTACATATAAAACTATATTTATTTGACACCATATAAGAACGATATGATTTTTCCAAGTTGACAAGCGCTTGTATGTGATTAATATACTGCTGAAACTTTGTTTAATTTTTTTAGCATCTTAACGACCCTAAATGAAAAAAAACTCAAAACTAAAAAGTTGTAGATCTCGTCGAGAGCTATAATTTTCATATAAAAATCATCTTCGTCTGAGATCATATAAAAAATATACAATTTTTCTAGTGTTGCGCCTTGCCGTGCCGGTCTGGATGGCGTGGCACTACAGTGCTGCCACGCCAACGGCAGTGGCGCGGCGAGGATTTCCACGTGAAATCACTGTTCGACGTGGCAGATCGTGCCGCGCCGATGCATCTGACGCTACAGCGTGTTTTGGCCGCGCCACGGACTTTGGTGCGGCCAAAAATGTTAGAATTGAAAATAAAAAAATAACGGTGTTAGATTTAGAATTTGTTAAAAAAAAGTTAAAATTAAAAAAAAAATCACACGGGGCTTCCTCCGCCGCTGCTACGAATTCCACCGAACACCTCCCCTGCTCGGCCTATTCCGTATCTCCCAGCGCAGTGGGTGCTTCGTCCCCGTTGGAGAGGCCCCGGACTGCGTCCCCTCAGCGGGCTTCGCCCTCCCCGACCCCGCCAGCTGGTTCCTCCTCGGCTGCCGCCATGGCCTCGCGCTCCTCCGCAGCCGACCCAGTTGGCTCCAGCTCCTCGTCTGGGACCCCATCACCGGCCACCGACGCTGTGTCCGCCTCGGCCGGCTCGGGGGGCACGTCCAGGTGTGCCATGCCACCGTTGTTGGCGACCCGGTGGGCCTGGGCCGCCGCGCGGGCTCCTTCCGCGTGTCCTTCGTGTTCACCGGCAACGGCCGTGCGTCCGCCTGCCTCTACTCGTCGGAGACTGGCGCCTGGGGCAGGCTGATCACGGCGGACGCGTTTTGCCACAACGTCTGCCTGAAGCCCAACGCGTTGGTGGTGGACATGGTGTACTGGTTGCTTGAAGATGACGACGGTGGCATCCTCGAGCTCCATTTGAGCAATGAGAGCTTGGCCTTGGTCGAGCTGCCACCAAGCGCTCAGAGCTTTTACCAGTGGAAGCTCCAGCTGATGGAAGCCGAGGCCGGCGTGCTGGGATCTGCTGGCGTGAAGGAGTACAGCCTGCATCTGTGGGCGCGGGAGGCCAATTGTGATGGCACTGCGAATTGGGTGCTGCGCACTATCATTAACCTCATTGTGTTCGCTCCGCAGCCAGGTGTGACTTCTTGGATCACGCTGATGCCGCCTATCAAGATAGTTGGGGTTGACGAGGGCAGCAATTTTGTTTTTCTAAGGACGATATTTGGAATCTTTACGGTCATCTTCGACGACACCGCTCTGCTCGAGAAAGTGTCTGCTGATGAACTCATGGGGTTTGTTCATCCCTACTCAAGCTTTTTTGTCGCAGGTATCAACAATTAACATATATTTACATTCCCTTCAAGCATGGATTGTCTCTAAATGGGTATGTGCACTGCACAATATTTGCAAGTTAAGCAAGTGGATGTGGATGGCATCAAGATTTGTGTTCTTGTACAAAATGGCAAACCTCGTCGCACATTTGCAGTTGAATATTCTGTCAAGGAAAAATAAGGTCAGCATTAGGTGATGGAAGTAGCATAGCAGTATTGGCAACTAATGTCTCTTTGGCTTTTGAGGCTCCTTTGTTCTTTTGTCTTGATCTTTCTGCTGACAGGAGTAACTTGAGGATAGCGAAATCAAAGTCTGCTGCTACTGAACAGCCAGGATAAATGAGTGCTGTTTATCGTATTAACCTGTTTGATATATTAATGCCATTGAACACCCATTTGTTTATTTTGAAACAAAAATAATTGCAGATAAAAACAAACTATCAACTTTGTCGATTGGATGAAATCTTAAGATTGAATTAATATAAATGGAAAGTTTGTGCTTATGATACCCTTAGCATCTTTGACAATGTCCATATGTTAATTCTTTGATTACTAACTGATGCTATTCGTAGTATGGAAATATTAAATAGGCAGCAGTAAAACTGTAAGTAAATATTTTTTTGACACGGTAAGTGAATATTTTAATCATACCTATAAATGACACATCAGAGACCAGCAAGGTTTCAAGGAGCACACTTCGTTCAGACTGGGTCAGGGGAACTCCCGTGCTTAGTCAGGCTGCAGTGCCTTGAGGCTAGATGTTGTTTGGATGTCTGTTGGTCTGAGTTTTAGAAGGGAAAGAAGATTTAAGAAGTGCAGGAAATCATTCATTTTATTTTTACAGCTTCGTGACTGAGTGCTGGGACTATTTTTGGGATTTCAATCCTTTCTGTGTTGTATTCAGCACTTTTCAGAAATGTATGGAGTTTATGTTTGGAATAAAACTTGGTATTGTTTGTTATTTTGTCAGTTATATGTTACATTGTACAGATTACCGAGTATTATCATATTATGAGTATGCAAGGTGTGAGATGGTATTCCTTAGTTGCTTAATTTTATTGAATTTTCTTCATCCAAGATAAGGGAGAAACAATATAGTGCTTTATTTTCTATGGTTTGTTCATAAATGGAGCAGGTGGAGGACTCTACCAGTTTATTCAAGTATCTATTTGCCTCCTCAGTTAATTCAATTATCTATTTGCGTCCTCAGTTAATTCAAGTATCTATTTGCTTCTGCATAACCTTACCTACAAATTCAGGCCTTTTGGTTACTCTGTCATCTCATGCTAGAATTAACTTCACTATATAAAACGTGAATAAACATTTTTTTCTAATAAAATACATTAGGTTAATGATCTTGTTCTTCAAACCTTCCACTGTGAATTAATAGGATTGCTTCCAAGTCATACCTGTATGATATTTTGGAGTTAGGTACTGCATGTGGTTTAGTTCATTTATTGTTGATTATGGAGGTAGTTTTGTCTTTGTAGTAGTAATGGGCACTCTTTTGTGTGGGCTGTTGTAGCTAATCCCCCACCACCCACCCTACCTCCATTTTTCCGCTGTTAGCCGCTGGGTTATATTACCCCCTTTTTTCCATATGGTTAGCCACTGGGTTATATTTTTGATGTTGGGCCTGAATATTCCTTTTCCTGCGATTGTTGGTGGAGTTGATGGTGGAGAGGGTTACTATGGAAACAGTGAAACTCATATATAATTAACTATAACTATGGTTACTCTATTGAACTTATGTGCTGGGATGCTGTCTGGGCTCAAGGAGAGGTGATGAGTAATGTTGCCATTTTTCTGCGAGGAAGCAAAATCTAAGTAAATGGAGGAATTTATTACTCTTTTGGTGTATATGTCGGGTTTGTTACTTGGTTGTTTCAGAAGACGGTTACTAATTTATTAGCTGCAGAATTGGAAGAAGTACAATAGTGACTACTGGTTTACTTAGCTATATCTCCCTCTTGGTCCAATGTTTCGGATATTTTTCTGCTTGGCAGTAGTTGTTCTGCAGGTTTGTTGTCATTGTGGATCTGCAAGTCGTCTCATAATGTAACTGAGCTGTCCGATCAAGATCTAGCGGTTTCTGTTTGTCTTCTTAAAAGATCCGAGTTTTTAGTCTTCTGATATATATAGCATTGCTCATATTTCTTTATCTTTTCTTGGTTATTTGTCTTAAAACTACAACCCTTGATTTTTGTCAGTTAGACATTAGAAAAGTTACTAAAAATGTGAGTAACCATAAATCTCCCAGCTAAGCTATGGGCCTATTTGGATATTTCCTAGAACTCCACATGAAATTTCCCGCAGGGAAAATTCCCATGTTGATACTTCCTTCAATCCAAACTTTGTGTGCCTTTCAAGATTTGTGTTTCCCAAATTCCTTTTATGTTGAATACTAATGTATGCAGAGTTTTCGATACGTATCTAAGTACATAGCAAAAACTCTATCTATAAATACCAAAACGTCTCATAATTCAGAATGGAAGGAATATTAGGTAGCTACATGATTATTTCATTAGTTAGAACGTGCATCCTAATATCGCGAGTCAAATTCAAACGATCAATGAGTTGCGTTTGCACTCCTGACAATGGTTCTGCAGGACTGCAGCTGATAAATCTGTAACCTATCAAGCAAGTAACCACACACATTGCAGAAAATAAGCATATGAAAAAAAATGTAGGGCACCAGGTCATCAAACATAAAAATTTAGGTAAGATTTAGTAAGATAGTAGCAAATTAAGGCAGTGCCAACCGCATAGCATAGCAATAGCATGTTCATCGTGACAAACTGTCTACGGGAAAGTTCTAAGAAATCAGCTACGAAAAGGAATGTAAGATGCACATAGCACAGCACGATTCATCCTTGAACATCTCTCGAATGGATGAAAGTAAGCCACAACCGATAGACTTCCTGCAGTGTTGTTGCTAATCACATCTGCTGATCGAGGTGCAGCCCCATCTCACACAGAACAACCCGATCTGGCATGAGAAAATTTAGAATAATCAGCACTGGACGTCAGGCTTCAAACAAGTCACTACAGGAAACAGTGACTTTGCCGTGTGCCACAAGCACTTGGCAAAGGCTTTGCCGAGTATAACACTCAGCAAACAGTACACGACATCTACAGTGCCGGTAAACAGCTATTTGCCGAGTGTTTTTTTATCGCGCACTCGGCAAATAGTTTGCCGAGTGTTAAATTTGACACTCGGCAAAAAAAAAGGGTTTGCCGAGTGTTTTTCTAAAATACACTCGGCAAAGGAATATTGTTTGCTGAGTGTTTTTGAGAATTATACTCGGCAAACCTATTTTCCAAAGAAAAAAAAAAATTTTTTTCTCAACATACCATTATTGTTTGCCGAGTGTTTTTGGGAATTACACTCGACAAACCTATTTTCCAAAGGAAAAAAATAATTTAATGTGGATAAACGCTAACTGAACTATTCAAATCATGGCGATCCTTTTATCCACACAAGCCAGCATTAAATGTTGCACGGGTCATACATATAATCATCATTCAAGGTGTTCATACATTAGATAGTTGAATAGTCAATAAATTTTAAGCTACATTGTAAAGGCCTCGCAAAATAACGTAGACCCAAGTTACAATGCTATAGTTCATGCAACTAACGTACAGGAAATAGATAGAAGTTTAGTAATTACTACTTCCTACAAGCCCTTAGACAGCAACACAGTAGCTGCTACACATCCTTTCATCTCCATATCCTATAGCCAAAACAAGAAAAATATAACGAATCATGAGAAATTTTGTTAAATATGTAGTAAAACAATATAGCTGATTGCTTGTCCAACGTCTCCGAATTAAAAGAGTGATCATAGAGAGCACTACAAGCAGGGATGGCTGAGAAAGAAAGAGCTAACAAGCTATATCTAAAACCAGTAATATAGTAACTAGAGCAAATCTGATTATTTACTCCAGTTCACAAAGCTACCTGATACTATATTGGGGTTCATTTATGCTGTACAGAATAAATGAACACTACAATAATCTCCAAATTCATTGTTTTGGCAATCTGATCACACTCTTAAAAATAATTCTTACACTTCCTTCAGCCCTAAGTGACAACTATATTCAGATCCAAAGAAATGATTTTCAAAGAAGCCAAATAAGACATGGAAATCATTCGGTAAATATTAAAAGGCAGGGAAGAAGGGAACCTGCGGAGATAGGTGATGGTAGCGAAGTCGCTCTATATGGCATTCAGATCCAAATTTTACAGCAAAGTCACTCCATATGGCATTCAGTACAAATCTGAGATTAATTGACAGTTGGAGCTCAAGCAAATATAAGTAAAGACAATGCTTCCCCTTTTCCACATTCTGTACAAGTAGCAAAATTTGCTTTGGTAAAGCAATAAAACAGTCCATATATGGTTGATGACATGAAACATGTGAAAAACTGTAGGCATATGCATGCTTCTAGTGAGAAAAGGTAAAGTAGGAATATGATAGTTGATGAATATTTTTTACCTAATCTAATGGAAAAGTGTCTTGTCCTACAGAAGCAGTTTGCTCCTTTTCACCTGCATGAAAAGGATTCCCTTAATATCATATGGTGAAAGGAAACATTAAAGTAGCATATGCTACTTCATCGGTTCATCTAAGCAAAACTGTCCTTAGAAACATACGTGAAAACTTCGTCAAGCAAAACTATCTTTAGAAACAAAAGTGAAAAGGAACATATTTTTAGAACCAAAAGTGTTTAGATATCTATGCAGGAGTAGCTATCAAATGTAAATTGATAAAAGTGCATGCAAATGTTAAAACAATTTATTAACCTATATCTAGGTAATAAGGAACAACTCAGTGAGGACAAATGGACTGCATGTCTGTTCAGCAAATCAGTGAAAAATGCAGCTGCCCAATACAAATTCAATGCCTATTGTTCAATTCAGTATTCTAGCACCACTATAGATGGGTAAATAAATTGCCTAAAACAATATAAAAGCATTTGCTTCTTGCACATTGTGCACTGTTGGATTATATCTCATATTGTGCACCTAAACCAGAGGCAATGTAATTTTTTAATGTCCACACAGTACAAGTAGTGCTTCACAGTGTGTAGTAATAGATGAGGCCAGCAGGTGTGTTGCTAAATTGTAATCCATTATGTATTCATATTTGCAGAAAGTTATAAATCTGGTAGTCTACGCATAAAAAACATGTTTTCCACAAAGCAAGAATAGGAAGAACATAAGGCAGACTACATCTTACCCTCAATACTGCAGTCCTTTATTTGAAAACAAACATTTTGATAAGTCAAATCATAATATTCAGGGTCTATTGTTCAGTGCTCTAGCGGTCTGTATAAGGGCATTCTAAAAAATTCAGTGCCGAAGCTGGATCTATGCATAACTAGTATTTATCTCAATAAGATAGCTACTAGTGACAAGCAATGAATAAGATAGCTTCTTAAAAGCAGTTAGCTCAACAATTCAGTGCTGTATTACCTTTTATTAGATTTATCTCCAAAAGGCTCCTAGCACAGTAGCTCTTTCAATTTGCAATGATGCACCCAACCTGCAAAGAAAAGGTCAAAACAGCATTGGGTAGAGACATTGAGGTGAGCAATGCAAAATCATGGAGCTAGCTGAACAAAATTACATGGGGGAAATAAACACCATAAACTGTAAGGATAAATACCAACATAAATTTATTAAATAAATCTGCAAAATATGTAATACCAAGAATGCAAACAAGATTGGAAGGGAACGAAACTCACTAGTTTTATGTATGCTTTATAAATCAAATATCTGAACTGCCCTTGTATACTTTATGAAACACAGAACATTTAGATCCTGGTGTCCTGGTGACATGCGAGCGACCTAGAGTAGGGAGGGGAGAAGGGGAAGAAGATTGCCCAACTGGAAGGATGGCCGCTGGCCTGGCGACCTGGCCTTGGTGCATACGCTTGTGATTAGATCAGATCAAAATACAAATTGGCAAATAGATTCAGGGTTCGTCTGGTGCTCGGCTTGGCACGGCAGGAAGGGCGGAGAAAGGGTGCTTACTTTAACCATACCGCCAGGGGAGCTTGCGCTACTGGGGGATCTCGTGCCGCCGCTTGGGAGATCTCGTGCCACCGGCGTTGGGGGTGCTCGTTGGTGCCCGACTTTGGGGATGCTCGGATGGCCTTACCAGTGCTTGGTCGTGCTCCGCCGCCGGCTACCGAGATCCGAGAGGGAGAGAGAGAAAGGGAAGGGGAATGGGGAGATGAATCTGGGAGGTGAGTAGGTGACAGAATAAGGATGGGGAGATCCCCTCATGAAGCGCTTATGTGCGCCTTCCAGCCGCTGCTGATCACGCTTCTTCTTTTCGCTCCCTCTCTCTTACGCATGGGCCATGCTCCAGGATTGGAGCGCGCCAATCTTGCTTTTTGGGGGGCGCCGGCTTGGTTTTGGGTCCACAGAGTGTCCCTGACGGTACGGCCTTCTTCCCTCGGTTTTCCGCGGACGCAAGTTTGCCGAGTGTAGATGTTAGAGACTCGGTAAAGGATTTATTTATTTGTTTTTTTTATTTATTTTTCTGTTTTTATGGAAGGACACGTGGCGCGATGTTTGTCGAGTGCCGTAATTTGCCGAGTGTTTTTCCCATATTTGCCGAGTGCCAGAGTTTGCCAAGTGTTTTTCAGTAGAATTGCCAAGTGTTTTTTAGTAAGGCACTTGGCAAACAGAGAGTTTGCCGAGTGTCAGAATCTTTGCCGAGTGTTTTTAGTTTGGCACTCGGCAAAGATATGGTTTGCCGAGTGTCCGATAAAATACACTCGGCAAAGAATATGACACTCGACAAAGCCTTCGATTCCGGTAGTGAGTTATGGGAAAGCAATATGTAGTCAGGCTTACATGTACACGAGGAAAAAAAAGCAGGTTGCACATGAGGAAAATCGAAACTCAAATAACAATTAAATGGCATCATCTAGTTCTGATAACTACCCTACCTTACTCCCATGAAATAAAAATTCAGGCCTTACTCGTTTTGACGGGGAATGGAGCGAATTGAAGAGGGTTGAAGGGGATTAAATCGCATGTAAGTCAAAATCTCCCACTAGCTGAGATGGTTCTAGTACCACTCTTCAGTGCCTACGGGGGTTCGTCACCACTAAATCCACCCCCCCCAAACATTTTTAGCAAAGTTCATGTGATGAAAGAGATATGTTCATCCTACACCTAAGCACGAAGGGAAAACATATAGTGACTGTAATATAAATAACCTACTAAAACATCACTTAGTTCAATTCCTAGTGTACTTATGGACACAAGTTTTGGTCCACCTATAAGGTCCTAATCCAACTAGGAAAGCATTGCCCTGATCGGCGGCTACCCTAACTCAACTAGGAGTCGGCCCCTTGGTCCACAGGGTTGTACAAATAAAAGGTGACGTCTCAGACTAAACCAACCCACGATACATCATTCCAAACCGAGGGTGTGTTTGCTTTGGAGCCTCCTAGGCAGCCAGCTGCCCAGGGCAGCGATCCTGGCCCCAGGTAGTCGAAATCAGACGTCTGGGGTTGCAGCTAGAGACCAACCAAACAACCCTGGATTGCTAAGGCACTAGAGGGCTCAGGAAGGTCGTCATCCTATCTAGGCCAATCTCAGTGGCACCCAGAAGGTCGTTGCTACCCAGCATCATCATCAAGTTATCAATAGAGGACTTCTAAGTCCTCAGCCGGTGAACCCATATCATCTACATCACCTACGATGGCTTCCACGTCAACACCAGAGGCACTGATGGCTTCGTCGTCCAACTCTGGTCTAGCGTCTACTTAAGTTATCTGCATCATGCATTAAACAATGGTCATTTGTTAGACTAGGAAAAAGATCCTATGTATATGCCTTTATTTATGATTAAGTTCAACATCTAAATATAGGGTTGCCATTATATGTATCGAGTCACAATTAGAAATAGGGAAATATTGAACCCAACTCTTATATAGTAATATAGAAGACTTTCTTTTAAAACTCTCAAAACAATCATCGATATGCGACACACTAATGCAAAAATATCAAAATCAAACTCAACATCCGAGTCAATGATTAAGAAAAATACAAACTGTATTTTTTCTTGACGATTCAATATGCAGGGTTTTTTTTTTTGATCTCGTGTTTCCAAATTGAGTTGATTATCATCTTGGCACTTGTGAACATGTGTATCACACTCTATGTGTGATGACGTCTTAAAGATTTTTCAAAACTTATTGATATGTTTATGGGATAGTTTTTCATGATCCCATTGAAAATGCGATTTTCACCTAATATTTCTTTTAACAAGATAGCAACTAAATAAGTGTGAAACCTCTAAGACTCTAGTAAAAGCAGTGCTAAACACACCACAACAACATATTGATTCTTGGAACCTTTGTGAAAAATACTACCACGTTTCAGTCTGCAGGCAGTGCATAGCAAAAGCAATGCCAGACGGATAGCTGATCATTCACATCATTGTGACAAAATTAAGCAGTATTTTCCAACAAAATAGAAGCAAAACCTTACAACACTTCACGAACGCTTTTGTCAACTCCTGTCTTTTCTTCCATCATCTCCACCACTGCCACCTGCCATATCAAGATTATATTTTGACAAATGAGGTAACGATCAGATGTAACAAGGTTACACGTGACTGCAAGAGATAGTATGAAATTCAAGCAATGAATAGGTGCTACTTTAGTGAAGATGTGCATTTTCAGTTTTTCGCTGTATTCCTATAAACTAAGAAAATGCAAATGATGTGTATAGTTAGTGTTAAATGATAGGAGACGATGAGCATGATACTGCAAAGTATGATTGATACAAACAAAACGGAGTTGCCCTTACAGTTTTAAACCGCAGCAACTGTGTTCAAATTATGAGAATATAGTCAGTTGTACGCACAAAACATTCAGCAGTCACTATTTTGGATCGCCTCCACATCTTTGGAGGACAATCAGTTGTTAAGATTAAGTACAAAATATCAGGACCATCGCCCAAATGTATTCTAAAGAGAATGGTGCTAGTTACGGATGATAACTAGAATAATTGGTAGTGGCCACCGACCATCGTACATCATCAGTAGCAGAATGCATAATTAATTACACCAGTAGATAAACATCTTTTAATCCACTTCGAAATTTGGTTTTAGTCCCGGTATTTTTCGTACCCGGAACTAGAGAAACCTTTAGTCCCGGTTGGTAGCTCCAATCGGGACTAAAGGTCCCTGCCCAACGGCTACTGCAGCAGGCTTTTGCTGCAGGGGACCTTTAGTCCCGATTGAAGCTACCAACCGGAACTAAATGTTAACTTTTACTCCCGGTTGGTCCCTCCAACCGGGAGTAAAAGTCTACTCTCGGCTGGAGGCTCCGTCCGGGACTAGAAAGGGACTTTTAGTCCCGGTTGCTGTCTCCAACCGAGACTAAAGGTCCCCTCCTATATACCCCTTCTTCCTCCTCGAGCCCGAGCCACTTCAAGCTCAGTGTTCTTGCTTCATCGCCGGCCTCTCTTCTTCCTCATCGCCGGTAATCACAAGATTTTCTTCAATTCTTTCATCGATTCTTCGGCTCTAAATGTTACCAACTTTATACTCTTATGTTTTATCAGTAGCATATCTCATTTTGTGGACTAGATATATGCGGTTTTTTATGGTGGATTTTTTTTTTTGTAAGCCATTTAAGCTCAAAATCACTTTAAAGTTTGCATATTTGGATGAAGTCAGGTTAAAGTAGTTATTCAAAACTAGTATTCAACTTTCATTTCTAGCATGCATAGCACATTTCATGGTTTAGAGATATAGAGAATTTTAGAGTTTTTTTAATTTTATTTGTTTATAAAATGAGAAATTTATATTATATTAAAAATAAGTATAGAGAGTAGATGGCAACTGCTTCCGGGTCCTCGGCCTCTCATCGGGTTCCAAAGCGACTGAGGTCGGACCTCCCTCTCATTTTATGCAGCAAGTGTGAGGAGAAGATTGTGATGGAGTACCGGGTGAGGAAGGAGTGTCCCAACAAGGGCCGTATCTTCTACAAGTGTCCGGATCGCAATATGAGTTATTTTATCGCATTTGATGATTATGGTTAATTTATACTTATTTTTATGATGATTGTGATTAAAGTTCTAATTTTTTGTTTTAATATCAGTGGGATGGCACTGGATGTTCAGTCTGATACTGGGAGGAAGAGTATGTTGAACATGTGCAAAACTCTCTTGCACAGGCGGCTACGGCGGCTGATGAGGCAGTGATCCTGTGGAAGAAGCCCATAGATGTTGAACAAACGCATGATCTGTCTGTTTTAGTTGGGATTGATCGCGAAATCCTTATGCTGCTGAAGTGCATTTTAGCTTTAGTTTTTTAGTGGTAGTTGGGATTGTCTACATTGTAGCGAGACTTTCATAAATTAATACCTTGTGTGATGACATGCATGTCGTATAATTAACTAATTATGTTCTAGGTTTTAATATGGTATGTATGTCATGTAATGCAGATGAGCCGACATTGGATATACAATGCTGATCGCCGCTCCCAAGAGTTCATTGAGGGCGTGCATTCTTTCTTATGTGTGGCCGAGGCAAACAAACGCGATGATTTCATGTGCTGCCCATGTGCCATATGTAAGAATTTGAAGGAATATGCTAGCTCAAGGAGTCTTCATTCACACTTGTTGAAGTCAGGTTTCATGGCAAACTATATTTGTTGGACGAAGCACGGAGAAATCGGGGTTGTAATGAAAGAAGGTGAAGAAGAATAATGGGACGATGATGACATTATTGCTGAATATGGTGCCTTCAATGATACTGCAATGGGGGAAGTTGAAGAAGAGGTAGGGGCAGAAGATGAGCCCGCTGATGATCTTGGTCAGGCCATTCGTGACGCACAAAGAGAATGCGAAAGTGAAAAGGAGAAGATCAAGTTCGAGCACATGCTAGAGGATTACAAGAAATTGCTATACTCAACTTGTGATGCAGGGCAGAAAAAGTTGGGTACCACACTAGAATTGCTGCAATAAAAGACAAAGAATGGTGTATCTGACAAGGGATTTGGGGAGTTACTGAAAATCAAAAAGAAGATGCTTCCGAAGGATAACGAATTGCCCGCCACTACGTACGAAGCAAAACAGGTAGTCTGCCCTTTGGGATTAGAAATCCAGAAGATACACGCATGTCCTAATGACTGCATCCTCTACCGTGGCGAGGAGTACGAGAAGTTAGATGCATGCCCGGTATGTCATGCATCGTGGTATAAGATCAGGCGAGATGATCCTGGTGATGTTGAGGGCAAACGTCCCACGAAGAAAATCCCTGCCAAGATTATGTGGTATGCTCCTATAATACCACACTTGAAACGTCTATTCAGAAACGAAGACCATGCAAAGTTGTTGCAATGGCACAAAGAAGACCGTAAGGTAGACAATATGTTGAGACACCCTGCTGATGGGTCCCAGTGGAGAGCAATCGATAGAGAATTCTCGGAGTTTGCAAATGACGCAAGAAACTTAAGGTTTGCTTTAAGTACGGATGATATGAATCCTTTCGGGGAGCAGAGCAGTTGTCATAGCACTTAGCCTGTTACTCTATGTATCTACAACCTTCCTCCCTGGTTATGCATGAAGCGTAAGTTTATTATGATGTCAATGTTTATCCAAGGCCCAAGGCAACCTGGCAACGACATCGATGTGTACCTAAGGCCACTAGTTGAAGAACTTCTACTTTTGTAGAACAGACTAGGTGTACGTGTGTGAGATGAGCACAAACAGGAGCACTTTGACCTATGAGCATTGTTGTTCGTAACAATCAATGATTGGCCTGCTCTAAGTAATCTTTCAGGACAATCAAACAAGGGATATAATGCATGCACGCACTGTTTTGATGACATTAAAGGTATATTCTTGAAAAAATATCAAAAGGTCATGTACTTTGGACATCGTCGATTTCTTCCTACGAATCACCCCCTAAGAAAGAAAAGCAAGCATTTTAAAGGTAAGGCAGACCACCAGACCAAGCCGGGCAACCGAACTAGTGAGGATGTACTCAATATGGTCAAGGATGTGAAAGTAGTATTTGGAAAGGTACATGGCAGCAAACCTGTTCCGAACGACGCCGACGATCATGCACCCATGTGGAAGAAGTCTATATTTTGGGAGCTACCCTATTGGCAAGTCCTAGAGGTCCGTAGCGCGATCGGCGTGATGCACCTAACGAAGAATCTTTGTGTGAACCTGTTAGGCTTCATGGGTGTGTATGGGAAGCCTAAGGACACACTTGAAGCACGACAGGACCTGTGATGTTTGAAAGAACGAGACAACCTGCATCTAGAGAAGAAATATGATGGACGCCATTACTTAAGTCCTGTCAGCTACACTCTTAGCAAAGAAGAGAAGGAAAGCATGTTTGAATACCTAGCAAGCATCAAGGTACCACCTGGATTCTCCTCGAATATAAAGGGTATAATAAATATGTCAGAGAAGAAATTCCTAAACTTAAAGTTCCATGACTGCCACGTGCTCATGACGCAATTGGTTCCAGTTACATTAAGAGGATTCTACCTCCAAATGTACATATAGCCACCGTAAAGCTATGTGCATTCCTCAATGCAATTTCTCAGAAGGCAATCGATCCAATGGATCTAGCTAAACTACAGAATGATGTGGTTTAATGTCTTGTCAGCTTTGAGTTGGTGTTCTCTCCTTCCTTCTTTAATATCATGACACACCTCCTAGTTCACCTGGTCAAGGAGATTAGCATTCTCGGTCCTGTGTTCCTGCACAACATGGTCCCCTTTGAGAGGTTCATGGGAGTCCTAAAAAAATATGTTCACAATCGTGCTCGGCCAGAAGGAAGCATCGCCAAGGGCTATGGAACAGAGGAGGTCATTGAGTTTTGTGTTGACTTTATTCCCGACCTTGACTCGATTGGCGTTACTGAATCGCGACACGAGGGGAGACTAAGTGGAAAGGGGACACTAGGAAAGAAACAATATATTGGTACGTAGGACAATTATTTTAATAAAGCACACTACACAGTTCTGCAAAACTCCTCCTTGGTGGATCCGTATATCGAGACACATAAAGAGTTGCTCCGATCCGAGTTTCGAGCAGTCTGGAGCTTGGATTACGCGTCAGCACATGGAAACTTTTAGCGACCGATTGCGAAAAGAATGTCAGGGTGATGAGAGTATTGATGAGCAACTGTATTTGTTGACTAGGCAGCCATCGTGGTATATCCTCACATACGAAGGGTACGAGATAAATAGGAATACATTTTACACAGTAGCCCAAGATAAAAGGAGCACCAACCAAAACAGTGGTGTCCGCATAGATGCCACCGACCCTAATGGAAATAACCAAACATATTATGGCCGCATAGAGGAGATATGAGAACTAAACTATGCACCTACTTTTAAGGTATCTTTGTTCAAGTGCCAATGGGTAAAGGCGACTAGAGGTGGAGTAACAGTCGATAACCAGTATGGAATGACAACCGTGGACCTCAACAATATTGGGTACAAAGACGAACCGTTCGCCCTTGCCAAGGATGTGAATCAGGTGTTCTATGTCAAGGACATGTCTACAAAACCAAAGAGAGGGAAAAACAACAATGACCCAATCAATGAGCCAAAGCGCCACATAGTTCTTTCAGGGAAAAGAAATATCATCGGAATTGAAGACAAGTTAGACATATCAGAAGATTATGAAAAGGATGACTGAATTCCACCCTTCACAGTGAACAAAGACCCAAGCATCCAGCTAAATGATGACACTCCATGGTTACGACGCGATCAGAACCAAGGGATATATGTTAAGAAGTTCACTACCATGCTCGCTTGATATATATATAGTGATGTTTAATAGTGTGTATTAGAGGTATTATGTAATAATTGTGAATTCAGAGATGTTTATTAGGTGTTTCCTTTTTTTTCTATGTTCAGATTAAATTTGTGTTTGATGGTGGGATTTCCATGTCGCTTTTGGACAATGAGTGATGAAAAAATGAAAAGATTTACGTTAAAATGATGTGAAAACAAATTTCCAATCGAAAATAAAAGTTTTAATGATTTAAATTAAACACTATATTTTTGCATTAACGAAATAGTAATTATTAATGACATTATGTTTCAATATTTATAAGAAAAAACAAAAAACTTTAGGTCACACAATTTTCCTGTGTGCAATAAAGCAAAAGTAAATCCATATTCTTTTAAAATAATTTTATACCTTATATTTAATTTATTGTGCAATTAACAAAAGTTTAACATTTTATAGAAAGAAATATATAAAAAAACAAATGGAGCTTGAAACGGGTGGGAAGTGAAACTACAACCCAACTTTAGTCCCGGGTAGATCTACCACCCGGGACTAAAGGTGGGCTGCATTTTTTGCGGCTCGCCAAAATACACCTTTAGTCCCAACTCGTAATACCAGCCGGGACTAAAGGTCTTTTAGTCTCGGGCGTTCTGAGCCGGGACTAAAGGTCCCTCCCCTATATAAGGCGGCCATTTCTTCTTCCTCCTCACTCTTTGTCTTCGTCGCCCATCGCCACTGCCCTCATCACCGCCGCCCTCGTCACCCTCGACATCTCCCCGCGCCCGAGCCCGACGCCGCAGCGGAGGAGCCGCCCGAGCCGACGCACCGCACCTTCCCCACGCCCGAGCCCGAGCCTTCCCCGCGCTGCTGCACCTTCCCCGTGCTTGAGCCCGATGCCCCAGCAGAGGAGCCGCCCGAGCCGACGCACCGCACCTTCCCCGCCCGAGCCCGAGTCTTCCCCGCGCTACCGCACCATCCCCGCGCCTGAGGCGGCGCGACGGTTCGGTGCACCTGCGCATGCGCGGTGGCGGTGCTCATTTTCTCCTCCCCGACCGGTGGCCCGGTGTCTCATCGTTTCCTCCTTTTTGCGGTACTCCCCCGATTCTTGGTTCCATCATGTCATGTGTATTGTCACGACCGGCATCGGCATGCATGCAATCTGTATCCATGGGCCCGGGGGAGTATCATATCTAGCATGAACGAATCGAGGCTCCGGCTGATCGACCCACTCGTAACATGTCGTGGCATGAGCATGATTAGGTTTTTTTTAGAATGGCATGAGCATGATTAGGTGTCGCCTCATGATTAAGCCTTGGCGAGCGAAAAGGAGTGGAGTGCCCTTTGGAATAGGCAATGCGGTGTGCAGAGAGTTGGTGTGCGAAGTTCTCGGCTTTCAGATACGGTATTAGTTGTGTCAGAAAGTAGTGAAGTTGACCAAACTTGAAGTCATCGTATACAAGTCCTAATTATTTTTTATTATTAGATCGACCTAAAAACCTTCTCAATTGAACTAGAATGACATTTCATGTAATTTAAGCAACTAAAATGACATTTGACTATAATTAGTATGCTAATAAAAAAAGCAATCCACCTGCATCCTTATCCAACAACAGGGCTTGGTTAGACTTGAGGGGCCACTACTGTCCCAAAACCTTCACAGATGAAGGTCTATTGTTCTTTAATCGGGGAGAAATGGAAGTGAAATAGTCCAAACCATCCAACCCCGTTCACATAAATAAATAAGACAAGATTCAGGAAATTGTGCCGGCAATCTTGAATTTCGAGTGTAGTTATTTAATTAATTTTAAGCACATGACTCGATCCATTTTATAGATATATGGTTTTTATTTTTTATAGATATATCTAGTGGTGTAAAAGCTAGATGGCTGCCCCGAGAGACAACATGGATGAAGAAATGATGAATATTATCAACACCAGCACTCAATTTGCCGATGGTGACCAGCAGGATGTAGATGACGGGAGTCAATACCTGGCTCTTGAAAATAACCAAGAAAATATTGTGCAAGAAAATACTGGCGAGATATATATATTTATATATATATTTGAATATCTATCATCTATTATGTGTACACATGATATTTATTTATTCTTTTTTTATACGTAGCCCTCTAGATCGACGACCACAACGGCGAAAATCAAAAATATTAGAGGCCCGAAAAAGCCATTGGAGGGGCGCTACATAATATCGGAATTCAATATCGAGACAGGCGAACCACTTGGCCCACATGCAAGGAAATTCGTGCAACACTATGGTTACCTTGTAAGGGACAAACTTCCGATCATTGCCCGTGAATGGAAGCAAAAGATCAATGAGCCTCATGTTAGTTTTGTCTCTGATCTTGATAAGAATTTAATTTAGGATGATATCCTTCAACATTTCACGTTGCAAGCGGATGATTATGATGATATCAACGATGATGAATTGAAGGAGTAAGTTCGAAAGTGGGCTATGAAGAAAATGGCCACACAATTCCAGACTTGGAACAAAATCCCTATACACGAAATACGTCAAGAAGAACCTAATGCTCAATTTCAATACTAGGGGCCCGCACGCGAAGTTAAGGCCCCACTGGAATGATTTTGTATAGTACAAGACATCGGATGAGGGTGAGGAATGGGTGAGAAGGAACCAAGAGAATGCCCGACAGAAGGTATACCACCATGGCATGGGATCAAGTGGCTACGCGACTGCCATTCCCAAGTGGGAAAAAATGGAAGCGGACATTCTTGCCAAGGGTATCACACCAGAATCACTCAATTGGCCCAAACGCGCGAAGAATTGGTTTTTCGCTCATGGGGGAAGACTGGACCTAGAGATCGGGAAGCTGGTTCATGGCCCAAAACTTGAAAGAGCAACACAAAGATTTTCTTATGCTCTACAAGCTAAAGCTATTGGTGCGTTTAGGCCCAATAGAGAGAAGGATGAACTGACGTATGCCATCGGGACTGCTGAACATAGTGGCTGAACGAGAGGTTTATGATGGAATATTTCTTGGGAGCATGGTTTCCCTAACGATAGAGATACCTACAGAAGCCAGCAGAGAAGGAAGGATGAGTAAGCAGCGTGGATCAGCAGGTTGGAGGAATATGTTCGTGAGTCACGGGAGGCATTGCTTCAAGCACAGGAGCGCGAAAAACACATGCAAGCTAGAATGCAGGATGAAATCATAAAGCAAGTGCAAATAGCAATGAGTGCCCAAAGGCAGGCATCAGATCCAGGCATCAACATTAATATTAACTCCCCTGATCAGTTGAAAAGCAGTTGCGCTTCCACGGAGTTGCCAAATCAAGATGACACAATGCTACGTTTCCCCGTGGATGACTGTGGTAGAACCTCCTAAGAAATCGGGCCCACGTGCACCTATCGATGTCTCAACAGACCTCAGATAGCGTACACCAGTTCCCAACAACTTAACAGGTCTGTCGGGTGTCCTCAGGAAACCCGAATCATCCACGAATCTTTTACAAACAGGATCCCAATCACAGTCATTGCAGATTACAATAGTTTTCAATATACATACCAGAGATTATAAAGTGGAAGACTTAAGTTTTAATATTACAAACCAGTTGTTTCAAACTTACAAAACCATAAGTGTCATACAACCATAGTAGTGGGATAATATTACATTAACATTATTTATTTCACACAAACTAGTGCCTTGTCCAAAGGCCATTCATCATTCCTCATCATCATCAACTTCAAACACTGACATGCAGCAGGGACCAAAACAAGCCTGCGCATGCGACTCACCTGCAACAAGGGTTAACAAACCCTGAGTACAAAAGTACTCAACAAGACTGACCCGATGAAAAAGGGTGAAGGTCTTAGGGATGCAGGTGTTGGGTCAAGGTAAGGATGTAGCAAGATTCAAAAGTTCTTTGCCAAAAGCTTACTATTCTTGATCCTAGTTTCAAGTTTTACCCATAAATCATCTTAATTCATTATCTCAAACTAAGTGTTCATATCCCATGTTCCAATCCTTCTCATTCCATTCTTTTTCTCATGTTTTAGTAATTCACCAGTCCAGCATTGCTTCTGTAATGAATCGAGTCTCCATATCCGCGGAGCACCGACAATTCAAATTGATTCAAGTCCCAGCTGGGGATTCCTTATCACATGACATATGTAGAACTTAATCTTGCATATATCAACCTCACTACCGGATCCTCCCATACTAAGCCGTCTCCACGCCACCCGAGAGCACAGCACGCCTCAAATCCGGCCACATTCAAGCCACGAGGGTACATGCTACTCCCGCCATCTCACCACTCCCAGTGCGTGGGCATTCGTCTTAGTATCGGATTAGCCGAAGTAGGCTTACCGGAGTATGTGACCAGTTGAAAGGGTCGAGATGGCGGACTAGAGGGGGGGTGAATAGTCTTTTCTAAAATTAATCGCGTCGGCTAACCGATATAAATGCGGAATTAAAACAATCGGTCTAGCCAAGACTACACCCCTCTATATATGTTCACTAGCACCTTGCAAAGATACTAATAAAGCAACTAAGGTGCCGGGCTAGCTAGAGCTCTCCTAAACAATTCTAGGAGCAAGGTCACACAAACCTATGCCACTAGTACTTTAAGTAACAAGGGAGCTCCTACACATGCTAGTAAGCAAAAGCACAAAGCTAACTAAGCTCACTAGCAATGCTCAATAACAAGGCAACCAACGCCTAATTAGAGAGCGCAAATACTTAGCTACACAAACTAAGCAATGTGACTAACAAGGTTACTAAAACCAAATTAGCCACGCAAGGGAGCTACTTCTATGCTACACAAGCAAGAAGGTAATTAGCTAGCTACACAAGCTATCTAATTACAAGAGCAACTACACAAGCTTAAGATATATATATATATAAGTAATTGCAAGCTTGTGTAATGGGGATGCAAACCAACGGGAAGAGCAAGGTTGACACGATGATTTTTCTCCCGAGGTTCACGTGTTTGCCAACACGCTAGTCCCCGTTGTGTCGACCGCTCACTTGGTGGTTCAACGGCTAATTAGCATCACCCGCTAAGCCCGCACATCGGGCACCCCAAGAACCTACCCCTTGAGTGAGGGTAGCTCAATGACACGCTTTACTAAAGTTGCTCTTTGCGACTCCCGTGGGGCGAGCACAAGTACCCCTCACAAGCACTTCTCCGGAGCGCCGCACAAGCTTCTTGCGGGCTTCGACGGAGACCACCACCAAGCCATCTAGGAGGTGGCAACCTCCAAGAGTAACAAGCACCACTAGCTTGCAACACGACCACCTAGTGCCACTGGATGCAACCTCACGATGCAATCGCACTAGAATCGCTCACTCACACAATCGAATGATCACTATCAAGTATATGTGTGATGGAGGGCTCCCAAGCACTCACAAGCATGGACACTAAGTCCCTTGAGGTGCTCAGCACCAGCCATGGCCGAGGGCCACTTCTATTTATAGCCCCAAGGGCTAAACTAGCCGTTACCCCTTCACTAGGCAACGGTCGGGCCGACCGGACGCTCCGGTCGTGTTGATCGGACGCTGGACCTCAGCGTTCGGTCGCCCGCAGACGGCCATGCATCCCGGTTCCAATGGTCACTTGACTTGACTGGACGCAGCAGCTTTCAACTGACCGAACGCTGAACCCCCAGCGTCCGGTCGTTTCCAGTAAGGTACCGACCTCGACCGAACGCGTCCGGTCACACTTGATCGGACGCAGCCAGCATCCGGTCACACTCCAGCTTCTGCGTCATCGTACGCCAGCCTGACCGAACGCAGCCTGCCAGCGTCCGGTGCATTTAGATCCAGCGTCCGGTCAGTTGACCGACGCCAGCATCTTCGCGACTAACTCGTTTTCACTTCTAACTTCATCACCCATGCTCCAATGTGCTAACCATAAGAACTTGCATCCGACGCAATAGAAAATAGGCATTCTATTTTCTCGAAAGCGCCCCAAACCCATCTCAACCCTGCAAACACCACCTCCTTTGTAAATGTGCCAACACCACCAAGTGTACACCACCATGTGTATGTGTGTTAGCATTTTCATAATCATTTCCCAAAGGATGTTAGCCACTCAACTTGCCACGCCACTCGATCCTAGCGACAATGCAAAGTTAGATCACTCGAGTGGCACTAGATGACCGATATGCAAACAAGTTTGCCCCTCTTGATAGTACGGCCATCTATCCTAAACCCAGTCATAAACTTCTCTACACACCTTTGACCGGTGAAATGAAATGCCCTAGGTTATACCTTTGCCTTGCGCATTCCATTCCATCTCCTTCAATGTCGATGCAACACATGCACCAACACGATCAACAATGATATGATCCACTTCATATCATCACGTGATCATATTGGTTCATCAATCTTGACTCTACTTGCTCTTCACCGTTGCCATCGTCCATCGGCGCCAAGTCTTGCTCAAGTTTCACCGCCACGCGGTCCATCACTCCAAAGCCTTCGACTTGCCCTTCACGCTTGCAACCGGTCCATCAAGCCAAGTCTTGTCTTGATCTTCTCCACCTTGATCACATGACTCAATGTCATGTCTCATGTGCAATAAGCTCTTTCATCATCACATGTGTGAGCTTTGCAACATCTCCAAGCCATTTTCACCTCCATGGCATATGTTGCTCATACACATGTACCTGTGGACTAGTCACCTGTGTATCTCACATAAACACAATTAGTCCACCTAGGTTGTCACTCAATTACCAAAACCAACAAGGACCTTTCACCAGTACTACAAAGTGCCTCGTTCAAAAGATCCACAATGAGTGGCCTTTAAGAGACCTAGTCGGCAACATTACCCAACATTCAAGATAACCCAACTAGTCTCTAGTTCATTCTATCTTCTTTCTTTCTTTCTTTGACCAGTATGCCATCTTTGATTGTATCGAAACTTTTACTTTGAAAACCTACCATAAAGCATACTAAGCAATTCTACGCCTTTGTAAATGAAATCATCTTCAAGGATGGTAAACAATTAACAAGGAAGGCAATGCATCAAGTAGGTAACATTTGAATAAATCAACTTAATGCAATAAGTAACATAGGTGATAAACTTTTCAAAGTAAACAAGGTAATGGTTTAATGCATAAACCGGGGCTTGCCTTCGTTGACGATCTCGGGTTCCGGATCAGTACCACAATTATCGAATCCCATGACAACCGGGGATTCTTCCACAACTTGCTCAACTAGAATCGTTTCACTCTCGGATTCTACATAAAAGAATAACATATGCTTCAATATGATGATAATGTAAACATGATGCTTTCATGGTACATGAAATGTAATAACACCTTGAATACAACTTTCCTTCGCGATACAGTTGTAAGTCAACAAAACTAATTGACACTAACATCTAGGGTTTATGACCTAAGCGACTTGACCAAATTGATCTTGAAACCCTACTGGTCACAAAACATGACCCAAACAAGATCAAACCCTAACCCTAACACTTAGGGTTTGCTTTTATTCATTTTTGAATTAATTTGGAAATAAGCCCAAAAATAAACTTGTTCCAAATGAACTCAAAATTTTATGTAAGCTTCCTCATAACAAATTAGTGTACCAAAATAAATTTCATAATTTTTCGAGCTATACAGTGACCTACAAAAATTATGGAAATTACATTTATCAATTAATTGACTGAATTTTTGAACATAAAAAATTTATTCAAATTTCAAGTTTCAAATTTTTAAATCATAATAGAACATGTACAGAAGCTACACATAAATTTTTAGAATTTTTGGAGCTATATTTAATTTCCTATAAATTTTCAAAGTTACTGCACTATTCAAAATCCAGAAATAACAAAATTTCACTATTCTCTCTCTCTTTCACTGACAGCCGGGCCCCGCTCGTTAGTGACACAGACACAGAACACGGCGGCGCTGCCATCACTGGTCGGCCAAAACGCGCCGACGGCGATGCTTCGGCGAGGCAGACCGCACCTACATGATCTACAACGTCCCACGAATCTTTCCCAGCCCTCAAAATGGCAGCAGGCGCACCGGAGGGAGCTCCACGCCGGCCATGGCGGCGCGCACGACGATGGCGCATGGCACAATCCCGACCACGGTGCGGTAGAGGCTAAAGTAGAGCGAGCATCACGCTCAGGAGCTCACCACGATCACGCCGGTGTGCTTGGTGAAGACGGAGACGGGCTGGAACATCCTGGCCGCGGCGACATCGATGGTGGCGGAGCTCCGGCCGGTCTCGAGGAAGAACGTGTTGCGTCGGGTGATTCCGGCCAACACCAGCGATGTGAGCAAGTCGAAGAGGAGCGCAAGGTCGAGGCGATCGCGTTGGTGTAGCTAGGCATGATGGTCGCGGTTTGACGGTGGCTACGGCGAGCGGCGGAGCTGTTCGGTGGCGGAGCAGAGCGGAGGGGAAAACGGAGAGCGACGGCGGCGGTGTTCCTATTTATAGCCGGGAAGAACGCGCCCGGCATCGACAGCTCACGCACGAGCTCGCCACAGAGCTTGCTACGTGTCACCGTGCGAGAAAGTGGCGCAAAATGATCGGCGGCGGCAGCTGTGTGGCGCCGGCGGCAAGCAGGGAGGTGGCGCTCGGCTGGTTTTGATTTTTGAAGTATTTACAGAATTGCCACTGCGTTAATTTTGCAAATTACTCACAAATTTTTCTAAAGAAGTTGAAAATCTCCAAAAATGAAAGTTGCTTAACTTTTCAAACTCTACAACTTTGTTTCAAGGAATATTTTCAAATTATGCCTCCATTTTAAAATTTGAATTTGGGGTGCATTTGAGTATTTGAATCATTTCAAAATTACTCGAAATTTTATATGTAAACTTTTGAAACTTTGAATACCAAAGTTGATCCTTATAAAATAAGCTTCAACTTTGCTTTTTGTCACAACCCCAAATTCCAAATGGATTTTGAAATAGACAAAAGGGGCAAAAAGGACTTTTATAATTGGAATTTGAATTCAAATTTGATTTGTTTACCTTTTGACTTAACTTTGATTTTTGACCAGTAACATGGCCCATTAGGGTTATTTAAGTCAATTAACACATGGTCTCACATGATCATATGAATTTTGACCCTTGTGGTCATGATTTTCATTCAGAGTTTTGAATCACATTGTATCACATAAAATAACAACTTAAGAAATAAAGCTTATTTAGTGAATGCATTCAAATTTTTTTACTTTATAAATGATTTGCAATGCATATGATGACATGTCAAATTTTAATGATAGGTCAAAACACCAGAGGTGTTACAACATCACTGCACCGTTTACATCATGTGAGCTACATATTCCAAAAGGGAATGCCACAATCATGGTGGCTCTCGGTGTTTTTTCTCCTCCAGATCCTACCAAGACACCAAGAATCCATGGGGCAATAATACCACCTGGATATGTTAGCGTCTTAGTGGATAGAGTTAACAAAGGTTTTAGTGATCTGGCTCTTGACATTCTAGGAGGTGATGGAGAGAAGACTCTAGAAGAAGCAGAGAACACATTCATACTATGGCGCAAGCGCTACATCATTATTCCCGGGGTCTCTAGTCCACTGCCGCTTCCTCAACTGCCAGACAATAGGTGCAGACAAAAGTGAACGAAATAATTTTTTCACTAATTTTCTATTGACATGCATGATTAATAATAACAATTTCTTATACCTAATTATTCTTTTTTATACTCACACAGCAGGGCCTCCGCCAACCTAAGTCCAATTATTCAATCTCTAGATCATCATAGGGCTCCGGGCAATGATTATGCAACACCGCCATCGCCGCCACAACCAAGGAGGTCTCCAACGGCTGCCCCGCCTCCCTTGATGACAAGAAGCAGCCTAGCTCCTAAGAGGCCCGCCTCGCAAACGAAGTCGTTGGCCCACCAGCCAGCAAAGATGAAAGCCTCCTCTAATCCAGTTATTCCCCAAAAACTGTCTTACGAGAAAAGTGAAAAGAAATTAAATGCTGCAGTACAAAAAGATGTGAATAGTTTCTTCGAAAAAGTAAGAAAGCAACGAGAAGCGAGGGAGAACCCGGAGAAACCGTACTTCTACCTACCTCTAGATCTTCTAAGAAAGAAGGTGGACTAGAAAAAGCGGGAATCTCAAAAGATCCTGTCAAAATCGGACTACGACCGCTCTCACCAAGTCATTTGAGGCGGCACAGAAAAAGACTAGAGCAGGGAAAAGTGTTGCACAACTCGGACAACAATCGCAACAATCAGTCCCCCTCTTGTCATTCGTAATGAATATGGTTCAAACTTAGACTTACTGGACGTCGATTTTGAGGACCTGGTTCGGTTTTACGAGGATACTGGTTTGGACCTTGCCCAAGTGCTCGCTGAAGGACCATCTGCTCCGAAAGTTGATCCTTGGAAGAAATTTGAACATGGAAAGAGTCTATACAACCTTGAGGCCTTAGGTAAACTAGGTACGCAAATGTACCTGCTAAACAAGTGGTACATGGTAGCGTGTGACAAGAAGCAGCCAACTACTGCGGATAATATGTTTGCGAGTTCATCATGACATACTAAAAAAGAACTCCTGAAGAGATCCTCAAAGTACGTTATACAAATATATTCATATATTCACAATTTCTTTTATTGCTCATATATATAAGTAATCACGTGACCAACATATATATATATATATATATTAATACTTTTCCTTTAACTTTTATTGAAGACTCTATGGTTGAAGGAAAAAGTCATACGACGTGACCACTTTTATTGAAGACTCTATGATTGAAGGAAAAAAGTCATATGACGTGACCAACTGAAAGCAATTCAAGAGACCATAGCAGGATTTTTTAATGACTAGGTCTTAAACCCTGCTGGCGAGTTCTACAATGACATGAACGAAACATGAAAGCCAAATCAGATGGAGTGAATTTGTTATCCCAAGGATATGATAGAATATACAATGCAAATTTTATTTGTAATATATATATATATATATATATGTACATAAAATAACGTACAATATATGTATATGCATGTAATATATACGTTAGTTTCATACTTTAGTTTGTACAAAATGTTCAAACATTATAAACGCGTAGAATACGTATATTATTAGTAGCGTAGAATGCGTATTCAAAAACTTATTCGAAAACCAAAACGAATCATCAATTAAAAATAGAAAAAAAACCTTTAGTCCCGGTTGGTAATACCAAACGAGACTAAAGAGCCGGCCCACGGTCAGACCGGGAGGTCTCTTTAGCCCTGGTTGATATTACCACCTTTAGTCCCGGCGCAAAAACCGGGACTAAAAGAGGAACCCTTTAGTCTTGAATTCGTGCTCCCGGTTAGGAAAGCGGGGACTGAAGAGTTTGTCAGCCGGAAGTACAGCTTTTTTGTACTAGTGTTAAGTTCATGTATGCAGATATCCTCGTAGGAACAGGAGATAAGGAGAAATTTGCATTGATACCTGCAACGAAAAAACTCATGTAGGGGATCGTAAAGCTGTCATCCTTTAGGGCCGTAGTATGCCGGTCTCAAGGACCTTGTGGACTTTCAAGGTTTGGAGGTGCAACACGAAGACGCCGTCCCCCATGTCCAGGAAGATGGTGTTTCCGTCCTCATCGAACCCCACTGCATCTGCTCTCCTCACCGGGGGTGCCGAAGAAGACGACGAAGCCACTGGGGCTGGTGGTGGCAGGAGCGCGTCAAGGTCAAGTTCTCTATACTCCTCCCACATCGCGGTGTCTTCGTACCCGGTGGCAACCGGGGCAAACAGATATAGGCTGGACTCAAACGCCGCGGCGAGGCCAAGCTCGCCGTCCGCTGCCATGAATACTTGAACGCAGTCGAATGGGTCATTGTCAGTGTTAAAACCCTGGACGTGTTGCATCCGGTTGGTGCTGATGTTGTATCCGAGCAGCTCAGTGCCGTGGCGCTCCGGCCAGTACACCACGTTCCCGGTGAGGATGCTGTTGGGCTCCCAGTGCGAGACGCTGGACCACCAGCCGCGGACGCGTGTGAAATCGCTCCACGCGCCGGTCTGCGAAGAGTAGACGCCGGCGAACATGGTACCGCTATTGGGGAACATGAGGACGATCCGGAAAGGCCTCGAGTGGCAGTCGTCCTCGCCGTCGTCGCTGCCGTGGTCGGAGACCAAGGCTGCACGAGCGCAAGGTGGCTTCACAAACGGGTGCCGGTCAAAGTAGGACCGCCCGCCGGCCGCGGGGTACTCCAGCAGCATGTTCCGGGGCGGTGAAATGTAGGTCCGGTGGCCGGTCATCGGGTCCCAGACAAGCAGCTCCAGCTCGTCGCCCTCGTCCCCACACCACCACCTGCCAGCGGAGAGGAGGACGCGGCCATGGCGTGAGTCGAAGACCCGCCAGGTGCCGACACCATGAAGCTGGGAGAAGTGCTCGGGGGCAATTCGGTCGGGCGGTTCGCCGGCAGGGACGAAGCTTCCTTCTTTGCGGAAGAAGCCGACCAGGGGAGCCACGTGGTGGTGGTGCGCCCGGAAGCGGCGGATGAAGGCGGGGTCGAGGACGATGTCGCGCCACTTCCTGCACACGAGGGAGGCGCGGAGGAGGTAGATGGGCTCCGGCGGCACGCGGAGGAGGATCTCTCCAGGATGACGTCGTCCGGCAGGAGCGCCGGCGACGGTGAGGAGGCGGCGCCGCCCATTGGGTTAGGTGTAGGGTATGAATGCTCCCAATGCCGGGGCAGGTGGGGAGTAGCTGAAGGAGCAGCAGCGGCTTCCTCAGATGTCAGAGGCTCAGAGCCTTTTGACCGTCACCGCCTCAGAAAGGAAATGGAGGAGATTGGATTTCAAACATCCTCTCCTTCAGTAGTGTAGAGAAATACGACCTTCAAAAAAAAGAGAATGATATTATGGTATCGCTACGATTTATTTAACTAAATTTATAGTAAATAGTATTAGTATTTATATTTTTAAATAAATTTATTATAAAAATTATATTTTACAACTAATTTAACAGTATTATTTTTATAAAAATGATTGTATTTTTTAATATAAATTTAGTTAAAATTCAGACTGTTTGACTCATAGAAATTTAACAAACATTCAGATTGTTTTAGAGTAATCTATTATCCTATTTTTTTCTCTTCCCTTCCTCTCCCTCTCTTCTTCTCCATCTTCGACGGGCTCAGAAGCGGCTCGGGGGAGGTAGGCCGGCCAAGCGGCGGGGATGGTGGGAGGGTGGTGGTGAGGGTTCTGGCGGTGTAGAAGGCGGTTGGGCTAGGTCGGGGCGATGGCGACCATGTCCATGATGGCAGCGGGGAGGGGAAGATGGAGGTCGCCACGGGCGCGGTAAAGTCTCACAGGAGCTCCACGGTCGCGGGCGGGGTGGGAATGACCATGGCCATGACAGCGGCGTGGGAGGGGAAGATGGAGGTTGCCGTGGGCACCGCAGGGTCTCACCGGAGCTCCACGGCCGCGGCCGCGGCTATGGAGCTCCGGCGAGACCCTACTGCACGCGGCACGGTGGTGGGCAGTGGGCAGCGGCAGCGCGTCGGAGGAGGAAGAAGATGCAGTAGAAAAGAAAAGTGTGGGAGGAAGCACTTAAAACACTAGAGTGACGATTAGACGGAATCTAATTTTGGCGATGTATCATATTATGATTAGGATCATATGATGACCTCACATGATCTTAAAATGTGTGTATCATAAGACTAGCTCTTGATCCAGAGCTATCTTTTCTCTTTTTTTTTATTAAAATATAGAATAAAATGCTTAGAGCTAGCTCATAGATCATTGTTGGAGCTGCTCTTAGCACGTCTCCAACAAACGGTTACGCGACTAGTTTTTATTCTACATGGAGCTTAAAACAAAGAGAGAGAAAACTAGATAGTGACAAAATAACTGATAGAGAGTAGAAATGAGACTCATCAACTGTAAAGCAAGAGCTAAATAATAGTATTTTTCTTATCTCTCTCCAGCTCAGCTAGCATTTCATTATTGCAGCTGCGAACGCCCTTAGGGCAATCATAATGTTACTAAAAATAGCCTATAAAAATTAAAATAATACCTACTATGTACTTGAAATATCATGAGACTAGTTTATATAGTAGTCTATGACTAAAGGTATTCATAGTCGTATGCACTATCCATAAAAAATAGGAAATATTAATTTTTCTCCGACCTTCCTCCCACTCTCTCGGTTGCAGCTTAAGAAAAGAAAGTCCTATGGAAGGGACGTTTGATTTTTATTGCCTTTCTATCTACCAAGCGGAATGCATGTTGTATCTCCATATTGTGGCAAAATAAATAACTATCAGCTGACACCGGATCCACCTCTATGTACTACCTGGTCCAAATACATTGCCCTTAAGATGCATTTGGTTGGAGAACGAGAGATATGAGAGGAATGAAATGATTTCATCCCTAGTTCAACCGATGGAATGGTTCATTCTATACTAGCGTTTGGTTAGAAGAACAGAGCTATTCTATTTCTTGTGTGTGGTTGGAGAGATGAAATAGATGAAATAACATACTGTTAACCTTGTTTGATATAAGGCTCACATGCACTAGTAGAGAACAGACCTTTCACCCAAGATCAAAATAGACTCTAGTCCCGACATTTTTTTGCGCCCAGGACTAGAGAGATCTTTAGTTCCGGTTGGTGTCTCCAACCGGGACTAAAGGTCCCTACCCAACGGCTACTGCGCTCGGCACAGTGGCAGGGGACCTTTAGTCCCGGTTGAAGACACCAACCGGGACTAAAGGTGGACCTTTACTCCCGGTTGGAGCCACCAACCGGGACTAAAAGTCCTCCAACCTTTAGTCCCGGTTGGTAACACCAACCGGGATTAAAGGTAGACCATTTAGTCCCAGTTGGTAACACCAACTCAGACTAAAGGACCCTTTAGTGCTGGTTGGTAATACCAACCGGGACTAAAGGTCCCTCGATGGGTTAGTTCAAAAGGGAAGCATCCCATCCATTGTTAGATGTGTTGTGTAGGTGGGGTGGTAAGCTACGCGCGAGGCAATGCATGAGGTCTTGGGTTCGAATCTCACGGGACGCAGCGGTGGGAGGCATTATTTTTTTAAAGCTGGGAGGACCTTTAGTCCCGATTGGTGTTATCCACCGGGACTAAAGGTTCCTGACCCGGGACTAAAGGACCCTCCTTTAGTCCCGGATGCTTGCTCCCAGGTGGGGAACCGGGACTAGAGGGGGTTCTCCACCGGGAGTAAAGCCCGTCCCACCACTAGTGATGTCATACAATCGTGAACTTCTTCCTCCTTTTTTCTTCGTTGTCAACGAGAGCCAACGTGTCCTCCCACATCTCTATATGACCAACCATGCGACACATCCTACCCTAGCCACGCAGCCCATCCGTGGTTGCGCCCACTATGACTGCATAGATTCTGCTCGCCTGTGGATCCTTCCTCGCCGGTATTAGATCCATCTACCTTTGGCCATGCTGGTTTTGCTCGGCCCTGGTCGCCCGTGACTTCTTCCCTGATGGCACCAGATCCGCCCACCCCCATCCACATCGCCTCCTTCCTTGCTTGGCCCAGTCGTGCATGCGCATGCGAGGAGACTGCACTCACACCATCCAAGTGGAACCAATAAGTTCGGCCGCATTTTTGGAGTGAGTTGGGGCAGCATCTGGAAGGAATATTTCCAGTTGGGGATGGCTCCATATATTCCATATGTTCAGGAACCAAACGCCATAGAAACTTGGATGAATGGCTCCACCCTACCTCATCTCACGAACCAAACGCACCCAAAAGATCCAATGTTTTTTAAAAATAGCATCAAAAGATCCAGCTTTATAAAAATAGCATTTAAAGATTGTTTTGTTACAAATTTCTACTATATCTGTTTTGTCAGAGCTAAAAAAAATTGGATAACAATATGGCTGCACTTCCATGCTCCATTTCAGCATATCTTAAGTCTAGGTTTAACAACACTACAATATGAAGCTAGCTCCTTCGACGTCAATGGAGTGTGCTTCTCCCAGTCCCAGCTCATCTTGGTGTTGGTGGAGCGTGTTCCTCCAAGGTTAGTGATCGCCACTACTAGAAATATCCACTTCTATAACGAAAATCTTGAAACTGTCATAGAAGATCGCTTTTTATGATGAATATTTTCGTTTCACCATAGATCAGTGGTGACGATCCTCAAACCCTCCCTATCTATGACTAAATCAGATATCATCACAAGAAACGTCATAGAAGAGCACAGGGTTTCATCACAGATCACTCGCGCGACTCGTCTGTGACGATCTTCTTTAATACTATGACGAACAGGGCTTCATCATTGAACTAATTACACATCTATGATGAACAATATTCGATCTATAACAAACGGCGCTTCGTCATAGATCTCCACATGGTACTTTCTCCATCCAACGTGTACCTGTGGGACCTGCAGTTACTCATCCGTAATGCTTGCAATTCGTTATAAAAGTCTCCGCTCGATCCTTTCTCCATGCGACATGTACCTATGGGACCCTTCTCCATCCGACCTACGGGACCCAGCGGCTTACGTGTCATGTGTACCTATGGGGTCTTTCTCCATCTCTATCCGACCTGTGGGACCCGACGCCTTACGTGCCACTTGTGCTTGTGGACCCTTCTCCATCCGACCTGTGGGACCCGACAAAACCTTTCTCCATCTCCATCGACCTATGGGACCCGATGGCTTGCGTGTCACGTGTACGTGTAGGACCCATCTCCATCTCCATCCGACCTGTGGGACCCGACAACTTGTGGACCCTTCTCCATCCAACCTGTGGGACCCGACAGCTTATGTGTCACGTGACCCGATGGCTTGTGTGTTACTTGTGGACCCTTCTCTGCTGCCGGGGTTAAATAAATCCAAATTGAGAAAACCATGAGACCTGGGAATCAAACCCGGGACCCACAACAAGGAATGGACCGTCTTCACCATTGCGCTAGATGCCCGATTGTGTTAACATGTCTTTGGAGTCCTTATAGTAGTATATATTCTCTGTGTGGATGCCCTATAAGTTGACCTATATATTGGATATCCCCTGCAGGTGGAAACAAATCTTATCCCGTTGGACTTGCGGTGGCAGTAGAGGATCCCCGGTGTGCTATGGTGGCTCAGGCATCCTTTTGGAGGCTAGGCGGCGGGGCTTCCCGGTGGAGCGCGGTGGCATTGGCATCCATGTCCATTGTGTGCCACGGTAGTGGCGATAGATCCAATCCACAGGTCCCCTTTCTCGCCTTTTCCTGTTCGCTTCACTGTTTTGGTCCTTGCTTGAACATGAGCTATACAAGAAACATTCTAGCGTTGGAGATCTGGTTAGGCCAATGATGATGAAAAGAACTAAGAGGTGGCAATGGTTGGCTTTCTGCTGATGTCTTGGTTTTCTACATATGTTTAGTGTTCTTATAACTGTAAATGCCTGTGTGCAACTAGGCATGTTAATTGTCAAGTGCTTGCTTGACTATACCTATCTATCTAGGTAAACAAACGGGCCCTTCGCTTCTGCCTTAAACTATTTTTCTGTCCAATGCTTACTCGATTCTACATTTCTATTTCATATGCTCTAGTACCACTAGTGAGTCCTTATGGTATTTTGAACTTGTAATATATTTGAGGCCATATTTCTATGCCAATGATGTCTCCATGGCTGTTGGATGTATTAGGATGCAGCTCACATGTTTGCTTTTTATGTCTTCTCCTTGTTGACAACCAAGTTATCCATTTGGTTCCAAACAAGAGGAAGGCATTGAAAGCAAATCAATGCTTTGTGTCCATCATTCACATGACTGAGGCTAATAATGTTTGAGCTGCACATGTTGCTACTAATGCTAATGATGATCACTACCACATGTTCACTAACATTCTACTTGTGAAAACTGAGCAAGCTCCATTAACTGCTGAAATTGTAATGGTTACAGCTCCATTAACTACTACTCTAGTTTGAGTTATATATATCTATGTGGTGCTACTCTAAATTTAGATGAGGTCTGTTGGTATTTCTTAACACAAACATAAAGATTCTACAAGCGTACGGAATTACTGTTGTAGCTTTTACGTAGAAGTATTCAGGGAATCATATTTTCCACAGGGAACGGAGGTACTTCTTCTAGCTAATTCGTCCAAGGACAACACAAGGGTAAAGTTGGAAAGGGCAGAGATGGATTCGTAAGGCTTTTGGGTCTATGAGAAGATAAACTCTACTTTCACTTGCTTACTTCGGGCACTGGCTTACGCCTAGTCTGCCAAGCGATACCGGCCTGTACGTCATACCTGAATGTGGGGGATTACAAGGGACAGATAGGGCTATCACCACCTGCCGCCTACCCCTCAACCGTGGAGTACGAGGCAAACGAAGGTAGCATCTAGCCTAGACACCACGTCTACACTATCGACTACTACTCTAGCGTTCGCGTAGGGTTATCCATCTTTATCAGGGCCCTCTACTAGAGTATCCGCTATGAGAGCGGACAATGAACCTGCAAACAAGTAAGAGTAAAGCTTAACTAATCAAAATACTTTATACCATAGAAAACACGAACACTCACTTAGCGGGAGAACCCGTTGAGGCACATGTGTTCATCGAGGTACAAGCTCGGGGAGACACCGACAAGCCCGGTGCTTCCCCGTACTCTCCCTATCCAAGTCCACTTGCTACTAGGGCCTAAACCCTTTGGAGTGATGTTCTAACTCAAGTGAGGTGTGCTCTTCTTCCTTGTGTGTTGTTGAATGAGAGGGAGTGAAAGGGTATTTATAGGTTGAGAGGAGGAATCGAGGCCACTCAATGCGCCATGTTAGCGATCCGTGTGCCTCTCCACCATAGCTCTTGGATCAAACCGACATAGGATGGATGGTGGAGATGGAGTGGAGTTGTGATTCCTTGGATGCCTTCCTATCTTGAGTGAACCACCACCCTCCAAATGAATCCTTCATGAAAAACCATGCAACCGACGTTGGTGAGGTGATGGGAACCAACTGGCCAAAGTTCGGGCTAAATGGAGTTTGTAGGGGGTTGGGCACCCCCATGGGTCGATCGCTCCCTGGAGACATCATCCTAGCCCAAGTTTTGTCTGGTGGGCCTCTAGGGATGTGTGGGCCATGCCTATAAAGTTTCACGCCATTTGGAGATCGTTTGGTTTGTGTTTGGGCCCTTTTTCTCCATATGCTTGGCCCTGATTTGGCCTGGTAGTAGGCCTCCCCCCTCGGGCTCTTTTGCTTTGCGCAATATGGTGTCACACTTTGTTTCTTTGCGCATTTTGAATGTGTTTTCCATGTATTCCATAAATGCCCTCCTGCAAATGGTCAAACACCAAAACTTGTGGAGATTGTTAGTTCTAAAGCCATATTTCTATGTTTAGTGCCTGTATGCTAGGATTTCATGCAAGTGTTGGCAGTTAAATATGTGAGTTAAGCATCGCCAACAAATTTCCCCACACTTACCCCTTTGCTCGTCCTCGAGCAAAGCTTAGAGATAAAAGTAATCATGAGCATAACATCCTAAGATATATGACTTACATAAAAGTTATTCCAACACATTCCTTACACAAGTAGGATATGTGGTGTTAGCTAACATATTTCCTTGGGTTGTTGAAAGGCGGAATAGTTCTTGAAAGAAAGTCATCTTCCCAATTTCACATCTTAGTAACTTGGAGTTTTGAAAGTTTTTCTAAAGAAAAAGCATAGTTCACTTTATACTCCTCAAATGGCACTCTCAAATCACTTAATGGTTTATAAATCCTTACCAAGGCATATTAATGTTTTGCCTTCTTTTGTTTTCTCCTATCTCTAAAAAGGTTTATGTGGGGCTTTAGGTAGGGATAAACAATATAGCATATTTGTATTGCATATGTTGTAAAGTCAAATCAAGGATCCAAGGAGAGAAGGCCATACTCTTAGATCAAGATGTGCATGTGTGTGGGAAAAGGTAAACTAAAACTACACTCCTTTTGTAGATATGATCTGTCTCTATAACTTGTTATTTTGAAACATGGCTATCTTTCTTCCTTCTTTTTTTTAATATATGAGCCTTCATGTGCTCATCGTATATATATTTCTTTTTGTACGTTGGACCTTCATGTGTCCATATTTTTTTTCTTTACTTGGACCTTCATGTGTCCATATATTTTTTTATCATAAACTTTTTGCATAGCCCATGTCTCTTCTTCTAAACCATATATTTAGAGAGAGATCATTATCTTTTTTAGAACATGGAGTATTTCCCTAACCAACATATTTTTGTCTACTATCAGTGTATTGGAGCAGAGTTTTTAGTGGATCTGGATGAAAGCATGTTTTTGCATACTCCCAGTGTAGGAGCAACATGTGTATGTGGAGTGTACGTGATCTTGATCTTGGGAACATGATAAATCTCTCAACAAGGGTCAACAAGACTTGACCACACTCAACACAATAACAAGGAGCTTATGTAGAAGGCTTGAAACTTGCAAGATGTCATACTTGGCTTTGGTAGGAATTGTTCACCAATTGAGTATGTGATACTATGGTTTTATAACATTTTACCAAAACAAATTCTCCAAGTACTTCGAATAGAAACGGTAGGATTTCTAAGTCAGAACTATATCACACCTCACAATAACTTAGTTAACATGATTGTCCTATTAGAATATTTTCCCACAAGCATAAGTGTATGTATATGGAACAAACTTTATGCAAGCTTCTATCTTAAAGATGTTATGAACATGTCACTTTTGGAATTCTGAACGAAGTGTGGTTTATAAAATTGCATGGAGGAGGAGCGACATTTGTTTTGCATTTTTAATTTGTTCAATTTTAAATTTCAAAATTTTTGGAGAGTTTGGGGGTAGCGTTGCACAAACCACCGTTGAAGAGAAGGAGCCGAGTCAAAGGTGGTTTGGCTAAACCAAAAGTTTAGCCAATCCTCTCTTGAGCCATTTGTCCTATCCTTCTGCATGTTGGATCAGTCGATGTTTGTGCAACGTGTTGGTGGGAGATCTCGAATATGTGTTCATCATGCTTGAGAGATTCCCCCCACACTTATTATTGTACCTGCTTTTATTTTAACGAAGAAAAACAAAAAGAAATAGACAAGGGCTCTACCAGCTGACATACTAGGGAGCCTTAATTTTATTATAATTATTATTACTTTTTTTGTTATTTATTATTTTATTTTATTTTATTTAATGTGTTCACCCAACTTTTTATCATTTAGCATAAACAAGGCTAAGGTAAAGTTTGAAAAAATAAACATCGCCTTGATTTATCTCCATAGTAGATTACTTCTATTGTTTATGAAGATAATGACTCAAAGTTCATTAAGCAAGATTAAACACCATGTCTAATTTTGATTAAAGGAGGCCATTTTAACCTAAGCACCATGCTTAATTTAAAAGGACCAATGGATGTACCATATGAATACATCCAAACCTGAGCATATGACATAAATAATGGAAGCATGAACTTGTATGAGCAAAATCATATGGAGACAAACATGAGTTAAGAAATTGGTGAAATAATGAATTTTTTTATAATGATTTTTTTTATATATATAGCAAGGTAGATCTAACATCATCATTCCCTTTTTTAAGCAAGATGGTCTTTGGTGTGTATGGAACTTTTGGACTCTCACCCTCCTCCCCCACACTTGAACTTTTGTATGAAAGTCAAGTGTGCAGGATCAGGGTCTCCTTTTGAGTGTGTTCCATTACCAAAGATCACTACTAGGGATGTGTTCATCAATGACGCTTTCCTTTCGTCACTGAAGACACCAAAATCGTCACATATATTATTTTATGACGAAATTGTGACGAAATCAATTTCGTCATTGAATGAGCGTCATATTTTGGATAACGTGACGAAACGTATATTTTCGTCATAGATGTGCGTTCCTTCTATGACGAAATGGCCCTCGTCATAGAAGAGTATTCTTTCTATGACGATGCATTTTCATCATTGATGTAGCCCCTTTTTTGTCATAACTTGCCGTCTGTTAGGCGGCCAGACGACGTCTGCCACGCTGGTAGCTGACGTGTCCTGTCCACGTGGCGCGTCCATGTTTCAGGTGACGTGGCTTGGCACGTGGCTGGTGACGTGTCTGACTACGTGGCCGCTGACGTGGCCAGTGATGTGGATGTGCATGTGTCCACTTTTTATTGGGCCACAGGGCATGCTATGAGTAGTCCACGTGTCTTGCTGTGATTGGCTCTAATTTTCGTCACTGAAGTGATTACAAATTCGTCACTGAATAGATTACAAAATAGTCACAGAATCGACTACAAAATCATCACAAATAGGTAACAAAATTCATCACAGGTGCACATGCTGAACAACAGATCACAGTATTCCAATTACCATCAACTTAACAGATCCAGTATTCATAGGTACCATCAACTTAATGAACAATACTAAACTTGGTTCACATATAACTCACTAGACATCATGTTCCATGTACTAGTTTCATCTCAGTTCACATAGGTTATGACAGCAACTATTAAAAAGTGGGCAAGCAACAGCAACATAGGTTATTGCATAAGCAAAATCACCAGCACGGACCCCTTGCTTCATCAACCAGCAGCTACGCGCAGCGCTCATGTCGAAGAACCATTATTGATGCCCAAGATACGCTTGAGCAGCGCATTGTTCTCCTCCATTGCCTTGGTGTTTATCTCTGTCAGCTTCTTGTACTCCTCCATCTCCTTTTGTGTCCTCACCAGCTTTTCCTCAGCTTCTTCACTTCTCTTCTTGAGATCGTCGATTTCACCTTGTACAACAACCTTAGCTTCAGCTGCTAGTTCTTCCCGAAGCTCGCTTTCATTTGATGATGATGATTTGGAGGATGCCACTGGTTTGATGCCAATACTCTTGAGGAAATGGTTTGAGCTGTTCTGGGAGAGCACCTAGGACACAACCTGCACACTGGATACTGCTGTCTCACCTTCAGCAACAGGTTCTGCTCTCAAAGCTTCCATATTTGACTAAAACAGCAATGACCCATCATTAGTTGATCATTATTGCATTAATTTGAGGTGCAAATATCACACAAGATGTATTTTTAAAAATATAAATAGCAAGATGTGTACTAGAGAGAGGTAGAAGCAAACCTAGCAAAATGGATAGACTATAGTACAATTTATCTGATTTGTTATGTGGAACATTATGTAAACTGTAGTTTGGTTCTTACTGACATAAAGCACAGCTACTCTACAATGAAACAATCAGAAATCACCTAGCATGTGGACACAATTAGTTCAGATTGTTCTCAGTTAAATGCAATCTCATTTCCAGTCAACATCTATCAAGTATTAACAGAGCACAGTTATCAGATTGTTTAGCATATTGGTTTAACAGATAATACACATACATAAAGCACATGAGAATAACTAAAAGCATGGGCTTTAGAGACTTGGCTGCAGTTAGGTTGCTTCCATTTTCATATCCATCCAAGATAATAACCCATTCAGCCATTCCTTGTTTGATACATTGTAGTTTTAATCTAGTATATCAATGACTGCAATCTGAATTTATGACTGCATGTAGATTGTTCCCAGATATAAGAACAACCTTCAGTTAGTACTTAACTTATTTAGCAAGTATATAGCTATGTTGGATTATGACCAGTTTTGAGCGAAAGACAGAATACAAAATGATTAAAATAGGACATGTTATCCAATTAATGAACAAAATGGCATAGCGAAACAGATGTCGGGACTTACAAGTGCTTCTCTTGCTGGTTCACTAAGACCATTTTTGGAGCTGGTATGGCAGGTCTTGAAGGCCTCCACCAAATCAAGTTCTTCATTTTGTTCTGTGCTTGGTTCTGCATTGTTTTTCTTCTTCTTTTTGTTTCATAGATAATCAATTATAGGAAAGTTGTCAGATAAAATGCAAAATAAGTTGGTTAGTGCAAATATGTACAAGGTACTCTTTACTTACATATGCATGTAAGTGTGCCACATAGTCATGAGAAACCCGTAGCCTGATGATACTTGACTTTCTTCATGATTCTGCGCTTGTTCTTTTCACATGATTCCTACAAGAGAATGAACATGTCGATGAGATCATAGGTTCCAAATGAGAAGATCTTTGGAAACCCAATGAGAAAGAATATATGACAAGATACCCGTACCATGTTTTTTGGATTACACCACTTTGCAACCAAGTACCCTCCACTCTGCATCGTAGACATGCATGCAACCTGAGAAGTTGTGGGAATCTCATTTGCGGTTTACCATTGAAGTATTTGTTCTTCACCAATAACGCATTTGCCGCACCCCAGAGCACAAAGATATCGCTGCAAGCTTCCTCTGTTGGCTTGTCTTGTGGTTAATGGCCAAGCGCCCTAGTCATATGACAATTCCATATTTAGTTAGTCAATGCAGTTAAACAGATATACAAGTTTACCATAGAAACAATAATGCACTTATAGAGAGCTTTCCCACAAAGTCTTTGTAATAGCGATCATCTCTCTTGTAATCTTTCCAATGAGTTAGGACAGGGACCTTATCCCTAATGATGACACCAGCCTCAGATGCAAACTTGGCTGCTTGAATAGGTTCATGAGGCCTTCTTTTCCCTTCAAGAATACATGACTATGGGCATTCTCCTTCCCATAGCTTTAGTCATCCTGTCCCAAATTGTGCTCCCTTGGTGGGTGGCCTGGTCTCCTTGGGGCTCACTATGAAGGAGCTGCAAAATACAATTTGGATATAAATGCTTTAGTTTCATGCAGATCAGCAAACCAGATGGCATAATAGAATGACAAAGAAACATCAACTTTCCTTCAGTGTCTTCCTCTCCAGCTGCATTGTCTTCATCAAGACTGTGATCTTGCCTTGAGCACCACCTCCACCAATGAATTCCTCTGCAGAGTATTGTCCCACGACCACCAGCTCCATCACCTTCCTCTGCATCTGTATAAGACCTTTGTGGTGGTGTTTCATCATGACCATTGGTAGGATCCTCTATATTCTCGCCATCTCTCGCCAAAACAAGAAGCCTTTTGATGATCTTGTTTGGGATTCAGGAGGTCAACCTATGATCCTTGAGATGCCCTCACTCTCTTACTAGCCCTAACTCCACAGGCGCCATGGTGGGGCTCTGTCTTCTTCTTCTTTGAAGCTAGGACTTTCCGACTATACCTGTAAGAAAGCTGTGGATAAAAAATCAAGTAAGTCATGTGCAACAAAGAAGCTAGACCATATATTAAAGAATGGTATGCAAGAAACAAGATGCATCTAAAAGCAAAGGCATATATTGAAGAACAGATTAAAAACACTCAAATGCAATGCAAATATTCCCCATCCAAGACTTTGAAGATAGAAGAAACACCTTAGTTGCGGTGGGTGGGGTCGCTCAATGATTTAGTGTCATCATCATCACTATCTCCTTGATCATCATCTTCAAGGAGATACTCCAATGAATCCGAATCTTCATTATTTCTTTTCTTGTTTGCTGATTTTCCCCCTTCTTTGATGCAGAGATAGTGATACAGAGTTATTAAATTAAAAGATAGATTTTTCAGGCCGAAATCTTGCATCTTCTTTAAATTGTTCGCCACGCGTGCATCCCTGCGTCTCTCATAATCAGTTTTTTAGATTCTTACAAAACAAGCAAATTGTGTCTATTAGAAAATAAAAAGGAGTGAACTAAGAGCTAAGAGGTAGTAATACTAGATGGTAGATAGATAAGAGGTAGGAGCTAGTAGTGCTTGTCAAGAGCTAAGGGATAAGAGGTGATAGGTTATAGGCAAAAAGTATTAGGTCGAAAAGAACTAGGAGGAACAGTATTTGTGTATTGAAGCACAATTACTCTAAAATCAGTGAAAAAATTTGAAGATAGCTTGTCTTGAACTACTATTTTCCAATCAACACACTTGCATGCACTCTCTGCTACATTTCCGATTCTGAAAAGGATTTATTCCCCAAGTGGAAGGAAAGGCATCAGGTGGGATCATGTATTTTACAAATGAGAAGTTTCTTTGCTATATGAGTTTAAGATGAAATAGTGTATCGGTTGTGCAATAGAACCATTCTAATATTCTTTTGACACAGCTTGATTAAAAACTAAGAAAAATTTCTGGGTGCTTAACCATGATCTAGCAAGAAATGACCAAATACTCAAAACTACAAAAATAGCTGAAAATGATTTAGATATACAGATGAAGCAAATCTTAATCTGACAGATCAAGATACGACAAAGTAAATTCTAGATACATATGTTGATTGTTGGGTCAAATTCTAAGGATCAGCTCCTAAAGTTTAGACTATCAAACCAAAATGGGGAGGCAAATAGGGACCAAAAACACCTCCTAAAGGCTCCAAATACAGAGAGGTGCAAGGATTCAAGAAACCAGAAATATACGGCTCCCTAGCTAGGAGATGAACCTACTAGAACATGATTCAAATTTTTGAGTGAGAAAAATTATACAGCATTATCACTTATGACTATTCTTCATGCCTTTCAAGATCTGAGTACATTCGTTATGAATAGTTATTAGAAATCACTGTACTAAAATGGAGTGGAGACAAACTGGGTTCACATTCAAAGTTAAATTACTAACTGCACAGGAAAATCTGGGAAGACAAATTGGGTTCACAATGCATTACTAATTGCACAGGAAAATCTAGGAAGACAAAAAGCAAAATAAATCACATACGCCTAACTCAATCTATAGCCAAATGGTTACCTTGATCTTGTTGTGCAGGTCTCTTCCTACCTTGACCCCTGGTTGCCACCATTGTGGATGTATACCAGGTGCTCATCGGCGGTGGTCGCCAAGGGAAGCGGACTGGTGCGGGCGGACTGGTGCTCGTCGTCGGTGGTCGTTAACGGGAAGCGAACTCAGTGCGGGCGACCCTAGTCCACGCGATTTACACAGCTGTGGGCGAGGAAGCACCTCATGACGGCAAGGGTTGTGTTCTCACGGTGGTGGCTAGGGTTGTAGAAATGTGTGTGTGGGGGGAGAGGACGAGTGGCCGGGGTGAGGAGGGAGTGGGGTAATGGCTAAATTAGCGGTAATCAGTTTTAGGCGGCATTTTTTTGGCGGCATTTTTTCCCTCCCGGAAGACCCTATGGTACCCAATTTATTTTGAAACTTCTTATTACATTTTTTAGTTATTATCTTAGTTATTTGTTGAATAACTAAAGGATAAAAGCTACAATACCTTAAGTTATGTAGAAAATTCTAAAAACTTGCATGGACACCTTATTTTGGTGTATGATCATGACATAAAAATTTCAAAGGATTTTGACAAAGTGGTACTATACATCACGTACAAGCATGAACATCTCTCACTTAGTTAGAGGGATAACTGTTCCCTGAAAGCAGACAAACCAGACAAACCAGATTTATCCCTGAAACGTCGAATCATATAGTTCTCCTAACTAGATGGCTGCTTTAGTATTGTTACATACTAAATTAATTTTTTGTAATACCAAAGCATCTGTTAGTGCTGACAAAAACTGGTTTATTAGCCTGCCACCAGTAGAGCAGAGGAGAACGCCTGACAATATTGGTTATCAACTTGCAGGTGTCAATGGAGTTCCAGGTGCCGTCACCACTGGTGCCGACGTGGGAGATCTACTTTGTGGGGTACTGCAAGAACAATCATGATGGAACGTGCGCTGCAAGAACAATGAAGGATTCAAGTTTAGATTACTGGATGAGGAAGTGATACCTAAGCCGAAGCCGAAAGCATGAAGCCAAATCTGAATTGTAAATTGTAACTGTGAATTATGTAAATTGAGTTCCCACTACTGTAAATTATGTAAATTGTAACTTTGATCAATGGAATTGAGTTCCCAGTCCAAATGTGAATGTGTATGAGTTTGATTCTGAATCTGAATGTGAGTCCAAATCTGAATGTGTGTTTGAGTTTGAATCTGAATTTGATTGTGTTATTATGTCAAGCTTTGTGGTTTTTAGGATTGGTTGGTTAGGATGAGCTTTATGGTACTTGCAAATCAGATGGCCTATGAAAGCATGAAGCCAAATCTGAATTGTAAATTGTAACTGTGAATTATGTAAATTGAGTTCCCACTACTGTAAATTATGTAAATTGTAACTTTGATCAATGGAATTGAGTTCCCAGTCCAAATGTGAATGTGTATGAGTTTGATTCTAAATCTGAATGTGAGTCCAAATCTGAATGTGTGTTTGAGTTTGAATCTGAATTTGAATGTGTTATTATGTCAAGCTCTGTGGTTTTTAGGATTGGTTGGTTAGGATACAACAGATGTGCTCGACTAAGTTGTAATGCAGCACATGTTTGGTTGCAAGGAACAGACTAAGCTCTGTAGCATCCTTCAATGTAACATTTGGGAAGCATTTTGTTGCTTTTAGGCCTGATCTGAATATAATTAGAGGAAGCACAGTTAAATGTCATCACAGGCATCTACGTGACACACAGTTGAATGCCATCACAGGCATGTCTAAATGAAAATAGAGATACCAAAAAAAGAATAAATAAAAAATGTTGGGAAAACAAAAACAATAGTGCTGTCTAGGGACATGACACTTGTCCATACTAGAAATCATCATCTTCATCGTCTAGGAACATGTCATCATTGTTATCATTGCCACCATCACTACAAAGATCTTTGCAAAGATCTTGCCTCATCTTCCTCCTCATCCTCACTATCTTCACGAATAATACGTTGCTTCTTGCTGCTTATAAGGTCTTGTAAATTTCCTTCAATTATAGTGGCTTCTCCACCTTGAATATTCTGAGTAACCTCATTATCAGCCCCTGCTTGCACTACATGCTCAGTATCAGAACAATAATCATCCTGATGCACATCATGACTGTCCTCATCTTTTTCAGCGACATCATAAATATTCCTATGTTCAAATTTCTACACAACTCGCCAATCTTTACCTAAAGATGTGTCTTGCATGTAAAATATCTTTTTTTGATTGAGTTGCTAAGATGAAAGGATCAGTCTTGTACCATAATGACTGCACATTAATGGATTTGAAATGTCCGTCATCTCGAAGGCCTGTCGTCTTGCCTTCTTGCTTGAACCAATCGCATCGAAATAAAACCACCGTCCGACGGACTTGAAGATTTGAGTTATATTGCAACTCAATTACCTCTTTAAGGACTCCATAAAAATCTATGCCCTTCACATCATGTGAACCTTCAGTCATTACACCACTATTTTGTGTCAGAAAGAACTTCTCACGATCCACAGTGCTATTCCACACTCCATTAACTATGCAAGATGCACAAGTCTTAACTCACAGATCTGGGCCACATGATAGTGCCCAAGTCCTTCGCTAACCGATTCTGGATGCTCCTTATGTTTGTTCTCAATCTGTTGCAACAAAAGTACTCAGTTAACCAATTACATATGGATACTAATGCATTTACTAAACCTAGAAACACAATGTGTACTGACTTACATGGCACCTAAACCACTTTGCAAATCCTTGTTCAACCATTTTATCAACATCAAGCGCACCTTGCTGCACAAGATCGTCCCTGTACAAGCTGCATGGCAAAGCTAAGTCATAAGAATAATTTGAAAATTTAGAAATTAAACAATAACTAATCCCCAAAAGATATAATAGATACTTACTCCAAATATTCCTCAGCTTCTTCACAATTATTTAGCACATACCAAACTAACTTATTGAGGACATCATCATCAATGTACTGGCTCCTATTAGATCCAACAAGAGTAACACCATGCTTAAAAACAGAGACGTCATCAGGCAATGGCATCTCTCCATCATTATCATCGTGATGGTTAAATCTATTGTCAATATCCTCCATATACCTAGAACAAAAAAGTTAATGTGTCACTTGCCATATATGCCTCAAAGAATTGATCCTTCCGGCCTCGCCTGTTCCTTACAAAATTCTTCAAAGTGCCTAGCCGCTTTTCTATTGGGTACATCCATCCGTCTTCAAACAGTGTCCTCTAAGCAAAGCCTCATCGTGAAGATGGACGCCAAGTGCACCATGACATCAAAGAAGGCAGTGGAAAGATTTTCTCAAGCTTGCATAGGATCAATGGAATTTCTTCTTTTAGCCGTTTGACAACATCAATCCTTAGATTTCTACTGCATAGTTCCCTGAAGAAGGTCCCGAGCTCTACAACTGCTTCATATACATCCTTCCTCACCAGTCCTCTTAGGCCAGCAGGTATGATTCTTTGCAGGAGTATGTGGCAAGAATGTGTTTTAAGCTTTCCCTACACCTTTGAACCATCTTCACTTATGTATCTTGCTAGGTTAGCTGCATATCCATTAGGAAACTTGATACCTTTGAGAAACTTGCATAACTCAGTTTTCTGATCCTTCCCCAAGACATATGGAGGAGGTGGAGCAATGACTGAGTTGCCATGCTGCTGTAAGTGCAATTCAGGTCTTATGCCCATATCATGCAAATCTAGCCTAGCATTGGTTGTGTCCTTGGTCTTGCCCTGTACATTGAGTAATGTGCCAAGAATGTTTTCACATATGTTTTTCTCTATGTGCATGACATCGAGATTATGTGGAAGCTTTAAATGTTTCCAATATGGCAATCTCCACAACCCAACTTTGTGGCTATAAATCTTTGGACCCTCATTGCGCTTCCTTTTATTTCCAATAATTTCATGATGCTTCCCTGGCCTGACATCTTTCACCTTCTCTAGCTCCTCTAGGACCTCCTCCAAAGTGAACTTGCCTGGTTGCTCTTTGTTTTCACGCTTACCATCGAAAGCCAAGCTTCTCCGCCATGCATGTGTCCTTGGAAGGTAACGATGATGTCCAATGTAACATATCTTATTCCTTATTGCCCGAGACAACGGATCCTTATCACAATGAATACATGCAAAATACCCTTTTGTTGTTCGCCCTGATAACGTGCTCAACGCTAGAAAATCATGTATACACCACAACATGGCAGCATGAAGGTTAAACTTCCGACTAGTGCATGCATTGTAGGTACTGACACCCTTCCATAGATCGAGCAGTTCTTCAATTAGGGGCTCAAGGAACAAATCAAAATCCTTTCCTGGAGATTTTGGACCTGGGATGAGTAAAGACATAAAGTAGTTTGCTAGATTCACGCATTCCCATGGTGGGAGATTCAGTGGTGTCAGAAGCACTGGCCACATACTGTACTGCGTACTCATGTTGCCAAATGGATTGAATCCATCGGTAGCTAAGGCAAGCCTCAGGTTCCTAGGATCATCTGCAAAGGATGGTTCCCTCATGTTGAAGTCCTTCCATGCTTCTCCATCAGCTAGATGGCTCATTACATTGTCGACTGGCGTTCTCTATTTCTTGTGCCATTGTGTTTCCTCAGAAGTTCGCTTTGAAGCAAAAATTCTTTTCAACCTTGGCAAAAGTGGAAAATGCCTCAATACCTTGTGTGGAACCTTCTTGTTCCCAGTTTCATCTTGCCATCTAGACGTCTTGCATACTGGGCCCACATTCTCTTTTTCATACCTCTTCCGAAACAACACACAATTGTTCTTGCACACATGGATGTTTTCGTAACCAAGGCCCAATTCTCCAAGATATTTCTTGGCCTCATCATATGATTTTGGCAACTCACTCTGAGGAAATCCTGATGACAACAGCTTCATCATTATGGAAAATCCTGTATTGCCAATTCGATAACGAGACTTGATATACAACATCCTCACCAGAAAAGAGAATTTCGAATGGCTAGATCCCGGGCTAAGTGACTTCTTTGCATCTTCAAGGACTCTTGCAAACCTTGGTTGTTCTCCATCAGCCTCTGCCGCAGCATACAGATCTCCTATCATCTCTGGTACTCCGTGATCCTCATCATAATCATCATCGGCCACATCCACATGTATCCCAAAGTCCTGATCACTTCCTTCGACCTCCGGCTGCTCCAAATTCTCAACTACTACAGTATCTGCCGACTCCCCATGATGAATCCACCTGGTGTATGTAGCTGACATCCCATAAATGTGTATTTGGTCACTTACATCATCCTAAGACCGCATAGTTTGATTAAGACATTTGCTGCACGGACAAAGTATGTGGCTGTCTTCGGGGTATCTTTCACTGACAAATTTCATGAACTCTTCAACTCCTTTCACATATGTAGGTGTGAATTGTGTCACAAAAATCCAGCTTCTATCCATTTGTACATTGTACTCAGTCCTTAAATTCCAGTAATAAATTCAACAAAATTCAAAAACACATCAAAGACATGCATATATGTAAAACAAATTGATAAACAAATCAAACCTTGTACTCGGCAATCCTCTACTCACGCTCCACGCGTAGCTCTGCTCGTCGTCGCTGCTGCTCTGTCCCACGCGCATACTGACAACGACGGTGTCAGCGTGGACGCAGGGAGAAGGAGATGGAGATCGCCAGATTGGTGCTGGCCAGCGACGAGCGACGGCTCACGTAGATCGCTAGATCGGTACTGGCCTCCTAGGAGAAGAACTACGGTGGCGCCATGATACCTATGCACGCACGTATGGGACATCTACGCGACCAGCCGCCACGCACGTATGGCCCATCAACTCGATCGACAAAACAAAAAAAAACATGATATCATGTTCTAAGTACAAATACAAAAACAGGCTAGCCATAAACACAAAAGGCCGGGAGTTCCAGCGGTAACGCCTCCTCCCTGTCTAGCGGCAGGTCGCGGGTTCGATTCCCCCTACAGGGGATTATTTTTGCAAAAATTAAAAGGGAGGGGCAGGCCACTGGTGGAGCTAGACCCTGGGCCCGCAGCGCCACGTGTTCGCCGCCACACCCGCTTGTGGGACCGCATCGCCATGTCATTGACGTGGGATCCGATGGTGGGACCGCTCCGTCACGTCCTCGGTGTGGGACCCGCTGGTGGGACCACGGCGCCACGTCATCATCTATGATTCAATTACCATGGAGTTTACAAATAAAAAAAAATATGCATATTTTTATCACAAAAGGCCGAGTGCTCCAGTGGTAAGGCACCTATCAACCTAACAGCAGGTTGCGGGTTCGAAGCTCACTCAGTGAGCTATTTTTTTGCAAAAAAATGGAGGGGCAAGGCTGCAGGTCCAGCTGGACCCATGTCCTCGAGGTGGTACATGAGCCAAACAATCAATGATGATTTAGTTTTGTTATTGTATGACAATTATTTCATTTTTGTCATTATTCTTCGTGCCAAAGCTCCGTCACTTGTGACTAATGATGAACCTGCACATTTTGTCATAGAATGCTCTCATTCTGTGACAAAATTAGTAATCGTCACGAGTGAATCATCATTGATGAACACATTTCTAGTAGTGGATCATCAACGTATGTAGTTGATGCAGCTCATATGATTTCAGGCATCATATGTCCCCTGTTCTTCTTGATCTTTAACCTAAAATGGTTAGCAAACAAGAATACCAGAAGGTGCATACTATCCTGACAACACGTCCTTGCTTTTTATTGAAAAGGAAATTGTGTTTTATTATTATTATTATTAAATTTTTTATGATAATCCGGGGTATCTCCTGGCAGTGCTTTGTTCACGGTCACAAGCTCGACCGTGGGAACTTCATCTTGCAGCTAACAATGGTGGTTTAGTTCCCAGCTCACCACCAGGCATTTAGCATTATCGTTCAAGCTGCAAGGTTAGTATCACAACGCATCCACGAGATTTGCAATGTTTATGATAAACATATGCATCCACAACCATTCTTCTAAAAAGTTTGTAAACGAGGACTAAGAGATGGTTGTGGTCTTCATAGAAGCATGTGGCACTAAGCGTGATCAACTCTAGAGACTCCAAGAGGGAGCATGAAATGCAAGGGGTCTCAAAAGAGAAACCTTCATGCTTGTTAGTGGAATTATTCTTTTCGAGCTCTAGAGTTGGTGCTCTGAGATTGTCCATAGCACAACAGTTTTCGTTCTTAGGAGATATATCGTGTAAGGGCAATATTGAATCTCGACCATTATCGAGATCAACGTTTTGATGGCCAGAGGGACATGGTTTTGGTTCGAGCGAAGGTGATAATGGACATTCCATTTCACAAGAACGCTCAGGTGCAACAAACGGGGATATGAATTTCACTTCCTCAAACGGGTCATTGTTGGGATGTTGCTCCGCCATTGGAATATTTACGTGAGTGGTGGAAGCAATTCTCCTAAACTCTTCATTTAGGCTCCCTTGGAAGATTTTTCTTGGAAAAGTTTTTCTAGAGGGTAGCCTATGAGAAGATCAAATTCGAGGATGGAAAAGATGTAGAAATCTAAGTGTACCTCGGTTTTGTCAATTTTAATTGGCACGGCCATAGCAATCCCACAACACTCGAAGATGAGTCCTGATGAACTCTTGAAGAGTTTATTTGTCGGTACTAGTGACATGTTACCCAAGAGTTTTTTCGCTAGGAATTTTGACATGATACTGGTCTCGACTGTGGGGTTGTGCAGGGCTTTTCTATTTGTCCCCCTTAATGAACAAGTCATGGTCGTGGAAGGTGAAAGAATCTAAATTGCTTTAGAAGAATGTTTCACTTCCAACAACCATTCCCTCGATGGTTCTATTTTAGGGGAAACTTCCTCAGAAGGACATGTAAGATTTTTGTGCCCAAAGTATTTTGAGGTATTGCCATAATCCCCAAATTCGATAGGGAACTCCAAAGGTTGAATTAATCTTTCCTTAGGTGTTCGTGGTTCGGATGAGGGTTCATGAGTCGAATCTAAGGATGCTACTTGTTTGGATTCGACTAATGAGGACTCCTCAATACTCGACATAACTTTTGCCAAGAGGGATTTGGCTCTTATGACAGAAGAAGTGTGTTTGCCTATGAAGTTTTTAAGGAATTTTACTTGTTCCGTCATAGGTTTGTGTGTAAAATGACCTCCGGTAGTCACGTCTAGGCATAGGTCAGCATGTATGTCGATACCTAAACAAAAGAGTCGCAGCAATATGCTATCGGGTAAAGACATGTCTGGGATGGCGTGTATTAACGCTAAAAACCTGGCCCAGGATGCACCTATAGACTCATTCTTGTACTGCTCAAAGTTGAGGATTGCCCTTGGTAGAGAGTCGATACGAGACATAGGAAACAATGTAAGGTAAAACTTGTCTTTAAGTTCATCCCAATCCCCATTTGTAATTTCTACGACAAATGTGTACCATTGCTTCGCCTTCCCCATGAGAGAGAAGGGAAATAATTTCCACCTTAAAGTTTCTTGTGTTATGCCCGAAATGCTTAGGCATGAACACATTTCCCGAACTCTAACAGGTGATTGCAAGGGTTTTAATTTTCTAGCCCAGAGAAGGGTTGTGCCCGAACCATGGCTATAAAACTTGGGTGGAGTCCACTACCAGATGAACGGTTTGGTTTTGGTGGTGCCTCAGCGAAATCGCCCTTTCAAGTGGACTGGTATTGGATAGGAGTGGATTTCATGGTGATAAAAAGAAAAAAAATATTTTTTTGTTTTTATAAAAAGAAGGGATACAAATACGAGGACGAACTAGGTTTGAAGAAAATATAGCAACTGTTCCCCGGCAATGGCGCCAGAAAGCTTGTTGGTATTTCTTAATGCAAACAGAAAGATTCCGCAAGCGCACGGAATTACCGTTGTAGCTTTCGCCCAAAAGTATTTAGGGTATCGTATTTTCCACTGCTATCAGAGGTACTTCATCTAGCTAATTCATCTATGGACAACACAAGGGTAAAGTTGGAAAGGGTAGAGATGGGTTCCTAAGGATTTTGGGTCTATGAGAAGATAAACTCTACTTTCACTTGCTTACTTTGGGCACTGGCTTATGCCTGGTCTGCCAAGCGATACCGGTCTATAGCTCTACATCATACCCAGATGTGGGGGAATATAAGGGACAGACATGGCTATCACCACCTGCCGCCTACCCCTCAACCATGGAGTACGAGGCAAATGAAGGTAGCCTCTAGCCTAGACACCACGTCTACGCTGTCGACTACTACTCTAGTGGTCACATAGGGTTATCCATCTTTATCAAGGCCCTCTACTAGAGTATCCGCTACGAGAGCAGATGACGAACTCGCAAACAAGTAAAAGTAAAGCTTAACAAATCAAGAGACTTTATACCATAAAAAACACGAACACTCACTTACCAGGAGAACCCGTTGAGGCACATGTGTTCGTCGAGGTACAAGCTCGGGGAGACACCGACAATCCCGACGCTTCCCCGTACTCTCCCTCACATCTCTCCCTATCCAAGTCCACTAGCTACTAGGGCCTAAGCCCTTTGGAGTGGTGTTCTAACTCAAGTGAGGTGTGCTCTTCTTCCTTGTGTTGTTGAATGAGAGGGAGTGAGGGGGTATTTATAGGTTGAGAGGAGGAATGGAGGCCACTCAATGTGCCATGTCAACGATCCGTGTGCCTCTCCCCCATAGCCCTTGGATCAAACCATCATAAGATGGATGGTGGAGATGGAGTGGAGTTGTGCTTCCTTGCATGCCTTCCTATCTTGAGCAAACTGCCATCCTCCGGACGAATCCTTCGCAAATACCCATGCAACTGACGTTGATGAGGTGATGGGAACCAACCGACCAAAGTTAGAGTTGAACGAAGCCTATAGGGGGTCGGGGGCCCCCATGGGTCGGTTGCCCCTAGAGACGTCATCGTAGCCCAATTTATCTGGTGGGCCTCTGGGAATGTGTGGGCCATGCCTGTAAAGTTTCACGCCATTTGGAGATCATTTGGTTTTTGTTTGGGCCCTTTTTCTGCATATGCTTGGCCCTGATTTGGCCTGGTAGTAGGCCTTCCCCCTTGGGCTCTTTTGCTTTGGGCAATATGGTGTCACACTTTGTTTCTTTGCGCATTTTGAATGTGTTTTCCATGTATTCCATAAATGCCCTCCTGCAAATGGTCAAACACCAAAACTTGTGGAGATTGTTAGTTCTAAAGCTCTATTTCTTTGTTTAGTGCCTATATGCTAGGATTTCATGCAAGTGTTGTCGGTTAAATTTGTGAGTTAAGCACCGCCAACAAGGTCGTATCATGAAAATTGTTATTGGTTGTTAAAGTTGCACTTTGGTATGAGTTGTGGACTTCACTGATGGATCTTTGTTGGATTATTTTCCTCTTCAGTAATCTCATTACTGAGGAAGATCTCTTCCTACTGCACACTAACAAAATGGAGGAGCCCCCAACAAGAAGAACACACTGGCGAGCCTCACGGAGGATGTCGTTTTTGAGATCCTCCACCACCTCCCCGCCTGCTCCTTGTTCTGCTGCAAATGTGTCTGTCGCTCCTAGAAAAGCCCCATCTCGGACCCCAATAACCATAAGAATCTGCCCTAGGCTATGGCTGGCTTCTTCTAGGAAGGTGAGAACAACAATCGATACTTCACCAGCATCCCTGGTGTATGCCTCCTCCTTGGAATTCTTGCCCTTCAACATTGACAATGCAGCCTGACGGGTCGATCCCCGCCGTTGGCACGTTAGCAAGCCAGGTGAAACCACGGTAGAGCAGATCCCGTGCTCTCCCCGGACTTAGGAGGACATTGGACCGGATGGTCGTGACCTAGGGTGTTCGAGTCAATTTGACCCTACAATTGACAAGGAGACAAGATTGATCAGTAATTTAAGGAGGAACATGCTGGTATTTGTCCAGATAGTTCCAAATGTGCGGCTAAGTAGCTAATGAGATAAGGCTATCGACTAGAGAGACTGTATCCAACATGTTCATGATGCATGATAAGTAAAAAGAGCATATCGGCAATTATCAGTTACTCAATTGCATAGATCTAAACAGCCGATGATCATGAAAACATGCAAAAAAGATGTAAGAAGTAGACGTAAAAACATTAAATGAGAAACATACTAGCTTTTAACCAGGACAAAAGCAAGTAAAAGCATATGAATAGCCAATATATTCTCAACGTACGGGCTATCAACTAAAATAGCCAATTCCAATGAAAGTAAAGTCGTAATGCACATACATTCATCCGTTGAACATGGATAAGTCCATATACCTGTCAGATCGAATCTACCATCTCTAATAGTGGGGATACAAGCCGGACCGATGCAACCATGATAGAGATAACAGATTAAACCCTCAAAGCATACAAATCTATACTTGCTTAATGGAATCGTGAAAGCATGCGACGATCGTGGAAGCATAGGCGATTGGTTAAATAGCCGATGCGGACATAGCATGCAGCCAGAGGCCATGCTTGACCATAAGCAAGACTTGCTATTTAACGATCTCCGATCTATTGTGCTAACAGTGGGGGTCGACCGGATCGATGGCAGCATAATAGCAGTTCTAGACCAGATTTCCTTAACTATCAAGCTTTACTTTGGGTTAAACATGTCCTGGCCACATGCTACCTTGAACCAAGACCAGATCAAAATGACTAAGCTAACCGAAACCATCATCACAGCAAGATGTGAATAGGTAAAAGCAACAAGACGATGATCAAAAGAGATATTAAGCCGATATGTTTCAATCTTAATCGGGCAAGAGGTGATTTTGTTACAAATAGTAAGAAAACTAATTATAAAAAGATCGATAACTAGAAAATCTATTAAAAATAGCAAGGAAGCCCTACCAATCTTAATAGATTTAGCCGATAACTAATCCATATTGAAATTTGTACGAGATACGAGCTGGACCGATGTAGCCATACAAATTTTGATAAGAATCAAAGGTAACTTGTATCAGATAATTGTAAGAGATATGAGCCGAACCGATGCAACCTTTCAATTAACCGATGATAACTAACTTATACTGTGTTTGCAAGAGATCAGACTTAACCGAGGGCAGCCTTACAAACAAAATATAAGTTGTGACGGATACTCATAGACAAACTGGAGGTAGGACTTAACCATCGGCATCCCTGCTTGACAAAGAACTCACTAAGATCTACTCTACTCCTACTCCTAGGGGTTGGCATAAGCTGAAAGGTAAAGGTACTGATTGTTGATTTATCGCTGAGATGTTTGTTACTATAGCTAGGGGGTATATATTTATATCCTAGACCAAGGACCCCTGATGAGCTCCGTATGTGACTTGCCTAAGAAAAATATGAAAGTAATATTAAAATACATGGACTCTAATTTCCCTTATGTAGAGTCCTTGCTAGTGAAGCTTCCTTCTTTGTACGGCCATACTAACCATTCGTGGCCGAATAATAATCAACTGCGCATGAGCATATATCTAGTCATGACGTGTGCTCTTTCCTTGATCTTCTGGCTTCTATTGCTTTTCCATATATATCTTCACGTGTGGAACACTTGGACCTCATTCTTCTTCTCCCAAATATACTAAAGCATAACTCTTGGCCGGTGAGGAACTCGTGGACATCATGCATCTCCAAATATATCATGCATCTCCAAATATCTTTTAATTATTATGACACTATCGACCGATTCCTTCGTTTCTAGGGGAAGGTTACCAAATTTTGGTGTCAACACATGCCCCCCTAGTTCAGAGTATGAATTTTCATGCTTAGAAGTATTTCAATCTGATGATCTCTTCTTTCTTGATCTGAGGACATTTGATTGCAATAGTGAAGACTAAATCAGCTATATTTTATTTTTTGCCCCAAGTACTCCCATTTTTTTCCTTGTGCTGTGAATCAGCCATTATAGTGCCGTCTATAACATCCTAGATGTTAAAAGTAGTTAAAATCTTGACCATGAGCATCATCAAGCATAATCACCAAGTATCATGGCATACACGCACCATATGTTTCAAATATAGCATTCATATGTTTCATATGTTGCATATGTGGTGTTTCTTATGTTACATGAAATGCTATTAATATTAGTGATTAAGCAACTTTGTGAATTTTTATATGTGAATTTGCTTAAACAACTAAGATTTGGTTAAAATAGACTTTGTTGTTTAAAGTATGCTCTTGAATGTGGAATCAAAGATTTATAATATTTCTAAGTCAAATATGTTCAAATTTGAGCTCCAAGATTGAATTCAATAATTGTTATCATACTTAGCCTTTGAGCCTAAGTCCCTAAAATGCAGTTATTGGGTTCAAACTTTGGGGAATTATTAAATGAAATTTCATAAATAAAATTTGTCAAAACTTTGTTCCATTGCTTGCTATAATGTTTGAACTATGTACCATGTAATTGGTTGTGTTGTTGGATCATAGTTTAACCTCTAATTAATTAATCAAAGTTTGCTAAACAAAAACTATTTCTGAAAACCCTAACTGCATCTCAGTTTCTAGTTTCAATGTTCTTGTGTTCTTCACTCTTGATCTCATGATCTATTAATTCTTTGGTATTGTGCCCTTAATAGAAGTTGGAGATCTTTGGTAGAGGAATAACTTTTATTAAGGGAGATTATCAAGTTTCTACACAGATTTGGGAGATCAAGAGGGAGGAAGTGGCACTGTTAGTCGCTACAGTGCAACACAGGCAAGCCCCGGTGCATACCACCCTTCTCTAGCTTTTACAAATCTCTATTACACTTAGGTCTTGTGAGATGTGCATTGTTGGTATAATTTAACGCACACAGATAAGGCCACAAGCGTATGGATACCGCTATAGCTTTCACTCGGAAGTATTCCAAGTGTCGTATCCATAGAGAAACATGTGAGACTAACTACGGTCTAACTTAACTAAGGGTAGCAACAAGGTTGGGATAAATAGGAGCGTAGAGAGAAAAACTAATGTTCTCTAATTTTGACTTGGGTAAGCTATGTCTTCTACTATTCAACTAGGACATTACTAGGGAAAGACAACAGCAGAGGATGGTTTCCTTCGTAACCGCATCCTACGTGCCCTTACAAACAGGAGGTGGACTACAGAGGATTCAACGAGGCTATAAGAGTCACCCTCGTGAGCTACCAGCGATCCAGAATGCAGGATGCATCTACGATTAACGTAAGTCTAAGCACCACGCTTACACTTATGATTAATACTTTACTCCCCCTAGGAAGAGAGTAATGCACTCAAAAGAGTCACAAACCTGATGAATAATATAAACAAGATGCTTACTTGGATCAAAAGTTGATTACTAGAGAAATCTCAGAGGCAAGCCATAGAGAGAGCACCGACAGGCCGGCACCTCCTCCAAACTCTTACCTAACTCTCTATCTCACTATTATTTACAAGACTAGATCCTAAAGAGGCTAATCTTCTCTTGATAGCTGGCTCTGATCCTGACGAGGAGAATATGAATTAGGGTTTTAGGATGGCTTCAGGGAGGGGGCAGGGGCTGATATATATAGGCCGGAGCATCAATTCTGTACCCTCGGATCAAACCGACTTAAAGGTGGTGGGAAACCGACGTACGAAGGAGGGGCTGACAGGTGAGCCCAGGGGGCCTACCGGCCTGCAGGTAGGGCTGACCGGCCCCACATGGTAGCCACCTGCCCTCCACTTTGCTGGTTTGCCTTCTAGAGTCTTCTAGAGTCTTCCCACATCGGTTTCGCTGTGGATAAACATGATTTGCTTTGATGAATAGGTCTTCCTTGCTGGTTTTCTGGATAAACCCTGCTAAAAACACAAATTCACCAAAACTTAAGGAATTTGTCAATTTAAACCCCTAAACCTATCTTGGTGATCATTTTCATGCATTGATATAAGTTTTGTTGATGGTTTATAATTGATGTTAACGACCGTCAACAAGCTCCCGTACACTTAACCTTTGTTAGTCCCTGAGCAAAGCCAAATTCAGCATTGGATCAGGAGTTGCATCAATTTTTTCACTCCTCAAAAGTACACATGTATTCAAACAAGAATTCTCCTTCGGATTAGAAGAAACGGTTCTAACTTTCAAACTTACCCATATTACCTTCAACCATGGGGCTTTTTAGACTTCACTTGTGTCTTGAGCAATTGAAAGATAGAACGATCAAGTCAAGCAATTTGTCTCAAATTCTTTGTTCAACCATCATTCCAGAGTTTGTATAAATTTTCAAAATAAAACTCAGAGATTCCATTATATGACACTCTCAAGTCTCTCAACATATGTAGTATTTGTAGGTCCTCACCAAGGCAATAAAGATGTTATGCCCTTTTTTTCTTCCTACAACTAAAGTTTATGTGGAGTTCATAGGTAGGGAGAAAGCTAGGCCATACGTGCAATGCACATATTCTAAAGTTAAACCTCGGATCCAAAGAGAGTTGAGTCATACAATCAAATCAAGATGTGCATGTGTGTGTGGAATATATGGTGGCTAATCCTAATTCTACTTTCCTCCTTAAAAGCTTATCTCTCTTTTGAAACTTGGAAACAATTGCTAGAGAGCAGGGGATTTCTTATTCATCTTTTTTTTTTCAGGCGGACATCTAAGTACCCATTGTTTTAGATATTTTGGACACTTGCCCATTTTTTCTCAACTTTTTTTCTTTATCTTCCCTTTTTTATGAATAACTTTTGCATAGCCCCATGCCTCTTTTCTGCTATAAAACTTTAGAGAGATAGTAACAAGAACTTGGAGCATTTATTTGGTGGATGGAAAACCTATCAAGCATGTTTTTGTGTTCACTCCTACTGTAGGAGTAAAATATTTTTGGGTGGATCTAGATGGAAGGCATGTTTTTGCGCCTACCCCCAGTGTAGGAGTAGTGCATATGTGGGTGGTGTGTATGTGATCTTGATTTTAAGAGCATGACAAACCTTTCATAAGGGTCAACAAAGCTTAACAAAACTCAATGCAATAGCAAGCGGCATATATGTGGAAGTTTTCCTAGCCTAAATAACATGTATGGCTCTAGTAGGAATTTAAGCTTTGTCATTCATGAACTCATCATGTAGTACTTTTATGTTTTTCAAAGATAAATCTCCAGAACTTTAGTTTCACTTGGAACAAAATAAATAGCAGCTCAGACCTTCTTATATCATATCCGTCAATTACCTAGACTTAGATCAAGCATATGCTACCCATGAGTTTCAAGTTCAGAGTAAACCGTTATGTCAAAACAATCTTATCAAAAACTCGGGAGAATTCAAGGCTGAAAGCTAGGTACTTGAAAGGAATTACAACAGAGCAACTATTCATCATTTCCATTTAAGAGATCATTCTGAGTCCTCTTTATTTGCTAATCAACTCTTCAAAACAAATTAAAGCAAACTAGACACACCTTTTATTTTGTTTTCAATTTTAGTAGATCACACATTATTACTATATATATTTATTATGAGGATAACTTTTTATTTTGTTTTCATTCATCATTTTTAACTATTTAAAAGAAACTAAAAACTAAAACAAAAGGAGAAAGAATACTTACCTGGATACATGGGAGTGCTTCTCCCCCAAGCTAGCTCTTCCGGCAAGTGTTCGGTGTCTTAAGTCCTTTGTACTGGACTTCTCCTTTGTGAAGTTCATTGATCGCGTACCTCGGTTTGTTCTGAAAACGAAGATTATTGTGATGACGCCTCTAATGGTGATGTCACCTTCTTCCACCAAACCCGTCTTGATTTTGAGTTTTGATTTTGGTTTGACAGGTTCAGGACCTTCACTTGTAGAAGTTTAGGGAATCGACTGTTCTTCCCCCACACTTTGCTTGAAGTGTGTCCTACTCATAAAACAAGGCAGAGATCAAGTGCATGGGCTCTGTTGGTGGGAAAACACCAACAGAGCTAAAACTTTACTTATTCTTCTCTAACCTTAGGCACATTGAACAAAATGAAGTTGATGTTGTGTGTTTTGTTCAATTATGTCATGGGTGATAAGATCAAAAGATTGAGCATGAGTGTAGCATTTAAGTACATTTGGCAAAAAAGGTTGAGTTTCTTAACCTTGAAAGGATTGTCTATCTATAAATCTTTATATGATTATGACTATCATCTTATAGAGATAAGATGTGCACAGTTTTAGATCATTTGGTTAAGGCTATGAGATCAATAAAATGGTGCTAGGAACAAGCTCGAAGAACTAAACATGTTGAGTTAGTCAAATTGGATCGAGTAAGTTATGACTCAAACATGTTTGTTTATTATTTATGTGCCTACCAGAATCAAGGGAAAACTTTTTTAAATAATGGCCATTTACCTTTGGATGTTACCTTTGTCATTGGGGCGTGGTAGCACCATATGATGATGGGTAGATGACTCGTAATGGTCCTTTCCTTTTTGCTTGAGGTTTTCCTTGTTCAGCTAGCCTCGCAGCTTGAGCTGTTCATGAGCTTCTTGTCTCCTAGGTTGCACTCCTTCTTTCTTATCATTTTGTCATGCCATCTTTCTGCTCTTCAATCTTTTTGACACCCTGTTAGACCTTCCGTCTCACTCATTGTTTTATGCCTACAAAGGATTAGTGGACAACACATACCTGAAGGAATATACAATTTTGAAACACAGGTTGTTTGTCCAGAATTTTGTAGTTTTCATCTATGCTAATGAAAAGATGGTTTTAGGATTACTTTAGCATAGATTTTGTTTATCATGTTCTATACAAGCATGGCTCAAGGCAAAGGTAACTTGCAACAGAAGACAAAGTGAATGAATTTTGATACTTATAGTTCTTCCATCCAGATGAATGAACTATGTCTTCTTTGCATAATGTTATTGGAGTTCGTCATGTGCCTTGCTTCATCTCCAATTTTAATTTATCTTGTGACTTACCCAAATTGAATTAAGAGTTTTCTGTAGGGGTTAGTCCAACAAAATATCTAGTATCTGCTAAGGCAATTTTATTTCAATAACCAAACTGGACTCCATGTCTAATTTGATTAAGAAAGGCATTTTAACCTATGCACCTCGCTTAATTTAAAATGCCTTTGGAAGTATGTCGAGTACTTCCAAACCAAAACTTACTATGGCTGACAAAGGTAACATGAAAGCACTATAGAGATTTACTCAAACGGAGATGAAAGAACATGATTGTTATTTAGTAAATTGAGCATGGCTTAAAGGTAGAGAAAACCAAAATTAGCAACATGTCATAGGATTTTTTTCCAGAGAAGGGTATCCCCCACACGTGAATTTTGCAAGGCAAAATCAAGTTTGGATGGATATGATTCAACGTTGCATGATAATTGGTTGGACATAGCTTGAGTCATCATCCTTTATTCTTTTTGCTTCAAACCTGAAATGGTTAGTGACAAAAATGTCCGAAGGAATATTTTCACAACTATGTTTCTATGCTTATTTCACAAGGGTATCACAGCAAAAGGTGAAAAATCATATTATCTTCTGAAAGTGCTTGCTTTACAACAAAAGCTCGTCCTTGGGAAACCATCTAATTGTGCTTCTAATTGGTGAAGTGGTTTCCCCTCCAACACAAATCTTCGTGTACTTGTCTCAAGATTCATGCCAATGAGATTTGTAATATTTATGATAAACATATATATCTACAACCACCCTTTCAATGTCTTGATGAATAGGAAGCACGAGGGGGTTGAAGATCTCGTGTGTGGCAATGTTGGAGAGACTAATTAATTTAGGAGATTTCTCATGTGAGCATGGATTTGATGAGGTTTTCATGAAATAACTTCCATGCTCATCGATGTCATCTTCCTTTTCAAGCTCCAAGGGTGTTTCTTCATGAATGTCTATAGGTGGAAACATTGTCTCCATCATTCCATGCCTATGACATTCATTGGACATTTTATTTTTCAAGATTTCCCATGGATTGGTAGATATCGGGTTGATCTCGTCTAAGGCCTCCTCCAAACTTGGATGAGTCATGTTTATTAAAGAGTTTGATTTAAGCTCACAGTTTGAATATAGACCAAGTTTGGATTCTACCCATAAGGCTTTGTCCTTGTCCATCCATTCTTTAGCAATGGCATATGAATTCTTAATACATTGTAGTCATTGTTGTTGCTCTTCTTGGTCATCCTTGTGGTCTTCATGACTCCTATGCTTTGGTTTTCTTAGTGGATTTTTAGGGTCATCATGAGACTTAGGAGAGATAGGTTTAGATAAAAACATCTAATGTGGGTATAGAAGGGGAGAAGATAGGAATGACTTCCAAATGACTTGGCTCTCCTTCTATGGGTTCACAAGACATGCCATCCTTGAATTCTTCCCAATGTCCTATATGGGAATAAGGACGCTTTCTAAGAGGTCTCTTCTTGAGAGGATTTGAATTATATTCGCTCGAAGGTCGCTTATGAAGGTGAGAATTTAAGCTTTTCCCAAAATCAACATAAAAAAGATCATCCTTAATTTCAATAGGGATTTCCAAAGGTGGAATTCCTTCTTCTCTTGGAGGATTTTGGGGTATTGATGGTTTGGGATTGATATCTAAACCTTGGGATTAGAGTGGTTGTGATTTGGCTATCAAAACTTCCTCTTCTTATTCAGGAGATGATTCCTTCTCTTCCTCTGGGAGTTTATTAGGAATGCTAGTGCAGGGAGTCCTTTCACTAATTCTATCAAGCATAGACCTTGCTTCACTAGCAGATAAATGAAGGAAATCTCCTCTAGAAGCTACATTAAGAGATTCCCTGGAATCCTTGTTAAGACCCATGTAAAAATGTTGAAGAAGTACAGGGTCTTGAATGGCACGGTCCGGGCCAGTGATGATGAGTTCATTAAAATGATCCCATGATGTACTCAGAGATTCTTCTTCTAGTTGTCTATAATTTAGAACCTCTTTTCGAAGGCTAACCACTTTATAGATGAGAAAGAAACGTAAACAAAATTTAGAGCATAACGTTTCCCAATCTCCTTGCATACTTCCTACGGTTAGACTATACCATTTTTTAGCTCTTCCCATCAAATAGAACAGAAACAACTTCCATCTTAAGGTCTTGTCAGATATGCCAGCGATACGCAAGCATGCACAGATTTGTTCAAACTCTTGTAGGTGCGAGTATGGGTTTTCATTGCCTTCGCCCGAGAAGGATTTATCCCAAATCAGTTTTATAAAATACAGGCGCAGCTCATAACCAGGTGTTATGATAGGGTTTGAGGATTTTGGTGGCTTTAGACTTGTGCTTGTGGGTTTAGCATATTGATAGATAGGAGTGGCATCCATGCTAAAAGAAAAATTAAAATAAAAGAAAGAATAAAAGATAAAAGGTTAAGCTAGGCTTGTAGTTAATTCAGCAACCGTTTCTCCGGCAACGGCGCCAGAAAGCTTGTTGGTATATTTTAACGCACATAGATAAATCCGCAAGCACATGAATACCGCTGTAGTTTTCACCCGGAAGTATTCTAAGTATCGTATCCACAGGAAAACGTGTGAGACTAACTACAGTCTAACTTAACTAAGGGTAGCAACAAGGTTAGGATAAATAAGAGCCTAGAGAGGAAAACTAAGGTTCTCTAATTCTGACTTGGGTAAGCTATGTCTTCTACTATTCAACTAGGGACATTACTAGGGAAAGACACCAGCAAAGGATGCTTTCCATCACAACCGCGTTCTACGTGCCCTTACAAATGGGAGGTGGACTACAGAGGATTCAACGAGGCTATAAGAGTCACCCTCACGAGCTACCACCAATCCAGAATGCAGGATGCATCTATGATTAACCTAAGTCTAAGAACCACGCTTACACTTATGATTAATACTTTACTCCCCCTAGGAAGAGAATAAAGCACTCAAAAGAGTCACAAACCTGATGAACAATATAAACAAGATGCTTACTTGGATCAGAAGTTGATTACCATAGAAATCTCAGAGGCAAGCTCAGATAGAACTTGGATCCACCAAGGTACAAGCCATAGGGAGAGCACCGATGGGCCGGCACCTCCTCCAAACTCTTCCCTCACTCTCTATCTCACTATTATTTACAAGACTAGATCCTAAAGAGGACTAATCTTCTCTTGATAGCTGGCTCTGATCCTGACGAAAAGAATATGAGGGAGGGGGGCAGAGGCTGATATATATAGGCCAGAGCATCAATTCTAGACCCAGGGGTCTGGGCGGCCTGCAGGTATGGCCAACCGGCCCCACATGGCAGCCACCTGTCCTCCACTTTGGTGGTTTGTCTTCTGGAGTCTTCTAGAGTCTTCCCACGTCGGTTTTGGTGAGTCGGTAAGTGCCTTTGTTTCGGACCCATTTTTTATAATGATGCTTTCACCAGTGCGCTTATCGGCTGCTGCATCTAGAATCCTTGTATGCTCCTACTGTCTACCATATAGAGAACTAAAAATAATATTCTTAAATAGCCAATATACTTTCCATCGGCGATGTTAGCTGTCTTCATGTACTCATATATTCCTTCCTTCGAATTAATCTGATCTTGCCTTGGGTAGGAGCATAATGTAGCAGATTTTGCTTTCCATGTAAATGTACAATTACACAACAGGGAAAGTATCTATCTGTAGCGACTTGCAGCAGATGGGGTCTTGACCGGTTGTAACTTTACCCAGACATGCTGCCATTTCGCAATATCCGATCATAATAGCCAATTGAGGAAAACTTATTCTGACTTCAATAAGCACATTGGGTTGATGCGTGATCACCACATAAAGGGCCTCATCAGCTTAATGTCCTGATATTCCCACTCTGAGCCGATGAGTAACCTTGTGACTTCTTCTTTTATTTTGGAATCGACCATTATAAGCCAAGGCTTTGACTAGTCATAGCTTGATATCAATGATGACTTCCATTCTTGATATTTTATCCTTCTCCCTTTACTTCTTGTATTCTTCCATAGACACAAGTACACATAGGAGAACCTTCAATTGCCTCCCATAGCTTTCCAATAAAATGTTATGACAGACTTATGCGTGCCAAGCTTACTAAACACAATCGGCCTCGGGCCTGATTTGTTGTCAGAAATAGAAGCAATCAGCCTTGGCCAGATGCTCTAGCAATTATGTGCAGCTAGGCTGACCCCTACCGATTTATGTATATCCGCTGCTACATCTTCTGGTACAGGTAGGATGAGTACTCTGCCTCGGCATGTCCGCGTTAGCGTTGCAGAGAATAAAGCCGAACTGGTTGAGCTTCGTCTGCACCTTCTCAAACATGGCTTGCTTGATCGACTCGGTGCCGCAGAAGATCTCCTCCATGGTCATGGATGTTGCTAGAATGCGAGTTCCTTGATTTGGGCTCTGACCCCTGTTTTCAGCTAAAAAGTTTCTCTCTCAATCAGTAGCAGTAGACATGGTCTTGAACTCAACTATCCCATGTTCTGCATCCATCTTCCAATCACGTAACTAGAACTTGGCCATGTCAAATCTTTTCGTGGTCAATAAGCTTCAAATATATTTGTCGTCTCTGGCTAGAGTGCCTTGGTTCTCAGCGACCATATTTAAAATATACTCTGAGCATTCATAGCCGATACCTTGGTGCCCAACCTGGACAAGTATTTGCAGGATCTTTGACATACCATTTGAGGAGTAACAGGCCCCCCGATTGTAGCCATGTCGGCACTAGCAATAAAGCAGCTAAGTATTAGCATGACATAGTCGCCGGCGACACCCAAGGTGCCAGATAATAAGAACGCAACTGCAATGATGATGGTGAACTAGCGGTCGATTGAATGAGACATTCACCCCATGGAGGAGCCGATGAGCGAGTAGTTGAGAATGCCCATGAGGATTTCTATCTACACGCTACCCTCTAGCCGAACTCAAGTGAAGTTCAACTATTATAGTATCTGGATTAATATGCTTGGAAATACCAGCAGGGGAATCTCGGTCATCTTTTCCTTTGCTATCTAGGAAGCCATCAGATTTATGCTCTTGTTGATTGGTCATAGACTCCAACGGCTTGTATGTCTGTCCATTTAGCATGGGACTCCATTAGCCTTTTGAGCCATAAAGAACCAATGTACTAGTATGACCGCAACACTATTGGCTCCATATATAGCGATCAGAACCATGTATATGCAATCATGACAAATTTGTATTCTTAATTTATTTGACTTTTCAATAGGCACAGGATACATGTCAGAGCAGTGGTCTATACTCTCTTGATCATGAGGCCCTCATTTGCTAAGGGCAAAGTTACCTCCAGTGGGCCATCAAGTTGTTCTTTAGATGCTAAGCCGATCAGAAGTAATCTTTTCCATCTTTATCTTATGACACATATGTTTGGAGCTTCTGGCCATTGGCTTTTATTGATTTCCTTCTTCATCACAACCAGCCTAGTTTTGATCATATCCACGCTTGCCTAGCCGATTGTGAACTCCTTCATTTTTTATGCGCCGGTCCATGTCGTTAGATTGATAACTTAAACGCTCATGAATAGACCAGCGGTTGGCTTGAGATTGCCTGAACTCTGAATACTGATTACTGCACTCAGGGCAGTTATGTCTTGTAGGCAATTTCAAACCTTCGTTCCAGCTGTGTCTGAAGAAAGGACAATTCCAATGTAATTCTGCTTGTTCTCTTTCATACCTTTCTTCTTCACACCGACGTTAATATTCTTCTTCCTCGAGTCAGTGCTGGTAGTCCTTTTCCTTCTAGTGTTGTCATTTGTTCAATAAAATCCTAGAAGTCACGCGAGGACGCATAGCACCAGCTCTGGAAGTCTCACCTTGCTCATATCGACTCTTTTACTGATCGCGCTACTGCTTAGCTTTCTTATACTCATTAGCTGATATCTGAACCTTGGGGTCGACTAACCCGTCTTCTCTAGCCTTAGTCGATGTCAAGACCTTTGTCTTCCCTTTGTCCAACTGAAAGTCCACCATGTGCACCTGTGGAAAAGGATGCTTATCTATGTCTGTTGCTGGTTTCTTGGCTGACTCAAACTTGATCTTCCCTTGCTCAATGGCCTTATGAATATGTAAGCGGAAGATTATGCACTCATTAGTGTTATGATTAGTAGCATTGTGGAACTTTTAGTATTTCTACCCTTTAAGTTCTTCAGCCGAAGGGATCACATGATTTGTAGGTAACCTCAACTACTTCTTCTCTAGAAGCAAATCAAAGATCTTATCAGCCTTTTTGACATCGAAGTCATAGGCATTTTCTACTTCTCTCACCCATAGGAGCCTTACCCCATGTCCACTCTATGGTTGCAACTTCTAGATCATCCCCATCAGAGTCTGCATCATATGGATCAGACATAGCAGTAGTACCCTTCAAATACTTCTCTTTGTGTAGGGACCGATGCTGACTCTCAAAAGCAAACACCCTCTAAACTAGGTGGGCTAAACTCTCAAACTCCTAGCCATCAAATTTCTCTTTGATTAATGGAGATATCCCTTGAAGGGCCAATTTAGCCAATTGGTCATCAGACAGATTTAATGAGTAGCAATGGCTCCTTACTTGTCTGAACCTTTGAACGAACTCAGAGCTTGACTCACTATTGCTCTGCCTCATGTTTGTTAGATCTATGATATTCTTCTCTCCTATCCTACTATAGAAGTATGCATAGAGAATACTCTCTAGATCAGCCCACCAGTGATTGAGTTTGGTTCCAGCGATGAAAACCATCTGAAGGCCAGTCCAGACAAGGACAAGGGGAAGAATCTAACTCTATGTGCTTCCTCAACAGATGCTTTTCTGAGCTGAATGAGGTAGCGACTGATATATTCCATGGTTGTCATCTCATCTATCCCAGTAAATTTAGAGAAATCTGGGACTCTGTAGCATGGAAGGAGTTGCACAATATCATACCAGGCTGGGTATGGGCGCTGGCAAGTGCCAACATGTCCTTTAGGCTTTAGACCAAACTGGCTCTGCATCATAGCAGTTATCCTATTGATGAACTCATTAGCATCCATGCAAGCGACTTCTCATCTCGGCTGCCCTTGAGCCTATGTTGATGGTAGTTAACAACCATTATAAAATGTCAATGAAACATTCATAAGGGCACAATTGAGATCACCAACAAAGGTGTAGGGGTTTAAACAAATAAATTTCACGAGTTTTGGTGAATCTGTGATTTCTGCAGTGTTTATCCAGAAAATCGTCAAGGTATACCTACATGTTAGATTTAATCAATGTTTTCCTAAATGGTAAACAGTCTTTACACGGTCGCCCTTTGTTTAGCGTTTAGGCTGTTTACACGGTGTTTAAATGAAGTTAAACGGTTTTGTACTTTTAAAAAAATACATATAATTATATAAGTGCATGTAAAAAATCAAGTATTCTAGCATTTATACATATTTATCCGAGTAAAAATCAATTATTTTGGTATGTATATATATTTATGCATGTGAAAAGAACCAAATATAGATATTTACGCATGTAACATATCAAGTGTACACATTTATAAATATAATAAACTTAAGTATACAAATTTATCCATACAAAACTGAATTAGATTTACCTCGTGTTTGCCTAAACAGCCGTTTAAACAGCTGTTTAGCCCGTTTAATGTTGTTTATCTCCGTTCCGTTTAGGCCATTTAGACCGTTTAAACGGTCAATCATTTAATTTTCGTTTACCCCCTAAACAAAATAGTTTACCACCATTTACCGTTTACTGGCTGTTTAATCGGTCGTTTAGGTAAACATTGGATTTAATTGTGCTTTTCCACCACGAAACGGACACTAGAAGGCTTTAGAAAACTCAAGAGGACTCCACATCGAAGGGGAGCCGAGACACACTTGATGGGGCTAGCTGGCCGCACCTAGAGGCCACCTGGCACTCCAGGGTCTCACTTGTCCACCTCGTCGCAATGTCGGTTCTCCACCGCCTCCTAGGTTGCATCTACGTGGTTCCTTAAGTTAGTTTGATCCAAGGGCTCATGTTGGATGCTCCGGCCTATATATATCATCCCCTACCCCCCTAAAGGCATCAAGTCTTTTGAGAAGACAGAAACCCTAATCATACTAAGTGCTCCATCATATTCTAGGGCACAGCTAGTTAGGCTAGGTCTAGAGGAAGGCAAGCAGGCTTCGCTTGGATTCTCGATCATGTCAAGAGCATGGTTCAGTATAATCTTTGTACCCTCTCTCTTTTGTCTCCATTATTTTTATATGCTTGCTATAATTTTTATGACAATATTAGTATTCATCTTATTCATGTTCTTCATTATAATGTTCATCGTCTACTTTGATTATATGCTTATTATAGTTGGATTATCACCATGTTCATGCATAAGTTCGTATAGCGCTCACTCTAAGGTACCATGGGTGGGTGGTTGACATTGTGTAAGCGTGGTGCTTATACGTTGTTTACCTACGAATACACCCTATATTCTGGGTCATGTGGTAGATTGCGGACGTGACACTCTCATTGAGTCCTTTGTAGTCTAGTCCCCGATGTAGGTAGCACGTAGGATCTAATTACGATGGAAGATAAGCTATGTTCTTACTCTTCCCTAGTAATATCCCTTATGTGTAGATATGAAGATGATCTTAGCCATGATTACTAGGTGTAATTGCACTAATCAATGTATGCTTTGACTTATAATTAAGGATGACTTAGGAATTATTTCTCTAATATTCTACCTGACCATGCTATTGCCATAGAAAGGAGTACTCTGAGTGATTTATCATATCATTGATCAATACTTATTATATATATCTTATCCTATGACTTACCTCTGTTATGAGTAGAATATTGGTTATGGTTTACTTCTACATCAATAGTATAAGTTATCAATACTTGTCTATGCTAGACCTTCCTAGTGGTAAAAATATAAATAACGATACCTGGAATACTCTAGGGTGAAGTGCTACAATGGTATATTATCTGTGCGCTTGCAAATCCTTTTTCATTCATATCTATATATTCGTTCTAGTCATATAAGATGATAAAGAACTACTTAGTATCATTCGAGCAGTGATGCTAGGCAGCACCAACAAGCATCTCTAGCACCATCACTAAGGATGACAACCTAGTAAAGTAATGTTAGGAGATGTAGGTAATTAATAGGTGTCCATTAAAACAAGTGACAAGTTAATAAATACCAACAGCCTGAGAGCCTTGCACTTGAACTTGTTGACCTTGAGCCAGAGACTATTGCCCTTGGACCTAAGATTGCTGGAGTTGTTGCACATTATAACTATAAGGATTCTGATACCCAAGTTGTGGCATAAGCTCATATGTGCTGGCATCAGAAACCAGGTGATATCCTTCTGGATAGCCGATCTGAGCACCATGAGTTGCATATCCTTGCAATCGACTATTGAAGTAGTTAGGATCAATATTCTTGATGATCCTCTGCACTGATTGAGCAATTTTATGGGTCAACTAAGGTGTTTGATAGGAAGTACTAAATCTCCCTTGAGCTGGCCATTGTGCAATCTGCTAAGTAGCTGAAGAGGTTGGCTGCTGGACTAAATATACCTGGGTCTGTCCAGTAGGAGGCTGAGTTGTCTGTATGATAGGGGCACTTGGTGATGCGATGATGGTTGCCCCTGTCATTTGACCTTGATCTTTCCCCCTGCTGTCTGTAGAACTTGACCTTGCCCCCTACCATTGGCTGAAGTTGAGGATCTTGAGCTTGTCCTCGTGCAAGCTGTTGCATGGATGGCTGCTGAAACTGTCCACCACTTGGTTGCTGACTAGAACTAGGCACACTATTTCCCACAGCTGAAGGATTATAGACATTGAAATATGATGGTCCCACTTGATCGACTAGTGCTCCAAAGAAAACTTCTTTCATAACATTGCCAATTATATTAGCTAACACCTGATTGTGATTCGTGAAGGCTTCATGAACAGTCTTGTGGACCATCTGGGCAGCAACTCTAGCTTTAGCCTCTTCGTTTGAATCGCTCTGTCCATGTAGGACTCTTAGCAATGGGGTCTTCTGAATGATTGAATCGCATGTCCTACTATATGACAGCAGACACTTCTCTCAAAATTCTTCTGCTGCCTTGTTGATGAGTGCCCTCTGATCGTCGGGCAAGTCCTCAATGTTGACCTTGAGGATGGCGTCGTAATTCATGTTGACGATTGTTGTCTCACCGGGCGTGCCAAGCCTATGTCAACGGCGAACAGTGACGAGTCGATCCCGGCTGTTGGCACATTAGCAAGCCAGGAGAAACCATGTGGAGTAGATCCCGAGCTCTCCCTAGACTTAGGAGGACACCGGACCGGATGGTCGTGACCTATGGCATGCTAGTCAATTTGACCCCGTAATTGACAAGGAGACAAGATTGATCAGTAATTGTTGTTATTTATTAACTTGTCACTTATTTTAGTAGCCACCTAATGTTGTTGACATTCCTTAGCATCACTTTTACTAAGTTGCCATCCCTAGCGATGATGCCAGAAATGCTTAATGGTACTACCTAGTGCCATTTCTAGAATGACACTAAGAAGTACTTTTAGTATTTCATGTGACTAGATAGAATACTACTAAGGAAGATTAAGAACAAAACTTGTCTTCCTTCATAACTAGATCCTACTTGTCCTATATTCGAGGAGTGGACTACAAAGGACTCAACGAGAGCGTCACATCCGCAATATACCACATGGCCCAGAATATATGGTGTATCCATAGGTAAACAACATATAAGCACTATGCTTACACAATGTCGACCACTCACCTATGGTAACTTAGAGTGAGCGCTATGCAAACTTATGCTTAAATATAATGATAATCTAGCTATACTAAGTATATAATCAAAGTAAATAATGAACATTATAACTTGGAACATGAATAGTATTAAGAACTATGTCATAACAATTGTAGCAAACATGTAAAAGTAATGAGAGATACAAAAGAGAGGGGGTACAAAAGCTTTACCAAACCATGCTCTTGACACAATCAGGAATCCAAGCGAAGCTGGCTTGCCTCCCTCTAGACCTAGCCTAGCTAGTTATGCCCTAGAATATGGAGCTCTGAGGGTGATCATTGAAGGTCACTAACACCAATTATAAACCGTCAACATAACCTGCATTTATATTTAATTCCATCACCAAACATAGGTATAGGGGTTTAAACTAATGAATTCCACGAGCGTTGGTGATTTCATGACTGCAAGAGGATTTATCCAAAAAATAGCTCCTAGAACCACTGTCATACACTCCATACAAGCAAACCGACGACAATGAGTGATTCAACCCGTGAAACCTGCGAAAGACGACTCAAGATGGAGCCCAAGCCTTGCCACCAGAAGGAGGAACCCACCTAGCACCATAGTGGGCCGGCCGACCATCTAGGGAGGTCGCCCGGCCCATGGGGGTGGCACATCACCTTTTGCCGCCTCGTACTCCTTCCTACGATCTACACCGTTGATTTTAAGGTGATTTTAGGTCAGTTTATCCAACGGTGGTCGGGAGAGTTGACGCGGATCGACGATGTGCTAATGCCTTAACCCTTACTCCACCTAGAGTCCTTGCCCTCTACTCCACCTCGATTCCTTGGCCACTACTCTAGCTGCCCCCTATATAAGGTGCCCCAGACCCCCTCCATGAGACACACCTCTACATACCCTATGCTTTAGAGCTTCACAATTTCATACCCTAATTGTAGTAGTGTTTCCCTCTAGATGATTCTCATCTATTTGAATTATAGAAAATTGGGAGAGAGGAGAGGAGAGAGATCTAAGGAGGAGCCGGATCTATCGGATTCTTCTCGACTTTGTACCTCTATGGATCTGATCCATCTTTGAGCTACATCCAGGTTGTTCTATTGGTTTTTTTAAGTTCTCTAGTTAATTGAATTCAATCTATACTATATTTTATTTACTGGAATTCCGCTTGCATTGAGTGCTCTAGTCTTAAGATCTAGATTAGAGTAGTAATCATTAGCGTAGACATGGTGTCTAGGCTAGTGTTTACCTGAGTTTGCACCCAATCTCATGGTTAGTTGTGGTAGCCCCAGAGGTGACAGCTCTGTCAGGCCATTGCAATCCACCATGTTAGGATTAGTGTTTTGTAGAGCTTAGGCAGCTGTCACAGAACCGACCAATTTATAAGAGCACAAGTATAAAAACAATCGCCGAAACGATCAAATTCTCGAACTTGAGCCCATATAAACCCGGTAGTCAACTGAAATCTCGAAGGATTTCAATCCAACTTGCATACAACCAAGATCACAGTAATTCAACATAACATATCGTATGTTACAATATTTCGTAGACGTTCGCAAATAGATTACATCATCACAGAGTCATCGTTATTACAAAACAAGTCTTGTAAAACATGCGAAAGCAAATAGTTTAACTTACACACCCGAGTTCAAATACACATACTGGTTCGCTGATCACAGCCCGCAAAAGCATTCAGATAAGAGAACAGAGATCATGCCCATGATCTAGTCTTCATCACCCGCCGGGTGGAGACAATACTTACAGAATCCCCGATATAGAAGGTCATCTGCAACAAGAGGGAAATAAACCCCGACGGTATGGGAATGTACTCACTAGACTTACACGTCGAAAACCAAAATAAATGACACCAAGGATTATGCATAGCTTAATGTAGTGGATCCGGTCGACAGCTTTTTTTTTGCGTAAAAGCATAAGTAATAATGATCAACTCTTAGCCCTGAACTAGCGTTGACTTTTTAGCCATTAATCATCATCTACATTAGCACCTATACTAAGCAATCTTTTTATTAGGGTGCAAACATTAATAACCATATCGGTATTCATTGTGGCAACCTTATCATCATCATCCATTTAACCATATCGTTAAATTAAGTGAATCTACGTTGTCACGCTGCTCACCAAGTTCTCACTATCCGGGAGAGACGGCGATTCAATCGATTCCTATCCAAATGGAGGGTATTCCTAAACACAAACCCCGCTTCCCCGTCGAGTCGCAAACAAGTCACCTTTGGTACGATTCAGAGTCGCGAGTCCGAACAGATCGACATTCTCGTGAGAACCACTCGCCAAGGTTGTTTAGGACTCTAACCCGCCTCGACTTATGCCAATGGCTCTCCGCACATCCTTACTACCTCCGAATGCCGCCATCGCTTTCGCTGGTCCCGGCCGAAGTCGAAGTTACTAGGCTTCGCGGTCGAACGACTTATCCGCCAGCCTAAGTGTTAGGCTGCGTTCAACATGACATGAGGACATACAACATATCGGTCCTTAAACGACTCAGACGGAGTCACTATGTTCAAACCTACACAAGACCTCGCCCGGTCTTAATTCATTATTCACATGGTTCTTTTCCACGATAGCAAATATAGCCAACCGTGATCCACCTCATCCTAAAGCTCGCAGGTGACAGGAAATCACCTGACTTCTACCACACTAAGCATGGCTAAGCATTTAACCCGTTCCTGAACTTAATTAGGATTCCAGTGCGATATCTAGACAAGGAAGGATATATAATGCAGCAATTGGTTCCAACCAATTCCTATACTTAATGCATCATCAACAATAAAAGATACTCAATGTATTTGTAAAAACATGGGAGGCTTAATATGCTCCGAGGCTTGCCTTTCAGGAACGAGGAAGGCTGGTGGTCAGGGCACTCAGGCAATTCCTCCGCGGCGACTGCTTCGTCGGCTTCCTGCACCTCGGGCTCCTCCTCCTGGTTGGCTCCCTCGAACTCCAGCAACGTCACTCCCTCCGGCACACCTATTGCATGAATGCGCAAGATAAATATCATGGATGCACATGAACGAATGTCAGGGATGCTCGGGGAATGCGCATGTTCGCCGTAGGTTGCATATTCCAATTTAAGCCCTATTCAAATCACTTTACTTACCAAGTTTATACAACCTAATGTATAATTGCTCATCTTCAGTTAATGACCTAGCACCTGCACCTAAGCATATTCTCAAGTTAGGCTAACCCCTAAACAATCAACGAGAACATTGCAACAACATACACTCAAGCATTTGTATTTCAGCAAAATGAAGACTATGTAGCGGTACAGTAAACTAGCCATAACTGGAGATTTATAAATCCAAATGACTTGCAACAAGACAATCTAGAAAGCTTATGAAATTGTCTACAATTAATTTTCAGACCTCAAAGCATGATTCAAACCTTTACCAGGTCGAATTCTTTAATCAACATAACTCTGTCCTCACAAGGCAGAGAGTAAGCAAAATTGGAACTTAACTTTAAACAGCTGTAGTTTCTAAACTACTAGGCCAAATGCCCTCAAATTTTGACAGGAGCTAGATACATAAATTATCTACAACTTTTGTATTCATCACATTCATAGCAAATCAAAATATCATGGGGAACTTTCCAAAGTCCCTAGATCTGTCCAAAGGGACATGATGCAACGAAATAATTATTAACTTATGATGTAAACAAATAATTGGACAAAACTAACTCTACTCACATATCACTCATATCACAAGAACACCAGAAAGTAGGGTGTTCATCCCCAAAACATTTCTTTTAATACCTTTCTTAATTTATTTAATTAATTAGAGGAAATAGTAAACATATATGAAAACTACACCATTAAATCTACATAAATTCCAGTAGACACTACATGCCCTAAGTAGACTACCATAAAAATTTCACACCATTTGAGTAAGTATAACAACCTACACAAAAATAGTAAGACAGAATGGCTTAAAATGGCATAATTAGATAACCTTAGTGAAAAGTGTCAAGCAACAGATTTCATATTTTTCCTAGCATCCTTAAGGTACTAAGATACTACCTACCAAGTTTCATGGCCATAGGATTCCTAGATAATTTACAAAAATTCACACAAGTATCTACCAATGAGAAAAGGAAAATCTATAACTCAAAAACTACACATGCAATGACTCTAAAATTTTAACCAGAGCTTCTACTATACAAGACTAGCTTAGCCACAAAATTTCATAATTTTTGGATCACAGAAACTCCAGATATGATTTAAACAAGTTTGCACACACTCAAAAACACTTTTCAAGTTCATATTTAATTCATCCAAATTTTCCACTATAAGTGTTCATGTCATATTTTTCTTAAATACTAGACCTCCCTGTGAGTCTAACAAAATTGGAAGTACTCAATTTGGATCTACCAATTTGGAGTTACGAAATTTACTAAACAGCACTAAAACTAGAGTTTTTGAACTATCCTTTTGAACACACAGCCACTGACGCGTGGGACCCGGTTGTCAGCCGGACCAGCTTGTCAGTGACATAGAACAGGGGAGACGGCGTTCGATGGCACGGTGGTGGTCTAGCTCGCCGACGGCGAGGACTCAGGCGAGGCCGAAGGCACCGGCATGCTCGCCTCGATGAACTGCATCTAACCATGTCCTACCCGCAACCTCTACCGAGCTCGAACACTGACGGCGACGTGCAATGGCGGACGACAGAGGAGTCCGACGACACTCCGGCAGCGTCCGGCCGAGTAGGGCGTGGCTAAGCTTGGTACGAGCTCCTCGGGCACGCGGGGAAACTCAAGGAAGTAATAAACGAGGACGATATGGCTCCTAGCTACCCTGACCACGGCAGCCTCAGCTCTGGCGAGGTCGCGCTCATGGCGGTGACGGCGGAAGTGGCCAAAGTGCCCTTACCAAGATGCAATCAGCCCAGCTAAGAGGTGGAGGAGGTAGAGGAGGACACGACGGAGCTATTTACGAGCGGTGGTTCACGTTTTTGCGGCGGCGAGCGAGCTAGGCGACGGCGGAGCTTGCTCGGCAGCAATGGCGGGGCGTTGCTGCGCTTCAGCTATGGTGGGAAGTGAAGGAAGCAAGAAGGAAATGTGGCACTGGTGGGTGCTCACGGACGCGTGCGGAGGCTTCAATTGCCGAGCTCAGGCCCGACGTGGCCTGGCCGGTCAGGCCGTCGGCGACGCGTGGTGCCACGCGGCGGTGAAGTCCTGCTGGCGGTTGGGTACTGTAGCAAGTCTGAAATACGATTCAGTTTCAATGGTGCCGACTGACAGGCGAACTTTGACAGTGATTATCTCCTAATCTGCTTGTCCAAATTCTAATCCAGTTGGACTACATGATAGAGCTAAGTGAGTACTCCAAATGACTCAACATAAGCTCGAGCTAATTCACCATGGATTTCCATCTACAAGGTTCCAAAGTCGTTTTCATGAAACTGGAAAGCAGTTCCAACACTTAGAAAATTTCTAAGTTTTGAAACAGCACTGATCTTAGGCTTGTGGGCCCTATTTGAACATGTTGTGAACATTTTCAAGACTTGGCTTCTAAACAAAGTTTGTTCCTTATATAATTTGCTACAACTTTGCTTTAGGTTGCTCAGACATGCAAACACTCTAAGCTATACTTTTTAAACAGTCAAACTCAGAAGCTCTAGGGGTCCATAAAAGGTCAAACCATGACTTGGGAACCTAATTAGGCAAAATGATCAACATGAACATTGTTCCTAATGACATTCTAAGTATAACTAAGGTTCTTAGGAGAATAATTAGCCACACCACACATTGGTCACACAAGAATGAAGCATGGTATGTACTGAAATAATGAAAAACACATGAAATATTACACTTGTTTCATAGTCATGTTTCATGAGTGTGTTGCATAGTACTACTAACCATGTTTCACTAAAGTGAGTTACACATGTTGCACTTGAGTGTTGCACACTTTACATTTCATAAAAAAACAACACACATGAAGTATACAACATGTTGCAATGTTTTGAAATCATGTTTCATGTGATATAGGTTCACGAATGGATGCATGATGCTCATGTTCATGAAATGCAGTGCAAATGTGGAAGCCAAACACCTGGGGTGTTACAGCAGCCTTCCCCCGACTACTTTTCTCACCTATTTTGAGAGTCGGAAAGGTACTATTGCTCTAAAGTAAGTAAAGTATAGTAAGCCTGATCCTTAGTTATTTAGTATAAGCCATAGAAAATCCCTCTCTACCCACAAAAACACTTTTCTATCTTTACCTTTAGACGACCTTGATTCTTACTAGAACACTGCACATTCCCTTTGGATAAATACGATACTCTAGAATACTCCTGGGTGAAAGCTTTCTGGGGGCAGTTGTCGAGGAATAGTAGCTGTGCTAGTTTAGAACCAAGTCATCCATATATCCCTTTACCTCTTTCAACCACCCATCCCACATGGATTCCACACCTATCATTCAACTTTTGGCTCCGAAGGGTGAATTATTGGAGCCTCCACCATCATCGCACCCCATTCTTATAGATGGCTATGAGCTTCGTCCTACTTTCATAGCTATGGTTTGGGAGCAATCCTTCTCTGGCATAGAAGACAAAAATCCTTACTCCCACCTTCGTGAGTTTGAGCAATTGTGTTCTTGCCTGACTATTGCTAGCATGATACAAGAGACCATTAAATGGAAATTGTTTCCATTCTCCCTTGTGGGTAGAGCGAAACAATGGTATGCTCATACCATAGGAGGAGTAAATGGAAATAGGGATGAACAAAACTTGTCTTCCTTCGTAACTAGATCCTACTTGTCCTATATTCGGGGAGTGGACTACAAAGGACTTAATGGGAGTGTCACATCCGCGATCTACCACATGGCCCAAAATATAGGGTGTATCCACAAGTAAACAACGTATAAGCACCACGCTTACACAATGTCGACCACTCACCCATGGTACCTTAGAGTAAGCGCTATACGAACTTATGCTTAAATATAATGATAACCTAGCTATACTAAGTATATAATCAAAGTAAATGATAAACATTATAACTAGGAAAATGAATAGTATTAAGAACTATGTCATAACAATTGTAGCAAACATATAAAAGTAATGAGAGATACAAAAGAGAGGGGGTACAAAAGCTATACCAAACCATGCTCTTGACATGATCAGGAATCCAAGCGAAGCTGGCTTGCCTCCCTCTAGACCTAGCCTAGCTAGCTATGCCCTAGAATATGGATATCTGAGGACTTATGCCTTAGGGGGTGGCAGGAACTGGTATATATAGGCGGCAGCATCAATCCTAAGCCCTCGGATCAAACCAACTTGAATAAATGGCATAGATGCAATCCTTAAGGCGACGGAGAACCGACGTAGAGTGGCAGAGGCTGACAGGTGGGGCCCCGGATTGGTCGGTCTAAGGGTGGGACTGACCGACCCCACCTGGTGGCCTCTCGCCCTCCACTTCGGTGTGGTGTCCTCTAGAACCTTCTATAGTTGTTTATCCCATGGATAATCGCTATTAAGTCTGACATCTAGGTCCACCTTGATGGTTTTCTGGATAAACCCTGCAGAAAATACAGATTCACCAAAACTCATAGAATTCATTAGTTTAAACCCCTAAACCTTTGTTGGTGATTGTATTCATGCCCTTAAACATGTTATATTGACGGTTTTCTAATGTTTGTTATCTACCGTCAACAAACTCCCCTAAGCTTAACCTTTGCTCGTCCCTGAGCAATGCTAAACTCAGCAATGGATCAGGAGTTTCTTCAATGTTTTCACTCCTCAAAAGTACACATGTGTTTAAACAAGAATTCACCTCCAGATTAGAATAAACCGATCTAACTTTCAAACTTACCCATATTACCTTTAACCATGGGGCTTTGTCGGTGTTTTGAGTAGACACCGGCTAGTAAATTTGTATATTACGCGTCTGACCTGGATAGTGTGCTAAGAGGACACAAGGATTATACTGGTTCGGGCTGAATGTCCTTACGTCCAGTTTCAAGCTACTCGTGTTACTAGCACTGAGTTTGTAGTAGGGGGTTACAAACTGGCGAGAGAGGGAGGTAGCTCCCAAGTCTCTAGTGTGATGTGGTGTGTTTGTTCGATGAATCGATGAATTGCCCTCCCTTTAGTGGGACACCCTGCTTTCCCTTTTATAGGCCAAGGGAAGCAGGGGTTACCGCCTAAGGGAAGAGGAAAAAAGGAAAGAGAAATAAGGCTCTCAGAGGTGCGTTGTTCTCCTCTTCGCGTGGCTCCCACTAACTCTGTAGATCGTGGTGGCAGCAATGTCGTACCAGGGTCCTGTTGGCCATTGCAGCTTATGTGTGGGCATCATGCGCCATTCTTGTCTTCCGTTCCATCTGAGCGGACAGAATGGTCAGAGGGTCCTCTGACAGAAGCCATGCGGGGGGCTAGTGGTATAGCACTAGTCAACAGACGTCGGCTGACTGATGTTGGATGGTGGTTAGACAGGGAGTTGGCCAGCACAGTGCTGCCCTATTCACATGATGGGCAACATGAGTTTCCCAGCATGGCCAGATGCGACCCCTAGTCGCATTAGGACATGTCCAAGACGTGTTCCTGGGCGTGTGCTTCCATGCTGTAGTGGTTGAAGCGGTTCGAGCCTTACCCTGGGACCACTACCTTGTTTTGGTAGCAGATCTGATCCCCAAGGATCGGATGAGGTAGAAATCTCTCCCTAGGAGCCAGGCGAGATGGAATCTGACCCACGGGGGTCAAACGAGGTGGGCCCTCCCCATGGGACTGGACAAGGTGTGTCTCGGCCCCTAGGGGTCGGACGATGCGGAAACCTCGTCCTCTACGTCGGACGAGGCGGGGCCCGGCCCCTTGGGGTCAGACGAGGCGGAAACCTCATCCTCGGCATTGAACAAGGCGTGGCTTAGCCCCTGGGGGTCGAACAAGGCAGAAACCTTGTCCTCAGTGGCCTACGAGGCGTGGCTCGGCCCCAGGGGGTCGGACGAGGCAGAAACTTCTCCCCTGGAGTCGGACAAGGCCTTAATTGCGTCTTTAACAATCGAATGAGGAGACATGATGCTCTTTAATCCTTTGGCTCGGATACCCAGGTATAGATATCCGACAGGCTTTTTAGCCTGCACTTGAGTCTTGAGCAATTGAAAGACAGAACGATCAAGTCAAACACTATGTCTCAAGTTCTTTGCTCAACCATTATTCTGGAAGTTTTCAAAATAAAACTCAGAGCTTCCATTGTATGACACTCTTAAGCCTCTCAATATATTTGGTATTTGTGGATCCTCACCAAGGCAGTAATGATGTTATGCCTTTCTCTTCCTACAACTAATGCTTATGTGGAGTTCATAGGAGTGGAAATAACATGAAAGAGCATACTTGCAATACATATATTGTAAAGTCAAACCTCGAATCCAAAGAGAGTTAAGTCATACAATCAAATCAAGATGTGCATGTGTATGGATATATGGTGGATATATATATATATATATGGTGGCTAACCTAATTCTACTATGCTACTTGAAAACATATCTCTCTTTTTGAAACTGGAAATAACTTTGCAAGAAAACATGGGCTATCTTATTCATCTTTTCACTCTTTTTTCTCTTTTTTTCAGGCGAGAATCTGAGTACCTATTGTTTTAGATATCTCGGACACTTGTCCATTTTTCAACTCTTTTTTTTCTATGAATAACTTTTGCATAGCCCAATGCTTCTTTTCCGCAACAAAACTTTTGAGAGATAGTAACAAGAACTTAGAGCATTTATTTGGTGGATATCCTATAAAACATATTTTTGGTGTTTACTCCCAGTGTAGGAGTAAAACATTTTTGGGTGGATCTAGATGGAATGACATGTTTTTGCGCCTACCCCCAGTGTAGGAGTAATGCATATGTGTGTGTACATGATCTTGATTTTAAGAACATGACAAACCTCTCATAAGGGTCAACAAAGCTTGACTGAACTCAATGTATAACAAGCAACATATATGTGGAAGTTTTCCTAGTCTAAATAACATATATGGCGCTGGTAGGAATTCAAGCTTTATCATATAGGAGCTCATCATGAAACATTTTTATGTTTTTCAAAAGATAAATCTTTGGAACTTTAGTATCACTTGGAACAAGATAAACAGCAGCTCAGACTTTCTCATATCATATCCGTCCATTACCTAGACTGAGATTAAGCATACGCTATCCACGAGTTTCAAGTTCAGAGTAAATTCTTATATCAAAACAATCTTATCCAAAACTCGAGAGAATTCAAGGCTGAAAACTAGGTACTTGAAAGGAATTACAACAGAGCAACTATTCATCATTTCCATTCAAGATATTACCTTTACAGTCCTTTTTATTTTGCTCTTAAAAATAGAAAACTAGACACACTTTTTATTTTATTTTTATTTTTAAGATCACACTTTACTAATATATATATCTAAGACAAAGACAATTTTTATTTTGTTTTTAGTTATGCATCTTTTTATGACTTATAAATAGTAAAACAAAATGGAAAGAAATACTTATCTAGATACATGGGGGATGCCCCTCCCCCAAGCTAGTTGGTGGCGTGGTTGTTCAAACTTGTACTTCTCAGAGCGGGTTCGCCAGCGGATGTCCTTCTCGTCCATCAGGAAGTTCGGTTCCTCTAGAGGATGCACTATTGGGGGAGCAAGATGAAGACGACTGGGTGAACTTGCTCGTGACCATCCTGCAAAAACTTCAACAAGAACAACAAACTCGTGGAACGGATTAGGATAACTAGGGTTAGCGGTCTGCCGTCCAGAGATTAGTCGTTCTTTGAGGTTTAGAAACATTTTTGAATTGGCAAAATTTTAGAAGGATGTCTTCCTCATATTTTTGGATTTTCTGACATAATGCATGCATGGTATTTTTATTTTTTACGCCACCACGGTGAATATTCTTGTAGGTTTTTACACACCGTTGGATTATTCACATGGGGCTTAGGATTTTATAATGCAATAATGCAATTTTTATTTTATTTTTCTAAATGCTATATTGATGTAGAAAAGTAAATATGCTAAAGTGAAAATAACTCATGTAATGCTGAAAAGTAAATATGGATAACTACCGGTGTTACCTCTCGGCGAGGGTTTGGAATTTTATGTCCTCCGGACATGACTTTTCTCCTATCTTGTTTATTCCTTGGGTGCATCTGTCGGTTTTGGAGATGGAGACCTTGATGGTTGCACCTCTTATGATGGTGACTCTAATGATGTCACCTTTTGCTTCCACACTTGCTTGGTCTATGGACTTGACTTAGGTGGAGTAGATTCATCTTTCACAGGTTCTTCAGGTTCTTCATCTTCTTTCGATCCATTCTTTAGGGACTGATTCTTCTGGCGTTGGGATGATCGACGTCTCCTCTTAGAGCGGGTCTTCTTTGCCTACTCATAAGTGGTATAGCTATTGAAATAACAGTGTACCTTTTCTCTAGGGAATTGGAAGTGGACTTGTCTAGATCTGACGTAGATGATCGCATGGTAGTGTTGAGGAACGATCTTCCAAGGATGATGGGTTTGTCATCTTCTTCTTCTCCCATGTCTAGAACCATGAAGTTGGCAGGGGCATATTGATCATGTATTCTTACTATGACATCTTTGGCTATTCCTTCTGGAAATCAAATTGATTGGTCCACCATCTGCAATTGCATATATGTAGGGAACAAAGGTTCATCACCAAATAAATATTCATATGTTACCATGGACATTATATTGACACCCGACCCAATGTCGCAAAAGGTCTTGTGGAATCTTTTTTATCCAATGGTACACTCGATCGTCGGCACACCCAGATCATCCTTCTTAGTAAGGTATGGTGAACTGAGGAGGTGGTCGTACACTGATCGGAGTGTGTTAATCATGTTGACTAATTCTTCTGGTGGTTGCCTGGCTTTGTTCTTCCTTCTTCACTTGTTGTTCTTCTTCTTGTTCACTGTTGTCTCTTCAGGCAGGTACGACGTTTGTGGATGTTCGGGAGATTACAAGATATGATTCTTGAAAGAAAACTTCTCCTTTTTATCCTTGATTATGAAGCAAATATTTGCACTATCCACGTAGATGATGGCTTTTGTGGTTCTTAGGAAAGGTTGGCCTAAGATAATGGGTACCCTTACATCTCCACCTGTTTCCAAAACCATAAAATTTATGGGAACATATGATTGTCCCACTCGAACAATGGTTTCTTCAAGAACTCCCTTATGGTAGTAGAGTGACTGATCTACAAGCTGCAAATGCATATTTGTGTACAATAAAGTATCTCCATTAATTTTATCATAAATTACCTTAGGCATGATGTTGACACTTGCTGCCAAGTCATAGACAGCTTCTTGGAATATGTGAGGTCCAATGGCAATGGGGATGATAGGTCTTCCTGAGTCACCCTTCTTTTCAAGTAAGGAATAATCTATCCACCTTCCCGTCGATGGTTGTATACAGCAGTATTGTGACAGAACCATCCAATTTATACAACATCAAGTACGGTTGTCCCGCTAACACGTTGACATGTGCATACTTTCACTTATATAAATCCGGTAGTCCACCGAGTGTCACGAAGGACCTCGGTAAATCAATATCATAACCATAATCGCATGATTAAGCAAATACACATCACATACATAGAGTTATAGCAGAAATAATATTACAAATGGGTTCACAAATAATAGTACAAGCTTGGGTTTCAAAACTAGTTAAGGGAAAACAACATAGCTTTCAAATGATTACATTAATATAAGTTCCAAATACATTGCTAGCATAAGTGAGATCCTCTAATAAAAGCATATAGATGAGAAATAAATATAGAGTCACCGAGCCCACTGGCGGTTAGCCACCATCTTCAGCAGGCCTTGAACTTCACCAGCAACATGGTGGGATAAACCCTAAGTACTCGAATATACCCAGCTAGACTTACCCGTCATAAACCAGAAATAAAGTGACACCAAGGAGTATGCAAGGCTTTATTGGTGGAGCTAGCTAGACAAAATTTTACATAAAAGCCACTAGTTGAGCTATACATTTTACAATTCGGTAACAAAGTTAATTATAGCTATTCATCTCTAGATTAGCACCTATACTAGAGCAATCATGTGATTAAGCTAACAAGCATTAGTAACCATATCCAGTGTAACATTTCCATATTCATCATAACCATCAAATTCCATCAATTAATGCTACATTGCCACTGCTCAGTCAAGTTCTCACTATCTAGGAGAGACGGTGACTCGAATCGATTCCAACCAGCTAGGGAGTTATTCCTAACATAAACCTAGACATATCTGCGCCAAGGTAGTCTTAGGTCACCTTTGGTACAACTCAGGTACTATCGCGAGTTCGATTAGCGCTGCACCCACAGGGATACTACCAGTCTGCCAAGAAGTTCAGGCCTGGCCTGCCCTTGGACTCACGCCACTAGCTCCCTGCACATCCTTACTATCTCTAGTGTGCGCACTTTCACTTACCGGGTCCTGGCCTGAGTTGAGCTACTCAGCTTTGCGATCGAAATGACTTATCTGGTCAACTAAGTGCTAGGCATGCGTTCAACATGAAATGAGGATGTAAATTGAATCGGTCTTTAACCGACATAGACGGGGATAAATAGGCACCAAGACCTCCATGCCTTGTTGCTTTTCTATCACAATCCTGCTCGGTCTCCATTTATTTATCAACACATGGTTATTTCCACGATAGCAAATATAGCCAACCATGTTTTGGTATCCACCTATATCTCACGGGTGATAGGAAATCACCCGACTTCTATGGGTCTAAGCATTGCTAAGCATACATTCGATCCTGGACCTAAATAGGGTTCAAGGCATATTTTTGGACAAGGTAGTTCTATGCATCAAGTGGTTCCAATCAACTCTTATAACCTAATGCATCAAACATAAAGGACTCAAGTGATATTTGTAAAAATATAAGAGGCTTAGAATGTTCTAGGGCTTGCCTGGGATCCAACACTAGGTTAGTGTTTGTTAGACGATTCTCGCTTGGCGAGCATCTCCTGTTCAGGCATGTACTACAGGGGTCCTTACATCTTCGGGATAGGTCCACCAACACTGTCTTCTGGTTTGACTCCATCATCACATCCTTCATGTGGTGCATCTAGCGTACGTAGATGAGATGCAACAATGCAAGTGCATGAATGCGAAGAATGGCAGTATGAGATGCCTCACATAAAAGTATTCAAGATGAGGACAAGGTTACACCGAACATAAATAAGCACTCCACGTTACTTAATTAAATATCCCACAACCAATCATGCTAGGATAGCAAGGAAGGTCGCACCAAGCATGACACAAGTTTCACAAGGTTTTAGGTATATTAACTTAACACCATCAAAGGCATGAGCCACACTTAGCAACACATAAAGCAAAGCAAGGTGAAGCAAACAATTTTAGGTACAAACACAGATTCTAAGCAGCAGCACCACAGTCACTTGTTTTAATCATACCCAGAGTTCTAGGCATGCAAAAAGTGTGATTCAAGACTTTATGGAAAGCTAATGTAATTATATAAAACTTTTTTATTAACACAAAGAGCTGATTCAACAAATAACAAGGTCAAACTACATCATGAAGCAGAGCTTATACAACTAAGGACAGAAAACTGATATTAACTTCAAAAATGCATAACTGGAGTTCTAGATAGTCAGCAAACATGATTCTTAACTTTATGGAAATATTATTAAGTTATCTATAACTTTCTAATTATCATTTTAAGATTATTATACAGCTAACAAGGTCAAACAACACCAAGAAGGCATCTCTATCTAGATTTGGATAGAATATGTCATTCCACTTTGAACAACTATAACTGGAGTTCTAGACCACCAAAAAGGGTGTTCTCTAATATTTTGGAAAGATTAGAAAAAGCACTACAACTCTCCTATTATCACTAATACATGATTCCATGTTTAAATGAGCCAAACAATACAATCATTCAGATTTATCTAGAGGACATGCAAAAACCTGACAGCAAATTTCTAAAATCTATAACTCCTAAACCATCAGTTCTCAAATCATGCAATTTTAGGAAAAGTAATATAAGGAAATTATCTACAAGTTTTGTATTCAACATATCTATAGAAAACATCATTTGCATCATGAAAATGTCATCACCACAGAAATTGTACATGCAGCCATAACAGCAGAGATACAACTATATGTATTTATCATTTATGTTGTTAACAACTAACATTTTGTTGCTATATATATGCAGATCTATGCAACTCCTAACTATAACCAAGCAATCACATTACCTAGCACCAATTATTAGAAGTATTACATGGCATAAACACAACCATCTACTAACAAACTTTCATTAGCTTTTCTGTATATAAAAACCTGTAGATTAATTATAGGTGATGTTGCAAACATCTCATTTGAATCTCAAATTTTTATGTGAGATAAATGATGTCAAAACATGATTACTGTACAAATCTTACATGCTTAGGTTTTATAATTTAATTGCTATGAAAAAGACAAATCTTAATTATTAATAAACATGTGAGAACAAGATAAATCTAAAGATCATTATTTTCTATAAACATATAGCCATATTAGGGTTTATCATGCCACATTATCACCATGCAAGGGCAAAGGAACCACATTTCATATTTTTGCGCATATAAATTATTTATAAGCCATTTAAAACCATTTATCAAGCATTAAAACAGTTAAATCAATAACTCAATCATACTACATACAATGACAATGAAATTTTTACCACAGCACACACAAAGTATCAGTAGCCTACCATAAAAATTTCACAGCAATTGGAGCAACACAACTTTAGATATGAGAATAACAAGCAAAACAAGCTAAAATTGCCTATTTAAGAAGATTAAATCAAAACATTAAAAAAATAGTGCACAACTAGCATGTTAAATATTTTTATTTGCTACATCATGTCATCACAAGATTAACACAACTAGAATTACCATTTTTGGACTTCTATAACTCAAGATATGCATCTGTCCAACTTAAAAGCATTTTTAAAAGCACTTTACAAGAATAAATAAAAACAACAGAAACCTTCTACTAACACATATCATATTATGAATCTACTGCATATATCTACTCACAAGGATTCCAAAAAGTCCTCATTTTCTATTTTACAATTTTTCTACAATTTCTTATAATTTTCCAAAGTTTTAGCCATAAAAGAAAAATAGATTTGCACTGAGGACCCTAACTTTCCACTAAAACGGATTCCAGCAAATAGGTCCTTATAGGTACTATTCACATGAGTCATAGGTTCTTCACTTAACCCCCTGCACTTGCTTATATTTGAGTGCGACATCCTTCTTCTGTTTCAACTCGCCGGGCAGAGGAGATGAGATGGCCAGCGGGCCGGCCGATCTTGGCGGGCGGTGGCCGGTAGCGGCGGGGAAGGGTCACGGCCGCATAATGGTGTTCCACACCCGTGGGTGGCCTCGGCCCGGCTTGAGGCTGACCGTGGCTCCCTGGCCATGGGCGCAGGTGGTAGCCCAACAATGACTCTAGCGGACAGGGCGCCGGCGGAGCTCTGGCAGTGGGGAAGAGGCGGTGGAGCACCTAGGGGCCACGTGCATCTGTAGGGCTACTTAGCTTGGTCGGAGACGGCCCAAGGTGGCCTAGGCATGCGCCATGGTGGCAGCCCGATGGAGAGGAGCGGCGGCGGTGAACAAGGAAGGCGCGGCAGCGTCGGAATAGCAGGGAAGGTTCCATGGGCCTACGCGCAGCCACGGAAGGCGGTGGCTTTCCTAGAGGTGGCTCGTGGCCACCTCACCACACGTGCACATGGTGCCCAGAGGCACAGCCTCGGTGGTGGTCGTCTATAGTGGTGAGAGAGGCTATAAGAAGGGGCGCGTTGGGGCAGCGTGTGGCGGTGGAGGAGCTGGTCGAGCGAAGGGAAGATGGAGGAGATAGGAGCAGCAGCGCTAGGGCTTTGCTCGTCGGCAATGGCAGCCATGGCGACCATGCCCGCAAGCAGCAGCAACGCGAGAGGGAGAGCGCAAGGGAGGGCCATAGCGAGTGGGAGAGGCTGAGTGAGTCTGGGCATCTCCCCATCAACACAGGTTAGCAGGGGCACGCGGCAGTGGAGGTGGGGCATAGAGCCATGCATGGCCGCCATGCACAGGGCACGCGTCGCCGTTTGGAGCATTTGCCCGAGCACATGGCGGGAAATGGTGTGGGCAAGGTGGGAGCTGAATTGGGCCAGCTACGGGCCGATTTGGACCTTGGGCCCAAAAGCAAAGTTGTAGCCCACCTAATGATCTACAAAACTCATTAAGGGTGCCTGACCATTAGAGCTCTCCATTAGCGGCTAATTAAGCTCCAAGTTGAGAGTATCAATGACTTAACGAAGGTTAAGCCTGGCTCTGCTTGAGCTCAAATTACTTGGTCAAAACATGGACAAATTTGATCCAACTTTTTGTATGTCCTTCTCCAAGATGTAAACTCCAACTTTTATTTTGGGATCAAGTCAAGTTGCTTAATGAAAACACAAGAACGCGACATGCCAACTATCCTTGCCACTAATCTCAGACAGAATATTTTTCGAGGCTGAAAACAGCAGCTGATTCAAACTTGAGACCACTGTTTGAGCCACTTAGGAGTTGAAATAAGTCTTGGTCCAAAAATAAAGTTTGTTGTACTCCACTCAAACTTCAACTTTTATTTAAGGTCAAACTTCATAACTTGTTTCCACACTATTATTTGACCTTGGTCAAAGCAGCATCATGATAAACCTTAAATTGGAGTTTTAGACCGATTGAGGCATTTTCTTGACAGTTGCTTAACACGAACCCTTCATGACTTTTAATATAGAGTTCAATTAGAGTGATTTGGGCAAGGTAGAAAGGTTTGGTCAACATCTCATAATCCCATTTAATTAATAAAGCAATTCAATCAAGGTTATAACTTATCATTTCATGTGACTTCTTGGCTCCAAACTTCATGAAACTTTTCCACTAGTCAAGATGGATGCATGTTGATGTAATATTCATTAAATAAGCATGTTTAACATTACTCATGCCTAATCTTAACCATGGTCCACATGTAAGCAAAGTGTATTGTTTGAGTCCAAGTTGGGGCTCATTTTCATTGGTTTGACCTCAATACCTTCATCATTACTTCTAGATTATGAACTAGAGATCATAATCATTGCTTGACATATCCTACTTAAGTCCAATTTCGCTGCTTAACTCATGACTAACACCCGAGGTGTTACAAGTATGTTGCATTGTGAATATCGACAAGATTTGCGGTTTCTAGATCTTCTGATTGCCTCAGAATCTTACCTTTGTCGGTTGGAGGAACACAGCTGCCAGCTGAGTTATTTATGATTCTATCATTTTATTAAAGCTATGATGGTTCTTAATAGCAGAGAAAAAGTTATCCATTCTATTGTTTATGTTTTCTAGGATTCTATCATTAGAAGCTAACTTCCTAGATAAGCCCTCCATTATTTTAGCTTGACTAGAAATTAACTCTCTCAAGGGTGGTTGATTACTAAAATTATTATTACCTTGATAGTTACCTTAGTAGTTTGGCCTCTTTTGCTGAGTCCATCTTTGATTCTGTTGAGGATGAAAGTAGTTGTTGTTGACGAAGTTCACATCCTCATGAATTTTAGGGCATTTATTCCCTGAATGCCCAATGTTTCCACATTCTTCACACGTCATGTGGGAATCATTAATGTGCATGACTTCTTCACACGTCATGGAATCAATGTCCACCTGGGACTATGCCCAATGTTTCCACATTCTTCACACGTCATGACTCAATGTCCACCTAAGACTATGAGTGACAAGAAAGCACCTCCAGCAGCAACATCCATTGTCTCACTGGTACTTTTGGTCAACCCATGGTAGAAAGTCTGCATGTGTAGCCAATTCTCCATCCCATGATGAGGACATTCTTAAATGTAGTCTTGAAAGCGTTCCCATGCCTCAGGGATAGATTCATCATGTTGCTACTGAAAGCTTGAAATTCTCCCACGTAGAGCATTGGTCTTGCCTGTAGGGAAGAACTCTGCTATCAAGGTAGTGGAGCAGTTATCCCATGTAGTGTTTCTAACTTTGTTAGCATAGAACCATTGCTTCGCATTCCCCAAGAGTGAGAATGGGAAAAGGTGGAGTAATATGGCGTCTCTGGTCACTCCTTTGATGGTGAAAGTGTTGCAGATCTCCAGGAAGTGTTGGAGATGAGCACTCATATCTTCATGAGAGCTGGCTTTAGCTCAAATACATTGTCTCCCACATTGACTGTTGGTACAGTATGGATGTTGGCCGTAATTGGAGTAGAGAACTCACAAAAAGTCTTCTCAGCCACGGCTTCAAAAACTGGTGTTAAACTCCACCTGGTCTAGTTGTCTTCCGATTCTAAAGCTAAGACTTTCTTGAGTTTGGCACTTGTTCTCCTGATTAATGCTTCTGGACCTTCAACGTAGTTTTTCAGAAGATCAAAACCGGTCATACATTACTGTCGATGTTTTGAATAAACACTAACTAGTAAATTTGTATTTGTTGCGTGTTAGGCCCAGATGGTGCGCTAAAGGATACAAGGTTTATACTGGCTCGGGCTGAATGTCCCTATGTCTAGTCTACCACTGCTCGTGTTATTAGCACCGAAAAAGGTTCATAGTAGGGGGTACAAACGGTCGAGAGAGGGACAGGTGTCAAGTCTCTGATGGAATGGTTGAAAGGATGCCAAGAGCTTGGTTGTTGCTTAGCTGTATGCGTGATGTGTTGTGTGTGGAATTGATCCCCCTTTAGTGGGGTGTCCCGCCCTCCCTTTTATAGACCAAGGGGGAGCAGGGGATTTACAAATGGGAGAAAGAGGAAAAAACCAAAGGTAGAGATCACCCTTCGAAGGTGCTGGGTCTTCCTTTTCCCTTGAGCCTATACCGCTGACATGGCAGACCATGCTAGGGATAGCACGTTCGCTGAGCCTGATAGGGCCATGCCCTGGCTTTGCTTCAGCAAGTGGTTATGTCCCATCCTCCTTCGGTGGATGGTGCGGCATGCCGGGATGCCGAGCCGTGGCTTCACAGAGAGTGGACGGGGAAATGACCATACACCCGTCACTGTAGATGATGCGAGTTCTCTCTTGGATTGTAGTGGTAGTTGTATGCTTGTGTCAGGATCCGCATCCGAGGGCTGATGGCGGCGCCCACAACACTGTAAGGCCAAAGTCAGCGCCTAGAACACTGTTCGGGCTCTGCCATGCCTAGAAGGGCCTAAAGCACCCATCCCATTGTATCCTGATGGTACCTTCCTGCAGGCGCACAGGGCATGGTCCTCGGTACTGCGGTTGACTCGAATGTCCTGTTGTACCCTATGCTTGTCATCACGAAGGAGCAGGGTGCATTCATCGGGCGAGGCGGAGCCAGCCCTCAGACGTCGAGCGAGGTGGAGCCAGCCCTCAGCCATCGGGCGAGGCAGAGCCAACCCTTGGCCATGGGGCGGGGCAAAGCTAGCCCTTAGGTGAGGCGGAGTCTAGCCCTTGGGGGTCGGGCAAGGCGGAACCAATCTTCCATCGTTCGGGCAAGAAGTGTAGTAGCGTTCTTGTCTGACCAGAAGCATCAACGTTCGATGGTTTATTAGTTCCACCTCATTGGGTACCCCGGTATTAGGTCCCCGACAGTAGCCCCCGAGCCCCCAGGTGATTCGGATAGAATCGCCCCGGGGGGTAATTTCAGACCCTTCGCGGGTTATGGCTTTGAGATTTGGTTTTTGTCAACTAGACAGTTTAAAGGGAACCCTGGTATCCCGTTCATGGGGATTCATCTAGGGTTAGCCCGGTTGAGACTTGTTTGTGGGTCGAGACTCCTTTGAGGTTTGTGTGCCTGAGTTTTGGCCGTTCGTGGGCCCAGGCGGGCCAGAGAAAAGCTTTTTGACCCGTATCCCCTCTGCGGGAAAAGAGTCCTGGTCTACTTGGGAAGGCGAAACGCCCGGCATGATTTTGGTGGGAAAGGATAGGGGTCGCGGGCACATATCCCATTATGTGACATGGTGGTGTATCATGGCAGGCTTAGAGACCGAGGCGGGTGGTTGCTCTTCTTGCATCCGTCGCCCCTATAAAACCACGGGGTTCGCCCCTAGGGTTCCGTACTTCGTGTCCTCGCCTTCGCATCTACAACCTTAGCCGCCAATCGCCTAATCCTCCCGCACCCGCATCGCAGCCGCCGTCAAGCTTGCATCCGCATCGTAGCCACCATTAAGCTTGCATCCACCCCCCTCCCAATCATTTCAATGGAGCCGTGGTGCAGATCCGACGTCACCCCTCAGCGCCTGGAGGGCCTCATTCACCGTGGCCACCTTTGCCCGCTGACCGCCGCCGAGGAGTGGTGGCTGCTCGGTGATGAGGATGAGCCATTGCCGCCTGAAGGGTATGTCGTGTCCTTCGCTCACTTCCACGAGCGGGGATTTGCCATACCTGCTCACAAGTTCCTTCAAGGGCTATTGGATTACTACCAGGTGGAGTTGCAGCACCTTACTCCCAATGGGGTCCAACACATTGCGGCGTTCGTCGCCCTATGTGAGGGGTTCCTAGGGATTAGTCCCCACTTCGACCCGTGGTGGTATCTCTTCGCCATCAACCTATCAAAGAAGCGAGTTGGGAAGTAAGAGTTGAGCGTGCTGATGGGACGTGCCAGCATTCATCTCATCAACAACCAGGTGAACGAATACCCATTGATGTGTCTGTCGACCTCCAACAAGGGGTGGCATTCGCATTGGTTTTACGTCAAGGATGATGTTGCCGCCCCCTTGCCAGTGTTATCTGGGTGCATCATCGAAGAGGTCCTAGGGTCATGGAAGTGAGGAGTCCCGGACAAAGACAAGAAGAAGATCAAGGACCATCTTGCCGCCCTCCAAATTCTAAAGGAGAGGGGTGTGAAGGGATCAGGGATCATCGGCGCCTATCATAAGCGGAGGGTGGCGCCGTTGATGAGCCGCACGCTTCCCCTATACCTGATGATGCCTGGGGCATCGCTTGAAGGGATGGCACTTGTCGACGAAGCGCTCCCCCCACCAAAGTGGCGCAGCGCATCAAGGAGGCGATGGAGCCTTCGAAGGACAACACCAGCGTTGTCCTTGATTTTGTGTATCTGGTGCCGGTACATCCCCCAATGCGGCTAGAACTAGGGTTCATTGATTTCGTAAGTTCTTTTTTCTGGAACTAGGGTACATCCCCCAATGCCTCCTTTTTTCTTGAATTCCTGGCCCCTTGATGCTGACCTCGGGATAGCGGGAGCAGCCAAAGAGACTCGTCTTCGGGGATAGCCTGGCTCCACTGCCAAAGGACCGGATCGTGGTGGCGGTGAATCGCACTGCGGCCGAGTGGGATAGGAAGACGAGGGAGCTCAAGAGGAAGAAGATGCTATGGAAGCAGCAAGCACGGGAGCAAGGAGAGGAGACAGGCAGTGACAATGATGATGATGATGACGAGTTTGATGAGGCAGTTGCCGACATTGAGTGGGGCATCCTAGAGAGCGAGGATATGCTGACAGGTACACCCTCGTCCACGCGGGGACCCTTCCCATTCCATGCGGAGGGAAGTGAGTCTGTGAGGCCGGCGAAGGCAGGCCAAACTATCGGCCTGTCCTCTATGCCGGTGGGAGCGAGCGGATCTACCGTTACACCCAGGGTGTCGGTGGAGGACCGGTGGATGGGGGAGGCGGGTCTACTGTCGTGCCCAAGGTGCCGACAGAGAGGGGTGGCTCTACTACCGCGCCCTCGGAGGCAAGGGAGACGAGCCCCCCTGCCCAGCAGCAAGGGGCAGGCTCGAAACGGTCCCGCCTAGACGATTTGGAGCAGGAAATTGTGGGGTCGTCCCCAAAACGTTCCTACCGCCCAACAGCGTCGGCGTAAGTCATCGATTTCTCTGTTTTTCCTGTTTCTTTGTTTTTTGTTGTGACCTTATGCCTTTTAATTCTTGCAGAGTCTTGCGTCGGGGCCGTTCTTTGGCGCTGGCACCCAAGAAGAGTGTTGCTCTTCAGGCGGATCGGGTGCCGTTGCTTGACGTCGCTCCTATTTTGGGCAGGAGTGGAGACAATGTTGCAGCCTCGTTGGCCGGTCTAGCGCTGCCTGTGGTGGTGCCCGTGCCCTCGGTGGGTCAAGCAGGCACCGGGGCTGAAGAAGCGCCCTCAGGGGTCGTTGAGCAGATGACGGCGGAGGTGACTCCACCGCCTACGTTGGAGCAGATGGAGCTGCCGCCCGTGCTTGTAGCGCCCTCTATGGTGGGCGCGGCACCGCAAGCCGAGGGCCCAGCGTCACAAGTGGAGGTGGCTACGACCGTGCCAATCCAGGAGCAGCCGGACGCAGCCACGGTGGTGTTCGAGGGGACGGCGCAATCCACACTTCTGGCGGCCTAGGTGACGGTGCTTGAGGTGGGGCGGACGGAGCTGCTGCCCGTGCTTGTGGCGCCCTCCATGGTGGGCGCAGCACCGCAAACCGAGGACCCAACGTTGCAAGTGGATGTGGCTACGACCACGCCAAGCCAGGAGCAGCTGGACGTAGCCACGGTGGTGTTTGAGGGGGCGACGCAATCCGTGCTTCTGGTGGCCCAGGCGACGGCGCCCGAGGTGGGCCGGACGGAGGGGGAAACGACTAGAGGCTCCTCGGGTGCCATGGCGGTGGTGGAGAGGACCTGTGGGAGGTCACCCTCAGCCCTGATGTTAGGGGGGTAGCCACTCGCCCGTGCGGGGTGAGTCGCTGCTCCAGTTGATGGATCCCCAAGACCCAACGTCGACTCTCTTCTCGCTCGAGAGCATAGAGCTGGGAGTCTCAATGAAGGGATCTCGGCGATGATGGATGTCCTAGATCAGGCCAGGGTCATCCTATGTGACGTCATCATTCCCAGTGGCCGGGCATCCGCTTGATCTTTCCTTTCGCTTTCTTCTTTCTTCATGTACTTTCATATTTTTGACACTGGTCTTCTTTTCAGTCCCTCATTACTCATAGCTAGGAGAAATCCCGGTTCCTCCATGAGCAGAAGGTGGAATGGGACCGCCTCACCATGGAGGCCCGCGCTACATGGAGATTTGAGCGCCTAGCTTGCTACCGCCCAGCAGCGGGAAGCCAAGGCGCGTCGAGATGCGGAGGAGGTCCATGGGATGTTCCAGGATCTGTCGGCGAGGGTGCAGCAGGACGAGGAGGCGGCCACCTGGATCCAAAAGGAGTGGGACAAGCTGCTCCAGAAGGATGTCGAGGCTAGCCAGTGGGCCATCAAACTCCTGGATGAGCTAGAGACAGAGCGGAATCTCAAGCTGGAAGCCGAGGATAGGTCCACGACACTACAACAGAGGGTGAATCAGGATGCCAAGGTGATTGCCCGGCTACGCAGGGAGTGAGATGAGCTACGCTAGACTATGGAAAGACTCCGCTCGGAGCGCGGCATGGTCCACGAGGAGCGCGACCGAGCCGTCTAAGAGCGTGACGAGGCGTGTCAGAGGGTCAGCTCCCTCCGGGCGGACCATGGAGCCGCGGTGGCCTAAAGGTTCGAGGCTGAGATCATCTTTGCTGAGCTGGGCATGGGGCTTGCCGAGGTGCGGGGGATTCTTCAAGCTGAGAGTGATGAGCATAATATTCTGCATGCCACCATTAGGGTGGTCCTCGATGACCTAGGGGTGGCGCGTCCAGAGGAAACTGGCTCACTTGTAGCCAGTGCCGTGGATATCACGATGCGTGTGTGCCAGATTGAGGAGAACGCCTTTCATGCTGGGATCACCCAAGCCTTTGTTGTTGTCCGCTCTCATTATGATCAGGAAATCAACTTGGAGGCATGAGCCTTGGCTTTGTGCCTCGCTATGCAAACTCCGAGCTGGATGAGATTGAGAAGGCGGTGACTCCTATTGCGTAGAACCTGGCGAACAGGCTGAAAGACATAGTTCTCCCTCTAAGAAAGTAGTTAGTTGAATAAATTTGATAAACATTTATCTGTAATAAGTGTCGGTACTTTTGTGTTCGAAAATAGTTTTGTTTCGTTCGTTTGATCTTACTTTTTTTTCTTTTGCAATCGGGAAAAAAGGTTTATGCAATCCGACCCTTCCGTTTGTTAAGACTATAGGGCCCGAGGTGTATAAGGGGGAAATTTCAATTATGCTGGTGAGCAAAGTTACCATAGCCATCGGAGCATGGGCTTTTTGCAGTCTTACCAAGTGTGCACGTTTTATCTATTCCCACAAACCTTGCCGCCAATCTTACCACGAGGAAAAGGTCTGATGCAATGACAGTTTTGAAAAAAAGGAGGTATTTATACCTTTATCAGCCCCCGAGTGAGATCTGACCCCTTGCGGTCGCTGGGGCCGGATGTTACTGGAGACCGAAGTGAGGGTAGCAAACTTACTTGTATTTGAACGTACCCCTTACTTAGGTTTTTGGAGATCATTCCATGACCGTGCGTTTGGTCTCATTGCTGGCCTGGCCTTCCCCAAGCCCGCACGCGTGGTGGGGATTTGGTCAAGGGTCGGCTCATTTTGTGACTGTCGCCCCATCCATGGTTTCTGCAACTAGAGGGGTTGAGGCGACGTCACTTGCCTCGATGGCTCGAGTGACGTGCCTGATGAGCTCGCTAACGGGGATATTCGAATAGAATCTGATCCCATTGCTCTGCGATAGGGTCGGCAAAGCCCCTGGGTGGCATTCCGTTGCTCCTTGACCGGCCTTCCAACAGACTCCCCCTCAATGGGGATTCTATGGGCTCAGCTAGAGGTTGGATTGAACAAGAAGGTTTGAGATGACCCTATCCACCTCAATGTGGGTTGGGCGAAGGCCGTTGAGGCTCATCTGCATTTTTCTCTCCTAGCTCTTGTTTGATGCGAGGCAGCCTCAACCCTTTGCGGGCCAGCCTTCGAACCTCGGTCTCTCGATCTCGGATTGAGCGGCTCGAGCCCCTGCACCCCTTGGGGTCTGATAGGGGTCGGCTGTGTTTCGCGCGTAACCCCATCCTCGGCTTCCACAACCAGAGGAGCTGAGCTAACGACACTTGCCTCGACGGCTCGAGTGTTGCGCTCAATGAGCTCACTAACGAGCATGTTCATGTGGAATCCGGGTTCGTCATTCGCTGATGGGGTTGGTAGAGCCCTCATGTGACATTCCACTACTTCTTAACCCGCCTCCCAGCAGATGCCCGAACCGTTCGATAGGCTCAGGTGGCCCCTTGGTGTCTCCTCGATGGAGATTCTGTGGGTTTGGCTCGAGGTTAGAATTGAACGAGAAAGGTCGAGGTGTCCCTGTCCGCTTCTGAGCAGGGTCGGGCAAGGCTGCTGGGGCTCATCTTGGTTTTTCTCCCCTGGCTCAATTTGACACGAGGCGGCCTCGAGCCCTTCGTGGGCTAGCCTTCGAACCTCAGTCAGTTGCCACTCATATCGAATGAGGCGACTACCGCTTCGTGACGCAACATGAAGCATTGAGATGCAGCAATTGCATATGCAACATTTGGATGTATGGGATGAATGTACGATTTAATTAAAATGAAAGCGGGGGTCGGTAATGTTACCTTGGTGGCATGAGCGACAAGAAGCTCTTACCAGATGTGTCCGTGGGGGGTTCGGGTCCGACGTTTGCGACGGGGCCGACGAGACCAGCACGAGCATCGCAATTTTTCGTTTGTCTCTCGGTGGTGATCCGAGCCGTTTGATTGACTTAGGCAATCTGACAGCTTCTCCCTGAAGGAGATTCTACAGGCGGACCCCTCTGAACCCTTCTTGAGAAGGTGGATGCTAACGCTTGGGGTACGGGGAACTGTGAATTCGATTATGCTGGTGAACAAAAAACACCGTAGCCGCCGAGGCATAGGGTCTAGCGGTTCGTCCAGTTTTACTCAAAGTTTTGCACCTACACACTGTGTCTCCGGTTCTAAACATAAGGAGGGGTCAAGCGAAGAGGATGTCTAGACATGTAGACACTCTCGGTGGCCCCCGAGCGATGTCCGTGCCCCTACCGTTGCTGGGGTCGGAAGCTCGGTAATGAAATTAACACGCAGAGTAAGTAAATAGAGGTGCTTATCTTTCAACGGCCATCCGTTCATCATTTTACCTGGGCTGTTCGATCAACCCAGGAGGCCCGTTGGGCCTCGCTAGACTAGGGTTCTGTCATCGGGTCATTTTGTGGTCCTGCCTGGGGAAGTGGAGAGTCGCCTGCATGCGGGTGTGCCCTGATTCTCGTGCCCAGCGTGCGGTAGTGGTGGGCCATGCCTAGGCAATGTCCCATTTGACCAGGTGACGTCTTGTCGATCAGAGCGTGTCCCCTCAGATTTCCGTCAGCATCGATTTCCTATCTGCATTGAATAGGGGAAGGGAGAGAGTTTTTCATCCCAACCTTTCGCCCTTCCTCAGCTGTTGCGCCTCTTCCTTAAATACGAAGGTGGAGGGGAGTTCTTGTCCCATTCCTTCACCTGTTCCTGAGTTGCTACCTTCTCCCATTCTTCCTTTTCACCGAATGCGTTCATGTGTCGTAGCGGTTCCTAAGTGAGAGAGGGTAATGCCGGGGAGAGGTGAACTCACAGATCCGTTCATGAATCTAGAGTGCGATGTCTAGCTGGAGGTCATCCAACATAGATGAGATGGTGCTGGCCGCCTTTGCCAAGAAGGGGCCGCTTGTAACACCCTAGGTGTTTTTCACCAGTTAAGCAATGGGTTTGAGCTCAAACATGACATGTCGAGTGGTAATGAAGGTGTCAAGATCAAATCTACATGATGGAGCTCCAACTTAAACTTGGGCCATGCACATTTGCTTACATATGGACCCTTGTTAAGATTATGCAAGAGTAATGTTAAACATGCTTATTCCATGTACGTTACATCCACATGCATCCATCTAGACCCGTGGAAAAGTTTCATGAAGTTCAGAATCAAGAAGTCACATGAAATGATAAGTCATATCTTTGCATGAATTGCTTTATCAAGTGGATGGAAACCTATGAAGTCAACCAAACCTTGGTACCTTGCTCAAACAACTCTACTTGCACTCATGAACAAAAATTATGAAGGGTTCATGTTGAACAAGTGGCCAGAAAATGCTCAAATAGATCAAAAAGAGTAATTTAAGCTTTATCGTGATGCTACTTTGACTTGGTTTGAACTATGCCTTACAGTGCTTGCATGGAGTTGCACCTTAAATAAAAGTTGAAGTTTGAGTGGAGTAGAACAAACTTTGTTTAATTGTCAGGACCTAGTTCAATCTCTAACTTAGTCCAACCGATCCCTCAAATTGGAATCCATTACTACTTTGGAGCTCAAAAATTTTGCTAAGTCCTCAATGGACTGAATGACTGTTTTCAGGTTTCATGTCTCTACATTGAGGAACTAATATCTTGCAAACCGATCCGATCCAGACCATGATCCTTTAAGAAAATTTGTAGTACTCATGTAGCTATAACACATGGTGCAATCAGTTGAACGAATAACGAACCGGTTTAGGAGATATAGGATGGGAAAGATGACATTTTAGTCGAATGTTTGAGGTGGTATTAGAAATTTGAATCTCTGATGAGTGAGGAATGGCCGACCATGTATCGGCTCTCAATGCCCTGTGGCCTCTCATGCTCGCCTCATGCGTGCCGCGTCGCCCGACTTTGTCGATTTGGAGGCCCGAGCACTCGCCCTCTCCCATTCTTCCTCTCGCTCTCTCTCTCTCTCTCTCATTCTCTGCTGGGCGCTGAAGCGCTGTCCGCCATGGCAAACGAAGGAGCTCCCACCGCCGCCGCTTTTTTCTCTTCCTCCACCTGACTCGCCATCCTCTGCTACCCCTCAAGCCAAGCCCTCCGTCGCCTCCTCCTTCCCTTACTTACCGCCACAAGACAATCAGTCCGCCATGGACGCCAAATAAGCCGGGCTCGGGCCGCCACCACCACGAGCACGCTTCGCCACAGCATTCCCGCCATGGCGCGAAGCGAGCCCACCCATGGGCAGCTGTGGCCACCCGTTTTGTGCTGCTCGTCCTCGCCGCCGTCATCGCTTCACAAAGATCGCCGTCGCTGTCACCACGCCGAGCCGCATGCCGCATGCACGTGGCTCAGCCTCCACACTCCTCCTCGGGCGAGTCGAGGCACCATCGGGTGCGCGGGGACCGTACATGCTCCACCACCACTCCACCGCCGCCGACAAGCCTCCTCCGGCGTCTGTGGGGAACTCCCGCGCCTCCCCTGCTGTGATTTGCGACCAGGGGCCTCGGGCTCAAATTTGACAAAATAGAAGGGTCTAACCGTGAAGTTAGTGACTCAAAGGAATAGTGCCGATAAGGACCTATTTGCAGTAAATTTGCTGAATCTTTGGAAATTCATAGTAATTCATAAGAAATTCGTAAAATAGTAAATGAGGACTTTTTGGAATCCTTGTGAAATTATCTATGCATTAGATCTATAATATGGCATATTTTAGTTTCAATATTTTGCGGTAAAAATAGATTTGTGCAGTAAGGTTGTAATGCTAGTTGAATTTGTTATTTTCCATAACTCTAGATCTAGGGCTCCAAATGAAGTGAAATTTTTGTGGCATGCTACTCATGTGATAGTTGATGTGTGGTAAAAATTTCATGAGTATTGGATGAAGTATGAGTGAGTTATTGGTTTATCTTGCTCTCCCTTGATTTCTTGCTTTAGCAACTTGTCTTTTTCATAGAGGTTGCTGTACATATTAAAATGGAGTGAAATTTGTACAGTAGACTATTGAGAGGATATGTGAGCCACTGTAATTGTTGTAGAATTTATTGTATACTTTTGGTATATGTTCATTAAATCACCTTATTATCTAAAATAAATTAAGAAATGCATTAAAAGAATTTATTTGGTCATGGACACTAGGTTTTCTGGTGTTCTTTAGTCATGTGTGACATGTTGGTAAAGTTGGTTTTACCTAATTATGTGTTTGCAACATAAGTTAATATTTATTTTCTTGCAAATGTGGTTTATGGACAGATCTGGGAACCTAGCAAAGTTCTTCATGATAATGTGCTTTTTTGTGAGACTTGTTTATACAAAAGTTGTAGATAATTTATGTATCTAGCTGCTGTTAAAATTTGGTGGTATTTTGCCTTGTAGTTTGTGAGTTATGCCTATTTAAAGTTGGGTTTCAGAAATGGCTGCTCTCTGTCAATTGTGGACCAGTTTCTGTAAATGTATAATTTCTACCTACTTAACTTGTGAATCGTGCTATGATGGTTATAGATGAAATGTAGATAATTTCATAAGCTTTCCAAAATGTCTTCTTGCAAGTCATTTGGATTTGTGTAACTCCAGTTATAGCTAAATCTTGTAGCTGCTATTTGCATGTCCAGAAATTGGCAGATTCCAATTATAGTGTTTGCTTGTATATTGTTAAGTGTGACTTATGCCTTGAATGATGACTGAGTTAGAGCACCTGAGATCTTGGGAAACTTATGTCATGCTTGGTGTTGTCGTCTTCTTTACCATCTTAGCATGATAGGTTGTGTTATGTTAGTTAAATAGCTATTGGTGTCTATGTCTTGCATAATCTTGTGTTTGTCTTGAATTCTTATGTGATGCATCTTGTGTTACCATTCATCACATTTATACACATGCATCTTGCATCTCATCTAGGTGCGCTAGATGAACCATGTGAAGGATGCAATGTTGGAGCCAAACCCAAAGATTTGGTTTGGTGGATATATCCCGAAGATGGAAGGACTAAGCAAGTGCCAGGACCGAAGGTGTCACCAAGACGGTGCAAGTTAATTGAACTGACTTGTGTCGGATCCCAGGCAAGCCCCGGAGCATTCTAAGTCTCCCATGTTTTTACAAATATCTTGAGTATCTTTTATTGTTGATGATGCATTAAGTATAGGAATTGGTTGGAACCAATTGTTGCATTATATCCTTACCTTGTCCAGATAAAATCCTATGAATCCTAATTAAGTGTAGGATCGAATGATGCTTAGCTATGCTTAGACCGGTAGAAGTCAGGTGATTTCCTGTCACCTGCGAGATGTAGGATGAGCTCTGGTCACGGTTGGCTATAATGGCTATCATGAAAAAGAACCATGTGTTAATAATGAAAAGGAGACCGGACAGGATGATGGTAGTGCAGCAACAAGGCATGGAGGTCTTGGGTGTGAATCTATCCCCGTCTGTGTCATTTAAGGACTGATACGCTGTATGTTCTCATGTCATGTTGAACGCAGCCTAACACTTAGCTAGCCGGATAAGTCATTCCGACCGCGAAGCCTAGTAGCTTGACTCAGGCCGGGGACGCGAGCAGTGGCGTGCATTCTGGAGGTAGTAAGGATGTGCGGAGAGCCATTGGCATAAGTCCAAGGCGGGTTAGAGTCCCGAACAACCTTGGCAGAGTGGTTCTCTGAGAATGTCGATCTGTTCGGACTCGCGACTCCTGAATCGTACCAACGGTGACTTGTTTGCGACCCTGACGGGGGAAGCAGGGTTTGTGTTTAGGAATACCCCTCCAGCTGGATAGGAATCGATTCGAATCGCTGTCTCTCCCGGATAGTGAGAACTTGACTGAGCAGCGGCAACGTAGATTCACTAAATTTAAAGATATGGTTAAATGATGATGATGATGATGATGATGATAATGACAATGAGCCATGAAATACCTGATATGGTTATTATTGTTTGCAACTTAATCAAGTGATTGATTAGTACAGGTGCTAATATAGATGGTAGGTAATGGCTAAAAGTCACTGCTAGTACAGGTGAATAATGCTAATGGTTACTCAAGCTTTTATGCAAAAAGGTTGTCCAGCCAGATCCACTAAATTAAGCTATGCATGATCCTTGGTGTCATTTGTTTTGGTTTCCGATGGGTAAGTCTCGCTGAGTACATTCGAGTACTCAGGGTTTATCCCACCATGTTGCAGGTGGAGTTCTCGGCGTGTTGAAGATAGTGGCTAACCGCCGGTGGGCTCGGTGATTCTATAGTTACTTCTCATCTATATGCTTTTGTCGGATGATGTCACTTATGCTAGCAATATATTTGGAACTTATATTAATGTAATCATTTGAAAGCTATGTTGTTTTCACTAAGTAGTTTTGAAACCCAAACTTGTACTTTTATTAGTGAACCCATATGTAATATTATTTCCGCTGCAACCCTGTGTATGTGATGTGTATTTGCTTAATCACGCGATCTTGGTTGTGATGTTGATTTACCGAGGTCTTTCGGGACACTCGACGGACTACCGGGTTTATATAAGTGAAAGTATGTGTGTGTCAACGTGTTAGCGGGGACAGCCGTACTTAATCTTGTATAAATTGGGCGGTTCTGTCACAGCTGGCATCAGAGCAAGATTAAGCATAATACTGTCATGTACATTGTTTTAAAAACAAAGTTTTGGTTTTAAAAAGCCTATTTTAACTAAAACTTTAGCTACAGGCAAATTTGTCAAAACTAATTTGCAAAACTATGCTAGCGACATCCTCCTTTATGCCCAGTTAAGGACTATTAGGTGGCTATCTAAGTACTAACATGGGGGTTTTTACTTTCGTCGTCCATACGGCGTGTTATTGTATGGATGCCATTCGCTTGAATGGTAATGTATGGATCAATTGTCTCTACGCTCAGGTAAGTGTGAGTTGTGAGAGCATGACCGTCCAACCGTCGGTCTAGGGGAGAGTTAGCTGTGGTTACTGGAATATTTACATGTTCCACCCATGTATAAATGAAGGTACTTAATTACGGGTATATTTATCGGGTTGCTATGGATATCGAAGTATATACATCTGGGGATGTATATATGGAGAGTATCTTAGTTTACTGCTTTCATTGTGTGCTTATTTATCTCTTGTGGGGATGGGCTGCAATGAATTTGCCTGCAGGTACGCTAACCACGAATGCGTAGATTGAATGTAGCTGACGACTAGCTATATATCGAGAGAGTACGTGTTTTGCCACCGACATAGAACGTGATTGCCACCTTAGGCTGGCAATTCTGTGAGGACGAATAGGGCGAGCATGCATCATGATTGTGCTTGTGCATAAATATGCTTCCCTCACCTTGTTCTAATACTAAGTAACGTGTGATCAATGTGATGTTGCTATCTTCCCTGTGTGAAGCTAGACAAAATGCCTTGTTCCATGTTGCTTGAATAGGAAGTTCTTGAGAAAAGTGTGTGCTTAGCCTTGCTAGAAATAATTGTGGTTACATGTTTAAATCTATAAATGTCCTCTAGTTTAGCCAAGTGGTGGGTATGTTGTTCTTATAAGCTTTTGCAAATGCTTTAGGCCTCACTTAAGTACTTGGGGTTCTTATGAATAAAATTAATTTATTGTTGCTCTAAGGTAACAATGTTTAGAGCTGCTAGAATAACATGTTTGTGTGCTCTCTTGTTAAGTAGAACAAAGGCAAGTTTTGTTTTGCTTGTGGGACGTTGGCTGCTAGAACAATTTCTGTAGTAGTGATGTTTTCGTGGTCATAACGGTGTTTTCTATAGTTATGGAGAATACCAAAGTCGTAGCTAACTTTCGTATCTTGCTTGTCCAAAAATTTCATGACCCCAGGCCTTATGGGTTAAGAGTTATGAATTTCAGAAGGTTGTTGTCAGGTTTTGTTTATGTTCTGAACAGATCTTAATATTTGGTTTGTTTTACCTGTGTGCATATAGAATTATTTCTTGGAAATAGTAGAAGAAGTATAGTAATTTTTTCTAAGCTTTCCAAAATGTCTAATAGCACTGCTTTTGGTGATCTAAATCTCCAGTTATGAGCTTGCAAAATGGAATGACAGAATCTGTCCAAATCTGGGCAGAGATGTCTTCTTTGTCTTGTTTGGTCTTGTTAGCTGTAGGATCATCTTCATATGATAATAAGAAAGTTATAGACAACTTAATAAGCTTTACATAAAGTCTAGGATCACCTTTGTTTGATGCCTACAACTTCAGTTATGCTTGAAACCTGTGCCTACTGTACTGTTGTTCAGTTTTCTGTGCATATACTAAGTGGATGCTTTAGCTTGCTTTGGTTTTGGGCCAAGCTTGTAGTTAAATCTTGTATGGTAAATGCTTGTTATGTGTGTGAGCCTTGTGCTTAGTAATTGTGCTTAAGCTAATTTGATTGAATCTCTCAAATGCTTGCTTAAAACTATGATGTGGTAGGTATGCTTGTTATCTAATTAGTGCCATAATTGTCACCTCGTTTGTCCTCGGTAAGCATATGAGTGTCAAGTAGCTTTATCTTAGAACAACGCTCAAGTTACGTAATCGCACAGCTATGTCGCCTCCAATTAGATTCTCTCTTAGGAACTGAGCTCTGTACATGTGGTTGCTAGCCTTGAACGTTATGCTCGAAGACTTTATCTATGCCTTTGCTTGACCTTAGGCCCAAGCTTAGTTCCCTTGAATGCTTGCATGTGTCATGGTTGTTCCGCTCCTATGTGGGAGGACCCTGCTCAAAAATCCTTATCGGACCTCATTGCTCCTTCTCCTACAGCTGATCTGGTGCAACGCTAATCGCTATCTACCCTGGCTTTGGAACCTTTTCCTCGTAGATCATGTCATTGCTTTATCAACTCAATCCCTAGTCAGTGCATTGGCTATGTCCCTTGAATCTCATTTATTTTGCCTCCAACCCTTTCAAGTCTCTGGATGTTTATCAGTCTTGATCGCATGATGCTGCTCGACAAGACCAAATCTCAGTTTAATCTTTATCTGGTACTCACTTTGGTGGACACGAGGCGTATATGGAAATTAGGCAAGAAGTCCCCTGCTCAGTTGTCTTTGGCAAATAAGCTGTGTTTTCTTGCGCTGTGTTTTGATCTTTAGATCGCCTCCTTGTTGATTCCTAACCTTGTGACTATCCTTGTTGCTATCCCTCTTTTGCACAATGCGTGTTCTTACAATTTAATTGGTGCCATGGGAAATTTCACTTTGGTTGTCAGTTCAGTAATGGTGTTACGATTAACAGTCTATGGTGCCGCGACAAAACCAAGAGCCTCCTAGTATGCCAAGACACAAGGTTGTCTTTGCTTACACGCGCAGTATCGTCGGGGTTGCTAGTCATGATCCATTATGAAACGATAGTCGATTTGATATTTTCTTGTGATCCTTTCTTGGTTATCTCCCCATATCTTATCAAAAGATCAATCTATTAGGACCATATGTAGTAGAGCTTCCTCCTGATGTCGTCTAGAAGATAACCTTTGAAGAACATATCACCGGCATAAACATTAACAGACTGCAAGAGGTGGTAGACAAGTGACTCCACTTGGTTGTCCCGGTATTGACGTCCGTCACCTAGTGAACAACTTATGTCATCATTGTTGGATCAGAAAGGCACACAACACTTAATGTTGGATAAGTTGTTAGTTAGATAAGAATCGAACGTCACATTATGATTATGACCTGGCTATCCAAGTCTTGATCATTATGTGCATGTGGATCGCACAGTCGAGATCAACCATTTCTAGTGTGACCCCTTTTCTGCTGACTTCAATGGCGACCATCGGTTTATGCTTCGACCACAATTCTTATTGTCAAGAGTGAAGATTTGGGACCTTTTAGTGTTGAGAGCCAACTGATTAGTTACTAGTATGAAGCTTCACCTCCCGCTAGGTGACAATTTTTGCTAATTATGAAGGCTATGTCTCGCAGAGCAATGTAAGCAATGAAACAACAAGCCATTTAGCAATTCAATTACTGCTTTGTTTTCCAAAACCTATGCTATCAAGTCCATTCCATTTTGGACAATCACACAGTTAGTACAAGACGTTGTATCGGCTATGTAGGAGCTAGCGAAAGCACGTCCCTAGTTTTAGTCAGCATCTTTGTGCCCCAAGGTGCCACTAACACATGTGTCCGGACCCTATTGGATGAAGTGCCGAAGGATATATAGGAATGGTTCCTTATCTCTGTAGGACAGTCCCTCCATGAAGAGTATGCTTTGTGTTCCGAAAACTTATTCACAAGTCCAATGCTTGTGCATAGTCAAGTTGCTGTCTAAATCAAACGATTTAAGTTGTTTCCTGAGAATCATATATGGAAAACCTTAGTATACATACTCAGAGAAAAGAGCTGCTGCTGCTATGAGAAAGGTTAGAGAGTGCAAAACACACACCTCAACGTGTGAAGCAAAGAAAAGGGAGAACACGAAATCTGTCTAGATTTTGTGGCACTAAACCGGTTATCTTCAAGCCGGCGATTAGTGACTCAAATGAAGTTGGATTGACCCTAAACTTGGTGATCTCATTCCTTGCTTAGGACCCTTCAATGTCTTAAGTTGGTTTGAGTATTGGTTGAGTAAAATATCGGATTTGAGAGATATCTTGTCGGCTCGGTTTGCTGCCATTTCAGAACAGAGCAGTTTTGGTAGATGAATTGTTTGGATGGTCAAACGGTGTCCAGTTGAGTTGAATTTTGGTGAGTAGTTAGAAGACCCATGGATCTACATGCCCACCAAAATTTGTGCATATTGGAGCAGTAGTTTGTGAGATTTGAATAGAAAACAAAAAGAGTACAGAATCTGCAATTTCGTTGTGACTGCGATCATCCTTTGCATTAGACGGTTGTGTTTGTAATTCATGCCAAGAAATTACAACTTGTAGGTGTATTGATGTTAGACAACCCTCCATACCCTTGAGAAGATTAATTGCACCCCTATGCGCCTTGCTTTTGCCCTCTTAGATCAGCAATGTGTGAGCAGTCAAGGTGTTCTAGAAGTCAAATTGTGCCTTGCAAATCGAATGTAATTGGAAAGGTGTCAAACCATAGATTTTTGGATTATGGTTTTTGAGATATTGATTGGCCAAAGAATGGAAGCCTCGACGTCAAATATAGTTTAAGAAAGCTGGTTTTGCTACGATGCAAGTAAACCCAACTTGCTGTGCAACTGCACCACGAAGGCAAATTGTACTTAACCTGCTTGGTAGTGAACTAGTCCCTAGTTTTGTGATTACTTGCAACTTGTGTTGCCCTCCAAGCCTCGCTAACATCCTTCTGCATCAATGGTTCTCCAATGCTGACATGCCTAAGGTGTCTTCCATGTGTTTTACTCAAGAGGTTGCGTCAGATTCAACCCAGATCACAGTTGCAACTTGGATCCAAAGGCTCTCTAAGGAATGATCATCGAGAACGTTGAGCCAACAGAGTCAGCTATTACATTTACCACTCACTCGGCAGACTCAGACCATACAATATTGTTATTAGAGAAAGAGCACTGCACACATGGAACATTATGTAGCCTTCCATTAGTTGACATCTAAGTGATTGCACCGCTACAACCAGTTTGGATATTGGTTAGCTAGCTTCTCATTCCCTCAAAGGATGTTTACCCCATCTATGATCACATCCTTTATGGAAAGTTGTGCTCGAGCCACTTTAGTAGAGAACTGCTTTTCTAACCTTGGGAACAAATATAGCACCGTTGCAAGGAATATCCGTCAATAGACTACGGTCTAGTGCAAAGTCCATAAGGTATGTGCTATGTCCACTAGGGAAGTAGATGTTAAAACTATTTAGTCTACGTTTGTATCGCTCTTCGTACATCGAGGACGAAGTACATAGGACAGTGCTATCTTGGATTCCTTCTAATGTAACAATGCTTTATGGACGCCAACGAAGGAAATTCTTCAGACAACAGCTTACGACGAAGAGCAAGTATCAGAAAGTGTCGTGACCAAATTAGCCTCTCTGATACTTCGAAGCTAAGTAGCCTAATGCTATCACTGATGTTGGAAACTGGATGACAAGTTTCTCTTCCCTTAAAAGTCTTTCGCACCGAATCTCGGGACGCGATTCCTTTAAGGAGGGAGGGCTGTAACACCCTAGGTGTTTGTCACCAGTTAAGCAATGGGTTTGAGCTCAAACATGACATGTCGAGTGGTAATGAAGGTGTCAAGATCAAATCTACATGATGGAGCTCCAACTTAAACTTAGGCCACGCACATTTGCTTACATATGGACCCTTGTTAAGATTATGCAAGAGTAATGTTAAACATGCTTATTCCATGTACGTTACATCCACATGCATCCATCTAGACCCGTGGAAAAGTTTCATGAAGTTCGGAATCAAGAAGTCACATGAAATGATAAGTCATATCTTTGCATGAATTGCTTTATCAAGTGGATGGAAACCTATGAAGTCAACCAAACCTTGGTACCTTGCTCAAACAACTCTACTTGCACTCATGAACAAAAGTTATGAAGGGTTCATGTTGAACAAGTGGCCAGAAAATGCTCAAATAGATCAAAAAGTGTAATTTAAGCTTTATCGTGATGCTACTTTGACTTGGTTTGAACTGTGCCTTACAGTGCTTCCATGGAGTTGCACCTTAAATAAAAGTTGAAGTTTGAGTGGAGTAGAACAAGCTTTGTTTAATTGTCAGGACCTAGTTCAGTCTCTAACTTAGTCCAACCGATCCCTCAAATTGGAATCCATTACTACTTTGGAGCTCGAAAAATTTGCTAAGTCCTCAATGGACTGAATGACTGTTTTCAGGTTTCATGTCTCTACATTGAGGAACTAATATCTTGCAAACCGATCCGATCCAGACCATGATCCTTTAAGAAAATTTGTAGTACTCATGTAGCTATAACACATGGTGCAATCAGTTGAACGAATAACGAACCGGTTTAGGAGATATAGGATGGGAAAGATGACATTTTAGTCGAATGTTTGAGGTGGTATTAGAAATTTGAATCTACAGTAGCAGTAGGAATGGCCGACCATGTACTGGCTCTCAATGCCCCGTGGCCTCTCATGCTCGCCTGCATGCGTGCCGCGTCGCCCAGCTTGTCGATTTGGAGGCCCGAGCACTCGCCCCTCTCCCATTCTTCCTCTCGCTCTCTCTGTCTCCTCTCTCATTCTCTGCCGGCGCCTGAGCGCGTCCGCCATGGCAAACGAGCGGAGCTCCCCACCGTCGCTTGCTTCTTTCGCTTCCTCCACCCTGACTCGCCATCCTCTGCTCGCCCCAAGCCAGCGCCTCCGTCGCCTCCTCCCTTACCGCGCTGCCGCGCACAACTGTGTCCGCCATGGACGCCAGCCAAGCCGAAGCTCGGGCCGCCACCGCACGAGCACGCGGCCTGGCCGCTGCGCCCTGCCATGGCGCGAGCGGAGCCCAGCCGCGGGCCGCTGTGGCCACCCGGTTTCACGCGGCTCGTCCTCGCCGCCCGTCGCGCCCCACAGCATCGCCGCCATCAGTCTACGCGCAGCCGAGCCACATGCACACGTGGCCCAGCCCTCCACACTCCTCCTCGGGCCGAGTCGAGGGCACCATCGGGTGCGCACGGGACCGTACATGCTCCACCACCACTCCACCGCCGCCGACAAGCCTCCTCCGGCCGTCCGTGGCGAACTCCCGCGCCTCCCCTGCTGTGATTTGCGACCAGGGGCCTCGGGCTCAAATTTGACAAAATAGAAGGGTCTAACTGCGAAGTCAGTGACTCAAAGGAATAGTGCCGATAAGGACCTATTTGCAGTAAATTTGCTGAATCTTTGGAAATTCATAGTAATTCATAAGAAATTCGTAAAATAGTAAATGAGGACTTTTTGGAATCCTTGTGAAATTCTCTATGCATTAGATCTATAATATGGCATGTTTTAGTTTCAATATTGTGCGGTAAAAATAGATTTGTGCAGTAAGGTTGTAATGCTAGTTGAATTTGTTATTTTCCATAACTATAGATCTAGGGCTCCAAATGATGTGAAATTTTTGTGGCATGCTACTCATGTGATAGTTGATGTGTGGTAAAAATTTCATGAGTATTGGATGAAGTATGAGTGAGTTATTGGTTTATCTTGCTCTCCCTTGATTTCTTGCTTTAGCAACTTGTCTTTTTCATAGAGGTTGCTGTACATATTAAAATGGAGTGAAATTTGTACAGTAGACTATTGAGAGGATATGTGAGCCACTGTAATTGTTGTAGAATTTATTGTATACTTTTGGTATATGTTCATTAAATCACCTTATTATCTAAAATAAATTAAGAAATGCATTAAAAGAATTTATTTGGTCATGGACACTAGGTTTTCTGGTGTTCTTTAGTCATGTGTGACATGTTGGTAAAGTTGGTTTTACCTAATTATGTGTTTGCAACATAAGTTAATATTTATTTTCTTGCAAATGTGGTTTATGGACAGATCTGGGAACCTAGCAAAGTTCTTCATGATAATGTGCTTTGTTGTGAGACTTGTTTATACAAAAGTTGTAGATAATTTATGTATCTAGCTGCTGTTAAAATTTGGTGGTATTTTGCCTTGTAGTTTGTGAGTTATGCCTATTTAAAGTTGGGTTTCAGAAATGGCTGCTCTCTGTCAATTAAGTGTAGGATCGAATGATGCTTAGCTATGCTTAGACCGGTAGAAGTCAGGTGATTTCCTGTCACATGCGAGATGTAGGATGAGCTGTGGTCACGGTTGGCTATAATGGCTATCATGAAAAAGAACCATGTGTTAATAATGAAAAGGAGACCGGACGGGATGATGGTAGTGCAGCAACAAGGCATGGAGGTCTTGGGTGTGAATCTATCCCCATCTGTGTCGTTTAAGGACCAATACGCTGTACATCCTCATGTCATGTTGAACGCAGCCTAACACTTAGCTGGCCGGATAAGTCATTCCGACCGCGAAGCCTAGTAGCTCGACTCAGGCCGGGGACACGAGCAGTGGCGTGCATTCTAGAGGTAGTAAGGATGTGCGGAGAGCCATTGGCATAAGTCCAAGAAGGGTTAGAGTCCCGAACAACCTTGGCAGAGTGGTTCTCTGAGAATGTCGATCTGTTCGGACTCGCGACTCCTGAATCGTACCAATGGTGACTTGTTTGCGACCCTGACGGGGGAAGCAGGGTTTGTGTTTAGGAATACCCCTCCAGCTGGATAGGAATCGATTCGAATCGCCGTCTCTCCCGGATAGTGAGAACTTGACTGAGCAGCGGCAATATAGATTCACTAAATTTAAAGATATGGTTAAATGATGATGATGATGATGATGATGATGATAATGACAATGAGCCATGAAATACCTGATATGGTTATTATTGTTTGCAACTTAATCAAGTGATTGATTAGTACAGGTGCTAATATAGATGGTAGGTAATGGCTAAAAGTCACTGCTAGTACAGGTGAATAATGCTAATGGTTACTCAAGCTTTTATGCAAAAAGGTTGTCTAGCCAGATCCACTAAATTAAGCTATGCATGATCCTTGGTGTCATTTGTTTTGGTTTCCGACGGGTAAGTCTGGCTGAGTACATTCGAGTACTCAGGGTTTATCCCACCATGTTGCAGGTGAAGTTCTCGGCCTGTTGAAGATGGTGGCTAACCGCCGGTGGGCTCGGTGATTCTATAGTTACTTCTCATCTATATGCTTTTGTCGGATGATGTCACTTATGCTAGCAATATATTTGGAACTTATATTAATGTAATCATTTGAAAGCTATGTTGTTTTCACTAAGTAGTTTTGAAACCCAAACTTGTACTTTTATTAGTGAACCCATATGTAATATTATTTCCGCTGCAACCCTGTGTATGTGATGTGTATTTGCTTAATCACGCGATCTTGGTTGTGGTGTTGATTTACCGAGGTCTTTCGGGACACTCGGCGGACTACCGGGTTTATATAAGTGAAAGTATGTGTGTGTCAACGTGTTAGCGGGGACAGCCGTACTTGATCTTGTATAAATTGGGCGGTTCTGTCACACCGCTTCTGCCGAAGGAGGAGATGCACTGGAGGGTGCTGAGCGTCGTCAGCTTTGCTGTCATCCGTGAGGCCTTCGTCGGGATGGAGCCATTCGGGAAGCTCTTCTAGCGAATCTTCTCTGAGTGAGTGTTGTTGGTGGGGAAGCCACACAGGACTATGTTGATGGGGGGTTGCGCCCTTGCTGCTGCTCAGATTGGCCAGCTCATGAAGCTTGATGAGATGTCAGAGACATCCATCAGCCATGGCGGCCTTTCTTTGGCGGGGAGCGCCCCCTGTCCATGTGCCGTTGTTAGGGTTGCGGCTGATCACGATGGCATAGTCCCTGGATGCCCTGGCGAAGGCACCACAGTCATCGACGTGGTACTCGATGTTGTAGATGACGGTGCCCTCGAGGATCCCATGGAGCTGTAGGACGTCGCTGATGGGGAGCGTGGCGCGGCGACCGTAGTAGTGCTCATAGTAGAACTGATCAGAAACTATAATCGAATAAGATGTGGGGGAGCCCATGAGTGAACAGTCTTTTGTATTTATGAATACATTGGTCCTTTTCATGATGAAATCACTTTGTAAGCGATGAATTTGTGCAAAAAATGAACAAGTTTTTCAACTTTTGTTACGGCAAACAGCTTTTTAGCTCTTCTCCCTCTTTTTGTAAAAGAGGTTTGGTGCCTTCCGACCCTTCCCATAGTTAAGGTCACAAAAATCTCAGAGTGCGAGTGAGCCAATTCTAATCACACTGGTGAGCAAGGAGGCCGTAGCCGCTAGAGTGTGGGTTTCCCGCAGTCCTACCAGTTATACTCAGATTTTGTTCCTGAAATCCTAGCACTTGGGACTTGCCATGAGAAAAGAGGGAAAACTCAGAGAATGTTTGCAAAGATAACACAGAGAGTGTTTGCAAGATAAACATACTTATATCAGCCCCCGAGTGAGGTCCGACCCCTCGCACTTTACAGGGGTCGGATGTCACTAAAGATTGGGGATTTTTTAAGAAAAACCTGATAAGAAAAAGTATGCGTTTATTTAAGGGTAAAAATGACGTAGCTACTCAATGTTCCAGGCATTGGTGAAGACCTCGCCGTCGATGGTTTTTAACTTGTAGGCGCCTGGTCGGAGTACTTCCGCGATGACATACGGCCCCTCCCAGGGTGAGGAGAGCTTGTGAAAATCCTTGTTGCATTGTATGAGGCGAAGAACCAGATCCTTGACGTTGAAGGCTCGGTCCTACACCCGTCGGCTGTGGTACCGATGTAGCACCCATTGGTACTTGGCTGAGCGAAGGAGGGCGATGTTGTGGGCTTCATCTAACTAGTCCATGGCGTCTTCGTGGGATGCCTCGGCTCCCTGTTTGTCGTATGCTCTGATCCTTGGCACTCCATAGTCGAGGTCGGTTGGGAGGACAGCCTTGGAACCACAAACCATGAAGAAAGGCGTGTAGCCGGTGGCTCAACTGATAGTTGTCCTTAGGCTCTAGAGCACCGCAGGGAGCTCAGCGACCTAGCATGGGCCGAATTTGTTCAACCGGTTGAAGATCCTGGGCTTGAGACCCTGTAGGAGCATGCCGTTTGCGCGCTCGACCTACCCGTTCGTTCGGGGGTGCACGACGGCGGCCCAATCAACTCGGATGTGTTCCTCATCGCAGAATCGAAGGAATTTCTTGCTGGTGAACTATGTGCCATTATCCGTGATGATGGAGTTTGGTACTCCAAAGCGATGGATGATGTCGAGGAAGAACAGCACAGCTTGCTCAGACTTGATCACGGGGATCGGCCGAGCTTCGATCCATTTTGTGAACTTGTCTATGGTGACAAGTAGGTGGGTGTAGCCCCCGGGCGCCTTCTTGAGAGGCCCAACCAGATCAAGCCCCCAGACCATGAAGGGCCATGTGATGGGGATCATCTAGAGTGCCTGAGCTAGGAGGTGAGTTTGCCAAGCATATTACTGGCACCCTTCGTAGGTGTGTACGATCTACATAGCGTCGGCTACTGCAGTGGGCCAGTAGAAGCCCTGTCGGAACACGTTCCCAACCAAGGTTCTAGGTGCGGCGTGGTGACCGTAGACCCCACTGTGGATATCACTTAGCAAAAGCTTCCCCTATTCGACGGGGATGCAGAGCTGCAGGATCCCGGTGTGGCTTCATTTGTAGAGTTTGCCTTCTACAAGAACGAAGGATTTGGCACGATGTGGGAGCCGTTGAGCTTCCGTCTTGTTTCTTTGGCAACGCATCATGGAGGAGGTAGTCGAGGTAGAGCGTTCTCCAGTCGATCAGAGGGTCAGGCTCTGTCGCTGGATCCTCTTCAAGCTCCATGACCTCAGGGTCGGACGGAGCCATCGGTTGCTTAGCCCCCGGGGCTGGGTCAGACGGGCCATCGTCGGCCCGTTTCGACCCTTTGTAGTGCACTGAGGGTTTGTGTTGGTCGCTGGTGAAGACACCCATTGGCATCGGCTCTTGGTCGGACACTGCTTTTGCAAGCACATCGGCTGCCTCGTTGAGGCGCCTCGGGATGTGATTGAGTTCGAGGCCATCGAATTTGTCCTCTAGCCATCGGACTTCTTGGCAGTACGCAGCCATCTTGGCGTTGTGGCATCTCGACTCCTTCATGACTTGGTTGACGACCAGCTGGGAGTCGCCCCGGATGCCGAGGCATCGGATGCCCAACTTGATGGTGATGCGTAGGCTGTTGATGAGTGCTTCATACCCGGCCACATTATTGGATGAGGGGAAATGGAGATGAACCATGTACCTCATGTGAACCCCGAGGGGTGATACGAAGACCAGCCTTGCACCGGCGCCCTTCTTCATCAGCGATCCATCGAAGTACATCATCTAGTACTCTTGATCGACGACCGCTGGTGGTGTTTGGACCTCGGTCCATTCCACGATGAAGTCAGCCAACACCTGGGACTTGATCGCCGTTCGGGAGGCATATGTGATGCCTTGATCCATCAACTCGAGCGCCCACTTTGTGGTTCTTCCCGTGGCATCCTGGGTCTGGACGACCTCGCCGAGGGGGAACGATGTCACGACCGTCATGGGGTGTGACTCGAAGTAGTGGCGTAGCTTCCTCTTGGTGATGAGGACGGCATATAGGAGCTTCTAGATTTGGGGGTAGCAGGTTTTAGAGTCAGATAGTACCTCACTGATGAAGTACATAGGGTGCTGCACCTTGAGGGCGTGCCCCTCTTCCTCCCGCTCTACTACCAGGGCGGCGCTGACCACTTGCGTGGTGGCCGCTATGTATAGCAGGAGGGACTCTCTGCTGCTTGGAGGAACTAGGATTGGGGCCCTTGTCAGAAGTAGTTTGACCATGTCAAGTGCCGTCTGGGCCTCATATGTCCACTCAAAGCGATCGGCTTTCTTCAGGAGGCGATAAAGGGGGAGACCTCATTTGCCGAGGCGTGAGATAAATCGGCTGAGTGCGGCGAGGCATCCAGTGACTCACTGAACCCCCTTTATGTTCTGAATCGGGCCCATCCTTGTGATGGCTAAGATTTTCTCTGGGTTGGCTTCGATGCCATGCTCGGAGACGATGATGCCGAGCAGCATGCCCCTTGGGACCCCGAAAACACACTTCTTGGGATTGAGTTTGATGCTATTCGCTCGGAGTTTCACAAAGGTCTGCTTAAGATCATCAACGAGATGGTCAGCCCGTTTGGACTTAACTACGATGTCATCGACGTAGGCCTCAACGGTTCGCCCGATGAGGTCCCCAAAGCTTTTAAGCATACAGCACTGGTACGTAGCCCCGGCATTCTTCAGACCGAACGGCATTGAGACGTAGTAGAACGATTCAAAGGGGGTGATGAAGGACATCGTGAGCTGGTCGGACTCTTTCATCGCGATTTGATGGTAGCTGGAGTACGCATCAAGGAAGTAGAGGGTTTCGCACCCTGAGGTAGAATCGACTATTTGATCTATGCGTGGCAAAGGAAATGGATCCTTTAGGCATGCCTTGTTGAGACCTATATAGTCAACACACATCCTCCATTTCCCACTCATTTTTCGTACAAGAACGGGATTTACTAATCACTCTAGGTGGTACACCTCCTTGATGAATCCGGCCACCGAAAGTTTGGCTATCTCCTCACCGATGGCCCTGCGTTTCTCCTCGTCAAAGCGACGTAGGCGTTGCTTCATCAGCCTAGAGCCTAGACGGATCTTCAAGTTATGCTCAGCGACCTCCCTCAGAATGCCTAGCATATCCGAGGGTTTCCATGCAAAGATGTCTTTGTTGTCGCGGAGGAAGTCAATGAGCGAGCTTTCGTATTCAGAGGAAAGCGTGGTACCGATGCGTACCATTTTGCCCTCGGTGCTCCTGGGGTCTACGAGGACCTCTTTAGAGCCCTCTACCGGCTCGAATGACTTGGTCGATTTCTTTGCGTCGGGCGCTTCTTTGGTGACCTCCTCCCTGAGGGTGGTGAGCTCCCCTGAGGTGACGATTGCTGTGGCGTGACTGCATCACTCGACCTCGCACTCATAGGCGTGCTAGAAGGAGGTGCCGATGGTGATGACCCCATGGGGGCCTGGCATCTTCAGCTGGAGGTATGTGTAGTTAGGGACGGCCATGAACTTCGCGTAGCATGGACATCCTAGGATGGCATGGAAAGTTCTGGGGAACCCAACCACCTCGAAGGTGAGGGTTTCAGTCCTGTAATTGAACTGATCCCCAAAGGTAACAAGCAGATCGATCTGCCCGAGTGGCATGTCCTGTTTTCTAGGCACGATGCCATGGAAAGGTGCTTGGGTTGGGCGGAGGTGTGTCCAGTCGACGCCCATCTCATCGAGCGTCTTGGCGTACATGATGTTGAGGCCACTGCCTCCGTCCATCAGTACTTTGGTGAGTTGTTTTGGGCCGACGATCGGGTCGACTACAAGCGGATATCTCCCCGAGTGCGGGACGGTATCCGGATGGTCAGTCTAGTCAAAGGTTATGGCACATTCTAACCACCAGAGGAAGGCAGGCATGGCCGGTTCGGTCGTATAGACCTCATGGCGTGCGACCTTCTGGCGGTGTTTGGAATCGTAAGCCGCTTATCCTCCAAAGATCATAAGGCAGCCATTCGGTGTCGGAAAGCCGTCGTCCTTCTCCTCGGCATCGTCCACAATGGGGGCAGGTTCCTTCCCCTGCTCCCCTTTGTTGGAGCCTTTGGACAATAACCACCGCATGAGGCTGCAGTCCTTGAGTAGATGCTTAACCGGAAAGGCATGGTTCAGGCACGGCCCCTCAAGTAATTTTTCAAAGTGGTTCGGAGTGCTTTCCGTGGGCTTCCAACCACCCTTCTGGTCAGTAGTGGCCACGAGCGAGTCCTCGCGCTGTTGCTTCTTATTCTTCCTTTTGGCGGAACGATTGGAGGTGCCTTTGCCGGCGCCCTCGTCCCGCCTTGCCTTGCCTTCGAGGTGATCGAAGATCGCTTCGACCGCCTCTTCTCCTGAGGTGTGGCTGGTTGTGATGTCTAGGAGTTCCTTGGTGGTTCACGGGCCCTTGCATCCTAGCTTATGAACCAAGGACTCACAGGTCATCCCAGATAGGAAGGCTCCTATCACGTCGGCATCGACGATGTTAGGAAGCTCGTTGCACTATCGGGAGAAGCGCTAGATGTACCCGTGGAGGGTCTCACCGGCCTTTTGACGGCAGTTCTTGAGGTCCCATGGTTCCCAGGGCACTTGTATGTGCCCTAGAAGTTTCCTACAAAGATCTCCTTCAGATCCACCCAACTCTGGATCGCATTGGACGGCAGATGTTCCAACCACACTCGTGCTGAATCGGCTAAGAATAGTGGAAGGTTGCGGATAGTGAAGCCATCATTATTCGCACCACTGGCTTGATAGGCAAGACAATAGTCTTTGAGCCAAAGCCCGAGGTTTGTCTCCCCAGAGTACTTAGGGATATTGGTAGGTGGCCGATACCTTGGCTGGAAAACAGCGTTGAGGATGTGCCGGTTGAAGGCTTGAGGGCCTGGTAGGTCAGGGCTCGGACTTTGGTCCTCGCCGCTGTCGTAGCGTCCTCCATGATGAGGATGATAGCCGTGGCGGGCTCCTTCTCTTGGGTCATTGTAGGTGCATCTACGGGCATCGAGGGTGCTGCGTGTATCGCAGTTGTGGCCGAGACGTTGATGTATCGGGATCGCAGCGCCCTGCTTGCTGCCCGATGGTGTCTGGTGGACCGATGCGTCCCTAGTGGGATGCACCGAGGGCGTGTGCTGGCTGGCGTCGGGCTTATGTCGTTGAGACAACAAGTTTTCCGCCTGTTGCGCCGCTGCACGCTCAAGCCACGTGCGAATTTTGCGGTGGGCCCGATGATCCTTGGGCATTATGGGTCTAGAAGGCCATGGAGCAAGGCCATTGTGGTGGTGATGTTCTGGCTTGCCCAAATGAAGTGAGGAAGGGTTTCATCGTCGGCGATGATCCTTCGGTTTACATCACGGGCGGTGGCACGTGCGCGCCCACCGTCTCCACAGCGTTCGATCTCTCGATCAATCTCCGTGTATTCCCGAACAAGCTCCCATCCGGCTTCATCGATCTCCTGCTTTTGGGATCTCAGCTGCTCCACCCCCACACAGGTTGGAGCCACTGTCTCCCCTTCGATTTTGCCACCGAGGTTGCCCACCGGGGTAGCCTCCTCTACGGAGACGCTATCGACATGCCCTTCGAGGGTACCCATCATGAAGCAGTCCCAAGAGGGGTGATGGCTCCCCCTACTAGAATTAGAGCTAGAGGATGACCCCGGCTCCTCTATGAGGAGGTTGTGGAGAGACTCCATGATGTGTTCGATCACCCCCATGAACTCATTGTTCATGGGCGGCTGAACCATGCGTCGTGCCACAAGGTGGCTAACGGTTGCCGCAGTGCTGTGGAGACCGAACGGAAGCGCTATCGGGGCGCTCCGTATGCGGCATTCCGGAGAGAGGGATCCTCCTCTAGAAGACCACATCATGTCATTGGCGTCGGAGAGGGCAAGGCGATGCTAGTCCTACCTAGACTGTTGGGGTCCAAGGGAGATGCTGAGCTAGCACCCAAGCCTCTCGTGGTTGTGCCCGATGGGGAGAGATTGGATGGCGGCATGAGCCAATGCCAACTCTCCTCCCACCATGATGATGAAGTCTAGGCTCCCAAAGCGCACGTGTGCACCTAGGACCTAGCTGATGCCATGGTTAGCCATCTATGACCTGATGTGGAACACGCAAAGGTCCCCTACCTAGCGCACCAACTGTCAGTGTTTCAAATAAACACCAACTAGTAAATTTGTATTTCTTGCGCATTAGGCCCGGATGGTGCGCTAAAGGACACAAGGTTTATACTAGTTCAGGCTGAATGTCCCTATGTCTAGTCTGCCGCTGCTCGTGTTATTAGCACCAAAAAAGGTTCGTAGTAGGGGGTACAAACGGTCGAGAGAGGGATAGGTCCCAAGTCTCTGATGGAATGGTCAAAAGGACGCCAAGAGCTTGGTTGCTGCTTGGCTGTATGTGTGATGTGTTGTGTGTGGAATCAATCCCCCTTTAGTGGGGTGACCCGCCCTCTCTTTTATAGACCAAGGGGGAGCAGGGGATTTATAGATGGGAGAAAGAGGAAAAAACCAAAGGTAGAGATCACCCTTCGAAGGTGCCGGGTCTTCCTTTTCCCTTGAGCCTGTACCGCTGACATGGCAGACCATGCCAGGGATAGCACATTCGCTGACCCTGACAGGGCCATGCCCTAGCTTCGCTTCAGCGAGTGGTTACGTCCCATCCTCCTCCGATGGATGGTGTGGCGTGCCAAGATGCCAAGCCGTGGCTTCATGGAGAGTGGACGGGGAAATGACCATACGCCCGTCACTATAGATGATGTGAGTTCTCTTTTGGATTGTAGTGGTTATTGTATGCTTGTGTTAGGATCCATGCCCGAGGGCTAATGGCGGCGCCCACAACACTGTAAGGCCAAAGTTGGCGCCTACAACACTGTTCGGTCTCTGCCATGCCTGGAAGGGCCTAAAGCGCTGTCTCGTCGTATCCTGACGGTACCTTCCTACAGGCACCCAGGGCATGGTCCTCGATACTGTGGTTGACTCGAATGCCCCATCGTACCCTATGCTCGTCATCATGAAGGAGCAGGGTGTAGTCGTCGGGCAAGGCAGAGCCAGCCCTCAGCCATCGGGTGAGGTAGAGCCAGCCCTCAGCCGTCGGGCGGGGCGAAGCCAGCCCTCATACATTGGGCGAGGTGGAGCCAGCCCTCAGATGTTGGGCGAGGCAAAGCCAGCCCTCAGTTGTTGGGTGAGGCGGAGCTAGCCCTCAGCCATCGAGTGAGGTGGAGCCAGCCCTTAGCCGTCAGGCGGGGTGAAGCTAGCCCTCGAGCGAGGCGGAGTCTAGCCCTCGTGGTCGGGCGAGGCAGAACCAATCTTCCGTCGTTTGGGCAAGAAGTGTAGTAGTGTTCTTGTCTAACCGGAAGCATCAATGTTTGATGGTTTATTAGTTCAACCTCATTGGGTACCTCGGTATTAGGTCCCCGACAATTACCCTACATAAGATATAAAAGAAGAAAAACAAGGGTAAGCCTGTTTGAACAGAGGTCAATGGTTATCTTGATCACATTAATAGGTATAACTTTATCAATATTTCCTTCTTGCCTAGCTACCTTCCCCGGCAACGACGCCAGAAATGCTTGTTGGTATTTATTTACTTGTCACTTGTTTTAGTAGCCACCTAATGTTCACTTTTACTAAGTTGTCATCCCTAGCAATGATGCCAGAAAAGCTTAATGGTACTACCTAGTGCCACTTCTAGAATGACACTAAGAAGTACTTTTAGTATTTCATGCGACTAGATAGAATATGTATAATAAGATGAAAGGGATCTGCAAACGCACAGATAATATACCATTGTAGCTCTTCACCCAAGAGTGTTCTAGGTATCGTTATTTATATTTTTACCACAGGGAAGGACGGGCAGTTGGAATATATTGATAACTTATATGCAAGATGGAGAGACAAACCATAACCAACTTCTACTCACAACAGGGGTAAGTCAAGAGATAAATGGATATGATAAGTAATGATAAATGGAAATTAATCACTCAGAGTACTCCTTTCTATGGCATTAGCATGGCTATGTAGAATATTAGAGGAATAATTCCTAAGTCATTCTTAATTACAAGTCAAAGAATACATTGATTAGTGCAATTACACCTAGTAGTCATGGCTAAGATCAGCTTCATATTTACACATAAGGGATATTACTAAGGAAGAATAAGAACAGAGCTTGTCTTCCTCCGTAACTAGATCCTACTTGTCCTATATTCGGGGAGTGGACTACAAAGGACTCAATGGGAGCGTCACATCCATGATCTACCACATGGCCTGGAATATAGGGTGTATCCACAGGTAAACAACGTATAAGCACCACGCTTACACAATGTTGACCACTCACCCATGGTACCTTAGAGTGAGCGCTATGCGAACTTATGCTTAAATATAATGATAATCTAGCTATACTAAGTATATAATCAAAGTAAACGATGAACATTATAACTAGGAACATGAATAGTATTAAGAACTATGTCATTACAATTGTAGCAAACATATAAAAGTAATGAGAGATACAAAAGAGAGGGGGTACAAAAGCTATACCAAACCACGCTCTTGACACGATCAGGAATCCAAGCGAAGCTTGCTTGCCTCCCACTAGACCTAGCCTAGCTAGCTATGCCCTAGAATATGGAGCTCTGAGGAAGATTGTTGATGGTCACTAACACCAATTATAAATCGTCAACATAACCTGCATTTATATTTAATTTCATCACCAAACATAGGTATAGGGGTCTAAACTAATTAATTCCACGAGCATTGGTGATTTCATGACCGTAGGAGGATTTATCCAGAAAACAGCTCCTGGGACCACATGTCATACACTCCAAACAAGCAAACCGGCGACAACAAGTGATTCAACCCACGAAACCTGTGAAAGACGACCCAAGACGGAGCCCAAGCCTCGCCACCAGAAGGAGGAGCCTACCTAGCACCATAGTGGGCCGGCCAACCCACTAGGGAGGTCGCCCAACCCATGGGGGTGGCCCATCACCTCCTGCCACCTCATACTCCTTCCTACGATCTACACCGTTAATTTTAAGGCAGTTTTAGGTCGGTTTATCCAATGGTGGTTGGGAGAGTTGACGCGGATTGATGATGTGGCAATTCCTGGCCCCTTACTCCACCTAGAGTCCTTGCCCTCTACTCCACCTCGATTCCTTGGCTGCTACTCTAGCTCACCCCTATATAGGCGCCCCAGACCCCCTCCATGAGATACACCTCTACATACCCTATTCTTTAGAGCTTCATATTTTCATACCCTAATTGTAGTAGTGTCCCTCTAGGTGATTCTCATCTAGTTTAATTATAGAAAATAGGGAGAGATGAGAAGAGAGAGATCTGAGGAGGAGCCGGATCTATCGGATTCTTCTCGGCTTTGTACCTCTACGGATCTGATTCATCTTTGAGCTACATCCAGGTTCTTCTATTGGTATTTTTAAGTTCTCTAGTTAATTGAATTCAATCTTTACTATATTTTATTTACCATAATTCTGCTTGCATTGACTGCTCTAGTCTTAAGATCTGGATTAGAGTAGTAATTATAGCAGAACCGTCCAATTTATAAGAGCACAAGTACAATAGCAGCCCGAAAGCGGTCACACTGTCATACTTGAGCCCATATAAACCCGGTAGTCCGTCGAGTACCACGAAGGGTCTCGATTCAACCAACATACAACCAAGATCGTACATGATTCAACATACATGTCACACATTACATAAAGTTCACAAATACAGTTCCATACATCAGAGTACGATTAAAAGTTATTACAAATCAAGTTCAAGTAAAATAGTAGCGGAAGCAAATAAAGTTTGAAACCAACATCTGTCATCACTATTCAAATACGATGCCAGCTCATGATCACATTTCCACAAAAGCATAAGAGAGGGATTATCATGAGACGCCTTGCCTAGGGCCCTACTCCTCGTCCACAGCGGGACAGAAGCAGTTCTTATAGTAGCCATGATACATCGTATTATCTGCAACAGGTGGGAATAAAACCCTGAGTACGAGAAGGTACTTAGCTAGACTTACCCATCATAAACCAAAAATAAAGTGACTCCAAGGATCATGCAAGGCTTTATAAGTGGAGCTAGCTTGACAACATTTTGCATAAAAAGCGACTAATTCAGTTGTACATTTATAATTCGGTCACCAAGAAAATTATAGCTATTCATCTCTAGATTAGCAACTAACCTATGCCAAACATGTGGTATATCATTTAGTAGCATATAATAGTAACCATAGCCAGTATAATAATTCCATGTTCATCCAAACCATCATATTCCATAACACAGTAACTATGATGCTGGGTCTAGTCAAGTTTCTCACTATGCGGGAGAGACAGCAATTCGAATCGATTTCAATCCGCTCGGAATTTATTCCTAACACAAACCCAGGCAGACCAAATCAACGGTCACCTTAGGTCACCTTTGGTACAACTCGGGTCCATATTTCGCGGGTTCGACCAGCGCCACACAATCAGGGACAACCAGCTACTAGGACGTTTAGGCCTGGCCTACCCTTGGGCTCACGTCTGGCTCCCCGCACATCCTTACTATCATCTAGAGTGCGCACTTTTACAGAATGGGTCCTGGCCTGAGTTGAGCTACTCGGCTTCGCGGTCGAAACGAGTTATCCGACCAGCTAAGTGAAAGGCATGCGTTCAATCTCGACAGAAGTGCCAACAATGGTACGGTCCTTAACTGGCATAGACGGAATGACAAGAGTCAACCTACACATAGACTTTGCTTGACCTCTAGTTACATTACCCCATGGTTCTATTCCATGATAGCAAATATAGACAACCGTGCTTCGGTATCCACCTATATCTCGTAGGTGACAGGAAATCACCCGACTTCTACCGGTCTAAGCATGGCTAAGCATATATTCAATCCTGGACCTACACAGGGCTAAAGGTATATTTATCTAGATAAGGTAGTTCTATGCATCAAGTGTTTCCAATTCAACTCTTATAACCTAATGCATCAAACATAAAGGACTCAAGTGATATTTTGTAAAGCATGGGAGGCTTAAAATGCTCCGGGGCTTGCCTTTGATAAAAGAAGTTGGCCTATGGTCTGGACACTCGGGTAAGTCTTCAAGAGTTTGCTCCTCTCCTTCTAGAGCTATGGCCTGAGGTGCCTCCTGTTGTTCCTCTGGCTCTTCTTCGAACTCCAATAGGGTTATCCCTTCGGACGATCCAATATGTATGAGCAGGAAATAAGATATCATGGATGTATATATAATGACATATATAATATGATATGATGTGATGAATGCATCCTCATAAGTGTTCTCAGTAGCATTGCGTTAAGGTGATAACAAGTTAAATTTTCTTTTACTGAGTAGGTGCATATCTCTTCTCTAGTAACTTAAACAAACACTTATGTAAATCATTTTCTGGACTACAAGACAACTGCCACTTGTTTTGATCATAACTGGAGTTATACATATCAAAATATATTTGGTTGTGGAATTTCTAGAAATCTTATGAAATTTCCTACAACTTTGTTTTAATCATCTTAATGTGATTCAACAGTTATCTAGGTCAAACAAATCATTCTTTCGGATCTATCCAGAGAGCAAGTATTTCTGATAGCAGACTTCTAACAGCTATAATTCTCAAAGCATAAGGCCTATGACTATGAAAATTTAACACAAGCTAGATAAATAAGTTATCTACAACTTTGTTATTAACAAGTTTTACAGAAAACATCATTATCATCATGAAATCATCACCACAACAGAAACTACACATGCAGTCATCCAGTTGAATTATAAAACAATAATTAACTAGTTGCTTATAAACAAATACTTCTAAGCCTCACTAATAGTATCAATAGATTATATGCATCACACACACCATAGAAAACATCATGGTTAAGCCTAACTAATTTATTTATATTCATTTATTAATTTCCTTAAATAATAAGGTGATTTACAGAGTAAATATTTCTAGTGCTCAATAAATTCTGTGAAAATTATAGTAGGCTACACATGAACCTAATAGTCTACTGTACAAATTTCACGCCATTCAGACAAGTATAGGTACCTCTACAAAAATGACAAGTTACATATGCTTATTTGAGCAAAAATAGTTTAGCATAGTGAAAAGTGTCAAACAACAGATTTAATATTTTTCTTACTTTTCTCCTAGCATGAGAATACTGTGTAAAAATTTGCATGATCATATGTTATGTATTTTTACAATATTTATTTTCACTAGAAACTAGCAATTCATTAAGATTAAATAGGAAGACCATATTTCAATTATACTTACTATAGGTTTAATATTTTTCCTAGCTAGAGAATGTCAACACAAGACCAGCAAAATTGGAATCACAATTTTATCACCGTCCTAGCTCCAGTTATGCAATTTACAAGATAGAAACTATTTTAAAAACACTTATCTTGCTGAATTTAATTCTCCTAGAAAAATACCTTAAACAGTAGATTTCATATTTTTATCAGATAGTGCACTTCAAGATGAATCCAAAAAAAATTAGTTGACCCCATTTGGATACTCGTAGCTCTAGATATAATTTTTACAAGTTATCAACAAAATTTATGAAAAATAAACAAAGTAAATTAAATTTCCACTTCGGGCGTTACAGTTAGGTGCACCTGGTCTATACACCCATTGCGTCAGCGAGGCCGAGGCAGAGGTAGAGGTTGACCAACGAAAAGCTCGCCGATGGCGAGGTCACCGGCGGTAGCATCACCACCGACATGTTCCCCAACTCAATCTGCATCGATTGGTACCCTAGGTTGGCTCAGAGACTTGATAGAGCTAGCTCGATGGTGGCCATGGCGGCGGCGCACGGTGGTGCTCTGGCCATCTCTGGCCATGACAAGCTTAAGTGAGCACGGCTACGGTTCAACGGTGACCTAGTAGAGTTCTAGGGTTTGGATTAGGACTTGTGAGGGCGTCGGTGAGGCACGGCCGCATGCATGGCAGCACGATGGCGCGAGCGCAATGGTGGCATGGCGGTGTTCTGCTCTGATGAGGCCAACATTGGCCTTAGGCTCTTGCCTCGAGCTAGACCTAGCTCTAACCTAACCCTAACGTCTAGAAGTGCGCAAGGAAGAAAACCGGGCATGCACAGCCACGGCGGTGTGCATGGCTGCAGCGCTCTCAGCGATGGCACGACGATGGTGATGGCCCATAGGCCTTTACCTTGGCTTGGGTTAAGGCATGGGTGGTCGGCGAGGTGGAGGAGGTGATGGTTGAGCGGTGAGCGCGAGCAATCGGACAATGGCGTGATGGCGGCAGTGAGCGAGCTCGGTGGAAGTGTGGCGACGACGGTGTAGCGCACTGCGGCTTTGCTCGGGTGCAGTGAGGGTGAGAGAGAGGTAGAGCGAGGCGAGTGAGAGCGAGTGAGGAGGGAGGGCGTGTCATTGCCGTTTTGTTGCCCACGTTGGCCTGACTGGTGGGACCATCACCGGTGTACAGCCACCAGGTGGCGGCCACAGCCTGCGCACAGTCGGCCACGACGGCTGGCATCGAAATTGGCTAAGTGTCGATTGAGTTGACTAAACCCACGATCTTTGAGCCCCTAAATCTCCTAATCCGTAGTGAATTTGGGAAAACTTCATTAATACGAAGTGTAGAGCTACATGAGTACTACAAGATTAATTAAAGGAGTTTTGTCTAAATCGACATGGTTTTCAAACTACAAAGCTCTAAAGTGGGCTACATTCAAACTAAAATCAGCATTCTACACTTAGAAAAAATTTAAATCACAAAACAGCATTTTGTTGATACTTGTGAGCTCTATTTGACCATGTTAGACACTGAATTAGCTCATGACCCTTAAATAAAGTTTGTTACCCATGATGTGAACTACAACTTTTATTTAGGTCACACAGCCATACAAGCTCTCTAAACAACTATTCAACTTTAGTCAAACTAGCATCATGAAAGTGGCATTTCAAATGATACCAACACTTAGAAGCAAATTTGGTCTATGTCATGAATATAAACATTGTTCCAATTACCATCTTAGATGTGTCTAAGGTGTTTCCAGGACCTCACAACCATCTCATGCATTGGTCACATATGATCACAAGCATAATTAAGTATATGAGCAACATCCCATGTCATAAAGAGAAGGTAAATGAAATGAAACTTCATATGCTCATGCTCATGAATGAATGGACGATGCTTGTGCTCATGAAATGCTAATGCCAAATGCAATGCTTAACACTAGGGTGTTACAGTAATCATTAGCGTATACATGGTGTCTAGGCTAGTGTTTACCTGAGTTTGCGCCCAATCTCACGGTTAGTTGTGGTAGCCCACGGTTAGTTGTGGTAGCCCCAGAGGTGACAGCTCTGTCAGTGTAGCACCCAGTTTTAAAGACAAAACCAGATACACACTATATGTGAGCCCAGGAAGTCAAATCTCATATATAGCCACAAATAAGGGTAATATCAAGAGACAATACTTATTACATAACGTATTAGTAAAAGGAAAATAACCTCAGAGTATAGACAGCGGAAAGTTGACTCCGATCTTTTGGCAAAGACTCCAAATCCACAAGGATGACTAACTAGTTGACCACAAGTCTAACTCCTCCAAACCAGCAATCTGGTACCCATCCAGGATTTTCATTGGATGTAAAGCAAGTGTAAGCTCACCATGATTAGCAAGTATATCAAAGGGATCTATGAGGCTCAAAAGGCTTGACACTGTTTGACTGCAGTTCGCAATTTTAGTTGATCAAATTTTAGCATCCTGTATCACTACTTTAGTGAACAATCCCAATTCCCAAGTGATATTAAAGTATAGTCAAGTTTATCTCAATTTCCAGCCATCCACCATCCACAGTAACCACTAATCTTGACGGATCTAGACCGCTCGTATCCGTGAGCACGGCTGTTATAACAGGTCAAATATTTCTGTAGAAATTGTACATCTTTATCCACCGAGCCGTGATTCCCAATGTTGGGGTTTGCAAAGCCCACTACACCTCTTTCCAGAAAGTGTGGCAGGGTTTCACTGTGAAACCCTTAACTAGTCGCACTAACAAGTCATAGCTATTAAGGAGTGGCACACGTGGGCATCGCAGCACGGTGCACACATCCTAGCAGAAAAAGGAAAGATACCCTCTTACCCTTACTGGAAGCTACAGACGAGCTAGTACAATCTAGTTAATAGGTTAAAGTCAGAGCCATATGACACTCGGGGTTGTATGGAACCTCCTAGGTTGCCGCTTCAGGATTAAGACCTTATGGAGAGGCACTAGAGTACTCAACCCCGTACTCTAGCCCCCTATCTGTTACTACAAAGCTTCATGTTATCATATTGCATATAATCTTTAGTCATGTTTAACAATTATTTTATGTTAAGCATTGCAGCATCTATCCAAAATCCATACCCAAACCATAGGTAACAAGGATTTGTGGTACAAGAATTCATCTAGGTAAAGTCCTTAAGGGTATATCAAATTAGACACATGCATGAATATGAATAGTAATTGTTCATAGGTACAAGGGGCCTTTGGTACACTTGCCTTAAATACTGATCCTTTGGTAAGCTTTAATCTTCAACGTCATTCTTCTTCTTCTTCTGGATCACCACGTATATCTCACCGACTGGACGTAATTGTAGAACACCACACAACATCCATACACATACATGCATAGCATACAATTGTATCTATATCAGAACAATACACCAATCATAGAAAAATAAGTAAAAAGAGTTTGAAATATGATTCTACGCATTGCTACGAACACATAGACGCCAAAGACACGTTATACGCGATTCAACAAAAAAAGCGACCATCGAAGGATTTTCAATGCAACGGAAAATAAAACCTATCCAATTAACTTATTTTAACTATAGAAACACATGTAAATATTTACATTAATCAACTTGATTCATTGCTTAAGAAAGAGCGTAGAATAAAACCTATATTGACTTTATATTCCGAAAACGATGCATGTGATAGTATTAATACAATTAACTTTTTAACTGCCAAAACACATTTGAGAAATATGAGAACCACTAACGCCACTGCGTAGAACACGCCAAAACAAAAGTAACGCGACGAGAACGGCTCGAGATAAAAAAAAACTAATTTGCTTTTAGTACGAAAAATGGTGTGAGCAATAATATTAACCAATTAAGATTTATGTTGAAAACCATAAACATGGACATGGTGCATAGCATCGTTAACGCATAGCATACAACGTTATGAAACAAACACGGATGGAAAGCGGAATTAAAATCTAGATTGATTTTAGTTAAAAAGACTAGCACTGATTTGCAGAGCTGGTCCTATGGAGTGTCTGTCTGCTCCAACGCTCCCCATTAAAGGTAATGTTCATTTATCTATCTATACATGGTTCTAACAGTACCTTATTCGTACTATACGTTGATAAATACTGCTAGTACATGGCTTTATATATGATAGTACCTAAACACTAGTGATATATATATTATATATCAGAAAGTTCCAGCTATATATCAGGCATATAAATATTATAATGTAGCATCCCAAAGTTAGAGATTTGGGAAAATCTTACGATTGTAATTGATGACGAATCTCACATCATCATTAACACGTATCAAACGTTGCGATGCAACTAGCGCAATTGAAACGGAATTAAAAACCTAAATCAAATTTTCTTAAATAGCGATTAATTAATTATAGCACAATTAATATTTTAATAAAATAAATTCATAAACATGTGATATGAAAACTAATAACTCTACTGTGTAGATGTCGGCGACACGAAACTAACGCAACTGGAACGAACTGGAACGGAATTAAAATGAATAAACTACGATTATTTAACGACCGGTGGTGAACTCGTAAATACCTCATCTTCAACCTTGGTTCAGCACGTACATGGCCATGGCAGCCATGGCAAGTTGCTGCTGCTGCTTGTGCGGAGGGAACCGACACGGGGCTGGGGCCTCGGCCGTGGGGGCTGGTAGCCACGCACGCACGCCTCGCCCAAGCGGCAGCGGCGCTGGCTACTGCTGGCCGGCCAGAGCGGCCACAGGAAGCGACGGCGGCCTTCCTGCTCGCTCGCGAGCAGGCGCAGGATGGGGCGGCGTAGGGCCACAGGGGCTGCGCGGGTCAGCGGTGATGGCAGGGCTGTAGATCGGCAGAGGCGCAGGAGATGATGCTGCAGCGCTGGACGACGAAGAATGAAGAAGCTCCGTCAGCCATGGTGGTTCCTCGCCGAAGAAGAAAAAGAGAGGTTAGGGAAACAACGAACGGGCCCGAATTCACGAAAAGGATGGCAAGACGGTGTATAGGACGACGAGATCTACCTTGCAGCAGTGACGGTTTCCACGGAGGACTCTTGCGATGGCCAGAAACGCTCGCCGAAGGTTCGCTGGAAACCTAGCTTGCCAAACTTCGGCGTCCGATCTATAGCGATAGTAGTGGCGGCTCGCGAAACTGGCTGTACTTCTAGAATCCTCGTGTTGAGGGCTATGCCGGCATATATATATACACGAAGGGTTGGGAGATTTTGGAAAGCAGAGATATTTTGGGGAATTATTGATTTTCAGAATAAAATAATTCCAGAAAATCGGAAATTACTATTTAGGCTCCGAAAAATACTAGAAAAATTTCTGGGGATAGATGGTAGGATAAGGAACACAACCAAAGTGGTTTTAGCTCCCGACAAAGACTTTTGGATTAATCGAGGAAAAAGACAAAGCTCGAAGAAATAGAAAATTAATCCCGAAAAAGGTCGGAAAGATTCCTGGAAAGAGAGACATCGTTCTAACGCGTCTTAAAGCCTTTTCCAAGCCTTTGGATTTTGAAAACAAGACATCTTATCTAGCTTTTGTTTTTGCAAGTTTTCAAATTCTTTTTAAACCACTACTTGAAAGCAATATTTTAAAGATTGAGATTTGAATTTATTTTTCAAACCACTCATCACAAAAGTATCAATGCAACAGCATGTATGCGCAAACATGTTGCTACCCTTATGTTGGATTTTAATTTTCTTTTACCTATGTTTTTATGAGCACAAAATAATTAACAGAAATCATTTTACTCTTTTTAGAAAATAGCTAATTTTAGGGTGTTACAGTCAGGCTATTGCAATCCACCATGTTAGGATTGGTGTTTCATGGAGCTTAGGCAGCCTTCCCCCGACTACTTTTCTCACCTATTTCGAGAGTCAAAAAGGTACTATTGCTCTAAGTAAGTAAAGCATAGTAAGTGTCGGGTTCATAAACCCAGGGTCCCTCATGGACTGGCTTCCCAACAAAGGCTCGGCCCAGCAGGCAACGTTGCAAACAACGCGCAACTCATGTGCTGGCCCAAGTACCTAAACGACAGGACAGAAAAGGTGATCCAACCACCGATCGGAAGGCCAGGCCGAGGAGGAATAGCGCCTGTTTCTGACTCCGGCCCACCTCTCCGACCGGAGCGCTTCCTTCAGTCTCAGGCCCGCCTCTGAACGGCCTCTCTGACTAGAAGGTCTGGCCAGAAGCATCGCTTCCGACTTCAACCCGCATCTCCGACTGGGGATGCGCCAAGCCCCTGCTCACTGCTCTTCTCCGACTGGCGTGATTAGAACCGACTGGGACCAACCGACCGGGGACGCCCGCTCGGTAAGGACTAGGAAACGTCTGGAGAAAGTAAGGCAGGGCGCACAAGTCAAAACCACAATATAGGGACCATACCCTGCGCACCTACCAGGCAGTACCCTGCGACCATCCCTGGCACAACAGAGTCCAAACAGTGTTGTGGGCGCCGACCGTTTTCCTATAGTATTGTGGGCGCCATTAACTCCCATACGGTAAGGCACCCCCACATGCCTCTAGGCATCAACAGTGTTGTGGGCGCCGGCATTTACCGTACCGAGTGAACATGGTAGAACTCCTCACATGCCTCTGGGCATCAACAGTATAGCAGGTACCGACATCTGCCATACCCACAATAACCTCCCATGTGCCTCCGACACTCAATAGGGTTGTGGGCGCCTACCATTATCCTGTACCCACCGACGTGGGCAACAAGGCTCAGTAGCATACGTACTCTCTCCCACTCACTTGTAAGGCCGTCCCCTTCATCAATAAAAGGGGATGCGCCCTCTCCCAAAAGGGAGGGTAAATCTAGATTGATAGATTCAGTCAAGTCATTCCAGATTCATTAGATCGATCAAGTTCACTAGTACACAACCACAGAACCGCCAGGTTCGAACCACAAGCACCCGCTTGAACACTTAGCTCATAGTGAGGCTCCTGTTGCTTTCGGTCCCTCTAACAAGAGTCCGACCAGACCTCTTGTACCCCCATCTTTCTCCTTCCCGTTTGTAACCCCACTGCAAACTTCAAGCACCTAGGCTCAGGAATAAATTTACCGACCGACTCAAACTAGACGTAGGGCACGTTGCCTGAACCAGTATAAACCCTATGTCATTGAGTGCTAGGCCACCTCCGATCACAATGTATGGCAAAACTATAAATATTTACTTGTTGGTCACTTTCTGCACCGATAGTTGGCGCCGTTCGTGGGGAAGACGTTGTACATTCAACCCTTTTTGGTCATCGGATGGCCCACTTTTCCGCCACCTTCGCCATGGCGGGCTCAGGTGATACGATTCGCTTCGGCTCACTGAAGTTTCCCGCACTTCCACCTATTGGGATGTGGGTTCCACCCATCTTCAAGCCATCCCAGGCCTTCCACTTTAGAAGCCTAGACTTCTTAGCCGACCGGCTCGGCGTACTGCACCTCCGTGAGGAAACACCCATTTCGGCGCTCGTCGGAGGGGCACCCTCCATCGGCTCCGGTACGCACGACAACTTCAATGACGCGACATCTGTGCTTTATTCCGAGCAAACTCTCTGCTCAAACCCTGCTGTAAGTAACATACATACTGTTATTAACTTACTATTCTCTATCTTCAAACCCCGCCGCGACCGCCACACGATCGGTTCCCCTATGGCTTCGCGTCTCCTGCGGACGCATACGCCCGGGGGCTATGAAGGATGCCGACGCTGCCCCCTCTCATATCTGAATTCATGGGGATGGCGAGCTATGCTCCCACCTGTTTCCTTGACCTCATGGATGACGATGTTGAGAGTGATGGCTCCAGCATCGGCGACGTGGCACCTAGCCACCGTCCATTCTGGGAGTGCGCTATGGCGGATGCTCTGAGATAGCCACCGGTGGTAACAGAGTCCCTGTAGACTCACACCCCTCTGGACCCTCGTGTGGAGACCCCCACGCTCTCACGAGAGCACGGTGATGAACTACGACAACAGTGGTTGCACCAGCCACCGACTACGCTAGCGCGCTCAGCGCACCATGCTGCGCCCCATGCGCATAGACCGGCGAGCGGCGCTCGGTGTCGCGCCCATCGGGTCCAGCGCAACACCATGGATAGGGGGAACAATCCTCCACAGTTGGCTTGGGCCAATCAGAACACCGCCGCTGCAGCGATGCTTCTACGTGGCCTTCCCGAGCCGAACAACCCTCAAGAACAGGTGATCCACCAGAACCTCCGGGCACTAGTGGAGACCGCCGCCGTTCAATAGGCGGAGAGCTCCGTATCGCGACACCGACCCATGGCCTCACTCCCCACCAGGGGAATGGGGACGCGGCAGATGAGTCGCTCCACTCGCTCACCGCTACAACTGCCAAGCATGACACAAGAAGCCGCATCGGCGCCTTGTCTTGACTTGATGACCGCTCTGCACCGACCGCCTGTACACAAGCGGCTCGGGACAAACCGAGACGCTCGCAGCAGCGACCGAAGTCCTAGCCCAGATGGCCCGGGACCATGGGCCTTTAACGAACACATCCAGCGAGTGTCGCTCCTGCAGTGCTCCAATGGAGGCCGAGGCAAAGGCAAGGCCAAGTGCCAGGATTAGGACAAGGGCCCCTCCACACAGAGGGGGAAAAAGAACAGAAAACATCGCTGCTGCGTCGGTTGCCACGGCTGATCACACGGGCAAACAACCCCAACAGGACCTTCCGGGCCACTTCCATGAGCTCATGGAGAGCCCATGCACCAACCATGCCTACGCCGTCAAACACCACTACAAGGACTACGAGCTCCTCAAGCACCTATTACGACAAACCGGTGGGCCAAAGGAGGAAAAAAGGCAAAGAAGTAGCAGCCAAGAAAGGGGGCGAAGCGGGCAAGGATACAGACGACTGAAGCTTGAGGTGATCTGACCGAACGCCTACCGACTGAAGGACAACAACGACGACATTCTCACCAACGCTTGGAACAGCTGTCATTTTTCTTCCCCTAAAATTCAGTCTTACCATTGTTTACTTAGCGTTTGCTCCTACAAGAGCACCCCGACCCGAACACTTTTTGGCTTGGGTCGCTTGGGGGCTCCACGAGGGTGCACTACTACCTCTCTTTTTCGTTTACTATCATATGGTGAAACTCCTTCCTACCCGAACAAAAGGGTAGTTCATTCCTTTAATTTGCCTTACGTAGCTTTGCTTTAAAATATTCTGACCGATCGCACCCTGCCTCTACCTACGGTTACGAGCAGCTGAGCCTCGCGGGCCACGCCCCGGGCTCCTAAGGTTGCAGCCTATGGGACGAATGGGCAAGTACGAGAAAGAAAGAATAAAAAACAAAATTATGCTAAGGGAAAACTATGGAACGAAAGGGACAAGCTTCCCCGAACGGAGCGACTCCATCACAAAAAACGAAACCGACTGTAGTCATTAAGTACACAAGAACGTTTACACGGGGGCTCCCCCATGAACTTAAAACTTTTTACATCTACTAAACTACTTAATACTTTACAAGCTATTGGGACGGCTCGGTGGCATCTGCTGTCGGTACGACCGGTGAAGGCGCGGGCTGCTCACTCCCCGGTGGGACCACATTTAGCTCGGTTGAAGGCGGGGCAATGTCCACTTCCGACCTAGGCTCCATGCCATCCGTAGGCTGGGCAACATCCTCCTGACACACGCTTCTGGCCATGTCTTCACGATGGACGTCCATCACCCACTGCGCAGAGACTTGCTCTGCCACCAACCTTGCGTGCGGTAGCAAGCTCTCCCAGAGCATTTGGATGTCCTCTGTGATCAAGCCACCAGCATACCCGCTGTAGATAGTGGCAAAATCTAGGTTCAGGTGGTACGTCGCCACCGAGGTCAACACCCTCGACGCTCCGTAGAACAGCCCACTTGTGATAAGATCCCAGATCGCATCTAGAACCTCCGCCAGCTGGACCGTGGGCGCACTAGTACTTGACGCTGACCCAAAGACCTCTGAGACGACGAGCTGAGCAATGTTGCGGATCTGGTCAAGTTCCCCCTCTAGAGCACGTCGCTCTTCATGGGACTTGGCCAGCTCCTCTGCATTCTGGCTAAAACTCGCCTTGACCATCTCCAGGTCCCGCTCCAACGACTTCACCTTTTCGCCCAGGTCTGAAAGAAGGGCGACAAGCTCAAAAACAAGCTAAAGGAAGGAACCGACATGACGAAAAATAGAAAAGGTACGTACCGACGTGGAAGTTATCAAGGGTGGAGAATTCCTCCGCCTGCTGAGCCACCTTCTCACGTAGCCGGGCGCTCGCCTCCTCCGTCCCCATCACCTGGCCCCAAAGCGCAAGCACTTCCTGGTCTGCCTCCGACCAGGACTTTCGCTCCGACTCTAGGGCCTTTCGTGCCAACTCCAAGGCGTTCCACTCTGACACCAAGGCGCTCTCCTCTGACTCAAGGGCCACCACGGATTCTTGGAGCACCGCCTCAGTGTCCGCCAGGGATTTCTGCAACCCTGCCTCAGTCTCCGCCTGGTGGGCCTTCGCCGCCTCAAGACCCCACTCGACGTCGGTCGCCCGCTCTGCTGCACGCTGCTCCTCCGCTCGCACCATGGTCACCTTGGTCGCCCGGTCTTGGGACTCGTGGCCGGCGGACTCTAACTGATGCCCAAGCTTAGCCACCCGGGCATGCTCCATCTAGAGTCAGCGGGACTTGCGAGATGGCATCTTCTTCAGACCGTACAAAAAGCAAGCAGGCTGAGGCAACCAACAAGAAAGTCAGAGGTCAAGGACAAATAAGGGAAAGTCACCTCCACGGTGAGCTGCAGGTCGACCTAGACTAACTGCTGGGCGGACTTAACCCGCTCCTAGGCATTCTCGAGCTTCGCGGACAGGTTGGCAAGTTTGGACACCGTGGCAAGTCCTTCCCCCCCAAGGATGTCCCAGACCTGACACTCCTAGGAATCCCGAAGGACGAACCGCACCTTTGTCGGGTCCTCGAGGCAGCACCACTCTAGGTCACCCTTCGGCAACCCGCCGGAGGGCCCAGCCTCCGACTGAACCACCGCCAGCTCCCGCGACGACACCGGTAGCTCCACCATGTCATCCGCCTCATCGTCCGATGGGATCTCCACCACATCGGTTGTGCAGGCCGCCATTGGGTGTTTTGACTCCATCCCGACCGTGTCTCCCCCAGCGCCTTCATCTCTGACCACGAGGGTGAGCCGTGCAGCCCTCCACCCAGTGAGGTAGGGAGCTCGGCCTCCCTCTCCTCTTCCGCGTAGCTAGTGGAGGAGGGGCCACGAGAGTTACCTCCAACGCAACCTCCACCGTTGCCACTGGGATCACCGCCAATGCCAACGCCGCCGCTGCCACCGTACTAGCAACCAACCCAGGGGGCACCACCCTCGGAAGGGAAGGGCTCACCGCTAGTACCCTTTCCCCGTCGCTCGGCCTGTGACAGACACTGCTGCAGTGGGCCTCCAAACCTCCTACACGGGAGTTGGGGCGATGCTCAATCCCGTCATTGCCCGGCCACTGACAAAAAAGTACAGGTAAGTCATACTCCAAAAAGACTCAACATCAAGATCGAAAAGAAACAAAGAAAAACATACCGGGAGGTAAGCAGCACGGCTCTGAAGCCAAGACCCGGTGTCGATGGGCCCGCAGGGCGAGGACCGCTCCTAGGCTATGACCCATGCCCCCTCACTTCAGCCGGGGGCGGAGTCATTTCGACCAGCTCCTACCCGGCCTGCGTGTCACCACGCCCCTCGGCTCAGGACGCCCCGACCGGAGCAGCAGACGGGGCATCCTCCAGCTGCAAGTCATGCGTTGGCACCGGCCCTGGCAACGCACGGGTGCAAACCCGCTCCTCGGACCACCCGGCTTGCTCGGCCACATCCACGGCAGGCGGGGATGAGACCGACAATGCCACCGAGGGGCATGGTGACCGCGTCCTCTTTGCCTCCCGTTCGTCGACGGCATCCGCGCTCACCGCATGCTTCCTTAGCATGGGAACCACTACGTGCCTCTCCGCCTCCTGCTCATCACCAGTGACATCACTGCAGGGTCGCGACGCACCGCCGAGGTCACGATGGCCTCCCGGCTTTCCTCCTCCTTGGAGAAAACCATGTCATCCACATCTGTGGGATCCTCTGACTGGAGGTCCGACTCGATGTCGCTCCTACGTTCCCTAGCCTTCACGCGCCGGGTGATCTCCTGCTCCCTCTCTTGCTTCTGCCGAACCTCCTTGGTTCTCTTCCTCTTCCTGGCATCCGCCGCCTCCTTCTAGGCAGCCTACCAAGCCACGCCCTCTGGCCCCTTCAGAAGGTGCGGCCGGGACTTGTAAGCATCAAGCCCCTATGCACAGGTGACTCAAGATAAAAAAAGTAGGAAAGCGAAGGGGAAAGGAACACAAAGTAAAAAAGGAAGCACACCATTCTAGACACCACCGAGGCATTAAGAGGAACCAGTGCACGGGGTTTCCCAACCCACGCTCATGGAAGCCAAGAAACGAAACCATCTCACCGGGCCGAGGTTGTAGAAACTCCTCCCTCCCGGGAGCCCTCCAGTGCGCCACCTCCTTCGATGGCAGAAACCCCTTCATGGCGAAGTCCTTCAACACCGAATCTCTCACGGTGGATGACCTCCAGTTCGACATCTCGCTTCGAGTTCGCAAAAGGATTTGTGAGTTCTTTCCTCTCCCTCGCTATCTCACTTTTCTTTCCGAGGAACCACCACGGCTCTCAAGGACGCTCTCAGGAAGAAGAATGAGAGGAGGCGGCAGATGGGGAACAGGCAGAGGAACGGGGCGAAAAAACTTCTCCCTTCTCCTACTTAAGGAAAAGGGCACAGCAGTTGGGGAAGGCACGCTGATCGGGAAAATCGAAACGGCGGAGCGAAAAACCCTCTCTCCTTTCCATTTAATGCTGATGGGGCGCACCCTGACCGAAGAGACGCGCCCTGCCCGATGGAATGGCTCCTAATTAGATGGGATGTGGCCTAGGCATGGCCCACCACTACCACACGTCAACCACTACCGCACGCCGGGCACAAGAATCAAAGCGCCACCGCACACGAGTAGCTCTCCGCATCCCTAGGCGGGACTTGGAAAAATCCAAAACAGGATCTCCGTCGGGGGAGACCATCGGGCTTCCTAAGTCGATCGAATGGCTCAGGAAAACACACCGAGCGATAGGTAAGGAGCAAAGGGATGCCCCATGCAGGCCATGTCGACTCCATCACGAACGACGAGCACAGGTCCCGGTCGGACATTTCCGATTGGAGCTCTTCAAACACCGTCACTCGAGTCATCAAGGAAACACTACCGACCCTAGCTATTTCTTTATATAATTCATTCATACATCCATACACTTATTCATTCCATACGCCCGTGCCCCTCGGACAATTCAGGCCCTGAACCACCCAGGGGCTCGGGAACTAAGCAACGCACGTGCAGCGAAATGCATCACAACGCTCCGTGTTACGTCATGAAGTGGCAGTTGCCTCATTTGACATGAGCAACGACCGACTGGGGTTCGAAGGCCGGCCCACGAAGGGCTCGAGGCTGCCCCACGTCAAACAGAGCCAGGGGAGAAAAACGTAGATGAGCCCCGTGCGGCCCTCGCCCAGTCTGGCAGACAGGGTCATCTCAACCTTCTCGTTCGATCCTAAACCTCAACGAAGCCCATAGAATCTCCATCGAGGGGAGGCCGTTAGGCCACCCGGGTCGGTCTCTGGAATGACCCAGGCATCTACCGGGTTGTAGGTAAAAGAGTAGTGGATTATCACAAGCGGGCTATGCTGACCCCGTCACGAACAACAGACCCGGATTCCACTCGATCATACCCGTTAGCGAACTCACCGAGCACGTCACTCGAGCCTGAGCGATCGGGACAAGGGACAAAACTCAGCCCCTCTGGTTGTGAGAAATCGAGGACGGGGTAACGCACATAACTCAAATCGACCCCTACCAAAGCCCAATGGGGCTCGAGGGCTCAAGACACCAAACGCCTGGGTCTGCGACCTCGAACTCGCCCCATCCGGCTACGCTTCGACTGCACACCAAATGCCTGGGTCTATGACCCCAAACTTGCCCCATCCGGCTATGCTTCGACTGCACACCAAACGCCTGGGTCTGCGACCCTGAACTCGCCCCATCCGGCTACGCTTCGACTGCATGCCAAAATACGCCTAGGTCTGCGACCCCGAACTCACCCCATCAGGATCCATGAGCTCCGGCTCGTCCGATCTCTACACTAACTAAACTAACTACCTCAGTTGCGCAGGCTACACCGAGGCCAGGATCCACGACTCTGACTCGCCTGATCCCACGGTGCGCACCGACGCCAGGATCAGCGAGCTCCATCTCGTCCGATCTCTATACTAACAGCCTTGCCCGATCCCACGGTGCGAACCGACGCCAGGATCCACGAGCTCCATCTCGCCTGATTCCTAAAAACTAAAAAACACCTCGGTTGCACAACGACACCTTGGTTGACGACTCTGTCTCGACTAAAAAACACGCACACACGCCCGCTGACAAAACCCCCTGGACGATTTTGCTCGAATCACCTAGGGGCTCGGGGGCTACACCCACGGGTGCGCTCGAGCATACCCGCTGACAAAAACAAAAACTTCCCCTACTGGCAACATGAAAACCCCCCGAACGATTCTGCTCGAATCACCCGAGGGCTTGGGGGCTACACCCGCGGGTTCGCTCGTGTGCACCCGCCATCAAGAAAAAAATCCCCCAGACAATTCTACCTGAATCACCCGGGGGTTCGGGGGCTCCTGCCGGATTCATAAACCCGAGGTCCCTCACGGATCGGCTTCCGGATAAAGGCTCGGCCCAGCAGGCAACATTGGGAACAACGCACAACTCATGGGCCGGCCCAAGTACCTAAATGATAGGACAGAAAGTCGATCCAACCACCGATCGGAAGGCTAGGCCGAGGAGGAACAGCGCCCATTTCGGACTCCGGCCCACCTCTCCGACCAGAGCGCTTGCTTCAGTCTCAGGCCCACCTCTGAACGGCCTCTTCGACCGGAAGGCCAGGCCAAAAGCACCGCTTCCGACTCCGACCCGCATCTCTGACTGGAGATGCTCCAAGCCCCTGCTCACTGCTCTTCTCCAACTGGCACGATCAGAGCCGACTGGGACCAATCGATCAGGGACGCCCGCTCGGTAAGGACCAGGAAACGTCCGGAGAAAGTAAGGCAGGGCGCACAAGTCATAACCGCAATACAGGGACCATACCCTACTCACCTGCTAGGCAGTACCCTGCGACCATCCCTAGCACAACAGAGCCCAAACAGTGTTGTGGGCGCCGACCTTTTTCCTACAGTATTGTGGGCGCCATTAACTCCCATACGGTAAGGCACCCCCACATGCCTTTGGGCATCGACAATGTTGTGGGCGCCGGCATTTACCATACTGAGTGAACATGGTAGAACTCCTCACATGCCTCTGGGCATCAATAGTATAGCAGGTACCCGACATCTACCATACCCGCAGTAACCTCCCATGTGCCTCCGACACTCAACAGTGTTGTGGGTGCCTACCAATATCCTATACCCGCCGGCATGGGCAACAAGGCTCAGTAGCATACGTACTCTCTCCCTCTCACTTGTAAGGCCATCCCCTTCATCTATAAAAGGGGATGTGCCCTCTCCCAAAAGGGAGGGTAATTCTATATTGATAGATTTAGTCAAGTCATTCCAGATTCATTAGATCAATCAAGTTCACTAGTACACAACCACAGAACCGCCAGGTTCGAACCACAAGCACACGCTTGAACACTTGGCTCATAGCGGGGCTCCTGTCACTTTCGGTCCCTCTAACCAGAGTTCGACCAGACCTCTTGTACCCCCCATCTTTCTCCTTCTCGTTTGTAACCCCACTGCAAACTTCGAGCACCTGGGCTCAAGAATAAAGTCACCGACCGACTCAAGCTGGACATAGGGCATGTTGCCTAAACCAGTATAAACCCTGTGTCACTGAGTGCTAGGCCACCTCTGATCACAACGTACAGCAAAACTACAAATATTTACTTGTTGGTCACTTTCTGCACCGACAGTAAGGTTGATCCTTAGTTATCTAGTATAAGCCATAGAAAATCCCTCTCTACCCAAAAAACACTTTTATATCTTTACCTTTAGACAACCTTGATTCTTACTAGAACACTGCACGTTCCCTGTGGATAAATACGATACTCTGGAATACTCCCGGGTGAAAGCTACATCGATATCCGTGCGTTTGTGGATTTTTCTGTGTGCATTAACAAATACCAACAATGATTAGGGTTTCTGTCTTCTCAAATGACTTATGCCTTAGGGGGTGGCAGGGGCTGGTATATAGGCCAGAGCATCAATCCTGAGCTCTTGGATCAAACCGACTTGAATAAACGGCGTAGATGCAATCCTCAAGGCGATGGAAAACCGACGTAGCGAGGCGGAGGCTAATAGGTGGGGCCCCAGATCGGCTGGTCTGAGGGTGGGACCGGCCGGCCCCACCTAGTGGCCTCTCGTCCTCCGCTTCGGTGTGGTGTCCTCTGGAACCTTCTAGAGTTTTTTATCCCACAGAAAATTGTGATTAAGTCTAACATCTAAGTCCACCTTGACGGTTTTCTTGATAAAACCTGCAGAAAATATAGATGCACCAAAACTCGTGGAATTTGTTGGTTTAAACCCCTAAACCTTTGTTGGTGATTGTATTCATGCCCTTATACATGTTATACCGACAGTTTTATAATGTTTGTTATCTACCATCAACAGTAATTTAAGGTGGTATATGCCGGTGTTTGTCCAAATAGTTCCAAATGTGCGGCTAAGTAGCCGATGAGATAAGGCTATCGACTAGAGAGTCGATATCCAGCATGTTCACAATGCATGATAAGTAGAAAGAGCATATCGGCAATTATTAGTTACTCAATTGCATAGATCTCAACAGCCGATGATCATGAAAACATGCAAAAAAGGTGTAAGAAGTAGATGTGAAAACATTAAATGAGAAACATACTAGCTTTTAACCAAGACAAAAGCAAGTAAAAGCATGTGAATAGCCAATATATTCTCAATGTACGGGTTATCGGCTAAAATAGCAGATTCCAATGAAAGTAAAGTTGTAACGCATAGACATTCATCCGTTGAACATGGATAAGTCCATATACCTGTTAGATCCAATCTGCCATTTCTAACAGTGGGGATACGAGCTGGACCGATGGAACAGTGATAGAGATAATAGATTAAACCCTCAAAGCATACGAATCTATATGCGCTTAACGGAATCGTGAAAGCATGCTATGAACGTGGAAGCATAGGCGATCGGCTAAATAGCTGATGCGGACATAACATGCAGCTAGAGGCCACGCTTGACCATAAGCAAGACTTGCTATTTAATGATCTCCGATCTATAGTGCTAATAGTGGGGGTCGACCGAATCGATGGCAGCCATAATAGCAGTTCTAGACCAGATTTCCTTAACTAGCAAGCTTTACTTAGGGTTAAACACGTCCTGACCACATACTATCTTCGATCAAGACCGGATCAAATGGCTAAGCTAATCGGAACCAGCATCACAGCAAGCTGTAATAAGGTAAAAGCAACAAGACGATGATCAAAAGAGATATAAAGTCGATATGTTTCAATTTTAATCGGGCAAGGGGTGATTTTGTTACAAATAGTAAGAAAACTAATTATAACAAGATCGATAACTAGAAAATCTATTAAAAACAGCAAGGAAACCCTACCAATCTTAATAGAAATTTTGATAAAAATCATAGGTAACTTGTATCAGATAATTGTAAGAGATACGAGTCGGACCGATGTAACCTTACAATTAACCGATGATAACTAACTTATACCATGTTTGCAAGAGATCAGACTTAACCGAGGGCAGCCTTACAAACAAAATATAAGTCACGACGGATACTCACAAACAAACCAGAGGTCGGACTTAACCGATGGCAGCCCTGCTTGCCGAAGAACTCGTCGAGATCTACTCTACTCCTACTCTGAGGGGGTGGCGTAAGACGAAAGGTAAAGGTACTGATTGTTGATTAATCGCTGAGATGTCTGTTACAATAGCCAGGGGGTACATATTTATATCCTAGACTAAGGACCCCTGATAAGCTCCGTATGTGACTTGCCTAAGAATAATATGTAAGTAGTATTAAAATACATGGACTCTAATTTTCCTTATGTAGAGTCCTTGCTAGTGAAGCTTCCTTCTTCGTACGGCCAAACTAATCATACATGGCTGAATAATAATCAGCCATGCATGAGCATATATCTAGTCATGACATGTGCTCTTTCCTTGATCTTCTTGCTTCTGTTGCTTTTCCATATATATCTTCACGTGTGGAACACTTGGACCTCATTATTCTTCTCCCAAATATATTAAAGAATAACTCTTGGCCGGTGAGGAACTCCTGGATGTCATGCATCTCCAAATATATCCTGCATCTTCAAATATCTTTTAATTATTATGACACTATCGGACGATTCCTTCCTTTCTAGGGGAAGTTTACCAAATTTTGGTGTCAACACTATTTGAAATTTACTACACACTAAGAAAGTCTGAGCATTGTAAATCTGACTGGGCTAGACACATCTCACGTTATATAGGAAAACCTATTTTGTACGAGTACTTTCGTTGAATCCCTAAGGCCTTGTTTGGATACGCATGTATTCATCTCAATCCACATGTGTTGAAGTGGATTCGAGTGGAATTAAACTAAGTACCACTCCGTTCCACTCCGACACATGTGGATTGAAGTGGATACACATGCATCCAAACAAGGCCTAAAGGAAACAAATAAAATTGAAACAAAACAACAGAAAAGCAAAAGCAACAGAAAATCAAATGCTACAGAATACACTATATTTGAGGACAAATTTCAAATGCCAGAATACACTACATGGAAGCATAGGTTCTGATCGTCTGCACTCCCTTGGCTGTGTTTGAAGCTACCGTTTAAGAATTCCATCTACTCCCTCCGTCCAAAAAATGCAATTCTAGCTTTGAACCTGGACACGACGCGTGTCAAGGTTCAAAGCTAGAATTGTGTTTTTTTGGGACGGAGGGAGTACCTTACTTCATGCATGCAGCCACAGACGGTGCAACTCCTATTTATAGCATAATCAATGAGGGAGAAGTTCTACTCATAGCTGAGTACAAGAGTTACATGTCTGGCCTGTTCAAATTTACTCTGCTCAGACTATCAGGCGAGCATACGGTTTACAACAAACAGGTAGACGTTATTTCGTCGAATATACTAGAGGGACGTGGTCAGGGGAAAGTTGTGATCGTTTATTGTAGAGTACACATTCATGGTATGTTAACTAGTTGTCATCTATAAGCATGATTTTGATTAAAATAAATGTCAATCAAGATCCTCAAACCAGCATGGAACGCAATAATAAGTTCGTACAAATAGTATTGTTTGATATGAAGCATGTTACCTTTATCCAGATCCTCAAACCAGCATGAACACGGTTGGGACAATGCGAATGGGTGAGGGAAGGCGGGAGCCAGAAGGTAGGTGATTGATGCAATGCTATTGGATCAGGGAAGGGGGTGCTCCTTTCATATATACCTTGCACGGCTGACTAGAGTGAAGTGAATGCGGCAGGAAAGTTGGACACAAGAAGTGAATCGAGAAAAAGAGCTTTTGACCACCATGACATGCTTGACACTTGAATGCCTGGTGCGGTTGTGATCGTCTTTTGTGTACTTATTTCACTCTAATCCAAATAGGCACAGCAGTCGAGGGGCGGACTGATTGCTATGACACTTTATACTGTCCTACGAGTTCAAATACACAGCGGGTGGACTTTCTTGCATTTGCAATAAAAGTCAATAGATATGGCTCATCCATTCTACATTAGATCGAGGCGAGACTTGTTCAGATGAACTCCTCGCTGCATGGTTCTTTCAACTTTAATAAATTTTATGAAAGAGAATTTCAACATCTATACACCCACGTCCTCTGATCAGAAAGGGCGAACACCGTTAGTATATTATAGATCAGAAAGAGAACAGAAAGAAATCTACAGGCAAAAGCAGCCAACATGGGCTACAAACTAGTTAACAAATGACCAAAGGACTTGAGCTACACCATGCTCAAAAGAGTTTAACCCAACTAATACAAAGTTCAACAGAAGCTAACACAAACATGCACGCAAATAAGACATCACATACGGTCGTCTAGCGGACCAAACCTAGTCATGACTTGTATAGTTGTACTACTGATACATCCCATAAATCAAGGGTCGAGGGGGGCATGTAGGATCTCATCCATGTTCACCTTTGCTAAGACGGCGTTGGCAGTTGGCTCGATGCTCACGAACAAATCATCCATAAATTCTTCATCATCCGGTCCAGACAGAAAAGCCTAGTGCACCACCAGGACTTTCACCTCTGCGCCAAACTAAAGCTAGGCAGTGGCCAGTGCCATGGCAGCCCCTTGATGAATGGCTTTGGACACCATGGCCCAAAGGTGGGCTATTAGGGCTTGGAGGCGCTCCTCTACAATGACCGAATTATCCGCTGCCTGCACGGGGAAGGCGGTGTCACAGGCGGTAGTCGCATCAACAAGCAGGTTCTGGACCTCTGCCTCAGTGGTCACCTTCTCATCTCGTGCCTAGGTGGCTTCCTGGTGGGCGACACAAAGTGCGATGCACGTGGCCTTCAGCTCATCGCACAACATGTTGGCATCCAGACTGGCCCCTGAGTACAAGTCTATGAGCTTGTGGTAAGACTCCTTTAACTGAAGGTATTATTCATTGTCTGATGATTCATCACCTAAAGACTATGCGGGGACAGGCGAGATCGGCGGCGGTGTGTGGTGACGGGATGGTCTCTACACAATGCAAGCCAAGTTCAAGCCCATAGGATAAGGCAAGAGCGATCTAATTGAGAAGGCAAACGAGTTACAGGACTGTCTGGTGTAGTAGGGGATGGAATCATCGATGTTAGCTGCCCCCATCGGGGGATGGTTCTCGAGGCCGCTTTCTGAGCATGACCATGGATGAAGAACCCGGCTCTAGTGCCAATGATCCTCGGGATGCCTTCACGCCCACGTCCACCTATTGAGAAAGTAGGCAATTTATAAATACTAGTTAAATTAAGTAGCATGAAGACAAATACTAGCATGAGCATTGCCTGCATGCTCTAGTTAATTTAATGAAGAGAAACAACATGAGGTAAATCTGTCGATGGAGGATGGCAGCGTTGAAGGCCTTTGGGGACTCCCCCTGCCATGATCCAGCGTGTACTCTCCCATAACCTTCATCACCAGTTGGTCTAGGTCATCCTCTTGGATGGTGACCCTCAACTCGATTGTAGGGTCCATCTTGACTCAAAACTCCCACTGGGGTGGTGCCTCATCTTCAACGGGAGGACCCAACGGCCAATGAAGGTACGGATCACCCTCGTCCCTATCAGGCCCTGGTCCTTCAGGTCTTTGATCGCATCCAACAAGTAGGGCACATCCTGCGTGTCCCTCCGGGGTGGTAGTTCTACCCATGACTCCGAGAGGTCACCACGCATCCGGTCAGGAGAATAAGATGGCAGCAGTGGGCTCTTATTGGGGACGTAGAGCCACAACTTTTGCCACCCCAAGTCCATGGAAGGCTAGCAGTCAAGGCTCAGGTACCTATCCTCCATTCTAGGACGAAGATGGATCAAGGCGCCCCCCATCTAAGGATGATGGACCCCCCGAGCACTAAGCGAACCACCCGAAATAAAGACCACCATAGCCCATAGTGGACAGGGACTCCCAGGAAGCCCTCGCATAGCATGACGAAGATGGAGAGGTGGAGGATCCCCTGTGTGGTCAAGTCATGGAGGCGGAGCCCGTAGTAGTACAGCAACCACCGTAGTAAGGGGTGCACCGGCACCCTGAACCCAAAAGAGTGGAAATGGGTGAAAGAGATGACCTCATTCTCCTTAGCCTTAGCTCCACTTTGGTTCTCAGCGAGACTCTCCACCCGATCGCGTTGGCGGCCTCCGAGATCACCGCCTTTAGTCATAGCTCATCGAACGCCTTGCGGTCGATGGACGACTTTGTCCACTGCGTGATCATGGTCCTCGTAGGAGATGTTGGCGGCACAAAGGGTGCAGTAGGGTGGAGGGCAAAAGCTTTGGGATGGAAGGAGGAAATATGGGGAGAGAAGGGAGATGATCACAGAAAAAAGCAGATAACCTTCCTTCTCGCACCCTTGTGTCTTCTATAGTTTGGGGGCCCTAGAACCACGCCATGCCCCACGACCCTAACACATTTGCGTGGGTGGGCGGTTCGGCTTCGCCCCATCACATCAATGCGATGGGCCACGAGGCAACGTCCCTGCTAGAACTACCTGCTGACGCCACCCACGTGCGCGCGCCTATGCGGGAATCAAGGAGCCTACCAGATGAAAACAGACGTCGCATGTCGTTCATCAATACTATCCGGGTAGTCACGATTTCAAACCGCTAGACCTTCTGTGATAAACCTTATCTCTCCACTAGTGTCCGGCTTGTGAAAATTGTAAAGGATCATTCTATCTATAGGGTGCAGAAACATTTCAACAGCTGTGCATCCGTCCTTTAACGGTTATGATTAGCCCAAATCTGAATCCAACTACTCCCTCCACCCCAGATCGAGGAGTCAGAATTGTCAAATTTGACAAAATAAAAAAACTCAATGTAATAAGAGTCAACCAAAGTATATGAAGTATATGAAAGAAATAAAGGAAGATAAATATAGTTGGACCAACATAAAAAATTCATTCCATTATATACAAAAGTACATTACGTAGTATTTCTCTAATCTCTAATGTCTAAAATAACTCATCTTACCAAGGGGACTCATGTCAGACGATTGACAAATCGCATTTAGTCAATCAACATGAGTGAAGATGACATAGTCTCCTCCCACAAACACAGTAACACTACTAAGTCTTTTTATTTGCATAAAATTCCTAACACGGACAAAAATCTCACCACTATCATAGTCTTCGACAACTATAACAAAGCAATCTTTACCAAGCATATAACGAACTACAGCTTCAACAACGATCCGTTGAGGCTGTTGATGAACATGACATCCCCAAGCAACAAGCACCCCTTGTACGATACCTGGCAACACTCCTAGCTACCAAAGCGCAAGCTTGCTGGTGGAGGAAACATGGGTGTTATGGTACGACAACATCTCTCTGTATACAAAACAAAAAAAACACAAGGAAAAAATCATCAGAAAATGCCACATATGAAACACTACACCTTGAACAAACAAGAACCAGTACAAAGCAACAGAATATTGCCTAGGCCATATCTTAGCCTCGATTGAGATCATGGCTAGAATAAAATGATAAAGAAACTAAAACTCACCTCAACAAGGACGATCACTGTTGTTCTATGGGCAACAGCTACTAACGAAGTTGTAACACTGCCTCCTTTCCTTTGCTAGCAACTTGCAAGTGAAAAGTAAAAGAGATCAGGAAGGATATTTATACTTGACGCAGATGCTAACAAACGTTAGAAGACATGAGTCACGTAGCATTACTAATTACTAATAAAATAGATTTAGAATATGAGCAGTTAGAGTAGAAGTCGAGGGGTTGTCGCGTTTTCCTGCTCTGATTATGAGAAAGTCTGGCATGTTAAATGCATAGAGCCACGGACTTTCTCGTTATTAGAGCAGGAAAACGTGTCAACCCTGCGACTACTATACTGGCGATTCGAGTAGTAACGGCGACGAGCAATGGGAATGTACTCGAGCAATGGCATGTACAACACCAACTGTGACTCCAGCGAGGAGGAGGACGATCCGGAGTACTGCGACTTGTCCAGCGACGAGTCTGACGAGTCGATGAATCACTAGAGCACTAGCGAGGAGGAGGATGTTTTTTTTCTCTTTCTCTAAAAACTCAAATCCCCTTAGAATCTATGACTTTTTCTAGGTTGGGAAATCCATGGAGATATCAATAACCCATTTAGTTATTTATGGATGGTTTTCTATTCCTAGGCATGCCTTCCCCTTGCTTCCAAATTATAGGCCTTAGTTCAAACAGCCGCAGATGCAGTCACACAAAAAAATCGGCAGATGCAGCGCAACAAGCTACATCGAGCAGGTTTATTTTTTTCTTTTTTTGCTAATTTTTAGGTGTCAAATTCATGGATCCTTTAATTATTTATTAGTGTCCTCTTTTAGTTTTATATTTATTTATAGGTGTAGAGATTATGGAAAAACCAAAAAGGCAACAACTAACTCATTGGATATATATAAACAGGTGCATAGGAGAAAAAAATAAAAAGACGGATATTAGGTAAGTAGCATTTTGTTGTAATCATTTTCTATTAAAATATGGAATAAATTTTGGTCTCTGCTGAGCAAACGGGGCATTCTGCCCGCACGATAATTTGATTTCACACCGCGCCGAGCAGTCCCGCCAACACACACCGAAAATTAGATGTCTCTCTTTTGCCCTCCACGCGGAAAATAGGTTTACCACGCCATCGATTTCAGACAAGGGCATTTGTGGTATTGTGCTAGCCACATAAAAGCACAAAGAGTCACTGTCTCCACCTCCATCTCCATTCTCCAGCCGCACCATCACTCCTCCAGCTCTAAATCCTAGTCCCATGGCCTCCCTCTCCACTCTCCAGCCACCTCCTCTGCCACCCCGCTCCGGACCCTAAACGCCATCGGCACAGCAGCTCGACTCCCTCTAAACTCTCCAGACGCACCCTCTATCATGCATTTCTGAACCCTAGCCGAAGCTAGATCGCCTTCAATTCATCGACAACAGGTCAGCTGATGGTGGAAGGACCTCCTCGATGATGGTACAAGCCAGACCGGATCCCCTACCTTGGCACTTGCCATGACCGACCGGATCTGATACCCCTTCATCAACGCCGGCCGCACTAGCTCCGCGACCACGATGATAAGACCGGATCTAAACACGGACATGAAGGAAGAGGTACCCAAATTCCTTTTAGGATGTGTGCTCTACTGTAGTGGCTAAACCAAGGATATGTAGATAGCAATGGGGTTACATATTTCCTATAGTTGAGTATAGCTGACATGTGCTTTATTGGAATAATGACTTCCGTATAAGCTATAGTTACTAGTTATATTAGGCGCTTATTTGCATACTCTTGCTCTGTTGTGTTGATATTATGTAGAAGCTTTAGTTAATAAATGCCTTTGTAATCTAGAAAGATGGAAGAACTTGGAATACGTGTGGGCTCAAAACCTATGTCTCCAAAGGAAAAAAAAGTGAAGCACAAAGGGTAAACATGGTGAAGATTTGGAATATATCCCTGAACCAGGGAAGGTAGTTAAGGGACTTGATGATACAGATGAAACAGATTTAGATTTAGATTTAGATTTAGAAGATGAGCTAGTACCCCTAGCAATTGAGGTGCTTGTTTTATCTTGTATTTAGTTCAGAGGGGGGTGTAGGTAGCAATGCAATGCTTTACTGTTTGGATAGCAATGCAATTTATACATGCTTGCTGCTTAAGTTTGTATCTCCAATTTTAGTGTCTGAGTCAAAAAAGCCATAGAGGAGGTTCTGCCAGTAGGACAAAAGGTAGCGCTGCCATGAGTCCAGGGCGAAGGCACTCCAAGCGAGTGAATTCAACACGACCTGGAGAGTTTGCTCATGGAGTTTGTACTCGGAGGGTTGCCGTTGGCAAAAGGGTGGAGGTATCAGCAGTAAGTGAACATAATTCTCCATCATCATGGACACCTGAACCCAGGGATCAATTCAAAGTTCATGAATTGACTAGAGACATTTGTTGGGACATCACCCTACCTAGCCCTATGAGACTACCCACGGCCAGATGATGATAGCCATGCCAAAGAGGAGCCCACTAAGAAAACTCCTGTCTCCCCCCCACCGCAGAACAATGAAAGTTGCCTAGGTTGGTATTACCTTATAGATGTCTATCAATCAATTCGCACTAGCTATTTGATATCCATGTTACTTTTCTAACAATCTAAATGTATGAAAACTTTGTAGTACCATTGCCGAGTAGAGTTTGGAAGCTAAGGCCTCGAACTCATGGAATTTTGCTTGACAAAATGAGCAAATCACTAGGAGGATTGAGGATGCCCATCTCTGTTGCCGAGGGGAACAAAAGGCCACATGATCCAGTGCAGGCTATTGTAGCACCCGGTTTTAAAGACAAAACTAGATACACACTATATGTAAGCCTAGGAAGTCAAATCTCACATATAGCCACAAATAAGGGTAACATCAAGAGACAATACTTATTACATAATGTATTAGTAAAAAGGAAAATAACCTCAGAGTATAGACAACGGAAGGCCGACTCCGATCTTCAAGCGAAGACTCCAAATCCACAAGGACAATTGACTGGTTGACCACAAGCCTAACTCCTTCAAACCAGCAATCTGGTACCCATCCGGGATTTTTATCCAAGTATAGAAAAGTAAAGCAAGCGTAAGTACATGTCATACTTAACAATTATATCATGGGGTTCATGAGGCTCAAAAGGGCTGACACTGGTTTAACTGCGATTAGCCTTTGTTTAACACAATTTTAGCAATTGGTTGGCATCAAGTTTATCCATAAGCCCATAAACACATGACCAGGTAAACATGAATAATGTATAGCATAAACAATTAATCATTAGTATCATTATCCATTAGTGATCATCTCTATTCCATAAGGGTCCAAGGCCACTCGTGACCGTGAGCACGGCTGATATATTAGTTTTATACTCTGCAGAGTTTGTACACTTTTACTGTGAGTTGTGATTTACCCTTTCGCCCAAGGTGATCAGCCTCTTGACCCACTACCAAGGAAGGTCAGCAGGGTTCACTATGAAGCCTTTCAAAGGTTCATCTAACAAGTTAGGGCCGCTAGGCGTATGTGGCCCATCTCTAGGAGTGGCAAGCGTGGGCATCGTAGCACGGTACACACATCCTAGCAGTAAAGGAAACATACCCTCATGCGCCATAAAGGTAACCACTAACAAGCTAGAAAAAGTCCTCATACTGAGCTAAAGCCAGGGCCATATAGCCCTCACAGCTGTACTATAAGTCCCGGATGATCGCTTACAGATAAGTCCTTAGGGAGAGGAATCTAGAGCATTTAGAAAGTAGCTAAACACTCCAGCCCCTTGTTTCCATGTTACTAAAAAGTCATGTTTTAATGTTTATTGCATATATCATTAGTCAAGTTACAAGATCATGGTTTAGTTAAGCACTAGCAAAAACTACCCAATGCAATATCCCAAAGGTATCAAGGAATTCCAGGATATCAATTAGCTAGGGAATTTACTACAGTTGCCAAGGTAGACACATGCATCATGAATGAAATGATTAATGGCGAATAGGTATCAAGGATGGTCCCATGTTATACTTGCCTTACACACCGATCCTTCGGTAAGCTTTAATCTTCACGTCCTTCTTCTGGATTATCACGTGTATCTCACCGACTGGACGTATTTGTAGAACACCACCCAAACATCCATACACATACATGCATAGCACACAATTGCATCTTTATCAGAACAGTACACCAATCATAGAAAAATAAGTAAAAGAGATTGAATTACGATTCTACGCATCGATACGAACACACAGTCATGAGAAACACGGTAATCGAAGCTACGGTTGAAAAGTTATAACTACTGAGAGATTTGCCTTATACGTGGAAAAGAAAACTATAGCCTTTGTTTATGTTACCTATATGAATTCATATATCAAAGATATTTTATAAATAATATAGATTAAATTAAGTCAATTTTAGATTTAAATTATAAAACTAAAATAAACAAAATCATATTGTATGTATAAAACCCAGTTGCATAATCATTAATCAAGATATGATTTAAACCATGATTTTTATGAAATAGTAATATAGTAAACATTATTACTAATGCGTAGATCTCGTCGTTATGAAACAAACGCAACTTGAACGGACTATTTTGGAGTTAAAATAAATAAATTATGATTTAAACAAGTTTTCCTATAGTTAGATAATAAATTAAATCTACCCATAAATTTTAGATATTGAAAACATGCCTAATAGTACTATGAACATGTAGAAAACATAAATACGGTCCTAACGCAATTTGAATGGGTCAAATCAGACTTAAAACGCAAAAGTTATAGCCTAAATAAATCGAATGGCAAAACTGTAAATAACTAAAACGTATTTTTGGAACCAACCAAGCAAAATACGCTTTTAAAAAGAAGAAAGCGTAAACTGAGAAATACGTAATGGACTATGAGTTCTATATTGAATAAACCGAGGGGCTCTTATGAAAATCTGCCACGCGAAGGGGTAACATGGATTCTGGATGGTCGGATTATATTTGGACGGCGGTGATTTGATCGCGGGGAAGGATAGGAGAGCCGGCCGGTGGCTACAGAGCACGGCACGACGGTCAGCCATGGGCGACGGCGAACATCTCACCGGTGTTCGCGGTTCCAGCGTTTCCGGCCATCCCGAGACAAGACAAATACGTGGAAGTGATCTAAAGGCGCTCGCGAAGTAGCTAGGGTACCAAAACGGGACGGAGAGCACATCTGGGAAGCTCCCCCACAGCAGCGCCATGGCCGGCGGTTCTAGCGCACAAATCAACGAACGGAGGGCAGAGGAAGGACGAGGAGCTCACCGCGATGCGTCTAGAGGGGAGCGCATCGTCCAAGGAGGCTCGGAAGGGGCGGTCGACGGCGGCGGCGATCTGAGGACAGAGGGACGGCACGGGTGAGATGGAATCGATACAATCGTGACCAAAAACAATGAATTATTGGTACCTACGGCACCGGTGGATCGCGACGGAGCTCCGAGGCACATCGGCGTCGTGGTTTGTGCTCGGGAGTGGGGGATTCACCGGCGGCGGTGAGTGCGAGCTCGGACGAACGGAGGAAGGGGCAGAGGGGAGGGCTCGGCTTGGGTTTTATAGGCTTGGAGAGGCACAGAAAAAGGATGGGAGCGGGGGCACGGGTGGATTGATTACCTTCCATGTGGGTGCGGCGGCCGGTAGCTTGCCATTGGGGCAGCGCCATTGGCGGGACGATGGAAGGAAAGAGCAGGGGAACGAAGGAAGGGGAAGAAGAAGGGAACGGGGCCAACTGACGGGTGGGCCAGCGGGGCAGTGAGGGAGAAGGGCGAAGCGCGTGTGGGTGCACGCTGACGAGCGGGTCCCGGCTTGCAGCGAGGGAGAAGGGAGCGGTCGAGCGCGTGCGGTGAAGGGCCGAAGTGGCCACGGGGCGCTAGCTGGGCCGCACGAGGAGCAAACGCGGCTGCAGGGCCACTGATGCTATCTGGGTCGATGACTTGCGCGCGAGGAAGCAGCCGCAAGCTGGGCCAATGCGAGCGGGCCGCGTTCGGGAAAAACGGAAGGAGGGGAGGGGCGGCTGGGCCGGCAAGCGGGCCAAGCGCGGGAGGAAAGGAAGAGGAGGCTGGGCCGATTCCTGGCTAGGCTGAAAAGGTAGGAAGGAAGACTTTTTTTCCAAACCAAATTCTTTTCTATTTCTAGTTTTCAAATCTAAGCTAAATTCAAATCAAATTCAAGTATGTTTTCAAATATACTTCCCTATTCAAATAAAAATAGACAATTTTGTTAGGCTTCCCAAGATAAACTTTAAAAATACTTTTATTTTTCTAATTTTCTTTTCTTTCTTTTCTTTTATTTCAAAGCCATTTTTAATTTCATTTCAAAAGCATTTTAACTATTTTGACGTTTCAATTAAAACCACTCAACCAATAGAATCCAATGCAATGGCATGTATGCTCAAAAAATGTTGCTACCTTATGATGAATTTTAATTTAATAAATTTGTTTCCCCTATATTTTATGTGCACAAAAATTCATAAATAAATCATTTTAGCTCTATTTCAAAAGAGGCAAATTTTAGGGTGTTACAGCTATCAAGTTTGCTTCAGGGGCAGGTGTAGTAGTGAGGCATCAGTACCAATTTTGACGCATTGGAAACATTACAAGAAGCCCTTCGGTGTCGTCCATTACAAAAATTTTGTGGAGAGGATAACTTTGAGCAACTTTAACAGATTTACTTTTTATTCACACTACTACATGCAGTCAAGGCTGGACATTAACAAGGCTCACCCACCAACACAAGAAACTTGCTGGAATGTATTGCAATCTAGGGTATGGCAGGCACGCTATAGGTTGAAGCAAACCTACTTCAATGGCATCCCTGCTGATCAGATCCCTACGACCTCTCCTGTCCCGTCCATGAACGATGCACAGTGGTGTAAACTTATCGAAATTTGATCTAGTGCTAAGAACAAGGTGTGTATGAACCCATCGATTTCCTATCTAGTCTTGTCATGGTCTACTTGTTCTGCAGTCTAACACAAATGAAGTTATAGGAAACATCTGAGACGAACAAGCGAAATCGTTCAAAAGTAAAGTACCACCAGTCTGTAGGATCTCGCTCCTATGTTGTCTAGCTACAAACATTTGTAAATGATGGTTGTGTTTTATTGTTACTCTTGCCTTTGTATAAATATAAACAGAAACTCATGTGCAATGTGAATAGAGGGAGAACAAGAGGAAGGCCGCAGAACACGATCAAGGACTTGATGAACAACATGATGATCCAGGACTTGAAACAATATGGTCGACCTAATGAATATGTTAATGCTGTGGAAGTCTTCAAGGACTTCCATACCAGTACAAAAAAGGGCCTGAGCGATGCTATAAGAGCAGCAGTTGTAAGTACCTTCATTTACTTTCCTTGAAATCTATTGAAGACATTGCCATAAAAGAAGAAACCGTAGCAAGAGCCTAATGTGGCAATATCATTTAATTTTGTAGTTGTAATTTTACACCAATCAATATGGTATCTGTACATTGTGCTTATGTAATCTCTATCGGCAGTAGGCTATAAAAGACCTATGCATTGTGCTTATGTAATCTCTATCAATAGTAGGCTCAGGAAGTCCTATGCATTACTTGTTATGAATTAATCTCTTGGGTTTCAAATTAAAGTCCTCTTCCACTATCTGTAACCTAATGTTTTACTGATTGAGTTTCGCAAGAAACTATGGAAGCTATGCAAGCAGAACCTGTTGCTGATGGGCAGCAACCAATGACTAGTGCTGATGTTGTTTCCAAGGTCCTCTGTCTCTCCCAGGGCTAGCCCCCCTCCCAGGCAAGCGACAAAAACCTTTGTTTGAAGAATGTTGGTATCCTGACAAGTTCCACCAGAGCAGAGACATCGACAGAGATAATGCTTCGGGAATAACTTGCTGGTGAATAGGAAAGTTCTGCTACCCTTGTTGAACTAGTGGATGAACTGAAGAGGAAGACAGAAAAGTCTGAAAGGGAGTTTGAGGAATTTAAGAAACGACAACAGAAGAAGTACAATAGGCTCTGTGAGCAGGTCATGCGCTTAAGCTGTCCTGGTAATTAACTCTCAATCTTCAACTACTGTGGCTTGATGCGGTGAACATTTGTGGTCTGTTGTGTGGACTCATGTGATGGTTTGTTGTGGTGATACTCTGTCAGTGGATTCCTACCGACGTGTGAAATGTTAACTGTTAGTATTTGTTTGCCAGGTTGAATAATTATGTAGTCAATCTGTGCAGTAGTAACGATCTCAAATTACTTTTCCGATGTAATTATTGTTCTGCACGCGTAGAACCCGGATAGGCCACGTGATCAAATAAAAATGCGACACGTGGACCATCCAGTGCATGACACATGAATTGGCCAGGGCACAACACGTGGGCTATTAAAAATCCGACACGTGGAAGAAAATCCTCAAGCCACATGGATGCATAAAAATACGACACATGGCCGGACAACACCGTGACGTGTGGTCAAATAAGAAATGAACACGTGGACCAATAAAAATACGACACATGGTCCAATGAAGAAGTGACACGTGATCCAACGGCAACATGACACATGTGCCCAAAGAAAACTGACATGTGGAATAACAGGGACCCGATACGTGGTCCAGTAAGAACCTGAAACGTGCAAGAACTAGAGATAGCCACGTTATGCAATAAGAAGTTGACACGTACCCGAACCATCTCCAATGTAACCGGCTATACCATGTACATGTGGAAAGCATTTCCAACAAAACCACCCACCAGCGTGGCAGCCGCCTGCCACGCATGCCAAAACAATTCTTTGACGGTCTGTTTTTCGTCACAGATCAAGCCACTTCTACGACGATTTGCTGGATTTGTCATGGAAGTTCAACTATGACGCGACTTCTGTGACGAACCATTTTTTGTCATAAATTCGTCATAAAACTGAAATTTTGACGAATTTGGCTCCTTCAGTAACGAAAGTTGTTCGTCATAGAAGTGGATATTCATAGTAGTGCGCCAACGTTTGGAATTGGCCTCATGGATGCAATATATTTAGGATAACAAGACCCATGAAAGTGGGTGGCTTGGGGCGTCAATGTGTGAATTTGAGTTAGGTGATGGTGTGTGTTGCCAGCAGCGAGGATCGAGGAGCAAATGGAGTTGAGTGGGCCTGAGGGGTGGGCAAGTGGGGGATTGAGAGGGGCATGTCATGACAACGTGAGAGGCAGGTGGCGACAATGAGAGGGGCAAGGGACGGGCAACTCATGATGGCGAGAGGGGTGAGGTCTCGGTGGACTGCATGCGAGGGCCGTGCGACACCATGGCATGTGGGGTTGACAAGTGTGGCGGCTGGCAAATGGAGGGGGCGGTAACACAAGGTGATAGGGTTTGGGGGTATTTTTTGTGAGAGGATGTGTGGTGCTGCCATGATTTCTTCATTGGGCTAAGTGAAAGCTTGCGCGGGCTGATACCACCTCTTGGCGCAAATGTCAAATGAGCATGTGGCTTGTGTGGCTCCTTTGCACCAACAAGACTGTGAAAAGGGAAATAGTTCGGTGCCAATGGAAAAGGTCGGGGATCCGATGTAGTTTTCGTGGCAGGACATGTATTTTCATGAGAGTTTTAAATAATCGTCATGTCAATTTAGTTTTTTTCATGAAGTTTCATTGTATACCTTCACAAAAAATTATTTCCACTTTTGTTTTTGGAGCACATTCACGAAATAAAATTTTGCACGACAATTTGTTAAAAATATCAAGAAAACTCATTATTGCCCACATGAAATCTCTGTTTCTAGCGGTGAAAGTGTAAAAGGAAGATCAAAAGTGTGTGAAATTTCCACTAAATTTACACGGTTAGCTTGATCACATTAGTGAGAGACGTGAGATGGTTAACTAATTTTCTTGGCAGTTATTTTGCGCACCCCAAGAAACCCATAGACTGTCTATGGCGGTTTATGTAAAGCCCCAAAAGAAATGTGTAATTTCCTTGGCCATTCAGCGAAACCACCCAGGAAACTTCTATATTCCTTAGCAATTTACATCAGCACCTCAGAAATATACAATTTCTTTGGGGTTTATTAGCATCGCAAGGGAAAAATAAAATAACCTGGGCTGGACAAAAAGCTCATTGAGCTGGGTTGGTGGATCATTTCAAAATTGTTCTGATTGACCTTTTTTTCTTTCAAAAAAAATAAGCTAATTTTTAATGACTCTGGACTTCAGTTTGGCTTGTTAGGCTTGGCTCATTAAGTGCGGTTGAAGTTAGTTCTCTAACAATTCAGTAGACTATGATAAACAATATTATGTCAATTTCGAAGAGAAGTCAAAAAAGTGTAGTTACCTCGTTATCCATGCTCCATTTCATTTCATCACAAGGAAAATCTTGACCACTAAGGATATTCCAGCTTCTGATAGTAGATAGGTATCAAGTTTGATCATTAACACAATGTTTGGGACTTTGGGCAACATATGAGTTTCCGAGCTACTAGAGCTGACAACTGGGAGGAGATAGAGAGGATTTTCAAGACGAAAGGTATTTGGAGGCAGATCAATGATAGCAGCACTCTTCAGTTGCGTATAAGAAATTTAACTAGCTAGTGAGTCAACTGCACAAATATTCCAGGTAAATTTGAATTTGGTGTCCTTTCTTCAGAATTGGGGAAATCAAGTTATAAAATTAACTGAACATACTGAATACAGTTCGCAAAAATTGAAAGACTAGATCTCATGTTGCCAACAAGCTAGTGAATATCTGACTGGATGCTAAAGAAAGTCTTTCAATACTTCTGAAATTGAAACTGATAAGCTTATATGAATCTTTTAATTGCACCATATGGCCGACGAATGAGCTGAGCTGCAACAGCTTTCAATCTAGCTCTGTCCATTTGCTGCATCTATGGCGCTGCCAGTACCTACCATGGCAAAAAAATAGCATTAAGAGCAGTCATGAAAGACGATCAAGTAATAAATTAAATCGGAATTTTGATAGATGCATATGATCTATCTACTTTGTCAACATTTGCAATATTGAAGTCTACATTATTAGCAATATGAATTAAGAGTTGTGTATTTATAAAACAGAGAGGGAGCACTGAAATTTAGTTTATGCATCTGATCTATAGAACCACTGAAAACTCACTACAAGCGTATACACTATAAACATGCGAACAGGAATATGTGATAATTCAACTAACTTTACACATCTTAGAAATGACATCATTCACGCATGCACTATGTGAAAGAGAATAAAATGCAAAATCCATTTGTTAACATGGAGAATATGCTGAACAAACATGAAGATTGTCTCTTGTGCTTGTGCACATTCGATAATTCAAACATCAGATAGCACAAGAACACAAAAGTTAAGAGATGGACACACATATATAATTTATACACGTATGCAGTTTCTTAAAATCCATGAAATTCTATGACATTTTATCAATTGGATATCGACAACTGATGATAGCCTCATAATTTTATTTGTGTAGAGCACCACAAACTAAATATGTGAGTAATGTGACATATTCTGAAGAGTTAATTAAAACAAAATAGGATCTACATACAAGATAAGAATAACTTCATTATCTAAAAATAGACAAGAATAACTTAAACATCGAATGAAGTCAATCAACTGAAATCCATGGATGCCCTGCATGCTACATAATTTGCCACGTACTGCTAAAGAAGTACAGAGTTCAATATATGGCATAAATCATTTATAACACCAGTAACACAACGGTGTAGGACAACATTTCTTCCCACAAGTTGCCAGTGCATTAAAAAGAGGTCTTGAGGTAATCTAGTAATTCCTGACAAAAGGAAATATTCTATGATATGTGCCCTTTTAACTGACCAAATGCTATGTCACGCACTAGTAATATAATTAGTGCACTACCATTTCATAAATTAATTATCTAGTTGAGCTTTGCCTTGGGTGACGCTGTCAATACAATCTCTGACGTATTAATTATAACCATAAAATAGTGTGTGTTAGTCAGTAAATTTTGCTCCCAAGAAAATTCTAATTGTGCATGGCAATCTTTAGAGACCTGATGGACAAGAGAAGAAAGAGCACTAAATATCTAGCTCAGCTTTGCCTTTGGTTATGCCACCATTTCCTAGCTTCATTTAAATTTTGATAATAGGGCACTAAAAGAAAAGAGACGGCATCATTTCTTCGGTTCCAAATTAGTAGTGTGTTAAAAAAGTGTTGACAAGTATCCCTTTCCCTGCATTGAATAAACGACACTCAGGGGTGCATCCACAAACAAGCTCTAGAGAGGCTCCTCTTGGATAAACTGGGGAAACAATGAACAGAAGTAACGAACCAACGTAAACTTATAACAACTCTAGGATAAACTTCGTGCCCTCTGGAATTGTCTCAGATATGCTCACATGTGCACCTACAGGAGAACTGGTTTTCCCCCGCATAATCTAAACTAATTACAGAAATCTACGAAATAAAAGCATCATATATTTCATCACCCAAAGATTTAGATATTTCAATTTCGCTGGCAAGTCAAGATGAGGACCAATGAACCGAAGTACAGAAGCAACGTAAATTTGTACCAGTTCTCCCTGGTATAAATTTACTGGAATTTTCTACTGGAATTGTCTGTAATATATGTATGCTAACCAATATCTGCAGGAGAACTCTTATGATAAATTTATATGAACTCTATGATAAACATGACCACTGCAAGTCAAGCTGGGGATCGGAAACAACAATTGGAAGTACAGAACATACTCCCTCCGTTCTAAATTATAAGTCGTTTTGACTTTTTTGGTATATAGAATTTGTTATGTAGCCAAAGGATGCTAGTCTAGTTGGTTAGCAGTTCCGGTGGCACCCCTCAGGTCTTGAGTTCGAACTCCCATGGGAGCGAATTTTAGGCTAAGGGTAAAAAAATCCCCTTGCTCGCCCCAGTCCAAAGTACAGGTTAAGAGATGGCCCTTCTCACGGGTGGCAGCTCCCGGTGTATGGATGGGGCGGGGTTCGGAAATTTTCTCGGTCTGTGTAAGAAGACCTTCTTCTTAGTCACAATACCGTGGGGGGCGGTCATGACCCCCGTAGGCCGAGTTTTTTTTTGAATTTGCTATGTATCTAGACACATATTAGACTTAGATACATAGCAAAATATATGTAAAAAAAAGTCAAAACGACTTATAATGGTATGTGTGAGAAGATCTTCTTCTTAATCACAATACCGTGGGGGGCGGTCATGACCCCCGCAGGCCGAGTTTTTTTTGAATTTGCTATGTATCTAGACATATATTATACTTAGATACATAGCAAAATGGATGTATAAAAAAGTCAAAATAACTTATAATTTGTGACAGAGTAGTAAATTTAAACGAACTCTATGATAAACTTGTTGCCTGGCCGCTGGAGTTGCCTGTAATAACATTCTATCTTGTACAGGCAGGAGAACTAGTTTTTCCCTGGCTGTTGTACCAATTTCAGAAATTCAACATCGCAGGAAAGGGTTCAGTTATGAAATATAAATTAGAAGCATCATATATATATTTCATGACACAACGAAATGAATGGAGAGTGATGCATGGATTATTCATATATAGTACTAGGTACCTCGATAGTAAAAGCTTTTGTAGGGATAGAAAGCTTGAATGTCGTAGGCATCGCAGATCCTCCTGTTGGGCACCTCAGTCCAGAGATCCACCTCAAAGATCCCAGCTTCAGTGCGCACGAAAACGACCCTGCAGCCTTGCACACTCAGGATCCAGACCATGTCGAACTGATCTGTGGAGTCCATGGGACCCAGAGCCAAGTCATACAAGTCAATCTGATTGGGCATGCTCCACCGCTCGGTGCCACGGCCATTGTACTCACGGAGCACCCAGAGCTGGAGACTAAAGCCGCACGCGGCGACCAGCCCTAGCAGGCCGTCCTCCGTCTCCATCACCTGCACGTTTTCTTGCTCGGCATCGAAAATGTAAACTGGCTGCTCGATCAGGTACAACCTGTGCGTCTGCAGGTCGAAGGCGAGGATGCTGCTCTGCAGCCACGAGGTTTCATGGACCAGTGTCCAGTACAGCACGTTCCGCACCAGAGCGACCGGTCTGTCGCTGATGCGTAGCCACAAGCTGCTCGACAAGTCAGCGGAGGCCACCTCGTTCCAGAGCCCCAGCTCCGAGGAGTAGAGGTAGGCCACCGTGGTTCCCGCGTCAGGGGCCGCGACGAACACGACCCTGAACGGGCAGTCGTGGCAATCGCTGTGGTGGTCCACGTGCCCCGGGGCGGTGCAGCTGCAGACCACGGCGGCGTTGTTGAACCTCAACATGAAGTGGTCCGCGTGCTGCATCGCCGGCGGCGCGTCGATGTACCGCCGGCGTCCAGCCGCGGGGTCCCAGACGAGGAAGCGTGCCCTGTCGGGGCTTTGGAGGAGGACCTGGCCGTGGCGGCTGTCCACCAAGCGCCAGCCGTGGTCCTCCTTGGGGTCTAACGCCGTGGCAGAGACGCGGTCCGGCGAGTCCCCGATGGTGAGGAAGTTGTTGGGGAGGCTTTGGTCGTCATGGAAGAAGCCCAGCAGGGGTGGCGGCGTGCTATTGTGGTGCGCCTGGAAAGTGTGGTGGAACTCGGCACCGCCGATGAAGCGGTGCAGGCCCTTGCAGGCGAGCGAGGCACGCGCGAGGGTGGCGGGGTGAGGTGGGACGCGGACGAGAACCTCGCCGAGGGCGTCGTCCGGGACGTGCTCCATCGAATGCGCCGTGCTCATGGAGGAACCCATACTGCGGAATGCGGATGCGTCGTCTATAGCTCTATGCCGCTTGTGTTGGTGGCCAGGATAGCTAGCGGCTAAAAAGGGCAAGAAGCAGGTAAAATGAAACGGCCGCCTGCTGGGAGGGATGCTCTTTGATTATTGCTGCTCATTTGAATTGAAAATGCAACCCTGTGCTGTGCCGGGCACTACCATTTATTATGAAAATCTTTTCTGGGGCATTTCTGGTACTGCTATAAGGATATAATACTACTCCTATATGATTATTATATGGGAGTTTTAGTGCCAGCAAAGAGATATGCATCCATGGCATGACAGCTTCTCTACTCCTCAATTAATAAATTGCTGCAAGCAAAAGCCAGGAAGTAAATATTAACCGTCACCAAATATAAATATTAATTTCCTGGTGATAAGTAAGTAGGTGTTGTACTGCTGTTGTTGACTCCTAAACCATCGTTTTTTGCTTTGTTTTCTACTAGGAAAACATATTTATACATTTCCATAATCAAATGAATGAATTGGAAAAATTGAGTTGATGACTTGTTGTACAGTAGACTGTTACAGGCACTAATATAAGAGGAGACAGCTGGAAGGCCCTGTCTACATCACATGGAAACAGAATTTCAAATAACCTGTATTATATGCAAAAAAGATTCATCTGGAAAAAATTTCAAGTATTGGAGAAAAGTTCTGGGATGACGAGAGCAGGCATCCATCACACAAAATTACTACGTGAGGTGCTCATATGAGTATGCATATGAGTATGCATGTACGTCTGTGTCTACGCCATGTTTTTAAGGTTGAGAATAACTCTAGTACTTACATGCATCACGCAAAGTGTTATTTTGCATGTTTGACAAGAAATAGGAGCAATTATTTTAGAAAATTGTAATGATAAAAAGACCTATACCTTTATAGTGGATAACTTTTGCATTTGAAACTACTTAGATGTCCAATATTATTCTGAAATAAGTTTTGGCCAAGTCAAAATGAAAAAAAAAATGAAACTTTAGTCAGGATGTGAGAGCTTCACCGCCCAGTGCCCGCGCCTGCGCTGTGCGTGGCACTGGTGGCCGATTCAGCATGTATGTAGGCGTTGCGTTGATCGGCTGTCGGTTAGTGACTTGGTGTTGCTTTGTGCATAGACTTACCCTGTGCATAGTAAACCCGCCCCAACCACACCCCCCACCCCACACACACATTTTTTTTTAAAATTTTAACATTTTTGGAAAACTAATTTTCAATCTAACACTCTCTGTTTTTTTTAAACTAACACTTTTGGCCGCGCCTATTGCCATGGCGCATGGTGGCGCGGCAGGGAGCTGACGTGGCGACGACCGGAAATGGTCACAGTTGACATGGTAGGGCCTACCGCGCCACCCATCTTGGCGCGGCAGTGCCGCGTCACGGAGCATGGCGCGTCAGGGGCACATAAATATCGTGAGCGAGCCCCCCCCGCCACGCCCCCACCCAGCGCGCCAAGAAGCGCCTCCACCACAACACCCCCCCATACTTCGCCCGCCCGCCCGCCACGCCATACCCGCCACCCATGGTCCCGCGCGCCACACGCCCGCCGGCGTCAAGGCCAAGGCCGCTTCTATCAAGGTACCCCCTCTCGATTTTATTTTATTTTGATTATTATTGATTTAGGATAATTAGTGATTTAGGATAGTTAGTGATTTAGTATAGTTAAGTTAGTGAATTTGTTTGTGATTTAGTTAGATAGTTTTTAGGTTTGAGGTTGTGTGTTGTAATATAGTTAGGATTTTAGGTTTAGGGATTGATTATGTATTTATTATTTAGTTTATAGTTAATTATTTAGTTAGGAATTTTGGGTATAGATACTAGTTTTCAAATGTTGGTACTTACTAGTGCGTGATACGTCGATTTTGATGACTTGATGAAGTTTCGTCAAATGCTTATATTCGTAATTAAGTTGTTTAATATATCTGTTAATGTTACTTTGAAATATATACATGTGCTTTTATATTGTGTCCGTATTGTATAACAAGTAGTTCAAATTTCGCAATGCTACATAATGTTAATTTAAATTTTGTTAATTTGAATACTCTAACCCTTTGTTTATCAATTTGAAACAGGATGGCCTCTTCCACGCAGCACCCGTTGTACCCCATTCTTGAGGTGAAATACGACGACCAACACCGAGCACACATCTTGAGTGACAATGACGCAGAGGTGGCCTTGCCTCCTTTGAGGCCCCGCACGCACACCAGGGCGCACCAGTGGGACGAGCATTACGCGTCGTACATATGGCGTGCCGGCTTCCTCGATCTTGTCCATGTTGTCAACTACGATCTTCCACCCCTTGACCCAGCACTACTTACTGCAGCTGTAGACAGGTGCGAGTGTCTTATTTGTACGTAAACATTCTTGTAACAAATTTGAGACAACTAACAGTCGTTCTATTCTTATAACAGGTGGAGGCCTGAGACCCACACGTTCCACCTACCTTGTGGCGAGATGACCTTGACCATGCAGGACGTGAAGGCTATTTTTGGCCTTCGGTTGGAGGGACTTCCAGTGACAGGGATAGTTGACAACGATCACTAGAGGGAGCTGGTGGCTCAGTTTACTGGCTTTCTTCCACCGGACGACGAGGCTTCCAAGAAAAATAAGTGAGAAATTCAAGGCTATTTAATACTTGCATTGCTTTCCTGCAGCCATCGGGTCTCATTTTCTTTAGTCAATTTTAGGAAAAGTTCTGGTGTTTCGTCATCCTGGATCATGGAGCGCTTTGATTACTTGGACCCACAGGCTGAGGAGGCTCAGATCGACATGTTCGCTCGAGTGTGGCTCTAGCACTTTTTTGGTGCTTTCCTCTTCCCAGACACCTCGGGCAACACCATCAGCTGGATCTTCCTTGACATACTATGCCAGCCGTGGGAGAACATAGCGGCATACAGCTAGGGCAGCGCAGTCCTGGCATGGACGTATCGACAGCTATGCGTTGCCTGCCGTCGCACCCCAGGGTATGCGAACCTTGAGGGTTGCTCATACCTACTCCAGGTTTGGTGTTGGGAACGATGGCCCGTTGGGAGGCCCCTTAATACTGGTTTACCGGTAAGTACTTCGGTTCATTATATTCTTCGATATGGTTACATATGATGAGTTTATTAATGGCTAATTCAATATCGTGTTCAATGCAACAATGGAACGGGCAGGATACACTCCCTACAGCTCTGTTTATCTGGACGGAATCAGAGTTAGTTAGAGGGAATGCGAGGCGCAAGTACATAGAGTACACGGATGGTCTCGACGTCCTGACACAGCACCAGGTTACGCTCTCTTTACTATCATACCTGTGTCTTGTTCGATGTACAGTATATCATAGCCTAACTCAATTACGAAATGTTTAGGTGCATTGGTGTCCTTGGGATGCTCTGGAGCTCCAGTACTATCTCAGTCCTGTCACTAGGGACAAGTCAGAGGAGTATCGCTGCAACGTCCCTCTTATTTTCTTCCACGTGGTCAAGATTCACTTGCCCGTCAGGGTCTACAGACAATTTGGAAGAATGATAGGCTGCCCACCACCGCTTTACTCCACCAACCAAGCATTGCACGGGTGCGTTATCGATTAATAACAAAGCTACAATTCAGAGGTGTGTGTGGTATAACTAACATCGTTTTGTTGCAGGTATGACTGCAGGAAGAGGTACAATACCAAGGATTGGCGCGTGACACACAACGCGCACATCCACTTGTGGGAGACCAGGGAATGACAACCGATCCATGCGGGTCCTCCACACGACCAGCACACCTTCGACGAGTACCTGCGATGGCTTCACAGGTCTACGAGGACACATATCAAGCCCCCGTACACTGAGGAGGTGATTGACAAGGACTCGGAGGAAGATGTGATCGAAGATGTGTACAGCATTGCCACTAGAGAGGACACATAGCTACAGAGAGCCTCGCTACAAAGATACGTGGTAAGATACTTGAATGGTACAATTTGTTATCCATTTGGTATTAAGTATGTATACTAAAACTGTTCAACCGCGTTTCTGTACCCAGGCGACACAATTGTCGAGGCTGTCCAACGAAGCAGCGTTCTAGCTTCACGAGTCTAGAGGGCAGGGGCCAGGCGTTCTCAGGGCTTTTGTGGAGGTAAACATAAACTGATCCGTTCCAAAAATGTTTCTTTAGTGTATATGCGTTTAGAAAATGCACTAACTTTAACGTCTATTTATGCAGAAGGTGAAGAAGAGCTGCAGGAAGCTAGCTCAAAAGCCGACCTACATGAACACTCCTTATGAGGAACCGCCACTCCCGGCGCGGTCAGGTGGCACGTCTTCAGCCTCTTTGAGGACACCAGCCGGCTCTTCTCAGTCGGTGACAGGTGCCACTTCCGCAGTGCGTACACCACCACATCATAGCACTGGGAAGGACCCTGCAACCGAGGAGGACGACGACGACCCCCCGAGCTTCCACAGACAGCACGACCAGTGAGACGATTGGCCGCAAGACGAGATCGGCATGTCTCAGCTAGGTGGTGCCCCACTTGGTACCCAAGGAGCCTCACAGGTACTAACAAAGGTAGTTTCTTTAAATACATAGGCTACATGAACTAACGATCATAAAGAATTCTAAGTATTCATGCATATCATATACTTGCAGGGTACGAGCCGTACCCACCGGCGATGTGACCACACCGACGTTGGCTACACTCACAATGTGTTGCCAACAAATTCAAAGAGACAAAGGCGTCCGAGGGATCCTTACACTCCTAGGTCTTAGTTTGTTAGGTCGAACTAATATTGGCGTCCGAAACTTGCAGGCTTAGTTGGTTATGTTATGTCAAACTTATGTCAAACCAATGAAAATATTATGTGTCAACTTGTCAACTTGCGCACGGACTTCATTTATCTGCTTCATATTCGTTTCAATGCATCGTGGCATCACTGCAGGCGAGATTAAGTAGCAACTAGTTCGGAAACCGGCAGTCCCGGGTATCTCGACACCAGGGTCCATGGTCGCGTCCCTACTGATCCTACAATATGGGGCCAAAAAAATAAGTTTTTTCCCTTAAAAAAATATTCGTTTCAATCCGATCCAATTTTTTGTAGTCGATTAGTTAATATGGTGGTTAACCGTATTATGAAAAAAAATCATTGGCTTATCAAATTCTCTATTCAGCCGTGAAAAAGATTAAACAAAAGACAGAAATAAATTCACTATTGGTTTTACGTCAAGCAATACCTAGAGTAACTCCCACTATCGGTGCGAAAAGTTCCGATTAAACCATCCAGGTACCGCCGCGCCATGCTTCTTGGCGCGGCACTACCGCGCTATGCATGGTGGCGCGGTAGACCCTACCACGTCACCGGTCAGCGATACCGGTCATCGCCACGTCAGCTCCCTGCCGCGCCACCATGCATGGCGCGGCACAGGCATTTGGCCGCGCCATGGCAATAGACGCGGCCAAAAGTGTTAGTTTAAAAAAAACAGAGAATGTTAGATTTAAAATTAGTTTTCAAAAAGTGTTAAAATTAAAAAAAAATTCCCCCACCCACACACAGAGGGACCTATTTCCTAAAAAAATACTCATTTGTATCCTGACGTGGCCTTGACCAAAAATTGATCTGATTGGAATTTGCAACTGCACAATGCAGGATAAATTGACACTGCAATAAAAACAATTTCTAGAGACAATCAAAAATGATTTTTAGTGGCGGTTTCTAAAATCGACACTACACCATCGATCATAAAGATCCAACCCATGTAGTGTCGGGCTTTCAACCACCCCTGCAATTCTACAAACACATTTCTAGTGGCAGTTTTGTTAAGGAATCAACCCCTAAAAATTATCTTTCCAGGGACGGTTGCGTTAAAAAATCGTCTCTATATTCTTTCAAATAAAAAGAAAATCATCTCTATAAATCAGTTTTTTGGGACGTTGTGTAAAAAACTGCTCCTAAAAATCGATTTCCAGGGACAGTTGAGTTATGAAAACCATCTCTAAAAAACGATTGTCAGGATCTGTTGTGAAATTAAAACCATCCTTGAAAGCAAATTTCTAGGAGCGGTTTTCTTAACACAACAGCCGCTGGAAATAGATTTCCACGGGCGGTTGATGTAAAGAAGTCATTCCAAGAAACTTATTTCCTGATGCGGTTGTCTTAAGCGTCCCTGGAAATCTATTTTTTAGAGGTTGTTGACTTAACAGATTCGCTACTAAAAATCTGTTTTCATGGGCTATTTGTTTAACGGAACGCTACCGGGGAATTGATTTTCTGGGGCTGTTGTCTTAACATAATCGCTACTAAAAATCTATTTGCAAGGCCAGTTTGTTTTAAATTAGACTGCCCCTAAACATGATTTTTATTTTTAAAATTTTTGTATATTTCCCGCCATATTTAGAATCTTATTTGCCCACCAAATTTCGCATATGGTGGCCCAATATTTCACTATTTCGAAGTCACTTTATACAGACAATCTACAAACTGTTAACAATGTAATTCATGATGATAACAATGATAAGAAAGGTGTGTTGCCCGCGGCGTGAAGTCTCTCATACTTAGGTCACGTGCATAATCAAATTCGAAGTCACAGAAATAGTCTTCTGATCACCTCACGCATCAGGAACTTTCAAAAATCATCTTGCATTTGATGGATACTCTTTTGGGTGAGTTGACGAGATGGGCATAGCCTGAAGGAAGAAAAATATGAGCATGCAAAGCTACTCAATGCAACCTCTGCTCTTATTACTTTATTGTCCTCCTTCTTCTTGATTTGAATCTCTTCTTGTTTGAGTGTACATCCTTCAATGAAGGATATGTATCTTTCCACATCTGCGAGCCTTCGTGCAATGCTTGGCTAATGAGAAAAGGGTAAAGAAACGCGGCCTTCTCTTGCAACTTGGTGGCATCCATCCTCTCCTTTCTGTAGAATAGTATATATCACATGTATGGTTAAAAATATTTGCATCGGCACATCCCAAATGTGGAAACATAATAAGGCACTACTTACATGCACCACAAGGAAACTTGACTTACGTCGAGTCTCTTCTGGTGGAATAAGAATTGCATGTCATCGAAAGTTATGGCTAAATACGATGTTTCCTTGTCAGAGTTATAGACGGAGCCGCATGGACATCGGGTGGTGCCTAGTGGGTCGGGTGACCCCTATAGGGCCCAAATTGGTCCATTTTCGACAAGTGGATCCCTATACGCCAGCTCTTCCCAAAAACACATGTTTGCCATTTTTGAAACGTTATAAGTGTGGGCTATGTTATTACTCATCTCAAATTTGGATAAGTTGACGGTCGGATTGATCATGTAATGACCATCAACAATACAAAAGAGGGGTTTTATTGATCCGACATCCCAAGTCACTCAAGGTTTGCCTCATCCAAAGTATGTTTGTCAAAATGTACAAAAAGCAGACTCAAACATTCCAAAGAGAGCTCATGAATAACTAGAGGGCTAATGCCAAGGCCAAGGAATTGGAAATTTTCAAGGTTGCATGAACTTTCAAAGGTAGAGGCACAATCATCATACCGATGATTCTTCTTTCTAACTGATCTATCTTGAGGCCTAAAGAAAAGAGAGAGGTGATTTGTTGCCTCCTCAACTATTCTGCCTCAATAATATGAAGCCCGTGCGTAGGTGTGGAGATCTACTCATCTAAAACTACAGCATGGATCTTTAAGGAATCTAAATAAGGCGAGGGTATTGTTCTACATTCAAAATCAAGAAGTGTTTTTTTAATGGTTTTATGCACATGCTTGAGTACTCTGCGATAGTTGCTGTGGATATGGAGGGAAAGACATGGAGGACAATTCATAAACCACGTGATGCTGAAATGTCCATCCATCAAGCTCAGGGTCACCTGTACGTGTGTTGTACTAATTTTCACAATATGTCTTGGATTTTAGTGTGGATACTTGAAGACTATGGTACTGATAACTGGAGATTGAAGCATGTTGTGGACACGGAGAAACTGTTTGGACACATGAATATTAAAGTTGGTTTTGAGCTTTGTGATGAGGAGTATAGAGTCATTACAGTTCACCCAGAATAGAATTTTATTTTCCTTGTTGGGAAGGATAGAACACTAATTGCATATGACATGGACCGCAGAAAGGTTCATGTCATCCATGCCTGTGTCATCCGCTTTTGTAGATCAAGAGGGCTTTTCCATATGAATAGGCCTATCTTCCTTATGTTCCCTTATTCATGGAGTCATTAGCAGAGAAGTAAAGGTTCATTTGATGTATTTCGTCGTCACGACAGTCTTTGTTCAGGTAGGGAGTTATTTTCATTCTATGTATGTATAGGCCAATTTTGTCTTGTTAACTAAAGGAATGGTATGTTCAATATTATTAATTCTGCTGCTTTGTTCAGGTTGTGGATCAGAGATGAAGAAGAGGGGTACCATGGTGCATTGGCTACCAATCTGAAGGATGCACTAATTATATTCATTAGTGGGTAGCAAGCAGGAGTGCCACATGAGAGGAGCACAGCTACGTCATTTTGTTATGTAAGTCTGTAGAGAGCAGTACCTTTAGTTTACAATCTATGTACCGCTTGTGTTAGGACATCAATTGAGAAAGATATTATGGTAAGCGTCCATTGTTATTGTAAGAACATAGTTTATGGATGTAATTATATCTGTATGCTTTGTGTTTAGTAAGCTATTAAGGGTCGTTTATTGTTTTGTTATCACCACCGCCGTTGGTGGTGCAAACGTCCAACACCGACGCTATACGTGTTATGCGGTAGGGATCCAAAGTGTATCACCATCGAATCGTTTAGTAACCCAACACCGACTAAACGATCATCAAAGGTGGATCGTGGTGCAAGGCAATGGTGACCATGACCTTTGTACTAGCGGTTCATATGCTGAAGCGACGGTGGTCTTAACCTCTACACAGGCATCTCGGTCGTTGAAGAGACAGCGAAGTTGCACCATAGACAGTCAGGTCGAAGTATAAGGCGATGGTGCTGGTGGCCACTACACAGGCGGTTGATGTGACCATAGGACGGTGATGATAGCCTCCATATAGGCAGATCGTTTGCCAATGCAGCGGTGTTAGTGTATAACCACAAATGGGTCGTGTTGCAATGTGATGGAAGTAAGGACCTTATCACGGACGGATGATAAGCCAATATTGTGGTATAGTCTACACCACAGTCGGTCTCAGATGACAACGGTGATGGCTATGACTATCACTGTTGATAGCTTACTGCCGAGGCCAAAATTGGACTGTGATGGGGGTTACGGTGTGGCTGTGAAAGGTCCCAGTATAGTAGTGCATGCTTTGTAGTCATCTTTAATCCAAATATATACAAGTGCATCTCTACTACAAACCTTCTATGCCTAACAACATTTGGACATTTAGCGCTAGGAAATTTAATGGGGCCATCTTCAACTAGATTAGGTATAGAGAAGGCATAATCCAAGAATCTGTTGGGGTGCCATGGCAAGAAGGGTAGGTCATGATGGCACGAGGGGTGGGTGGGAGGGCGGGCGATGGCGGGAGGGGCAAGGGGCATGGTGCGAGCAGTTCACGATGGCAAGTGGGGAGAGGGCGGTAGGCGGCTTGCGAGGGTGTGCAAGGGCAATGCGATGCTACGGCGTGTGGGGGTAACATGGGTGGCTACTGGCGAACAAAGGCGGTGGGGACACGTGGTGATAGGGTGTGGGGTATTTTTTATGCTAAGATTTGTGATATTGCCCTAATTTCTTGCTTGGGCCAAGTGAAAAGATTAAGCTGGTTGTCCACCTCTTTCGCAAACATCAAGCTATGAGGGTCATGTTTATGTGGAGGATCAAATGATTGGAAAAGTGACTTTGCTTGATTAGCGGAGTCTTGATCAAACTATTTGAACTCAAAGTCAGAGCTCAAGGTATCTCATCTCAAGACAATGAAGGTGTTGAAAGCCCTCAAATTGAGAAAATTGGCATTATTTGAAGAATGACATGCTCAGGTGGTATTAATTGTGAATTTCTTTTTCTTGAGTATAGGCATGTCATATTATCAAGAGGGGTAGAACACTATGTACTAGATGTGATCTAGGAGTGCTCAAAACAAACCCAAGTGAGAAAACCGAGATAAGCACTTATGAGATAAATTGGGGCCATGCAGGCTGGATGATCTGGCTAGACCGGTTCCCAAACTGGCCAAGCTTATTTTCTTGCTCTTTGCACACTATGTCAGAGCCCCAACGGCTATGTTTTGAAAAATCGGCTAGGCCGGTTTTGACTGACCAGACAGCCAACGGCTAGTTTTGGGGGTTGTCTATTTATACCCCCTCCCACAGCCTTTGGGCGGTTGTTGAAACTTTTCCATGTCCATATACACCAGCAAAGCCTAGAGAGCTCCCGATTCACCCTTTATGGGACATGAGTGCATTTAGCCATATTCTTTGAATTAGAAAGAAAGATATGAGCATAGCGACATTGTGTGTGAACAAAAAGAGAGTTGAGAAATCCTTGAGCACTTTGTGGTGACATTCGTGTGAATCATTTGTAACTCTTGGAGCTTTTCTCCTAGATGGCTTAGTGGTTGTTGGTGAGTCATCAAGGTGGGGTGCACAACCAGGAGTTTGTGAGGGCTTGATCTTGCCTCTGAAAAAAGGAAAAGATCAACTTAGTGGAGAGTGGAAAGAGGTCAATTTATTTGGACCCGGCTAGAGTAGACCTTTGTTGTGTCACTCACGACTTCCACAATGGAGACACATGCCTCACTTGGTGAGGCCTAAGCTTGGTCAAACAAATCATTGCATCTTCTTTGTTGGTTTGGCTCACCTTTACATTTACATTGCATTTATATTTTGTGAGCCTCCACTTGTTGCTACTAGGTTGTGCATGTTTGTAGGTGTAGGAATAAATTGAGCAAGTTACCTAGGTACCAAAAGCACCCCCAAAGCACCTTAGATTGAAGAGGGGAAGAAAGGAGAGCAAAAGAAGCATCACACCAAGCTTTTGCGGGTCACCCCTAGAAAATCAGCCAAGCCGATTCTAGGAATCGGCTAGGCCGGTTCTACCCCAACAAGCAGAAGAACCGACTGGGCTAGTTTTCCTGAGTGTTGTGAGATCTGAATCTGTGTTTTGCAGGATTATTTTTGTAAAAATGCCTATTCACCCCCCCTCAAGCTAGGCATCGTTCAAGTCCATTCAAAATTGAACAACAGAAGTCTGTGAAATTGCACTATGTCGTGGTTGTAACTCTGGGGTGTCTCAAGGCACCAATTAGTTAGCAGGTCGCGTGGCCCACAACACAATGGCTAACGAAGGCCCGAACAATCGAAGCCTAGCGAAAGCTGAGAGGAGCAGGCCAGGCACTAAGGATGGGGGTCAGCCCCGACCCTTCTAGCCATCTTAGCCACACAGCGCTCGAAAGATGCACGACCTCTCCCCATCACGACCCTCGGTTAGACAAGAGCAAGCACGCCACACTGACCCCGTAAGGACCAATGAGGCAGCGGTCACCTCGGCCTGGTCAGACACCATCCCTGTGCCAGGCCGCACTGATGAGACAACATCGCACCACGGTGGCAATGGGTACGATACCCACCATCCAAATACGGGCTGACAAGATGCTTGTACGATCCCACCCACTATGGGATGGGATCCATGACAAGGGGTCGATAAAAAGGCCATCCAAACTAGCAGAGTGCCCTGACCCCAACGATCGGGGTCAAGGCCCTCGGCCCTACAAAACGACCAAGCGATCGATGATCCACGGCAACTACCTACTTTGGGTACGACGCCCCTAGGAACCAGGAGACAATGACGAAGGCCACGATGGACACCGCGTTGCATAGGATGACTGACGAACCACCATCGAGGCTACAGTGCCACCACGGTCGGCACAGTAGTGTCCACGTCACACCCTGTCGCAATGTGGCTAGAAGACCATGATGATAGCCACGACCAGACATGCACTAGAAGACGGCGTAGCTTGCAAGCCAAGCTAGCTAGGATCTCCCTCAGTCTCTTGACTCTTCGGTCAGGAGAACCACCTCTTTGTAGAAGCCCTAGCCTCGAACTCTATATAAGGGCAGCTAGGGATCCCATCTCGCTATGGTTCACATCCTCTACCATTCTATTCATTCACCATTGTACTAGGCTTCCTGGAGCTTCTCTTTGGGCAGCCCTTCGCCTAGCATAGGTCCATCCATCTCTTTCACCATTCTTGCACCACCCATTGTAAGAACTTTAGAGCATTCAAGCGAGGAACACGCACTCAATCATCTCTGAGACTGGACGTAGGGCTCTGGCCTAAACCAGTATAAATCCTTGTGTCTATTGGATGCTACCATCATCTTCTTAGAGCAGCGCGGCAATCGTATAAGTTTACTAGTCTAGTTTTCAAAACACCGATAGTTGGCGCGCCAGGTAGGGGACAGTCGCACACTCTCATCTGCTGAGAAGGAAGCGATGGCTTCTCACACTACCGGTGGACTCACTGGTGGAATGGCCCATGGTGGCCACATCCACAGCAAAAACGACGAGTTCATCAGCATCAAAGGGCTAGCACCCACGTCCGCTCACGGCTATGACCCAAACCTCTGCCATGGAGATCTGGGACACGTAGCCCACAATGGACACACTCTCAGAACAACCTCCGATGGAAGCAACCTGGAGTTCATCTACCTAGAGGGGCCAGCACCCTCGCTCACCACCAGCCATAGCCAGGCCTCCCGCCCAGGAAACCAGAGGCCCACAGCTCGCAATAAGCCTACCCGAGGAATGGCCTCGACCGGCCACATCCTTTAGGGGAACCACGCGGTTAGCCACACCAAAGGGCCAACGCCCACGTCTGCCCTCAATTGCGACATGGGCCTCCATCTCGGAGGTTTGGATCCTATGGTCCATAATAGACACACCCTTGGAGCTACCCTCAGGGGCTGCATCCTAGAGTGCACCCACATGAGGGGCCTAGTGCCCTCTCTCATCACTGGCCATGGCCAAGACCATCCAGGAAGCCAAATGGCCCTGGCTCATGGCAGCCTCGCCCAAGGAATGGCCCACGGTGGCCACATCCTTTTAGAGAACCATGAGATCGCCCGAACCAATGGGGCAACGCCCATCATCCGCTCATACCCAGTCCAGACTCGCCGCGTGACAAAACTAGACCCTATGACAGAACCATGCCCCGGGCAGCATCACCGCCAGTGAAACGCAACGAACCAAGGCACGCACGAACAACAAAACTAGATGCCACCACGTGGCATCGCCGTTAGTGATCAAGCGGCTAACCAGCATCACGCCACACAAGGTCAAGCCCGAGACAAGAATCCAATCCTACATAGCAGGCGAGCCATACGACACGTGTCCATGGGCTATCACCTGTTGCACGGAGGAGCGTGCATCCAAGGATGCGGGCTCCCTAAGCATGCCGCATGCCACAATGAGCGGACTAAACCATGCCGCGCTCAAAGCTAGCCCCCACAGCAATAGGTCACGACAGCCACCTGTTGGGAGCGGCAACCGCATGCGGAGCTAGAAATGCAGTGACAGCAACATCATTAGGCCAGGAGGACTCTGGCACCAGTATGTATGAGCCCTCCTGGCCAGAAGCTGCAACAAGCTAGACACGAAGAGGCCATCCTCGGAGGCTCATGGGCCCATCGAGGATATCGAGCCAGCAAGAAATGGCCCAAGGCTGCCCAAAGGGTCGGTCCTCGTCGGCTACGACCGCTTAGAGCTATGGAGAAGTGACCTTATTAGCTTATGACCCAGGGACTATGATAGCTCCAGCGCAAGCAAGCGCTCAGGGGCCCACAATGCCTTGAGCAGCAACTCCACCACGAATAGATGCTCGGGGGCTCGATGCGCCCTGAGTTACGACAACCAGATCATCGACGGCTTTCGGTACATTGGTGAGTCACATCCACTTTGACTTTAGCCACACAAACCAAGCATGTCCACATACATATATAGGATCATCAATAGCCACGAAAACCTAGGACCGACCCACAGAGTGAAACCAGATAGCACGACTCCCATACAGCATGTCCTAGTAGCGCTCAACTCCTGAGTGGCTCGATCTGACCTACGCCCATGGCCAGATGCGACTCATTCGCGGTGCTACACTCATAGGCACACACACATGATCCATGGCATAGCACCAATTGTCATTGTCCTGGCAATCCATCTGTCTTGAACTCTTTTCCGACAAGCCCCTTGCCACGACGAATCGATGACCCGAGTCTCGACTTCCCGTCAGCACGAACGGGGAACTCACTCGCTCAAGGTGAAAGGGATAGGAGGGAAAAGGCCATGAGCCACCAGCTCACTTTCTTCTCACATCGAGCCGGATCTGTGACCTACCCTAGATGTCACGCCGCTCCAACAGGGCACGCACCGTTCTAGTCTCGCAGGCCAACCCAAGGCTAAAATAAGCACCTACGAGCATGGGACCAAAGGGGATGAAGCACATTCCAATTCAAACAAAAAGGAAAGTGAAAATATAGCCAAATGACAAAAGAATGCGCTAATCACATGTCCTCCGCGTAAAAAACCAAACATGTTCATTACAAATCAGCCACCCATAAAGCCCTAGGAGTCCTTGACAAAACCTTACACCTTGGAAGATTGATGCTGACGGTGAATGCTCGCGCCTAACATCTTGCTCGCAAGGGCCTCTACGCCTTGGGTAGCAGCACTCTCGATGGCAAGGACCTCACTCTCGGACCTTCCTAGAGCATGCCCTCACCCAATGACTTCAAAATCGATACCGTTGTAGTGTGAGCCAACTGACATCAGGGTGGCAAGAGTGCCATGATGAAATCCCTTAGAAATCAAGGAATCCACATGGAGGCGGGCCTCATCAAGGCAAAGCGGTAGTTGGGCACTCCCTCGACCGGCGCCGAGCATGACCTCGCAGAGCCCCCATCCGGAGGCGGTCAGCATGGCCAACTGGTTGTCCATCTCCAGCATCCTTTGGTTCATGGTCACCTTCTCCTCCTAATCCAAGAGCGCCCTCATGTGCAATCCTGAGAAAAGATAATTGATTCATGGCCAGACGCAATGATAGAACAAAGACACAGTGTAGAATGGAGGGGGACTTGCCGCTACAAGTGGAGCATAGCTTCTAGCACTAAGCTTCAAGGTGCTAATGCCCCTACTCGGCCATTTCCTGGGCAGCGCCAACCGAGGTAGTTTCAGTCTCTTGGACAGCCATCACGTCCTTGAGATCGGCTACCTGAGACGTCAAAGCCTCGACCTGAGACCGAGCCTACGCCTCCCGGCGAGCTAGCTCCTCCCCTGATCTCTAGGAGGCCTCCAACTCCCCGCGCAAGCACTGCACCTCGGCCTCCGCCATGGCCTGATGGTTGTGGTCGGCGGCACCTCTTGCTTGCACTTGAAAAGCCAGGCACAAGAATCGGGACTTCTCCATCAAAGTCTTCATCAGCTCTTGTAGAAATGAAGGGCGGTCAGAAGGCCGCGACAATAGCAGAACAAGCATGGCGGAGATGGAGGACTGGAGAGCTTACTTGCACCTAAACCTCCACCTCATCGATCATCCGACGATGGTCCTCTGTGCTCAGCCTAGCGACTATGGCGGCCGCGTTGCCCATCTCAGCCGAGGTCGCCTGAATCCTCTCGCGGCTCTAGGAAGAAACTTCCCTCACGGCTCGCTCAGTCGCATCATCCACCACAAACAGCGCTTCACCAGAATTCATCAGATGGGGCCATGAGAGGAGGTCTTCACCTAGGTTGAGCTCATCCACATGGGGTGAGCACAAGGCCACAGCAGAGGCCCACCAAGCCATCGCCCCTAGGGCAGCACCATCTCCTAGCAACTCTGGCACATAGAGGGGCATACGCCGCTTCCCGAGGGCCTCAGGACCGCAAGCTCCGGGAGGGGTTCCCTGCATCACGAAGATTAACAAAGCACAAGAGGCTAGACAATGTCGACAAGCATGGCGTGAAAAAAATCAGAAGAACGGCGTACCTAGTGGATTGTTCCACCAAGGGTAGGGCAATTCGCCCTTCCACACGCAGTTCAACAGAAGGGATCATGGCAGGAGGCGCAGATGTCAATGCCATCGGGCCAAAGGCCGGCGAGGCACCCCCAATAGCGCCGACAATCCCTGTGTCCTCCGTGCTGTGATCCCCAACGGCCCCTACCTCCCCGGGTCCTGGCGTCTCCACATGAAAGGCCAGGGACGCAGGGGACCAAGCCACTGTACTGGCAAGAAGGCGCTAAAGGAGGTCTGAGTCCTCCCCCTTAGGTATCTCCAGGAATGGGCGGTAAGCTCACTATCCACCCTACCCGCAGCACCCATCTCCGCCATGTTCTCATCACCTCCTCCCTAGGCGAGAGCCTCGGGCCCTAGTGGGGAGGGGGCAACAGGAGCCACCCGGGAAGAGTCCTGGCCGCCAGTGGTGGTGGCGTAGGGATGCTTCGGGCTCGGCTCCCTTAGTGGCGACGAAACCACCCACTTCCGAGCGGAACTCTCCTTGGTCTTGGTGCCTGTCGGGCTATCGGCATAGCCGCCGGACCCAAGCGAGGCATTGGGGATGCTCTGAAGGGCCGCTAGGTCCTAATCATCTACCTCAAAGTCCTCATCATCATCATCATCATCGTCATCCGATGATGAAGCCCCACATTCCTGATGCTCCATCTGCTTCCTCGCCCTCTCCCGCCTAAGGTGCTTCCCGCTTCTCGACGGCCGCCTTCTCTTGGGCGGCATGCTTGGCACCTTTAGGGCAGGCGAGATGGAAGCGAGAGCGGAACGAGGATACAGGCTACAAAAATGAAACTGATTAGCTAACAACCTTTAGCAAAGAGACAAAGAATGAATCGAGGTGGCTTACCAGATTAGGCCGATGGGTCGCCAAGAATGCCTCCATAGTGCATTCGATAGCGACGACGGTTCCAGAAGAGGCCAATCCCCTGACCTGCTTCATGACCTTGGAAGCGTAGAGCGTCTCCATCATCTCAAGTAATCACACAACAGGGTTGCCCGCTACTTCAAGGGTTGGACCCGCCGCTCAATCATGGTCCGCAGGACCACGACGCCGTCCAACCCAGCCGACACCTGGCCTTAAAGGATCTCCAGGATCTCCGTTACCTTCAACGACCGCTTCTTGCCCCACCCCCAACTCCATGAGTCCAACCTTGTCACAGAACCGACCAATTTATAAGAGCACAAGTACAAAAACAATCGCCGAAACGATCAAATTCTCGAACTTGAGCCCATATAAACCCAGTAGTCAACTAAAACCACGAAGGATTTCAAACCAACTTGCATACAACCAAGATCACAGTAATTCAACATAACATATCATACGTTACAACATTTCGCAGATGTTTGCAAATAGATTACATCATCACAGAGTCATAGTTATTACAAACCAAGTCTTGTAAAGTAGCGGAAGCAAATAGTTTAACTCACACACCCGAGTTCAAATACAAGTACCAGCTTGCTGATCACATCCCACAAAAGCATTTGGATAAGATAAACAGAGATCATGCCCATGATCTAGTCTTCATCACCCACCGGGTGGAGACAATACTTACAGAATCTCTGATATAGAAGGTCATGTGCAACAAGAGGGAATAAACCCTGAGTACAGGAATGTACTCAGCTAGACTTACCCGTCGGAAACCAAAATAAATGACACCAAGGATTATGCATAGCTTTATCTAGTGGATCTGGCCGACACTTCTTTTTGCAAAAAAGCATAAGTAATAATGATTAACTTTTAACCTGAGCTAGCAGTGACTTTAAGCCATTAACCTGTCAACTATATTAGCACCTGTACTACGCAATCATTTTATTAGGGTGCAAACATTAATAACCATATCAGGTATTCATTGTGGCAACCTTATCATCATCATCCATTTAACCATATCGTTAAATTAATTGAATCTACGTTGCCGCTGCTCAGTCAAGTTCTCACTATCCGGGAGAGACGGCGATTCAAATCGATTCCTATCCAGCTGGAGGGGTATTCCTAAACACAAACCATGCTTCCCCCGTTAGGGTCGTAAACGAGTCACCTTTGGTACGATTCAGGAGTCGCGAGTCCGAACAGATCGACATTCTCAGAGAACCACTCTGCCAAGGTTGTTCGGGACTCTAACCCGCCTGGGACTTATGCCAATGGCTCTCCGCACATCCTTACTACCTCTAGAATGCACGCCACTGCTCGCGTCCTCGGCCTGAGTCGAGCTACTAGGCTTTGTAGTCGGAACGACTTATCCGGCTAGCTAAGTGTTAGGCTACGTTCAACATGACATGAGGACGTACAGCGTATCGGTCCTTAAACGACTCAGACGGAGTCACTATATTCAAACCTACACAAGACCCCGCCCGGTCTTAATTCATTATTCACATGGTTCTTTTCCACGATAGAAAATATAGCCAACCGTGATCCACCTCATCCTAAAGCTCGCAGGTGACAGGAAATCACCTGACTTCTACCGCACTAAGCATGGCTAAGCATTTAACTCGTTCCTGAACTTAAATAGGATTCCAGTGCGATATCTGGACAAGGAAGGATATATAATGCAGCAATTGGTTCCAACCAATTCCTATACTTAATGCATCATCAACAATAAAAGATACTCAATGTATTTGTAAAAACATGGGAAGCTTAATATGCTCCGGGGCTTGCCTTTCAGAAACGAGGAAGGCTGGTGGTCAGGGCACTCGGGCATTTCCTCCGCGGCGACTGCTTCATCGGCTTCCTGCACCTCGGGTTCCTCCTCCTGGTTGGCTCCCTCGAACTCCAGCAACGTCACTCCCTCCGGCACACCTATTGCATGAATGCGCAAGATAAATATCATGGATGCACATGAACGAATGTCAGGGATGCTCGGGGAATGCGCATGTTCGCTGTAGTTTGCATATTCCAACTTATGCCCTATTCAAATCACTTTACTTACCAAGTTTATACAACCTAATGTATAATTGCTCATCTTCAGTTAATGACCTAGCACCTGCACCTAAGCATATTCTCAAGTTAGGCTAACCCCTAACAAACAACGGAAACATTGCATCAAGCATACACTCAAGCATTTGTATTTCAGCAAAATGCAGACTATGTAGCGGTGTAGTAAACTAGCCATAACTAGAGATTTATAAATCCAAATGACATGCAACAAGACAATCTGGAAAGCTTATGAAATTGTCTACAATTAATTTTCAGATCTCAAAGCATGATTCAACACTTTACTAGGTCGAATTCTTTGATCAACAGAACTCTGTCCTCCCAAGACAGAGAGTAAGCAAAACTGGAACCTAACTTTAAACAGCTATAGTTTCTAAACTACTTGGCCAAATGCCCTCAAATTTTGACAGGAGCTAGATACATAAATTATCTACAACTCTTGTGTTCATCATATTCACAGAAAACCAAAATATCGTGGGGAACTTCCTAAAGTCCCCAGATCTGTCCAGAGTGACATGATGCAAACGAAATAATTATTAACTTATGATGTAAACAAATAATTGGACAAAACTAACTCTACTCACATATCATTCATATCACAAGAACACCATAAAGTAGGGTGTTCATCCCCAAAATATTTCTTTTAATACCTTTCTTAATTTATTTAATTAATTAGAGGAAATAGTAAACATATATGAAAACGACACCATTAAATCTACAACAATTACAGTAGGCACTACATGCCCTAAGTAGACTACCATAAAAATTTCACACCATTTGAGTAAGTATAACAACCTACACAAAAATAGTAAGGCAGAATGGCTTAAAATGGCATAATTAAGAAACCTTAGTGAAAAATCTCAAGCAATAGATTTCATATTTTTTCTAGCATGCTTAAGGTACTAATATACTACCTACCAAGTTTCATGGCCATACGATTCCTAGATAATTTACAAAAATTCACACAAGTATCCACCAATGATAAAAGGAAAATCTATAACTCAAAAACTACATATGCAATGACTCTCAAATTTTAACCAGAGCTTCTACTAAGCAATACTAGCTTACCCACAAAATTTCACAATTTTTGGATCACATAAACTCAAGATATGATTTAAACAATTTTGCATGCATTCAAAAACACTTTTCAAGTTCCTATTTAATTCATCCAAAATTTCTACATAATGTGCTCAAGACATATTTTTCTTAAATACTAGACTTCACCAAGATACTAACAAAATTAGAAGTACTCAATTTAGATCTACCAATTTGGAGATATAAATTTCACAAAATAGCACTAAAACTGGAATTATTTAAACTAGCTTCTACTCAACGATCGCTAACGCGTTGGACCCGGTTGTCAGCCGGACCCGACTGTCAGTGAGACAGAACAGAGGAGGCGGCGTTTGATGGCACGACGGTGGTCTTGCTCGCCGACGGCGAGGACTTCGGCGAAACCAAGGCCACCTACGTGATCTACGGAAAGAGGGGAACCGATTGGTGCTAGAGGCACGACCTAAGACCTAGCGGAGGGGGCTTGTCGCCGGTGATGGCGGCACGGCAAAGCTCCGGCGCGAGCTGCCAGCGACGGCAAGCCATGGCTGGCTCAACCGAGCATGGCATGAGCTACAGGAGGTCGCCACGGTGCTATCCCAGCAAAGAGAAGAGGCGGGGAGGGTTCCTAGCTACCCCGACCACGGCGGCCTCAACTCCGGCGAGGGCACGCTCATGGTGGCGGTGACTGGAATGGTGAATGCGCCCTTACCAATGCTCAAACAGCTCGGCCAAGGGGTGGAGTAGGTAGAGGAGAACACGGCGGAGCTACGGATGAGCTGGCCGACGAGTTTTTGCAGCGGCGAGCGAGCTAGGCGAGGGCGAAGCTTGGTCGGCAATGGCGGAGCTGCTGTGGCTCTGTTGCTGCGTGTGGTGGAGGCGAAGGAAATGTAAATTGAGCTGTTGAACAGGTCGGGCAGGCGCGCGGGCGGGTTCATTTCGTGGCCGGCCGTGCCAGGACGCCCGTGGCGCGTGGCAGCGTGCTCAGGCGACCGGCGACGGGTGGCGCCACGCGACCGTTGTTCTCTGAAACCGGTCGCCACTGTAGCACGTCTGAAACGGCGATTCAGTTAACCAATGGCGACTGACAGGCGAAGTTTGACGATGATTAGCTTCTAATCCGTTGGTTATCAGCGAAATCAGTCAAGATACAAATTGTAGCCCTAAGTACCAGCTACACTTTATGTTAAATGACCAAGACCTAATTCTCAATGGATCATGAGTTGTATCAAGCCAAAGTTGGCTCGATCAAACTGGAATTGTATTAAGGACTTAGAAAAATTTTCAAATGTTGAATCCACCTTCAATGCTGACTTGTGGGTCCTTTTTGAACATGTTGTGCACATTTTCATGACTTGGCTTCTAAACAAAGTTTGTTCCTTATAAAATTTGCTACAACTTTGCTTTAGGTTGCTCAGTCATGCAAACATCCTAAGCTACACTTTTTATACAGTCAAACAAAAGGGTTTAGGGGTCAAAATTGGTCAAACCATGACTTGGGAACCTAATTAGGCAAAATGATCAACATGAACAATGTTCCAAATGACACTCTAGGTGTAACTAAGTTACTTAAAAGAATTTTTAGCTACACCATACATTGGTCACACAAGAATCAAGCATGGTATGTACTGAAACAATGAAAAACACATGAAATGTTACACTTATTTCATAGTCATGTTTCACATGTTTCATGATCTTGTTGCATTGTATTAACTAACTTTGATTCACTAAAGTGAGTGGCACATGTTGCACTTAAGTGTTGCACACTTTTCATTTCATAATGGAAACAACACACATGAAACATAACGATACATTGCAATGTTTCAAAAACATGTTTCATGTGATATAAGCTTGTGAATGGATGCATGATGCTCATGTTCATGAAATGCAAGTGCAAATGTGGAAGCCAAACACCTGGGGTGTTACAGCCGTCCCCCCTTATAAAAATCTTGTCCCGAGATTTGAAAAGCGTACCATTGTTGATAGAATTCCTTATAACCATCCCTCAAATAATCTTCCCTTTCCCACGTTGCATCGCGTTCACTACCTTGATTACTCCACATGACTTTGTAGAACTTGACCACCCGACTTCAAGTCACTCGCTCACGAGTGTCAATCACCCGGACTGGCTTTTCTTTAAAGGTCAAATCAGATTTTAACTCGATATCCCCCAATGGAACTCTCTCTTCAGGGACACGAAGATATTTCTTCAATTGGGATACATGAAAGACATTGAAGATAGCACTCATCTCTGGAGGCAATTGAATCTTGTACGCCACCTTACCACTTTGTCCAATGATTTCAAACGGACCAACATATCTCAGCGCAAGCTTTTACTTCACACCAAAGTGTTGGACACTCTTCATAGGTGAGACTTTCAGATAAACGAAGTCTCCAACTTCGAACTCAATAGGTTTTCTACGTCGATCAGCATAACTTTTCTGCCTAGCTTGAGCTGCGGCCATGTGGGTTTGGATAGTACAGACTTGTTCTTCGGCTTCTTGAACAAATTCAATTCCATAATATCTCCTTTCACCGGCTTCTACCCAATTTAACGGGGTTCTACACTTTCGACCATACAAAGCTTCAAACAGTGCCATCTTGATACTTTCTTGATAACTGTTATTGTATGAGAATTCTGCTAGGGGCAACTATTTTTCCCATGAGCCCTTAGCCGAGATGACACATGCTCTCAACATATCTTCTAAGATTTGATTCACTCGCTCAGTTTGCCCATTGGTTTGCGGATGATAAGTAGAACTTCTTACTAGCTTAGTTCCTAATAATCTGTGTAAGTGCTCCCAAAAGCAAGCAGTGAACTGTGGTCCTCTATCCGAGACAATAGTATGAGGGATCCCATGAAGTCGAACTATCTGGTTGAAGTACAACTCCGCATAGTCGGTTGGACGAAAGTCTATGCGGACAGGAATGAAGTGTGCCGACTTGGTTAGTCGGTCAACAATCACCCAAATGGAGTTAAAATTCCTCTTAGTAGTAGGGAGTCCAATAATAAAATCCATACTTATCTCCTCCCATTTCCAACATGGAATAGACAGTGGCTGAAGTAATCCAGCTTTCATGTGCACAGCCTTGACCCGACAACAAGTGTCACACCTAGCCACATAAGCGGCTATCTCTTTCTTCATTTTGGTCCACCAAAATCGAGGCTTTAAATCATGATACATTTTACTACTACCAGGATGAATAGATAATTTAGAGGAATGAGCTTCGGATATGATTTGATTTCTAAGCTCTCTATCCTTCGGAACTACCAACCTATCCTTGAACCATAACACGCCTTCCTCATCAACTCAAAAATGTTTGGTTTCTTGCTCTTTCATCTAGAGCTTGATGTGAAACACACCTGCATCTGTCTTCTGTAGCTCGATAATTCGACTCTGTAGAGTACAACTGATAGTGATGTTGTGAAGGACTGCAGGATGAAGGAGCTTCCACAAATAGACATCACTCTCAATCAATGAGTGGCAATGAGACTTCCTGCTTAAGGCATCCGCTACGACGTTTGCCTTGCCAGGGTGATAGTGCACTTGGAGGTTATAATCCTTAATCAACTCGAGCCATCTTCTCTGACGCATATTCAACTCAGGTTGAGTGAAGATGTACTTGAGACTTTTATGATCAGTGTAGATGTTGCACACATTGCCAAGTAAATAATGTCTCCAGGCCTTCAAAGCATGAACAACAGCAGCGAGTTCCAAGTCATGCGTTGGATAATTCACTTCATGCTTTCGAAGTTGGCGAGAGGTATAAGCAATGAATCTACCCTCTTGCATAAGAACACCTCCTAACCCAATACCTGATGCATCACAGAACACATCAAACGGTTTCTCGATATCCGGTTGTGCCAAAACCGGAGCCGACGTTAGAAGAGTTCGCAGGGTATGGAAAGCCGCATCACACTCAGAAGTCTAGACAAACTTCATGTCTTTTTGCAGCAACCGAGTCATAGGCTTGGGTATTTTAGAGAAATCCGGGATGAAGCGACGATAATAGCCAGCCAACCCCAGAAAACTCCGGACCTCGTGCACCGAGATTGGAGCCTTCCAGTTCAACACTTCTTGCACCTTGGTGGGATCAACCATAATTCCACCGTCAGACAACACGTGTCCAAGAAAAGGTACCTTACGAAGCCAAAATTCACATTTGCTGAACTTTGCATACAGCTGGTGTTCCGGCAATCTAGTGAGAACCACCCGTAAATGTTCAACATGATCTTCTTCATTCTCAGAATAGACCAGGATATCATCTATAAATACCACCACAAATTTGTCCAACTCGGGCATAAACACTGAATTCATCAGATATATAAAATGTGCGGGGGCATTGGTCAATCCAAAAGACATAACCAGGTACTCATATAGACCATATCTTGTAGAGAATGCGGTTTTTGGGACATCCTCAGGCCGAATTTTGATTTGATGATACCCAAATCTCAAATCAATCTTAGAAAAGACTTTTGCTTTAGACAACTGATCAAATAAGATATCTATGCGTGGCAAAGGGTACTTATTCTTGATTGTAACTGCATTCAAGGTCTATAATCTACACACATGCGTAGAGATTGATCCTTCTTCTTCACAAAGATAGCTAGGCACCCCCACGGAGATGAACTAGGATAGATAAGGCCTTTCTTTAGAAGTTCATTCAACTGGGTCTTAAGTTTAGCTAGTTCATTGGGAGGCATTCTATATGGCCTTCTAAAGATAGGAGCTGTGCCAGGAAGCAACTCTATCTTGAACTCCACTTCCCGATCCAGGGGCAATCTAGGCAAATCATCGGGAAAAACATCCGGAAAGTCACACACGACAGGGATATTTGCCAGAGACTTTGCTAGCACCGCATTGGTCGTGCAAGAAAGATTAATGTCTCAGGGTAACTGTTCTAGAAAACCCTCCTGATTACTAGGATCTCTAAGCATGACTACCCTAGTCGATGTATCAATAAGCACTCCATGACGGCTCATCCAGTTCATTCCCAGTATCACATCGATACCTAGCCCCGGTAAAACTACCAGATCAACCTGATAACTTCGCCCCTCTATCTCAAATTGTACATCCCCAACTACCAGCTTGGTTGGGATAACACCACTAGCAGCCCTAATACAATAACCCTCACCCTCAACAGTATATGTTTTCTGCATAAACTTGGATGCAAATGCTGGACTAATAAAGGAATGCGAAGCACCTGAATCAAATAGTACAACTGCGGGGTGTTGATCAATCAGAAACTTACCAGCAGTCACTACCTCTCCTAAAGGAATCTCAGTAATATTAGTGTGGTTCACCTGCCCCTGACGGCCACCTTGGTAGTTATTCTTCTTAGGGTAAGGACACTCCCTTGACCAGTGGCCTGTCTTGTTGCAGTTCCAGCACGGCATGTTGCTAGGAGGAACCCTGGAACTGCCCTGACTGGTAGTGTCCTTGGGAAGAGCAACTGTAAATGCCTTGCGAAACCCAGTCTTGGCGGGATTCTTCTTCTGCGGTGGGCGAAACTTAGCGGCTGACGTTGGAGGACGGAATGGAGCCCTCTGTGTGACGGGAGCCTTGGATTGTGAGGCACCCGCCTCATAGGCCCTCTTATGACTTTTTGAAGCAGCATACATAGCATTGTTGTTCTCTTGCGATAAAGCATCAATCACAAACTCATTAAAATGAGCACACTTGCAATTTCCCATGGTCTTCATCAGTTTGGGGCTAAGTCCCCGCTTGAAGCTAGCAATCTTCTTGGCATCGGTGTCCACAAACTTGGTAGCATACCTTGCAAGGTTGTTGAAAGCTTGCAGGTATTCATTCAGGCTCTTGTTCCCCTGGGTCAGCTTCATGAACTCTGTATGCTTGATCGCCATGAGACCAGGAGGAATGTAATTTCCCCTGAAAGCAGACTTGAACTGATCCCAAGTGATTTGAGCATTAGCAGGCATAGTGGACCGATGATGACTCCACCAAATGCCAGCTGGTCCATGCAGTTGGTGAGATGCGTACTCTGTCTTCAGCACCTCAGTCAAGCGGAGCAGACGAAACTTCTGCTCGAGAGTATTCAACCACTCATCAGCTTGTAGAGGCTCCTCAGCCTCCTTGAAGATCGGGGGTTTCGTGTCAAGGAAATCCTTGAAATCACTGTATTGATTTGGTTCCGGCCTTTGGCGTGGACCACGACCATCCCGATTCGCAATCGTACGGAAGGGCCTCGGCCATAGTGTGCTATCCTTCCACAAGCATTGCTATCAATTAAGTTGGTGTGGGTGGTGGTGGCGGTGGAAGATCATCATCATCATCATCACCCGCACCGGCGGAACGAGTACGAGGCATCTGCACAATGCGCAACCAGTAATTATTGATGATGTCAGCACATTGGAGAGGAACAATATAATCATGCCAAACTGAATTTACTAGAGAGAATGTAATATTCATGTAGTAAAACAGCGGCAATAATTCATTCTCCAATCACCACATCATCAGTTAGATTACTAGCGCCATTCGCAATGCATTCCAACATGACAAGTTAAAAATTCACCAACTAAGATAAGCATCCCAAAGGGAGCGGATTAAGGTACATTTCATGCCAAGTTTGAATTAAAAGGTGCATCCCACATCACCATTTGATGATTGACCAGAGAGATTATCCTTCAAGGTAAGCATAAATAACCGGATAAGCAATTTATAAGGGAGGGAGTAATGCAATATGAATGACATGAGTGAATATGATGCATGCACGTTCCGTATGTCCTCACCAACCTATGAAAATTTAAGCTTTAGCGGAATATACGGTGGCATACATACGTTCTCTCAATTTGCGGTAACTAGTCGATCTACACGGTGCGTTGTTAGCGTACCTACAGAAACTTCATTGTAGCCCAACCCAACAAGATATAATACTAATTACACAAGTAGTAACTAAGATACTCTCCATATATACATCCCCCGATATATATACTTCGGTATCCAAACTACCCGACAAATGTACCCACAATTAAGTACCTTCATATATACATGTATGCAACATGTAAATACTCCAGTAACCACAACTAGCTCTCCCCTAGACCGACGGTTGGACGGTCATGCTCTCGTAACTCACACTTACCTAGGCGTAGAGGTAATTGATCCATACATTACCATTCAAGCGAATGGCACCCATGCAATAGCACGCCGCATGGACAACGAAAATAGAAACAATTAATTCCCCCAAGTTAGTAATTATATATAAGCCACCTAGAAGTCCTTAAGTGGGCTATAAAGGATGTGATCACCAGTATACCATAAAAATTTTGATTTTTGAACACTTATATATAACTATAAGTTGGAAAACCATTTTTACAACAAAAGCTTTTGTTTTAAATAGCCGTAAGACATGTTTAATGTTGAATCTAGCTTTGATCCTAGCTGTCACAGAACCGACCAATTTATAAGAGCACAAGTACAAAAACAATCGCTGAAACGATCAAATTCTCGAACTTGAGCCCATATAAACCCGGTAGTCAACTGAAACCACGAAGGATTTCAAACCAACTTGCATACAACCAAGATCACAGTAATTCAACATAACATATCGTACGTTACAACATTTCGCAGATGTTCGCAAATAGATTACATCATCACAGAGTCATAGTTATTACAAACCAAGTCTTGTAAAGTAGCGGAAGCAAATAGTTTAACTCACACACCCGAGTTCAAATACAAGTACCAGCATGCTGATCACATCCCACAAAAGCATTTGGATAAGATAAACAGAGATCATGCCCATGATCTAGTCTTCATCACCTGCCGGGTGGAGACAATACTTACAGAATCCCTGATATAGAAGGTCATCTGCAACAAGAGGGAATAAACCCTGAGTACGGGAATGTACTCAACTAGACTTGCCCGTCGGAAACCAAAATAAATGACACCAAGGATTATGCATAGCTTTATTTAGTGGATCTGGCTGACACTTCTTTTTGCGGAAAAGCATAAGTAATAATGATTAACTTTTAACCTGAGCTAGCAGTGACTTTAAGCCATTAACCTGTCAACTATATTAGCACCTGTACTACGCAATCATTTTATTAGGGTGCAAACATTAATAACCATATCAAGTATTCATTGTGGCAACCTTATCATCATCATCCATTTAACCATATCGTTAAATTAATTGAATCTACGTTGCTGCTGCTCAGTCAAGTTCTCACTATCCGGGAGAGATGGTGATTCGAATCGATTCCTATCTAGCTAGAGGGGTATTCCTAAACACAAACCCTGCTTCCCCCGTCAGGGTCGCAAACGAGTCACCTTTGGTACGATTCAGGAGTCGCGAGTCCGAACAGATCGACATTCTCAGAGAACCACTCTGCCAAGATTGTTCGGGACTCTAACCCGCCTTGGACATATGCCAATGGCTCTCCGCACATCCTTACTACCTCCAGAATGCACGCCACTGCTCGCGTCCCCGGCCTGAGTCGAGCTACTAGGCTTCACGATCGGAACGACTTATCCGGCCAGCTAAGTGTTAGGCTGCGTTCGACATGACATGAGGACATACAGCGTATCGGTCCTTAAACGACTCAGACGGAGTCACTATGTTCAAACCTACACAAGACCCCGCCCGGTCTTAATTCATTATTCACACGGTTCTTTTCCACGATAGCAAATATAGCCAACCGTGATCCACCTCATCCTAAAGCTCACAGGTGACAGGAAATCACCTGACTTCTACCGCACTAAGCATGGCTAAGCATTTAACCCGTTCCTGAACTTAAATAGGATTCCAGTACGATATCTGGACAAGGAAGGATATATAATGCAGCAATTGGTTCCAACCAATTCCTATACTTAATGCATCATCAACAATAAAAGATACTCAATGTATTTGTAAAAACATGGGAGGCTTAATATGCTCCGAGGCTTGCCTTTCAGGAACGAGGAAGGCTGGTGGTCAGGGCACTCGGGCAATTCCTCCGCGACGGCTGCTTCGTCGGCTTCCTACACCTCGGGTTCCTCCTCCTGGTTGGCTCCCTCGAACTCCAGCAATGTCACTCCCTCCGGCACACCTATTGCATGAATGCGCAAGATAAATATCATGGATGCACATGAACGAATGTCAGGGATGCTCGGGGAATGCGCATGTTCACTGTAGTTTGCATATTCCAACTTAAGCCATATTCAAATCACTTTACTTACCAAGTTTATACAACCTAATGTATAATTGCTCATCTTCAGTTAATGACCTAGCACCTGCACCTAAGCATATTCTCAAGTCAGGCTAACCCCTAACAAACAACGGAAACATTGCATCAAGCATACACTCAAGCATTTGTATTTCAGCAAAATGAAGACTATGTAGCGGTGCAGTAAACTAGCCATAACTAGAGATTTATAAATCCAAATGTCATGCAACAAGACAATCTGGAAAGCTTATGAAATTGTCTATAATTCATTTTCAGACCTAAAAGCATGATTCAACACTTTACCAGGTCGAATTCTTTGATCAACAGAACTCTGTCCTCCCAAGACAGAGAGTAAGCAAAACTAGAACATAACTTTAAACAGCTATAGTTTCTAAACTACTGGGCCAAGTGCCCTCAAATTTTTACAGGAGCTAGATAAATAAATTATCTACAACTCTTGTGTTCATCACATTCACAGAAAACCAAAATATCGTGGGGAACTTCCTAAAGTCCCCAGATCTGTCCAGAGTGACATGATGCAAACGAAATAATTATTAACTTATGATGTAAACAAATAATTGGACAAAACTAACTCTACTCGCATATCATTCATATCACAAGAACACCATAAAGTAGGGTGTTCATCCCCAAAACATTTCTTTTAATACCTTTCTTAATTTATTTAATTAATTAGAGGAAATAGTAAACATATATGAAAACTACACCATTAAATCTACAACAATTACAGTAGACACTACATGCCCTAAGTAGACTACCATAAAAATTTCACACCATTTGAGTAAGTATAACAACCTACACAAAAATGGTAAGGCAGAATGGCTTAAAATGGCATAATTAGGAAACCTTAGTGAAAAGTGTCAAGCAACAGATTTCATATTTTTTCTAGCATCCTTAAGGTACTAAGATACTACCTACCAAGTTTCATGGCCATAGGATTACTAGATAATTTACAAAAATTCACACAAGTATCCACCAATGATAAAAGGAAAATCTATAACTCAAAAACTACACATGAAATGACTCTCAAATTTTAACCAGAGCTTATACTAAGCAATACTAGCATACCCACAAAATTTTACAATTTTTGGATCACATAAACTCAAGATATGATTTAAACAAGTTTGCATGCATTCAAAAACACTTTTCAAGTTCCTATTTAATTCATCCAAAATTTCTACATAATGTGCTCAAGACATATTTTTCTTAAATACTAGACTTCACCAAGATACTAAAAAAATTGGAAGTACTCAATTGGATCTACCAATTTGGAGATATAAATTTCAGAAAACAGCACTAAAATTGGAATTATTTGAACTAGCTTCTACTCAACGGTCACTGACGCGTGGGACCCGGTTGTCAGCCGGACCCGACTGTTAGTGAGACAAAACAGAGGAGGCGGCGTTTGATGGCGCGACGGTGGTCTTGCTCGCCGATGGCGAGGACTCCGGCGAAACCAAGGCCACCTACGTGCTCTACGGAAAGAGGGGAACCGATTGGTGCTAGAGGCACGATCTAAGACCTAGTGGAGGGGGCTTGTCGCCGGTGATGGTGGCACGGCAAAGCTCCGGCGCGAGTTGCCGACGACGGCAAGCCATGGCTGGCTCAACCGAGCACGGCATGAGCTACAGGAGGTCGCCACGGTGCTATCCCAGCAAAGAGAAGAGGCGGGGAGGGTTCCTAGCTACCTCGACCACGGCGGCCTCAACTCCGACGAGGGCACGCTCATGGCGGCGATGACTGGAATGGTGAATGCGCCCTTACCAACGCTCAAATAGCTCGGCTAAGGGGTGGAGAAGGTAGAGGAGAACACAGCGAAGCTACGGACGAGCTGGCCGACGCGTTTTTGCAGCGGCGAGCGAGCTAGGCGAGGGCGTAGCTAGGTCGGCAATGGCGGAGCTGCTGCGGCTCTATCGCTGCACGCGGTGGAGGCGAAGGAAATGTAAATTGAGCTGATGAACAGGTCGGGCAGGCGCGCGGGCGGGTTCATGTCTTGGTCGGCCGTGCCAGGACGCCCGTGGCGCGTGGCAGCGCGCTCAGGCGACGGGTGGCGCCACGCGGCCATTGTTCTCTAAAACCGGTCGCCACTGTAGCACGTCTGAAACGGCGATTCAGTTAACCAATGGCGACTGACAGGCGAAGTTTGACGATGATTAGCTTCTAATCCATTGGTTATCAGCGAAATCAGTCAAGATACAAATTGTAGCCCTAAGTACCAGCTACACTTTATGTTAAATGACCAAGACCTAATTCTCAATGGATCATGAGTTGTATCAAGCCAAAGTTGGCTCGATCAAACTGGAATTGTATTAAGGACTTAGAAAATTTTTCAAATGTTGAATCCACCTTCAATGCTGACTTGTGGGTCCTTTTTGAACATGTTGTGCATATTTTCATGACTTGGCTTCTAAACAAAGTTTGTTCCTTATAAAATTTGCTACAACTTTGCTTTAGGTTGCTCAGTCATGCAAACATCCTAAGCTACACTTTTTATACAGTCAAACAAAAGGGTTTATGGGTCAAAATTGGTCAAAACATGACTTGGGAACCTAATTAGGCAAAATGATCAACATGAACAATGTTCCAAATGACACTCTAGGTGTAACTAAGTTACTTAAAAGAATTTTTAGCCACACCATACATTGGTCACACAAGAATCAAGCATGGTATGTACTAAAACAATGAAAAACACATGAAATGTTACACTTGTTTCATAGTCATGTTTCACATGTTTCATGATCTTGTTGCATAGTATTAACTAACTTTGTTTCACTAAAGTGAGTGGCACATGTTGCACTTAAGTGTTGCACACTTTTCATTTCATAATGGAAACAACACACATGAAACATAACGATACATTGCAATGTTTCAAAAACATGTTTCATGTGATATAAGCTTGTGAATGGATGCATGATGCTCATGTTCATGAAATGCAAGTGCAAATGTGGAAGACAAACACCTGGGGTGTTACAAACCTCACCAGAGCAGCGCTAGAGAAAGGGGGAAGGGGGGCGGCAGCATCGTCCCAGATGTAGAACCAATGGTTGTGCCAGCCAGAACTCAAAGTCTTTAGTGGCAAGCATGGATAACTATGAGAGACTCCATAGCGCATCTGCAGGTTCATCCCACCAATGGGGGCAAGAACGCTGCCATCTGAACCATGCTCCTTGCGGGTTTTCACCTCGAAACCCCTCTGAAACAGATCCTTGTTGGGGGCAATCCCCAAAAAGGCCTTACACACAACAACAAAACCCACTAGCTACGACACCGCATTGGGAGGGAGGTACTGCAGCTGGACCCCATGCTTGCAGAGGAAACCATGGAGGAAGTCGGACGCTGGGATCCTGAACCCGCGCTTGTGGAAGTCGGTGAACGATACCACTTCCCTAGGCTACGGATGAGGCACCGCCTCGCCGGTGGGGGCCCTTCATCTGGCAACCTCCTTTGATGGAAGAAGACCCTTCGCCATGAGGCGCTGCAGCTTCACCTCCATCACCGACGAAGGAATCCACTCCCCTATCTTGTGTCGCAGATGAAGGAGGAAGCAAAGGCGGCGGTGCAGATGGCGACGGCAGCGGCACACATGATCTAAAGGTAAACCGCACGAACTCGACCCCTCTCCTTTTGTTTTTCCTTCAAAAACTACAGGAACGGCGGTAGGAGGCAAGAACAAGGTAAGGGGTCGGCTCGGGTATAGGGAACTATTTATGTTGCGGCGATTGGGGAAGCAAACTGCACCCATGCAGAGTCCACCCCAATACGGGCCCCACAAGCCCTCGGAAGATGAGCCGATGAGTCATAATGTGCAGAGGCGCCATTAAGACGCAAAGGATTTGGGGAGACTAACTGTCCCCTAGATCCACGCGTAGAGTGACCCATAGTCATCATGATCGCAGAACACACACACGATCACGCGCCGAGTGAACACCAGTAAATCATGACCCTGGCGAAAGAGGCCCGAAAGCCCCCGAGCCCGAGCGCAGGGAAGCCGGGTCATGGTCACGACTCGACATCATACTTAGGAATCCACCTCTAGGCCGATCCTTAGAAGGGCTCGAGGCCACAAAAGGGCTAGGGGCAAGGAGGAGATAGGCCCCCGCGGCTCTAATCGGTGGTGCAGAGCCACACGACCGTCTCTCCTTGTGTTCGAGTCATCCGCTTCGAAGTCTCCCGGGTTGACCCCTTTGGGGGAGGCATCTTGCCCTCTGGCCGCTGTGGAGGCGGTTGGGGACTAACGGGATTGATGGCCGACGATTTATGGGATGTCTCACGTGAGGCACATCCGAACTCCATGTCGATTGAGAAGGATATCGGGTCCCACTCGGATTACCCATCGACTCCATCGAGGCGCACCGCTCCGACCACATGGTTACGGTGGACAAGCCTCTCCCCGCGTGGGGCAAAACTAAAAAACTTGCCTGTAACAAAGGCATCATGACCCCCTGGGTCACAAAGGGCATCAAGGAACAGAAAAGGAGGGCGCCAACGCCCCCGAACCCTCGACTCTCAATCGGATGACAACGCATCCCACGAGAACCACGACCCTGATGGCGCCGGACTGAGGCGACTACCTCTGGTCAAGGAAAACACCTCTAAAACCCTAGCGCCAAGCCCAAACAAAATTTTCACCTAAATCAAGAGACAATCTCGGGTCAAAGCCCAAGAAATTACAAACTGACCCAGCCGAGCACCGCGGCACTTCACAAACAAACCCTTCTCTGCTTCCCGACAAAACAAGTGCGGCTAGCACTACACGGCCTAGCAACCTTAGGCACGGTAGTAGTGACCTGAGCTCCAGGAGCTATATCGCTGAATAGGAGCTATATCTCTGAGACTGGATGTAGAGCTCCGGCTTAAACCAGTATAAATCCTCGTGCCTATTGGATGCTACCATCGTCTTCCTAGAGCAGCGCGGCAATCGTATAAGTTTACTAGTCCGGTTTTCAAAACACCGACACACTATATCTACGTGGTTAGTGCGAAATGTGTGATGGCTAACTAATTTTTCTTGGCGGTTATATAGAGCACCCCAAGAAACACGTAGACTGTCCATGGCGGTTTAGGTAAACCCCTAAGGAAATGTGTAATTTCTTTGGCCATTCAGCAAAAACGGCAAAGGAAACTTTATATGTATTCCTTAGCATTTTAATAGAAATATAAATTTTGTTTGTGGTTTAATTTATTAGCATCACCGAGAAATAAAAAAAAGGAAAAACAAAATATCCCTTAGTCAGGCTGGATAAAAAGCTCATTGAATTGACTTGGTGACTCTTATTTAGAAATTGCTCCGGTTGGCTTTGTTTTTTTTTCAAAACAAAATGAACTGATTTTGAATGAATTTCAACTTTAACTTGGCTTGTGTTGGTAGCCAGGCTAGCTAGCCGCTAACAAGGGCAAGAAATAGGTAAAATGAAACGGGCGCCTGCGGAGTCGTCCTGCAATGCTCTCTGATTATTGCTGGTTCATTTGGATTGAAAGTGCAACCCTGCGCCAGGCACTACCACCATTTGTTGTGAAAATTTTTTTGGGAGCATTTCCGATTCTGTTTTGAGGGTATACTACTCCCAGGTGATTATGAGAGTTTAGTGCCAGCAAATACATATGACAGCCCCCCTATTGATTGCTGCATGCAGAAGCTTACCTGCCGATGAAGTAGGTGCTGCACTGCAGTTGTTCAGAGGCTGTTTGGTTCTGGCTGCTGCTAGCCAAGTGTTGGGGACCGTGACGTCTAAGAGAAGAGTGAATTAGCAAACTTAAAATTCTACTTCTAAACTATGGCCTATTTTTCTATCCTTAGCAAAACCTATGCAAAAGATAAACTATCTAAATGTGCAACTACGATTTTCCTAGTGTGTTGCTATCTCTACCACAAAAAGAGTAATGTAAACAATGTAAATGCGGAAGCTAAAGAGCAAGGTAGAGATATGCAAACTCCCGTCGACGACTCCGGTATTTTTACCGAGGTATCGAGAAGCGCTCAAGCTTCTCCTAGTTCTCATTGGAGCCCTTCGCAAGGAATCCCTCGCAAGGGCCAAGCTCCCGGTCGGAAAACTCCGTGGATAGCCTCGGGCCTTCCCCACGCGCAAGTGGGTCTCCGACGTGCCTTCCAGCAAGCCTCTCCTGGATGCTCCCCGCCGTCTTCACTATCAAGCTTCCGGCGAAAACGCCGCGGGCCTTGTTCTATCCGGTACACGGTGGCGGTCACACTACAAGCACGGTTGGTGTGATCTCGCAAGACTACAAGCCCCTCCGATGTACAACAATGGTGCGCGCAAGCACCGAGTGGTAAGAGGTATGCAAACCTCACTAAACACTAGACCTAAACCTAGAGCAAGCGTATAAGCGGGGGTCTAATCATCCTAAGCACTTTGCAAAGCACCTATGCTAATCACCTAATAAATCAATAAGCACTATGCAAGTGGAGATCACTAAAATGGTGTATCAACACTCTTGATATATTTCCTCAGCTCCACACTCTTCATTTGGCCGGTTGGGGGTTGTATTTATAAGCCCCACTGAGAAAGTAGCCGTTGGGGACGAAATTCCGCTTTTCTGCTACTGACCGGACGCTTATCACGTCCTGACCGGACGCGTCCGGTCGTCCCGACCGTTAGAGCCGCGATCAACTAATCGAACGCTGCCAGCGTCCGGTCACATGCCACTGGATGCGTCGGGTCGCAATTTCGCTGCTCTGGAACCTCTTTGTACTCAATCGGACGTTGTAGTCCTACATCCGGTCGATTTATCGCTAGCGTCCGGTCGCGCCTGCTGTTGCCGAGCCTCTTGATCAGAGCGTCCGGTCGCTTTCCGCCAGCGTCCGGTCACCTCTGTGAGCTCATTTCTTCGCGATCTTACGTCCGGCTTGGTTTCTATCTTCGTGCTTGGACTTTGCTTAATATCTTAGGTCTTCTCTTATGCTTCTAAAGTCTTGCTTATGGTGTTGATCATCGGATCATCACGTTGCCTTCGTCCAAGTCACGTCTTGCACCCTATCGAACTACAAAACAATCACTTGTAAATTTGTTAGTCCAATTTGGTTGTGTTGGTCATCAAACACTAAAATCCAAAGTAAATGGGCCTAGGTCCATTTTCCTTACAATCTCCCCCTTTTTGGTGATTGATGACAACATGACCAAAACAAACAAATAATAATAAAAATTTGGAGTTTAAAAACTATCTACTTGCTAGGATGCAATGCAAGGGGCAAGGTTATATGATGCTAAAAGATACTACTTGTAAGACTAGAAGATACCACTTGAAAACTTATCTTGCCCTTGCAAAAATCCCCATGTGGTATTATGGATTTAAGCCACAAATTCTCCCCTTTGCATAGGCTAATCCATAATCCAGTATCCTTCCTTTTCTCGAACCATCACCACTTGTAGATCATTACTACTTGAACATTATTATGATCTAGCTTTTGTTCCCTGTAAAGTAATGCTTGCTTTTGGTCTTTTAAATTCTCCCACTTTGGAATCAAACACCGAAAAGGAAGACATTAGTAGCACAAGGGAGGGTCAAACTTTGTGATCCTTTGTATGTAGAGTGGAATAGGTCATAAAATTTGACTCTCACATTATGTAGACTAAGCTCCCCCTAAATATATGTATACATATGGTAGAAGGCAAAGCATATGCATAATTGGCAATTTTTTTGCTCAAGGGAATTTAATCTATATAATGCATAGAGAAAGCATATAAATATCAAAATGAAATTAACATGATGATATCGGTTTAGAAATACCACATATGGAAACCAATTTGATTTCTACCACTTGTAATAGGTGGTGGATATTTGAAGTATGATGCTTAACTCCAGGGACTCCATTTTCCTTGTAATGAGACTACTACACACATGATAAGCTTGAAAAGGTGTTAGTCTCAAAGCATCCAACTTGTAGAGTAGCCTCCCCTAAATTTGTGCACACAAGTATGGAATACTTGTAGGAAACATGCACATTGATTTTAGAATAAAAAATACCACTTGAAAGATGACATCACATGAATGTGAGAGTTATTTTCGAAGGCGATATTCAGGAGAAATTATCTACAATTTTGACTTTGGCACATATTAGATGAGCAATCGAAAGACAAGCTGTGTCATGCTTCTAAACAATTTTAAACCATGTAGGTTTTCTCCAAAGATTAAGAAAGAAACCGAGCAAGCCTACCATAAGATATGCCTAGTGTATGCATGACAAAGGATATAAGCATGCAAATGCAAACATAGGCATGAAAAGTAACTAGATGTTTAAAGATACCAATTTAAAGTAAAAATATCTAGTTACCTAACATGGGAAGGGGAATTTAGGTCTATAGTATTCACTAACCCACTTGGCAATGACTTTATCCATAATGATGCACCCCATGAAATGCACCCATACTTTTACCAAGTCTCCAAATTTCCCGAAGTCCATCGGACTTCTCACTTCCCTTTCGGGATCCAAATCTTCTTGGTGCTCTTCATGTTGGAAATGATTTCCTTTGGCACCCAAAAGCGTTTGACCCCATTGATGGTTTGCTTGTTCACCTTGATGGCCACCACCTTGTCATTTCTCTTCTTCTTTAACAAGTATGGTGTGGAGGCCTTCTTGTCCACCTTGTTCGTGTAGGTGTTGGAGAACTTGCTTGTTTGCTTCTTCTCTTTCTTCTTTGCTCCTCCCCCATTCTTCACCTTGCACTCATAGGACTTGTGACCTTCCTTGTGGCACACATAGCAAACCACGGTTTGTCCTTCATCAAGCTTCTTCACTCCCTTGACGGTGTTATCTTGATGAAGTTGGGCTTGCTTCGCCTTGCCTTTTACTTGAGTTAAGTTCTTGGTGAGGCGAGCTACTTCTTGCTTGAGTTGCTCATTCTCCTTTGCAACCTCTTGTGTACATGTATCTACAACAACTTTCTCAACACAAACTTGGTTGCACAAAGATGAGTCTAAACATAAATCATTAAAAGAAATAGAGGCATCCTTTTTAGATATTTTAAAGATAGAACTTTTCTTTTTAGATGTCTTGGTGGGGGTTGTACTAACGGCTTCAAGATTAGCAACTTTATTAGTTAGCTCATCACAATGTTTGCACATGGTTTCCATTTTAGCAAGCAAACTTTTATAAGCATCTTGTGAGCTAGCTAACTTTTCTTTTAATTTTTCATTTTTCTTTACAAGTTGCTCATCATTGATTGTGCATGCATTTATTGTTGCACTAGTCTCAAGTTGCTCAATTTTAGTAGATAGTTCAACATTGAGATTAGCAAAGTTCTCATATTGTTCAAGCAAAGTTTTGTATGCTTCTTGTGAACTATCTAGCTTTTCTTTTAATTTTTCAAGCTTCTTTTGTGGACTAGTGCAAACTTTAGTCCAATTTAGTTGTGTTGGTCATCAAACACCAAAATCCAAAATAAATGGGCCTAGGATCCATTTTCCTTACACCAAGTAGGCTGTGGCACCGCCAAAGAACGTGGTGGAGGGAAGGACAGCGCAAGTGTGGCGTATTTTTTCAACTATAAAAGACTATGATCTAAAGTCTAAACCAAGCAGTAGCCTTTTACTCGTGGCGTGCCGTGAGGCTGGCAAGGAACCAAACACCCCCTCAGCCTCAAACTTTCAGGGGTTATGTACATATCACTGCTACACAAAATTCTTTTGTGCAGCGTTTGGTAAAGTGTTTTAGAGGTGGGCAGGCATTTCAACCGCCTCGGTTAATGCTTGATTAACCGAGACGGTCATTTTTTATTAACCGAGACGGTTAAATCTATTAACCGAGGCGGGCAATGTAATATAACCGCCTCGGTAAATCATTAACCGAGGCGGTTATTCTATAAGGCCCGCCTCCTAAAATCTGGCATAACCCGCTACCATTTCTAAGCCCAATACCAGTGTCGAGTATATAAACTCAATGAAAACCCTAACCTCACTCCCAGCCTACTCTCCCTGTCTCCCTCCCTCCCTCAGCCTCGCTCCCTCTCTCACTTCTCCCTCACCCGACGCCGCATCGATCGCCCTCCCTCACCCGCGGCCCGGCGCCCCCTCCCCCCGCCCGAGCCGCACACCTCCGCCCGGCGCCCCCTCCCCAGCCCGGCGCCGCCCTCCCCCTCCCGACGACGCCACCTCCGCCACACCCCTGGATCCGGCGAGCCCCACTAGTTGCAGGCGGTCCAGCGGAGGCGGATCCGGCGGCGAGGGTTCTGCAGCGGCTCCCCAGAGGCGGATCTGCCCTCCCCCATCCTCTCCCGCGACTAGGTGCCCGGATCCGGCGGCGGATCCAGGTTAGGCACGCCCCCGCCGGCGGATCCGACAACGACGGTGGCGGCGGCGCTCCGATCCGGTGAGCGTCCGCGGCGGCACGCACATCCAGCGGGCGGCGGCGGCGGCTGTGGATAGGCTCGGCGGGCCCATAGATGGGCTCGCTGGGCTTGTCCACGGGTTTTCATTTTTTATTTTTTTTATTTGATTAACCGAGGCGGGCGTCCAACCGCCTCCGTTAAGGCACGATTAATCGTGATCTTTTGGCGGAAACCACCTCGGTTAATCCAAAATGCCCGCCTCGGTAAAGTTTTGCGTAGTAGTGTATTTCCATGATAAAGGAATATGCATGAATTGGAATAATATGAGTTGTACAGTGGACTGTTACATACACCATAAGAGGAGAGAGCTGGCCCTCTTTACATCACATGGAAACAGAATTTCAAATAACCTGAATTATATGAAAAAAAAAGGATTCATCTGAAAATTAATTTTTCAAGTATTGGAGAAAAGTTCTACGAGGAAGCATCACGCAAAATTACTACGTGAGGTGCTCATATGAGTATGCGTGTACGTCTAGTCTACACCGTGTTTTTAAAGTTGAGAATAACTCTAGGGTAGTACTTGCATTACATGACCAAATGATAAGTATGCCATGATTAAGATTATTCATGATGATGAAGTTAATAAAAGAAGTGTTATTTTGCTTGAGTTTGTCAGGAAATAGCTCGAGTCAGGATGCTTCACTGCCCACGTATGCGCTGTGCGTGGTATGATGGTGGCCAATTCAGCGTGTAGGCGTTGATCGGCTGTGCATTGGTGTTGCTCTCTGGACTAAAATGCGTGCAGCATACACAGTAATGGTGCCCCAACCTGTTTCCTCAAAAAACAAAAGTAATAGCGCCTTTTAATTTTGTATCATAACATGGCCTTAGCATGATTTGATTGAAATTCACAATGCACAAGATAAATTGACACTACTAAAGAAACGATTTCGGGGACGGTAAAAAACAGCTCTAGGGCGATTCTAAAACCAACACTACACCATCCTATAAAGATATGGCATTGGTAGTGTTGGGCTAGCTATTAATTGTACCGCAAACACATTTGTAGGGGCGGTTTTTGTTGAGAAATCCGCCCCTAAAAATTATCTTTCCAGGGATGGTTGTATTAAGAAAATCTTCTTTGTAAATCAATTTCTAGGAACAGCTGTGTAAAGAAAACCGTCCCTAGAAATTGATTTTTAGGGGTGGTTGAGTTACGAAAATCATCTCTAGAAAACAATTATCAAGACTGGTTGTGAAATGAAGACAGTTTTCTTAACACAACCACCTAAAACGACTTATAACTTAAAACAGATGAGTACTATTTAACTCCATTATATCCTTGTATGATGTTTGTTATATTGTGTATCTTTTTACACGTGGTCATACTTTTGATATACTGGTATTGTTTGCCTCAATTGTCTTGTTCTTTGTATTTGTTATGGAACCAACCATTAAAGTTCAATCTTGAATACAATAATATTATTAGCCGATGTCTTGCTGGAGACATACCTTCATAAGAACGGTAGCCTGGTAATGTAGAACATGAACAACACAAGACCAAAACAACCTACTGAAAGTCAAACCGATTTCAGCCAATTCCTTGCAGCTAAGAAACTGAATAGACTACGTGTCTTATACCTACTGTCAGAAAATGTGACTGACATCCGAAAGTAAGTTCCTAAACTAAAGATCTATTCTTTCCTAGAATGCCATCCAATTGCAAGTAGACTTAGGACTTGTTTAGAACGCAGGAATTTCGCAGGAATCACGCAGGAATTTCACAGGAATAAGTTTAATTTCACATGAAAAACACAAGAACACAAAATATATCCCACGTTCCAAACCGGCCCTTAGAATATCAAAGGATGAACCGCAGGTCCACAGCCGGTCATCCCACGAGAACATCAGGCGAACTAGCCAAGACATACCAATTAGCACATGCGAAGTCTGACTGGTAAATTGAATTGACATGCCATCTTATCTGAGTGAGTACTTTATAACAGTAACTAACAGAAATTGTATGCAACTCTTGCATAGCAACCCTGGAGGATTGACGCAGAACGGCAGAAAATTGCAAGTTTTCAGAGCTGGGATATTCACCCATCACATGAAATTCAACAAGGCACATAATGCGAACATTTTTTGTTTAGCAGGCCCCAAAGCTGTTTTAACAAGAGCTGACAGATGTATCATATCCCTGAAACATGTTTTGTCTGGCACGGATTTGGGATGGTCAGTAGGTTTTATCAGAACAGTAAGGATCTGCAAAATCTCAGCAGAACAGAAAATTATATCCCCGAAACTTGTCTGACTAGACAAAACGAAGAAAACAGGAAGATTATATACAGGAAGCTTGAATTAGCATGGATTGTACAAAGCAACCCGCATCTCCATCTAGACCATTTTTATCTGTCACCCACCTAATGTATGATATATACACAGCTGACCGGATCATGGAAGAACCAGCAGATGTCTGAAACTCTGAATTCAGAAAAGCAAAAGGGTAGAGTTTTGGACTTTGAACTGAATGAACCTGCAAGCCGACATATATATATTCAACCAAGCAGTTTCCTAATCCACCTGTTGCTATGAACAGCGAAAGCATAACACAGAACGCACAACAAAGGACGTGGCGTAAATACATTTCATGTCATTCATCCTTCCAATTTTTGCCCCCTCAATTCATCACCATAAAAGCCACCCAGAATGGACCAAAATCAAGAGTAAAGTAGTTGCTGCCTGCACTTCCTCAGCAACAAACAGCTTCAAGAGATGATCCACCAGGGTTACCAAGCCTATTCAAACATCTCATCCACCAAAGTTATCTGCAATAATACAGGCTGCTTACAGCAAAAAAAGGGAAACCATGTCTTCCAAGCAATAATTCGCGCAAAAGCAAAAGTATCTAACCTAGTGATTTGAACTGAAAACAATATACATGTAGTAAATTAAACACCTCCCAGAACAGAGCCACATAGATGAAGTCCGTGTGTTCTCATTATACATGAGTTTACTAAGTTTGTTATTAAGCTTGATGAACGGGTTACCTTTTAAAAAGAAAGAATGAATCCCCATGTATATACAGTAAATGACAACAAAAGAACCTATCAAAAAAAATGACAACAAAAGAAAAAAAAAACATCCATGTTTATAAATTAATACAATATATTAGAGCCGATACTGATTTCAGTACTAACCTGGTCACAAACTGGGCAAGTATCTTTTCGCTCCATCCATTCAAGAATGCAGCAAAGATGGAAATGGTGCTCGCATTTAGTTACAGAGCGGGGATTTTCTTCATCGTATTCTGGTGAACAGGTAACAATATTACATGAGTGTTCTGGCTCAACACAACAATATAAGATATAACTTAGATGGTACCATTCAATGCAGCCACTGAGGATAATCAGAGTACATATGTACATCAGCAACTAAAGTCAGCAAGATACCCAAAAAAACATAATAATTATGAAACATTAAAATAGCAACAAGTAATTTACATGAGGGGGGCTTCTATAGAATTTCAATATCCCTTTAATGTATACACTATATCAGATTGGCTCCAACAGTGTGTCTGCAGACTAGTGAATTGCTTAAGGCTATCTCGGTGCAATCCATAACACAGATGAAGGACACACTAGTGACATCTACTTGCATCGACACAATGACAACATCAAATTTGCGAAGAACTAGCTATGATACCAAGAAATCTAACATGGGCCGATAGCAAGAAAACAGCAGACCTGAACAAAGAGTAGCAACAGCATGCACATTCAGTTCCATACACAATCAAATAAAGATGGATACAACAAATATAAAGTTAATAACCTATCAACCAAGCTTCACTTAATCAAGAGGAGAATGTCCAGCACATATTAACTACTTGTGTCTTTTCAACAGTTTTGGCACACTGTACTAGCATCTGTTAGTCTTGGGTGTGTTACTCCCAGACGATCTAAACCAAGCTTTGTTGAAAGGTGGAGAAAAGCATGTTGTCGCATCAACAAAGCTCAAAGGAAGGGTTAATAACGCTGTGACTTTGGGGGCCTGGACCTTATGGAATTCCCCCTCCCTAAAGATTGCACATCAATTCTTCAAGGGGGAGTTGATACTTTGGGTTCTTGTTGGAGCCAAAAAGCTCCAATTCCTGGGCCTAGGTTATGATGAGGGCTAGTTGTATAGTCTTTATTGGGTCATTATCCTGGTTTGCTTGGGAGATCTTTTTCTCAGTGTTACAACCCCTCTGATCTCCTAGTGGAGTTAGAATGGTTGTTTGTAAGGGTCATGATGGGACAAATTCCTTCTGCTCTCTTGAATATAAGATACACAGCTCTCTTGAGTGTTCGAGGAAAAAAATAACCTATCAACCTAAACAAATAAACTCTGCAGTGATCAAGAGAAACACAACCTTCAAGGCAGATAGGACAAACATCCTCCTCATCAGCCTTATCTTCAGTGACACCTTTCTTACATGACTCATCCACCTTTAAAGACTCCTGATCATTTATGGACTCTTGTTGGTCATCAGTTTTGCTCTTAGTGTCTGGCTTCTCCAAACCTACAGAGTTTCCAAAACCTAAGATCAACCATTAAGATAGTAACAAGAAGTTAATAATCATCGCTCATATAACTGCTAGTCAATTATTTACCAGGGTTATTTGGGACTGCCAAAACAACATCATAAGGCAAGGGTGCAGGTGGTGCTCGATATGTGTCAGGTGTGGAAGTATCCAGATTTGTGTCTACTGCAACAATTGTAGAGGCTGGAGATGATCCATCAAAAGCTGAAGACAACGGCCCATGCTCCTCAAGATTTTGTTGACGCTGAATAATAGAACAAGAAAATCTAAGAAAAAGTTAAATAACATGCAAGGTAATTAATAGTTTGAAAGGCTAATAAATACATGAAGCTATATCTAGGTCAACTTAAGTATGAATTATGACTCTGGAAAATTTTGCAATTATCAAACTATATTAAACTAAACAGCACAAATGCACACTGTATAAATAATTTTCAATGGTAAATCATAAGGGAATGTCAAGAAATAAAAATGGACGGTACAAGGCAAAATTATTTATCCTCCTGCATTGAAATTGCAAACAGAAGAGAGTACAGAACATCAGCATTCATATATTTTCAGCATCAGGGGATATAGATATTGACATGCCAGAAAATTACAAGAGTGGAGCTGCATAGGAAATTAAAAAAAAATCTATTGGTCACATGTCTAAAATAATTGATTGGTCCTGAATAAAACATATGATAACATCTTGCAGATTTCAGTTATGAAGAGTACAATAACAGATTGCCTATTTCAGCTTTGACAGTATAGTAAGACAGTTGTAAGACAAACTCACTGACATTATCTTTATGCTATTTGATAGAGATTATGTCACAAAAGGAAAGATAGTAACGTTGATGTAGAAAAGAAAAAGAGAGAGTTTACGTACATAGATATCAACTGGTGCTCTAACTGCTTCAGATGTTCTCGACGAACAGCAACAACAGCCACCCATTATATACCAACTTAAAATCTTAGTGGCAGTCCTCCAGATGCTATGCGAAATTAAAACTCCATCTCTCACAGTCCAATAAAGAAACAAAATATATTGACAGAAGAAAGAGGGAATCATATAACAAAATAGCAAATACAGCATGAGGTAAACAACCAACCATTACACCAGCATAAGATTGTGTGTGGCTTAGAAAACTGCAACTATGGGCACTTAATGCTGCCAGACTATTCTCGGTAATTCACTCTAATGGCACTCAACAGCTATTGTTCAAAAAATATATCATTTAGCAACAAAAAAGAACTGCTTCAATTAGTACTTGACATTTTTCTAGTAACATCAAGAAGCAGAAACTTGACTGGGAAGCAGAAAGTCCATCTTAATCAGGTGGGTAATATACAGTTATTACTTACTAGAGACTACCTAGAGAGATAACACCATTAGGCAATATCCTGGCACCAGAAGGAACCACAGCATCATGTGCTGAGCTCTCCCAACAAGCAGCACATAGGTAAGCAAAATCATATTACAGACACCACCACATTTTAGGTTATGCCACTCTTTTCCACCTAAAAACCAGCCTGGCCACACTTTGGTACAGTGGACATACATGAGCACACCAGCTCCTTTATAGTCCTATATTGAAAGTGATCAATTTAACTTCTACATGCACGCAATGACGCAAGTAAGATTCGATGCCACAACTTTAAAGTATGCATGCCACCTAGGATTTGCTAAGCATTGGGTGGAAGTTGTAAGACAGATGGCATCAGAAAGTTCACAATGAGTTCAGTATAGCACAGAGCATCAAAGTTTTGACCTTTCAAATTTGTTTCTAGTACTCTTTTCATCACATTTCCAGGGTAAGGAAAAATTATATTAAGTAACAAGCAGATTGGTGCTGCAAATGCCCCAACTAAAAATTTGAGAAACCACCACATTTTGTGTCCATCCACACACATCTAAGTACAGGCTCAAATTTATCTGACATAGGTAAACACTAATATTTCAAAAGGACTAATCCAACTTTAGGATTAATTATTATATTTCTGCCAAATTGTCAACAAAAATTATGCATGATATACAGATAGATATAAAATATATAATGAATGGCACAAGCAGCCAGTACAATCCAAAACTAGTGTCAACCAACTTGATTTGTCCTATGTTAGAGAAGATAAATTACCTTTCATTTATCAACAGCACGTTAGGGTGTCAGTGACAAGGAAACAATATCAGGTTGTCCGCAGGATAATAATCAAGCATAACTGAATATGTAACGAAGTAACTCTAATCGGAAACCGGAAAACACAGGTGCCAAGAAAAAAAAAAACAGCAGGTATAAGAAACGAGCACAATAACAAGGTATTGTTGAACCGGCTCGATTGAACCGTGCTAAAAGCCACTCACGGGCGCAGCTGGCATGGGGCACGTGGTTTTCAGCTGAACCCCCAAAATCTATGCGACTTAAGCTGCACCCGCACCTGAATTAGGTAGCGAGAGATCCTAAGGTCGCAACTAGTCCATCCTGCACAGTCAACAGCAGCAGCAGCAAGAACAGCAAGAGCCATACGATTACCAGCTCGTCTCAAAGCACGCAACTCCAGAACGGAGCAACTAGACGAACGGCGACGAAGATGAGTTTGGGATTGATAGGGGAAGAGCACCACCGCTTAGAACTAGGGGAAAAAGAAGAATCCATCGGAGCTAGCTGGGGCTGCTTACCACCAACATGAGATGGAGGAAAAGAAGGAAGCAACCAATCCGATCCCCCGCTCCGCTTGGCTGGGACAGGATCGGCGCTGCGGCGGCGGGTGTAGTAGTATCCGGCGGAGAGACAGGGGAAGGCCGCTGGTGCTCTGCTGCTAGGCCTCGGCGGCGAGGCGATGGGGTTTGGGGGAAGTTGAAAGCCCTGGGGAGGAGAGCTAGTGGACTCGGATTCTGCAGAACAGAATTCCCAAAGACCACTCTCCAAACTTTATGCCTCATTTTCCTTGTTTTCCGAAATACTCGAGATGACGTTTACATTTCCACACTCAGGAGATAACTAATCTTTTTCTAGTGCCATGTGGTATGACATATAAACTTGAAAGTAATCGTGTGATATTTTTTATAAAAAAAGAACATGTCCTACGGAAATTCTCAGTTTGGAAAAATGGCTCCATATACTCATCCCGTGCGGGAGGAAAAATCCCTAGGTGCACTTATCCCTACAAATGCATATTGAAGATTGGATAGATCTTGAGACCAATGGTAATCAAGTACATGTGCAATGCATACCTGGGAGTAAGTGTGGGCTCTATGTAAAAAAAAAACCCGAATTTTTTTTAGCTCTTTTTTTGAAAAATTTTCACAAATATGTCTCTGGGGGTATGCTTTCAAAATCTGGACCCTTAGCTCGGCGCCATTGTTGATGACGCCGAGCTTACACATCTCGGCGCCATAGATTTTGACGCCTAGGTCTTGGGCTCGGCGCAGACGTGACGGTGACTTGGCAGGCACCTTGACGTCATAGATCTTGACGACGAGCTTAGCGCCGTGGTTATTGGCGCCCAGCTGCGCCGTGGTTATTGGCGTCGAGAACAGCGCCGAGGTGGCGTTTTAACCCGGTGCCCAACCTTCCTGCGCGAGCCTTCTTCCTCTTCTTTCTCCTCCCTCTCAAGTTTTTTCTCTCCCCACTTCGCCCTACCTCACGAATCGGCATATTGGACCTTGGAAACTTTGATTTGATCCGTAGATCTTCGAAAGCAATGTATCATTGCTCCCTCCTAGTTTTTTTTCAAATCGATTCGGTATATATTAGTCGGATTTTTCAACTTAAGAATCGTCATTACTTAGGGTTCATGCAATTTTAATATTTTATATTATACAACCGTAGGATGCCAAGACGTGGAAAACCTACCAAACCAAGGTAACATCAGCGCACATTGTTATGATATGGGTTTATTATTGTGGATCAAATGGGAAACCCTAGGTGTAGGGTTTAATGTTAATTGTTTTCGGTTTTTAGAACGAAAATGGCTAAATTGTAGTTATGGCTGGAAGACTAGAAATGCCTTTAACCCATTGCCTCTGCCTAGTGGTGTTCCAGTGCCCATGTGCTTTTACGGCGATTCTTGCAAGGTAGCCAAGTCCGATAAAGAGGACATATATATAGACAGAGGTATTGGATGTGTTCTAATTTTTGCGTTTAAGCCTACATTTCGTCAGCGCCGCATTAACAAGATGGTGAAGAATTGATGTTTGTGTCATATGACATCTTGCATAATTTTTTGTTTTGTAACAATTGTATTTTTTACAGACCCCTCCACCGCTCTGTGATTTTGAGCAGTGGATCAACAATGAGATCAAGCGTAAAGATAAGGAATGGATGCAGAACTGTTGCGGTGGGAGGCAAGGAGAGATGATGAAGAAGAGACGCGGAGAGGAGGCGGTAAAAAAGGAGCACAAGGAAGTGGAGAAAAGGAGGCGTGTTGCTGCGTACAGGAAGGAGAGAGAGAAGAAGCTTGAGCGTGCACGCCGAAGCGAAAGCAGCGATGGAGGAGAATCACGATGCCCTAAAGAAGAGAAAGTGGCCTCGTTGCACTCAGTAATCTCCATTACTTGCTAGTTCTATGGTTTATTCATGAACAATATTGTCTACTGTTGGACTTTTTATTATGTTGTCATGTAATGCACTTTAAGTATGGGCATGCTTAGGTCATGTACTGTGTTATTTAGTTTGTCGACACGTACTTCTAGTATTATTGTGTTGTTTAATGTGTCATAGTATTGGACTTTTCATTATGTAGTTGTTTTCGTTATTTGTGGTCATAATATTCAGTTTAATATTGCGGACGTAGTGAAATATGATCACGTGCTGCAAACAAAACTTAACGAAGTAGGGTATTATATAATTCAACACACAAAACACATGAAATGGCATGTGAGAACATGTACCGAACTAGGGTATAGAGGTCCTGAACTAAACCTAACATGCCTTAGTTAATTGAAGCGAACAACAAGCACAAGAAATAGCATGTGAAAACATATACCAAACAAGGGTACATAGTTTCTTTGACTAAACCTAACATGCCTTAGGTAATTAAACCAAACAACAAACACATAGATGTGCCATAGTATTGTCCTAGTAGTGTGGCCACATAGCAAATTGTATTGCACCTTCTCTACAATAACCTCCCATTGTTGGTGGTGGTGTTGGCGAGGGTGACGGCGGAGGCCCCTTGTTCTTGTGATTAGGACAGGTGCAATATGGATCATTACAGAGTGCCCACTGTGAACTTGCACCATTGTTGTCGTCGTCGTCTTCGTCTTCCTTGTACCCGCTGCTAACTTTCCTTTGTAGATCGAAGATTTGGTCCTGTAGGTAGTAGATGTACTGCTGATGCGGATAAATTGGTCGAGGATCGACCTACCTAGTGAATCCACAGTTTTCTTCGGACTTAGAAGACTACAATAAGTATGTCCTGTGAGTTGTAAGGGTATTTGAGAAACATATTTAACAAACGAAATGTAATAGCGATTACCCATGCTCGTGGGGATTTGAAGAAGCGACGACCTCCATCGATCCCCTCCATGAACATCTGTACTAAGCAGTTCTCACCATGCATGCATTTTTGCCAATCTTCTTTCCTGTTATCGTATCCTCTGAGAGGGTACTCTTTAGTGAAATCACTCTTGCTCTCGGGGGGAAACTGATACACTGGTTTCTCAAAGAAATCAGGCCCAAGAGACCTTTCCCACACAATGGGAGTTCCCTTCGTCCCCCCTTTCCTCTCCCACTTACAAAACCCTTTCCTCTAGATGACCCTCTAGACATTCCTACTCCAACAAAACCAAATACTACTTTGATTTTTCTTTTGGTTAGCAATGCATCCTAGAACGCATATATATAGGTGGAGGCATATTTGCTAGCCGTTGTATTGTGCTGTAAATGCTCCTGTAAAGTCTACTCAAAATCACCGAAAAGCCTACATCGTAGGACACGGGAGAGCCTAAATTTCATGACTGAAAAGCCTATTCGATTTCAGATTTCAATCACTATTTCGAATGACACTGAAAAGTCTATTCGACGGTGATATGATAAATCACTGTAAAGGCTATTTTCCCTAGATTCCATGACTGAAAAGCCTATTCGATTTCAAACTTCAATCACTATTTTGAACCAGAAAAACTAATGCCGCTGATTAATACGTACTTTAGACAGAAAATCTCGCCATAATTTCCCCTATTTTTTATGCCATCCATACACAAGTATGAGATGAATATTTAACCTCAATACAACATGTACAAACATACAAATATATGCCACATTCATCTGAAACCATATACATGAGCATATTAATAGTCTACACAATCCATAATTATAGTCCATAGTAGTTCATATTCGATAATAATAGTCCATACAGTCCACAATAGTTCATAATAAAAATCCACAAAGTCCATAATACTACATAATAACATCTACCACAAACCCTCACTATCTTCTAGTCTTACCCTTACCCATGTGACCAAGAGCGTCGGTGCCTGGAGTGTAAGGGTCAGGTGGACGGCATCGCCTAGTGCCTGAAGTCTATGTAGGCTGAGTCAAGGGAGCGTCTTGGAGCTGAGACGGAACAAGCTCCTCGTGCCTCTAGTCCACCTCGTCGTTGTCCTTGTCCTCATCTTCGTCCTCGTATGCAATGCCTATGGACCCTATAGGTGATTGGCTAGACGAACCTAAGCTTCCTCTGCCTGTGGAAGGAACGTGCACATCTTGCGTCGTGGCTGTCCTGCAACCACAACGAGCAGCCGCATGACGTAGCCGACGTGATAGTCTCTGTTGTACAAAATAATGTTAACTAAAAGAATTTAGTGTATTAATAATATATTTCAAAGAATATTTTAAATCTTATGTCTAGGAAGAAGCTACGTGTGTCGTCATTCCTGACTCTCGGACGAAAGCGCTCAATGTCTTCAACCGAGCATTTGAGGGTATTGCCCTGCAACAAAGTTCACAGTAAGATTATGGTGGACATTGAAAAATGAGGACGCTACTAATCTAGAACGGAGTACTAGTTAATTCCTAACCAGTTCCTCAACTCTATCTATTGTACTGAATTATAAAGATGCTACGACTCAAAGGTGCCACTAACTAAAATAGAGACCTCAAACGCAGAATGTATTGGTATGCAACTTAACATAGAAAAATAAGGCAATTGACTTACCACTCTGTCCAAAATTGGTCCTGCCTCCACCTGCCTTCCTACACGAGTAGTTTGGTCATACTCCGTGTCTTCATCGTCGAAGGACTCGATGTCGGCGTAGTCATCTTCTGCCCATTGTAACCTCAGCCTGCAACATGTCGCACGTTGGTGCCAAGCTTGGTAGCGTCTATACTCACGGTTCGTGTGCGGCTTGTTGTTCTCATCCATGTTGTTGTGCAACAGCTCCTATTGTTTAATGCAGTACTGGTGGTGCTTCTCCCAATAAAAAATCTTCCTATTCTTCTGACGATCGAACCTGCACGTCACGTAAGATGTTAGTTTCTGGCAGGTACGAATTGATGCTATAAAACAATGGCGCCTAAGCTATATGACGCGACTATTTGATGTAAGCTTCTTAAGAAAGGTACAGAGTGATTGAAGAAATCATACGTAACAGTATCATCATATGTAAGCTTCACTATGAAAAATTTTACCATGTGGGTTTCAAAGAAAGAAGAGAAAATAGATCACAACATGGGTTGAACCCATAGTCATATAACTTGCCATAATGATGAGAACAAGAAATGCCCATACACGGACATTCATCTCAATCTATGTACATGTCACCATATTAAAAGTGCACGTATGTCATCATTACTTTATCTTATATAGGAATTAATGGAAATGGACCATCACGAGACAATTGAAATAGCAAAACACTTACTTGTGTAAGTCAATGACAGTCAAGAACGGAGCCGTTGGCTAAAGCTGTCTCACTTCAAATTGGCGTGCAACTCTATCTTGCAGGTGGAACTCGACAACATAGAAACAGATTAGAGGGCACCTCATCCTATAGAAGTCGTTGTCGCACCCACACATGTTGCTCAACTGAAAAGGAAGTGCCCCCTCTCTATCTTACGGCTCCCACGACACCTGCAACATGTCCAAACAAGATGTTAGATGCTATACTAAACCATTTCAAACCAGCATGGGAAATAAAATTTACTTACACTAGACGCCATGAGCGTGTCTAGCTCATTCATGAACTCAATGTATGCCCACTCTAACCTCACGTGCGGAACCCTAACCTGGTCCCAAATGTACACCCACGTCGGCTGTCGACGTGGAGGCTGACCTAGGAACCACTCACGATGAGCTAGAACCTTGGGACGGCCAACTGATAGATGAGCCCACATCCACAACTAGAGCAGATACACGCATCCACCAAGTGACGCTAAGAACGAAGTCGTGGACGACACGCCTCGCAAAGCTGCCGGTAAAGAAAACCCAACACTGCAGAGCCCCAGCTATACTGGCCCGCCTGGTCCCAGTCACTGAGGCAGTGGACCCATATCCATGACGTAGTGTCACCCATGGCGTCGGGGAAGAGAACGTAGGCAAACAGGTGTAGGATCCACGCCCTGCAGTAGTACCCAACTGTCTCCTCATTTGCCTCCTCGGGGCACTGTGCGAACTCTTGCTGGAGCCAGGAGATTAGAACTCTAGAAGTGTGAGCCCCTTGCTCGCCAACCTCACTCCCAAGGAAGGCCTCTACTTGTGCTCTCCAACCTTCTGATCTGCACTGCCTAGTCACTGTGTTGCCGTAAATCCTCAGACCTAGCATCTTCTAACAGTCCTAGAGCGTGACTGTCATCTCTCCGAAAGGCAAGTGAAAGCTGTGAGTCTCCGACCGCCACCTACATTTTAGACAAAGGAAGATTACATGTCAAAAAGGCAAGCGCATGAACAAAAGGCCATGAATGGAGGCAATGATTGAAGATAATACTTGTCAACCAACGCAGTTATGGCCGCTGAGTTGAACTTGGGCAACCCACGATGAACCTAAAAAGAGATGACATCTAGGCCAGCTCTTTGTAGGAAAAGTGTACCTGTTATCGTACTGCATGTCTAAGAACCCATTGTGGGTTCTAGGATGAAGGAGCGGAAGGTCCTGCATGGAATAAAACATAGTCTCCCATTACTTCATGAACACATGTACGCTCACAAAAATTTGAACAAAACATATAGATTATTTCCTGCCCCTCCGCTATGAGACGTCCTCGGTGGGTCTCCTCGTACGCCGGGTTGAGCAGATGGAATTGTGCCATCCTATAAAAAAAGTCAATGAAATAGAAATTCAATATACAATGAAACATAAACTTAGAAATGTATAAGTAATTAACATAATTACAAGCATAAATTGAGACATGCATAATTAATTGAATGAATATGACAAATATGAAATAATGAAAACAACCAATAGTCGCACCTCACTAATCTACCAATGGTAAGTGCGTGAATTATGACCCAGTTTACCACACTTGCCACACTCGTATTGCTCGGGGTCAGTAAGAAATGGGGTTCCTCTCCCACGTCTCGTTCTTCCGGGTATCTGATCCATAATCATCCTGTGCCTCGTCCTCTTTCTTGATCCACGCTTGTTCCCATGGTAAGCTGGATCCGCAATGTACTTTGGCCCATCATATGGAGGCCACTCTCTAGGGTCCCGAAAAGGCACGAAGTGGGGGCTCCATGTGTGCACAAGCGTGTCGACACTGAACTCGTGAGGTATCCTGCTCTCGATATTATAGTTGCGATACCTAGCTGCTACCACCAAATGAGAACATAGAAAGTGGTACTGTCTTGGTTTACCACAAGTGCATGTGAAATCTTGGAGGATTACCACATGCATCCTTGACTCTCGGACCTCGCCGTCGGACGTTGTACCACCCCTATGCTCGACCTGATAAGTCCCTGTGGCATGGTCAAAACATGTAACCTCATGTGTGCCAGCCCTTTCATTTGCCTTCTCTAGGCGTGCCTTTGGTTTTGGAGCCCATATCTCTCCATCACTCCGCAACTTCAATGCATGAGCATGTCTATCGTTGAACCAGGCAACAAGCTTGTAGAAGGTGAATTGAACGATTGCATTCACGGGCATACCACGGATCCCCAATAGCAACTTATTGAATGACTCTGCCACATTGTTGCACTGAAACTCGTACCTCCATCCACCGGCATCGTGAGCTCTTGTCCATTTCTCTAAATCCCTCATCAAACCTGTGAGCCATTGTCTACCTTCTGCATTTGATGCGGTTCTGACCTGCTCCAACTTTTTCTGAAAGTACTTGTCCTCAAGTTGTCAAGCAGCCTCCTGGAACAGATCAAAGTTATCCTTCACACCATCCTTCCGGAGTAGATTCTCGGCAAGGTGTCGAGTAAACCAATGATGGTGCAAAGGTGCATACCCCTCTATCTGCTCTCGCACGCATTAAGTATGCCCTGGTGCCTATCAGATATGACACCAACCTCCCTGCCAGGCCCAACCACATGTATCCGGACTAGCCTCAAGAACCATCCCCAACTGTCATTGTTCTCCTTCTCAACCAAAGAAAATACCAATGGAACCAACTTATTGTTCGCGTCACAGGATATGGCTATAAGAAGTGTGCCCTGATATTTGCCAATCAAGAACATACCATCAATGGAGAAGATGGGACGACAGTGCCTAAAGGCCTTAACACACTGAGGGAAGCACCAGAAAGCACGGAAGAATATCTACCTCCCATCCTTCCATGCATTTGGTTTTGCGATGTACTCATAATGCATGCCTAGATTCACCGCTTTGATTGCATTGAAAAGTACTGGCAACTGCTCATATTCATCCTCCTAGTCCCCATATATCATCTTCCACGCTCGCTGCTTAGCCCTCCAAGCTTTACCATAAGTTATCACATAACCTCCATACAACGCCTCAACGGTCCTGATAATTGTCCTAACCTTCATGTTGGGTTCTTCTTGCAATACTCCCATCAACCGCTTGGCAATGAGGGTAGATGTCAACTGTTAATGATTCAGTGTCAGCACATGGTCAGAACAATTGTGTGCCCCGACAACTTTTGTGATTTTCCACTTTTCGGTGACCTTTTGCTTCCTTGCACAAACGCTCCATGGGTAGCATTCCTTGTCACACACAACTGTGTAACGGCGCTCTGCATATGAATGCAAGACCTTGTAAGGTCTCTTTCGTATCACTGCAAACGCCTGTAACCACCTCTTCAATGCAGGGAGGTCCTTGAATACCCTACCCATCTCAATTACCATGTTAGGGCCAGCCTCAGGAGCTTCTAGGAGCTCATCATCACGTCCTTCTGCACACGCCTGATCGGAATAAGCAAGATCGCTGAACTCATAAACTCCTAGATCACGGCGGCTGGGAAAGATATGCCTCAGCATCTCAACATCACTCTCTGTCAGCCCTCCAACAGGATGATCATCATCAGAATCTAGAGCCCTTGCCATCTCATATGGCTCCGAATCATTCATAATTTCAACACTATTGGAGCCATGGAATCCATCTCCATGGTGCACTTGCGCAGCAATAGTGGGCCCATCCACATTGTCAGGAATTTCTCCTGCAACATAAGTAGAAAAATGAGGACAGAATGAAAAAAATGGATGTAAGGAAGGGGGTAAGTTCCCAATAACCATGTGGATAAGACACTTACTCGGATGATTCTGTGTCAAAAGGATCTCATGAGGAGAATCTGCCACAACATCATGAGTCTGCACAAGCATCTCCAACTAGCTCATTGGGGGCAGATTGAGCATTGGGAATCATAGGTGCAACCTCCACATCCATATCAGGTTTCGGGACGGGAGGGGCGAAGTGTGTCTGCTGACCCATTGGTGGGGAAAATCCATGAGGGATGGGATCAACTAACACCCAACGCACAACCACGTCCAAACTTTGGAACTGGCACTTCATAGCCGATCTCACATAGTTCTCCCACTGGTCTGCACACCCAAATGGGATCATCTTCCTTAGGATGTTGGGAGGGGAACCTAGGTGAAGTACACCCTCCACTGCGATGCCATCATCATCATCAACTCCATGGCAATGTAGCTCCTCCCGAGCCTTTGCAATCAACTCACTAAATGAAGCCTTCTCATTGAATAACACAAGCACACTTTGCATCTCAACAAACTCAACATATCAATAGCGATCTCTTTCCATGGTGCCTCCATGATATATGCTCACTAGGTTGTCCATCTAGTAGTTTAAACAAAAATTGAAATACAGTTCGATTAGTCCAAAGTAGCTGCTATATAGTACCTCTCTAATAGATACTAACCAACTACACCCTAAAAATCTATGTCACTAGCTATCTAACTATATTTATCACACTAACTAAATCAACTAGCTATCTAATAACTATATCTATGTACCTATGTCACTAGCTATCTAACTATATTTCTTTAACTGTATCTATCTCACTAACTAAATCAACTAGCTACATCATCAAATTTACTAGAAACTACCAAATAATCAAAGTAGCACTACAATTCAAGCTAACTAAGTACCTACATTGCATATTCAAAAAATTTACCTATCCAAGTCAATGCAACGATGCGACGCGGACGCGGACGCCGGGACCGGAGCAGGACGGGGACGCGGAGGACGGGATCAACGGTGAGGTCACGGCGCGCTGGGAGCAGGAGCCGTGTCGCGGCCGGGGTCACTGGAGGGAGCGCATATGCACGTGGCGAGCAGGGACGGATGAGGCGGCGGCGGGGAGGCGGCGCGACCCGGCCAAGCACGACGGGGCAGGCCGCGCGGCGAGGGACGGGAGGGGGCGCGGCGCGGGGTGGGGGCGGCCCGCGCTCCATGCGGCGAGGCAAGCCTTGCAAGGCGGTGAAGCGCGCAGTGCAGCTGCCGGCGTGGGCGCGGGCGTGGTGGACGGCGCGGGTGCGGGGGCGGGCATGGGGTCCGGCTCGACGGTGCAGCTGCGCTGGCGGCACTGGCTCGGGAGCGGTAAAGAGAGAGGAAGAGAGAAACGAAGGGAGGGCCCTTACGTAAGACAGGGCTTGGCGCCAATAACCACGGCGCCAAGATCTATGGAGTCAAGCTCAGCGTCAAGATCTACGGTGTCAAGGTGCCTGTCAAGTTACCGCCACGTCTGCGTCGAGCTCAAGACCTATGCGCCAAAATCTATGGTGCCGAGACGTGTAAGCTCGGCGCTACCAATGATGGCACCGAGCTAAGGGTCCAGATTTTGAAAGCATACCTCCAGGGCATATTTGTGATTTTTTTTAAAAAAAGGCTAAAAAACAAAAAATAATCGATAAAAAAACTAAGTGGTTGCTACAATTTTTACAATGAAGATATCGAATTAAACCAAGGCCCACATTAAATTTAAAAAATTCATTCCCTAGCTAGTCTTCCCTAATAATTGTACTTAGGGTTGCTAAAAAAATAATTGTACTTAGGGATGAAAATGGCACGGATATTTTCTGATACCAGTCTGTCACGAAAGAGTCATAACCCTATATGGATAGTCCATATCTGAATCCGAACATTTAATATTCGATCGTATCCAAATCCAAGTACTCAAGATTGGATTTCTGATATGTATATGAGATAGATATCAATATCCGATATATTTGTATCCGGATCTGAGATTCGAGAAAAAATATGGGACAAAATGCGGTATATGGGACAGAATGCAGGATCACTGATATCCATCTATATCTGATCTGGTTTCATCCTTAATTGTACTATTATTCTTTTTGATAGAGAAAATAAGCATTTACATTGTTTTTTCCTAATACCAGTGCAATAATATACAGAAATACTTGTAAAGGATGATTCTTCAAGCACGTAGAGGCCTAAAAGGATTGAATCCAAGATGGTAGTGAATCGGTCTCTAAAAGTCATGTCCTTAAAAAAGAGCACACTAGCAATAGGCTCTTAATTTGCAAGAAAGAAAACTTATCAACTAGAGAGACACTTCCCTAGGGTCAATCCTAGATTATTATTCAGTCACTTCAGACACTCAAGAACATAAATGTGAACAATGGTTGCAAGAAATTAATGCAAAAACTAAAGAGGGCACGCGAAATCCTGATTTTCCTTCCATGGCATCCAGGTGTTGCCACCCTCCCCTCTTTGGTATTCCATGTTGGATCACCCACTAAGGGTTAAACTCCATTTAGCCATTAGGGCTCTAGATTCACCAACACCTGTTTAGACTTAGATATTCAGCCTTAGAATTTGGAATTGATATTGGCTAGCTCCAAATAGAGCTGTTTGAACGGTTTAGAATTTGGAATTGGCCTTGGACCCCCAATACCAAGCGGTTTCGCTATACTTGCAACCCCTTATCTTCAATACCGAGCCATCTCCCTCCGTATTGTTCGGCATTTAACAAGCACCCCGACGCGCCTCCACCACCTCCGCACGAAAGTCCTATGCTCCAACCTTCCTCTGTTGTTGGCCACCAACCCCCTTCCTCCGCCCGACGCTCCTCCTCCCTGACGCTCCTGGGCAATGCTCCCTTTGGCCCGAAGCTCATGGGCGACGACAAGTCTTCATCTCAATGCTCCCCCACACTCCTCTGCCACCGAACGTCGACCCTCTTCCCGCCCCGCGACACTCCTCTGCCACGATGCTCCAGGGCAACCACACTCCTAGGCCCCTATGCTCCTCCACCACTTCTTCCACACATCTGCCGACACTTTTGCCTCACATTGGCGCCCCTCCCAAATTCCAACATCTAATTCAATGCACATCCAAACAACAAAATTTAATTGTATTGTGCCCAATTTCAATACCAAGGATGATTTTGTATTGAACCCAATTCAATTTCAGCACCTTCAATATCTACATCCAAACAGATCATAAGAATAATCATTCTCCACCTCCTGATTAGCGGGTTTCAAACCAAGAACAAAAGCTGTATCTAGAAATCTAAACCAACTTGCAATTCAGAATACAGGAAGTATGACTTGAGAAACAACACAAGGACCAACTATTTTACATGTTCCATCAGAGTTCCACAAAAGCCACGATGTATATTTAGATAAATGGATATTCAATGTAATTCCTTCTCATTAAGACAACTCCAACATCCACAACCAGAATCTGCGCCTTCTCCTAGTGGTGTGAGGTTTTCCTAGTATTTAGCATTCAACATTTAGTATGAGCTTTTTCCTACCAAATGCCTTCTAAGGAGGATTCCCATATGCCGCTAGGACTGGTGTAGTGTTCTTATTACTACTTAGAATACTAGGAGAACTTTATCATTTTGGTAGTGATCATTTGTATTAAGGAGGTGTAAAAAAGAGACAAAGGAACATGAGAGATGCAATACAATGGAGAAGGGTGCTAGCTTTGTATTCTGTTGCTTACTTGAGCACCATGTACAAAGAATAAAAACAACAACAACTAAAGGACATAAACATGAGCATCTTGCTATAGAGAGCTTGGAAGATGGATATCTTTATTCTGTAGGGAGCCTATTTTAATATGCATGTGCTATCAAGTTTATACAATGAAACTTTTATTTGTGCTATCAAGTTTATACAATGAAACTTTTATTTGTGCTATCAAGTTTATACAATGAAACTTTTATTTGTGCTATCAAGTTTATACAATGAAACTTTTATTTGTGCTATCAAGTTTATACAATGAAACTTTTATTTGCTATAGTATAGAGCACCACGTGATAGGATCACAGTCTTGCTAAGAACATAAGCATTGGAGCTGCCCTTAATAAATTACCGTTGTTGGTTCTCCCTGCGCCACCTGGTACGTAAGAAAAAACCCATGGTACGGTGTAGTGCCCATACGTGTTAGCGTCGTCAGCTGAGGTGTCCACCTAACCACCTTCATGTTTGACGATGGTATTTGTGTTCCAAAACCAAAAAGGATACCATTTTTTCTTGACTGTGATAACCCACTGATTGAAACAGCAAGTCATCGCGTCTCCTCTCTAGAAGCATATGACTATACCAATATTGTAATATTCAACTATATTCCCACTGATTGTGATTGACAAACAGCAAGTCACGTTTCCTCTATAGTGTAGAAGTAGAAGCACGTGACTGCCTACGTGGTAATTGGTAATACTGAACTTAGATTTACAATGGCCCGTTCGCTTCGTTGAAAAAACAAGCCGAAACACTGTTTCGGCTGATTTGTTGCAGGAGAAAAACACTGTTCCAGCTGAAAAAACAAGCTGAAAAGTACGGATTATAAGAGTAACCAATATTTATTCTGCAACCATCCTAAGTGAAAGGTGCTTTCCTTTACCTAATCAATACTCCATCCTTGAGTTTATTCCAAGTTAAACTATTCTAAATTTTAATCAAATTCAGATATAAGAGTATTAATATCTACTATATCAAAGAGGTATCATAAAAATATGTATCATAACGTATCTAATGATGCTAATTTAATGTCAAAAAGATTTTTCTACAAACTTGGTCAAACATAAGATAAGTTGACTTAGGACAGCTCAGAATCTTTTATATTGCAAGGATGGAGGGAGTGTAATGCAATGCGGAATGCATTAAACAACCACTCCCATTCTTCTTTTAAGGTAGTAATGAATTTGTAATTTTTCTATCGATATGTAGCATTCATGTTCATCAGGAAAACTTCTCGCATAAGTGTGAACCTGGAAAATGCGGCCAAACAAGCCAAACGAAACTCCGCAACACCTTCTTAGGAAATATAGACCCAAAACATTTGGTCCTGCTTCTATTGAAAGCTTAAACAGGTTTTACACTGGGTTTACCAGTTTACAGAACGCAAATAGCATACAAGCACCAGCAACATAGTAAAATACCCGCTCCACCTATCAAACAGTCTCTAAGCCGTATCAAGCTCTAATTTTTTGATTCAGTATCAAGTTCTAATTTCAGGACGGCTACTTGCGTATGTTAAAAAGGAAAGTACGACAGGCATCAAAGGCAAAACACGATAGCAGCCCAGCCATGTTGCACACGTTCGCCAAACACGAAGCCGTCCTCAGGTTGTCCAGTAGACCAGTAATCTGTCCAGACTACACGCTTTCCTTCTACAGTTCTAGTCCGGCTTCACCATCGCCCTCCAGTACTGAAGAAAACCGTACTATTTGTAAGCCACCGATTTTGGTGGTGGGGGGTGTGGGGGGTTCGCTAATATTGGAGAAAACTTAATCATTTCTTGTCTTCCAGATCGCACACCCTACCTCTGCAAACACCATCACCCTCCACCAATTACCTTTGTGTCCAGCCGTGGCATGAATTTCGACTCAGTTGTTTCTATCAACCGGAATGGAGGACCACCCCAAAGCCCAAACTGTCTCTAATCCAGCACCAGATCACCATAGCAAGGGGGCATTTGAACAGCAGGTGATCCACTGTTTCTAATTTACCAGAGCTTAGACTCCTTTGGACCATCCCAATTCCTTCTCTTAAGCAGATCCGCTGTTTCTAATCTGTCATGAGCAATCATCCATATGAATGAAGATTTGAATTTCCAGGGGAAGCTTAGTCCACCAAATATCCATACATATTTAGCCTTTGTTAGAGGATCGTCCCCTCCAATCCATACATATTGGGAGAGGTCGTTAGGGAAACTACTTCATTTTTCATTCCAATTCACATGTATCCGAAGGGGATAATTGGAAAGCCCTAAATGTTTTAGAGTTCATTAGGTGAAAGTTTCCTAGAGAATCAACCATAGACGTGAGAGTTGACTAGTAAGGATTCAGGTGTACACAAGTCTGATTAATTGATCGGCTAATCTTGTGAGGACGGCCAGATGAACCCTTGGTCACGTCTAGATCGCAACAGCAGTGAAATGGGCGTGTCTCTTCTTAACAAACTCCTGCCGAAAAAGATCGAACTCTCCAACCTTTATCGCCTCCCGTATGGAATGGAAGAAACGAAGATAATGATGGGTATTGTGTCTGCAGGATAAACAGAAAAGATAAACATCATTCACTCAATATATTCCCTACTGAACCATAACTGGGAATCCGACTTTGCTTACATCTCCAGTAGAATCTGAGCCAACATCTCGTGGACATTGAGCAAATGATTGAGGTAAGCACGGGTGTGATTCTGGCACGTGAAGCAGTTACAGCTATCAACTAGCCGTGACATATCCTTCCTGAAGGAACAAACACCCAAAAATCATAAGTCACATAACAGAAAATCAACAGATCCAATTTTTTATGTAAATATTTCTTCAATATGGGGTGTCTTCAGGGAAATAGCAGTTTCAATTGGTAAAGTGATGAACCTCCATTTTAACCATAACCAATAGTCAATGAATTCATTATTTAGATTTGACAAATCCTACTTTTCTAATTATCACACTTCATCATGTTGCATTTATGATTTATCACTTCCACTTCCCCAGCACACCCTAATTAAACATAATCAACTTTTATAGGCAATATACTGAAGGCATCATGAACAATATGATATGCAACCCTTCTCCCATTTAAAAATGAGCACCAGTAGCAGCCAACAGCCATCGTGGTGTGTGAACAAAAAAAAAGCAGCCATCGTGGTCAAAATTCAATAGCTATTTTCTGCGTGTATTAGGTATGTCTCGTAGGTTAATAGATTATGTATTTGCCCACAGATTAAATGCAGCCAATAGGCATCTACAGAGAGAACTAAAGACATTCATTTATCAAAATGCTCAAATGGGGCGACATTAATTGATCAAAATGCTCAAATGGCCGCATTTGTCTACTCCAAACTACAACACTTCCAAACTGTTACCAACAAAATTTTTGCATGCCCGATATACAACTGAGGAAACTTAGTTGTAACTTCTTTCAAAATCATCAGTACACATACATAGAACCATGTCTTCTCAAATACAATGCACAGACTTTGGCACAAAGACAATATCTACATAGATCAGATCACCTACCGATATGTTGTAGCATGCAGGTTAATCTTTGTTGAATCTCCACCACTAGTGTTGAGTATACCATTCTGCATCTCTCTTTCAACCATGTCAACAGGGAAGATCAGTGCGAAACCACCCATAGTAAGTTGGTAAATGTACCTGTCATTCCAAAATATGAAAAATCAAATTCTTTCAGCACATTGATGAATCATAAATGCTATAGGACAAAGATTTATGTGCATACGTGGAGTCAAAAAGGTCGATACCAGCAGCTACACCCTCCAAGACCTCCTCTAGAAGACAAAATGTACTGAGTTGTCAATGAGTGATAGTTGTAAAAATCGTTTTTTAATACAAAGATATCTCAGGATGTAAGTTTCAGAAAATTGTCAAAAAGGTCTATGTAAAGCTTTTCACACGGAAATGCAAAAGATACTATCCAATGTATTTATAAACCGCCATTAATTACTCACCATCCAATGCAAAATATTACTACAGACAAGTGATAGGCTAAATTTTGGATAAGTTTAACAGCTAGGCTCTAGCTTGTGAATTATGATGATGAGATTAAAATGCAAGCAGTCACAGCTGAGATGAAAAAGAAAAGAAAGCAAAGCTTCCTAAGTCATTGTCCCTGTGGAAACTACACAAGAAAATCCAAAGTTACTGGGAAAAATACATCACAGGCACCTGGAAGACCAAGCCTAGACACGAGCCGAGGTTTTTCTGGTGGCAAGCAATCCTGAAAGAAAGAAAAGCAAATAATCAGTCACATGTGCACAAAAAGAAAGAACACTTCTAAGCACATGAAAACACATCATCTAAAAAGCATGAACTGTGGCTTCAGCTTAATCACAATCGAAGGCTACACAGGGGCAGGGGGGCTGTATGGTAATATGAAACCATGCAAATTCTTGTTTTAAGCAAATATTACAAATGCAGAATATGACCATCCAATGCTACATCAAAAATCAAAATCGATAAAACAGTCTGAATATGATACTTTAATATGAAATGCCATTTACAGTTGAAATCTTCTATTGCAGGGTGGACAATCCAACATTTTTTAGTACAGAGTGTGGTAGAATTACAACTTGAAAGCATTTGACAATTTGCCACCCTTAAGACTGGCATGCCACCATCTCAGTAACATGTGGGATGGCATGTGTCACAGATACTTCATCAGGATGACAAATAATGAATTGCTATTCTGCCTGAGTGGTATTTCATAAAATTCTCTCATTTTTACAGGTTCATATTTGGCACATGATTTTAACATAAATGCAGCCCTAACAGCGGCAACAGAATTTTAAGCATAGCACAGCAGATCATCATCAATACACTTCGATATTCGATATAGAAAGGATTTTTTTCTCACTGTTACGGCATTGAGCAAACTGCAACGTTCTTCAATACTCTCTCCAAGGCCAAATCCTGCAATCCAAAAGCCTGCACCAAATTTGGCAACAAGAGGATCAGTAGGTTTTTCAGCAAACTAATTAAAACATCATCGTCAAGTCAATTCATAAACAGCTAACATGCAAAGTTAAGAAAAAAAAATCATAGGTACCATCCTCTTCCCTCGAGATGGATACTTACGAAATAAAAACTACTGAAAATTACTAATATCAAACGAAATATAAATATCACCTGAAACATTCCGCTTCGACACTTCAGTGGCGCATAGCTTTCGTTGTTCTAAGCTAGATCCTCCCACAATTACACCAAAACTATTAGTTCCAGAAGCCTGAAGTAAGAGTTGTAAAAAAAAATCAATAAAAGAAGGTAGTTGACTGAGGTTGATTCCATTTGTAAAAAAATTGGCCACAGTTTTAAGAAGCTTGCACCAGAGGCCTCCAAACTTGTAGCCAAGTACCACTTGATAATAAATCAGAAATGTCACTTAGTCATTATTTTTTGCTCTATTTCAGACATTTAAATAGTGATAACTCTTTGAAAAGTAAAGAAAGATGTATACATTAAAGTCATGAAACACAGTTCGATGAAAATAGCTTAACATCCTACCACGTCCAAAGCAATACATGCATCAAGCCACCGCAATGTCCTGTCAACAGAGACTTTGTTTCGTTTCTCATTCACCCAAGCTGGTACCTCGTCAGCCAAACTGGCCCATATATTAGGCTTCATGCAGGAAATCAACTCCATATAGTCTGATGGTTTTACCTGAAAGAATTTTACAACAAAAAAAAAATCTAGATGTACACCAAAACATGCACCCGTGAGTACTGAAAATGAAAGGACTAAGTTACCAACCAGTCTACGGCCCGAAGGAGTTTCAAAAGAGGCACCAAATTTGTTGGCGGCATCACTTGATGGAAGACTCTCAATAGAATCACTTGCCGCCGCTACAAGAATGTGATCAGGTAGACCCAGCATACCGTGCAAACCCCCAATAGCTGATATTGTTTTCGCTGGAGGGCCCTCTATACTGCGAGAAAGGAGATCAAACTAGTTCAATTAAACGGCCACAACTCACAAGAACATGACCAAGAGGGGGCTAGTTCTTTGAGGGTTTTGTTTTTAAACAGCAGCATATACGGTCAGAGTGGAGGGGAACTGGAACAGGTGGAGGATTTAGGGTCTGACTTACAAGTGGGTAGGGCAGACATGGAGGAGGAGGGAGTCCGGGAGTGGCAAGGAGGCAAGGAGGTCGCAGGACAAGAACGATGGCAGCCCCTTACGAGTGGACAGCAGCAGCGCCGGCGTCTCAATTCCAGTGACGCCACCGCCTATATGGAGCGCACCCGCCCGCGCCTTCCCCCCGCCGCTGCAAACTTTCGTCACCACAAACCTCATCGCTCTTTCGATGGCACAGAAGGCGGCGGAAGACGTTCCGGCAATCGGTCGAACTCCTAACGTGCGTGCCACGCCGGAAGGGGGATAGGGGGCATGCGCAGGATAATAGTGACCTTCTGGGTTGAAAGAGTGGGCAGAGCGCTTGAAGAAGGGGTCGGCGAATGTAGCTGCGGTGGGCGCGCGACGGTGGTGGCCTGGTGAGGGAGCTACACGACCGGAGTGGTAGAGCGCGAGGGTGCTTTGTTTGGACGCGGCCGCCGGGCGCCGGCGCAGGTCAGCAAGGACTAGCGGGGAGGATAGACCAAGGGTGGGCTTTGACACAGTCGCGTGGGCACAGTCCAATTGAGCGTTCCAATGCGTACGTGGGTTGGGCCAGGCCCATAAAATGTGAATAAACATTTCCCTTTTTCTTTTCAGTTTATAAAATATATTCCAAGATATTTATTCATTTGGTTCATCTCACAAACATGATATTCATTTGGTTTAAAAAAAAAGTGCTTAGCCATATACTCATATTTTCCCCTTCAACTAATACTCCTTTGGTCCCAAAAAGAATGGTAATATCTCTTCTTGAGAAGTCAAATAATTCTAGGTATGACTATATTTATAAAAAATAATATCAATATTTGTATCTTCATATATGTTTCTTATAAAAATATATTTTATGATTAGTCAGTGATAGCAAGGGCCTGTTTGGTTCAGCTATGGGATGTGAAAAAATTATTGTAAGCTATGAGCTATAAAAAACCGTTGGAGATATGTGTTGTGAAAAAAATTGTAAGTTGTTCAGTTAAAATAACTATGAAACCTCTCTCATTATCTCCCTTGAAACAGTTGTAAAACATTTCTCTATTTCCATCCGTTTAGAAAAGCAGAACGCTTAAAGCCAAGAGTAGGGTCTAAAGTGGTGTAAAAGTTATACCACGCGAAAAGCAACTACTTCTAAAAAAACAGTTTATGCATGTACCCGTGGATGGTATTTTGTTTTTCTTTTTGTGGCAGAAGCATTTTTCTGAAACTAAACCAAACACTAAAGATGGCAATGGGCATAAAATATCCGCGTGCCCGTGGATAGAAAACCCGATGGGCATAGATATGGGTTTAAGTTTGTGCCCACGGGCACGGGTATGGGTGTGATTCTAAACCCGATGGATATTTGCTCGTGGGCATGGAAAAATGATATCCGCACCCGCAAACCCGCTAGACCCGCGCCAATGACTCTATATACGGTTGTATGTCTTTATTCGTGTTAATTTGTGATGACTTGAGATACACTAATGTAGACTTTTGATGACTCTTGTATGGTCAATGTGTCATACTTTATCTAATGTTGAGATATATACGTTTATTTTTTGATATATTGTTTCTTACTTGCTATTAAGATATGGTTGGGTGCTTTGTTGCTTTATTTTTGCGGGTATACGGGTGTGCCCGCGGGCATGTGATATCCGCGGATAGCGGGCACGGGCATGGTTTTCTACCCGTGACGGTTAGCGGGCGCGGGCGTGGGCACGGATTTGTGCTCGCGGGTATGGATATCTGGGGCTAGTATCCGCGCGGATTTTACCCGTTGTCATCTTTACCAAACACAACCTAATGATACATCATAAATATTAGTAATTAGTTGAATTCCCCTCACGTTGCTGCGGGAATTTAACTTTATAATTTAGGTGGCCATTTCATGTTATAATTTAGACGGCCTATTTAGAGTTGAATGGAGAAAAGATGTTAATGATATATTCCTAATGATATATGAAGTTAACAATTTAATTTGTGCATGACAAGTGAGTAAATTCATCGTAATGGGCGTATGTATAATCTATATCTATATCTATATCTATATCTATATATATATATATATAATTGAAGAAATTGGAAAATAGTTGTCCCCTAAAATTTCATACCCACCTTAAAACCGTTGGATAATGAATTGTCTTTAGATCTAATGATACACGTTAATCTAACGGTGGGCTATGTCCATCTTACCCCTTATCTTAGGCGTTCATGCCACGGGATCTTACACCGGCATTTTTTTTCACCGGAACTTTCTTTACCCGAATTTCCTACCCGTCCACCCCGCCCCACCGGTGGCCAACACCTTCACACGCACGCACACCTCCAGCTAGATCACGCACCGCCGCCATCGTGCCCACCCATTCTCCGTCTTCTCCTTCTTCTTCTTCTTCTATAAACCCTAGTGTGCGCGCGCTCTCTCTCTCTCGCCTCCTCACCAAGCCGTGGATTGAAGCCCTAGCGCGCCGGGCGGGCGCGACCTGGCGCACGGGAACCCGGCGGCCGGCAGGCGGCAGTGTGGCACCGGGCGTGTGTGGCAGACCGCAGGCGCAGGCGGCTGCTGGCTGCATCATCGCAGCCAGGCACTCGTATGCAAGCACGTTTATTTCTTCTTCGTTGCAGTATGTGTTGCAGTCTTGCTCTCTTGCAGTTCAGGTGTTCAGGCATTCAGCATCAGCAATCCAGCTGTTCAGCAGTTCTGGTTTTGGACCTACTATTGGATGGCCGGCCTGCCTATTATTCTTGGTTTCTTGTCCCATGCTTTTTTACTGGAATTGGCATGTGTTTGGGTTTGGTTCTACTAAATCTGCATCTTCAAATTATCATATAAAGGTTAGATCTGAATAACAAGCAAATTTTGTATCTTTATTGGTTACTATATGAACTTTATTTTGAATTATTCATCGCTTGAACTTATCAGCCGGTTTATCAGTATTTTTCTCTTATAAAAAATCAGCTTTAGTCGGCTTATCAGCCGGCTTTAATACCAGCCGAGCAGGCCTTAAGACGAGATATGATTACTGTGTTCTTATTTCAGTGACTAAAAGCCCGACGACCCGAGGGCTAGCACCTTGACCCACTGGCCGGGCAGCCGATCATCGTACCCTCGCTAACACACCAGTAGAATAATCATCACCAGCCATGTAACACTTCAATGCTAGCCACTGCACACACACACCCTAGCTTGTCGATGTTCAGTTTCAGGGGTACTATATTTATTTGATTTTAATAATTGCTAGCTTGTGCTGAAGGTATTGCTTTAAGAAACGAGTCTGTTAGGCTAGGCCTGGACATTTGCTCTTGCCAAGCACTTTCTTCTAAAAAAGGAGGGACAAACAGTACCATTACTTATCCCGAGTTTAGTTAGTAATTAAATTACTTACCTTGAGTTTAAATTGTAATTACTTATCCTGAGATGAATTAGTGATTAGTCTTCAGCTCAATCCCCTGTTATTGATTTTTGCCACAAATGTATTAACAAACACAAGTTCCTATTTGCAGTCTGCTTCTTCAAGTCACTTTCAGGAATCGCAAGATGGTATAATACCCTCATATGCACAAACATAGTATCAATTAAGAAATGTAGCTTCCTAATAATTGTGCATGAGGAGCATTGGTTAATAATATATGCTCTCCAATTGTTAAACGTTAGACAAGGTGGTAACAGGTGGTTGAGCGACACATATTGAGTTATTGATTTATATTTGTGAATTTTGATTATAGTTTCAAAATGTTGGAGGCATACCAACAGAATACCATCTATCCATATTTTGAGATATATTACGGTTTGTTGGCCCCGGGATCTCCGGCACGGGTGAGCCGACCGGTCACTGGGTGTGCTGACCGGTCACCGGCGTTGCCGATCACACGCTATGGCTAGAGATAGAAGAAGGAAGGGAGAACAGAGCACACACACAGCACAAGCACCAGCGTTGGCCGGAGCTCTATAGAGGAAATGGTAAAACTGAACTCGCTCACTTTACTGAGTTGTAGTGAGAAACTATAAATACAACTCTACCTATCTAATTCTAATGCACAGACATGTCAGGCTGCCATGCTGCTACAGTGACTAGATGTGACAGCAGGTCTAACTTTGGCGCCTGTCCCTGCTGTGGCTACGGTGCGGCAGGAGAGCCTTTCGACGTCTGCCCTTGCCGCGGCTACAGTGCTGCAGCAGGGGAGCCCTTTCGGCGCCTGCCCCTACTACGCGTACAGAGGAGAGCAACATATTACTTAACACGGTTATGCAGATGCAAATAGTTGTGGAGGAAGGCATGAAGCAAGAAATATTTTATTAGAAAGGTGTTAGCAACTCGAGCAGTAGGATTCTTGTGTCACCAGTTTGAGAGGTAAACCACTGCTATTTTTTCTTATTTTTTCATATCAACATGAAGCACTCATTGTTTTAGCAAATTATGGCCTAGGCATAACATTTCTAGAAAGGAGAATAAAAAATAGCAGCAAGGACCGGAGCTTTCCTATATGCAGCATGGCCATCTCATCAGTTTCCTTCTAGATGCCACATAATTGCATTTGTCTCTGTCAAAGAAAAAAAATTGTATCTAGCTTGTTTGAATGGGTGCTGAGGTGATTGGAGTTGTACCTGTTTGTTCTCGGATATTATAGTTATTTTTTTTTCAATTTTCTTCTTCAATTGTACTGCATTTCATTGGCAAAATTTCCATCCTTAAGCTCACAAAAAATGGTGTTCATTGAAACCCGAGAGAATTTGAAAGAAAAGCAGCTATGATGGGTGGAGGGAATTTCGTTGTTCCTGCACATTACTAAAACTTTTAAGATAGCAAGTAATCATTTAGTTTTTCTTTGATTAACATGGTTGTCTGTTCCAGTTATAACACTAGCTTTACAACAGTCAATAATAATGATTGACAGAGGCGTATGACAATTCTTATTTTGTGTTTTATGATTCAAATCCCACATGTGATTCATTTGTAATGCTCTGCTCTTTCCTATGATTCTTCACCTGATAAATTTCTAAATGCCAATTAGTTAAACATTATTTTGATTTATCACTTTCGGGACATCAATTTTGCTCATGGCGGGAACAGCACAAGAGGCGGTGCAGGCATCATGGTCGCTCTGTCAGATGACTTCTTCAAAGAGGTGAGCTTCTTTACAACAAAAAGAAATAGAAGAAAGCAATATTCAACCTTGAATATTAGTCTAAAAAAATTGTTCTTCTCTTTGCCGACTAGAAAAAAATTGTTTATGTTTTGATTTCATTAGGTTTGAGTCCCACTGTAATATTCACAAGTTCAAATATTTCAAATGCATATATACTTAAGATGATAACCGCATACAAGCTAGACATTGGTAAATAAAAACTACAAAAGTTTTCTAGACACGTGTGTGCCGCACATGCATGTTCACTTAAAGCATCTAGGCCCCTAGCTGGGTTTCGGTGATTAATGACAATACGGGATTACTATGACTAACGTGTGTTTTGCAGAGGCAATTTAAGTTAGGTCATGGTAATGGCAATTGATTGGGCAATCATGGCTGTAATACCCCTACGATGGAAATCGTTTCGGTTTTCAAAGGATGGACGACAAGGTTAAGGATGGACTAGTTCTAAGTGTTGTTTGGTGTTGAAGAAGCACTTAGAGTAGTTTAGGACTTTGTTTTTTTCCTTTGGTCGTATTATTAAGGGGGTATGGACTAGTAGCTTGACCTAGGTGAGTCTAGTGAGTTAGGTGTGGTGCACACTTGTCAAATCTAGTACTAGGTAGCTCCGGAATAGCCCTAAGATCAATTGGAGCAAACTTCATTCACATATGATTTCGAGTTGGAAGTGAATAGAGGGTCAAATGACTGATCGGATGCTGGTCTGGTTATGACCGGACGCTGGAGGGTGAGTCCGGTCAGTTCATTTGATCAACTGGAGCCGTCTGGTTGCGACTGGACGCTGAGTGAAAAGTGACCGGACGCTGGGTGCCTACGTCCGGTCAACTCCAGAGAGGTTCCAAAGAGGGAGATTCCTGATCGGACGCGTCCGGTCAGTACTGACCGAACGCCGGTCAGGATCCGGTAACTGACCGGACGCTGAACAGCGAAGTGACCAGACTCTGGGTGCCAGCGTCTGGTCAACATTAGTAAGGTTCCAGAGAGCAGTTTTTGTGACCGGACGCATCCGGTCAGTGCTGACCGGACGTAGGTCAGAGTCAGGTCAGAATTTAACGGCTCTTTCTGACACAGTTTTGGGGATAACTGACCGGAGCATCCGGTCACCCTGACTGGAGCATCCGGTCACCCCGCAGAGTGATGACTCAACCTCCAAACGTTATGTTTTGGATGAGGGGGTATAAATACTTACTCCACTCGTCCAAGGAAGGTCTCTTGCCCATTTGTTCAGCTGAGAAAAACCCTTGAGAGTGCAAAGGAGAGCAAGAGCCTAGTAAGGTGATTGAGATTTGAGAATCCAAGATTAAGGCCTCATTAGTGTAAGGAGAGTAGCAAGTGTGCATCCACCCTTCTCATTAGGCTTGTTATGGTCAAGTGAGAGTTTGTGCTTGTTACTCTTGGTGATCACCATCACCTAGATGACTTGGTGGTGATTGAGAGTTTGGTGATCATCTGACGGAGCTTGCGGATGACTCAACTCAAGTTATGAGCGGTTGTGGGCGATTCACCGCGACAGAGTGTCAAAGAATCAGCCCGTAGAGAGCACTTGATCCTTGCGTAGATCAAGGGGGAGCTACACCCTTGCGCGGGTGCTCCAACGAAGACTAGTGGGGAGTGGCGACTCTTCGATACCTCGGCAAAACATCGCCGCATTTCTTCTCCTCTCTTTACTTTAAGCATTTACATTTGAACACTTTATTTCTTGTCTTTACATTCTTAAAATTGCCATGCTAGAGTAGGATTGGAACCTAGGGTGCAAAACTTTTGTGCGGTAGAACAATAGGAACACATTCTAGGCACAAGAGGTGAAGTGGGCTAAGTGTAGGGTTTAATTATTGCAAATAATTTTAGAATTAGCGCAATTCACCCCCCTCTTGGGCATCTTGATCCTTTCAATTGGTATCGGAGCCTCGTGCTCACTAAATTTGGCTTAACCGCCTAGAGAAAGATGTCCCATGGGGATGGACCTCCTCCTATCTTTGAGGGAGATGATTTTCATTATTGAAAAATCTGTATGGAGGCTTATTTAGAAGCTCTAGATGTTGGAATTCTTAGAGCCGCCACTCAAGGTTTTCCAAAACCTAAGGATCCCACACATCTTCAAGGTGATGAAGTAAATTATGAGAAATGGAATGCAGAGGGTTGAAACACCATCTTTAGAGGCCTTTGCAAAGATGTGTTTAACCGTATGCGGAACGACAAGGACGCCCATGAACTATTGTCGGACATTTGTGCGCTTCATGAGGGAACAAAGAGTGAGCGTGAGGAACGCTTATCATCTAGTTATGAAAAAGCTTAATTCATTTGAGATGCTTCCTAAAGAAAGTGCTAATGAGATATACTCACGCTTGAATGTTCTTGTAGAGGAAGTCAATGGGCTAGGACTTACGCAAATGCAACCCTCCGATGTTGTAAGAAAAATCTTGAGTGTCCTCCCCATTGACAAATATGGGCATATTGTGACCGTGCTTCATCAAGGTGATCTTTCCACCGCTACACCAACTCAAATATTGGGAAAGATCAATGCACATGAGATGTATATGCACATCACCCCACAAGATGGCTCTTCTTCCACCAAGAAGAAAGACTTAGCATTTAAGGGTAGCCAAGAGAACAAGGGCAAAGCAAGTGTTGAATATGAGAGCTCAAGTGATGATGAAATTGATGATGCAAGTCTTGCTCTCATGGTGAGAAGAACCGCCAAGATGCTTAAGAAGCTCAACAAGAACGGTGTCAAGTTTGACGGCAAAAAGAAGTTCTTCACTAGCAATAGAAGGAAGCCAATCTCCGAGATAGATTGCTATAATTGTGGAGAACTTGGTCATTTAGCTCATCAATGCCCCAAGCCCAAGAAAGACAAGTACAAGAAGAAGTACAAGGGCAAGAAAGATGACTCAAGTGATGAAGATAATGATGAGAAGAAGAAAAACAAGCCATACTAGAAGAAGGATGGCAAGAAGAAGGATTTCCACAAGAACAAGAAGAATGGCAAGGCATACATCGTCGGTGATTGGCTTATGGATATTGATTCATTAAGTTGCTCATCCGATGATGATAGTGAGAATGAGAAGGTGGCCACTATTGTGATTGACTCTTCACTATCTTCACCGACACCACCGCCATCATCCTCTACACACCTATGCCTTATGGCCAAGGGTGAACGAAAGGTACAAAGCAATGATGATAGTAGTGGCGATGATCGTGCTAGCAATGATGATAGTGATAGTGATGATGAATTTGAATCACCTTCATATGATGATCTTGTCAAGTTGCTAAATCAATATACTAAGATCATTAGAAAGACAAGAGCTAAAAATAAAAAGCTAGAACTTGAGAATGACTCACTCTTAACTAAATATGACATAGCCGAAAAAGCTAGTGTTGAGCTTAGAGAAGAAAACAAAATTATGTCATCCAAACTCAAGGAGCTCAAATCATCTAAAAAGGAGCTTAAAGAAAAACATGATAAACTTGAGGGGATACATAATGAGCTCACTATTAGCTACAATATGCTAAAAGAAGAGTATAAAACCCTCAAGGTTAATCATGATAATCTTGTTATCTCTCATGAATTTTTATCCAATGAGCCACATGATGCTACTAACCATATTGTTAAGATTGATATAGCTACATCATGTGATGATTTGATTATTGAGAGCATTGAGCAAGGTTCTACTAGCAAAGGCAAGCAAGTGGTTGAGTTCGACAACCATGATGAGTATGTCAAGATTAAGAATGAGAATGAGAATCTCAAGAAAGATCTTGAAAAGCTATCAACCACCAACACCATCGTGATAGAGAACCTTGACCATGATAGTGATCTAGCTCTTGAGAATGAGATGCTCAAAGAAGAGAACAAGAGACTAAAGATGAAGAAAAATCATGATGAACTCAAAGAAGAGAACAAGAAGCTCAAGTTAGAAAAAGAACATCTCAAGACCGGCTTGAGCAAGTTTACAAGAGATCAACATATTTAAAGTGAGCTACTCATAAATACCGTAATGAAGATGGATAGAAGTGGCATTGGGTACTTGGCACATCAAGAGAAGAAGGCTCAAGCTCAACACCACCAACAACACAAGTCAAAGCCAAAGCCAAAGATGTGTTTTGAGTGTGGACAAGAAGGTCACTTTGCCCATGAGTGTCAAACTCCACCACCACAACCCTTGCCCAAACATGCTAGACCCTTTGCTTTCAATACTCATTACATGCTTAGAAAGGACTCTAGTGAAAAAATGAAAGTCATGTTCTTAGGACCTCCCAACAAGAATATGCCTAAGAAAATTTGGGTTGCAAAGTCACTTGTTGAGAGAGTCAAGGGCCTTCAACAAGTTTGGGTCCCTAAACAAGCTTGATCTCTTGTGTGTAGGTGAACTACAAGACCGGTGGAAGTCATTGGGTAATTGATAGTTATTGCACTCAACATATGGCTGGTGATCCTCGTATGTTCACCTCACTAGATAAAGAAGTAGATGGCCAAGAAAGGATAACATTTGGTGATAATTCAAAGGGCAAAGTCCAAGGATTGGGCAAAGTGACAATATCAAATGATCATTCAATTTTAAATGTGCTATATGTCACTTCATTGAGCTTCAACTTGCTATCCGTTGGTCAATTATGTGATCTTGGTTTTCAATGCTTGTTCATCGAGAAGGAAGTGGTTGTATCTAAGAAAGATGATGATCAAGTTATATTCAAGGGATTTAGATACAACAACATATATCTAGTGGATTTCACCTACGAAGATGCTATGGCATAAAAGACTTGCTCATGTTGGGATGAGCTCACTCAAGAAGCTTATGAAGAATGAATTGGTGAGAGGGTTGAAGGATGTGAAATTTGAGAAGGACAAGCTTTGTAGTTCATGTCAAGCCAGCAAGCAAGTTGCAAACACTCATCCTACAAAAGCTTACATGTCAACAACAAGAGTGCTAGAGCTCCTTCACATGGATCTATTTGGACCAACAACCTACAAGAGCTTGGGAGAAAATCTCTATTGTCTTGTGATTGTTGATGACTACTCTAGATATACATGGGTATTCTTCCTTCATGACAAGACTGAAGTTGCATCATATTTCTAGAAGTTTGCCAAGAGAGCACAAAATGAGTTTGAAGTGAAGCTTAAGAAGATAAGGAGTGATAATGGAAAAGAGTTTGACAACACAAACATTGAAGCTTATTGTGATGAAGTTGGAATCAAGCATGAGGTCTCCGCAACATACACTCCTCAACAAAATGGTGTAGTAGAGAGAAATAATCGGACACTTATCACACTTGCAAGAACAATGCTTGATGAGTACAATACACCCGAAACTCTATGGGCGGAAGCTATCAACACCGTATGTTATGCATCCAACCGCCTATTCCTTCAAAAGTTTCTTGGCAAGACACCTTATGAGTTGTTCAATGGGAAGAAGCCAGACGTCTCATTCTTCTAGGTATTTGGTTGCAAATGCTACATCTACAAGAAGCGGCAACACCTAGGGAAGTTTCAAAGACATTGTGATATTGGCTTTCTTGTTGGTTACTCATCAAAGTCCAAAGCATATCGAGTATTTAATCATGCCACTGGCTTGGTTGAAGAAACATATGATGTGGAATTTGATGAATCTAACGACTCCCAAGGAGCACATGAGAATCTTGATGATGTAGGTGATGAACCATTAAGGGAGGCTATGCAGAACATTCTGGTTGGAGACATCAAACCTAATGATGATGAAGATGATGTACAAGTGATTGATCCACCTTCTTCATCAAATATGCCACAAGATGATGATAAAGATGGGAGAGTAGAAAATGAAGATACTCATGTCTCTCATGATCAAATGGTGGCACAAGCTCAAGATGTTGATGCTCCACAACCTCCCCCTCAAGTGGTTGATAGAAGAAATTCACCTCTACTACAAGCTCATCCACAAGATCTCATCATAGGGATTCCTTCAAAGGGTGTAATGACTCACTCTCAAAAACTTGCTTCATTTATTGAACATCACTCTTTTGTCTCTTGCGTTGAACCTAAGAATGTAGAAGATGCTCTTCAAGATTCGGATTGGATAAATGTCATGCATGAAGACTTGAACAACTTCACTCGCAATGAAGTTTGGACTCTTGAAGAGCGACCACAAGGTGCAAGAGTCATTGGAACAAAGTGGGTGTTCTGCAACAAGCAAGATGATCAAGGTGTTGTGGTGAGAAACAATGCAAGACTAGTTGCAAAGGGGTTCTCTCAAGTTGAAGGGTTGGATTTTGCAGAGACCTTTGCACTGGTTGTAAGACTTGAAGCCATTTGTATCATCCTTGCATATGCATCACATCATGAAATGAAATTATATCAAATGGATGTTAAAAGTGCATTTTTAAATGGCTTCATAAATGAACTAGTCTATGTTGATCAACCTCCCAGGTTTGAAGATCTTAGATATCCTAACATGTTTATAGGTTGTCCAAGGCGCTATATGGGCTTAAGCAAGCACCAAGAGCTTGGTATGAACACCTTCGGGATTTCCTCATTGAGAAGGGCTTTACCATTGGGAAGGTTGACACCACACTATTCACCAAGAAGCTTGATGGAGAAATCTTCATTTGTCAAGTATATGTTGATGATATCATCTTTGGATCATCAAATGAAGATTATTGCAAAGAGTTTGATGAATTGATGTCGAAGGAGTTCAAGATGTCAATGATTGGAGAGCTTACATTCTTTCTTGGTTTTTAAGTCAAAGCAAATGAGAGAAGGGATTTTCATCTCTCAAGAGAAATATACCAATGATCTTCTCAAGAGGTTCAATATGGATGAATATAAGCCAATCAAGACACCAATGCCATCTAATGGACATCTTGACCTAGATGAGGGAGGTAAAATGGTTGATCATACTCTCTACCGCTCTATGATTGGTAGCTTGTTATATTTGACCGCATCTAGGCCTAACATCATGTTTAGTGTGTGTATGTGTGCTAGATTTCAAGCTAATCCTAAGGAATCTCATTTTGTTACCGTTAAAAGAATCCTTAGGTACCTTAAGCACACACCATGCATTGGTCTTTGGTATCCCAAAGGAGCTAGATTTCAACTAGTTGGCTATTCCGATTCGGATTATGCTGGTTGCAAAATTGATAGAAAAAGCACATCTGGAGGGTGCCATTTGCTTGGTAGATCACTAGTGTCTTGGTCCTCCAAGAAGCAAAATAGTGTGGCTTTGTTCACCGCCGAAGCGGAATACATTGCCGCGAGTGCTTGTTGTGCACAAATACTTTACATGAAGCAAACTTTTCTAGACTATGGTGTAGTTCTAGAAAAGGTACCTCTTTTGTGTGACAATGAGAGTGCGGTAATGCTTGCTAATAATCCAGTTCAACACTCTCGCACCAAGCACATTGATATACGCCATCACTTTCTTAGAGATCATATTGCTAAAAATGATATATCACTAGAAGGTGTAAGGACCGAGGATCAATTGGTGGATATCTTCACTAAACCACTAGATGAGGCTACTTTTTGTCGGTTGAGGAATGAGCTAAATGTGCTTGATTTTAGTAACTTCACTAGAAAATGAGATTGTGTTGTCCCTTGCATTGCATTGTAATATACAACATGTTTAATTTTTGGTAATACATTTAGGGCTTGTCTAACATGGTTAAGATTACCGTCGAAAAGCGTGTGAAGAAGCTTAACCTTGGATCAAACTTGACAAGCAACTAGAATTACTTTCAAGTATTGCATTGCATATGCATGTGTGTTGCTTTGTCATTTTCTTTTGATTACCCTTTTATTGCCTATTTTCTTAAAAAGAAGTATAGCCTAAGGCAAAATATTTTGAAAAATTTGAGGGTTTGAGAGAGGTCACTCACATTAGTCCCAATTGGTGTTTATTTAGTTGGGACTTGATTGGGAACAGGCAGCGCGAAGGAACATTGAAGATTCACTGAAAGAGGGGCAACCGGATGCTGGACCAGACTCTGCTTTCAGCGTCCGGTCAGTTCATAGGAGGTGAACCGTTGGTGCATAGGAGTGACCAGACACTAAAATAGTACCTATCCTGTGTCCGGTCAGATGATGTCCCTGCGTCTGGTCAAGCGAAGAAGATGAACTCAGGATCGACCGGACTCTGGCTGCGTCTGGTCAGGGACAATCGGACATGTCTGGTCACGACTTGAGGTCTTTTGGACCTCTCTGTTATCGACCGGACTCTGGGTGGCAGCGTTCGGTCAATGCCACCGGAGCGTCCGGTCAATGGAAGTCGTGTGGATCTAATACTCCTTTCCTTTTCTTATCCATCTTGGGGGACCACCATATATACCTCATCTCCATACGCCGCTTTGACCTTGCATCACCTACACTCGTGCTGACTTCGCATGAGCCCTAGCCGCACTTGCTTCATGCCTGCCTAGTGCCGCCGCACGCTCCGCGCACTACCTGCACTACTCCCACACCGTCGCATCTCGTCCACGCCGTCATGTGCCTCGCACCGCCGCAAGCTCCCACGCCCGCGCCAACCTCGCACGCCTTGCGCTAGTGCCCTAGCCACGTGTCTGCTGCCTGCAGCGCCACCACATCTGTCCCTACGGCGCCTGCACTCACCTCTATGTCATCGTGCGTGCACCAGCGCCACCACCAGGGCCATCCACTACCGAGCTTTGTCTGCGCCGCCGATTTCCCTAGCCACCACGTCTTCTTGGCCACCGTACTGCCTTGCCAAACCTTAACCCTAGCCTTTGTCGATTCCTATGGTGCCCCACGGTTCTTTCCTCTGCTGACTCATTGCCGGGTCATCTGATTTTGTCAGGTAGCAAGCCATCACTTTCAATTTCGTATCTACTGCTTGCTTCTTAGGGTTTTGTATCTCTAGATATATATTGTGATTATTTATATATCCTATCTATTCTATCGTGCAGCGAGTCGGTGCTTTTGTGGCTGTCTTTGCAGTTGTCAGTGAACTCGGGGCCAAGCCCACGAGTATGGATCGAGGCCAAGCCTGGCGAGTGTCAGTTGGCAGTCGATTCTTGTTTGTGGCAGTAGTTCTCTTCGGCTCCAGCAATGGCATGAGTCAAGAATGCCGGAGGTGGTCCCGGTGATGAGGATCCAAGGCCTCCACCTTGCCTGTCTGCTAAGGAGAAAGGCAAGGCGAAGAAGACTACAACAAAGAAGTGGAAGCTCGTTGATGTGGAGGCTGAGCGAGCAGCAACAGTGGCAGCCGCCGCTGAGCGGGTAGAGAGAGGTGGAGCTCGGAGTGGTGTCCGTATTGCATATCAGCTATCACCAGCTCAAAGGGCCACCGTTGAGAGGGTTGAGAGTCTTCATGGTAGTCCAGCTAGGACTGTCATGCTTGGAGGATGATGTGTTGGTATAGAGGAGAGTCAACCTCAGGGGGAGACTATTGAGCAGCATACACAGCCAGCAGAGCAGTCAGAGGATACTCAACAGGCAGAGCAGACTGAGCAAATAGAGCAGGTAGTGCAGCCACAGCTTCGACGCTCTAGTCGTACACGTACTCAAGTGTCGCCGAGGCTTGAGACATAGGGGAGGGGTTCTCGTCTGCCTCCCAGACCATAGGGTCTGCCTCCCGTGACTCACCTTGACCTTAGGGTAGCCACAGCCAAGCATGTGTAGCAGCTCCAGTTTGTGCAGTTTGAGGACTGGTTTTTGCCGAGGCGGGATGAGCATGCTTCAGAGCACTTCTATACACCACTGCAGGAGGATTTCTTTAGTGCTTATTTGAACAGTGGAGTTGCATTCAGATCTTAGTGAGTATGCTCCATTGAGTCACTTGTTGCAGCTGCAGGCGAGCAGATTCATCCCCATCTATCATATCTGCCAGGGTTGACAGACCTTCTTGGATGGACTGGCCGCTATGTTCCATCATGGGTCCATGAGTTATACTCTTCACTTTAGATTGACCCGAGGCACAGATTCATACACTTTGCATTTAGAGGCCGTGACTACAGGCTGCAGAGCTCGAGGGTCAGAGAGATTCTCAGGATTCTAGAGTCACCCATTCGCCTTCATGAGGTTTGCTATGGTTAGACAGAGCCTCCTAGACGCTCTCATGGCAGACTTGTGCCACCCACAGATCTGATCCAACCATGATTCATAGAGCCATTCGGCAAGGGGTCGAGCAGGACACCACAAGACCTTACTCCTACAGCTCGGCTTCTTGATGCTATCATGAGGAGGACTCTGCTCCCGAGGATGGGTTACCGTGAGGGATTGACTCGCATTCAGTTGTGGTTACTAAACTCTTTGGTGCAGCAGGTCATATTTGATATTTGGGATGTCATTCTTTCAGAGATGGAGGACACACTTGCTGAGGGTTTCAGAGGTCACCGACAACTGTCTTATGCTCACTAGATTACCTTCTTGATTAGAAAGGCAGTTACTCAGAAGTCCCCTGAGATGATGGCTGAGTACACAGGTGCTACTACAGTGTTCCCTCCATATAACATGACTCAGATGCTCTACTATAGTAGTGCGAGGACACCTCGCCAGCCGAGTCAGTGCATAGAGGCCCCAGAGACAGTAGCCCAGTAGGATGAGATCATCAGGGGCATTATAGTGATAGAGGAGGAGCAACTAGATGCTCAACAAGAGGGTGTGGTCGAGAGCGACCCTAGTGATAGCTCAAATGATGATTATTAGCCTATTCCTTAGATGCCTCCTCAACCACACGACAGAGAGGCCAGTGGCTCCAGCTCTGCTCCACAACCACCGTAGACAAATCTAGCTCTTTTTGCACTACTTGAGTGGATGAGGCAGGACCAGGCATGCCGAGCACAGGAGATAGCAGCTACACTTGCACAGGTTCAGGCTCGATAGGACGAGTTCTAGAGGCAGTAGCAGGCCATGCAGCAGCAGCAGCTCATGATGTAGCAGCAGTTACTTGGGTTCATGCAGCACATTTTCTCTGCTATTGGGGTCGCTCCTCCACAGACTACACCTCAGTTAGGCCAGCCTGCCACCACTTCAGTGACTCTAGCTATATAGCCCAGTGGGCTTCAGATTTAGGGACAACCAGCTACTCAATTTGCTTCACCTACAGAGCAGGTGTCCCAGTGGTTTGTTTCGCCAGTGATAGCCTAGGGTCCTCACTTCACTCCCATTATTATGGCCTTCACTCTGCCTCAGAGCTCCTCAGTGCTAGTGACTGACACCCTAGTATCTAGGAGTCTTGGTGCGACATTCAGTGAGCTTACAGGGCAGCCTACATCGCCAGAGTTGTGAGTCCCTATACCTACCATAGTTGCTCCAGTTACTGGGACTATAGAGACGCTCCCATCATCTATTGTATCATCAGAGCCACCGCCTACAGTGATACCTCTAGAGCCACAGGCCATGCCAGTCCCAGAGTAGACCCAGACCGCTTTAGCTTCACTTCTAGCGACAGAGGGTCAGACCACTCATAGCTTAGGGTCAGAGGTTGATGCTACATAGTTCCAAATTTCTCACCGCACCTCAGTGCCCAACTCGTCTGCTCCTGCCCCACCATCTGACCCTTAGGTTTTGGTGCTTGACGCCAAAGGGGGAGAGGGATTGAGTATGTTAGATCTAGGGGGAGCATATGGTTTATTTCTTTTGGCTCTTTATGTGTGATACATTATGCATTCACGTTTACTTTCATGCATTGAACTACATACGTGTGATTGTGATACTTATGTGACATGTGTGCTCTCTACTTTGATTTATATATATGTCATGTCACTTCATTATGCTCATTTGCTTTGCTTCCGCGTTTTTACTCTGATTCAAATGAGCTTTACTTCTTGTACTCTTGCTTAATTCATATCTATTGAGTACATCATGTTGGCTTGGGTCATATAAGCATGTCTAACTCCTTTGCTCTTATTGTCAAAAGCTTATATGAACCAAGCATGTTGAAAACCTCATCTCCTTTACATACTCAAGGTTGTATTGTCATCAATCACAAAAAGGGGGAGATTGAAAGCATCTAGGCCTCTAGTTGGGTTTCGATGATTAATGACAATACAAGATTACTATGACTAACGTGTGTTTTGCAGAGGCAATTTAAGTTAGGTCATGGTAATGACAATTGATTGGGCAATCATGGTTGTCATGCCCCTATGATGGAAATCGTTTTGGTTTTCAAAGGATGGACGACAAGGTTAAGGATGGATTAGTTCTAAGTGTCGTTTGGTGTTGAAGAGACACTTAGAGTAGTTTAGGACTTTGTATTTTTTCCTTTGTCCATACTATTAAGGGGGATATGGACTTGTAGCTTGACCTAGGTGAGTGTAGTGAGTTAGGTGTGGTGCACACTTGCCAAATCTAGCACTAGGTAGCTCTGGAGTAGCCCTAAGATCAATTAGAGCAAACTTCATTCACATATGATTTCAAGTTGGAAGTGAATGGTGGGTCAAATGACTGACAGGTCGCTGGTCTAGTTGTGACCAGACGCTGAAGGGTGAGTCCGGTCAGTTCATTTGATCAACTGGAGCCGTCTGGTTGAGACTGGACGCTGAGTGAAAAGTGACCGGATGCTGGATGCCTGCGTTCGGTCAACTCCAGTGAGGTTCCAGAGAGGGAGATTCCTGATCGAACGTGTCCGGTCAGTACTGACTGAACACCGGTCAGGATCCGGTAAATGATTGGATGCTGAACAACGAAGTGACCGGACTCTGTGTGCCAGCGTTTGGTCAACATCAGTAAGGTTCTAGAGAACAGTTTTCGTGATCGGACGCGTCCGGTCAGTGCTGACTGGACGCAGGTCAGAGTCAGGTCAGAACTTAACGGCTCTTTCTGACATAGTGGCAGGGATAACTGATCGAAACGTCTGGTCACCCCGACCGGAGCGTTCGGTCACCCCATAGAGTGATGACTCAACCTCCAAATGTTATGTTTTGGATGAGGGGATATAAATACTTACTCCACTCATCCAAGGGAGGTCTCTTGCCCATTTGTTTAGCTGAGAAACACCCTTGAGAGTGCAAAGGAGAGCAAGAGTCTAGTGAGGTGATTGAGATTTGAGAATCCAAGATTAAGGCCTCATTAGTGCAAGGAGAGTAGCAAGTGTGCATCCACCCTTCTTATTAGGCTTGTCGTGGTCAAGTGAGAGTTTGTGCTTGTTACTCTTGGTGATTGCCATCACCTAGATGGCTTGGTGGTGATTGGGAGTTTGGTGATCATCCAGTGGAGCTTGTGGATGACCCAACTCAAGTTGTGAGCGGTTGTGGGTGATTCATCATGACAGAGTGTCAAAGAATCAACCCATAGAGAGCACTTGATCCTTGCACGGATCAAGGTGGAGCTACACCCTTGCGCGGATGCTCCAATGAGGACTAGTGGGGAGTGGCGACTCTCTGATACCTCGGCAAAATATCGCCATGTTCATTCTCCTCTCTTTACTTTAAGTATTTACATTTGAGCAATTCATTTCCTGTCTTTACATTCTTAGAATTGCCATGCTAGATTAGGATTTGAACCTATGGTGCAAAACTTTTGTGTGGTAGAATAATATGAACACATTCTAGGCACAAGGGGTGAAGTGGGCTAAGTGTAGGGTTTAATTATTACAAAGAATTTTAGAATTAGCCCAATTCAACCCCCTCTTGGGCATGTTGATCCTTTCATTCACTACTACTATAAAATACGAAGGAATTGGAAAATAGCTGTCACCTAAAATTTCATACCCACCCTATATTAAAACCGTTGGATAATAAATTGTCTTTAGATCTAATGATACACGTTAATCTAACTGTGGGGCATATCCATCTTACACCTTACCTTGCGCGTTCCTGCCATGAAATCTTACACCGGCATATGTTTTTTTTTCACGGAAACTTTTTTACCCTCCAATGTTAACCCCACCATACACGCTTATCTTATATACTCTCCTCCCTGATTTCTTGGCTGCCCTCGCCGCCGCTAGGGACTCCATCAAGCAGTCAAGTTCCAATCAGGTTAGAACTAAATCCCGCACTATCTCCTCCCAAACCCTGGCCTCGATCTCCTATAGTCTCCCATGAGTTCCGCCGCCGCATCGAGAGGGACTCCGAGGCATGCGAGGCCTTTGAGTGCCAGGTGGTCGAGGAGAAGGAGCGCCGCCACAACGAGTGCGAGGTTGGTGGATGATCCTAATCCATCCATCCGTTCCTCCCCTACCGATGTTTCATTTTATGGGCATGGGGCGCCTGCACCCTCGCTCCAAACATGTTCCTGCTGTCCAACTAGTGCTGCTATGGTAGGCGCAAGTGATCTCGGACACGAATGCTGGCCTGCTCAAGTTCTTCCTGGACACTAACACTTGGTCCCAAATTGATGAAGACTCTTGCTAATAACAAGTCTGCCACTTTTAATGAATTTGTTAGTGATGCCTTAACTCAAGACAATCAAAACAACATTTATGCTACATCCAAGAATCGGAAGAGAGCCTTTGAAGCAGGCGCTTCACTGTCAAAAGCTCCAATTGCTGTGCGAGATCTCAGTTTCGCCCACCTACTCCCAAGTTTAGGCCACCTCAAAAAAGGTGCAAACCGTTTAGAATCAGAAGGTGTTTCGCAAGGCCTATTCTATTGCTCTACCAAAGGGCGGATCAGGACCAAGAAGTTCCAATGTTCCACCCAGCAACCTGCCGTGTTGGAACTATAACAAGCCCATCCATTGGGCAAGAAATTGCCCCTATCCCAAGAAGAACAATCAGAAGCAGGGTAATTCCAATGTGCGTCAGGGACATGTGCACTATACCACTATTAAAGAAATTCCTGCCGGTGAAGTTGTTACTGCAGGTACGTTTCTTGTGAACCAACATCCCGCAGTTGTTTTGTTTGATTCTGGAGCATCGCATTTATTTATGAGTCAAACCTTTGTATCCAAGCATAATCAGAGGGTAGTTACTATAGATAAGGGTAGTTACTGCATAAGTGCAGCCGGAAATCAAATCTCCACCAACCAAATAGTTAGAGATGTGCACATCTCCATAAGCAACCGAGAGTATACCACAAATCTTGTAGTATTGCCCGGGTTGGGAATAGATGTAATCCTAGGAATGAGATGGATGAGTGGCCATGGAGTTCTTATTGATACTTCCACTTGGGTGGTTATGTTAAGGGAACCAGACAGTAAGAATGCTTTCTTAGTACCACTTCCCAGAGACTTTGACCTTCAAAATGTAGCTAATGCTATCCAGCCCGTGAGTATTGCTGACATTCCAGTGGTGTGTGAATTCCCAGACGTGTTTTCAGATGAGTTGCCTAGGTTACCACCTGACAGAGATGTAGAGTTCAAGATTGAATTATTACCAGGCATGGCACCTATCTCGTGAAGGCCTTATAGGATGCCACCCAATGAATTAGTTGAGCTCAAAGTGCAATTGCAGGAGCTTCTTGAAAAATGTCTCATTCGACCCAGCTCATCACCATGGGGTTGTCCTACCATATTCGTGAAATAGAAGGATAAATATTTGCGGATGTGTGTGGACTACCGACCCCTTAATGCAGTAACAATCAAGAACAAGTATCCATTGCCTCGAATTGATATCTTATTCGATCAGCTATCAAAGGATAAAGTGTTCTCCAAGATTGATTTGAGATTGGGGTACCACCAGATTAAGATCAGGCCAGAGGACATACCTAAGACTATTTTCTCTACTAGGTATGGTCTATATGAGTATCTTGTCATCTCTTTTGGGCTGACCAATGCTCCTACCCATTTCATGTATCTCATGAATTTGGTGTTCATGCCTGAGCTTGATAAATTTGTAGTGGTGTTTATTGATGACATCTTAGTTTATTCTGAGAATGCTAAAGATCATGAAGAACACCTAAGAGTTGTCTTAACAAGGTTGTGAGAACATAAGCTATATTCTAAGTTTAGCAAATGCAAATTTTAGTTAAAGAAAGTACCATTCCTTGGTCATGTGTTATCTAAAGATGGAATTTCAGTAGATCTAGGCAAAGTGCAAGAAGTTATGGATTGGAAGGCCCCGACTTTGGTTCATGAAGTTTGGAGTTTCCTTGGATTAGCAGGTTATTATTGTCGTTTTATTCTAGACTTTTCTAAGGTAGTCAAGCCCATGACCAGATTACTTCAGAAAGATGAGAAATTTGTGTGGACTTTGGAGTGTGAAGCTGCTTTTCACACTTTACGGACTTTGTTGACCACCACCCTGGTTTTAACATAGCCTGACATAGAAAAACCATTTGATGTGTTTTGCGATGCATCTAGTACTAGTTTGGGGTGTGTGCTCATGCAAGAGGGCCTAGTCATTGCCTATGCCTCGCGTCAACTAAGGAAACATGAGGTTAATTACCCAACTCATGATTTAGAGCTAGCCGTGGTTGTTCATACTTTGAAAATTTGGAGGCACTATTTGCTTGGCAATGTGTGTCACATTTACACTGATCACAAGGGCCTCAAGTACATATTCACGCAACCTGAGTTGAGTATGAGACAAAGAAGATGGTTAGAGCTAATCAAGGATTACAACCTAGAGGTGCATTATCATCCGGGCAAGGCAAACGTTGTTGCAGATGCTTTGAGCCAAAAGTACCATAGCAAATCGTTGCTAGAAGATGGCTTTAACCTACTACATCGTGTAGTTTTACATAATCTCACTATCAGTTGCTCTCTTGAAGCTAAGGTCATGGAACTCCAGAAGACCGACATGGGTATATTTCATATCAAGAGAAAGATGGCAGAAAAGGAGACTAAACATTTTAGATTAGATGAGAGAGGTGTACTCTGGTTTAAGGATAGACTTGTTGTACCTAAAGATAGTGAACTTAGAAACTAAGTCTTAGATGAAGCACACTCTTCTAAATTGTCCATCCATCCTAGTAGTAGCAAGATATATCAGGATTTGAAGACTCGGTTTTGGTGGACAAAGATGAAGAAAGAGATTGCTGCATATGTGGCTAGATGTGATACTTGCTGCTGAGTCAAAGCGTTCATTTGAAACCCGCAGGGCTACTCCAACCACTGCCTGTTCTAGGTTGGAAATGGGAAGAAATCAGCATGGATTTCATTGTTGGTCTTCCAACCACTCAGAGGGGTAATGATTCCATTTGGGTAATTGTGGACCGCTTACGAAGCTTGCACATTTTATTCCAGTTCAGACAGTTTACCGCCCACATCAATATGCAGAACTATATATCACCCACATAGTGCGATTGCATGGGATACCAAGAACCATTCTGTCTGATAGAGGTTCATAGTTTATAAATCATTTTTGGGAACATTTGCATAATCAGTTGGGTACCAAATTGATCCAAAGTTCTACTTATCACCCTCAAACTGTTGGGCAAACAGAGTGAGTGAATCAGATTCTTGAAGACATGTTAAGAGCCTGTGTAATATCTTCAAAGGTTTTGTGGGAGAAATGGCTACCTTTGGCTGAGTTCTCCTACAACAATAGCTATCAGGAAAGCATCAAGATGGCCTCTTTTGAGGCTTTATATGGCCGCAAGTGTAGAACTCCTCTGAATTGGGTTGAGCCAGGAGAAAGAAGGTATTATGGTATTGACTTTGTCAAAGAAACCAAAGAGCAAGTTTAGATCATTTAGCAACATATTGAAGCTGCTCAATCAAGATAGAAAAGTTTGCGGATAAGAAAAGGAGTCCTCTTGTATTTGAAGTTGGTGATTACGTGTACTTGAAAGTATCACCGATGAAAAAGGTACAGCGATTTGGTGTGAAGCTAAAGTTGGCGCCCCGGTATGTGGGCCCATATAAAATTATTGAGCAATGTGGACCAGTAGCTTATAGACTTCAACTACCACTAGAGATGAGCGCCATCTTCAATGTTTTTCATGTCTCTCAATTGAAGAAATGTTTTTGTGTGCCCGAAGAAGCCATTGAACCCACTAATGTCAAGATCTAATCTGATTTGACGTATGAAGAAAAACCTATCTGGGTGATAGAAGAAATGGAGAGAGTGACTAGAAGTAAGGTGGTTAAGTTCTATAAGGTGGTGTGGAACAACCATAGTGAACAAGATGCAACGTGGGAATGGGACTATTTTCTGTGTGATGCCTACCCCATTTTCTACAGGGATTGGTAGGTCTTTCCAATCTCGGAACAAGATTTCTATAAGGTGGGAGGGGCTATAACACCCTAGTGTTAAGCATGCATTTGGCATTGGCATTGCATGAGCATAAGCATCATTGATCATTCATGAGCATGAGCATCTCAAATTTTATCTCTATGATTGCTTATATCGCATGTGTTGTCACTAAATGCTTCACATATGCTACGGTTTAAATGTGACCAATGTATAAAATGCTTGTAGGACATTAGGGGTACCCTAAACATGTTTAGAATGTCATATGGAACAACTTTGGTATTCATGACATGGACCAATTTGGCCTCTAAGTCATGGTTATAGTGTAACTTACTATTTTCAAGTTGTAGGTTTGACCTAAGTTGAACTATAGGATACATTGTTTGCATGGTAGTGCACCCTTAAGCAAAGTTGCAGTAGTTGACTAGAACAACAACTTTTATTTTTGGGTCAAGACCTAATTCGGTGCATAGCATGCTCAAAAATAGCTCACAATTTGCAATAAAATACTGTTCTAGCACTTCAAAATTTTTCTAGGTCTAGAAGTGGTTTACAGTTTCAATGTACCTATGTTTGACGCACTATAGTTTGTTAACTAGGCTGATCTAGACCAAACTCATTTAAGCAAAGTTGGAGTACTCATGAAGCTCTACAACTTTGATTATTACGGCTTTTGCTGAATCGTGCTGGTTTGAGAGATATTGAGTGAGGAAGGGGGCGGGTTCAGTCGGACTGAAACGGCTCAGGCCGATTCAGGGCAGGCCGGTGGTGGCCGACTGTCATCAGGCTGCGCTCACCATCTGGTGGCCATACACTGGTGTGGGCCCCACCAGTCTGGCCGGGGTGGGCTTCACCATCGCCACAACACACCCGTCCGCTCTCTCTCTCTCATTTCCTCTCCCTCGCTCGCTCTCGCACCCTCCAGTGGAACGCCACGCTCGCCATTGCCGCCACCGCACTCCACTCGCTCGTGCATTGTCATCGCTGCACCACTACCCAATTCAGCTCGCTAATAACTCCGCCATCATCACCATGGTAAGGGCGTATTCTGCATCGCTGTCATCATGATCTCGTTGGAGCGCCACCACGTGCTCAGCTTACCGTGGCCACATGGTTCCATCGCACCTCCTGTCCTCCTTTTCTCTGATCTGTAGTTGCCTTATGATCCTTATGCTTAGGCAGGAACTAGGTTAGATGCTACTGCTTGGTCGTGCAGGAACGCGCCACCGCTTCCAACGTGGAACTTGAGCTCGTCGTTGCCGAGCTGACCCATCGCCTCCCTTCTTTTTCATGCGCATTAGGTTGAGTAAGCTTAGACCTAGCGGATGGCATAATGGAGACCTAGCCTTCGCCGCCATTTAGCCAGAACGGTGAGAGCACCACCGTGCTCTGTGCGCCGTCGTCGCGGCATGCACGTGGTTGGAGCTCACCGCCGCCTCACCGGAACCCTAATTGCCCTAGCTAGCTTCATTAGGTTACCGTGAAGCCGTGACGTGCCTCATCAGAGCACACTGTGGCCGAAGAACACTGGCATACCACCATGCCGCCTCTACCGTCCGCCATTGCCACCGGCGAGAGTGCTCTAGTGCACCACCGGTTCAACGAGGGGCACCACTAGATGTGGGGGAGCATGGGGAGTGCAACCATGATGACGCTACCGCTGGAGACCTCATCGTTGGCGTGCTATCACCGGTCAAATGCCGCCTCTGTTATGGTTTGCTGACGGGTGGGTCCCGTTGACCGCGGGCCCCATCTGTCAGTCTGTGTGTTGGTTTTGATTTTCTTATTTTTTTCACAGATTTGAATATGAACTTCAAAAATTCATATCTTGAGCTAGGAGTACCCAAATGGAGTGAACCAAATTTTGTTGGATTCATCATGAAGTGTAGTATTTGATAAAAATATGAAAGTTACTGTTTGGGATGATTTTCTTAGAGAATTAAATGGAGCTAAATAAGTGCTTTTAAATTGTTTGCAATCTTGTAAAATGCATAACTTGAGCTAGGAAAGTGATAAAATTGTGATTCTAATTTTATTGATCTTGTGTTGACTTGATCTTGTTAGGAAAAATGTTTAACTTGTAGTAAACGTGATTGGAGTAGGGTCTTTCTATTTATCTTTTAATAAATGGTGTTTTATGAGAAAATTCAAAAGGATAAAAATAAGTAACATATTGCCATGCAAATTTTGTACAATGTTAATGGGTTTTAGGGAAGCTAATAAAAATATGAAATCTATTATTTGACACTTTTCAATAGGGATAACTATTTTCACTAGAATTAGCCCTTATAACTTGTCATTTATGTAGAGGGTGCTATACTTGTCTATTTGGCATGAAATTTTTATAGTAGCCTATTGGGATCATATATGAACCACTGTAATTTTCTCAGAATATATTGTGCTTTTGTGATATATTTTCTTTGTTTCACCTTAGTGTCTAAATAAATTAATAAAGGCATTGAAATAATTTATTTGGGCTTGACCATTATATTTTCTGGAGTGTGTATGCTGCCTATGAACTGTTGGTACCTTTGGTTGTGCCCAATTTTGATTTCTAGTATGCAGTAAAATATTATGGCTCTAAAATTCAATTATAGAAGTTGTTTGGACATATTCTGTTGCTAGGTGTTTTGCATAGGTAAAATGGAGTTTCTATAAAAAGGGTTAATAACAAAGTTGTAGGGAATTTCTTTATATAGCTTGTGTCAAAATTTTAGGGCAATGGGCCTAATGGTTTGAGAGTTATGGCTATTAGAAGTTCGTCTTCTGAAATGCTTACTCTCTGGAATTTCTGGATAGACCTGAGAAGTTTACCTATTTTGGCTAGGATAGTTGTTGAATCAGCTTTTGGTGATTAAATAAAAGTTGTAGAAAATTTTATAAGCTTTCCATAAAGTCCATGATCATAGCATTTGGTAGAGTAGAACTCTAGTTATGATCAAAACTTATAGCTGTTGTGTTGTGGTCTAGAAATGGACTTAGTGGGGATTCTTGAAATTTCTAGAGAAGAGATATGCACCTACTCAGTAAGTAAGAATTTAACTTTGTTATCATCCTAATGACCTAATATGGTAGTCATCATTTAACCATGCGCATTATCATGACACGTCATCCATAACCCTTCTTATGCATTCATGATTCTCACTGTTTGCATATGCATGCAATAGGTGCGACGGAAGAAATCACCGTGTTGGAGTACGAAGCCGATCCCTAGGAAGAGCATCAGGAAGTGCACCAACTAGAGGCCCCAGGAGAAGGTGAGCCCGATGGTGAACAGTTGCCCAAGTGCCTAGATCACTAGCCCTCCACCTTTGTGAAATGCAAGCCCCGGAGCATTCTAAGCCTCCTATGTTTTTGAACTATCAACTTGAGTCCTTTTATGTTGATGCATTAAGTACTAGGAGTTGATTGGAACCACTTGCTGCATATATCTTTCTTGTCTCTATATATATATATCTTGAATCCTATGTAGGTTCAGGATCAAATATGTGCTTAGCCAGGCTTAGTCGGTAGAAGCCGGGTGATTACATGTCACCTGCATGATATAGGCGGATAACTAATCATGGTTGGCTATATGTGCTAGCGTGGAATATAACCATGTGTCAACGAATAAAGGAGACCGAGTGGGATCATGATAAAGAAGCAACAAGGCATGGAGGTCTTGGGTGCCTATTTATCCCCGTCTGTATCATTTAAGGATCGATTCGCTGTATGTCCTCATGTCATGTTGAACGCATGTCTAGCACTTAGTTGGCCGGATTCGATGATACGACCATGAAGCCAAGTAGCTCAATTTAGGCCGTGCCCCGATAAGTGAAAGTGAGTACACTGTAGGTAGTAAGGATGTGCGAAGAGCCAATGGCGTGAGTCCAAGCGCAGGACCGGGTCCTGATCATCCAAGTAGATTGGTAGAATCTCTGAGGGTGCAGCGCTGATTAACCCATGAGTTAGTCCTGAATTGTACCAAAGGTGACCTGAGGCTACCTTCATGGGGTGTGCCTCGGTTTGTGTTAGGAATAAATTCTCAGCTGTGTAGGAATCGATTCAAATCGCCATCTCTCCCGGATAGTGAGAACTTGACTGAGCAGCAACAACGTAGAAGCACTAATTAAAACTTGATGGTTATGATGATGCTCAAATTATTCTTATACCAAATATGGTTAGTAAAGTTTATTAGCTTAATCAAGTGATTGCTCTAGTATAGGTGCTAATCTAGAGATGCTTAATTGAATAGGTATTCAAATTGATGCTAGAGGTACTAAATCTCCAAGTTATATTACTTAAGCTTTTATGCAAAATGTTGTCAAGCTAACTCCACCTCTTAAAGTCATGCATACTCCTTGGTGTCTTATTATTTTGGTTTATGATGGGTAAGTCTAGCTGAGTACATTCTCATACTCAGGGTTTATTCCCATTTGTTGCAGATGAGGTGATGTACCATGATTACTGCAAGCATTACATAACTCATGCAGTTGATGGAGACTAAGACCAAGGGCATAGTCATTCTATATCATCTCCTCTATGTGCTTTTGTTGGAGATGATCCTAAACTGGCTATGTATTTGGACTATCGTGATGTTGTTTCAAAACTATGTTGCTTCTGCTACTTCTAAATTTGAGTTGTAATAACTTTGTTGAAACTCTGATGTATGAGAACTATTTGTGAACCTGTTGTAACATGAGACTGGTTGTATTGACTCATGTACAATCTTGGTTTGTATGTTGGTTTGTTTGAGATCCTTCATGATTTCATTGGACTACCGGGTTTATATGGGTTCAAGTATGACGTTCGATCACTTCGGTGATTGCTATTGTACTTGTGCTCTTATAAATTGGACAGTTCAGTTACATAGAGGCATCCTTTTTAGGCATGTGAAAGATATAACTTTTCTTTTTAGGTGCCTCCATGGGGTAGTACCAATGGGTTCAAGATTAGGAACTTTATTAGTTAACTCATCACAATGTTTGCACATAGTTTCTATTTTAGCAAGCAAACTTTTATAAGCATCTTGTGAGTTAGCTAACTTTTTCTTTAATTTTTCATTTTTCTTTACAAGTTGCTCATCATTGATTGTGCAATTATTTGTGTTTGCACTAGTCTCAAGTTGCTCAATTTTAGTAGATAGCTGCATATTAAGATTGGCAAAAGTTTCATATTGTTCAAGCAAAGTAGCATAAGCTTGTTGTGAGCTATCTAGTTTTTTTATTTTTTCAAGCTTCTTTTGTTGACTAGTGCAAACCTTAGCAAAGTTAAGATTTTCTTACACAATTTCATTATAAGAAGGTAGCTCATCATCACTATCACTATCATTGTCACTATCACTAGGGATAGACTTTTTGTTACCTCGTGCCATAACGCATACTTGTGAAGTGCTTGATGATGAGTGCTTGTGCCCTCGCCTCTTGTGATGGTCTTCTTCTTCACTTGAAGAATCATCCCATGACCTTACTGATGTGATGGCTTTGTCCTTGCATGCCTTCTTCTTTGTCTTGGGTGTGGGCTTATTTGGACAAACTTCCACAAAGTGCCCCAACTCACCGCATCCATAGCATCCTTTCTTCCTTTGCTCATTTCTTTGATTAGTGAAAATGAAATCTTGAATTTGGATGGGCACACCCTTAACATTGAGCCTTTGGATCATCTTCTCCACCTTGTTGATAAGTTTGATTGATTCTTCATCAAGGTCGGAGGTGGAGGAGGAAGATTGATCATCATCACTTGAAGAATCATCATCATCATCATCCTCATCTTCTTCTTCATCTTCACTTGAGGAGCTTGAGCTTGAGCTTGTCTCAACTTGCTTGTCCTTCCTCTTCTTTTTCTCACTACATGCGAGAGCTTTGCCTTTGCTTGATGAAGAGGCTTCTTCTTGACCCATCTTGCGTGACATTTCAAGTGCCACTATCTTGCCAATGACTATGGCCAGGGTCATGGTGCTTAAGTCCTCCATATTGTGAAGGATGGTCTATTTATAAGCCCCACCAAGAAAGTAGCCATTAGGGACGAAACCCACTTTTCTGCTACTGACCGGATGCCGCTTTTGGCCTGACCGGACGTGTCCGGTCGTCCCTACCTTTAGAGCACGCCCGTTGATCAGACACACTGCCGAGTCTGGTCACTACTGATTAGACGTGTCTGGTCACGCTATCGCCGCTCTGGAACCTCTCTGGACTCAATCAGACGCTGCTGTTCCTACATCTGTTCGATCATCCGCCAGTGTCCGGTCAGTGCTGAGCTATTGTCGCGACAATGAACAGTGTCATCGTCACGTCCGGTCACTTTTAGTCCTTAGCATCTGGTCACTGTTGCCAATGCCTGCTGTTGCCGGGCATCTTGATTGGATGCATCCGATCGCTATAAGGGCAGTGTCTGGTCAGCTCTGTGAAGCTTGTTTCTTCGCGATCTTACATCCGGCTTGGTTCCTATCTTCGTGCTTGGACTTTAATTGATATCTTGGGCCTTCTCTTGTGCTTATAGGGTCTTGCTTATGTTGTTGATCATTGGATCATCATGTCGCCTTCGTCCAAGTCACGTCTTGCACCCTATTGAACTACAAAACAATCACTTGCAAATTCATTAGTCCAATTTGGTTGTGTTGGTCATCAAACACCAAAATCCAAAGTAAATGGGCATAGGGTCCATTTTCCTTACAAGGCACCCCATTACTATGAACCCTATTTTGGATACTTATGAAGTTCCATTATGAGTTATGCATTACATGTAGTTTGGTTAATAATCTTGATCACCTCTACACTTAGAATCACTCATTAATCTAGAAGAAGCCTCTCATCTAAACAATGGGAATGGGACGCTTAATTGCTTATTGTTTAGTTGCTTAGCAACGGTAGAAGTCGAGTTTGAGAAGGGAACTCATTCTCGCGCATGTAGGATGTTACACTTGGATAAATGGTTACTAAAAGCAATGAGGGTATAACGTGACTTACTTCACTAATCTGGCTAAGGAATAATATCACTAAATGTTATAAACATGGATGCCACTTTGATAACTTTGCTCATGCGGGGGGGGTAGGTTGTTGTGAGTGTGGGATCTCAAACGACGTAGCTCATGGAGTAGTTAAGAACTGTTTATTGGGTTACATGAGTCCGAGTATCCACCCGTATAGACCACATGTTGCGGATGGGGTTGACAAGCCAAGTAACTAGTTGTGACCTATTTATTCGTGAAACTGGCAAGGCGGTGGTGTCGGTCGGGAATGTTCGAGACATTGACCAGGCACCAGTCGAAGCTTTCATAGGACACTCGGGCCGGATTAGGGCAAGGTTGAAAATCATGAGGCAACCCTTATTCCAGGATCCGGAGTATGGTGGTTAGTCCCGTATTTCCGTGTGGGTATGGTTGTACACCTCTATAGAGTTTGAAAGCCTGAAGTCCTTCAGGACAGAACTATTTGGTTGTTCTTACTTTCTATACCCATGGTAGTGTAATGATGGAACATGATGAAGTTGCGGCTTACATGTGTTAAGTAACCTTTTGGATATCATACCAGGTTAATGCTAACATCTTAAATGGATCATGAGCATGCATTTAAGAAACGCCATTACTTTTCTACAAATGTACAAATGGCTGATATTCTCTCTTGCATCCACCAAATATTATATGTTGGAATTAAGTCATACGAGTACAAAATGTACTCACGGTGCCGCCGTTAAGTTGTTTTGTAGGTTGTTAAGGTATTCCTCTAAGACTAGCTCTGGTGAACGCTACGGTTAGTAGACCTTGGAAGTTTTCCAAGATGAGTTGCGTGTAACCCGATGTGTAGAAGAGTGAATGAGTTGTAACCTAGAGTGAAGGCAGTAGTTAAATAGAGAGTTAGCGTTAATAGTATTTTTTTGCCTAAAATATATTTTATGGTCAATGATGTTTCAACTATGTGTTGGAGACTAAAGTGTGTATGTAATTGAGTTGCTCGGAATGTCTTGTATTGGGTATGTGTGTGTAACTCAATGCAAAGATCCTGAAGAGGAGTTGCTGAGTGCGCTCATGGGGGCCTCGCGGTGGTGTGAGCGATGACCCCCATAGGCGACGGGTATCGTTGCCGTTGATTGACTTACACTTACAATTGTCATACAAAGCAACGATCAACCCAATTAATATATACTCGATCCTTCAACTTTAAAACTTAGTTCTACACTATAGGCTAAAACCCTAAGGTATTATAACCCTTTTCTCTAGACTGATCAGACCTCTCTTCCCCAAACACCCTAATTTGAAAGAGGTGTCCAAAGAGTTTTGTTTCTTCTAAAGAAAATAGGGAAGTTCACTAGTGCTATCATAGGATTGGATTAGTAGTCTTGTCCTAGTTTACCTAAGTGAGGAGTGTTGGATTCTAGTAAGGCGCCCTAGGTATTAGAAGCATCACGTTAGAAAGTTTGATGAGAGCGATTCTAGTCCTTCCGTTAGTCCCTCCCAATCTTTCGAGCCCCTATCTCTCTTGCCCTTGGAAGCATATCTCATCCGTGCTCTCCAATATCTCTAGAAATCTAAGAGTAGCCCCTTATCTCTTATCTTGTCTTGAAGAATACTTTTGGCAGGGTTTCCTTAGTAACCTGGCCCTGCTATGCAACCTCAAGGTACAAGTGACAATAAAAACAACGCAATGGAAGATTAGCCGTAAGTACCAACCATCATGGACTTGACAATCAAGCGAATAAGTTCAATAGTGTATCAACCCCATCATGATGGACATAACACAGACAAGCTACATGTTTCAACCACCACATAGTACCAACACAAGTGCCATCCACACCGATGAACAAGAAGTTTAGTTCGGACACGATAGACAGGAGCCAAGTTCATCCAAGCCACTCACAGGTCAACCGAAGGACAGCCAAAGTAAAGACATCAATCCTGAGACCTACAGCGACGGGAAGCACCGTGGCCTCGACTTCAGCCATGGCAAGTGAACGGCCCAACAGAAGTACTTGCAAAAGGTAGACTAGTAGTAAGTGCCTAGAAGGATTAGAATGCCTAAGTTAAATATTAGGAATGCCAACTGTGGAAGCCTAGATCTGGATCACGGAGGGCAGGTCCTAAGATCTACGTGAGGTGTGTAGGATCTTCTAGAAACATGGTAAATGGCATCAATTAAAGGTGGAGAAGAGGAAAAACAAGAAGATACCTGTAGCATTGGAACTGAAGGAAGAAGTGTCACCATACAGCCTCAGTAACAGAGGCACCATCTTAGGCGGCACCGGGCGACCGTGAAGAACAACCCCCATCGAGGCGGACCCTGTATAAGTGCACTCCATTAGTTGGACATTATAGCATTACAACAAGTAAATTCAGAGTGAAGGAGGTACAAGAAAAAGGAACATTTGGAAATACCTGAAGAATCAAGCCTTGGAACCCCTAGAGTCACCAGAGACGAATCTCGCGCCCGGTAGCGCTCCTGACCCGGGAACGGTATGTAGACACCATGACTGGTCTCACAAACACCGTGGAAGTCCCTGACTATATGAAACATGAGAGCCATAATGTACAGCTGGAGAATCATAGGAGCATCCACATTTCTCTTGCATTCCATCATCTAATTCACCATCCAGTCCAGTAGGTTGATCGGTTCCCCAGACATAACTGCATTGACTATCTCCATGGAAGGCCACTTGAGAGCGCTATCATCCCACCCAACAGTAGGCACAATGGTATGCCTCAGAATCTCTAGAATCACCTTGGGTAGCCTCCTCAAGTTTTCTCGTTGACCATACTCGGATGTCTCAGGATAGCGAAAGCAAGCTATCTCATCTGCTCTCAACCTTGGAAGATGGGTAACCAACTTGCCCCGCTTCATACCTTCATAGCTTAACTTCACCGTAGCTGCAAGATCCTTGAAAGTATCCTTGTACTTAGTTGTACCGGTCATCCAGACAAGTTTCTCTTCCTGAGCATGAACCTCCAAGGTGGCATAGAATTACCGAATGACGGCCTCGTTCTAGTTGTATCGGAACTCCAAGATTTTCCTCCAACCCATGGCCTTGAGAAAACCAACTAAGCTGTTCATGTACACGAAGATCTCATGACAAGGCCAGCTTAGCCATTGCTGCTCAGTGTGCATTGGCCTAGTGTCAATACCTCCACGGTATAGTTGGTACTGAATGAATGTCTCAAAAAATGGAGTTGGAGAATCCCTTGCTTGTCTAAAGTTCCTGGATGTAACACCCTAAAAATTGACCTAGTTTAAAAATCACTAAAAATTTGAACTTTTTAAATATTGCATAAGAGATAGCATATATAACCAACCTAAATATTTTTTACAAATAAATTAACATAGGAACATAAGAATTCATGTGTGAAACTTTGTGTGTGAATGATTGCTTGACTTGTTGAACTAATGGTGGTACATTTTTGCACACTCATGCATTCAAATTATAATTTAAAATCATTTAAACATATGCATATTTGAGCTAGGAAAAAGAAAAAGGAAATGGAAATGGACAAAGCCACTTGGGCTCAATCTCTCCCCTCTCTCCTTTCTCGACCGACCGTAGCAGCCCAACCCCTTCCTCTCTTCCTTCCCTTCACTTGCGCGAGCCAAATACAGCAACGCTGTAGTGGCCACGGCCCAGTGCCCGGCCCAGTTTGCCCGCGCCCTTCCCTTCTCCCCTATTCCTACTGCTGATGCCTGGACCCCACCCGTCAGCTTCGTCGTCAACCTTGCTGCCGGCAGCTGTACACGACGCAGCCCGCGCATCAATGCCCGCCAGTGCCACCCTGGTGCCAGCAAATGTCAACAATGACATGGTGACATGACAGGACCTGTGGCACCCCTCCTTTCTCCTCTCCTCTCCCCCCTCACTGTGAGCTCGTAAACACCAGCTCCATGGTCGCTTCCACATCGAGCGATCGGAGTAGCCACCAAGGCACCTGAGCATGCGCATGGGCAAGCTACAGCCATGGTGATGTGACCTAATGAGGTCAACAACATGCCTGCATGGTGGATAAGCATGGCCACGAGAAATATCTCACCGCTAGGACACTGGCCTAGTCGGCCTATAAATAGGCCCGGTCGGCGACGTTCTTGCCTCATCCTCTCCACCATCCATCCACCGAGGGCGAGAACACCTCATCTCCCCCTCCTCTTCCCCTTTCCCCTCCTCCTTTACACTTTCTTCCATTTTCCCCAATTTGGGAGTTCACTGGCGCCATCAGCACCGCCCTCTCTCTTCTCCTTCTCCGCCGTGTCCCTGGCCGATTAGAGTGACTGATGAGTCCCTAAGCTTCTCCTTTTCCATTTTCCATAGCTACTTGATGATCTAGGTCTCTGTGTTGCACTGCCCACGTGCGCCCCGCTTCGCCAAGCCGCCATGGCCGTTGGCCATCATCGACAAGGCCACCCCAGGGCACACCACCACCACCACTACACCCTCACCCACCCGCATGAATGTACACGTAGTTAGTTGGTTAGAATAGGGCCTCTAAGGATGAGTCCATCACACAGCACTGCCGCGACCCCTTCGGTGATCTGCCACCGTCGCCGTGGGCACCCGCTGCCGTCGGAGATCCCGCCACTGACTGTGGCATGACCTCGCGAGCTCCGTCCGCCACTCAACCACCACCGCCGAGGGCTGATGCCATCGGCATTAGCTGCTTTGGCGAGCCGAGCCTCCCCTTCCCTATTTCGATGGTGTGGCGTTCACCTCTGTCCACCGCCGTTCCCCCTCCTTCCCCTTCTCTGTCTCTGCCATGTGGGGCCAGGTGGTAACGACGTTGCCCTCATCTTCATCCGTCTCCCTCTCTTTCTCCCTTCCTCGCCAACACATGGGCCTGAGGCCATAACACTGATGCCGCCATCACTGCTAACATAGGCAGGGTGGCCCACCTACATCATCCACACACACACACCAGACACACTGTGTGGGGTACACTTTAGAAAATGCTAGGTACACCCGACTAGTGTGCACAAAGAGTTAGAAATGCACCTTCCTAACTTAGAAAAATTCCCAAAAAATTTGTACATAAACTAGATGCATTACATAATTTAATCATGTAGTTTGCACATATTTTCATGCACCAGAAAATGCATATAAAATTCCACCTAGTTAAATAACTATAGGATAAACTTCTAAAATATATAACTTTTAAACCCTAACTCCTTTTCGCATGCAACCACCTCTAAAATTCATCTAAAATACAACCCTATCATTTGTACCTAGTGCCACCATATAGTTCTATATTTGCTTTTGCCCTTTTCTTTTGCGGTTAGTGGTAGTCTTATTTCGATCGATACGTCGATAGACGACGGTAGTCGTTAGGAAGACGAGGACCTGAATTTCATAGACGTGCCGGAAGGTGACAACGATGAAGGCAAGTCCTAGCTCCCCTCTCTACCATCTTGCTTTAAACCACTATAATGCTAAAACATGACTATAAGATTATTACCCTTGAATATGAGCTCGGTTAATGTGATATGCTTAAGATAAATGGTTATCTTGTTATGAGCTCCACATAATGACTAGATTTAGGGATAACAATGAAATTTAAAACTTGTTAAACCTAAAACTAAACCCTATCATGGGACGAGTGGTGGTAAACTATTGAGGTAGTTTACCATGGTAGGGATGCTTGGAAAGGATTCCTATGGGAGATACTTGCCTCGGTCACATAAGGACCGGTTCGTCGTCCCTCTCGCCTAGTGAGTTACTTCGTACAACCACATGTCTATATGGGTAGGCTTGATCTCATAGCCCATTAGATAGAAGTATAACTCCTACTAGGAGGCCGGTGTAGGCAGCGGAATATCAGGAGCCAACATGGGGATAGGTTTTCTTCCGTGGTCCGATTGGCGTGGATGCTATGTGATCTTCGATGTTAAGCTTTTGGTTTTTTGCCGCGTTCGAGCCCTTGTTTTTCTTGGCCATGTTCGAGCCATGTTTTCTTTTGTGATGATTTGGTATCATCACGTTTGGGGGGATTTGGTATCTTCTCGGTTTTGTGTTTCCAACCCCTGAGAAGCCGTAGTAGAGTTATATGGATGTCTAAGGTCGTGTACATTCGGGTACGAGGGTTTGTTAGGTTTATTTCATCCACTGATCATGGATTAGGTTGCACCTATCGTGTAGGGAAATTTGTACACCTCTGCAGAGTTTACTTAAATATATTCGAATAGCCACGTCCTTGGAATTGGTAAATGCTAGGATGGGATACTATGATTAGTTTTACTTTTTATGTGTAATGAAACTGGTAATGGAATTGATGCTAATCCGGGTACTAGTGGGAATTGTAATGCTCCGCTAGGACCCCACCCTTATTTATAATCACCACTACACTTCTATTTCCACCATATGGTTAGGGCTTGTTGAGTACGTAAGTACTCACCCGTTGTTGACTCATAGATCTCAGTACTAAAGAAGACTATGACTTCAACGAAGAAGCATACCACGAGGATTAGAGTTCTCGCTAGGAGATCCGTTCATAGGAGTATGACATCGAGGATAGGGTTTCGACCGTGCTCAAGTTGCCTATGGAATAGGACTGCTTTACTGTATAATAATCCCGCTCTAGAGACCACCAATAAAGCCGTATCACGGCCGTAGTCTTCCGCTAGATATGTGGCCTAAGACTATGCCCCTTGGGCCATAGTTGTAAGACCTTATTTCTATATATCAATAAAGCTTGGAACCTTTTATTATATATCTATGTACCATTTTTGTGTTTTGTGCGTATTTGTGCATGATCCTGGTGCAAATACGGATGCACCTAGGACTCTTAAATTGAGGAGCCAACACTAGACAATGCCAACTTGCTGAACTCAGCTGCAACACAGCGGAAGTGATCCTTCGGGATGACATTTATGTCCATTGGAAACACCCTGTCATCGTCACACTCATTTGAGGAAGGCACCAAAATGACTCTCTCCACCCAATCACTTGAACCTGCATCGACCTACATCAGCTAGAAGAAACTCAAGATCAACTATCCATGAATGTCCAAAGGTAACTGGAAATAAGCAAATCAAGAAGAAGGCACCATACTTGGAAATGATAGATCCCAATAAGCAAAATGGAAATTGGAAGTATACACAAGTTCAAGTATAAGAATGAAGTAACAGTGCAGTCTACAGCTTGTACATAAGTCGTACACTACACATAATAGGTGTCTATAAGCTTGGACAACCATTGGAACAAGTTAGAGCCAATTCAAGACTAGACAGACACTGATGGAGTGTCTGTCATGGTCCATGGACCATCCATCGGCGCAATTGTAGGCAGAAGTAGTTACACCCGAGAGTAGCCTATCAACATCAGAATATTTCGCAAGCCTACCAAAACCTTCCATCAACCTACAGAGTCTACACAGAGGACATTTACCAGTTACATATGAGTTACCAAAGTGTCCACGAAGCTCACGGACCATCTGTCAAGATCACAGTTAGTGCCCAAGGGAATTTTAAGTGACTAAGCACGCCATCGGAACCTTTTGTCTGAGCTTTGGACCATCCGAGAGAGTCAGGAACTGCAGCAGCAAGCATAGTACCTGCTAGGGTTTGGCACACTAGAATCTTCACAACCAAGCAATCCTACTTCATCAATCCAAGCATAAGTATACTATAGAAGATACTCAACAAAACCCCCAAGGTGATCTGGTGCTAACCCTAACTAATTACGAAGTTGAAGTAACCCTAGGTGCAGCAAAGGGATAGGATGAAGTGCAAGGAAAATAGGGATTGAAACTTACCCTCCGACCATGATGAAGCGCATGTGGAAGCCTCAGAACCACCAAGGACCATCCGGCGCATGTGCACGGTGAGGGAGAGGGCGCAGGCGACGATGACGTGGGCGACAGCGACGTGGATGGGTAGAAAGGAAAAGAAAGTGACCCCACTAACCTTGTCGGCCTATTTATAGTTCGTGAACTAATGAAGAGTCCGACATTGCCACGGACCATCCACTAATCAGATATCGAACCCTATGAAGTTGCTAAGTCCCCAAAGACTATCGGACTATCCGCTGATTGAAATGGACTGTCCGCTAGAAGGCAGAAGGCACCCAAAAATTTCATTTCCTGAAAATTCAAGCTAATGACCAAAGTTCTAACCTCGGGAGTATGCTTAGGTGAAGTAAAGAAGTCATCGAAGCATAAAAAGGATATTGCTCACAGTGCATACTTGGAAACCCTGAACTTTCCCAAGTGTAGTACCCAATAGCACCTCGGGAAAGCTCGAGGATGAGCTTTTTATAAGGAGGGGAGGATTGTAACGACCTGAATTTGTTATACCCTAGGGCCATCATTCTTGACTGTCAAGGAAGTCAACTACCAAGTCACCCTAGAGATTCTTGATGAGCTATGCGAGGTAAGACATTGAAGCTCCCTATGAGAACCCCTGATTAGTCATCATCAGGCTCCCACCCAGAGTGAAAGAAAACCTCTACTTGGATTAGAGTTCATCCTATGGACATCACCAACACCAACTCAGTCTCAAGAAGCTACTCAAGAGCAGTACATTGGTCACCAACAACCAACCATCTAATGACTTAGTCAATTTAGCTAAGACAGAGACTATCGGACCATCCGCTAGGTTACCGGACCATCCGATAGAAGCTAAACCAGAGTAGACTTAAATGGAAATAGGCTGTTTCCTAATTATGGATGTGGACCCACATGTCAGCATGGGTTGGCATATGACTTTAGCTAGAAACACACCCTTTCACCCATTCTCTCCCTCATCCATTCATTTGCAACCCTCTCCCTCTCTCTAACTCTCACGAGCAAGGAAGAACCCTAGAACTAGAGAGAGAAAGGAGTGAAGAAGGAATTGGAGAAGGAAAGGAAGGAGAAGACAAGGAGCATCAACACCCTCCTAGGTATCTCATCAATATCTTCAACCCAATCATGCTTGGAGATCTCTTGCTAGTGGTGATTCCATCATATATAGAGAAAGGATGATGGATGGAGGACTTGCATGTTGGGAAAGGAAGAAGCTTGAATGGAAGAAGAGTTGGATCTTCAATCTCTTGGCTACAGAAGCTCTCAATCTCAAGGTTTATCTCTTTCTTATGAGTTTTGGTTTAATTCCTAAGCCTTAGCCACACTTAGTGTAAGTAGCTCAAAACCTAGCTAACTTGAGCCTAGTAAGCCACCTAAGCTACCCTAGGTATGCTTGGCACATGCAACATACACAACTCCACGAATCTAAGCTTGAACATAGAGTTTCCCAAGAGCATAGGTTCTATTGCCCGATCAATGGAGTGTCCATCAAACACCGAGAAGCCACTAGGAAGCCTTACCCATAGTCAGCCTGGACCATCGGAGTGTCCGCAGTTCCCATAGCGTGTCCGCTGAATTATAAAGACTTATAATCAATGAACCCAAGAGCACCAAGCCAATACTGAAGCATCCATCACTCATGGCAGAACGCTCGATGAATTGTAGAGAACAGTAACCCAGCAACCCGAGAGAACCTAGTTCCTACCAGAGCGTCCGTCAGCCAGTCGGACCATCCAATGTTAGCAGCAACCCAACCTATCAGAGTATCCGTGACTTCCACAGAGTGTCCGCGAACCTAACACAGTGGAGTGTCCATCAACAAGGATGGAGTGTTCAATAGTTCACAGAGAGTGTGAGATTTACTAGTGAGTTTACCCAAGAGGTCAACAATACTAGTTTATATCCATTACCAAATGGTGTGGCAATAGAGCCACAGTTAGATGTCTCTTCCTGAGCTCCCAGTGTTAACCTATGCACCCATGTCCTTTCTCCTAATCTTGATCATCAATGTATCTCCTAAGTCACGTTTCCCCTATTCTTTCAAGAACGACTCGAGTAAGGATCATGTAGTTGTACAAGTCATCATCACTGGATTTGAGAGTTAGGACGACATCACAATCAAGCAGGCACCCCACTACTATGAACCCTATTTTGGATACTAATGAAGTTCCATTATGAGTTATACATTACATGTAGATTGGTTAATAGTCTTGATCACCTCTACACTTAGAATCACTCATTAATCTAGCAGGAGCCTCTCATCTAAACAATGGGAATGGGACGCTTAGTTGCTTAGCAACGGTAGAAGTCGAGTATGAGAAGGGAACTCATTCTCGCACATGTAGGATGTTACACTTGGATAAATGGTTACTAAAAGCAATGAGGGTACAACTTGACTTACTTCACTAATCTAGCTAGGGAATAATATCACTAAATGTTATAAACATGGATGCCACATTGATAACTTTGCTCATGCAGGGGGTAGGTCATTGTGAGTGTGGCATCTCAAATGATATAGCTCGTGGAGCAGTTAAGGACTATTTATTGGGATACGTGAGTCCGAGTAACCACCCGTATAGACCACATGTCATGGATGGGGTCGACAAGCCAAGTAACTAGTTGCAACCTATTTATTCGTGAAACTGGCAAGGGGGTGGCGTCGGTCGGGAATGTCCGAGACATTGATCGGGCACCAGTTGAACCTTTCATAGGACACTCGGGCTAGATTAGGGAAAGGTTGAAAATCATGAGGCAACCCTTATTCTAGGATCTGGAGTATGGTGGTTAGTCCTGTATTTCTGTGTGGGCATAGTTGTACACCACTGTAGAGTTTGAAAGCCTGAAGTCCTTCGGGACAGAACTATTCGGTTGTTCTTACTTTCTATACCCATGGTAGCGTTATGATGGAACATGATGAAGTTGCAGCTTACATGTGTTAAGTAACCTTTTGGATATCATACCAGGTTAATGCTAACATCTTAAATGGATCATGAGCATGTCATTTAAGAAACACCATTGCTTTTTTGCAAATGTACAAATGCCTGATAGTCTCTATTGCATCTGTTGGCGGTCACTAACGACAACATTCAACCACCAATTATTATCCAAAATAGGAGAAATAAACAATCTTTTGACACATATGCCTTTACTATTGACATAGTTCCACTTGTATTGGAGAGAACATGTTTTGTAGGACACACATTCGAATACAAGTGGAAAATAAACAAAATCAAGCAAAAGGCACAAAGTAGAAAGCATAATGTAGAAATGCGCAAAGGAAATACATGAAGAAGCCCACCTACAGGACAAACCTGGGCCGAGCACCAACGTGGGAGGGGCCCAGACCCACATGATTATGAATACCTACGAAGGCCATATGACATGATTCAAATTCAAAACCTTAGTCATAAGCTACTTGTTATTACATTGAGCTTTGTCAAATTGTTGTGACCCTTGTTGAGATTCTCGTCATGCACTCATGATCAAGACACACGTACACCCACAAATAAAATTGCCGACCCTTACACTGAGAGTTACGCAAAAACATGCTTTTCCCGTCCACCAAATAATTACTCCATTCACTTTATCATGCGTCTCTCTCTCAAAATTTTTCATATGCCAAAAAGAATAGTATGGGCTATGCTAAAAAAGGGGAAGGAAAAGAAAAATATCGATGCCAAAAGGCATGAGAGAAAAAAGGGGGGCATGCCAAAGAGCATGAAGAAAAGAAAAAGAAGAAAAGAAAGAAATAAAGATAGCCCATACTTTCAAATAAAAGGCATTCATCCAAAAGAGAAAGTTTCATGATTCAAAGGAGTACCAAAAATATTTAGAACTAGGACTTTATGAAAATTCCACACACTTGCATGTGTTGATCAAAGTGTATGACTTGCATCTCCTTGAGGTCTGGTTTTTGACTTAGCAAAATATGTGATGCAAGTATGCCCCACTTTCATACCTACCCAAAACTCCAATCAAAAGCCTTAGTGGTAGGTTATAAAAAAGAAGGCAAAGTATCAAATGCCTTGGTAAGGTTTCATACACATAGAGCGATCGAGAGAATCATTTGAGGAACTTACATTTGTTTTACAAAACTCATAAAACCTCCGGATAGATGGTTAATCGGAGAATGAATGATTGGTGATTCTGTTATAACCGTTCTATCTTGCAACCGCCCAAGAACTTGGAAAAGCTATACGCCCCATGGTGATCAAGGTAAAGGGTGGATAAAAATGCCAACTTTTTTGAATTGCGGAAGAATATTTTGTTACAGATATGGCACTTGTGAATTGTATTGGCATAGTAGCAACTCTTGATCAACAACCAAGTACTTAGCTATTTGCTCGGGATGAGCAAAGGCTAAGCTTCGGGGATTTATTGGTGGTCACTAACGACAACATTCGACCGCCAATTATTATCCAAAACAAGAGAAATAAACAATCTTTTGACACATATGCCATTACTATTGACATAGTTCCACTTGTATTGGAGAAAACATGTTTTGTAGGACACACATTCGAATTCGAGTGGAAAATAAACAAAACCAAGCACAAGGCGCAAAGTAGAAAGCATAATGCAGAAATGCGCAAAGGAAATACATGAAGAAGTCCCACCTACAGGACAAACCTGGGTCGAGCACCAACGTGGGAGGGGCCTAGGCCCACCTAGGAACTGACCATGTGAAGGCAGTCGTGAGTCGGACCCACCAGGGTGTGGGCGCACTAGGGGTGTGGCCACACCCCTGCCACTGCCACCTGGGCCTGGTCTCCTCTAGCGGTTGCATGCCACCGTGCTACGTCGGTTTTGGCCAGTTTCCTAATTTACTAAGGCCAAACCGACCAGGCTTCACTATATAAGAAGAGGAGATGCTCACCTTTCAACACAACATTTTGAGCTACACACCTCACCTCTCTACTTGTACTCTCTTAGCTTTAGTAGTAGTATTTGGAGCTAGCAAAGCTATCAAGGAGGGCTTGGCTGCTTGGAAGAAGAGTGACATCTTGGTATGAATAATACTATGAAGAGTTTTTCCAAAGTCTTGCTCTCATATCATTTATATAGTAGTGCATATTATCTAGAATATAGTTGTCTTGTTATAATCGTGATATATGAACTAGCATATAGTTTGTGTGTTATGATCTTAACATGTTCAACTTCATGCCTAATCATTCATATGATTTGTATGAGCAAAAGTAGAGCTAGGGCTGGAGTCCCGAGGGGATAAGGGTAGTTTCCTTGTACACAGGCGTGGTGCTCGGGTACACAGGAACCTTCGGATATGACGGTATCCCACTGTTGAGGGGTAGGCAGCAGGTGGTGACAGCCCTATCCGTCCCTTATAATCCCCCACATTCGGATATTGTGTGGGAGTCTTAAAGTCTCCCATGCGCTGGTAGACCAGTTCTCGGAGATCTCCCTGTCTATCTCACACCTAGTTCTAACTCTAATCGTATAACTTGTATGATCTTTAATTGATTCTTTGCACGGCTATATTAGAACATGTTGGCTCCACTTAGGAACATTCTTTTATTCTTTGTTTTCCTTTTATCCTTGAGGTTGTCCCAAATGTGTGTCCACTATCCATGAAATACTATTTTTACCCCTGTCATGCACTATGGTCCACTATGCAACTATGTAATCATGTTTATGCTCATGCTAGACTCTCATACCTTGCCCTCCTTTGAGAAAATATAAATAATGATACCCTAAATATTTTCAGGTGAAATGCTACAACGATAGATATGTGCGCTTGCAGATATTCTCTGTAATCGTTAAGAACAATCGTAGTTGGTGTTTCTTGGCGGCGTTGCTAAGATTAACACAATCTTAGTAATGGTGTTAAGAAATACCAACAGGCATTTCTGGCGCCGTTACCAGTGATGGACTTAAAACCTCCTCACTTGGTGATTGCGCTAAGAAATGCCAACAATATCCACCAAATATTATATGTTGGAATTAAGTCCTGCGAGTACGAAATGTACTCACAGTGCCACTGTTAAGTTGTTTTGCAGGTTGTTAAGGTATTCCTCTGAGACTAGCTCCGGTGAACGCTATGGTTAGTAGACCTTGGAAGTTTTCCAAGATGAGTTGCGTGTAACCCGATGTGTAGAAGAGTGAATGAGATGTAACCTAGAGTGAAGGTAGTAGTTAAATGGAGAGTTAGTGTTAATAGTAGTTTATTGTCTAAAATATATTTTATGGTCAATGATGTTTCAGCTATGTGTTAGAGACTAAAGTGTGTATGTAATTGAGTTGCTTGGTATATCTTGTATTGGGTATGTGTGTAAGTCAACACAAAGATCTTGAAGAGGAGTTGCTGAGTGTGCTCCTGGGGGCCTTGCGGTGGTGTGAGCGACGACCCCCACATGAAGCGGCAACATGTCACGTCTCTGGCTGAGGAAGGACCTCCTACCACAAATCAGCATTGGGAGCAGAGACCCATCCACATTAGCTGATGCATTGGTGGGTAGGGACACGACCATCCACTGGCCGAGCAGGCATGTCGCTCACCAGCTATGGGTGTGGTCATATGCGATTCCTCTATCTTCTTCTTTGTCCCTGCTATCCAGCGTCTGTTTCACCATGAATAATAGAACGAATCTAGGCGCGTGGCGGGGCCACTATTACCGGCTTTGCCAGTTGATGGACAACATCCAGGTTGGTTTTGCGGGGTCATTGTCGGACACCTCACCGATGGCGCTTGGTGCGCCCTCCCGAAGGTTGCTTAGAATGGAGCCGCGTCTGGTGAGAGTGTGGAGCCCGGTGTCCATGGCGGTGAGGATGGGGAGGGAATCTATGGAGGTGCACCAGCATTGGATCCCACGGCGGTGGGATCGACAGTGTTGCTGCTGCCGGTGGCTGTGCCATTGGGGCCTGGTGTCGTTGGCTGCGCTGACATTGTGGGCGCCCACGGAGGGCCTCCAGCGCTTGTTCCCATAGAGGAAGCCTTAGTGCCGTAGCTAGTGGCTGTGCTAGCGAGGCCCATTGACAGCGTCTACGGGGGCAGGGAGGGCCATGGAGCTACCGTGGCATCGGTTCCGGCGGTGTTCACCATGAATCTATAGTTGTTGGCTACAGAGGCCATGGTGGTTGGCCCGACGACGGCTGTGGCAGCGTGGCTAGGCTTTGTGCGGCCAGGGAGGGCCATAGAGCCACCCTGGACCTAGATCTAGTGGGGTTGGCCATGGATCTGGTGTTGCCGGTGGTAGCACCAGGCGACGATGGCGGCGGTGTGGCTAGGCTTGGTTCCCGTGGAGGCACGCGTGGCTCATGACCTGTTCAAGATCTCGAGGTGCCTTCGATGGTGGGTAAAGGAGGTGGAGGGGGAGGGGGAGGTGGGAGGGCACTGGCACCTAGGTGGCGGCCGGTGCCGCCAATGGTGGTAGCGAGGTGGTCGTCAGGGCATCAGTTCAGCCCGTCCCACGAGTGTCCCAAACATGGCTCGGTCCTCCACCATCTTCTTCTTTCTCTTTGTTCAATGTCTTTCTCACCTCATTCTTGATCTCCTAATCATAACAAAATGAGCTACAACTTTGCACACTTGTTCCCTAAGAGATGTATGTCATCATCATGTAAAGTTTGACACATTTTGCCATGGGAGGTAGGTCAACCAAGCCCTCCATAGGTTAGGGGACTGAGCTCCTTTGGCCAAACATCATAAAATTTTACCTATATACTCATCTCTTCCTACTTACCCTATCACCCATGTTACCATAGTGATTAAGGCACTTGAAGTCAAGCTAGACCTTCTCATATCATGAAATGTGCCTAAAGTTAGTTGAATTCAATAAAATTTTGTTTTGCTGGTGTTTTTTTCACCAGCAGGTCCCCTGTATTTGATCTCTGCCATGACCGAATCACCAGGTACACTCTTTGGACAAAGTGTGTGTTTGGGGGGTTACCAATTTTCACAAATGTAGGATGTGACAATGCAACAACAATGTACACTAAAAAAGATGTTGTCACGCAAAATTTGAGCTGAAACAACCACCAAAGACCCGTCGGCCGATGGGTCAATTTTTGAAAAATAGAAAAGTGCTAACATCAGAATACGTCTTTTGAAGAGGAGAAACACCCAAGGGCCAGGGACCTCCAGGTGGGGTCGGCCGACCCACCCTAGGTCCCTAGACCCACCTATCGGCCTCCATTTGCCACTCCTTCACTTTCTAAACACGGGTTTGATCCTTCTTCTCACCTTTTTGGTACATGTGTGACACTTTGACACAGTTTCATGCCATCTAAAATAAACCAAAACCACACTTAAAACTAAAGCTTTTAAAAGTGACATGTTTATGACATTTTGAGATACAAGCTTGCATAAACTTTGTTCCTTATACATATACTTATGCTTGTGGGAAAATATCTTTATAGGACAGTCATGTTGACTAATTTTTTGTGAAGTGTGATATAGTTCTTGATTAAAAATACTTCTATTCAAAGTGCTCAGAGATTTTATTTTTGATAAAATGTCATAAAACCATAGTGTCTAATACTCCTCAATGGCGAGAATATTCCTACCAAAGCCATAGTGATCATACATGTTCAAAACCTTCTATATATGCTACTTGTTATTGTTTTGAGTTTGATCAAACCTTTTCGACCCTTGTTGAGAAATTTATCAGGCTCCCAAGATCAAGATCATGTACACACCACATATATATGTTGTTTCTACACTAGAAATACCCAAAAACATGTCTTTCATATCCACCAAATAAATGCTCCAAAGTTTCTAGAGTGTGATCTCTCTCTAAAGTTCTTGCAAAAAGAGACATGCACTATGCAAAAATATTGAAAAAAGAAAAAATGGACATGTCACTACTAGAAATATCCACTTCTATGACGAAAATCTTAATGACAAATTCCAAACCGTCATAGAAGAGCACTTTTTGTGATGAATATTTTACTTTCATCATAGATCAGTCATGACGATCCTGCAACCCTCCCTTTATATGACGAAATCAGGCATAGTCACAAAAAACATCAAAGAAGAGCATAGGGTTTCATCACAGATCACTTGTGCGACTCATCTGTGATAATCTCCTTTAAAACTGTGACGAATAGGGCTTCTTCATTGAACTAATTACACATCTATGATGAACAATATTCGATTTGTAACGATCGGCTTCATCATAGTTCTCCACATGGTACTTTCTCCATCCGATGTGTACCTATGGGACCTACTATGGGGGTATGGCCCCTGATATCCACAAGACAAGACTTGGGCTGCACCATCAGAGGTGGCCTAGCCCACAAGATCAAGGCGTGCACGGCACTAGTCGATGTGCACTGCAAGATATTGTATAGTACCAAATAGGATACTTTCCTTGTAACCCTACCCCTCTAGAGTATATAAGGAGAGGTAGGGGTCCCCTAGTCGACATCTACATCGATCTACATGGTCATCCAGATAATACAATACACCAAAGACATAGGACGTAGGGTATTACGTCGATCAGATGGCCCGAACCTGTCTAAATTGCTATCTCTGCGCCTTGTGTCACCATCCGGTTCCTGATCACGCACACCTCCACCGATCAATCTACCTTCATGGGATACCCCTCGGTGGACTGCCGAGCATCTTTTGTCGATAGTTGGCGCGCTAGGTAGGGGTGTGCGCTTGATCCATGGTGAGCCAGATGGACCTCAAATCAATAGCGCGTTCTCATCATCAATCTCATGGAGATCCATGCCGGTCCACGATGACGATTCATCGCTGGCTACACCAGCCCCTGTGACATCAGATCCGATCTTGGAACCACCTTCGAGGTCGCCTTCACCAACAACTCACTGCCCGCCAGGTGCTCGCCGTCAACACCGACCAGATAACGCCATACATCGCCGACCAGACTTTCTATCTAAAGCTAAGTCATGTTTTAATATTCTTCTAAATATTCTCCAATCTCCGTATATCACTGTAATGTTTCTCCGAGCTGTTTTCTCCATGTTTGCTCTCCAAATGATTTTCCGAACCCTCGAACAGTCATGTTGATGCTCGGACGCCTCCAGAGATGGCCTTGTCTCTGACTCCTCCCTACACGTGCTATGGGCTCCGCGCTCTACGTTATGGGTGATCGACAGTGGCTCCTTGGACACACCTGTTCCTCCTACACGTGCACGGGCTCCGTGCTCGACGTTATGGTTAGTAGGCTAGCTAGGGCTAGAGACTTAGCTACACACTAACTATTCGGGTGGTTTGTATTAAATATAAGTACATCTTCACACCAACTGATCGCCGAGCTACATATGCTATTTCATCGCCATTGCTGATTTTTCTTCGGAGTTCATATATTTTTACATCATGTACTACCCGTTCTACATATTTGTATTGCAGGATCATGTACTACCTGGTGCTCGGACTTCTCCACCGATCAACTGGTTGGATCGCTTGGTTCATGGACTCCGTCGCTGACCAGTTGATCGGACTGTTCGCCAGTCGCTTCTACTCAATGCTCACTTCGCCACTGACCAGTTGACCAGACTGTTCGTCACTCGTGCTTCATCGCCAGCTACGCCGGTTAGTCCTCGGTGCTCGGATTCTTCGTGCTCGAGGACTAAGTGGGCACACTTCACTGCATGGACATCGCCAGCTACGCTGGTGGTCGAACCTCACTAGCTATGCTCGGGACTCGTCGGTGCTCGGACATCGCCAGCTACGCCAGGGACTCCTCGATGCTTGGACCTCGCCAGCTTCACCGGGAACTCCTCGGTGCTCGGACATCGCCAGCTATGCTAGGGATTCCTTGGTGCTCAGACCTCGCCAGCTTCGCTAGGAACTCCTCAGTGCTTGGACAATCGCCAGCTACACTAGGGACTCCTCGGTGCTCGGACCTCGCCAGCTTCGCCAGGAACTCCTTGGTGCTCGAACATCACCGACTATGCCGGGACTCCTCGGTGCTCGGACGTCGCCAACTACGCCGGGGACTCCTCAGTGCTCGGACCTCGCCAGCTACGCTGGGGACTCCTCGGTGCTCAGACATCGCCAGCTACGCCAGGGACTCCTCGGTGCTCGACATCGCCAGCTACGCCAGGGACTCCTTGGTGCTCGGACATTGCTAGGTATGCTGGGGACTCCTCGGTGCTCGGACGTCGCCAGCTATGCTGGGAACTCCTCGGTGCTCGAACATCGCTAGCTACGTCGGGAACTCCTCGGTGCTCGGACCTCACCAGCTTCGCCAGGAACTCCTCGGTGCTCAGACATCGCTAGCTACGCTGAGGACTCCTCGGCGCTCGTACATCGCCCTTGGTGATCGAATCTTACTATGTCTCATTGATGTGCTATCAAGCTGCTCCATGCTGTTCAGATCAGGGTGCTGATCTTGGGCAGCACGTCTGGGGTCTTGATACGCGCATGTCAGATGACGTCAGCAAAGCTTTCAGACTTCTTTTTCTTTGACCCTGCTACAAGATTCATTCTTCATCTTCCAGTAGGCTCGGGGACTAAGTGGGCACACTTCACCTTACTGTGAATGTGTGCTTTTCTCATCTCGAGGCTATGCCCGGGGACAGGCTGCCTGCTCGGCGGGTCTTCTACTTTCTGACCCTGGCACCACGTGACTACATCACCTACTGTTAGGCTTGGGGACTAGCTATGGGGGTATGGCTCCCGGTATCCACAAGACAAGACATGGGCCACACCATCAGAGGTGGCCAGCCCACAAGATCAAGGCGTGCATGACACTGCTCGGTGTGCACCGCAAGCTATTGTATAGTACCAAATAGGATACTTTCCTTATAACCCTACCCCTCCAGAGTATATAAGGAGAGGCAACTGGTTGGACCGCTTGGTTCATGGACTCCATCACCGACCTGTTGATCGGACTATTCGCCTATCGCCTCTACTCAATGCTCACTTCATCGCCGACCAGTTGACCAGACTATTCGTCGCTCGTGCTTCATTGCCAGCTACGCCGGTTACTCCTCGGCGCTCGGATTCTTCATGCTCGAGGACTAAGTGGGCACACTTCACCCCACTCCCCAATGTTCAGACATCGCCAGCTACGCCGAGGACTCCTCGGTGCTTGGACATCGCCAGCTACGCCGGGGACTCCTCGGTGCTCGGACATTGCCAGCTACGCCGGGGACTCCTCCGTGCTCGGACATGGCCAGCTATGCCGAGGACTACTCGGTGCTCGGACATCGCCAGCTACGCTAGGAACTCCTCGGTGCTCGGACATCACCAGCTATGCTAGAGACTCCTCGGTGCTCGAACATCGTCATCTACGCTGGGGACTCCTTGGTGCTCGGACATCGCCAGCTACGTCGGGGACTCCTCGGTGCTCGGATGTCGACCGCTACACCGGGACTCCTCGGTGCTCAGACATCGCCAGCTACACCAGAGACTCCTTGGTGCTCGGACATCGCCAGCTATGTCGCGGACTCCCTCGATGGTCAGATCTTGCTATGCCTCATCGATGTGCTATCAAGCTGCTCCATGCTGTTTGGATCAGGGTGCTGATCTTGGGTAGCACGTCTAGGGTCTTTATACGCGCATGTCAGACGATGTTGGCAAGCTTTCAGACTTCTTTTTCTTTGACCCTGCTACAAGATTCATTCTTTATCTTCTAGCAGGCTCGAGGACTAAGTGGGCAAACTTCACCTTGTAGTGAATGTGTGCTTTTCAATTCAGGTCTCCGCCCATAGACTGGTTGCCTGCTTGGCCGGTCTTCTGCCTTTCTTCTACTTTCTGACCCTAGCACCATGTGACTATGTCACCTACTGTCAGGCTCGGGGACTAGCTGTGGGGTTATGACCCCCGGTATCCATAAGACAAGACATGGACCGCACCCTAAGAGGTCGCCTAGCTCACAAGATCAAGGCGTGCATGACACTGGTCGACGTGCACCGCAAGATATTGTATAGTACCAAATAGGATACTTTCCTTGTAACCCTACCCCTCTAGAGTATATAAGGAGAGGTAGGGGTCCCCTAGTCGACATCTACATTGATATACATGATCATCCAGATAATACAATACACCAAAGGCAGAGGACGTAGGGTATTACATCGATCAGACGGCCCAAACCTGTCTAAATCGCTGTCTCTGTGCCTTGTGTCACCATTCGGTTCCTGATCACGCGCACCTCCACCGATCAATCTACCTTCATGGGATACCCCTCGGTGGACTGCCGATCATCTTTTGTCGACACCTATAGTTACTCATCCGTGACGCTTGCAATTCATCATAAAAGTCTCCGCTCAGTCCTTTCTCTGTCCGACGTGTACGTACGGGACCCTTCAGCATCTGACCTATGGGACCTAATGGCTTACAGTCGTGTGTACCTGTGGGACCATTCTCCATCTCCATCCGACCTGTGGGACCCGACGGCTTGCGTGTCACGTGTACCTATGGGACCATCCGACCTGTGGGACCCGATGGCTCACGTGTAATGTGTACCTATGGGACCTTTCTCCATCTTCATCTGACCTATGGGACCTGATGGCTTGTGTATCAGTTGTACCTTTTGTGCTGCCGAGGTCTAATAAATTCAAAAAAAATCTCAATGCCTGGGAGTCGAACCCAGGACCTGGAGGAAGGAATACATGGTCTTTACCATTGCGCTAGATGGCTGGTTGTATTGACATGTCTTTGGAGTCGTTATAGTATTATATTCTCTGTGTGGATGCCCTACAGGTTGACCTATATTAGATATTTCCCCTTTAAGTGAAAACAAATCTGTGCCCTTTAAACTAGCTACAGCGGCGGTGGAGGATCCCCGGTGTGCTATGGTGGCTCCAGCATCCTTTTGGAGGCTAGATGGCAGGGCTTGCCGGTGGAGCGCGGCGACATTGGTGTCTGTGTCCATTGTGTACCATGGCAGAGGCGACAGATACAATCCACAGGTCTCCTTTCTTGCCTTTTTCTGTTCACTTCACTATTTTGGTCCTTGCTTGAACATGAGGTATACAAGAAACATTCTAGCATTAGATATCTGGTTAGGCCAATGATATGATGATGAGAATAACTAGGAGGTGGCACTTGTTGGTTTTCTGCTGATGTCTTGGTTTTCTGCATATGTTTAGTTTTGTTACTGTAAATGCCTGTGTGCAACTAGGCCTATTAATTGTCAAGTGCATGCTTGATTATACCTATCTCTCGAGGCAAACAAATAGGCCCATTGCTTCTGCCTTCAAAACTGTTGTAATTGTCATCCTCTTAATCTTTGTTTGCCTCCTATGGAAGAAGATCTGAGCTTGTGTACTAATTGTAAGTGTGATGGATAGACTTGATTTAGCTAGAATTGTAATGGTTATAGCTCTATTAACTACTACTCTAGTTTGAGTTATATATATCTATGTGGTGCTACTCTAAATTTGTTTGAGGTCATACCATGAAAATTGTTAATGGTTGTTAAAGTTGCACTTTGGTTTGAGTTGTGGACTTTACTGTTGGATCTTTGTTGGATTATTTTCCTCTTTAGTGATCTCATTACAGATGAAATGGAGGAGGCCCCTAACAAGAGGAACGCACTAGTCAGCCTCACGGATGATGCCATTATCGAGATCCTCTGCTGCATCCCTGCCCGCTCGTTGTTCTGCTGCAAATGTGTCTGTCGCTCTTAGAACTGCCTCATCAAGTACTACAACAACCATAAGGTGCTGCCCTAGAATGTGGTAGGCTTGTTATTCAAGTTGGTTTGATCCGAGGGCTCATGATTGATGCTCCGGCCTATATATATCAGCCCCTGCCACCCTCCTGAGGCATAAGTCATTTGAAAAGACAGAAACCCTAATCATCCTCAGAGCTCCATCATATTCTAGGGCATAGCTAGTTAGGCTAGGTGTAGAGGGAAGCAAGCAGGCTTCACTTGGATTCCTGATCGTGTCAAGAGCGTGGTTTGGTATAATCTTTGTACCCCCTCTCTTTTGTATCTCTCATTACTTTTATATGTTTGCTACAATTGTTATGCCATTCATCTTCATATGTATCATATTCCAAGTTATAATGTTCATCGTCTACTTTGATTATATGCTTAGTATAGTTAGACTATCATCATGTTCATGCATAAGTTCGTATAGCGCTTGCTCCAAAGTACACGGGGTGAGTGGTCGACGTTGTGTAAGCATGGTGCTTATACATTGTTTACCTATGGATACACCCTATATTTAGGGCCATGTGGTAGATCACGGATGTGATACTCCCATTGAGTCCTTTATAGTCCACTCCCCGAATATAGGTATACAAGTAGGATCTAGTTATGAAGCAAGACAAGCTCTGTTCTTAATCTTCCTTAGTAATATCCCTTGTGTAGATATGAAGTTGATCTTAGCCATGATTACTAGGTGTAATTGCACTAATCAATGTATGCTTTGACTTATAATTAAGAATGACTTAGGAATTATTCCTCTAATATTCTACTTAACCATGCTAATGCCATAGAAAGGAGTACTCTGAGTGATCAATGATTAGTTATTATGCACTATTCATATATACATTTACCTCTTGACTTACCCTGTTATGAGTAGAATATTGGTTATGGTTTACTTCTCCATTAATAGCATAAGTTATCAATACATGTCCTTGCCAGACCTTCGCTATGGTAAAAATATAAATAACGATACCTAAAATACTCTCGGGTGAAGTGCTACAATGGTATATTATCTGTGCGCTTGGAGATTCCTTTCATTCATATATATCTATATATTCTTCCTAGTCACATAAATTAATCAAGAACTACTCTAGTAGTAATACTAGGTAGTGCCAACAAGCATCTCTAGCATCATCACTAGGGATGACAACCTACTAAAGTAATGTTAAGAGATGTAGACATATATTAGGTGACTACTAAACAAGTGACAAGTTAATAAATACCAACAAGCATTTTTGGCACCGTTGCTAGGGATGGACTTAAAACCTCCACACTTTACGCTAAGAAATGCCAACAAGCATTTCTGGCGCCGTTGCTGGGGAAGGTAGCTAGGCAAAGGAAGTATTGATAAGCTTATACTTATTGATGTAATTGAGATAACCATTGACCTCTGCTCAAACAGTCTTACTCTTGTTTTGTCTACTTTTGTATCTTATACAGGGTAATGTATGACCGGTTTTGACCTTTCGACAAACTATGTTGACGATCCAGAAGCATTACTTAAGAGAACTAAGGCTAAACTCAAGAAAGTTTCAGCTTTAGTGTTGAAAGACAACTAGATAAGGCAAAGCTTAACACCATAATTTGAAGCCATGACTAACAAGACTCTCCATGAATTCTCTGCTCCAACTACAACCAACATCTGAACCAGACCAACAGTCAATGTTCAAGACAATGGATTCGAGCTCAAGCCAGCCCTCATCAACAAGGTGCAAGCAAGCTAGTTTTGTGGAAAGGCACCTGAAGATGCGAGTGCACATCTTCAACACTTCCTAGAGATCTGTAGCACTTTCACCATCAAAGGAGTGACCTAAGATGCCAAACTACTTCGCCTCTTCCCATTCTCACTCTTGGGAAAGGCAAAGCAATGGTTCTACGCCAACAAAGATAGAAATACTAAATAGGATAACTGCTCCACTGCCTTCCTAGCAAAGTTTTTTCCCATAGGCAAAACCAATGCTCTACGTGGGAGAATCTCAAGCTTTCAACAGCAACATGATGCATCTATCCCTGAGGCATGGGAACGCTTTTAGGATTACATTGTGGAATGTCCTCATCATGGGATGGAGAATTGGCTACTTATGCAGACTTTCTACCATGGGTTGACCAATAGTACCCATGAGACTATGGATGCTGCTGCTGGAGGTGCATTCCTGTCACTCACCATACCAACTGCAATAGCTCTTATGGAGAAGATGGCCTCTAGCCAAGGTTGGAATGAAGAACGTCTTTAGACCCGCAAGAGAGGTGGAGGTATGCATCAACTCAAGGAGGTAGACATGCTGCCTACTAAGATGGACCTGCTGATGAAGAAGCTCGAAGATTGAGCCAATGAGAAGCAACAAGTCATACACATTCATGATTCTCGCTTGACATGTGAAGAATTTGGAAACATTGGGCATTCAGGGAACAACTGTCCTAAAACCCATGAGGATGTGAACTTTGTCAACAACTACTTTCGTCCTCAACAGAATCAAGGATGGAATCAACAACAGAGGCCGAACTACCAAGGTAATTACCAAGGTAACCCTCAAGGTAATAATTTCAATAATTTTAATCAACCACCCTTGAGAGAATTGATTTCTGGCCAAGCTAAAATTATGGAGAGCTTATCTAGGAAATTAGCTTCCAATGATAGAATATTAGAAAATATGAGTAATAAAATGGATAACCTCTCATCTGCCATTAAGAACTAGCATAGCTTTAATAAAATGATAGAATCATAAATAGCTCAACTAGTTGCTAATGTTCCTCTGACTGATAAAGGTAAGATTCTAGGGCGACTGAAAGATCTAGAAACTATAAATCTTGTCAATATTCACAATGCAATATATTAATGTATACAACCATCGATGGGAAGGTGGATAGACTATACCTTGCCAAAAAAGAAGATTGATATAGGGAGACCTGTCATCCCGATCGCCATTGGACCTCACATTTTCCAAGAAGCTATCCATGACTTTAGAGCAAGTGTCAACATCATGCCTAAGGTAATCTATGATAAAATTAATGGAGATACTTTGTTGTAGACAAACATGCGTTTGCAGCATGCAGATCAGTCACTCTGCTACACTAAGGGAGTTCTTGAAGACGCTATTGTTCAAGTGGGACAATCATATTTTCCCATAGATTTTGTGGTTTTGGAATTAGGTGGAGATGTAAGGGCACCCATTATCTTGGGCCGACCATTCCTAAGCACCGCAAAAGCCATCATCTATGCAGATAGTGCCAAGATCTGCTTCACAATCAAGGATAAAAAGGAGAAGTTTTCTTTCAAGAACCGCATCTTGCAATCTCCTAGACATCCACAAATGCCTTACCAACCCGAAGAGACAATAGTGACCAAAAAGAAAAACAACAAGAGAAGGAGGAAGAACAAGGCCAGGCAGTCACCAGAAGAATCACTCGACATGATCAACACACTTAGATCAGAGTACAACCACCTCCTCGCTTCGCCATTCCTTGCTAAGAAGGATGATCCAGGCGTACCCACGATCGAGTGTACCATTGAACAAAGAATATTCCACAAGACCTTCTACGACATTGGGCCGAGTGTCAATATAATGTCCAAGGTAATGTATGAATATTTATTTGGTGATGAACCTTTGTTTCCTACATATATGCAATTGTAGATGGCAGACCAATCAATTTGATTTCTAGAAGGAATAGCAAAAGATGCCATGGTAAGAATACATGACCAGTTTGCCCCTACCGACTTCATAGTTCTAGACTTGGGTGAAGAAGAAGATGATATACCCATCATCTTTGGAAGACCATTCCTCAACACCACCAACGTGATCATCTATGTCGGATCTAGAGAAGTCCACTTCCAATTCCCTAGAGAAAAGATACGCTGTTATTTCAATAGTTACACCACTTATGAGCAGCCCAAGAAGTCCCGCTCTAGTAGAAAATGTCAATCATCCCAACGCCAAAGGAATCAACTCCCCAAAATGAATGGGAGGAACCTAAAGAACCTATGAAAGATGAACCTGCTCCGCCTAAGACTAGTCCCCAGACCAAGCAGGTGTGGAAAGAAAAGGTGACATCATCTGTGTCAACATCACAAGAGGTGCAACCATCAAGGTCTCTATTGACGGTAGTTATCATACATATTTTATCCATCAATTAAACATGCATAAGGGTATAAATGAATCACTAAAGTAGACTTAGGGGTTTAAACTAAAAATTCCATGAGTTATGGTAAATATGTGTTTCCAGCAGGATTTAATTAGAAAACCACTAAGGAGGACCTAATCGTCAAAGGAAAATAGGGAATCCTGCCATAGTACCTACGTGGGAAGACTCTGGAAGGATCCAGAAGCCACATCACTGAAGCAGAGGCTAAGTGGCTAACATGTGGGGCCGCTCGGCCTCACTGTTAGCCGCCTGGCCCTTGGTGAGCCCACCTGTCAGCCAGCTTCCTACATCGGTTTCCCACTACCTTTGAAGATGTATCTAGGCCATTGCTTAAGTTGGTTTAATCCAAGGGCTCACGTTGGACCCCCTAGGGCTATATAATCCAGCCTCTACCCCCCTGAGGCAATGCTCATTTGATCCTAAGAGCTGAGAAGCTAGGAACCCTAATTCATATGTCCACCAGGATCAGAGCTAGCAATCAAGAGAAGATTAGTAATCCATAGGATCTAGTCTAGTTCTAGAAATAGAGAGATAAAGTGTGAGGGAAGAGTTCTGGAGGAGTCTCGACCTATCAATGCTCTCTCTACGGCTTGTACCTAGCAAAATAAAGTTCTTGAGCGTGCTTCTGAGATTTCTCTGGTAATCGACTTCTAATTCAAGTAAGCACCTTGTTCATATTGTTCTTCAGGTTTGTGACTCTTTTTTAAGTACTTTAATCCTTGTAGCTCCTGGGTTAAAGTAGTATTCATAGTGTAAGCGTGGTGCTTAGACTCAGTTACTCATAGATGTACCCTATTTTTTGGATCGATGGTAGCTCGCGAGGGTGACTTTTATAGCCTCGTTGAATCCTCTATAGTCCACCTCCCGTTAATAGGACTAGCAGGATAGTATTGCTATAGGAAACATACTCTGTCTGTGTTTTCTCTAGTATTATCCCCAGAATTAAACAATAAAAGACAAAGCTTACCAAAGTTAGAACTAGAAGACCTTAGTTGTCTCCTCTACGCTCCTATTATCTAGCCTTGATTGTGAAGTTGGGATAAGTTAGATTTGGTTTTTCTCACACACATTTCCTCGAGTTCGATATAAAACTGGGTTACTCTTGATGAAGTGCTACAACGGTATAATATCTGTGCGCTTGCGGATTATTTTGTGTGCATTAATTTATACCAACAAGCATTTCTAGCACCATTGCGAGGGAACGGTTGCTGAGTTAACTTTGAACCTAGCTTATCCTTGTATTATACTTTTATCTTTTCTTTTATTCTTTTTACCATGGATGTAGAATCCACCCCTATGGTGCACCCACAAGCACAAGCCTACAGCCAAAAGATTCTTCAAAGCCTATCCTAACCTGGCTATGAGTTGCGCCCATGTTTAGTTAATATGGTTCAGGATTAATCCTTTTCTGGCAAAGATGATGAAAACCCCTATTCCCACCTAAATGAGTTTGAGCAGACCTGTGCATGCTTGCGCATTGCAGGCATGTTAGATGAAACCTTATGATGGAAGCTTTTTCCTTTCTCCTTGATGGGAAAAGCTAAACGTTGGTACAATCTCATTATAGGGAGTAGACAAGGAGATTTGGGAGCCCTATGTTCTAGCTTTTGCTTGCAATTCTTTCCCATCTCTAGGGTAGTCAGACTTCGTTCAGAGGTTCTATCTTTTAAATAAAAGAAAAAAGAATCTCTAGGCACAACATGGGAACACTTTAATATTGTTATCAATACTAGCCTTGACCTTGCCATTCAAGACCCTATTCTTCTTCAATACATTTTTATGGGTCTTGATAAGGAATCCTCAACACTTCTTAGTATGGCCTCAGGAGGCTCATTCTTGCATGTCTCCGCAAATGCAGGGAGAAGCATTCTTACGAAAATTTTAGAGAACATCCCTGGGGAAGAAGAAGACAAGCCATTAGAGGAAGAATCCTAGATAGCGGAACCCGAATCTTTAACAGACCCATCACCAACTTCAGCTGTCCCAAATCCTGAACCACCGAAAAAGGAGGAAACTCCGATTTTGGATTTTATGCTGGAATTCAAAGATGAACTTTTTGATGAATATAGAAACACTTCAAATTACCATGCCAGGAGGAGACCCCAGAACTCTAGGAAATCATTGAATAAAGAACCTTTAGATCCTTCTGAGGAAGCTTTCCTTAAAAAGACAACGAAGGAGCTAGTGTCTATTATAAGCAATGAATGGCTAGAAGAATTAGAGCTTTCCTCTGATGTGATTCATTTAGACTCACCTTCTATATCCATTCGTTGCCAAATTAATAAAGCTCCTTTTGATGCTCTTTGCAATCTAGTTGTGGGTATTAATATCATGTCTGCATCTTTTGCTCTTGCTTTATTGGAACACATGCCATTAACCCCCACAACAAAGTTATTGAAAGGTCTTTTAGGATACATTCTCCTATGTTTGGGAATTTTGTATGTCCTCCCTATCCATGTCAACGGAACTAGAGTTCATTTGAGCTTTTATATCTTTGATATTATGGAGTTTGACCTGTTGATAGGACAACCAATTAGAAGACTTATCCAAGAAGGACAAATGGGGAAGTTGAATATAAGACTTAGGAAAACTTTAAACTTTCTATACTCATTATTCATCCTCTAAATGCTGAGAGTGAGCCAATTCCCAAGGAAGACCCAATAGAAGAGGTTAAGCTTGCATCTCTTGATTATTTGATCAAACCCAACTTTGAAGATGATGCCCAGTTGTTCATCAAGGAGGAAGATGAAAATCCAATGGAATCCAAACCTTTAGATGAATTGCTGGAACCACCTAAGCCCACCATTAAACTTAAACCCCTGCCTTCTGGTCTTAGATATGCTTTTCTCAATAATGATCAGGATTCTCCTATCATCATAAGTGATAAACTCTCTCATGAAGTATCCCTACGCTTGCTAACTGTCTTAGAAAAGCATCGTTCTGCTTTTGTCTACTCATTCCAAGACCTTAAGGGAATTAGCTCTTTGCACCCATCGCATCCCTATGGATCCTAACTCTATACCTTCTAGGGAGCCCCAGCGTAGGCTTAATATTGCGATGAGAGAGGTTGTTAAGAAAGAGGTTTTGAAACTCTTGCATGCTGGGATTATCTATCCTGTGCCGCATAGTGAGTGGGTTAGCCCTGTTCAGGTTGTGCCTAAAAAGGGATGCATGACTGTAGTTAAAAATGAAAAGAATGAATTAATCCCTCAAAGAACCGTCACTAGATGGCTCATGTGTATTGACTATCGAAAACTTAACAAGGCAACAAAGAAAGATCACTTTTCGTTGCCTTTCATTGATGAAATATTGGAGCGGTTAGCGAATCGCTATTTCTTTTGTTTCCTTGATGGGTATTCAGGTTATCATCAGATACCGATCCATCCAGATGACCAAAGCAAAACCACCTTTACATGTCCATATGGAACATATGCTTATCGTAGAATGTCTTTTGGATTATGTAATGCTCTGGCTTCTTTTCAAAGATGCATGATGTCTATATTTTCTGATATGATTGAAGAGATCGTGGAAGTTTTCATGGATGACTTTTTTGTTTATCAAAAACTTTTGATAATTGTCTTGAAAATTTAGACAAGGTTTTGCAAAGATGTAAAGAAAAGCACTTAGTCATTAATTAGGAAAATATCATTTTATGGTTAGAGAAGGAATAGTGCTAGGACACTTGGTGTCCGAAAGAGAAATTGAGGTAGATAGAGCTAAAATTGAAGTAATTAAACAATTACCTCCTCCCGTAAAATATCAGAGGGATCCATAGTTTCCTTGGTCATGCTGGTTTTTATCGCCGCTTTATAAAAGATTTTTCACATATTGCTAGACCACTTACAAATCGTTTGGCTAATGATGTTCCATTTGAATTTGATGATGCATGTTTGAAATCTTTTAACATTCTTGAGAAAGCACTCATCTCTGTACCAATCATTCAACCCCCTGATTGGTCGCTACCTTTTGAAATTATGTGTGATGCTAGTGATTATGCTGTGGGGGCAGTTTTGGGACAAACTAAAGAAAAAAAGCATCATGCAATTGCTTATGCTAGCAAAACTTTGGCAGGACCTCAACTTAATTATGCAATAACTGAAAAGAACTCTTGGCTGTTGTTTTTGCTATTGATAAGTTTAGATCTTACTTAGTAGGAGCTAAGGTGATTCTTTATACTGATCATGCTGCTTTAAAATACCTACTCACTAAGAAAGATGCTTAACCCAGATTAATAAGATGGATTTTGCTACTCCAAGAATTTGATTTAGAAATAAAAGATAAAAAGGGAGTAGAAAATTCTGTTGCCGATCACTTGTCCAGAATGCAGTTTGAGAATTCACAGGAACTACCCATCAATGATTCGCTGTGGGACAAGATGCTCTTCAAGGTCACAAAATCCGACCCCTGGTATGCAAATATTGTTAACTTTATGGTTGCAGGTTATGTACCACCAGGGGAGAACAAACGGAAGGTTATCTATGAAAGTCATCTCCATATATGGGATGAACCATACCTTTTCAGAGTTTGCTCTGATGGCCTGCTTAGAAGGTGTGTACCGGCAGAAGAAGGCATCAAGATCATAGAATGATGCCACTCATCACCATATGGAGGGCATTATGGTCCATTCTGCACTCATTCTAAGATCTAGCAAGTGGATTCTTTTGGACAACCATGTATGAAGACATGAAGGACTTCATCCGAAGGTGTGGAGCGTGTTAGAGGCAAGGGAATATTAATTCAAGAGATGCCATGCCACTCACCTACAACCTCTAGATCGAGCTCTTCGATGTCTAGGGAATTGATTACATGGGACCGTTTCCAAAGTCAAAGCACTATGGATATATCTTGGTGGCAGTTGACTATGTCTCTAAGTGGGTTGAAGCCATGCCATGCAAAACTACTGATGCAAAACACTCCAAGAGGATGTTTGAAGAGATAATATTTCCAAGATTTGGAGTTCCAAGGATGGTGATTAATGATGGAGGAACTCACTTCACTAACCAGAATTTTCACAATTACTTGTCAAGGCATGGGATCCATCACAATGTTGCTACTCCATATCACCCTCAGACAAGTGGCTAGGCAGAAACATCAAATAAACAAATCAAGAATATTTTGTAGAAGACGGTCAATGAGATGGGAACTGCATGGAAAGATTGATTACCTGATGCATTATGGGCTTACAGAATGACCTATAAACACCACTTGGGAGGTCACCATATCAATTGGTGTATGGGAAGACCTGTCATCTACCTGTTGAGCTAGAATTCAAAGCTCACTAGGCTATCAAGTGATGGAACATGGACCTTGAAGCCGTAGGAACTAAAAGGAAGATGCAACTCTCTAAGCTTGATGAATGGTGAGAGAAAGCATATCACAACTCCAAGATATACAAGGAAAGAATGAAAAGATGGCATGATAAGAGGATCAAGAAGAAGGAGTCAGTCCCCAGAGATAAGGTATTACTTTTTAATTCTAGGGTTAAATTATTCGGGCATGGAAAACTTTGGAGCAAATGGGAAGGACCATTCAAGGTGATAAGCAGTTCATCGCATGGAGCCGTAACACTTCAAAACAACAAAGGTACATTATTCAAGGTATATTGCCATGGTCTTAAGATGTTTCTAGAACCTAAAAAACCACCGGAGGATTTGGATGTGGTTAATTTTTTGATTTTACCATAATCCTCCATAACATTTCATAACGCAAAAATATACTTTTCAGGATTAGATAGGAGTTAGAAACCACCATGAGAGAAATCACCCTGAGACCTCGACATGTGGGGCCAGCTGACCCCACCTAGAGGCCGCTTAGCCCACTATCAGCGCTCCTCACCTCCGGTCAACTCTCTCGTGACCCCTTGATATTCTCTTGTCATAATCCCATAGATTTTCGACGTAATCTATTTTTCCTTGTTACGAGACCCCATATGGATAGATCTTGACCCCTGCTGCAAGTTTCTCCCCCTATATAAATGAGCCTCTGCCTCCTCTAGAGCCATCCCATCAGAACTTTCCCTCTCCTACAGTAGCGAAGCTCTCCTCCTCTCCTAGTTCCCATGGCTGACAAGCAAATCATCCCCTTTGGGACCAACCCAAGGAAGCCACCGCCTGCAGATGGGTCTCTAGCCATCATCCTAGTAGGAGAACCTCTACCCCTAGCCATTGTTCCTCCCAAGCATGTAGCTCCGGTTCCTCCAAGAAGAAGCTATGAGCAGTCCTACTACACCCAAGTTTGTCAACCGACACTCCCTCTATCGCATGAGCGCCTTCTCCTGAAGGACAAGCCGTAGCACATGAAGGGCCCATGATCCAAGTGCCAAAGGATATCAAGCTCCTTCCCTCGAGGCCCAATGAGAAGCTGATGAGTGTGAAGACCAACAAGTTCAGGGAGGTCACATGTGTGAAGTACACTATGGCCATACCCTGAATAGCTTTTGATGGAGTTTGGGTTGCACTAGGGTAGATCAAGATCATTCCACCAAAGGAGACACCGAAGAGGTCTGCCCTTGCTCCACTAGAGAGGGAAGAGAAGCGTTAGAGGACGACCATGGTAGCCCTTGAGAAGAGAGTTGATCCTCTTACTCAAGCCATCACAACCCTCCAAGAAAAGACCCATCTCCTCACTAGGACTATCGAAGCCATGCATAATAGGATGGAATTGGAACATCTCCAGTGGAAGAATTTGAAAAGCGAAATCTCTATCCTTTCCCACTGTCTTGGGGATAAGAAGCAAAACTAAGTAATAGGTCGAGTGATAAGGTACAAGTGTTAGGTTAAGTGTGATCGTGTTTAATGTTTAGGTTTGTCGCTTAGCTCAGATAGTTAAAAGTTTGTGTTAGGTCATAAAAAGTGTGTGCTTGTGTAATAAAGTGCCTTATATATTAATAAAGTCTTCTTAATATATGCTCGCTATTTCTTTTGGATATGTGTTTGTCTCCACATGTTGCATATAAAGGTATACAAGAAAACAAGTGTGGGGAGACACACCGTGACAACAAAGACAAGATCCAATCGTGAAGATCACGAAATTCGGGAATCAATGGACCAAGAACCGTGCTCACCAAAGTTGGACTGAGATGGGCCGCCTAGCCTCCTACATGGGCCGCCCGACCCACCACAGCACCGGCTCGCCTCGCGCTTTGTCCACGGTTAGGTATGAGCCTAATACACTCTATTTTTATATGTTTCATTTTGAACCAAATTGAAAATCCATTAATAAACAACTTTAAAACCTGAGGAAAGATTATTTCAGTCATGACTTAAGGGTAGACTCACATAGTACTTTTCTTGGAAGTCATGCTACTGTTGGGAACTTATTATTAGGGACCCCATGTTGCTTAAGTTGTTGTGGAATGAGATATAGTAGAATAATGGGAACTTGATTCTTGATGTCTTGTTATTGGAGAATTTTATTTTAAAAAGTTAAAAAGAATAGCTACACCTCTCCTTCGTGGTAAGCAATGTCCTACAAGAGCTATACATAGACTAGGGAAACCTTCTACATATACTACTTGTATTTGTATTGACTTTGGTCAAACCTCGTGATCCTTGTTGAGAAACTTATCATGCTCCCAAGATCAAGATTACATATACTCCACATATATCTGGTGCTCCTACACTAGGGGTATGCAACACCATGTTTTTCATCCACCCAAAAATGTTCTACTCCTACACTGGGAATAGACACAAAAATATGTTTGATAGGATAAATGGTCCAAGTTCCTATAAATGCCTTTCTTGAAAAGTTTCAATTGCACAAAAGAGGAATGTGGCTATGCAAAAGTTATTCAAAGAAAAAGTATTGGAAAAAATGGACAAGTGTTCGAGATATTGAAAACAATGGATACTTAGATGTCTGCCTAAAAAAAGAGAGAAAAAGAGATGAATAAGCTAGCCCATGTTTCCTTGCAAAGTGTTTTCCAAGTTTCAATCAAGAGAGATATGTTTTAAGGAGCATAGTAGAATTAGGTTAGCCACCATATATATATCCACACACATGCACATCTTGATCTATGAGTATGACATCTTTCTCTTTGGATCCTTGTTTTGACTTTATAATATATGCAATGCAAGTATGTTTTCATATTCATCCCTACGTGAGCTCCACATAAGCTTTTAGAAGTAGGCAAAAAGAAGGCAAAATCATCAATGCCTTGGTGAGGATCCAAAAATACCACATATACAAAGTGATTTGAGAGTACTACAAAAGGAGAAGGTAAGCTATGTTTTGTTTTCAAAAAAAAATCTTAAAATGTTTCTCCAATTGACTTGACTAACAGAAGATGGCGATCTGTTTCAACCTGTTACATTCTTCAACTGCCCAAAGTTTCATGGTAGACACTTTGAATCCTACGGTACATGCATATCTAGGAATAGTTTTATGTTGATGTCTTGTCCTAAGGTTTTGTCTTGAGTAATTCAACCTTTTATCAAGGATGAGTAAAAGCCTAAGTGTGGGGGAGTTGTTGACGGTAGTTATCATACATTTTTTATCTGTCAATTAAACATGCATAAGGGTATAAATGAATCACTAAAGTAGACTTAGGGGTTTAAACTGAAAAATTCTATGAGTTTTGGTGAATCTGTATTTCCAGCAGGATTTAAACAGAAAACCACCAAGAAGGACCTAATCGTCAAAGGACAATAGGGAATCCCGCTGCGGTACCTACATGGGAAGACTCTAGAAGGATCCAGAAGCCATGTCACCGAAGCGGAGCCTGAGTGGCTAACATGTGAGGCCGCCCGACCCCACTGTCAGCCGCCCAGCCCCTGGTGGGACCACTTGTCAGCCAGCTTCCTACGTCGGTTTCCCACTGCCTTTGAAGATGCATCTAGGCCGTTGCTTAAGTCCGTTTGATCCAAGGGCTCACGTTGGACCCCTAGGGCTATATAATCTAGCCTATACCCCCCTAAGGCAATGCTCATTTGATCCTGAGAGCTAAGAAGCCAGGAACCCTAATTCATATGTCCACTAGGATTAGAGCTAGCAATCAAGAGAAGATTAGTCCTCCATAGGATCTAGTCTAGTTATAGAAATAGAGAGATAAAGTGTGAGGGAAGAGTTCTGGAGGAGTCCTGGCCTGTCGGTGCCCTCTCTATGGCTTGCACCTAGCAGAATCAAGTTCTTCTTGAGCTTGCTTCTATGATTTCTCTGGTAATCGACTTCTAATTCAAGTAAGCATCTTGTTCATATTGTTCTTTAGGTTTGCAACTCTCTTTTGAGTACTTTAATCCTTGTAGCTCCTGGGTTAAAGTATTATTCATAGTGTAAGCGTGGTGCTTAGACTCGGTTACTCGTAGATGTACCTTATTTTCTAGATCGGTGGTAGCTCGTGAGGGTGACTTTATAGCCTCGTTGAATCCTCTATAGTCCACCTCCCGTTAATAGGACTAGCAGGACAGTATTGCTATAGGAAACATACTCTATATATGTTTTCTCTAGTATTATCCCTAGAATTGAACAATAGAAGACAAAGCTTACCGAAGTTAGAACTAGAAGACCTTAGTAGTCTCCTCTATGCTCCTATTATCTAGCCTTGATTGTGAAGTTGGGATAAGTTAGATTTGGTTATTCTCACACATGTTTCCTCGAGTTCGGTATAAAACTGGGTTACTCTTGGTGAAGTGCTACAATGGTAAATTATCTGTGCGCTTGTGGATTATTTTGTGTGCATTAATTTATACCAACAGTCTCCATCTCCGAGACTAGATGATGTACCCGAAGAATAAAAGACTCTTCTCCAGTAAAGTCCTATATAGAGGACTTAAAAATCCAAACCCTTGCTAGGAGGTAACATCGATAGTTATCCATATTTACTTTCCCGCATTTTATGATTTATTTTCACTTTTAGCATATTTACTCTTCTACATTAGCATTGCATTAGTAAAAGAAAATAAAAATTGCATCATTATAAAAGTCCTAAGCCCCATGTGAATAAATCTACGGTGTGTAAACACCCACAGGAATATTCACTGTGGTGGCATAAAAATATATATATAAATATACCATGCATACATTTAGTTATATTTCATTTTCTACATATAAAAAAGAATGATTAAATAGACATCCTGTTAAAAATCTGCCAAAACAAAAATCTTTCTAAAACCTCAAGATCAACTAATCTCCGAACGGCTGACCGCTAACCCTTTATCCTAATCCGTTCCATGAGTTTTGGTGTTCTTGTTAGTATTTTGCAGGAAGATATACATAAGATCAAGATCAAGTTCACCCGGTCGACTACATCTTATTACACCCATGGACGAGAAGGACATCAGCTGGATAAACTGCTCTGAGAAGGATCACTCAACTCCAATGTTCGACCACGACAACATCTAGCTTGGGGGAGGATCATCCCCCATGTGTCTAGCTAAGTATTTCTTTCCCTTTGGTTTTAGTACTAAGTGAGTGTTGGTATTTCTTAACGCAAACAGAAAAGGTTTCGCAAGCGCATGGAATTACCGTTGTAGCTTTCCCCTGGAAGTATTCAGGGTATCATATTTTCCATAGGGAACGGAAGTACTTCTAGCTAGTTCATCCAAGGACAACACAAGGGTAAAGTTGGAAAGAGTAGAGATGGACTCCTATGGCTTTTGGGTCTATTGACAGATAAACTCTACATTCACTTGCTTACTTCGGGCATCGGGTTGCAACTGGTCTGCCAGTCGATGCCGGTCTATAGCTCTATGTCGTACCCTAACATGGGGGATTACAAGGGACAGACAGGGTTGTCACCACCGGCTACCTACCCCTCAACCGTGGGCACGAGGCAAATGAAGGTTGCCTCTAGCCTAGACAACACGTCTACTCTATCGACTACTACTCTAGTGTTCACAAAGGGTTATCCGTCTTTATCAGGGCCCTCTACTAGAGCATCCGCCATGGGGACAGACGACGAACCCACAAATAAGTAAGAATAGAGTTTAACTATTCAAAGGACTTAATGCCACAAGAACCACGAACACTCACTTTAGCAGAAAGCTCTATTGAAGCACAAGTGTTTGTCGAGGTACAAGCTTAGGGAGACACCGACAAGTCCGACTCTTCCCCATACTCTCCCTTACATCTCTTCCGAACCAAGTTTACTAGCTAGCTAGGGCCTAAGCCCTTTTGGAGTGGTACTCTTGTGGTGTAGCTCTTGCCTTGATGTATTTTCAAATGAGGCGGAGAGAGCCTCCTTTTATAGGTGGAGAGGAGGGGGTCATTTGGAAAAGTCCTCATCCCCTCATGGAAGGTGCAAACCAACCTCAAGATACGTTGAACCTGGCCGGGCACCTATGTAACCGTCATTGCAGCATCGGTGGAAAGCTACCTGCCAAAAATGGGGTCGAAAGGGGCTAGTTGGTGTGTGGCCACAGGTGTGGCCGCACAGCCATTGAGCCCAAACATGCCCATTTTTGGTGAGTGAGCTCCTTTGGGCTTCTTGACTTGGCCCATGGTGGTGTTCTGCGAAGATAAGGTGGTTTGGTTGGAATTTGGCCTTGTCCTCCTTATTTTTGAGCCCTGATTTGCCTGGCGACTAGGCCACTTTTCTTTGGGCTTGAGTAGAATGATATTTATCCTTTGTTCTTTGCCCTTTTATTGTGTATTTCCACAAATGCCCTCCTACAAATGGTAAATCACCAAAACTTGTGGAATTCGTTAGTTATAAACCCTAATTCTAAGTTTGGTGACCATTTGTGCAGATTTTATGTGAGAATTGGCGGTTAGAAATAGGAGTTAAGGACCACCAACAACTCCCCCACACTTAGCCATTTGCTCAACCTCAAGTAAAGTTAAGGACTAAGATGGGTCATCTCCTTGATATGTCATCTGCATACAAGTTATTCCAAGCTTTACGTGCACTTATCAACTTTGGAGTGTCTACCACATTATCTTGGGTAATTGAATAATGGAACAACATGGATTCAAATCCCCTTGCATCAATCAGTTCAAAAACTTGGGGTTTTCATTTGAATTTAAAAATGTAAACATAGCTTAGTTCCTCAAATGATTCTCTTGGATCGCTCATTGTTGACGGTCATTAACATGCTTTATAAACCATCAACATAACTTGTATAAATGCATAAAAAGGATCACCAGCATAGGTCTAGGTGTTTTAACTAATAAATTCCATGAGTTTTGGTGAATTTGTGTTTTCAACAGGATTTAATCAGAAAACCGCCAAGGAGGACTTATTCGTCAAAGGAAATCACGGAATTCCGCCGCGTAAAAAGCGAGGGAAGACTCTAGAAGACTCTAGGAGACTCTCCACCAAAGATGACCATGAGAGGCTGACATGGGGGGCTAGCCGGCCCCACTTGTAGGTCGGTCGTCCTGTGGGTTCCACCAGTCAGCCCCTCCTTCATACGTCAGTTTCCCACCACCTCCTAGATTACATCTACACCGTTCTTTCAAATCGGTTTGATCTGATGGTCCAAAATTGATGCTCCGACCTATATATACCAGCCCCTACCCCCTCTCTAAAGCCATCCTAAAACCCTAATTCATATTCTCCTCGTCAGGATCAAAGCTAGCTATCAAGAGAAGATTAGTCCTCTTTAGGATCTAGTCTTGTAGATAATAGTGAGATAGAGAGTGAGGGAAGAGTTTGGAGGAGGTGCTTGCCTGTCGATGCTCTCTCAATAGCTTATACCTTGGCGAATCCAAGTTCTATCTGAGTTTGCCTCTGAGATTTCTCTAGTAATCAACTTCTGATCCATGTAAGCATCTTGTTTATATTGTTCATCAGGTTTATGACTCTTTTGAGTGCTTTATTCTCTTCCTAGGGGGAGTAAAGTATTAATCATAAGTGTAAGCGTGGTGCTTAGACTTAGGTTAATTGTAGATGCATCCTACATTCTGGATTGGTGGTAGCTCATGAGGGTGACTCTTATAGCCTCATTAAATCCTCTGTAGTCCACCTCCCATTTGTAAGGGCACGTAGGACACGGTTGCGAAGGAAAACATCCTCTGCTGGTGTCTTTCCCTAGTAATGTCCCTAGTTGAATAGTAGAAGACATAGCTTACCCAAGTCAGAATTAGAGAACCTTAGTTTTCCTCTCTATGCTCCTATTTATCCTAACCTTGTTAAAACCCTTAGTTAAGTTAGACCGTATTTAGTCTCACACGTTTCCCTATGGATATGATACTTGGAATACTTCTGGGTAAAAGCTACAGCGGTATCCGTGCGCTTGCAGATTTATCTATGTGCGTTAAAATATACCAACAAGCTTTCTAGCGCCGTTGCTAGGTAAATGGTTGTTGAATTAACTACAAGCCTAGCTTAACCTTTTATTCTTTCTTTTCTTTTAATTTTTCTTTTAGCATGGATTCCACTCCTATTTATCAATATGCTAAACCCACAAGCGCAAGCCTAAAGCCACCAAAATCCTCAAACCCTATCATAGCACCTAGTTATGAGCTGCACCTGTATTTTATAAAACTGATTCGGGATAAATCCTTCTCGAGAGAAGGCAATGAAAACCCATACTCGAACCTACAAGAGTTTTAATAGATCTGTGCATGCTTGCGCATCGCTGCCATGTCTGATAAGACCTTAAGATGGAAGTTGTTTCCATTCTCTTTGATGGGAAGAGCTAAACAATGGAATAGTCTAACCATAGGAAGTATGCAAGGAGATTGGGAAATATTATGCTCTAAATTTTGTTTATGTTTATTTCCCATCCCTCAAGTGGTTAGCCTTCGAAAAGAGGTTCCAAATTTTAGACAACTAGAAGAAGAATCTCTTGGTACATCATGGGATCATTTTAATGAACTCATCATCACAGGCCTAGACCTTGCCATTCAAGACCCTATACTTTTTCAACATTTTTACATGGGTCTTAGCAAGGATTCTATGGAATCACTTGATGTAGCCTCTAGAGGAGCTTTCCTTCATTTGTCTGCTAGTGAAGCAAGGTCTATGCTTGATAGAATTAGTGGAAGGACTCCCTGTTGAGAAAGAGAAGAAATTATCTCCCGGTCAAGAAGAGGAAGTTTTGATAGCCAAATCACAACCACTTCAATCCCAAGATTTAGCTATCAATCTTGAACCAACAATACCCCAAAATTATAACACCCCATGTGTTTGGCTTCCACAATTGCACTTGCATTTCATAAACATGAGCATCATTCATCCATTTATGAGTTCATATTGCATGAAACATGCTCTTGAAACATTGTAACATATGGTCAAATATCATGTATGTTTGTTATGAAATGAATAGGGTGCAACACTCAAGTGCAACATATACAACACACTTTAGTGAAACATGGTTAGTTAGTACTATGCAACAAGATCATGAAACATGTGAAACATGACTATGAAACAATTGTAACATTTCATGTGTTTTTCATTGTTTCAGTACATACCTTGCTTGATTCTTGTGTGACCAAGGTATGGTGTGGCTAAATATCCTTCTAAGAACCTTAGTCATACTTAGAATGTCATTAGGAACAATGTTCATGTTGATCATTTTGCCTAATTAGGTTTCCAAGTCATGGTTGACCAATTTGGACCCCTAGAGCTCCTGTGTTTGACTGTTTAAAAAGTGTAGCTTAGGATGTTTGCATGTATGAGCAACCTAAAGCAAAGTTGTAGAGAATTATGTGGAACAAAAGTTCTTTTATGATCATCTCATGAAAATGTGCACAACATGTTCAAAAAGGTCCCACAAGTCAGAATTAGGGCTGTATTCAAAACTCTGAAAAATTTCTAAGTCATAGTTGCAGTTACTGTTTGTTGGAGCCAACTTTGGCTTGATGTAACTCGTGATACTTTGCGATTTAGCTGAAGGTTTCTATATAACAATTGTAGACCTATCATAGCTCTGAAACTTTGATTTAGGGATGTTTTACAAACTCACCACTGATTTTGAGTTTGAACGCGTTGAAAACTCGCTGTCAGTCAGTTCATTGGGGTACTGAATCAAAAATTTCAGCTGGCAGTGGCCGACCGACGTCAGGCAGTCGTCGCCGCGTGGCCGCCACGCGCCTTGCTCGCCCTGACCACGCCGCGCGCTGGCTGGCTTGAAGTGGAGCGCGCCCTGCTACTCTCCGCACGCGCTCTGCCATTCCATTTCTCCTCCTTCGTCTTCACCCGCGTGCTGCAACAGAGCAGCCGCTCCGCCATTGCTGCCGTAGAGCTCCGCCGTCGCCTAGCTCACGCACCGCCGCAAAAACGCGTCGGCTAGCTCGTCTGTAGCCCCACCGTGATCTCCTCTACCTCCTCCACCTCTTATCCGAGCCATTTGAGTCTTGGTAAGGGCGCTTTGGCCACTTCCGCCGTCACCGCCATGGGCGTGACGTCGCCGGAGCTGAGGCCGCCATGGCCGGGGTAGCTAGGAATCTTTCCGTCCCCTTTTCTTGGCTTGTGTAGCACGGTAGTGTCCTCCTGAAGCTCGTATCGAGCTCGGTGGAGCCAGCCATGGATTGCCGTCGCCGAAGTTCCACCGCGGCCTCGCCGCCGTCCGCCGTGCACGTCGCCACTATAGGTTGAGGCCGGTAGAGACCGTACTCTAGGCACCAATGGGTCCGCCTCGTCGTGGTGAGCACGACGGTGGCCCTGGTCTCACCGGAAACCTCACCACCGACGTGCTACGCCGTCTTCCGCGCCGTCGCAGCCGTGTCCCCTGCTTCGCTGTCGCTTACCGGTGGGTCCAGCTGACAGCCGGGTCCCACACGTCAGTGACTGCTTGTTTCTTAGGATAGCTCATTTATTCAGTTTTTGAATGCAGTTTGTGATTTTTGTATCTCCAAATTGGTAGATCCAAATGGTGTGAGGCTAATTTTGGTAGAATCACAGTGAAGTATAGTATTTAAGAAAAATATATCTTGAGCACATTATGTAGAAATTTTGGATGAATTAAATAGGAACTTGAAAAGTGTTTTTGAATGCATACAAACTTGTTTAAATCATATCTTGAGTTTCTGTGATCCAAAAATTATGAAATTTTGTGGGTAAGCTAGTCTTGTATACTAGAATCTCTGGTTAAAATTTGAGAGTCATTGCATGGGTAGTTTTTGAGTTATAGATTTTCCTTTTATCACTGGTAGATACTTGGGTGAATTTTTGTAAATTATCTATGATTCCAATGACCATGAAATTATTTGGAGAATGTCCTAGTACCTTAAGGATGCTAGGAAAAATATGAAATCTGTTGCTTGACACTTTTCACTAAGGTTTCCTAATTATGCCATTTTAAGCCATTCTGCCTTACCATTTTTGTGTAGGTTGTTATACTTACTCAAATGATGTGAAATTTTTGTGGTAGTATACTTAGGGCATGTAGTGTCTACTGTAATTTTTGTAGAATTAATGGGGCAGTTTTCATATATGTTTACTATTTTCCCTAATTAATTAAATAAATTAAGAAAGGTATTAAAAGAAATGTTTTGGTGATGGACACCCTACTTTCTGGTGTTCTTGTGATATGTGTGATATGTCAGTCAAGTTGGTTTTGTCCAATTAAGTGTTTATATCATAAGTTAATAATTATTTGTTTGCATCATGTTCCTCTGGACAGATCTGAGGACTTTGGAAAGTTCCCCATGATAATTTGGTTTTATGTGATTGTGATGAATACAAAAGTTATAGATAACTTATGTATCTAGCTCCTGTCAAAATTTGAGGGCATTTGGCCTAGTAGTTTAGAAACTACAGCTGTTTAAAGTTAGGTTCCAGTTTTGCTTACTCTCTGCCTTGTGAGGACAGAGTTCTGTTGATTTATGAATTCGACTTGGTAAAGTGTTGAATCATGCTTTGAGGTATAAAAATGAATTGTAGACAATTTCATAAGCTTTCCAGATTGTCTTATTGCAAGTCATTTGGATTTATAAATCTCCAGTTATGGCTAGTTTACTGCACCGCTACATAGTATTCATTTTGCTGAAATACAAATGCTTGAGTGTATGTTGTTGCAAGGTTATCGTTGATTGTTTAGGGGTTAGCCTAACTTGAGAATATGCTTAGGTGCAGGTGCTAGGTCATTAACTGAAGATGAGCAATTATACCTTAGGTTGTATAAACTTGGTAAGTAAAGTGAATTGAATAGGGCTTAAGTTGGAATATGCAAACTACAGCGAACATGTGCATTCCCCGAGCATCCCTGACATTCGTTCATATGCATCCATGATATTTATCTTGCGCATTCATGCAATAGGTGTGCCGGAGGGAGTGACATTGCTGGAGTTCGAGGGAGCCAACCAAGAGGAGGAACCCGAGGTGCAGGAAGCCGACGAAGCAGTCGCCGTGGAGGAATTGCCCGAGTGCCCTGACCACCAGCCTTCCTCGTTCCTGAAAGGCAAGCCCCGGAGCATATTAAGCCTCCCATGTTTTTACAAATACTTTGAGTACCTTTTATTGTTGATGATGCATTAAGTATAGGAATTGGTTGGAACCAATTGCTGCATTATACATCCTTCCTTGTCTAGATATCGCACTGGAATCCTATTTAAGTTCAGAAACGGGTTAAATGCTTAGCCATGCTTAGTGCGGTAGAAGTCAGATGATTTCCTGTCACCTATGAGCTTTAGGATGAGGTGGATCACGGTTGGCTATATTTGCTATTGTGGAAAAGAACCATGTGAATAATGAATTAAGACCGGGCGGGGTCTTGTGTAGGTTTGAACATAGTGACTCCGTCTGAGTCGTTTAAGGACCGATACGCTGTACGTCCTCATGTCATGTTGAACGCAGCCTAACACTTAGCTGGCCGGATAAGTCGTTCCGACCGTGAAGCCTAGTAGCTCGACTCAGGCCAGGGACGCGAGCAGTGGTGGCATTCTAGAGGTAGTAAGGATGTGCGGAGAGCCATTGGCATAAGTCCAAGGCGGGTTAGAGTCCCGAACAACCTTGGCAGAGTGGTTCTCTGAGAATGTCGATCTGATTGGACTCGCGACTCCTGAATCGTACCAAAGGTGACTTGTTTGCGACTCCAACGGGAGAAGCAGGGTTTGTGTTTAGGAATACCCCTCCAGCTAGATAGGAATCCATTCGAATTGCCGTCTCTCCCAGATAGTGAGAACTTGACTGAGCAGCGGCAACGTAGATTCAATTAATTTAACGATATGGTTAAATGGATGATGATGATAAGGTTGCCACAATGAATACCTGATATGGTTATTAATGTTTGCACCCTAATAAAATGATTGCTTAGTACAGGTGCTAATATAGTTGACAGGTTAATGGCTAAAAAGTCACTGCTAGTTCAGGTTAAGAGTTAATCATTATTACTTATGCTTTTCTGCAAAAAGAAAGTGTCAGCCAGATCCACTACATTAAGCAATGCATAATCCTTGGTGTCATTTATTTTGGTTTCTGGCGGGTAAGTCTAGCTGAGTACATTCCCGTACTCAGGGTTTATTTCCCTCTTGTTGCAGATGACCTTCTATATCAGGGATTCTGTAAGTATGGTCTCCACCCGGCGGGTGATGAAGACTAGATCATGGGCATGATCTCTGTTCTCTTATCTGAATGCTTTTGCGGGCTGTGATCAGCGAACCAGTATGTGTATTTGAACTCGAGTGTGTGAGTTAAACTATTTGCTTCCACATGTTTTACAAGACTTGTTTTGTAATAACAATGACTCTATGATGATGTAATCTATTTGCGAACGTCTGTGAAATGTTGTAACGTACGATATGTTATGTTAAATTACTGTGATCTTGGTTGTATGCAAGTTGGTTTGAAATCCTTCGAGTTCGAGAATTTGATTGTTTCGGCGATTGTTTTTGTACTTGTGCTCGTATAAATTGGTCGGTTCTGTGACAAAAATCCTCCAAGAGAAGATGGAATTCCAGCTTTGGAAATCCCTGTTGAAATTAAGTATGACCTCTTTGGTGTTGATTTTGGGAGAACATTAAATTCTCATAAGAAGCCTTCGAACAAATATAATTCAAATCCTTTCAAGAAGGGATCTCTTAGAAAGCATCCTTATTCCCATGTAGGACATTGGGAAGAATTCAAGGGAGGCATATCAAGTAATGCTATAGAAGGAGAGCTGAGTCATTTAGCCAATCCTATCTTCTCCCCTTCTATGACAACATTAGATGTCTTATCTGAATCATTCTCTCAACCCATCCTTGACCCCGATGATCCCTTTTATGCTCTTTCTTCTAAGACTCATGATGATCCTAGAAATCCACTAAGACACCCAAAGCATAGGAGTCATGAAGGTCACAAGGAAGACCAAGAAGAGCAACGACAATGGCTGGAATGTATTAAGAACACATATACCATTGCTAAAGAATGGATGGACATGGATGAAGCCTTATAGGTAGAATCCAAACTTGGTCTAGATTTAAACAGTGAGCTTAAATCAATCTCTTTTACAAACATGACTCATCCAAGTTTGGAGGAGGCCTTAGACGAGATCAACCCGAGAGCCACCAATCTATGGGAAATCTTGGACAATAAAACATCCAATGAATGGTATAGGCATGGAATGAAGGAGACAATGTTTCCGCCTATAGACATTCATGAAGAAACACCCTTGGAGCTTGAAAAGGATGATAACATCGATGAGCATGAAAGTTATTTCATGAAAACCTCATCAAATCCATACTCACATGAGAAATCTCCTGAATTAATTAGTCTCTTCAATATTGCCACACACAGATCTTCAACCCCCTCGTGCTTCCTGTTCATAAAGACTTTGAAAGGGTGGTTGTAGATGAATATGTTTATCATAATTATTGCAAATCTCATTGGCATGAATCTTGAGACAGATACACGAAGATTGGTGTTGGAGGGGAAACCACTTCACCAATTAGAAGCGCAATTAGAAGGTTTCTCGAGGATGAGCTTTTGTCCTAAAGCAAGCACTTTTGGAAGATAATATGGGTTTTCACCTTCTATTGTGATACCCTTGTGAAATAAGCATAGAAACATAGTTGTGAAAATATTCCTTCGGGCATTTTTGTCACTAACCATTTCAGGTTTGAAGCGAAAAGAATGAAGGATGACGACGCAAGGTATGTTCAACCAATTATCATGCAACATTGAATCAAATTCACACATGAGAGTTCTATCATCCAAACATGATTTTGCTTTGCAAAATTCAAGTGTGGGAGATGAGCTTCTCCAAAAAATCTTATGCCATGTTGCTAATTCATCTTGGTTGTGTCTACCTTTAAGCCATCCTCAATTTGTTAAACAACAATCATGCTCTTTTATCTCTATTTAAATAAATTTCTACAATACTTTCATGCTACTTTTGTTTTTTTATAGTATGCATTGGTTTTGAAGTATTTTCATACACCTTTTAAATTAGGTATGGTGTTTAGTTTAAATTGTTTTCTTGAATTAAATTAGATGTGATGTCTAGTTTGATTCTTGAACCAAAAGGTGTGCTGATTTTAATTCCAAATGCTTTTAATTTAAGCGTGGTGCTTAGGTTAAAATGCCTTCCTAAACCAAATTAGATGTGGTGTCTAGGTTGATTTTTGAGCCGAAAGTATGCTTTAGTATATACTGGTTATTTTGTTGGACTAACCCCGGTAGAAAACTCTCAATTCAATTTGGGTAAGTCACGAGATGAATTCAAATTAGAGATGAAGCAAGGCACATGATGAACTCCCATAACATTGCACAAAGAAGACACAACTCATTCATCATGGATGGAAGAGCTGTAAGTATCAAAGATCATTCACTTTGTCTTTAGCTACAAGTTACCTTTGCCTTGAAGCCATGATTGTATAGAACATGGTAAACAAAAACTATGTTAAAATAATTCTAACACCATCCTTTCATTAGCATAGAGGGAAATTACAAAATTCTAAACAAACAACCCGTGTTTCAAAATCGTATATTTCTTCGGGTATGTGTTGTCCACTAATCCTTTATAGGCATAAAACAATAAGTGAGGTGGAAGGTCTGATAGGGTGTCAAAAGATTGAAGGACAGAAATACGGCATGACAAAAGGATGAGAAAGAAAGGGTGCAATCTAGGAGACAAGAAGCTCATGAATAGCTCAAGATGCGAGGCTAGACTAAAAAAGGAAAACTTCAAGCAAAAAAAGGAAGGACCATCACGCGTCATCTACCCTTCATCATATGGTGTCGTCATGCTACAATGACAAAGGCAACAACCTAAGGTAAATGGTCATTATTTAGTTTTCCCTGGTTCTGATATGCACGTAAATAAGAAACAAACATGTTTGGGTTACAACTTCATTACTTGATCCAATCTGATTAATTCAACATGTTTAGTTCTTTAAGCTTGTTACTAGCACCATTTTCTTGATCTCATAGTCTTAACCAAATGATCTAAAACTTTGCACATCTTATCTCTGGAAGATGATAGTCATAATCATGTAAAGATTTATAGATAGACAATCCTTTCAAGGTTAAGAAACTCAACCCTTTTTGCCAAATATACTTAAATGCTACATCCATGCTCAACCTTTTGATCTTATCACCCATTACATAATTGAACAAAACACACAACATCAACTTCATCTTGTTCAATGTGCCTAAGGTTAGAGAAGAATAAGTAAAGTTTTGGTTCTATTGGTGTTTTCCCACCAACAGAGTCTATGCACTTGATCTCTACCTTGTTTTATGAGCAGAACATGCTTCAAGCAAAGTGTGGGGGAAGACAGTTGACTCCCCAATTTCTACAAGTGAAGGTCCTGAACCTGTCAAACTAAAATCAAACTCAAAATCAAGACGGGTTTGGCGAAAGAAGGTGACATCACGATTGGAGGCGTCATCACAAGAATCTTCGTCTTCAGAACAAACCGAGGTACTCGATCAATGAACTTCACAAGGAGAAGTCCGGATCAAAGGACTTACAACACCGAACCCTCACCGAAAGAGCTAGCTTAGGGGAGAAGCACTCCCATGTATCTAGGTAGGTATTCTTTCTCCTTTTGTTTTAGATTTTAGTTTCTTTTCAATAGTTAAAAAATGATGAATGAAATAAAATAAAAAGTTATCTTTATAATAAATATATATAGCTATAGTAATAATGTGTGATCTAGTAAAATAGAAACAAAATAAAAAAGTGTCTATGATAGTTTGTTTTTAAGAGCTGAATAAAATAAAGAGGACTCAGAATAATCTCTTGAATGGAAATGATGAATAGTTGCTCTGTTGTAATTCCTCTCAAGTACCTAGCTTTTAGTCTCAAATTCTCTCAAGTTTTGGATAAGATTGTTTTGACATAAGGGTTTACTCTGAACTTGAAACTCGTAGGTAGCATATGCTTGATCTAAGTCTAGGTAATTGACGGATATGATATGAGAAGGTCTGAGCTACTATTTATTTTGTTCCAAGTGACACTAAAGTTCTGGAGATTTATCTTTTGAAAAACACAAAAATACTACATGATGAGTTCCTTGTATGACAAAGCTTGAATTCCCACAAGAGACATACATGTTATTTAGGCTAGGAAAACCTCCACATATATGTTGCTTACTTTTGCATTGAGTTTTGTCAAGCTTTGTTGACCCTTATGAGAGGCTTGTCATGCTCTTAAAATCAAGATCACATACACACCACCCACATATGCACTACTCCTACACTGGGGGTAGACGCAAAAACATGCCTTCCATCTAGATCCACCCAAAAATGTTTTACTCCTACACTGGGGGTGAACACCAAAAACATGTCTGTTAGGTTTTCCATCCACCAAATAAATGCTCCAAGTACTTGTTGCTGTCTCTATAAAGTTTTGTTGCAGAAAAGAGTCATGGGGCTATGCAAAAGTTATTCATAAAAAAAGGGAAGATAAAGAAAAAAAGGTTGAGAAAAAATGGACAAGTGTCTGAGATATTTAAAACAATGGGTAATTAGATGCCCGCCTGAAAAAAAAGATGAATAAAATACCCCCTGCTCTCTAGCAATTGTTTCAAGTTTCAAAAGAGAGATAAGCTTTTAAGGAGCAAAGTAGAATTATGATTAGCCACCATATATTCCACACACATGCACATCTTGATTTGATTGTATGACTCAACTCTTTATATTCGAGGTTTGACTTTACAATATATCCATTTCAAGTATGCCCTAGTTTTCTCCCTACCTATGATCTACACATAAGCCTTAGTGGTAGGAACAGAAAAAGGCATAACATCTTTATTGTCTTGGTGAGGATCCACATGTACCATATATATTGAGAGACTTGAGAGTGTCATACAATGGAATCTTTGAGTTTTATTTTGAAAATTTATAAAAACTCTAGAATGATGGTTGAACAAAGAATTTGAGACATAATGCTTCACTTGATTGTTCTGTCTTTCAATTGCTCAAGACCCAAGTGAAGGCTAAGAAGCCCCATGGTTGAAGGTAATATGGGTAAGTTTGAAAGTCAAATCAGTTTATTCTAATCTAGAGGAGAATTTTTTATTGAACGCATGTGTACTTTTGAGGAGTGAAAGCATTATAGCAACTCCTGATCCATTGTTGAGTTTAAGCTTTGCTCAGGGCTAGCAAAGGTTAAATGTGGGGGAGCTTGTTGATGGTCGTTAACATGCTTTATAAACCGTCAACATAACTTGTATAAATGCATAAAAAGGATCACCAACATAGGTCTAGGGGTTTAAACTAATAAATTCCACAAGTTTTGGTGAATATATGTTTTCAGGAGGATTTAATCAGAAAACCGCCAAGGAGGACTTATTCATCTAAGGAAATCATAGAATTCTGTTGTGTAAACAGCGTGGGAAGACTCCAGAAGACTCTAGGAGACTCTCCACAGAGGATGACCATGAGAGGGAGACATGGGGGGTCGGCCAGCCCCACCTATAGGCTGGCCGACCTATGGGTTCCACCAGTCAGACCCTCCTTCGTACGTCGGTTTCCCACCGCCTCCTAGATTGCATCTACGCCATTCTTTCAAGTTGGTTTGATCCAAGGGTCCAGAATTGATGCTCCAGCCTAAATATACCAGCCCCTGCCCTCTTCCTAAAGCCATCCTAAAACCCTAATTCATATTTTCCTCGTTAGGATCAAAGCTAGCTATCAAGAGAAGATTAGTCCTCTTTGGGATTTAGTCTTATAAATAATAGTGAGATAGAGAGTGAGGGAATAGTTTGGAGGAGGTGCCGGCCTATTGGTGCTCTCTCTACACCTTGTACCTTGGTGGATCCAAGTTCTATCTGAGCTTGCCTCTGAGATTTCTCTGGTAATCAACTTCTGATCCAAGTAAGCATTTTATTTATATTATTCATTAGGTTTGCGACTCTTTTGAGTGCTTTATTCTCTTCCTAAGGGGAGTAAAGTATTAATCATAAGTGTAAGTGTGGTGCTTAGACTTAGGTTAATCGTAGATGCATCATGCATTTTAGATCGGTAGTAGCTCATGAGGGTGACTCTTATAGCCTCGTTGAATCCTCTATAGTCCACCTCCTATTTGTAAGGGCACGTAGGACGTGGTTGTGAAGGGAAGTATCCTCTGCTGGTGTCTTTCCCTAGTAATGTCCCAAGTTGAATAGTAGAAGACATAGCTTACCCAAGTCAGAATTAGAGAACCTTAGTTTTCCTCTCTACGCTCCTATTTATCCTAACCTTGTTGCTACCTTAGTTAAGTTAGAACATAGTTAGTCTCACATGTTTCCCTGTGGATACGATACTTGAAATACTTCTGGGTGAAAGCTACAGTGGTATCCGTGCGCTTGTGGATTTATCTGTGTGTGTTAAAATATATGAACACTCATATATGTGTTTGGTTCCTCACCAAGGCATATCGTTGTTGTGTTGCCTTCTTTCTTTCCTACTTCTAAAAAGCTTATATGGATCTTTGGTTAGGGAAAGATATGAAGGCATACTTACTTTGCATATTTTGTTAAGTCAAAGCTCAGATCCAAGGAGAAAGATGTCATACCCTTAGATCAAGAAGTGCAAGTGTGTGGATAAAATAATGTTAAACCTATACTATACTTCTTAATATGAGTGATATCTCTCATAAGTTTTGTTTTGAGAACATGGCTATCTTTTTCTCTTTTTTTCACAAGAGCCTTCATGCGCTCATCATTTTTTATATACTTGGACCTTCATGTGTCCAATTTTATTTTCCTTTGGGACCTTCATGTGTCCCTATTTTTTTCAATACCTTGGGACCTTCATGTGTCCCATTTTTTCTCAATACTTTTGCATAGCACATGTCTCTTAAACCACATATTGAGAGAGATCACTATATGTAGAACATGGAGTATTTTTTTCTAAGACATGTTTTTGTCTACTCCTAGTTTAGGAGTAGAATATTTTGGTGGATGGAGGCATGTTTTAGCGTTTTCCCAGTGTAGGAATAGCTTATGTATGTGGGTGTACGTGATCTTGATCTTGGGGGCATGATAACTTTCTCGACAAGGGTCAACAAGACTTGACAAAACTCAATGCAAGAATAAGTAGCATATTTTTGGAGGTTTTAAGTTCTATTCACTAAATATGGCTCTGGTAGGAGTTTGCATATCATTGAGGAGCATGCTATTTGAATTTTTTATTTTGCAAATTAAATCCCAAGTTCTTTGCATAAAAGAGCAAGGTTCATTTTCATCCTACTATATCACATGTTCCAGTTACATAGATAATATGGGGTCCCTATGATGAATTGTTCACAAGTTTAGGAATATTAGCGAGGAATAAAGAGTATGCATACTTAATCAAAGGATATCATGGAGATTGAGCATCATTTGTTTTGTATTTTAAATTTATTTAGTTTTAAATTTCAAAATTCTAGAGAGATGAGGGGTAGTGTTGCACAAACCTTCATTGAAGATGAAGGAGCTATGGGGAGCTAGAGATGGTTTGGCTAAACCAGAGGTTCAACCAATCCTCTTTGGAACCTTCTATTTCCATCCTTCTGCATGTAGGATTGTTCGATGTTTTGTGCAACGTGTCGGTGGGAGATGTCAAATGTATGTTCGTTATGCTTGAGAGATCTCCCCCACACTTATTTTTGTACCTGTTTTATTCAAATAGAAAAAACAAGAACGGAAACAAACAAGGGTTCTTCCAGCTAAAACACTAGGGAGTCTAAAACTTATTTATTATCATTATTATTGTTTATTAATTTATTATGTTTATTTTTATTTGTTCACCAATCTTTTTATACTCATGCAAGGCTAAGGTAAAAGATGCATTATAAATCTAGCCTTGATTTATCTCCATAAAAGATTACTTCCATTGTTTTATGAAATTATTACTCAAAGTTCATTAATCAAATTTCAACACCATGTCAAAGTTTGATTCATGAAGGCCGTTTTAATCTAAGCACCATGCTTAATTCAAAAAGGCCTATTGGTGTACCTATATAGAATACACCCAAACTAGAGCACATGACAAACAAGGGAGGCTTGAATTTGCATGATCAAGTTTTATTCTCATGGAGACAAACATGAGTAAAGAAGTTGGTGAACTTTTTATTTACCTTCACATACCTGAGTGTACTTACTAACAGTATATGTGGATGATGTAGCAGAACCGACCAATTTATAAGAGCACAAGTACAATGGCAGCCCGCAAGTGGTCACTGTCATACTTGAGCCCATATAAACCTGGTAGTCCATCGAGTACCACGAGGGGGCTCGATTCAACCAATATACAACCAAGATCATAAATGATTCAACATACATGTCACACATTACATAAAGTTCACAAATATAGTTCATCCATCAGAGTACAAATTAACGTTATTACAAACCACGTTCAGGTAAGATAGTAGTAGGAGCAAATTAAAAGTTTGAAACCAACATCTGCAACATTGTTTAAATATAGTGCCAGCTCACGATCACACTTCCACAAAAGCATAAGAGAGGGATTAATAAGAGATACCTACCTAGGTCTTATTCCTCGTCCACGACGGGACAGAAGCAGTTCTTACAATAGCCATGATAAACTATACCATCTACAACAATGGGAATAAAATCCTGAGTATGAGAAGGTACTCAGCTAGACTTACCCATCATAAACCAAAAATAAAGTGACTCCAAGGATCATGCAAGGCTTTATAAGTGGAGCTAGCTTGACAACATTTTGCATAAAAAGCTTACCAATTCAACTATACATTTATAATTCGGTCATCAAGTTAATTATAGCTATTCATCTCTAGATTAGCAACCAACCAGCGCCAAACATGTGGTATATCATTTAGTAGCATACAGTAGTAACCATAGCCGGTATAATAATTCATGTTCATCATAACCATCATATTCCATAATGCAGTTACTACGATGTTGGGACTAGCCAAGTTTCTCACTGTCCCGGAGAGACGACGATTCAAATCGATTTCAACCAGCTGGGAATTTATTTCTAACACAAACCCAGGCAGACCAGATCAACAGTCACCTTAGGTCACCTTTGTTAAAACTCAGGTCCTTATTTTGCGGGTTCGACCAGCGCCGCACAATCAGGGACGACCACCTGCCAGGACGTTCAACCCTAGCCTACCCTTGGGCTCACAGCTGGCTCCCTGCACATCCTTACTACCATCTAGAGTATGCTTTTTTATAGAATGGGGCCTGGCCTGAGTTGAGCTACTCGGCTTCACGGTCGGAACAAGTTATCCGGCCAGCTAGGTGGGAGGCATGCGTTCAATCTCGATAGAAGCGCCAACAACGGTACGGTCCTTAATCGACATAGATGGAATCACATGAGTCAACCTACACATAGACTCCGCTCGGTCTCTAGTTACATTATCCCATGGTTCTTTTCCACGATAGCAAATATAGCCAACCGTGCTTCGGTATCCACCTATATCTCGCAGGTGACAGATAATCACCCAACTTTCTACCGATCTAAGCATGGCTAAGCATATATTTGATCTTGGACCTACACAGGGTTAAAGATATATGTATCTGGACAAGGTAGTTCTATGCATCAAGTGTTTCCAATCAATTCTTATAACCTAATGCATCAAACATAAAGGACTCAAGTGATATTTTATAAAGCATGGGAGGCTTAAAATGCTTCGAGGCTTGCCTTTGAGGAAAGAGGTTGGCCTATGATCTGGGCACTCAGGGAGGTCCTCAAGAGTTTGCTCCTCTCCTTCTAGACCTATGGCCTGAGGTGTCTCCGGCTGTTCCTCCTCTTCTTCTTTGTTGAACTCCAAAAGAGTTATCCCCTCGGACGATCCTATATGAATGATCATGGAATAAGATATCATGGATGCATATATAGTGACATGTATAATGTGATATGATGTGATGAATGCATCCTCATAAGTGTTCTTAGCAGCATTGCATTAAGGTGATAACAAGTTACATTTTCTTTTACTGAGTGGGTGCATATCTCTTCTCTAGTAACTTAAACAAACACTTATGTAAATCATTTTCTGGACTACAAGACAACAACCACTTGTTTTGATCATAACTAGAGTGATACACATCTAAATAATATGGTTGTGGACATTCTGGAAAGCTTATGAAATTTCATACAACTTTGTTAATCAACTTAATGTGATTCAGTAGTTATTAAGGTCAAACAAATCAATCTTTTAGATTTGTCCAGAGAGCAAGCATTTCTGACAGTAGATTTCTAAGAGCTATAATTCTTAAACCATAAGACCTATGACTATAAAAATTTAACACAAGGTAGATAAGTAAGTTATATACAACTTTGTTATGAACAAGTTTTACAGAAAGGATGATTATCATCATGGAATCGTCACCACACTAGAAACTACACATGTAGTCATCTAGTTGAATTATAAAGCAATAATTAACTAGCTGCCTATAAACAAATACTTCTAAGCCTCATTAATAGTATCAAAAGATTATATGCATCACACACACCACTGAAAACATCATGGTTAAGCCTAACTAATTTATTTATATTTATTTATTAATTTCGTTAGATAATAAGGTGATTTAAAAGGATAAATATTTTTAGAGCTCACTAAATTCTAAGAAAATTATAGTAGTCTACAAATGACCCTAATAGTCTACTGTACAAATTTTATGCCATTTGGACAAGTATAGCTACCTCTACAAAAATAACAAGTTACATATGCTTATTTTATAAAAATAGTTTAGCATACTGAAAAGTGTCAAGCAACAAATTCAATATTTTTCTTACTTTTCTCCTAGCATGAGAATACTGTGTAAAAAAATTTGTATGATCATATGTTATGTATTTTTACCCCATTTAATTTCACTAGAAACTAGCAATGAATTAGGATTAAATATGAAGACCATATTTCAAGTAAGCCTACTATAGGTTTAGTATTTTTCCTAGCTAGATCATGTCAACACAAGACCAACAAAATTGGAATCACAATTTTATCACCTTCCTAGCTTAAGTTATGCAATTTACAAGACAACAACTATTTTAAAAGCACTTATCTTTCTCAATTTAATTCTCCTAGAAAAATACCCTAAATAATAAATTTCATATTTTTATCAAATAGTACACTTCATAATGAATCTAACACAATTTGGTTCACTCAATTTGGACATTCCTAGCTCTAGATATGAATTTTTGAAGTTTGTATCCAAATCTGTGAAAATAAATCAAGAAAAACATTTCAAATAATGACTGGCAGCTGGGACCCACGGGTCAATGGGACCCACACGTCAGTGACACATAGAACAGGGGCACGGCTTGACTGGCGAAAAGCTCATCGATGATGAGGTCACCAGCGATAAGGTCGGCACCAACGTGCTCCCCATCATAGTTCGCATCTACAGGTACCCTAGGTTTGCTCGGAGAATCACCAGAGCTAGCTCGCCGACGAGAATGGCGGCTCGGCGGCGGGCGTGGTGGTGCTCCGGCCATCCCCGGCGATGGCATGGCTAGGCGAGTGTGGCTACAACATCTACAAACCCTAGCAAAGCTCTACAGCATGGATTTGGTTAGGGTGGAGCGGTGGTGAAGCTTGGTCGCGTGCATGGCGGCACGGCGGCGCGAGCACGGCGACGGCATGGTGATGTTCTGGCAAGAAAGGTGATGCAAGTGTGCATCCATCTTCCCCGTGAGCTTCACTATCCTAAGGCTAAACCCTAATGCCTAACTACGAGAGAGAATGGTGACTAGACAGACACGACCATGGTGGCATGCATGGCGGCGGCGCTCTTGGCTCACGGCGGTGCGGCTCATGTTCTAGCACCGGCGACGCGGTAGCGGCTCAACAAGCTACGGCTATAGCTTCTAGGACCTACGACAAAGATGAATCAAGAGAGAGAGAGATTGGAGGAACGGTGTATAGGGCTGGCCATGGTAGCTTGGAGCTCGATGGCGCTCCGTGGCCATGGTGGCGACAGCAACGGCCCGTAGGCCTTTACCTTGGCTCAAACTAAGGCAATGGTGGGTCAGTGAGGTGGAGGAGGTGGTGGCCGAGCGGTGTGCGCGAGCAATCGCATAATGGCATGGTGGCAGTGGCATGCGAGCTCAGTGAAGGTGCGATGGCGATGGCGCGACACTACGGTTCGCTCGGGCGCGACGAGGGCGAGAGAGAGCGAGGCAGAGAGAGTGAGCGCGAGTGAGAGAGAGCACCGATGTCTTGCGGTTTTGCTGCCCGCCCCATCCTGACGTGGAGGCCTGATGCCGGTAGATGACCTCCATGTGGTAGCCATGGCTTGACACCAGTTGGCCATGATGCTACCCATGGTGCCGATTCAGACACCACTGAACCCGACTGATGAAGCAAGTTCAATGGATCAAAGCTCCTAATCCGTGGCGAGTTGGTAAAAACTTAATAAAAATTATAGAGCTACATGAGTACTACAAGATTGCTTAAAGGAGTTTTGTCTAATTCACAATAGTTTTCAAACTACAAAGCTCTAAAGTGGGCTACATTGAAACTGAAAACAACTTCAAGACAACAAAATTTCAAGTTTTGAAAACATCATTTTGTTGATACTTGTGAGCTATTTTTGACCATGTTAGGCACTGATTCAGCTCATGACCCTTAAATAAAGTTTGTTACTCATGACAAGAACTACAACTTTTATTTAGGTCATATAGCCATGCAAACAATCTAAGCTACTGTTCAACTTTGGTCAAACTAGTATCATGAAAATGGCATTTCAAATGAAACCAACACTTAGAAACAAATTTGATCTGTGTCACGAATATAAACATTGTTCCAATTATCATTCTAGATGTGTCTAAGGTGTTTTCATGACCTCACAACCATTTCATATATTGGTCACATAAGATTACAAGCATAAGCATATATATAAAATCAACATTTCATGTGATAAGGTATAAGAATGAGATGAAATTTCATATGCTCATGTTCATGAATGGTTGGATGATGATTGGGCTCATGAAATGCAAATGCCAAATGGAATGCTTAACACTAGGGGTGTTACAGATGATACTTGAAACTGCTGCTACGGTGGCATGGTCCGACTCAGGCGAAACCACAAGGCTACGCCATACACACATATAGTGTGCATAGACCATAGGTCTTAGTGGTAGCAAAGGTCATGAAAATAAGAATGCTCCTTCTCTCTTCTTTTTTTATACTTTCTCTCTTTTTTTCTCTCATTTTTAGCAAGGTAGAGTTGACATCATTTTTTTCTTTTTATCCCAAGATGGGCTTTTGTGTGGATGGAACTTAGTGAGATTTTCACCACCCTCCCCCACACTTGGACTTTTGTGTAAAAGTCAAGTGTGCAATGTCGGGAGGGTCTCCCTTTGAGTGTGTTCCATCACAAAAGATCATTAGAGTGTATAGTTAATGCAGCTCCTATGTTCATGAGCGTCGTATGCCCCTTGTTCTTCTTGTTCTTAACCTGAAAGGGTGAGCTACCAAGAATAACCGAAGGTGCATACTAACTTGAAAACATGCTATTGCTTTATTGACAATAAAAGTTTTATTATTATTATTATAGAATATAGAAATATATTTCTTTTCATGATAATCATATATATATATATATTTTTTTATGATAATCCGGGGTATCTCCCGGTAGTGCTTAATTTATGGTCTTAAGCTTGACCGCGGGAAATCATCTTGCAGCTGACAATGGCGCTTTAGTTCCCCGCTTCACCACCAAGCATTTAGCATTTTTTTGTTCACGCTACAAGGTTAGTACCATAGTGCATCCATGAGATTTGCAATAGCTGTGATAAATGTCGGCATCCACAACCTTGTTTCTAAAAAGCTTTTGAACAAGAATGAGAAGGAGGTTGTGGTTCTCGTGGGAACAAGTGGTACTAAGCAAAACGACCTTTGGAGATTTTGAAAGTGAGCATGAAATGTGAGGGATCTCAAAAGAGAAGTTTTCATGCTCGCAAGCGGAATTCTTCTTGGTCTCCAGAGTCGGTGCTTTGGGCATGTCCGTGGCACAAAAGTTTTCTTTTTTCAAAAGATCCATCATATATGATCAACGTTGAATCTCGACCATCATCAAGAATAACGTTTGGATGGCCAGAGGGACATGGCTTGAGTTTGAGCGAGGGTGATGATGGATGTTCGGTTTCACTAGAAAGCCTAGGTGAAACAAACGGAGAAATGAATTCGCCTCCTTGAACGGGTCATGGTTGGGATTATGCTTCGCCATGGGGCTTTTAGGGCAAGAGATAGGAGTGGCGATAGCAGTTTTTCCCAACTTTTCCTTAAGGCTCCCCTGGGATGTTTTTTCTTGAAAAAGTTTTTCTAGAGGGTAGCCTATGAGTAGATCAAACTCAAGGATGGCAAAGATGTGGAAATCTATGAAAACCTCGATTTTGTCAATTATGACCGACATGGCCCTGGCAATCCCACAACACTCGAAAAATAGTCCCAAAGGACTTTTGAAGAGTTTATTGGTCAGGACTAGTGGCATGTTACCCAAAAGATTTTTCACTGGGAATTCTGACATGATGCTAGTCCCGATTGTGGGGTTGTGTAGGGCTTCTATGTTTGTTCCCTTTAACGAACAAGGCATAGCCATGGAAGGTGAAAGAATCTGAATTGCTTCAAAAGAAGAATGTTTCACTTCCACTAGCCATTCCTTGGATGGTTCCACTCTAGGGAAAACTTCCTTTGCGTGCTTTTCGTGCCATGATAACTTCGAGGTATTGCCATATTCCTCAAATTTGATCGGGAACTTCGAAGGATGAATTACTTGTTCCTTCAGTGTTTGTCGTTTAGGTGGGGGCTCATGAGTCGAACCTAGGGATGGTATGTGTTTGGTTTCGACTGATGAGGAATCCTCCACACTTGACATGATTTTTGCCTAGAGGGGTTTGGTTCTTATGATGGAAGAAGTGTGTTTGGCTATGAAGTGTGTTGACGGTAATTAACAACCATTATAAACCATCAATAAAACATGTATAAGGGTATAAATATGATCACCAACCAAGGTTTAGGGGTTTAAGCTAACAAATTAAATGAGTTTTGGTGAATCTGTGTTTTCTGCAGGGTATATCCAGTAAACCACCAAGGGGACCCTATTCGTCAAAAGAAATCATGGAATTCCGCCGCATAATCAACTTGTAAAGACTCTAGAAGACTCTAGGAGACTCTCCATCAAGGCGGGGTGCAAGGCACTATCCTGTAGGCAGCCCAGCCCCTAGGGGCCACCCATTAGCCCCTCATCGCAAATGTCGGTTCTCCACCGCCTCCTAGGTTGCATCTCCACCGTTCTTTAAGTCGGTTTGATCCAAGGGTTCCTGTTGGATGCTTTGGGCTATATATACCAGCCCCTGACACCCCCCGAGGCATAAGTCATCTGAGAAGATAGAAACCCTAATCTTCCTCAGAGCTCCACCATATTCTAGGGCATAGCTAGTTAAGCTAGGTCTAGAGGGAGGCAAGCAGGCTTTGCTTGGATTCCCGATCATGTCAAGAGTGAGGTTTGGTACAATCTTTGTACCCCCTCTCTTTTGGATCTCCCTTACTTTTATATGCTTGCTACAATTGTTATGACATTATTAGTATTTATCTTATTCATGTTCTTCGTTATAATGTTCATCGTCTACTTTGATTATATGCTTAGTATAGTTGGATTATCATCATATTCATGCATGAGTTCGTATAGCGCTCACTCTAAGGATCCATGGATGGGTGGTCGACATTGTGTAAGCATGGTGCTTATATGTTATTTACCTGTGGATACACCCTATATTCTAGGTCATGTGGTAGATCGCGGACGTGACACTCCTGTTGAGTCCTTTGTAGTCCACTCCTTGATGTAGGTAGCACGTAGGATCTGATTACGAAGGAAGATAAGTTCTGTTCTTACTCTTCCCTAGTAATATCCCTTATGTGTGGATATGAAGATGATCTTAGCAATGACTACTAGGTGTAATTGCACTAATCATGTATACTTTGATATGTAATTAAGAATGACTTAGGAATTATTTCTCTAATATTCTACCTGACCATGCTAATGCCATAGAATGGTTTACTTATCCTATGACCTACCCCTATTATGAGTAGAGTATTGGTTATGGTTTACTTCTCCATCAATAATATTACATGTCCATGCTAGATCTTCCCTGTGGTAAAAAAATAAATAATGATACCTGGAATACTCTCGGGTGAAGTGCTACAATGGTATATTATCTATGCGCTTGCAGATCCTTTTCATTCATATATCTTTATATTCTTTCAAGTCACATGAAATAATAAAAATTGCTTAGTATTAATACTAAGTAGTACCAACATGCATCTCTAGCACCATCATTAGGAATGACAACCTAGTACAAGTAATTCTAAGAGATGTAGGTATATAATAGGTGACTACTAAAACAAGTGACAAGTTAATAAATACCAACAAAATGCTCAAGAAATGTTACTTGTTCCATCATAGTTTTGTGTGTAAATCTATCTCTAGCAGTCATGTCTAGGCATAGCTCAACTTCCATGTCAATACCCAAACAAAAGAGATCCAAAATAACACCATCGGGTAATGACAAGTCTGGGCTGGCATGTATTAATGTTGAAAACCAGGCCCAGGCTACACCTATAGACTCCTTCTCGCGCTGCTCAAAGTCGAGGATTGCCCTTGGTAGAGAGCCGATACGGGACATGAGGAAAATGCAGGACAGAACTTATCTTTATGTTCATCCGAGTCCCCATTCGTACTTTCTATGGCATGTGTATACCATTGCTTCACCATCCCCATGAGAGAGAAGGGAAAAAACTTCCACCTTAGAGTTTCTTGTGTCATACCCAAGATGCTCAGGCATGAACACATTTCCTCGAACTCTAGCAAGTGTTGGCAAGGGTTTTCATTGACATGCCCTAAGAAGGGTTGTGCCCAAACCATGGCTATCAAGCTAGGGTGGAGTTCACCGCTAGATGAAAGGTTTGGTTTTGGTGGTGGCTTAGAGAACTCACCCTTTGAAGTGGAAAGGTTTTTGATAGGAGTTGAGTTCATGGTGAAAAAGATAAAAAGAAAAATATTTTGTTTTTATAAAATAAAAGATACAGATACGAGGACGAACTAGGTTCGAAGAAAATAGAAACTGTTCCCTGGCAACGGTGCCAGAAAGTTTGTTGGTATTTCTTAACGCAAACAGAAAATGTTCCACAAGCGCACGGAATTACCGTTGTAGCTTTCACCCGGAAGTATTCTAGCTAGTTCATCCAAGGACAACACAAGGGCAAAGTTGGAAAGAGTAGAGATGGACTCCTATGGCTTTTGGGTCTATTGACACATAAACTCTACTTTCACTTGCTTACTTCGGGCACCAGGTTGCAACTGGTCTGCCAGTCGATGCCGGTCTATGGCTCTACGTCGTACCCGAACATGGGGGATTACAAAGGATGGACAGGGCTGTCACCACCTGCCACCTACCCCCCAACCATGGGGCATGAGGCAAACGAAGGTAGCCTCTAGCCTAGACACCATGTCTACTCTATCGACTACTACTCTAGCATTTGCGAAGGGTTATCTGTCTTCATCAGGACCCTCTACTAGAGAATCCACCATGGGGACAGACGATGAACCCGCAAACAAGTAAGAATAGAGCTTAACTATTCAAAGGACTTAATGCCACAAGAACCACGAACACTCACTTTAGCGGAAAGCTCCATTGAGGCACAAGTGTTCATCTAGGTACAAGCTCGGGGAGACACCGACAAGTCCGACTCTTCCCCGTACTCTCCATCACATCTCTCTTGAACCAAGTTTACTTGCTAGCTAGGACCTAAGCCCTTTTGGAGTGATACCCTTGTGGTGTAGCTCTTGCCTTGATGTATTTTCAAATGAGGGGGAGAGCGCCTCCTTTTATAAGTGGAGAGGAGGGGGTCATTTGGAAACGGCCTCATCCCCTCATGGAAGGTGCAAACCAACCTCAAGATACGCTGAACCTGGCTGGGCACCTATGTAACCGTCATTGCAACGTTGGTGGGAAGCTACTTGCCAAAAATGGGGACGAAAGGGGCCGATTGGGGTGCGGCCGCACCAGTGGTTTGGCCATAACGCCACTGAGCCCAAACATGCCCATTTTTGGTGAGTGAGCTCCTTTGGGCTTCTTGACTTGGCCTATGGTGGTGTTCTGCGAAGATAAGGTGGTTTGGTTGGAATTTGGCCTAATCTCCTCATTTTTGGGCCCTGATTTGCCTGGCAACTGGGCCACTTTTCTTTGGGCTTGAGTAGAATGATATTTATCCTTTGTTCTTTGCCCTTTTATTGTGTATTTCCATAAATGCCCTCCTGCAAATGGTAAATCACCAAAACTTATGGAACTCATTAGTTATAAACCCTAATTCTAAGTTTGGTGACCATATATGCAGATTTTATGTGAGAATTGATGGTTAGAAATAGGAGTAAAGGACCGCCAATAGTGAGTTTGCTTCATGCTAAAAAAAGATGCATCACTAAAAGCAAAAAAAAATTATCTTAGTTAGCTATATATATTAGTAAGGTGTGATCTAAAAAACAAAATAAAAAGTATGTGTCTAGATTTCTATAAAGTTTTATTTTTAAGAGTTGAATAAATAAATGGACTCTGAGGATAATCTCTTATGATGGAAATGATGAATAGTTGCTGTGTTATAATTCTTTTCAAGTACCTAGTTTTCAACTTTGAATTCTCTCGAGTTTTGGATATGACTGTTTTGATACAAGAATTTACTCTAAACTTGAAACTCGTGGGTAGTATATGCTTGATCTAAGTCTAGGTAATTGACGGATATGATATGAAAAGGTCTGAGCTGCTATTTATCCTATTCCAAGTGACACTCAAGTTCCGAAGATTTATCTTTTGAAAAACATAAAAATCCTACATGATGAGCTCCTGTATGACAAAGCTTGAATTCCTACCAAAGCCATATATGTTATTTAGAATAGGAAAACTTTCCTCATATATGTTGCTTGTTTTGCATTGGGTTTAGTCAAGCTTTGTTGACCCTTATGAGAGGTTTGTCATGCTCTTAAAATTAAGATCACGTACACACCATCCACATATGCACTACTCCTACACTGGGGGTAGGCGCAACAACATGCCATTGCCTCTAAATCCACCCAAAAATGTTTCACTCCTACACTGGGAGTGAACACAAAAATATTCTTGATAGGATATCCACAAAATAAATGCTCTAAGTTCTTGTTGCTATGTCTTAAAAGTTTTTGTTGCAGAAAAGGAGCATTGGGCTATGCAAAAGTTATTCATAAAAAAAGAAAAAAAAGAGTAAAAAAATGGACAAGTGTTCGAGATATTTAAAATAATGGGTACTCAAATGCCCGCCTAAAAAAGGAGAAGAAAAAAGATGAATAAGATAGCCCATGTTTTCTTGCAAAATATTTTCTGAATTCAAAAGAGAAATATGTTTTCAAGGAGCATAGTAGAATTAGGTTAGCCACCATAAATATCCACCATACATCCATACACATGCACATCTTGATTTGATTGTATGACTCAACTCTCTTTGGATCCGAGGTTTGACTTTACAATATATGTATTGCAACTATGCTCTTTCATGCTATTTCCACTCCTATGAGCTCCACATAAGCCTTAGTTGTAGGAAGAGAAAGGCATAACATCATTATTGTCTTAGTGAGGATCCACAAATACCACATACCTGTAGGTCGGCCACCCCCTGGGGCCCACCTGTCAGTCCCCCGTTGCTATGTCGGTTCTTCATCGCCTCCTAGATTGCATGTACGCCGTTTATTCAAGTCGGTTTGATCCGAGGGCTCAGGATTGATGCTCTGGCCTATATATATCAGCCCCTACCACCCCCTGAGGCATAAGTCATTTGAGAAGATAGAAAACCTAATCATCCTTAGAGCTCCACCATATTCTAGGGCATAGCTAGTTACGCTAGGTCTAGATGGAAGCAAGCAGGCTTCGCTTGGATTCCCGATCGTGTCAAGAGCGTGGTATGATATAATCTTTGTACCCCCTCTCTTTTGTATCTCTCATTACTTTTATATGTTTGCTACAATTGTTATTACATTCATCTTCATATGTATCATATTCCTAGTTATAATGTTCATCATCTACTTTAATTATATGCTTAGTATAGTTAGATTATCATCATGTTCATGCATAAGTTCATATAACGCTTGCTCCAAAGTACACGGGGTGAGTGGTCGACATTGTGTAAGCATGGTGCTTATACGTTATTTACCTACGTATACACCCTATATTCCAAGCCATGTGGTAGATCACGGATGTGACACTCCCATTGAGTCCTTTGTAGTCCACTCCCCGAATATAGGTATACAAGTAGGATCTTGTTACGAAGGAAGACAAGCTCTGTTCTTAATCTTCCTTAGTAATATCCCCTATGCATAGATATGAAATTGATTTTAGCCATGATTACTAGGTGTAATTGCACTAATCAATGTATGCTTTGACTTATAATTAAGAATGACTTAGGAATTATTCCTCTAATATTCTACTTAACCAAGCTAATGCCATAGAAAGGAGTACTCTAGTGATCAATGGTTAGTTATTATGCACTATTCATATATACATTTACCTCTTGACTTACCCCTGTTATGAGTAGAATATTGGTTATGGTTTACTCCTCCATCAATAGCATAAGTTATCAATACATGTCCTTGCCAAACCTTCCCTATGGTAAAAATATAAATAATGATACCTGGAATACTCCCGGGTGAAGTGCTACAATGATATAATATATGTGCGTTTGTAGATTCCTTTCATTCATATATCTATATATTCTTCCTAATCACATAAATTAATAAAGAACTACTATAGTAGTAATACTAGGTAGCACCAACAAGCATATTTGGCATCATCACTAGGGATGACATCCTAGTAAAATAATGTTAAGAGATGTAGACATATATTAGGTGACTACTAAACAATTAACAAGTTAATAAATACCAACGAGCATTTCTGGCATCGTTGCCGGGGATGGATTTAAAACCTCCACTCTTGGTGATTGCACTAAGAAATGCCAACAACCCCTCCTTGTCCTTCTTGCCCTTCACCTTAGCCAATGTAGCTGTCTCAGATATCTGCAATGGCCTCATCCTATGCTGGTGCCAAGGGGCTGATGGATCATACTGCTTTGTTGTTTGTAATCTGGCAACCAAGGAGTTCAAGGAACTGCCGCCTAGCATCCATTTTGTTGGTGAGGCTCGATTGGGGTTTGATCCGAAAGCCTCCTCGCACTTCCATGTGATTGAATATATACAGGAGCCATTGTTTGATTGGTGCAGGGGTGTGGACATCTACTCTTCTAAGACTGCAGCATAGACCTATAAGGAATCTAAATGGGGCAGGAATACTTCTATGACAATTGAGAAATCAAATAGGTACACCTCAAAACTGCACATTATGGGGTACTCGTGGGGCTGTCAGATACTTGCTATGGATATGGAGGGAGCGACATGGAGGAAAATTCCTTTCCCGCATGGTTCCGTAGGTTCCATCCATCAAGCTCAGGGTCACTTGTGTGTATGTACTATTCGTGGTCGAGATATGCCTAAGCTTAACATCTAGATCCTTGAAGACTATGGTACTAATAAATGGACATTGAAGCATATTGTCAGCACTCTGGACATGTTTGCAGAGACTAACATTGAATTTGGTTACTTGGATGTTGATGAGTACTACTCAACGGTTCACCAAGAATGGAATTTGCTTCTCTTTGTTGGGGTTGGGGACGAAAATGACATCGTCGCATATAACATGGACAGTAGAAAAGTTCATGTCATCCCTACATGTTATAGTGTGTTTTTCAGACAGGATGTCCTACCACAAAACATCTGTAGACCTTACTATCTTCCCTATGTTCCCTTGTTCTTAGAGTTGGAGTCATTAGAAAAGGAATAAATAAAGTTCCATGATGTATCTCTCTGTCATGACATTTTTAAATGGATCAATGTTGTTTGAATGTCTATGGACATGTTAATTTCCTCTTGGATGGATGTTGTCATTATTTTGTAGCAACTTTACCTTGTTTGTAATGTAAGCTAAGGTCTGTGCAGTAGTAGACTTGATTTAGCTGGAATTGTAATGGTTATAGCTCCATTAACTGCTACTCTAGTTTGAGTTATATCTATGTGGTGCTACTCTAAATTTGTTTGAGGTCGTACCATGAAAATTGTTAATGGTTGTTAAAGTTGCACTTTGGTATGAGTTGTGGACTTCACTAATGGATCTTTGTTGGATTATTTTCCTCTTCAGTGATCTCATTACTGACCAAGCTCTTATCCTACTACACACAGACAAAATGGAGGAGGCCCCAACAAGAGGAACGCACTGGCCAGCCTCACGAACGATGCCATTGTCAAGATCCTCCGCCACCTCCCTACCCGCTCCTTGTTCTACTGCAAATGTATCTACCGCTCCTAGAACCGCCTCATCTCGGACTACAACAACCATAAGGTGCTGCCCGGGACTCTGGCCAGGTTCTTCTACGACATTGACCAAGGCCATCGACGCTACACCAGAGTCACCAATGAACACCTGTCCTTGTCCTTCTTGCCCTTCACCTTAGACAATGTAGCTTTCTCAAATATCTACAACGGTCTCATCCTATGCTGGTGCTGAGGGGCTGATGGATCATACTGCTATGTCATCTGCAATCCAACAACCAAGGAGTTCAAGGAACTATCGCCTAGCATCCATTCTCTTGGTGATGCTCGACTAGGGTTCGATCCAAAAGCCTCCTCGCACTTCCATGTGATTGAATATATAGAAAAGGAGCAAGATGATTAGTGCAAGGGTGTTGACATCTACTCATCTAAAACTATAGCATGGATCTATAAGGAATCTAAATGGGGACCAAATACTTGTGTGACAATTGAGAGATCAGAAGAAATCAGATCATTAGAAACTTTGTATCTTAATGATTGTCTACACATTATGGGGTACTCGGGGGTTTACCCTCATATACTTGCTATGGATATGGAGGGACAGACATGGAGGAAAATTCCTTGCCTATGTGGTTCTTCACCCTCCATCCATCAAGCTTAGGATCACTTGTGTGTATGTACTGTTTGTAGTCGCAATATGTCCAAACTTTCAATCTGGATCCTTGAAGATTATGGTACTAATAAATGTACATTGAAGCATATTTTCATCATTCTCAAGTTGTTTGCATAGACTAACATTGAATTTAGTTATTACTCGTACTACGATGTTAATGAGTACTACTCAATGGTTCACCAAGAATGGAATTTGCTTCTCTTTGTTGGGGTTGGGGTGGACAATGACATTGTCGCATATAATATGGACAACAAAAAAGTTCATGTCATCCCTACATGTTACAGTCAGTTTTTGAAATGTGGCATCCTGCCAGAAATCAATGGCAGACCTTACAATCTTCCCTATGTTCCCTTGTTCTTAGAGTTGGAGTCATTAGCAGAGGACTAAATAAAGTTCCAAGATGTATATCTCTGTCATGACATGTTTAAATGGATCAGTGTTATTTGATTATATTGTGTATGGACATGTTAATTTCCTCTTGGATGGATGTTGTCATTATTTTGCAGCAACTTTAACTTGTTTGTAATGTAAGCTAAGGTTTGTGCAGTGTGTTAGATGTGTTCAAACCTATAGAGGTCGAATTTTTTCCCTGTTTAGTAACATTTTCAATACTAATGGCTCCTCTTTGTTCAAAAAAATAAAAAACACCAATGGTTCCTCTGTAGTAGTGATATATTCACCGTCGCGATCTCTTTCGCAACTCCGCTTGTTTTCCTTCCTTCCCTGAGCCCTCCCATTTCCATTGTAGATCTAAAATTGCCAGGAATGTGCGGTTGCCTTCTCCAAACCTACTTCACTCTTAGCAACTCGGCTTGGTTTTGCTTGTAGGTTTCTTTCTGGTTGTCTTTATGATCTGTAGTATGGTAAACATGCATAATACAATTCATCCAATCAAGTCTTGCGTCGATGTAATGCCTAACGGAGGAGCCACATAGCTATTCAAATTTTACAGCACACGTAAGAAAGTTCAAGCATTGTAAATCTGACCAGGTCGGACACATCTCATGTTGTACAAGGAAACCTGTTTCGTACGAATACATTCATTGAATTCCTAAAGAAACAAATAAAATTGAAACTAGTTACATGTCTAGCCCGTTAAAATTTATGCTGCTCGGACTATCAGGCGAGCATATGGTTTACAAGAAATAGGTAAACATCATTTCATCGAATATACTAGAGGGACGTGGTCGAAGGAAAAGTTGTGATCATTTATTGTAGAGTGTCTCTATATATATTTGGTCAAAATTCAGAATCTTTTAGGGAAGGGGGACGCTCCTCCCATATAGACCTTGCGCGGTTCCCGAGAGTGAAGTGAATGCGTAGGAAAGCTAGACACAAGAAGTGCATCTTAGAAGAAGAGCTTTTGACCACCATAACATGCTTGAGACTTGAAAGCCTAGTGCGGTTGTGAAGAGGACTCGCAACAATCGAGGGGCAGTTAGGCAGTCAGCTAGCTAGAGATGGCTATACAATGAGAGTAAGGCCAGGCTTTGTACACATAGGGACACTAGGGCTGGAACAGGCTTCTGACATGACCGCATGACATTTATCATTACTAGTTTCTAAGTATTGAATATTTTAGATGGTCGGACCTTCTGTCATCCGGTGAAGTATACAGTGCACTCCAATCCAAGCAGTCGTAGTCTCGAAGTAGCCGAGGGGCAGCAACTAGCTAGAGATGGCTACATGGTTTCATAGGTTCTGATCGACTGCACTCCCTGGGCTGTGGTTGACGCTGTTGCTTTATTAGGCGCCCGCGGGTTTTAGAAAAAGTCCGTATTATTAGGCGTATCCTAGAAATAAGGTTGCAATTAACTCCCGATGGAAGCCGAGCTCATCTTTGGTTCATTCCAATTAAAGGCTGCATGCATGGAAGCTAGGGAGACGGCTCCAATAGAGGCTTAGAGGTGATATTTTTAATTAATGCAATTTAACAGTCTTTCTTTGTTCCTTGATATATGAAATTTCATCCCGTGCGCCTAACAAACTGGCCCGTAGGGGCTATGAACAAATGCACTCAATTTGCTATGACTTCCAAATGTACAGATGACACTATATACTATCCTACGAGATGAAATGTGCAGCGGGTGAACTTTCTTACGTGTGCAGTAAAAAATGTGAACAGAAAGAAACGTGTAGATCAGAAAGAGAACCAGAAAACTCCGTATTTCCTAGTAATCTGGCCGTCTCGTTGCCTAGTCGCTGTTGGCATTTCTTAGCATCACTTGTTACTAGGTTGACATCCCTAGCATAATGCTAGAAATGCCTGGTTGGTAATTATTAATGACACTTGTAAACTTTAGAGAAAAATATGTATATTAAAGTATCCGCAAGCGCACAAATAATATACCATTGTAGCATTTCACCTAGGAGTATACCAGGTATCGTTATTTATATTTTTACCACAGAGAGGAGCTTATGGAGTGGTGTTGGCATAGAAATATTGACAAATGTGTATATTTATGATAATAATCAGTCTAATGCTATTGTAGGGGTAAGTCAAAGGGTAAATAAATAATAAGTGTAAGGTAATAGTGGTATTCTAGAGATAGAATTAGAGACTCATAAAATGTAGTACAGCTAAGCAGGAGATTCGTTACGAACAAAAGATTCCTAAGTCATTACTTATCTACTAAGTCTTTTGTACACCCTAATATATACACTCTCATCTATAGTATAACTAACTCTAGATCTATGCATAAGGAACATTACTAGGAAGATCAAGAACAGAGCTTGTCTACCTTCACAATCATGTTCTATGTGCTCTACAAACATGGAGTGGACTACAAAGGACTCAACGGGAGTGTCACATCCGTGATCTACCTCATGACCCAAAGTGCAGAGGGCATCCGCAGGCAAACAATATCTAAGCACCATGGTTACATAGTGTCGACCACTTAACTCACGGGCATAATGAGCTAAGCGCTTTGTGAACATGTGCATAAACTCATCATTAATCATAACTATATCAAGCATACAACTAGAGCAAACTAAGAACATAATAATATTAAAGTAGCACAAAGTCATAACTATAGAGATACATTGGCTATACCAGTCTTCAGATGGCGGATCCAGAATCCTAAGCAATAGCCCACACTCTTCTTGAACCTTGCTAGCTAATCTATACTAGAAACTTGAAAAATAGAGCTCTAATCTCTAATCTCTGGAAACCCTAGTTTTCTGTCTAGCCCTGACTTATGATCTGATGCCTTGATTCTCCCTGGAGGGAGGGGGCTAGATTATATTCAACATGAGCCCTTGGATCAAACTAACTTAAGCAACGGCTTATATGCATCCTAGGAGGCGGTGGGAAACCGACATAGTGATGAGGCTAACAGGTGGGCCCCTGATGGGCCGGGTGGCCTACAGGTGGGGCCGGGCGGCCCTACTTGGCAGCCTCTCGGCCTTCGCTTTGGTGATGTGACTTCTAGAGTCCCCTGGAACCTTCTGAAGTTGGTTTCACTATGGAATTCTGATTTTTCCTTTGACGTTTAAGTCCCCTTTTCATTTTCTTATTAAACCCTGCTAAAAACATAGATTCACCAAAACTCATAGAAACTGTCAGTTTAAACCCCTAAGTCTATGTTGGTGATCATTTTCATGCATTATATCGGGTTATATTGATATTTATAATGGCCGGTAACTACCTTCAACAGTCGTCCGCCCACTCGGTAATCTGAACCGTGTCGTCATTGGATTCCCACACCAGTTCACAGACGGTATATAAAAATCCTACTGTAACCCCCGCTCGGCCGCCTCCCCCGCCACTCTAGTGCTCTATCTCGCCTCCATCCACACGCCGTAGCTCCATCCACGCACACGCCGTAGCTCCATCCACACCACCGCGTGAGCCCTCGGTTGGCCTCCTCGCGCTCCGCATCGCCCGACATCAACGACGTCAATCATGGCGGCAAGGCAGCACCAACGTCGCTATTGCTGGCGCTCCCTGATGAGCTGGCCATTGAGATCGCCGGCCACCTCGCTGCGACCTCGGAGCGGCCTATGGATGACCTCCACAGCCTACGTGTGACCTACTCATCCATCCGTCACATTTGTGGCAACCACGCCATCGGTTGATGTGTGGCACTGGACCAGTGCAGACATGGGCTGGCGTGGAATGATGTCGGCAACTACTACGCCCTCCTTGCTAGCCTGACCCAACTCAGCAACTCGGATGATTGCTTCCTCACCAGGATACCAATGGTACTCGAGGAAACCCACAGGCCCCGGCCATGCCTCGATGATCTCGCCCACGCCGCCGATGGCGAGCACAATCTGGCGGCTTATCTGGTCACCATATTGCTCTATGGGCACAATAGCAATGCCTGCGATGACGACACTGCGAGGCAATACATGAGACAGGTCGAGGGCGAGGAAGAATCATGGGCGGCGGTGGCGGGCGGCGGCAGTGGTCCAATGAGTAGATGGCTACGCAACAAGGTTTGTGTGCTATGTCGTCGCAAGGCGGCCGCCGAGGTGACCTACAAAATGGGGTGGGGCAAGTTGTCACTGCCGCCACCAGCACAGGTGCGCGGTGATCTTCCGTGCGTTGGTGGCGCTTGTAGTGATGCAGATGGATGGGAAGGAAGGGCTATGTATTGCAATGAGGATTGTAGGCTTTGCCACAAATTTGAGTTGTTCGCATGGGAACTTGGAATAAAAAACTTGTAATTCACTCTTTACATGCGAGAGTGAATTACTCCATCCGTCCTAAAATATAGTGTACTCTGGCATCAGCAGTACTTTTCAGTGAATGTATAGTGTTTTCGTCTCACAACAAATCAGCATAAGCATCATCATAAGCCAAATTTCAGAGAAACGAATAGGGCCGGCCCTGTTCTAATTTTGTTGAAATTTGGCTTATCCTGATGCTTATGCTGATTTGTTGTGAGAGGAAAACACTGTGCGTTCGTTGAAAAGTACTGCTGAAGTAGTTCAAGCTCCTCAAATATAGAGTATTCTGTAGCTTTTGATTTTTTGTTTTTTTGGTTCAATTTTATTTGTTTCCTTTAGGGATTCAATGAAAGTACTCATACGAAATAGGTTTTCCAACATAACGTGAGATGTGTTCGGCCCGGTTAGATTTATTATGCTCGGACTTTCTTGCGTGTGTAGTAAAATTTGAATAGTTATGTGGCTCCTCCTTTAGGCATTAGATTGCCACGAGACTTCATTGGATGAATTCCTTTATGCATGTTTACCATACTACAGATCAGAAAGAGAACCAGAAAGAAACCTGCAGGCAAAATCAACCAAATGGGGCTAGAAACCGGCTACCAAATGACCAAAGGACCTGATCTACACCATGCTTAATAGAGTTTAACCCACCTAATACAAAGTTGAACAAAAGTAGTAAACACAGACATGCAGAGGGCCAAAAAACACCCCTGTCCCTCAATAATGCGGTAGCAGCAAAGATCCTAGGCAATTAATATGGAACTTCTGGTCTTTTTTAACTGCTTTAGTCTCTTTTACTCACCTAGACCAAACACCCTAGGACCTTATGTTGGGTGTTGGGAGTTTCTTATGTGTCAGACGCGTCCAAACGAGGAAAAAACTATAGAGGATACTGTTAGACGTGACAAAATGTACAGAGGTCAGACTTTCTTATGTGTGCAATAACATTTCAACACCAATAGCTACTCAACTCTGCATTAGACTGAGTCAAGACTTGCTCCTACCTGCAAGGTTCTTGCAAGTTCAACAAAGGTTGACAAAGACACCAAGGCAACAAAAAAACCAAACAGAAACCAAACGACCTGAGCTACAACATGCTCAACAGAGTTCAACCCACCTAATACAAAGTACCACCCCATGACCAAGGAGCAATGAGATGTTTCCATGGTTTGGTAGTGCGTCTTGGCCATGTCACGTCAATGCATGCGACGGGCCATGAGGCGACGTCCCTGTTGCAACAGGCTACTGATGCCATCCACGTGCGTGCATCTATGTGGGAATGTAGGAGCACGTAAGTAGTCTCGACAGTCGAGGGGTAGATTGAAGGTTGAAGACAAACGAGTTATAGACTGAAGACTAAAGCAGTCACAAAAATAAGACGAGTTGGGTACAACATAGATCAAAGCCACTAATGACTACTACTACTGAACTAGGGGTCATTTGGTAGCTGGTTTCTAGCCCCTGTTGGTTGGTTTTGCCTATAGGTTTCTTTCTGGTTCTCTTTCTGATCTGTAGTGTCGTAAACATGCATAATAGATGTAACACCCTAGGTGTTAGCCTTGCATAACTTGACTTGCATAACATGAGCATGAGCATCAAGCATTCATAAATAAGCATTTACAATTGAAGCATTGGATTGAAACATCTGCAACATTTGCTTGTTATCGCATGTTTCCTTGAACGTATGCAACTTTTCTCATTATTTCATGTCTCCATGTGTATATGCATATGATCATAAGAGTATACATGTAGATGGTTGGTATGAGACACAAAAATATATTGACAATACTTAGGTTAGCAAATGGAACATGGTTCATGAATGTCACTTCCCATGATCAAGCCCTTAAGTCATGTTTCATGTGATTACACTAAATAGCTCTATGAGTGACTAATACATGAAATGATTGTATGACCTTGCAATTAGCCTAAACATGTTGAGAGTATCATTATGAACAACTTTGATATTCATAGCTAGGGCTAAATAGATCACTAAGCCATAGTTCTTGTTCAAGTCATCATTTGAATGTAGCCTGTTTGACCAAGTTTGAACTGTGTTAGAGACCTTGCATGGAGGTGGTCACTAATGCAAAGTTGTAGTATTTGATATAAGGAACAAATTTTATTTTTGGGTCATTGAATGATTCAGCTCCTAACATGTTTGAATTGGTCTCACAAGAATCAGCAAAATCAGCATTTCAACACTTATACACATTTTTCTAAGTCGTGTTCACTGACCGACTGACAGGCTGACTTTGGGGGTGATTTTACTCAGTCTCGGTTGCGATTTAGCATGAGTTCATTAAAAGAGAATTGTAGCTGGCATGTTAGACTTCAACTTTGATGTACGAAATTTTTGCTGAAAGTCCACAGTCACGAAGTTTTCTTCATGGCAAAACTCGCTGTCAGGCTGATCGTCGCATCCACTGACAAACTGAATCGATCGGCACAGTGGTCGACCATCGCCAGGACAGAGCCACCGCGTGGAGGTCGCGTTGGCCGCGCGTCACCGTTGCCCTGACCGCGCAGGCCACAACGCGCCTGAACCTGGCATTACCACCCCAGCACCCGCCCGCTCCTGTCAGCGCCCTCAGTTTCGCATTCCCAGCTCCTCCTTCGCCGTCCACTCGCCCGCAGCAGCTGCAGCCTCGGCGCCGGGAGCTCGCCATCACCATTGAAGGTGCCAGCTTGCGCCTAGCTCCTCCATCACCACCGCAGCCCTCCACCGCCTCCCCAGCACCCCATTGCTTCTCCCAGTGCCCGCTACCGGTGCTCGGTAAGCTCCAGCGCCGTGTAAATCCTCACCGGAGCATCACCGCGAGCCCCGTCACCGTGGCCGGAGCGCCACCGTCCGCCTCTCCAGACATTAGCTAGCGCGTTGAGTTCATTTTGGGTAGTATATGCTCGTCCGAGCTTGAGCTTGCTTCGCCGTGGCCTCCTCCGACGATCCGCCGTCGTTCCGCCCCGCCGTGCCGCCATAGTCACCGCCGTAGCCGCTAGCTCCGATGAGAAGGCCACCCACGTAGCTCAATCGATGCGCCAGGTCACGTAGATCATTGTGTGATGATGTCACCGCCGGCAAGTTCGCCGTCGGCGAGCTTTGGCCACGCCACCGTAGAGCAGCGTAGCGACTCTGTTCTTGTCTCGATGACATGTGGGGTCCTCTGACCGACGGGTCCCACCGGTCAGCGACTCTGTATTTGAAAGCTAGTTCATTTGATTCCAGATTTTGAATTGTTTTGTGATTTTTATATCTCTAGTTTGGTAGCTTCAAAAATTGTCAAATAAATTGTGTAGTGTTCCTTAGGAAGTGAAGTATTTAAGAAAAATATATTCTTGACACTTACAGTAGAAATTTTATGAGTTTTAAATAGAGATTTGAAATGTGTTTTTGAATGCATGTAGAATTGTTTATTTTATATCTAGAGTTCCTGTCCTCCAAAAATTATGAAATTTTTGTGGTAAACTATTATTGACATGTATGAGCTCTGATAAAAATGTGAGGACCAGTGCATGCATAGATTTGTAGTTATAGATTTTTCTTTTATAAATAGGTAATCCTTGTGTGAATTTTTATAAATTATTTAGGAATCTAATATTCATGAAATTTGTTGGAGGTTATCCTAGTAGTATATGGATGCTAAGAAAAATAGGAAATCTGTTTCTTGACACTTTTCAATAGGGTTTTCTATTTATGCTATTTCGAGCCTTGCTGCCTTGTCATTTTTGTATAGGATATTTTACTTGGTAAAATGGCATGAAACTTTTATAGTAGTCTATTGGTAGCACTAGTAAGCCACTGTAATTTTCTGAGAATTTATGATGCACATTTGGTATATGTTTATTATTTAACCTATGTATCTAAATAAAATAATAAAGGCATAATAAGAAATAGTTTGGGCTTCACCATTATATTTTCTTGGATGTATTTGGTATGCTTAAACTGTTGGTAGACTTTGGGTTGTAAAAATTTGAATACTTATATGAAGTAGAAGTATTGTTACTTTATAATGTGCATTGGAATAGTTTCCGGACAGATTCGGTAGTTTGATAAGTTGCATGATAAAAATGATGTTTTCTATAAAAATAGTTAATAACCAAGTTGTAGATAACTTCATCATATGTCTTGTGTGAAAATTTTAGGACCATAGGTCAAACGGTTTAGGAGTTATAGCTATTTAAAGTTAGCATTTCCGAATTGCTTGCTCTCTGGAATTTCTGGAGAGCGCTGGATTGATTGTCTATTTTGGTTAAGATAAAGTGTGAATTAGCTTTTGGTGATTAAATAAGAGTTGTAGACAATTTTATAAGATTTCCAGAAAGTCTAATATCACAGCATTTGGATAAGTAGAACTTCAGTTATGAGTAAACCAAGCAGCTGCTATTTTGTGTGTAGTGAATGATTTGTAAATGTGTTTGATTAAGTAATCAAGAAGGGATATGCACCTACTCGGTAAAATATGATGCATTTGTTAACACCATGCTGTTAAGAATACTTATACGAATGCATTCAACATGTGTCATCGTTTTATACTTGTACGCATGTATGCATTCGCAATACCTTATGCCATATTCATGCATCTAGGATCGGAGGAAGAGATAACGTTGCTGGAATTCGACGAAGTAGAGGAAGGGGACCAGCAGGAGAATCCTCAAGTCGCAGCTCCCAAAGGTGAGGAGCAGAATTCTGAAGAGCTTTCGGAGTGTCCTGATCACCGCCCTACTTCCTTTCTACGAGGCAAGCCCCAGAGCATTCTAAGTCTCCCAGTATTTTACAAATGATTACTTAAGTACTTATGATTGATAGATTACGTTATAAGAGTTGAATGGAACCACTTGATGCATATAAATTCCTTGTCCAGCTATTACACCTTTAACCGGTATAGGTCTAGGATCGAATATATGCTTAGCTATGCTTAGACCGGTAGAAGTCGGGTGATTTCCTGTCACCTGCGAGATATAGGTGGATACCGGAGCACGGTTGGCTATATTTGCTATCGTGGAAAAGAACCATGGGTTAATGTAAATGGAGACCGGGCGGGATGTCGATAAAGAAGCAACAAGACATGGAGGTCTTGGGTGTGGATCTATCCCCGTCTGTGTCGATTAAGGACCATACCGTTGTTGGTGCTTCTGACAAGATTGAACGCATGCCTATCACTTAGCTGGCCGGATAACTCGTTCCGACCACGAAGCCAAGTAGCTCAACTTAGGCCGGGACCTGTTATGTTGTGCGCTCCTTGCGGGGGGACAATCAGACTAAGCCCAAGGGCAGGCTAGGCCTGAACGTCCTGGCATCTGGTGTCCCAGATTGTGCGGCGTGGTACGGACCCGCGAAATGTGTACCTGAGTTGTACCAAAGGTGACCTAAGGCTACATTCGCGCGGTATGCCTGGGTTTGTGTTAGGAATAAATTCCCAGCTGGTTGAAATCGATTCGAATCGCCGTCTCTCCCGGATAGTGAGAAACTTGGCTAGTCCCAACATCATAGTAACTGTGTTATGGAACATGATGGTTCGGATGAATACGGAATTGCAATACCTGCTATGGTTACTATTGTATGCTTTTAAATGGATATACCACATGTTTGGCACAGGATAGTTGCTAATCTAGAGATGGATAGTTATAATTAACCTGATATTGGAACCATAATTGTCTAACTAAGTTATTCGCTTTTATGCAAAATGTTGTCAAGCTATCCCCACTTATACAGCCCTGCATAATCCTTGGAGTCATTTTATTTCTGGTTTTCGACGGGTAAGTCTAGCTGAGTACCTTCTCGTACTCAGGGTTTTATTTTCCCATGTTGTAGATGGCACTATGTATCATGGTTATTGCAAGAGTTGCTTCTATCCCGCTGTGGATGAGGAGTAAGCCTTGGGCAGGCTTCTTATTACTCCTTCTACATGCTTTTGTGGACCGTGATCGTATCTTGGCACTGTACTAAACTATGTTAGAAACTTTACTTTCAAATATAATTTGCTTCCGCTTTTATCTATCAAACTCGGCTTGTAATAACTTTTATTCATACTCTGATGATGAAAATGTATCTGTGAACTTTATGTAATATGTGGCATGTATGTTGAATCATGTACGATCTTGGTTGTTGTAAATCGTTTATCGGGACCCGTCGTGGTACTCGACGGACTACCGGGTTTATATGGGTTCAAGTATGACAGTGCAACCGCTTGTGGGACGCCATTGTACTTGTACTCTTATAAATTGGTCGGTTCTGTGATAATAGAATTCATCCGATCCAGTCTCGCATCGATCTAATGCCTAACGGAGGAGCCACATAGCTATTCAAATTTTACTACACACATAAGAAAGTCTGAGCATTGTAAATCAGACCAGCCCTAACACATCTCATGTTATACAGGGAAACCTATTTCGTACTACTACTTTCATTGAATCCCTAAAGGAAACAAATATAATTGAAACAAAACAAAAGAAAAGCAAAAGCAATCAGAAATCAAAAGCTATAGAATACACTATATTTGAGAACAAATTTCAAATGCCAGAATACATTACATTTCAGGACAGAGGGAGTAATTCACTCTCACACATAAAGAGTGAATTACTAGTCTCTTATTCCAAATTCCCATTCGAAAAAATGGATTTCTTGACGAAGCCTATAGTCCTCGCTACAATACATAGCCCTTCCTTCCCATCCGTCTGTGTCGCCGCAAGCACCGCCTATGCAAGGAAGATCACCATGCACCTATGTCGGTGGCGGCAGCAACAATCGTCCCCATGTCGTATTGTAGATCACCTTGATGGCTAGGTGGCGGCACAGCACACACCCCTTGTTGCTTAGCCACCTAGTCATTGGTCTAGCCACTGCCGCCCACAATTCTTCCTCGCCCTCAACTCAGTTCATGTACCGCCTCGTAGTGTCGTCATTGCCGGCACCACCATTGTGCGTATAAAGCAATAGGGTGACCAGATAGGCCGCCAGATTATGCCTGCCATCGGCGGCACAGGCGAGATCAACGAGGATTGGCCAAAGGCTATGCTTTTCCATGAATACGGTTTGTATCCTGGTGAGGAAGCAAGCCTCTAGGTTGCTGACTTGGGTCAGGCTAGACACTAACCTGGTGTAGTAGTCGATGGGGTCGGCCCCCGTCCTCCTACGTCTGAACCGATCTAGTGCCAGACGCCAACCGATGGTGGGGTCACCGCAGATGCGGTGCATCGATGAGCAGGTTGCCCATAGGCTATAGAGGTCATCCATGGGATGATCCACGGTCATAGCGAGGTGGCCGACGATCTCTATTTGTACGTTGGTAGGGAGCGCCGTCAGCGACATGATTTGCCGCCGTGGATGGAGCTATGACCTATGGACGGCGGTGAGCCAGAGGGCTAGAGAGGTGGAGTGGCACGATGTGCATTGATTGAGGGCGAGGCAGGGGAGGCGGTTGAGCAGGGGTTACAGTAGGAGTTCTCTAAATACCATCTACGAACTGGCATGGGAACTCGCAACGACGACACAGTTCTAATTACCGGGTGGGCAGGCGACCAGGTGCATTGAGTGTACACTTTTTCCAATCCCAGGAGTTAAGACATGAAATGGTGGATGCCAACAAACCATGAAGCCTCCATCATCGTGTCTTGTGGGAGAGCAATCGTTCGGCTCTCATCTTTAAAATGACCAGTAGGCTGTAGAGAGCACCACCGACTGGGGTATTCTCTCATACATATGTACCAGTACACATCATGTCACCTCCTCCGATCGCTACTCATCAGCCGATCCATACTCACCGGGGCCACGTCGAGCGAGCAATGGGGCATTGGTCATCCGGCATGTATTCCACCGACTACGAAGACGAGGACGGTGAGGAGGTGAATCAACCGACGTCGAGCCCCAAGCGCGAGGAGGAGCCCACCGAAGACGACGGGGAGCCCGCTGAAGATGAGGAGGAAGAGGCACCATAGGCGCAGAGAGGAGGAGGAGGAGGAGGCGCTAGTGGAGGAGGTGGACAACATCACTGAGACCATTCCGCCAGGGTTTGGCCCCATGTCGCGTAACAAGAAGCGTAGGCTCAACCCTCCATCCCCTAACACGATCATGGAGGACGAGGATGACTCCTTGTTGGAGTAGGACGATGAGGAGGGCGGCGACAACGGCGATGGTGGGGGCAGCGGCGTCGATTAGTAGGTGTAGTTAATTAGTACAGTAGCAGTAGGTCTAGTACTAACTAGTAGTAGTACAATGGTGGGTGCGTTGTAGTGCACTTTTGGTCTATTTTGAATGGCCTCAAGTACCCAGATAAATATTTGGAATTAGGAATCAATATAATGGTGGTTTTAACTATTTTTGAGTGTTTTTCATGTATTTTGGTATGTGCTTTTGATGAGGGTGCACAGGTAATGTCTTTCTTTGAACTGTGAACAGCATTACGACGAAATGAACAAACTGAAATAAACACTGAACAAACACTGAATAAACAAGTGCACTACCAATTATAGATTGAGGTACATCAACATTATTGACATCTAGATACATACCACAATTAACTAAGTTCAAATCATCACCTAACTCATCTTGTTGCCCTTTCGCTTCTGCACCATTTTTTGCATGTTCGGCCTGTGGCAAAATGAGGGGGCGAACTATCCTTTGGTTGTTGATTTTGCATGTCCAGATAAAAGAGTTGGCCGGACACCTAATATATGGTCTGGCCTCATCTAAACAACATGGCCGGACTATGCTTTGGTGGCATAAAAGATTAGGCACCTATTCCTAGGTCTTGGTTGGTTTTGCAGAGCTAGGCATGGCTACATGCATAATATGAGGAGAGCAGTGCTACTAGAAAGATAACATAACATCAAACCAGACTTCACATATATATGTGGAGTACAACAATGATACGAGTTCAGACTACATAACCATGCCTTCATTGATGATATATAATAAGAGGAGAAACGTGCCACACTACTCAAAGTCATACAAGTACTACATAAACATACTAGTTCTAACTATAGATGATTAACATGACTTCGTAGTAGTAATGAGCACCAAGGAACATACTCGTCCTAACTACAAATGTTTACATGACTTGATACTACTAATTAATTCAATGAGCGGTGCCTTCCCATAGCTCTAAGCAAGTCATGCAATAAGGGTACCAACAAGCATGAACAAAATCCAACGTCTGCAAGGTAAACCTGCATGGGTTGAAACAGCAAACCTCTCTGCCATGTCGGGAGCCGATCCGACGAAGGTGAGCTGGACCACGACGGGGCCACCTCTATAGAGCCCTCGGACATGTCCTTGGTGGACTGTGAGCGGGACTGTAACGTTGTAGGAAACCCGCTCCTACCATGGGGTGCCAGGGGCAGATACGGCAACGGCGAGCTCGACTACGATCGTGGCACCGATGACAGCGAGGTGGACCACACCAGGAGAGGCGGTGGCAAGCGAACCACTGGTGCCGGTGGCATCAGCGTCATCATTGTGGGCGATGAGGAGACCAATGCCAACCTAGGGGATGGCATGTGGAACCATGACGGTGCCTACGACGATGGCGAGGTGGACCGCACTAGGAGCGGTGGTGGCGAGCGAACCACCGGTGCTGGTGGTGTCAATGTCATCGTCGTGGGCGATTGGGAGACAAATGGCAGCCTAGGAGATGGCGTGCGGGAGTGTGACGGGTACCAGTAGTCAAGAAGGGTACGAATAGGCATCAAACGGGGTGCACCAGCGCATTCAAGGAAGCATGGACCGGAGCCCGGCCATAGTTCCTCGAGGACCTAGAGCGCTTCATGGGGACGACTTTCATGGGAACCAATGGAGAGGCAGAGGTGGGGACTTTGCGAGGTAGTGTGAGGCTATGGCTTTTGTGTAATGCAAGGGGGGAGTGAGGCTAGGATTTGTACACATAGGGATGTCAGGGCTGGAATAGGCTTCTGATGTGACCTCATGACATTCATCATTACTAGTACTATCCAAGTAGGGAATATTTTAGATGGTCGGACCTTCTATCATCCAGTGAAGTATACAGTGTAGTCCATTCCAAGCAGTCGTAGGCTCACGGTAGCCATGGGGTAGCAGCTAGCTAGAGATGGCTTCATGGTTTCATAGGTTCTGATCATCTGCACACCCTCGGCTGTGTATGAAGCTGCCACTTCAGGAATCCAATACCTTACTACTTCATGCATGCAGCAACATATGGTGCGGCTCCTGTTTGTAGCACAGCCAATCTAGCAAAAGTTCTACTCATAGCTGAGTACAAGAGTTACATGTCTGGCCCATTCAAATTTACATTGCTCGGACTATCAGGCGAACATATGGTTTACAAGAAATAGGTAAATGTCATTTCATCTAATATCATAGAGGGATGTGGTCAGGGGAAAAGTTGTGAGCAAGAAGGTTGGGAAAATGCAAATGGGTGAGGGAAAGGGGGAGCTAGAAGGTAGGCGATTGATGTAATGCTATCGGATGAGGGAAGGGGACAAGAGTGAAGCGAATGCGACAAGAAAGCTAGACACAAGAAGTGAATCGAGAAAAGAGCTTTTGACCACCATGACACGCTTGACACTTGAATGTCTTGTGTGGTTGTGATAGGTCTTTTCTATACTTATTTCACTCCAATCCAAGCAGTCATAGTAGTCGAGGGGTAGACTGATTGCTACTTTGTATGACACTTTATTCTGTCCTACGAGATCAAATACTCAGCGGGCGGACTTTCTTGCGTTCGTAGTAAAAGTCAACTGCTATAGCTCCTTCGGTTCTGCATTAGATTGAGGCAAGACTTGTTCAGATGAACTCTTCGCTCCATGGTTGTTTCAAGGTCAACAAATTTTATCGAAGACATGAGTTGGCCTCAACAGAGATCAAAGGCACTCATGAATGTTTAGCATATTATAGATCCCATCAAAGACAACTAGAAAGAAACCTATAGCGAAAAGCAATAAATAGGGGCTACAAACCAGCTTCAAAATGACCAAAGGACCTGAGCTACACCACCCTCAATAGAGTTTGACCCACCTAATACAAAGTTCAACAAAAGTTAACACCAACACACAAATAAGAGTTCACATATTTGCAAGGGCGTCCCACAGATCAAACCTATTCATGACTACTAATACTACTGATACATCCCATAGATAGGGTCGAGGCTGGCGTGCAGGATCAGCTCCATGTCCACCTTCACTAAGATGGCATTGGTGGCCAGCTTGAACTCTTGACCAGATCAACGATGTCATCGTCCTTCGATCCTAGCAGAAAACCCTACTCCGCCACCCAAACGTTCAACGCTACACCAATCTAAAGCTGGGCAGTAGCCAGTGCCATGGCAGCCCCTTGATGAATGGCTTCAGTCACCATGGCTTGAAGGTGGACTAGCAGAGGTCAGAGGAGCTCCTCTGTGGCAACCGGATTGCCCACTGTTTCCATGGGGAAGGCCGCATCACAGGTGGCTTGTGCGCACAGCTGTAGAGTCTAGACCCACACCCTCAGTTCCACAAGAAGGTTCATCATGTTATGAGCCTACTCCTTGACCGTCGCCCAGTTCACTCATGCCTAGGAGGCCTCATTCTCAGAAACTTGAAGTGCATCGCGCGTGGCGTCCAGCTCACCACGCAGCATCTCGGCGTTTAGCCTAGACGATGACAATAACACTTGGACCTTGTGGTAATTCTTCAATAATTGATGGTAGTCTATGTCATCTAAGTATTCATGCTCTTCTGATGAGTCACCCACTTTAGAACCAGAGGGTTGTGTGGGGACACACGGGCTCGATGGCGGCGAGCGGCGACGGGACGACTCTCTGGCAACACCGGGGGGAAGCCCCATGACCGGGGATGGCGCCGTCATGGAGAAAGTGTTGCACAATGCAAGCCAAGTTCAATCCCATATAGGATAAGCGGGAGAGCAATTGGATTAAGAATGCAAACGACTTTACCAAACTGACCGGTGCAACATTGCACGGAATCACGGGTGGCTGCCCCCATCGGTGGATGCCTCGCGAGGATGCTTTCTGAGTGTGACCGTGGATGAAGAACCAGGCTCTAGGGCCAATGAGGCTTGGGACACCATCACGCCCATGTTCACCTATTGAGAAAGTAGCCACATTCCAAATACTAGTTAAATTAAATAGCATGAACACATACTAGCTAGTGTGAGCATTTCTCGCATATTCTAGTTAAATGAAGATAAACAACCTTTGAAGGGGGAACTAGTGGTGGGTCAAAGACCATGCTATTGAAAGGTCCATCTGTCAGAGGAGGATTGCCAGCATGGAAAGCATCCGGGGCCTCCCCATCGCCATGATCCTGCGTGGACACTTCAATAGCTGTCATCATTAGATCGTCTACCTCGTCCAAGCGGATGGGGACACTCGACTCGATTGTAGGGTCCATCATGCCCTGGAACTCCCAGTGGGGGTAGCCCCTCATCTTCAAGGGGAGGACCCAATGGCTAAAGAAGGTATGGATCACCCTTGGCGTCGTCAATCCCTGGTCCATCAGATCCTCGATTGCATCCAGCAATAAGCTCAAATGTTGTGGTTCCTACAGGGTTGGCGGCCTCGACCACGATTCTGGTGTGTCAGGACACAGCCGGTCATGAGAAAAAGTTAGCAGTGGTGGCCACTCATTGTTGGGGACATAGAGCCACCTATACTCCCAATCTAGGTCTATGGCATAGTGGTGGTCAAGGCTCAGGTAGCGGTCCTCCAATCCGAGATGAACTTCGATCGAGGCGCCCCCCATAAGACAACGACGGTGCTAAGAGGACACTGATGGAACCACCTAGAAAAGAAACCACCATAGATCATAATGGGCAGGTATTCCTAGGAAGGCCTCGCACAACTTGATGAAGACCAAGAGGTGGAGGATCCCCTCTGGGGTTAAGTCATGGAGGCGGAGCCCATAGTAGTAGAGCAACCACCTTAGTAAGGGGTGCGTCGACAGCCCGAACCCAAGAAGGTGGAAAGGGACAAAAGAGACAACCTCATTTTCCTTCAGCCTTGGCTCCACTTTGCTTCTCGCCAGGACTCTCCACCCGAGCTCCTCAGTGGCCTCCGGGATCAAACCCCTCTATCGCAACTGGTCAAACTCAGCTCAGTCGACAGACGACCTCATCCACTCTACCATGGTCCTAGTAGGAGGTGTCGGTGGCGTAGTAGGGTGGAAGGCAAAAGCTTTGGGATGGAATCAAGAGCTCTAGAGAGAGAAGAAAGCAGGTATAACCTTCCCTATCATGCCCTTGTCTCTGATGCTATAGTTTGGTGCCATCAACCACCCTATGACCGAGACATTTGCGTGGGTGGGAGGTGGGGCTTCGCCCCATCCTGTCAATGCGATGGGTCAGGAGGCGACATCCCCTGCTATAATAGGTTGCTGATGCCACTGATGAACGCCCACCTACGCGGGAATGCAGGAGCACATCGTTCGGGTAGTCAAGATTTTAGACGGTCAGACCTTGTGTGATCCTGTGAAGTAGATAGTGCGGTCTAATCTAAGCAGTCACAATAGTCGAGGGGTAGACTGAGGACTTGCTATGGTAGAACCGACCAATTTATAAGAGCACAATGACAATGGCAGCCCGCAAGCGGTCGCACTATCATACTCGAGCCCATACAAACCCGGTAGTCCATCGAGTACCACGACGGGTCTCGATTAATGATCCACATACAACCAAGATCGTACATGATTCAACATACAAGTTACATGTTACATAAGTACACAAATATAGTTCATTCATCAGAGTACAAAATATGGTTATTACAAACCAAGTTCGATAGATAGTAGCGGAAGCAAATTGAAGTTTGAAACTAGCATTTGCCAACATAGTTCAAATACAGTGCTAACGCAGGATCACAATCCACAAAAGCATACAAGAAGGATTATTGAAGATGCCTACCTAGGGCTCACTCCTCATCCATAGTGGGATAGAAGCAGTGCTTGCAATAGCCATGATAAACTGTACCATCTGCAACAATGGGAATAAAACCTTGAGTACGAGAAGGTACTCGGCTAGACTTAACCGTCATGAACCAGAAATAAATTGACTCCAAGGATTATGCAAGGCTTTATAAGTGGAGGTAGCTTGACAACATTTTGCATAAAAAGCAATTAACTCAGTTATACAATTATACTTTGGTCATCAAGTTAATTATAGCTATTCATCTAGATTAGCAACTAACCTATGCCAAACATGTGGTATATCATTTGATAGCATACAATAGTAACCATAGCCGGTGTAGTAATTCTATGATTATCTGAACCATCACATTCCATAATACAATTACTACGATGTTGGGGCTAGCCAAGTTTCTCACTATCCAGGAGAGACGGTGATTCGAATCGATTTCAACCAGCTGGGAATTTATTCCTAACACAAACCCAGGCAGACCAGATCAACGGTCATCTTAGGTCACCTTTGGTACAACTCAAGTCCACATTTCATGGGTTCCCCCAGTGCCACACAATCAGGGACAACCAGCTGCCAGGACGTTTAGGCCCGGCCTGCTCTTGGGCTCATGTCTGGCTCCCCGCACATCCTTACTACCATCTAGAGTGCGCACTTTTATAGAATGGGGCCTGGCCTGAGTTGAGCTACTCGGCTTCGTGGTTAGAACGAGTTATCTGGCCAGCTAAGTGATAGGCATGCATTTAATCTTGTCAGAAGTGCCAACAATGGTGCGGTCCTTAATTGACACAGACGGAATCACATGAGTCAACCCACACATAGACTCCGCCTAGCCTCCATTTACATTACCCTATGGTTCTTTTCCATGATAGCAAATATAGCCAACCGTGCTTCGTTATCCACTTATATCTCGTTGGTGATAGGAAATCACCTGACTTCTACCGGTCTAAGCATGGCTAAGTATATATTCGATCCTAGACCTACATAGGGTTAAAGGTATATGTATCTGGACAAGGTAGTTCCAAGCATCAAGTGTTTCCAACCAACTCTTATAATGTAATGCATCAAATATAAAGGACTCAAGTAATATTTTGTAAAATATGGGAGACTTAGAATGCTCTGGTGCTTACCTTTGAGGAAAGAGGTGGGTCGGTGATCTGGGCACCCAGGGAGCTCTTCGAGAGTTTGCTCCTCTTCTCCCTGAGCTGTGGCTTGAGGAGTCTCCTGCTGACCCTTCTCCTCTTCTTCGGTGAATTCCAACAATGTTATCTCATGAAATCTTATGAAATTGTCTACAACTTTCTTTTAATAGGCCAAACAATTCAGTTATTCAAATCTGTCCAGAAAGTAAACATTTCGGACAGCAAACTTCTAATAGCCAAAACTCTTAAACCCTAAGGCCTATGACTATGAAAATTTAACACAAGTTAGACCAGTAAGTTATCTACAACTTTGTTATTAACAAGTTTTACAGAAAAGGCCATTATCAACATGAAATTATCAACTCAACCAAAACTATACATGCAGCCATTTATTTGAATTATAAAGCAATAATTAATTAGTTGCATACAACCAATTGCTTCTAAGCCTTACTATTAACTTCAATAGTTCATATGTATTACAAGTACCATAGAAAACATCATGGTCAGGCACAATTTATTTATTTAAATGACTTTATTAATTTAATTAGATAATTAGGTGAAATAACAAACATATACCAAATGTGCACAATAAATTCTTATAAAATTACAGTAGCTTCCAAGTGCTCCCAATAGGCTATTGTAAAAATTTCATACCATTTGGACATGTATAACATTCTCTACAAAAATGACAAGCTAACAAGGTTTATTTTAGTAAAAATAATTAACCCTATAGAAAAGTGTCAAACAACAGATTCTATATTTTTCTTAGCTTCATATAGTGCCATATTACTGTACAAAAAATTGCATCGCAATATGTTACTTATTTTTCTCCCAATAATTTTCTTCAGAAAACCCCATTTATTAATAGATAAATAGAAAGATCATATTTCAATCATGTTTACTACAAGTCTATTATTTTTCCTAGCTAGATCATGTCAACACAAGACCAGCAAAATTAGAGTCACAATTTTATCACATTCCTAGCTCAAGTTACACATTTTACAAAATTGTAAACATTCAAAAAGCACTTATCTAGCTATATTTTATTCACCTACAAAAGTACTATAAACAGTGCATCTCATATTTTTATAAAATAGTACACTTCACGAGGAATCCAAAAAAAATTGGTTCACCAAAATTGGACATTTCTAGCTCTAGATATCATTTTCCAAAGTTAGCACAAAAATCTATAAAAGAAATAACAAAAACCCTAAACTACAGTCACTGACGTGTGGGACCCAAGTGTTAGTGGGGTCCACCTGTCAGCCTAACCAAAATAAAGGGGCGCGTTTGACTAGCGCTAGCTCGCCTATGGCGAGCTCTCCGGTGAAACCGACCACACCGTCGTGCTCTACCCACTATCCCGCTTCGATTAATATAGGTGGTGGAGGCGCGGACGCACCGGAGCTACCTCATCGCCGGCCATAGCGGCACGGCGGTGCTGTGTGGTGGTACGCTGGCCGCTATGGGCCAAGGTAAGGCTCAGCGAGAAGCGCATGAGCTCTGCGATGACCAAACGAGTCTACCGAGGCCTGTTAGTGTGCGCGGTGGCGCGGCGGTGAGAGCGCGGTGGCGCTACGCATCGTGTTCCGCGCTGACGAGGCAACGGTTCATTGTAACATCATACCCCAAGCTAGGACACACCCTAACTAAGCTCTAACATGAAGAATAAGATGGAATCCTCAAGTGAGCCGAGCGGCAGTGAGCTCGCCATGAAGGCGGCCATGGAAGCCAAGATCTCGACGAGGACGAGGACGGTGATTTTGCCCTCACCGTAGCTCACCTGGCCCTGCTACTGTGTCGAGGAGGTAGAGGAGAAGACGACGCAGCTACTGGCTTGATGGATATGGCAATGGTGCAGTGGCGTGGGCGCTCGGCGATGGCGGAGCAGCGCTATGGCTCGGCGGCGCTCAGTGCTTCCGTAGCGAGAACGAGAGAGAGCAGTGGAGAGGGAGAGAGCGCGAGGGAGTGAGTGAAATGGGCAGCACAGCTCCTCCATAAGCGCACGACAATGCGCTATGATGAGGGCCCGACGCCGCCAGCGGCAGCCACGCGGCGGCCAGGTCTTGCGCTCGGTCGACCACGACACGGCATGACGTAGCGTCCATCAGAGCCCGATGGTGAACCTGATAGCGCGATTTCAAACCCACCAAGCCCCTAAACCGTGATTAGTTAGCACCAACTCTATTAATAAAAATCATAGATCTACATACTAGCTACAAAATTTCTTTAGAACTCATCTCCTAATTCACCATGGTTATGGAGTTAAATAATCACAAAGTCAGACACAACGAAACTATGAACTCAATATGACTTAGAAAAATTCCTAAGTTCCAAAAACAATGAAATGTTGATGCTTGTGATCCAAATTCAAGCATGTTAGGAGCTGAACTAGCCTATGACCCAAAAAAGTTGTTACACTACTTGAGTTCTACAACTTTGTTTTAGGGTACACAACCATGCAAAGTTTCTAAAGTGATATTCAACTCCAGTCAAACATACAACTTGAAAATGATGACTTATACTATAACTATGACTTAGATACCAAACTAGCCTTAGTCATGAATACCAAAGTTGTTCCTAGTAACATTCTAAACATGTTTAAGGTATTACTAAGGTTCCACAATCATTTTATACATTGGTTACCTATAAACCCCAGCGTAGGTAAGGCAATTCAGTGACAACACAAGCAATATAAGCAAACATAGAAATGATATGTGAGATACTCATGCTCATGAATAATCAATGATGCTTGTGCTCATGCAATGCCAAGGCTAAATGCATGCTTAACACCTAGGGTGTTATAGCCCCTCCCCCTTATAGAAATCTCATCCCGAGATTTGCAAGACCTACCATTCTTTGAAAAAGGCAGGATAAACCTCACGTAAGTAATCCTCCCATTCCCACATGGCATCTTGTTCACTGTGGTTATTCCACACCACTTTGTAGAACTTAATGACCTTACTCCATGTTACTCTTTCCATCTCTTCTAACACTCGGATTGGTTTTTCTTCATACATCAAATCCGATTGGAGCTCAATGTTGGTGGGTGCGATGGCTTCCTTAGGTATGCGAAGACATCTCTTCAACTAGGAAACATGGAAGACATCGAATATAGCACTCATCTCAGGAGGAAGTTGTAACTTGTAAACGACATTCCCTTTCTATTCAGTAATCTTGTAAGGCCCCACATATCTAGGCGCAAGCTTTCTTTTCACTCCAAATCTCTGTACTCCTTTCATGGGTGACACTTTTAAGTATACATAGTCTCCCACTTCAAAAGTCAGTGGTCTTCTTCTTTTATCAGCATAACTCTTTTGTCTTGACTAAGATGCTTTCATATGCTGTTGGATAATGCCCACCTGCTCTTCAGCTTCAGTAACAAAGTCAATGTCAAAGTATCTTCTTTCACCGGGCTCAATCCAATTCTAAGGAGTTCTACATTTCCGACCATACAAGGCTTCAAAAGGAGCCATCTTGATGCTTGCTTGATAACTATTGTTGTATGAGAACTCGGCTAAAGGTAGCCATTTCTCCCATGAACCCATGGAAGATATAACATAGGCTCTCCGCAAATCTTCTAGGATCTGGTTTACTCGCTCAGTCTGTCCAAAAGTTTGTGGATGGTATGCTGAACTTCTAATTAGTTTAGTCCCCAAGGCTTGGTGCATGTGTTCCTAGAAACAAGCTATAAACTGTGGTCCTTGATCTGAGATTATAGTCCTGGGTATTCCATGTAGTCTCACGATCTGAGAAACATACAGTTCAGCATACTTATTCACGTGACACCTTGTGTTCATCGGTATAAAATGTGCTGACTTGGTGAGACTATCTACAATGACCCATATGGAATCATGACCTTGCTGTGTCATTAGAACACCTGTAATAAAGTCCATACTTATTTCTTCTCATTTCTAGCCTAGAATAGGCAATGGCTGAAGTAATCCAACAGATTTCAAATGAATGGCCTTTACTCTACTGCAATTATCACACCTAGCGACATAGGCGGCGATCTCTTTCTTCATCTTGTTCCACCAAAAATGGGTTTTTAAATCTTGATACATTTTGCTACTACCTGGGTGGATAGACAACTTGGATGAATGAGCTTCATCTAAAATTTGATTTCTAAGCTCATAGTCTTTCGGTACCACAAGTCGGTCCTCAAACCATAGCACACCTCTTTCATCTAATCTGAAATGCTTGGTTACTTGTTCTTTCATCTTTCTCTTGATGTGAAATATACCTACATCTGTCTTTCGTAGTTCTATGATTTTGCTCTCAAGTGAACAACTGATAGTGATATTGTGCAACACAACAGGATGTAACAAATTAAATCCATCTTCCAACAATGCTTCCAAAGTGTTGCAATGAGATTTCTGACTAAGTGCATCTACTACAACATTGGCTTTTCCTGGATGGTAGTGCACTTCCGAATTGTAGTCCTTGATCAGCTCTAACCATCTTCACTGTCTCATGTTCAGCTCAGGTTGAGTGAAAATATATTTGAGACTTTTGTGGTCAGTGTATATGTGACATACGTTGCCCAACAAATAATGTCTCCATATCTTTAATGCATGAACCACAACTGCAAGCTCTAAATCATGCGTAGGGTAATTGACTTCATGCTTTCTCAACTGCTGAGAAGCATAGGCAACAACTCTTCCTTCTTGCATAAGCACACACCCCAAACCTATACTCGATGCATCACAGAACACATCGAAAGGCTTTTCAATGTTGGGTTGTGCTAAAACAGGAGCTATAGTTAACAGGGTCCTTAGGGTGTGAAAAGTTGCTTCACACTCTGGTGTCCAACTGAACTTTTCATCTTTCTAAAGGAGTCTAGTCATGGGCTTAGCTATCTTAGAGAAATCCAGAATGAAACGACGATAGTAACCTGCTAACTCTAGAAAACTCCGAACTTCATGAACCAAAGTCAGGGCCCTCCAATCCATGACCTCTTGTATTTTAAATGGGTCTATAGATATTCCATCTCTAGATAAGATATGACCCAAGAAAGGTACTTTGCTCAACCAAAATTCACACTTGCTAAACTTAGCATATAACTTATGTTCCCTCAATCTAGACAAAACAATTCTCAGATGCTCTGCATGATTTGCCTCATTCTCCAAATAAATCAAGATATCATCGATAAACACAACCATGAACTTGTCAAGCTCGGGCATGAATACCGAATTCATTAAGTACATGAAGTAGGCAGGAGCATTCGTCAGTCCAAAAGACATGACCAAATACTCATATAAGCTGTACCTAGTGGTGAAAGCTATTTTAGGTATGTCCTCTGGCCTGATCTTTATCTGATAATAGCCTGACCTCAAGTAAATCTTGGAGACTACCTTTGCTTTTGCCAACTGATCAAATAAGATATCGATACGAGGCAAAGGATACTTGTTTTTGATGGCCACAGCATTAAGTGGCCTATAATCCACACATATTCTCAAAGACTTGTCCTTTTTCTTTACAAACAATGTTGGACATCCCCATGGAGATGAACTAGGTTGAATGAGACCTTTGTCCAATAGTTCTTGTAGCTGAATTTTAAGTTCAGCTAATTCATTTGGTGGCATCCTATAAGGTCTTCTTGAGATAGGTGCTGTACCTGGCACTAACTCAATCTTAAATTCCACATCCCTATCAAGTGGTAAACCTGGTAACTCATCTAGGAATACATCAGGAAACTCACAAACCAATAGAATATCACAAAGGGTAGTGGCTTGGATAGCACAAGACAAGTTTTAGAGTTCAAAATTTTAGGAAAGTGGTACTAGAAAAGCATTACCTCCCTTTGGTTCTCTCAACATAATTGTATGAGTGCTAGTGTCAATGAGAACTCCATGATCGCTCATCCATTTCATGCTTAAGATCACATCTATAGATAATCCAAGCAATACTATCAGATCCATCGTATACTCCCTCTCTTGTATAGAGATGAGCACATTTCTGGCCATCTTATTTGTAGAGATAGTAGCCCAGCTGAACTTTTACTATAACCACCCTTGCTTACCTCAATTACTTTCTGGTCATTCCTAGATGCAAATGCTTGGCTCATAAATGAAAGAGAAGCTCCAGAATCAAATAAAACAATGGTGGGATGTTTGTTAATAAGAAACATACCAGCGGTGACAACCTCTCCCGTAGGAACCTCTTCAATAGCGATATAATGCACGTATCCAGGACGTGCTTTAGGATTTGCCTATCTCTGATTGTTCTGGTTCTGATTGTTGTTCTTCTTAGGATGGGGGCATTCCTTGGCCTAGTGACCGACTTGATTATAGTTGAAGCATGGTTGATTGCTCTTGGGTCCTGCTGAGCTTCCTTGCCCTCCATTCCCCTTGGGTAAGGCAATGGTGAATGCCTTACAAAACACCTTCTGAGGTCGGTTGGTCTGAGCTTTTGGTGGAGGAGGCCTGAACTTGGGCGCTGATGGTCGAAACTATGGCCTAGCTGCCACTGGAGCTCTGGACTAAGAAGACCCTAAGGCGCCTGCCTCAGCTACCCTCTTGTGGCCCTTTGCTGCCTGCATGCAGATTGTTGTGGTTCTCCTGAGTCAAGGCATCACTAATGAACTCATTATATGTGGTGCACCTCGAGTTGGCCATAGTTTTCATCAGCTTAGTGCCAAGACCTCTCTTGAAGCTTTTGATCTTCTTTTCTTCTATATCGACAAAACTTGGGGCATAACGAGATAGATTTTTGAAAGCATGCATGTACTCAATAAGGGTCTTGGTCCCTTGTGTGAACCACATGAACTCAGCTGCCTTCATGTGCATTAGCCCTAGGTGATGAGGACATGACACCCATGCATATGACCATGTTTGGCGCATGGTATGGAGGGGTAGGAGGCCAGCAAGGGTGTCCAAGTCAAGAAGGAGGCCTGAGGCTAATTCGGTTCGAGTTCCCGAGGTGGAGGCCCAAAGCAACTCAAGTTCGAGTCTGCCTCAGCCTCTAGGACCAGTCTGCCTTAAACTGGTCACCCAGGACGCATCCAGAATTTGTTTTTGACAAACCATATATGGATAGAAAGCTAATTTGATAATGAAGCCAATCCAAGTGGTATCCCAACAAAAGCCCTTCAGAATCAACAGGAATCATCAAAACAATCAGCATCCAGAATTTGCCAGGGTGCTGCGACACTGTCTTTTGGTCCATTGGACCGTGTATCATGTTTGGGCCCATTAGGGGGCGCGTCCAGGGTAGGCGATGACCCTAAGACCTTTATAATCATATGCCGCCACTACCATTAGGGTTTGGGTTTTGCTTAGATTAATCTGTCAAGAACAGTTTCGTCGTTCATCGGTTTGTGAGACCCCAACTTCGTGAGATTAATCATTCATCTGCAATTTGGTTGTTTTCTTTCTTGTTCTTGCTTATGTTCTTTGTTGCGCAGGTAGGAATTAGCCTTCTTGGCAAGGTCAACTGGATCCATGTCTTGGTTGATAACTAGAGGAGTTGTGGTGCTAAGATTGCAGGGTTCGATCTTTCGATCTGAAGCCGGATCGGTGTGTCATTCTCCGCTATAACGATAGTTACCTCTACCTGACGGAAGATCGGGAACCCCGTCCCCATTAAGTGGTAATCAGAGCTATGGTATACCATCAGGTTCACATTTATCCCCTAGTTTTGAGTGTTTTGCATTCGTCCCATAGTCTAGGGCCATACTCATTTTTTTCCTGTACTAGAACCTTCCGCGCCATAGCCTTTGCATATTTCAGTTTCAGAGTCTGTCGTGTTGAGTTTGTGTCCTGGTCGAGGTCTTGTTGCTGGTTAGGTCATGTTAGAGTCCAGTTCGTGTGTTTTTTCCCATCGTTTTGTGGCAGAACCTCCTAAATTATAGGGCCCACATGCACCTATCACTGTCCAACGACCTTTGACATCTATGCATATGTTCCTGGTAATTTAAGAAGACTGTCGGGTGTCCTCGGGGAACCCCGAATCATCCATGATTTCCAAGCAGGATCACATTACAGAGTCATTACAGTATTACAACAGTTTATTCAAATAGATACATCAGAGTAAAAGTAGCGGAAGACTTACAATAACATAGTTTACAAACCATTTGTTTCAAACCATACAACTAAGTTCGATATTAATACAAACCAAAGTAGTGGAGTGGCATTATAATATAATACAAAACACACAATGAGGCTGCCCTGCCCAAGGGCCACACAATTACTTCTCATCGTCATCACAAGGTACAACTGTCATGCAGCACGATCCACAACAGATCTGCTCATGAGACTCACCTGCAACAAGGGTCAACGAACCTTGAGTACAAAAGTACTCAACAAGACTTAACCGAAATAAGAACTGATAACTCAAGAATGCAGGCTCAGGGATTCAAGGTATGGTTTTAGCAATAATCAAAGTTATTTTGCGTAAAAGCTCTTTAACAAAATTCTTTATTTCAACAATTTAAACTTCATAAACTCATATACAAAGATGACACGATCCGTAATGAGATCATGAAACTTCGTATCCAACACCTTCATCAACCATTCTCAAGTTCCAGTTATTAATACTACGATGATGAACAGTGAGTTGAGTCTCCATAACCGAGGAGCAACAATGATTCGAAGCGATTATAAACCCAGCTGGGAATTCCAGACCACACGACATATGCAGGTCCCCGACCTACATATACCAACCTACCCTCAGATCCTCTGAAACAAGAACGGGTCCGCGCCACCCGAGAATACAGTACTCCACCAATCCAGCCCATAGCCACGTGGGTACATGCTATTCCCGCCATCTCTCCACTCCCAGTGCGCGAGTAGCCATTCTCGTAATAGAATCGTCAAGTTCAGGCTTACCGGAGTATGTGGCTAGTACTACAAATTCTCACCTCATGCAATTCAACAACGGATGTGCCTTAATCGACATAGGCGGAAAGAACCCGCTCACAAGACCTCCATGTCTTGTGGCTCACACACACCGAGTCCGCCCGGTCTAGATTTATTACTCCACATTCCCATATCACATGCTAACATAATTAACCAATGTTCTATTTAAAACTTGCAGGTGGCAGGTAATCACCCGACTTTCATCGTTCTACGCATAGCTAAGCAAAGCTAGGCATATACGAGTTTAAAAACTGGTAATATGGTAAATATGGAATAACAAGGATGGTAATGCACCAATTAGGCTCTTACTTAACTCCTAATCACTTAATGCAGTAACGGAAAGCAAAAGCAAAATTAATTTGTAAAACACAAGGTAGGGTTGTATGCATCCGGAGCTTGCCTTCGTTGACGGAAAAGTCCGGCTCCTGCGACGTTTCACAAGTATTCGGTCCGACCTCAATAGACGGATTAACCTCCTCAACCACTTGATTAACTACCACGTGTTCACCTTCGTTTACTACACGTAATAACAATGACATGTTTAACATTATGTGGAATACGAAACATGATGCTCGATGATGGATGCAAAATTAATAATTTGAATACAACTTTCCTTCGCGGTACAGTTGCAAATCAAACTAGTCAAACCTTTTTCGCAACACCCAATCAATTGCCAAGGATCATTATCAACTAATGATCCAAGGTCATCACTCAATCAAAATTTCAAACAAAACCTAAATCATTAAAGGTTACTATTTGCTTTTATGAATTAATTATTTAATTCAAAATTATGAAATAAATCAACTTATTCCAATTGAGCTCAAAATTTTTGTAAATGTTCATTACATGATAACTAAGTGGCAAAACAAATTTCATAATTTTTGGATAAATAAATAAGCCTAGAAAAATCATGGAAATCCATTTATTAATAAATTGAGCAATTTTTATCACATTCAAAAATTACTGAAAAACATTATTTTATATTTTTCTTAAATACTATACATCACAGAGAAGTCACACAAAAATTTTCATAATTTTTGGAGCTCTAAATAAATCTACACAAAAATAACAAGAACAGACACTATTCATTTAAATCTGAAAATAGAAAAATCCATTTGAACGCTGAGTCACTGACAACCTGACCCCACCTGTCATCCCTAACCTCCGACGTTGACCACGGCAGCGATGGCTCTGACCGGTGATTTCTCACCGACGGTGAGATCACCGGCGACGACCAACGTACCAAAATGATCACCAAGTCTAGGCGCATCGATTGACGTCCCTATCAGCACTGATTACGGCCCTATACTAGCTCGTCATCGACCATGGCGGACGCGGTGGCACGGCAGCGCTACGCCGGCGGTGTGCGACCGGTAGAGCTCAAACAAGGGATTCAGGAAGCACCAGAGGCTCACCCCGAACGCGTTGAAGCAAGGAGCGAGGTCGGAGAAGCAACGGAGAGGCGTGACAACGATCACGGTGATCACGGCGGAGCAAAACGTCGTCGGCGATGGTGTACCGGCGACTGTAGTGATCAAAATGAGCAACCAGCTATGGATTAAGTACTACAGCATCGAGACAAAATAGAATCAGCCAAAACCAGGGACGAAGATGCACCGTGGAGCTCTGGCCGCGGCGAATCACGCTTGGCGGAGGAGTTGCCGGCCGTGAAGAAGAAAGACGTGGACAGCGAGTTTCCGGTGGAGATAAACTGAATTGGTGGGTCGGTTGGATGCGTAAGGTTAAGGCGGAGCTGGGACAGGCTTTTCCGAGATGGCAACGGCGCTAAGTCGACGACGAGAGCTCGATGGAGCTACGGTGGTGGCGACGGGAAAAGCAGAGGAGGAAGAAAAACAACGACGACGGCGTCTCGGTTCTTATAACGTGACTCAGAAGCTCAAGGAAGCCACGACGGAGCCATTTCCGTGCCAGCGCGACGCCAAGGACGGCCATGACGCGCCTAGAACGCCGAAGAAGGTCGCCGGCGGTGTAGTCTCGACGGTGGACACTGTTCACAGTAATTACAAGTTTGCCATTCGCCAAAATTCACAAATTACTCTCAAATTTTCATAACAACTCAAAAATCTCTAAAAACAAAAATTGTTCAAAATCAAAAGTTCTACAACTTTGCTTCTATAACCATCTCCTAATTCGGTCTAGATTTTGAAATCAACTTTTGAATTTGAATAGAGAAATTTAACGAATTACGCCTTTTTGAATTACTCAAAATTTTTCTAAACAACTTGAAAAACTCCAAAAACAAACTTTGTATAACTTGCCAAGCTCTACACTTTTGCTTTTGGGATCAACCCCAAATTATGCTTAGATTTTGAAATGGATTTTCAGGGTAGGATTTAAATGCTGAAAAGCGGGGTTTTCTCGAAAATTTCAAAAATCCAAACAAACTTTGAATTTAAGTCAAACAATACAATTCAACACATACCACATGAATATAAACTTGTTTTAGTGTATGCATCTCAAAGTTTTCACCAAATGCCAAATGCTTTGCAATGCATATGATGACATGTAAGGTTTTAGTATTTTAAACACCCGAGGTGTTACACGTTTCCATCAAATCCTTGCTGCCGTGACCAATTTTGCGCGCATTGTTCCTATTTTGTCCTCTAATTCGGAGTCAGTTCGTAAAACTGGTCTAGTTTTCGCATACAAACTCGGATTTTGACATTCCATATATCAAAATTGATCAGAAAAAAAAATTTGGATCCGCTCATCCCTCGCTTCTTCAAGTTCGGAAAATTTTATTTTGGCCAAAAACTGGCCACAAGGTCCTCTTTTCGTGGTCACAAGCTTTTTGTCAATTTTGAGCTTGTCTTTTGAATTTTCCACAGGCCACGCCTTTCACTTGTTTAAGCTCATATTTTTTGTGGTTACTTCTTTTGTGCTCCTAAGTGAAAAAAATATCAAAAAAATAAAAACAAAAAGTCAAAGAATCCCAAAAAAACAACGACAGCCCAAAAATAGAGAAAAAAGAGGGGCAAAAGTGGAACAATATCTAGAGGAGCACATAGAGAAGGCCAAAGTGAGCTGTGTTTGCATGTGCTGTTTGGTTCCTTGTTCGTGTTGCTCTTGCTATCCATCGTACTTGTTTGTCACACACCTAGCACCTTGCTATCCACCATACTTGTTTGTCACACACCTGACACTTGGAACATTTTAGACCAGCAACGAGAACAAGTACTTTGGACTATAATTCAGCATTACTTTCTGTTACTGACTTGTGTGCCAAATATACATATTATTCTTTGTGTGCCTTCTAAGCTCCACAAACTCTTCAGATTAGTACAGAAAAAGGCCCTTGCAATCTCGGTACCACTGCCTCACAGGTATCACGAACCAGCCACCGGTTGTACCATCCACTGCTTGTGTTGGTAAGAACTTTGTAAGAGCTTGGTAAGACGCTTCCACTTGCTGTGAAAAGTGACACCACTGCAACCACGTAGTCATTTGGTAGGGATAACCTTCACCGTTTGTTCCTATTTTTGTGTTTACAATGGCAGGAGGTGATCAGACTGGAGATAATAGTCCCAAGGATTTCAATGAGTGTGTCAGCCAAGAGCAACTGCAAGCTACTGTAGAGAATGCCCAAAAAAGGATGAATGAGGCCATCAGGAAGGCAGTCACTGACGCACTCATTGAACTCAACATTGGCAACAGCATGGAGAGATTGGACAAACAAATTTCCACGCTAACCAACAAGGTTACTGAGTTGGAAACCTTGGTGGCGATCAACAACGATGTCTCCGGCAGCAACATCGATGGTCTCTTGCCAGAAGACACGGTGCATGATGCCACCGGGAACATAGATCAAGCAGCCTTCCGACAAGCAAGATTATGATGACGTCTTCACCGCAACATGATAGGTATGGGTGGTGTCCACCACCATCAAGGTAATAATCATCATGTGCCCGATGACCCTTATGCTAAGATTAAGTTCACAATACCATCTTTTTTGGGTCATTATGATGCTGAGGGATATCTTGATTGGGAGATGACAGTAGAACAAAAGTTTAGTGCCCACCTTGTGCCTGAGTATCATAGAGTTCGACAAGCTACTAGTGAGTTTAAGGACTTTGCCATTATTTGGTGGAATGGGCTAACTGCACAGGATGCTTTACCTGGTACGTGGGAAGAACTTAAGATAGCTATGCGTGATCGTTTTGTTCCTCCTTATTATCATAGAGACTTGCGTAAAAATTGATGCGTTTAGAACAAGGAGAGAAATCTATATAGGATTACTATGGTGAGCTCCAAAAGGGATTGATGCGTTTAGTGTTGTGGAGGGGAACGAAGATTCCATTTGTCATTTCTATTTGGGTTTGAGGCGCGAGATTCAGGACATTATTGATTATAAAGAATTTAACACTATCAACCAGTTGTTTCAATTTGCTATGCTTGCAGAAAAGGAATTGCAGGGACGTGAACAGCAGAGCAAGAGCAAGGTCAGCACCACATACACGCCACGCTCGGCACCATCTTCGGGGCTGACCAAGCCAACCACTTTTTGGGCACCTCCACCAGCGGGCAAGCGACCAGCAGCCTCTGGAGTTACCGCTACACCTAAGGCACCTCCCACATGACCTTCAGATTTAGGTAAAAATTCTTTGCAGGTGCCTACCAAGAGTGCCTCATCCGTTGCATCGACAGAACGCACTTCGGGCATTCAGTGCCGCCGCTGCCATGGAATTGGCCATGTGTAGAAGGATAGGCCAAGTCAGCGGGCATACATTGCTATAGAAGATGGTTACATCAGCACCTCTAACATTGAAGATGAAGAAGACAAAGATACAGATGAGGAGGATGGTGAAGTCCTTGGTGACGAGGCCACGGCGGCCTATAGGAGCATCATTGTACAGCGGGTGCTCAGCTCACAAGTACAGCAACCTGAGAAGCTACAACACCATACTTGTTCCAGATTTTCTTTGTCATCAGCAACCATCGAGCACGTGTCATTATTGATGGAGGTAGCTACAATAATTTGGTGAGTTATGATTTGGTCAAGAAGCTTGGCTTGACCACATGCCCGCATCCACGTCCATACCATATTCAGTGGCTAAATGATTCTGGAAAAGCAAAGGTAACACAAACTTGCAGAGTTTCATTTTCCATTGGTTCTTATGTTGATTCTGTTGATTGTGATGTGGTACCTATGCAAGCCTGTTCACTCTTATTGGGTCATCCTTGGGAACATGATAATAATGCTACACACCATGGTAGAAGTAATAAATACACTTTTGTGCATAAAGGAAAGAAAATTACTTTGGTACCTTTGATCCCTGCTCAAATTGTATAAGCTGATAGAGAATGCGCTGCTAGTTTGCTTGATGTTCCTTGTCATAAAGATGAATTGGTTGATGATGCTTTAGTTTTACATGTTTTTGAACCAGTCACTTGTGCTAAAAATACACATGTTATTCATATTGCTACTAAAATTGATGAGCTTAAACTATTGTCTTCTTTACATACTTTGGGTTACATTGAATTTGATGTTTTGTGTAACCTAGATTGTTTGGAGGAGAGCCTTTTTAAATATGATGATTTGCCTTGGTTTTCTAAACACACATATCATGTTATTGGCAAATATAACAATAAGAGACAATATATGATACATTGAGTATACATTCGTAGTAATATAAATTCTCCTTTTGTTGTACAAGATTATGATCATTTAGAGGGCAGCCATAATAATACAAACATTTTCTCATGTTCCTCAAAGAAACAAGTTCACTTCCAAGAAGGGGAGCATTGTTGGTTGCTACCTATGTCTGCTAGATAATCTATTCCTGCATTGTCTTTGGTTAGTTCTATTCTTTTTGCAGGATAGTGTTGACATACATCATGTGCATTCGGATCATGGAGTCTACATGCTTGCTAAAATTTTTATGCGAGATGACATGCTAGAAACTTAGAAACATGGTCACGTTCCTTCTCACAATTATTTTAGTTCCCTTTGTCTTCGCAACCCCGTTCTCCTTTGTGTTGTGCAAGATCAGTTTGAAGCACAATCGACGCCAAGGATGGCTTTTCGTCAAGAAGGGGAGGATGATGAGGACATGACACCCAAGCATATGACCATGTTTGGTGCATGGTATGGAGGGGTAGGAGGCCATTAAGGGTGTCCAAGTCAAGAAGGAGGCCCAAGGCTAATTCGGTTCAAGTCCCCGAGGTGGAGGCCCAAAGCAACACAAATTTGAGTCTGCCTCGGCCTCTAGGACCAGTCTGCCTTCAACTGGTCACCCAGGACTTATCCTAACTCTGTTTTTGACGATCCACATATGTTTGGAAAGCTAATTTGATAAGGAATACAATCCAAGTGGTCTCACATCAAAATCCCTTCAGAATCAATGGGAATCATTGAAACAAGTCAGCATCCAGAATCTGCCAGGGTGCTGTGACACCGTCTTTTGGTCCGTTGGACCGTGTATCGTGTTTGGGCCCATTAGGGGGCGCGTCTAGGGTAGGCGATGAACCTAAGACCTTTATAATCATACATCACCGCCACCATTAGGGTTTGGGTTTTGCTTAGATTAATCTGTCAAGAACAGTTTCTCCGTTCATCGGTTTGTGAGACCCCAACTTCGTGAGATTAATCATTCATCTGCAATTTGGTTGTTTTCTTTCTTGTGTTCTTCATTGCATAGGCAAGGATTAGCCTTCTTGGTGAGGTCAACTAGATCCGTGTCTCGGTTGATAACTAGAGGAGTTGTGGTGCTAAGATTGCAGGGTTTGATCTTTCGATCTAAAGCCAGATCGGTGTGTCCTTCTCCGCTACAATGATAGTTACCTCTACCTGATGGAAGATCGGGAACCCCGTCCCCATTACTTGGGCAATGTGATGTCCCCTAAAGGCTAACTTGAATTGCTCCCATGTGACCTGTGCATTGGCTAGTAAAGAGGATAGGAAATGGGTCCACCATATCCCGGACAGTCCCTGCTGCTAATGGGATGCATATTCTGCCTTCTGATGTTCTGTGACCCTCAATAGATGGAACTTTTGCTCAATAGTGTTTAGCCATCCATCCGCTTGGAGCGGTTCCTCAGCCACCTTGAAGATAGGAGGCTTGGTGTCCAGGAAATCCTTAAAAGAGTTGTACCAATTTGGCTCAATCCCCTGTTGTTGCTGACGGGCGTGAGCCGTGTTCTGCACAATGAGGCGTAGGGTTTCCTCCATAGTTCTCTGGCTTCCTAGGAATTGGGCAAAGAATTCATTAGCAGACGGTGGTGGCGGTGGTGGTAAGTCACCGTCATTGCCCTCTTGGCTACTGCCTGCTCTAGCACGCGTGCAAGTCATCTACAAAGTTGCAACAATAAGTGATTACTGGATGATGTCAAGAGATTGCAGATGAATTTTATAATCATGCCAAACTGAAATTACTGGAGAGAATCTTAAATTCATACAATAAAACAAAGGCATAATAATTCATTCTTGCAACATGACATCACCAATTTGATCACTTATCGGGCTCGCGGTGCGTTAACATACAAGTCATAATCACCAGTAAAATGAAACTGGAATTTCATTAAAGTTCAACCCAACATGAGACCACATGCAGAGTGCTAATATTATATGAAAGTCAAATCACCATTACCAAACTTCAACTACAAGTCCATTACATAAATAGCATGGATACATCTAGCAATTTAACTAGTCACTAGGCAACTCTAATTTTCATTATGATCGCTGTCGAGGTCGGAGATAGGATCATCCTCATTCTCTAGCTCCACTTCTTCTTCATCCCAACCATCATCTTCAACTAACATTTCTAGATCTTCTTCTTCCTCATCAAGGATCAGGTGCAGTTGGTTGTTCAGAAAATGCACCTCATGCTAAAGATCCATTACTACGTTCTGGGTCTGTGCAAGCTGCTGGCGCAAGTCCCTCTCATCACGGTCCTGTTGGACGCTCATGGCATGAATCCTGTCTCATTCTGCTTCTGCCAAAGCTACATGGTTGTTTGCTAGGATCCACTAGCGCGTAGCAATGAATGCCTCAGCATGGGCGGCCTCTAGCAGCTCCCACAGTCCTACTAACATCGCTTGATCATCTGCTCTTGCCTCTTGGGCGGCAGCTATCTGCTGATCAACTTCCTCCATTTGGGTGTGGAGATTTCCTAAAGCTACATATGCTTGATCGGTTTCCCATCGGGCCTCACTTGCTGCCTTTTTGTGCTTGCGCACATGCTTCTTTAGATTACACTGTGTGGCTTTGGCTCTCATGAGCTTATCCATGCAAGTGGTATAGGATTCCTGCCAGAAGTCCCTGGTGTCCTGACGAGTGTAGAACATCTTTATTACTGCAAACATGGCGCTCATAGCAGGACTAGAACTGTCTGCCCGCTCATCCCGATCTCGGATCAATACATTGCTATTGCGCTGTGCCCACACGGTTGTGGATGGATCCACCCGAGGAAAAGTACCAGTAGCACTGCCGGTAAGCTCATCCCCGTGCTGCTGACAAATCTGACTTAGTGCCTCGAAGGCTACTACTTGGGCAGCTTCCCAAGGAGTTCTTCCTTCAGACTCCGCCTTCCATTCCTGCCGGAATGGTGCTTGGGTACGAGCTGGTATGGCCAGCCGTACTTTATACCATGGTTGTCTCTCCAGGTATACTTCATTCCAGTAATAGAGGGGCGGTTCATAATACCCCGCATAGTGCAAGACTCTCCAAAGCAGGGTAGGAGTTCTGAACATCAACAGGAAACTCTCACTTCCAGCTGGTGCCGCCATCTGTATGAACAACATGTGCAACTTTCATGAGATAAGGTCATAATGGATAAGAGTTACATAACCGAGTAAGAGATTTATAAGGGGAGGAACAATGCAAGTATGGAATAATAATTTATCATGATGCATGCACGTTCTGTACGTCCTTACAAACTTAGGAAAAATTATTTCTAACGACATACACAGTGGCATACATATGTTCTCTCATATATAGCGTAGCTAGTCAGGCTGCATGTTTCACTGTTAGTGCACCTGCACAAGAATTTCATTTTAGCCCAACCCCACAATTATATATGCAGAATGTAAATCTGGGCTCTAGGTTGTAAACTAAATACTTCCATATATATATACTCATATATATATACTTCCATATCAAAACTATCCGATGACAATTTATTACCCACAATTAAATATGCACCATACACACATGCAAGCATGCATACACAGCCATATCAAAGTTAGCTCTCCCCGACCGCACGCTCACTTCTTACGGTCATGTCACTCATCAACTTACCTTCTTACCAGGCATAGAGGCATTTGATCCATACATTACCACTCAAGTGAATGACATCCATACAATAGCACGCCGTATGGACGACGAAAATGAAAACCCCCAAGTTAGTACTTAATTAGCCACCTAAAGTCCTTAATTGGGCATAAAGGAAGTGATCATCGGCACACTTTAGATTTCAACTCTAGGTTTTAAATACCTATTTATATAGCTATTTGTTGCTAGAAACTGGTTTTGGAAAACAAAAACCTTTGTTTTAAATACACATGTGGCAATTAATGTTGAATCTTGCTCTGATGTCAGCTGTGGAAGAACCGACCAATTTATAAGAGCACAAGTACAATGGTATTCCGCAAGCGGTCGCACTGTCATAGTTGGGCCCATATAAACCCAGTAGTCCGTCGAGTACCACGACGGGTCTCGATTAACGATCCACATACAACCAAGATCGTACATGATTCAACATACATGTCACATGTTAGATAATTTCACAAATATAGTTCATTCATCAGAGTACAAAATACGTTTATTACAAACCAAGTTCGATAGATAGTAGCGGAAGCAAATTAAAGTTTGAAACTAGCATTTGCCAACATAGTTCGAATACAGTGCCAATGCATGATCACAATCCACAAAAGCATACAAGAAGGATTATTAAAGATGCCAGCCCAGGGCTCACTCCTCATCCACGGTGGGACAGAAGCAGTGCTTGCAATAGCGTGATAAACTATACCATCTACAACAATGGGAATAAAACCTTGAGTACGAGAAGGTACTCAGCTAGACTTACCCGTCATAAACCAGAAATAAATTGACTCCAAGGATTATGCATGGCTTTATAAGTGGAGGTAGCTTGACAACATTTTACATAAAAAGCGATTAACTCAGTTCTACAATTATACTTTGGTCATCAAGTTAATTATAGCTATTCATCTAGATTAGCAACTAACCTATGCCAAACATGTGGTATATCATTTGATAGCATATAATAGTAACCATAGCCGGTGTAGTAATTCCATGATTATCCAAACCATCACATTCCATAATACAATTACTACGATGTTGGGGCTAGCCAAGTTTCTCAGTATCCGAGAGAGATGGCGATTCAAATTGATTTCAACCAGCTAGGAATTTATTCCTAACACAAACCTAGGCATACCAGATAAACGGTTACCTTTGGTACAACTCAAGTCCACATTTCACGGGTTCGCCCAGTGCCGCACAATCAAGGACAACCAGCTGCTAGGACGTTCAAGCCTGGCCTGCCCTTGGGCTCACGTCTGGCTCCCCACACATCCTTACTACCATCCAAAGTGTGCACTTTTACAGAATGGGCCATGCCTGAGTTGAGCTACTTGGCTTCATGGTTGAAATGAGTTATCTGGCTAGCTAAGTGATAGGCATGCGTTCAATCTTGTCAGAAGTGCCAACAACATTACGGTCCTTAATTGGCACAGATGGAATCACATGAGTCAACCCAGACATAGACTCCACCCGACCTCCATTTACATTACCCCATGGTTCTTTTCCATGATAGCAAATATAGCCAATCATGCTTCTGTATCCACCTATATCTCATAGGTGATAGGAAATCACCCGACTTCTATCGGTCTAAGCATGGCTACGCATATATTCAATCTTGGACCTACATAGGGTTAAAGGTATATGTATCTAGACAAGGTAGTTCCATGCATCAAGTGTTTCCAACCAACTCTTATAACAGAATGCATCAAACATAAAGGACTCAAGTAATATTTTGTAAAACATGGGAGACTTAGAATGCTCCAAGGCTTGCCTTTGAGGAAAGAGGTGGGTCGGTGGTCTGGGCACTCAGGTAGGTCTTCGGGAGTCTGCTCCTCTTCTCCTAGAGCTGTGGCTTGAGGAGTCACCTGCTGACACTTCTTGTGGGGGGTACGACCCCAGATACCCACGACAGACCACATGGGCTATGCCCCTAGGGGCGGCCCAGCCCACAAGATGAAGCCTTGCGGGGCACGACTATGCTCGGCGCCTCCCGCAAGATACCGAGAAGATATCCTGAAGATACTACGAGATCTGTTAGGATACGTATGATCTCGAGATTCCTATAATTTGGTATTACTTTCTGGTTATCTCTCAGATCTAACCGACTTGTAGCCCTGCCCCCGGATTATATAAGGCAGGCAGGGACCCCATCCAAACTCACGCAATATCATACAATAGCTAATACAAACCAACAGACCATAGGAGTAGGGTATTACGTCATACTGATGGCCTGAACCTGTCTAACTCATGTGTCTCTGTTGCCTTCTTGTTCTTGATCACCTGGTTCTCTGCCGATCAATCTACCTTCATGGGATACCCCTCGGAGGACTGCCAACGATATTCTATCGATAGTTGGCATGCTAGGTAGGGGTCTGTTATTTCCTTGTCGAACAAGATGGCTTTTTCCATAGGCTCTTCGTCCCTCCCATAGCCTGGCCAGATCTTCACAGTCGGACTGATCTCATGGATCATCAACGCTGATGGAGTCGGAGAGCTCCTCGAGCCAGTGTAGATCAATTCTGCGCTGATCACCCCCGCACCTGCGACTATAGATCTAATCTCAGAGCCACCTCCGTGGTTGCCTTCACTAATAACTCGTCGCCCGCTTCCTCACTACCAGAGGAGGCAGATCAACAATGACGATCTGATCGCATCTATCGATCAGGTTGGTCTGAAGCTCGCCGATTGCCTCTCCATCGCTGAATCGGCTCTGGACACTCTAGTCCAGCACCGACCACCCTCTGATCCAGATCTACTGGAGGCTGCTCGGGAAACTCCAGGGGCTACGGTCCTACCCTTTGAGTTCACTAATGCCGCCGCCGCTTACCAAGATGCCCTAAGGGGCAGATTCACCGACCAGGTTGGAGCTGTCCATCCTCCTGCCGACCAGATTGCCGACCAGCCTCTGCCAGTCGACAACATGCTCCACATCGGCCGACGCTCTAGAGCATCCCTCCAGACCATCTCGGAGGAGAATTCAGACTCCGACTCCTAGGGCTCTATGGAGACCATCGTCGAAACGACCACCGAGCTACTTCTTTCCCCTCTGTTCCATGGTGGTGCAATCTTCAACATCAGCGTCGACAGCCCCCCTCGGAATGGCGAAACCGAGGAGGAACGCGCCGCCCGCGAGAACTGGAACGTCAACCGTGCGCAGCGCCGCGCAAATGAGATTGCTCTCGTGATGGCCGAGCAGCAACTTGACTCGCAAGGAAGGCCACTCCAACACAACCTTGACGATGAGTTTGTCCGCGTTAACGGCCATGACGTCTACAAGACCCCAAGCGCCAATCTCGCAGTGGCCACCAATGAGCTCGCTTGGCTCCCACAAACACTCGAGGTTGCCAAGGTCGTCGCTATGCTTAAATCGGCACACTGTCAGGTCAATGAGATATGCCAGGATCAGAGACCTTCATACTCCACAACCTCGGTTCGCCGATCAGCCACGACAAGAACCAATCGCTGCCAAAGTCGCTTCACCGACCAGCACCGCGATGATAGGCAACTCCTCTAGGGTGGAGCTAGGGGCAACCGCATCAAACATCACCGCCAACATGACCAGGAGGTTGACTAGGACATCTGAGTGCACCTCAACAATCTCCAAGATGCACGACGACATATTGACAAACACCGCTTCGGTCGCCATGAAGAAGTATGCCTCCACCAGGAGTACGAGTAAGAGTATGGTAACTCGGACTCAGCTCTCGAGCCGCTCAACGCCGACAACGCTGTAGACGATGGTGCCACCAACCCCGAGGGGCCCCCAGCATTCATGAGGGTGCTTCGAACACTTTAGTGGCCCTATGGTTTTAAAATCACAGTGGTCGAGCCCTATGAAGGAAGGATGAACCCAACATAGTGGCTATAGGCTTACGCCACTGTTGTTCATGTCGTCAGAGGAGACACCAGTGTCATGGCGAACTATCTTTCCATCATGCTCATGCCAACCACCATGAACTGGCTCACGAGCCTTGCCCCGGACTCCATCGGATCCTAGGAAGAGCTGAAAAAAGTCTTCACCGATAATTATATGGCTACATGTACTCGGTCGGGCACCAAGCATGATCTCAACCGCATCAACCAGAAGCCATCCGAGCTCCTCCGCAGCTACATCAGATGCTTTTTCAAGATGAGGAATTCTATTCCCAACATCACGGAAGCGGATGTCATCACCACCTTCATCAGAGGACTCCATCACCGTGAACTTCGCTCCAAGTTCAACCGCAAGCCGCCCATAGGGATTGGCGAGATGATCACGAGCGCCAACCAATATGCTGATGCCGAGGAAGCCGAGGTGCACTTCAACGAGGATGCGAGCACTCATCACCCAACATGCCGCTACGACGACCGCCCTGATGATCGATGCCACAACGACCGCCATTATGACGACGACCGCAGTTACCATCGTGACAGCGGCTGTGATCGGCCAAAAGGACCCAAGTCTGGTCAAAATCGTCGCCGCCGGCCAGACCACATCATCGCCGCCGTCAATGAACCTCACGCCAAGTGCAACTACGATGAGCAATACAAGAAGATCCTTGATGGCCCGTGTCCTCTCCACAAGAACACCAGACATAAGATGAAGGACAAGCTAAGATTCTAAGATGAAGCCCATGTCCTCACCACAATGGAACGCCACCGACCACAAGATGAAGGAACAATGCCTTCTAGGACCATGGCAAGGTGATCACCACCATCTTGGGGGCCTTCCAAGACAATAAGATGAAGACGACACCTCAACTTTGATGGAGTTCCAAGACAAGAAGTCGGACCACACAGGGGAAATAAGGCCACCGACCACACTAGGAAATAACAATGCCTTCTAGGACCACGACAAGGTGATCACCACCATCTTCAGGGGCCTCACCTCCACTGAGAGCAGAAGAGAACGGAAGCTCACCGCCTGATGGGTGCTCACCGTCACTATGGAAGACGCCGCCGCCAACCCTAGCTATTGCCCATGGTCTAAGGTCCCAATCACCTTCAGCAGGGCCAACCAGTGGGTGAACATCCCCTACATGGGTGTTTCCCCCTCATCCTTGACACAACCATCCAGAAAGTGCTTTTTAGAAAAGTGCTCATCGACGGTGGGAGCGCTCTGAATCTCCTCTTCGCTAGAGCCCTAAAGGAGTTGGGCCTCGGGATAGCAGATCTCACACCTTCAGACTCCTCCTTCTGGGGTGTGGTACCTAGTAGGGCATCCAAACCGCTTGGAGAGATCACCCTACTAGTACAGTTCAACATGGCAAGCAACTACCACATCGAGCATATCAACTTCTACGTCGCCAACCTCAACACCGCCTACCATGCCATACTTGGTCGGCCAGCTCTGGCCAAGTTCATGGCTATACCGCACTATGCATATCTGGTGCTGAAGATGCCTTCACCCGTAGGAGTCCTAGCCCTGCGGGCCAACCTCTCCATCGCCTACGCCTGTGAGACAGAGAGTCTCGCCCTCACCGAAGCCACCGACCTCTCCATCTAGATGGCTAGTGTGGTCATTCATGCCAAGACGGTGCCCATCAATGACCTAGAGATCCCATCGCTGGAGCCTCCTTGCACCTCCGCCAAGTCCAAGGAAACCAAGGAGGTTAGCCTTGGCCTCGATGATCCCTCCAAGACCGTGAAGATTGGGGCTCACCTCGACCCCAAATAGGAAAGCGCGCTCGTCTCCTTCCTACATGCCAATGCCGATGTGTTTGCCTAGAAACCTACAAACATGCCGAGGGTACCACGAGAGAAGATCGAGCACTCCTTGAATGTCTCGTCGACCGCCAAACTAATCAAGCAAAAACTCCACCGATTCGCGCCAGACAAGAAGGAGGCTATTAGGGTAGAAATAAAACGGCTCCTAGCTGCCGGATTCATAAAAGAAGTGTATCATCCTGAGTGGTTAGCAAACCCTATTCTTGTTCAAAAAAAGAATAAAGAATGGAGAATGTGTGTTGATTACACTGATCTTAACAAACACTGCCCTAAAGACCCCTTCGGTCTGCCTCGGATAGATGAGGTTGTAGACTCCACTGCCGGCTATGAACTACTCTCCTTCTTCAATTGTTACTCTGGCTATCACCAGGTCTCCCTCAAGGAAGAAGACCAGATCAAGACATCGTTCATCATGCCCTTCGGTGCGTACTGCTACACCACCATGTCCTTCGGACTTAAGAACATCGGGGCGACTTATCAAAGGGCCATCCAGATGTGCCTCGATCAACAGATCGGCCACAACGTCGAAGCTTACATCAATGATGTGGTTTTCAAGTCTAAGACCACCGACAATCTTATCGCCGACCTCGAAGAAACATTCGCCAACCTAAAAAGGTACCGATGGAAGCTGAACCCTTCAAAGTGCATCTTTGGAGTTCCATCCGGTATACTCCTGGGCTACATCGTTAGAGCACGTGGCATCGAGCCCAACCCTAATAAGGTATCCGCCATCACCAACATGAAACGGCCAACATGCGTCAAGGATATACAGAAGCTTATAGGTAGCATGGCTGCTTTAAGCCGCTTCATATCGTGCCTCGGCGAAAAAGGTTTACCATACTTCAAACTTCTCAAGGCCTCTGAGCGCTTTTCCTGGTCGAAGGAGGCAGACACAGCTTTCGAGCAGCTCAAGTTGTTCCTAACAAATCCTCCGATCATGACGGTGCCATGGCCAGACGAAACTCTCCTAATCTACATCGCCACTACTTCTCGTGTCGTCAGCACAGCCATTGTGGACGAACACGAGGAGACCGGTCACGCCTATAAGGTGCAATGTCCGGTATACTTCATCAGCGAGGTTCTCAATGAGCCCAAGACTCGTTATCCTCAGGTTCAGAAGCTACTATATGTCGTCCTGATTACGTCGCGCAAGCTCCACCACTACTTTGAGTATTACAAAATCGTCGTGGTCACCGAGTTCCCTCTGGGGGACATTCTCCACAACAAAGAGGCAAACGGCCATATCATCAAGTGGGCTATCGAGCTCGGCACTTACTCCATTGAATTCAGAAGCAGGCCTACCATCAAGTCTCAGGCACTTGCTAAGTTCATCGCAGAGTGGACTGAGATTCAAGAGCCCATCGCCGCTACTTGCCCTGAGCACTGGGTGATGTACTTTGACGGTGCTCTCAACATCAACGGTGCTGGTGCGGGCATTTTGTTCATTACGCCGACCAAGGATAAGCTCTGATACGTTCTCCGGATACATTTTTTGGCCTCCAACAACACCGCCGAGTATGAAGCATGTCTCCATGGACTACGTATAGCCGTTGAGCTCGGTGTTAAATGCATCATGGTATACGGGGACTCCACGCTGGTCATCAACCAGCTCAATAAAGACTGGTCTTGCTCCAGTGAGAAGATGGATGCATATTGTGCCAAAATTAGGAAACATGAAGGGAAATTCTATGGTATCGAGTACCACCACGTGGTACGCGATCAAAATCAGCTCGTCGACCACCTATCCAAGCTAGGCTCCTCTCGCACCGTGATTCCGCTAGGGGTCTTCATTCAAGATCTTCTAGCGCCATCCATTAAGGAAGATAAGGAAATTCAGGAAGTTTCCCCCGCCGAGCAGCTGGTACTTATGGTACCTTCGCCGCCGTCAGATTGGAGGGAACAGTTCATCAAGTACCTCTCTAGCGCCGAAGTACCCACCGAAAAGACTAAAACCGAATGCCTAATCCGTCGAAGCAAGCATTACATGCTGGTAGACGGCAACTTGATGAGGAAAAGTGCCAAGGAAGGGATACTGCAAAAATGCATCACCAAGAAGAAGGAGTGAAGCTACTTCTCAAAATTCACTCAGGATCCTGCGGCAACCACGTGACCTCGAGAACCCTGGTGAGCAAAGCTTTCCGAGCTGGTTTTTACTGGCCCACGGCCATCTCTGATGCAGAAGACCTCGTGCGATGTTGTGAAGGATGCCAATTTTTCGCCAAGCAAATACACGTGCCAGCACAAGAGCTACAGACCATCCTAGCCTCCTGGCCCTTCGCATGCTAGGGACTGGATATGATTGGGCCTTTCAAGCCAGCGCCAGGTGGTTTTCGGTATGTATATGTTGCCATCAATAAGTTCTCCAAGTTGATTGAGTATAAACTGCTCGTCTCGGCTACTGCAAAGAAAGCAGTCGAGCTCTTCGAAGATATCATCCACAGATTTGGTCTCCCGAATAGCATCATCACCAACCTTGGAACTACGTTTACTGGCCATCACTTTTGGGACTTCTGCGAAGACCAGTGCATCTCCATCAAATACGTCTCCGTTGCCCATCCTAGAGCCAACGTCCAGGTCAAACGGGCGAACGGCATGATCCTTGATGCCCTCAAAAAGAGGCTATATCAGAAAGAAGAAAAGCATCCGGGCAGATGGCTCAAGGAGCAACCAGCTCTGGTCTAGGGACTACGCACTCAAGCTAGTTGCAGCACCGGTGTGTCTCCGTATTTCTTGGTCTATGGCTCAGAAGCCATACTACCAGCGGATATTGCCTTCCAAGCACCTAGGGTGGAAAATTATGATGAAGAGCAAGCGCGCTGCTGTTCGAATAGAGGACATCGACAGGGCCGAGGAAGAATGCCTAATCACTTGCATTCACACAACCAAGTATCTAGAAGGCTTGTGGAGGTACTACAACCGCAACATCAAAGGTCATTCATTTGTTGTAGGCGACCTCGTTCTCCATAGAAAACAAAAAACTGAAGGGATGCACAAGCTTTCCTCCCCCTGGGAAGGGCCTTACATCGTCAAAGAGGTTACCCGACCAGGGTCTTATTGCCTATGTGACTTAGACGGAATCGATGTCCCCAATTCATGGCACATCGAGCACCTCATACGTTTCTATCCTTGAAACGCCCCAGATATGTACTCTCCACTTTGTGATGAATAAAATTTTGGTCTCCATAATTTGTCTCCACTTTTTCTCCATTACGGTTTAATCTCCAATTATGGTCGCCGAGCTCTACGCTACTCCATAATGAACTCCAATACAAAACCGCCAACGTATTTTGTCGAACAAGTTCTCCAAATCGCCGACCACGTTTCTCCAAATCACCAACGTATTTCACCGAACAAGTTCTCCAAATCACCGAACACGTTTCTCAAAATCGCTGAACACTTTTCTCCAAATCGCCATCGTATTTCGCCAAACAGGTTTCCCCAAATCGCCGAACACTTTTCTCTAAATCTCCAAGATATTTTGCCGATCAGCGAGCAGCATACTTTTTGTTCTGTTCTCTATGGAAAAGACCCAGTCTTTGATCTCTCCCTACACATGCTACGGGCTCCGTGCTCTGCATTATGGGTGGTCGGCTACTATTCCTTGGTCACGCCTGTTCCTCCTACACATGCATGGGCTCCGCGCTCGATGTTATGGACTATGGGCTAGCCAAGGCTAAGAGCTCAGTAAAGAACTAACTGCTCGGATGCCACTTATACTATGTTTATCTCTATGTTATTTCACCAACCACCGAGCAACACACATTTCACTCTGCGCTCTATGGAGAAGACCTAGTCTTCGATCTCTCCCTACATGTGTTATGGGCTCCACGCTCTGTGTTATGGGTGGTCGGCTGTGGTTCCTTGGTGATGCTTGTTCCTCCTACACGTGCACGGGCTCCGCGCTCGACATTATGGACTATGGGCTAGCTAAGGCCAAAGAGTTCAGTAACGAACTAACTGCTCGGATGCTACTTATACTACGTATAATTGTATTAGGGTTATTACTACAATGATTTTTCACCACAAATACGAGCAAGCTGCATAAACACGCACTTTATAACATTTATACAAATACATAAATGTTTTCTGCGCTCTCGCACGCTCTAACTACCCTCTCTAGATGTTATAGATAATGCTCTCTGAGCAGATCACCGAGCTCCACCATCGTCGTTCCTCTCGCCGAACAGGTCTATGTCACTGGCTAGCTTTTTTGCCACATCCTCCACCTCATCCTCTAGCTGCTGGGTCTCCACCTTGCCCATCCCTTCGGTGAATCCAGCCCCTATTTCCTGAAGGTCAACGGATTGATAGTGGGACCAAACCATCGCAAGGGCATGAGTAATGGCGGTAACAACGACATCGTGGTTGAAGCTCTTGAAGCTCTCCCACGCCACCATGCACCTCTGGATAATAGTGTCTGAACACGGTGGACGGCCGTCGGGCCGAGGAGCCGCCTCTAGGTCGACACAGTCGAGCACCGGTCTAACTCCGGCGACTACAGCGTCGAACTTCTTCTGTTGGGTCCTGGCCTCCTGCACTAGCACATCAAACTGTGCCTTGACCCTCCGATGGTAGTCTGCAAGCATTACAAGGTTCCATCAAACAAGGAAACTACTTCAGCAGTAACTCCGACTAGGAAGTACTCACCGTTCAGCTCCTCGGCCAGTTTGTCTGCCCGCCCTATTTCCTTCGTCTTCTCCTCTTAGAGTTGTTCGATGGCTTGACATAGCTGGCCGAGCTCTACATCTTGCTCTACAAGCACAACAATCATCACCAAAGATATAGCTATTCAGCAATACAAAAGCACACTCGCTAATATACCATACCTTCTTTTTGCTCGGATATGCTTCTAAGCTGCTCAGACTTCTGCTCCAGTTGCGTGGAAGCACTCGCCAGCTGCTTAGACTTGCCACGTAGTTGTTCGAACATAGCCACCAACTGCTCAGATAGGACGCCCTTCTAGTAATCCAGGTCCCACGCATTGGACTCAGCAAGGTCTCGCTCGCGCTGGGCCCTCTGGATGTTTTTCTCCATAAGGTTCATTGCCTCCTTAAGTTTTTCATTTTCCTCGATGAGAGGCTCCATCCTTTTGATCAGCTGGTGGTGCTGCTCGGCAGTCCGAGTTATCCCCTGTAAGCGCACAATGGCAATGACAAACTCTGATCTCCAATGTCAAAGACGAGAATCCCAGATGTAGTACTGACCTCGATTTGCTTCATCACTCTGGCAAGGGCAGACTTCAGTCTCCTCATCTCCCTAGTGCTGTCCTCCTCTTTGACAACCACCACCTCATCACTGCATTTGTGGAGGATTCGGATGGCCTGGGGTTGAGACTCCTCACGTTCAATCTCTTCCACCTTGTCCTCCGCCACAGTGGCTGGAGGCACCATCGGGGGGTTCCGTGGCTAGATAGCGGGTCCGACCATGCTCTGTGATGCCTCGAGGGGTGCCATCTGCTCCTCGAGCGTGACCGGCCTCGCCGCCCTAGACTCAGGTGCGGAATCGACATTGCCCGCATTCGCCGTTGAAGACCCAGCAGTTTCTGCCGTTGCCCCGGCATTGTCGCTGACCCGTCCACCGTCAGCACCAACTATTTGCCGCCACCAAGTTCACCAGTAGCGGCAGCTGACTCCGCCGCAGACCACCGAGCACCCGGGGACTCCAGAATGGGGTCTACCGCCACCTCCTCCACACCGGGACCAACCTTCGGTTGCTCGACGGTCTAGACGAGCGGGGTCAGATCCTCCACACGCCTTGCACTATGTTAGTTCAGCTCGTCAGTCACCAAAAAAGCTATGGAACGATGGCAAAGTAACTCCAAGATAAGGATACTTATGGTTTGGTCTACCGGTACAATTTCTTGAACCGACAATGCCTACCCGAGCCCCCAGCCATAGCCTTGGTGTTGATGCCTGCGTCTTGGGGTGGAGGTCCCGCGATCTCTGTCGTCAGCCTTTCCTTCGCCCGCTGCTCCGGGGCTCCCCTCGCTTGCTACTTGGGGACTTCCTTCGTTTGCCGCCCTAGGTCTCCCTTTGCTCTTTCTGGACTTCCATCGCCCGTTGTTGGGGAACTTTCTCAACTCCCATCGACTGTTCCTCCATGCGCGTGCTGCGCGGAGGCGCCTTTGTGCTCGGTGGAGGAGCCACCGGAACTTCATCGTCATCCGACCACTCAAACATCGTGGTCCTTCACGTCCGAGTGGTCTAGTCACCACCAAGCGAGATGCCACCCGGCTTGAGGGGAACGGCATCTGCCGTCTTTCTCTTCTTCTGGGCCAGCTCATCTACCGCTGCCCTCTTCCCCCAGATTTTCTCTGACACCGGGGATGGACTCTCCCATGAGATGCTGATGGTTTCCTCCTTAGGTTGTGGCCGGGCATCTACTCCCTTCAGCCAATCGCTCCTTGGCACGCTCGAGAAGTACACCGCTCTTTCCTGCAAATGGATCTTTGCATGAGTAAATCAGTCAACTGCTCAGCAATGACAAAAGATAAAAAAGCATCAGGAACACACAACTGAGATATTTACCTGAGGAGGTAGATTTTTGTAGTGAAAGGGTTTCGTCTGCCCTGGCAAGTTGAATGAGGCAAGTGGAGCGAACAGCTCTGCGGTCTGCTCCTACACAACATCCCTCGACAGCATCTTCGATCTCTCCTGGGTACCATCGGTCTCCCCCTTGAACTCAAAGATGGGGTGGGCCCTCTCCTTATAGGGCTGGATACGGCGCACTATAAAGCTTACCGCCACTAATCCACTGTTGGTCTTCACCCCTTTATTAAGCCAAGGAGCTCCCTCACTTGATCTATATCAGCGCTCCTTGGTGTCTCCAACTAGCTCTTCTGGCTCTCTGCTGAAGATACACTTCGCCGACCACCTTGGAACCACTGCCGCCTCTCTTCTTTAGCTAGAACAGGTGACGAAAGAGATTGAAGTGTGGAAGCATTCCGAGATACGCCTCATAGAAAAAGATGAAGATAGATATGTATAATATGGTATTTGGGTGGAGGTTGCATAGACTAACTGCCCAGAGCTCCAACAGATCCCTCAGGAATGGATGAACAGGAAATCCCAACCCGTGCCAGAAATAGTCCTCAAATACCACCACTTCGTCGATATGAGGCATGGGGAAGGGCTCACCAAGGGCCGGCCACCATCCGGCAGTGATGCGGTCAGGCAGAACGCCCGCCTCCACCAATCTGTTGAGCTCCGCCTCTCCCGTTCACGATGGCACCCACTCTTCGTCATGTCGGATTTCAGCGCTCGCCTTCTGCGAGCTCGTCTTCTTCGGTTTCGCACCACCCTTCTTTGGCGTCATCTCTCAAATCTGGCTAGGGTTTGGCAGTGGAAGCAGAAGTAGATGTGAATCCAGAAATGCGATGGCGGAGGAGGAAGATAAAATGGCAAAGGGGTAAAGGTATGAGCGCGGGGTGCGGTGGTGCAGTTATAAAGCACTCCCCCCATCTTTTCGCATTCGAGGGTTTTTGGGAAACCGTTCACTCGATTTGCGTTTCTCCGAATCCCCTGCAACTGAAGGTGGGCCGTTACCTGGGCCTTCGCATAGCCCCAGCCCATATAACTGATTTATCTCCATAATTTGTTATGGCTCGCCGAATATTCGCCAACATCTCTGCCAACCGTTACGGCTCAGTAATTACTACTGTAAAGCCATTACTCCGGTGTTTTCTCCACGATTCTGTTTTCTCCAAGTTGACTGTTGTTTCTGAGCCTAGCACCATGTGACCATGTCACCTACTGTTAGGCTCGGGGACTAAGTGGGCACACTTCACCTTGTGGTGAATGTGCTTTTCGGGGCTACGCCCGGGGACTAGCTACCTGCTCGGCTGGTCTTCTATTTGTTCTTCTACTTTGGACCCTAGCACCATATGACTACGTCATCTACTGTCAGGCTCGGGGACTAAGTGGGCATACTTCACCTTGCGGTGAATGTGTTTGCTTTATTCTAGAAGACTCTGCGCCTCTTGAAGCTAAAGAAGACTATCTCCTTTTCTCGTGGTCGGACTCTAAGTGGGCACACTTGGTCCACTGTGAAGAAATTTTTGATTTTGAACTTGAGCTCCTTACACCCTTATGGCAAGCCGTACTTGGGTTATGCTACTCGGCTACGGTTCACGCTGCTCGACAACTGCTCACAACTGCTCGGCAACTCATCATAGTGGTCGGACCATGAGTTTGACTACTCGACTTTGTTCGCACCTGCTCGGACAAGCTCAAGATGGCATTGCACAACGGGTACAAGGCGCTCGGGGACTAGCTGTGGGGGGTACAATCCTGGATACCCATGGCAGACCACATGGGCTATGCCCCCAGGGGTAGCCCAGCCTACAAGATGAAGCCTTACAGGGCACGACTCTGCTCGGCCCCTCCCGCAAGATACCGGGAAGATATCCTGAAGATACTATGAGATCTGTTAGGATATGTATGATCCCGAGATTCCTATAATCTGTTATTACTTTCTGGTTATCTCTCAGATCTAACCAACTTGTAACCCTGCCCCCTTACTATATAAGGTGGGCAGGGACCCCCTCCAAACTCACGCAATATCATACGATAGCTAATACAAACCAACAGACCATAGGAGTAGGATATTACATCATACTGACGACCTGAACCTGTCTAACTCGTGTCTCTGTTGCCTTCTTGTTCTTGATTATACGCTTCTCTGCCGATCAATCTACCTTCATGGGATACCCTTCGGAGGACTGTCGATGATATTCTGTCGACACTTCTCTTTTTCATTGAATTCCAATAACGTTATCTCTTTGGACGATCCTATATGCATGAGCATGAAATAAGATATCACGAATGCATATACGATGACACGTGTAATATGATATAACGTGATGAATGCATCGTCATAAGTACTTTCAACAGCATGGTATTAAGGTAATAACAAGTGCATCCTATTCTACTGTGTAGGTGCACATCTCTTCTCTATTACTTAAGCAAACACTTATGTAATCTATTTTCTGAACTGCAAGACAACAGCTACTTGTTTTAACCATAACTAGAGTTATACACATTGAAATAATATGGTTGTGGACATTCTAGAAATCTTATGAAAATTGTCTACAACTTTCTTTTAATACCCTTAATGTGATTCAACAGTTATTTAGGCCAAACAATTCAGTTATTCAAATCTGTCCAGAAAGTAAACATTTTGGACAGCAAACTTCTAACAGTCAAACTCATAAACCCTAAGGCCTATGACTATGAAAATTTAACACAAGGTAGATCAGTAAGTTATCCACAACTTTGTTATTAACAAGTTTTACAGAAAAGGCCATTATCAATATGAAATTATCAACTCAACCGAAACTATACATGCAGCCATTTATTTGAATTATAAAGCAATAATTAATTAGTTGCATACAACCAATTGCTTCTAAGCCTTACTATTAACATCAATAGTTTATATGTATTACAAGTACCATAGAAAACATCATGGTCAGGCATAATTTATTTATTTAAATGCCTTTTTTAATTTAATTAGATAATTATGTGAAATAACAAACATATACCAAATGTTCACAATAAATTCTTATAAAATTATAGTAGCTTCCAAGTGATGCCAATAGACTACTATAAAAATTTCATACCATTTGGACATGTATAACATTCTCTACAAAAATTACAAGCTAGCAAGGTTTATTTTAGTAAAAATATTTAACCCTAAAGAAAAGTGTCAAACAACAGATTCTATATTTTTCTTACCTTCATATAGTGCCATAATACTATACAAAAATTGTATGGCAATATGTTACTTATTTTTCTCCCTATAATTTTCTTTAGAAAACACCATTTATTAATAGATAAATAGAAAGATCATATTTCAATCAAGTTTACTGCAAGTCTATTATTTTTTCTAGCTAGATCATGTCAACACAAGACTAGCAAAATTGGAATCACAATTTTATCACATTCCTAGCTCAAGTTACATATTTTACAAAATTGTAAACACTCAAAAAGCACTTATCTAGCTATATTTTATTCACCTAGAAAAGTACTAGAAACAGTGCATCTCATATTTTTATAAAATACTACACTTCTTGAGGAATCCAACAAAATTTGGTTCACCAAAATTGGACACTCTAGCTCCGGATATCATTTTCCAAAGTTAGCATAAAAATCTGCAAAAGAAATAACAAAAACCCTAAACTGCAGTCACTAACGTGTGGGACCCAAGTGTCAGCGGGGTCCACCTGTTAGCCTAACCAAAAAAGAGGGGCGTGTTTGACCGGTGCTAGCTCGCTGACGGCGAGCTCTCCGGCGAAACCGACCACACCGTCGTGCTCTACTCACTATCCCGCATCGATTAATATAGGTGGTGGAGGCGCGGATGCACCGGAGCTACCTCATCGTCGGCCATGGCGGCATGGCGGCGCTATGCGGTGGTACGCTGGCCACTATAGGCCACAGCAAGGCTCGGCGAGAAGCACACGAGCTCCATGGTGACCAAACGAGTCTATCGATGCTACTTAGACTAGGTGGGATGCACCGACGAGGCCTGTCCACGTGCGTGGTGGCACGTCGGTGAGAGCGTGGTGGCGCTACGCATCGTGTTCCATGCCGGTGAGGCAACGGTTCATTGTAACGTCATACCCCAAGCTAGGACACACCCTAACTAAGCTCTAACACGAAGAATAAGATGGAATGCTCAAGTGAGCCGAGCGGCGGCGAGCTCGCCATGAAGGCGGCCATGGAAGCCGAGATCCCGGCGAGGACGAGAACAACGATTTCGCCCTCACCGTAGCTCGCCTGGCCCTGCAGCTACTGCGTCGAGGAGGTAGAGGAGAAGGCAGCGCAGCTGCTGGCTAGATGGATACGGAAATGGTGCAGCGGAGTGGGTGCTCGGCGACGGTGGAGCAGCGCTATGGCTCGGCGGCGCTCGGTGCTTCCATGGCGAGAGCGAGAGAGAGCAATGGAGAGGGAGAGAGCGCAAGGGAGTGAGCAAAATGGGCAGCGCAGCTCCTCCTTAAGCGCACGACAACGCACTGTGACGAGGGCCCGACACCGGCCAGCGGTGGCCACACGGCGCCCAGGTGTGGCGCCCGGTCGGCTATGACACGGCGTGCCGCAGCATCCATCAGAGCCCAATGGCGAACCTGACAGCACGATTTCAAACCCACCAAGCTCCTAAACCGTGATTAGTTAGCACCAACTCTCTTAACAAAAGTTGGAGATCTACATACCAGCTACAAAATTTCTTTAGAACTCATCTCCTAATTCACAGCAGTTATGGAGTTAAATCATCACAAAGTCAGCCACAATGAAACTATAAACTCAATATGACAGAAAAATTCATAAGTTCCAAAAATAGTGAAATATTGATTCTTGTGATCTAAATTCAAGCATGTTAGGAGCTGAACTAGCCTATGACCCAAAAATAAAAGTTGTTACACTACTTGAGTTCTACAACTTTGTTTTAGGGTACACAGCCATGTAAAGTTTCTAAAGTGATATTCAAGTCCAGTCAAACATACAACTTGAAAATGATGACTTACACTATAACTATGACTTAGAGACCAAACTAGCCTTAGTCATGAATACCAAAGTTGTTCCTAGTAACATTCTAAACATTTTTAAGGTATTACTAAGGTTCCACAATCATTTTATACATTGGTTACCTATAAACCCTAGCGTAGGTAAGGCAATTCAGTGACAACACAAGCAATATAAGCAAACATAGAAATGATATTTGAGATAATCATGCTCATGAATGATCAATGATGCTTGTGCTCATGCAATCCCAAGGCTAAATGCAAGCTTAACACCTAGGGTGTTACACTTGCTTCAATTTCTCTTGGTTTATAGAGGCATGCATCAGATTATAAAATCCGAATTCTGATTAAAATTATCTTTGATGCATGGTTCTTACAAGTTCAATAAATCTTATCAAATACACAAAAATAAGATGAGTTGGCTTCAACATAGATCAAAGCCACTCATGACTACTACCGATACAAATGTTGTGACCGAGTACACTCTGTAGGCAATAGTTTTACTCATAGCTCCATACTGTATAGTGTCTAACGAGATGAAATGTGCCGCATTCAGACTTTCTTGTGAGTGCAGTAAAATATGAACAGCTATATGACTGCTCCTTTTTGGCAGCTCATTTCTCGATGCGTATTTCTTGAAAGGCGTGCTCCTCAGAGATTGTGGAGTTGTGGCCTCGCCTTACCTCCCGCTATCGCCCGGCATCTGCTGGAATTCGGGTCCATCGGTCGTGCGCGTCCCCTTCTATAAAAATAGAGGAAAAACAGGGGAGTCAATATAGTTGCCTTGTAATCGTGCGAAGTCACCTTTCTTGCTTGTCGCCTCCTCCCTAGCACCTCGTTCTTCAAGCTTGAACCATGGTGGTGGACAAGCATCCAAGGGAGGAGACGATGGTGCGGGACCTAGACGTGATTAGGCAGGCTCTCCATGCGAAGAACCAGGAGACGGAGTAGTTGCGGTCGTGCTTCTCTACTGTGGAGACAGCACTCGCCGCAATCGATATGGAGGCGGCTACGGCTGAAGCCGTAGTGGGTTAAGTCCAGGTGTAGCTCACTGGTAAGGCATTGTCATTACCGTATCTTCTTGTTTTGTGTGGCACTGCACCTTATTAATTAGTACGGTTTTCTCATTCTTGCTCTTTCAGCTGTCATGGAGCAGGTGAACGCCGCATCCGTGCTGCCGGCGTGGATCTAAGAGGTAGTGACGCATGGCCTTCGCCATGGGGCTACATCAGCCCTGGCCGCTGCCCACCTCCATTCAGATGCAGACTTGCGTGCGGTGGAGCCAGGGTTCTCGCCGGAGCTACTAGTCCAAAGGGCTTCATAGGATTTTTTCCAATTGGATTTGGATCCTTCAACATTCCTATTTCTCCTCCATTCCAAAGGTGCCATAAGTTCTTGAGTTTCTTTTGTACATTTCTTGGGATTCCATTTTGTAGTGTAGGTGGGCCCCAAACAGATGGGGAGATCTGCCCACGCGAAAATTTGATTTTTGGCAAAAATTTGATTTTCGGCGAAAATTTCGCACCGCGCTAAGTAGTGCCACCAACACACACCAAAAATTAGATGTCTCTCTTTTGCCCTCCGCACGAAAATTCTGTTTACCATGCCATCAATTTTAGACAAGGGCATTTGTGGTACTGTGATGGCCACATAAAAGCGCAAGGAGTCGTTGTCTCCATCTCCACCTCCGCCTCCATCTCCATCCTCCAGCCGCCACTGTCTTTCCTCCTGCTCCAAATCCTAGCCCCATGGTCTTCCTCTCCACTCTCTAGCCACCCCTCTCCGGACCCTAGGCACCATCGGCACATCAGCTCAACTTATCAATCTGCACTCTCCAGCCGCACCCTCTCTCATAGCTTTCTGAACCCTAGTGAAAGGTCCTTTTGTGGTTTTGGTAATTAAGTGACAACCTAGGTGGACTAATTATGTTTATGTGAGATACATAGGTGATTAGTCCACAGGTACATGTGTATGAGCAACATATGCCATGAAGGAGGAAATAGCTCAGAGATGTTGCAATGCTCACACATGTGATGATGAAGGAGCTCATTGCACATGAGACATGGCATTGAGTCATGTGATCAAGGTGGAGAAGATCAAGACAAGACTTGGCTTGATGGACTGGTTGCAAGAGTGAAGGGCAAGTCGGAGGCTTTGGAGCGATGGACCGTGTGGCAGTGAAGCTTAAGCAAGACTTGGCCCCGATGGACGAAGGCAACGGTGAAAAGTGAGTAAAGTCAAGATCGATGAACCAATATGATCAAATGATGATATGAAGTGGGTCATATCATTGTTAATCATGTTGGTGCATGTGTTGCATCAACAATAGAGGAGATGGAATGGAATGCGCAAGGCAAAAGTATAACCTAGGGCAGTTCATTTCACCGGTCATAGGTGAGTAGAGAAGTTTGTAACCAGGTTTAGGATAGATGGACGTACTATCAAGAGGGGCAAACTTGTTTGCATATCGGTCATCTAGTGCCACTCGAGTGATCCAACTTTGCATCGTCGCTAGGATCGAGTGGCATGGCAAGTTGAGTGGCTAATCCTTTGGAAAATGTTTGTGAAAAGCTAACACACATAAGCATGGTGGTGTACACTTAGTGGTGTTGGCACATTTGCAAAGGAGAAGAAGTTGGAGTTGATGTGGATCAACTCGGTGAAGAAACAGAGGCGAAAGGTGATACACATTGTGTTTAGCACTTGGGAGAAAGGGTTCAAAACTTCACCGGCGGAGTGTCCGGTGCCCTATACAGAAAAAATAGGGTTTCACAGAGTGCACTGGATGCTGGTCACATGTGACCGGACACTAGGGTCCTACGTCCGGTTAGTGGCAGCAGTGAAGGCGCAGGCATCGGTCTTCGACCGAACACTGGGTGGGTGCATTTGGTCCCACTAACGTGGCAACACAGAGAAGAGGAGAAGGACCGGACGCTGATGCTACATCCGATCATGACCGACCGAACGAGTCTGATCACAGTTGAGCATCTCTAGAACCTTACTGGAAGTGATCGGATGCTGGGGTCCTGCGTCCGATCATGAATGGAACCTCTCTGGAAATGACCGGACTCGACAGAGGTGCGTACGGTCTTGGCACTGTGCTGCATTCAGTTATCACTTGACCGTTGAAATCAAGCGACTGAGATTGAACGAAGGCGACACATGGTGTGCATCCGTTGAACGGATGCTGGTAGGGTGCGTCCGGTCGATACGACTGGAGCATCCGGTCACCCCGAGCTGTGCCCAGTGAAGGGGTACAACGGCTCTATTTTCGTGGGGGCTATAAATAGAAGGGGGTCTTGTCCTTGGGCTATTAGCTGAGCACACTAGAGCCTTGGTGGCTTATGTGGTAGTGCTTGGGAGCCCTCTAACTCACTCTAGCTTGATAGTGTTCATCCGATTGAGTGAGTGAGCGATTCTAGTGCGATTGCATCGTGAGGTTGCATCGAGTGGCACTAGGTGATCGAGTTGCAAGTCGATGGTGCTTGTTACTCTTGGAGGTTGCCACCTCCTAGATGGCTTGGTGGTGGTCTCCGTCGAAGCCCGTAAGAAGCTTGTGCGGTGCTCCGGAGAAGAGCTTTGTGAGGGGCATTGTGCTCGCCCCATGAGAGCCGCGAAGAGCAACTCTAGTTGAGCGTGTCATTGAGCTACCCTCACTTTTGGGGTAGGTTCCTGCGGTGCCCGACGTGCGGGCTTGGCGGGTGATGCCAATTAGCCGCCAAACCACCAAGTGAGTAGTCGATACAACGGGGACTAGCATGTTGGCAAGCACGTGAACCTCGGGAGAAAAATCACCGTGTCAACTTTGTTCTTCCCGTTGGTTTGCAATCCCCTTACACAAGCTTATAATTACTTTCATATACATTATGCTTGTGTAGTTTCTCTTGTAATTAGTTAGCTTGTGTAGCTCACTAGTTACCTTCTTGCTTGTGTAGCATAGAAGTAGCTCCCTTGCGTGGCTAATTTAGTTTGTGTAACCTTGTTAGTCATATTGCTTAGTTTGTGTAGCTAAGTAATTGCGCTCTCTAATTTGACATTGGTTGCCTTGTTATTGAGCATTGCTAGTGAGCTTAGGAGCTTTGTGCTTTTGCTTACTAGAATTGTGTAGGAGCTCCCTGGTGTGCAAAATACTAGTGGCATAGGTTTGTGTGACCTTGCTCCTAGAATTGCATAGGCGAGCTCTAACTAGCCTGGCATCTTTGTTGACTAATTAGGATCTTTATAAGGTGCTTGTGAACTACGATAGAGGGGTGTAGTCTTGGCTAGACCGATTGTTTTAATTCCGCATTTGTTTCGGTTAGCCGGCGCGATTAAATTTAGAAACAACTATTCACCCCCCCCCTCTAGTCGCCATCTCGACCTTACACCTAGCCGGAGCCAGATCTCCTTCGATTCGTCAACAACAGGTCAGCTGACGGTAGAAGGACCGCCTCAACGATGGTATAGTTTGGATCCGGATCCCCTACTTTGGCACTTGTCATGACCAGCTAGATCCGAACCCTAGCCGGAGCTAGATCTGGTAACCCTTCATCAACGCCGGCCGCGGTAGTTCCACGACCACGATGACAAAACGGCTGTGCCGACAACGACGCGTAGCCAGGGTACGCGGAGGAAGAGGTACCCAAATTCTTTTTATGATGTATGTTGTATTGTAGTGGTTCAACCTAGGATATGTAGATAGCGATGGGGTTGCATATTTCCTAAAGTTGAGTGTAGCTGACATGTGCTTTATTGGATTAATCACTTCTGTATAAGCTGTAGTTACTAGTTAGGCGCTTATTTGCATACTCTTGCTCTCTGTTATGTTGACATTTGCTAGAAGCTTTAGTTAATAAATACCTTTGTAATCTAGATGAACAGCCACTAAATGCTTTTGAAAGAGAGAGGGAGGCACAAGTCATAAAGAATCATAGGAAGATGGAAGAACCAGGGATGGTTGTTGAGGGATTTGGTGTACAAAATGAGCCAGTGGCCCCTGCAGTTGAGGTGCTTGTTCTACCTTGTGTTGAGTTTGGGCGGGAGGGGCCTGGGGGGGCGGGGGTGCAGATAGCAATGCAATGCTTTGCTGTCTGGATAGCAATGCATTTTGTACATGCTTCCTGCTTAAATTTGTTTCTCCAATTTTAGCGACCGGTTCGAAGAAGCCGTAGAGGAGGCTCTGTCAGTGGGACAAAAGGCAGCGCTGATATCAGTCGTAGAGGAAGGTAGTCCAAGAGAGTGAAGTCAACACGACCTGGAGAGTTGACTCATGGATCTAAGAAGAACAAGCAAAAACATGCAAAAGTGAAGTACCCCTAGGCTACAGGATCTCGCTCCTATGTTGTACAACTGCAATCATTTGTAAGTAATGGTTGTGTTTTATTGTTACTCTCACCTATGTATAAACAGAAACTCATGTGCACTGTTAATAGAAGTAATAGTGGCCGGAGCCTAAGGCCCCCTTTGGAACACAGGATCAAAAAACATAGGAATAGGAAAAATATAGGAATATGATTGGAATGCATGTGAAAAATAGAGGAATGAAAAACAGAGGATTTTTGTTAGAAGTGGTGTTTGATTTTGTACAGGAAAAACATAGGAAACCAATACAATGAGGTTTCACTGGATGCTTTTTCCTTTGTTTTTCCTATGAAAGTTGAAGGATAGGAAACTTTCCTATGGTTTTCCTTCCCCATTTCTTCCTGTGAACCCAAGGCCGCTATGGTGCTGATTCCATAGGATTACTAATTCCTATATTTTTTCTTTGAAAATCCTATGAACCAAAGGGGCCCTAAATTTGGCATCATCATTTAATTTTGAAGTTGCAATACCTGTGCATTGTGGTTATGTAATCCATATCTGTAACCTATTGTTTACTACTTAAATTTCATAGTATGTAATCCATATCAATACCTGTGCATTGTGCTTATGTAATCTATACCAATATGAAACCTACGTTACTTGTTATGAACTAATCTCTTGGGGTTTCAATTAAAGTCCTCTTTCACTATCTGTAACCTAATGTTTACTGCTTGAATTTCATAGGAAGCTATGGAAACTATGCGAGCAGAACCTATTGCTGATGGGCACGAACCAATGACAAGTGTTGATGTTGTTCCCAAGGTCCTTTGCCTCTCCCATGGCCAGGTCCACTCCTAGGTCTACGTCAATACCCATTTTTTAAGAATGCTGGATATCCCGACAAGCTCTGCCAGAACAGAGACATCGGCGGAGAGAATGCTTCGAGAATAGCTTGTTATTGAATAGGAAAGTTCCGCTAACATCATCGAACAAGTGGATGAACTGAAGAGGAAGACAGAAAATACTAAAAGGGAGTTTGAGGAGTTCAAGATACAGCAACCGGAGGAGTACAATAAGCTACATGAGGATATCATTCGCTTCAGCTCTTCTTCTAGTAACTCTCAGTCATCAATTCTGTTGGCTTGATGCAGTGAACATTTATGGTTTGATGTGTGTACTCGTGTGTTGGTTTGATGTGGTGAAATTGTTAGTGGGTTGCTGCTGATGTGTAAACAGTAATTTGTTGCATTTGATTGTCATGCTGAATAATTATTTAGACATCATCGAATAATTATGTAGTCAATCTAGGCAACAGTGAAAATCTTGAATTACTTTTATGATGAATTGATTGTTGTGCATGTGGTAGAACCTGAGTAGGCCACGTGATCAAATAAAAATATGACACGTGAATGAACCAGTGCACGACACGTGAAATAGCCATGGCACGACATGTGGGCTAATAAAAATCCAACACGTGGAAGGAAGTCGTCAAGCCACATGGCCGAATCAAAAAATGAAACGTGGACGGACAACACCGTGACACGTGGTTGAATAAGAAACGGCCACGTGGACCAATAAAAATATGACATATGGTCCAATGAAGAAATAACACGTGACCCAACCGCAACATGACATGTGTGCCAATAGAAAACTAACATGTGGAACAACAGGGGCCCAACACATGGTCCACTAAGAACCTGAAATGTGCAAGAACCAGGGATGGCTATGTTATCCAATAACAAGATGACACATACCCCAACCATCTCCAATGCAACCGGCTATAGCTGGTACACATGGAAAGCATCTCCAACGGAAGCAACCGCCAGTGTGGATGCCCCCTTGCCACGCATGCCAAAGCAGTTCTATAACGGTCAGTTTTTGTCATAGATCTATCCACATCTATGATGAATTTTTAGAATCGTCATAGAAGTTAAGGAATGACGCGACTTCTAAGACGAACCGTTTTCCATAATAAACTTGTCATAAAACTGAAATTATGATGAATTTGGCTCCTTCAGTGACGAAAGCTATTCGTCATAGAAGTGGATATTTCTAGTAGTGTGTGAAAGTCCAAGTATAGGGAAAAATGAATGAGCAAATGAAGGCTCATTCATTGAAAAAAATTCAAAAAAGAAAAAAAGATAGCCATGTCTCAAAATAATCATAAGTACTGAGCGTAGCTCAGCTGGTTGGGTCCCTTGTGGAGGAACCTACCCATCCGGGTTCAAGTTCCCGACTTGACACGGGTATTCGCATTTTTCTAGATTTATTCTAGGATTTAATGGCGCTACTCTTTCAGTGGTAGACGACGTGCTCGTCGACGGCAAGGCGCCTATGGTGACTTCGTCAATCTTGAGATTTGCCAGTCCAACTCAGTTTTTCAGAGGTGCTCATAGAGGTAGGGCGTGAGTGTGAGTTCATAGGGGTGACTGTGCGCTCGTGCATGTGAGCGTCTGTGTCTATAACTAGGTCTTGCAAACAGAGAGAGAGAGATCATACTTATGATGGAGTCCAATAAAGTTTATCATCATGTGTCCACATACATGCACATCTTGATCTAGGATTATAACATTTTTCTCCTTGGATCTGAGTTTTGACTTTACAATATATGCAATGTAAGTATGCAATCATGTTTATCCCTACCTGAGCTCCACATAAGCCTTATTGAAGTAGGATGAAAAAGAAGGTGACACAAATATGTGCCTTGGTAAGGAATCATACACCATTGGATGATATGAGAGTACCATTTGAGAAGTAAAAGTGAGCTATGCTTTTTCTTATGAAAACTTTTCAAAACTTCAAGTACTAAGATGTGAAAATGGGAAGATGACTTTGCTTCAAGAACTATTCCACCTTTCAACAGCTCAAGGATATATGTTAGCTAATGCCACATATCCCACATATGTAGAAGGAATGTTTTGGAATAACTTTCTATCACATGTATATTTAAAGATGTTATGCCCATGTTTACTCTATTTCTAACCTCTACTTGAGGACGAGCAAAGACTTAAGTGTGGGAGATCTTGTTGACGATAATTTGGTCATGATTTTACATAGTCAAAACCGTCAACAAACTATCACCCTTGGAATAAAATTAGCATAGCATGGTTGAATTTTGTTCAAATAACTTGGTTTCACATGTACATAGCCTTTATTTAAATGTAGGTACAAAGTGAACGAGAAACTAAGTGGGGGCCCAACTAGGCCCATTGAATAACCCACCAAGTATGGCCAATTGATTATTTAAATACATCATTATGATGGGCTTGGATTATGATGGCTATGTGCAAAAGATGGGCTTGATTGGCCCAAGTGGGCCCATCGGCCGATAGTCCTTTTTCCACCAAATGATCCCAATTTTGGTGTGGAGTGAGAACACATACTCCCCACCAAGGTGGAGTGGTCCCACCTGTCATAGGGGGTTCGGCCGAGCCCCCCTTGATCGCCCAATGGCTGCACTTCCTCCACCGCCTTCCTGCATGGAGGCATGCAAAGAAACATAACCCCCCTTGATCTCCACCGTCAATTCAAGGCCGGTTTGATCCAAGGATGGAGGATGAAAGAACACGGATCCATGGGCCCACTTGGTCACTCCCTCTCCACTACAAATAGATAGGGGGTATCCCCTCACTTTCAAGACACACCACAATGAGCAAGCTTCTTTACTCTCTCAAGATGCAGTAGTATTAGTATAATTAGAAGTTAGAGTGAGTCTCGGGTCTCTGGCTTTAGTCTTCGAGGAGGTCTGTTATAGCTCTTGTATTCCTATCTTTCTTTACTAGATATATGCCCGTGCATTGTACGGGATCACAAATTTTTGCTACACCTACAATGACATACATGGCTTATGGCTTATAATAACATACACGCAGGACACATGTTTTGATGGAGGGGCGAGTGGGGATATGAGTGTTGTAGACAATAATGGTTAGTATTTTTTAGTGTAGAGAAGTTGGCATAAGTGTAGTCCAAACCATAAAATTACGTAGAAATTTCTACAGTAGCCACGTCAACAAGAATCCGGCTCTCGGGCCTGCTTGGTTTTGAGCGGACCTTGATTGGCCTCATCTAGTTGTGAATTAACTGTAGCAATATTTATTCATTTAAAAAAATTCAAATTCCTATATGGCTCAGCTGTTGTAGTAGTAGCTGAGTTCCTAGGCGCGTGCACAGATTCTTGTCCACTCCCGCGGTCAGGGCTGTAGACATCGGGCTAAGTGCCCTGTATACAATGCGCTGGAGTCTGGAGATCGGGAGGGACGTCTTCTTTTTATTTGCATGCGTGGAGAGTTCGTGTCGGATCAGGACTCGTATCCGTTCCTATTGAACGCAGGACTTCGTATCCGTTCCTATCGAACGCACGCACAAGGACTTTGTAATGAGTCGCAACGGGTATCGTCAGGATCTGATATCACCGGATACATGATTACTTTAAAGTCTTTTTAGTTGTAGAGATAGGGTTTAAGTTATTTTGTAAATTTGTCTTCTCTACTTCGCCTGAGTACTTTACTTTATTGTAACATGGCTAGTTGTGTTGTATTGATCGTTACCATAGTCAATTGTACGATAGCAAGACAATGATAGTATATCTTTGTGCTGGTTCACCTTTTTAACCTGGTGCTCTAATCAATTTCATCGGATATTAGATTAGAGTAGTGATATATAATGTATTCGTAGTACGCTAGTCTGTGTATACGATTTGTCCCATGAGGGAGTAGTCTTAAGATAAGATGAATGGTCCAAAGATTCTCTATGGAAGTCAAAAGTTGGCCCGGGACCGAGCTTCCACCAAAGAGAAGTTCAAAAGTGGAGGAAGTAATAAAGCAGCTAGCACGTCCGATACCAGCCTCAGCCAATTAGCACGCAACACAACTGGTCGTGTGCGGAGCGGTGGTCAGCGTGGGAGACGGACTGCCGATATGGCGACGCGACGGGCTGGCTGGCTCGCTCACATGAATACTGTTTATCTGAATCAGCCAGCAGTATTTTCTTTCACGTAAACAAACCAGCAACGATATAAATCAGCCAACCGAACAAGCTGTACTGTCCACCAACGGTATTATATACGTGGTGGTAAGGTGGAGCACGAAAATGATATAGCGCTAACGTTGTGGTGCAGCACGGGCGGATAATTAAATTTTGAATGAATTCAAATCCAGACACCAGTACGTCTCTGCTCCAATATCAAGCGTGCATTTGAATATTACAAACTCCTATATACTCCCGTCGTCTTGAAAAAAATTATACAATTCCAAACCATTTTAAATTTGATTAAATTATAAAAATGTTGATATTTTTTATACCAAATAAATATGATTAGATTCGTCATCAAATGTATTTTTCATATGATAACTATTTAAATACTAATACTCCTTTTGTAAAAAAAGTAGTCAAAATCTTTAGATACTTTGACTATTGAAAAATAATACTTCGAGACGACAAGAGTGAGGTGTGGAGTCCAATGACGGATATGCACAAGGCCCCGTGTTCGCGTTTTCACGATGGTGACTACGAAGTAGCCTTGAAAAACTTTAGATCTAAAGAAATCTTTTAGTCGTTGTCAGGTTTGTGGTGTTTTAGTGGTACTATAGTGGTGGGTCCCGCATAGCGGTTTCCTTTGTCGAATGGCATGGCCTTCTCTCTCTCATTCTCTAATGGTACGGAGCCACGACTAGGGGTATTATATGAGTACACATGCAAGCCGAGTTGAGCCATTTGGCTGTGTTGAAGGCTTAGGGGTGTTTGTAAGGGTCCTCCTAAGGGGCTTCTCTGTTTTTCAGTGAAAAACAACTCCTCCTACAAGATATTTGATAGGGCTTCTCTAAAGAAGCCGGAGAAGAGTCCTACCAAATAAGCCTTAGATTAGCATGAGTGACCGATGGATGTAGTGGCGAGTTTGCTATGGAGGCTAGTGGTGTTGCCAGTGATTGTGAAGTTTGTTGTATTTATACTGAGCATGAGCATGGTGCTTGTTGTTGCCAACCGGCTGCAAACGTTTAGTTGTTTCTTGTGGTTTTTTTTCTATTTTTTGTTTTTCTTGTAAGTAGATTTATGGAACACTTTGTTTGAATTTTGTACTACTGGTATATTCAAAGATGGCTTGCTTGCATCGTGTCTACCGTACAGAAAGAATAAATAAAATCTCACTCTGTTGCTCTGGTGCCACACTGCAGTCTAGTCTAGAGATATAAGAATGGAATTGTTTGTGCAGGCCGGCCGGCCGCCGGCCCGTCCGGTTCACGTGTCACTACAGTCTATAAATCAGTCCGGCGTACACGTACATGCGGACAAGACGCGTGAGCTATCAAAATGGACCGGAATAACTTCGATTGATAAGAAAAAGATATATCTACATATCGATTAGAGAATATATATATATATATATATATATATATATATATATATAGAACTACTACCTGTAACTGGCTACAAAATAATTTATTCTGTAGCCACTTTAAGTTACGATAATTACTATGTTAATTTACGAGATTATAGTAACTCTTTAATAAGTGGTTTACTATAACGTTATGATAAATATCCCTATGTGTTATAGTAACACAACTATCGTAAATATGTATTGATATTATCGTAAATTAATATATAAAATTATCGTAAATAGATGTAGTTACAGAATAACTTATTTTGTAGATGACTACTGAATATATATATATATATATATATATATATATATATATATATATATATATATATATATATATATATATATATATATATATATATATATATATATATATATATATGACTAGGAGTGCATATGTATGTACCCTTCGTCTAGACGTCACACGCCGGGCAGGCAGGGGAAACACGCACCATATTCGCAGTGGACATACACGTACCCCGCGCCGATCTCATTTATTTAGGAACAAAACGTGTGTGTATAAATACGATATACCAAGGCTGTCACAGCACAAATCGGTCCTCGTCCCCATTCGGCTGCTCTTTTGACGGAGGAGGCGGAACCCCGCCCACCGTGAGCGCAACGCCCGCTGCCGGTGGAAAACGGTTCGTCGGCCAGCTAGCTCCCACATCCACTGACCGTTGTGCGCTCGCCGGGGCCGGGCAAGCCATCAGCGGCCGTGATGGCGCCGGCGCTTCTGCTGGCAGTGCTAGTAGTGCTCGCGGTTGCAGCTGCGACGACGGAGGTGTCGGCGTCGGCGTCGGCGTTCGCGGTGGCGTCCAACGCGACGGCGGTGGTGGCCGGGAAGCTGAACGTGCACCTGGTGCCGCACTCGCACGACGACGTCGGGTGGCTCAAGACCGTCGACCAGTACTACGTCGGATCCAACAACTCCATCCAGGTACGTAAACACACCATCCATCCTTTCCTGCGCCGCCATGCTCCGGCCGTCGGTCTTCTCGGTTGTCACCTCGTGGAGGTGGGCGCCAGGGCGCGTGCGTGATGAACACCCTCGACTCCGTGGTGGACGCGCTCGCCAAGGATCCCGCACGGAAGTTCGTCGTCGTCGAGCAGGTCAGTACAGTACAGTACCTCTCAAGCCTCCTTGTCGTCGTCTACACTGCTTGTGTTGCGCCGCCTCCGATCCTCTGTTTTCTCGTCCCGACTTGTCCTCGTCCTCGTCGTCTACAATGCCTGCGTGCTTTAATTTGCAGTCAAAGTTTTGCCGTATATTTAAAAGAAAAAGGTAGTCAGATTTCAGGCCAAAAACATACTTGTACGCCATTAATTAGTTTATTAGAGTTTGAAGTTTTCGCCATCGGTGATGTAAGAGCAGAGCAGTATTGCACACAATTTTGACGTGGCGATGTCGATACTGACAAGTAGAAAAGGACACAGAGGGTGCACGCCGTTTGGATTACATACTCTGCTTTCCACCCTGAGACAATCAAAGATACTCTAGATAGCTTCAGCATATCTCCTTTTACTGCCTAGGTACTACAGTTAGCTCCGGTCCAGACTACAGACTAGTCATCGTCTTCGTTGTCGTCCCAGAAAGCTTCTAGCCTGTGTGACCTCAGGACAGGACTCAGGCCCAAACCAAAACCATTGTAGGAGTCCACCTTTTCCACAAATCTAACCATGAGATGAGACGATATGCGCATTATTAGTTGCTAATCGATTTGATGTTGACAACAACGACAAAAATAAAAGGGACCCCTTGCTCCACTGTAGAGCAATCATCGGTCGCGGCCTGCTATCAACAGCGTTACTTTTTTTTTGACGTAACTATCAACAGCGTCGTTACAGAAATGGCCTCCCACATGTGAACTGACATCCACTTCTTGTTCCTCCACTCTGCTTGTTATCATGTCCAAAATTAGGCGGAGCACTGAACTTGTTATGATGGCGTCCTCTGTTTCTCCCCCAATTCATCAGTCGGTTCACAACTTCACATGGATCCCTCTAGAACAGAAAGATTCGACTCAAAGGTTATGGACATTTCGAAACAGATATATTCAATTGAAATTTAGTGAGTACTACCTTAGGTCAACAAAAATTTCTAATACTATATATATTGGGCCACATATAAAAATAAATGGATTTTATGCAGAAAGTACTCCTACGCTGAAAGTACTGAAAAAAATATACAACTTTCAAAGAGTGTGCATTGTTGCGTACCAATTGGTTAATGTCCAAACATGTACAAGTGCTGCAACAAGGACCAACAACATGTTGCATGTGGACTCTGCTCCTATATATGGATGCCCATACCTGTTTCAATTTCTTGCTGTGTCGAATTCCGGGAAAAAATAACAGTTTTGACCAAACCAAAGTTACTGCAAAGATTGGGAGCGAACCAAATGGTGCTTGCTATGCGATTAAACCAAAGTTTCACAAAACAGAGTGTACGACAAATCTTGATGCCCGCATACGATTAACTGTCTTAGAATCAAAATATGCCAACATGGATCTATGACTATTGATTTAAATTTAAGGACTAAAAAAGTTTAATAAACTGATTATTAATTCGATATATGGTTTAGAGAATTATCATTTGAAGCTTGCTTGTATTAGGCTTCGATTGTTTCTTGGTAGTTAATTCTGAGACACAGACTAGTCAAAACATCGCATTCTAAGTTACTGACTTGTATTACCAAAAAAACAGCTCAAAAGTATGTCGCCCAAAGTTTCATGCGTAGAAAAAGAACCTTTTCTGTATGTGTTGTTTTCCAGGTAATTACCTAGTCCTTTTGCTTTCAGGCTTTCTTCCAAAGGTGGTGGGCAGAGAAAAGCCCCACAATCCAGGCCATAGTCCACAAACTGGTTGATTCCGGTCAGCTAGAGTTCATGTATGGAATGTGATTGTCCTTATCCCCTTTGATCTTGGCTTCAGATTTATTTTTCCAAAATTCTTTTATGGATAATTTTTTCAGAAATGGTGGGTGGTGTATGCATGATGAAGCTGCCGTGCATTACAATGACATGATCGATCAGACCACACTTGGTCACCGGATGATCAAGAAACAGTTCAATAAGACTCCAAGAGCTGGCTGGCAAATTGATCCTTTTGGTCATTCTGCAGTTCAAGCTTATTTGCTTGGAGCAGAGGTACTGTAAACATCACATTTGCAAATGATGTTAAAGTTCCTGATGGAACTACTAATTAAGTTATTTCAGGAACAAATGTAGTAGTATAAATTCCTAGGCTCACTGAATAGAAGACTTAAATCTCTGAAAGCATTATAGCTGCATTTTAGAAAAAAGTGAAATTGTTTGCATGTAACGTTTGTTTACTGCACTTGTAGCTTGGTTTTGATTCTGTACATTTCGCAAGAATTGATTACCAAGATAGGAAAAGACGGAAAGCAGATAAAGGCCTAGAGGTTATATGGCGTGGCTCAAGAACTTTCGGTTCATCTTCACAGGTTCTTTTTGTCCTTTGCGAACAAATATTTTTGTATGTCACCATATCCTCTTCATTAGCATGAAGAACTAAATTCTTTTGACTTCTGTAAGATTCATGTAATTGTATAATTAAATTGCAGATCTTTACAAATGCATTTCCTGTCCATTATAGCCCACCAGATGGCTTTGGATTTGAAGTTTTGGATGAAAATATCATACCTGTTCAGGTAAATATCCATACATAACCAATTTCATGCTACCGAACCATAGTGATTTTTTATGCAACCTTACATTTATTTAATTATGTACAACTATTTGTAGGATGACCTGTCACTGTTTGACTATAATGTCCAAGGGCGTGTAAATGATTTTGTTGCTGCAGCCTTAGCACAGGTAAATCTCCATTTTTTTTATACCTCGGTTTAATGGAGCGATTTCAAGTTGTTTCTAACTGAAACATGTAACTCACTTCTGAAATGTTTTGGTAATCAGGCAAATGTTACACGTACAGACCACATAATGTGGACCATGGGGGATGATTTTAACTATCAGTATGCTGAATCCTGGTTCCGGAATATGGACAAACTTATCCAACATGTGAACAAGGTATTGCAAATTTTATCCTTCCATGTGAAGTTTCGATATACGGTTTACATGTTTAGCACTAATTTTTGGCATCTTCAAACATTACTGCACTGCTAAAATGATATACTTTAATCTCTGTAAAAGTTAAATCACAGTTTTTAGGGACCTGTGTGGCGAACCTGCTTTTCAGGACGTCACTATGGTGGTTTTACTTCTCCTGATGACAGGCATGCAGGATTGACCAGACCGAATCCCATTCAACAATGCATACATATTTTTGTGTTTTTTAACATCTACCAATGTGATTTTCAGTGTAGATCAGTGACATGCCAGCTGTGGTTAAGTATTATCTCTACTGAATTTGAGAAGTAAGATAATAATGTCCTGAACCCTGCAGGATGGCAGAGTGCATGCGTTGTATTCTACTCCGTCTATTTACACAGATGCTAAACATGCATCAAATGAATCTTGGCCAGTAAAATACGATGATTATTTCCCGTGAGTTCTCAAACTACAAGTATAACATGGAATATTTATGCTAAAGAAGATATTCATGATGCTCTTGTTGTACTGCAAATTGCAGCTATGCTGATTCAACAAATGCATACTGGACTGGGTATTTTACAAGCCGTCCAACTTTCAAGCGATATGTTCGAGTACACAGTGGATATTACTTGGTATAATATTCACACACTGCACTACATGAACCATGCTGCTATCTAAACCATGTATTAAGAAGTTCTTGAATAACCATGGAAAAATGTATTTCCTGACAGGCTGCACGTCAAATAGAATTTTTGGTGGGTGGCAGTTCCTTAGGATTGTTCACTTCTAGCTTGGAAGATGCAATGGGAATTGCCCAGCATCACGATGCAGTCTCAGGTACTGCAAAACAGCACACAACTGATGACTACTCGAAACGGCTTGCTCTTGGAGCATCAAAGGTTCACAATTTCCCTTGCTGAAAGATTTCTGTTACAATGCCCTTTTGTTTGCTAACGAAATGTTGATGTATTACCTTCTCTTGTCGTTCAGGTTGAAAAAGGTGTAAACACTGCTCTAACTTGTCTGACCAGCTCCAACGGAACATGTGTATCCTCTGTAGTACAATTTAGTCAGGTTAGAAAATGTGCTCTTTATTTGTGGTGCATTCTTTCAGATATTATTTTAAATATGTTTCTTCCATAATTTTTCCCATGGATATTAAATTTTCTTATCAAAAGAACAAAACTGTCTCTCTTATTGATTGAAATTTTACTTTGATTGTTTGGTCATAGAACACCTACTGTTTTGTGCTATATTAACTCTGTATAAATGTTCCAAGTTTCTCATATGTTATTCTTAAAGATATTAACCTAATCAAACTGTCTCTCTTGTTGATTGAATTTTTAGTGTCCACTTCTCAATATAAGCTACTGCCCTTCGACTGAGGAAGCAATTTCAGCAACAAAGCGTTTAGTGAGTACTATCTGTTTTGTCATTTTGTATACCAATTAATGTTTGTGATATTGACATGATTTGTTGTAGGTTGTAGTTGCTTACAATCCTCTTGGATGGGAACGTAGTGACTTCATAAGGGTTCCTGTAAGTGATTGAAAACTTCACTCAACATTTCTCCAGAAATTTCGGATACCCATTAAGAGAAATTATATCAAGGCTCATGGCCATTTTATAAAGGACCTAAATTTGTAAAAATACTAGGATAAATTTGTCAGTGAAGCATGCACCTCGTTTCAGCTCATAGCCTATAGACCATCTCTACTTTTATCGTTACATGTTCTTTTAACATTTTCAGGTCAATGATCAAAACCTAGTTGTAAAAAGCTCTGATGGAAATATTGTTGAGTCACAACTAGTTGAGGTTGATAATGTGACAAGCAATTTAAGAAAGTTTTATGTGAAAGCTTATCTTGGAATCACAACAGACAAGGCCCCTAAGTATTGGCTAACATTTCAAGCTTCTGCACCACCAATGGGCTGGAATTCTTACTTCATTTCAAAATCAACTGGAGCAGGTGAATGGCATCATTTTAATATTTATTTAGAATAAAATGCAAAATTGATAGCCCATTAGCAAATACTATTTCGATTTTTTTACACTAGCAAATAATATCACTCTTGTTGAAGCTTGAAACTGCTTTGTCAATAGCAGAGTTACGATATAACAGAGTAAGGCATTCCATATCACATATTTACATGTCTCAGAACTGGCTTCAATTGTGAACTCAAAATTATGGGTAGGAAAACTTTATTTCGTCTATTTTCACCAAATTTAGCGTTAGTCAATAAGGTAAAATGAAAAAAAAACTTAATGGCACTTCAAATTTCAATATAATTATTGTTGATATTAATATCTGATTAAGCTGATGGATTTTGATCAGTTCTATGTTAAATAACATTTGTCCAGGATACAACAGTACTGAGCATGTGTCAACCGTGGTTTCTCCAAGTAACAACATGATTGAAGTTGGACCAGGACCTTTAAAGATGTCCTTTTCATCAGCATCTGGACAACTCAATAGGATATTCAATTCTATCTCAGGAGTGAGTATCAAAATAAATCTGTCCCTTTTAAATGATTTGATAATATTTCACAGTAGATCCGTCGACATAAATGAATCAAAAAGTGCCGTTTCTCATAGGTGTTTGTTAATCATTTTCCCAATTAAGAATGCCCAAAAATTATCCATTATTTTATGATTTGCAGTGGATTTAACTTCGAATTATTATGCATTTGTACTAGTTGGCATAAGATTCTGCTATAACAATACTCAGTTCCAAATTATAAGTCGTTTTGGCTTTTCTAGGGGCATAGTTTTTGTTATGCACCTAGATAACATTATATCTAGATACATGGTAAAACTACGAGTCTAGAAAAGCTAAAATGACTTAAATTTTGCAATGGATGGAGTATTTATTATGCTACTTATACTCCTTTTCGTGATTTTTCTACCTATATCATCCAAGGATGATAAACATGCATCCAAGTTTTCTTTTCATGATATTTATTCAGTTGCACAATATTAGTGATGTACGCATCATAGGAAGTTGCACAATATTAGTCATGTACACTATTAGATATAGTCATATATATAGATCTATTTCTATCGAAGTGTGCAAATATAATAGGTCCTAAATATCACTCAAATTATGTGGTTTTGCTATGTGTGCCGGATTATTATTTGGTCCCCGTATGAGTGAGGATCCTGTTGAGGACCACATTTTCTCTTTAATACAATGAAACACAGCTCTCTTGTGTTTTTTTTAAAGTATGTTCAAACATAAGGAGTAGTATGGAGTTTTTTCATTACCTAAACAATGCTTTGATTTTTTGTAAGGGAAGCATTAGTACATTTATTCTTTGATAATATGTTTCAGGTGGATTTACCAGTTCAACAAAGCTTTCTTTGGTATAGATCAAGTGAGGGTGATGCCTCGGATTCACAGGTTTTACTCAGGAACTGGCTTTTCTCGGTTAAAAGGAAATATGGGAACATATTTGGTAGTTTTAATGTTTGTGTTTTATGCTAGGCATCTGGAGCTTATATATTTCGACCAGATGGTAATACACCAACTACAGTTTCATCCTCGGTAATACCATACAACCTACCTGAGTTTCTTTATAATCCACTCAATTGATCCATTTCCCTGTAGCTCCCCTGTAAAAGACCTAAAATATTACCATGGAGTCGTGGACTAGTCAGATACAACTTCAAAATTCGTATTTCCATGTCAGTGAACTGATTCATTTTAATTCCTTTTAGGTGCCACTGAAAGTTATCCGTGGACCACTGGTTGATGAAGTGCATCAAAAATTCAGCTCATGGATTTATCAGGTTAGACCCTATGCAATGTTAGAGAGAAATTGTAATTTAATTTAATGTAGCTTACGTGATTGTTGCTTAAAATAAGAACCTTTTGTTGATATATACTACTAACATACAAGAAAAAGGTTGCTTAAAGTATAACTCTATACGATTGGTTCAAGTCTGTCTATTGAAATTAATAAATCGATAGACAGTCCATTTGAAAAATGTTCTCTTAGAAGTTAACTATAGTATAAGGCATCCCTATTATACGAATCATAAGCGGAAATCACGGAGTTGGAATTTTCTTTTAAGCATTAAATTGTACAACCCTGTTGCAGGGAAAGTAAATCCTACCATTTTTATCACATTACACATTTTCATTATATGTTTAGTTAACAACTATACTGTTTTTTTTTGTTCTTTATTCCTTACCTTAGTACTAGAAGAATGACTTATTTCTAGCATCCAGACTTTCAACTAAGTTGTAGATTTGAAGTATGTACATGACATCATTTCTTGGCAAGTGGTTGTCAATGCATCATTTGAACATACTTGAAATCTACAAGAATATTCTTTATTGGTCCACTTATATGCTCTACATTCAAAAATTTATAGCAACATTTATTTGAGAATGAACTTGTAATTAGTGTTTCTTTGTATAGATTACACGACTCTACAAGAACATGGAGCATGCTGAAGTTGAATACACGGTTAGTAGCTACTTCCACTGGAAAAAAATGATGTGTGCACTACTTTTGGACAATATAATATTCCAGGTGATGGTAGCGATATTCGGGGCATCTATTATTCAAAATCAACTAACTATTTGGTTGCTCTCATTTATCACAAAGATTGGGCCAATCCCTGTCGATGATGATGTAGGGAAGGAGGTCATCACACGGCTGACAGCAAATATGGCCACAAATAGTACATTTTATACAGACTCCAATGGAAGGGATTTCCTCAAAAGGGTAATAATCTTTATAATTTATACATTGGATATTTGCTATTGTTACTTGTTTATTTAAATCACACTACTACTCCCTCCATTCCAAATTTTAAGTCATTTTGGCATTTTTAGATTTATCGTTTTGGCGAATGTGGGACAGTGGGAGCCCATCTGAAATATTTGCCTAGTCTCCTTTTACCTACAGATTCACAGAAACTTTCATTTGCAGGTGAGAAACTACAGGGAGGACTGGAATCTTCAAGTGACTCAACCAGTTGCAGGAAATTACTATCCGGTAAGGAAAAGTTCACATAAACAGAGTGAAGTCATCTGCAGGTTGTCACTACCCTCATAAGTCATAGCACGATAGCAACTCGTTCTCCTTGTTCAATATTTTTGCCATAAGCAGAAGTATTGGCGAACAGTGTACTGATTATGTGTGTGTCTGGTGCTGTAGTTGATAATACCTGAACCAATTATAGCATTTACATTCTTTTTCATGGTCATGGATGACCTGAGCATTTTTGGGACCAGTGTGGCCATGCTTAAATAAGGAAAGGCCGATTTATTTTGGGCCTATAATGACTTCTCAAGCCCAGTCCAGTAATCCCACTACACAGTAGATTTGGACCACGGTTAGGCTAGGCTTGGGCTTTGGATGGCCCACTCGTGACTTTAACATTGTCAAATAATTCAAATTTATGTTTAGGACTGGGCTAAATTTTTTGGGGCTTACTTATCTTTGATCATTCCCATACAAAAATGTTTTACAGGCGAGCAGGCCAAATTTGCTCAAGTAGACATAGAATTAGGTTTCTATTTTTTAGCCAATTAAATCTATCTTTTTGTGTAAAGAAAGACAATAGTTCCAAAACATCATGATTCTATCTTTTTTATTATTATATAGGAAATCTACTAGCCTCACAGATTTCTGACATGTTGACTCAGGTCAATCTAGGAGTGTATGTAGCAGATGGAAAATATGAGCTATCTGTACTTGTGGACCGTGCTGTCGGAGCATCAAGCATTCAGGATGGTCAGCTAGAGATTATGCTACACAGGTATTAGCTAAAGTGGCATGTGCTCAGTTAGCCACACACACTATTGTAATTTTTTTCTGTATCTAAATCTGATAAGGCAGGTTCAGTTACTCAATGATTCAAACAGTGCCTTATCAGATTCTAAACTAGAATAAAAACATTGTGTAAATGTGTCTCCAATAGCCACACATACTATTAAAATCAGTGGCTTATAAGATACCAACTTTGCAAGAGATTCCAATTTAATTTGTAGCTTTTTCTTTTCATGAAGTTAATTTCTATCCTCTTGATATTGACTGCAGATCTGCATATTATGTTTTGTGAATCCCTTGCACACTGAAACTCTCTCTAACCACAGATGTTGTCAATTTCAGGCGTTTACTTAAAGATGATGGCAGAGGTGTTGGAGAGCCACTTGATGAAGTTGTTTGTGTGGATCAAGATTGCGAAGGGCTTACGGTACACATTCAGTTTCGCCTCTATATTCTCTAGCATTATCCTGCTATCCAGTTACTAATAGCTATTGTAACTCTTCAAAAAAAAAAACACAGGCCAGGGGCACTTACTATGTCAATGTTGAAAAGCTAGGGAATGGAGCTCACTGGCGGCGTACATATGGCCAACAAGTCTATTCACCCTTTCTCCTTGCTTTTACTCATGAGGTACATTCGCTTACCCTATCAACCTTTCTGTTGTGTGTTTTCATGCCGTCGAAGTTGACAATTTATTCTTGTTACAGGATGAGACAAGCTCGAAATCCTACAATGTGGCCAAAGGTGGTATGATGGATGCAAATTACAGTCTTCCTGATAATGTTGCAATTGTTACTTTGCAGGTATTACTGTACCTGTTCTCCCCATTCCATTACCATTTACCCATGGATCCGAAATCCGATTACTTATATATTTTCCATCATGGTGAATGTCTTAACATTTCAGAACCTAGATGATGGTACCACACTACTCCGCTTGGCCCATCTTTTTCAAGTATGTTTGTAGTTTATTTAATTTTTTTATCCTTGATAATGAATCATCGATACTAATCAATATTTGCTGGATCTGTAGGCTGCTGAGGACCCAAAGTATTCAGAGGTAGCAAAGGTTGATCTGAAAAAGGTGTTCGGAAAGAGAACCGTAAGTAGAAAATTTGCTGCACCTCAGGTCTTCGAAACACAAAAATTTGTCATAAAATAACTCTGTAGCAGGCTTCTGATAAATTTTTATCAGAACTTAGACGTTCCAATTCAATTAAATGTTAACGATGTTCAAATGTATGTGCAGATCAAGGAATTGACCGAGACTAACCTTTCAGCAAATCAAAAGAAGTCAGAGATGAAGCTCAAGCTCAACTGGAAAAGGTGGCCCAGTCAGTCGTTGAACTAGGACCCATGGAGATACGCACCTTCTTGCTGGGGCACATTTGTAAACAAACAATAGTACATAGAGTTTCTACCATTTCATGAAGAAAAAAAGCGAAGAATATAAAGTACCCAAATTTTAGTTGATCAGTAGGTGCACACCCACACCACGCTCTTCCGAGTCGTTGAACTAGGACCCATGGAGATTCGAACCCTGCAACACCTTCTTGCTGAAATTTTAATTGACCTCGCAGTTCTTGTATTTGTAAACAAACAATAAGGTACATAATCTGATATTGAAATATGAAATTTCTACCAAAGGACTAATTCACACGATGGAGGAGATCGAGAACGGGGCCCCGGATCATTTGTAAAAGGATTTGTCACCACAGTTACAATGAACGATTCAGTTTCTCGATGGAAAAAAACTCTAAACAAAACCCAATTGTGTAGCAGCGGCGGCTGTGTTTATAGTCTACGGCTGTGATAGTCTAAGACTCGAATCCTAGGGTTGGGGACGGCCAGGGGTTGGGAATATACATGGCCAAGTACCCAAATTTTAGTTCAAATGATCCACGGATCTGGAGCTGGGACCAGATCTTGGGCAATGGAGGTGCACACCGCACACGGCCCGTTTCGACGTCGTGTGTTATGACATGTAATGGTCCGAGGGTGACGTGGTAGCTAAAAATTGCAACTTGTTAATGGTTGTGGTCCTTTTCATTATGTAAAGCAGATATCTTCTTCCTAGGATATGATGATATTCACCAACAAGTGATGAAATGAGAGAGTAATGGCTTTGATATCATAATTTCATTTGAAGCTGCATACTTTGGAATATCACAGATGTCCCTGTTTTCCCCAATGCTCAGTTGACTGAACAAGGGTGTTGAGACCCTGACCGTCGGCTGCTATTGACATCCCACTGATGCTGTCATGAGATGTCGAGCTATGGTGGATCAAGAAATCATGCTGGAAGTGGTGGCTCCTCAAAACTCTTGGAGCTCAATGTCGTGAAGTGTGATTTCTCGTTGCATGCAAGGATGCTTGTTCGGTTAGGATCAATCTTGGACTTTCGGTGTGATCACCGTAACTCAGGATCGTCTAGCTTTCAGAGGTCATAAAGGATCTCAACCATGGATGTGATGTTTTGGCTAGCGTGGTTGAAGACTAGCACATTCCTAATGTCTTGCATGATCTTGTTGTAGACATCGTGGCTGCAGTGGCACATGTTTTCAAGGTCGTGCCACCATTGGAGTTCAGCTTGCTCATCCGTGAGTTGGTGCCTCTCCGTCTCAAGTTGCTTGCTAGGCCCTGAGCAGATCTTCTTGTTCTTGCAAGTACTTTTGGTAGTCTTGGGGACCTTGCGGCCGCTCTGGTGTGTCCTCCATGTAGCACTCCCAAGACGGATGATAGCTTGCAGTGCTCCCGCCATCAGAGTCGTAGTTGCCAGAGACCCTAGCCAAGATCTCAGAGAAGGTGAGGTTGGCAACGTCAAACACAAAGAAGTTGCCCATCATCGGGTAGACCATACTGATAAACATTGAGTGGGGGTTGGAGGCAAATTCCCAATCGAGAGGGATTGTGATGAGTTCACTACTGATGAGCCCCAATCCCGACTGGAGAACCCAATAAGGAGCCAGATTGTGACATCGAATACCCGGTCAGAGGTTGAAAATTTCAGTCAAAGGTGTAGATTCATGTGCTGAGCCAACGCATTGGTGTGAGGAGATATGACTTCCTCTATCCTGATGATGAACTCGAGGTGATAGTGTGGGATTTCCTCTAGCGGTTGGCTTAGTTCTGAATCGCGGAGGTGAAGCTTGCCGAACTGACCGACCCAACTCGTTCGGTCATCCAAGTGTACTACCCATATAGTACACATATGTTCGACCTTTATCCATGATCATTGCAGGTCGAACATATGTAGTTAAGTTTATGAGACATTATTTCAACATTTAGTCATTACACTTCACACAGAGTCTAGTGAAAGGTTTCATATAATAAAATAGTTCGATACACGTTCATGGGTGTGCCATCCCCACAAACCTATGCCTCACAGGGCTGCCTCTACCACTCCCAGTCTGCTTGGACTCGGTGGCATAGAAGAAGCCACATGCTGGGTGGTCTCACCTGCAAAACTCAACAAGTAGACGGGTGAGTATACAATTGTGCTCCATAGAACTTACCCTTATATTAACTAGAATGCGGTTGGTTTTGCATGAAGGCACCCTTTTATACAATGTAAAAAGTTGTCTAATCAACTACGCAAGCATAGCATGGTTGATATGATTAAGAAATTAGCAAAATGGATCTCGATCTTCCACAAGTCCTTTTCACATACACTAATCTGAATCTAGAAGAATAGAAAAAGTATATATATCAAACTCTAGGGGTACACATTAACCCCATCAAAGACAATAGTCACAACCCATACGACTATCGCTACATAAGGAGTGACTCATGCCTCAACCTTTCCCAAGTATAACGAAACCTCCCATCAAAGGTTAGAGAGTGAGATGAGGCACTAGCCCTTCCTAGCTACCTTGCGCTAACCTCACGCTGAATCCATGGGAAATCCAGTCGGAACAAAGTACTAGGCTTACCATTCCCATTCACGCAAGTGGTTTGTACAAATTATGTTCATGTTTTGCTACCATGGATACACGGTCCTTAATCGGTGTAACAATACACCACTCAAGACCTCCCTGTCTTGGCATGGTCCAAGCGCTTTCCAATCCTCAATTCAAGTTATCATCAAGTGGTCAAATTTTAGACTATTTTGTCCATGGTATGTTATTTAGTGTACAAGTGACGTGACCGCTATAACACACGAGAAGTGAGAAGCCCATCACTATCTTGACTTGTACTGTTATTTAGCATACTAAGCATGATTTACACGATAAACATCAACATCATACATGATACAAGGTAAGGGAAACAAAGCACAAGGTATAAGCTCAAGTAGGTCACATAGGGTATCTAGTCATATTGTAACATAAGTGCAATACTTAACATAGCCATTTAACTACATTTAGCAAAGAGAGATTATGCTTAGGAGCCTTCCTTGAGTTTCAGTGAGTGGTGCTATGTTGTCAGGTTTAGGGGTCACGTCATTGTCTGTGGTCTCCTCCTCTATTATTGCTTCCTCTCCTATATGATGCATGACATACATGAGTGAAATGAAATACTTGTGCTTGACATGATATGCTTTGGCATTTGTATGATTAATTATGAACATAATATTATATGTATATAACATAATGTGTTGTAGTGTAGATAAATAGGTGTTGTTGAGGTGTGATAGGACCATCCGGTATATGGTATCGGATCGTCCGATGGACCTCGGACTGTTATGTTATAGGATGGGAACGGTATGAAGAGATTAGGTTGTTCCAAAGCCTAAGTGTTGAGTTGATCGGACCATCCGGTAAGTCACAAAAGTTTTCGGTGCTCTCGGGTTTGTGGTGATGGATTAATCAGATTGTCCGACAAAATTCAATGGACTGTCCTGTAACTCATGGACTTGGTTGAACAGAGAAAACTCTAAGTGTGGAGGTCATCGGATCGTCCGATGGGTGAAGTCGGACTGTCCAAAAAAAACTACAAAGTTTCTACAAAAGGTTTTGGGGTTCAGGGTGATTTATCGGATTGGGCCATTGGTGACTATCAGACTCTCTAATGGATCACAATACAGGTGTTCTAAGTGATTTTCATTGATGAAAAGTACATATATGATTCTTGCATGTCTATGAGGTTTTGCATAAGTGTTCCTAATGTTCTCTAGTTTGCATGTATCAAGGTAGTACATTATCATACACTGCCCTGGTTCACAAAAATATCTACTTGGGGATGTCTACGTGATGAACTAGCTAGACCTTGGCCTCTAAGATCTCCAGGTGCTGGTATTGTTGGTTTAACTCAGCAAGATGGAGAAGAAGATGGATCAAGTCTTGATGCTGTGGTGGCTCATCCAAGCTCGTCCTTCTCCTTCTCCTTGCCTTCTCCTTGTAGAACCTTCCTGATGCGGGAGGTTTCCCAATCTTCTCGTTGTAGGATCGAAAGGGGGGATAACTTGACCCATGCAACCAGACGAACCAATGGCACCAACAGCTACTCTAGGCAGCCACCTGTGACAAATTATTTTGCCCAACCACACACAATGGATCGATGTCTACCTGAACCACACAAAGGTAGATACAAGCTCTTGCAAATCATAAGGATACACAAGAACAAGTGAAGAGAAAACTCCCAATCCTCAAGGGGGCAGCTATGGCACAACCCTAAGGACAAGAGCACTTGGATTCTCTGTTTTTCTGAGTCAATTTGTGGTTGGGGTTTCAGGGAGGAGTGGGAGTGCTATTTATACTAGAAACATCCCTCCGCTGAATGGGTTGGTTTTGGCCCAGTTCGATAGCAATAGAGTTCTGGACCAGTATTCACTAAAACAGGCATAACTCAGCCTATCGAGCTCCAATCGATGTGCCGTCAGTTGCATATGAAAGTAGACTTCATCATCTTTCCATCCATATATAACACTTGGGTTGAAACCATCGAGATTGGTACAGAATTCACCATGAATTTGGAAGTCAGAATCTAGCACTACTACATAACTGGTAACCACCGCCGCCACCTTCACCACTGGTTTGCTAAAAACCGGCGGTGATACTCATCACCACCGGTTCGTGTTATGAACCGTTGGTGAAAATTTACACGAGTATCACCGGCGGCTGGTAACACGAACCGGCGGTAATAACCTATCATTACAGCCAGTTTGTGTTACCAACCGGTAGTGATGGTCAACCCATTTTTACCGCCGGTTTGTGGTACCAACCGGTGGTGAAAATCTTTTTACTAACGGTTCGTAATACGAACCGGCGGTGATGATTTATGCTGCAGCTCAATAAAATTCATAACTTTTACAAATAAAGTCGGATGAAAATAAACTTTATATCAAAGCGAGATCTACAACTTTATAGTTGATGACTTTTTCATTTGAAATTGTTTATAGTCCTAGAATTATGTTTGAAGCTATTATATTTTAAAATTAATTTTTTTGAATTATAGAAACAATGTCAGATGAAAAATGATCAAAAGCAAAGTTATAGATCTCGCTATGATCTACAACTTTGTAGTTGACTACTTTTTCATTAGAAATCATTTAGGGTCTTAAATTTGTATCTGAATTTCTAAAATTTTGAAATTCAAATTTTGCAAATGACCTCGGATGTAGAATCAACCAAAACCAAAGTTGTAGATCTCCATGAGAACTACTACTTTGTAGTTGATGACTTTTCCATTTGAAATCATTTGATGTCCCAACAATATGGCTGAAGTTTTGACGATTTAAAATTCAAATTTGTTAAACGACCTTAGATGGCGAAACCACCAACATCAAAGTTGTAGACCTTGATCAGAACAACAACTTTGTAGTTGATAACTTTTTTATCTGAGGTCATTTAGGATTCTAAATATTCATTTTAAAATCCTAAGAAGTTAATACTACAGGAATATACATGTTGTATGGACATAAGTGACTTAGGGGCGGAGTGGTTAGAGTAGCTACACGTGAGATTTAAATCCCAACACCGTGCAGAGCGTAGATTTTCACACAAAAAATCGCGTGACTTATGACTTGCGACCGTGCGGCTGACAAAATTTGCTATTTTTTTACTCGATTTTGCAATTTCTGAAAATCCTTATCACCACCGGCGGGTAACATGAATCGGTGGTGATAAATTTTTATCACCGCCGGTTTCCTAACCGGCAGTAATGACAATGGGCATCACCGCTGACTTATACTGCCGAGGGCCAAAAACGGCGGTGATGGGGGTCTGGAGCCGGCAGTGAATACCTGTTCTGTAGTAGTGTAGACAGCAACACATCATTTTGAACTTGCTTTCTTTGGATGCTGAGTGGCATATCCATCCATGGAGCATTCTTCAAACCTAAGTACAAGCATTGCACCTCTATTAGGTAGTATATCATTCTTAGTAGATGCATGGTCATAATCAATAAGGAGTGAATCCACCTTATGTTGTAGTCGTTGCGCTCTCGCCCGAGTCATTGGACCCTTACAGACATTGTTGGCTTGTTCAACACATGGTTGTGTAGTGTAGCGAGGGTCAAGTTTGTCACATCCGGGGCGCTATCACGCCCTACGACAGTGGGGGTTGTCGCTAGTACCGCGAGGCCCCCGGGAGAGTGACACCGCGCCTCCTCTTTAGGATCTTTGCTATGGGTTACATTGACATACCCAATACGAAGCATTTCGAATCCCTCAATGGACAACCAACCAAGTCTCCAAACACACATGAAACCACTTTTGGGATTAAGAACTTAAAAAATAGTAGTTTAATCGAACTAACAGAGGAACCAACTATACGAGGCTAGGATACACCTCGTCACTCATCATTGCATCGGATTACACGCAGCTCATCTTGGAGAATGCCCGATCCAAGGTTTGCTAACCTTGTAATGGGTTGAGCCTTGCCCAAGCCATTTGACTTGCACACCTGCAAAACAACTTAACGACAACACTGTGAGTACATTTCGTACTCGCAGGACTTAATTCTAACATATGAATATTTGGTGGATGCAAGGTTAGTATTAGGCATTTGTACATTTGTAGAAAAACAATGGCGTTTCTTAGGATGGTATGCTCATGATTAATTATTAGAAGTATTAATATTAGTAAGGTATGAAATGCAAAAGAGTGACCAACATATGTAATTCATATCATAACAAGTTTCATCGTTACACTACCATGGGTATAGAAAGTAGGAACAACCATGAGGGGTCCGTCTCGAGGGACTTGAGGCTTTCAAACTCTGCAGAGGTGTACAACTTGTATCCACACAAAAATCGGGACTAACCACCATACTCCGGGACTGGTAGTAAGGGTTGCCTCACGACATCCAACCTTTCCCTAAATTGGCCCAGATATCCCATGAAAGGTTCGACTAGTGCTCAGTTAATGCTACCACCATCTAACCGGCGCCACCTTCTTGCCAGTCTCACGGATAGACCGGTCACAATTAGTTACTAGGCTTGCCACCCCCATATGCGACATGTGGTCTATATAGGCGGTTACTCAAACTCACTTATACCAATGCACGGTCCTTAACTGCTCCACGAGCTATGTCACTTGAGATCCCACACTCACAGTGACCTACCCCTCGCTTGAGCCAGAATTACCAAATTGATCATCAAGTTTATATATCAAGATTAGGTTGAGTCCTTAATCAAGTTTAGGGAAGTAGACAAGTTGTAACCCTCGTTCATTTTAGTAGTTGATTATCCTGGTGTAACATCCTACACGCGCAAGCATGAGTTCCCTCCTCATACTTGACTTCTACCATTACTAAGTAAGCAATTAAGCGTTGCCAAACCCATTGATTAAATGAAGGCTCTAATTAAATGATGAGTAGTTCTAACTTAGTGAAACAATATTAAGTTATTAAGCCAAATCTACATGAAATGCATAACTCATAATGAAACACAATAAGTATCCAAAATAGGGTTCATAGTAGTCGGGTGGCTGCCTGGTTATGCTGTTCAATCATCTTGAAGCTGGCGATGACTCATACACATGCCTCACGCTACTCGATTTCCTGAAAGGGATGATAAGGATCGGACTTGAAGGCAACTGATTGAGAGACTTGGAAAGGGACATCTAACTATGGCTCTACTATTACCCATATTTACATCTAGATCTATACTAGTGTTGTTTACTTATTGGGTAAGCTTCCTAAATAAACTTCACTCCTACTGTTATCAGACGAACACTCCGCTATAAGCGCTAGACTCTCCGTTGGGTTAGGTTTTGACGTACCTAGGCTTTGTTCTGACTCTGGTTTGGTTTTGCGGATGCTCCATCAGAGGTGACGGACACTTCATTTCTTTGCGATGGTTTAGGACTTAGGCATTCCTAGGGTTCTTGTCTTCCATCGGATGGTCTGAGCTAGGCGTCGGATACTTTGGTAGGAACTGGGAAGTCTCGGGTTTCATTAGTTTCCCGGTATATAAATCAGCAAACACTCCACGAGGAACGGCGGACACTCTGGTGGGAAACTAGTGCTCTCAGGTTCTTGGGGTTTCAACCTTAACAATTTGATGGACACTCCATCGAGCTCGACTGACACTCCATCTCTCACTCTAAAAGGGTGTTTGTATCTCTGCTGGGATGATTTCTGAAATAGGAAGGTTTATCAGACACTTTGCCGCATTCAAGGACACTCTGATGGGTTGGGTGATAGAAACTATGTTCTAGGTTTTGGCTGGGTTGATCTCTAGCTTGGGGATGCAAACATCCATGCATGTGCACAACCTTCTTAGCGTAGCTCTAGTGACACTCTAAGTTGAAGCTAGCTAGGTTTTGTGTGTTGGATAGCTAGTGAATCAAGGGGTTTGTGCATGATCCTAATCATGAGAGCTCAAGATTAACTTAGGGTTGGACCATGAGAACTTAGCTCTGAGATTTGGAAACTAGGGAATGATCAAGATCATGAGAAGGATCTTGAGCACATATTGCTTTCCATCCATGAGGGGTCTCTTGAGCCATTTCTTGAAAATCTTGCAACAATCTATACAATGGCATAAGAAGAGCTTTGAGAAGGATCTTTAAAGATTAATGATGCATAGAGCCATAATCTTACCTTTGTGATTAAAGAGAAATCAACATACTCTATGATCCATACATGCATGAGAGATTTGAGATTAGGGTTTGAGAGAAAATCCAAATAATCAAGATGAGAGCCATGAGCTAACCATGACCATAGATTTGAGATAAGGATGACTTGAGCTTGATGAGATGATGATCTTGGTTTGCTTGCTTCCACTTCACCTTTCACCTTCACCTCCAATCTCCACTCTCTCTCTTGTTCTTCCTTGTTCTTTGTCTTCTAGAGAGAGAGGAAGGTGAGAAATGAGAGAGTGAGTTGAGTTGGGAGCTGCATCAGCTGATGATCCATTCTTCAATCTCGTGCATATGACAGGTGGGACCATGGGCAAGTGGAGGACAACTCATTCTCCACTCACTGTTGCTGTTCTGGCATCTGGCGGATGGTTCGGTAGACTTACACTACTAGAAATATCCACTTCTATGATGAACAACTTTCGTCATTGAAGGAGCCAAATTCGTCATAATTTTAGTTTTGTGACGAATTTATGATGAAAAATGGTTCGTCATAGAAGTCGCGTCATTCTTGAAATTCTATGATGATTCTAGAAAATTGTCATAGAAGTGGATAGATTTATGATGAAAACTGACCGTCATAGAACTGCTTTGGCATGCGTGGGAGGGGGTAGCCATGCTGCGGGTGCTTCCGTTGGAGATGCTTTCCACGTGTACATGCTATAGCCGGTTGCATTGGAGATGGTTCGGGTACGTGTCACCTTCTTATTGCACAACATGGCCATCTCTGGTTCTTGCATGTTTTAGGTTCTTACTGGACCACGTGTCGGGACCCTGTTGTTCCACATGTTAGTTTTCTATTGGCACACATGTTGTGTTGCGGTTGGGTCATGTGTCACTTCTTCATTGGACCATGTATGGTATTTTTATTGGTCCACATGGCGTGACCACAATACCCCATGTGTCTTTCTTTTACTCAACCACGTGTCTCGATGCTATATGTCCATGTGTCAGTATTTTATTGGGCCATGTGTCATGCCCTGAACTACCGATGTGTCTTTCTCTGATTTGAACATGTGGTAGGATGGATTTGTACCACGTATTTTGTTTGTATTGGCCCACGTGCCCTGTCATGGCTATTACACATGTCATTCACTGGTTCGTCCATGTGTTAGATTCTTATTTAACAACGTGCCTATGCCGGATCTACCATGTGCACACCAATCATTACATCAGAGAAAATAATTTTAGATATACACTGCTGCACAAAATGACTACATGCATAATTATGTTGAACCTGAATCAAATAATAATAGTTCAGCTTAGCAACAAACCACTGACATAGTTCACATATCAAGCTGCCAAAATTTCACATCAAAACAGTAAACAAACCATGTGGGGGTATTAACCCCTATACCCTTACGGCTAAGCTTGGGCCGGCCCGGATCGATGGGTCTGGTCCATCCAAAAGACGACACGTGGCCCAGCCAACCTGGTTGGAGTCCTGCGTAAGGAGTTAAGGCGGATTTGGTGATCAAGCAGGATCCTGGTCGGTTAGAATAGGAATCCTTATCCGGCCACATATGGCAATTATAACTGGCTAGGATTAGTTTCCAGATCTATAACCCTGCCCCCCGGACTATATAAGGCGGGCAAGGGATCCCTCTAAAAACATCTCTCATTAACATACAGCAATACAATCAGACGCAGGACGTAGGTATTACTCCTTCTTGGCGGCCGAACCTAGATAAAACCTCGTGTCAGTCTTGCGTCACCGTCTTGTTTGTGGCTTGCGCATCTGTCTACCGACAATCTACTACCTTGGGCATACCCCAAGGTAGACTGCCACCATATTTCGTCGACAAAGCGGCGCAGCCGTAGGGGTGTGCGTCTTGCTCTCCAAGCAAACAAGACGGTCATCACCTCCGCTCCATGGCTACGCCCGAACGGCCTCACGTTCACCATCGGCGGCCGATCACCGGACCACCGGCTCCGATGGCTTCATCGTCATGACCACGGAGGAGGCGTGGATTCATCTGCACCGACCACCATCGCTTCACCTACATCGGCTACGGCTCCGACCACAATGGATCTCGCTCCGACCACGTGCGACGCGTTGGCTCCGACCACGATGGATCGGGCTCACCACGGTACGTCCGGCTCCGACCACGATGGATCTGGCTCCGACCATGGTACATCCGGCTCCGACCACGCCTACATCATCATCTTCACCACGCCGATGACTTCGTCGTCCGCTTCCCCGCTACAAAGGGAAGCATATCGACAACACCGACCTGCTCAACTCCATCGATCGGGTCGGCACCAAACTCGCTGAAACCCTAGCTCTGGTAAGTACAATTCAAAGTCAACCTAACGAAAGCGGTAACCACTCCCCACAACAGATCTACCCGACCAGCTCGGACCAAATCGTCCCCGCGACTTGGTACAGATCTCGTGGTCTTATCTACTCCTGAAGGGCGCTCCGCTCATCGCCGGCCAGCCTCCGCGATGGGTCTCCGGCTCTCCGAGTACGCAGCCTCAATGGAGAACCACCAGGTCCAGCCTTACAGCCTGTGAAACGCTGCCTCCAGCTACGCGTATAACCCACAACGCTGCTTGGATCTATGTTTTATGCACCGACCTCGGCCGAAGCCGCGCGACTTCGTCAACATGATCCGGACTGAAGATTATTAGGAAGGATCCGTCCACACAGTTCAAGAGGGTGACTCCACCTCCTCGTCTGGCATCGCATCTAAAGCATCTGTACACACCGAGCTTCAGCATCACGAAGACGACGGCACCAAGTACGATCTAGATCTGTGAGACCACGCTCCAGGGTTTTCACAATTCCCATCTTTCTCGCCAAGACGAGGGGATTTGATCCATGTTGTCAGCAATGACGAACCACCGGCGGTTGGCGAAACAGAACAAGAAAAGACCGCGCGCGAGGCGCGCAATATGGACCGGTTCAATCGCCGGCAAATCGAAGCCGAAGCAGACCAGGAGGCGCGATGCATCAGGGTCCAGCCACGCGACCTCAACGATGCTTTTGACAGGGTGGGGGACAAACAGGTCTTCAGGACTCCAAGTGCCAATGTAGCCATCGCCATGGCAACAATGCAACGGCTACCCAACACCCCGGAAACCCAAATGGTTCGTGATGAAATACAAGCCTATCTGATGGCTGCCATGGCCCAGACCATAGAGATTGTAAATCAAGTCTGGGCTCCATCCGTCTCAGTCGAGTCAAGCCACAGTCGCCAGCTTCCAAGCCGCTCATAGCCACTCAACCCACGTGGCTCGCGCAACAACGACCCGTCAGACAACCATCGAGGCAGAAACGGTGGCCATGACGGTGGTAACCACCGTCGAGAGGACAACCGTCGCGATATCCGGGACGATAATCACCAAGACAACCGCGACAATCGTCACGATAACCGCGGTCGCAGGGCTAATCTAGATGGCAATCGAGATCACCGCGATGGCAATAACGATCTCCGCCATTACCTCGGTGGACGCGATCTACGCGCTCGCATCAACCAGAGAGCTGACGATCGAGCATCCCATGAAAGCTATCGCCGTATGGAGTATGACACTACCCACGGTCCGCCGGGTTTGAAGCAGTTTACTCCACACCTTCTCCAAGTCATATGGCCCAAGAATTTTAAGCTCGAGAAACTTCAGAAGTATGACGGCAAAGAAAACCCCGAATTATGGGTCATGCTCTACGAAACCGCGTGCAGATCAACCATGGCTGATGAGCACGTCATGTCTAACTACTTCCCAGTCGCTGTTGGCCATGCAGGTCACCAATGGCTGGTCAGCTTACCGGCAAACTACTTTGATTCTTGGCAGGAGCTTAAGCAAGCCTTCATTGACAATTTCATCGCTACTTGCGAACAACCGGGCAACAAGTATGATCTGCAACGGATCTGAGATCGGAAAGATGAGCCACTGCGCGAGTACGTCCGGCGTTTCTCAGAGATGCGCATCAAGGTCCCATCAATCTCCGACAACGAGGCAATCGAGGCTTTCATCACTGGCCTCCGTTTCCACGACGCCCTAAGAGACAAGCTCCTCCGGAAGAGACCTGAGTCGGTCACAGCGCTCCTATCCACCGCTAAGAAATATGTGGATGCCGACAACGCCAAGAAGATAATTATTAAAGAAGCAGCAAGGGTTCCACGCTCCGACCACCCCTCATACCGCGACGACTACCGTGGCAACCGTGGTCGGAGCAATAGTTTTGACCGCCGCAACCAGCGCAACGACTCCCGCGACCACCGCGACCGACGTAATCAGCAGCGTAACCGCCGTAACGATTACAGGAGCAAGCGTGCTCGGGAAGACGATGGCGAGGTCAACACCGTTAAAAAGGGTGGCGGACGTCGTAACTATGAAGACGACTACGCCAAAGCATTGAAGGGGCCCCGCCACTCCATCCTAAGTCAAACCATACCATGGAGAATTGCCGCGTTCTCAAGTCTATCTATACACGTCAACAGCTCCAGATACATCCAACAAGCCTAACGATGTAGCGAGCAACAAGCGACGAGGATAACGAAGGCGACGATGCAGACCCTCGTCACAAGTACATCAAGCCAACCGATCACGTGCACACCATCATCGGAGGCAAAGTGTCCATCGAGACCAAGCGGGAACGCAAGCTGCTTTCCCATGCTTGTTTGAACATGGCCAACACCGATAACTCGCTCACCGATCCCCGGCTCCTCTCCGTGGTCTCACCGCCAAATCTCTTTCAAAGGGAAGGACCAATGGGCATAATACCGAGCCGTGACATTTTCCCTGGTCCTCAATCCTTGTATCAACAAGGTCCAGCCTCGATAAAGTCTTGATCGACGATGGCAGCTCCATTGATATACCGTTCAAGAACGATGCGCCTACTCAAGATAGCTTAGGCGGATCTTAAGCCATCTGAGGCATAGTTCGAGGTGTTCTTCCCGACGAGCTCTACACCTCTCGGGCGAGATCACGCTACTGCGCGCTTTGGGACCTCGGACCACTTCCGCACCGATTACGCTAACTTTGTGGTCGCGCTAACTTCGACGACACCTACCTACCATGCTATTCTTGGTCGACCGTCGCTCACCAAGTTCATGGCCATACCTCATTATAGGTATCTGGTGCTCAAGATGCCTACCGAGAAAGGAGTCCTAACCCTCCGAGGTAACGTGTACGCCGCCTACACCTGCGAAGACGACAGTTTCAAAATAGCAGAGGCCCACGACCTCTCTATTCGCATGGCCGAGACCATGCTCGACGCTAAGAAGACCTCACCACCACACAGAGATCCCCCGAGCTCGAGACTCCACGCAAAAAACATCAAGTCAAAGGAGCACAAGGTGATCCAAATTGGTCGACGGCGACCCCAAAGAAACGGCCCTTATCGGGGCCAACTTTGGATCCCAAATAGGAAGACGCGCTCATCGTGTTTTGAGGAGCAACGTGGATGTGTTCGCATGGAAACCCGCCGACATGCCTAGTGTACCTCGGAACTTGATCGAGCACTCCTTGAATGTCAACAAAGAAGGCCAAACCTATCAAGCGAAGCTTCAACGTTTACTCGCGACAAAAAAAGGAGGCGATTAGGGTAGAAGTTACACGGCTTTTGGCAAACCGGATTCATTAAAGAAGTGTATCATCCGGAGTGGTTAGCCAACCCGGTTCTTGTACGCAAAAAGAATAATGAATGGAGAATGTGCGTTGATTACACCGAAATCAACAAACACCGCCCTAAGGACCCCTTGACTTACCTCGCATAGACGAGGTCGTCGATTCAACCACCGGTTGTGAGCTGCTTTCCTTTCTCGATTGCTACTCTGGTTATCACCAGATCGCTCTCAAAAAGGACGATCAGATCAAGACGTCTTTCATCACGCCTTTCGGCGCCTACTGCTACACGACTATGTCGTTCGGGCTCAAGAACGCCGGGGCTACATACCAATGCGCCATTTAGGCCTGCCTCGCAGACGAGATAAAAGATGACCTAGTAGAGGCCTATGTGGATGATGTAGTTGTCAAAACCAAGGAAGCACATACCCTTGTTGACAACCTCAAACGTACCTTTGCGGCCCTCAATACATTCCAATGGAAGTTAAACCCAAAGAAGTGCATCTTTGGTGTTCCTTCTGGTATATTGCTAGGCAACGTCGTCAGTTACGACGGCATACGCCCTAATCCGGAGAAAGTCAAAGCTGTCTTAGACATGAAGCCCCCTAAAAAGGTGAAGGATGTCCAAAAGCTTACCGGATGCATGGCCGCTCTAAGCCGTTTCATATCAAGATTAGGAGAAAAAGGGTTACCATTTTTTAAACTACTCAAAGCATCCGAGAAGTTTGAGTGGTCGGAAGAAGCAGACGCTGCCTTCACGTAGCTAAAACATTACCTTACATCACCTCTAGTCCTCACTGCTCCTAGAGAAGACGAAACCCTCCTACTTTACATTGCAGCAACCAATCGGGTGGTCTCCACTACCATGGTGGTCGAGCGCGACAAGCCGGGCCACGCCTATAAGGTACAGTGGCCAATTTATTTCATCAGTGAGGTACTCAACAAATCTAAGACCAGGTACCCATAGATTTAGAAACTGCTCTACGCCATACTGATAACATCCCAAAAGTTGAGACATTACTTCGACGGATATCGTGTGGTGGTCATGACCGAGTACCCTTTGGGGGACATCATTCGCAATAAGGATGCGAATGGGCGCATCATCAAATGGGCAATGGAGCTATGCCCCTTCTCCTTGGAATTCGCAAGCCGTACTACAATCAAGTCTCAGGCACTTGTCGATTTCATCGTCGAGTGGACAGACTTAAGCACGCCTGCCTCTCCGGAATCCGATGAATATTGGACGATGTACTTTGACGGCTCTCTCACAATTGACGGTGTGGGAGCAGGGGTTCTTTTCGTGTCACCATCCAAGGAGCAGCTCCGGTACGTGCTCAGGATTTATTTCCCAGCATCTAATAACGTCGCCGAGTATGAAGCATGCCTGCATGGTTTACGCATTGCGGTTGAGCTTGGTGTCAAACGTCTCTACGTCTACAGAGACTCGGCTCTGGTCATCAACCAACTCAACAAGGACTGGGACACGACCAGTGAAAAGATGGACGCATACTGTAAATCGATAAGAAAGCTGGAAGGCAGGTTCTATGGCATCGAGTACATACACGTGGTCTGGGACAAGAACCAAGCAGCGGATGCGCTGTCAAAGTTAGGATCATCTCGAGCCAAAATCCCGCATGGTGTATTCATCCAAGACCTGCTCACGCCTTCCATCGAAGAGGAAGATTCCACGGTCGACAAAGTTTCGGACCAGCAATTGGTAGCTACGGTTCTGGCGCCAAGCACAACCGAGCCGCCTCCGACCACTCATGAGCCAGACTAGAGAGTACCCTTCATCAAGTACTTAGCAGATGGCAGCGGTTATACTGATTGGACAGAAAACGAGCACCTAATGCGTCGCAGTAAGCAGTATCTGCTCGTCGATGGCAAGTTATGGCGCAAAAACGCAAAGGAAGAAATCTTGATGAAGTGTATAACCTAGGAAGAAGGCGAACATCTCCTGGACCAAATCCACTCGCTCCTCGGCAACCACGCGGCCTCAAGAACACTTTGGTCGGTAAGGCTTTCCGAGCGGGGGTTTTATTACCCGTCTGCGATGAGCCGACGAGAGAAGATAGTCCGCCACCGTGAGGGTTGTCGGTTCTTTGCCAAAAAGAATCCACGCATCAAAGACACGAGATTCAGACGATACCAGCCTCTTGGCCCTTTGCATGCTGGGGACTGGATATGATCGGGCCCTTCAAACCGGCTCCTGGGAAATTTACATGTGTTTTTGTGCTGATTGACAAATTTTCTAAGTGGATAGAATACATGCCTTTGGTACAGGCATCTTCAGAAAAGGCTGTCATGTTCCTCGACCAGGTCATCCACCGTTTCAGCATACCCAACAGCATCATCACCGATCTGGGTACTCAGTTCACCGGGAACGCTTTTGGGACTTCTGCGATGAAAGGAGCATAGTAGTAAAATACGTCTCGGTGGCGCACCCTAGAGCTAATGGACAAGTCGAGCGGGCATATGGCATGATCTTGGATGCATTGAAGAAGAGGATGTACAGAGAAAATGACAAAGCCCCCGGAAGATGGCTCAAGGAGTTACCAGCCGTGGTCTGGGGCCTCCGAACTCAGCCTAGTCGTAACACCCAAGGTCTCACCATACTTTATGGTTTATGGTGCCGAGGCGAGTCCTCCCATCGATATAGCTAGCTTTTAGAACGCAAGGTAGAGAACTTCGACGAGGGCAAGGTCAATGAAGTACGGGAGCTAGAAGTAAACAATGCAGAGAGAAAAAAGCTCGATTCTTGTGTACGTACCGCCAAATACCTTGCTGTTTTGCGCACGTACTACAACAAAAATGTTAAAGAGCGGTTCTTCATGGTCGGAGATTTGGTCCTAAAGTGGAAGACGAACTAGGCTGGTGTCCACAAACTTGCAACCCCATGGGAGGGACCATTCATGATCAAGGAAGTCACACGACTAACGTCTTACAGGTTAGCTCGCCTGGATGGTACGGACGTACCAAACTCTTGGCACATCGACAAGCTTAGACGTTTCTATGCTTAACTACTAAGATATGTACTCCTTTTGTACTTTCAATTTATTTCAATAAAGCAATTATGATTTCTCCGAGCACTCTAATGTGTCACTTCGAGTTTTATGGTTATTCTAACTCAGCCAGTAAAAGCCGACCACCACCCCTTCTACGGTTTTCAGAGCAGGCTCTGTCTCCGGTTCCTCCCAATACGTGCATGGGATCCGTTCTCTACGTTACGGGTGATCGGCAGGTCCCCCTTGGTTTAACTTGTCTGCGTCTACGTGTGCACAGGTCACCAGACCTCACACTCCGACCACATGGAAAACCAGGGCCGCACAAACTTTTCGGGATGATGTGTCGAGCACGATGGTACAACTAAACAGAACGTTAATACGTTTTTACTTAGTTACACCAACATAAAGTATCAAGCTTAAATACGCTTTATACAAAGCAAACAAGTTTATACAGTTACGTTATTACAAGCTTGCCTAAAGAGGCTCAAGTTCACAATAACACAACTATGTCCTTCTTCTACAGCTCTAAGCCTATTACATTGGCTGGTCGGGGCGCATGGCACTTACTGCTCGCCGCTTCCGATACCCTACTCGAGTCTCGGGGACTCTTGTGCTAGTTGAGCTGAAGGGGATGGCCCCGCCGGTGCCTGGCTGGTCGAGACCGCAGGCTTCATTGGTTGGCTCGCAGCTGATGGCATTTCCAGCTGACTCGTCGATGGCGTACCCTGTACAGGTGCTGTCCCACCTCCACACAGGTTAATATTGCCAATTATCTTTGACGACAAGTCCAGCTGGGCCGTCTGAAGCTCCTCTGCCTTGTTTGGGTCTACCTCCTTCGGGTACCCAGCCTCCAGGCGCTTGAGATCTATCAGGGGGTAGTGGGCACGCACCATGCTTAGTACATGGGCACCCGTGTACTCACCAGCCTCCTTCACGAACTCCTGGAACCATCCCCATGCTTGTCTGCATCTCTCGACTAGCCCGAGCTGGCGCGTCCTCGGCTCTTCCTCTGTGAGCGCCGGGTCTATAAGGTCGAGGACGGGCACAATGCCAGTTGCCATTTCTTGGCACCGTTTCTCCCACGTGTCCTGCTCCTCGGCGGCCTTGAGGCATCGTGCTTTCCAGTCATCACGCTCTCTGATCACGGCCTCTAGGTGCTTCTTGGCATTGACTTTCAAAACTGAACACAGTATAAGACATCAAATGTGAAAACACGACATGTCAAGGTGGGCAACAGAATGAGAAAGGTGATCTGGAATACTTACTTTTTAGTTCCTCCTTCATTTTGTTGGTGTGGTCTTGGAGTTGAGACTGGCTGTGTGCTAGCTTCATGTTGTCCTCCTTCAGGCGACCACACTCTGCGGTCACACGGTTATTTTCCCCTTTGAGGCGGGCTACTTCAGCTTCTAAACCTGCCTTACAACTGTTACTACCAAGAATACAACAACACAAGTCCTGCACTTGTTATGATAAGATGAAACTTTACTTGTTTTCTCTAGCTCTTTGTTGTTGAGCTGGCCGACCAGGTTTTGGTTCTGTGTTTCTTGATCTATCCTCTCCTGGTCGGTGGTTTCAAGTTGGCACCGCAAGCGTTCCACTTCGGCCACCAGTTCTTTATTGGTCGCCATGATTCCTTCAATCTGGTCGAAGCACCTCTTTTGGTATTTTGCGGTTTTCATCAGGTCCTGCATACAGACAAGCTAAGTTAGACAGTTTGACTACATAATAGGGTCAAGGATTCAAGCCAAACGTACCTGGACTTCTGTCACCAGACACTTGGCCGCCCGTTCGACTCTTAGGGTCTCTTTGACCTCTGGGATTTCTTCGTGCATAACCCATCCGTTGTTCCGATAGTGCGACACATATACATGTTGTCGCCTATCTTGGGGACGGCCCAGGACCTCTTCTACTTCTTCCTCTTCAGCCTCCTATTCGGGAGGCGGCGCTGGTCTGCAGTCTGCAGACTCCACAACCACCAGGGCTTTTCCACGAGCCGTCGTGTCGGCCAGAATGCTCTGGGCCATTTCTGGCTGCTGCTCCTTGGCTAGATCCGGCTCCCTTGGCGCCATGGTATCCGCTTTAGCAGTGGTTTGTGCTCGAGCACTTGTACTGCTTTCTCGGTTGTCTTCTCGACCAGCCGCCGGGGGATCAAGCGTCGTCGTCCGCTTCTTGAGGTCTAGGCGGAGTTCCTACTACTGTGCTCCTCCACAACCGGGTCTGCTGGGCGCTTTGTCCCGCCATCATTGGTGAAGTTGTGCCGCTTCCGCTAGGCTGGTCGGGGTTCTCGGTGGACGCCGACCTAATATATCAGAGACAATTTCAGAAGATAGTAGTATCCAATGCAAATTACAAGCTTACATCAAAGATATAGATACTTACAGATTCGATTTGCGGAATGATGTGGCAAAGGTGCGTCGCCTTGACCGTCCCTGCTCCGCGTGCTCGGCAGGCTCCACCGGGTCTTTTTCCACCTTCGGCATGCAGGCGTCGGGGTTTGATGCCCGATGTTTCCCTCGCTTGTACTTTCGTGTTGCGAAGGGTCGGTGATGCGACCACTTCTGGCACGGAGGAGCCACCCTGCTCCAAAGACCCCATTTGTCTTCTCCTCTTTCGAGGGACGAGCCAGAAGATGTCCGCATCCTCTGCTTCATCGTCCGGCGGGGAAGATAGCTTAGCGTCGCTTGTTGGCACGGGGCGCTTGCTAGCGGCTCGGTTCTGGTGCGTCCTCCACAGTCTCGAAAAGCCGCCCGAGTGGGCGTCGCCGGTCTGGCGGCACCGGTCTCAAGGCGGTAGGTGGGTCGGCAGCTTATGCGCCAATCTACACCGGGAGGTGACACGAACATCGCTGCCCCGGTCACGACCATTCCACTGCGACACAAAGCGGGGGCAACAGTCAATTTCTTGTTACAACATGACTCTACAGTTAAAAGGAGGCATCAATTACCTTTGGGGGAGGTTGGGCCAGTTTGAAGGCGTGCTCGATGTCGTTCAGCCTGACATAATTGGGATCGGCCAGGTTGAATAGCTCCCCAATCCTGGCTTTGATTTCCGTCTTGTCGAGCGGCTCCTTCCTGGTCCTTGTCGGATCGGCGCTTCCCTGGTACTCGAAGCCTGGATGAACCCTCTTTTGGCAGGGCTGGATCCTTCGGCTGATGAAGTTCCCAACCACACTTGGGCCATCTAGCTTTCCCCACAGGATCATCCCGAGCAGTTCGGCGATCTGCTCCAGGTTCTCGGGCTTTTCTGTCCAGCTATTCTTCTTCTCTGGAATCAGTCTCACGTCACATAGGGTGATGGTGTTCGGCTCTTCACGGATGTAGAACCACTTCTTGTACCACTCATCCAGCGAGGTGTTCCAGGGGCAGTGTAAGTATTGTGCTTTCATACCATCGCGCAGATTCTGGTAGGCGCCTCCGGCTATCTTCGAGCCACCGCTCCCTTTCTTCCAAAGATAGAACAGGTGGCGAAAGAGGTCGAAATGGGGCTGGAAGCCACCATAAGACTCACAAAGATGAATGAAGGTGGAGATAAGGAGAATCAAATTGGGATGCAGATTGCAAATCCCAATCTCGTAGTACAAGCAGAGACCACAAGGAAAGGGTGCACTGAATCCCAAACCTCGTTTGAAGAAGTCTTCAAAACCACAATCTCACCTAGTTGTGGATCGGGAAGCTTTCTCCTTCCGGGCGCACGCCATCCATGAAAGTGCCTTGTTGTGGAGCACTCCCATGGCGATGAGGTCCTCGATGGTCTGCTCATTGCTCCGCGACTTCCACCATTCCTTCGCCATGACCCCGCCTTTCTTCTGGGCGTCTCTCTTCGCCATTAGTCTGTCCTTACTAAGGGGGTGGATGCGGTGGCAAGGGGATTGGCGATGATTTTTGGAGGAATAGGGTTTGGCAGGAGGAAGAAGAGGGTTGTGGCGGCGAATGACAATGGGGAACGGTGTGAGTAACTTACCAGATCTACATTATATAAAACAAAGAGCTCCGTCGTTTCGTCCGCCCGAGATTATTGGGAGATGTGCGCACGCGCGCCGTAGACGGTTGTTCACACAACCTCGAGATCTACGCCAATAAACGCGCTCCTTCGTTACCCGTGTACGCACCTCTTCGTTAATAGTGTAAGAGGGCCCACACTGACGCGCCTCCATACAGGTGCCAAGCGACTGTTTGCCAAAAAAGAGTAAGAAGACATAATGACGTACTATACCCATTTGCTTTTTTGACCAGCGTGTCGATCGGACTTGGCGAGAGAATAGAGATAAATAAATACACCGAATAAATACATCAATGGCGTTCGCGTTTTAGATGCTCGTTTTCGCTAAGGATGGATCGAGGACGCTCGGACCACAACCGTGCTCGGGATTGCCTGGACCACTTTGTGCTCGGGGATTTCCCGGACCACCGCTGTGCTCGGGGCCGCCTGACCATCTTCCATCATTGCACCCGCCTGACCACTGCTGTGTGCTGGGGACCCCGGACCATTCTTGTGCTCGGGGGACCGCATAGACCATCTCGCTATGCTCGTGGACCGCCTGCACCATCAAGTGCTCGAGAGATCGCTCCGACAATCGGTGTGCTCGGGGATATCCCACCACCGATCGAACAATTGTTCTCCTCGGCTACATGTGATTTGTACTCACATACGCTTGAGAGACATTTATTTAGACCTTACTACAAGGCTCATACTTCGCCTTCCAAAGAAGCTCGGGGACTACATCAAGACGATGCACCGCCGCCGGTGCATCTCGTGACGCTTTTGACGATTGGGTTCTCAACTTAATTGGGAATTATTTTTAGACCCCGCACCACGTGCTTACTTCACCTACTACCGTGATCGAGGACTAAGTGGGCACACTTCACCTTGCGGTGAATGTGTTTGTTTTTCACCACTACGCCTCGCCTCGATGATCAAAGATGCTACGCTTCAAGACGCACTTACATTTCTTTTCGTAAATACAAGTGGGCACACTTCCCGGACAGAAATCTTTTTATTTTTTTTAAGAGCACCATACATTCTTTGACAACCTATTTCTTCCGGCGACGACGGTGGTCGAAGATGTCAAGGACTCGGGCGTAACTTGTCGGAGAAGGTCGAAATGGCGTGTCGCAGCATAATACATGGTGCTCGGGGACTAGCTGTGGGGGTATTAACCCCTATACCCTTACGGCTAAGCTTGGGCCGGCCCGGATCGATGGGTCTGGTCCATCCAAAAGATGATGCACGGCCCAGCCAACCTGGTTGGAGTCCCGCGCAAGGAGTTAAGGCAGATTTGGCGATCAAGCAGGATCCTGGTCGGTTAGAATAGGAATCCTTATCCGGCCACATATGGCAATTGTAACTAGCTAGGATTAGTTTCCAGATCTATAACCCTGCCCCCCGGACTATATAAGGCGGGCAGGGGATCCCTCTAAAAAACATCTCTCATTAACATACAACAATACAATCAAACGCAGGACGTAGGTATTACGCCTTCTTGGTGGCCGAACCTGGATAAAACCTCGTGTCAGTCTTGCGTCACCGTCTTGTTTGTGGCTTGCGCATCTGTCTGCCGACAATCTACTACCTTGGGCATACCCCTAGGTAGACTGCCGGCCATATTTTGTCGACAAACCACATGTTCACTACATCAACAAGACTGAGAGTTACCAGCGCTTAAGAGCATGATATGCTCACAGAGCTTATTGTACTCCTCCTATTGCTTTTTCTTGAACTCCTCAAACTCCCTATCAGTGTTTTCTGCCTTTCTCTTCAGTTGATCCACTTGTTCGGCGAGGACAACTAAACTTTCCTAATGAGCAGCAAGCCATTCCCAAAGTCTAGAGCAGCTTGTCCTGATACCAGCATTCTTCAAAGAAAAGGTGTTGCAGCTGGCCTAGGAGAGGACCTTGGAAACAACATCAGCAATAATTTCTGCTCGTATAGTTTCCATAGCTTCCTACGAAAACAAGGAGTAAACATTAGGAAGAGGACTTAAATTGTAGAACCAAGAGATTATTTCATTACAAGTAATGCATAGGTCTTCCTCAACCTACTGCCAATAGAGATTCATAAGCATAATGCATAGGTAACATATGTAACACCTCGGGTGTTAGCCTTGCATAACTTGACTTGCATAACATGAGCATGATCATCAAGCATTCATAAACAAGCATTTACCATTGAAACATTGGATTGAAACATCTGCAACGTTTGCTTGTTATCGCATGTTTCTTAAACATATGCATCTTTTCTCGTTATTTCATGTCTCCATGTATCTATGCATATGATCATGAGTGTACACATGTACTTGGTGGATGTGAGTCACACAAACATGTAGCAACACCTAGGTTAGCAAATAGGACTTAGTTCATGGTCACATTTCATGAACCAACACTTAAGCTTCATGTGATTACACTAGCTAGCCCTATGAGTGACTACTACATGAAATGATTAAATGACCTTGCAAATGACTTGAACATGTTTAGAGTATCATTATGAACAACTTTGATATTCATGGTTAGGGGTAATTAGGTCATTAAGCCATGCTTTGATGTGTATCATCATTTAAAAGTGATATGTTTGACCAAATTTGAACTAGGTGTTAGAGACCTTGCGTGGAGGAGATCACTAAAGCAAAGTTGTAGTATTTGACATAAGGAACAACTTTTATTTTGGGGTCATCGACTGATTTAGCTCCTAACATGCTTGAATTTGGATCACAAGAATCAGTAAAATCAACATTTCAACACTTAACAAGTTTTCTTAAGTCTTGGTTAGCTGACAGATTGACAACCGATGTTTGGGATGATTTTACTCCGTTTCTGTTGCAAATGAGAACAAGTGCTTTGAACAAGATTTGTAGCTGGTACTTCGAGCTTCAACTTTGGTTTAGGAAGTTTTGGCTAGAAGTCCACGGATTAGGAGTTTGATCGACGTGAAAACGCGCTGTCAGGCTCGGCTTCGTGGTAGACTGACGAACTGAACCAGCGCTCGGTGGCCGACCGGTGCCAGAACACGAACGCCGTGTGGACGCGATGATGGCCGCGCATCGCCGCTGCTCTGATCCGCCGAGCAGCGCCAGGCCTGAGCAGGACATTATCACCTCGCGTGCGCCCGCTCCATTTCCACTCACTCCTGCCAGCTCTCTCCCTCTCCAGCGCCCTCCCTTGCTCTCACCGCGGAACCAGGCAACGCCGCCGAGCACAGCACCGCCTTCGCCGTCGCCTCGCGTGCGCTACACCGCATCACCGCCCTCTCCATCTCACCAGTCATTGCGCCTCATCCACCTCCACCGCCTTGACGTGTTGGTTGCTTCAGCTGTGCCTTGGTGAGGGCGTATTTCCTTTTTCCCCTCTCGTCGGAACCTCGGCCGCCATAGCCACCTCCACGGAAAGCTCGCCACAGCTCGGCTCGTCTGCGCTTTTCTTTCAATTTTGAGCGTTAGCGTTTGGTCAGGACGTGTATTAGCCGGTGCTAGGACGTTACCTTCGTTAGTGGTCCCGCCGGCGTGGAACGCGACAACCTGCGCAGCTGCGTTATAACCTCCGCACCACCGCGCCGTGGTCAAGCGTCGTCGGAGCTTTGCGTGAAGTGTTTGTTGCCGAAATAGAGTCACTAGGACACTGTTGTACTATGGCGCACCTCTCCTAGCTTTCGCATGGCTGGAGACAGCCGGCACAGAGTTGAGCAGCGCCACCGCGCCGCCATGGCCGACGACGAGCATGCTCCGCCGCACTAGCACTGTCACCACCTAGACCATCGTCATCTTGAGTAGTAGGTCATGATGGTATCCGTGGTTTCGCCGGAGGACTCACCGTCGACGAGCCGTGGCCGCGCGAGGTTGCTCAGCGCTGCTGGCTCTGTTTTGGTTTCACTGACAGGCGGGCCCTGCTGACCAGCGGGTCCCACCGGTCAGCAACTCCATGTGTTAAAGCTAGTTCATTTTGAATGCAGATTTCATATGTTTTGTGAATTTTAGATCTCCAGTTTGGTAGCTTCAAAAATTGTGCAATAAATTGTGTAGTGTTCCTTAGGAAGTGTAGTATTTAGAAAAATATGTTCTTGACATTTACAGTAGAAATTTTTGAAGATTTAAATAGAGATTTGAAATGTGCTTTTGAATGTATTCAAATTTGTTTATTTTATATCTAGAGTTCCTGTGCTCCACAAATTATGAAATTTTTGTGGTAATCTAGTCTTAGCATATATGAGCTCTGGTAAAAATTTGAAGATGAGTGCATTTGTAGATTTGTAGTTATAGATTTTTCTTTTATAATTAGGAGATCTTTGTGTAAATTTTTATAAATTATTTAGGAATCCAATATTCTTGAAATTTGTTGGAGGTTATCCTAGTACCATAAGGATGCTAAGAAAAATAGGAAATCTGTTGCTTGACACTTTTCACTAAGGTTTTCTATTTATGCTATTTCAAGCCTGGCTGCCTTGTCATTTTTGTATAGGATGTTCTACTTGGCAAAATGGCATGAAACTTTTACAGTAGTCCTTTGATAGCATTAGTAAGGCGCTGTAAATTTTTGAGAATTTATGAAGTACATCTGGTATATGTTTATTATTTAACCTATGTGTTCAAATAAAATAATAAAGGCATTTAAATAAATAGTTTGGGCTTCACCATTATGTTTTCTTGGATGTATTTGGTATGCTTAGACTGTTGGTAGACTTTTTGTCGTAAAGATTTGAATACTTATATGAAGTAGAAGTATTGTTACTTTATAATGCGAATCGGAATAGTTTCCGGACAGATTCTGGAGTTTGCTAAGTTGCATGATCGGGATGATGTTTGCTGTAAAAATGGTTAATAACAAAGTTGTAGAGAATTTGATAAGCTTTCCAGAAAGTCTAGGATCACTGCATTTGGATTTGTATAACTCCAGGTATGAGTAAAACAAGTAGCTGTTGTTTTGTGATATAGTAGATGCATTGTGGAAGTAGTTAATTAAATAATCGAGAAGAGATATGCACCTACTCAATAAACATGATGCACTTGTTAACATATATGCATTTGTAATACTTATGCCATGTTCATGCATCTAGGATCGGAGGAAGAGATAACGTTGCTGGAATTCAAGAAGCGGAGGAAGGGGACCAAAGGGGAGAATCCATAAAGCCGCAGCTCCCGGCGGCGTGGAGCGAGAATCTCAAGAGCTTCCGGAGTGTCCCGATCACCGCCTCTACTTCCTTTGTGTGAGGCAAGCCCGGAGCATTCTAAGTCTCCCAAATTTTACAAATGATTACTTAAGTACTTATGACTGATGCATTAGGTTATAAGAGTTGAATGGAACCACTTGATGCATATACATTCCTTGTCCAGCTACTACACCTTTAACCGGTATAGGTCCAGGATCGAATATATGCTTAGCCATGCTTAGGCCGGTAGAAGTTGGGTGATTTCTGTCACCAATGAGATATAGGTGGATACCGAGCACACGGTTGGTTATAATTGCTATCGTGGAAAAGAACCATGGTTAATGTAAATGGAGACCGGGGTGGGATGTCGATAGAGAAGCAACAACAAGACATGGAGGTCTTGGGTGTGGATCTATCCTCGCCTATGTCGATTAAGGGACGTCTGCTGTTGTTGGCGCTTCGACAAGATTGAACGCATGCCTCTCACTTAGCTGGCGGATAACTCGTTCCGACCGCCGGCCGAGTAAATTCAACTCAGGTCGGGACCCGTTCTGTTGTGCGCTCCTTTTGAGGAACGATCAAACTGAGCCCAAGGGCAGGCTAGGCCTGAACGTCCTGGCATCTGGTGTTCCAGATTGTGCGGCGTGGTATGGACTCGTGAAATGTGTACCTGAGTTGTACCAAAGGTGACCTAAGGCTATCATGGCTGGTAGACCTAGGTTTGTGTTAGGAATAAATTCCCATCTGGTTGAAATCGATTCGAATTGCCGTCTCTCTCGGATAGTGAGAAACTTGGCTAGTCCCAACATCGTAGTAACTGTGTTATGGAACATGATGGTTCAAATGAATATGGAATTACAATACCTGCTATGGTTACTATTGTATGCTTTTAAATGGATATACCACATGTTTGGCACAGGATTGTTGCTAATCTAGAGATGGATAGTTATAAATAATTGATAAAGGAATACTAATTGTACAATAAGTCAATTGCTTTTATGCAAAATGTTGTCAAGCTATCTCCACTTATACAGCCTTGCATAATCCTTGGAGTCATTTTATTTCTGGTTTATGGCGGGTAAGTCTAGCTGAGTACCTTCTCGTACTCAGGGTTTTATTTTCCATGTTGCAGATGACACTGTGTATCATGGTTATTGCAAGAGTTGCTTCTATCCCGCTGTGGATGAGGAGTAAGCCTTGGGAAGGCTTCTTATTAATCCTTCTACATGCTTTTGTGGACCGTGATCGTATCTTGGCACTGTACTAAACTATGTTGGAAACGTTACTTTTAAACTTAATTTGCTTCTGCTTTTATCTATCAAACTCGGTTTGTAATAACTTTTATTCGTACTCTGATGGAGAAATGTATCTGCGAACTTTATGTAATATGTGGCATGTATGTTGAATCATGTACGATCTTGGTTGTTGTAAATCGTTTATCGAGACCCATCGTGGTACTCGACGGACTATCGGGTTTATATGGGTTCAAGTATGACAGTGCGACCGCTTGCGGGCTGCCATTGTACTTGTACTCTTATAAATTGGTCGGTTCTGCAATAGCTGGCATCAGAGCAAGATTCAACGTTAATTGTCACATGTGTATTTAAAAACAAAAGTTTTTGTTTTCCAAAAAACCCTTCTCTAGCAACTGATAGCTATATAATAGGTATTTGAAATCTAAAGTGTGCCAATGATCACTTTCTTTATGCCCAAATTAAGGACTATTAGGTGGCTATTTAAGTACTAACATGGGGTTTTTACTTCGTAGTCCATAAGGCGTGCTATTGTATGGATGCCATTCACTTGAATGGTAATGTATGGATCAAATGCCTCTATGCCAAGGTAAGATGATGAGAGTATGACCGCAAGATGTGAGCGTGCGGTCGGGGAGAGTTAGCTTTGGTATGACTATGTATGCATGCTTGCATGTGTATATGGTGCGTATTTAATTGTGGGTTTAAATTATTGTCGGGTAGATTAATACGGAAGTATATGTATGGGTATACATATATGGAAGTATTTACAAATTACATTTTGCATATTTCATTATGGGTTTAGGGCTGAAATGAAAATTCTTATGCAGGTACACTAACAACAAAACGTGTAGCTCGACTAGTTACGCTATATATGAGAGAACGAATGTATGCCACCGTGTCTACCGTTAGAAACAAAATTTTCCTAAGTTTGTGAGGACGTACGGAACGAGCATGCATCATGATAGTTACCATTCACATAATTAAATTGTTCCTCCCCTTATAAAATTCTTACTCGGTTATGTAACTCTTATCCATCATGGTCTTGTCTCACCAAGTGGTACATGTTAATGGTGCGATGGCACGCACAAAAGCGCATCGCTCGCAAAAGTCCACCGGAGGCGAGCTCCTAGCCGTCGCCTTGCTCCACGTACCCGCCAACGTCACACGTTTCTTGGAGAGTTTGGGATGCCTACACTCTTGTGGAGAGTGCTCACTATGTAGTCTATCCTGATGGAATGGAGCCCCGCTACTTCTGGGTGATTGAGCAGTTGGGGGAAGGTCTCTTAGTTACTATGGAGGCCATTGTTCGTCCCCCGAGGTGATGATTACGAGTGGACAAAGTTGGTGTTATGAGTCAACTGGTAGGATCTGCTTTGAAGAAGCATTGGCGGGCAGCCTTTGGGATACTGAGGGATATCATGGATCATTTTCCTCAGGAATTGGCAGCCGCTTTGGTTTGAGTCTTTCCAAGGGGCAACCCCTCCACTGACTCATGGCAGCAGGCAAGAGGAAGACCTTTGGATATTGGTGCAGCAAAAGGGTAGAACAGTGATAACCCTACCATGAGCGCCATGTTCGCAGTGATGAAGGTGATAGATGGAGTAGAAGGTAGCCTAAGATGTGTGTCTGGTGCTCTTGGTCATGCCCGCGATGACCGACGTCAGCTTCAGAGGGAGCACGATGCCGAGATTGAGAGGCTCAATGTAGAGATGGCCCAGTTAACTCATCAGAGGAATGAAGCCTGGTCCAGGGAAGATGTTCTGAGAGCTCGACAGTTTGAGCTGGAGTAGCAGCTGGCCAATGCGGAAGAATACAACGACAACCTACATGAGGAGGTTCATCAGTTGAATAACCAACTCCACCCTTATGTTCCGCCTGGAGCCATAGAGATGGATCTAGAGGAGGACGAGGAAAAAGAAGAAGTGGAGCCTGAGGAAGAAGTGGAACCTAAGGGAGGAGAGGATCCTACCTCTGACCTCGATAGTGATCATGATGAGGATTAGATCGCTTAGTACTTAGTGGAAGGGCTAATGTATCACCTTTATTCATGTAATGGACCTGTAGTTTGAATTTAGTATGGGTAATCCGACTATCATGTAATATTGTTAATCGCACGACTATCGCATGTTTGGTTGAACATCAATGCAATTCCGTTCCTTGTTGGTAATCACGATTTAAATTTGCATGCGTTACGAGCGCGATAAGTGGTCAAATTGGGGATGCCATGTTGCGAGAATGAATTGTTATGCCTCTGTTTTTATTGTGAATTTGGGAATTTTTCTCTAGTAATTTCAGTTTGGCATGATTATGATTCATCTGCAATCTCTTGACATCAACCAATAATCGCTTATTGTTGCAACTTCGCAGATGACGCGCACCCGTGCTGGAGCTGGTAGCAGTCACGATGGCAATGGTGATGACTTACCACCACCACCGCCGCCATCTGCTCAGGAGTTCTTTGCTCAGTTCTTGGGGAGCCAAAGGACAATGGAAGAAGCTCTGTGCCTCATAGCGCAAAACACCGCTCGTGGCCACCCACAGCAACCAGGGGCCGAGCCAAATCAGCACAGTACATTCAAGGAGTTTCTGGACACGAAGCCTCCAATCTTCAAGGTGGCTGAGGAACCACTACAGGCTGACGAGTGGCTCAACACCATTGAGCAGAAGTTTCGCTTGCTAAGAGTCACCGAGCATTTGAAAGCTGAGTATGCTTCTCATCAATTGCAAGGACCAGCAGGGATCTGGTGGACACATTTCCTATCGTCCTTGCCTGCTAATGTGCGAGTTACCTGGAACAGTTCAAGCTGGCTTTTAGGGGACATCATATTCCCCCGGGCCTGATGCGCATGAAAGCGGCCGAATTTATGAGGCTCACTCAAGGAATGAAGTCACTCAGAATATATGCACGCATTCAACAACTTGTCCAGATATGCTCCAGGTTTTGTGGATACCGAGGAGAAAAAGATAGAGAGCTTCAAGTGAGGTCTGGGTACTAAACTGATGAAGACTATGGCAAATTCTAGGTGTGCCACGTACAATGAGTTTATTAGTGATACCTTGACCCAGGAAAACCACAATAACATGCATGCAGTTGCCAAGGGTCGCAAGAGGGCATTTGAGGCCGGTGCCTCCGGATCTTTCTAGTCAAAAGCGCCTATCATAGCTAGGCCACAATTCCGTCCACCTGCACCCAAGTTTAGACCTCCACCACCTAAAGCTCAGAATAATAGGCCACAGAAACCATTCCGTAAGGTGTTCACTATTGCCTTACTAAAAGGAAATGGCAGTCAGGACAGCTCCACCGGATTTAGAAGTAATCAACCATGTTTCAACTGCAACCAACTGGGTCATTGGTCCAAGGAATGCCCCCACCCCAAGAAGAATGGCAACCAGAATCAGAACAATCAGAGGCAGGCGAATGCCAGGGCACGTCAGGGACACGTGCATTATACCGCTGTGGAAGAAGTGCCCGCTGGAGAAGTTGTCACGGCTGGTATGTTTCTCGTCAACAAGCATCTCGCTGTTGTTTTATTTGATTCGGGAGCTTCTCATTCATTTATGAGTCAAGCATTTGCATCTAGACATGATCAAGAAATAATTGAAGTAAGCAAAGGGGGTTATAACATAAGTTCAGCAGGGGGTACTGTTACTACCAAAAAGATAGTAAAAAATGTACTCATCTCTATACAAGGGAGGGAGTACACAACAGATTTGATAATATTGCCCGGGTTATCGATAAGTGTAATCTTAGGCATGAATTAGATGAAGGATCATGGTGTTCTTATTGACACTAGCACCCGCACTATTATGTTGAGAGAACCCATGGGAGGGAATGCTTTTCTAGTACCACTCTCCCACAATTTTGAACTCCAACATTTAGCTTGCGCTATCCAAACCACCACACTATGTGATATCCCAGTGGTTTGTGAGTTTCCGGATGTATTTCCAGAGGAATTACAAGGCTTACCACCTGATAGGGAGGTGGAATTTAAGATTGAGTTAGTGCTAGGTACAGCACCCATATCAAGAAGGCCCTATAGAATGCCACCCAATGAGTTAGCGGAACTTAAGGTTCAATTGCAAGATCTATTGGACAAGGGTCTTATTCAACCTAGCTCATCTCCATGGGGATGTCTAGCCTTGTTTGTGAAAAAGAAGGATAGGTCACTGAGAATGTGTGTAGATTACAGACCACTCAATGCTGTGACCATCAAGAACAAATATCCATTGCCTCGCATCGACATCTTGTTCGATCAGCTAGCGAAGGCAAAGGTATTCTCCAAAATTGACTTGAGGTTAGGCTACCATCAAATAAAGATCCGGCTAGAGGACATACCTAAAACTGCTTTCTCTACCAGGTATGGCTTGTATGAGTATTTGGTTATGTCTTTCGGACTAACAAATGCTCCAGCCTACTTCATGTACCTGATGAACTCGGTATTCATGTCCGAACTCGACAAGTTCGTGATCGTGTTCATCGATGATATATTGATTTATTCAGAAAATGAGTCAGATCATGAAGAGCATCTGAGGATTGTCCTATCCAGATTGAGGGAGCATAAGCTATATGCCAAGTTTAGCAAATGTGAATTTTGGTTGAGCAAAGTACCTTTCTTAGGTCACATCTTATCAAGAGATGGAATCTCTGTAGACCCATCAAAAGTACAAGAGGTCATGGATTGGAAAGCCCCAACTTTGGTTCATGAAGTTCGGAGTTTTCTAGGGTTAGCAGGATATTATCGTCGTTTCATTCTAGATTTCTCAAAGATAGCTAAGCCCATGACCAGACTACTTCAGAAAGATGAGAAGTACAAATGGACACCAGAATGTGAAGCAGTTTTTCACACCCTCAGAACTTTGTTGACTACTGCACCTGTGCTAGCACAACCAGACATTGAAAAGCCTTTCGATGTATTTTGTGATGCATCAGGAATAGGTTTGGGATGTGTGCTTATGCAAGAAGGAAGAGTTATTGCATATGCTTCTTGGCAATTGAGGAAACATGAAGTCAACTACCCTACACATGATTTGGAACTTGCAGCCATTGTTCATGCATTAAAGATATGGAGACATTACTTGTTGGGCAATGTATGTCATATCTATACTGACCACAAAAGTCTCAAGTATATCTTTACCTAGCCAGAACTGAACATGAGACAATGAAGATGGTTAGAGCTAATTAAGGACTACAATTTAGAAGTGCACTACCATCCAGGTAAAGCTAATGTAGTAGGAGATGCACTGAGTCGGAAGTCTCATTGCAACACTATAGAAGCATTATTGGAAGATGGATTCAACTTGTTACATCCTGCTGTACTACACAATATCACGATCAGTTGTTCACTTGAGAGCAAAATCATAGAGTTGCAGCAGACGGATGTAGGAATAAGTCACATCAAGAGAAAAATGCAAGAGCAAGAAACCAAACATTTTAGATTGGACGAAAGAGGTGTATTATGGTTTGAGGACCGACTTGTGGTACCAAAAGATCGTGAGCTAAGGAATCAAATTTTAGAGGAAGCTCACTCGTCCAAATTGTCTATCCATCCAGGTAGTAGTAAGATGTATCAAGATTTGAAAACCCATTTTTGGTGGACTAAGATGAAGAAAGAAATCACAGCCTATGTTGCTAGGTGTGATAACTGCAGTAGAGTAAAAGCTGTCCGTATGAAAACTGCTGGATTACTTCAGCCATTGCCGATTCCAGGATGGAAATGGGAGGAAATCAGCATGGACTTTATCACAGGCCTTCCAATGACACCACAAGGTCATGATTCAATATGGGTTATTGTTGATCGTCTCACCAAGTCAGCACACTTTATACCCGTGAACACACGGTATATAGTTGGAAAATACGCTGAGATATATGTTTCCCAGATCGTGAGACTGCATGGAGTACCCAGGACTATAATCTCAGATCAAGGACTATAGTTCATAGCTCGTTTCTGGGAGCACTTACACCAGGCTTTGGGAACCAAGCTAATCAGAAGTTCAGCATACCATCCACAAACTTCAGGACAGACAGAGCGAGTGAACCAAATCCTAGAAGATTTACTTAGAGCTTGTGTTATATCTTCAAAGGGTTCATGGGAGAAATGGTTACCTTTAGCTGAATTCTCCTATAACAACAGTTACCAAGCGAGTATCAAGATGGCTCCATTTGAAGCCTTGTATGGCAGAAAATGTAGAACTCCATTGAATTGGGTTGAGCCCGGTGAAAGGAGATACTTTGGTATTGACTTTGTCAATGAAGCCGAAGAACAAGTACGTATCATCCAACAACATATGAAGACAGTTCAATCAAGACAAAAGAGTTATGCCGATAGAAGAAGAAGACCACTGACTTTTGAAGTGGGTGACTATGTATACTTGAGAGTATCACCCATGAAAGGTGTGAAGAGATTTGGGATGAAAAAGAAGCTTTCACCAAGATATGTAGGGTCATACAAGATTTTGGAACGAAAAGGAAATGTTGCGTATAAGTTACAACTTCCACCAGAAATGAGTGCAATATTTGATGTCTTCCATGTTTCTCAGTTGAAGAAATGTCTTCGAGTACCTGAAGAAGCTATTGCACCCACCAACGTGCAGCTTCAATCGGATTTGACCTATGAAGAAAAGCTAATTCGAGTTTTAGAGGAGTTGGAAAGAGTAACATGGAGTAAGATTATTAAGTTCTATAAGGTGGTGTGGAACAATCATAGTGAACAAGATGCTACGTGGGAAAGAGAAGATTATCTACGAGAAGTTTATCCCGCCTTTTTCCAAGAATGGTAGGTCTTGCAAATCTCGGGACGAGATTTTTATAAGGGGGAGGGGCTGTAACACCTCGGGTGTTAGCCTTGCATAACTTGACTTGCATAACATGAGAATGATCATCAAGCATTCATAAACAAGCATTTACCATTGAAACATTGGATTGAAACATCTGCAACGTTTGCTTGTTATCACATGTTTCTTCAACATATGCAACTTTTCTCGTTATTTCATGTCTCCATGTATCTATGCATATGATCATGAGTGTACACATGTACTTGGTGGATGTGAGTCACACAAACATGTAGCAACACCTAGGTTAGCAAATAGGACTTAGTTCATGGTCACATTTCATGAACCAACACTTAAGCTTCATGTGATTACACTAGCTAGCCCTATGAGTGACTACTACATGAAATGATTGAAAGACCTTGCAAATGACTTGAACATGTTTAGAGTATCATTATGAACAACTTTGATATTCATGGTTAGGGGTAATTAGGTCATTAAGCCATGCTTTGATGTGTATCATCATTTAAAAGTGACATGTTTGACCAAATTTGAACTAGGTGTTAGAGACCTTGCATGGAGGAGATCACTAAAGCAAAGTTGTAGTATTTGACATAAGGAACAACTTTTATTTTTGGGTCATCGACTGATTTAGCTCCTAACATGCTTGAATTTGGATCACAAGAATCAGTAAAATCAACATTTCAACACTAACAAATTTTCTTAAGTCTTGGTTAGCTGATAGACTGACAGCCGATGTTTGGGATGATTTTACTCCGTTTCTGTTGCGAATTAGAACAAGTGCTTTGAACAAGATTTGTAGCTGGTACTTCGGGCTTCAACTTTGGTTTAGGAAGTTTTGGCTAGAAGTCCACGGATTAGGAGTTTGATCGACATGAAAATGCGCTGTCAGGCTCGGCTTCGTGGTAGACTGACGAACTGAACCAGCGCTCGGTGGCCGACCGGCGCCAGAACACGAACGCCGCGTGGACGCGATGAAGGCCACGCGTCACCGCTGCTCTGATCCGCCGGGCAGCGCCAGGCCTGAGCAGGACATTATCACCTAGCGTGCGCCCGCTCCATTTCCACTCACTCCCGCCAGCTCTCTCCCTCTCCAGCGCCCTCCCTTGCTCTCGCCACGGAACCAGGCAACGCCGCCGAGCACAGCACCGCCTCCGCCGTCGCCTCGTGTGCGCTACACCGCATCACCGCCATCTCCATCTCGCCAGTCATTGCGCCTCATCCACCTCCACCGCCTTGACGTGTTGGTTGCTTCAGCTGCGCCTTGGTGAGGGCGTATTTCCTTTTTCCCCTCTCGCCGAAACCTCGGCCGCCATAGCCACCTCCACAGAAAGCTCGCCACAGCTCGACTCGTCTGCGCTTTTCTTTCGATTTTGAGCATTAGCGTTTGGTCAGGACGTGTATTAGCCGTTGCTAGGACGTTACCTTCGTTAGTGGTCCCGCCGGCGTGGAACGCGACAACCCGCGCCGCCGTGTTATAACCTCTGCACCACCACGCCGTGGTCAAGCGTCGTCGGAGCTTTGCGTGAAGCGTTTGTTGCTGAAATAGAGTCACTAGGACACCGTTGTATTATGGCATGCCTCTCCTAGCTTTCCCATGGCCGGAGACGGCCGGCACAGAGTTGAGCAGCGTCGTCGTGCCGCCATGGCCGACGACGAGCATGCTCCGCCGCACTAGCACTGTCACCACCTAGACCATCCGACACATCTTGAGTAGTAGGTCACGATGGTATCCGTGGTTTCGCCGGAGGACTCGCCGTCGACGAGCCGTGGCCGCGCGAGCTTGCTCAGCGCCGCCGGCTCTGTTTTGGTTTCACTGACAGGCGGGCCCTGCTGACCAGCGGGTCCCACCGGTCAGCGACTCCATGTGTTAAGGCTAGTTCATTTTGAATGCAGATTTCATATGTTTTGTGAAATTTAGATCTCTAGTTTGGTAGCTTCAAAAAGTGTGCAATAAATTGTGTAGTGTTCCTTAGGAAGTGTAGTATTTAGGAAAAATATGTTCTTGACATTTACAGTAGAAATTTTTGAAGATTTAAATAGAGATTTGAAATGTGCTTTTGAATGCATTCAAATTTGTTTATTTTATATCTAGAGTTGCTGTGCTCAAAAAATTATGAAATTTTTGTGGTAAGCTAGTCTTAGCATATATGAGCTCTGGTAAAAATTTGAAGATGAGTGCATGTGTAGATTTGTAGTTATAGATTTTTCTTTTATAATTAGGAGATCTTTGTGTAAATTTTTATAAATTATTTAGGAATCCAATATTCATGAAATTTGTTGGAGGTTATCCTAGTACTATAAGGATGCTAAGAAAAATAGGAATTCTATTGCTTGACACTTTTCACTAAGGTTTTCTATTTATGCTATTTCAAGCCTGGCTGCTTTGTCATTTTTGTATAGGATGTTCTACTTGGCAAAATGGCATGAAACTTTTACAGTAGTCCTTTGATAGCATTAGTAAGGCGCTGTAAATTTTTGAGAATTTATGAAGTACATCTGTTATATGATTATTATTTAACCTATGTGTTCAAATAAAATAATAAAGGCATTTAAATAAATAGTTTGGGCTTCACCATTATGTTTTCTTGGATGTATTTGGTATGCTTAAACTGTTGGTAGACTTTTTGTCATAAAGATTTGAATACTTATATGAAGTAGAAGTATTGTTACTTTATAATGCGAATCGGAATAGTTTCTGGACAGATTCTGGAGTTTGCTAAGTTGCATGATCGGGATGATGTTTGCTGTAAAAATGGTTAATAACAAAGTTGTAGAGAATTTGATAAGCTTTCCAGAAAGTCTAGGATCACTGCATTTGGATTTGTAGAACTCCAGTTATGAGTAAAACAAGTAGCTGTTGTTTTGTGATATAGTAGATGCATTGTGGAAGTAGTTAATTAAATAATCGAGAAGAGATATGCACCTACTCAATAAACATGATGCACTTGTTAACATATATGCATTCGTAATACTTATGCCATGTTCATGCATCTAGGATCGGAGGAAGAGATAACGTTGCTGGAATTCGAAGAAGCAGAGGAAGGGGACCAGCAGGAGAATCCGCAAGCCGCAGCTCCCGAAGGCGTGGAGCAGAATCCTGAAGAGCTTCTGGAGTGTCCTGATCACCGCCCTACTTCCTTTCTGTGAGGCAAGCCCCGGAGCATTCTAAGTCTCCCAGTATTTTACAAATGATTACTTAAGTACTTATGACTGATGCATTAGGTTATAAGAGTTGAATGGAACCACTTGATGCATATACATTCCTTGTCCAGCTACTACACCTTTAACCGGTATAGGTCCAGGATCGAATATATGCTTAGCCATGCTTAGGCCGGTAGAAGTTGGGTGATTTCCTGTCACCAGCGAGATATAGGTGGATACCGGAGCACGGTTGGTTATAATTGCTATCGTGGAAAAGAACCATGGTTAATGTAAATGGAGACCGGGCGGGATGTCGATAGAGAAGCAACAAGACATGGAGGTCTTGGGTGTGGATCTATCCCCGTCTGTGTCGATTAAGGACCGTACCGTTGTTGGCGCTTCTGACAAGATTGAATGCATGCCTCTCACTTAGCTGGCCGGATAACTCATTCCGACCGCGAAGCCGAGTAATTCAACTCAGGCCGGGACCCGTTCTGTTGTGCGCTCCTTCCGGGAATGATCAGACTGAGCCCAAGGGCAGGCTAGGCCTGAATGTCCTGGCATCTGGTGTTCCAGATTGTGCAGCGTGGTACGGACCCACGAAATGTGTACCTCAGTTGTACCAAAGGTGACCTAAGGCTATCGTGGCTGGTAGACCTAGGTTTGTGTTAGGAATATATTCCCAGCTGGTTGAAATCAATTCGAATCGCCGTCTCTCCCGGATAGTGAGAAACTTGGCTAGTCCCAACATCGTAGTAACTGTGTTATGGAACATGATGGTTCAAATGAATATGGAATTACAATACCTGCTATGGTTACTATTGTATGCTTTTAAATGGATATACCACATGTTTGGCACAGGATAGTTGCTAATCTAGAGATGGATAGTTATAAATAATTAATAAAGGAATCCTAATTGTACAATAAGTCAATTGGTTTTATGCAAAATGTTGTCAAGCTATCTCCACTTATACAGCCTTGCATAATCCTTGGAGTCATTTTATTTCTGGTTTATGGCGGGTATGTCTAGCTGAGTACCTTCTCGTACTCAGGGCTTTATTTCCCATGTTGCAGATGGCACTGTGTATCATGGTTATTGCAAGAGTTGCTTCTATTCCACTGTGGATGAGGAGTAAGCCTTGGGCAGGCTTCTTATTAATCCTTCTACATGCTTTTGTGGACCGTGATCGTATCTTGGCACTGTACTAAACTATGTTGGAAACGTTACTTTTAAACTTAATTTGCTTCCGCTTTTATCTATCAAACTCGGTTTGTAATAACTTTTATTCGTACTCTGATGGAGAAATGTATCTGCGAACTTTATGTAATATGTGGCATGTATGTTGAATCATGTACGATCTTGGTTGTTGTAAATCGTTTATCGAGACCCGTCGTGGTACTCGACGGACTACCGGGTTTATATGGGTTCAAGTATGATAGTGCGACCGCTTGCGGGCTGCCATTGTACTTGTACTCTTATAAATTGGTCGGTTTTGCGACAACATATTAATGATTGTAATATTACAACTTCAAAATGATGGTGCCACTTTAGGCTCCTCCTACTTTTTCTTCTTTTATGCCAATGGCTTCAGTAGATTTCAAGGAAAGCAAAAGAAGGTACTTACCACTACTTCTCTTATAGCATCGCTTAGTCCCATGTTGCTACTGGTATGGAAGTTGTTAAAGATTCCCACTACATCAACATCTTCATGAGGTCGATCATGTTCTTCAATGAGTACTTCTTGATCGTGTCCTGTGTCCTTCCTATTTTTGTCCTTCTGTTAAAATTGCACATGCCTTTCTATTGATACAAAAGGCATTGCGTATTTGATATAAAAAGAGTAACACAACCATCACTTACATATGCTTGCAGGTGGGCAATATAGGAGCGAGATCCTATAACCTGGTGGCACTTGACTTTTGCACGGTTTCGCTTGTTCTGCTCTGAGACTATCTATAACCACAATTGTGTTAGACTATAGCACAAGTAAACCACATAAAGACTAGACAAGAAATAAATGAGTTCACACACACACACACCTTGTTCTTGGAACTTAACCACATGTGGACAAGTGCACACCACTGTGCGTCATTCATGCAAGACACAGGAGAGGTCTTTCTGATTTCATCAGCGGGGATACCGTTGAAGTAAGATCGCTTGAACCTATACCGTGTCTGCTGCACAACAGGCTGGAATATACTTGTGCATGCTTCTTTTGTTGCTTCATCATTGTCATCAATGGCCAGTCTCAACTACAGAAGTGTGAATGCAAATTAAATGCATTACTAAGTTGCTCAAGGCAGAGTTGAATGTCAATAGAGGATATACATACTTATAGATAGCTTGGCCACAAATCCATTGAGATGTTCGATCTGTTGCTTGTAATGTTTCTAGTGTGGGAAAATTGGTACTTGAGACCTGACTACTACACCTGCCTCTGAGGCAAACTTGGTAGCTTGCAATGGATCATGTGGCCTTCTGTTCCCCTTGACATCCGAGATGGGCATCTCTGTTCCCATTGATTAGGTGGTTTTGTGAAGCCCAACCCCCTTAGTTGCTTGCCTCGACTTCCTCGCTCTTCTCTGCAATGGTACTACACAATTTTCATGCATTTAGATTGTTAGAAAAGTAACATGGATATCAAATAGTGTGACATGATTTATAGACATGTCTAAGGTAGTACCAACCTTCGCAAGTTTGGTCATTCTGCTGGTGGGGAGGTGGAGTCTCCTCTTCAGCATGGCTAAGGTCATCTTCACATGACCAGTTCCTCATAGGGCTTTGTTCGCCTTGTGCGTGCTGACTTTTGGACCTAGTTGGAAGTACAAGATGTTACAACTCTGCTGGACTAGTTGACTTCACCCTCTTGGATTGCCATTGCCATCCCCTAGGACCCATAATGGTGCTGCCTTTTGCCCTGCTGGTAGGGACTTCTCTACGGCTTATTCAACCCACAGCCTGAAATTGGAGAAACAAACTTAAGCAGCAAGCATGTAAAAATTGCATTGCTATCACTACTAGAAATATCCACTTCTATAATGAAAAATTTAATGACGAATCCAAAACCATCATAGAAGATCGCTTTTTATGACGAATATTTCAGTTTTGTCATAGATCAGTGGTCACGATCCTCCAACCCTCCCTATCTATGATGAAATCAGGCATCATCACAAAAATTGTCATAGAAGAGCACAGTGTTTCATCATAGATCACTCGCGTGACCCATCTGTGACGATCTCCTTTAATACTATGATGAACAGGGCTTTGTCATTGAACATCTGTGACAAACAATATTCGATCTATAATGAACGGTGCTTCGTCATAGATCTCCACACGGTACTTTCTTCATCCGACGTGTACCTATTAGGACCTAAGTTACTCATCCGTGACACTTTCAATTCATCATAAAAGTCTCTGCCCAATCCTTTCTCCATGTGACGTGTACCTATGGGATCCTTCTCTATCCGACGTGTACCTATGGGACCTGCAGTTACTCATCCATGATGCTTGCAATTATCATAGAAGTCTCCGCTCGGTCCTTTCTCCATCCGACGTGTACCTGCGGGACCCTTTAGCATCCGACTTGTGGGACCTAACGACTTATGTGTCACGTGTACCTATGGGACCCGACAGACCATCTCCATCCGACCTATGGGACCCGACGGCCCATATCCATCCGACCTATAGGACCCGATGGCTTGCGTGTCACTTGATGCTTGTAATTCATCACAAAAGTCTCCTCTCGGTCCTTCTACATTCGACCTATGGGACCCGATGGCTTACGTGTCACGTGTACCTATGGGACCTTTCTTCATCTCCATCCAACCTATGGGATCCGATGGCTTGTGTGTCACTTGTACCATGTGTGCCATCAGGGTTTAATTTCTCAAACAAATGTCTGATACCTAGGAGTCAAACACAGGATTTGGACCAAGGATTGGAGCGTCTTTACCATTGTGCTAGATGCCTGGCTGTACTGACATCTCTTTGGAGTAGCTATAGTATCCTATTGGCTATGTGGATGCCCTATAGGTTGACCTAAATTGGATATATCGCCTGCAAGTGGAAACAAATATGTGCCCGCTGGACTTGCGGCGGCGGCGGAGGAGGTGGAGGCAGAGGATCCCCGATCTGCTGTGGTGGCTCAGGTGTCCTTTTGGTGGCATGGCAGGGCTCTCTCGGCGGAGCATGGTGGCATTGGTGTCCACGTGATTAGGTGTGTGCCATGGTAGAGGCAGCTTGCAGCCGAGCCATGCTAGTTCGTAGAACAAAGGTATGAGTACATTCTTCTGTGATTATAGAACTCCATTTTATGTACATGATAAAGTAAAGAACACATAAAGAAAGGCTATTCTGTATGAATTTCAATTGAAATCAATGCTTTTGTCATACAAAAATAGAAAACCAGACTGTCCCATAGTATGATATGAACAAATGCACAGATTAGTTCTCTTGAACACTGTATGCTTTGTTCTAATGCTAGTTTTGCCATTGTCCACCCAATGGTCGAAACTCTAATGGTCTTTGCATACTTTTGCTGCAACAGATGGATAGATCCTGGATTCCTAATGGGAGACCATTCTCGCCGACATTCATTGCAGGAGTTGAAGAGTTCTTGGATATGGTTAAACAAAAATATCTGGAGCAAAAGATCCCTTGCCCGTGTACATATTGTCTTAACCAGGTGGTTAAAACATGGTAGGAGGTGAAGGACGACTTACTTATACACAGAATGTCACCCACATACACCACATGGATTCATCATGGGGAAGAGGGAGGAGGTACTGACATTATAGAGCCATTAGATGTGCATGGATCTCATCATGATGGTTGGATAGCAGAGGAGGGGCAGGAGGACCGTGACGATAACATATTACCAGATTTTGATGATTTACTTCAAAACCTATTGACATCTTAAAAGCAGGCTATAAGAGTCCCAAAGTTTGAAAGAGTGTTGGATGAGTTGAAGCAATCAGTTTCTTTTGGATCTACCTTTTCAAGATTCTCCTTCCTTGTCAGGTTGCTCTATATCAAGTCCCACTATTGACTTAGCAACGTCTATTTTGATGCACCATCAGCGTTGCTGTCAGATGCATTCCCTAGTAGCAACGTACCAAAATCATGTGAGGAGGCACGCAAATATATTTGAGAATTGGGTCAAGGTTATGAAAGTATCCATGTGTGCAAAAACAACTGTGTGTTGTTTTGGGGTGATCGTGAGGAATTGCAAGCGTGCCCAAAATGCAAAGAGTCTAGATGGGTGGATGTAGATGGTAGCAGGTAGGTTCCACATAAGATTTTGAGGCATTTTCTTCTAATACCGAGGTTGTAGAGGATCTTTGCTGCTCGAGGAACAGCAGCAGATGCCGAATGGCATGAGACTAAGCGAGAGAAGAATACCGATGAAATGAGCTATCCTACAGACGAGGCATGGTAGGACTTTGATAGAAAGCACCCAACTTTTGCAGATGATCCAAGGAACTTGAGGCTTGCCATCGCCGCAGATGGTTTCAATCCATTTGGCAACTTTAGGTCGACATATAGTATGTGGCCTGTTCTTATAACGCCTCTGAACCTACCACCATGGGAATGTGCAAACCCATTGAATTGCTTTATGTCTCTACTGATCCCGGGCCCAACCTCCCCATGAAAGGATTTTGATGTATTCTTGGAGCCTCTTATAGAAGAACTGAAATAACTATGGAAGGGTGTCGACACTTTTCATGTACTACATCGTGATAATAAGAAAGGCTTCACTCTGCACGCTGCCATGCTTTGGTGCATACATGATTTTCCAGCATTAAGCACCTTGTCATGCCAAACTATAAAAGGTTATTATGCATATATTTACTGTGACAAAAATCCATTGTCAAGGAGCCTAAGAAAGAAGCTAGGCTACCTTGGACACCGTCATTACCTTCCTAGGGATCACCCTTGGAGGAAGAGCTTGGATTTTGATGGAGAAACTAAGGACCAAGATGCGTTGGAAAAGTTCACCTTACAGGAGGTCCTTGAGGAACTCGAGAAGGTGAAATATGTCTACCCAGGTAAGCATGGTGGAAAAAGGAAACGAAAGCGTGGAGAGGAGCCAATGATTTATAATCAAAAATCTACTTGGTGGGGGCTACCGTATTAGAAGGACCTGTTGCTGCCGCACAATCTTGATGTCATGCACATTGAGAAGAACATATGCGAAAACATTCTTTGGACATTGCTGAAAGTGGAGGGTAAGACAAAGGACACAATGAACGCTAGGCTAGATTTGCATGATATGAACATAAGGCCTCAATATCAAGGTGTGCAACAAGGCACCTTGCTTAAATTCCCGGAAGCTCACTATGTCATGACGAAAAAATATAGAGCAGAATTTTGCAAGTTCCTTAAACGTGTCAAGTTTCCAGATGGTTATGCAGCCAACCTAGCAAAATCCATAAGTGCAGATGGTACCAAGGTAGTTGGCAAGCTAAAAATGCATACTTGCCATATCCTTCTCTAGAGGATCATACCTGCAGGCTTAAGAGGTTTTATTCCCAAAGATGTATACAAAGCTATTTCAAAACTTGGGAACTTCTTCAAGCAACTGTGCAGTAGAACTCTGAGGAAAGAAGTCATGGAAAAGCTAAAATGGGACATCCCACTCATCTTATGCAAGCTTGAGAAGATTTTTCCACCGGCCTTTTTTGATGTTATGGTGCACTTGGCTGTCCATGTACCTAACGAGGCACTTCTTAGGGGGGGCCATATAGTACGGATGGATGTACCCAATAGAATGGCGACTGGGCACATTGAAGAATTTATTAAGGAATAGGGCCAGGCCTGAAGGATCAATTGCGGAGGCTTACTTAGAAAGTGAGATGTTGGCATTTTGGGAGAGATTCATGGATGATGTTAAAACAAGATATAATCGGGACGACAATATGTCACATGATGGGCCATCATCTGGTGAGACCTCTATTTTGATGTATGGTGTCAAGCCCATTGACCAGATTAGGGTAAAGGACATCAAGGATAAAGCCAAAATCAATAAGCTAGCTTGATATGTGCTTAATAACTGCGACAAGGTTGGACCATATGTGCAGTAAGTATGATTTTTATATGCTGATTTGTTGTTTCCAATATTACGTATGAAATGTTACCAATAATAATGCTTATATGTGCTATAGAATATATAGACAAATTTTAGAGAAACAAGGGGCAAGTGATGATGTTGATAGTAGGCTAGCAGTAGAGTTTCTAGTGTGGTTTAAGTCTCATGTACGTGATTAGCAAATTTTAGTTCTGTTAGGCTGATCATTGGCAGAATTATACGATAACTTAGCGGTGATGGTGGTTTCATGTTTGTGTGCAGATCGAGGAGCTGCGAGAGAGAAACCAATAGAGGTCAGTGAAGGTTTGTATACACTGTCATGTGGTCCTAATACCCGAGTCCAGGTCTGTGCAGCTTGCAGTATTAATGGAGTCAAGTATAGCACTATTGATCATGAGAAATCCCTACATACATAGAACAGTGGTGTCATGACTGTCGTCACACATGAAGGCCAATCAGTGGAATTTTATGGTGTCCTTAGAGAAGTTATTCAATTGATGTATAACTCTAGCATACAAAGCCATAGGACGGTGGTTCTTCTGTGCTGTGATTGGTACAATCTAGATGGCACTACGATGTTTGCAGGCATTAACGATGACGGACATTTTAGATCTATCAACATTAAATCATTCTGGTACAAGGATGACCCTTTCATTCTCACGACATAGACAAGGAAGATTTTTTATCTACAGTACACCTCTTTGGGCAATGTTTGGCGGGTCGTGCAAAAGTTCAAACATAGGGATATGCATGACGTGAATGAAATAGAGCCTGTCGTGCAACAAGACAATCATTGTTCTGATAATGAGCATGAAGTCCTGCTGGGTGATGGTGATCAGGTTATGCACGAAGCTAGTCATGATGAAGAAGGCACTGTCATTGAAGCCAATTTAGAAGACCTTCTAAGAGATAAGAGGGAAGCAGTTGGCATACTTGAAGGCAGCGAGGATAAAGATGAGGATGAAGATGAAACTAAAAACTAGTATTGTAGTGACTATAGTAACTGTGGCAGCAAAGATCACATGTCTGGAGGTGACGATGACTTGTAGGAGATTTCATGTATAATCTTTGGGTAAACATGTATTCTAAAGCTGCACTTTGCTTTGGATTTCGAGCTTTGTATTCTGAACATGTTTGGTATGCTCAGTTGTTATAAACTTGTGTGCTTCAGCGGACACATAGGATTTTTCCACTGGGGTCAGTACTGCACTATGCGGACTGTGTGTTGTGTACATGACTATTCTATTCAAATGCAACTAGTACTTGTTATAGGTTCATATACACTGCATAAGCCATTGACATAAAGCATTCCTTTCACACATCATGCTTCAACCACTACGATGAGATCATTAATCAGTTCGACTAGCATGCCAAGTACGTATACTGATATGTGTCTGGTTTACCAAACCAAGGCATAAAGCAACCCTTGCGCGGTTGCCAATAGTGAATTGAATGCAGGAGGAAGGCCTATGCATTTATTTCACTCCAAAAACGTAGTCACAATAGTCGAGGGGCAGATTGAAGAGTGAAGATGAGTTGCTTCTGTAAGCAATTTCTCTTGATTGCTTTTGTAGAGGCATGCAAGCAGCTAGCTAGAGATGGCTACACTTTTTATTATCCGATGAGAGATCAAATGGACAACAGTAGATTTTCTGGCGTGTGTAGTAAAAAAATGCAACAGCTATGCCTCCTCCGTTGTGCATTAGATCGAGGCGACACTTGTTTAGATGAACTCCTTGCTGCATAGTTCTTGCAAATTCAACAAATTTTATCGAAGACATGAGTTGGATTGACCACAGATCAAAGCCACTCATGACTACTACCACTACTGATACGTTTTTTGTTCACCAAACCAAGGCACAAAGTTATCCTTACGCGGTTGGCAATAGTGAGAAGTGTCTAGTCCGGTCAGATGGACAATGCTCGGACCATCAAGTGTGCACGAAGATAATGGTTAACGCTACTTTGTGAACCAAAATGTTTGCACAAATGCACAGTGCCATCTGACCATAAGAGGAGAGCAGTGCCATCCCACTACTCAAAGGCATCTAGCTATTACCTTGACATACTAGTTCTAACTATAGATGGTTAACATGACTTCACACGAGGCAACATACTAGACCTCTCCACCATGGTGAACCATGTGGCCGGACGGTCCCTTCAATCCATCCAGCGCTGGTTCCTCGCTAGGGTGCGATGGTGGGCAATGTTCTTGTCCTTGCTATAGTAGCCATCTCGAAGGCCACGTGCCTTTGCTAGGACATGTGCCCTGGCGTCGGCCTTGTTCCAACCACAGGGCACACGGTTAGGGCAGACAGTGCACACCAGGCCACCAAATGGGCTAGAGTGGATGAACAGATTTGAGCCCATGGGGATAGGCATTGGGTAGCCATGTAGACGATCATCATCGGAGTCCATTGTGATGTTTCCCAGAGAGCCCTTAGACTCACCCACGACCTCGATGGATGGCGAGGGGGACCACGATGGTGGAGGAGACCTGCTCCCACTAGGAGGAGATCTGGTGGCGACAAGCTGATCCAGCGATGGCGAGCGGGACCGCACCGAGGCCGGCGGTGGCGAGCAAACCACTAGCGCCGGTGGTGTCAGCATCATCGTCGAGGGTGACAGGGACAGCAATGGCAGCCTAGGAGATGGCCTGCAGTAGCACAATAGGAACACCGATGTCCCATGACTGGATGTCAGTGCCACCTCCGCTGACAACAACCCAGGGTGCGCCATCGACCCCGACTCTGCTGAACCACTGGAGGAAGCGGGGACTGGAGCTGGTCCACCCTTCCTCGATGCAGACCTATAGCGATTCATGGGGATGACATTCATGGCAACCGATGGGGAGGCGGAGGTGGTGACTTTGTGAGGCGAGGTGAGGGCTTTTGCGCAATGCAAGGTGGAATGAAACAATTGGAATTGGAGCAAGATAAAGATTTATTTTTCCAAACCGCTGCACGTTGCCTCGGGTGCCGTCACACTACCTCAGGAATCGCAACCGTATTACATCAGGGAAGGCGTGTGCCACCGGAGATGTAGGAGTAATGGCATACCCAACCAATAAGACGATACCAAATGTATGGTCGTCAGACTTTCTGTCTAGGCAAGACTTGTTCAGATGGACTCCTCGCGGCATGGTTGTTGCAAGTTCAACAAATTTTATCAGATACATGCAAACAAGATGAGTTGGGTTTACCACAGATCAAAGCCACTCATGACTACTGATACTACAAACAAATACACACAGATTGCTATGACACTCAAAACTACAGAAGACACATTTTCTATCCGACGCGTTCAAATATATGGTGGAAGGACTTTCTTACGTGAGCAATATAATTTCAACACCTATGGATACTCTGTTTTGCATTTAGGCCAGGCTTGCTCCTCTCAAAGAAACCTTGCGTGGTTGCCGAGAGCGAAGTGATGAGCTGGGTTCAACACAGATCAAAGCCACTCATGACTACTACTACCACTACTGATACATGTTTGGTTCACCAAACCAAGGCACAAAGCAACACTTGTGCGGTTGGATTGAGATATGTTCGTCCCATTTAGGTTTACAATGCTTAGACCATCATGGGTGCATAAAGATAATGGTAAACGATACTTTGTGAACCAAAATGTTTGCACAAATGCACACATTACATGCATAATAAGAGGATATCAGTGCTACTAGATAGAAAGATAATGACAAACCAGACTTCATATATATGTTGATTACAACAATGATATGAGTTCAGAATACATAACCATGCCTTCATCTGCCATAATAATAAGAGGAGAGTAGTGCCATCCCACTACTAGACATACTATTTCTAACTATAGATGATTAACATGACTTCATACAAATTCTAACGACACCTAGCAACAAACTAGTCCTAACTACATATGTTGACATGACTTGATACTACTAATGAGGAGTGCCATCCCACACCTCTACGCAAGTCATGCAATAAGGGCACAAATAGGTGCGAACAAAAACCAACGCCTATAAGGTAAATCGGACATGGTTGAAGCCAGCAAACCTCTCTGCCATGGTGAACCGACACGGTCGGACGATGACTTCAGGCCATCCAGCCCTAGTTCCTTGCCAAGGCATGATGGTGGGCAACGTTCTTATCATTGGTGTAGGTGCCGTCTAGGGGGGCGTGTGCCCTCGCCAGCACATGCGCCCTGGTGTCAGCCTCGCTCCAACCATGGGCCTTACAGTTGGGGCAAATAGGGCACACTAGACCACCATATGGGCTGACGCACAAGAATAGATTTGGGCCCAGGAGAATAGGCGTTGAGTAGCCATGTAGATGATCATCCTCCAAGTCCATCGTGACGTAGCCCAGAGAGCCATCGGACTCGGCCTTAGCCAAGATGTTGGCCATGGTGTCGGCCTTGCCAAGATGTTAGCCTCGTCGTTGGCCTCGGCCTCGGTAGATGGCGAGGGGGACCGCGATGGGGTAGGTGACCCACCCACGTGGGGAGGAGATCCGGTGACGGCGAGCGGACCTGGTGATGGCGAGTAGGACAGCACCAGGGCCACCGGTGGCGAGCGAATCACTAGTGCTGGTGGCATCAGTGTCATCGCCAAGGATGACGGGGAGAGCAGCAACCTAGGAGATGGCGTGAGTCTCAGCGACGGGAATGCCGATGTACGGGGACTGGATGTTGACGCTGCCTCCGCCGACACCAACCCGGGGTGAGCCATTGGCCCTGCTTTCACCGAACCATAGGAGGAAGTGGGGACTGTAGCTGGGCCACCGATGTCCTTCATGGCAACTGACAGGGCGGCGGAGGTGGGTGGCGAGGAGAGGGTTTTGCGCAATGGAAGGTGGAATATTAAACAATATGAATTGGAGTGAGGCTAGGCTTTATTTATACATAGGGATGCTCGGGCTTCTAAGGCAAGATACTCTATAAAGATTTATTTATACACAGGGATGCTAAGGCTTCTAAGGCAAGATACTCCGTGAAGATTTATCTTTCCCGGAGGTGGGTGCCGTCGCGCTCCTTCAGGAAGTGCAACCATATTACACCAGCTGCAGCAAAAAACAGAGCATGTCTCCCCTATTTACACCAATGAGACAGCATGAGTCTTGGCCCTACGACATCAATTGTGTGACCGGTGGACTTTCTGGCGTGCGCAGTAAAATTTCATAGTTTGTGATCGACTACACTCACTCGTCATTTCATCCAATATTATTATTACTAGTAGTAGGGGCATGGTCACGTGTACCATGTTCTGCTTGGATTTTAATTTAATTCCTAAAAGAAGTAACATTTTTCATAATGTATGACATGGGGCCGGGAGTACATTTGCATAAATTTCATACTTTGTGATCGACTACACTCACTCGTTTTTCATAATGTATGACATGGACACGTATACTATCCAATGCGTTCAAATATACGGCGGTAGGACTTTCTTCCATGTGCAATAGAATTTTCAACACCTATGGCTCATCTGTTCTACATTAGGCCTGGCTTGCTCCTATCAAAGAAACCTTGCGCGATTGCCAAGAGCGAAGTGAATGCAGATGAAAGCTAGATAGGAATGAAAATTTAAGAGATTTTGATCACCATGACACAGTTGAGACTTGAAAGCCTGGTGCAATTGTGATAGGTCTTTTCACTCCTATCCAAGCAGTCACAACAGTTGAGGGGCAGACTAAGGAGTGAAGAGGAGTTGCTTTCATAAGCAATTTCTCTTGGTTGGTTTTGCAGAGACATGTAGCAGCTAGCTAGAGATGGGTACACTTACTATCCGATGAAAGATAAAATGGACAACGGCGGACTTTCTGGCGTGTGCAATAAAAATGTAATATCTATGCCTCCTCCATTGTGCATTGGATCGAGCCGAGACTTGTTTAGATGAACTCCTCGCTGCATGGCTATTGCAAGTTCAACAATTTTTATCAGACACATGCAAATAAGACGAGTTGGGTTCATGACGGATCAGAGCCACTCATTTTGAGCAAGATTAGAGCAACTCATGAATACTACTACTATTGATATGTGTTTGGTTCACCAAACCGAGGCACAAAGCAAGGTAGAGCTTGATGGGAAAATAAGAGGGGGCCATCAACACTAATTTGTGCTTAATATGCATAGTTATTGATTTTAATCACCAATTTAACAGCTATTTAATGGAGTTTTCAATGACCAAGGAGGGGCCATGGCCCTCTTTGGCCTGCATGTAGCTCCACCAGTGAAGCAACCATTGTGCGGTTGGCAAGAGTGAGATGTGTCCGGCCCGGTTAGATTTACAATGCACGGTTGCCGGGAGCAAAGTTAATGCATGATGAAAGCTGGACAGGAGTGAATTGACCACAATGACATGGTTGAGACTTAAAAGCCTAGTGCGGTGGTGATAGGTCTTTTCACCCCTCGGGTGCTATCGCACTCCCTCGGGAACCTCAACTAGTCATACCACAGAAGGTGTGTTCAACCGGAGATGCAGGAGTATTGATGTTCCCAAGCATACACTGATGAAAACAGAGCACGTCTCCTCCATTTACACCGATGAGACGACATCAGTCTCAACGCTGGTTTTTACTACATGTTAGCTCCTCCACTGATGCCCCAACACTATGTGCACTACTTGCATTTGTGACAACACCAAAAACACAGAAAAAGAAAGCCCCTCACCCCCCATGAGAGGAGAACAAGAATAGAGACATACTAGCAAGGATTCCTCAAGACTATCAAGTTCCCTAGTTGGCACAGTGGGGCTGCAAGAAGACATGGCAGGACCGAGCCAGAGTGACCTAGAGTGCATGAAGATCCTTCTTCCTAGATTATATGCAGAAACATTGGTAAGTGCCCATTTTCTGTGTGTTGAATCTGATCTGCTAGGGTTTGTCTTTGGGAATGAACATGTCCCTCTATCTAGCTATGTTGATCATTGTCCATGCAGAAACTGCTAGCTACAATGGCCCGAGCCATCAAAGGTCACTGGAAACTCGAGCTTTGTCTAGACGACGAGCAGAGCCTAGCCTAGTAGAAGGTTGAGGTGTTCCCCAATGGCGGTCACTTGTACATCCGCCGGGGATGGAAGCACATCACCCGCACCCTCGACCTCTAAGATGAGTTCTCTCTTGTATTGCGGTATGACGACTGGTGTGGGGACACGCCACGTCAATTCACCTAAATCAAGTGTCATCCACTTGACTAACTCAATTTAAGAAAATGAACATCGGTGACTCCCTAGGAGCGCTCCTTTGCAACTCCTCTTCAGGATTAGGTTGAGTATCATACCACAATAGCCTCCACAACTCAAGATTACATCCCATCATCGGAGCACATAATAATTCAGTGGAAACATATATTACAAGTCTTGTTGAATTTGATAAGTTAATTATACAACATTAAAGAAGACATTGATTCAATACAATTATATGTAGTGAGGACCAACTACTATCTTACCAACTACAACTATGATATACACTCTCACTAGTAACAAGTAGCCACCTTGCCCATGGGTGTCACTACCATAGCTTGGACGGCTCCTTCCATTTACCCACTTTGCCTCCAATGATGGGGTGAGATGGCCGCCAATGTCCTTTACCTGCAAAACAACTTAATGGCAGCACCATGAGTACATTGTGTACTCACATGACTTAATTCCAACATATAGTACTTAGTGGATGCATAGGGTGATTATCAGGCATTTGTATAAGTGCAAAAAGAAATGATGTTCATTAAGAGTATGACATGGTATGCTCAACTTTAGAATTAAAGCATTTATCATTGCAACCAAGATGCTCATAGTCCATCATCCATCAACAACGCTACAATGGGTATAGAAAGTAGGAACAACCGAATGATTCCGTCCCGAGGGACTTTAGGCTTTCAAGACTGTGCAGAGGTGTACAACTATACCCACATGGAAGGATAGGACAAACCACCATACCTCATGCATGAGAGTAAGGGTTGCCCATGCCTTCCAACCTTTCCCTAATCCGGCCTGAATGTCACATGAAAGGTTCGACAAGATGCCCGGGTCAGGTTTCCACCATCTTCCTAGTTCCTCGGGTCAGGCTTCTATACTGTAACGTGTCTTGGGTTTGTTATGTACACCATCTTCCCGACGCCATCCCCTTGCCATTTTCATGGATAGATAGGTCGCAATCAGTTACTTGGCTTGTCGACCCCATCCATGACATGTGGTCTATACGGGTGGATACTAGGACTTACGTATCCCAATACATGGTCCTTACTACTCCATGAGCTATGTCGTCTGAGATCCCACACCCACGGTGACCTACCCCTCGGTTGAGCAAGATATCGAAGTTATCATCAAGATTACCATATTTGGGATATTATTCTTTAGCTTGATTAGTAAGGTGGGTCAAGTTATACCCTCATTGGTTTTAGGAGTTCATTATCTAGGTGTAGCATCCTACACGCGCGAGTATGAGTTCCCTTCTCATGCTCGACTTCTACCATTGCCCAAGCAACTAAGCAATAAGCATTAAGCGTTCCCATTCCCATTGTTAAGGTGAGAGGCTTCTAACAGATTATTAAACTACTCTAGGTGTAGTATGAAGAGATCATTATCCAAGACTATATGTAATGCATAACTCATAATGTGACTTGATAAGTATCCAAAGTTGGGTTCATAATAGTAGGGTGCCTGCCTGTTGGATGAGCAAGGATCCCATAGCTTGGAACATCGCTGGGCGTCTCTCCGATATCACATACCTATATATATGTCCATGTATGAGATACTTATGTATGCATGACATTATATTAAACATGCAAGAGGGAGTGTTCAGGTATACCTTGAAGGGCTGTCGGTTTGTGTCTTCGGTAGTCCGGTGTGAATGTCGGATAGTCTGGTGGTTCTAGGACTTAGTGGGAAAAGGACATACTAAGAACATTGGACTCTCCAAACTAAGATTGGACTCTCTGGTATGAAGTCTGTGCTCTCGAGAAACTCCTCTATCAGTGATTTATAACTTATCAGACACTCCGGTGCGCATGGCGGAGCCTCCGGTAAATTATAAGGGCTTAGCCTTTTCTGGTGGTCAAAAATGAGATATGCCCTTTGGTGACAAAGTTATGTATAGATGATAGGGGATATTCTATGGAGCACAATAAAACTCGGTTCACCATTTTTGGAGGTCAAATGCACCTTCTATGGATTTTACAAGTGTAGACTGTGCACATGTGTAGAGATTATAGGACACCATGAACTAACAATGGAACCTTTCAATAAACTTTTGGATAAACCCTCCAATAATACCAAGCTGCACTTGGGTTTTGGCTATAATTCAATGGACACTCCGCCAAAATGATGGACCATCCGATAAACGATGAACAACAGCTGTGCAAACATGTTGGGATCGATTCTTGGGGCATCCGGACTCTGAATCGAGTGCAATTTGTTCCTATGGCTTTCTAGTGATGTAGGGAAGCTTCTACAAGTGATGGATGTGACATGCATGGTCTGTGGTGAGCTCGACCCCATCCATGGTGCTGGTGGCCATGGATGAAGGTGAAGCTCATGGGTATGGCCATGGGTGGTTGGGGAAGATGAATTTAGGCTTTGGGGATGTGCTCACCATGTCTTGGGGAACCTCCATCTACAGCAGTTCGGACCGGAATGCCTTGTGGTGGGAGATCGACATTGGGCTTGCTCCATGGCTTGAGGAAGAAGATGGTGCTTGGGGCTCCATCTCCTCCAACTCCGGTGATGTTGATGGTGTGGGGGAGCTGCAGCAGCTCGTTGCCGACATGCACCAGCAGCAGGGGGCATCCCCCTCTTCTCCTTCTCTTCTTCTCCCTTCTTCCTCTCCTTCTCTCCTTTCTTTCCTTCTCTTGTTTCCTGGCTCACGTGAATGAGAAATGGGGAGGGAGAGAGAGGTAGGGCTGGTGTGTTGGTGTGGGTGAGGTGGTGACATGTGGGCCCGGAGGCGGTGTGGTGTTGCCAACACAACACATGCATGGGACAGGTGTCGCTATGTTTTATCGTACAGTCCGCCGAATGTGTCGGACGGTCCGGTGGTGTGCTTGACAGACAAACTGTTTGTTTATGGATTTCTACAGACACTCCGCTATGACAGCGGACACTTCATCAGTGCACAGGCTGGCCAAGATTATCCTAAGTCTATGAGATGTCTTGACGGACGGTCCGGTGGTGATGTCAGATGATCCACCAAAACTGGCAGTGCTCGGTTTTGGGTTGGCGTAGTCACAAGTTAGATTCTAATTGTGATTATGACATGCACACTAGGATGGTCAAAAATGACTGCCTACATTGTAATGGTTTTCGGGTCGTTACAGCCGGTCACAGATTAACATCAAGGTCTATGACCTTACCACCTGCCGCAAGCAGTACCTGCATGACTTCGAGGCCAGTGGTAGTCAGCTCTCCCTGCCCATCACGGAGCCGAGGAGTTTTGCAGTGATCTTAAACAAGTACCGCCTCAAAGCATAGTATCTGGTGAGCACTCACGCGAGGCGCCGAATGTACCGATGTCGCAAGTTACTAGTGTCATCTTTGTCATCAATCTTTTTTTGTGTGAGGCGAAGAACATGCCAGTGGACTTCGAGGTAGCGCACGGCTACCAGCAGCAGGAAGCCGTCGAGCTACAGATGGCTAGGCTGTCCTAGTTCGTGGGCTTGGAGAGGACCCACACGAACAACAAAGTGCGCACGTCATTCAAGTACGGGTTGGACGAGTTTTGTGCAAGCAACCACCTCAATGTCAGTGACACCTGCTTCTTCAGTGTGATCCGTGAGGCCAACTACAGCGATGATGAGGATGAGGATTGGGAGGAGGAGGAGGAGTACGATGAAGCTAAGCTCAAGGTGGAATTGCGTAAGATGAATGGCGGATGGTTGCGGTGAACGCAGCGCAAGAGTTGACACGATCTGTATTTTGTTGTTTCATTAGAACTATTATCCGACCTGTCAAGATTTCCTAGAATCAGACTATCTTAGGCCCTATTTGGATGGACTATGACTAGTTAGCCATGGCTAAAAAACAAACTAATTGTTGGGTTCTATATACTAGAACTAGTTGTTAGCCCCTGATAGTTGGGTTCTATGGACTAGTTGGATAGCCCCTGATAGTTGTCATCACTGTATTTCATTGTTCATCGACTCATAGTGATCTGGAGCATCTATATTTCATAGGGTCGGACTGTCTTAGGGTCCCAAAAATCTCAATAGCTATACAGCCACATCCTCCGATCAAAAAACGACGAACTTTGACGGTTGCCACGCCCATGGCGATGCGACGGACGTGGCCCAAACTCAATTCAACCGCATTGATGCAGTAGTTATTGATCATCCTCCATCCAGTGTTTGGAACTGCCACAATGCATTCCCGTACTTAAGTGAAAAAAGTTAGTAGTGCACAACTTCTTTCGCCACCCACTTTGTTGTGACATCCATCCACACGACTAATGCCACTTCCCATGAGCCCACCGGCGGCAACATCCAGCTTACGGTGCTAGCAGAGCACAACGCTTGCGCTATCCATGGCGCTACAGTTATCGATGCTGATGGCGCAGCGATTGTTGATGCTGGTGGCACCATGGTTGTCAATGGTGATGGCGCCACGGTTGTCGATGAGGATTCCATGCCCATTGCTACCATCGATTACAGGCGACCCATGTTGTTTGTCTCTAGGGGCCTAGTGTTGTGGTCTAGCCATTCCTCTCCGCTAGACGTGCATCGAGTGTCGCCCTATTCGACGATGCCAACGACGACCGCTATGAACAACTTAGCGGTTTATCGGATAATGGAACACATGGGCTACAATGTTGGCCACAGCCTCAGACTGCACCACCAAGGGGATGCCAACCTCATCCAGGTGCGACTGCTCCATAGGTACTTGGGTCTCTGCACTGACCACGCCGACGCCTCCTACATCATCCCTGCGGCCAATAATCCCTCCAACGATTCAACCTCGTCTAATGATGAGGGCACAAGCAATTTGAGTCCTCAAGATGACGAGGTCATGCAACCACCAAGCCCTCAGGTGAGCCACATCAAAGTTGTCTTGGATACAGTTATTAGTGAGTTCATGAAGTTGCTGACTGAGGACCCCTCCTATTACAAGATGTCCCTACCAGACACAACACGCAAGATGTTGGTCCCTATCGTGCATGAGACGTTCAAGGAGTTGACGTGGTATGATCGCTGGAGCAGCCAAACAGGAAGATGGAGGCGATGAGCAAGCTCAAGTACATACTCTTGGACGATGGGTCTGCCTCCTTGCTGTATGCTAGGTTGCTCATTGAACTGGTGGTCGACCCCATTATGAAATGGTTGAAGGAGATGTGGACTCTCACCAGGTTCCCGCGGCAGGAACAACTGGTACAGTTCTTGAACAACCTACCGCCAGAGTTCCCTCACGCTAGGGAGTTCCTGCATGATGTAGTGTTGCCCAGACTATCCGACGCTACTAACCGGTATGACGCTTCCTGGGAGATTGTTCTAGTTAATGTATTTTTGTAGCTGTGGATGTCGACCATCAACCGGGACTTGCTACAACTGATGCTTACCAAGGTGTTGACCATGGTCCAGAAGTTCCTATTGAAGTGTACTAGTGAAAATGCGCACAAAAATTATGACATTATGCTGCCATGGAAGCAAGCGGCTTGGCCTGACGTTTGAAATGAGTTTGTCGATGGTGTCATCATTCCTTACCTAAAGCACGGACTTTGAAATGTCCGCAACAAGCCGCCGCTAGGAGGAATGGCAGCTATGAACACATGGGTTGACCACCCTAGAAAATGCTTGACCACCTACAGGGTGAGTTCCATGGAAAAGATTGGCAGGGTGCTCTGCGCAGGTGGTTCTTCATGGTAGATTACGACGACAAGATGGTGCTGCAGTATGAGCTCGCTTTCGGTGGGACCGATGGGTGGACGCCATTCATCGACAAGCTCATTGTACCGCGCTTGGCATCCCGGTTCATTGCCATTAGTGTTGTCCTACTGAATGAAGGGTACAATGTCTTCCACATGCTCATCACCAGGTGGAAGCCGGTCATGTCACCGAAGTCGATGATGAAGAAGGTCCTGAAGTGCTTCATGTAGAAATGGACTGATGGGCTATACCGCTGGTTGTTCGATACGCAACCCACAAAGGAGGACGTCGTGGCCTAGTGCCAAGAGTGGATGCGGCTCCTGACGCTGGATCTGCTTGCCATCGACAGTGAAATGCATAATGGACTCCAACTGATCCACAAAACATATGAAATACCATAGATAACTTAGTAACTTATTAGTGTATTTTTGTTCTAAATGATTGCACCTGCGTCAGGCATTGTAAATGTTAATTGTTGGCACAATGTGTATTACTCTTTTCTGAATGCACACGCGAGAAAGTCCGAAACTACATGATTGTAACGCGCCGGACAATGACTGAATGCTTTCACCTGCATCAGGCATTGTATAAATGTTAATCATTGGCACAATGTGTACTACTCTTTTCTGAATGCACACGTGAGAAAGTTCGATACTATGTGATTGTAACATACCGGACAATAACTGAATGCTTGCACCTACGTTAGGCATTGTATAAATGTTAATCATTGGCACAATGTGTACTACTCTTTTTTAATGCACATGTGAGAAAGTTTGATACTATGTGATTGTAACGTGCCAGATAATATCTATTACTCTTTTTCTGATTGCACCAGCTGCAACCGGTTGCTTGAAAATCCACAACAATTAAATCTGTATTAAATTTGCACGAAACCCGAAGAGCCCAGTGTGCCTAGTTTAGTCATAAATCTATAAGAGAGGTAAGAGTGAGGCAACCGCTCTTCTCTATCTTCCTGAGGTACTCCTTCGCATTCTCTCCCGCCTCGACCAGAGTGATCGACCATGGGAAGCACCCAGCGAAGAACCCTTCGTAGGGGAGCGGGTCTCCGCTGCATCTCCGCTCCCATTTGTGGCGCCTTGGGCAATGTGACAGAACCGCCCAATTTATACAAGATTAAGTATGGCTATCCCCGCTACCACGTTGACACGTGCATACTTTCACTTATATAAACCCGGTAGTCCGCCGAGTGTCCCGAATGACCTCAATAAATCAACATCACAACCAAGATCGTGTGATTAAGCAAATACACATCACATACACAGAGTCGTAGCAGAAATAATATTACAAGTGAGTTTACAAATAATAGTACAAGTTTGGGTTTCAAAACCGATTAGTGAAAACAACATAGCTTCCAAATGATTACATTAATATAAGTTCCAAATACATTGCTAGCATAAGTGACATCCTCTAATAAAAGCATACAAATGAGAAGTAAATATAGAGTCACCGAGCCCGTCGACGGTTAGCCACCATCTTCAGCAAGCTGAAACTTCACCTGCAACATGGTGGGATAAACCCTGAGTACTCGAATGTACTCAGCTAGACTTACCCGTCATAAAAAAGAAATAGAGTGACACCAAGGATTATGCAAGGCTTTATAAGTGGAGCTAGCTTGACAACATTTTGCATAAAACGTAACTAATTTAGTTGTAAAATTATACTTTGGTCATTAAGTTAATTATAGCTATTCATCTCTAGATTAGCAACTAACCTATTCCAAACATGTGTTACATCATTTAGTAGCATAACAATAGTAACCATAGCCGGTGTAAGATTTTCATATTCATCATAACCATCATATTCCATAATGCAGTTACTACGATGTTGGGACTAGCCAAGTTTCTCATTACCCAGGAGAGATGGCGATTCGAATCGATTTCAACCAGCTGGGAATTTATTCCTTACACAAACCCAGGCAGACTAGATCATTAGTCGCCTTAGGTCACCTTTGGTACAACTCAGCTCCACATTTCATGGGTTAGCCTAGCGCCGCATAATCAGGGACTGACGGTAGCCAGGTCGCTCAAGCCATGCCTGCCCATGGTCCCGGACCCAGTTGCTCAGGTCATGCTTGCCCATGGTCTATTGATCCGCTCCCCGCACATCCTTACTTCTATCCAGAGTGCGCACTCTTATAGAGTGGGGCCCGCCCTGAGTTGAGCTACTCGGCTTCGTGGTCGGAACGACTTATCCGGCTAGCTAAGTGATAGGCATGCATTCAATCTCGTCAAAAAGTGCCAACAACAGTACGGTCCTTAATCAACATAGACGGGAATAGATCCACACCCAAGACCTCCATGTCTCGTTGATTCTCTATCGACATCCCGCCCGGTCTCCATTCATTATTAACTCATGGTTATTTTCATGATAGCAAATATAGACAACCGTGCTTTGGTATCCACCTATATATCGCAGGTGACAGGAAATCACCCGACTTCTACCGGTCTAAGCATTGCTAAGCATACATTAGATCCTGGACCTACATAGGGTTCAAGGTATATTTCTGGACAAGATAGTTCTATGCATCAAGTGGTTTCAATCAACTCTTATAACCTAATGCATCAAACATAAATAACTTAAGTGATATTTGTAAAAACATAGGAGCCTTAGAATGCTTCGAGGCTTGCCTGGGATCCAACACTAGGTTAGTGTTTGTTAGACGACACTCGCTTGATGAGCATCTCCTGTTCAGGCATGTACTCCAGGGATCCTTCCATCTTCGGGATAGGTCCACCATACACCGTATTTGGGTTTGGCTCCAACATCACGGCCTTCATGTGGTTCATCTAGTGTACCTAGATGAGATGCAAGACGCAAGTGCATGAATATGAAGAATGGTAATATGAGATGCATCACATAATGGCATTCAAGGCAACCTAAGATCATGCAAGACATAGGCACCTAGAGTTATTTAACTAAACATCACACAACCTATTATAGAGGGATAGCAAGCATACTAGGTATGGCATACAAGTGAACTTAAGTTTAGATATTGCACCCATGCATCGATCAAGAACTAACCAACATGTTTAGTCAAAACAAGAGCAACCTAAAGCAATCATCTAGCACCTGTATAGAATTCTAGGCAGCAGGCACAGCAGTCACTTGTTTTATCCAGACATTCAATAAGCATGGATCTTAACTTTATATAAAGCTTATTAAATTATCTAAAACATTTTATTATCATCACAATGTGATTCCACAATTAACAACGCCAATCAATCACAATTGAGCACCTCTGTTCAGACTTGGACAAATTCTACCATGCAATTTCACAAGCTTATAACTGGAGATTTTGACTACCAAAAGGAGTGATATTTAACAATTTAGAAAGATCATGAAAAGCACTATACTTCTTCTATTATCTCCAAGACATGATTCAAAGTTAGCTAAGTCAAACAACACCATCATTCAGATCTGTACAAAGAGCATGCCAAATCTGACAATGAAATTACAAAATCTATAGCTCCTAAATTATCTAGCCTATGGTCATGAAAATACAACACAATCTAGATTATGAAGTTACCTACAACTTTGGTATTCACTACAACCACAGCAAACATCATTTACACCATGAAAATAATTGCACAAGCAAAACTGCATATGCAGCCCAAACAGCAGTGGTACAGAAAACTGATAGGAACTTTAGAGAAGCATAACTGGAGTTCTAAACTTCCAAAAACATGAATCATAACTTTTTGAAAATATTATGAAGTTACCTACAACTTTATTATTCTCATCTTAAGATGATTCGATAGTTAACAAGGTCAATTAATCCAATAATTGCATCTCTGTCCAAAACATGGACAAAATCTGATATGTCACTTTAAACTGCTATAACTTGAGTTCTACATGTCCAATAAATGTGGTTCTAGACTTTTTAGAAAGCTTAGAAAATTGTAAACAACTTTTTATAAACAGCTAGAGCTAACTCTACTATTAACAAGGCCACACATTACCAACAAGACAACCCTATCTGGGTTTTGGTAGAAACAGACATAGAAATTTAAGCAACTATAACTAAAAATATACTTAACCAAAAATTATGATATTTAGATTTTTGAAAATCTTAATAAAAGTACTACAAATCCTCTATGTTAATCAAGGCATGATTCATAACTTAATTGAGCCAATTAATTCAAACATGCATGCCTATTCAGAATAGGAGCAAAGCAACACAGGGCATTTATTATTTTTATAGATCTTAAAATATCAAGACTAAATTCCTGAAATTTTTACCACACGACAAACATCACCAAAGTAGCACTGCATAAAAATTTCTAATTTATATGAGCTACACAACTACAGTTATGAAAAAGACAAGACATAACTAGTATTAAGAACCTAACTGCACATATTGATTTTTACAGCAAAACCTTTAAACTAAAGCATGCCATATTATAGAAATAATGCCTAGACAACTTAACAAGGATTCCAAAAAGTCCTCATTTACTATTTTACGATTTTTCTACTAATTACTACGAACTTTTAAATTTGATCATTCAAATCTGCACAAATCAAAGAAAAGAAATGTAAATCTTGTATCAGCGACCCTGAAGTTTCCACCAATTAAACCCGAACAAACAGATCCTTTCCTGCACTATTCATCTAAGTCACTAATTCTTCACTTAACCCCCTCCCTTCTCCCTTATTCAAGCGTGAAGTCCTTCATCTTCTTCTTCACGACGGCAGAGCAGGGAGGATGGCTGGCTCGCGGCTCCGGCGGCTGGGGTTATCTACAACATCGGCGAAGCTGCGGGGAGCACCCACGGGCCTACGTACATGCATGGGGCCACTCAGTTCGGCCGAAGGCGGTCCGGGCTGGCCTGGCCGCACGCACAGGCGTCCGCGGCGGCCACGGCACCGGTGGCCGCGCGCTAGGCGGCGAAGAAAAGCCGGGAAGGGGCACGCGAGGCCAAGGAGAGGGCGGTGGAGCCGGTGGCGGTGGATTCTGGGCTACGAGGCACTAGAGGTGGAAGAACAATGGTGGCCAAGATCGAGCTCACGGCGGCATCCATGGTGGCCGAGCTCTGGCGCGCGCGCACGGCACCGAGAGGGAGCGTGAGCGCAGAGGAAGGGCCGAGGGAGTGAGGGCGAGTCGCTCTGGTGCTCCACTACGTCGAGTGAGGCGCGGGGCATGCGGCAGAGAGCAGGGGCGCATGCTGGCCACGTCCACAACACGCGTCATCCTCTGTGGCAAAATTCCAAACAGGTGGCGGGCGCCGGAGTGGACATGGTGGGGAGCCGATTTGGGCCACTTCCGGGCCAGATCAGACATTGGGCCAAAAACGAAGTTTGTTCCCCTCGGCCTGCTCTACATTTTTCATTAAGGAACTTAGATCATTTGAGCAACAGATCAGTTGGTATTTAATCTCCAAGATGATAGCGCCAACACGTTGATAACAGTAACGGAAACTAGCTTTCGGAGGTCAAAACTCGGTCAAACCCAATCCAGCTTTTTGTATGCTCTTCTCCAATGAATTAGCTCCAACTTCTATTTTTGGATCAAGACAAGTTGCTTAGCAAAATTTGTAGAACGCGGGATGCCAATGTCGACGACGATGAATCCCAGACTTAGAAAAATTTTAAGTACTGAAAACAGCTGCTGATTCAATGTTTGAGCCTCGGTTTGACTTGACTACAAGCTGATCTAGCTCTTGGTCCAAAAACAAAGTTTGTTCTACTCCACTAAAACTTCAACTTTTATTAAAGGTCAAACTTCATATCTAGTACATGAACCAATTCTTCATCTTAGTCAAAGCAGCATCTTGTTAACCCTGGAATTAGGGTTTTTGACCAATTGAGGCCTTTTCTTGACATGTGCTCAACACAAACCCTTCATGACTTTTGTTGTAGAGTTCAATTAGAGTCATTTGGGAAAGGTAGTAAGGTCTGGTTGATGACCTAAAATTCCATTCACTTAACAAAGCAATCCAAGAAAGATTATAACTTATCATTTCATGTGACTTCTTGATTCCAAACTTCATGAAACTTTTCCACTGGTCTAGATGGATGCATATTGATGTAATGTACATGGAATGAGCATGTTTAACCTTACTCTTGCATAATCTTAACAAGGATCCATATGTAAGCAAGGTACGTTGTCCAAGTTTAAGTTGGAGCTCACTCTTGTAGATTTGATCTTGACACCTTCATCACCACTTAACATGTCATGTTTGAGCTCAAACCCATTGCTTAACTGGTGACAAACACCCGGAGTGTTACAGCCCTCCCCCCTTATAGGAATCTCACCCTGAGATTTGGTGCGAAAGACTTTTAAGGGAAGAGAAGCATGTCATCCATTTTCCCACATCAGTGATAGCGTTAGGCTACTTAACTTCGGAGTATCAGAGAGGCTAATTTGGTCATGACACTTTCTGATACTTGCTCTTTGTAGTAAGTTTTGTCTGAAGAATTTCCTTTGTTGGCTTCTATGAAGAATTATTACTTTGGGAGGAATCCAAGACAGCACAACACTTCGTTCTCGGGATACGAAGAGTACTACAGAGCATAAACAAACTACCCCCCAATCTCTATTTCCGTAATGAATATAGCATGGACCATGTGAACTTTGCATTAGACTGCAAGCTTCTAAAAACTACTCATTACAATGGTTCCCTGTTCATTCACAAAGTTCAAAAAGTAGTTCTCTATCAATGTAGCTCGAGTACAACCTTTCATAAGGGATGAGATCACAGACGGGTAAGCATCCTTTGTGGCTGTGAGAAACCGAGCAACCAACAGACAATGTCTGTGCCGGTCATAACCGTTCAATCACTCAGATTCCAACCGATGAAAACTACATATTGTTCCATGTGTGCAGTTCTACTTCTCTAATGATAACACTGTATAATTTGAGTCCGTTGGGTGAGCGGTGAAGGTGATAGCTGACTCTGTTGACTCAGCGTTTTCGACGATCATCAGTTTAGGGAATCCTCATATCCAAGTGACAGCAATTATCTAGGTTGAATCTGAGGCAACCTCTTGGGTAAAAACACATGGAAGGTACCAAGGAACAAGTCTGCCTTGGAAATCATTGCTGAAGAAGGATGACAGCGAGTTCTGGAGGTCAGCAAAAGTTGCAAGTATACACCGACTCAGTACTCTACTCAGCAGGTTGAGCACAATTTGCCTTCATGGTGCAGGGGCGCAGTAAGTTGGTTTGACTTACACTGTCACAAAATTAGCCTGGTTGGACTACTTTTGACATTGAGGCTTCATTTCTAATGTCAATCAACAACTCAAAATCAAAGTCTGAAATATGTTGTTTGACACTTTTTGAATTGTTTTCGACTCGCAATGGCACAAATTGACTTGTAGAACACCTTGACTGCTCTAGCATTGTTGATATGAGAGGGCAAAAGTGAGGCAAAAAGGGGTGCCAGGAGTCTTCTCTATGGCATCTAAAGTATTACAATCATCACATTGCCAACATGACCTGAACTACAAACACAATCGAATGATAGTAGTCAAACAAGAAGATTATAGATTCTATTCCCCTTGGTAATCAGTTCATATTCTGCAAACTACCACTCCATTGTGCACAAATTTTGGTAGGCATTTAGATCCAAGAGTGCTTTAACTACTAACCAAAATTTGGCTCAAGCGGACACCGTTTGACTATCCAAACAATTCACCTACCAAAACTGCTTTGTTCTTAAATTTTGGGGACCGAACTATCAAAACATCTCTCAAATCCGATGTTGTACTCAACCAATACTCAAGCCAACTTAAGACACCAAAGTAACTTAAGTGAGGAATGAGATTACAAAGTTTGGTGTGAATTCATCCATGTTTGAGCCACCAATCACTAGCTTAAGATAACTAGTGGAGTACCACAAAACCTTGACAGACTTCCCGCTCTTCTTTTTCTTTGCTTCACGCGTTGTGGAGTGTGTTCTGCACTCTCTAATTCTCTTTATGACAGTGGTAGCTTTCTCGCCGAGGATGGAGGCTAGGGTTTTCCTCATATGCTTCCCAGGGAACAACTTCAACCATTGATTTAGACACCAACTCAATGATACACAAGCACTAGACTTGTGGGCCATGTTATAGGGCACAATGCATACTTCACGTGGAGGGGCAGTCCTACAGGATAAGGGAACATTTTTTATTATCCTTTTGTGCCTCATCCAATAAAATCTAGAACAATCCTTTGATAGCACCCTATACATAATGATGTTGACCGAGACTAGGGACGTGCTTTCTCTAGCTCTTTACTTAGCTGATATAGTATCTTGCACTACCTGTGTCATTGTCCAAGATGGAATTGACTTGACGGCACAGGGCTTAGAGAAGAAAGCATTACTGACATTGCTGACCGGCTTTGCTGTTTCTTTGCTTAACATTGTCCTATGAGACATAGCCTTCAGAGTTACCAAAGAGTCATTACCTAGCTAGAGATTAACCTTCCTACTAGTAACTAACCGGTTAGCTCTCAACACTAAAAAGGTTCCAAATCTTCACTCTTGACAATAAGAATTATGGTCGAAGCATAAACATATGGTCACCATTGAAGTCAGCAGAAAGGAGTCACACCGAAGAAGGTCGGTTGATCATCTTGCACATAAAGGTCAAGGCTTGGATAGAAAACCCATAAACACCAGGTGACCTACTATAGCACATAATATCTCGGTCCATTTATCATCCGACTGATAACTTGCTCATCCTTAAGTGTGGTGCACCTTTCTGATCCAATGGGAATGACATAAGTTGCTCACTAGATGACCGATGTCATTATAGGGACAGTCAAGTAGAGTCACCTATCTACCACCTGTTGCAGTCTATTTATGTTCCTGTCAGTGACCTATTCTTCAAAGGTTATCCTTTGGATGACTTTAGAAGGAAGTCCTATTGCATCTAGCTCGACATATAGATCTTCCGACAAGATAAGGAGAGATAACCAAGGAAGAGCTCACGTGAAAATAACACATCAGTGTAGTTTGCAATGGATCATAACTAGAAACCTCGATATCAGCGCGCACCCAGCAGCACAACCATGTGTCGGCCGGCCACAAGGAGGCCCTAGGTTCCACTGCGGCACCGTAGTCGCTACTCATAACACCATTACTGAACATACAACCCACCCGAATTTTCATGTGGCACAAATTTGGTTGCATAGGAGCAAGCACCATGCGAAGGAGGAATAGCAAGCAAAGGTAGTCACAAGGTTAGGGAGTCAACAAGGAGGTGATCTGAAGATCAAAACATAGCGTAAGAGAACATAGCTTAATTGCCGAAGACAAGTGAGCAGGGGACTCTTGTCTAATTTCCATATACGCCTTGCGTCTACCAAGGTGATTACCATGTAACGATTAACATGAGATTTGGTCTTGCCGAGCAGCAACATGAGATCAAGATTGATAAACATCCAGAGACTTGGAAGGGTTGGAGACAAAACAAATGAGATTCGAGGAACAGAGCCCATGCACTGACTAGGGATTCAGTTGATAAAGTAATAACATGATCTGCGAGGAAAAGGTTCCAAAGCCAGGGCAGATAACGATTAGCGTTGCACCAGCTCATCAGTAGGAGAAAGAGCAATGAGGTTCAACAAGGATTTTTGAGCAAGGTCCTCCCACACAGGAGCGGGACAACCACAACACATGCAAGCATTCAAGGGAACTAAGCTTGGGCCTAAGGTCAAGCAAAGGCATGGATATAGGTCTTCGTAGCGCAATGTTCAAGGGCTAGCAACCACATGAATAGGCTCAGGCTCCTAAGATAGAACTTAATTGGAGACGACAACCATGAGATTATCAAAACTTGGACGTTGTTCCAGGATAGCGCTCTTCAACACTCGTATGCTTACCGAGGACAAAAGGGTGACAACTATGGCACTACCTAGATAATGAGCATCCACACATACATCATGGTCTTAAGCAACCATTTTGAAACACTCAATCCAATTAGCTTAAACGACTATTACTAAACACAAAGCTCACACACAACAAGTAGTCACCTATAGCAACACCCCTACCCATATCATGCAAAACATGATGGTAAGGTACTGTTATTTTTTATTTCCTTTGGAAGCAAACATACAAGGTGAAGCTAATCACACACTATCTTCAAGCATAACTATTCAAGCAGCATGGGATAAGGCATTTTGTCTAGTTTCACACAAGGAAGATAGTAACATCACATTGATCACAAATTACTTAGTATTAGAACAAAGTGAGGGAATCATAGTTATGCACAAGCACAATCATGATGCATGACCGTCCTATTTGTCCTCACAAAATTGTCAGCCAAAGGCGACAATCACGTTCTATATCGGTGGCATAACACGTACTCTCTCGACATATAGCTAGTCGTCATCTACATTCAATCTATGCATTCGTGGTTAGCGTACCTACAGAAGGATTTCATTTTAGCCCAACCCCACAATTATATATGCAGAATGAAAGTCTGGGCTCTAGGTTGCAAGCTAAATACTTCCACATATATATACCCATATATATATACTTCCGTATCAAAGCTACTTGATCATTAAATTTGCTACCCACAATTAAATACGCACCATACACACATGCAAGCATGCGTATACAGTCGTATCAAAGCTAGCTCTCCCCTTCGACCTCATGCTCACATCTTGCGGTCATGCCACTCATCAACTTACCTTCTTACCTGGGCGTAGAGGTATAGTGATCCATACATTACCATTCAAGCAAATGGCATCCATACCATAGCACGCCGTATGGACAACGAAATAAAAATTACAAGAAGTAAACCCCCATAGTTAGTGTTAGTTTACTTATTGCCACATAGTAGTCCTTAATTGGGCATAAAGGAGGATGTCGCTAGCATAGTGCTGCAAATTAGTTTTGACAAATTTGCCTGTAGCTAAAGTTTTAGTCAAAATAGGCTTTTTAAAACCAAAACTTTGTTTTTAAAACTCTGTACATGATAGTATTGTGCTTAATCTCGCTCTGATACCAGCTGTGATAGAACCACCCAATTTATACAAGATCAAGTATGGCTATCCCCGCTACAACGTTGACACGCGCATACTTTCACTTATATAAACCCGGTAGTCCACCGAGTGTCCTGAAGGACCTCGGTAAATCAACATCACAACCAAGATCGCATGATTAAGCAAATACACATCACATACACAGAGTCGTAGCATAAATAATATTACAAGTGAGTTTACAAATAATAGTACAAGTTTGGGTTTCAAAACCGATTAGTGAAAACAACATAGCTTCCAAATGATTACATTAATATAAGTTCCAAATACATTGCTAGCATAAGTGACATCCTCTGATAAAAGCATATAGACGAGAAGTAAATAAAGAGTCACCGAGCGCCACCGGCGGTTAGCCACCATCTTCAGCAGGCCAAAACTTCACCTGCAACATGGTGGGATAAACCCTGAGTACTCAAATGTACTCAGCTAGACTTACCCATCATAAACCAGAAATAGAGTGACACCAAGGATAATGCAAGGCTTTATAAGTGGAGCTAGCTTGACAACATTTTGCATAAAACACGACTAATTTAGTTGTACAATTATACTTTGGTCATCAAGTTAATTATAGCTATTCATCTCTAGATTAGCAACTAACCTATGCCAAACATGTGGTACATCATTTAGTAGCATACCAATAGTAACCATGGCCGGTGTAAGATTTTCATATTCATCATAACCATCATATTCCATAATGCAGTTACTACGATGTTGGGACTAGCCAAGTTTCTCACTGTCCGGGAGAGATGGCGATTCGAATTGATTTCAACCAGTTAGGAATTTATTCCTGACATAAACCCAGGCAGACTAGATCATTAGTCACCTTAGGTCACCTTTGGTACAACTCAGGTCCACATTTCACGGGTTCACCCAGCGCCGCACAATCAGGGACTGATGGTACCAAGGTCGCTAAAGCCATGCCTGCCCATGGTCCCGGACCAGGTCGCTCAGGTCATCCTTTCCCACAGTCTATTGATCTGCTCCCCGCACATCCTTACTTCCATCTAGAGTGCGCACTCTTACAGAGCGGGGCCCAGCCTGAGTTGAGCTACTCGGCTTCATGGTCGGAACGAGTTATCCGGCTAGCTAAGTGATAGGCATGCGTTCAATCTTGTCAAAAAGTGCCAACAATGGTATGGTCCTTAATCGACATAGACGGGGATATATCCACACCCAAGACCTCCATGTCTTGTTGCTTCTCTATCGACATCCCACCCGGTCTCCATTCATTATTAACTCATGGTTATTTTCACGATAGCAAATATAGCCAACCGTGCTTTGGTATCCACCTATATGGCTATATCTCATAGGTGATAGGAAATCACCCGACTTCTACCGGTCTAAGCATTGGTAAGCATACATTAGATCCTGGACCAACATAGGGTTCAAGGTATATTTCTGGACAAGGTAGTTCTATGCATCAAGAGGTTTCAATCAACTCTTATAACCTAATGCATCAAACATAAAGAACTTAAGTGATATTTGAAAAATCATAGTAGGCTTAGAATGCTTCGGGGCTTGCCTAGGATCCAACACTAGGTTAGTGTTTGTTAGATGACACTCGCTTGATGAGCATCTCCTGTTTAGGCTTGTACTCTAGGGGTCCTTCCATCTTTGGGATAGGTCCACCATACACCGTCTTCGGTTTGGCTCCAACATCACAGCCTTCATGTGGTTCATCTAGCGTACCTAGATGAGTCATCTAGCATACCTAGATGAGATGCAAGATGCAAGTGCATGAATATGAAGAATGGTAATATGAGATGCATCACATAATGGCATTCAAGGCAACCTAAGATCATGCAAGACATAGGCACCTAGAGTTATTTAACTAAACATCACACAACCTATTATAGAGGGATAGCCAGCATACTAGGTATGGCACACAAGTGAACTTAAGTTCAGATATTGCACCCATGCATCGATCAAGAATTAACCAACATGTTTGGCCGAAACAAGAGCAACCTAAAGCAATCATCTACACCTGTATAGAAATCTAGGCAGCAGCACAACAGTCACTTGTTTTATCCATAACTGGAGATCCAGACATTCAACAAGCATGGATCTTAACTTTCTAGAAAGCTTATTAAATTATCTAAAACATGTTTATTATCATCACAATGTGATTCCACAATTAACAAGGCCAATCAATCACAATTGAGCACCTCTGTCCAGACTTAGACAGATTCTACCATGCAACTTCACAAGCTTATAACTGGAGATTGAGACTACCAAAAGGAGTGATATTTACCAATTTAGAAAGCTCATGAAAAGCACTACACTTCTTATATTATCTCCAAGACATGATTCAAAGTGTAGCTAAGTCAAAAAACACCATCATTCAGATCTGTACAGAGAGCATGCCAAATCTAACAATGAAATTACAAAATCTATAGCTCCTAAATTTTCAGGCCTATGATCATGAAAATTTAACATAAGCTATATTATGAAGTTACCTACAACTTTGGTATTCACTACAACCACAGAAAACATCATTTACACCATGAAAATAATTGCACAAGAAAAACTACACATGCAGCCCAAACAGCAGTGGTACAGAAAACTGATAGGAACTTCAGAGAAGTATAACTGGAGTTCTAGACCTCCAACAAACATGAATCATAACTTTTTGAAAATATTATGAAGTTACCTACAACTTTATTATTCTCATCTTAAGATGATTTGAGAGTTAACAAGGTCAATTAATTCAATAATTGCATCTCTGTCCAAAACATGGACAAAATATGATATGTCACTTTAAACTGCTATAACTAGAGTTCTACATGTCCAATAAATGTGGTTCTAGACTTTTTAGAAACATAAGAAAATTCTAAACAACTTTGTTATAAACATCTAGAGCTAACTCTACTCTTAACAAGGCCAGACATTACCAACAACGCAACCCTGTCTTGGTTTGGGCAGAAACAGCCACAGAAATTTAAGCAACTATAACTAAAAATATACTTAACCAAAAATTATGATATTTAGCTTTTTGGAAAGCTTAAGAAAAGTACTACAATGCCTCTATTGTCATCAAGGCATGATTCATAACTTAATTGAGCCAATTAATTGAAACATTCAGGCCTATTCAGAATAGGAGCAAGGCAACACAGGGCAATTGTTATTTTTATAGATCTTAAACTGTCAAGCCTAAATTCCTGAATTTTTTTATCATATAACAACCATCACCTGTGTAGCACTCCGTAAAAATTTCTAATTTATTTGAGCACCACAACTATAGTTATGAAAAAGACAATACATAACTAGTATTAAGAACCTAACTGCACAAATTGATTTTTACAGCAAAACCTTTAAACTAAAGCATGTCATATTATAGATCTACTACCTAGATAACTTCACAAGGATTCCAAAAAGTCCCTATTTACTATTTTACGATTTTTCTACTAATTACTACGAATTTTCAAAGTTGATCATTGAAATCTACACAAATCAAAGAAAAGAAATGTAAATCTTGCATCGGAGACCCTGAAGTTTCCACCAATTAAACCCAAACAAACAGATCCTTTGCTGCACTATTCATCTGAGTCACTAATCCTTCACTTAACCCCCTTCCTTCTCCCTTATTCGAGCGTGAAGTCCTTCATCTTCTTCCTCATGACGGTAGAGCAGGGAGGATGGTCGGCTCGCGGCTCCAGCGGTTGTGGTCGTCGACGGCGTTGGTGAAGCTGCGAGGAGCACCCACTGGTCTGCGCACATGCGTGGGGCAGCTCAGTTCGGTCAGAGGTGGGCCGGGTTGGCCTAGCCGCACGCACAGGCGTTCGTGGTGGCCACGACACCGGTGGCCGCACGCTACGGCGGCGAAGAAAAGCCGAGAAGGGGCACGTGAGGCTAAGGAGAGGTTGGCGGAGCCAGTGCTGGTGGATTCTGGGCTACGAGGCGCTGGAGGTGGAAGAACAACGGCGGCCAAGCTCGAGCTCATGGCGGCATCCAAGGTGGCCGAGCTCTGGCGCGCGCGCACGACACCGAGAGCGCAGAGGGAGGGCCGAGGGAGTGAGGGCGAGTCGCTCTGGTGCTCCACTTTGTTGAGTGAGGCGCAGGGCATGCAACAAAGAGCAGGGGCACATGGCAGCCATGTCCACAACATGCATTGTCCTCTGAGGCAAAATTCCAAACAGGTGGCGGTGCGGGAGTGGACGTGGTGGGGAGCCAGTTTGGGACGCTTCTGGGCCGAATCAGACATTGGGCCAAAAATGAAGTTTGTTCACCTCGGCCTGCTCTACATTTTTCATTCAGGCACTCAGGTCATTTGAGCAACAGATTAGTGGGTATTTAATCTCCAAGATGATAGCGCAAACACGTTGATAACGGTCACGGAAACTCGCTTTCGGAGGTCAAAACTCGGTCAAACCCAATCTAGCTTTTTGTACGCTCTTCTCCAATGAATTAGCTCCAACTTCTATTTTTGGATCAAGACAAGTTGCTTAGCAAAATTTGGAGAACGCGGGATGCCAATGTTGACGACGATGAATCCTAGACTTAGAAAAATTCTAAGTACTGAAAACAGCTGCTGATTCAATGTTTGAGCCTTGGTTTGACTGGACTACAAGCTGATCTAGCTCTCGGTCCAAAAACAAAGTTTGTTCTACTCCACTCAAACTTCAACTTTTATTAAAAGTCAAACTTCATATCTAGTACATGAACCAATTCCTCATCTTGGTCAAAGCAGCATCTTGTTAACCCTGGAATTAGGGTTTTCGACCAATTGAGGCCTTTTCTTGACATGTGCTCTACACGAACCCTTCATGACTTTTGTTGTAGAGTTCAATTAGGGTCGTTTGGGCAAGGTAGTAAGGTCTGGTTGATGACCTAAAATTCCAGAAAGATTATAACTTATCATTTCATGTGACTTCTTGATTCCAAACTTCATGAAACTTTTCCACTAGTCTAGATGGATGCATGTTGATGTAATGTACATGGAATGAGCATGTTTAACCTTACTCTTGCATAATCTTAACAAGGATCCATATGTAAGCAAGGTGCGTTGTCCAAGTTTAAGTTGGAACTCACTCTTGTAGATTTGATCTTGACACCTTCATCACCACTTAACATGTCATGTTTGAGCTCAAACCCATTGCTTAACTTGTGACAAACACCTAGGGTATTACAGGTAAGGCAGTCTTGTTCTTTGTTACCAGAGTTGTTCCATTCTGATCTCCTTAATCTTTTTAGGGCCATTTCTCACGCCACGACGCTAGAGGTTGGGCAGTTATCCGGTGCCGCCTACTCTCTAGACATGTGCCCTACGGAACCGGAGGGGTCTTCTCCCCCAGCCGTCGGGAAGTCCACAAGCTCCTCTATAATCGAGATGTAGCTCACGACCCACGCTCTGACCCTTGGGGCGAGGTTAGTTGGCTCATGCTCTGCCTTGATGCCGTCTAGACTGCCCTTGCCGCCTCAAAGCAGGAGACTGCTGATGCCCGGGCGGCAGCTGCCGACGCTCAGGCTAGGACGATCGGTAAGGTTTCCTTCATCGAGAAGCTATGTCCAAATTCCACAGCCTTGTTTTGATGGTTTTTTGTGTTGTCAACCCTAGAGGAGGAGTTGGCCGCTCTTCGAGACGCGGCCCTTGTCACCGTCAACGACATGAACACAGGGGGTGTCCTGCTTGAGGACCGTCTGTGGGCCATGCTTGCTCGGGTTAGAATTGTGGCCCTTAGCGGGGTGCGCCATGGGGCTGCCTTAGCCTTGACCACGGCGCAGCTTCATTCCAGCCACGATCTCTGTAACAGAATCATCCAATTTATAAGAGCACAAGTATAATGGCAATCACTAAAGCAATCAAACTATCATACTTGAGCCCATATAAACCCGGTAGTCCGATGAAATCACGAAGGATCTCAAACCAACCAACATACAAACCAAGATCGTACATGATTCAACATAACAAGTCATATGTTACATCACAGTTCACAAATGGTTCACAAGTATCTCACATACATCGGAGTTCACATAGTTATTACAAACCAAGTTCAAATAGCTGAAGCAAAGTAGTTTGACATCAACATCACACATAGTTCAAATACATGCTAGTACCACGGTCATTTCCAGCAAAAGCATAACAGAGAGGATAACTTAGGAGTACCATGTCCCATGGTTTAGTCCTCATCCATGGCAGGATGAAGGCAATTTGTACAGTACCCATGATACATCATATCATCTACCACAAGAGGGAATAAACCCTGAGTACAAGAATGTACTCAACTAGACTTACCCGTCGTAAACCAGAAATAATATGACACCAAGGAGTATGCAAGGCTTTATCAGTGGAGTTAGCATGACAACATTTTACATAAAAGCTTAAGTAACATAACTTGGAGATTTAATATCTTTAGCATCAAATTCAATACCTATTAGATTAAGCATCTCTAGATTAGCACCTATACTAGAGCAATCATGTGATTAAGCTAACAAGCATTAGTAACCATATTCGGTGTATTCATTTGAGCATCATCATAACCATCAAGTTCCATCAATTAATGCTACGTTGTCGCTGCTCAGTCAAGTTCTCACTATCTAGGAGAGACAGCGACTCGAATCGATTCCAACCAGCTAGGAGTTATTTGTAACACAAACCCATACTTCCTCATCGGGGTCACATCGGGTCATCTTTTGTACAACTCAGGTACAGTCGCAGGTCCGATCAGCGCTGCATCCTCAGGGATACTACTAGTCTATCAGGAAGTTCAGGCTTGGCCTACCCTTAGACTCACGCCACTGGCTCCCCGCACATCCCTACTTCCTCCAGTGTGCGCACTTTCACTTACTAGGTCCCAGCAAGAGTTGAGCTACGTGGTTTCATGGTCGGAACGGCTGATCTGGCCAACTAAGTGCTAGGCATGCATTCAACATGACATGAGGACATACAGCGAATCGGTCCTTAACCGACATAGATGGGGATAAATAGGCACCAAGACCTCCATGCCTTATTGCTTCTCTATCAGAATCCTGCCTGGTCTCCTTTTATTCATCAACACATGGTTATTTCCATGATAGCAATTATAGCCAATCGTGACCAGATATCTACCTATATCTTGCAGGTGATAGAAAATCATCCAACTTCTACCAAACTAAGCATGGCTAAGTATATATTCGATCCCGAACCTACAAAGGATTCAAGATATATTTGTCTAGACAAGGAAAGTATATGTAGCAAGTGGTTCTAATCAACCCTTAGTACTTAATGCATCAACATAAAAGGACTCAGGTGGATATTTAGAAAACATAGGAGGCTTAGAATGCTCCGGGGCTTGCCTTTCAGAAACAAGGAAGGTTGGTGATCAGAACACTCAGGAAGATCTTCCACATTGACTCCTCCTTCTGCCTGAACCTCCTGCTCCTAGGCTACCTGCTCCTCCTCCTGATTCTCGAGTTCGAACTCGAGTAGCATCACTCCTTCCGGGGAACCTATTGCATGCATATGCACAAATGAGTATCATGAACGCATAAGAGATGAGATGATCTGATGAAGTGTATACGCATGAGCATGGTTATCCGCAAGATGTATGATAAGTTTAACATTCGTTGACCAAGTAGATGTATAACTTTCTTCTAGTTGATCTTTACTGAGTAGGTGCATATCTCTTCTATAATACAAGAAACATACACTCACCAAGTTTTAGTAATCTAAGGTAAAGTTGTTCATCATTAGTAAGAGGCTTAGAACCTACAGCTAACAACTAATCTCAATTAGCCTGAGCATCTACATAAGCATCACATAAGAGAAACAGTTACAATTTGACTTAGTCATTTCCTGGACTGTAAACAATAGCTACTTATTTTGGCCATATCTGGTGTTCTACTCAACCAAATACTATGATCTTAGACTTTCTAGAAAGCTTATAAAACTGCCGACAACTTTATTATAGTCATCTCAAGATGATTCAACGGCTATCAAGGTCAAACAAAGCATTTTCCTAGATCTATCTAGAAATTCCAGAGAATAAGTATTTCTAGAGACCAACTTCCAACAGCTATAACTCTCAAACCATTTATCCTATTTCTATGAAAATTTTACACAAGCAAGATAAGTAAGTTATCTACAACTTTGTTATTGACAAGATTCACAGTAAACATCATGTTACCCATGCAATTTACTTAACAACAGAAACCATCCAAAATAGTCACTATAATTGAATTATAGAGCAATTAATATTTCACTACATACAAGAAATTAAATCTGAGCACAACCAATGGTACCAACAGTTCATAGACATCATATACACTTTAGAAAACATAATGGTCAAGTCCAAATAAATTATTTAAATGCCTTTATTAATTTATTTGGACACTAAGGTGAAATAAGGAACATATATCAAAAGTGTACAGTAAATTCTGAGAAAATTACAGTAGCCTACATGTGACCCCAAAAGTCTACTGTACAATTTTCATTCCATTTGGATAAGTATAGCCATCTCTACAAAAATAACAATTTGCATAGGCTTATTTTAGCAAAAATAGTTTAGCCTAGTGAAAAGTGTCAAACAACAGATTTCATATTTTTCTTACTTTCATCCTAGCACCATAGCACTGTGTAAAAATTGGCATGATCATAAGTTATGTATTTTTACCTCATTTATTTTCACTAGAAACTAGCAATTAATCAAGGTTAAATAGGAAGACCATATTCCAAGTATACCTACTATAGGTTTAGCAATTTTCCTAGCTAGATCATGTCAATACAAGACCAGTAAAATTGGAATGACAATTTTTGCACTTCCCTAGCTCAAGATATGCATTTTACAAGATGGAAACAAATTTAAAAGCACTTATGTAGCTCAATTTAACCCCCCCTAGAAAAATATCTGAAACAGTAGTTTTCATATTTTTATCAAATAGTACACTTCATGAAGAATTCAAAAAATTTGGTTCACTCAATTTGGACACTCCTAGAATTAGTTATGAATTTTACAAGTTTGCTTCAAAATCTAGAAAAACGTTTAAAGAAAACATCAAAAACCTTGTTAAATGCTAAGTGCACCCGGTGTACTGCACCTAGAGGCGCTGAAGCTAGGTCCCATAGTAAGAGTGAACCCACCCGTCATAGGCACAGAGAAGAGGCGGCGCTTTGACCAGTGAAAGCTCACCAACGGCGAGGTCTCCGGCGGCGGGGTTGGCACCAACGTGCTCCCCTCGATCTCGCGCATTGACTAGGCTAGGTGGTTGAGCCTAATATGGCAGCTGGGCATAGCGGTGGCGCTCATGGTGGCTCAGTAGCGTAGCACGGCGGTGCTCCAGCCATCATCGGCCATGGCAAGCTTGGATGAGCTCGGCTATGGCTTTAGGGGGACCTAGCGGAGATCTAGGGTTAGGGTTAAGGCTCGCGGAGACGCTGGTGAGGCACGGCCGCATGCATGGCGGCGGCGTGGCCGGTTCATGGTGGTGCAGCGCGGCGTTAAGCCTCTGGCTTGGCCGACATTGGCCAAAGGCCAACGGCTATGGCTAGCACTAACCCTAGTGACTACAAAACATGGGAGAGAGAGAGAGTGCAGGTGCAAGGCGGCTCGGCCACGGCGATCTCAAGCTCGTCGGTGGCAATGGTGGCCGCGATGACTATGCATTGGCTCTAAGGTGCTCACCAGGGATTGAACATTGGCGTTAGCGGCTTGGGAAGATAGAGTGGGTCACGGTCGAGCTATGGGCGCAAGGAATTGGGCGATGGTGCGGCGCGGGTGGCAAGCTTGGCTGGTGAAAGCTCAATGGCGGTGTTGTGCGGTTGCCTCCACTTCAGCGCTGCGTAGAAGCGAGAGGGACGGGAGTGAGTGAGAGTGAGCGTGAGAGAGCACAAGACCACGCTGCCTTCAGTGCTACCCCGACCGCGGCATGGGCCTAGCTCCGACGTACGGTAGCCACATGCCTATGGACGGTTGGCCACGATGCCAGCCGATTCAGAACTGCATCGGGTGATTGACAGTGCGACTTCGTGCACTTGTAACTCCTAATCTGTGGTGAATCAGTGAAAATGGTATTAGTGAAAGTTGTAGAGCTATGTGAGATCTACAACTTTGCTTTAGGGAGTAACATCTAGTCATCATGGTTAGCAAGTTACAAAGCTCCAAAGTGGTGCACTTGAAACTGAAATCAGCATTTTGGACTAGCAAAATTTCAAAGTCTAAAAATAGCATTTTGTTAATTCTTGTGAGCCCTATTTGACCATGTTAGTCACTGAATTAGCTCATGGCCCATAAATAATGTTTGTTCCACATAAGATAAGCTACAACTTTTATTAAGGGTACACTACCATGCAAACACTCTATGCTATAGTTCAACTTTGGTCAAAGTAGGATCATGAAAAATGACATTTTGAGTAAACTAGGACTTAGAAGCAAAATTGGCCCATGTCATGAATACAGACATTGTTCCATTTACCATCCTAGACATGTCTAAGGTGTTTTTGTGACCTCACAACCATCTCTTGCATTGGTCACACATGATCAAAAGCATATGCATGTATATAATCAACATCACATGTGATAATATGTAAAGAATATGTTGAATTTTCGTATGATCATGCTCATGAATGGTTGGATGATGCTTGTGCTCAAGAAATGCAAGTGCCAAATGCAATGCTTAACACTATGGTGTTACAGCCCCTCCTCCTTATAGAAATCTCATCCTGAGATTTGAAAGACCTACCATTTTTCATAGAAAGTTGGATAAACCTCTCGTAGATAATCTTCCCATTCCCACATAGCATCCACTTTACTTCCATGATTACTCCACATCACTTTGTGAAACTGGATCACAAAGTTTTGATTTACTCTATCCCTGCTATCTATAATTTGCATCAGCTTCTCTTCATAGGCTAGATCCAATTTTAACTTGATATCTCTAACCTCCACTCTTTCTTCTAGAACACGTAAGCATTTCTTTAATTGGGATACATGAAAAACGTTGAAGATAGCCCTCATTTCTGGAGCTAACTGGATCTTGTAGGATACTCTTCCGCTTTTCTCAATGATTGGATATGGACCTACATATCTAGGTGCAAGCTTTCTTTTTATGCCCAAATGTTGTACTCCCTTCATCAGTGATACCTTCAAATATACATGATCACCTACTTCAAACTCAATGGATGCTCTTCTTCTATCAGCATAACTCTTCTATTGAGATTGAGCAGCTTCCATATGTTTCTAGATGATACGGACCTACTCTTCGGCTTCCTCGATGAAGTCAATACCATAGTATCTCCTTTCTCTGGGTTCAACACAATTCAAAGGAGTTCTACATTTACGGCCATACAAAGCTTCAAAAGGAGCCATCTTAATACTCTCTAGATAACTATTGTTGTAGGAAAACTCAGCTAAAGGTAGTCACTTTTCCCATGAACCCTTTGACGAGATGACACAAGCTCTCAACATGTCTTCCAATATTTGATTTAAATGTTCAGTTTGCTCGGAGGTCTGAGTGTGATAGGTAGAACTTTTGACTAAGTTGGTGCCTAACATCTTGTGGAAATGTTCTAAAAACGAGCAGTGAACTAAGGCCCTCTGTCAGACACAATGGTTCTTGGCACACCATGTAGACGTACTATGTGGGAGAAATACAACTCAACATACTCATGCGGTCGGTGGTCGGTTCTGACTAGAATGAAATGTACAGACTTGTTTAGGCGATCCATAATCACCTATATAGAATCAAAATTCTTATGAGTAGGTGAAAGTCCAAAAATAAAATCCATGCTAACTTCTTCCCACTTCCAACCTAGAACAGACAGTGGTTGAAGCAGTCCAGCAGGATTCAAATGAACAGCCTTGACTCGGCAACAATTATCACATCTAGCAACATAAGCTACAATTTCCTTCTACATTTTGGTCCACCAAAAATGGGTCTTCAAGTCCTGATACATTTTACTACTACCCAGATGAATGGATAGTTTAGAAGAGTGAGCCTCACCTAAGATCTGGTTTCTAAGTTCCTTATCCTTCGGCACTACCAGTCCATCTTTAAACCATAGAACACCGCTCTCATCTATCCTGAAATGCTTAGTTTCTTTCTCTTTCATCTTTCTTTTGATGTGGAACACACCCGAATCGGTCTTCTGAAGCTCGACGATCTTGCTCTCAAGAGAACAACTGATCATAATATTGTGCAGCAAAGCAGGATGTAACAAATTGAAGCCATCTTCTAACAGAGAATTGTAATGAGACTTTCTGCTCAAAGCGTCTACAACAACATTCACTTTGCTAGGATGATAATGTACTTCTAAATTGTAATCTTTGATCAATTCTAGGCATCTTCTCTGTCTCATATTCAATTTGGATTGAGTGAAGTTATACTTAAGACTCTTATGATCTGTATAAATATGACACACATTGCCAAGCAAATAGTGTCTCCAAATCTTCAATGCATGGACAACCGCTGCTAATTCTAAGTCATGGGTTGGGTAATTGACTTCATGCTTCTTCAGCTGATGTGAGGCATAAGCAATGACTTGGCCTTCCTACATAAGAACACATCCCAAACCCATACACTCCGGAGTCCACACAAACTTCTCATCTTTCTAAAGCAATCTTGTCATTGGCTTGGCGATTTTAGAGAAGTCTAGAATGAACCGACGATAGTAACTTGCTAAACCAAGAAAACTCTAAACTTCATGAACTAAAGTCAGGGCCTTCCAATCCATAACTTCTTGCACCTTAGAGGGGTCTACAGAGATCCCATTTTCTGACAGCACATGCCCTAGAAAAGGTACCTTCCGAAGCCAAAATTCACACTTGCTAAACTTAGCATACAACTTATGTTCTCTTAGCCTGGTTAGAACAACTCTCAAGTGCTCTGCGTGATCCTCGTCGTTTTCTGAATAGACCACAATGTCATCGATGAACACAACCATGAACTTATCCAGCTCGGGCATGAACACCAAATTCATCAGATAAATGAAATATGCAGGAGCATTTGTCAGCCCAAAGGACATGACCAAATACTCATATAGGCTATACCTAGTGGACAAAGCAGTCTTAGGTACATCTTCCAGCCTGATTTTAATCTGATGGTAACCATATCACAAATCAATCTTGGAGAACACCTTAGCCCTTGACAACTAATCAAACAAGATATCAATTCAAGGAAAGGATACTTGTTCTTGACCGTTACGGTATTAAGTGGTCGGTGGTCCACACACATCTGCAAGGATTTGTCTTTCTTCTTCACAAATAAGGCAGGATAATCCCACGGAGATGAGCTTGGTCGAATGAGACCTTTCTCTAAAAGCTCTTGTAATTGAACCTTAAGCTCGGCTAACTCATTTGGTGGCATTCTATATGGCCTCCGAGAGATGGGTGTTGTACCCGGTAATAATTCAATCTTAAACTCTACATCCCTGTCGGGTGGCAACCCGTGCAATTCATCTAGAAACACATCCGGAAACTCACATACCACCAGAATATCAAGGAGGGTTGTGGTCTGAATAGCACAGGCTAAGTGTAACACCCTAGGTGTTTGTCACCAGTTAAGCAATGGGTTCAAGCTCAAACATGACATGTTAAGTGGTGATGAAGGTGTCAAGATCAAATCTACAAGAGTGAGCTCCAACTTAAACTTGGACAACACACCTTTACTTACATGTGGACCCTTGTTAAGATTTTGCAAGAGTAAGGCTAAACATGCTCATTCCATGTACATTACATTAACATGCATCCATTTAGACCAGTGGAAAGGTTTCATGAAGTTTGGAATCAAGAAGTCACATGAAATGATGAGTTACATTCTTGCTTGAATTGCACTATTAAGTGAATGGAATTATTGGTCATCCAACAAACCTTTCTACCTTGCCCAAATGACTCTAAATGAACTCTACAACAAAAGTCATGAAGGGTTCGTGTTGAGCAAAGGTCAAGAAAATGCCTCAATCGGTCTAAAACTCTAATTTAAGTTTTACCGTGATGCTATATTGACCTATGTTGACCAATCATTTACAGTGCTTGCATCGAGTTGCACCTTAAATAAAAGTTGAAGTTTGAGTGGAGTAGAACAAACTTTGTTTTTTCACCAAGAGCTATATCAGCTTGTAAGAAAGTCAAACCGAGGCTCAAACTTTGAATTTGAAGCTGTTTTCAGTACTTAAAATTTTTCTAAGTCTAGAATTCATCGTCATCAACATTGGCATCTCGCGTTCTCATGATTTTGTAAAGCAACGTGATCAGGTCCCAAAATAAAAGTTGTAGTATACATTATGGAGAAGAGCATGCAAAAAGAGGGCACTCGTTTGACCTTGTCTTGACCCTCAATTGTTGGATTTGATTAATGAGCGTCAACACATTGACACTTGCAAATTGGACACTAATTAACTATTGTTTCAAAGACCTAATGGCTATGACTACTTAATCAAGTTTGTAGAGCATCAGAAGAGGAACAACTTTGCTTCAAGGACCATAGCCCAGTTCGGCATGCAATCAGCCCTAACACGGCCTCCAAGTCAGGCACCGCAATGTGCACCATGTGTCCACCATGCACCAGCAGTGCGCCCACCTCCATTGCCACGCACCGCCCTGCATCTCTATGTCCTCCTAGAGTGGGCACTGAGCCCTAGCGCACTCGCCCTCACTCCCTCTGCCCTCCCTCTGCGCTCTCTCTCGCTCTCGGTGCCGCGCGCGCGCGCCAGAGCGCGGCCACCATGGACGCCACCGCAGAGCTCCATGGCTACCGTGTTCCTCTACTTTGGCTTTTCCTCAGGCCTAACCAACCCCACTGCTTCCTTCCTCAGTTCACGCCGCACCTCCCAATCGATTTGTTTCACCGGCTTCGCCCCTACAGCTCGTAGCCACCGGCGCAGCCGTTGTGGCTGCAGCATGCGTGCATGGCCAGGGCACCTCCGGCTGTCATAGGCCAGGCTGCGTGAGCCTGCGACCATGCTCTGCTGCTGCGCCCCTCTGGTGCCTCTCCCTCTTCGCCGGCAAGCACCCCATCACCGATGCTGGCGTCCCCTGCTCCCTGCAGCGACTCAAGGAAGAAGGACCGCGGGCTTGAATAAGGGAAAAGGAAGGGGTCTAAGTGCAAAGCCATGACTCAGATAAATAGTGCTAGAAAGGATCTTTTTGTTCGAGTTTAATTTGTGGCAACTGTAGGGTTCCTGATGCAAGGTCTACATTCCTTTTCTTTGATTTATACAGATTTGGATGATCAAATTGGCAAATTTGTAATAATTACTAGAAAAATATTAAAATAGTAAATGAGGACCTTTTGGAATCCTTGTGAAATTATATATGCAGTAGATCTATAATATGGCATGCTTTATTTTAAAGTTGTTGTGGTAAAAATCAATTTATGTAGTTAGGTTTGGAATACTAGTTGTGTCTTGTCTTTTTCATAAATGCAGTTGTTGTGCTCAAATAAATGTGAAATTTTTATGGAGTGATACCCAGGTGATGGTTGATGTCTGGTAAAAATTTTAGTATTTTAGGCTTCATAGTTTAAGAGGTATAAAAATAACAATTGCCCTGTGTTGCTTTGCTCCTATTCTGAATAGGCCTGCATGTTTGTATTAATTGGCTTAGCCAAGTTATGAATAATGTCTTGATGAAAATAAATGAATTGTAGTACGTTTCTTAATATTTCCAAAAAGCTAAATATCATGATTTTTGGTTAAGTAGATTTTTAGTGATAGTTGCTTAAATTTCTGTGGCTGTTTTTGCCCAAACCCAGACAGGGTTGCATTGTTGGTACTGTGGGGCCTTTTTAATAGTAGAATTATCTTTAGGTGTTTATAACAAAGTTGTTTAGAATTTGCTAATATTTCTAAAAAGTCTAGAACCACATTTATTGGACATGTAGAACTCTAGTTATAGCTGTTTAAATTGACATGTCAGATTATGTCCATGTTTTGGATAGAGATGCATTTATTGGATTAATTGACCTTGTTAACTATAGAATCATCTTAAAATGAGAAAAATAAAGTTGTAGGTAACTTCATAATATTTTCAAAAAGTTATGATTTATGTTTGTTGGAGGTCTAGAACTCCAGTTATGCTTCTCTGAAGTTCCTATCAGTTTTCTATCTATAATTGTACCACTGCTGTTTGGGCTGCATGTGCAGTTTTGCTTGTGCAATTGTTTTCATGGTGTAAATGATGTTTGCTATGGTTGTAGTGAATAAAAAAGTTGTATCTAATTTCATAGTCTTGCTTATGTTCAAATTGCATGACCATAGGCCTAATAGTTTAGGAGTTATGAATTTGACAAATGATCTATCATGTTTGGTCCATGCTCTGTGCAGATTTGAAGAATTGCATTGTTTGACCTAATTAAATACGAAATCATGTATTAGTGATAAGATAAGAGTTATAGTGCTTTCCTTAAGATTTCCAAATTATCCTAGATCACCCCTTTTGGTGTTGTAGAGCTCCAGTTATAAGCTTGAGAAGTTGCATGGCAGAATCTGTCCAAGTCTGCACAGAGGTGCTCAATTGTGCTTGATTGACCCTGTTGATTGTGAAATCACCTTGTGATGATAATAAACATGTTTTAGATAATTTAATAAGCTTTCTATAAAGTTAAGGTTCATGCTTGTTTGATGTCCATAACTCCAGTTATGCATTGTTGAAATTACTACTACTTTTCTATCCTAGTTCTATGCAGATCTAAAACATTAGCATGTTTGACCTGGTTAACTTTGGAATAAGCTTTTAGTGATAATAACAATGTTGTAGGAAGTTTCATTAGCTTTCCAGAAAGTCTAGGATCACCTTCTTTGGATGTCTGGATCTCTAGTTATAAATAAAATAAGTGACTGTTGTGCTGCTGTCCAGATATCTATACATGTGCTAGGTGATTATTTTAGCTTGCTCTTGTTTTGGCTAAACATGTTGGTTAGTTCTTGATCGATGCATGTGTGCAATATCTAAACTTGAGTTCACTTGTGTGCCATGCCTAATACGCTTGCTATCCCTCTATAATAGGTTGTGTGATGTTTAGATAAATAACTCTAGGTGCCTATGTCTTGCATGATCTTATGTTTGCCTTGAATGCTATTATGTGATGCATCTCATATTACCATTCTTCATATTCATGCACTTGCATCTTGCATCTCATCTAGGTATGATAGATGAACCATGTGAAGGACGTGATGTTGGAACCAAACCAGAAGACGGTGTATGGTGGACCTATTCCGAAGATGGAAAGACTGGACAAGTGCTAGGATGGGAGATACTCGCCAAGCGAGTGTCATCTAACAAACATTGACCTAGTTTTGGATCCTAGGAAAGCCCCGAAGCATTCTAAGCCTCCTATGTTTTTACAAATATCACTTGAGTCCCTTATGGTTGATGCATTAGGTTATAAGAGTTGATTGGAACCACTTGATGCATATAATTTCCTTGTCCAGCAATATACCTTTAACCCTATGTTGGTCCAGGATCAAATACATGCTTAGCCATGCTTAGACCGGTAGAAGTCGGGTGATTTCCTGTCACCTGCGAGATATAGGTGGATACCGAAGCTTGGTTGGCTATATTTGCTATCATGAAAAAGAACCATGGGGTAATGTAAATGGAGGCCGGGTGGAGTCTATGTGTAGGTTGACTCATGTGATTCCGTTTGTGCCGATTAAGGACCATACCATTGTTGGCACTTCTGACAAGATTGAATGCATGCCTATCACTTAGCTGGCTAGATAACTCATTCTGACCGCGAAGCTGAGTAGCTCAACTCAGGCCGGGCCCCATTCTGTAAGAGTGCGGACTCTGGATGGTAGTAAAGATGTGCGGGGAGCTAGATGTGAGCCCAAGGGCAGGCCGGGCCTGGTATGACTTAGGATCTCTAGAATCACCTTGTGTAGCCTCCTCAAGTTTCCCCATTGACCATACTCGGACGTCTCAGGATAGCGAAAGCAAGCTATCTCATCTGCTCTCAACCTTGGAAGATGGGTAACCAACTTGCCCCGCTTCATACCTTCATAGCTCAACTTCACCACAACTGCAAGATCCTTGAAAGTAGCGTTGTACTTAATTGTACCGGTCATCTAGACAAGTTTCTCTTTCTGAGCATGAACCTCCAAGGTGGCATAGAATTACAGAATGATGGCCTCGTTCCAGTTCTACTAGAGCTCCAAGATTTTCCTCCAACCCTTGGCCTTGAGAAAACCAACCAAGCTATTCATGTACACGAAGAGCTCATGACAAGGCCAACTTAGCCATTGCTGCTCAGTGTGCGTTGGCCTAGTGTCAATACCTCCACGGTATAGCTGGTACTGACTGAATGTCACAAAAAAGGGAGTTGGAGAATCCCTTGCTTGTTTGAAGTGCCTGGATGTAACACCCTAAAAATTGACCTGGTTTAAAAATCAGTAAAAATTTGAACTTTTTAAATATTGCATAAGAGATAGCATATATAACCAACCTAAATAATTTTTACAAATAAATTAACATAGGAACATAAGAATTCATGTGTGAAACTTTGTGTGTGAATGATCGCTTGACTTGTTGAACTAATGGTGGTACATTTTTGCACACTCATGCATTCAAATTTGAATTTAAAATCATTTAAACATATGCATATTTGAGCTAGGAAAAAGAAAAAGGAAATGGAAATGGATAAAGCCACTTGGGCTCAATGTCTCCCCTCTCTCCTTTCTCGGCCCACTATAGCAGCCCAACCCCTTCCTCTCTTCCTTCCCTTCACCTACGCAAGCCGGCCCAGCAACACCGCAGCGGCTGCGGCCCCACGCCCAACCCAATTTGCCTGCACCCTTCCCTTGTCCCCTCTTCCTCCTGCTGATGCCTAGGCCCCGCCATCATCTCTATCGTCAACCTCGATGCCGGTAGCTATACGTGGCGTAGCCCACGCGTCAATGCCCGCTCAGCGCCACCCCCGTGCTAGCTCTTTTCTCCTCTCCTCTTTCCCCCCTCACTGTGAGCTCATCAACGCCAGCTCCATGGTCACTTCTACGTCGAGCGATCGGAGTAGCCGCCAAGGCACCTCATTGTGCACATGGGCAAGCTCTATCCATGCCAATGTGACCTGATGAGGTCAACCACATGCCTACATGGTGGATAAGCACAGCCATGGAAATATCTCGCCGCCGGGACACCGGCCTAGTCGGCCTATAAATAGGCCCGGCCGGTGACGCTCTCGCCTCGTCCTCTCTACCATCCTCTCCACCGAGGGCGGGAACACCTCATCTCCCCCTCCTCTTCCCCTTTCCCCTCCTTTCCACTTTCTTCCATTTTCCCCAATTCAGGAGTTCACTGGCACCATCAGCGCTGCCCTATATCTTCTCCTTCTCCACCGCGTCCCTAGCCGATTGGAGTGACCGATGAGTCCCCAAGCTTCTCCTTTTCTATTTTTCGTAGCTAGTAGATGATCTAGGTCTCTGTGTTGCGCTGCCCACGTGCTCTCCACTTCGCTGAGCCACTATGGCCGTTGGCCATCATCGGCAAGGCCACCCCAGGGCACACCACCACCACCACTACACTTCTCAACCACCTGCATGAACATACACATAGTTGGTTAGAATAGGGCCTCTAAGGATGAGTCCATCACATAGCGTCACCACGACCCTTCCGGTGATCCACCACCACCGCCATGGGCACCTTCTACCGTTGGAGATCCCGCCACCAGCTGTGGCATGACCATGATAGCTCCGTCCACAACTCATCCATTGCCGAGGGCTAATGCCACTAGCGTAAGCTGCTCCGGCGAGCCGAGCCTCCCCTTTCCTGTTCCGATGGCACGGCAGTCACCTCTGTCCGCCACCGTTCCCCCTCCTTCCCCTTCTCTGTCTCCTCCATGTGGGGCCAAGTGGTAACGGTGTTGCCCTCATCTCTGTCTGTCTCCCTCTCTCTCTCCCTTCCTCGCTGACACATGGGCCCGAGGCCATAGCGCCGATGCCACCGTCACTGCTGATGTAGGTAGGGTGGCCCACCTGTCATCCACACACACACACCACACACACAACGCGGGGTACACTTTAGAAAATGCTAGGAACACCCGGCTAGTGTAGACAGAGAGTTAGAAATGCACCTTCCTAGCGTAGAAAAATTCCCAAAAAAATTGTACATAAACTAGATGCATTAGGGAATTTAATCATGTAGTTTGCACATATTTTCATGCACTAGAAAATGCATATAAAATTCCATTAAATAACTATAGGATAAACTTCTAAAATATATAACTTTTAAACCCTAACTCCTTTTCGCATGCAACCACCTCTAAAATTCATCTAAAATCCAACCCTATCATTTGCACCTAGTGCCACCATATAGTTCTATGTTTGCTTTTGCCCTTTTCTTTTGTGGTTAGCGGTAGTCTTATTTTGATCGATACGTCGACAGACGACGGTAGTCGTCAGGAAGATGAGGACCCAAATTTTGTAAACATGCTGGAAGGTGACAACGACGAAGGCAAGTCTGAGCTCCGCTCTCTACCATCTTGCTTTAAACCACTATAATGCTAAAACATGACTATAAGATTATTACCCTAGAATATGAGCTCGGTTAATGTCATATGCTTAAGATAAATGGTTATCTTGTTATGAGCTCCACGTAATGACTAGATTTAGTGATAACAATGAAATTTAAAACTTTTTAAACCTGAAACTAAACCCCAACATGGGGTGAGTGGTGGTAAACTATTGAGGTAGTTTACCATGGTAGGGATGCCTAGGAAGGATTCTTGTGGGAGATACTTGCCTTGGTCACATAAGGACCGGTTCATAGTCCCTCTCGCCTAATGAGTTACTTCATACAACCACATGTTTATATGGGTAGGCTTGATCTCATAGCCCATTAGATAGAAGTATAACTCCTACTAGGAGGCCGGTGTAGGCAGCGGAATATCGAGAGCTGACACGGGGATAGGTTTTCTTTCATGGTCCGGTTGGCGTGGATGCTATGTGATCTTCGATGTTAAGCTTTTGGTTTTCTGCCGTGTTTGAGCCCTTGTTTTTCTTGGCCATGTTCGAGCCATGTTTTCTTTTGTGATGATTTGGTATCTTCTTGGTTTAGTGTTTCCAACCCCTAAGAAGCCATAGTAGAGTTATATGGACGACTAAGGTCATGTACATTCGGGTATGAGGTTTTGTTAGGTCTACTTCATCCACTGATCATGGATGAGGTTGCACCTATCGTGTAGGGAAATTTGTACACCTCTGCAGAGTTTACTTAAATATATTCGAATAGCCACGTCCTTGGAATGGGAAAATGCTAGGATGGGATACTATGATTAGTTTTACTTTTTATGTGTAACGAAACTGGTAATGGAATCGATGCTAATCCAGGTACTAGTGGGAATGGTAATGCTCCGCTAGGACCCCACCCTTAGTTATAATCACCACTACACTTCTATTTCCACCATATGGTTAGGGCTTGTTGAGTACGTAAGTACTCACCAGTTGTTGACTCCTAGATCTCAGCACAGAAGAAGACTATGACTTCGACGAAGAAGCGTATCACGAGGATTAGAGTTCCCGCTTGGAGATTCGTTCGTAGGAGTATGACATCGAGGCTAGGGTTTCGACCGCGCTCAAGTTGCCTGTGGAATAGGACACTACTTTACTGTATAATAATCCTGCTCTAGAGACCACCAATAAAGCCATATCACGACCATAGTGTTCCGCTAGATATGTGGCCTAAGACTATGCCCCTTGGGCCATAGTTGTAAGACCTTATTTCTATATATCAATAAAGCTCGGAACCTTTATTATATATCTGTGTACTATTCTTGTGTTTTGTGCGTATTTGTGCATGATCCTGGTGCAAATACAAATGCACCTAGGACACTCAAATTGAGGGGCCAACACTGGACAATGCCAACTTGCTGAACTCAGCTGCAACACAGCGGAAGTGATCCTTCGGGTTGACATTCATGTCCATTGGAAACACCCTGTCATCATCACACTCATCCAAGGAAGGCACCAAAACGACTCTCTCCACCCAATTACTCAAACCTGCACCGACCTGCATCAGCTAGAAGAAACTCAAGATCAACTATCCATGAATATCCAAAGGCAACTAGAAATAAGCAAATCAAGAAGAAGGCACCATACTTAGAAATGATAGATCCCAATAAGCAAAACGGGAATTGGAAGTAGACACAAGTTCAAGTATAAGAATGAAGTAACAGTGCAGTCTACAGCATGTACATAAGTCCTACACTACACATAATAGGTGTCTATAAGCTTGGACAACCATTGGAACAAGTTAGAGCTAATTCAATACTGGACAGACAATGATGGAGTGTTCATCATGGTCCACGGACCATCCATCAACGCAATTGTAGGCAGAAGTAGTTACACCTGAGAGTAGCCTATCAACATTGGAATATTTCACAAGCCTACCGAAACCTTCTATCAACCTATAGAGTCTACATAGAGGACATTTACCAGTTACATACGAGTTACTGGAGTGTCCATGAAGCTCACGGACCATCTGTCAAGATCACAGTTAGTGCCCAAGGGAATTTTAAGTGACTAAGCACGCCATCGGAACCTTCCGCCCGAGCTTTGGACCATCCGATAGAGTCAGGAACCGCAGCAGCAAGCATAGTACCTGCTAGTGTTTGGCACACTAGAATCTTTGCAACCAAGCAATCCTACTTCATCAATCCAAGCATAAGTATACTACAGAACATACTCAACAAAACCCCCAAGGCGATCTGGTGCTAACCCTAACCGATTGCGAAGTTGAAGTAACCCTAGGTGCAGTAATGGGATAGGATGAAGTGCAAGGAAAATAGGGATTGAAACTTACCCTCCCACCATGATGAAGCGCATGTGGAAGCCTCAGAACTACCAAGGACCACCCGATGCACGTGCATGGTGAGGGAGAGGGCACAGGCGACGATGACATGGGTGACTGCGACGTGGATGGGCAGAAAAGGAAAAGAAAGTGACCCCCACTAACCGTGTCGGCCTATTTATAGTTCATGAACTGACGAAGAGTTCGACATTGCCATGGACCGTCCGCCAATCAGATACCGAACCCTACGAAGTTGCTAAGTCCCCAAAGACTATCGGACTATCCATTGAGTGAAATGGATTGTCCGCCAGAAGGCAGAAGGCACCCAAAAATTTCATTTCCTGAAAATTCAAGCTAATGACCAAAGTTCTAACCTCGAGAGTATGCTTAGATGAAGTAAAGAAGTCATCGGAGCATAAAAAGGACATAGCTCACAGTGCATACTTGGAAACCCTAAACTTTCCCAAGTGCAGTACCCAATAGCACCTCGGGAAAGCTCGAGGATGAGCTTTTTATAAGGAGGGGAGGATTGTAACAACCTGAATTCATTATACCCTAGGGCCATCATTCTTGACTGTCAAGGAAAGTCAACTACCAAGTAACCCCGGAGATTCTTGATTAGCTATGTGAGGCAAGACAACGAAGCACCCTATGAGAACCCCCGATTAGTCATCATCAGGCTCCCACCCAGAGTGAAAGAAAACCTCTACTTGGATTAGAGTTCATCCTATGGACATCACCAACACCAACTCAGTCCCAAGAAGCTACTCAAGAGTAGTACATTGGTCACCAACAACCAACCATCTAATGACTTAGTCAATTCAGCTAAGACAGAGACTATTGGACCGTCCGCCAGGTTACCAGACCATCCGACAGAAGCTGAACCAAAGTAGTCTTAAATGGAAATAGGCTGTTTCCCAATTGTGGATGTGGACCCACATGTCAGCACGAGTTGGCATATGACTTTAGATAGAAACACACCCTTTCACCCAATCTCTCCCTCATCCATTCATTTGCAACCCTCTCCCTCTCTCTAACTCTCATGAGCAAGGAAGAACCCTAGAACTAGAGAGAGAAAGGAGTGAAGAAGGAATTGGAGAAGAAAAGGAAGGAGAAGACAAGGAGCATCAGCACCCTCCTAGGTATCTCATCAATATCTTCAACCCAATCATGCTTGGAGATCTCTTGCTAGTGGTGATTCCATCATATATAGAGAAAGGATGATGGATAGAGGACTTGCATGTTGGGAAAGGAAGAAGCTTGAATGGAAGAAGAGTTGGATCTTCAATCTCTTGGCTATGGAAGCTCACAATCTTAGAGCCAAGGACCTCTAGCTCAATCTCAATTTTTATCTCTTTCTTATGAGTTTTGGTTGAATTCCTAAGCCTTAGCCACACTTAGTGTAAGTAGCTCAAAACCTAGCTAACTTGAGCCTAGTAAGCCACCTAAGCTACCCTAGGAATGCTTGGCACATGCAACATACACAACTCCACAAATCTAAGCTTGAACATAGAGTTTCCCAAGAGCATAGGTTCTGTCGCCCGATCGATGGAGTGTCCATCAAACCCTAAGATGCCACTAGGAAGCCTTACCCATAGTCAGCCTAGACCATCGAGTGTTCGTAGTTCCCACGGCGTGTGCACTGAATTATAAAGACTTATAATCAGTCAACCCAAGAGCACCAAGCCAATACCGAAGCATCCATCACTCATGGTGGAGCGTTCAATGAATTGTAGAGAACAGTAACCCAGCAACCCGAGAGAACCCAGTTCCTACCGAAGAGTCTGTTAGCCAGTCGGACCATCCAATGTTAGCAGCAACCCAACCTATTAGAGTATCCGTGACTTCCACAGAGTGTCGGCCAACCTAAATAAGACCAACCTAGAGACAACCCACCTTGGCACCAACACAGTGGAGTGTCTGTCAACAAGGACAAAGTGTTCGACAGTTCATAGAGAGTGTGAGATTTACTAGTGAGTTTACCCGAGAGGTCAACAATACTAGTTTATATCCATTACCAAATGGTGCGGCAATAGAGCCACAGTTAGATGTCTCTTCCTAAGCTCCCAGTGTTAACCTATGCACCCATGTCCTTTCTCCTAATCTCGATCATCAATGTATCTCCTAAGTCGCGTTTCCCCTATTCTTTCAGGAACGACTCGAGTAAGGATCATGTAGTTGTACAAGTCATCATCGCTGGCTTTGAGAGTTAGAACGACAGCACAATCAGGCAGGCACCCCACTACTATGAACTCTATTTTGGATACTTATGAAGTTCCATTATGAGTTATGCATTACATGTAGTTTGGTTAATAATCTTGATCACCTCTACACTTAGAATCACTCATTAATCTAGTAGGAGCCTCTCATATAAACAATGGGAATGGGATGCTTAATTGCTTATTGTTTAGTTGCTTAGCAACGATAGAAGTTGAGTATGAGAAGGGAACTCATTCTCGCGCGTGTAGGATGTTACACTAGGATAAATGGTTACTAAAAGCAATGAGGGTACAACTTGACTTACTTCACTAATCTGGCTAGGGAATAATATCTCTAAATGTTATAAACATGGATGCCACTTTGATAACTTTGCTCATGTGGGAGGGGGGGTAGGTCGTTGTGAGTGTGGGATCTCAAACGACATAGCTCGTGGAGCAGTTAAGGACCGTTTATTGGGATACGTGAGTCCGAGTAACCAACCGTATAGACCACATGTCATGGATGGGGTTGACAAGCCAAGTAACTAGTTGTGACCTGTTTATCCATGAAACTGGCAAGGGGGTGGCGTCGGTCAGGAATGTTCAAGACATTGACCGGGCACCAGTCGAACCTTTCATTGGACACTCGGGCCAGATTAGGGAAAGGTTGGAAATCATGAGGCAACCCTTATTCCAGGATCCAGAGTATGGTGGTTAGTCCCATATTTTCGTGTGGGTACAGTTGTACACCTCTGTAGAGTTTGAAAGCCTGAAGTCCTTTGGGATGGAACTATTCGGTCGTTCTTACTTTCTATACCCATGGTAGCGTAATGATGGAACATGATGAAGTTGTGGCTTACATGTGTTAAGTAACCTTTTGGAAATCATACCAGGTTAATGCTAACATCTTAAATGGATCATGAGCATGTCATTTAAGAAACACCATTGCTTTTTTGCAAATGTACAAATGCCTAATATTCTCTCTTGCATCTATTGGCGGTCACTAACAACAACATTTGACCACCAATTATTATCCAAAACAAGAGAAATAAACAATTTTTGACACATATGCCTTTACTATTGACATAGTTCCACTTGTATTGGAGAAAACATGTTTTGCAGGACACACATTCGAATACAAGTGGAAAATAAACAAAACCAAACAAAAGGCGCAAAGTACAAAGCGTAATGCAAAAATGCGCAAAGGAAATACATGAAGAAGCCCACCTACAGGACAAACCTGGGCCGAGCACCGACGTGGGAGGGGCCCAGGCCCACCCAGGAACAGACCATGCGAAGGCGGTCGCGAGCCGGCCCCACCAGGGTGCGGGCGTACTAGGGGTGTGGACACACCACTGCCAATGCCGCCTGGGCCTGGTCTCCTCTAGCAGTTGCATGCTGCCATGCTACGTAGGTTTTGGCTGGTTTCCTAATTTACTAAGGCTAAACCAACCAGGCTTCACTATATTAGAAGAGGAGGTGCTCACCTTTCAAAACACACCATTTGGAGCTACACACCTCACCTCTCTACTTGTACTCTCTTAGCTTTAGTAGTAGTATTTGGAGCTAGCAAAGCTATCAAGGAGGGATTGGCTCCTTGGAAGATGAGTGACATCTTGGTATGAATAATACTGTGAAGAGTTCTTCCAAAGTCTTGCTCTCATATCATTTATATAGTAGTGCATATGAACTAGAATATAGTTGTCTTGTCATAATCGTGATATATGAACTAGCATATAGTTTGTGTGTTATGATCTTACCATGTTCAACTTCATGCCTAATCATTCATATGATTTGTATGAGAAAAAGTAGAGCTAGGGTTGGGGTGACGGTTCGTCGTTCCTTCGGGTTTGCCCATATTCTTGCTTGTCGATTCGTAGTGCTGGAGTCCTAGGGGATATGGGTAGTTTCCTTATACACGGGCGTGGTGCTCAGGTACATGGGAACCTTCGGATATGACGGTATCCAATGGTTGAGGGGTAGCAGTAGGTGGTGATAGACCTATCTGTCCCTTGTAATCCCCCATGTCCGGGTATTGTGTAGGAGTCTTAAAGTCTCCCATGCGCTGGCAAACTAGTTCTTGGAGATCTCCCAGTCTATCTCACACCTAGTTCTAACTTTAATCATATAACTTGTATGATCTTTAACTGATTCTTTGCATGGCTATATTAGAACATGCCGGCTCCGCTTAGGAACATTCTTTTGTTCTTTGTTGTCCTTTTATCCTTGAGGTTGGCCCAAATATGTGTCCACTATCCATGAAATACTGTATTTACCCCTGTCATGAACTATGGTCCACTATGCAAGTATGTAATCTTGTTTATGCTCATGCTAGACTCTTATACCTTGCCCTCCTTTGGGAAAATATAAATAATGATACCCTGAATACTTCCAGGTGAAATGCTACAACGATAGATCCGTGCACTTGCGGATATTCTCTGTAATCATTAAGAACTATCATAGTTGGTGTTTCTTGGTGGTATTGCTAAGATTAACTCAATCTTAGTAATGGTGTTAAGAAATACCAATAGGCATTTCTGGCGCCATTACCGGTGATGGACTTAAAACCTCCTCAGTTGGTGATTGCGCTAAGAAATGCCAACAAGCATTTCTGGTGCCGTTGCCGATGAGGGCATAGGTTAAAGAATCTAGTATGACATGAACAATGATCACATGCATGTAATGGTAGCTATAGTTTATGTAGGCTAATTCTGCTTGTTTTCTTCCTGTTGTGGATGAAATCAGGATAGTGTATGAGTGGTATTAATCTATCGAACAACTACGTAGATAATCCGGAGGCACTCCTAAGGGCTGGTCTTGTACTGCTTCTTTTTCTGCTACTCAACCGGCAGTTGAACCAGTCACCCTCGTACCATCCGCTACTATCACTATGGCCATGTCACTCCACGACTACTCCACCCTCGCTGTTGCCAACGTGCTCGTTGTCAACAAGGGGACCGGGAACTTTGCGTTGTGCACTAGCCTCATCACGATGGTATAGGCAAACCAATTCTATGGTTTGCCCAGCGAGGATGCAAGTGCACACTTGCAACACTTCCTTGAGCTGTGCGACACAATCATCATCAAAGACGTCGCACCAGCTAGCATCAGGCTCTGTCTATTTCCCTTCTCCCTCGCGGGGAAGGCAAAATAGTGGTTCTACAAAGAGAAGAAAGCTATCATCATGTGGGAAAAATGTTCCATGGCATTCCTCATGAAATTTTTCCCCATGGGCAAAACCAATGCCATGAGGGAGAAAATTTCAAACTTGCAGCAAACTTCCCTCGAATCCATCCCCGAGGCATGGGAAAGGCTCTAGGATTACATCCAGGCCTGCTCGTACCACGGAATGGAGGACTAGCTTGTGCTCTAGAATTTCTACGAGGGGCTCAAGCCCATGTCGAAGGGGCACGTAGATGCCGCTGCTAGAGGGGCATTTCTCTCCCTCACCACCAATAATGCCACATCACTCATCGAGAAGATGGTGGCAAACCAGCGTTGGGGAGAGGAGCGCAAACAACAAAAAGGCATGCATACCGTGATGGAGACAGATATGCTTGCCGCAAAAATAGACTTGTTACTCTCAAGACTGAATGAACAGGCCCATGAAAAAGAAGCCATGAAGGCCACCGTTCAGGCCACGGACTCGCAAATGACTTGCGAAGTCTGTGGTGAGGTCGAACATTCAGGGAACAACTGCCCCGAAACCCATGAAGACACCGCCTACATCAACAATAGGTTTCGACAAGGTAACAACAATGGGTGGAACAATTAGTCCCACCTGTAAGGAGGTAATTCGAACTTTAACTCAAATTACAATTCGAATCAACCTACCTTGAAAGACCTAGTATTAGGCCAAGCAAAAATTAACAAAAAACTCACTAAAAAGCTAATGTATAATGATAAAATGATAGAAAACATAAATTATAAACTTGAAAACCTATCTTCATCCGTCAAAAATCAATTGAGCTTTAATAAAATGATCGAAACTCAAATAGCTCAAATTGCTGCTGCACTACCTGTCTCTGATTCGGGAAAAATTCTAGGGAAACCTGAAACTTCTCTCAAATCAATTAAAATGGTTTCAACGAGGTTTGGTAAGCCTCTTTGTTGGGAAGGCCATGGTTATTTCATAGATCCACCATTCATCACCAAGAAAGGAGATCCAGGCTGCCCGACAATCACATGCTCAATAGGTCCAAATGTCTGCCACAATGCCTTCTGTGACCTTGGGCAAGCATCAACACTATGTCCAAGGTAATATATAATAAGATTTCGTGTGGACCTTTGTCCATTGCAAATTTTAGACTACAGATGGCGAATCAAACTTCATGACACCCGGAGGGATTAGCTAAGGATATCTTGGTAAGAATTCAAGACACATACATCCCCACATACTTTGTCGTTCTAGACATGGGTCACAATGGGGAAGTTCCTCTTCTCCTAGGGAGACCATTCCTTAACACCACAAATGCAATACTACACGTGGGATCCGAGCATGTTTGTTTTCATTTTCAAGGGCAAACAATAAGATGCCCATTTAATGGCTTTAACATTCATAAACACCTAAAAAACAAACAACCCAAGAAACAACCACATAAAGGAACCAAACAGTTATGGCAGATAAAAGGATCAGCATCCACGCCTACTTCTCCAGGCATGGGCGCACTATCATCAAGCAAGCACTGAAGCAGAAGAGTCCTGCTCAGTGGACTTAAAACGGTGAGCCCTTGCCAAAGGTAAATTGGTAGTTATCCTTTATACTTTGCTTAAAAGTTGCTTAAAATTCTTATATAATAAAATTATATACTATGCTTTAAATTATGCTAAAATAAAAACAATTAGTTCACCTTTCATATTTCTAAACTCGAATAAACTTCAGTTATTCTTCCATGCTCTATACAAGTATGTTTTGGTTTGAGGTACGATCTTTCGTGCAATCATGCTTTCATAGGCTTTTCAAATTAAGCATGGTGCTTAGGTTGTTTAGTCTACCTTGATCAAATCAAAACATGTTGTTTAGTTTGATCATTGAACCAAAAACTACTGAGTATAGACATGGTTGAGTTAAAAAACCAAATAAAAATTTATAAATGCAATAATGTACCACGGAGTCTTCACCAAGGAATAGGCCTCGAGCTAGCTTGGGGGAGGACCCCCGCAGAGGTACCTTGAGTCTTTTTCGTATTTTTAAATTTTGCATTTATTTTCTGCATTTATTTATTTATTTGCATATAAAAAATCTCTAAAAAAACAAAAAATGAAATATTATAAAAATACCAAAAATATGAATTCCACTCTCATATGTGTTTAAGGAATGTTTAGTTTCTCCTAAGTTGAAATGATGAATAGTTGCTCTATCTATAATTCATCTATGCCTAGGTTATAACTTAGTATTGTCCAAGATTTAAGTTTGTTGGCTAAAAATGTCTCCGCCTAAAAATTTAAAACTTGTGGGTTTGCAAATGCATGCTCCTTTTCTAAGTTGTTGCGTGTTATGATATGGTACAAATAAAATTTGCTATGACTTTGTTCTAAGAGAGACTTGACATCTAGAGATTTTACTTTCAAAAATGCTAAAATCAAAAGTTCCTCAATGATTATGAATACCTACCAAGGCCATATGACATGATTCAAATTCAAAACCTTAGTCATAAGCTACTTGTTATTACATTGAGCTTTGTCAAATTGTTGTGACCCTTGTTGAGATTCTCGTCATCCACCCATGACAAGACACACGTACACCCACAAATAAAATTGCTGACTCTTACACTGAGGGTTACGCAAAAACATGCTTTTCCCATCCACCAAATAATTACTCCATTCACTTTATCATGCGTCTCTCTCCCAAAAAATTTCATATGCCAAAAAGAATAGTATGGGCTATGCTAAAAAAAGGGGAAGGAAAAGAAAAATAGCCATGCCAAAAGGCATGAGAGAAAAAAGGGGGCATGCCAAAGAGCATGAAGAAAAGAAAAGAAGAAAAGAAAGAAATAAAGATAGCCCATACTTTCAAATAAAAGGCATTCATCCAAACAAGAAAGATTCATGATTCAAAGGAGTACCAAAAATATTTAGAACTAGGACTTTATGAAAATTCCACACACTTGCATGTCTTGATCAAAGTGTATGACTTGCATCTCCTTGAGGTCCGGTTTTTGACTGAGCAAAATATGTGATGCAAGTATGCCCCACTTTCATACCTACCCAAAACTCTAATCAAAAGCCTTAGTGGTAGGTTATAAAAAAGAAGGCAAAATATCAAATGCCTTGGTAAGGTTTCATACACATGGAGCGATCGAGAGAATCATTTGAGGAACTTACATTTGTTTTACAAAACTCATTAAACCTCTAGATAGATGGTTAATCAGAGAATGAATGATTGGTGATTCTATTATAACCGTTCTATCTTGCAACCGCCCAAGAACTTGGAAAAGCTATATGCCCCACAGGGATCAAGGTAAAGGGTGGATAAAAATGCCAACTTTTTTGAATTGTAGAAGAATATTTTGTTATAGACATGGCACTTGTGAATTGTATCAGCATAGTAGCAACTCCTGATCAACAACCAAGTACTTTGCTATTTGCTTGGGATGAGCAAAGGTTAAGCTTGGGGGATTTATTGGTGGTCACTAACGACAACATTCGACCGCCAATTATTATCCAAAACAATAGAAATAAACAATCTTTTGACACATATGCCTTTACTATTGACATAGTTTCACTTGTATTGGAGAAAACATGTTTTGCAGGACACACATTTGAATACAAGTGGAAAATAAACAAAACCAAGCAAAAGGCGCAAAGTAGAAAGCGTAATGCAAAAATGCGCAAAGGAAATACATGAAGAAGCCCACCTACAGGACAAACCTGGGCCGAGCACCGACGTGGGAGGGGCCCAGGCCCACCCAGGAACCCACCATGCGAAGGCGGTCGTGAGCCAGCCCCACCAGGGTGCGGCCAAACTAGGGGTGTGGCCACACCCCTACCACTACCACCTAGGCCTAGTCTCCTCTAGCAGTGCATGCTGCCATGCTACATCGGTTTTGGCTAGTTTCCTAATTTACTAAAGCCAAACCGACCAGGCTTCACTATATAAGAAGAGGAGATGCTCACCTTTCAACACACAACATTCGGAGCTACACACCTCACCTCTCTACTTGTACTCTCTTAGCTTTAGTAGTAGTATTTGGAGCTAGCAAAGCTATCAAGGAGGGCTTGGCTCCTTGGAAGAAGAATGACATCTTGGTATGAATAATACTATGAAAAGTTCTTCCAAAATCTTGCTCTCATATCGTTTATATAGTAGTGCATATGAACTAGAATATAGTTGTCTTGTTATAATCGTGATATATGAACTAGCATATAGTTTGCGTGTTATGATCTTAACATGTTCAACTTCATTCCTAATCATTCATATGATTTGTATGAGCAAAAGTAGAGCTAGGGTCGGAGTCCCGGGGGGATATGGATAGTTTCCTTGTACACGGGCATGGTGCTTGGGTACACGGGAACCTTCGGATATGATGATATCCCACGATTGAGGGGTAGGCGGTAGGTGGTGACAGCCCTATACATCCCTTGTAATCCCCCACGTCCAGGTATTGTGTAGGAATCTTAAAGTCTCCCATGCGCTGGTAGACCAGTTCCCAGAGATCTCCGCGTCTATCACACACCTAGTTCTAACTCTAATCATATAACTTATATGATCTTTAATTGATTCTTTGCACGGCTATATTATAACATGCCGGCTCCGCTTAGGAACATTCTTTTATTCTTTGTTTTTCTTTTATCCTTGAGGTTGGCCCAAATGTGTGTCCACTATCCATGAAATACTATTTTTACCCCCGTCATGCACTATGGTCCACTATGCAAGTATGTAATCATGTTTATGCTCATGGTAGACTCTTATACCTTGGCCTCCTTTGGGAAAATATAAATAATGATACCCTAAATACATCCGGGTGAAATGCTACAACGATAGATCCGTGCACCTGTGGATATTCTCTGTAATCATTAAGAACTATCGTAGTTGGTGTTTCTTAGTGGCGTTGCTAAGATTAACTCAATCTTAGTAATGGTGTTAAGAAATACCAATAGGCATTTCTGGCACCATTACCGGTGATGGACTTAAAACCTCCTCACTTGGTGATTGCGCTAAGAAATGCCAACAACATCCACCAAATATTATATGTTGGAATTAAGTCCTGCGAGTACAAAATGTACTCACAATGCCACCATCAAGTTGTTTTGCAGGTTGTTAAGGTATTCCTCCGAGACTAGCTCCGGTGAATGCTACGGTTAGTAGACCTTAAAAGTTTTCCAAGATGAGTTGCGTGTAACCCGATGTGTAGAACAGTGAATGAGATGTAACCTAGAGTGAAGGTAGTAGTTAAATAGAGAGTTAGTGTTAATAGTAGTTTTTTGTCTAAAATATATTTTATGGTCAATGATGTTTCAGCTATTTGTTGGAGACTAAAGTGTGTATGTAATTGAGTTGCTCGGTATGTGTTTTCTTGGGTATGTGTGTAACTCAATGCAAAGATCCTGAAGAGGAGTTGCTAAGTGTGCTCCTAGGGGCCTTGTGGTGGTGTGAGCGATGGCCCCCACACGAAGCAGCAGCAGGTCGCGTCTCCGGCCGGGGAAGGACCTCCTGCCACCCATCGGTGTTGGGAGCAGAGACCCATCTGCGTTGGCCAATGCATTGGCGGGTAGGGACATGGACATCCACTGGCCTAGTAGGTATGTCGCTCACCAGCTATGTGCGTGGCCGTATGTGATTCCTCTGTCTTCTTCTTTGTCCCTACCGTCCAGCGTCCGTTTTGCCATGATCAACAGAACAAATCTAGGCATGGGCGGGGACACTATTACCAGCTTTGCCGGTCAATGGACAACATTTAGGTTGGTTTTGTGGTGGTCGTTGTCAGACACGTCACCGATGGCGCTTGGTGCGCCCTCCCGAAGGTGGGTAGAATGGCGCCACGTCTGGTGAGAGCGTGGAGTCCGGTGTCCATGGCGGCGAGGATGGGGACGGAATCTACGGAGGTGCACCAGCATTTGATCCCATGATGGTGGGCTCGATAGTGCTACTACTGCCAGTGGTTGTGTCATTGGGACCCGGTGTCGTTGGCTGCGCTGACATTGTGGGCGCCACGGAGGGCCTCCAGCGCTTGTTCCCATGGGGGAGGCCTCGGTGCCGTAGCTGGTGGCTGTGCTGGCGGGGCCCATTGATGGCATCTACGGGGACAGGGAGGGCCACAGAGCTACCCTAACATCAGTTCCAGCGGGTTTCGCCATGAATCTGGAGTTGCTGGCAACAGAAGCCACGGTGGTGGCGCCCAATGGTGGCTGCGGCAGCGTGGCTAGGCTCTGTGCGGCCAGGGAGGGCCACAGAACCGCCCTAGAGCTAGATCTAGTGGGGTTGGCCATGGATCTGGTGTTGTTGGTGGCAGCACCTAGCGGCGATGGCAGCAACATGGCTGGGCTTGGTTCCTGTGGAGGCACGTGTGGCTCACGACCTGTGCTAGATCTCGAGGTGCCTTCGATGGTTGGTTGGGGAGGTGGAGGGGGAGGGGGAGGTGGGAGGGCACTGGGACCTAGGTGGCGGCCGGCGCCAATAATGGTGGCAGTGGGGTGGTCGTCAGGGCATGGGTTCAGCCCATCCCATGAGTCACCCAGACATGGCTCGGTCCACCACCGTCTTCTTCTTTCTCTTTGTTCAATGTCTTTCTCACCTAATTCTTGATCTCCTAATCATAACAAAATGAGCTACAACTTTGCACACTTGTTCCCTGAGAGATGTATGTCATCATCATGTAAAGTTTGACACATTTTGCCATGGGAGGTAGGTCAACCAAGCCCTCCATAGGTTAGTGGACTGAGCTCCTTTGGCCAAACATCATCAAATTTTACCTATATACTCATCTCTTCCTTCTTACCCTATCACCCATGTTACCATAGTGATTAAGGCACTTGAAGTCAAGCTAGTCCTTCTCATATCATCAAATTTGCCTAAAATTAGTTGAATTCAATAAATTTTTGTTTTGCTGGTGCTTTTTTTCACCAGCAGGTCCCCTTTATTTGATCTCTGCCATGACCGAATCACCAGGTACACTCTTTGGACAAAGTGAGTGTGTTGGGGGGTTGCCAATTTTCACAAATGCAGGATGTGACAATGCAACAACAATGTACACTAAAAAAGATGTCACGCAAAATTTGAGCTGAAACGACCCCAAAGACCCGTCGGCCATGGGTCAATTTTTGAAAAATAGAAAAGTGCTAACATCAGAATATGTCTTTTGAAGAGGAGAAACACCCAGGGGTCAGGGACCTCCAGGTGGGGTCAGCTGACCCACCCTAGGTCCCTAGACCCACCTATCGGGCTCCATTCACCACTCCTTCACTTTCTAAACACGGGTTTGATCCTTCTTCTCACCTTTTTGGTACATGTGTGACACTTTGACACACTTTCATGCCATCTAAAATAAACCAAAACCACACTTCAAACTAAAGCTTTTAAAAGTGACATGTTTATGACATTTTGAGATAGAAGCTTGCATAAACTTTGTTCCTTATACATATACTTATGCTTGTTGGAAAATATGTTTATAGGGGAGTCATATTGACTAATTTTTTTGGGAAGTGTGATATAGTTCTTGCTTAAAAATACTTCTATTCAAAGTGCTTGGAGATTTATTTTTGATAAAAAATGTCATAAAACCATAGTGTCTAATACTCCTCAATGGCGAGAATATTCCTACCAAAGCCATAGTGATCATACATGTCCAAACCTTCTATATATGCTACTTGTTATTGTTTTGAGTTTGATCGAACCTTTTCAACCCTTGTTGAGAAATTTATCAGGCTCCCAAGATCAAGATCATGTACACACCACATATATATGTTGTTTCTACACTAGAAATACCCAAAAACATGTCTTTCATATCCACCAAATAAATGCTCTAAAGTTTCTAGAGTGTGATCTCTCTCTAAAGTTCTTACAAAAAGAGACATGGACTATGCAAAAATATTGAAAAAATAAAAAATGGACATGTCACAATATCCACTTCTATGATAAAAATCTTAATGACAAATCCCAAACCATCATAGAAGAGCACTTTTTATGATGAATTTTTCAGTTTCATCATAGATCAGTGGTGATGATCCTGTAACCCTCCCTTTCTATGATGAAATCAGGCATCGTCACAAAAAACATCATAGAAGAGCATAGGGTTTCATCACAGATCACTCGCGTGATTCATCTGTGACGATCTCCTTTAAAACTGTGACGAATAGGGCTTCATCATTAAACTAATTACACATCTATGACAAACAATATTTGATCTATAACGATCGGCTTCATCATAGATCTCCACACGGTACTTTCTCCATCTAATGTGTACCTGTGGGACCTGCAGTTACTCATCCATGACGCTTGCAATTCATCATAAAAGTCTCCGCTCGGTCCTTTCTCCGTCCGACGTGTACCTACGGGACCCTTCAGCATCCGACCTATGGGACCTGACGGCTTACATGTCGCGTGTGCCTGTGGGACCGTTCTCCATCTCCATCCGACCTGTGGGACCCGACAGCTTGCATGTCATGTGTACCTATGGGACCATCTAACCTGTGGGGCCTGCTGGCTCACGTGTCACATGCACCTGTGGGACCTTTCTCCATCTTCATCCAACCTGTGGGACCTGATGGTTTGCATATCACTTGTACCTTTTGTGCCACCGAGGTCTAATAAATTCAAAAAAAATCTCAATGCCTAGGAGTCGAACCTGGGACCTAGAGGAAGGAATACATGGTCTTTAAGTGAAAACAAATATGTGCCCAATAGACTAGCGGCAGCGGCGGTGGCTGCGGAGGATCCCCGGTGTGCTATGGTGGCTCCGGCATCATTTTGGAGGCTAGGCAGCGGGGCTTGCCGCTGGAGCGCAGCGGCATTAGCGTCCATGTCCATTGTGTACCGTGGCAGAGGCGACAGATCCAATCCACAGGTCTCCTTTCTCGCCTTTTCCTGTTCGCTTCACTATTTTGGTCCTTGCTTGAACATGAGGTATACAAGAAACATTCTATCATTGGAGATCTGGTTAGGCCAATGATATGATGATGAAAATAACTAGGAGGTAGCACTGGTTGGTTTTCTGCTGATGTTTTGGTTTTCTGCATATGTTTAGTTTTGTTACTGTAAATGCCTGTGTGCAACTAGGCCTGTTAATTGTCAAGTGCTTGCTTGATTATACTTATCTATTGAGGCAAACAAATAGGCCCATTGCTTCTTCCTTCAAAACTGTTGTAATTGCCGTCCTCTTAATCTTTGTCTGTCTCCTATGGAAGAAGCTCTGAGCTCATGTATTGATTGTAAGTGTGATGGATAGACTTGATTTAGCTAGAATTGTAATGGTTACAGCTCTATGAACTGCTACTCTAGTTTGAGTTATATATATCTATGCGGTGCTACTCTAAATTTGTTTGAGGTCGTACCATGAAAATTGTTAATGGTTGTTAAAGTTGCACTTTGGTATGAGTTGTGGACTTCACTGTTGGATCTTTGTTGGATTATTTTCCTCTTTAGTGATCTCATTACAGACAAAATGGAGGAGGCCCCCAACAAGAGGAATGCAGTAGCCAGCCTCACGGACGATGTTGTTGTTGAGATACTCCGTCGCCTCCCTGCCCGCTCCTTGTTCTGCTGCAAATGTGTCTATCGCTCCTAGAACTGCCTCATCATGGACTACAACAAACATAAGGTGCTGCCCCAGAATGTGGCAGGCTTCTTCTATGACACCGACCAAGGCTATTGATGCTACACCAGAGTCATCGGTGAACACCCCTATTGATGGTAGTTAACAGCCATTATAAACCATCAATATAACATGCATAAGGGTATAAATATAATCACCAACGAAGGTCTAGTGGTTTAAACTAACAAATTCCATGAGTTTTGGTGAATCTGTATTTTCTATAGGGTTTATCTAGAAAAACATCAAGGTGGACCTAGATGTCAGATTTAATCACGCTTATCCACAGCGAAAACATCCCTAGAAGGTTCCAGAAAACTCGAGAGGACAACACACAGAAGTGGAGGGCGAGACGCCGCCATGTGGGGCCGACCGGCCCCACCTATAGGCTAGCCACCCCCTGGGACCCACCTGTCAGCCTCTCATTATTATGTTGGTTCTGCACCGCCTCCTAGATTGTATCTATGCTGTTTATTCAAGTTGGTTTGATCCGAGGGCTCATGATTGATGCTCCGGCCTATATATATCAGCCCCTGCCACCCCCATGAGGCATAAGTCATTTGAGAGGATAGAAACCCTAATCATCCTTAGAGCTCCATCGTATTCTAGGGCATAGCTAGTTTGTCTAGGTGGGAAGCAAGCAGGCTTCGCTTGGATTCCCGATCATGTCAAGAGTGTGGTTTGGTATAATCTTTGTACCCCATCTCTTTTGTATCTCTTATTACTTTTATATGTTTGCTATAATTGTTATGACATTCATCTTCATATGTATCATATTACTAGTTATAATGTTCATTGTCTACTTTGATTATATGCTTAGTATAGTTAGACTATATCATGTTCATGCATAAGTTCGTATAGCGCTTGCTCCAAAGTACATGGGGTGAGTGGTCGACATTGTGTGAGCATGGTGCTTATATATTGTTTACCTACGCATACACCCTATACTCTAGGCCATGTGGTAGATCATGGATGTGATACTCCCATTGAGTCCTTTGTAGTCCACTCCCTGAATATAGGTATACATGTAGGATCTAGTTACAAAGGAAGACAAGCTCTGTTCTTAATCTTCCTTAGTAATATCCCTTATGTGTACATATGAAGTTGATCTTAGCCATGATTACTAGGTGTAATTGCACTAATCAATGTATGCTTTGACTTATAATTAAGAATGACTTAGGAATTATTCTTCTAATATTCTACTTAACCATGCTAATGCCATAGAAAGGAGTACTCTGAGTGATCAATGATTAGTTATTATGCACTATTCATAAATACATTTACCTCTTGACTTACCCCTGTTATGAGTAGAATATTGGTAATGGTTTACTTCTCCATCAATAGCATAAGTTATGAATACATGTCCTTTCTAGACCTTCCCTATGGTAAAAATATAAATAACGATACCTGGAATACTCCTGGGTGAAGTGCTACAATGGTATATTATCTATGCACTTGCAGATTCCTTTCATTCATATATATCTATATATTCTTCCTAGTCACATAAATTAATAAAGAACTACTCTAATAGTAAAACTAGGTAGTACCAACAAGCATCTCTGGCATCATCACTAGGGATGACAACCTAGTAAAGTAATGTTAAGAGATGTAGATATATATTAGGTGACTACTAAACAAGTGACAAGTTAATAAATACCAACAAGCATTTTTGGCGCCGTTGCCGGGGATGGACTTAAAACCTCCACACTTTACGCTAAGAAATGCCAACAAGCATTTCTGGCACCATTGCCGAGGAAGGTAGCTAGGCAAAGGAAGTATTGATAAGCTTATACTTATTGAAGTGATTGAGATAACCATTGACCTCTGCTCAAATAGGCTTACCCTTGTTTTGTCTACTTTTGTATCTTATGCAGTCTAATGTATGACCGGTTTTGACCTTCCGACAAACTACATTGACGATCCAGAAGCATTACTTAAGAGAACTAAGGCTAAACTCAAGAAACTTTTAGCTTTAGTGTTGGAAGACAACCAAATAAGGCAAAGCTTAACACCAGAATTTAAAGCCATGGCTAACAAGACTCTCCGTGAATTCTCTGCTCCAACTGCAGCCAACATCCGACCCAGACCAATAGTCAATGTTGGAGATAATGGATTTGAGCTCAAGCCAGCCCTCATCAACATGGTGCAAGCAAGCCAGTTTTATGGAAAGGCACATGAAGATGCGAGTGCACATCATCAATACTTCTTGGAGATCTGTAGCACTTTCACCATCAAAGGAGTGACCAAAGATGCCATACTACTTTGCCTCTTCCCATTCTCACTCATGGTTCTATGCCAACAAAGATAGAAATACTACATATAATAACTGCTCCACTACCTTCCTAGAAAAGTTTTTTCCCACAGGCAAAACCATTGCTCTGCATGGGAGAATCTAAAGCTTTCAATAGCAACATGATGAATCTATCCCTGAGGCATGGGAACACTTGCAAGATTACATTGCGGAATGTCCTCATCATGGGAAGGAGAATTGGCTACTCATATAGACTTTCTACCATGGGTTGACCAACAGTACCCATGAGACTATTGATGCTGCTGCTGAAGGTGCATTCCTGTCACTCACCATACTAGCTACAATAGCTCTTATGGAGAAGATGGCCTCCAGCCATTGTTGGAATGAAGAACATCTTTAGACCCACAAGAGAGGTGGAGGTATGCATCAACTCAAGGAGGTAGACATGATGTCTGCTAAGATGGACCTACTGATGAAGAAGCTCGAATATCGAGACAATGAGAAGCAAGAAGTCATACACATTCATGATTCCCACATGACATGTGAAGAATGTGGAAACATTGGGCATTTAGGGAATAATTGTCCTGAAACCCATGAGGATGTGAACTTTGTCAATAACAACTACTTTTGTCCTCAACAGAATCAAGGATTGAATCAGCAACAGAGGCTGAACTACCAAGGTAACCCTCAAGGTAATAATTTCAATAATTTTAATCAACCACCCTTGAGAGAATTGATTTCTAGCAAAGCTAAAATTATGGAGACTTATCTAGGAAATTAGCTTCCAATGATAGAATATCAGAAAATATGAGTAATAAAATGGATAACCTCTCCTCTACCATTAAGAACCAGCATAGCTTTAATAAAATGATAGAATCATAAATAGCTCAGCTAGCTGCTGCTATTCCTTCGACTGATAAAGGTAAGATTCCGAGGCAACCAAAAGATCTAGAAACTGTAAATCTTGTCGATATTCACAATGCAGTATATTACTGTATACAACCATCGATGGGAAGGTGGATAGACTATACCTTGCTGAAAAAGAAGAGCGATCTAGGGAGACTTGTCATCCCCATCGCCATTGGACCTCATATTTTCCAAGAAGCTACCCGTGAATTCAGAGCAAGTGTCAACATCATGCCTAAGGTAATCTATGATAAATTAATGGAGATAATTTGTTGTAGACAAACATGCGTTTGTAGCTTGCAGATCAGTCACTCTGCTACAATAAGGGAGTTCTTGAAGATGCCATGGTTCAAATGGGACAATCATATGTTCCCATAGATTTTGTGGTTTTGGAAATAGGTGGAGATGTAAGGGCACCCATTATCTTGGGCCGACCTTTCCTAAGCACCGCAAAAGCCATCATCTACGCGGACAGTGCCAAGAACTGCTTCACAATCAAGGATAAAAAGGAGAAGTTTTCTTTCAAGAACTGCATCTTGCAATCTCCTAGACATCCACAAACGCCCTACCAGCCTAAAGAGACATCAGTGACCAAAAAGAAAAATAAGAGAAGGAGGAAGAACAAGGCCAGGCAGTCACTAGAAGAATCAATCAACATGATCAACACACTCAGATCAGAGTACAACAACCTCATCGCTTCACCATTCCTTGCTAAGAAGGATGATCCAGGCATACCCATGATCGAGTGTACGATTGGACAAAGAATATTCCACAAGACCTTCTACGACATTGGGTCGGGTGTCAATATAATGTCCAAGGTAACGTATGAATATTTATTCGGTGATGAACCTTTGTTTCCTACATATATGCAATTGTAGATGGCAGACCAATCAATCCAATTTCCAGAAGGAATAGCAAAAGATGCCATGGTAAGAATACACGACCAGTTTGCCCCTGCCAACTTTATAGTTCTAGACATGGGTGAAGAAGAAGATGATATACCCATCATCTTGGGAAGACCGTTCCTCAACACCACCAACATGATCATCTACGTCGGATCTGGACAAGTCCACTTCCAATTCCCTAGAGAAAAGGTACGATGTTATTTCAATAGTTACACCACTTATGAGCAGCCCAAGAAGTCCAGCTCCAATAGAAAACGTTAATCACCCCAACGCCAAAGGAATCAACTCCCCAAAAATGAAAGGGAGGAACCTAAAGAACCTATGAAAGATGAACCTACTCCACCTAAGACTAGTCCCTAGACCAAGCAGATGTGGAAAGAAAAGGTGACATCATTTGTGTCAACATCACAAGAGGTGCAACCATCAAGGTCTCTATTGACGGTAGTTATCATACATATTTTATCCATCAGTTAAACATGCATAAGGGTATAAATGAATCACTAAAGTAGACTTAGGGGTTTAAACTGATAAATTCCATGAGTTTTGGTGAATCTGTGTTTCTAGCAGGATTTAATCAGAAAATCACCAAGTAGGACCTAATCGTCAAAGGAAAATACGGAATCCCGCCGCGGTACCTGCGTGGGAAGACTCTAGAAGGATCCAGAAGCCATGTCACCAAAGCGGAGCCTGAGTGGCTGACATGTGGGGCCGCCCGGCCCCACTGTCAGGATGCCCGCCCCTAGTGGGCCCACCTATCAGCCAGCTTCCTACGTCAGTTTCTCATTGCCTTTGAAGATGCATCTAGGCCGTTGCTTAAGTCGGTTTGATCTAAGGGCTCACGTTGGACCCCTAGGGCAAGCCTGTACCCCCCTGAGGCAATGCCCATTTGATCCTGAGAGCTAAGAAGCCAGGAACCCTAATTCATTTGTCCACTAGGATCAGAGCTAGCAATCAAGAGAAGAGTAGTCCTCCATAGGATCTAGTCTAGTTCTAGAGGAGTCCCAGCCTATCGGTGCTCTCTCTACGGCTTGTACCTAGCTAAATCAAGTTCTTCTTGAGCTTGCTTCTAAGATTTCTCTGGTAATCAACTTCTAATTCAAGTAAGCATCTTGTTCATATTGTTCTTCAGGTTTGCAACTCTCTTTTGAGTACCTTAATCCTTGTAGCTCCTAGGTTAAAGTAGTATTCTATAACACCCTAAAATTTGCCTCTTCTGAAAATAGGTATAAAATGAGTTAATTTGGAATTTTGTGCTCATAAAATATAGGAAAGTAAAAATTTCATTAAATTAAAATTCATCATAAGGTTTAGCAATATGTTTGTGCATGCATGCCCTTGCATTTAATTTATTAGTTGAGTGGTTTTGATTTAAAACTTCAAAAAAAATGATTTGAATTGCTTTTGGAAAGAAATTAAAAATGGCTTTGAAGAAAAAGAAAAGAAAGAAAAAGAGAATTTGAAAAATAAAAGAATTTAAAAAGGGTAAAATTTATTTTTGGAGAACTTACCAAAATTGTCTCAATTTTATTTAAATTAAAAAGTATATTTCAAATCATATTCGAAGTTGATTTGGTTTGCATTTGGATTTGAATTTGGAAACAAAATAGAAAAGATTTGGAAAAAGGAAAACGATTTCTTCCTCTCTGCCTCTTCCCTTTCGGCCTACTAGCCCAGCACCAGCCTAGCTCGGCCGTTTCCCTCCCTTTGGCCCAGTGCGTGTCGGCCCATCCCCCGCGCCCGCTCCGCACAGCCCACTTCCGCGACCGGCATAGTTTTCCTTCGCTCCCTCTCACTCGCGCCGAAGGCCCAAGCTAAAGACCGTAGACCACCCGTGCGTTCTCTCTTCTCTCTAGCAAGCGGCCCACCGTCGCCTCCCTCCCTTGCTCCATCCCTCTTACAATCTTTGGTCCGCCTTGTCAGCGCGTCTTCTTCTTCATGACGCCAGTAACCAAGCCGGAGACCATGCCGACGCCGTCCGACTCCGGTTCCATCACGAGCCATGTCTGCCGTGCCTCCCAAAACGTCGCCCCTCATAAATACCGCCCGAGCCGCCTCTCTATCCAATCCGATTGGTAGCGCCGCCCTATATCTTTCTTCCATCTACGCATTGCCGCCTTGCCTAGCTAGCTCTGCCGCTCGTTTTGGATCTCGCCGAGCTTGGAGTGCAGCTGCCGTAGCCACGCTAGAGGTTCTCGCAAGCTGTCCATGACCTGTTGCCGAGCTCCACGAAGAGGTGAAGAAGCTGCCAGAGCTGTTTCCTTGTTCCTTCTCGTTCTCTGTTTTTAGCCCATCGCCACCGAAGGTTGCAGGAAGGATCGCCGTCCGCTGCCGAGCCCTGCTTGAAGGTGATGAAGCCCCAATACTCTCTTTCTCTCTTTCGGTCTCTGTTGCTCTCACATCGCCGCCGTACATGGCGCCACCGAAAGTGAGCCGTGCATGCGTTGCCGTGGTTCAAGTTGCTAGCTATCTTGATGACATCATATCCCACGTCATGCTCTATTTGTGGCCGTTTTTCTTTACAAAAACAAATCTTGAAATACCATAGAAATACGCATATACCTACAATCATGCTGAGCCGTCCGATCTTAGATCTATAGCCCAGATTAAAACATACCCCTTTGCCGGCTATTTTGTTAAAGAGACCCTAGTTTCTTGCTATTTAAACACGAAGTCCCTGCACTGATTCAGAACGTTGATTTTTATTTATTTTAATCTGAAAATAAGTTCTAGTTATTTACAAACTTGCCACTAACCATGTTTTAAGCATAGAATCTCCTTTTTAACTCTGATTAGACCCATTCAAGATGCGTTAGGTTCATAATTTTATAATCTACATGTTCATAGTACTGTTAGATATGTTTTCAACTTTTAAAATTCATGATTAGATTTAATCTATTATTTTATTAAAGGAAATCTTGTTTATTTCATATCTTCTATGTTTTAGATCTGTTTAAGCCCATTTCAGTTGCGTTGGATTCATAGCATAGCGACAAGATCTACACGTTAGTAGCAATGTTTACTATATTACTATTTCTGAAATTTCATCGTTTAAATCATATCTTGATTAATAATTATGCAATTGGATTTTATAAATAAAATATGATTTGTTTTACTTTAGTTTTATAATTCAAATCTAAATTTGACTTAAATTATAATCACTATAAAATATCTTATATATGTTTTTATATAATTAAAACACCTGAAGCTAATAGTTTTACGAGTAGATCTTTCGGTAGATGTATCTTTTTCACCATAGCTCCGATTAGAGTGGATTTCGCGTCTGTGTGTTCAAAGTGAGACGTAGATTCGATTTACAAACTTTTCATCTTGATTTTATGTTTGGTGTACTGTTCTAATTTAGATCTATTGTTTGCTTCATGTATGATTGTATGGATACTTGTGTGGTGCTTTATGATTACGTCCAGTCGGTGAGATATACGTGGTGATCAAGAAGAAGAAGAAGAACATTGAAGATTAAAGCTTACCGAAGGATCGGTGTTTTAAGGCAAGTATAGCATGGGATCTTCCTTGTTATCCTATACACCTTTAATCATTTAATTCATACTGCATGTGTCTACCTTGACTGCCACTAAGGATTTCCTAGTACCTTGTTACCATGTACCTTGATACCTTTGTGTTACTGCATTGGGTAGTATGATGCTAGTGCTCAACTACAACCATGATCTTGTAACTTGACTAATGGAATATGCAATAAACACTAAAATATGTTTTTTAGCAACATGGAACAAGGGGGCTAGAGCATTGGGCTATTTTTATGGTGCTCTAGATTTCTCTCCCTAAGGACTTATCTATAAGTGATCATCCGGGACTTATAGTACAGCTGTGAGGGCTACATGGCTCTGGCTTTAGCTTAGTATGAGGACCTTTTCTAGCTTGTTAGTGGTTACCTTTATTGGCGTAAGAATGGCTTGACGAATCGGGTATAGGGCGGGCTCTATCCCCTTGTGTATGGGCTACGCGTCATTGTGTCATCGGGAAGGGGGGCTCTACATCTGTTTGCCGAGTGAATCTAATGGCCCTAACTTGTTAAACGAACCTTTGAAAGGCTTCATAGTGAACCCTGCCGACCTTCCTTGGAAGTCGGTCAAGAGATTAGCTACCTCGGGCGAAAGGGTAAATCACGACTCACATTGAAAGTCTACAACCTCTGTAGAGTGTAAAACTGGTATATCAGCCGTGCTCACGGTCACAAGCGGCCTTGGAACGGTTACAGAATAGATGATCACTTATGGTCAATGATGATGAACATGGATGGCACTGATGATGAATATGATCACTAATGATTATTGTTTATGCTATTCATTATTTATGTTTACCTGATCATGTGTTTATGGGCTTATGATAACTTTGTTGCCACCCAATTGCTAAAAGATGACTCATTAAAAGCTAATCGCAGTTAAACCAGTGTCAGCCTTTTGACCCTCATGAACCCCATGTTATATTTGTTGAGTACGACATGTACTTACGCTTGCTTTACTTTTTAAATCTTTGGAAAAATCCTGGATGGGTACCAGATTGCTAGAGTTTGGAGGAATTAGGCTTGTGATCAACTAGTTAGTTGTCCCTGTGGATTTGGATTCTTCACCTGAAGATCGGAGTTGTCTTTTTGCTGTCTATACTCTGAGGTTGTATTCTTTATACCAATATGCTACGTATTTAAGCATTGTCTATTGATGTTACCCTTATTTGTAGCTATATGTGAGATTTGACTCCTGGGCTCACATATGGTGTATATCTGGTTTTGTTCTTAAAACTGGGTGCTACAAAGTGATATCAGAGCAATGCTGACTATAGGACGTAAGCCTAGTAGAAACTGGTCGTTCTAAGGTTTAAAAGTTGCTGTAAAAACCCTTGATCTATGAACCTTGATATTTTCTTCTCTACTATATCTCTACCCTTGCTATTCATCTCTACCTTGGTGCTTATTTTAAAGTCTTTGTTCTCATCTTCACTCATTGATTTGATATGCTTTTAGAACTGTTCCTCATCACCTTCGTGCATAATCTGAAGATAAGTCTTAGGAGTGTTACCCCTAGTAAAATGAGGACAATAGTATCGCAAGTTGAGTCAATGGTTGAATTGTGCATCCTTATTGCTTGTTGATTTTTTCATTATGCTTATGATTGTTTTGAATCTTTGTAATGATTGCAGTGATCTTGTTGGGTATTCCCACAATTTCATTTAGTTTATAGGCCTAAGGTATAAGGATTAGTGCAATGAATAGTTGGGTCATGGTTTTCTTTTGCTTCCTCTATCCTATCTTTTTAGAGCAGTCTGCACTCTTCAGCTTATATTTCTAATCTTAGATGACTAAAAATCATGAGAAAATTCTGGACAATAGTACACTTCAATATCATTCTCTGAGCATAAGAATGAGCCTGATATCTATTTTGGTTATGCAGACACGAAAATCACAAGGCGATGCATTTGTGCTGTTTGGAACTTGGAGCAATTTCTGTTGTGCGCTATTTTCGAAGACCTAAACTACAGAATTTGGAAGCGTGTTCTATAAGGAGCTTGTGGAGAATTTTATAAGGTTTCCAACGATATAAGCTATAACTTCATTGGATCAATAGAATGAGAGTTACAGCCGTTTTGTGGCGCTGCTGTTTTTCTTCTCGTGAGGAATTCCAGATTTTTTGTTCATGCCTATACACGAGAGTACCATTGGGATGTCAGAATGATTTGATGCTAGTTAGCTCACCTAAAAGTATGTGCAAGCTACCCTTCTTGTGTCCCCTAGTCTATCTTTTCTTAAGGGGGTAGCCAAGTTGAAGAATTTATAAGATGAAGTGTCTTACGTTCTAGATTACGCAGCGGAAGCGTGGTGGTACCCAAAGATGTGAGAGAAACTCAAAGTTTCAATTAGTTTTGATTAAAGGTTAAAAGAATGTTTATCCAAGGTCATTAAGATTTTGATAGTACTACTGGACAAGCTTTTTAGTTAGTTTGGATAAAGAAACTTTAGGTAAGTGTTTGAAGGAATCCAAGAAGAGGTTGGAGTAAAACCTAAGTATTAACTTTGTCAGATTAGGACAAGAGTTTTATAGCTACAATGATACATCTTGTCAAAGGTGTGGGATGTGTCCTTAAACTAGAAGGAAAATGTAGTACCTTGTTCATTAAGTCAACGAAGGAAGCGTGAGTTGAACTACCCAACATGTGTCTGGAGATATCCATTTGGAAGCATGGAAGAACTATCTTTTCGAAGTAAGAGTGAGATCTAGGAGGATCACAAGAATTTATAGGACATCTTCACTAAGTTGGTCTTGAACTTGTGATATCCTCGTTGGAATGAAATTGATTATGACTTGGAAAAGTGCTATCACCCGGAGAAGTAGAAGTCGCAGCCGATGCCCTTAGCAACGAAGAATTGTGCGAAGAAGGTTCGGGTGACACCAAGGACAAAGAATTGTATTCCAAGTTTGAGCAACTTGATCAGAATCTTTAATGTTTTCAAGGTTGGTAGTGGAATTTCCTTCTGACTAAGAGATTCATAAGGTTTCGTTGGAAGGTGGATATTTTAAGAAAGAGAATTGGTATTAAAGGAAAGGTGGCCTAGTGATTGGAGTATCTATCAAAATCTTGGAATCAGTTTGGTAGGTTACTTGGAGTAAGATTAAAAGTATGCAGAGTAAAGTGTAAGCCTTAACAAGAAGGCGATGGAACTACACGAGGAAGTAAAGAAGAATATAAAGACGAAGTATCTCAATCTCCCAAACGACATCTTCTAAATCTCGAGGACAAGATTCATCTTAAGGGGGTAGAATTATAACACCCTAAAATTTGCCTATTTTGAAAATAGGTATAAAATGAGTTAATTTGGAATTTTGTGCTCATAAAATATAGGAAAGTAAAATTTTTCATTAAATTAAAATTTATCATAAGGTTTAGCAACATGTTTGTGAATGCATGCCCTTGCATTTAATTTATTAGTTGAGTGGTTTTGATTTAAAACTTAAAAAAAATGATTTGAATTGCTTTTGGAAAGAAATTAAAAATGGCTTTGAAGAAAAAGAAAAGAAAGAAAAAGAGAATTTGAAAATAAAAGAATTTAAAAAGGGTAAAATTTATTTTTGGAGAACTTACCAAAATTGTCTCAATTTTATTTGAATTAAAAAGTATATTTCAAATCATATTCAAAGTTGATTTGGTTTGCATTTGGATTTGAATTTGGAAACAAAATGGAAAAGATTTGGAAAAAGGAAAACGATTTCTTCCTCTCTCCCTCTTCCCTTTCGGCCTACTAGCCCAGCACCAGCCTAGCTCGGCCGTTTCCCTCCCTTTGGCCCAGCGCGCGTCGGCCCATCTCCCGCGCCCGCTCCGCACAGCCCACTTCCGCGATCGGCCCAGTTTTCCTTCTGTCCCTCTCACTCGCGCCGAAGACCCAAGCTAAAGACCGTAGACCACCCGTGCGCTCTCTCTTCTCTCTGGCAAGCGGCCCACTGTTGCCTCCCTCCCTTGCTCCATCCTTCTTACAGTGTTGGTCCGCCTATCAGGGTCATCTTCCGCGTGCCGTAACCAAGCCGGAGACCATGCCGACGCCGTCCGACTCCGGTTCCATCACGAGCCTTGTTTGCCGTGCCTCCCAAGACGTCGCCCCTCATAAATACCGCCCGAGCCGCCTCTCTATCCAATCCGATTGGTAGCGCTGCCCTATATCTTTCTTTTATATACGCATTGCCGCCTTGCCTAGCTAGCTCTGCCACTCGTTTTGGATCTCACCGAGCTTGGAGTGCAGCCGCCGTAGCCACGCTAGAGGTTCTCGCAAGCTGTCCACGACCTGTTGCTGAGCTCCACGTAGAGGTGAAGAAGCTGCCGAAGCCGTTTCCTTGTTCCTTCTCGTTCTCTGTTTTTAGCCCATCGCCGCCGAAGGTTGTAGGAAGGATATCGCCGTCCGCTGCCGAGCCCTGCTTGAAGGTGATGAAGCCCCAATACTCTCTTTCTCTCTCTTTCGGTCTCTGTTGCTCTCACATCGCCGCCGTACATGGCGCCACCGGAAGTGAGCCGTGCATGCGTTGCCGTGGTTCAAGTTGCTAGCTATCTTGATGACATCATATCCCACGTCATGCTCTATTTGTGGCCGTTTTTCTTTACAAAAACAAATCTTGAAATACCATAGAAATACGCATATACCTACAATCATGCTGAGCCGTCCGATCTGAGATCTATAGCCCAGATTAAAACAAACCCCTTCGCCGGCTATTTTGTTAAAGAGACCCTAGTTTCTTGCTGTTTAAACCGAAGTCCCTGCGCTGATTCAGAGCGTTGATTTTTATTTATTTTAATCTGAAAATAAGTTCTAGTTATTTACAAGCTTGCCACTGACCATGTTTTAAGCGTAGAATCTCCGTTTTAACTCTGATTTGACCCATTCAAGTTGCGTTAGGTTCGTAATTTTATAATCTACATGTTCATAATACTGTTAGATATGTTTTCAACTTTTAAAATTCATGATTAGATTTAATCTATTATTTTATTAAAGGAAATCTTGTTTATTTCATATCTTCTACGTTTTAGATCCGTTTAAGCCCATTCCAGTTGCGTTAGATTCATAGCATAGCGACGAGATCTACACGTTAGTAGCAATGTTTACTATATTACTATTTCTGAAATTTCATCGTTTAAATCATATCTTGATTAATAATTATGCAACTGGATTTTATAAATAAAATATGATTTGTTTTACTTTAGTTTTATAATTCAAATCTAAATTTGACTTAAATTATAATCACTATAAAATATCTTATATATGTTTTTATATAATTAAAACACCTGAAGCTAATAGTTTTACGAGTAGATCTTTCGGTTGATGTATCTTTTTCACCATAGCTCCGATTAGAGTGTTTTTCGCGTCTGTGTTCAAAGCGAGACTTAGATTCAATTTACAAACTTTTCATCTTGATTTTATGCTTGGTGTACTGTTCTAATTTAGATCTATTGTTTGCTTCATGTATGATTGTATGGATGCTTGTGTGGTGCTTTATGATTACGTCCAGTCGGTGAGATATACGTGGTGATCAAGAAGAAGAAGAAGAACATTGAAGATTAAAGCTTACTGAAGGATCGGTGTTTTAAGGCAAGTATAGCATGGGATCTTCCTTGTTGTCCTATACACCTTTAATCATTTAATTCATACTGCATGTGTCTACCTTGACTACCACTAAGGATTTCCTAGTACCTTGTTACCATGTACCTTGATACCTTTGTGTTACTGCATTGGGTAGTATGATGCTAGTGCTCAACTACAACCATGATCTTGTAACTTGACTAATGGAATATGCAATAAACACTAAAAGATGCTTTTTAGCAACATGGAACAAGGGGGCTAGAGCATTGGGCTATTTTCATGGTGCTCTAGATTCCTCTCCCTAAGGACTTATCTATAAGTGATCATCCGGGACTTATAGTACAGCTGTGAGGGCTACATGGCTCTGGCTTTAGCTTAGTATGAGGACCTTTTCTAGCTTGTTAGTGGTTACCTTTATTGGCGTAAGAATGGCTTGACGAATCGGGTATAGGGCGGGCTCTATCCCCTTGTGTATAGGCTACGCGTCATTGTGTCATCGGGAAGGGGGGCTCTACATCTGTTTGCCGAGTGAATCTAATGGCCCTAACTTGTTAGATGAACCTTTGAAAGGCTTCATAGTGAACCCTGCCGACCTTCCTTGGAAGTCGGTTAAGAGATTAGCTACCTCGGGCGAAAGGGTAAATCACGACTCACATTGAAAGTGTACAACCTCTGCAGAGTGTAAAACTGGTATATCAGCCGTGCTCACGGTCACGAGCGGCCTTGGAACGGTTACGGAATAGATGATCACTTATGGTTAATGATGATGAACATGGATGGCACTGATGATGAATATGATCACTAATGATTATTGTTTATGCTATTCATTATTTATGTTTACCTGATCATGTGTTTATGGGCTTATGATAACTTTGTTGCCACCCAATTGTTAAAAGATGACTCATTAAAAGCTAATCGCAGTTAAACCAGTGTCAGCCTTTTGACCCTCATGAACCCCATGTTATATTTGTTGAGTACGACATGTACTTACGCTTGCTTTACTTTTTAAATCTTTGGAAAAATCCCGGATGGGTACCAGATTGCTAGAGTTTGGAGGAATTAGGCTTGTGATCAACCAGTCAGTTGTCCCTGTGGATTTGGATTCTTCGCCTGAAGATCGAAGTTGTCTTTCCGTTGTCTATACTCTGAGGTTGTATTCTTTATACCAATACGCTATGTATTTAAGCATTATCTTTTGATATTACCCTTATTTGTAGCTATATGTGAGATTTGACTTCCTAGGCTCACATATGGTGTATATCTGGTTTTGTTCTTAAAACCGGGTGCTACTAAGTGGTATCAGAGCAATGCTGACTGTAGGACGTAAGCCTAGTAGAAACTGGTCGTTCTAAGGTTTAGAAGTTGCTGTAAAAACCCTTGATCTATGAACCTTGATATTTTCTTCTCTACTATATCTCTACCTTTGCTATTCATCTCTACCTTGGTGCTTATTTTAAAGTCTTTGTTCTCATCTTCACTCATTGATTTGATATGCTTTTAGAACTGTTCCTCATCACCTTCTTGCGTAATCTGAAGATAAGTCTTAGGATTGTTACCCCTAGTACAATGAGGACGATAGTATCACAAGTTGAGTCAATGCTTGAATTGTGCATCTTTATTGCTTGTTGATTTGTCATTATGCTTATGATTGTTTTGAATCTTTGTAATGATTGCAGTGATCTTGTTGGGTATTCCCACAATTTCATTTAGTTTATAGGCCTAAGGTATAAGGATTAGTGCAATGAATAGTTGGGTCATGGTTTTCTTTTGCTTCCTCTATCCTGTCTTTTTGGAGTAGTCTGTACTCTTCAGCTTATATCTCTAATCTTAGATGACTAAAAATTATGAGAAAATTCTGGACAATAGTACACTTCAATATCTTTCTCTGAGCGCAAGAATCAGCCTGATAGCTATTTTGGTTATGGAGATACGAAAATCACAAGGCGATGCATTTGTGCTGTTTGGAACTTGGAGCAGTTTCTGTTGTGCACTATTTTCGAAGACCTAAACTATAGAATTTGGAAGAGTATTCTGTAAGGAACTTGTGGAGAATTTTATAAGGTTTCCAACGATATAAGCTATAACTTCATTGGATTAATAGAATGAGAGTTACAGCCATTTTACGGCGCTGCTGTTTTTCTACTTGCGAGGAATCCAGATTTCTTGTTCTTGCCTATACACGAGAGTACCATTGGGATGTCAGAATGATTTGATACTAGTTAGCTCACTTAAAAGTATGTGCAAGCTACCCTTCTTGTGTCCCCTAGTCTATCTTTTCTTAAGGGTGTAGCCAAGTTGAAGAATTTGTAAGATGAAGTGTCTTACGTTCTAGATTACGTAGCGGAAGCGTGGTGGTACCCAAAGATGTGAGAGAAACTCAAAGTTTCAATTAGTTTTGATTAAAGGTTCAATGAATGTTTATCCAAGATCATTAAGATTTTGATAGTACTACTGGACAAGCTTTTAAGTTAGTTTGGATAAAGAAACTTTATGTAAGTGTTTGAAGGAATCCAAGAAGAGATTGGAGTAAAACCTAAGTATTAACTTTGTCAGATTAGGACAAGAGTTTTATAGCTACAATGATGCATCTTGTCAAAGGTGTGGGATATGTCCTTAAACTAGAAGGAAAATGTAGTACCTTGTTCATTAAGTCAACGAAGGAAGCGTGAGTTGAACTACCCAACATGTGTCTGGAGATATCCATTTGGAAGCATGGAAGAACTATCTTTTCGGAAGTAAGAGTGAGATCTAGGAGGATCACAAGAATTTACAGGACATCTTCACTAAGTTGGTCTTGAACTTGTGATATCCTCGTTGGAATAAAATTGATTATGACTTGAAAAAGTGCTATCACCCGGAGAAGTAGAAGTCACAGCCGATGCCCTTAGCAACGAAGAATTGTGCTAAGAAGGTTCGGGTGACACCAAGGACAAAGAATTGTATTCCAAGTTTGAGCAACTTGATCAGAATCATTAATGTTTTCAAGGTTGGTAGTGGAATTTTCTTCTGACTAAGAGATTCATAAGGTTTCGTTGGAAGGTGGATATTTTAAGAAAGAGAATTGGTATTAAAGGAAAGGTGGCCTAGTGATTGGAGTATCTGTTAAAATCTTGGAATCAGTTTGGCAGGTTACTTGGAGTAAGATTAACAGTATGCAGAGTAAAGTGTAAGCCTTAACAAGAAGACGACGGAACTACACGAGGAAGTAAAGAAGAATCTAAAGACGAAGTATCTCAATCTCCCAAACGACATCTTTCGAATCTCGAGGACGAGATTCATCTTAAGGGGGTAGAATTGTGACACCCTAAAATTTGCCTCTTTTGAAAATAGGTATAAAATGAGTTAATTTGGATTTTTGTGCTCATAAAATATAGGAAAGTAAAATTTTTCATTAAATTAAAATTCATCATAAGGTTTAGCAACATGTTTGTGCATGCATGCCCTTGCATTTAATTTATTGGTTGAGTGGTTTTGATTTAAAACTTCAAAAAAAATGATTTGAATTGCTTTTGGAAAGAAATTAAAAATGGCTTTGAAGAAAAAGAAAAGAATGAAAAAGAGAATTTGAAAATAAAAGAATTTAAAAAGGGTAAAATTTATTTTTGGAGAACTTACCAAAATTGTCTCAATTTTATTTGAATTAAAAAGTATATTTCAAATCATATTCGAAGTTGATTTGGTTTGCATTTGGATTTGAATTTGGAAACAAAATGGAAAAGATTTGGAAAAAGGAAAACGATTTCTTCCTCTCTCCCTCTTCCCTTTCGGCCTACTAGCCCAGCACCAGCCTAGCTCGGCCGTTTCCCTCCCTTTGGCCCAACGTCTTGACCGCCCATCTCCCGCGCTGCCGCCCGCACATGCACCCCACTTCCGCGATCGGCCCGATTTTCCTTCGTCCCTCTCGGTCATACCAAGGCCCAAGCTAAAGACCGTAGACCACCACAAGCTCTCTCTTCTCTCTCGGCAAGCGGCCCACCGTCGCCTCCTCCCTTGCTCCATCCTTCTTACAGCTGCTGGTTCGCCTATCAGGCGCCATCTTCTTCTGCGCTGTAACAAGCCCGGAGACCATGCCGACGCCGTCCGACTCCGGTTCCATCACGAGCCATGTCTGCCGTGCCTCCCAAGACGTCGCCCCTCATAAATACCGCCCGAGCCGCCTCTCTATCCAATCCGATAGGTAGCGCCGCCCATTATCTTTCTTCCATCTATGCATTGCCGCCTTGCCTAGCTAGCTCTGCCGCTCGTTTTGGATCTCACCGAGCTTGGAGTGCAGCCGCCGTAGCCATGCTAGAGGTTCTCGCAAGCTGTCCACGACCTGTTGCTGAGCTCCACGTAGAGGTGAAGAAGCTGCCGGAGCTGTTTCCTTGTTCCTTCTCGTTCTCTGTTTTTAGCCCATCGCCGCCGAAGGTTATAGGAAGGATATCGCCGTCCGCTGCCGAGCCCTGCTTGAAGGTGATGAAGCCCCAATACTCTCTTTCTCTCTCTTTCGGTCTCTGTTGCTCTCACATCGCCGTCGTACATGGCGCCACCGGAAGTGAGCCGTGCATGCGTTGCCGTGGTTCAAGTTGCTAGCTAGCTTGATGACATCATATCCCACGTCATGCTCTATTTGTGGCTGTTTTTCTTTACAAAAACAAATCTTGAAATACCATAGAAATAGCATATACCTACAATCATGCTGAGCCGTCCGATCTGAGATCTATAGCCTAGATTAAAACATACCCCTTCGCCAGCTATTTTGTTAAAGAGACCCTAGTTTCTTGCTATTTAAACCCGAAGTCCCTGCGCTGATTCAGAACGTTGATTTTTATTTATTTTAATCTGAAAATAAGTTCTAGTTATTTACAAACTTGCCACTGACCATGTTTTAAACGTAGAATCTCCGTTTTAACTCTGATTTGACCCATTCAAGTTGCGTTAGGTTCGTAATTTTATAATCTACATGTTTATAGTACTGTTAGATATGTTTTCAACTTTTAAAATTCATGATTAGATTTAATCTATTATTTTATTAAAGGAAATCTTGTTTATTTCATATCTTCTGCGTTTTAGATCCGTTTAAGCCCATTCCAGTTGTGTCAGATTCATAGCGACGAGATCTACGCGTTAGTAGCAATGTTTACTATATTACTATTTCTGAAATTTCATCGTTTAAATCATATCTTGATTAATAATTATGCAACTAGATTTGATAAATAAAATATGACTTGTTTTACTTTAGTTTTATAATTCAAATCTAAATTTGACTTAAATTATAATCACTATAAAATATCTTATATATGTTTTTATATAATTAAAACACCTGAAGCTAATAGTTTTACGAGTAGATCTTTCGGTTGATGTATCTTTTTCACCATAGCTCCGATTAGAGTGGATTTCGCGTCTGTGTTCAAAGCGAGACTTAGATTCAATTTACAAACTTTTCATCTTGATTTTATGCTTGGTGTACTGTTCTAATTTAGATCTATTATTTGCTTCGTGTATGATTGTATGTATACTTGTGTGGTGCTTTATGATTACGTCCAGTCGGTGAGATATACGTGGTGATCAAGATGAAGAAGAAGAACGTTGAAGATTAGAGCTTACTGAAGGATCAGTGTTTTAAGGCAAGTATAGCATGGGATCTTACTTGTTGTCCTATACACCTTTAATCATTTAATTCATACTGCATGTGTCTACCTTGACTACCACTAAGGATTTCCTAGTACTTTGTTACCATGTACCTTGATACCTTTGTGTTACTACATTGTGTAGTATGATGCTAGTGCTCAACTACAACCATGATCTTGTAACTTGACTAATGGAACATGCAATAAACACTAAAAGATGCTTTTTAGCAACATGGAACAAGGGGCTAGAGCATTGGGCTATTTTTATGGTGCTCTAGATCCTCTCCCTAAGGACTTATCTGTAAGTGATCATCTGGGACTTACAGTACAGCTATGAGGGCTACATGGCTCTGGCTTTAGCTCAGTATAAGGACCTTTTCTAGCTTGTTAGTGGTTACCTTTATTGGCGTAAGAATGGCTTGACGAATCGGGTATAGGGCGGCCTCTATCCCCTTGTGTATAGGCTGCGCGTCATTGTGCCATCGGGAAGGGGGGCTCTACATCTGTTTGCCGAGTGAATCTAATGGCCCTAACTTGTTAGATGAACCTTTGAAAGGCTTCATAGTGAGCCCTACCGACCTTCCTTGGAAGTGGGTCAAGAGATTAGCTACCTCGGACGAAAGGGTAAATCATGACTCACAGTGAAAGTATACAACCTCTGCAGAGTGTAAAACTGGTATATCAGCCGTGCTCACGGTCATGTGCGGCCTTGGAACCCTTACAGAATAAATGATCACTAATGGTTAATGATGATGAACATGGATGACACTGATGATGAATATGATCACTAATGATTATTGTTTATGCTATTCATTATTTATGTTTACCTGATCATGTGTTTATGGGCTTATGATAACTTTGTTGCCACCCAATTACTAAAAGATGACTCATTAAAAGCTAATCGCAGTTAAACCAGTGTCAGCCTTTTGAGCCTCATGAACCCCATGTTATATTTGTTGAGTACGACATGTACTTACGCTTGCTTTACTTTTTAAATCTTTGGAAAAATCCCGGATGGGTACCAGATTGCTAGAGTTTGGAGGAATTAGGCTTGTGATCAACCAGCCAGTTGTCCCTGTGGATTTGGATTCTTCGCCTGAAGATCGGAGTTGTCTTTTTGCTGTCTATACTCTGAGGTTGTATTCTTTATACCAATACACTATGTATTTAAGCATTGTCTTTTGATATTACCCTTTTTTGTAGCTATATGTGAGATTTGACTTCCTGGGCTCACATATGGTGTATATCTAGTTTTGTTCTTAAAATCGGGTGCTACATATTCATAGTGTAAGCGTGGTGCTTAGACTCGGTTACTCGTAGATGTACCCTATTTTTCAGATCGGTGGTAGCTCACGAGGGTGTCTTTTATAGCCTCGTTCAATCCTCTGTAGTCCACCTCCCGTTAATAGGACTAGCAGGACAGTATTGCTATAAGAAACATACTCTATCTGTGTTTTCTCTAGTATTATCCCCAGAATTGAACAATAGAAGACAAAGCTTACCGAAGTTAGAACTAGAAGACCTTAGTAGTCTCCTCTATGCTCCTATTATCCAGCCTTGATTGTGAAGTTGTGATAAGTTAGATTTGGCTATTCTCACACATGTTTCCTCGAGTTCGATATAAAACTAGGTTACTCTCGGTGAAGTGCTACAATGGTATAATATCTGTGCGCTTGTGGATTATTTTGTGTGCATTAATTTATACCAACAAGCATTTCTGGCGCCATTGCTAGGGAGCGGTTGCCGAGTTAACTTCGAACCTAGCTTATCCTTGTATTATACTTTTATCTTTTCTTTTATTCTTTTTTCTTTTTACCATGGATGTAGAATCCACCCCTATGTACCAATATGGTGCACCCACAAGCACAAGCCTATAGCCAAAAGAGTCTTCAAAGCCTATCCTAACACCTAGCTATGAGTTACGCCCGTGTTTAGTTAATATGGTTTAGGATCAACCTTTTTTAGGCGAAGATGATGAAAACCTCTATTCTCACCTAAATGAGTTTGAGCAGACCTGTGCATCCTTGCGCATTATAGGCATGTCAGACAAAACTTTACGATGGAAGCTTTTTCCTTTCTCCTTGATAGGAAAAGCTAAATGTTGGTACAATCTCATTATAGGGAGTAGACAAGGAGATTGGGGAGCCCTATGTTCTAGCTTTTGCTTACAATTCTTTCCCATCTCTAGGGTAGTCAGACTTCATTTAGACGTTCTATCTTTTAAACAAAAGAAAAAGGAATCTCTAGGCATGACATGGGAACGCTTTAATACTCTTATCAATACTAGCCCTGACCTTGCCATTCAAGACCCTATTCTTTTTCAACACATTTATATGGGTCTTGATAAGGAATCCTCAACACTTAGTACGGCCTCAGGAGGCTCATTCTTGCATGTCTCCACAAAATGCAGGGAGAAGCATTCTTACGAAAATTTTAGAGAACATCCCTGAGGAAGAAGAAGAGAAGCCATTAGAGGAAGAATCCCAGATAGCTGAACCCGAATCTTTTCCAGACCCATCACCAACTTCAGCTGTCCCAAATCCTGAACCACTGAAAAAGGAGGAAACTCCGATTTTGGATTTTATGCTGGAATTCAAAGATGAACTTTATAATGAATATGGAAATACCTCGAATTACCATACCATGAGGAGACCCCAGAACTTAAGGAAATCATTGAATAAAGAACCTTTAGATCATTTTGAGGAAGCTATCCTTAAAAAGACAATGAAGGAGCTAATGTCTATTATAAGCAATGAATGGCTAGAAGAATCAGAGCTTTCCTCTAATGTGATTCATTTAGACTCACCTTCATGTGTCCAATTTTTTTTCCTTTGGGATCTTCATGTGTCCCTATTTTTTTAATACCTTGGGGCCTTCATGTGTCCCATTTTTTCTCAATACTTTTGCATAGCACATGCCTCTTAAACCACATATTGAGAGAGATCACTATTTGTAGAACATAGAGTATTTTTTCTAAGACATGTTTTTGTCTATTCCTAGTGTAGGAGTAGAATATTTTGGTGGATGGAGGCATGTTTTAGCGTATTCCCAGTGTAGGAATAGCTTATGTATGTGGGTGTACGTGATCTTGATCTTAGGGGCATGATAACTTTCTCAACAAGGGTCAACAAGACTTGACAAAACTCAATGCAAGAATAAGTAGTATATTTTTGGAGGTTTTAAGTTCTATTCACTAGATATGGCTTTGGTAGGAGTTTGCATATCATTGAGGAGCATGCTATTTGAATTTTTTATTTTGCAAAATAAATCCCAAGTTCTTTGCATAAAAGAGCAAGGTTCATTTTCATCCTACTATATCACATATTCCAATTATGTAGATAATATGGGGTCCGTATGATGAATTGTTCACAAGTTTAGGAATATTAGCGAGGAATAAAGAGTATGCAAACTTAATCAAAGGATAGCATGGAGATTGAGCATCATTTGTTTTGTATTTTAAATTTATTCAGTTTTAAATTTCAAAATTCTAGAGAGATGAGGGGTAGTGTTGCACAAACCTTTGTTGAAGATGAAGGAGCTATGGGGAGTCAGAGATGGTTTGGCTAAACCAGATGTTCAACCAATCCTCTTAGGAACCTTCTAATCCGTCCTTCTTCATGTAGGATTGTTCGATGTTTTGTGCAATGTGTCGGTGGGAGATGTCAAATGTATGTTTGTTATGCTTGAGAGATCTCCCCCACACTTATGTTTATACCTGTTTTATTCAAATAGAAAAAAACAAGAACAAAAACAAACAAGGGTTCTTCCAACTAAAACACTAGGGAGTCTAAAACTTATTTATTATCATTATTATTAAATTATTACTGTTTATTAATTTATTATGTTTATTTTTATTTGTTCACCAATCTTTTTATACTCAAGCAAGGCTAAGGTAAAAGATGCATTATAAATCTAGCCTTGATTTATCTCCATAAAAGATTACTTCCATTGTTTTATAAAATTATTACTCAAAGTTCACTAATAAAATTTCAACACCATGTCAAAGTTTGATTAACGAAGACCGTTTTAACCTAAGCACCATGTTTAATTTAAAAAGGCCTATTGGTGTACCTATATAGAATACACCCAAACTAGAGCACATGACATAAACAAGGGAGGCATGAATTTGCATGATCAAGTTTTATTCTCATGGAGACAAACATGAGTAAAGAAGTTAGTGAACTTTTTATTTACCTTCACATACCTGAATGTACTTATTGGCAGTATATGTGGATGATGTAGCAAAACCGACCAATTTATAGGAGCACAAGTACAATGGCAGCCCGCAAGCGGTCGCACAGTCATACTTGAGCGCATATAAACCTGGTAGTCCATCGAGTACCGCAAGGGTGTCGATTCAACCACAATACAACTAAGATCATACATGATTCAACATATATGTCACACGTTACATAAAGTTCACAAATACAATTCATCCATCAGAGTACGAATTAAAGTTATTACAAACCATGTTCGGGTAAGATAGTAGCAGAAGCAAATTAAAAGTTTGAAACCAATATCTGCAACATTGTTTAAATATAGTGCCAGCTCATGATCACACTTACACAAAAGCATAAGAGAGGGATTAATAAGAGATGCCTGCCTAGGACTTACTCCTCGTTCACAAGGGGACAGAAGCAGTTCTTACAATAGCCATGATAAATTGTACCATCTGCAACAATGGGAATAAAACCCTGAGTACGAGAAGGTATTCAGCTAGACATATCCGTCATAAACCAAAAATAAAGTGCCTCCAAGGATTATGCAAGGATTTATAAGTGGAGCTAGCTTGACAACATTTTGCATAAAAAGCTTACCAATTCAACTATACATTTATAATTTGGTCATCAAGATAATTAAAGCTATTCATCTCTAGATTAGCAACTACCCTGCGCCAAACATGTGGTATATCATTTAGTAGCATACAGTAGTAACAATAGCCGGTATAATAATTCATGTTCATCATAACAATCATATTCCACAATACAGTTACTATGATGTTGGGACAAGCTAAATTTCTCACTGTCCGGGAGAGATGGCGATTCGAATCGATTCAACCAGCTGGGAATTTATTCCTAACACAAACCCTGGTAGACCATATCAACGGTCACCTTAGGTTATCTTTGGTACAACTCAGGTCAACATTTCATGGGTTCGACCAGTGTCACAATCAGGGACGACCAGTTGCTAGGACGTTCAGGCCTGGCCTGCCCTTGGCCTCACGCCTGGCTCACCACACATCCTTACTCCCATCTAGATTGCGCACTTTTACAGAATGGGGCCTGGCCTGAGTTGAGCTACTTGGCTTTGCGGTTGGAATGAGTTATCCGGCCAACTAAGTGAGAGGCATACGTTTAATCTCGACAAAAGCACCAACAACGGTACGGTCCTTAATTGGCACAGACGAAATCACATGAGTCAACTTACAGAAAGACTCTGCCCGGCCTCCTGTTACATTATCCGATGGTTCTTTTCCACGATAGCAAATATAGCCAACCGTGCTTCGATATCCACCAATATCTCGCAGGTGACAGGAAATCACCCGACTTCTACCGGTCTAAGCATGGCTAAGCATATGTTCAATCCTAGACCTACATAGGGTTAAAGGTATATGTATCTGAACAAGGTAGTTCTATGCATGAAGTGTTTCCAATCAACTCTTATAACATAATGCATAAAGGACTCAAGTGATATTTTATAAAGCATGGGAGGCTTAAAATGATCCGGGGCTTGCCTTTGAGGAAAGAGGTTGGCCTGTGATCCGGGCACTCAGGGAGGTACTCAAGAGTTTGCTCCTCTCCTTCTAGAGCTATGGCCTGAGGTGTCTCCGGCTGTTCCTCCTCTTCTTCTTCGTTGAACTCCAAAAGAGTTATCCCCTCGGACGATCCTATATGCATGATCATGGAATAAGATATCATGGATGCATATATAATGACATGTATAATGTGATATGATGTGATGAATACATCCTCATAAGTGTTCTCAGTAGCATTGTATTAAGGTGGTAACAAGTTATATTTTCTTTTACTAAGTAAGTGCATATCTCTTCTCTAGTAACTTAAACAAACACTTATGTAAATCATTTTATAGACTACAAGACAACAACCACTTGTTTTGATCATAACTGGAGTGATACACATCTAAATAATATGGTTCTAGATATTATGGAAATATTATGAAATTGCCTACAACTTTCTGTTAATCAACTTAATGCGATTCAGCAGTTATCTAGGTCAAAGAAATTAATCTTTCAGATCTGTCCAAAGAGTAAGCATTTCTGATAGCAGATTTCTAAGAGCTATAATTCTTAAACCATATGACCTATGACTATAAAAATTTAACACAAGGTATATAAGTAAGTTATCTACAACTTTGTTATTAACAAGTTTTATAAAAAGGATCATTATGATCATGGAATCGTCACCACAACAGAAACTACACATGTAGTCATCTAGTTGAATTATAAAGCAATAGTTAACTTGCTGCCTATAAACAAATACTTCTAAGCCTCACTAACAATATCAACAGATTATATGCATCACACACACCACAGAAAACATCATGGTTAAGCCTAACTAATTTATTTATATTCATTTATTAATTTCCTTAGATAATAAGGTGATTTAAATGATAAATATTTTCATCGCTCACTAAATTCTAAGCAAATTATAGTAGTCTACACATGACCCTAATAGTCTACTCTACAAATTTCATGACATTTGGACAAGTATAGCTACCTCTACAAAAATGACAAGTTACATATGCTTATTTTATCAAAATAGTTTAGCATAGTGAAAACTGTCAAGCAACAAATTTAATATTTTTCTTACTTTCCTCCTTGCATGAGAATACTGTGTAAAAATTTGTATGATCATATGTTCTATATTTTTGCCCCATTTAATTTCACTAGAAACTAGCAATTAATTAGGATTAAATATGAAGACCATATTTAAAGTATGCCTACTACAGGTTTAGTATTTTTTCTAGCTAGAGCATGTCAACACAAGACCACTAAAATTGAAATAACAATTTTATCACCTTCCTAGCTCAAGTTATGCAATTTACAAGATAGAAACTATTTTAGAAGCACTTATCTTGCTCAATTTAATTCTCCTAGAAAAATACCCTAAATAGCATATTTCATATTTTTATCAAATAGTACACTTCATGATGATCTAACAAAATTTGGTTCACTCAATTTGGACATTCCTAGCTCTAGATATGAATTTTTGAAATTTGTATTCAAATCTGTAAAAATAAATCAAGAAAAACATTTCAAATACTGACTGACAACTGGGACCCGTGGGTCAACGGGACCCACATGTGAGTGACACACAAAGCTGGGGCGCGGCATGACCGGTGAAAAGCTCATCGACGGCAAGGTCATTGGCGACGAGGTCGGCACCAATGTGCTCCCCATCCTATTCCGCATCTACAGGTACCCTAGGTTTGCTCGAAGGATCACCGGAGCTAGCTCGCCAGCGAGCATGGTGGCTCACTGGCGGTGCGCGGTGGTGCTCCGGCCATCCCCTGGCAACGGCATGGCTAGGTGAGCATGGCTACAACATCTACAAACCCTAGCGAAGCTCTACGGCATGGAATAGGTCAGGGTGGAGCGGCGGTGAAGCTTGGCCACGTGCATGGCAGCGCGAGCACGGCGGTAGCACAGTGATGTTCCGGTAGGAAAGGTGATGCAAGCGTGCATCCATCTTCCTCGCGAGCTTCACTGTCCTAAGGCTAAACCCTAATGCCTAACTGCGAGAAAGAACGACGACCGTATAGGCGCGGCCATGGTGATGTGCATGGCGGTGGCGCTCTCGGCTCATGGTGGTGCGGCTCATCTTCCAGCACCAGCGATGTGGTAGTAGCTCAATGAGCTACGGCTATAGCTTCTAAGCCCTATGACAAAGATGAATCAAGAGAGAGAGAGATTGGAGGAGCGGTGGATAGGGTTGGCCACGGTAGCTCGGAGCTTGGTGGTGCTTTGTGGCCATGACGGCGACGACAACGGCCCATAGGCCTTTACCTTGGTTCAAACTAAGGCAATGGTGGGTCGGCGAGGTGGAGGAGGTGGTGGCCGAGTGGTGTGCACGAGCAATCGCACAATGGCATGGTGGCGGTGGCGTGCGAGCTCGGCGAAGGTGCGGCGCTGTGGTTAGCTCGGGCACGGCAAGGGCGAGACGGAGCGAGGCATAAAGAGTAGGCGTGAGTGAGTGAGAGCAGCGGCGTCACACGGTTTTGCTGCCTGCCTTGGCCTGATGTGTAGGCCCGACGCCAGCGGACGGCCTCCATGTGGCGGCCATGGCCTAATGCCGGTCGGCCACGACGTGTGCGTGCGGTGCGGTTCAGACACCACTGAACTTGACTGACAAAGCAAGTTCAAGCGATCAAAGCTCCTAATCCGTGTCGAGTTGGTAAAAACTTACTTAATAAAAATTGTAGAGCTACGTGAGTACTACAAGATTGCTTAAAGGAGTTTTGTCTAATTCGCAACGGTTTTCAAACTACAAAGCTCTAAAGTGGGCTACATTGAAACTAAAAACAGCTTCAAGACAACGAAATTTCAAGTTTTGAAAAAAACATTTTGTTGATACTTGTGAGCTATTTTTGACCATGTTAGGCATTGATTCAGCTCATGACCCTTAAATAAAGTTTGTTACTCATGACAAGAACTTCAAATTTTATTTAGGTCACATAGCCATGCAAACAATCTAAGCTACTGTTCAACTTTGGTCAAACTAGTATCATGAAAATAGCATTTCAAATGAAACCAACACTTAGAAACAAATTTGGTCTATGTCATGAATATAAACATTGTTCCAATTATCATTATAGATGTGTCTAAGGTGTTTTCATGACCTCACAACCATTTCATATATTGGTCACATAAGATTACAAGCATAAGCATATATATAAAATCAATATTTCATGTGATAAGGTATACGAATGAGATGAAATTTCATATGCTCATGTTCATGAATGCATGGATAATGATTGTGCTCATGAAATGAAAATGCCAAATGCAATGCTTAACACTAGGGTGTTACAGCCCCACCCCCTTATAGGAATCTCGTCCCGAGATTTAAAGACCTACCATTCCTCATAAAAGGTGGGATAAACCTCACATAAATAATCCTCCCATTCCCATGTGGCATCTTGCTCACTGTGGTTATTCCACAGCACCTTATAGAACTTAATGACCTTGCTCCATGTTACTCTTTCTATTTCTTCTAGCACTCAGATTGGTTTCTCTTCATATGTCAAATCTGATTGGATCTTAATGTTGGTGGGTGCAATGGCTTCCTCAGGTATGCAAAGGCATCTTTTCAACTAAGAAACATGGAAGACATTGAATATCGCACTCATCTCTGGAGGAAGTTGTAACTTGACATTTCCTTTCCGTTCAATAATCTAGTACGGGCCTACATACCTAGAAGCAAGCTTCCTTTTACTCCAAATCTCTGCACTCCCTTCATGGGCGAGACTTTTAAGTACACATAATCTCCTACTTCAAAAGTTAGCGGTCTTCTTCTCTTATCAACATAACTCTTTTGTCTAGACTAAGTTGCTTTCATATGCTATTGGATAATGTGTACCTGCTCTTCAGCTTCAGCGACAAAGTCAATGCCATAATATCTTCTTTCTCCGGGCTCAATCCAATTCAAGAGAGTTCTACATTTCTGACCATACAAGGCCTCAAAAGGAGCCATCTTGATGCTCGCTTGATAACTGTTGTTGTAGGAGAACTCGGCTAAAGGTAGCCATTTCTCCCATGAACCCTTGGAAGATATTATACAAGCTCTCAACATGTCTTCTAAGATTTGATTCACTCACCCGGTCTGTCCAGAAGTTTGTGGATGGTATGCTGAACTTCTGATTAGTTTAGTTCCCAAGGCCTAGTGCAAGTGTTCCCAAAAACGAGCTATAAATTGTGGTCGCTGATATGAGATTATGTTCCTTGGTACTCCATGTAGTCTCACGATCTGAGAAACGTACAACTCAGCATACTTCCCAGCTAGATACCTTGTGTTAACTGGTACAAAATGTGCTGACTTGGTGAGGCAATCTACAATGACCCATATGGAACCATGACCTTGTTGTGTTAGCGGGAGGCCGGTAATAAAGTCCATACTTATTTCCTCCCATTTCCAGCCTGGGATAGATAAAGGTTGCAGTAATCTAGCGGATTTCAAATGGACGACCTTGACTCTACTATAATTATCACACCTAGCAACGTAGGCGGTGATTTCCTTCTTCATCTTGGTCCACTAAAAATGGATTTTCAAATCTTGATACATTTTGCTACTACCTAGATGAATAGACAACTTGGATGAATGAACTTCATCTAAAATTTGATTTCTAAGTTCTCGGTCCTTCGGTACCACAAGTCAGTCCTCAAACCATAGCACACCTCTTTGATCCAACCTAAAATACTTGGTTTCTTGTTCTTTCATCTTTCTCTTGATGTGAAACACACCTACATCCATCTTCTGTAGTTCGATGATTTTGCTCTCAAGTGAACAACTGATGGTGATATTGTGTAGCACCACAAGATGTAACAAATTAAATCCATCTTCCAACAAGGCTTCCAAGGTGTTACAATGAGATTTCTGACTGAGTGCATCTACTACAACATTAGCTTTCCCTAGATGGTAGTGCACTTCCAAATTATAGTCCTTGATCAGCTCTAACCATCTTCGCTACCTCATGTTCAGCTCAGGTTGAGTGAAGATATATTTGAGACTTTTGTGGTCAGTATATATGTGGCATACATTTCCCAACAAGTAATGTATCCATATCTTCAATGCATGAACAACTGCAGCGAGCTCTAAATCATGGGTGGGATAGTTGACTTCATGCTCTCTCAATTGCCGAGAAGCATAGGCAATAACTCGGCCTTCTTGCATGAGCACACACCTCAAACCTATACCCGATGCATCACCGAACACATCGAAAGGCTTTTCAATATTGGGTTGTGCTATAATAGGAGCTATGGTTAATAAGGTTCATAGGGTGTGAAAAGCAACTTCACACTCCAGCATCTGATTAAACTTTTCATCCTTCTAAAGTAGTCTGGTCATGGGCTTAGCTATCTTGGAGAAATCAGGAATGAAATGATGATAGTAGCCTGCCAGCCCTAGAAAACTCCAAACTTCATGAACCGAAGTCAGGGCCTTCCAATCCATGACCTCTTGTACTTTAGTTGGGTCTATAGATATTCCATTTTCAGATAAGATATGACCCAAGAAAGGTACTTTCTTCATCTAGAATTCACATTTGCTAAATTTGGCATATAATTTATGCTCCCTCAATCTGGACAAAACAACTCTTAGATGCTCTACATGATCTGCCTCATTCTCCGAGTAAATCAGGATGTCATCGATAAACACGACCATGAACTTATCGAAATCGGGCATGAATACCAAATTCATCAAATACATGAAGAAGGCAGGAGCATTTGTCAGTCCAAAAGACATGACCAAATACTCGTACAAGCCGTACCTAGTGGAGAAAGTTGTTTTAGGTATATCTTCTAGCCTGATCTTAATTTGATGATAGCCGGATCTCAAGTCAATCTAAGAGAATACCTTTGCTTTTGATAGTTGATCGAACAAAATATCGATACAAGGCAAAGGATACTTGTTCTTAATGGTTACAACATTGAGCGGCCTATAATCCACACACATCTTCAAGGACTTGTACTTCTTCTTTACAAATAAAGCTGGGCATCCCCGTGGAGACAAACTAGGTCGAATGAGACCTTTGTCCAAAAGTTCTTGTTGCTGAATTTTAAGTTTAGCTAACTCATTTGGTGGCATCCGATAGGGTCTTCTTTAGATAGGTGCCATACCTGGCACTAACTTGATCTTAAATTCCACATCCCTATCAAGCGGTAGACCCGACAACTCATCTAGAAATATATCAGGAAACTCACAAACCACTGGAATATCACAAAGGGTAGTGGCTTGGATAGCACAAGACAAGTTTTGGAGATCAAAACTTCTGGGAAGTGGTACTAGAAAAGCATTACCTCCCTTTGGTTCTCTCAACATAATTGTTCAAGTGCTTGTGTCAATGAGAACCCCATGATCGCTCATCCATTTCATGCCTAAGATCACATCTATGGCTAATCTGGGCAATACTATCAGATCCACTGTGTACTCCCTCTCTTGTATAGAGATGAGCACATCTCTGACTATTTGATTTGTAGAGATAGTAGCCCTAGCTAAACTTATACTATAACCACCCTTGTTTACCTCAATTATTTTATGATCATACTTAGATGCAAATGTTTGGCTCATAAATGAATGAGAAGCTCTAGAATCAAATAAAACAATGGTGGGATGTTTGTTAACAAGAAACATACTGGCGGTGACAACTTCTCCCATAGGGATTTCTTCAACAGCTGTGTAATGCACATATCCAAGATGTGCCTTTGGATTTGCTTGTTTCTGATTATCCTGGTTTTGATTGCCATTCTTCTTAGGATGGGGGCACTCCTTGGCCCAATGGCCCAACTAGTTATAGTTGAATCATGGCTGATTGCTCCATGGTCCTATTGAGCTTGCTTGCTCTCCATTTCCCTTGGGTAGGGCAATGGTGAATGCCCTATAGAATGTCTTCTAGGGGCGATTGGCTTGAGCTTTTGGTGGAGGGGGCCTAAACTTCGGCACTGGTGGATGAAACTATGGCCTAGCCGCCACTGGAGCTATGGACTAGGAAGATCCTAGGTGCCTACCTCAGCTGCTCTTTTGTGGCCCTTCACTGCTGCGTGCAAATTATTCTGGTTCTCCTGGGTCAAGGCATCACTGATGAACTCATTATATGTGGTACACCTCAAGTTGGCCATAGTCTTCATTAGCTTAGTGCTAAGGCCTCTCTTGAAGCTTTCTATCTTCTTTTCCTCCATATCGAGGAACCCTGGGGCATATCGGGACAAATTGTTGAAGGCATGGATGTACTTGGTAAGGGTCTTGGTCCCTTGTGTGAGTTGCATGAGCTCAGTGGCTTTCATGCGCATCAGCCCTGGGGGAATGTGATGTCCCCTAAAGGCTAACTTGAACTGCTCCCATGTGGCCTATGAGTTGTCAGGTAAAGAGGACAGGAAATGGGTCCACCATATCCTGGCCGGTCCCTATAGTTGATGGGACACATATTCAGCCTTCAGATGCTCAGTAACCCGGAACAGATGGAACTTTCTGCTCTATCATGTTAATCCATTCATCTACCTAGAGCGGTTCTTCGGCCTCTTTAAAGATAGGAGGCTTGGTGTCTTAGAAATCCTTGAAAGAGCTGTATTGATTTGGCTTAGGCCCTTGATGTTGCTGACAGGCATGAGCGGTGTTCTGCGCAATTGGGCGTAGTGTATCCTCCATGGCTCTCTGATTACCCAGGAACTGTGTGAAGAATTCATTCGCAGATGGTGATGGTGGTGGTGGTAAGTCACCGTCATTGCCACCCTAGCTAGTACCTACCCCAGCGCAAGTGTGAGTCATCTACAAAGTTGCAACAATAAGTGATTATTGGATGATGTCAAGAGATTGCAGATGAGTTGTGTAATCATGCCAAACTAAAATTACTGGAGAGAATCTTAAATTCATACAATAAAATAGAGGCATAATCATCCATTCTCGCAACATGACATCACCAATTAGATCACTTATCATACTCGCAATGCGTTAATATGCATGTCATAATCCACCAGTAAAACGAAACTAGAATTTCATCAAAGCTCAATCCATAGTGAGACAACATGCAAAGTTCCAATATTACACCAAAGTTAAATCATGAATACCGAACTTCAAGCTATAAGTCCATTACATGAATAACAGGGATAGATCCAGCGCTTTAACTAGTCATTAGGCAACTCTAATCTTTAGCGTGCTCGTTGTCGAGGTCGGAGATAGCATCGTCCTCATCCTCTAGATCCACTTCTTCTATCCAACCATCATCTTCAACTAACATCTCTAGATCTTCTTCTTCCTCATCTAGGATCAGGTGCAGTTGGTTGTTCAAAAATGCACCTCATGCTCTCTCAATTGCCGAGAAGCATAGGCAATAACTCGGCCTTCTTGCATGAGCACACACCTCAAACCTATACCCGATGCATCACCGAACACATCGAAAGGCTTTTCAATGTTGGGTTGTGCTATAATAGGAGCTATGGTTAATAAGGTTCATAGGGTGTGAAAAGCAACTTCACACTCCAGCATCTGATTAAACTTTTCATCCTTCTAAAGTAGTCTGGTCATGGGCTTAGCTATCTTGGAGAAATCAGGAATGAAATGATGATAGTAGCCTACCAGCCCTAGAAAACTCCAAACTTCATGAACCGAAGTCAGGGCCTTCCAATCCATGACCTCTTGTACTTTAGTTGGGTCTATAGATATTCCATTTTCAGATAAGATATGACCCAAGAAAGGTACTTTCTTCATCTAGAATTCACATTTGCTAAATTTGGCATATAATTTATGCTCCCTCAATCTAGACAAAACAACTCTCAGATGCTCTACATGATCTGCCTCATTCTCTGAGTAAATCAGGATGCCATCGATAAACACGACCATGAACTTATCGAAATCGGGCATGAATACCAAATTCATCAAATACATGAAGAAGGCAGGAGCATTTGTCAGTCCAAAAGACATGACCAAATACTCGTACAAGCCGTACCTAGTGGAGAAAGTTGTTTTAGGTATATCTTCTAGCCTGATCTTAATCTGATGATAGCCGGATCTCAAGTCAATCTAAGAGAATACCTTTGCTTTTGCTAGTTGATCGAACAAAATATCGATACGAGGCAAAGGATACTTGTTCTTAATGGTTACAGCATTGAGCGGCCTATAATCCACACACATCTTCAAGGACTTGTACTTCTTTACAAATAAAGCTAGGCATCCCCGTGGAGACAAACTAGGTCGAATGAGACCTTTGTCCAAAAGTTCTTGTTGCTGAATTTTAAGTTTAGCTAACTCATTTGGTGGCATCCGATAGGGTCTTCTTTAGATAGGTGCCATACCTGGCACTAACTTGATCTTAAATTCCACATCCCTATGAAGCGGTAGACCCGACAACTCATCTAGAAATATATCAGGAAACTCACAAACCACTGGAATATCACAAAGGGTAGTGGCTTGGATAGCACAAGACAAGTTTTGGAGATCAAAACTTCTGGGAAGTGGTACTAGAAAAGCATTACCTCCCTTTGGTTCTCTCAACATAATTGTTCAAGTGCTTGTGTCAATGAGAACCCCATGATCGCTCATCCATTTCATGCCTAAGATCACATCTATGGCTAATCTGGGCAATACTATCAGATCCACTGTGTACTCCCTCTCTTGTATAGAGATGAGCACATCTCTGACTATTTGATTTGTAGAGATAGTAGCCCCAGCTAAACTTATACTATAACCACCCTTGTTTACCTCAATTATTTTATGATCATACTTAGATGCAAATGTTTGGCTCATAAATGAATGAGAAGCTCTAGAATCAAATAAAACAATGGTGGGATGTTTGTTAACAAGAAACATACTGGCGGTGACAACTTCTCCCATAGGGATTTCTTCAACAGCTGTGTAATGCACATATCCAAGATGTGCCTTTGGATTTGCTTGTTTCTGATTATCCTGGTTTTGATTGCCATTCTTCTTAGGATGGGGGCACTCCTTGGCCCAATGGCCCAACTAGTTACAGTTGAATCATGGCTGATTGCTCCATGGTCCTATTGAGCTTGCTTGCTCTCCATTTCCCTTGGGTAGGGCAATGGTGAACGCCCTATAGAATGTCTTCTAGGGGCGATTGGCTTGAGCTTTTGGTGGAGGGGGCCTAAGCTTCGGCACTGGTGGATGAAACTGTGGCCTAGCCGCCACTGGAGCTATGGACTAGGAAGATCCTAGGTGCCTACCTCAGCTGCTCTTTTGTGGCCCTTCACTGCTGCGTGCAAATTATTCTGGTTCTCCTAGGTCAAGGCATCACTGATGAACTCATTATATGTGGTACACCTCAAGTTGGCCATAGTCTTCATTAGCTTAGTGCTAAGGCCTCTCTTGAAGCTTTCTATCTTCTTTTCCTCCATATCGAGGAACCCTAGGGCATATCGGGACAAATTGTTGAAGGCATGGATGTACTTGGTAAGGGTCTTGGTCCCTTGTGTGAGTTGCATGAGCTCAGTGGCTTTCATGCGCATTAGCCCTGGGGGAATGTGATGTCCCCTAAAGGCTAACTTGAACTGCTCCCATGTGACCTATGAGTTGTCAGGTAAAGAGGACAGGAAATGGGTCCACCATATCCTGGCCGGTCCCTATAGTTGATGGGACACATATTCAGCCTTCAGATGCTCAGTAACCCAGAACAGATGGAACTTTCTGCTCTATCATGTTAATCCATTCATCGACCTAGAGCGGTTCTTTGGCCTCTTTAAAGATAGGAGGCTTGGTGTCTTAGAAATCCTTGAAAGAGCTATATTGATTTGGCTTAGGCCCTTGATGTTGCTGACAGGCATGAGCGGTGTTCTGCGCAATTGGGCGTAGTGTATCCTCCATGGCTCTCTGATTACCCAGGAACTGTGTGAAGAATTCATTCGCAGATGGTGATGGTGGTGGTGGTAAGTCACCGTCATTGCCACCCTAGCTAGTACCTACCCCAGCGCAAGTGTGAGTCATCTACAAAGTTGCAACAATAAGTGATTATTGGATGATGTCAAGAGATTGCAGATGAGTTGTGTAATCATGCCAAACTAAAATTACTGGAGAGAATCTTAAATTCATACAATAAAATAGAGGCATAATCATCCATTCTCGCAACATGACATCACCAATTAGATCACTTATCATACTCGCAATGCGTTAATATGCATGTCATAATCCACCAGTAAAACGAAACTAGAATTTCATCAAAGCTCAATCCATAGTGAGACAACATGCAAAGTTCCAATATTACACCAAAGTTAAATCATGAATACCGAACTTCAAGCTATAAGTCCATTACATGAATAACAGGGATAGATCCAGCGCTTTAACTAGTCATTAGGCAACTCTAATCTTTAGCGTGCTCGTTGTCGAGGTCGGAGATAGCATCGTCCTCATCCTCTAGATCCACTTCTTCTATCCAACCATCATCTTCAACTAACATCTCTAGATCTTCTTCTTCCTCATCTAGGATCAGGTGCAGTTGGTTGTTCAAAAATGCTCCTCATGCTGAAGATCAACCACCACGTTCAAGGTCTGTGCAAGCTGTTGGCGCAAGTCCCTTTCAACATGGTCCTACTGCATGGTTAGGGCTTCGGCTCTGTTTCATGCTACTTCTGCCAGGGCTGCACGGTTGTTTGCTTGGATCTGCTAGCACATAGCTTAAGCGCCTCAGCACGAGTGGCCTCTAGCTGCTCCCGGAGTCCTGCTAGCACCGCCTGATCTTCAGCTCTTGCCTCTTGGGCAGCAGCTCTCTGCTGATCAACTTGCTCCATCTGAGTGTGGAGATTTCCCAATGCTACATATGCCTGATCAGTTTCCCATCGAGCCTCACTTGCTGCCTTTTTATGCTTGCGCACATGCTTCCTTAGCTTATACTGTGCAGCTTCGGCTCTCATGAGCTTATCCATGCAAGTGGTATAGGACTCCTGCCAGAAGTCCTGGGTATCCTAATGAGTATAGAACATCTTCATCACGGCAAACATTGCACTCATAGTGGGACTAGAACTATCTGCCCGCTCATCCTGGTTTTGGATCAACGCATTGCTGTTGCGTTGTGCCCAAAATGCTATGGATGGATCCACTCGAGGAAAAGTACCAGCAGCACTGCCGGTAAGCTCATCCCCGTGCTGCTGACATATCTGACTCAGCACCTCAAAAGCCACTACTTGGGCAGCTTCCCAAGGAGTTCTTCCTTTAGATCCCGCCCTCCATTCCTGCTAGAAGGGTGCTTGGTTATGAGCTGGTATGGTCAATTGTACTTCATACCATCGTTGTCCCTCTAGGCATACTTCATTCTAGTAATAGAGGGGCGGTTCGTAATATCCCGCATAATGCAAGACTCCAAAGTAGGGCAGGGTTACCAAACATTAACAAGAAAGTCTCACGTCCAGCTGGTGCTGCCATCTGTACCAACAACATGGTGCAACTCTCATGAGACAACGTCATAATGGATAAGAGTTACATAACCGAGTAAGAGACTTATAAGGGGAGGAACAATGCAAGTATGTAATAATGATTTATCATGATGCATGCACGTTCGTACGTCCTCACAAATTTAGAAAAATTAAAACTTCTAACGGCATATACGGTGCCATAATACGTTCTCTCATGAATAAACGTAACTAGTCAGGCTACAAGTTTTGTTGTTAGTGCACCTGCACAAGAATTTCATTTTAGCCCAACCCCACAATTATATATGCAGAAATAAAAATATGGGCGCTAGGTTGCAAGCTAAATACTTCCATATATATATACATATATATATACTTCCGTATCAAAGCTACCCGAGAGTAAATACGTCCTATATATACATATAAATATGCATATATAGCCACATCAAAGCTAACCAACAATTAAATACTTCCATATATATGAGACATATATACACTTCAGTATCAAAGCTAACTCTCCTCATTAGACTGCACGCTCACAACTTGCGGTCATACCACTGTGATGATGAGTGGCATCTTACCTCTCGGGTAATTTATAAGAGGACAAGTACAATGGTAGCCCACAAGCGGTCATACTGTCATACTTGAGCCCATATAAACCCGGTAGTTCGTCGAGTACCACGAAGGATCTCGATTCAACCAACATACAACCAAGATCGTACATGATTCAACATACATGTCACATGTTACATAAAGTTCACAAATACAGTTCATCCATCAGAGTATGAATTAAAGTTAATACAAACCACGTTCAGGTAAGATAGTAGCGGAAGCAAATTAAAAGTTTGAAACCAACATATGCAACATTGTTTAAATATAGTGCCAGCTCATGATCACACTTCCACAAAAGCATAAGAGAGGGATTAATAAGAGATGCCTGCCCAGGGCTTACTCCTCGTCCGCAGTGGGACAAAAGCAGTTCTTACAATAGTCATGATAAACTGTACCATCTGTAATAATGGGAATAAAACCCTGAGTACGAGAAGGTACTCAGCTAGACTGACCCGTCATAAACCAAAAATAAAGTGACTCCAAGGATTATGCAAGGTTTTATAAGTTGAGCTAGCTTGACAACATTTTGCATAAAAAGCTTACCAATTCAACTATACATTTATAATTCGGTCATCAAGTTAATTATAGCTATTCATCTCTAGATTAGCAACTAACCAGCGACCAAACATGTGGTATATCATTTAGTAGCATACAGTAGTAACCATAGCCAATATAATAATTCTTGTTCATCATAACCATCATATTCCATAATACAGTTACTATGATGTTGGGACTAGCCAAGTTTCTCATTGTCCAGGAGAAACGATGATTCGAATGGATTTCAACCAGCTAGAAATTTATTCCTAACACAAACCCAGGCAGACTAGATCAATAGTCACCATAGGTCACCTTTGGTACAACTCAGGTCCACATTTCGCGGGTTCGACCAGCGCCACACAATGAGGGACGACTAGCTACCAGGACGTTCAGGCCCGGCTTGCCCTTGGGCTCACGTCTGACTCCCCACACATCCTTATTACCATCCAGAGTACACACTTTTATAGAATGGGGCCCGGCCTGAGTTGAGCTACTCGGCTTCATGGTCAGAACGAGTTATCCGGCCAGCTAAGTGAGAGGCATGTGTTCGATCTCAATAGAAGCGCCAACAACGGTATGGTCCTTAATTAGCACAGATGGAATCACATGAGTCAACCTACACATAGACTCCGCCCAGCCTCCAGTTACATTATCCCATGGTTCTTTTCCACGATAGCAAATATAGCTAACCATGCTTCGGTATCCACCTATATCTCGCAGGTGATAGGAAATCACTCGACTTCTACCGGTCTAAGCAAGGCTAAGCATATATTTGATCCTGGACCTACATAGGGTTAAAGGTATATGTATCTAGACAAGGTAGTTCTATGCAACAAGTGTTTCCAATCAACTCTTATAGCCTAATGCATCAAACATAAAGGACTCAAGTGATATTTTATAAAGCATGGGAGGCTTAAAATGCTCCGGGGCTTGCCTTTGAGGAAAGAGGTTGGCCTATGATCTGGGCACTCAGGGAGGTCCTCAAGAGTTTGCTCCTATCCTTTTGGAGCTATGGCCTAAGGTGTCTCTGGCTGTTCCTCCTCTTCTTCTTTCTTGAACTCCAAAAGAGTTATCCCCTCGGACGATCCTATATTCATGATCATGGAATAAGATATCATGGATGCATATATAATGACATGTATAATATGATATGATGTGATGAATGCATCCTCATAAGTGTTCTTAGTAGCATTGCAAAAAGGTGGTAACAAGTTACATTTTCTTTTACTGAGTAGGTGCATATCCTCATAAGTGTTCTTACAACAGCCACTTGATAAACTTATACTTTTTGAAGTGACCGAGATAACCATTGGACTCTGCTCAAACAAGCTTACCCTTGTGTTGTCTACTTGTGTATCTTATGCAGGGTAATGTATGACCGGTTTTGACCTTCCACCAAACTACATTGAAGATCTAGAAGCATTAATCAGGAGAACTAGAGCCAAACTCAAGAAAGTCTCAGCTTTAGAGTCAGAAGACCACCATATGAGGCAAAGCTTAACACTAGAATTTGAAGCCATGGCTAACAAGACTCTCCATGAGTTCTTTGCTCTAACTACGACTAACATATGTACTAGATTGATAACCAATGTCGGAGACAATGGATTTGAACTCAAGCCGGCTCTCATCAACATGGTGGAAGCAAAGCAATTTTGTGGGAAGGCACATGAAGATGCTAGTGCTCATCTCCGACACTACCTAGAGATCTATAGCACCTTCACCATCAAAGGAGTGGCCAAAGACACCATACTACTTTGCCTTTTCCCATTCTCACTCTTCGGAAGGCAAAGCAATGGTTCTATGCCAACAAAGATAGAAACACTACATGGGATAACTGCTCCACTACCTTCCTAGCTAAGTTCTTTCCCATAGGCAAGACCAATGCTCTACATGGGAGAATGTCAAGTTTTCAACAACAACATGATGAATCTATCCTTGAGTCATGGGAACGCTTTCAAGACTACATATCAGAATGTCCTCTACATGGGATGGAGAATTGGCTACTCATGCAGACCTTCTACCATGGGTTTACTACTAGTACCCGTGAGACGATGGATGCTGCTGCTAGAGGTGCATTCCTATCACTCACAATCCTAGCTACAATAGCTCTCGTGGAGAAGATGGCTTACAACCAAGGCTAGAATGAAGAACGTGTTTAGACCCACAAGAGAGGTGGAAGTATGCATCAACTTAAGGAAGTAGACATGTTGTCTGCCAAAATGGACCTGCTGATGAAGAAGCTCGAAGACCGAGCCAATAAGAAGCAAGAAGTCATGCATATTCATGATTCCCGCATGACGTGTGAAGAGTGTGGAAACACTAGACATTCAGGGAACAACTGCCCTAAAATTCATGAGGATGTGAACTTTGTCAATAACAACTACTATCATCCTCAACAGAATCAAGGATGGAACTAGCAACAGAGGCCAAACTACCAAGGTAACTACCAAGGTAATAATTTCAATAACATTAATCAACCACACTTGAGAGAATTAATTGCTGGACAATCCAAACTTATGGAGGGATTATCTAGAAAGGTAGCTACCAATGATAAAATTCTAGAAAACATAAATAATAGAATGGATAGCTTTGCTTCTACCATTAAGAACCAACATAGCTTTAATAAAATGATACAATCACAAATAGCTCAGCTAGCTGCTGCTATTCCTCCGTCCGACAAAGGTAAGATTCTGGGGCAGCCAGAAGATCTAGAAACTGCAAATCTTGTCGATATTCACAATGCAGCTTACTACTACATGGAGCCATCAGAGGGAAGGTGGATAGATTATTCACTACCCGACAAGAAAGGTGACCCTAGGAGACCTATCATCCCTATCTACATTGGACGTCACATTTTCTAGGAAGTTGTCTGTGACTTCGGGAGAGTGTCAACATCATGCCTAAGGTAATTTATGAGAAGATTTTAGGGGATCCTTTGTTGTACACAAATATGCATTTGCAGCTTGTAGATCAGTCACTCTGCTACCCCAAGGGAGTTCTTAAAGATGCCATTATCTGAGTGGGACAATCATATGTTCCTATAGACTTTGTGGTTCTGGAAACAGGTGGAGATGAAAGGGCACCCATCATCTTGGGCCGACCTTTCCTGAGAACCACAAAGGCCATCATCTATGCAGACAATGCCAAGATCTGTTCCACAATCAAGGATAGAAAGGAGAAGTTTTCTTTCAAGAACCGCACCTTGCAATCTCCTGGACATCGACAAACGCCATACTAGCCCAAAGGTACAACAATAACAAAGAAGAAGAACAACCAAAGAAGGAGGAAGAACAAGGTTAGGCAGCCACAAGAAGAATTAGTCAACATGATCAACACACTCTGATCAGAGTACGACCACCTCCTCGCTTCACCCTTCCTTGCCAAGAAGGATGATCCTGGTGTACCAACGATCGAGTGTACCATTGGACAAAGAATCTTCCACAAGACCTTTTGCAACATTGGATAGGGTGTCAACATAATGTCCAAGGCAACGTATGAATATTTATTTGGTGATGAACCTTTATTCCCTACATACATGCAATTACAGATGGTGGATCAATCAATCCAATTTCCGGAGGGGATAGCTAAAGATATCATGGTAAGAATACATGATCATTATGCCCCTACCGACTTCATGGTTCTGCACATGGGAGAAGAAGAAGACAATACACCCATCATCCTGGGAAGACTGTTCCTCAACACCACCGACGAGATCAACTACGTCGGATCTAGACATGTCCACTTCCAATTCCCTAGAGAAAAGGTATGTTGTTACTTCAATAGTTATACCACTTATGAGCAGCCGAAGAAGAATCGCTCTAGGAGGAGATGTCAATCATCCCGATGCCAAAAGAATCAACCCCCGAAGAGTGGATGGGAAGAAGATGAAGAACCTGAAGAAGTTGTTAAAGATGAACCTACTCCGCCTAAGTGAAGCCCACAGACTAAGCAGGTATGGAAAGAGAAGGTGACATCACTATCAGAGTTACCATCACAAGATGTGCAGCCATCTAGGTCTCCATTGCTGAGACCGAATGAGGCACCCAAAGAATAAAGGACTATTTCCAGTCAAGTCCTGTCTGGAGGACTTAAAAAATTCGCACCCTCGTCATTAGGTAACATCGGTAGTTATCCATATTTACCTTTCTAGCATTGCATAAATTAGTTTTCACTTAAGCATATTTACTTTTCTGCATTTGCATTGCACTAGTAAAAGAAAAACAAAAAGTTTAATAACTGCATTCCATCATTGCATCATAAAAATCCTAAGCCCCATGTGAATAATTCTATGGTGTGTAAAAGCCCACGGGAATATTCATTGTGGTGGCATAAAAATTAAAAATACCATGTATGCATATTTTCTTTCTGCATTATATAAATAAGAAATCCAAAAATATATTAGATAGACATCCTACTAGAAAATCTATCCAAACCCACAAGGACAACAAATCTCCACATGGCTGACCGCTAACCCCTTATCCTAATCTATGCCACGAGTTTTGGTGTTTTTGTTGGAATATTCTACAGGATGATAAATAAGACCAAGAGAAAGTTCACTCGACTATAGTCGCCTCGCTCCACCCATGGACGAGAAGGACATACGCTGGCAAAACCGCTCTAAGAAAAGACCACAACAGCATCTAGCTTGGGGGAGGAGCATCCCTCATGTATCTAGCTAAGTATTACTTTCCCTTTTACTATTATTAAGTTTACTTCATGTTAGTTAAAATAAAAAGATGCATAACAAACTAAAACAAAATAAAAATTTACCTTAGCTAGTTATATATATTGTTAAGGTGTGATCTTAAATTTTGAAAATAGAATAAAAAGGTGTGTTTAGTTTGCTTTAAGTTTGATTTTTAAGAGCTGAATAAATAATTTGACTCTAAGGATAATCTCTTGCAATGGAAATGATGAATAGTTGCTCTGTTGTAATTCCTTTCAAGTACCTAGTTTTCAGCCTTGAATTCTCTCGAGTTTTGGATACGACTATTTTGATATAAGGATTTACTCTGAACCTGAAACGTGTGGGTAGCGTATGCTTGATCTAAGTGTAGGTATTTGATGGATATGATATGAGAAGGTCTGAGCTGCTATTTATCTTGTTCCAAGTGATACTAGAGTTCCGAGATTTATCTTTTGAAAAAAACTTAGAAATGCTTCATGATGAGTTCCTTGTATGACAAAGCTTGAATTCCTACCAAAGCCATATATGATATTTAGACTAGGAAAACTTCCACTCATATATGATGCTTGCTTTGCATTGAGTTTAGTCAAGCTTTGTTGACCCTTATGAGAGGTTTGTCATGCTCTTAAAATCAAGATCACGTACACACCACCCACATATGCACTACTCCTACACTGGGAGTAGGCGCAAAAACATGCCATTCCATCTAGATCCACCCAAAAATGTTTTACTCCTACACTGGGAGTGAACACCAAAAATATGCCCTATAGGATGTCCACCAAATAAATGCTCCAAGTTCTTGTTGCTATCTCTCAAAAATTTTGTTGTAGAAAAGAAGCATGTGGCTATGCAAAAGTTATTCATAAAAAAAGAAAAAAAGTGTGTTGAGAAAAAAATGGACAAGTGTCCGAGATATTTAAAACAATGGGTACTCCGATGCCCGCTTGAAAAAAAAGAAGAGATGAATAAGATAGCCCATGTTTTCTTGCAAAGTTATTCTCTAAGTTCCAAAAGAGAGATATATTTTCAAGGAGCATTAGGTTAGCCACCATATATATCCACCCCATACATCCAAACACATGCACATCTTGATTTGATTGTATGACTCAAGTCTCTTTGGATCTGAGGTTTGACTTTACAATATATGTATTACAAGTATGCTCTTTCATGTTTTTTTGACTCCTATGAACTCCACATAAAGCTTTAGTTGTAGGAAGAGAAAGGCATAACATCATTATTGCCTTGGTGAGGATCCACAAATACCACATATATTGAGAGACTTGAGAGTGTCGTACAATGGAAGCTCTGAGTTTTATTTTTAAAACCTATAAAAACTCTAGAATAATGGTTGAGCAAAGAACTAGAGATAGTGCTTGACTTGATCGTTGTCTTTCAATTGATCAAGACCCAAGTGAAGGCTAAGAATCCCCATGGTTGAAGGTAATAAGGGTAAGTTTGAAAGTCAGATCAGTTCATTCTAATCCAGAGGAGAATTCTTGTTTGAACGCATGTGTACTTTTGAAGAGTGAATGCATCGTAGCAACTCCTGATCCAAATTGCTAAGTTTAGCTTTGCTAAGGGACTAGCAAAGGTTAAGCTTGGGGGAGATTGTTGACAATAATTAACAACCATTATAAACTATCAATAAAACATGTATAAGGGTATAAATATGATCACCAACCAATGTCTAGGGGTTTAAACTAACAAATTCCATGAGTTTTGGTGAATCTGTATTTTCTATAGGGTATATCTAGAAAACCGCCAAGGGGAGCCTATTCGTCAAAAGAAATCATGGAATTCCACCGCATTATCAACTTGGGAAGACTCTAGAAGACTCCAGGAGACTCTCCACCGAGGCAAGGCGCGAGGCACTGCTAGGTTGGCCCACCTACAGGCCACCCAGCCCCTCGGGGCCACCCGTCAGCCCCTCGTCGTAATGTCGGTTCTCCACCGCCTCCTAGGTTGCATCTCCACCATTCTTTAAGTCGGTTTGATCCAAGGGTTCACGTTGGATGCTTTAGGCTATATATACGAGCCCCTGGCACCCCCTGAGGCATAAGTCATTTAAGAAGATAGAAACTCTAATCTTCCTCATAGCTCCAACATATTCTAGGGCATAGTTATTTAGGATAGGTCTAGAGGGAGGCAAGCATGCTTCACTTGGAATCCCGATCGTGTCAAGAGCGTGGTTTGGTACAATCTTTGTACCCCCTCTCTTTTGTATCTCCATTACTTTTATATGCTTGCTACAATTGTTATGACATTATTAGTATTCATCTTCTTCATGTTCTTTGTTATAATGTTCATCGTCTACTTTGATTATATGCTTAGTATAGTTGGATTATCATCGTATTCATGCATGAGTTCGTATAGCGCTCACTCTAAGGATCCATGTGTGGGTGGTTGACATTGTATAAGCATGGTGCTTATATGTTGTTTACCTACGGATACACCCTATATTCTGGGTCATGTGGTAGATCACGGTCGTGACACTCCCGTTGAGTCCTTTATAGTCCACTCCCCGATGTAGGTAGCACGTAGGATCTGATTACGAAGGAAGATAAGCTCTGTTCTTACTCTTTCCTAGTAATATCCCTTATGTGTAGATATGAAGATGATCTTAGCAATGCCTACTAGGTGTAATTGAACTAATCAATGTATGCTTTGACTTCTAATTAAGAATGACTTAGGAATTATTCCTCTAATATTCTACTTGACCATGCTAATGCCATAGAATGGAGTACTCTAAGTGATTTACCATTGATCAATACTTATCATATATACATCTTATCCTATGACTTACCCCTGTTATGAGTAGAATATTGGTTATGGTTTACTTCTCCATCAATAATATGAGTTATCAATACATGTCCATGCTAGACCTTCCCTATGGTAAAAATATAAATAACGATACCTAGAATACTCTCGGGTGAAGTGCTACAATGGTATATTATCTGTGCGCTTGCAGATCCTTTTCATTCATATATCTTTATATTCTTTCAAGTCACATGAAATAATAAAGAACTTCTTTGTACTAATACTAAGTAGTACCAACAAACATGTCTAGCACCATCATTAGGGATGACAACCTAGTACAAGTAATGCTAAGAGATGTAGGTATATAATAGGTGACTACTAAAACAAGTGACAAGTTAATAAATACCAACAAAGTGCTCAAGAAATGTTACTTGTTCCGTCTTAGTTTTGTGTGTGAATCTACCTCCGGTAGTCAAGTCTAGGCATAGGTCAACTTCCATGTCAATACCCAAACAAAAGAGATGCAAAATAACGCCATCAGGTAATGACAAGTCTAGGCTGGCATGTATTCACATTGAAAACCAGGCACAGGTTCCACCTATAGACTCCTTCTCATACTACTCAAAGTTGAGGATTGCCCTTGGTAGAGAGCCAATACAGGACATGGGGAAAAATGCAAGACAAAACTTCTCTTTATGTACATCCCAGTCCCCATTCATACTTTCTATGGCATATGTGTACCATTGCTTCGCCATCCCCATGAGAGAGAAGGGAAACAACTTCCACCTTAGAGTTTCTTGTGTCATGCCCGAGATGCTTAGGCACAAACACATTTCCTCGAACCCTAGCAAGTGTTGTCAAGGGTTTTCATTGTCATGCCCTGAGAAGGGTTGTTCTCGAACCATGTCTATCAAGCCAGGGTGGAGTTCACCACTAGATGAAAGGTTTGGTTTTGGTGGTGGCTCAGAGAACTCACCCTTTGAAGTGGAAAGGTTTTTGATAGGAGTTGAGTTCATGGTGAAAAAGATAAAAAGAAAACTATTTTGTTTTTATAAAATAAAAGATACAGATACGAGGACAAACTAGGTTCGAAGAAAATAGCAACCATTGTAGCACAGAATTACCGTTGTAGCTTTCACCCAAAAGTATTCTTGCTAGTTCATCCAAGGACAACATAAGGGTAAAGTTGGAAAGAGTAGAGATGGACTCCTACGGCTTTTGGGTCTATTGACAGATAAACTCTACTTTCACTTGCTTACTTCAGGCACTGGGTTGCAACTATTCTACCAATCGATGCCGGTCTATGGCTCTACATCATACCTGAACATGGGGGATTACAAGGGACGGACAGCTGTCACCACCTGCCACCTACCCATCAACCGTGGGGCACGAGGCAAATGAAGGTAGCCTCTAGAATAGACACCACGTCTACTCTATCGACTACTACTCTAGCGTTCATGAAGGGTTATCCGTCTTTATAAGGGCCCTCTACTAGAGCATCCACCACAGGGACAGACGACGAACCCCCAAACGAGTAAGAATAGAGCTTAACTATTCAAAGGACTTAATGCCACAAGAACCACAAACACTCACTTTAGTGGAAAGCTCCATTGAGGCACAAGTGTTCATCAAGGTACAAGCTCGAGGAGACACCGACAAGTCTGGCTCTTCCCCGTACTCTCCATCACATCTCTCCTGAACCAAGTTTACTAGCTAGCTAGGGCCTAAGCCCTTTTGGAGTGATACTCTTGTTGTGTAGCTCTTGCCATGATGTATTTTCAAATGAGGGGGAGAGAGCCTCCTTTTATAGGTGGAGAGGAGGGGGTTATTTGGAAAAGGCCTCATCCCCTCAAGGAAGGTGCAAACCGACCTCAAGATATGTTGAACCTGGCTGGGCACCTATGTAACCGTCATTGCAACGTCGGTGGGAAGCTACTTGCCAAAAATGGGGCTGAAAGGGGCCGGTTGGGGTGCGGCCACACTAGTGGTTTGGCCACAACGCCACTGAGCCCAAACACACCCATTTTTGGTGAGTGAGCTCCTTTGGGCTTCTTGACTTGGCCCATGGTGGTGTTCTGCGAAGATAAGGTGGTTTGGTTGGAATTTGGCCTTGTTCTCCTCATTTTCGGGCCCTGATTTGCCTGGCGACTGGGCCTCTTTTCTTTGCGCTTGAGTAGAATGATATTTATCCTTTGTTCTTTGCCCTTTTATTGTGTATTTCCACAAATGCCCTCCTGCAAATGGTAAATCACCAAAACTTGTGGAATTTGTAAGTTATAAACCATAATTCTAAGTTTGGTCACCATTTGTGTAGATTTTATGTGAGAATTGGTGGTTAGAAATAGAAGAAAGGACCACCAATAGTGAGTTTGCTTCATGCAAAAAAAAGATGCATAACTAAAGGCAAAATAAAAATTTATCTTAGTTAGCTATATATATTAGTAAGGTGTGATCTAGAAAACAAAATAAAAAGTATGTGTCTAGATTTCTTTAAAGTTTGATTTTTAAGAGCTGAATAAATAAATGGACTCTGAGGATAATCTCTTATGATGGAAATGATGAATAGTTGCTCTATTATAATTCTTTTCAAGTACCTAGTTTTCAACCTTGAATTCTCCCGAGTTTTGGATACGACTATTTTGATACAAGAATTTACTCTGAACAAGAATTTACAAGAATATTTACTCTGTTATAATCTCTTATGATGGATATGATATGAGAAGGTCTGAGCTACTGTTTATCCTATTCCAAGTGACACTAAAGTTTCGAAGATTTATCTTTTGAAAAACATAAAAATCCGACATGATGAGCTTCTATATGACAAAGCTTGAATTTCTACCAAAGCCATATATGTTATTTAGAATAGGAAAACTTTCCTCATATATGCTACTTGTTTTCCATTGGGTTTAGTCAAGCTTTGTTGACCCTTATGAGAGGTTTGTCATGCCCTTAAAATCAAGAGCACGTACACACCACCCATATATGCACTACTCCTACACTGGGGGTAGGCGCAACAACATGCCATTGCATCTAAATCCACCCAAAAATGTTTCACTCCTACACTGGGAGTGAACACAAAAATATTCTTGATAGGATATCCACCAAATAAATGCTCTAAGTTCTTGTTGCTATCTCTTAAAAGTTTTTGTTGTAGAAAAGGGGCATTAGGCTATGCAAAAGTTATTCATAAAAAAAAGAAAAAAGAGTAAAAAAATGGACAAGTGTCCGAGATATTTAAAACAATGGGTACTCAGATGCCCGCCTAAAAAGGGTAAGAAAAAAAGATGAATAAGATAGCCCATGTTTTCTTGCAAAATATTTTCTTAATTCCAAAAGAGATATGTTTTCAAGGAGCATAGTAGAATTAGGTTAGCCACCATAAATATCCACCATACATCCATACACATGCGCATCTTGATTTGATTGTATGACTCAACTCCTTTTGGATCCGAGATTTAACTTTACAATATATGTATTGCAACTATGCTCTTTCATGCTATTTTCACTCCTATGAGCTCCACATAAGCCTTAGTTGTAGGAAGAGAAAGGCATAACATCATTATTGTCTTAGTGAGGATCCATAAATACAACATACCTATAGGCCGGCCAGCCCCGGGGCCCACCTGTGAGCCTCCCGTTGCTATGTCGGTTCTTCACCGCCTCCTAGATTGCATCTACGCCGTTTATTTAAGTCGGTTTGATCCGAGGGCTCAGGATTGACGCTCCGGCCTATATATATCAGCCCCTGCCACCGCCCTGAGGCATAAGTCATTTGAGAAGATAGAAACCCTAATCATCCTCAGAGCTCCACCATATTCTAGGGCATAGCTAGTTATGGTAGATCTAGAGGGAAGCAAGTAGGCTTCGCTTGGATTCCCGATCGTGTCAAGAGCATGGTATGGTATAATCTTTGTACCGCCTCTCTTTTGTATCTCTCATTACTTTTATATGTTTGCTACAATTGTTATGACATTCATCTTCATATGTATCATATTCCTAGTTATAATGTTCATCGTCTACTTTGATTATATGCTTAGTATAGTTAGATTCTCATCATGTTCATGCATAAGTTCATATAACGCTTGCTCCAAAGTACACGGGGTGAGTGGTCGACATTGTGTAAGCATGGTGCTTATACGTTGTTTACTTGTGGATACACCCTATATTTTGGGCCATGTGGTAGATCACGGATGTGACACTCCCGTGGAGTCCTTTGTAGTCCACTCCTCGAATATAGGTATACAAGTAGGATCTAGTTACGAAGGAAGACAAGCTTTGTTCTTAATCTTCCTTAGTAATATCCCCTATGTGTAGATATGAAATTGATCTTAGCCATGATTACTAGGTGTAATTGCACTAATCAATGTATGCTTTGACTTATAATTAAGAATGACTTAGGAATTATTCCTCTAATATTCTACTTAACCATGCTAATGCCATAGAAAGGAGTACTCTGAGTGATCAATGATTAGTTATTATGCACTATTCATATATACATTTACCTCTTGACTTACCCTTGTTATGAGTAGAATATTGGTTATGGTTTACTTCTCGATCAATAGCATAAGTTATTAATACATGTCCTTGCCAGACCTTCCGTGTGGTAAAAATATAAATAATGATACCTAGAATACTCCCGGGTGAAGTGCTACAATGGTATATTATCTGTGCGCTTGCAGATTCCTTTCATTCATATATCTATATATACTTCCTAATCACATAAATTAATAAAGAACTACTCTAGTAGTAATACTCGGTAGCACCAACAAGCATCTCTGGCATCATCACTAGGGATGACATCCTAGTAAAGTAATGTTAAGAGATGTAGACGTATATTAGGTGACTACTAAACAATTGACAAGTTAATAAATACCAACAAGTATTTATGGCATCGTTGCTGGGGATGGACTTAAAACCTCCACACTTGGTGATTGCGCTAAGAAATGCCAACAACCCCTCCTTGTCCTTCTTGCCCTTCACCTTGGCCAATGTAGCTGTCTTAGATATCTGCAACGGCCTCATCCTATGCTGGTGCTGAGGGGCTGATGGATCATACTGCTATGTTGTTTGTAATCTGGCAACCAAGGAGTTCAAGGAACTGCCGCCTAGCATCCATTCTATTGGTGAGGCTCAATTGGGGTTTGATCCGAAAGTGTCCTCGCACTTCCATGTGATTGAATATATACAGGAGTCGCCATTTGATCGGTGTAGGGGTGTGGACATCTACTCATCTAAAATTGCAGCATGGATCTATAAGGAATCTAAATGGGGCAGTAATACTTCTGTGACAATTGAGAAATTAGATAGGTACACCTCAAAAACTGTGTCTCTTAATGGTTGTCTGCACATTATGGGGTACTTGTGGGGCTGTCAGATACTTGTTGTGGATATGGAGGGAGAGACATGGAGGAAAATTCCTTGCCCATGTGGTTTTGCAGGTTCCATCCATCAAGCTTAGGGTCACTTGTGTGTATGTATTGTTCATGGTCATGATATGCCCAAGCTTAACATATGGATCCTTGAAGACTATGGTACTAATAAATGGACATTGAAGCATACTATCAGCACTATGGACATGTTTGCGGAGACTAACATTGAATTTGGTTACTTGGATGTTGATGAGTAATACTCAGTGGTTCACCCAAAATGGAATTTGCTTCTCTTTGTTGGGGTTGGGGACGAAAATGGCATCGTCGCATATAACATGGACAACAGAAAAGTTCATGTCATCCCTACATGTTAAAGTATGTTTTTTAGACAAGATGTCCTGCCACAAAACATCTGCAGGCCTTACTATCTTCCCTATGTTCCCTTGTTCTTGGAGTAGAGTCATTAGCAAAGGAGTAAATAAAGTTCCATGATGTATCTCTCTATCATGACATTTTTAAATCGATCAATGTTGTTTGATTGTCTATGGACATTTTAATTTCCTCTTGGATGGATGTTATCATTATTTTGCAGCAACTTTACCTTGTTTGTAATGTAAGCTAAGGTCTATGCAGTAGTAGACTTGATTTAGCTAGAATTGTAATGGTTACAACTCCATTAACTGCTACTCTAGTTTGAGTTATATCTATGTTGTGCTACTCTAAATTTGTTTGAGGTTGTACCTTGAAAATTGTTAATGGTTGTTAAAGTTGCACTTTGGTATGAGTTGTGGACTTCACTAATGGATCTTTGTTGGATTATTTTCCTCTTCAGTGATCTCATTACTAACCAAGCTCTCATCCTACTACAGACAGACAAAATGGAGGAGGCTCCCAACAAGAGGAACGCACTGGCTAGCCTCACGGACGATGCCATTGTCGAGATCATCTGTTGCCTCCCTACCCGCTCCTTGTTCTACTACAAATGTGCCTATCGCTCCTAGAACCGCCTCATCTCGGACTACAACAACCATAAGGTGCTGTCCGGGACTCTGGCTAGGTTCTTCTACGACATCGACCAAGGCCATCGACGCTACACTAGAGTCACCGATGAACACCCGTCCTTGTCCTTCTTGCCCTTCACCTTAGACAATGTGGCTGTCTCAGATATCTACAACGGTCTCATCCTATGCTGGTGCTGAGGGGCTGATGGATCATACTACTATGTCGTCTGCAATCCAACAACCAAGGAGTTCAAGGAACTACCGCCTAGCATCCATTCTCTTGGTGAGGCTCTTTTGGGGTTCGATCCAAAAGCCTCCTCGCACTTCCATGTGATTGAATATATAGAAAAGGAGCAAGATGATCAGTGCAAGGGTGTTGACATCTACTCATCTAAAATTATAGCATGGATCTATAAGAAATCAAAATGGGGACCAAATACTTGTGTGACAATTGAGAGATCAGAAGAAATGAGATCATCAAAAACTATGTATCTTAACGGTTGTCTGCACATTATGGGGTACTCGAGGGTTTACCCTCAGATACTTGCTGTGGATATGGAGGGAGAGACATGGAGGAAAATTCCTTGCCTGCATGGTTCTTCACCCTCCATCCATCAAGCTCAGGGTCACTTGTGTGTATGTACTGTTTGTGGTCACAATATGTCCAAACTTTCAATCTGGATCCTTGAAGACTATGGTACTAATAAATGGACATTGAAGCATACTATCATCATTCTCAAGTTGTTTGCACAGACTAACATTGAATTTAGTTATTACTCATACTACGATGTTAATGAGTACTACTCAATGGTTCACCCAGAATGGAATTTGCTTCTCTTTGTTCGGGTTGGGGTGTCAAATGACATCGTCGCATATAATATGGATAGTACAAAAGTTCATGTCATCCCTACACGTTATAGTTAGTTTTTCAAATGTGGCATCCTGCCAGAAATCAACAACAGACCTTACTATCTTCCCTATGTTCCCTTGTTCTTGGAGTTGGAGTCATTAGCAGAGGAGTAAATAAAGTTCCATGATGTATTTCTCTGTCATGACATGTTTAAATGGATCAGTGTTATTTGATTATATTGTGTATGGACATGTTAATTTCCTCTTGGATGGATGTTGTTATTATTTTGCAGCAACTTTAACTTGTTTTTAATGTAAGCTAAGGTCTGTGCAGTGTGTTAGATGTGTTCAAACCTACAGAGGTCGGACTTTCTTCCGTGTGTAGTAACATTTTCAATACCAATGGCTCCTCTTTGTTCCTAAAAAATAAAAAACACCAATGGCTCCTCTGTAGTAGTGATATATTAACCGTCGCGATCTCTTCCGCAACTCCGCTTGTTTTCCTTCCTTCCCTGAGCCCTCCCATTTCCACTATAGATCTAAAATCGCTAGAAACATGTGGTTGCCTTCTCCAAACCTATTTCACTCTTAGCAACTCCGCTTGGTTTTGCCTATAGGTTTCTTTTTGGTTCTCTTTCTGATCTGTAGTATGGTAAACATGCATAACAGAGTTCATCCAATCAAGTCTTGCGTCGATGTAGTGCCTAACGGAGGAGCCACATAGTTATTCAAATTTTACAGCACACACAAGAAAGTCCGAGCATCGTAAATCAAACTGGGCCGGACACATCTCATGTTGTACACGGAAACTTGTTTCATATGAATACGTTCATTGAATTTCTAAAGAAACAAATAAAATTGAAACTAGTTACATGTCCGGCCTATTAAAATTTACGCTGCTCGGACTATGAGGCGAGCATACAATGTACAAGAAATAGGTAAATGTTATTTCATCGAATATACTAGAGGGACAAGGCCAGGGAAAAGTTGTGATCATTTGTTGTAGAGTGTCTCTATATATATTTGGTCAAAATTTAGAATCTTTGAGGGAAGGGGGACGCTCCTCCCATATAGACCATGCGCGGTTGCCAAGAGTGAAGTGAATGCACAGGAAAGCTAGACACAAGAAGTGCATCTTAGAAGAAGAGCTTTTGACCACCATGACATGCTTGAGACTTGAAAGCCTAGTGTGGGTGTGAAGAGGACTCACAACAGTCGAGGGGCAGTCAGGCAGTTAGCTAGCTAGAGATGGCTATACAATGGGAGTGAGGCTAGGCTTTGTACACACAGGGATGCCAGGGCTAGAATAGGCTTCTGACATGACCGCACAACATTCATCATTACTAGTTTCTGAGTAGTGAATATTTTAGATGGTCGGACCTTCTGTCATTCGGTGAAGTATACAGTGCACTCTAATCCAAGCAGTCGTAGGCTCGCAGCAGCCGAGGTGTAGCAGCTAGCTAGAGATGGCTACATGGTTTCATAGGTTCTGATCGACTGCACACCCTGGGTTGTGGTTGACGCTGTCGCTTTATTAGGTGCCCACGGGTTTTAGAAAAAGTTCATATTATTAGGCATATCCTAGAAACAAGGCTGCAATTAACTCCCGATGGAAGCCGAGCTCGTCTTTGGTTTGTTCCAATTAAAGGTTGCATGCATACATGCATGGAAGCCAGGGAGATGGCTCCAATAGAGGCTTAGACGTGATATTTTTAATTAATACAATTTGATAGTCTTTCTCCGTTCCTTGGTATCTGAAATTTCATCTTGTGTACCTAACAAACCGGCCCGGAGGGACTATGAACAAATGCACTCAATTTGCTATGACTTTCAAATGTACAGACGACACTATATACTGTCCTACGAGATGAAATATATGGCGGGTGGACTTTCTTACGTGTGCAGTAAAAAATGTGAACAGAAAGAAACGTGCAGATCAGAAAGAGAACCAAAAAACTTCGTATTTCCTAGTAATCTGACAGTCTCGTCCGCCTGGTCGCTGTTGGCATTTCTTAGCATCACTTGTTACTAGGTTGTCATCCATAGCATAATGCCAGAAATGCGTGGTTGGTAATTAATAATGACATTTGTAAACTTTAGTGAAAAATATGTATATTAAAGTATCCGCAAGCACACAAATAATATACCATTGTAGCATTTCACCCGGGAGTATTCTAGGTATCGTTATTTATATTTTTACCATAGGGAGGAGCTTATGGAGTGGTGTTGGCATAGAGATATTGACAAATGTACGGTGGGTGGTTCTCTTCTTCATCCTTAAGCAAGTGATCAGCTCCGTCGGTGCTCCTTTTAGTGGTGAAATGACAGAATGGAGGTGAGTGGGAATAGAGGTGATGGAAGTGATGGGTGGTGGTTGAGTGGGTCCCATTGTCTCCCTTATTTCTACCGTATATATGTATAAAATGCAATGCAAAAATATTTTATGATACTATGAAATATAACAAGATGAATCATGGTATTTTCAAATTTTTACACCTCCACAATAAATTTTTCTCACGGGTTTTTACGCCGTAAAAAATATTAACATGGGTCTTAGATTTTTATAATGCCATGATGAGAATTTATATTTTATGATGCAAATGTTGAAAAGTAAATATGCTAAGATAAAATGATTAATGCAATACGAAAAAGTAAATATGGATAACTACTGAGTTACCTCCCACCGAGGGTTCAGGAGTTTGAGTCCTTCGAACCGGATTTCTCCATTCAGGTTTATTCTTCAGGTGCATCAGTCGGTCCTAGAGATGGAGACCTTAATGGCTGCACTTGCTTTTCACGCCACTCCAAATTAGAGCATTCTTCTGGTCTTGGCTTGAAGGCGAATCACTCTTCCTTTCCATTGATATGGAATTTGATTTCTCTAGCTCCGACATCAATGTGAGCATTTATAGTGCCTAGAAAGGGTCTTCCAAGAATGAGGGGTGTCTTCATGTCTTCCTGCATATCAAGTACTACAAAATCTATGAGAATGAAAAAGTTTCATATTTTTACCAGAATATTTTCAGCGATTCCCGCAGGGTAGCAGGCCGATTGATCGGCTAGTTGCAAACACATTGATGTTAGCGTGAGTGTTGAATAGTTGAGCTTGTCGAAGACCTTTTTGGGCATGACACTGATGCTTGCTCCAAGATCGCATAACGCATTCTCGAAGTTCTGGCTCCCGACTGAGCAATCGATAGTGGGACACCCTGGATCCTTCTTCTTGACAAGTGAAGTATTTAGGATGGCCGCACTACACTCCTCTGTTAACTTAATTACCTCAATGGAAGGCAGTGGTCTTTTGTTGTTGAGGATGTCTCTAAGATACTTTGCATAGGTAGGTACATGTATGACATCTAGCAACGAAATATTGATATGTAGCTTTTGAATTACCTCTACGAACTTACCAAACTGCTCATCCATTTTGGTTTTCCGATTTCTACGTGGAAATGGTAGGAGAGTTGTGTCACGAAAATCTTGTTGTAATTCTTGCTCTTGTGGCCCAAATTCTTCAACTTCATCGGTTGTTTTCTCCTCTTCCTGTACTACCACTGGTGTCTTACCTGTCCTTGTTGGATATGGTGGATCATGAGTAAACTTGCCACCTCTTGTAGTTATGGCGTTTACCTTCTCAAGGTTAGTGGCAAAAGGCAGAGCAGCAGCCAACTAGGCTAATTGGGATTCTATCTTTTTATTACAGCTAAGTTGGTCTTTTATAGCAGAAGAAAAACTATCCATTTAGTATTTATGCTTTCTAGGACCTTATCATTAAAAGCAAGCTTCTTAGAAATATTCTCATTAATCCTAGCTTGTTCTAAGACCAGGTCTCTCAAGGATGGTTGCTTAGGAGTTTTATAGCTATTACCTAGGCACTTACCTTAGTAAGTAGATCGTTGTTGTTGATTCCACCCTTGTCTCTGTTGTTGTGGAGCAGAGTTGTTGATGATGATGTTTACATCCTCCTGATATTCAAGGAATTCAACTCCCAAATATTCTCCACATACATTCTGAGCATTGAATGCATCTTGAATAGCCTGACGATCTTTCTTGTAATTGGCTCATTGTTCAAGCCAATTCAATAGTACATCCATGTTGGTTGACAGTGCACACACCTCTTCTAGTACTTCTTCACTCTTATTTCATAATTGAATGTTGCATGACGACTAGCCTTGATTAGAGGCTATCTTTTCCATAAGAGTTTTAGCTTTTCCAAGGGTGTGTGACATAAATGATCCTCTAGTAGTGGCATCGAGTTGTTCATGAGCTTTTTGAGTTAATCCATGGTAGAAACTTTGCATGAGCAACCAATCTTCCATCCCATGATGAGGACAATTTGAAATCTATTCTTGAAAACATTCCCATGCTTCTGGAATGGTTTCTCCTTTCTGCTGTTGGAAGTTTGAAATCTTTCCTCTTAAGGCATTGGTCTTGCCTATGGGGAAGAACTTTTCTAGAAAGGCCTTTGAACATCTTGCCCAAGTGTTGATATGATCTTTATTGATGTAGAACCACTGCATCACTCTTCCCACTAGTGAGAATGGAAACAGGTGAAGTAGTACGATGTCTTGAGCAATGTCCTTGATGATGACTGCGCTGCTAATCTCCAGAAAATTCTAAAGGTGAGCACTAGCATCTTCATGTGCCTTTCCACTGAATGGAGTAGCTTGCACCATGTTGATGAGGCTTGGCTTGAGCTCAAACTCGAGATTGTTGGTTTTGAGTGTTGGTCTAGTGCAGATGTTCTCAGCACTTGGTGTAGAGAATTCACGCAGAGTCTTCTCAGCCATGACTTCACGAACTGGTGTTGAGCTTCCTCTTGATTCGGTTGATTCTGATTGGAAATTGTTGGTGAATCACAACCAAGTCTGCAATACCCTGTATAAGATATGAACAAAGACAAACAAGGGTAAGCCTACTAAAGCAGAGGTTATGATTTTATCAATAAGTATTTATTTGGTCAATTCTCTTTAGCCATGTGCCCCTCCTCGGCAACGGCGCCAAAAATGTTGTTGGTATTTCTTAGCATCACTTGTTACTAGGTTGCCATCCCAAGCATAATGCTAGAAATGCCTGGTTGGTAATTATTAATGACACTTGTAAACTTCAGAGAAAAATATATATATTAAAGTATTCATAAGTGCACAGATAATGTACCATTGTAGCATTTCACCCGGGAGTATACCAAGTATCATTATTTATATTTTTACTATGGGGAGTAGCTTATGGAGTGGTGTTGGCATAGAGATATTGACAAATGTGTATACTTATGATAATAATCACTCTCATGCTATTGCAGGGGTAAGTCAAAGGGTAAATAAATAATAAGTGTAAGGTAATAGTGGTATTCCAAGAGATAGAATTAGAGACTCATAAAATGTAGTATAGCTAAGCAAGAGATTCAATAAGAGCAAAAGATTCCTAAGTCATTACTTATCTACTAAGTCTTTTGTACACCCTAATATGTACACTCTCATCTATAGTATAACTAACTCTGGATCTATGCATAAGGAACATTACTAAGGAAGATCAAGAACAGAGCTTGTCTACCTTCGCAATCATGTTCTACGTGCTCTACAAACGTGGAGTGGACTATAAAGGACTCAACAGGAGTGTCACATCCATGATCTACCACATGACCCAGAGTGCAGAGGGCATCCGCAGGCAACAATATCTAAGCACCATGCTTACATAGTGTCGACCACTTAACTCCGCGCATAATGAGCTGAGCACTTTGCGAACATGTGCATAAACTCATTATTAATCATAACTATATCAAGCATACAGCTAGAGCAAACTAAGAACATAATAAATAGCAACATAATAATATTAAAGTAGCACAAAGTCATAACTATAGAGATACAATGGCTATATCAGTCTCCAGACGGTAGATCCAGAATCCTGAGCAATAGCCCACACTCTTCTTGAACCTTGCTAGCTAATCTGTACTAGAAACTTGAAGAACTAGAGCTCCAATCTCTAATCTCTAGAAACCCTAGTTTTCTGTCTAGCCCTGACTTATGATCTAATGACTTGATTCTCCCTGGAGGGCGGGGGGCTAGATTATATTGCCCTAAGGATACAACATGAGCACTTGAATCAAACCGACTTAAGCAACATCTTAGATGCATCCTAGGAGGCAGTGGGAAACTGACATAGCGATGAGACTGACAAGTGGGCCCTTGATGGGCCGGGTGGCCTACAGGTGGGGCCAGGCGGCCCTACTTGGTATCCTCTTGGCCTCCGCTTTGGTGATGTGGCTTCTAGAGTCCCCTGGAACCTTTTGTAGTTGGTTTTTGCCACAAAATTTGGATTATTCCTTTGACGTTTAAGTCCCCCTTGTAAGTTTTCTGATTAAACCCTGCTAAAAACACAGATTCACCAAAACTCATAGAAATTGTCAGTTTAAACCCCTAAGTCTATGTTGGTGATCATTTTCATGCATTATCTCATGTTATATTGATGTTTATAATGGTTGGTAACTACCATCAATAGTCGCCCACCCATCCTGTAATATGAACCATGTTGTCATTGGAATTCCCACACTAGTTCGTAGAATGTATTTAAAACTCCTACTGTAACCCCTCCTTGGCCGCCTCTCCCGCCTCTCTAGTGCTCTGTCTCGCCTCCATCCACATGTCGTAGCTCCATCCACGCACACGCCATAGATCCATCCATGCAACACGTGAGACCTCGGTTGGCCTCCTCACGCTCCGCATCACCCGACGTCAACAACGGCAATCATGGCGGCGAGGCGGCACCAAACATCGCTATTGCTGGCGCTCCCTGATGAGCTAGCTTTTGAGATCACCGACCACCTTGCTGCGACCTCAGAGCGGCCTATGGACGACCTCCGTAGCCTACGGGTGACCTACTTGTCCATGCACCGCATTTGTGGCAACCACGCCATTGGTTAGTGTGTGGCACTGGACCTTTGTAGACGCAGGCTAGGGTGGAATGATGTCGGCAACTACTACGCCCTCCTTTCTAGCCTGACCCAACTCGGCAACCTGGAGGCTTGCTTCCTCACCAGGATACCAATGGTATCCGAGGAAACCCATAGGCCCCGTCCATGCCTCGACGATCTCGCTCGTGCCGTCTGTGGAGGGCACAATCTGGTGGCTTATCTAGTCGCCATATTGCTCTATAGGCACAATGGCAATGCCTGCGACAATGGCACTATGAGGCGGTACATGAGACGGGTCGAGGGCGAGGAAGAATCATGGGTGGCGGTGGCGGACCAATGAGTAGGTGGCTATGTAACAAGGGGTGTGTGATGTGCCGTCGCGAGGCGGCCGCCGAGGTGATCTGCGAAATGGGGTGGGGCAAGTTGTCGCTGCCGCCGCCAGCATAGGTGCGCGGCAATCTTCCCTGCGCAGGTGGCGTTTGCGGTGATGTAGATGGATGGGAAGGAAGGGCTATGTATTGCAGCGAGGACTGTAGGCTTCACCGTGAATTTGAGTTGTTTGAATGGGAACTTGGAATAAGAAACTTGTAATTCACTCTTTACATGCGAGAGTGAATTACTCCTTCCGTCCTAAAATATAGTGTACTCTGGCTTCAGCAGTATTTTTCAACAAACATACAGTGTTTTCCTCTCACAACAAATCAGCATAAGCATCATCATAAGCCAAATTTTAGCGAAATGAATAGGGCCGGCCCTGTTCTCATTTCACTGAAATTTGGCTTATGCTAATGCTTATGCTGATTTGTTGTGAGAGGAAAACACTGTGCGTTCGGTGAAAAGTACTGCTGAAGTAGTTCAAGCTCCTCAAATATAGCGTATTATGTAGCTTTTGATTTTCTGTTGTTTTGTTTCAATTTTATTTGCTTCCTTTAGGGATTCAATGAAAGTACTCATACGATACAGGTTTCCCTATATAACGTGAGATGTGTTCGGCCTGGTTAGATTTATTATGCTTGGACTTTCTTGCATGTGCAGTAAAATTTGAATAGCTATGTGGCTCCTCCTTTAGGCATTAGATCGTCGTGAGACTTCATTGGATGAATTCCATTATGCATGTTTACCATACTACAGATCAAAAAGAGAACCAGAAAGAAACCTGTAGGCAAAACCAACCAACTAGGGCTAGAAACCAGCTACCAAATGACCAAAGGACCAGATATACACCATGCTCAACAGAGTTTAACCAACCTAATACAAAGTTGAACAAAAGTAGTAAACACAGACATGCAGAGGGCCAAAAAAACACCCCTGCCCCTCAATAATGCAGTAGCAGCAAAGATCCTAGGCAATTAATATGGACGTTCTGGTCTTTTTTAACTTCTTTAGTCTCTTTTACTCACCTAAACAAAACACCCTAGGATCTTTGCTGTAAAACTTTAGGCCTATATTCCCTTGTTCTCGGAGTCATTAGCGAGAGGTAAATAAAGATCCATTTGATGTTATGTCACGTTGCATTTGATGTATCTTCCTTATGTTGGGAGTTGGGAGTTTCTTACGTGTAAGATGCGTCCAAATGAGGAAAAAACTATAGAGGATACTATCAAACATGACCAAATGTATAGAGGTCAGACTTTCTTACGTGTGCAATAACATTTCAACACCAATGGCTACTCAACTCTGCATTAGACTGAGGCAAGACTTGCTCCTCCCTGCAAGGTTGTTGCAAGTTCAACAAAGATTGACAAAGACACCAAGGCAACAAAAAAACAAACAGAAATCAAATGACCTGAGCTACACCATGCTCAACAGAGTTTAACCCACCTAATACAAAGTACTACCCCATGACCTAGGAGCAATGAGATGTTTACATGGTTTGGCGGTGCGTCTTGGTCGTGTCACATCAATGCATGCGACGGGCCACGAGGCGATGTCCTTGATGCAACAGGCTACTGACGCCACCCACGTGCGCGCATCTGTGTGGGAATGCAGGAGCACACAAGTAGTCTTGATAGTCGAGGGGCAGATTGAAGGCTGAAGATTGATGAGTTACAGACTAAAGACTAAAGCAGTCACGAAAATAAGATGAGTTGGGTTCAACACATATCAAAGCCACTAATGACTACTACTACTACTGAACTAGGGGTCATTTGGTAGCTAGTTTCTAGCCCCTATTGGTTGGTTTTGCCTATAGGTTTCTTTCTGGTTCTCTTTCTGATCTGTAGTGTGGTAAACATGCATAATGGAATTCATCCGATCTAGTCTCGCGTCGATTTAATGCCTAACGGAGGAGCCACATAGCTATTCAAATTTTACTGCACACACAAGAAAGTCCGAGCATTGTAAATCAGACCGGGCCTGACACATCTCACATTATATAGGGAAACCTATTTCGTACTACTACTTTCGTTGAATCCCTAAAGGAAACAAGTATAATTGAAACAAAACAACAGAAAAACAAAAGCAATCGAAAATCAAAAGCTACAGAATACACTACATTTGAGGACAAATTTCAAATGCTAGAATACACTACATTTTAGGACGGAGGGAGAAATTCACTCTCGCACGTAAAGAGTGAATTACTAGTCTCTTATTCCAAATTCCCATTTGAAAAAATGGATTTCTTGATGAAGCCTATAGTCCTCCATGCAATACACAGCCCTTCCATCCCATCCATCTGCATCGCCGCAAGCACCGCCTGCGCAAGGAAGATTGCCACACACCTATGCCATCGGCGGCAGCGACAACCGTCCCCATGTCGTATTGTAGATCACCTTGACGGCTAGGTGGCGGCACAGCACACACCCCTTGTTGCTTAGCCACCTAATCGTTGGACCACCACCACCTGCAATTCTTCCTCGCCCTCGACCCGGTTCATGTACCGCCTCACAGTGTCGTCGTTGCCAACACTGCCATTGTGCCTATAGAGCAATAGGGTGACCAAATAGGCCGCCAGATTGTGCCCGCCATCGGCGGCGCGGATGAGATCATCGAGGATTGGCCGGAAGCTCTACTTTTCAATGAATATGGTTTGTATCCTGGTGAGGAAACAAGCCTTCGGGTTGCCGACTCTGGTCAGGCTAGACGCTAACCTAGCGTAGTAGTCGACAGGGTTGGCCCCCGTCCTCCCACATCTGAACTAATTCAGTGCCAAATGTCGATCGATGGTGGGGTCGCTGCAGATGCAGTGCCTAGATGAGCAGGTTGCTCGTAGGCTATGGAGGTCGTCCATGGGACTATCCAAGGTCGCAGCGAGGTGGCCGGCGATCTCAATTTGTATGTCGGTAGGGAGCACCGTCAGCAACATGGTTGCCGGCGTGGATGGAGCTACGACATGTGGATGGTGGTGAGCCGAGAGGGCTAGAGAGATGGAGTGGTGCAACGTGCATTGATTGAGGGGGAGGCAGGGGTGGCGGCCGAGCGGGGGTTATAGTAGGAGTTCTCTAAATACCCTCTGCAAACTAGCGTGGGAACTTGCAATGATGACACGGTTCAGATTACCATGTGGGCAAGCGACCAGGTGCATTGAGTGTACACTGTTTCCAATCCTAGGAGTCAAGACATGAAATGGTGGATGCCAACCAACCGCGAAGCCTCCATCGTCATGTCTTGTGGGAGAGCAACCATTCGGCTCTCCACTTTAAAATGACTAGTAGGCCATAGAGAGCACCACCGACTGGGGTGTTCTCTCATACATACATACCACTACACATCACATCACCTCCTCCGATCCCTACTCACCAACCGATCCATACTCACCAGGGCCGCGTAGAGCGAGCAATGGGGCACTGGTCATCTAGCAAGTATTCCACCGACTACGAAGACGAGGATGGTGAGGAGGCGAATCAACCGACATCGAGCCCCGAGCGCCAGGAGGAGCCCACCGAAGATGAGGAGGAAGAGGCGCCATAGGCGGCAGAGGAGGAGGAGGCGCTAGTTGAGGAGGTGGACAACATCACTGAGACCATTCCGCCAGGGTTTGGCCCCATGCCACGTAACAAGAAGCGCAGGCTCAACCCTCCACCCCCCAACACGATCATGGAGGACGAGGATGACTCCTTGTTGGAGTAGGACGACGAGGAGGGCAGCGATAATGGTGATGGTAGGGGCAGTGACGTCGATCAGTAGGTGTAGTTAATTAGTACAGTAGTAGTAGGTCTCATACTAACTAGTAGTAGTACAATGGCGGGTGCGTTGTAGTGCACTTTTGGTCTATTTCGAATGGCCTCAAGTACCTAAATAAATAGTAGGAATTAGGAATCAATATAATGGTGGTTTTAACTATTTTTAGTGCTTTTCATGTATTTTGGAATGTGCTTTTGATGAGGGCGCATAGGTAATGGCTTTCTTTGAACAGTGAACAGCATTGCGACGAAATGAACAAACTGATATAAACACTGAACAAACACTGAATAAACACGCGCACTGCCAATTATATATTGAGATACATCAGCATTATTGACATCCAGATACATACCACAATTAACTAAGTTCAAACCATCGTCGAACTCATCTTGTTGCCCTTCTACTTCTGCTCCATTTTTTGCATGTCTGGCCTATGGTAAAACGAGGGGGCGGACTATCCTTTGGTTGTTGATTTTGCATGTCCAAGATAAAAGAGCTGGCCGAACACCTAATATATGGTCTGGCCTCATCTAATACAACATGGCTGGACTATGCTTTGGTGGCATAAAAGATTACGCACCTATTCATGGGTCTTGGTTGGTTTTGCAGAGCTAGGCATGGCTACATGCATAATAAGAGGAGAGCAGTGCTACTAGAAAGATAACATAACATCAAACTAGACTTCATATATATATGTGAAGTACAACAACGATATGAGTTTAGACTACATAACCATGCCTTCATCGACCATATATAATAAGAGGAGAAACGTGCCACACTACTCAAAGTCATAAAAGTACTACATAAACATATGAGTTCTAACTATAGATGATAAACATGACTTCATAGTAGTAATGAGCACTAGCAAACATACTCGTCCTAACTACAAATGTTTACATGACTTGGTACTACTAATTAATTCAATGAGCGGTACCATCCCATAGCTCTAAGCAAGTCATGCAACAAGGGTACCAACAAGCATGATCAAAATCCAATGCCTGCAATGTAAACCTGCCTGAGTTGAAACAACAAATCTCTCCACCACATCGAACCGGAGGATCACTTCACCCGCTCCTGCCTTGGGGCACCAGGAGCCCATTTGGCGAAGGCGAGCTAGACCACTACGGGGCCACCTCTGTAGAGCCCTTGGACATGGCCTTGGTAGATGGTGAGTAGGACCGCAACATTGCAGGAGACCCACTCCCACCATGGGGTGCCAGGAGTGGATTCGACAACGGCGAGCTCGACCATGATCGTGCCACCGATGATGGCAATGTGGACCACACCGGGAGCGGTGGTGGCAAGCGAACCACTAGTGCCGGTGGCATCAACGTCGTCATTGTGGGTGATGGGCAGACCAATGCCAACCTAGGGGATGGCATGCAAGACTGCAATGGTGCCTACGATGAAGGCGAGGTGGACCGCACTAGGAGCGGTGGTGGTGAGCGAACCACCGGTGCTGGTGGCGTCAATGTCATCATCATAGGTGACTGGGAGACAAATGCCAGCCTAGGAGATGGCGTGCGGGAGTGTGACGGGTACCAGCTGTCAAGAAGGGTGCAAATAGACATCAAAGAGGGGTGCGCCAGCGCATTGAAGGAAGTGTGGACCGGAGCCTAGCCATAGTTCCTCGAGGACCTAGAGCACTTCATGGGGACGGCTTTCATGGGAACCGATGGAGAGGCGGAGGTGGGGACTTTGCGAGGTAGTGCGAGGCCAGGGCTTTTGGGCAATGCAAGGGGGAGTGAGGCCAGGATTTGTACACACAGGGATGCCAGGGCTGGAACAGGCTTCTGACGTGACCTCATGATGTTCATCATCACTAGTACTATCCGAGTTGTGAATATTTTAGATGGTCGGACCTTCTATCATCTAGTGAAGTATACAGTGCAGTCCATTCCAAGCACTCATAGGCTCACGGTAGCCATGGGGCAGCAGCTAGTTAGAGATGGCTACATGGTTTCATAGGTTCTGATTGTCTGCACACCCTCAGCTGTGTTTGAAGCTGCTGCAACAGATGGTGTGGCTCCTGTTTGTAGCACAGCCTATCAGGCAAAAGTTCTACTCATAGCTAAGTACAAGAGTTACATGTCTGGCCCATTCAAATTTACGTTGCTTGGACTATCAGGCAAACATATGGTTTACAAGAAATAGGTAAACGTCATTTTGTCTAATATCATAGAGGGACATGGTCGGGGGAAAAGTTGTGAGCGAGAAGGTTGGAAAAATGCAAATGGGTGAGGGAAAGGGGGAGCCATAAGGTAGGCGATTGATGCAATGCTATCAGATGAGGGAAGGGGACAAGAGTGAAGCGAATGCGGCAGGAAAGCTGGACACAAGAAGTGAATCGAGAGAAAGAGCCTTTGACCACCATGACACGCTTGACACCTGAATGCCTGGTGCGGTTGTGATAGGTCTTTTCTATACTTATTTCACTCCAATCCAAGCAGTCACAGTAGTCAAGGGGCAGACTAATTGCTACTCCGTATGACACTTTATTCTATCCTACGAGATCAAATACTCAATGGGCGGACTTTCTTGCATTCGCAGTAAAAGTCAACAGCTATGGCTCCTCCATTCTGCTTTAGATCGAGGTGAGACTTATTCAGATGAACTCCTCGCTCCATGGTTGTTTCAAGGTTAACAAATTTTATCGAAGACACGAGTTGGCTTCAACAGAGATCAAAGGCACTCATGAATGTTTAGCATATTATAGATCAGAACAAAGACAACTAGAAAGAAATCTATAGCGAAAAGCAATAAATAGGGGCTACCAACCAGCTACAAAATGACCAAAGGACCTGAGCTATACCACCCTCAACATAGTTTAACCCACCTAATACAAAGTTCAACAAAAGATAACACCAACACGCAAATAAGAGTTCACATATTTGCAAGGGCGTCCCACAGATCAAACCTATTCATGACTACTAATACTACTGATGTATCCCATAGATAGGGTTGAGGCTGGCATGCAGGATCAGCTCCACATCCACCTTCACTAAGATAGCGTTGGCGGCCAGCTCAAACTCTTGACCAGATCAACGATGTCATCGTCCTTCGATCCTAGCAAAAAACCCTGCTCCGCAACCTGAACATTCAACGCTACACCAATCTGAATCTGGGCAGCAGCCAGTGCCATGGCAGCCCCTTGACAAATAGCTTCAGTCACCATTGCTTGGAGGCAGACTAGCACAGCTCGAAGGTGCTCCTCTGCGGTGACCGGATTGTCCGTTGTTTCCATGGGGAAGGCCAGGTCACAGGCAGCTTGCGCGCACAACTGTAGGGTCTAGACCCGCACCCTCAGTTACACAAGAAGGTTCATCATGTTATGAGCCCGCTGCTTGACCATTGCCTAGTCGGCTCACACCTAGGAGGCCTCATTCTTAGAAACTTGAAGTGCATCGCGCGCGGCGTCCAGCTCACCGCGCAGCATCTCGGCGTTCAGCCTGGACGATGACAACAACGCTTGGACCTTGTGGTAATTCTTCAATAATTGATGGTAGTCTACATCATCTGAGTATTTGTGCTCTTCTGATGAGTCGCCCACTTTAGAACCAGAGGGTTGTGTGGGGACACACGGGCTCGGCGACGGCAAGCGGTGACGGGACAACTCTTTGGCAACACCGGGGGGAAGCCCCACGATCGGGGATGGCGCTGTCTTGGAGAAAGCGCTGCACAATACAAGCCAAGTTCAAGCCCATATAGGATAAGGGGGAGAGCGATCGGATTAAGAATGCAAACAACTTTATCGAACTGACCAGCGTAGCATGGCATGGAATAGTGGGTGGCTGCCTCCATCAGTGGATGCCTCGTAGGGATGCTTTCTGAGTGCGACCACAGACGAAGAACTAGGCTCTAGGGCCAATGAGGCTTGGGGCGCCGTCACGTCCACGTTCACCTATTGAGAAAGTAGGCACATTCCAAATACTAGTTAAATTAAATAGCATGAACACATACTAGCTAGTGGGAGCATTGCTCGTATATTCTAGTTAAATGTAGATAAACAACATGAACAGTGTATGATGGTGATCCACCTTCGAAGGGAGAACTAGTGGTAGGTTAGAGACCATGCTGATGAGAGGTCCATCTGTTGGAGGAGGATTGCCGGTGTGGAAGGCATCCGAGGACTCCCCATCGCCATGATCCTGCGTGGACACTCCAATAGCTGTCATCATCAGATCATCTACCTCCTCCAAGCGGATGGGGACGCTCGACTCGATTGTAGAGTCCTTCGTGCGCTGGAACTCCCAGTGGGGGTGGTCCTCATCTTCAAGGGGAGCACCCAATGGCTAAAGAAGGTACGGATCACCCTCGGCGCTGTCAGTCCCTGGTCCTTCATATCCTCGATTGCATCTAGCAATAAGCACAAATGTTGTGGTTCCTATAGGGTTGGCGGCCTCAACCATGATTCTGGTGTGTCAAGACGCAGCAGGTCATGCGAAAAAGTCAGCAGCGGTGGCCGCTCATTGTTGGGGACGTAGAGCCACCTATCCTCCCAATCTAGGTCTATGTCATAGTGGCGGTCAAGGCTTAGGTAGCGGTCCCTCAATCCGGGATGAACTTCAATCGAGGCACCCCCCATAGGACAATGACAATGCCAAGAGGACACTGACGGAACCACCAAGAAAAGAAATCGCCATAGATCATAATGGGTAGGGATTCCTAGGAAGGCCTCGCACAACATGATGAAGACCAAGAGGTGGAGGATCCCCTCTGGGGTTAAGTCATGGAGGTGGAGCCCGTAGTAGTAGAGCAACCACCTTAGTAAGGGGTGCGCCGGCAGCCCGAACCCAAGAAGGTGGAAAGGGACAAAAGAGACGACCTCATTTTCCTTCGGCCTCGGCTCCACTTTGCTTCCAGCCAGGACTCTCCGCCAGAGCTCCTCAGTGGCCTCTAGGATCACCCCCCTCTCTCGCAACTGGTCAAACTTAGCCCGGTCGACAAATGACCTCATCCACTCCGCCATGGTCCTGGCAAGAGGCATCGGCGGCGCAGTAGGGTGGAAGGCAAAAGCTTTGGGATGGAATCAGGAGCTCTAGATAGAGAAAGCAGCAGGTATACCCTTCCCTCTCGTGCCCTTGTCTCTACTGCTATAGTTTGGTGCCATCGACCACCCCATGACCAAGACATTTGCGTGGGTGGGCGGCGGGGCTTCGCCCCATCCCATCAATGCGATGGGCTGGGAGGCAACATCCCCTGCTATAACAGGCTACTGATGCCACCCACACATGTGCGCCTACGTGGGAATGTAGGAGCACATTGTTTGTGTAGTCAAGATTTTAGACGATCGGACCTTGTGTGATCTTGTGAAGTAGACAGTGCGGTCTAATCCAAGCAGTCATGATAGTCGACGGGCAGACTAAGGACTTGCTTTAATTTCTCTTGGTTTGCAGAGGCATGCATCATATTATAAAATCTGAATTCTGATAAAAATTATCTTTGATGCATGGTTCGTGCAAGTTCAACAAATCTTATCAAATACATGAAAATAAGACAAGTTGTCTTCAACACAGACCAAAGCCACTCATGACTACTACTGATACAAATGTTGTGACCGAGTACACTCTATACGCAATAGTTTTACTCACAGCTCCGTACTGTATAGTGTCCGATGAGATAAAATGTGCTGCATTCAGACTTTCTTGTGAGTGCAGTAAAATATGAAAAGCTATCTGGCTGCTCCTTTTTGGTAGCTCGTTTCTCGATGTGTATTTCTTGGAAGGCATGCTCCTCAGAGATCGTGGAGTTGTGGCCTCGCCTTACCTCCCACTATCGCCCAGCATCTGCTGGAATTTGGGTCCATCGGCCGTGCGCGTCCCCTGCTATAAAATAGAGGAAAAATAGGTGAGTCAGTATAGTTGCCTTGTAACCTTGCGAACTCACCTTTCCTGCTCGCCTCCTCCTCCCAAGCTCCTTGTCCTTCAAGTTTGAACCATGGTGGTAGACAAGCATCCAAGGGAGGAGACGATGGTGCGGGACCTAGACGTGACTAGGCAAGCTCTCCGTGCGGAGAACCGAGAAACAGAGCAGCTGCGGTCGTCCTTCTCCGCTGTGGAGACAGCACTCGCTGCAGCCGATAGGGAGGCGGCTGTGGCTGAAGCCGCAGCAGGTTAAGCGCAGGCACATCTTGCTGGTAAGGCATTGTCATTACCGTATCTTCTTGTTTTGTGTGGCACCACACCTTATCAATTGGTATGGTTTTCTCGTTCTTGCTCTTTCAGCTATCATGGAGCAGCTGAACGCCGCATCCGTGCTACCGGCGTGGATCCGGGAGGTATTGATGCATGGCCTTTTCCATGGGGCTGCATCAGCCCTAGCCACCGCCCACCTCCATTTAGATGCGGACTTGCATGCGGTGGAGCCGGGGTTCCCACCGGAGCTGCCGATCCAAAGGGCTTCATAGGATTTTTTCCTATTGGATTTGGATCCTTCAAAATTCTTGTTTCTCCTCCATTCCAAAGGAGCCATAAGTTTTTGAGTTTCTTTTGTCCATTTCTTGGGATTCCATTTTGCAGTGTTGGTGGGCCCCGAACAGACAGGGAGATCTGCCCGCGCGAAAATTTGATTTTTGGCAAAATTTTGATTTTCGGCAAAAATTTCGCACCACGCCGAGCAATGCCACCAACACGCACCAAAAAATAGATGTCTCTCTTTTGCCCTCCACACGAAAATTAGGTTTATAATACCATCGATTTCAGACAAGGGCATTTGTGGTACTTGATGGCCACATAAAAGCACAAGGAGTCGCTGTCTCCATCTCTGCCTCCGCCTCCATCTCCATCCTCCAGCTACCACCGTCTCTCCTCCCACTCCAAATCCTAGCCCCATGGCCTTCCTCTCCACTCTCTAGCCACCCCCTCTGCCACCCCTCTCCGGACCCTAGGCACCATCGGCACAGCAGCTCGAATTATCAATCTGCACTCTCCCGCCGCACCCTCTCTCATAGACTTCTGAACCCTAGCCGGAGCCAGATCCTCTTTGATTCGTCGACAGCAAGTCCACTAACTGCAGAAGGACTGCCTCGATGACGGTATAGGCTGGATCCGGATCCCCTACTTTGGCACTTGTCATGACCAGCTAGATCAGAACCCTAGCTGGAGCTGGATCTGGTACCCCTTCGTCAACGTCGGCCGCAGTAGTTCCACGACCACGATGACAAGACGGCTATGCTGACGACAAAGCGTAGCCAGGGTACGCGGAGGAAGAGGTACCAAAATTCTTTTTATGATGTATGTTGTATTGTAGTGGTTCAACCTAGGATATGTAGATAGCGATGGGGCTGCATATTTCCTAAAGTTTAGTGTAGCTGACATGTGCTTTATTGGATTAATCACTTCCGTATAAGATGTAGTTACTAGTTAAGCGCTTATTTGCTTACTCTTGCTCTCTGTTATGTTGACATTCGCTAGAAGCTTTAGTTAATAAATACCTTTGTAATCTAAATGAACAGTCACTAAATGCTTTTGAAAGAGAGTAGGAGGCACAAGTCATAAAGAATCATAGGAAGATGGAAGAACTAGGGGTGGTTGTTGAGGGATTTGATGATACAGATGAAACATATTTAGATTTACAAAATGAGCCAGTGGCCCCTGCAGTTCAGGTGCTTGTTCTACCTTGTATTGAGTTTGGGCGGGAGGGGGCTAGGGAGTGCAGATAGCAATGCATTTTGTACATGCTTCCTATTTAAATTTGTTTCTCCAATTTTAGCGTCCGGTTTGAAGAAACCGCAGAGGAGCCTCTGTCAGTAGGACAAAAGGCAGTGCTGATATCAGTTGTAGAGGAAGGCAGTCCAAGAGAGTGAAGTTAACACAACCTGGAGAGTTGACTCATGGATCTAAGAAGAACAAGCAAAATCGTGCAAAAGTGAAGTACCCCCAGGCTACAGGATCTCGCTCCTATGCTGTACAGCTGTAATCATTTGTAAGTGATGGTTGTGTTTTATTGTTACTCTCGCCTTTGTATAAACAGAAACTCATGTGCACTGTTAATAGAAGCAATAGTGGCAGGAGCCTACGGCCCCCTTTGGATCGAAGGATTGAAAAAACGTAGGAACAGGAAAAATACAGGAATATGATTGGAATGCATGTGAAAAATAGAGAAATGAAAAACAGAGGAATTTTGTTAGAAGTGGTGTTTAGTTTTGTATAGGAAAAACATACAAAACCAATACAATGAGGTTTCACTAGATGTTTTTTCCTTTGTTTTTCCTATGAAAGTTGAAGTATAGGAAACTTTCCTATGGTTTTCCTTCCCCCATTTCTTCCTGTGAACCCAAGGGCGCTATGGTGTTGATTCCATAGGATTACTGATTCCTACATTATTTCTTTGGAAATCCTATGAACTAAAGGGGCCCTAAATTTGGCATCATCATTTAATTTTGAAGTTGCAATACCTGTGTATTGTGGTTATGTAATCCATATCTGTAACCTATTGTTTACTGCTTGAATTTTGCAATATGTAATCCATATCAGTACATGTGCATTGTGCTTATGTAATCCATATCAATATAAAACCTGAGTTACTTGTTATGAACTAATCTCTTGGGTTTTCAATTAAGCCTCTTCCACTATCTATAACCTAATATTTGCTGCTTGAATTTCATAGGAAGCTATGGAAACTATGCAAGCAGAACCTGTTGCTAATGGGCACGAACCAATGACAAGTGCTGATGTTGTTCCCAAGGTCCTTTGCCTCTCCCATGGCCAGGTCTGCGGCAACACCCATTTTTTGAAGAATGCTGGTATCCTGATAAGCTCTGCCAGAACAGAGACATCAACGGAGAGAATGCTTTGGAAATAGCTTGTTGCTGAACAGGAAAGTTCTGCTAACCTCATCGAACAAGTGTATGAACTGAAGAGGAAGACAGAAAATACTGAAAGGGAGTTTGAGGAGTTCAAGATACATCAATAGGAGGAGTACAATAAGCTACGCGAGGATATCATGTGGTTCAGCTCTTCTTCTGGTAACTCTCAGTCGTCAATTCTATTGGCTTGATGCAATGAACATTTGTGGTTTGATGTGTGTACCCATGTGCTGGTTTGATATGGTGAAACTGTTAGTGGGTTACTGCTGATGTGTAAATAGTAATTTGTTGCATTTGATTGTCATGCTGAATAATTATTTAGACATCGTCGAATAATTATGTAGTCAATCTAGGCAGCAGTGAAAATCTTAAATTACTTTTATGATGAATTGATTGTTGTGCATGTGGTAGAACCTGAGTAGGCCATGTGATCAAATAAAAATGCGACACATGAATGAACCAGTGCATGACACGTGAAATAGCCATGGCACAACACGTGGGCTAATAAAATTCCAACACGTGGAAGAAAGTCGTCAAGCCATGTGGCCGAATAAAAAAACAAAACATGGACGAACAGCACCATGACATGTGGTTGAATAAGAAATGGCCACGTCGACCAATAAAAATACGACACATGATCCAATGAAGAAATGAAACGTGACCCAACCGCAACACGACACGTGTGCAAATAGAAAACTGACATGTGGAACAACAGGGGCCCGACACATGGTCCACTAAGAACCTGAAACATGCAAGAACCAGGGATGGCCATGTTATCCAATAACAAGGTGACACATACCCGAACCATCTCCAATGCAACCGGCTATAGCAGGTACACTTAGAAAGCATCTCCAACGGAAGCAACCGCCAGTGTGGATGCCCCCTTGCCACACATGCCAAAGCAGTTCTATAACGGTCAGTTTTTGTCATAGATCTATCCACATCTATGATGAATTTTCTAGAATCATCATAGACGTTAAGGAATGACGCACCTTCTATGACAAACCGTTTTTCGTCATAAACCGTCATAAAACTAAAATTATGATGAATTTGGCTCCTTCAGTGACAACAGCTATTCATCATAGAAGTGGATATTTTTAGTAGTGTGTGAAAGTCCAAGTATAGGAAAAAAATGAATGAGCAAATGAAGGCTCATTCATTGAAAATTTTCAAAAAAGAAAAAAAGATAGGCATGTCTCAAAATAATCATAAGTACTGAGTGTAGCTTAGCTGGTTGGGTCCCTTGTGTAGGAACCTACCCACCCGGGTTCAAGTCCCCGACTTGACACGGGTATTCGCATTTTCCTAGATTTTTTCTAGGATTTAATGGCGCTACTCTTTCAGTGGTAGGCGATGTGCCCGTCGATGGTGAGGGCCTATGGTGACTTTGTCAATCTCGAGATTTGTCGGTCCAACTCAGTTCTTCGGAGGTGCTCATAGAGGTAGGGCGTGCATGTGTGAGTTCATAGGGGTGACGCGTGCTCGTGCATGTGAGCGTCTGTGTCTACAACTAGGTCTTGCAAAAAGAGAGAGAGAGATCATACTTATGATGGAGTCCAATAAAGTTTATCATCGTGTGCCCACATACATGCACATCTTGATCTAGGATTATAACATTTTTCTCCTTGGATCTGAGTTTTTACTTTACAATATATGCAATGTAAGTATGCAATCATGTTTATCCCTACCTGAGCTCCACATAAGCATTATTGAAGTAGGATGAAAAAGAAGGCGATACAAGTCTGTGCCTTGGTAAGGAATCATACACCATTGGACAATATGAGAGTACCATTTGAGGAGTAAAAGTGAGTTATGCTTTTTCTTATGAAAACTTTTCAAAACTCCAAGTACTAAGATGTGAAAATGGGAAGATGACTTTGCTTCGAGAACTATTCCACCATTCAACAGCTCAAGGATATATGTTAGCTAATGCCACATATCCCACATATGTAGAAGGAATGTTTTGGAATAACTTTTCTATCACCTGTATATTTAAAGATGTTATGCTCATGTTTACTCTATTTCTAACCTCTACTTGAGGACGAGCAAAGACTTAAGTGTGGGAGATCTTGTTGACGATAATTTCATCATGATTTTACATAGTCAAAACCATCAACAAACTATCACCCTTGTAATGAAATGAGCATAGCATGGTTGAATTTTGTTCAAATAACTTGATTCCACATGTACATGGCCTTTATTTGAATGTAGGTACAAAGTGAATGAGAAACTAAGTGGGGGCCCAACTAGGCTCATTGAATGACCCACCAAGTATGGCCAGTTGATCATTTAAATACATCATTATGATGGGCTTGGATTATGACGGCTATGTGCAAAAGATGGGCTTGATTAGCCAAAGTGGGCCCATCGGCCGATAGTCCTTTTTCCACCAAATGATCCCAATTTTGGTGTGGAGTGAGAACACATACTCCCACCAAGGTGGAGTGGTCCCACATGTCATAGGGGGTTCGGCCGAGCCCCCCTTGATCGCCCGACGACTACACTTCCTCCACCACCTTCCTGCATGGAGGCATGCAAAGAAACATAACCCCCCTTGATCTCCACCATCAATTCAAGGCCAGTTTGCTCCAAGGATGGAGGATGGAAGCATACGGATCCATGGGCCCACTTGGTCACTCCCTCTCCACTACAAATAGAGAGGGGGTATCCCCTCATTTTCAAGACACACCATAAGGAGCAAGCTTCTTTACTCTCTCAAGATGCAGTAGTATTAGTATAGTTAGAAGTTAGAGTGAGTCTCGGGTCTCTGGCTCTAGTCTTTGAGGAGGTCTGGTATAGCTCTTGTATTCCTTTCTTTCTTTACTAGATATATGCCCATGCGCACGGGGTCACAAATTTTTGCTACACCTACAATGACACACGTGGATTATAGCTTAGAATAACATACACGCAGGACACGTGTTTTGATGGAGGGGCGAGTGGGGATATGAGTGTTGCAGACAATAATGGTTAGTATTTTTTAGTGTAGGGAAGTTGGCATAAATGTAGTCCAAACCATGAAATTAGGTAGAAATTTCTACAGTAGCCACGTCAACAAGAATCCGGCTCTCGAGCCTGCTTGGTTTTGAGCGGACCTTGATTGGCCTCATCTAGTTGTGAATTAACTGTAGCAATATTTATTCATTTAAAAAAATTCAAATTCCTATATGGCTCAGCTGTTGTAGTAGTAGCTGAGTTCCTAGGCGCGTGCATAGATTCTTGTCCACTCCCGCGGCCGGGCTGCAGACATCGGGCTAAGTGCCCTGTATACAATGCGCTGGAGTCTGGAGATCGGGAGGGACGTCTTCTTTTTATTTGCATGCGTGGAGAGTTCGTGTCGGATCAGGACTCGTATCCATTCCTATTGAACGCAGGACTTCGTATCCGTTCCTATCGAACGCACGCACAAGCACTTTGTAATGAGTCGCAACGGGTATCATCAGGATTTGGTATCACCCGATACATGATTACTTTAAAGTCTTTTTAGGTGTAGAGATAGGATTTAAGTTATTTTATACCACGTCGATTTTAGGTGTAGAGATAAGTTATTTTATATCATGCTCTACTCACTATCCCGCATTGATTGATACCCGTGGTGGCAGCGCAGATGCAATGGAGCATGCTCGTCGCCGGCCATGGCGGCACAGCAGCGCTGCGCGGAGGTCCGTCGGCCGTCTCCGGCCATGGCAAGTCCAGGCGAGGAGCGCAAGAGCTCCGTGGTGACGACGCGGACCTATCTAGACTATGTAGGGTTTGGGTGGAAGCACTGGCAAGGGTGTCCACATGCGCGATGGTGCGGCGGTGAGAGCACGGCGGCGCTGCGCGTCGTGTTCCGCGCTAGCGAGGCAACCATTCGCAGTGAGGTCATGCTACAAGCTAGACTACACCCTAAGCAAGATCCAATGCGAAGAAGGCGAAGGAATGCGCGATGGAGCCAAGCAGCAGCAAGCTCGTCGTGAAGGCGGCCATGGAAGCCGAGCTTTCCGATGAGGACGAGAATGGCGATTTCGCCCTCACCGTAGCTTGTCTAGCACTGCTAACGCATCGAGGAGGTAGAGGAGAACACGGCACAGCTGCTCGTTAGATGGAGGCGGCAATGGCATGGTGGAGCGGGTGCTAGGCGACGGTGGAGCGGCGCTGTGGCTCGGCGGCGCTTGGTTCTCTGCGACGTGAGCGAGAGAGGGCAGTGGAGAGGGAGAGAGTGAGCGGGAGCGAGCGAAATAGGTAGCGCAGCTTCTTAGTTATCGTGTGCCAGCGCGCTGCGATGAGGGCCCGACGCCAGCCAGCGGCGGCCACGTGGCAGCCAAGTGCTGTGCCCAGTCGGCCACCACGGCGCGCGACGACGCGGCCATCAGAGTCTGATTACATGTCTGATAGCGCGATTTCAACGCCTCCAATCTCCTGAACCAAAGCGAATCAGTGCACAACGCTAAAACAAAACTTGTAGAGCTACGTACGGGTTACAACATTGATTAAATGATCTAGGTCTAATTCGCCACAATGAGCAAGTTAAATCATCCCAAAGTCAGGCATGTCAACACTGTTAGCTCAATATAACTTAGAAAATTTTCCAAGTTCCAAAATCAGTGAAATGTTAATTCTTGTTAGCCAAATTCAAGCATGCTAGAAGCCGAACTAGCCTATGACCCAAAAATAAAAGTTGTTACACTACTTGAGTTCTACAACTTTGCTTTATAGTACACAGCCATGCAAATATTCTATGACATAGTTCAACCTAGGTCAAACATACCACTTGAAAATGATGACATACTCTATATCTGTGACTTAGAGACCAAACTAACCCTAGCCATGAATATCAAAGTTGTTCCTAGTGACATTCTAAACATGTTTAAGGTATTCCTAAGGTTCCATACACATTTACACATTGGTTACATATAGATACTTTCTAGGTCAACAAGCATATCATCACTTAGGAGCTTAATTAGATAAAGTGATCTACATGAACATTGTTCCATTAGTCATCCTAAGTGTAGCTAAGGTGTTTTAGTGACCAACATCAACCACTTATACTTATTTACACATGATCATAAGCACACACATAAGGAAACATAAAATAACAAGGCATGTTTCACATGTTTCAATTGTACGTTTCACATGTAAAAGCTTATATATGAATGTTTGATGATTATGCTCATGCAATGCAGGTGAAATTATGCAAGCCTAACACCTAGGGTGTTACAGCCCCTTCCCGTTCGTGGGGGTCCAGCATGGGTCAACTGGTGACCGACTCCAGATTCTCAGTGGCCAATCCATATAATTCTTGGGTCCGTTCGACCGGTCCCAAGGGCTCGTTGCCTTTCTTTGAGGAAAAACCATGAACTAGGAACCGACCAAGACTTGAATGTGGGCCGAGATGCCCGCGTCGCTCGTGCGCTCGGGTACTGGCTGCTAGTGGACCCATCCCTTTCCACTCCTCACTCTAAGGGTGCCCCGGAGCGGTTGTCAACCCGTCAGAGGGCTAGCCTTCGAACTCCTAGGCCTAAATGGGCCGTAAGAGCATTTTTAGTTCCATATCCCACCTTACCTGTGATGGTTCTCATGCCTGTCTACACCGACGCCGAGCTGGACGACATCGAGAAGGAGGTGGCCCCTCTAGCACAGGACTTACCTGCCAAGATAGAGGATGAGATCATCCCCCAAGAAATTAGTTAGGTAGATAAGCCAGGCGACGAACTTGTAACAAGTGGACAAGCTCTTAATTTTCGTTATGGCCAAACAAATTTCTAGCTCTTCTCCCCTTTTTGTATAAAAAGGTTAGTGCATTCCAACCATTTTCGTTGTTAAGGCTATAAAGCTCGGGGTGCAGGTGAAAAAACTCTGATCATGCTGGTGAGCAAAAATACCATAGTCGCTAGGGCGTAGGTTTCTTGCAGTTCGACCAGTTTTACTCAGCGTTCATTTCTGCAACCCTTACTTCTAGATCTTAACGTGAGAAAGGGTCGGGCGTAGAGAATCTCTACCAGATATATATACTCTTTAATGCATTCTGACTCTTTCCATAGTTAAGGCTAAAAAGCTCGAGGTGCAGGCCAAAAACTCTAATCACATAGGTGAGCAAAAATGTCATAGCCGCTAGGGCGTAGGCTTCTTTCGGTCCGACCAATTTTACTCAGCGTTCGTTTTCGCAACCCTTGCTTCTAGATCTTAACGTGAGAAAGGGTCGGGCATAGAGAATGTCTACCAGATAGACATGCTCTTATCAGCCCCCGAGTGAGGCCTGACCCCTTGCCGTTGCTAGGGTGGGTATTACTAAAGATCGAGGAGTCGATAGCGAAACCGATAAGAGAAATCGTGCATAGATTAAGGGTAAAAGCGACGTAGCTGTTCGATGTTCCAGGCGTTGACAAAGACTTTGCCGTCGAATGGTCCTGAGCTTATAGGTGCCTGGTCAGAGCACCTTCGCGATGACGTATGGTCCCTCCCATAGCGAAGAGAGCTTGTGGTAGTTCTTGTTGCTCTAGACAAGGCGGAGCACCAGGTCCTCGACGTTGAAGGCCCGACCCCACACTCGATGGCTGTGGTACCGGCACAATGCTTGCTGGTACTTGGCCAAGCGGAGGAGGGCAACATCGCATGCTTCATCTAGTTGGTCCATGGCATCCTCGAGGGACGCCTCGGCTCCCTATTCATCGTATGCCCTGACCCTCGGCGCTCCATAATCGAGGTCGGTCAGGAGGATAGCCTCGGAACCATAGACTATGAAGAATGGCGTGTAGCTGGTGGCTTGGCTGGGGGTCATCCTCAGGCTCCAGGGCACCACAGGAAGCTCCGCGACCCATCGTATGCAAACTTGTTCAATCGGTTGAAGATCCTAGGCTTGAGACCTTGTAGGACCATGCCGTTCGTGCGCTTGACCTACCCGTTCGTGCGGGGGTGCATCACGGCGGACCAATCAACGTGGATGTCTGTGATAATGGAGTTTGGGACTCGAAAGCGATGGACGATGTCCATGATAATGGAGTTTGGGACTCCAAAGCGATGGACGACGTGGATGCATTGTAGGATTGGAGGAACTTTTCCCTGTGAACTACGTGCCATTGTCCATGATAATGGAGTTTGGGACTCCAAAGCGATGGACGATGTCAAGGAAGAACAGCACGGCTTGCTCAGACTTGATTGCGGAGATCGGCTGAGCCTCTATCCACTTTGTAAACTTATCTATGGCAACAAGCAAGTGTGTATAGCCCCGGGCATCCTCTTGAGAGGTCCGACCAGATCAAGCCCCTAGACCACGAACGACCACGAGATGGGGATTGTTTGGAGTGCTTGGGCTAGCAGGTGTGTCTACCGAGCATAGTATTGACACCCATCACAGGTGCGCACAATCTGTTCAGCGTCGGCTACTACGGTTGGCTAGTAGAAGCCTTGTCGGAACGCGTTTCCGACCAGGGTCCTAGGTGCGGCATGGTGCCCACAGACCCCATCGTGGATATCACTCAGCAACTGCTTCCCTTGTTCGATGGCAATGCGGCGCTACAGGATCCCGGTGCGGCTTTGCCTATAGAGCTCACCCTTAATAATGACAAAGGACTTGGCGTGACGCGAGTCGCTGAGCCTCCATTTTGTCCATCGGCAGTGCCTCACAGAGGAGGTAGTCGAGGTAAGGCATCCTCTAGTCAGCTAGAGGGTCAGGCTCTATCGCTGGATCCTTATCAAGCTACATGACTTTAGGGTCGGATGGAGCCACCGGATCGTTATCCCCCGAGCCCAGGGTAGGCGGCCCATCACCGGTTTGTTCCGGCTCCTCGTAGCAGACCAAGGGCTTGTACTAATCACTGGTAAAGATGCCCGTCGGCACTGGCTCTAGGTCGGACGCTATTTTTGCCAGCACGTCGGACATCTCGTTGAAACGCCTTAGGATGTGATTGAGCTCAGGACTATTCAACTTGTCCTCTAGCTGGCAGACTTCTTAGCAATACATAGCCATCTTTGGTGTTGTGGTAGCTTGATTCCTTCATGACTTGGTCGATGACCAGCTGGGAGTCACCCCAGACGTCAAGCCATCGGATACCCAACTCGATGGAGATGCGTAGGCCATTGATGAGTGCCTCATACTCAGCCACATTGTTGGAGGAGGGGAAATGGATGTGAACCATGTACCTCATGCGTACCTCGAGGGGTGAAACAAAGACCAGCCCCACGTCGGCGCCTTTCTTCATTAGTGATCCATTGAGGTACAACATCCAGTACTCTTGGTCGATGACTGCTGGCAACATTTGGATCTCGGTCCACTCTGCAACAAAATCAGCTAGCACTTGGGACTTGATGGTTGTCCGAGGGGCATATGAAATGCCTTGACCCATTAGCTCGAGTGCCCACTTCATGATTCTTCCTGTGGCATCCTAGTTTTGGACGACCTCACCGAGAGGGAAGGATGTCACAACCGTCACCGGATGCGACTCGAAGTAGTGACGCAACTTCCTCTTGGTGATAAGGATGGCGTACAAGAGTTTCTAGATTTGGGGGCAGCGAGTCTTGGAATCGGACAAGACCTCACTAATGAAGTACATGGGACGCTGCACTTTGAGGGCGTGTCCCTCTTTTTCTCGCTCTACCACCAAGGCGGCGCTGACTACTTGCGTGGTGGCCACAATGTAGAGTAGAAGCAATTCCTCGTCAGTTAGGGGGATCAGGATCGGGGCCTTCGTCAGGAGCTGCTTCACCTTGTCAAGTGCCTCCTAGGCCTCGGGCGTCCATTCGAAATGGTCGGCCTTCTTCAGAAGCCGATAGAGGGGGAAACTTCATTCGCCAAGGTGAGAGATAAAGCAGCTGAGCGTGGCGAGGCACCCTATAACTCGTTGTATCCCCTTTATGTTCTAAATCGGGCCCATCCTTGTGATGGCCAAGATCTTCTCCGGGTTGGCTTCGATGCCACGCTCGGAGACAATAAAACCCAGCAGCATACCCCTTGGGACCCCGAAAATGCACTTCTTGGGGTTGAGTTTGATGCCGTTTGCTCGGAGTTTGGCCAAGGTCTGCTCTAGGTTGGCTACAACCTGGTCGGCCCGTTTAGACTTGACCACGATGTCATCCACGTAGGCCTCAACGGTCTGCCCAATAAGATCCCCGAAACACTTGAGCATGTAGCGTTGGTACGTAGCCCCTGTGTTCTTCAGGCCAAACCGCATTGTGACGTAGCAGAACGATCCGAATGGGGTGATGAAAGATGTCGTGAGCTAGTCGGACTCTTTCATTGTGATTTGATGGTACCTAGAGTACGCATTAAGGAAGCAAAGGGTTTCGCACCCTGAGGTTGAGTCGACTACTTGATCTATGCGTGGCAAAGGAAACGGATCCTTTGGACATGCTTTGTTGAGACCCATGTAGTCAACACACATTCTCCATTTCCCACTCTTTTTTCGTATAAGAATGGGACTGGCTAACCACTCGGGGTGGTATACTTCCTTTATGAACCCAACCACCAAAAGCTTCGCAATCTCCTCACCGATGGCCCTGTGTTTCTCCTTGTTGAAGCAACGCAGGCGCTGCTTCACTGGCTTGGAGCCTGGCCTGATCTTTAAGGCATGCTCGGTGACTTCTCTTGGAATGCCTGGCATGTTTGAGGGTCTCCGTGCAAAGATGTCTCTATTGGTGCGGAGGAAGTCGGCAAGCGCGCTTTCCTATTTGGAGAAAAGCGTGGTACCGATGCGCACCACTTTGCCCTCAGAGCCATTGGGGTCTATGAGGACCTCCTTGGCACCCTCTATAGGCTCGAAAGACCTGGCCGACCGCTTGGGGTTAGGAGCTTCTTCGATGACCTCCTCCCTGATGGCTGCAAGCTCTTTGGAGGCAACAATAGCCATGTTCGCAGCACTCGACCTCGCACTCATAGGCGCGCTAGAAGGAGGTGCCAATGGTGATGACCCCACATGGACCCGGCATCTTCAACTTCAGATAGGTGTAGTTGGGGATGGTCATAAACTTCGCGTAGCATGGACGTCCCAGGATGGCGTGGTAGGTCCTATGGAACCTGACCACCTCGAAGGTAAGGGTCTCCGTCCTATAATTGGTCAGATTCCCAATGGTGATGAGCAGATCGATCTGCCTGAGTGGCACGGCCTGCTTTCCAGGCATGATGCCATGGAAAGGCGCCTTGATCGGCCGGATGTGCATTGGTCGATGCCCATGGCATCGAGCGTTTCAGCGTACATGATGTTGAGGCCGCTGCCTCCATCCATCAGCACCTTGGTGAGCCGCTTCATGCCAATGATCGGGTCAACCACGAGCGGGTATCTTCCCAACTGTGGGATGCTTTTAGGGTGGTCGGTCTGATCAAAGGTTATGGCGGACTCCGACCATCGGAGGAAGGAAGGCGCGGCCGGCTTGGCCGTATAGACCTCATGGCGCGCAAGCTTCTGGCGGTGCTTGGAGTCATAGGCCATCGACCCTCCATAGATCATCAGGCAGCCATCTAGTGTCGGAAATCCACTGTCCTTCCCCTCGGCATTGTCTGTGGCTGGCTTGGGCTCCTTCCTATGCTCCCCCTTGTTGGAGCCTCCAGAAAAGAACTGCTTCATGAGCACACAGTCCTTGTATAGGTGCTTGATGGGGAAAGCATGGTTCAGGCATGGCTCTTCGAGCAGCTTCTCGAAGTGGTCTAGGATACCCTTGGCAGGCTTCCAACCTCCCTTGCGGTCGACAGTGGCCACGAGTGAGCCCTCACACCGTTGCTTGTTCTTCTTCTTGTTGGGGCGGTTGGAGGCGCCTTCATCGGTGTCCTTGTCCCGCTTTGCCTTGCCCTTGGGGTGGTCGAAAATCGCTCCGACCGCCTCCTCGCCTGAGGCATGGCTGGTTGCGATGTCAAGGAGCTCCTTGGTGGTCTACGGGCCCTTATGTCCTAGCTTGTGAACCAAGGACTCATAGGTGGTCTCGGACAGGAAAGCTCCTATGACGTCGGCGTCGGTGACATCGGGCAGCTCGTTGCACTACCGTGAGAAGCGCCGGATGTACCCACGAAGAGTTTTCCTAGACTTCTGTCGGTAGTTTTTGAGATCCCATGGGTTCCTAGGACGCGCGTATGTGCCCTGGAAGTTTCCCACAAAGATCTCTTTTAGGTCCACCCAACTTTGGATTCAGTTGGGCGGAAGGTGTTCCAACCACGTTCGGGATGAATCGGCCAGGAACAATGGAAGGTTGTGGATAATGAAATTGTCACTATCCGCTCCACCGGCTTGGCAAGCAAGCCGATAATCCTCAAGCCATAGTCCGGGTTTGTCTCCCCAGAGTATTTTGGGATGTTAGTCAGCGGTCAGTACCGTAGTGGGAAGATGGCGTTGAGGATGTGTCGGCCAAAGGCCTAAGGTCCTGTCAAGTCGAGGCTCGGGCTTCGGTCCTCACGGATGTCGTAGCATACGCCATGATGAGGGTGGTAGCCATGGCTAGCCTCCTCCCTCTCATCGCTGCGACGTGCCTGCGGGCATCGAGGGTGTTACGTGCGTCACGATGGAGGCCGCCATGGCCTACCACCTCGCTGTGCCTGGTGGACTGACACGTCCCTGTCAGGTCACTCTGAGGGCACGCGCTGGCTGCATCGAGCTCGTATCGTTAGGACAACGAGCTCTCGGCCTGCTGCGCCGCCTCACGCTCAAGTAGCATGCGAATCTCGCGATGGGCCCGACGATCCTCGGGTGTTGCGGGCTCCGGAAGCCCATGGAGCAAGGCCGCCGTGGTAGCGATGTTCTGGCTTGCTCGGGTGAAGTGTGGGAGGGCTTCATCATCCTCGATGATCCTCTGGTTCACGTCGCGGGCCACGGCGCGCGCACGCCCATCGTTTTTGTGGCGCTCGATCTCTCGCTTGAGCTCAACGCGTTCCTGCTCGAGCTGGAGTCGTGCTTCTTCGAGCTCTTGCTGCAATGCCCTCAACTGCATTCCCCTCGACCACATCGTCGAGGTCATCTATTAGGGTAGCCCCTCCCTCGTGGATGCTTTTAATGTATCCCTCGGAGGTACCTGCCATGAAACATTCTCACGAGGGGTGATGGCTCCCCCTGCTGGATTTAGAGTCGGAGGGCGACTCTGATTCTCACGCGAGAAGGTCGTGGAAAGATTCTATGACGTATTTGGTCATCCAGACGAACTCATCGTTTGTAGGGGATGGGGGCGTGCGCTGCGCCACAAGGTGGCCAACGGTCTCTGCGGCATGGCGCAGACCGAACAGGAGTGCTGTTGGGGCACTCCGGGTGAGGTATTCCGGGGAGAGTGGCTCTCCTCCGACAAGCTGCGTCATGACATTAGCGAACGAGAAGGTGAGGCGGCGCAGGTCCTTCCGGGACGGTCGGGGTCCCAGGAAGGCGCCGAGTTGGCGCTCTAGCCTCCCGTGATCGAAGCTGAGGAGCCGGTCGCTCCTGGGGGCGCAGGCCTCCGTTGCGTGTAGCTATAGCTCCTCAAGCGCCTCGGTGATCACGTCGAGGCTAGCGGAGTGGAGAGGTTGGACGGTGGTAGGAACCTGCACCAACTCTCCCTCCATCATAATGATGAAGTCCAGGTTCCCGAAGCACACATGCGCGCCCGAGACCCAGCTGATATCGTGACTAGCCATCCGAGGCCTGATGTGGACGTCGAGACGCGCAAAAATCCCTACCTGGCGCGCCAACTGTTGGTGTTTTTAGACCACTAATGAGTAAATTTGTATTTGCGCGTCTGGCTCGGATAGTGTGCTCGGAAGACACAAGGGTTTATTCTGGTTCGAGCGGACCGTCCCTATGTCCAGTTCGCTGCTGCTCGGGTGAACGGGTGTTGAGAGCTCGCTTGCCATCCGAGGCCTGATGTCTCTAGTGGAAGGAGTGAATGGGTGCTGAGAGCTCGCTTGCCGCTCAGCCATGTGCTCATGTCATGCTCTTGTGTTCATATCCCCCCTCCTTGGGGTGCCCTGCTTCCCCTTTTATAGACGAAGGGAAAGCGTGGGTTACAGAGGAGAAAAAATAGAAGAACGAGAGAGAGAGAAGAAGGCTTCTAGGATTGTCGGGTCCTTCTCCTTCGTACGGGTCCCGCTGATCCTGTCGATGTCAACAAGGATGGCTCCATGTCATAGCCCTATTCTTCACTAGCGCCATGCGCAGGCATCATCTGCCGATCATGGCGTTCTACTACGTCCCGGCGGACGTCGTGGTGAACTGACGCTCCTATCAGCATCCGTACGAGGATTAGGCAGAACAGCACCGGCATGCCCGACACTGTTCTTGATGTGAATCCCCAGGTATGGTCCGTCATGGCCACGGGTTACATCGAGGCATGCCAGCCTCTTCCCTGGCGTCAGAGTTTTGACCCAGGCCCACACGCTTGGACCTGGAGTGGTTGGTGGCAGTATGGGTCCCCGTCGGATAAGACATAACCCGCGTCCTCAAGGTCGGGTGAGGCAGAGCCCACGACCTTGGGCGAGATGGAAACTGCGTCCTTGGGGTCGGGCGAGACAGAGCCCGCACCCAAGGGGTCGACGAGACGGAGCCTGCGGCCTCGAGGTCGGACAAGACAGAGCCCGCGGCCTCGAGGTCGGGTGAGACGCAACCCGTGGCCTTGGGCGAGACAGAACCCACGGCCTTGGGCGAGATGAAACCCGCATCCTTGGGGTCGGGCGAAACGGAGCCCACACCCAAGGGGTCAGGCGAGACGGAGCCCGCAGCTTCGAGGTTGGGCAAGACGGAGCTCGCGGCCTCGAGGTCGGGCAAGATGGACCCCGTGGCCTTGGGCGAGACGGAACCTGCGGCCTTGGGCGAGACAGAACCCGCGTCATTGGGGTCGGGCGAGACAGAGCACGCGACATTGAGGTCGAGCGAGACGGAGCCCGCACCCAAGGGGTCAGGCGAGACGGAGCCCGCGACATTGAGGTCGAGCGAGATGGAGCCCACGGCCTTGAGGTCGGGCGAGACGGAGCCCGCGGCCTTAGGGTTGGGCGAGACCTTTTAATACGTCTCGAGCCATATGGGGAAATCAGCGTGGGTGCTAACTTACTTGCTTTGGGTATCCCTAATATCGATACCCGATAGAAATCTTTGTTGTTGTGAGGTTTGTGGTGTTTTAGTGGTACTATAGTGGTGGGTCCCGCATAGCGGTTGCCTTTGTCGATTGGCATGGCCTTCTCTCTCATTCTCTAACGGTACGGAGCCACGACTAGGGGTATTCTATGAGTACACATGCGAGCCGAGTTGAGCCATTTGGCTGTGTTGAAGGTTTAGGGGTGTTTGTTAGGGGTCCTCCTGAGGGGCTTCTCTGTTTTTCAGTGAAAAACAACTCCTCCTACAAGATATTTGATAGGGCTTCTCCAAAGGAACCAGGAAAGAGTCCTACCAAATAGGCGCTTAGATTAGCACGAGTGACCGAGGGATGTGGTGGCGAGTTTGCTAAGGAGGCTTGGGGTGTTGCCAGTGCTTGTGAAGTTTGCTGTATTTATACTGAGCATGGTGCTTCTTGTTGCCAACCGGCTGCAAACGTTTAGTTGTTTCTTGTGGGTTTTTTTCTATTTTTTTTTTTTGTAAGTAGATTTATGGAACACTTTGTTTGAATTTTGTACTACTGGTATATTCAAGGCGAAATAGCCATTTTCATCCTTAAACTTTCATCCAAAGCTCAAATTCATCCTTCAACTATTAAAATGGTCAGTTTAGTCCTCAAATTTGCAATTTCAGTCCGATTTCATCCTCTGTCTGACGTTGTCTTCCACACGAAAGCTCACTCCGTCAGCACAGTTCTATTGGGAGTCAAAAAGGTGATTGAAGACCTCGCATCCATGAATCACAGCTTGACACAAGTTGTATTTGCATTCAGCTGGACAATGGGATGATATGACAGTGATCGACAAAGGTTACGAAAAGAAATATGTAAACTGATGCATGGTAGGGATGAAAACGGATCGGATCGGAGCTGATAATGGCTTCCTCATATCCTAATCCATTTTTTATCGGATTCAGAGCGGATCAGATATTATATGGATTCGGATGCGAATACGGATCAGATATTATGATGAGAAACAATTCATTAACCAAAGTCATAAAGCAGCAATACAACACGAAATAATCACCGTCAATCCACCACTTCGATTTAAGTGCTCACAAAATTAATACAAGTTCTCAGTTTAAATTTAAGAATATAAAACAAGTGTGTAAAAATAAATATTCTTAATTTGGCAAAATTTTACCTTTGCTCTTTGCCGTGTACTAGTCCTCCACTTTGGTAGATGATAATTCCTTCGTCTCCGGTAATTTCAATGTACCAGCCTATAGTTGACGAGCTTTGTTTATGGACCTCAATATAATAATGCTTGTGTCATAGGCCAGGCTGACTTGTATTCTTGCCGCTTGGGCTCTTTAAAATATTTCAATTATTATAAGCGTCGCAAGTTCAATTATCGGTTAATTCATATCCGTCAGATTTCGCCAATTCCATATCCTACACCGCATCTGCATATAATCGGGTTCGGATTATCCGTATCCGCATGGATATTAAAAACACGTCTCCATATCCATAAAATTTGTATTCAGAGCGGATCAAAGCAGAGAATTATCTATACCACTTGTGCTTTTGCATTGTAAGTGGCTGTAGGCCTGTGGATAATCATGCAGTGATTTTTGAAATCATATTATAGTACCGACTTTTCATGGCTTGGTGCCTGATTTCACTGGTTCTGAAGGGTCTTTCTTTCGGTTTTTGGGTGGGCACCCTCGCATTTTCTTCACTCTAGGAGGCAATGCTTTGGATTTGGAGATACTGGCCAGGCTTACTCGTGCTCCACGGGTTGCAGCACATGCTGATATGTCCAAAGACTTGCCAAAATCTGCAAGTGTGTTGTCTTGTCTCAAAATATGTTAACGGAGTGAGCTACTGTGGTAGACGACGTCAGACAGAGGACGAGATCGAACCAAAATTGCAAATTCAAGGACTAAACCGGCCTTTTTGATAGTTGAGGGACGAACTTGAGCTTTGGATGAAAGTTCAAGGGCGAATATGGCTATTTCGCCTATATTCAAAGATGGCTTGCTTACATCGTGTCTACAGTACAGAAAGAATAAATAAAATATCACTCTGTTGCTCTGGTGCTACACTGCAGTCTAGTCTAGAGATATAAGAATGGAATTGTTTGTGCAGGCCGGCCCGGCCGGCCCGGCCGGTTCACGTGTCACTACAGTCTATAAATCAGTCCGGCGTACACGTACATGCGGACAAGACGCGTGAGCTATCAAAATGGACCGGAATAACTTCGATTGATAAGAAAAAGATATATCTACATATCGATCCCACCGTGAGCGTTGCGCCCGCTGGCGGTGGAAAACGGTTCGTCCACATTGTAGGCCAGCTAGCTCCCACATCCACTGACCGTTGTGCGCTCGCCGGGGCCGGGCAAGCCATCAGCGGCCGTGATGGCGCCGGCGCTTCTGCTGGCAGTGCTAGTAGTGCTCGCGGTGGTAGCTGCGACGACGGAGGTGTCGGCGTCGGCGTCGGCGTTCGCGGTGGCGTCCAACGCGACGGCGGTGATGGCCGGGAAGCTGAACGTGCACCTGGTGCCGCACTCGCACGATGACGTCGGGTGGCTCAAGACCGTCGACCAGTACTACGTCGGATCCAACAACTCCATCCAGGTACGTAAACACACCATCCATCCTTTCCTGCGCCGCCATGCTCCGGCCGTCGGTCTTCTCGGTTGTCACCTCGTGGAGGTGGGCGCCAGGGCGCGTGCGTGATGAACACCCTCGACTCCGTGGTGGACGCGCTCGCCAGGGACCCAGCCCGCAAGTTCGTCGTCGTCGAACAGGTACACAGATTGAACCCAATGATGTGTGTGCTCATACGCGGACCCAGATCAACGTACGCGATTGATAGATTATACTGAGTTTTAGTACTACCTTGATCAAAACCAAAGCAGCCGTGTCGTCTTCCTAGCTAGAGTGAATACTTGCTGACAATAATATGCTAGCTTGGTTATTGCTACTTATAAAAGTATACTCGAACTTGTCATCGCAAGTACTTGTTAGGTGCCATGCTATCTTATCTTATTATTAATACTAATTAGATGCTACTATTGAGAATATATGTTATACTTGTCATGAAACACGCACGCTTCAAACAATGATAATAAACCAAAAAAATTGTCAAAAAAGTCAGAGATGCTAGACAATATAAACCTACAACCCCACTTCCAAGTCATCAATTTCATCTTCATGGTCACCCATCTATCTCGACTTATGGAATGATGGGAGTGGGGTTGTAGGTTTTGTTCACATTAATTAGCGAGTAAACAGTATTCTCACAAACAATAGTCTGGATTCTCAATTTCACCTCCCATTATCAGAACAAGCTTATCTAGAATATTGTCAGTCTCCAAAAGTACATTCAGACTAGCAAAGTTCAGCGGAACACACAAGACTCATGGCAGTACATATGAGGGGACAACATATACACATCCTCAAAATTCTACAAGTTCCCCTAGAAGAATATTCAACTCCCAGCATCCTTTATTTGGATTTGAGACTCTAAATGTTGCAACAAGCTCAGAGTCTTCTCAGGGCTTCTTATGGATAGGCCAAACACAAGAGTCTTCTCAGGGCTCCTTATGGATAGGTCAAACACAAGGAATATCTTAAAAAGGAAGAAGCATAATCTAGAAGGCAGCAACTATAATTGTATTATCTGCGGCAACAATGTTGGCAGCACTTAGGCATTCACTGGAACTTTGAAGGAGATTTTTTTTCAAATGATGAAACAAGCAAACAGCGGTTCCAACACTCTTTCTTCATGGAAATCTTGATCATTGTTGCTTGGCCAATTTGGAAGGAAACAAACTTCATTTTTGATAGGCGCTGTCCATCCTTTGATTCATGGAAGCGTCTCTTCTGTGAAGAGGCCAGGTGTTGACGTTGAAGATGACCTCAAGCCAACACACCAGCAAGGGTCTTGGATGTCCAAAGAGGTTGCACACAACCTGCAATGCAGCAAGAACGCAGTGTAATCGACCAAACCGATCTAGAGAACGATAAGGCTGATGTAGAGCCCGTTCTTGGCTGAAAAAACTCCCGAACTTCTCCCGGGAAGACCTGTCGGGAGGAGCATGTAGAGGATCTCTTAGGACCAGCAAGGCCGCCTAGAATGCCGCTGAATCTCACCGGAAAACTCAATGAACAGCAGGAGGGGTTGAAAAAGGAGTAAATGATTGATAGATTAGTTTTTTAATGATTGGATAGATGGGAACTCAATTTTGACGTGGGTAAAGGGTTGAGAGAGGGCTAAAGGGCTCAGAGAGGGGTAAACGGCTGAATGTCGCACGGAAGTTCGTCGTCGTCGAGCAGGTCAGTACAGTACAGTACCTCTCAAGCCTCCTTGTCGTCGTCTACACTGCTTGTGTTGCGCCGCCTCCGATCCTCTGTTTTCTCGTCCCGACTTGTCCTCGTCCTCTGTTTTGACGTGGCGATGTCGATACTGACAAGTAGAAAAGGACACAGAGGGTGCACGCCGTTTGGATTACATACTCTGCTTTCCACCCTGAGACAATCAAAGATACTCTAGATAGCTTCAGCATATCTCCTTTTACTGCCTAGGTACTACAGTTAGCTCCGGTCCAGACTACAGACTAGTCATCGTCTTCATTGTCGTCCCAGAAAGCTTCTAGTCTGTGTGACCTCAGGACAGGACTCAGGCCCAAACCAAAACCATTGTAGGAGTCCACCTTTTCCACAAATCTAACCATGAGATGAGACGATATGCGCATTATTGGTTGCTAATCGAATTGATGTTGACAACAACGACAAAAACAAAAGGGACCCCTTGCTCCACTGTAGAGCAATCATCGGTCGCGGCCTGCTATCAACAGCGTTACTTTTTTTTTTGACGTAACTATCAACAGCGTCGTTACAGAAATGGCCTCCCACATGTGAACTGACATCCACTTCTTGTTCCTCCACTCTGCTTGCTATCATGTCCAAAATTAGGCGGAGCACTGAACTTGTTATGATGGCGTCCTCTGTTTCGCCCCCAATTCATCAGTCGGTTCACAACTTCACATGGATCCCTCCAGAACAGAAAGATTCGACTCAAAAGTTATGGACATTTCGAAACAGATATATTCAATTGAAATTTAGTGAGTACTACCTTAGGTCAACAAAATTTTCTAATACTATATATATTGGGCCACATATAAAAATAAATGGATTTTATGCAGAAAGTACTCCTACGCTGAAAGTACTGAAAAAAAATATACAACTTTCAAAGAGTGTGCATTGTTGCGTACCAATTGGTTAATGTCCAAACATGTACAAGTGCTGCAACAAGGACAAACAACATGTTGCATGTGGACTCTGCTCCTATATATGGATGCCCATACCTGTTTCAATTTCTTGCTGTGTCAAATTCCGGGAAAAAATAACAGTTTTGACCAAACCAAAGTTACTGCAAAGATTGGGAGCGAACCAAATGGTGCTTGCTATGCGATTAAACCAAAGTTTCACAAAACAGAGTGTACGACAAATCTTGATGCCCGCATACGATTAACTGTTTTAGAATCAAAATATGCCAACATGGATCTATGACTATTGATTTAAATTTAAGGACTACAAAAGTTTAATAAACTTATTATTAATTCGATATATGGTTTAGAGAATTATCATTTGAAGCTTGCTTGTATTAGGCTTCGACTGTTTTTTGGTAGTTAATTCTGAGACACAGACTAGTCAAAACATTGCATTCTAAGTTACTGACTTGTATTACCAAAAAAACAGCTCAAAAGTATGTCGCCCAAAGTTTCATGCGTAGAAAAAGAACCTTTTCTGTATGTGTTGTTTTCCAGGTAATTACCTAGTCCTTTTGCTTTCAGGCTTTCTTCCAAAGGTGGTGGGCAGAGAAAAGCCCCACAATCCAGGCCATAGTCCACAAACTGGTTGATTCCGGTCAGCTAGAGTTCATGTATGGAATGTGATTGTCCTTATCCCCTTTGATCTTGGCTTCAGATTTATTTTTCCAAAATTCTTTTATGGATAATTTTTTCAGAAATGGTGGGTGGTGTATGCATGATGAAGCTGCCGTGCATTACATTGACATGATCGATCAGACCACACTTGGTCACCGGATGATCAAGAAACAGTTCAATAAGACTCCAAGAGCTGGCTGGCAAATTGATCCTTTTGGTCATTCTGCAGTTCAAGCTTATTTGCTTGGAGCAGAGGTACTGTAAACATCACATTTGCAAATGATGTTAAAGTTCCTGATGGAACTACTAATTAAGTTATTTCAGGAACAAATGTAGTAGTATAAATTCCTAGGCTCACTGAATAGAAGACTTAAATCTCTGAAAGCATTATAGCTGCATTTTAGAAAAAAGTGAAATTGTTTGCATGTAACGTTTGTTTACTGCACTTGTAGCTTGGTTTTGATTCTGTACATTTCGCAAGAATTGATTACCAAGATAGGAAAAGACGGAAAGCAGATAAAGGCCTAGAGGTTATATGGCGTGGCTCAAGAACTTTCGGTTCATCTTCACAGGTTCTTTTTGTCCTTTGCGAACAAATATTTTTGTATGTCACCATATCCTCTTCATTAGCATGAAGAACTAAATTCTTTTGACTTCTGTAAGATTCATGTAATTGTATAATTAAATTGCAGATCTTTACAAATGCATTTCCTGTCCATTATAGCCCACCAGATGGCTTTGGATTTGAAGTTTTGGATGAAAATATCATACCTGTTCAGGTAAATATCCATACATAACCAATTTCATGCTACCGAACCATAGTGATTTTTTATGCAACCTTACATTTATTTAATTATGTACAACTATTTGTAGGATGACCTGTCACTGTTTGACTATAATGTCCAAGGACGTGTAAATGATTTTGTTGCTGCAGCCTTAGCACAGGTAAATCTCCATTTTTTTATACCTCGGTTTAATGGAGCGATTTCAAGTTGTTTCTAACTGAAACATGTAACTCACTTCTGAAATGTTTTGGTAATCAGTCAAATGTTACACGTACAGACCACATAATGTGGACCATGGGGGATGATTTTAACTATCAGTATGCTGAATCCTGGTTCCGGAATATGGACAAACTTATCCAACATGTGAACAAGGTATTGCAAATTTTATCCTTCCATGTGAAGTTTCGATATACGGTTTACATGTTTAGCACTAATTTTTGGCATCTTCAAACATTACTGCACTGCTAAAATGATATACTTTAATCTCTGTAAAAGTTAAATCACAGTTTTTAGGGACCTGTGTGGCGAACCTGCTTTTCTGGACGTCACTATGGTGGTTTTACTTCTCCTGATGACAGGCATGCAGGATTGACCAGACCGAATCCCATTCAACAATGCATACATATTTTTGTGTTTTTTAACATCTACCAATGTGATTTTCAGTGTAGATCAGTGACATGCCAGCTGTGGTTAAGTATTATCTCTACTGAATTTGAGAAGTAAGATAATAATGTCCTGAACCCTGCAGGATGGCAGAGTGCATGCGTTGTATTCTACTCCGTCTATCTACACAGATGCTAAACATGCATCAAATGAATCTTGGCCAGTAAAATACGATGATTATTTCCCGTGAGTTCTCAAACTACAAGTATAACATGGAATATTTATGCTAAAGAAGATATTCATGATGCTCTTGTTGTACTGCAAATTGCAGCTATGCTGATTCAACAAATGCATACTGGACTGGGTATTTTACAAGCCGTCCAACTTTCAAGCGATATGTTCGAGTACACAGTGGATATTACTTGGTATAATATTCACACACTGCACTACATGAACCATGCTGCTATCTAAACCATGTATTAAGAAGTTCTTGAATAACCATGGAAAAAATGTATTTCCTGACAGGCTGCACGTCAAATAGAATTTTTGGTGGGTGGCAGTTCCTTAGGATTGTTCACTTCTAGCTTGGAAGATGCAATGGGAATTGCCCAGCATCACGATGCAGTCTCAGGTACTGCAAAACAGCACACAACTGATGACTACTCGAAACGGCTTGCTCTTGGAGCATCAAAGGTTCACAATTTCCCTTGCTGAAAGATTTCTGTTACAATGCCCTTTTGTTTGCTAACGAAATGTTGATGTATTACCTTCTCTTGTCGTTCAGGTTGAAAAAGGTGTAAACACTGCTCTAACTTGTCTGACCAGCTCCAACGGAACATGTGTATCCTCTGTAGTACAATTTAGTCAGGTTAGAAAATGTGCTCTTTATTTGTGGTGCATTCTTTCAGATATTATTTTAAATATGTTTCTTCCATAATTTTTCCCATGGATATTAAATTTTCTTATCAAAAGAACAAAACTGTCTCTCTTATTGATTGAAATTTTACTTTGATTGTTTGGTCATAGAACACCTACTGTTTTGTGCTATATTAACTCTGTATAAATGTTCCAAGTTTCTCATGTGTTATTCTTAAAGATATTAACCTAATCAAACTGTCTCTCTTGTTGATTGAATTTTTAGTGTCCACTTCTCAATATAAGCTACTGCCCTTCGACTGAGGAAGCAATTTCAGCAACAAAGCGTTTAGTGAGTACTATCTGTTTTGTCATTTTGTGTACCAATTAATGTTTATGATATTGACATGATTTGTTGTAGGTTGTAGTTGCTTACAATCCTCTTGGATGGGAACGTAGTGACTTCATAAGGGTTCCTGTAAGTGATTGAAAACTTCACTCAACATTTCTCCAGAAATTTCGGATACCCATTAAGAGAAATTATATCAAGGCTCATGGCCATTTTATAAAGGACCTAAATTTGTAAAAATACTAGGATAAATTTGTCAGTGAAGCATGCACCTCACTTCAGCTCATAGCCTATAGACCATCTCTACTTTTATCGTTACATGTTCTTTTAACATTTTCAGGTCAATGATCAAAACCTAGTTGTAAAAAGCTCTGATGGAAATATTGTTGAGTCACAACTAGTTGAGGTTCATAATGTGACAAGCAATTTAAGAAAGTTTTATGTGAAAGCTTATCTTGGAATCACAACAGACAAGGCCCCTAAGTATTGGCTAACATTTCAAGCTTCTGCACCACCAATGGGCTGGAATTCTTACTTCATTTCAAAATCAACTGGAGCAGGTGAATGGCATCATTTTAATATTTATTTAGAATAAAATGCAAAATTGATAGCCCATTAGCAAATACTATTTCGATTTTTTTACACTAGCAAATAATATCACTCTTGTTGAAGCTTGAAACTGCTTTGTCAATAGCAGAGTTACGATATAACAGAGTAAGGCATTCCATATCACATATTTACATGTCTCAGAACTGGCTTCAATTGTGAACTCAAAATTATGGGTAGGAAAACTTTATTTCATCTATTTTCACCAAATTTAGCGTTAGTCAATAAGGTAAAATGAAAAAAAAAACTTAATGGCACTTCAAATTTCAATATAATTATTGTTGATATTAATATCTGATTAAGCTGATGGATTTTGATCAGTTCTATGTTAAATAACATTTGTCCAGGATACAACAGTACTGAGCATGTGTCAACCGTGGTTTCTCCAAGTAACAACATGATTGAAGTTGGACCAGGACCTTTAAAGATGTCCTTTTCATCAGCATCTGGACAACTCAATAGGATATTCAATTCTATCTCAGGAGTGAGTATCAAAATAAATCTGTCCCTTTTAAATGATTTGATAATATTTCACAGTAGATCCGTCGACATAAATGAATCAAAAAGTGCCGTTTCTCATAGGTGTTTGTTAATCATTTTCCCAATTAAGAAGGCCCATAAATTATCCATTATTTTATGATTTGCAGTGGATTTAACTTCGAATTATTATGCATTTGTACTAGTTGGCATAAGATTCTGCTGTAACAATACTCAGTTCCAAATTATTAGTTGTTTTGGCTTTTTTAGGGACATAGTTTTTGTTATACACCTAGATAACATTATATCTAGATACATGGTAAAACTACGAGTTTAGAAAAGCTAAAATGACTTAAAATTTGCAATGGATGGAGTATTTATTATGCTACTTATACTCCTTTTCGTGATTTTTCTACATATATCATCCAAGGATGATAAACATGCATCCAAGTTTTCTTTTCATGATATTTATTCATTTGCACAATATTAGTGATGTACGCATCATAGGAAGTTGCATAATATTAGTCATGTACACTATTAGATATAGTCATATATATAGATCTATTTCTATCGAAGTGTGCAAATATAATTGGTCCTAAATATCACTCAAATTATGTGGTTTTGCTATGTGTGCTGGATTAGTATTTGGTCCCCGTATGAGTGAGGATCCTGTTGAGGACCACCTTTTCTCTTTAATACAATGAAACATAGCTCTCCTGTGTTTTTTTTAAAGTATGTTCAAACATAAGGAGTAGTATGGAGTTTTTTCATTACCTAAACAATGCTTTGATTTTTTGTAAGGGAAGCATTAGTACATTTATTCTTTGATAATATGTTTCAGGTGGATTTACCAGTTCAACAAAGCTTTCTTTGGTATAGATCAAGTGAGGGTGATGCCTCGGATTCACAGGTTTTACTCAGGAACTGGCTTTTCTCGGTTAAAAGGAAATATGGGAACATATTTGGAAGTTTTAATGTTTGTGTTTTATGCTAGGCATCTGGAGCTTATATATTTCGACCAGATGGTAATACACCAACTACAGTTTCATCCTCGGTAATACCATACAACCTACCTGAGTTTCTTTATAATCCACTCAATTGATCCATTTCCCTGTAGCTCCCCTGTAAAAGACCTAAAATATTACCATGGAGTCGTGGACTAGTCAGATACAACTTCAAAATTCGTATTTCCATGTCAGTGAACTGATTCATTTTAATTCCTTTTAGGTGCCACTGAAAGTTATCCGTGGACCACTGGTTGATGAAGTGCATAAAAAATTCAGCTCATGGATTTATCAGGTTAGACCCTAGCAATGTTAGAGCGAAATTGTAATTTAATTTAATGTAGCTTACGTGATTGTTGCTTAAAATAAGAACCTTTTGTTGATATATACTACTAACATACAAGAAAAAGGTTGCTTAAAGTATAACTCTATACGATTGGTTCAAGTCTGTCTATTGAAATTAATAAATCGATAGACAGTCCATTTGAAAAATGTTCTCTTAGAAGTTAGCTATAGTATAAGGCATCCCTATTATACGAATCATAAGCGGAAATCACGGAGTTGGAATTTTCTTTTAAGCATTAAATTGTACAACCCTGTTGCAGGGAAAGTAAATCCTACCATTTTTATCGCATTACACATTTTCATTATATGTTTAGTTAACAACTATACTGTTTTTTTTTTGTTCTTTCTTCCTTACCTTAGTACTAGAAGAATGACTTATTTCTAGCATCCAGACTTTCAACTAAGTTGTGGATTTGAAGTATGTACATGACATCATTTCTTGGCAAGTGGTTGTCAATGCATCATTTGAACATACATGAAATCTACAAGAATATTCTTTATTGGTCCACTTATATGCTCTACATTCAAAAATTTATAGCAACATTTATTTGAGAATGAACTTGTAATTAGTGTTTCTTTGTATAGATTACACGACTCTACAAGAACAAGGAGCATGCTGAAGTTGAATACACGGTTAGTAGCTACTTCCACTGGGAAAAAAATGATGTGTGCACTACTTTTGGACAATATAATATTCCCGGTGATGGTAGCAATATTCGGGGCATCTATTATTCAAAATCAACTAACTATTTGGTTGCTCTCATTTATCACAAAGATTGGGCCAATCCCTGTCGATGATGATGTAGGGAAGGAGGTCATCACACGGTTGACAGCAAATATGGCCACAAATAGTACATTTTATACAGACTCCAATGGAAGGGATTTCCTCAAAAGGGTAATAATCTTTATAATTTATACATTGGATATTTGCTATTGTTACTTGTTTATATAAATCACACCATTGTATAGTATACTACTCCCTCCATTCCAAATTATAAGTCGTTTTGGCATTTTTAGATTTATCGTTTTGGCGAATGTGGGACAGTGGGAGCCCATCTGAAATATTTGCCTAGTATCCTTTTACCTACAGATTCACAGAAACTTTCATTTGCAGGTGAGAAACTACAGGGAGGACTGGAATCTTCAAGTGACTCAACCAGTTGCAGGAAATTACTATCCGGTAAGGAAAAGTTCACATAAACAGAGTGAAGTCATCTGCAGGTTGCCACTACCCTCATAAGTCATAGCACGATAGCAACTCGTTCTCCTTGTTCAATATTTTCGCCATAAGCAGAAGTATTGGCGAACAGTGTACTGATTATGTGTGTGTCTGGTGCTGTAGTTGATAATACCTGAACCAATTGTAGCATTTACATTCTTTTTCATGGTCATGGATGACCTGAGCATTTTTGGGACCAGTGTGGCCATGCTTAAATAAGGAAAGGCCGATTTATTTTGGGCCTATAATGACTTCTCAAGCCCAGTCCAGTAATCCCACTATGCAGTAGATTTGGACCACGGTTAGGCTAGGCTTGGGCTTTGGACGGCCCAATCGTGACTTTAACATTGTCAAATAATTCAAATTTATGTTTAGGACTGGGCTAAATTTTTTGGGGCTTACTTATGTTTGATCATTCCCATACAAAAATGTTTTACAGACGAGCAGGCCAAATTTGCTCAAGTAGACATAGAATTAGGTTTCTATTTTTTAGCCAATTAAATCTATCTTTTTGTGTAAAGAAAGACAATAGTTCCAAAACATCATGATTCTATCTTTTTTATTATTATATAGGAAATCTACTAGCCTCAAAGATTTCTGACATGTTGACTCTCCAGGTCAATCTAGGAGTGTATGTAGCAGATGGAAAATATGAGCTATCTGTACTTGTGGACCGTGCTGTCGGAACATCAAGCATTCAGGATGGTCAGCTAGAGATTATGCTACACAGGTATTAGCTAAAGTGGCATGTGCTCAGTTAGCCACACACACTATTGTAATTTTTTTCTGTATCTAAATCTGATAAGGCAGGCTCAGTTACTCAGTGATTCAAACAGTGCCTTATCAGATTCTAAACTAGAATAAAAACATTGTGTAAATGTGTCTCCAATAGCCACACATACTATTAAAATCAGTGGCTTATCAGATACCAACTTTGCAAGCGATTCCAATTTAATTTGTAGCTTTTTCTTTTCATGAAGTTAATTTCTATCCTCTTGATATTGACTGCAGATCTGCATATTATGTTTTGTGAATCCCTTGCACACTGAAACTCTCTCTAACCACAGATGTTGTCAATTTCAGGCGTTTACTTAAAGATGATGGCAGAGGTGAGCCACTTGATGAAGTTGTTTGTGTGGATCAAGATTGCGAAGGGCTTACGGTACACATTCAGTTTCGCCTCTATATTCTCTAGCATTATCCTGCTATCCAGTTACTAATAGCTATTGTAACTCTTCAAAAAAAAAAAAACACAGGCCAGGGGCACTTACTATGTCAATGTTGAAAACCTAGGGAATGGAGCTCACTGGCGGCGTACATATGGCCAACAAGTCTATTCACCCTTTCTCCTTGCTTTTACTCATGAGGTACATTCGCTTACCCTATCAACCTTTCTGTTGTGTGTTTTCATGCCGTCGAAGTTGACAATTTATTCTTGTTACAGGATGAGACAAGCTCGAAATCCTACAATGTGGCCAAAGGTGGTATGATGGATGCAAATTACAGTCTTCCTGATAATGTTGCAATTGTTACTTTGCAGGTATTACTGTACCTGTTCTCCCCATTCCGTTACCATTTACCCATGGATCCGAAATCCGATTACTTATATATTTTCCATAATGGTGAATGTCTTAACATTTCAGAACCTAGATGATGGTACCACACTACTCCGCTTGGCCCATCTTTTTCAAGTATGTTTGTAGTTTAGTTAATTTTTTTTATCCTTGATAATGAATCATCGATACTAATCAATATTTGCTGGATCTGTAGGCTGCTGAGGACCCAAAGTATTCAGAGGTAGCAAAGGTTGATCTGAAAAAGGTGTTCGGAAAGAGAACTGTAAGTAGAAAATTTGCTGCACCTCAGGTCTTCGAAACACAAAAAATTGTCATAAAATAACTCTGTAGCAGGCTTCTGATAAATTTTTATCAGAACTTAGACGTTCCAATTCAATTAAATGTTAACGATGTTCAAATGTATGTGCAGATCAAGGAATTGACCGAGACTAACCTTTCAGCAAATCAAAAGAAGTCAGAGATGAAGAAGCTCAACTGGAGGGTCACTGGGGACACTGAAAGTGGTCTGGCCCCAGTAAAAGGTGGCCCAGTTGATAGTAGGGCTCTAGTCGTTGAACTAGGACCCATGGAGATACGCACCTTCTTGCTGAAATTTTAATGGCAGTTCTTGTATTTGTAAACAAACAATAGTACATAGAGAAATTTCCACCATTTCATGAATAAAAAAGAAGAATATAAAGTACCCAAATTTTAGTTCAAATAGGATCAAGGACTTGGGCGATGGAAGTGCACACCCACACCACATGTGTTAACGTTCATGTAATGGTTACATGTCTAAAAAGGAAATGGTTGTGGTCCTTTTCATTATGTAAAGCAGATATCTTCTTCCTAGGATATGATGATATTCACCAACAAGTGATGAAATGAGAGAGTCTAGTGAAAGGTCTTGGACTTTCGGTGTGATCAGCGCAACTTGGGATCATCTAGCTTTGGGAGGTCATAAAGGATCTCAACCATGGATGTGATGTTTTGGCTAGCGTGGTTGAAGACTAGCACATTCCTAATGTCTTGCGTGATTTTGTTGTAGACATCGTGGCTGCAGTGGTGCATGTTTTCAAGGTCGTGCCACCATTGGAGTTCAGCCTGCTCATCCGTGAGTTGGCGCCTCTCCGTCTCAAGTTGCTTGCTAGGCCCTGAGCAGATCTTTTTCTTGCAAGTACTTTTGGTAGTCTTGGGGACCTTGCGGCCACTCTGGTGTGTCCTCCATGTAGCACTCCCAAGACGGATGATAGCTTGCAGTGCTCCCACCATCAGAGTCATAGTTGCCAGAGACCCTAGCCAAGATCTCAGAGAAGGTGAGGTTGGCAACGTCAAACACAAAGAAGTCGCCCATCATCGGGTAGACCATACTGATAAACATTGAATGGGGGTTGGAGGCAAATTCCCAATCGAGAGGGAGTGTGATGAGTTCACTACTAATGAGGCCCAATCCCAACTGGAGAACCCAATAAGGAGCCAGATTGTGACATCGAATACCCGGTCAGAGGTTGAAAATTTCAGTCAAAGGTGTAGATTCATGTGCTGAGCCAACGCATTGGTGCGAGGAGATATGACTTCCTCTATCCTGATGATGAACTCGAGGTGATAGTGTGTGATTTCCTCTAGCGGTTGGCTTAGTTCTGAATCGCGGAGGTGAAGCTTGCCGAACCGACCGAGCCAACTCGTTCGGTCATCCTAGTGTACTACCCATATAGTACACATATGTTTGACCTTTATCCATGATCATTGCAGGTCGAACATATGTAGTTAAGTTTATGAGACATTATTTCAACATTTAGTCACTACACTTCACACAGAGTCTACTGAAAGGTTTCACATAATAAAATAGTTCGATACACGTTCATGGGTGTGCTATCCCCACAAACCTATGCCTCACAGGGCTGCCTCTACCACTCCCAGTCTGCTAGGACTCAGGGGCATAGAAGAAGCCACATGCTGGGTGGTCTCACCTGCAAAACTCAACAAGTAGACGGGTGATTATACAATTGTGCTCCATAGAACTTACCCTTATATTAACTAGAATGCGGTTGGTTTTGCATGAAGGCACCCTTTTATACAATGTAAAAAGTTGTCTAATCAACTACGCAAGCATAGCATGGTTGATATGATTAAGAAATTAGCAAAATGGATCTCGATCTTCCACAAGTCCTTTTCACATACACTAATATGAATCTAGAAGAATAGAAAAAGTATATATATCAAACTCTAGGGGGTACACATTAACCCCATCAAAGACAATACTCACAACCCTTACGACTATCGGTACATAAGGAGTGACTCATGCCTCAACCTTTCCCAAGTATAACCAAACCTCCCATTAAAGGTTAGAGAGTGAGATGAGGCACTAGCCCTTCCTAGCTACCTTGCACTAACCTCATGCTGAATCCATGGGAAATCCAGTTGGAACAAAGTACTAGGCTTACCATTCCCATTCATGCAAGTGGTTTGTACAAATTATGTTCAAGTTTTGCTACCATGGATACACGGTCCTTAATCGGTATAACAATACACCACCCAAGACCTCCCTGTCTTGGCATGGTCCAAGCGCTTGCCAATCCTCAATTCAAGTTATCATCAAGTGGTCAAATTTTAAACTATTTGTCCATGGTATGTTATTTAGTGTACAAGTGACGTGACCGCTATAACACACGAGAAGTGAGAAGCCCATCACTCTCTTGACTTGTACTGTTATTTAGCAAACTAAGCATGATTTACACGATAAACATCAACATCATACATGATACAAGGTAAGGGAAACAAAGCACAAGGTATAAGCTCAAGTAGGTCACATAGGGTATCTAGTCATATTGTAACATAAGTGCAATACTTAACATAGCCATTCAACTACATTTAGCAAAGAGAGATTATGCTTAGGAGCCTTCCTTGAGTTTCAGTGAGTGGTGCTATGTTGTCAGGTTTAGAGGTCACATCATTATCTGTGGTCTCCTCCTCTATTATTGCTTCCTCTTCTATATGATGCATGATATACATGAGTAAAATGAAATACTTGTGCTTGACATGATATGCTTTGGCATTTGTATGATTAACTATGAACATAATATTATATGTATATAACATAATGTGTTATAGTGTAGATAAATATGTGTTGTTGAGGTGTGATAGGACCATCCGGTATATGGTATCGGATCGTCCGATGAACCTCGGACTGTTATGTTATAGGATGGGAACGGTATGAAGAGATTAGGTTGTTCCAAAGCCTAAGTGTTGAGTTGATCAGACCATCCGGTAAGTCACAAAAGTTTTTGGTGCTCTCGGGTTTGTGGTGATGGATTAATCAGATTGTCCGACGAAATTCAATGGACTATCCTATAACTCATGGACTTGGTTGAACAGAGAAAACTCTAAGTGTGGAGGTCATCGGATAATCCGATGGGTGAAGTCGGACTGTCCAAAAAAAACTACAAAGTTTCTGCAAAAGGTTTTGGGGTTCGGGGTGATTTATCGGACCGGGCCGTTGGTGACTATCGGACTCTCTAATGGATCACAGTACAAGTGTTCTAAGTGATTTTCATTGATGAAAAGTACATATATGATTCTTGCATGTCTATGAGGTTTTGCATAAGTGTTCCTAATGTTCTCTAGGTTACATGTAGCAAGGTAGTACATTATCATACACTGCCCTGGTTCACAAAAATATCTACTTGGGGATGTCTACGTGATGAACTAGCTAGACCTTGGTCTCTAAGATCTCCAGGTGCTGGTATTGGTGGTTTAACTCAGCAAGAAGATGGAGAAGAAGATGGGTCAAGTCTTGATGTGGTGGTGGCTAATCCAAGCTCGTCCTTCTCCTTCTCCTTGCCTTCTCTTCCTTGTAGAACCTTCCTGATGCAGGGGGTTTCCCAATCTTCTCATTGTAGGATCGAAAGGGGGGATAACTTGATCCATGCAACCTAACGAACCAATGGCACCAACAGCTACTCTAGGCAGCCACCTGTGACAAATGATTTCACCCAACCACACACAATGGTTCGATGTCTACCTGAACCACACAAAGGTAGATACAAGCTCTTGCAAATCACAAGGATACACAAGAACAAGTGGAAGAGAGAACTCCCAATCCTCAAGGTGGCAGCTATGGCACAACCCTAAGTATAAGAGCACTTGGCTTCTCTGTTTTTCTGAGTCAATTCGTGGTTGGGGATTCAGGGAGGAGTGGGAGTGCTATTTATACTAGAAACATCCCTCCGCTGAATGGGTTGGTTTTGGCCTAGTTCCATAGCAATAGTGTTCTAGACCAGTATTCACTAAAACAGGCATAACTCAGCCTACAGAGCTCCAATCGATGTGCCGTTAGTTGCATATGAAAGTAGACTTCATCATCTTTCCATCCATATATAACACTTGGGTTGAAACTGTCGATATTGGTATAGAATTCACCATGAATTTGGAAGTCAAAATCTAGCACTACTACATAATTGGTAACCACCGCCGTCACTTTCACCGCCGATTTGCTAAAAAACGGCGGTGATACTCATCACCACCGGTTCGTATTACAAACCGTTGGTGAAATGATTTTCACCGCCGGTTCGTGTTATAAACCGTTGGTGAAAATTTACACGAGTATCACCACCGACTGGTAACACGAACCGGTGGTAATAACCTGTCATTATAGCCAGTTTGTGTTACCAACCGGTAGTGATGGTCGACCCATTTTTACCGCCGGTTTGTGGTACCAACCGGTGGTGAAAATCTTTTTACTAACGGATCATAATACGAACCAGTGGTGATGATTTATGCTGCAGCACAACAAAATTCATAACTTTTACAAACAAAGTCGGATGAAAACAAACTTTATATCAAAGCGAGATCTACAACTTTATAGTTGATGACTTTTTCATTTGAAATTGTTTACCGTCCTAGAATTATGTTTGAAGCTATTATATTTTAAAATTAATTTTTTTGAATTATAGAAACATTATCAGATAAAAAATGATCAAAAGCAAAGTTACAGATCTCGCTATGATCTACAACTTTGTAGTTGACTCCTTTTCATTAGAAATCATTTAGGGTCTTAAATTTGCATTTGAATTTCTAAAATTTTGAAATTCAAATTTTGCAAATGACCTTGGATGTAGAATCAACCAAAACCAAAGTTGTAGATCTCCATGAGAACTACTACTTTGTAGTTGATGACTTTTCCATTTGAAATCATTTGATGTCCCAACAGTATGGCTGAAGTTTTGACGATTTGAAATTCAAATTTGTTAAACGACCTCGGTTGGCGAAACCACCAACATCAAAGTTGTAGACCTCGATCAGAACAACAACTTTGTAGTTGATGACTTTTTTTATCTGAGGTCGTTTAGGATTCTAAATATTCATTTTAAAATCCTAAGAAGTTAGTACTAAAGGAATATACATGTTGTATGGACATAAGTGACTTAGGGGCGGAGTGGACATAAGTGACTTAGGGGCGGAGTGGTATGCGCAAAAAATCGCATGACTTTGTGACTTGTGACCGTGCAGCTGACAAAATTTGCTATTTTTTACTCGATTTTGACTTTCTGAAAATCCTTATCACCACCGGCTGGTAATATGAACCGGTGGTGATATCTTTTCATCACCGCCGGTTTCCTAACCGGCAGTAATGACAATGGGCATCACCGCCGACTTATACTGCCGAGGGCCAAAACCGGCGGTGATGGGGGTCTAAAGCCGGCAGTGAATACCTGTTTTGTAGTAGTGTAGACAGCAACACGTCATTTTCAACTTGCTTTCTTTGGATACTGACTGGCCTATCCATCCATGGAGTATTCTTCAAACCTGAGTACAAGCATTGCACCTCTATTAGGTAGTATATCATTCTTAGTAGATGCATGCTCATAATCAATAAGGAGTGAATCCACCTTATGTTGTAGTCGTTGCGCTCTCGCCCGAGTCATTGGACCCTTACAGACATTGTTGGCTTGTTCTACACATGGTTGTGTAGTGTAGCGAGGGTCATGTTTGTCGTGGCTGGGGCGCTGTCACGCCCTACGACAGTGGGGGTTGTCGCTACTACCGCGAGGCCCTCGGGATAGTGACACCGTGCCTCCTCTTTAGGATCTTTGCGATGGGTTACATTGACATACCCAATACAAAGCATTTCGAACCCCTCACTGGACAACCAACCAAGTCTCCGAACACACATGAAGCCACTTTTGGGATTAAGAACTTAAAAAATAGTAGTTTGATTGAACTAGTAGAGGAACCAACTATACGAGGCTAGGTTACACCTCGTCACTCATCATTGCATCGGATTACACGTAGCTCATCTTGGAGAATGCCCGATCCAAGGTCTGCTAACCTTGTAATGGGTTGAGCCTTGCCCAAGCCATTTGACTTACACACCTGCAAAACAACTTAACGGCAACACTGTGAGTACATTTCGTACACATAGGACTTAATTCTAACATATGAATATTTGATGGATGCAAGGTTAGTATCAGGCATTTGTACATTTGTAGAAAAGCAATGGCGTTTCTTAGGATGATATGCTCATGATTAATTATTAGAAGTATTAACATTAGTAAGGTACGAAATCCAAAAGAGTGACCAACATATGTAATTCATATCATAACAAGTTTCATCATTACACTACCATGGGTATAGAAAGTAGGAACAACCATGAGGGGTCCATCTTGAGAGACTTCAGGCTTTTAAAACTCTATAGAGGTGTACAACTTGTATCCACACGGAAATCGGGACTAACCACCATACTCCGGGACCGGTAGTAAGGGTTGTCTCATGACATCCGACCTTTCCCTAAATTGGCCCGGATATCCCACGAAAGGTTCGACTAGTGCCCGGTTAATGCTACCACCATCTAACTGGCGCCACCTTCTTGCCAGTCTCATGGATAGACCAGTCGCAATTAGTTACTAGGCTTGCCGCCCCCATATGCGACATGTGGTCTATACAGGTGGTTACTTGGACTAACTTATCCCAATGCATGGTCCTTAACTGCTCCACGAGCTATGTCACTTGAGATCCCACACTCACAGTGACCTACCCCTTGCTCGAGCTAGGATTACCAAATTGATCATCAAGTTTATATATCAGGATTAGGTTGAGTCCTTAATGAAGTTTAGGGAATTAGACAAGTTGTAACCCTCGTTCATTTTAGTAGTTGATTATCCTGGTGTAACATCCTACATGCGCAAGCATGAGTTCCCTCCTCATACTTGACTTCTACCGTTACTAAGCAAGTAAGCAATTTAGCGTTGCCATACCCATTGATTAAATGAAGGCTCTAATTAAATGATGAGTAGTTCTAACTTAGCGAAACAATATTAGGTTATTAAGCCAAATCTACATGAAATGCATAACTCATAATGAAACACAATAAGTATCCAAAATAGGGTTCATAGTAGTGGGGTGCTTGCCTGGTTATGCCATTCAATCATCTTGAAGCTGGCGATGACTCATACACATGCCTCACGCTACTCGATTTCCTAAAAGGGATGATAAGGATCAGACTTGAAGGCAACTGATTGAGAGACATGGAAAGAGACATCTAACTATGGCTCTACTATTGCCCATATTTACATCTAGATCTATACTAGTGTTGTTCACTTCTTGGGTAAGCTTCCTAAACAAACTCCACTCCTACTGTTATCAGACGAACACTCTGCTATAAGCACCAGACTCTCCGTCGGGTTAGGTTTTGACATATCTAGGCTTTGTTCTGACTCTGGTTTGGTTTTGTGGACGCTCCGTCAGAGGTGACGGACACTTCATTTCCTTGCGATGGTTTAGGACTTAGGCATTCCTAGGGTTCTTGTCTTCCGTCGGACGGTCTGAGCCAGGCGTCGGATACTCCGGTATGAACTGGGAAGTCTCGGGTTTCATTAGTTTCCTAGTATATAAATTGGCGGACACTCCACGAGGAACGGCGGACACTCTGCTGGGAGACTAGTGCTCTCAGGTTCTTGGGGTTTCAACCTTAACAATTTGACGGACACTCCATCGAGCTCGATGGACACTCCGTCTCTCACTCTGAAAGGGTGTTGGTGTCTCTGCTAGGAAGGTTTCTGAATTAGGAAGGTTTATCAAACACTTTGCCGCATTCAAGGACACTCCGATGGGTTGGGTGACAGAAACTATGTTCTAGGTTTTGGCTGGGTTGATCTCTAGCTTGGGGATGCAAACATCCATGCATGTGCACAACCATCTTAGCGTTGCTCTAGTGACACTCTAAGTTGAAGTTAGCTAGGTTTTGTGTGTTGGATAGCTAGTGCATCTAGGGGTTTGTGCATGATCCTAATCATGAGAGCTCAAGATAAAACTTAGGGTTGGACCATGAGAACTTAGCTATGAGATTTGGAAACTAGGGAATGATCAAGATCATGAGAAGGATCTTGAGCACATCTTGCTTTCCATCCATGAGGGGTCTCTTGAGCCATTTCTTGAAAATCTTGCAACAATCCGTACAATGGCATAAGAAGAGCTTTGAAAAGGATCTTTAAAGATTAATGATGCATAGAGCCATAATCTTACCTTTGTGATGAAAGAGAAATCGCTACACTCCATGATCCATACATGCATGAGAGATTTGAGATTAGGGTTTGAGAGAAAATCCAAATAATCAAGATGAGAGCTCATGAGCTAACCATGACCATAAATTTGAGATAAGGATGACTTGAGCTTGATGAGATGATGATCTTGGTTTGCTTGCTTCCACTTCACCTTTCACCTTCACCTCCAATCTCCACTCTCTCTCTAGTTCTTCCTTGTTCTTTGTCTTCTAGAGAGAGAGGAAGGTGAGAAATGGGAGAGTGAGTTGAGTTGGTAGCTACATCAGCTGATGATCCATTCTTCAATCTCATGCATAGATAGGTGGGACCATGGGCAAGTGGAGGACAACTCATTCTCCACTCACTATTGCTGTTCTGGCATCTGGCGAATGGTTCGGTAGACTTAGACTACTAGAAATATCCACTTCTATGATGAACAACTTTCGTCATTGAAGGAGCCAAATTCATCATAATTTTAGTTTTGTGACGAATTTATGATGAAAAATGGTTCGTCATAGAAGTCGCGTCATTCTTGAAATTCTATGATGATTCTAGAAAATCATCATAGAAGTGGATAGATTTATGATGAAAACTGACCGTCATAGAACTGCTTTGGCATGCGTGGGAGGGGGCACCACGCTGACGGGTGCTTCCATTGGAGATGCTTTCCATGTGTACATGCTATAGCCAGTTGCATTGGAGATGGTTTGGGTACGTGTCACCTTCTTATTGCACAACGTGGCCATCTCTGGTTCTTGCATGTTTCAGGTTCTTACTGGACCATGTGTCGGGACCCTGTTGTTCCACATGTCAGTTTTCTATTGGCACACGTGTCGTGTTGCGGTTGTGTGATGTGTCACTTCTTCATTGGACCATGTATAGTATTTTTATTGGTCCACATGGCGTGACCACAATACCCCACGTGTCTTTCTTTTACTCGACCATGTGTCTCGATGATGTACATCCGCATGTTGGTATTTTATTGGGCCACGTGTCACACTGTGAACTACCGATGTGTCTTTCTATGATTCGACCACGTGGTAGGATGGATTTGTACCACGTATTTTGTTTGTATTGGCCCACGTGCCTTGTCATGGTTGTTACACGTGTCATTCACTGGTTCGTCCATGTGTTAGATTCTTATTTAAGAACGTGCCTATGCCAGATCTACCATGTGCACACCAATCATTACATCAGAGAAAATAATTTCAGATATACACTGTTGCACAAAATGACTACATGCATAATTATATTGAACCTGAATCAAATAACAACAGTTCAGCTCAGCAGCAAACCACTGACAGAGTTCACTTATCAAGCCACCAAAATTTCACATCAAAACAGCAAACAAACCACATGTTCTCTACATCAACAAGATTGAGAGTTACCAGCGCTTAAGAGCATGATATGCTCACGGAGCTTATTGTACTCCTCCTGTTGCTATTTCTTGAACTCCTCAAACTCCCTATCAGTGCTTTTTGCCTTTCTCTTCAGTTGATCCACTTGTTCGGCGAGGACAGCTGAACTTTCCTGATGAGCAGCAAGCCGTTCCCAAAGTCTGGAGCAGCTTGTCCTGATACTAGCATTCTTCAAAGAAAAGGTGTTGTAGCTGGCCTAGGAGAGGACCTTGGAAACAACATCAACAATAGTTCTGCTCGTATAGTTTCCATAGCTTCCTGCAAAAACTAAGGAGTAAACATTAGGAAGAGAACTTAAATTGCAGAACCAAAAGATTATTTCATTACAAGTAATGCATAGGTCTTCCTCATCCTACTGCCGATAGAGATTCATAAGCATAATGCATAGGTAACATATTAATGATTGTAATATTACAACTACAAAATGATGGTGCCACTTTAGGCTCCTCCTACCTTTTCTTCTTTTATGCCAATGGCTTCAGCAGATTTCAAGGAAAGCAAATGAAGGTACTTACCACTACTTCTCTTGTAGCATCGCTCAGTCCTGTTGCTACTAGTATGGAAGTTGTTGAAGATTCCCATTGCATCAACATCTTCATGAGGTCGATCATGTTCTTCAACGAGTACTTCTTGATCGTGTCCTGTGTCCTTCCTATTTTTGCCCTTCTATTAAAATTGCACATGCCTTTCTATTGATACAAAAAGCATTGCGTATTTGATATAAAAAGAGTAACACAACCATCACTTACATATGCTTGCAGGTGGGAAATATAGGAGCGAGATCCTGTAACCTGGTGGCACTTGACTTTTGCACGGTTTCGCTTGTTCTGCTCCGAGACTATCTATAACCACAATTGTGTTAGACTGCAGCACAAGTAGATCATATAAAGACTAGACAAGAAATAAATGAGTTCACACACACACACACACACTTATTCTTGGAACTTAACCACATGTGGACAAGTGCACACCACTGTGCGTCATTCATGCAAGACACAGGAGAGGTCTTTCTGATTTCATCAGCGGGGATGCTATTGAAGTAAGATCACTTGAACCTATACCATGTCTGTTGTACAACAGACTGGAATATACTCGTTCATGCTTCTTTTGTTGCTTCATCATTGTCATCAATGGCCAGCCTCAACTGCAAAAGTGTGAATGCAAATTAAATCCATTACTAAGTTGCTCAGGGCAGAGTTGAATGTCAACAGAGGATACACATACTTGTAGATAGCTTGGCCACAAATCCATTGAGATGTTCGATCTGTTGCTTGGAATGTTTCTAGTGCGGGAAAATTGGTACTTGAGACCTGACTACTACACCTGCCTCTAAGGCAAACTTGGCAGCTTGCAATGGATTATGTGGCCTTCTGTTCCCCTTGACAACCGAGATGGGCATCCTTGTTCCCATTGATTGGGTGGTTTTGTCAAGCCCAACCCCCTTAGTTGCTTGCCTCAACTTCCTTGCTCTTCTCTACAATGGTACTACACAGTTTTCATACATTCAGATTGTTAGAAAAGTAACATGGATATCAAATAGTGTGACATGATTTATAGACATGTCTAAGGTAGTACCAACCTTCGTAAGTTTGGTCATTCTGCTGGTGGGGAGGTGGAGTCTCCTCTTTGGCATGGCTAAGGTCATCTTCACATGGCCAGTTCCTCATAGGGCTTTGTTCGCCTTGTGCGTGTTGACTTTTGGACATAGTTGGAAGTACAAGATGTTGCAACTCTGCTGGACTAGTTGGATTCACCCTCTTGGATTGCCATTGCCATCCCCTAGGACCCATATTGGTGTTGTCTTTTGCCCTACTAGCAGGGACTTCTCTATGGCTTGTTCAACCCACAGCCTGAAATTGGAGAAACAAACTTAAGCGGCAAGCATGTAAAAATTGCATTGCTATCACTACTAGAAATATCCACTTCTATGACGAAAATCTTAATGATGAATCCAAAACTGTCATAGAAGATCGCTTTTTATGACAAATATTTCAGTTTTGTCATAGATCAGTGGTCACGATCCTCCAACCCTCCCTATCTATGATGAAATCAGGTATCGTCACAAAAAATGTCATAGAGCATAGTGTTTCGTCATAGATCACTCGCGCGACCCATCTGTGATGATCTCCTTTAATACTATGACAAACAAGGCTTCGTCATTAAACATATGTGACAAACAATATTTGATCTGTAATGAACGGTGCTTCATCATAGATCTCCACATGGTACTTTCTCCATCCGACGTGTACCTGTTAGGACCTAAGTTACTCATCCATGACACTTTCAATTCATCATAAAAGTCTCCGCCCAATCATTTCTCCATGCAACATGTACCTATGGGACCCTTCTCCATCCAACGTGTACCTGTGGGACCTATAGTTATTCATCCGTGACGCTTGCAAATCATCATAGAAGTCTCTGCTCGGTCCTTTCTCCATCCGACGTGTACCTGTGGGACCCTTTAGCATCCGACTTGTGGGACCTAACGGCTTACGTGTCACATGTACCTGTGTGACCCAACGGACCATCTCCATCGGACCTATGGGACCCGACGGCCCATCTCCATCTGACCTGTGGGACCCGATGGCTTGCGTGTCACTTGACGCTTGCAATTTGTCACAAAAGTCTCCGCTCAGTCCTTCTGCATCTGACCTTGGGACCTGATGGCTTATGTGTCATGTGTACCTGTGGGACCTTTCTTCATCTCCATCCAACCTATGGGACCCGATGGTTTGCGTGTCACTTGTACCATGTGTGCCGTCGGGGTTTAATTTCTCAAAAAAAATGTATGATACCTGGGAGTCGAACACGGGATCTAGAGCAAGGATTGGAGCATCTCTACGATGGCGCTAGACGCTTGGCTGTGCTGACATCTCTTTGGAGTAGCTATAGTATCCTATTGGCTGTGTGGATGCCCTATAGATTGACCTAAATAGGATATATCACCTGCAAGTGGAAACAAATCTGTGCTCGCTGGACTTGTGGCAGTGGTGATGGAGGCAGAGGCGGGGGATCCCTGGTCTGTTGTGGTGGCTCAGGTGTCCTTTTGGTGGAATGGCGGGGCTCTCCTAGTGGAGCATGGTGGCATTGGTGTCCGCATGATCAGGTGTGTGCCGCGACAGAGGCGGCTTGCAGCCAAGCCATGCCAGTTCATAGAACAAAGGTATGAGTACCTTCTTCTGTGATTATAGAACTTCATTTTTTGTACATGATAAAGTAAAGAACACATAAAGAAAGGCAATTCTGTATGAATTTCAATTGAAATCAATGCTTTTGTCACACAAAAATAGAAAACCAGACTGTCCCATAGTATGATATCAACAAATGCATTGATTAGTGCTCTTGAACACTGTATGCTTTGTTCTAATGCTAGTTTTGCCATTGTCCACCCAATGGTCGAAACTCTAACAGACTTTGCATACTTTTGCTACAACAAATGGATAGATCCTAGATTCCTAATGGGAGACCATTCTCGCCAACATTCATCGCAGGAGTTGTAGAGTTCATGGATATGGTTAAACAAAAATACCTGGAGCAAAAGATCCCTTGCTTGTGTACATATTGTCTTAACCAGGTGGTTAAAACATGGCAGGAGGTGAAGGACGACTTACTTATACATAGAATGTCACCCACATACACCACATGGATTCATCATGGGGAAGAGGGAGGTGGTACTGACATTATAGAGCCATCAGATGTGCATGGATCTCATCATGATGGTTGGATAGCGGAGGAGGGGCATGACGACCGTGACGACAACATATTACCAGATTTTGACGATTTAGTTCAAAACCTATTGATATCTGAAGAGCGGGCTGGAAGAGTCCCAAAGTTTGAAAGAGTGTTGGATGAGTTGAAGCAATTAGTTTCTTCTAGATCTACCTTTTCAAGATTCACCTTCCCTGTCAGGTTGCTCTATATCAAGTCCCACTATTGAGTTAGCAACAACTATTTTGATGCTGTTTACACCAAAATGTGGGAAGAAGAATGCGGGAACTCGAAGCTTCTAAAATTGTGTCAATCAAGGAATTGATTGTGTGAGGATTGATATCAGCTGATTCAAATGTGACATTGGAATCGGCTCTCTTTGAATGACGTCAGCAGATAACGATAATGAACTACGGTTGGCGTCGAGAAATACATATCGGACTCTACAAAAAGGGAAAGATTAGGGTCCAAGTTATCTTAAGATAGGAATGTTTTCTTTTATACCAAAGATTGTAAAGAGTCATACTTGAGTAGGATTCATGTTTAGGCTCCGGGTATAAATATTGGACCCCATCTATTGTAAAGGACATCCAATCCTTAGGAGTAGGAGTAGAGTAGATCCTGGCGAGTTCTTCAGCGAGCAGGGCTGCATCGGTTCGGCCGACCTCCGGCTTGTCTGTAAGTACCATCATGGCTTATACTTTGGTTTGTACAGCTGCATCGATCCGGTCGACCTCCACTGCGAACTCTAGTATAAGCTAGTTATCAACTCTTGTCTAGTTCAAGTATGGCTGCATCGATCTGGTCGACCTCCACTGCTCGAACTAGATTAAGGTCAAGTTATCAGCTCTACCTAAGGGTGGCGTCCTTCGGGTAGATTCATTAAGTTACCGATCTTGCTGATGTTCTTATTGTTATTAGTTTGCAACAACATCAATCTGCCCGGTCAAGATCGATTTAGATCGGCCTCATATCCTTTTAGTCCGTTGTTCGCTTTGTCACAACACGATGTTTCTTACTCTGAGCGATGGGTTATGTTTCATCAGCTATTTTTACTTTGATCTTGATCATGCATAGTACGCGGTTAAGGCATGTATAATCTTGAAGAGGTTTGCTAGTTAGTTAAATCTAGTCTATAGTTTGCTATTATGGCTGTAATGATCCTGTCGATCCCCACTGATGGCACTATAGGTTGGAGAATGCTAGTTAGTAGATTTGTTCTCGATTAGGCATGACCTTAACTGTTTGCTTTGCCTACATCAGCTAAATAGCCGATCGCCTATGCGTTAACGCCTACAGTGTGTTTACATGATTCTGTTAAACACGAATAGATCTGTTTACTTTAAAATTTTGATTTGTTGTCTTTATCAAGGCTGCATCAATCCGGTCGAACCCCACTGTTAGAGATAGCAGGTTAGGTCTGATGAGTCCATAGGTTTGTCCGCGTGAAATAGTCGATTGTTCACACGTTGTAGTCCCTTTTCACCCGAATCGGCTATTTTAGCTGATTCGCCTGAGCCTTCACGTATAGCAAGTCTTTCAGAAAGTTTGTCGAAGTATAGATGTTTTTGTGGATTCTTCAGTTTTAGTTTGTTATTATCATCATAGCTGCCATCGATCCGGTCGAACCTCACTGCTGATGGAAACAAATTAGATTCAGAGCATTTGTACATCTATTTGTATCAGACAGTCGATTTGTTCGCATGCTATATCCTTTCTCGCTTGATTCATTGGCTCCATGCTTTACACTGATAATATCTACCAGCTGATGATCTCATTTACATCTACGTGTACTATACCTATCAACATAAAATCAATCACTACCCATGAGGTTTACAGTCCGTAACAACCAATTTCTATGCGTATCGGCTATTTAGTTGTTTTTCCTGTCTGCCTGCTCCCGAAGCGGCACACTTGGAACTGTCTGGGCACAGACCGGCATATTCCACCTTAAATTACTGGTAAACTTTCTCTCTTTGTCAATTGCAGGGTCAAATTGACTGGCACGTCTCGAGAGGAATACGTAGGATCGGTTATTCCTGCGTTGAAGCCAAGCGGATCTCCAGCTCCATCAAGCAGATCCTTCTAGCTTGCTATGTGTCGACGCATTTTTGTACCGACACATGTTTTGGCATGCCCAGTGGGACGCCACAATCATCATGGTGGCTTACAATAATAATGACATCCTTATGGTGCCTTATAAAGACCTACCTGATGGAGATAAAGATGTGATCAGCAAAGCTATAGAAGAATTTCAGAACAAGTGTTTGTTGTCCTACACCAAGACATGTGATAATACAATTGTTCAGAAATTTTCACTACCAAGAGTTCTGTTGCATGGGCAGACAGATGCAGACGAAGCTGAAGACATGCGTTTCTTCATAGAGGCTATAAACAAGTCTATTCATGATGCCATGTCAAATCATAATGAAGTTTTCTTGAACACATTCCACAACACCATGAAAGAGGTGTTTCATGGGTTTCCTGTTGATCAGGTTGGGCCAGCTTATTACAACATTCCACATCCATCGACTTAGGGGACTAATCAAGTCGGTACTAGCCATCAAGAAACAGCACCAACTGGTAATGATGATGTCCAGGTGGTTTAGAGCTCGGCTGAGCAAGTTCAGTGTGCTACTACTAATCAGATACAGTATAATCCTAGATCGTCAGAACAACATGTGCAATAGCTGACGGGACAAGTTTGGAATCAAATGGTCAATTTTGGCACATCAGGCCAGATACCATCGTTAGCTCAAAAAATAGTGCCATTAGTTCAAAGGATTCGTAGAGATATAGATCATAACATCTACAACTAGGGACTTCAAGCAGCAAACTAGCAAAGGACCCAGCAGATAGAGATTCCATAAGGGTATCATTATGGCACAGATTACAACACCCTTCACATGATTCCAAATCTAGGGTACCAAGGTACTCGAAATTTTAATCCACAGATGGGTCAGCAATTGCAGAGAGATTTGAATTTAAATGTTGATGAGTTGTTGCTTAGAGTGACTGAGATGATGAAGAATCAGTTTGGTTTGAAGCCAAAAGGGTAGACCTTCTCATACAAACGCCCATATCTAGAATTGTATGATTTGGTCGCTCTTCCGGCGAATTACAGGCTCCTAGAGTTTGCTAAGTTCACTGGCAAAATAGCACAAACACAATAGAACATGTCAGTCAGTATCTTACATAGTTGGTTGAAGCATCCATTGAAGAGGCCCATCGAGTTCATTTCTTCTCTTTGTCTCTATCGGGACCAGCCTTCACTTGGTTTTCATCACTGCCAGTTAACTCCATTGCCAATTGGGCTGACCTAGAGAAGAAGTTTCATACATATTTTTATACTAGGACTGGAGAAAAGAAAATTACCGATCTGACGACCATAAGGCAAAGGACTAATGAATCGGGCACCGAGTTTCTTCAGAGGTTCCGAGAGACTAGAAATTTGTGCTTCTCATTGAACTTGACCGATGATCAATTTGCTGCTTTGGCCATTCAAGAATTGTTACCAACATGGAGAGAGAAGCTGCTGGGACAAGAATTTGACAACTTGGGTTAGTTGGCTCAATGAGTGGCAGTGCTCAATAGCCAATTCCAGAATATGCGCAGAGATACCCGATTCCAGAAAAGTACCACAATGGCTGAAGCCTATAATCCATATTCAGTCGATGACGACTATGAGGACAATGAAGAAGAAAACGTTGCTGCAGGCCGAATGGAATAAGAAGACAGTAATGGTGCCAAATCCTTGGGGAAGAGGAGTCAAAGAGAGCTATGACTTTGACGTCACAAAATCGGACAAGCTCTTCGATTTCTTGCTCGAGAAGGGACAGATCAAATTGCCCGACAATCATGTTATGTTGCCTCCCGATCAGTTGAAGAATAAGAAGTTTTCCAAATTTCACAATGCCACTTCTCATTCTACTAATGAGTGCAGAGTTTTCCAGCAGCATATACAAAGGGTTATTCAGCAAGGAAGGCTCAAATTTGATACACCTCGTAAGATGAAAGTTGATGATAATCCTTTTCGTAGAGATCAGAACATAGTTGATGCTAGGTTGCTCAAAGGAAAGGCTGAAGTCCTAACATCAATTAGATCAAGAGAAACTGGAACAGTCGATCCTGAGGTGCAAATATTGGCTGATGAATATAGAGAAATTAGAAGGCGTCGTGATCAACAAAAGAGCCGATATGAGCAGGGAGAGACGTCTAAGGATGGGGCGACAAGGCCGCGTGTTACATCTCAAATTTTGTTAAATAAATGGCAGCGGCAAAAGGAAAAGGATTATCAGTGTTGGTTAGAAGAGCAAGAATACCAGCATCAGCAGGAAAAAGTGAGGTATGAAAGCAAGCAAGCTGAATCACATTGGAATTGTCCTTTCTTCAGACATTGCTGGAACGAAGGTTTGAAATTGCCTACCATAAATAACTGTCCAGAATGTAGCGAGCAATATTGGGAGTTTAGGCAATCTCAAGCCAACCGCCGGTCTATCCATGCTCGAGATGAGTATCATCATAATAACATGGATCGGCGCTTAAAAAATAAGAGTGTTCATGATTGGCTTGGGAAGCGAGTTGTCGATCAAAACTGGGCTGATTATGAAGAAGAGAGTAATGAAGGAAAATATGTTTGGTAGGAAGGCCAATGGTGTCCAGGAGGTTTGACGAGAAGCCAAAAAAGAAGAGTGCAATGCCTAAGGAATAGAGAGCTAGAACAGGCTCAGGCGTCTAGCAAACCTCAAGTGTGGCGTGCTAAGCAAACAGCCGATAGGGGGCAACCCTCGGCTAATATTCAGATGGCTTTTCTATTGCTGTCAGAATTTAGAACTCTAGCAGATCAAGAAGTCTATTTGGATTTTGAGAAATCGGAGTATGAAGAGATAGTTGCCAAGTTGATAGTTATACAGCAGGCTATATTTGATAAACCAGTCAAGCATCAGCACTTAAAAGCTTTATATGTAAAAGGTTTTGTTGATGGAAAGCCGATGAACAAGATATTGGTGGATGGAGGTGCTTCTGTCAATCTTATGCCTTATACCACTTTTCACAAGCTTAGCAAGGGGCTAGGAGATTTGATTGAGACGTACATGATGCTTAAAGATTTTTGGGGTAATGCATCTAAGACCCAGGGGGCAATGAACGTCGGACTAACAATCGGGAGTAAGACTCTGCTCACCACATTCTTCGTCATGGATGGAAAGTATAGTTTACTCCTCGATCGTGATTGGATTCATGCAAACTGATGCGTACCATCGACCATGCATCAGTGTTTGATTCAATGGCATGGAGACGATGTCGAGCTGGTTCACACTGATGAATATGTGAGTATCGCAACAGCCGATACAGTATATTGGGAACTAGAAGACTTCAAGTGTTTTTCTGGCAAGCTATGGGAAGGAGGCTTCATGAAGATTAGGGATGAAAGCCAACAACCGATCCAAGCAATCGGCTCTGAGAGTTTTTTTTGATGGATAATCATGGCTTTGTGTCGGTCGTTGGATTAAAGGAGATAAACATTGGTCATGAAGATAAGCCTAGACCGATGTATTTAAGCGTTAAATCGAATCCTGAGAACAAGCCAGAGTTGATAAATTTATTAGAGGTTGTTCTGCTTAATAAGATGCTTGGCCCGTATTGATCGATTGTTTAATCTTTGGTCTGAAGAGTTCTGGTGCAACCTATCAAGAAGCGATCAGTGGACAATGATTGAAAGAGTATTATCTCAATGTTTAAGACCGACACTCAACAGCTAATTAGTTCAGTCATCAGCTCTAATAGCCGATACCAGAAGGGTATCGCCTCTAGTTCAAAAATAAACCCAAAGATGTAAAAAGTCGATACAATATGTATCGCCTATAGTGCAAAAGCAAAAACAAAGACAATCATGACATATACAAGGGCATTAAGGCACAATCATGGAAGAGCAAAATATTTCATTCATTAGTTTTCCCTAAATACAAGCTAATGGAAGACCTTGTTCACCACATCCTGAGCAGATGTGATGTCCACAATGGCCTCCGCTGCGATGACAAATTCTTTGATCAAATCCTCATGCTCCTCGGGGCCATCACCCATCAGGAAGCCAGTCTCCATGGCATGGAGCTCGTGCCTAGTCTGGACCTACACCATGGCCAACGCCACCGATGTGCCATGACGAACGCCATGGAGGGCGATCTCCTGAACGCGGGCCAGAACATCATGGAGGCGAGCGTTGATAAGGGAGCCTCGGGCATTGACGTCGTCCGTAGCCATGTTTGCCGCCAGTTGGAGGGACTCCAACTACACCATTAGGGCTGGCGATCACAAAAATAGAAGAGCTATAAAGATAAAGATAGTGGAAATTAGAGTAAAAGTGTTCCTGGAATTCATCTTTCCCGCCACCATGGCGTTAGACTCGGCCAGCCGTGCCCGAGTGGCGCTAGCTTCTTCTTCGGCAGTGTGAAGGGTGGCTTGAGAGACCCCGTGGCAGATCTCAAGCTAGCCGTTTTCCCAAGTTGCCTCAGAATAACTGTCCTAGGCTGCCCTCCGCTCTCGAAGGAAATGCTGGGCGTCGTCACCGTTGTACGAGTCAGAGGAATCCGACGATGAGGCCGGTGCAGAAGATGCAGCATCAGAGGGCTCACCGGCCTTGGGGAGAGGACAAAGACTATCATTCAAGATGAACCTATAAACAAGTTAGAAGAGTTCATCGCCATAAGCAGAAGATATTGACCGTTACCTCATATGTCGAAGGCGCTGGTTCACCGGCATGTCCTCCTCCGAAATCTCCTCTGCCGCATGTTTGCCTCGGTTGTCCTCGCCGGCCATTGGATCTACAAGAGGGGGAAGCAGGCTGCTACAGAGTTTGTGAGGGCGGAGAAGTACAAAGGAACAGGAGCGGTTGTGAATGTAGATGTGTTCGAGGCTAGAGCCCTCGGCTGATATTTGAAGCCACAGAGTGAGGAGGCGGACGCCTCGGGACGCACAAAAGGCAACCACAATTAATAGAAGGCGAAGTGCCACCTCACTAATGCCAAAGAGAATATAGCGTTTGGTGACTAAGGGTAGAAGATCGAGGGGTTCTCTTAATAAAAGTCATGTTTTTAGACTTAATCGGATCAAGGATAAAAATCTAGAATCGGCTATTTTCAAATTGGCTCTTTAGCCGAAAACAAGAATTACATTGAGGCAACAGAAAGTATGGTCATCATTGATTCTACACAAGATACATGTTGATAGACAAATTACAAGTCTAGAACATCCTGGATTACTTTCAATACTTCTAGCCAGATAGCATCAACTTTTTCAATTTGTTGCTTGTCTTCTTCGGCTGATCTAGGAATATCCTCAAGGCTGCTTCGGATGACCCTGCCTTCCCTGACCTTGGCCAACAGTTCTTGTTTCTTTTGCTTAATGGCATTGGGTATTTGAGCCATGTTGGACTTGTGACGATCAATGACAACTTTCACCTTCTCTAGTTCCTTCTCAAGTTCTGCACGCCTGATTTTTAGTTGGGTCTGCTATGGATCGATCCTGAGGGAGGAGTTCTTCAAATCATCGATCAGCTGTGTCAGCTCTTTGGCCTCTTGCCTATTGGAGTTCCTCTTGGCCAATAGAGCTTCACGGTTGGATTGGTTCCTCTAAGCCTTTTCACCTTTAGGGCCTGATCTTCAATAATGGATAAAGGTGACAAGACTCTGGAGAGAACTAGGGATGGGTTACCCTTAATAGCCAAAAAGACTCTTTGTATTGAATCAGTGTCTTGGACCAAATCGGCTATATTCTTCTCAAACATTGGCAGTATATCCCTTAGACAATTTTTTGTCTCTTCTGACAAAGCTTCCTTAGAGGAGGTGGCTGATGAGCTGATTTCATTTTCATCTAGATACTCCTCAAGATTGAAAGAATAGCTCAAAGCTGGGAGATTGAGTGTCTATATATAAGAAAATCTTGATTTGGAGGTTTGGACCAGTTTGTAACAAAATGAACGGTGAAGTGAATACAATACCTTTTCTGTGGCAGCCTCTATTTGAAGAGAAGGAAGAGCTGATGATGCACCGATGATGTCCGGTTGAATTGGCTCTGAACTTTCAATATTGGTATCTGCAAACATCAAGGAAGGTCTTTAGTTCATGATTATAACAGAAGGATAAAATATATGTATATAATTTTCTTACCATCAGTTGTGTGTTGAACTAGGGAACAATAGTCCAGATTTCAACATCAACAAGATCATCAGATTCCTGCTCCGATGTAGGTGTTTCCTCAGAGGGTATCTAACGTGATGAATAGTCAGATGAAGGGTGAAATTGAATGAGAATCAAGAACTTTAAGGAGATACCTTGGTAGCGTTGGGGATTGAAGTGGAAGGATCCTCATCTTCTGCAATCCTACGAGCGTTGGTTGGTTCAACCGAAATCAGCTCCTCTTGGGGATCGGCCGATATGTTGAACTAAATGCCTGGGACAATAGCTTCGCACCCAGAACCGATTGGGATGCAATGGTCGATAACTGTGAAGAAGAGGGATCAGAAGTTGAATATCGTTTTGAGGAAAAGATAAATTGCCTACCTGAGCGGCTGATGGTCTCGTTCTGTGGAGTCTTTTCCCAGTAATGTCTTTCTGGGTTGCCCCTTGGACCGCCTTACGCTTTGAAGATTGATATGTCATGATCGTGGGGGCAGCGTGAGTTTTCATCAACTTCTTCAATGGAGGTGCGGCTGATCCTATTCTTGAGACTGGCCATGATGGCTGATAATCTATAGGATGCCCCTTCCTATCCAAGCTTGGAGGATTGAATTCGGTGTCCTGAAAGGGTCTATTAAATCAGTTGGCAAGAGAATTCATCGAGTAATTTTCTAAAGAAAGAATAGTAAATTACCTCGCTATCAGAAGCAAACTCTCCATCTAGAGCTATCCATCTGGGATGTGCCGGCCCACAGAAGAGATGGGAGTGCCATTCTTTCCACCAAGAGTCAAAAAGGTTGGAAGAGAAGTTGACTCTTGTCCAGTCATGCAAGTAAAGAGAAGGAAGATCTAATCCTAGTTGGAAAACTCTGGAGGTTTCCATTACTTCACTGATACCTTCTCTTGGCCTCAATATATCCTTGAAGAACAATTGAGGAGGCAATTGACCAAGACCAAATTGATGAGCTACAAAAGAAGGGTTATAAAACTCATAGGTTGGAAGGTTGCCTAGAAGGAAGGAGCTTGTAGCTATTTTGCTATGACCATGATGAAATTTGGCTAGAAGAACACAAGGCTTGATGAAGGAATTGAAGATTGCAGCCGCCATCTCATCCGAACAGCCTGATTCAAATTGAAATTTGAATGGGAAGATTAGCTCATTGTTCTCATCCTCATCATAAGGTAGCCAAGTCAAGATATCTCCTTCAAACCCTCTATAAAACTTTTTGAAGAGATGGCCACATTGACATCGATTGTTATGGCCAATGCAGCCTCACCATAGCTCATGTACTAACGAGTTCTTCCTACTTCGCCTCTATATTCCTCATCAAAGTTGGAGGAAGGAAAACTCAGGTTTCTGAGATTAGGCCTTATAATCTTGTGCATATACAGGTTCAGCCATAGTTGTATCAACCACCAAGGGCCACTGATAGTATGCACTGGTTGGTTCTTTAGTAATTGGGCAGCTATCTAGTGCATCAGATGATAAGTAGCTCCTAACAGATACTTTCCAAGAAGAATATCCTTGACTACTGCCTGATGCTCTGCCATGAGTTTGTGATTGTAAGTTGGACCACAAGATGACCCACAGAAGATGAATCTCTCTAACCACATGTTCAGAAAAGCCACATATTCTTTTTTGCTAACAGCTTATTCGTCTCCGATGTGGATCAGAATGTAACTTGCCCATCCTGTGCAGTCTGATATTTTGGCCAATTTTTTGGATCTAACTCTTAGGAAGTCATAAGGCTGCATCGATCATGTTATTCTGAGGCCGATCAACATATAAACATCAGCCAAAGTGATGGTCATTGGGCCATGACAAAAAACGAAGGCATTTAGGGTGTTGGACCAGAAATAAGATACAGAGATCAGGAGTGGATCATTCCTCTCCATTCTAGACAGTGAGAGTGTTAAGCAATGATTCAGATCATAGAGCTCCTAATCTCTAGCCTTTTTCTCGGACACCCTATGAAACCAATCTCTCCATCCCCTAGGCATTTTGGGCTAGTTTCTAAAGGGAGTTTTGGTATTCTAGGAAGACAAACCTACTACAGATTGTTTGAAGAGGATTTAGTTGGTCTCTTGATAGATAAAATCAGATGGATCAGGGTGACCCATAGGCCCAAGAAAATAGACTTTGGGAGCAACGACCGATGGAATCAAGATTTTGTTCCTCATTTCCTAGAAACTAGATAAAATAAATTCAAGAAGAAAGGAAATGCAGTGTAGCAACCGATACTTTGAGAACGGGAACTTGAAAGCATACCTCAGGGACATGGTCGTGGGTCACCATTGCAGCCAAAATAAGATTTGAATCTGAGGAAAATCGCTTGAATAAGAGCTTGGCAGAGGATTTGGTAGGGTTGAGACTTTAGTGATGGCGGCGTCGGCTGTTAGGATTTGCTCAAGCAAGAAGGGGAAAGAAAATGGGCCGAGTGAGTTGGAAGAGATACTATTGGGATATTATATAAAATTTAGACCGGGAAATCAGGAGTCACGCGTATATCTCGGAACAAAATGGTTGCGGCGTGGTAAACAAATAAATAGGAATTTTGGAATAAAATCATTTTTATCCCAAAATTGGGGGCATGTGTTTACACCAAAATTTGGGAAGAAGAACGTGGGAACTCGAAGCTTCCAAAATTGTGTCGATCAAGGAATCGATTACATGAGGATCGATATCAGCTGATTCATATGTGACACTGGAATCGGCTCTTTTTGAATGACGTCAGCAGATAACGATAATGAACTATGGTTGGCGTCGGGAAATACATATCGAACTCTACAAAAAGGGAAAGATTAGGGTCCAAGTTATCTTAAGATAGGAATGTTTTCTTTTATACCAAAGATTGTAATGAGTCGTACTTGAGTAGGATTCATGTTTAGGCTCCGGGTATAAATATTGGACCCCGGCTATTGTAAAGGACATCCAATCAATCAAATACAATTTACTTTTTTTGGCTCCGTGATAACCCTTAGGAGTAGGAGTAGAGTAGATCTCGGTGAGTTCTTCAGTGAGCAGGGCTGCATCAGTTCGGCCGAGCTCCAGCTTGTGTATAAGTACCATCATGGCTTATACTTTGGTTTGTACAGCTGCATCCATCCGGTCGACCTCCACTGCGAACTCTAGTATAAGCTAGTTATCGACTCTTGTCTAGTTCAAGTATGGCTGCATCGATTCGGTCAACCTCCACTTTGAACCTATGGTACCTTTCTTCATCTCCATCTGACCTATGGAACCCGACGGTTTGCGTGTCACTTGTACCATGTGTGCCGTCGGGGTTTAATTTCTCAAAAAAAAGTCTGATACCTGGGACTCAAACACGGGATCTAGACCAAGGATTGGAGCATCTTTACCATTGCGCTAGATGCTTGGCTGTGCTGACATCTCTTTGGAGTAGCTATAGTATCCTATTGGCTATGTGGATGCCCTATAGATTGAACTAAATTGGATATATCACCTATAAGTGGAAACAAATCTGTGCCCGCTGGACTTGCGGCGGTAGCGATGGAGGAAGAGGCGGGGGATCCCTAGTCTACTGTGGTGGCTTAGGTGCCCTTTTGGTGGAATGGTAGGGCTCTCCTAGTGGAGCGTGGAGGCATTGGTGTCCGCGTGATCAGGTGTGTGTCGCGGCAGAGGCGGCTTGCAGCCAAGCCATGCCAGTTCATAGAACAAAGGTATGAGTACCTTCTTCTGTGATTATAGAACTTCATTTTTTGTACATGATAAAGTAAAGAACACATAAAGAAAGGCTATTCTGTATGAATTTCAATTGAAATCAATGCTTTTGTCGCACAAAAATAGAAAACCAGACTGTCCCATAGTATGATATGAACAAATGCATTGATTAGTGCTCTTGAACACTGTATGCTTTGTTCTAATGCTAGTTTTGCCATTGTCCACCCAATGGTCGAAACTCTAACAGACTTTGCATACTTTTGCTACAACAAATGGACAGATCCTGGATTCCTAATGGGAGACCATTCTCGCCAACATTCATCGTAGGATTTGTAGAGTTCATGGATATGGTTAAACAAAAATACCCAGAGCAAAAGATCCCTTGCCCGTGTACATATTGTCTTAACCAGGTGGTTAAAACATGGCAGGAGATGAAGGATGACTTACTTATACACAGAATGTCACCCACATACACCACATGGATTCATCATGGGGAGGAGGGAGGTGGTACTGACATTATAGAGCCATCTGATGTGCATGGATCTCATCATGATTGTTGGATAGCGGAGAAGGGGCAGGAGGACTGTGACGATAACATATTACCAGATTTTGATGATTTAGTTCAAAACCAGTTGACATATGAAGAGTGGGCTGGAAGAGTCCCAAAGTTTGAAAGAGTGTTGGATGAGTTGAAGCAATCAGTTTCTTCTAGATCTACCTTTTCAAGATTCAACTTCCTTGTCAGGTTGCTCTATATCAAGTCCCACTATTGAGTTAGCAACAACTATTTTGATGTTGTTTACACCAAAATTTGAGAAGAATGCGGGAACTCAAAGCTTCTAAAATTGTGTCGATCAAGGAATCAATTGCATGAGGATCAATATCAGCTGATTCAGATGTGACACTGGAATCGGCTCTCTTTGAATGACGTCAACAGATAACGATAATGAACTACGATTGGTGTCGAGAAATACATATCAGACTCTACAAAAAGGGAAAGATTAGGGTCCAAGTTGTCTTAACATAGGAATGTTGTCTTTTATACCAAAGATTGTAATGAGTCGTACTTGAGCAGGATTCATGTTTAGGCTCCGGGTATAAATATTGGACCCCATCTGTTGTAAAGGACATCCAATCCTTATGAGTAGGAGTAGAGTAGATCTCGGTGAGTTCTTCAGCGAGCAGGGCTGCATCGGTCTGGCAGACCTTCAGTTTGTCTGTAAGCACCGTCATGGCTTATACTTTGGTTTGTACGGCTGCATCGATCCGATCGACCTCCACTGCGAACTCTAGTATAAGCTAGTTATCGACTCTTGTCTAGTTTAAGTACGGCTACATTGATCCGGTCGACCTCCACTGCTCGAACTAGATTAAGGTCAAGTTATCGGCTCTACCTAAGGGTGGCATACTTTGGGTAGATTCATTAAGTTACCGATCTTGCTAATGTTCTTATTGTTATTAGTTTGCAGCAACATCAATTTGTCTGGTCAAGATCGATTTAGATCGGCCTCATATCCTTTTAGTCCATCGTTCTCTTTGTCATAACACTATGTTTCATCGACTGTTTTTACTTCGATCTTGATCGTGCATAGTACGTGGTTAAGGCATGTATAATCTTGAAGATGTTTGCTTGCTAGTTAAATCTGGTCTATAGTTCGCTATTATGGCTGTAATGATTCGGTCGATCCCCACTGATGGCACTGTAGGTTGGAGGATGCTAATTAGTTGATTTGTTCTCGATTAGGCATGACCTTACATATTTGCTATGCCTGCATCAGCTAAATAGCGGATCGCCTACGCATTAATGCCTACAGTGTGTTTACATGATTCTGTTAAACGCGAATAGATCTGTTTACTTTAAAGGTTTGATTTGTTGTCTTTATCATGGCTGCATCGATCTGGTCAAACCCTACTGTTAGAGATAGGAGGTTAGGTCTGATGAGTCCATAGGTTTGTCCACGTGAAATTGTCGATTGTTCACACGTTGTAGTCCCTTTTCACCCGAATCGGCTATTTTAGCCGATTGACCCGAGCCTTCACGTATAGCATGTCTTTCGGAAAGTTTGTCGAAGTATAGATGTTTTTATAGATTCTTTGGTTTTAGTTTGTTATTATCATCATAGCTGCCATCAATCCGGTCGAACTTCACTATTGATGGTAACATATTAGATTCAGAGCGTTTGTAGATCCATTTGCATCGGACAGTCAATTTTTTTCACATGCTATATCCTTTCTCGCTAGATTCATCGGCTCCATGCTTTACACTGATAATATCTACCTAGCTGATGATCTCATTTACATCTACGCGTACTGCACCTGGCAACATAAAATCAATCGCTACCCACGAGCTTTACAGTCCGTAACAGCCGATTTCTGTGTGTATCGACTATTTAGTCATTTTTCACGTCTGGCTGCTCTCGAAGCAGCACACTTGGAACTGCTTGGGCACAGACCAGCATGTTCCACCTAAAATTATTGATAAACTTTCCCTCCTTGTCAATTGCAGGGTCAAATTAACTGGCACATCTCGAGAGAAATACGCAGGATCGGTTATCCCTATGTTGAAGCCAAGCGGATCTCCAGCTCCATCAAGCAGATCCTTCCGGCTTACTATGTGTCAACACATTTTTGTGCTGATAGATGCACTATTAGCATTGCTGTCAGATGCACTCCCTAGTAGCAACATACCAAACTCGTGTGAGGAGGCACGCAAATATATTTGAGAATCGGGTCTAGGTTATGAAAGTTTCCATGTGTGCAAGAACAACTATGTGTTGTTTTGGGGTGATCGTGAGGAATTGCAAGCGTGCCCAAAATGCAAAGAGTCTAGATGGGAGGATGCAGATGGTTGCAGGCAGGTTTCACATAAGGTTTTGAGGCATTTTCCTCTAATATCGAGGTCGTAGAGGATCTTTGCTGCTCGAGGAACAACAGCAGATGCCGAATGGCACGAGACTAAGCGAGAGAAGAATACCAGTGAAATGAGCCATCTAGCAGATGAGGAGGCATGGTAGGACTTTGATAGAAAGCACCCAACTTTTGCAGATGATCCAAGGAACTTGAGGCTTGCCATCGCCGCAGATGGTTTCAATCCATTTGGCAACTTTAGGTCGACATATAGTATGTGGCCTGTTCTTGTAGCGGCTCTGAACCTGCCACCATGGGAATGTGTGAACCCATTGAATTGCTTTATGTCTCTACTGATCCCGGGCCCAACCTCTCCATGAAAGGATTTTGATGTATTCTTGGAGCCTCTTATAGAAGAACTGAAAGAACTATGGAAGGGTGTCGACACTTTTCATGTACTACATCATGATAATAAGAAAGGCTTCACTCTACGCGCTGCCGTGCTTTGGTGCATACATGATTTTCTAGCATTAAGCACCTTGTCATGCCAAACTATAAAAAGTTATTATGCATGTATTTATTGTGACAAAAATCCATTATCAAGGACCCTAAGAAAGAAGCTAGGCTACCTTGGACACCGTTGTTACCTTCCTAGGGATCACCCTTGGAGGAAGAGCTTGGATTTTGATGGAGAAACTGAGGACCGAGATGCACCGAAAAAGTTCACCTTACAGGAGGTCCTTGAGGAACTTGAGAATGTGAAAAATGTCAGCCTAGGTATGCATGGTGGGAAAAGGAAACAAAAGCGTGGAGAAGAGCCAGTGATTTATAATAAAAATCTGCTTGGTGGGTGCTGCCGTATTGGAAGGACCTGTTGCTGCCACACAATCTTGATGTCACGCACATTGAGAAGAACATATGTGAAAACATTCTTTGGACATTGCTGAAAGTGGAGGGCAAGACAAAGGACACAATGAACGCTAGGCTAGATTTGCATGATATGAACATAAGGCCTCAATATCAAGGTGTGCAGCAAGGCACCTCGCTTAAATTCTCGGAAGCTCAGTATGTCATGAAAAAAAAATACAGAGCAGGATTTTGCAAGTTCCTTAAAGGTGTCAAGTTTCTAGATGTTTATGCAGCCAACCTAGCAAAATCCATAAGTGCCGATGGTACCAAGGTAGTTGGCAAGCTGAAAATGCGTACTCGCCATATCCTTCTCTAGAGGATCATACTTGCAGGCATAAGAGGTTTTGTTCCCAAAGATGTATACAAAGCCATTTCAGAACTTGGGAACTTGTTCAGGCAACTATGCAGTAGAACTCTGAGGAAAGAAGACATGGAAAAGCTAAAACAGGACATCCCACTCATCTTATGCAAGCTTGAGAAGATTTTTCCACTGGCCTTTTTTGATGTTATGGTGCACTTGGCTGTCCATCTACCTAACAAGGCACTTCTTAGGGGGACCGTATAGTATGGATGGATGTACCCAATAGAACGGTGACTAGGCACATTGAAGAAATTATTAAGGAACAGGGCCAAGCCTGAAGGATCAATTGCGGAGGCTTACTTAGAAAGTGAGATGTTGGCATTTTGGGAGAGATTCATGGATGATGTTAAAACAAGATATAACTAAGACGACAATATATCACATGATGGGCCAGCATCTGGTAAGACCTCTATTTTGATGTATGGTGTCAAGCCCATTGGCCAGATTAGGGTAAAGGCCATCAAGGATAAAGCCAAAATCAATAAGCTAGCTTGATATGTGCTTAATAACTGTGACGAGGTTGGACCATATGTGTAGTAAGTATGATTTTTATATGCTGATTTGTTGTTTCCTATATTATGTATGAAATGTTATCAATAATAATGCTTATATGTGCTACAGAATATACAGACAAATTTTAGAGGAACAAGGGGCAAGTGATGATGTTGATAGTAGGCTAGCAGTAGAGTTTCCAGTGTGGTTTAAGTCTCATGTACGTGATTAGCAAATTTTAGTTCTGTTAGGTTGATCATTGGTAGAATTATACGACAACTTAGCGGTGACGGTGGTTTCATGTTTGTGTGCAGATCGAGGAGCTGCGTAGAGAGAAACCAACAGAGGTCAACGAAGGTTTGTATACACTATCATGTGGTCCTAATACTTGAGTTTGGGTCTATGCAGCTTGCAGTATTAATGGAGTCAAGTATAGCACTGTTGACCGCAAGAAATCCCTACGTACATAGAACAGTGGTGTCATGACTGCCGTCACACATGAAGGCCAATTATTGGAATTTCATGGTGTCCTTAGAGAAGTTATTCAATTGATGTATAACTCCAACATACAAACCCATAGGATGGTGGTTCTTCTATGCTGTGATTGGTACAATCTAGATGTCACTACGATGTCTATAGGCATTAATGATGACGGACATTTTAGATCCGTCAACATTAAATCATTCTGGTACAAGGATGACCCTTCAATTCTCGTGACATAGGCAAGGAAGATTTTTTATCTGCAGGACTCCTCCTTGGGCAAAGATTGGTGGGTCGTGTAGAAGTTCAAACATAGGGATATGCATGGCGTGAATGAAATAGAGCTTGTCGTGCACCAAGATGATCACTGTTTTGACAACGAGCATGAAGTCCTGCTGGGTGATGGTGATCAGGTTATGCACAAAGCTAGTCATGATGGAGAAGGCACTGTCATTGAAGCCAATTTAGAAGACCTTCTAAGAGATAAGAGGGAAGCAGTTGGCATACTTGAAGGCAGCGAGGATAAAGATGAGGATGAAGATGATGCTAAAAACTAGTATTGTAGTGACTACAGTAACTGTGGGCAACAAAAGTTCACATGTCTAGAGGTGACAATGACTTGTAGGAGATTTCATGTATAATCTTTGGGTAAACATGTATTCTAAAGTTGCACTTTGCTTTGGATTTCTAGCTTTGTATTCTAAACATGTTTGGTATGCTCAGTTGTTATAAACTTGTGTGCTTCAGCGGACACATAGGATTTGTCCACCGGGGTTAGTACTACACTATGTGGACTATCCGTTGTGTACATGACTATTCTATTCAACTGCAACTAGTACTTGTTATAGGTTCATATACACTGCATAAGCCATTGACATAAAGCATTCCTTTCACATAGCATGCTTCAACCACTATAGTGAGATCATTAATCAGTTCGACTAGCATGCCAAGTATGTATACTGATATGTTTCTTGTTTACCAAACCGAGGCACAAAGCAACCCTTGCGCGGTTGCCAATAGTGAATTGAATGAAAGAGGAAAGCCTCTATAGTTATTTCACTCCAAAAATACAGTCACAATAGTCGAGGGGCAGACTGAAGAGTGAAGACGAGTTGCTTTCATAAGCAATTTCTTTTGATTGGTTTTGTAGAGGCATGCAAGCAGCTAGCTAGAGATGGCTACACTTTTTATTATCCGACGAGAGATCAAATGGATAGCGGCGGATTTTCTGGCGTGTGTAGTAAAAAAATGCAATAGCTATGCCTCCTCCGTTGTGCATTAGATCAAGGCGACACTTATTTAGATGAACTCCTCGCTGCATGGTTCTTGCAAATTCAACAAATTTTATCGAAGACATGAGATGGATTGACCACAGATCAAAGCCACTCATGACTACTACCACTAGTGATACGTTTTTTGTTCACCAAACCGAGGCACAAAGGTATCCTTGCGCGGTTAGCAATAGTGAGAAGTGTCTAGCCTGGTCAGATGGACGATGCTTGGACCATCAAGTGCGCAAGAAGATAATGGTAAATGTTACTTTGTGAACCAAAATGTTTGCACAAATGCACAGTGCCGTCTGACCATAAGAGGAGAGCAGTGCCATCCCACTACACAAAGGCATCAATCTATTGCCTTGACATACTAGTTCTAACTATAGATGGTTAACATGACTTCACATGAGGCAGCATACTAGACCTCTTCGCCACGGCGAACCGGCGTGGCTAGACGGTCCCTTCAATCCATCCAGCACTGGTTCCTCGCTAGGGCATGATGGCGGGCAATGTTCTTGTCCTTGGTGTAGTAGCCGTATCGAAGGCCGTGTGCCTTTGCTAGGACATGTGCCCTGGCATTAGCCTTGTTCCAACCACGGGGCATACGGTTGGGGCAGACGGTGCACACTAGGCCACCAAATGGGCTAGCGCGGATGAACAGATTTGAGCCCACAAGGATAGGCGTTGGGTAGCCATGCAGACGATCATCGTCGGGGTCCATCGTGATGTTTCCTGGAGAGCCCTTAGACTCACCGATGGCCTTGGTAGATGGAGAGGGGGACCACGACGGTGGAGGAGAGCTGCTCCCATTGGGAGGAGATCCGGTGGCGGCGAGCGGATCCAGCGATGGCGAGCGGGACCGCACCGAGGCCGGTGGTGGCGAGCAAACCACCGGTGCTAGTGGTGTCAGCATCGTCGTTGAGGGCGATGGGGAGAGCAATGGTAGTCTAGGAGATGGCCTATAGTAGCACGATAGGAACATCGATCTCCTGCGACTAGACGTCAGTGCCACCTCTGCCGACAACAACCCGGGTGCGCCATCGGCCCCGACTCCGCTGAACCACTGGAGGAAGCGGGGACTAGAGCCGATCCACCCTTCCTCAATGCAGACCTATAGCGATTCATGGGGATGACATTCATGGCAACTGACAGGGAGGTGGAGGTGGGGACTTTGTGAGGTGGGGTGAGGGCTTTTGCGCAATGCAACGTGGAATGAAACAATTGGAATTGGAGCGAGATAAAGATTTATTTTTCCAAACCACTGTGCGTCGCCTCGTATGCCATCACACTACCTCAGGAATCACAACTGTATTACACCGGGGAAGGCATGTGCGACCAGAGATGCAGGAGTAATGGCGTACCCAGCCAATAAGATGATACCAAATATATGGCCGTCACACTTTTTGTCTAGGCAATACTTGTTCAGATGAACTCATCGTGGCATGGTTGTTGCAAGTTCAACAAATTTTATCAAATACATGCAAACAAGATGAGTTGGGTTTACCATAGATCAAAGCCACTCATGACTACTAATACTACACCCAAATACACACAGATCGCTACGACACTCAAAACTATGGAAGACACATTTTCTATCCGACGTGTTCAAATATATGGTGGAAGGACTTTCTTATGTGAGCAATAGAATTTCAACACCTATGGCTACTCTGTTCTGCATTTAGGCTAGGCTTGCTCCTCTCAAAGAAACCTTATGCGGTTGCTGAGAGCGAAGTGACGAGTTGGGTTCAACACATATCAAAGCCACTCATGACTACTACTACCACTACTGATACATGTTTGGTTCACCAAACCAAGGCACAAAGGAACACTTGCGTGATTGGATTGAGATATGTCTGGCCCGTTTAGGTTTACAATGCTCAGACCATCATGTGCACATAAAGATAATGGTAAACGATACTTTGTGAACCAAAATGTTTGCACCAATGCGCACATTACATGCATAATAAGAGGATATTGGTGCTACTAGATAGAAAGATAATGACAAACCAGACTTCATATATATGTGGATTATAGTAACAATATGAGTTCAGCCTACATAACCATGCCTTCATTTGCCATAATAATTAGAGGAGAGTAAGTCCATCCCACTACTAGACATACTATTTACTATAGATGATTAACATGACTTCATACTAATTCTAATGACACCTGGCAATAAACTAGTCCTAACTACATATGTTGACATGACTTGATACTACTAATGAGGAGTGCCATCCCACACCTCTACACACATCATGCAATAAGGGCACCAACAGGTGCGAACAAAAACCAATGCCTGCAAGGTAAACCAAACTTGGTTGAAGCCAGCAAACCTCTTCGCCATGGCGAACCAGCATAGCCGAACAATCACTTCAGGCCATCCTGCCCTAGTTCCTTGTCAGGGCGCGATGGCGGGCAACGTTCTTGTCATTGGTGTAGGTGCCATATAGGGGGGCGTGTGCCCTCGCCAGCACATGAGCCCTAGCATCAGCCTCGCTCCAACCATGGGCCTTACAGTTGGGGCAGAAGGGCACACCAGACCGCCATACGGGCTAACATGCAAGAATAGATTTGGGCCTGGGAGAACAGGCGTTGAGTAGACATGCAGATGATCATCCTCTGAGTCCATTGTGACGTAGCCTGGAGATCCATCGGACTTGGCCAGCCTTAGCCAAGATGTTAGCCTCGCCAAGATGTTAGCCTCGTCCTCGGCCTCGGCCTCAGCAGATGGCGAGGGAGACCGACGATGGGGCAGGTGACCCACCCACACGGGGAGCAGATCCAGCGACGGCGAGCAGACTCGGCGATGGTGAGTGGGATAGCACCGGGGCACTAGTGGCAAGCGAACCACCAGTGCTGGTGGCATCAGCGTCATCGCCGAGGACGATGGGGAGAGCAGCAGCCTAGGAGATGGCGTGTGTCTCGGTGATGGGAACATCGAACAACGGGGACTAGACGTTGCCGCCGCCTCTGCAACACCAACCCAGGGTGAGCCATCGACCCTACTTTCACCGAACCACTAGAGGAAGTAGGGACTGTAGCTAGGCCACCGATGGCCTTCATGGCAACTAACTTGATGGTGGAGGTTAGTGGCGAGGAGAGGGCTTTTGTGCAATGGAAGGTGGAATATTAAACAATATGAATTGGAGTGAGGATAGGCTTTATGTATACACAGGGATGCTCATGCTTCTAAGGCAAGATACTCCATAAAGATTTATTTATACATGGGGACACTAAGGCTTCTAAGGTAAGATACTCCATGAAGATCTATCTTTCTCGGAGGTGGGTGCCGTCGCGCTCCTTTAGAAATTGCAACCGTATTACATCGACAGCTGCAAAAACAGAGCACGTCACCTCCATTTACGCTAATGAGACAGCATGAGTCTTGGCCCTATGACATCAATTGTGTGACCGGCGGACTTTTTGGCATGCGCAGTAAAATTTCATAGTTTGTGATCGACTACACTCACTCATCATTTCATCCAATATTATTATTACTTGCAGTAGGGGCATGGTCACGTGTACCGTGTTCTGCTTGGCTTTTAATTTAATTCCTAAAAGAAGTAACATTTTTCATAATGTATGACATGGGGCTCGGAGTACATTTGCACAAATTTCATAGTTTTGATCGACTACACTCACTCGTTTTTCATAATGTATGACATGGACACGTATACTATCCGATGCGTTCAAATATACGGCGGTAGGACTTTCTTGCATGTGCAGTAGAATTTTCAACACCTATGGCTCATCTGTTCTGCATTAGGCCAGGCTTGCTCATATCAAAGAAACCTTGCGCGGTTGCCGAGAGCGAAGTGAATGTAGGATGAAAGCTGGACAGGAATGAAAATTAAGAGATATTGGTCACCATGACACGGTTGAGACTTGAAAGCCTAGTGCGGTTGTGATAGGTCTTTTCACTCCTATCCAACCTGTCACAACAGTTGAGGGGCAGACTGAAGAGTGATGAGGAGTTGCTTTCGTAAGCAATTTCTCTTGGTTGGTTTTGTAGAAACATGCAGCAACTAGCTAGAGATGGGTACACTTACTATCCGACGAAAGATAAAATGGACATCGGCAGACTTTCTGGCGTGTGCAATAAAAATGCAATATCTATGCCTCCTCCATTGTGCATTAAATCGAGCTGAGACTTGTTCAGATGAACTCCTCACTGCATGGCTATTGCAAATTCAACAATTTTTATCAAACACATGCAAATAAGACGAGTTGGGTTCACGATGGATCAGAGCCACTCATTTTGAGCAAGATCAGAGCGACTCATGACTACTACTATTATTGATATGTGTTTGGTTCACCAAACCGAGGCACAAAGCAAGGCAGAGCTTGATGGGAAAACAAGAGGGGGCCATCAACACTAATTTGTGCTTAATATGCATAGTTATTGAATTTAATCACTAATTTAATAGCTACTTAATGGAGTTTTCAATGACCAAGGAGGGGCCATGGCCCTCTTTGGCCTGCATGTAGCTCTACCGGTGAAGCAACCATTGCGCGGTTGGTAAGAGTGAGATGTGTCTGGCCCGGTTAGATTTACAGTGCTCGGACTATCATGTGTTCAACGAGATAATGGTAAATGTTCCTTTGTGAATGAAAATGTTTGCACAAATGCGTACAACACGAATACTATCCGATGCATTCAAATATATGGCAGCAGGACTTTCTGGTTGTCAGGACTTGCTCCTCTCAAAGAAACATTGCGCGGTTGCCAAGAGCGAAGTGAATGCAGGATGAAAGCTGGACAGGACTGAATTGACCACAATGACACGGTTGAGACTTGAAAGCCTGGTGCGGTGGTGATAGGTCTTTTCATCCCTCGGGTGCTGTCGCACTCCCTCGGGAACCTCATCCAGTCATACCGTAGAAGGCGTGTTCGACCGGAGATGCAGGAGTATTGATGTTCCCAAGCATACACTGATGAAAACATAGCACGTCTCCTCCATTTACACCGATGAGATGGCGTCAGTCTCAGCGTTGGTTTTTACTACATGTTAGCTCCTCCACTGATGCCCCAACACTGTGTGCACTACTTGCATTTGTGACAACACCAGAAACACAGAAAAAGAAAGCCCCCACCCCCCCATGAGAGGAGAACAAGAATAGAGACATACCAGCAAGGATTCCTCAAGACTATCAAGTTCCCTAGTTGTCATGGTTGGGCTGCAAGAAGACATGGCAGGACCGAGCTAGAGTGACCTAGAGTGCATGAAGATCCTTCTTCCTGGATTGTATGCAGAAACATTGGTAAGTGCCCATTTTCTGTGTGTTTAATCTGATCAGCTAGGGTTTGTCTTTGGGAATGAACTTGTCCCTCTATCTAGCTATGTCGATCATTGTCCACGCAGAAACTGCAAGCTGCAATGGCTTGGGCCATCGGAGGTCGCTGGAAACTCGAGCTTTGTCTGGACGACGAGCAGAGCCTAGCCCAGTGGAAGGTGGAGGTGTTCCCCGATGGCAGTCACTTGTACATCCATCAGGGATGGAAGCACTTCACCCGCGCCCTCGACCTCCAAGACGGGTTCTCTCTTATATTGCGGTATAATAGCTGGTGTGGGGAGCCACCGCATCAATTCGCCTAAATTGAGTGTCATCCACTTGACTGACTCAATTTATGCAAACCAACATTGGTGACTCCCTAGGAGCACTCCTTGGCAACTCCTCTTCAGGATCAGGTTGAGTATCATACCACAATAGCCTCCACAACTCAAGATTACATCCCATCATAGGAGCACATAATAATTCAGTGGAAACATATATTGCCAGTCTTGTTGAATTTGACAAGTTAATTATACAACATTAAAGAAGACATTGATTCAATAAATTATATGTAGTGAGGACCAACTACTATCTTACCAACTACAACTACGATATACACTCTCACTAGTAACAAGTAGTCACTGTGCCCATGGGCGTCACTACCATAGCTTGGACGGCTCCTGCCATTTACCCACTTTGCCACTAGCGACGGGGTGAGATGGCCGCCAATGTCCTTTACCTGCAAAACAACTTAACGACAACACCGTGAGTACATTGCGTACTCATAGGACTTAATTCCAACATATAGTACTTGGTGGATGCATAGGGTGATTATCAGGCATTTGTACAAGTGCAAAAAGCAATGATGTTCATTAAGAGTATGACATGCTATGCTCAACTTTAGAATTAAAGCATTTATCATTGCAACCAAGATGCTCATAGTCCATCATCCATCAACAATGCTACCATGGGTATAGAAAGTAGGAACAACCAAATGATTCCGTCCCGAGGGACTTTAGGCTTTCAAGACTGTGCAGAGGTGTACAACTATACCCACATGGAAGGATGGGACTAACCACCATACCTCATGCATGAGAGTAAGGGTTGCCTCATGCCTTCCAACCTTTCCCTAATCTAGCCCGAATGTCACATGAAAGGTTTGACTGGATGCCCGGGTCAGGTTTCCACCATCTTCCTAGTTCCTCGGGTCAGGCTTCTGTACTGTATCGGGTCCCAGGTTTGTTACGTACACCATCTTCCCAGCATCATCCCCCTTGCTAGTTTCACAGATAGATAGGTCGCAATTAGTTACATGGCTTGTCGACCCCATCCATGACATGTGGTCTATACGGGTGGATACTCGGACTTATGTATCCCAATACACGGTCCTTACTACTCCACGAGCTATGTCGTCTAAGATCCCACACCCACGGCGACCTACACCTCGCTTGAGCAAGATATCCAAGTTATCATCAAGATTACCATATTTGGGATATTATTCCTTAGCTTGATTAGTAAGGTGGGTCAAGTTATACCCTCGTTGGTTTTAGGAGTTCATTATCCAGGTGTAGTATCCTACACGCACGAGTATGAGTTCCCTTCTCATGCTCGACTTCTACCATTGCCCACGCAACTAAGCAATAAGCATTAAACGTTCCCATTCCCATTATTAAGGTGAGAGGCTTCTAACAGATTATTAAACTACTCTAGGTGTAGTATGAAGAGATCATTATCCAAGACTATATGTAATGCACAACTCATAATGCGACTTGATAAGTATCCAAAGTTGGGATCATAATAGCGGGGTGCTTGCCTGTTGGATGAGCAAGGATCCCATAGCTTGGAACATCACTGGGCATCTCTGATATCCCGTACCTATATATATATGTCCATGTATGAGATACTTATGTATGCATTACATTATATTAAACATGCAAGAGGGAGTGTTCAGGTATACATTGAAGGGCTGTCGGTTTGTGTCATTGGGTAGTCCGGTGTGAATGTTGGACAGTCCGGTGGTTCTTGGACTTAGTGGGAAAAGGACATATTGGGAACATCGGACTCTCCGAACTAAGATCGGACTCTCTAGTATGAAGTCTGTGATCTTGGGAAATTCCTCTGTCAGTGATTTATAACTTATCGGACACTCTGGTGTGCATGGCGGAGCCTCTGGTAAATTATATGGGCTTAGCCTTTTCTGGTGGTCAAAAATGAGATATGCTCTTTGGTGCCAAAGTTATGTATAGATGATAGGGGATATTCTATATAGCACAACGAAACTCGGTTCACCATTTTTGGAGGTCAAATGCACCTTCTATGAATTTTACAAGTTTAGGCTATGCGCATGTGCAGAGATTATAGGACACTCCGAACTAACAATGGAACCTTCCGATAAACTTTCGAATAAACCATCCGATAATCCCAGGCTGCTCTCAGTTTTGGCTATAATTCAACGGACACTCTGCCAAAATGACGGACCATCTGATAAACGACAAACAACAGTTGTGCAAACATGTTGGGATCGATTCCCGGGGCATCCGAACTCCGAATCGAGTGCGGTTTGTTCCTATGGCTTTCTAGTGATGTAGGGAAGCTTCTACAAGTGATGGATGTGACATGCATGGGCTGTGGTAAGCTCAACCCCATCCATGGTGGTGGTGGCCATGGATGAAGGTGAAGCTCATGGGTATGGCCATGGGTGGTTGGGGAAGATGAAGTTAGGCTTTGGGGATGTGCTCACCATGTCTTGAGGAACCTCCATCTACAGCAGTTTGGGCTAGAACACCTTGTAGTGGGAGATCGACATCGGGCTTGCTCCATGGCTTGAGGAAGAAGATGGTGCTTGGGGCTCCATCTCCTCCAACTCCGGTGACATCGAGGGCATGGGGGAGCTGCAACAGCTCATCGTTGGCATGCACCAGCAGTAGGGGGCATCCCCCTCTTTCCTCTTCTCCTTCTCTTCTTCTCCCTTCTTCCTCTCCTTCTCTCCTTTCTTTCCTTCTCTTGTTTCCTGGCTCACGTGAATGAGAAATGGGGAGGGAGAGAGAGGGAGGGCTGGTGTGTTGGTGTGGGTGAGGTGGTGACATGTGGGCCTAGAGGCGGTGTGGTGTTGCCAACACAACACATGCATGGGATATGTGTCGCTACGTTTTATCAGACAGTCCGCTGAATGTGTCGGACGGTCCGGTGGCGTGTTTGACAGATAGATTGTTTGTGCATGGATTTGTACGGACACTCCACTGTGACAGTGGACACTTTGTCAGTGCATGGGCTGGTCAAGATTATCCTAAGTCTATGAGATGTCTTGACGGACGGTCCGGTGGTGATGTTGGACGATCCGCCAAAACCGGTAGTGCTCGGTTTTGGGTTGGCGTAGGCACAATTTAGATTCTAATTGTGATTATGACATGCACACTCGGATGGTTATAAATGACAGCCTACATTGTAATGGTTTTCGGGTCGTTACAACCGGTCATAGATTAACATCAAGGTCTTTGACCTTACCACCTGCCGCAAGCAGTACTCGCATGACTTCAAGGCCGGTGGTAGTTAGCTCTCCCTACCCATCATGGAGCCGAGGAGTTTTGCAGTGATCTTAAACAAGTACCACCTAAAAGCGTAGTATCTGGTGAGCACTTGTGCGAGGCGCCGAATGTACCAATGTCGCAAGTTACCAGTGTCGTCTTTGTCATCAATCTTTTTTTGTGTGAGATGAAGAACATGCCAGTGGACTTCGAGGTAGCGCATGGCTACCAACAGCAGGAAGCTGTCGAGCTGCAGATGGCTGGGCTGTCCTAGTTCATGGGTTTGGAGAGGACCCACATGAACAACAAAGTGCGCACGTCATTCAAGTACGGGTGGGATGAGTTCTACACAAGCAACCACCTCAACGTTGGTGACACCTGCTTCTTTAGCATGATCTGCGAGGCCACCTACAATGAAGATGAGGATGAGGAATGAGAGGAGGAGTAGGAGTACAATGAAGCTAAGGTCAAGGTGGAGGTGCGTAAGATGAACGGCGAATGGTTGTGGTGAACTCAGCGCAAGAGTTGACACGATCTGTATTTTGTTGTTTCATTAGAACTATTATCCAGCCTGTCAAGATTTCCTAGTATCAGACTATCTTAGGCCCTATTTGGATGGACTATGACTAGTTAGCCATGCCTAAAAAAAGTGAACTAATTGTTGGGTTCTATAGACTAGAACTAGTTGTTAGCCCCTGATAGTTGGGTTCCATGGACTAGTTGGATAGCCCCTGATAGTTGCCATCGCTGTATTTCGTTGTTCATCGACTCATAGTGATCCGGAGCGTCTATATTTTGTAGGGTCGGACTGTCTTAGGGTCCCAAAAATCTCAACAGCTATACAGCCACGTCCTCTGATCAGAAAGGGTAAAGTTTGATGGTTGCCATGCCCATGGCGATGCGACGGACATGGCCCAAACACAATTGAACCGCATTGATGTAGTAGTTACTGATCATCCTCCATCCAGTGTTTGGAACTGCCACAACACATTCTCGTACTTAAGTGAAAAAGTTAGTAGCGCACAACTTCTTTCACCGCCCACTTTGTTGTGACATCCATCCACATGACTATCGCCACTTCCCATGGCCTTCGGCAAGCCCACCAGCGGCAACATCTAGCATACGATGCTAGTAGAGCACAACACTGGCGCTATCCCTGGTGCCACAGTTGTCGATGCTAATGGCACAATGGTTGTCGATGCTGGTGGCACCACGGTTGTTGATGGTGATGGCGCCGTGGTTGCCGATGAGGATGCCATGCCCATTGCTGGCATCGATTATAGGCGACCCATGTCATTTGTCTCTAGGGGCGTGGTCTGGCCATTCCTCTCCGTTGGATGTGCATCAAGCATCGCCCTGTTCGACGACGCCAACGACGACCGCTGTGAACAACTTATCAGTTCATCGAATAATGGAACACATGGGCTACAATGCTGGCCATGGCCTCGGACTGCACCACCAAGGGGACACCAACTATCTAGGTGCGACTACACCATAGGTACTTGGGTCTCTGCACTGACCGCGCCGATGACTCCTACATCATCCCTATAGCTAATAATCCCTCCAACAATTCAACCTCGTCTGATGATGAGGGCGCAAGCAATTTGAGTCCTCATGATGATGAGGTCATGCAACCACCAAGCCCACAGGAGCGCCACACCAAAGTTGTCATGGATACGGTTATCAGTGAGTTCACGAAGTTGCTGACTGAGTATCCCTCCTATTACAAGGAGATGTCCCTACTAGACACAACACACAAGATATTGGTCCCTATCGTGCATGAGACGTTCAAGCAGTTGACGTGGTATGATCGCTGGAGCAGCCGAACGGGAAGATGGAGGCGATGAGCAAGCTCAAGTACATACTCTTAGATGGTGGGTCTACCTCCTTGCCGTATGCTGGGTTGCTCATTGAACTGGTGGTCAACCCCATTATGAAATGGTTGAAGGAGACGTGGACTCTCACTAGGTTCCCACAACAGGAACAACTGGTATAGTTCTTGCACAACCTACCGCCAGAGTTCCCTCACGCTAGGGAGTTCCTGCATGATGTAGTGTTGCCCGAACTATCCAGCGCTACGGATAGGTATGACACTTCCTGGGAGATTGTTCTAGTTAACGTATTTCTACAGCTGTGGATATTGAAGTGTACTGGTGAAAATGTGCACAAAAATTATGACATTATGCTGCCATGGAAGCAAGCGGCTTGGCCGGATGTTTGAAATGGGTTTGTTGATGGTGTCATCATTCCTTCCTAGAAGCATGGACATGGAAATGTCTGCAACAAGCCATCGCTGGGAGGAATGGCAGCTACAAACACGTGGGTTGACCACCTAACGAGGTGGGCATCGAAGATTTCACCCCAGAAAATGCTTGACCTCCTACAGGGTGAGTTCCATGGAAAAGATTGGCAGGGTGCTCTATGCAGGCGGTTCTTCACGCCAGATTATGATGACAAGATGGTGCTGCAGTATGAGCTCGCTTTCGGTGGGACTAATGGGTGGACGCCATTCATCGACAAGCTCATTGTACCACACTTAGCATCCTGGTTCATTGCCATTAGTGTCGTCCTACCGAATGAAGGGTACGACGTCTTCCACATGCTCATCACCAGGTGGAAGCCGGTAGTGTTGCCGGAGTCGATGATGAAGGTCTTGAAGTGCTTCATGGAGAAATGGACCGATAGGCTATACCGCTGGTTGTTCGATGCGCAACCCACAAAGGAGGATGCCATGGCCTAGTGCCAAGAGTGGATGCGGCTCTTGACGCTGGATCTGCTTGCCATCGATAGTGAAATGCACAATAGCCTCCAACTGATCCACGAAACATTTGAAATATCATAGGTAACTTAGTAACTTATTAGTGTATTTCTATTCTGAATGATTGCACCTGCGTCAAGCATTGTAAATGTTAATCGTTGGCACAATGTGTATTACACTTTTCTGAATGCACACGCGAGAAAGTCCAAAACTACGTGATTGTAATGCGCCGGACAATGACTAAATGTTTTCACCTGCGTCAGGCATTGTATAAATGTTAATCGTTGGCATAATGTGTACTACTCTTTTCTGAATGCACAAATGAGAAAGTCCGATACTATGTGATACTCCTTCGCATTCTCTCCTGCCTCGACTAGAGTGATGGACCATGGGAAGCTCCCAGCGAAAGAACCCTTCATAGGGAAGTGGGCCTCCGCCGCGTCTCTGCTCCCATTTCCGACGCCTTGGGTAAGGTGGCCTTGTTCTTCGTTACCACAGTTGTTCCATTCTGATCTCCTTAATCTTTTTAGGGCCATTTCTCACGCCACGACGCTAGAGGTTGGGCAGTTATCCGGTGCCGCCCGCTCTCTGGACGCACTCCCTATGGAACTAGAGGGGTCTTCTCCCCCCGGCCATCGGGAAGTCCATGAGCTCCTCCATAATCGGGATGCGGCTTGCGATCTGTGCTCCGACCCCGGGGGCGAGGTTAGTTGGCTCGCGCTCTGCCTTGATGCCATCCAGACTGCCCTTGCCGCCTCAAAGTAGGAGACTGCTGATGCCCGGGCGACAGCTGATGATGCTCAGGCTAGGACGATCGGTAAGGTTTCCTTAGTCGAGAAGCTCTATCCCAATTCCACGGCATTGTTTTGAGGGTTTTTAGTGTTGTCAACCCTGGAGGAGGACTTGGCCGCTCTTCGAGAGGCAGCCATCATCACCGTCAATGACATGAACGTAGGGGGTGTCCTGCTTGAGGACCGTCTGCGGGCCATGCCAGCTCGGGTTAGAATGGTGGCCCTTAGCGGGGTGCGCCACAACGCAGCTTCATTCTGGCCATGATCTCTGTAACAGAACCATCTAATTTATAAGAGCACAAGTACAATAGCAATCACCAAAGCGATCAAACTATGATACTTGAGCCCATATAAACCCGGCAGTCCGATGAAATCACGAAGGATCTCAAACCAATCAACATACAAACCAAGATCATACATGATTCAATAGAACAAGTCACATATTACATCACAGTTCAAAAATGGTTCACAAGTATCTCACATACATCGGAGTTCACATAGTTATTACAAACCAAGTTCAAATAGCGGAAGCAAAGTAGTTTGACATCAACATCACACGTAGTTCAAATACATGCCTATACTAAGGTCATTTCTAGCAAAAGCATAACAGAGAGGATAACATAGGAGTACCATGCCCCATGGTTTAGTCCTCATCCACGGTAGGATGAAGGCAGTTTTTATAGTACCCATGACACATCGTGTCATCTGCAACAAGAGGGAATAAACCCTGAGTACGAGAATGCACTCAGCTAGACTTACCCGTCGTAAACCAAAAATAATATGACACTAAGGAGTATGCAAGGCTTTATCGGTGGAGTTAGCTTGACAACATTTTGCATAAAAGCTTAAGTAACATAACTTGGAGATTTAACATCTTTAGCATCAAATTGAATACCTATTCGACTAAGCATCTCTAGATTAGCACCTGTACTAGAGCAATCACGTGATTAAGCTAACAAGCATTAGTAACCATATCCAGTGTATTAATTTGAGCATCATCATAACCATCAAGTTCCATCAATTAATGCTACGTTGCCGCTGCTCAGTCAAGTTCTCACTATCTTGTAGAGATGGCAACTCAAATCGATTCCAACCAGCTGGGGTGTTATTCCTAACACAAGCCCATACTTCCCCCATCGGGGTCATGTCGAGTCACCTTTTGTACAACTCAGGTACAGTCGTGGGTCTAATTAGCGCAGCATCCTTAGGGATACTGCTAGTCTATCAAGAAGTCTAGGCCCAGCCTGCCCTTGGACTCATGCCACTAGCTCCCCGCACATCCCTACTTCCTATAGTGTGTGCACTTTCACTTACCGAGTCTCGACCTGAGTTTGCTACTCAGTTTCGCAATCGGAACGGCTTATCCGACCAACTAAGTGCTAGACATGCGTTCAACATGACATGAGGATGTACAGTGAATCGGTCCTTAACTGACACAGATGGGGATAAATAGGCACCAAGACCTCCATGCCTTGTTACTTCTCTATCACAATCCCGCCCGGTCTCCTTTTATTCATCAACACATGGTTATTTCCACGATAGCAATTATAGCCAACCGTGACCAGATATCTACCTATATCTTGTAGGTGACAAGAAATCACCCAACTTCTAACAAACTAAGTATGGCTAAGCATATATTCGATCCTAGACCTACATAGGATCCAAGATATATTTGCCTAGACAAGGAAAGTATATGCAGCAAGTGGTTCCAATCAAACCTTAGTACTTAATGCATCAACATAAAAGGACTCAGGTTGATATTTAGAAAACATAGGAGGCTTAGAATGCTCCGGGGCTTGCCTTTCAAAAACAAGGAAGATTGGTGATCAGAACACTCAGGAAGATCTTTCACATTGACTCCTCCTTCCCCCTAAACCTCCTGCTCCTCCTAATGCTTGAGTTCAAACTCGAGTAGCGTCACTCCTTTTGGGGAACCTATTACATGCATATGCACAAATGAGTATCATGAATGCATAAGAGATGAGATGACCTGATGAAGTGTATACACATGAGCATGGTTATCCGCAAGATGTATGATAAGTTTAACATTCGTTGACCAAGTAGATGTATAACTTTCTTCTAGTTGATCTTTACTGAGTAAGTGCATATCTCTTCTATAGTACAAGAAACATACACTCACCAAGTTTTAGTAACCTAAGGTAAGGTTGTTCATCATTAGTAAGAGGCTTAGAACCTACAGCTAACAACTAATCTCAATTAGCCTGAGCATCTACACAAGCATCACATAAGAGAAACAATTACAATTTGACTTAGTCATTTCCTGGACTATAAACAGTAGCTACTTATTTTGGCCATATCTGGAGTTCTACTCAACCAAATACTATGATCTTAGACTTTCTGGAAAGCTTATAAAACTGCCGACAACTTCCTTATAGTGATCTCATGCAGATTCAACGTCTATCAAGGTAAGTATTTCTAGAGACCAACATCCAATAGCTATAACTCTTGAACCATTTAGCCTATTGCCATGAAAATTTGACACTAGCAAGATAAGTAAGTTATCTACAACTTTGTTATTTACAAGATTCACAGCAAACATCATGTTACCCATGTAATTTACTTAACAACAGAAACTATCCAAAACAGTCACTATAATTGAATTATAGAGCAATTAATATTTCACTGCATACAAGCATTTAAATCTAGGCACAACCAATGGTACCAACAGTTCATAGACATCATATACACTTTAAAAAACATAATGGTCAAGCCCAAATAAATTATTTAAATGCCTTTATTAATTTATTTGGACACTAAGGGGAAATAAGGAACATGTATCAAAAGTGTACAGTAAATTCTGAGAAAATAATAGTAGCCTACATATGACCCCAAAAGTCTACTGTACAAATTACATTTTATTTGGATAAGTATAGCCATCTCTACAAAAATGACAAGTCGCATAGGCTTATTTTAGCAAAAATAGTTTAGCCTAGTGAAAAGTGTCAAATAATAGATTTCGTATTTTTCTTACTTTCATCCTAGCACCAAAACACTATGTAAAAATTTGCATCATCATAAGTTATGTATTTTTACCCCATTTATTTTCACCAGAAATAAGCAATTAATTAAGGTTAAATAGAAAGACCATAGTCCAAGTATACCTACTATAGGCTTAGAATTTTTCCTAGCTAGATCATGTCAATACAAGACCTGTAAAATTGGAATGACAATTTTTGCACTTCCCTAGCTCAAGATATGCATTTTACAAGATGGAATCAAATTTAAAAGCACTTATTTAGCTCAATTTAATTACCCTAGAAAAATATCCCAAACAATAGGTTTCATATTTTTATCAAATAGTACACTTCATGAAGAATCCAACAAAATTTGGTTCACTCAATTTGGACACTCCTAGAATTAGGTATGAATTCTACAAGTTTGCTACAAAATCTAGAAAAACATTTAAAGAAAACATCAAAAACCTTGTTAAATGCTAAGTGCACCCGACGTACTACACCCAGAGGCGCTGAAGCTGGGTCCCGTGGTAAGAGTGACCGCACCCATCATAGCCACAGAGAAGAGGCGACGCATTGACCGGCAAAAGCTCACCGACAGTGGGGTCTCTGGTGGCGGGGTTGGCACCAATGTGCTCCCCTCGATCTCGTGCATTGACTAGGCTAGGTGGTTGAGCCTAATATGGCAGCTAGGCATGGCGGCGGCACTCATGGCCACTCAGTGGCATAGCACGGCGGCGCTCCAGCCATCACTGGCCATGGCAAGCTCGGACAAGCTCAGCTACGGCTTTAGGGTGACCTAGCAGAGATCTAGGGTTAGGATTAAGGCTCGTGGAGACGTCGGTGAGGCACGACCGCATGCATGGCGGCGACGTGGTCGGTTCACAACGGTGCGGCGCAGCGTTAAGCCTCTGGCACGGCCGGCATTGGCCAAAGTCCAATGGCTACAGCTAGCACTAACCCTAGTGACTACAGAATAGGGGAGAGAGAGAGCAGTGCAGGTGCGAGGCGGCTCGGCCATGGCGAGCTCAAGCTCGGCGGCGGTAATGGTGGCTACGGCGATGGAGCATCGGCTTTAAGGTGCTCACCTAGGCTAGAACGTTGGCGTTAGCCGCTCGGGAAGATAGAGTGGGTCATGGCTGAGCTGTGGGCGCAAGGAATTGGGTGGTAGTGCAGCACGGGTGGAGAGCTTGGCCGGGGAAAGCTCGACGGTGGCACTGTGCGGTCGCCTCTGCTTCGACGCTACGCAGAAATGAGAGAGGGACGGGAGAGAGTGAGAGTGAGCGCGAGAGAGAGCGTGAGACCACACTGCCTTCAGTGGTACCCCGACCGTTGTTGCATGGGCCTGGCTCCGGTGTATGGCAACCATGCGGCGGCCATGGCCTATGGCCAGTCGACCGCCACGACGCCACCGATTCAGAGCTGCATCGGGTGATTGACAGCGTGACTTCGTGCACATGTAACTCCTAATCTGAGGTGAATCAGTGAAAATGGTATTAGTGAAAGTTGTAGAGCTATGTAAGATCTACAACTTTGCTTTAGGGAGTAACATCTAATTCATCATGGTTAGCAAGTTACAAAGCTCCAAAGTGGTGCACTTGAAACTGAAATCAGCATTTTGGACTTAGCAAAATTTCTAAGTCTAGAAACAGCATTTTGTTGATTCTTGTGAGCCCTATTTGACCATGTTAGGCACTGAATTAGCTCATGACCCTTAAATAAAGTTTGTTCCACATAAGATAAGCTACAACTTTTGTTAAGGGCGCACTGCCATGCAAACAATCTATGATATAATTCAACTTTGGTCAAAGTAGGATCATGAAAAATGACATTTTGGTTAAATTAGGACTTAGAAGCAAAATTAGACCATGTCATGAATATAGACATTGTTCCATTTACCATCCTAGACATGTCTAAGGTGTTTTTGTGACCTCACAACCATCACTTGCATTGGTCACACATGATCACAAGCATATGCATGTATATAATCAACATCACATGTGATAATATGTAAAGAATAAGATGACATTCCATATGCTCATGCTCATGAATGCTTGGATGATGCTTGTGCTCAAGAAATGCAAGTGCCAAATGCAATGCTTAACACTAGGGTGTTACAGCCCCTCCCGCTTATAGAAATCTTGTCCCGAGATTTGAAAGACCTACCATTTTTCATAGAAAGTTGGATAAACCTCTCGTAGATAATCTTCCTGTTCCCACGTAGTATCCACTTTACTTCCATGATTACTCCACATCACTTTGTGAAACTTGATCACACGGTTTTGAGTTACTCTATCCCTGCTATCTATAATTTGCACTAGCTTCTCTTCATAGGCTAAATCCGATTTTAACTTGATATCTCTAACCTCCACTCTTTCTTCTAGAACACGTAAGCATTTCTTTAATTGGGATAAATGAAAAAAATTGAAGATAGCCCTCATTTCTGGAGGTAACTGGATCTTGTAGGCTACTCTTTCGCTTTTCTCAATGATTGGATGTGGACCTACATATCTAGGTGCAAGCTTTTGTTTTTACGCCAAAACGCTATACTCCCTTCATCGGTGATACCTTCAAATATACATGATCACCTACTTCAAACTCAATGGCTGCTCTTCTTCTATCAGCATAACTCTTCTATTGAGATTGAGCAGCTTCCATATGTTTCTAGATGATACGGACCTGCCCTTTGGCTTCCTCGACGAAGTCAATACCATAGTATCTCCTTTCTCTGGGTTCAATCCAATTCAAAGGAGTTCTATATTTACGGCCATACAAAGCTTCAAAAGGAGCCATCTTAATACTCTCTTGATAACTATTGTTGTAGGAAAACTCAGCTAAAGGTAGTCACTTTTCCCATGAACCCTTTGAAGAGATGACACAAGCTCTCAACATGTCTTCTAATATTTGATTTAAATGTTCAGTTTGCCCGGAGGTCTGAGGGTGATAGGTAGAACTTCTAACTAAGTTGGTGCCTAACATCTTGTGCAAATGTTCCCCAAAATGAGCAGTGAACTGAGGCCCTCTGTCAAACACAATGGTTCTTGGCACACCATGTAGACATACTGTGTGGGAGAAATACAACTCAGCATACTCATGTGGTCGGTAGTCGGTTCTGACTAGAATGAAATGTGTAGACTTGGTTAGGCGATCCATAATCACCCATATGGAATCAAAATTCTTATGAGTAGGTGGAAGTCCAACAATAAAATCCATGCTAACTTCTTCCTACTTCCAACCTAGAACAGATAGTGGTTGAAGTAGTCCAATAGGTTTCAAATGAACAGCCTTGGCTCGGCAACAATTATCACATCTAGCAACATAAGCTGCAATTTCCTTCTTCATTTTGGTCCACCAAAAATGGGTCTTCAAACCCTGATACATTTTACTACTACCCAGATGAATGGACAGTTTAGAAGAGTGAGCCTCACCTAAGATTTGGTTTCTAAGTTCCTTATCCTTCAGCACTACCAGTCTATCTTTAAACCATAGAACACCGCTCTCATCTATCCGAAAATGCTTAGTTTCTTGCTGTTTCATCTTTCTTTTGATGTGGAACACACCCGGATCGGTCTTCTGAAGCTCGACGATCTTGCTCTCAGGAGAACAACTAATCATAATATTGTGCAGCACAGCAGGATGTAACAAATTGAAGCCATCTTCTAACAGAGAATTGTAATGAGACTTTCTACTCAAAGCTTCTGCAACAACATTCGCTTTGCCAGGATGATAATGTACTTCTAAATTATAATCTTTGATCAATTATAGGCATCTTCTCTATCTCATATTCAATTCGGGTTGAGTAAAGATATACTTCAGACTCTTATGATCTGTGTAAATATGACACACATTGTCAAGCAAATAGTGTCTCCAAATCTTCAATTCATGGACAACTACTGCTAATTCTAAGTCATGGGTTGGGTAATTGACTTATTCAGCTGATGTAGCACCTAGTTTTAAGAACAAAACCAGATACGTACCATATGTGAGCCTAAGAAGTCAAATCTAACATATAGCTACAAATAAGGGTAATATCAATAGACAATGCTTATATACAGAACGTATTAATATAGAGAATATAACCTCAGAGTATAGATAGCGAAAAGACAACTTCGATCTTCAGGCAAAGACTCCAAATCCACAGGGACAACTGACTGGATGATCACAAGCCTAATTCCTCCAAACTCTAGCAATCTGGTACCCATCCAAGATTTTCATCCAAATATTTGAAAAATAAAGCAAGTGTAAGTACATGTCATACTCAACAAATATAACATGGGGTTCATGAGGCTCAAAAGGCTAACACTGGTTTAACTGTGATTAGCTTTTAATGAGTCATGATTTTAGCAATTGAGTAGCAACAAGTTTATCACAAGCCCATAAACACATGATCAGGTAAGCATGAATAATGAATAGCACAAATAGTAATCGTTAGTGAGCATCTTTATCATCAGTATCATCAGAGTTCATCATCTATTCCATAACGGTTCCAAGGCCGTTCGTGACCGTGAGCACGGCTGCTATACCAGTTTTACACTCTACAGAGGTTGTACACTTTCACTGTGAGTCATGATTTACCCTTTTGCCCGAGGTAGCTAATCAATTGACCCACTTCCAAGGAAGGTCGGAAGGGTTCACTATGAAGCCCTTCAAAGGTTCATCTAACAAGTTAGGGCCATTAGATTCACTCGGCAAACAGATATAGGAACCCCACTGTCGAATGGCACAATGACACACCGCCTATACACATAAGAGTAGAGGCTATCCTATACCTGATTCATCAAGCCATTCTTACGCCAATAAAGGTAACCACTAACAAGCTAGAAAAGGTCCTCATACTGAGCTAAAGCTAGAGCCATGTAGCCCTCACAGCTGTACTGTAAGTCTCGGATGATCACTTACAGATAAGTCCTTAGGGAGAGGAATCTAGAGCACCATAAAAATAGCCTAATGCTCTAGCCCCCTTGTTCCATGTTGCTAAAAAGCATCTTTTAGTGTTTATTGCATATACCATTAGTCAAGTTACAAGATCATAGTTGTAGTTGAGCACTAGTAAAGCTACCCAATGCAATACCCCATAGGTATCAAGGTACAAGGTAACAAAACACTAGGAAATCCTTAGTGGCAGTCAAGGTAGACACATGCAACATGAATAAAATGATTAAAGGTGTATAGGACAACAAGGAAGATCCCATGCTATACTTTCCTTAAAACACCGATCCTTCTGTACGCTTTAATCTTCAACGTTCTTTTTCTTCTTCTTGACCACCACGTATATCTCTCTGACTGGACGAAATCATAAAGCACCACACAAGCATCCATACAATCATACATGAAGCAAACAATAGATCTAAATTAGAACAGTACACCAATCATAGAAAAATAAGTAAAAGAGTTTGAAATACGATTCTACGCATCGCCATGAACAAACAAACACGAGAGGCACGCTATAGATTTGCTTTATACGCGGAAAAGAAAACTATAGGCTTCATTTATTTTAACTATATAGAAGCTTATATAAATTGAATTAAATCAAATGTAGATTCGAATTATAAAACTAAAGTAAAACAAATCATATTTTATCTATAAAATCCTGTTGCATAATTATTATTCAAATTAGAGTTTAAACCATGAAATTCTAGAAATAGTGACATGGTAACCATTGTTACTAACGCGTAAATCTCATTGCTATGAATCTAACGTAACTTGAATGGGCAAAAATGGAGTTAAAACGCAGAAGATATGAATTAAACAAGATTTTCTTTATTAAAATAATAGAGTAAATCTAACCTCAAATTTTAAAAGTTAAAAACATACTTAACAGTAGTATGAACATGTAAATTATGAAATTACAATCCTAACGCAAGTTGAACGGGTCAAATCGGTGTTAAAACAGAGAAGTTATAGCCTAAAGAAAATAGTGGCAAAACCGTAAATAAGTGAAAACGTATTTTAGACTTAACCGAACCAAAATACATTTTCAAAAGAAGCAAAACAAAATCTAAAAAGTTGTTTTGGACTGTGGGTTAGATTAGTAGAAAAGAGAGGGTCTCTTTAGCAAGTATGCCAACCGAAGGGGTATGGAGGAATATCGGGCGTTGGATCAGATGCGGGCAGCCAAGATTCGATTGGGAAGGGAGAGGGAGGAGGCTGCCAGCTGAAACAGTGGCCAGTGCGGTGGTGCACCATTGATGATGATGAGAAGCTTCGCGGTGAGCTCGGTTTGGGCAAATCCGAGCCCCATGAGACACGGGAAGAGGAGGAGATGGCGAACCCGATGAGGGCATCGCGGTGGCCCAATGTGGCACGACAGCAAGCTGTCAGTGGCGGTGCCATGGCTAGAGCGGGCGGCATTCTCGGTTCTTAAGCCTATGGTTCACAGTTCGATGAACCAAGGGCACGGAAAGCTAAAGAAGATGACAGCGAACTCGTTTGGATGATTTACCTCGGCGTGGAGGGCAGCGCAGCGCTCGGCGAACGGACGGCGGACGATGGCGCTTGGGGCTATGACTGCTCGATGTCTCGGCAAAGGGGACTGCAGCGACTAGAGCTTAGTTTGGGAGGCACGAGCATGGGGCTTCTGGTTAATATACGGCGGAGGCGGCTTGAATAGCAAGGCAACGAGGGCAGCGTGGGCGGCACGGAGCCAGACACGGCGGTGGTGGAAGAGTCCGAGGCGTAGACGAGCTGGAGAAGATGACTGGTGGGTAGGGACAGGCTGTCAGCGGAAGAGGAGAGAAGGGAGGCAGCGGCATCCATGCTGGGCTACGGCTTGGGCTGCCAGATGGGCCGCTGCGAAAGAACCAGAAGAAGAGCAAGGCCGTGGGCGCGGAGAAGCAACCGGACGGGGTGGCTGGGCCGGCGTGGAGAGAGGGATGGGGAAGAGCTGGGCCTATGCGCCAACCTCGGCCCACGCGGGTGAAAGGAAGAGGGCATACGGGAGAGGGGCAGGCTGACTGGGCCAGAAACCAAAGGAGGGAGAAGTAAAAGAAATTCCTTTTTCATTTTCAAACCGACTTCAAATGTGAATCAAATCAAATTCAAATGGAGTTTCAAATATACTTTTTCAACGCAAGCAAAAATGAGGAATTTTAGTAAGTCTTCCCAAAAATAATTTTTACAACTTTTTAAATTCTTTTATTTTCAAATTTTCTTTTCTTTTACTTCAAAGCCAACTTCAAAAACATTTTGGCATATTTTCAATTTGAATCAAATCCACACAATACAAAGAAACAAATGCACCGACATGTATGCACATCCATGTTGCTAGCTTATGATGAATTTTAATTTAATGAAAAAATTTATTTTCCTATATTTTATGAGCACAAAATTCAAAAATAAATCATTTTATACCTATTTTCAAAAGAGGGAAATTTTAGGGTGTTACAATTCTACGCCCCTTAAGACGAATCTCGTCCCCGAGATTCGAAAGACGTCGACTAGGAGATAAAAACACTCCATCTTTGGATTCTTTTTTACTTCCTTGTGCAGTTCCATCTTCTTGATAAGGATCCCACTTTACTTTGCATACCTGTTAATCTTACTCTAAATAACTTGTCAAACTAATTCCATGATTTTGACCGGTACTCCAAACAATACTTAGGTAACTCCAATCACTAGGCCACTTTTTCTTTTTAGTTCATAATATCAATTCTCTTTCTTAAAATATTCACCTTCCAACGAAGCTTGATGAATTTCTTGGTCAGAAGGGGATTCTACTACCAATCTTCAAAACATTAATGATTCAGGTTAAGTAGCTCCAACTTGGGATATGATTCTTGATCCTTGGTGTCATCCAAACCTTCTTAGCACAACTCTCCATTACTAAGGGCATCGGCCATGACTTTGCTCCTTAAAGTAATAGCACCTGTCCAAGTCGGAATCAATTTTCATTCTAACCAGGATATCACAAGCTCAAGACCAACTTAGTGAAGATGTCCTATAGATTCTTGTGATCCTCCTATATGTCACTTTTACTTTCAATAAGATATTACTTCCATGATTCACAATGGATAACTCTAGATAACATGTTAGGTAGTTCAACTCACGCTTCCTTAGTTGACTTAATGAACAAACCACTACTTTTCTTCTTGTATAAAGACACATTCCACATCTTGACAAGGTGCATCATTGTAGATATGAAACTCTTGTCTGGATCTAGCAAAGCTAATTCTTAGGTTTACTCCAACCTCTTCTTGGACTCCTTCAAACCTTTACTTGAAGTTTCTTTATCCAAACTAACTTGAAATCTTCTCTAGTAGCTCTTTCAAAATCTTCATGATCTTGGATAAACCTTCCTTGAACCTTTAATCAAAACTCATTGAGACTCTAAGTTTCTCTCATATCTTTTGGGACCACCACGCCTCTGCTGCGCAAACTAGAACGTAGGATACTTCATCTTATAAATTCTTCACTTGGCTACCCCCCTTAAGAAAAGATCAGCAGGGTAGCTTGAACCTTCTTCTAGATGGATTAACTAGCATAAGGACATGCTGACATCCCAATGGTACTCTCGTGAGTGAGCAAGAACAAGAAATCTGAAATTCCTCGCGAGCAAAAAAACAGCAGCGTCGTAAAATGGCTGTAACTCTCATTCTGTTAATCCAATGAAGTTATAGCTTATACCGTTAGAAAGATTATAAAATTACCTACAACTTCTTTATAGAACACTTTTCCAAATTCTGCAGTTAACTTGGTCGAAAACAGTGGACAAGAGAAACTGCTCTAGGTTTTAAACAGCACAGATGCATCATCTTGTGATTTTCATAACTCCATAACCAAAATAGCTATCAAGCTGATTCTTGCGCTCAAAGAAAGATATTGAAGTCTACTATTGTCTAGACTTTTCTCATGATTTTTTTTATCGTCCAAAATCAGAGATATAAGCCGAAGAGTGCTGGCTGCTCTGAAATGATAGGATAAGGAGAACAGAAGAAAACCATATCCCAACTATTAATTTCACTAATCCTTATACCTTAGGCCTATAAACTAAATGATATTGTGGGAACACCCAATAAGATCATTGCAATCATTACAAAGATTCAAAACAATCATAAGCATAATGACAATTCAACAAGCAATAAAGATGCACAATTCAATCATTGACTTAACTTGTGATACTATCATTTTTATTATACTGGGGGTAAAAATCCTAAGACTTATCTTCATCTTACGCAAGAGGGTGAGGAGGAACAGTTCTAAAAGCATATCAAATCAAGGGGTGAAGATGAGAACAAAGACTTCAAAATAAGCACCAAGGTAGAGATGAATAGTAAGGGTAGAGATATAGTAAAGAAGAAAATATCAAAGTTCATAGAGCAAGGATTTTTGTAGCAATTTCTAAACCTTAGAACGACCAATTTCTAACTAGGCTTGAATCCTACAGTCAGCATTGCTCTGATACCACTTTGTAGCACCTAGTTTTAAGAACAAAACCAGATACGCACCATATGTGAACCCATGAAGTTAAATCTCACAAATAGCTACAAATAAGGGTAATATCAATAGACAATGTTTATATACAGAACGTATTAGTATAGAGAATATAACCTAAGAGTATAGATAGCGGAAAGACAACTTTGATCTTCAGGCGAAGACTCCAAATCCACAGGGACAACTGACTGGTTGATCACAAGCCTAATTCCTCCAAACTCTAGTAATCTGGTACCCATCCGAGATTTTCATCCAAATATTTGAAATATAAAGCAAGCGTAAGTACATGTCGTACTCAACAAATATAACATGGGGTTCATGAGGCTTAAAAGACTGACATTGGTTTAACTACGATTAGCTTTTAATGAGTCATGATTTTAGCAATTGAGTAGCAACAAATTTATCACAAGCCCATAAACACATGATCAGGTAAGCATGAATAATGAATAGCACAAACAGTAATCGTTAGTGAGCATCTTTATCATCAGTATCATCAGAGTTCATCATCTATTCCATAACGGTTCCAAGGTCTCTCGTGACCGTGAGCACGGCTGATATACCAGTTTTACACTCTGTAGAGGTTGTACACTTTCACTATGAGTCGTGATTTACCCTTTCACCCGAGGTAGCTAATCTCTTGACCCGCTTCCAAGGAAGGTCGGCTAGGTTCACTATGAAGCCTTTCAAAGGTTCGTCTAACAAGTTAGGGCCATTAGATTCACTTGGCAAATAGATATAGGAACCCCCCTATCGAATGGCACAATGACACACAGCCTATACACATAAGAGTAGAGCCTGTCCTATACCCGATTCATCAACCATTCTTACGCCAATAAAGGTAACCACTAACAAGCTAGAAAATGTCCTCATACTAAGCTAAAGCCAGAGCCATATAACCCTCATAGCTGTACTATAAGTCCCAGATGATCACTTACAAATAAGTCCTTTGGGAGAGGAATCTATAGCACCATAAAAATAGCCCAATGCTCTAGCCCCCTTGTTCCATGTTGCTAAAAAGCATCTTTTAGTGTTTATTGCATATACCATTAGTCAAGTTAGAAGACCATGGTTGTAGTTGAGCACTAGCAAAGCTACCCAATGCAATACCCCATAGGTATCAAGGTACAAGGTAACAAAACACTAGGAAATCCTCAGTGGCAGTCAAGGTAGACACATGTAGCATGAATTAAATGATTAAAGGTGTATAGGACAACAAGGAAGATCCCATGCTATACTTGCCTTAAAATACCGATCCTTCGGTACGCTTTAATCTTCAACGTTCTTCTTCTTCTTCTTGATCACCACGTATATCTCACCGACTAGACAAAATCATAAAGCACCACACAAGCATCCATACAATCATACACGAAGCAAACAATAGATCTAAATTAGAACAGTACACCTAATGGGAATGGGGATCCCGATCTTCCGTCAGGTGGTGGTAACTATCGTTGTGGCGGAGAATGACACACCCATCCGGCTTCAGATCAAAAGATCGAACCCTGCAATCTTAGCACCACAGCTCCTCTAGTTATCAACCGAGTCACGGACCAAGTTTACCTCACCAAGAAGGCTAATCCCTACCTGCGCAACGAAGAACATAAGCAAGAATAAGAAAGAACACAACCAAATTGCAGATGAATGATTAATCTCACGAAGTTGGGGTCTCACAAACCGATGAACGGTGAAACTGTTCTTGATAGATATATTTAGCAAAAACCCAAAACCTAATGACGGCAGCGGCGTATGATTATAAAGGTCTTAGGGTCGTCGCCTACCATGGACGCGCCCCCTAATGGGCCCAAACACGATACATGGTCCAACGGACCAAAAGACGGTGTCGCAGCACCCTAGCAGATTCTGGACGCTGACTTGTTTCGACAATTCCCGTTGATTCTGAAGGGATTTTGATGTGAAACCACTTGTATTGGCTTCCTTATCAAATTAGCTTTCCATCCATATGTGGATCGCCGAAAACGGAGTTCGGATGCATCCTGGGTGACCAGTTTAAGGCAGACTGGTCCTGGAGGCTGAGGCACTCGAAATCATGTTGGACCGGGCCTCCGGTTTCTGTTGGACGTCCTTGCTGGTCATCATCGCCTCCACCTCTTCCTCTAAGTCCCTCATGACACTCTCCAATGTTCCTAATTAATATAACATCATTAGGTAGCAATCTATTCTCAAAAGTATGAAAATGATCACTTAAGAACGAGCTCACCTCTAAATTAAGTTGTCGCCGACGGTGGAGCAGCACCCTGATAGATTCTGGACGTCCACTTGTTTCTACTATTCCTGTTGACTTCGATTGAATTTTAAGGTGAGACTAGTGCCATTGGAAGCTCACGAAATTATCTTTCCATCCATATAAAGAATGCCCAAAACATACACTGTATGCGACCTAGGCATCGTTTTTAGTACGTGCTGCTCCTGGACTCCAAGACGGGCTCGAACTTTAGTTGCTTTGGGCCTCCACCTCGGAGACTCGAACCAAATTAGCCTCGGGCCTCCTTCTTGATTTGGACACCCTTGCTGGCCTCCTACCCCTCCATACCATACGCCAAACATGGTCATATTCATGGGTGTCATGTCCTCATCAACACCAATCATAGAAAAATAAGTACAAAAGTTTGAAATATGATTCTACGCATCGCTATGAACACACAAACACGAGAGACATGCTAATCGGAGCTACGGTTAAAAAGGTACATTTACCGATAGATTTGCTTTATACGTGGAAAAAAAAACTATAGGCTTCATTTATTTTAACTATATAGAAGCTTATATAAATTGAATTAAATCAAATTTAGATTCAAATTATAAAACTAAAGTAAAACAAATCATATTTTATCTATAAAATCCTGTTGCATAATTATTATTCAAATTAGAGTTTAAACCATGAAATTCTAGAAATAGTGACATGGTAACCACTATTACTAATGTGTAAATCTTGTTGCTATGAATCTAACGCAACTTGAATGGGCGAAAACAGAGCTAAAACGCAGAAGATATGAATTAAACAAGATTTTCTTTATTAAAATAATAGATTAAATCTAACCTCGAATTTTAAAAGTTAAAAACATACTTAACAGTAGTATGAACATGTAAATTATGAAATTATGATCCTAACGCAAGTTGAACGGGTCAAATTGGTGTTATAACGGACAAGTTATGGCCTAAAGAAAATAGTGGCAAAACTGTAAATAAGTGAAAATGTATTTTAGACTTAACCGAACCAAAATACGTTTCAAAAGAAGAAAACAAAATCTGAAAAGACGTTTTGGACTGCGGGTTAGATTAGTAGAAAAGAGAGGGTCTCTTTAGCAAGTATGCCAACCGAAGGGGTATGGAGGAATATCGGTCGTTGGATCAGATGCGGGCGGCCAAGATTGGATCGGGAAGGGAGAGGGAGGAGGCTGCTGGCTGGAACAGTGGTCGGCGTGGTGGCGTGCCATTGATGACGATGAGAAGCTTTATGGCGAGCTCGGTTTGGGCAAATCCGAGCCCCATGAGACACGGGAAGAGGACGGGGAGCAAGAGGAGGAGATGGCGAACCCGATGAGGGCATCGGGGTGGCACGGTGGCGAGCTGTCCATGGCAGCACCATGGTCGGAGCGGGCGGCGTTCTCGGTTCTTAAGCCTATGGTTCATAGTTCAATGAACTGAGGGCACGGAAAGATAAAGAAGACGACGGTGAACTCGTTCGGATGATTTACCTCGGCGTGGAGGGCAGCGCAGCGCTCGGCGAACGGACGGCGGATGGTGGCGCTTGGGGCTATGACTGCTCGGCGTTTCGGCAAAGGGGACTACGGCGCTAGAGCTTGGTTTAGGAGGCATGGGCATGGGGCATCTAGTTAATATAGGGTGGAGGCGGCTTGGACAGCAAGGCAACGGGGCAGCATGGCAGCACGGAGTCGGACACGGCGGTGGTGGAAGAGTCCGAGGCATAGACGAGCTGGAGAAGATGACTGGCGGGCAGGGACACGCTGTCAGCGGAGAAGAGTAGAGAAGGGAGGCGGCGGCGTCCGTGCTGGGCTATGGCTTGGGCCGCCAGATGGGCCGCTACGGAAGAACCAGAAGAAGAGCTGGGCCGTGGGCGCGGAGAAGCAACCGGACGGGGTGGCTGGGCTAGCACGGAGAGAGGGATGGGGAAGAGCTGGGCCTATGCGCTAACCTCGGCCCATGCAGGTGAAAGGAAGAGGGCCTACGGGAGAGGGGCAGGCCGGCTGGGCCAGAAACCAAAGGAGGGAGAAGTAAAAGAAATTCCTTTTTCATTTTCAAACCGACTTCAAATGTGAATCAAATCAAATTCAAATGGAGTTTCAAATATACTTTTTCAACGCAAGCAAAAATGAGGAATTTTAGTAAGTCTTCCCAAAAATAATTTTTACAACTTTTTAAATTCTTTTATTTTCAAATTTTCTTTTCTTTTACTTCAAAGCCAACTTCAAAAGCATTTTGGCATATTTTCAATTTGAATCAAATCCACACAATACAAAGAAACAAATGCACCGGCATGTTTGCACATCCATGTTGTTAGCTTATGATGAATTTTAATTTAATGAAAATTTTTATTTTCCTATATTTTATGAGCACAAAATTCAGAAATAAATCATTTTATACCTATTTTCAAAAGAGACAAATTTTAGGGTGTTACAGCTGATGTGAGGCATAAGCAATGACTCGGCCTTCCTGCATAAGAACACATCCCAAACCGGTACACTCCAGAGTCCACACAAACTTCTCATCTTTCTAAAGCAATCTTGTCATTGGCTTGCGATTTTGGAGAAGTCCGGAAGGAACCGACGATAGTAACCTGCTAAACCAAGAAAACTCCAAACTTTGTGAACTAAAGTCGGGGCCTTCCAATTCATAACTTCTTGCACCTTAGAGGGTTCTACAGAGATCCCATTTTCTAATAGCACATGCCCTAGAAAAGGTTCCTTCTGAAGCAAAAATTCACACTTGCTAAACTTAGCATACAACTTTTGTTCTCTTTGCCTGGTTAGAACAACTCTCAGGTGCTCTGCGTGATCCTCCTCATTTTCTGAATAGACCAGAATGTCATTGATGAGCACAACCACAAACTTATCCAGCTCGGGCATGAACACCGAATTCATCAGATACATGAAATGTGCAGGAGCATTTGTTAGCCCAAAGGACATGACCAAATACTCATACAGGTCATACCTAGTGGAGAAAGCAATCTTAGGTATATCTTCCAGCCTGATTTTAATCTAATGGTAACCAGATCGCAAATTGATCTTGGAGAACACCTTAGCCCTTGACAACTGATCAAACAAGATATCAATTTGAGGCAAAGGATACTTGTTCTTGACCATTATGGTATTAAGTGGTTGGTAGTCCATACACATCCGTAAGGATTTGTCTTTCTTCTTCACAAATAAGGTGGGACAACCCCATGGAGATGACTAGGTCAAATGAGACCTTTCACTAAAAGCTCTTGCAATTGAACCTTAACCTCAGCTAACTCATTTGGTGGCACTCTATATGGCCTCCGAGAGATGGATGCTGTACCCGGTAATAACTCAATGTTAAACTCTACATCCCTGTCGGGTGGAAACCTAGGCAATTCATCTAGAAACACATTCGGAAACTCACATACCACCAGAATATCAAGGAGGGTCATGGTCTAAATAGCACAGGCTAAGTTTTGGAGATCAAAACTCCTAGGAAGTGGCACTAGGAAAGCATTGTTACTCTAGGGTTCCCTTCAACATGATGGTTCTAGTCGAAGTGTCAATGAGAACTCCATGGCCACTCATCCATTTCATACCCAAGATTACATCTATCCCCAACCCTAACAATACTACAAGATTTGAGGTATACTCTCGGATGCTTATTGAGATGCGCACATCTCTGACTATCTGGTTGGTAGAGATATTATTTCCGACTGCAGTTATGCAATAACCACCCTTATCTACAGTAACTACCCTCTGATCATGCTTGGATGCAAATGTTTGACTCATAAATGAATGTGAAGCTCCAAAATCAAACAAAACAAATATGGGGTGTTAGTTCACAAGAAACGTACCCATAGTAACAACTTCACCTAAAGGGATCTCTTCTAGGGTGGTATAGTGCATGTGTCCCTGACGTGCATTTGGATTACCCTGCTTCTGGTTGTTCTTCTTCTTAGGATAGGGGCAATTTCTTGCCCAATGGCCTGGCTTGTCATAGTTCCAACATGGCATGTGGCTAGGTGGAACGTTGGAGCTTCCTTGTCCTGTGCTACCCTTTGGTAGAGCAACAGAAAAGGCCTTGTGATACACTTTCTGGGTCTGACTGGTCTGTACCTTCTTCTAAGGTGGTCTATACTTTGGAGCAGGTGGGTGGAACTAAGGTCTCGCAGTAATAGGAGCTTTTGACTGAGATGCACCTGCTTCATAAGCTCTCTTATGACTCTTAGATGCTGAATAGATGTTGTTCTGATTCTCCTAAGTTAAAGCATCACTAACAAACTCATTGAAATTGGCACACTTGCTGTTAGCTAGAATCTTCATCAGCTTCGGACTAAACCCCCTCGTGAAACTAGCAATCTTCTTTGCATAAGTGTCAACAAACTCTATGGTCATCCCGTTAGGCTCTTGGTACCCTATTAAAGGCATGCAGATACTCAGTTAGGCTCTTGGTACCCTATTCAGCTTCATGAATTACGTATGCTTCATGCTCATATGACCCAAGGGAATCTAGTGTCCCCTAAATGTGGCCTTAAACTGGTTCTAGGTAATTTGAGCATTCTCAGGCAAAGTGGATTGATGATGACTGCACCACATGCCTACAAGCCCCTACAGCTGGTGTGATGCGTACTCTGCCTTCATGTGCTCTGTGACTCTTAAGAGATGGAACTTCTATTCAATTATATTCAGCCATTCATCTGCTTGCAATGGCATCTCTACTTGTTTAAAGATAGGAGGTTTGGTGTTAAGAAAGTCCTTAAAATCATTGAACTAGTTAGGTTCAGGCGGCGTTGGTCCCTTCCCCGTTCATGGTCGGCATTCTATGCAAGACCGCGCATCACTTCTCCCATGGAATGTTGGGTTTCCATGAGCTGGGCCATCATCTCCGCTAGCATGGGATGCGGTGGTGGTGGGAGGTCCTCAGTGTCATTGCCACAGGAACCACTACCACCGCATCATCTCCACCAGCTCCCCAACGAGTGCGTGTCATCTGCAGAATTGCAACCACAAGTAATTATTGATGATGTCAGAAAAATTGTAGAGGAATTATATAATTATGCCAAACTAAATTTACTAGAAAGAATTTACATTCATACAATAAAACAGAGGCATAATAATTCATTTTCACAACACAACATCACCAATTATATTACTTAGCGATCACGCAATGCATTCCCGTACATGCCAAATACTTGCCAGCACACAAACTGGACATTTATTAAGGTTCAACAATGACATGGATTAAACATGCAAGGTTCCAGGATTACATCAAAGGAGCACATCATGAGATCGAAATCTATATTATGAGTTCATTACATAAAGGATCGAAGATAGAGATCTAGTGCATCTAGCTAGGTACTATACCTAAGCTACGCCTCGGAGTGGTCGCTGTCGATGTTGGACACATCATAACCGTGGTCATCCTCAAAAGGCTCGACCTCCTCCTCCTCCTCAGGCTCAGCTTTGGTGTCCACCTCCATGCCATCATCCTTAGCAATTAACACATTGGGATCTTCTTCCACCGCTAGAGCTAGAGGAAGAATTGGGTTCACCATGTTGTTGAGACGATGAACATTCGGCTGAAGCTCCTCAATTTGGCGTATGAGTTCCTGCTCTCTACGATCAAACTCCATTGCTTGCCTAGCAGCCTAAAACATAGTCTGGATTCTAGCTGCCTCCCTAGTCTCAGCAAGGCGAATGACCTCGTCGCTCTCAGCACGGACATCCTATATCTCTGCCCTAGCTACATCTCTTTATGCAACAACATTCACCAACTGAACCCAGCAAGCTTCCAAACCTGTAATAGCATTATTGGTTTCCCACCAAGCCTCTCTAGCTGCCCTTCGATGCCTGTGCACACGCCCTCGTAGCTAGCGTTGTGGACCTATGCTTGCTGGACCTCTAGCATACAGCTGACGTAGCTGTCTTGGTGGGAGTAGAACATCTTTAGGACGGCGAACATAGCACTCATAGCAGCACTAGATCTCTCTGCTCGCTCATCATGGTCTCTCACCAGTGCATTGCCACCCCACTACATCCAAGCGGTCACCGACGGATCCACCTGGGAAAGGTTCTGACTGGACCATTGACGAGCTCATCACCAAACTCTTGACAGATGTCACTCAGTGCCTCCAAAGCTACCACTTGGGCACCTTACCAAGGAGACTACCCATCTGACTCAATACTCCAACCTTGCCACTATGGATTGTCTGCATGGGCTGGAATGGTCACCCGCACATCATACCACGGCTGCCCCTTAGTTGCCACTTCACTCCAAAAGTAGCGGGGTGGCTCAGCATACCCAACTGAGTTTAGCACCCTCCACAATCAAGTGCATGGGATCTGTTGGTGGGAAAACACTAACAGAACCAAAACTTTATTTATTTTTTTCTCTAGCCTTAGGCACATCGAATCATGATAGAGTTAATGTTATGTGCATTATTTATTCTTATAACATGGGTGATAAGATTAGAAGGATGACAAAAAGAGTGGAGTTGCTTAACTTATGGAAGGATTATCCATCTTTATAATGTATCAAACTTTACATGGTTATGACTATCATCTTTCAAAGATAAGATATGCAACATTTTAGCTCATTTGGTTAAGACTATGAGATGAAGAAAATGGTGCTATGAACAAACTTAAGGAACAAAACATGTTGAGTTAATTAGGTTGAATCAAGCAAAGTTGTAACTCAAACATATTTGTTTCTTCATTTATGTAAATAGCAAGATCAAAGGGAAGCTTTTTAAATAATGACCACTTACCTTAAGAAGCTACCTTCAACAGTGTGGTGTAATGACACCATGTGATGGAGGGTAGATGACTTATGCTGGTCTTCTCTTCCTGCTTGAAGCTTTCCTTGCTTGAGCTATTCATGAGCATCTTGTCTTCTATGTCGCATTCCTTCTTTTCTCATCCTTTCGTCATGCCATCTTTTTGTTCTTTTTCTTTTTGTGGTCCTTGGCATTGTGTTGGACCTTCTGCACTACTCATTGTTTCTTCTCCACAAAGGATTAGTGGACAACACGTACCTGAAGGATTATACAAATGATTCATAGCAAGGATAGAGTTGTCATAGAGCTGAAGGTCATTTCTATGCTATAATAGAGTTGGCTTTAGCATTTTCATTTGCATAGAATCTTTATCCCATGTTTTAAATAGTGTACCTTGATTGTTCACCACTACTTCAAATATTCAACAAGGTTAAGGCAAAGATGTGTAAAATCATTTTAAAAATACCTCAAACCTTGATCTGTTTCTACGAATGATCTCCTAATATTCCCAACAAAATTTGAATATTTTCCTACAAGGGTTAGTCCATATATACAACCAAATTCTATATAAGTATGTTTTGATTCAATAATCATGTCTAAATAATATTCTGAAACATACTTGTAACAGAACAAGGAAGCTTAAAAGACTAAAGAGATTCATTCAAGTAAAAACAAGAATATGTATGATGAACCAAGGGAGCATGATTATTTAGATTTTTATTTGTTAGTGATTTAGTAAGTCGAGCACATCATGAAGGTAAAGATGACCAAGACAACCTAGAAACATGCCATGAGATGTTTTTAAAGAACTCCATCCCCCAGACTTGAATTTTGCAGAATGCAAAATCTAGCTTGTATGATAAATTCTCCTATGAATGTGATTCTATGTTGCATAATACTTGGTTGGATATACCTTATGTTTTCCTTCTTTTTGTTGAAATGATTAGTGACAAACATACTTGAAGGAAGCTTATCCAATTTACCTATTGGCGAGAGCTTCATGGCTTTAGGTCCATTGAGCAGGACCTCTTCTTGCCATTAACTTTTCTTTGCACCATCCAATCCTGGAGATGAGGATACGGACAATTGCATGCTCTTCTTCCATCAACCTTTCTTGATTTTTGTTGATCCTTGGTTGACGAGTTGGTGTTCATTGGAGATGCAAACTCAAGTTCCTCCTTGATTATCTTTATCTTCTAGCGGCATGGCAGAGAGTTGTTCTTCTCTGTTTGTTAGCGATACACTAGCCATCTTGATGATCAAGGAAGGAACTTCATTGGTGTTTACGTGAAAGCTTCATTTCCAATGACTTAGGGGTGTCTTATGTGTGACCATGGTCGTTTATGGCCTTACAAGACATAGTTAACAGTGAACCATTGATTGATGATGTCTGTTGGCATGAGAATGTACGCCATGATGTAGTGGCATCTCATTGTCTTGGTCCTTGCTGACGACATGCGAGATGGTGTTTTCAAAGATGATGGAAGCAGGCATATTCTTGGCTAATACAAGGTGGGTTGCATCCTGCTTCTCATCAGAACCCTAGATTGAGTCTTGGGAAGGCTCAATGCTAGGTTGTCTTTGATGTTGCTCATAGCCTGTCAATTTGTTTGTCCACTTCTTCTGAGTGAGTGCTTTTTATGGCACTCGTCTTTTTTTCTTTGTTCCATAGCTGAAGTGGTGGTTTGGTTTGGGTTCACATGTTCATACCAAACCATGGATAGGCACAGGTTATATTCATTCTTTCCTGCAAAATGTTAATGGACACATACCCGAAGGAATACAACAAGTTTGAAATATGGGCTGTTATCCATAATCTGTATGATTTTCATCTATGCTAATGAAAGGATGGTTTTTAGAATTACCTTAGCATAGATCATGTTCTATAGCAAGTTTTATGTGTTTTCTGCATTCTAGCATGGTTCAACGCAAAGATAACTTGCAACAAGAGATAAATGGATAAACCTTGATACTCACAGTTCTTCCTTCCATGAAGAATGAACTGGGCCTTCTTTTACGCAAAGTTGTTGGAATTCATCACATGCCTTGATTCATTTCTGATGTGAATTCATCTCTTGACTTACCCAGATTGGATTTGAGAGTTTCCTGCAGGGGTTAGTCCAACAAAATATCTAGTGTCTACACAAGCAATTTTTTGTTCAATAACCAAACTAGACTCCATGTCTAATTTGATTAAGGAAGGCTATTTAACCTAAGGACCACGCTTAATTTAAATGCCTATGGAAGTATGTGCAGTACTTCCAAACTAAAACTTACTATGGCAGGCAAAGGTAGCATGAAAGTTCTATAGAGATATATTCAAATAGGGTTGAAAGAGCATGATCATGGTGAGAGATATTTTTATTTATTTATTTTTTAGATAATTGATGCAAGTGGCATGGATGTATGCAAAGAACTAAATATGGTGTGGATTTGATATGAGAAAATTCAAACTAAACGGAGTGGATGGATGGATTATTCAAAGTAAACATGCAATGGAATGCAATAAGTTAAAGGATAACTACTCATCAAATTTAAAGTCCATGAGTAAGACTATCTCACCTTTCTTGATCAAACTCACCATAGAATTTGTGAGTAGTGCAGAATTTGTTTTCATCACTTGAGATGTGATTTGAATTCTTGTGATGTTGACCTTCTTCTCCAATCTACACATGGTTATAGAATATATATATATGTCTATGCAAACTTGTGAGATTGCAGGGTTCCAGTGTTGATGGATCTTGAAAGTTCAGGCACCTTGGGTTCTTCAATGTCTTACTTGTGGAAGCTCGCCGGAAGGTTGAAACGACGTCTACTGTCCTATCTTATTCCACAATTCAATAGAATAGAGGTAATCCTAGTAAAGCTAGTGGTATATTAATGATCTAAATCTTTACGCCAATTGTTTTCCCGTCAACGGCGCCAAAAATGCTTGTTGGTATTTATATGAGCAAATAGAATATGAAGCATTTCGTAAGCGCATAGAATACTATTGTAGCATTTTATTTGGAGTATTCTAGGTATCATTATTTATATTTTACCACAGGGAAACAATGGAGTAAAGCTTATTGAGTAATAAAGGAATGTCTACCAATCAACATATCAGCATAGCTAAAGCAGGGGTGAATGTAATGATAGGAATAAAGCATAATGACACTCAGGGGATAGGTCACTAAGATAATGTAAACTAGTCAACTCAGGAGAACAACGAGTGAGGTAGATTCCTATGATATTGCTATTACATGGTCAAAGTATATATATACATCCAACTATAGCTAAGACTAACTCTACTCTTATGCACTTCGAGACGACGCTTAGATGGTAGAGCATCCATAATAGATAACTCTACTGATGCAACTATGGTCCTACAATTTAAGAACCTGTTCAATTCGGCGTGGACTACAAAGGATAACCGGGGCTGTCACCTCCCGCTGCTACCACACAACCAGAGAACAGGGTGTACTCATAGGCAAAACATTAGTTTAAACCCCTATTGCTATATTTGGTGATGGAATTAAGTATAAATGCAGGTTATGTTGACGGTGTATAATTGGTATTAATGACCATCAACATTGTGCTTTGATGCGATCAGCTTGTGCAGCCGACATGCTCGGATGAGGTGATTAGGATGTCATGGGCCGGATGCTACCTCCCATCTCAAAAGGGAGTTAGGTTTTAGGGAAGCTTCCTTCCCTCTTATGAAACACCATAGGTAACTTAGTAACTTTGCATACTTTTTGTTTTGAATGCTTCCATCTGTGTCAGGCATTGTAAATGTTAATCATCGGCACAATGTGTATTACTCTTTTAGGAATGCACACACGAGAAAGTCCGACGCTATGCGATTGTAACCCACTAGACAATATCTATTACTCTTTTCTAAATGCGCAAGCAAGATTTGATTGCGAATGAAAGAAAGTCCCCTACTCTATGATTGTAATGCGTTGGATAATAGATTTCGTGTTCGGGTGACTCCTCGACTTGCAATGGGGTTGTTCGACCCTATAGTTCTCTCTTAAGAGGAATGGCTTGAGTTGCAATGAGGTAGTCAGACTAGATAGATGTCGCTCATATTGCACTTAGATGTTGGTTTAATTTACAGTGGCAACATAGTGATAAAAATGGTTCAACATGTACAACTTATTACAGAACCATAAAATAGATATTGTATTGTAAGCAAGACTTCAACTATTACATCAAGAATCGTTCTAAATCCAAATTTTGATGCCTCTGTTCCCTCACCTTCTACCGTATCCCTCCCTTCGACTGTCGAACTATCACCAATCTCTTGTACGTCCCTTCCTCGGTAGGGAATCAAGGTGACTACGCATCCGAAGGATGTGGTGATGATGACGAAGCAGGCATCAAAGTCATGGCGATGCTGTTGAGGTCGAACTTGCTTGGTGAGTGCATCTCACCTAGTGAGTATGGTAAAATCTCATCGTCCAAATCTGATGTCTCATCATGCTTAGTGACGTGGTTACCTAGATGAATGGTGGACTCTTCGGTCTTCTGAACTGAAGTAGTAGTGTTAGAACCTAGGGTTGACTTAGCTCTATTAATGGTATGAGTAGTAGGCTCGATGTTCGCATCTAGCTCCATGATTGTTGGGGAAGCCCTAGGAGGCTCTGTATGTGCCCCTGTGGCGTCGCACGCAGTATCTGGTCCCTCGACCTGATTGGACGGAGAATGTCGATTGGCTGCCTCATGAGCTAAAGTTGAACTCTACTTATGTTCGACTATAGTAATACTAGCATTAGTAGGTTCAGGCATCCCGGTCATTGGAGAAGCCCCAAGAGGCTCTACATGTGTCCTTGTGGCGGCTTGCACCTTGACCTGAGGGGCGATGAAGGTGGATCACCTACCTCATCAGAACCTAAAGCTAGCTCAAGTATCTCGAGTGTTGGAGAAGCCCTAAGAAGCTCTATATGTGCCTCCATGGTGACTTGCACGTCGACCTGAGGGGGTGAAGAAGGTGGATCACAGGCCTGATCAGGACCTAAAGCTGAACTCTGCTTATGTCGCGTCGTCGCAATGGGTAACTCTGTGTGGATAGTTGTATTATCAGGACCAGTCAGATAACCAGCAATGGTGTTGACCTAACTACCACATTGCAACTGAAGCATCTAAAAGTCAGGGGCCTTAACCCCTATGGCACTATATAGTTGATTAAAGCGACATGTGAACACATTGCATAGTAGGTCGATTTATTGGCCTTGTTGTTTGATGGCCTCACAAAAAGCAGATGATTGCTAGCTCATCTGCTCTTTGAGAAGGACCACACTCTCTGCTTGCTTATCAATACTTGCTTTCAAACACCACTATTGTCATTCCATACGGTTGTCTTATCATTCCAAATGCTTCCGGTTTTGTTTCTAGCCGACAACTAGCCAAGCAAGTATCTATTCAAGCTCTGATGGTTGTTGAACGAACACTAGAGGCGGTGCCTGCTTGGCTAACATCTCTATAGTAGGTGCAACATCATCCATCTGTTTGTTTGCCACACCACCGGAGGACAACCCTGCCTCATCATGGTCGTTCGACATAGGGTCACGATAGTCGCTATCATCGGAGTCTGAATCTTGCATTTGTACATTCAAGATTCCTCCAATCCTAGACTGGTGCTCTACCTGCTCTAGGGCTACATCCATCATTTTGTGTCTTTCTCTATCCTATATGGGTAACAGCTCTTGAACAGACCTAAGGGCACGCTGTCCATGACGACGATCATCCAAACTTGCTGGCATGTAGGTCATAACCTCATAGGTCAACTCGTTGTACAGCGGCCCATTCTTTTCAGAGTCAATCGTGCATAGCAGATAGCTCATGATGTGAGGGTACATGTGGCGCCATCAAGTACTGATAGCGTCAGGTATCACATCCTCTATCTCAGAAAGGAAAAAGTGTAAGAAGTCAAACTGCTCGCCTCTCCATATTGATAGTAGTATCCACTACTGCAAGTTGCTCAATGACTCCCTGTTGCCGCCAACGAGGAAGGACAGTCTTCCTTAGAGCCATGTGTAGAACATAAGCCTCTAGACGTAGTCTATCCGATGTACGCAAGGAGCCATCGGTGAAGGGCTCCATGAAGAGTGGCCGAATCTCCTAGTCTGAGGAAAAAGTACCTCCAGCCCTGCTACGACGCGGAGGCAAAGCATCTCCATAGACTATCTCGTGGAGCTTCATATCTAAAGTGTCAATCCCTAGGTGTTAGGCTTGCATAATTGCAGTTGCATTTGCATGAGCATAAGCATCATTCATTCATATATGAGCATGTACATGTGAAACATACAATTCAAGCATGAAACATTGCTTTGAAACATGTGAAACATGCCTTGTTATTCTAAGTTTCCAATATGTGCATGCTTATGATCATGTGTGATTAAGTGCAAGTGGTTGATGTTTGGTCACTAAAACACCTTAACTATGCTTAGGATGCAATTTGGAACAATGTTCATGTTGCTGACATTGCATAATTAAGCTCCAAGATCTGTGTTTGACTAGGATTCTCTCTAGAACACATGTTTGACCAATTAAAAAGTCTAGCTTATAGTGTTTGCATTGCTAGGCACCTTTAAGCAAAGTTGTAGAAAATTTTATGAGGAACAAAAGTTGTTTAATGATCTTGAGCTAGAAATGTGCACAGCATGCTCAAAAGTGGCTCACAAGTCTGATTTGGGGGCTGTTTTGGACTTGGTCATTTTGGCTATGTTGGAGCCGTTCCAGTTTCCTTTTACTCCTCTTTGGAGTTTTGTCATTTGAAAACCAAGCCAAATCTGTTTAGGCTCTTTTAACCAAAGTTGTAGTACTCACTTAGGTCTACACAATGGTGAAATTGGTTGATAACGAAGTGTCATGGTTTAGGAGTTAGGAGGGGGTGAAGATGCTCTGTCAGGCACCTGATGGTGGTCTGATAGCCATCTCGGCTTGGCCATCGTGGCCGACCGGGCGCAGGCCGTGCACGCCAAGTGGCGTCCGTACGCTAGCGCTAGGCCCATCGGTCAGGCCAGAGGGGCAACGAAGTCACCATGACACGCTGCTGCCCTCGTTTGTTTCATCCGCATCGGCCCGCTGCCTCACGCGAGCTGCAGCGGCAACACCGCCGTCGCCATAAGCTCCGCCACTGCCTAGCTCCCTCGCCACCGCACCATTGCTGCCTCTAGCTGGCCAACAGCTTTGCCATCCTCCTCTCTACATCCTCGACCTAGTTGTAGGGCCAGGCAAGCCACGGTGAGGGTGAATTCGATGTTCTTGTCCTCGTCGGAGTCATAGTCACCATGGTCGCCATCACGGCGAGCTCGCCGCTGCTCTGCTCCCTTGCTCTTTCTCCTTTCTTCTTCACGTTAGCAATAGCTAGGGTGTAACCGAACTTAGGGGGTGACCCTATGGCAGACCATAGTCTCAACTGAGTAGAACACGACGGCTTGCATCGCCGCGCTCTCGCCTTCTCACCACCACGCACGTGGACGAACCCCGCCAGTGCTTCCAACAAAACCCTAGGTAGCCTTGGTAGCTTCGTGTGGTCATCATGGAACCCTAGAGCCCCTCGTAGGGCCTTGTTGTGGCCAGAGACGGTGGGCGCACCTCCGCACAATGCCGCCGTGCCACCATGGCTAGCGACGAGCCCTCTCCGGTGCGTCTGCGCTTCAACCTTCTACACCAATCGACGCGAGAGGATGAGAGGATCACAATGGTGGGTCGGTTTCGCTGAAATGCTCATAGTCGACGAGCTAGCGCCGGTGAAACCTCCTCCCCTGTCTCTGTTCGGCTGACGGGTGGGGCCATTGACCTGCGGGGCCCAGCTGTCAGCGGTATAAGGTCTAGGGTTTTAGTTTCATTAAATCCAGGAATTTCTACAAAATTGTAAAATTCATATCTTGAGTTTTAGGAGTCCAAATTGAGTGGTTCAAATTGGGTTGTGCTCCTGGTGATGTCTAGTTTTTATTAAAAATATAAAAATGTGCCATGTTCTGCAGTAAATTATTTATTGGCTATTTATCTTGTTTATTCCTTAATAAACTTGGGAAATTCATAACTTGAGTCTGGTGCATGTGAGAAATGTGATTCCACTTGGGTTTGTCTTGTGTTCATATGTGTTGTCTAGGAAAAATGCTAGAGCTGTAGTGCTCTTACTGGAAATAGGACTTTGAGGTTTATTCTATTTAAATGCTTTTATAATCACTGCTAGCTTGTCATTTTCGTGTAGGATGTTATACATGTTCAAATGCTATAAAATTAGTACAATAGCCTATTGGCGACATGTATAAGCTACTGTAATTGTTGTGGAATTTACTGTACACTTTTGCTATATGTTTATTTTTCACCTAATTATCTAAATAAATTAATAAAGGCATGAAAAGAATTTATATAGGGTTGACCACTATGGTTTCTGGTGTTCTTTCGATGTATGCTAACTGTTGGTAATATTAGTAGTGCTCAAAGTATCATTCTTGTATGTAGTGAAATATTATTTTTCCCTAAAATTCACTTATAGTGACTTTTCTGGATAGTTTCTAGAGTTAAGGAAATTACATGGTGAAGATGATGTTTGCTAGGAATCTTGTCTATAACAAAGTAGAAGATAACTCACTTATCTAGCTTGTGTTAAATTTTCATGGCATTTGGCCAAATGGTTTGTGAGTTTTGACTGTTCAAAGTTGGTCTTTAGAACTAGTTGTTCTCTAGAATTTCTGGACAAGATTTGAGAAATGTGACTGTTTGACCCTATTACCTTGGGAATCATGCGGAGATGATTAAAGATGAATTGTATCTAACTTTATAATCTTTTCAGATTGTCTTGTTACATGTCTTTTGGGAAAGCATAACTTCAGTTATGAATTAAACTAGCAGCTACTGTCTACAGCCCTGAATCTGTTGAATGCAATGAATGACTTGATTGCTTTATATGAGTTGATGTGATGATTTAGATGCTTAGGATGATTAAGATAAATTGTTAGTTGCTGGTGCTAGACCTCTTACTAAAGATGAACAACTTTATTTTAGGTTGTTAAAGCTTGGTGAGTGTGTAGTTCTTGTTTTCAAGAAGAGATATGCACCTACTTAGTAAAATAAATGTTAATCTTGTATCATCATGTCATTCATGTGTCTATCTATACATGGCTGTACAGGTCATCATCACCTTCCATCTCTTTTTGATTCATGACTCTCATGCATATGCATGCAATAGGTGTTTCAGAGGGAGTCATTCTTTTGGAATTCAAACAAGGACTTTCGAAGGAGCAGCAGCAACTTCAAGAGCAGGAGGTGCATGCCCCAGAAGGAGGAGTCAACGAAGAAGAACTGCTTGAGTGCCTAGATCAGCAACCTTCCTCTTTTCTGAAAGTCAAGCCCCGAAGCATTCTAAGCCTCCTATGTTTTTACAAATATCACTTGAGTTCTTTATGTTTGATGCATTAGGTTATAAGAGTTGATTGGAACCACTTGATGCATAGAACTACCTTGTCTAGAAATATACCTTGAACCCTATGTAGGTCCAGGATCGACTGTATGCTTAGCAATGCTTAGACCGGTAGAAGTCGGGTGATTTCACATCTGCGAGATATAGGTGGATATGTCACACCCAATTTTGCATAGCAAAACCAAGTACTCATATATGTGCGCCCAGGATGTCCAAACACACACATATATCACAAATTATAATAGCATCAAAGTTAAGTACTTATTACATCGTATATCTCATCATAATGTTAATACAAAGTTTGATCAATAGCAATATTATTACAAACACAGTGGAAATTCTAGCCCAATCCACCACAGGGACTCCAACTGGTGAACGTCTCCCTAGTAGTCCTAGACATCCTCTGGGAACTCTTCATTCCATTATCTATTACCCATCCAGGATTTTCATTGGATGTAAAGCAAGTGTAAGCTCACCTTGGTTAGCAAGTATATCAAAGGCATCTATGAGGCTCAAAAGGCTTGACACTATTTGACTGTGGTTCGCAATTTTAGTTGATCAAGTTTTAGCATCCTATATCACTACTTTAGTGAATAATCCCAATTCCCAAGTGATATTAAAGTATAGTCAAGTTTATCTCAATTCCCAACCATCCACAGTAACCACTAATCATGAAGGATCCAGACCTCTCGTATCCGTGAGCACGGCTGTTATAATTGGTCAAATATTTCTGCAGAAATTGTAGAAATTGTACAACTTTACCCACCGAGCCATGATTCCCAATGCCGGGGTTTGCAAAGCCCACTACACCTCTACCTAGGAAGTGTGGCAGGGTTTCACTACGTAACCCTTAGCTATTCACACTAACAAGTCGTAGCTGCTAAGGAGTGGCACGCGTGGGCACGCAGCATGGTACACACATCCTAGTAGAAAACGAAACATACCCTCTTGCCCTTATGGGAAGCTACAGACGAGCTAGTACAATCTAGTTAACAGGTTAAAGTCAGAGCCATATAACACTCGGGGTTGTACGGAACCTCCTGGGTTGCCACTTCAGGATTAAGTCCTTATGGAGAGGCACTAGAGTACTCAACCCCGTACTCTAGCCACCTATCTATTGTTAAAAAGCTTCATGTTATCATATTGCATAATGTCTTTAGTCATGTTTAACTATTATTCTATGTTCAGCGCTGCAGCATCTATCCCAAAATGCATACCCAAACCCTAGGTAACAAGGATATGTGGTACAAGTATTCATCTAGGTAAAGTCCTTAAAGGTATATCAAATTAGACACATGCATGAATATGAAGTGTAATAATTCATAGGTACAAGGGGACTCTGGTACACTTGCCTTCTTCAAAGTTGTCCTAGAAGTACTGCTGATCCTGCTATGGGTCTTCGGTCACCTCAAATGGCTCACCCTCTAATCGTGTTCCAAATCACCAATCAAGCATCATTCCAATCATGACATGCATACAAGATAGACTTCTATTAGAACAGTACACCAAATAGGAAAAACATAAGTTAAAAAGCTTATAAATCTATTCTACATACTGCTACGAACACGTGAGTGAAAGAATCACTCAAATCGGACTTAAAACGCGAAAGTTATGCATGAAATAAGATGTAATGGCATTTCTGTAAAAAACTAAACTTATTTTTGAATTAAAACAGTTAAAAATATGAATATACATGGTTGCTGGACTGTGGGTACTATTTCTGGAAAATACAGGGATCTAAACGATTAAAAACAAGATTGATATGCATTTATTTTGAATTAATCTGGACTGCGGGTTGATTCTACGAAAACAGAAGGGTTTTTCTACAAAACTGCCATGGCTTGACTGGATGTTGACTGCGTCGGCTAACTGGATGACACGTGGACGCCTGTGATTTGCTAAGTGCACCAGGTGGCATGGTGGGCGCGCTGACGCGGCACCGTGGGCCGGTCCATGGGTCCACTGTGGACCTGTTATGTACCGAACTGGTATGCGCGGATCATGGCCGTCTGTCAAGATCTGACAGCGCCAGTTGCACGGGAGGTCCTCCGTCGCTGCCCAGAATCACCGACGAGCATGCCATGGCTAGTGGCGAATGCCGGTACAACGCTCTGGACTTCCCCGATCGAAACCGAACGCACTGGAATGATGTACACGAGTGCGTGATAAAGATGGACGCAAAACGTGGGCGGGGAACAAGCCGGTGGGTTGGTTCCATGGTGGCGCCATGGCCGGTGGGGTCTAGAGGTCGTAGGTACGGCATTCCAGTGCGCAAGATGATGAATGGAGGGCATGGGAAGGACAGGGATCTCACCGTGAGTTGATGGGAAGGGTCTGCGGCTTCCGGGACGGGCTCTAGAGGTGGGTCGTCGATGGCGGCGATGGCTGGAGAAGAAGCAACGGCGCGGTGAGGGAAATATCTGGGCAACGGTGGCCCAAAATGCAAAATCGGTGTTACCTACGGCTGTGGGAGAACTTGGCGGAGCTCGGGGAGTCGTCGGCGTCGAGGTCCCAGGCGCGGGTGAGGGAGGATTGCGGCGGCGGCAAGTAGTGAGCGCGAACAGAGGATGGGAGAAGAAAGGGGTGTGCGCGCTGAGCTTTATAGGCCAGGCGGTGCGTGGTACAAGGAAAGAGAGCAGAGCGCTCGGGCAGGATTGGCCGCCTGCCTTGCATGCGGGATGGCGGTGGCTTTCCATGCCGGGCAGCGCCATCAGTGGGCGGTGAAGAAAGGAAAGGCGCTGGGGAGAAAAAAGGAAAGGAAGAGGTGGGCGCTGATAGGTGGGCCAACAACGCAGTGAGAGAAGGGAGCACGTGTGCGTGTGGGCGAGCTGGGCCGCGTGGTGCCGAAGCAGGCCGTGAGTGTGCGGTGTGCATGTGGGAGAAAATGGGAAGGAGGCAGGAGGCGCGTGGGGCAGGCCGCCGAGTGGGCTGGAGCGAAGCAGGCTAGGCGTAGGAGAAATGAGAAGGAAGGGGAGGCGTGGCTGGGCCACCGGGCAAGCCAAGCCAGGAAGGAAGGAAGAGAAAGGGGCCGGGCTAGTTCTAGGGCTAGGCTGAAAAGGAAGGAAGGAAGGATTTTTTAGAAACAAAACCTTTTCTATTTCTAATTTTCAAAACTAAGCAAAATTCAAATGAATTTGAATTCAACTTCAAACCAACTAGCCCTACACTCAACCAAAAACAATATGCTTTGGCATGAATGCAACAAACATGTTTCTAAACCTTATAGTTTATTTTATTTATCCAAAATTTATTATTTGGCCTAAGTTAAAAATACATAGAAAATTAAATAAATGCTCAAAATTAATTGCTAATTTGTAGTTGAAATTTTTGGGTGTTACAAGATACAAAAGCACGGTTGGCTATATTTGCTATTGTGGAAATAACCATGTGTTAATAATAAATGGAGACCGGGCGGGATGTCGATAGAGAAGCAACAAGACTTGGAGGTCTTGGGTGTGGATCTATCCCCATCTATGTCGTTTAAGGACTGATGCGCTATACGTCATCATGTCATGTTGAATGCATGCCTATCACTTAGTTGGCCGGATAACTCGTTCCGACCGTGAAGCCGAGTAGCTCAACTCAGGTCGGGAGCCGAAAAGTGAAAGTGCACACTCTAGCGGTAGTAAGGATGTGCGGGGAGCCATTGGCGTAAGTCCAAAGGTGAGATTGATCACCTGGCAGAGTGGATTCCCTGAGAGTGCGGCATTGTGCGGACCCATGAATTTGTTCCCGAGTTGTACCAAAGGTGACCCGAGGCAACCATTGATCAGGTTGATTGGGTTTGTGTTAGGAATAATTCCCCAGCTGGGTAGGAATCGATTCGAATCGCCGTCTCTCTAGAAAGTGAGAACTTGACTGAGCAGCGGCAACGTAGAGACACTTAATTGAACTTGATGGTTATAATGGTGATGATGATGTTACAACATTATATCGGCTATGGTTACTATTGCCTGTTACTAAATGATATCCCACATGTTTGGCACAGGTTAGTTGCTAATCTAGAGATGAATAGCTATAATTAACTTGGTTACTGAATTTTAAAAATGTATAGCTCAACTAGTAAGTCTAACTGAGTACATTCGAGTACTCAGGGTTTATCCCACCATGTTGTAGGTGAAGTTCTCTGCCTACTGAAGATGGTGGCTAACCGCCGGTGGGCTCGGTGACTCTATATTTATTTCTCATCTATATGCATTTGTCAGAGGATGTCACTTATGCTAGCAATGTATTTGGAACTTATATTAATGTAATCATTTGAAAGCTATGTTGTTTTCACTAATCGGTTTTGAAACCTAAACTTGTACTATTATTTGTGAACCCATTTGTAATATTATTTCCGCTGCAACTCTGTGTATGTGATGTGTATTTGCTTAATCATATGATCTTGGTTGTGATGTTGATTTACCGAGGTCCTTCGTGACACTCGGCGGACTACCGAGTTTATATAAGTGAAAGTATGCGTGTGTCAACGTGTTAGCGGGGATAGCCGTACTTGATCTTGTATAAATTGGGTGGTTCTATCACAAAATACCTCTATGCTCAGGTAAGTGTGAGTTGTGAGAGCATGGCCATCCAACCGTTGGTCTAGGGGAGAGTTAGCTGTGGTTACTGGAATATTTACATGTTACACACATGTATATATGAAGGTACTTAATTGTGGGTATATCTATCGGGTAGCTATGGATACCGAAGTATATATCTGGGGATGTATATATGGAGAGTATCTTAGTTTACTGCTTTCATTGTGTGCTTATTTATCTCTGGTGGGGATGGGTTGTAATGAATTTGCCTGTAGGTACACTAACAGTGCAACGTGTAGCCCGACTAAACACGTATATAGAGAGAACGTGTGTATGCCACCGCCTATGTCGCTAGAACTATAAATTTCCCTAAGCTTTGTGAGGACGTACGGAACATGCATGCTGTTTACACCAAAATTTGGGAAGAAGAACATGGGAACTTGAAGCTTCCAAGATTGTGTCAATCAAGGAATCGATTGCATAAGGATCGATATCAGCTGATTCAGATGCGGCACTGGAATCGGCTCTCTTCGAATGATGTCAGCAGATAACGACAATGAGCTACGGTTGGTGTTGGGAAATACATGTCGGACTCTACAAAAAGGGAAGGATTAGGGTCCAAGTTATCTTAAGTTAGGAATGTTTTCTTATATACCAAAAATTGTAATGAGTCGTACTTTAGTAGGATTCATGCTTAGGCTCTGGGTATAAATATTCGACCCCGGCTATTGTAAAAAAGGACATCCAATCAATCAATACAAGTTACTTTTTTTGGCTTTACGCCAACCCTTAGGAGTAGAAGTAGTGTAGATCTCGGCGAGTTCTTCAACAAGCAGGGCTGCATCGGTCTGGCCGACCTCAGGCTTGTCTGTAAGTACCATCATGGCTTATACTTCTATTTGTACGGCTGCATCAGTTAAGTTCGACCTCCACTGTGAACTCTAGTATAAGCTAGTTATCGACTCTTATCTAGTTCAAGTATGGCTGCATCGGTTAAGTTCTACCTCCACTACTCGAATTAGATTAAGGTCAAGTTATCGGCTCTACCTAAGGGTGGCGTCCTTCATGGTAGATTCATTAAGTTACTGATCTTGCAGATGTTCTTATTGTCATTAGTTTTCAGCAACATCAACCCGCCCAGTCGGGATCGATCTAGATTGGCCTTACATCCTTTTAGTCCGTCGTTTGCTTTGTTACAATATGATGTTTCTTACTTTGAGCGATGGGTTATGTTTCATTGGCTGTTCTATTTCGATCTTGATCGTGCATAGTACGCGGTTAAGGCATATCCGATCTTGAGGAGGTTTGCTGGCTAGTTCAATCTGGTCTATAGTTCGCTATTATGGCTACAACGATCCGGTCGATCCCCACTGATAGCACTTTAGATCGGAGGATGCTAGTTGGTAGATTTGTTCTCGATCAGGCATGACCTTAACTGTTTGCTATGCCTGCATCGGCTAAATAGCCGATCGCCTATGCTTTTACGCCTACAGTGTATCTTCATGATTCTGTTAAAAGTGAATAGATTTGTTTACTTTTAAGGTTTGATTTGTTGTCTTTATCATGACAGCCATCGATCCGGTCGAACCCCACTGTTAGAGATAGCAGGTTAAGTCTGATGAGTTTATAGATTTATCCATGTGAAATAGTTGATTGTTCACATGCTGTAGTCCTTTTTCCACCTAAATCGGCTATTTTAGCCGATTCACTTGAGCTTTCACACATATAGCATGTCTTTCAGAAAGCCTGTCAATGTATGGATGGTTTTACGGATTCTTTGGTTTTGGTTTGTTATTATCATCATAGCTGCCATCGATCCAGTCGAACCTCACTGTTGATAGTAACAAATTAGATTTAGAGTGTTTGTAGATTCATTCATACTAAACAGTCGATTTGTTCGCATGTTATATCATTTCTCGTTTGATTCATCGGCTCTATGCTTTATACTGGTAATACTCACCTAGCTAATGATTTCACTTAAATATGCATGTATGGTACCTGTCAACATAAAATCAATCACGATCCACGAAGCTTCATAGTCCGTAACAGTCGATTTCTTCGCGTATCAGCCATTTAGTCGATTTTCCCATCTGGCTGCTCCCGAAGCGGCACACTTGGAATTATCTGAGCAAAGAGCGGCATGTTCCACCTTAAATTACTGATAAACTTTCTCTCCTTATTAATTGCAAGTCAAATTGACTGGCATGCCTCGGGAGGAATATGTAGGATCGTTTAGCCCTGTGTTGAAGCCAAGCGGATCTCCAGCCTTGCTCAATCAAGCAGATCCTTTTGGCTTGCTGTGTGCTCAGCTCATCGACACATTTTTGCGTCGACACACGTTCTGGCACGCCCGATGGGACCCCACAATCGTCATGGCGGCTTACAACAATAATGACATCCTTATGGTACCTTTTGAAGACCTACCTGATGAAGATAAAGATGCCATCAGCAAAGCTATAGTAGAATTTCAGAATAAGTGTTTGTTGTCCTACACCAAGACACATGACAATAAAGTTGTTCAGAAATATCCACTACCAAGAGTTCTGTTGCATGGGCAGTCGGATATGGACGAAGCTGAAGATAGGCGTTTCTTCATAGAAGTTGTAAACAAATCTGTTCATGATGCCATATTAAACCATAATACAGTCTTCTTAAACACATTCCACAACACCATGAAAGAGGTGTTTCATGGATATCCAATTGATCAGGTTGGACAGGTTTACTACAACATTCCACATCCATCAACTTAGGGGACTAATCAAGCTAGTACTAGCCATCAAGAAGCAGCACCAGCTGGTAATGATGATGTCCAAGCAGTTCAGAGTTCATATGAGCAAGTTCAAGATGCTATAGCTAATCAGATCCAGTATAATCCTGGATCATTAGTACAGCATGTGTAATAGCCGACGGGGCAAGGACAGAACCAGATGGTTAATTTTGGCACATCAGGCCAAATACCATCGTTGGCTCAAAAAATAACACCATCAGTTCAAAGGATTCATAGAGATATAGATCCTAACATCTATAACCAGAGACTTCAAGCAGCAAACTAGCAAAGGATCCCAACAGATAGAGATTCCATAAGGATATCATTATGGCACAGATTACAACACCCTTCACATGATTCCAAATCCGAGGTATCAAGGTACCCAAAATTTTAATCCAAGATGGGTCAGCAATTGCAGAGAAATCCAAATTCAAATGCTGATGAGTTGTTACTTGAAGTGACCGAGATGATGAAGAATTTGTTCGGTTTGAAGCCAAAAGGGCAGACCTTCTCGTACAAATGCCCATATCCAGAGTGGTATGATTTGGTCGCTCTTCCTACAAATTACAGGCTCCTGGAGTTTGCTAAGTTCACTGGCCGAGATAGCACAAGCACAATAGAACATGTTAGTCGGTATCTTACACAGTTGGGCGAGGCATCCATTGAAGAGGCCCATCGAGTTCGTTTCTTCTCCTTGTCTCTGTCAGGGTCAGCCTTTACTTGGTTTTTATCACTGCTAGTTAACTCCATTGCCAATTGGGCTAACCTAGAGAAGAAGTTTCATACATATTTTTATACTGGGATAGGAGAAAAGAAATTTACCGATTTGATGACTATAAGGCAGAATACTAATGAATCGGGCATCGAAGTTTCTTCAGAGGTTCCGAGAGACTATGAATTTGTGCTTCTCATTAAACTTGATTGATGATCAGCTAGCTGCTTTGGCCATTCAAGGAATGTTGCCAACGTGGAGAGAGAAGCTGTTGGGACAAGAGTTTGACAACTTAAGTCAATTGGCTCAATGAGTGGCATCACTCAATAGCCAATTTCAAAATATACGTAGAGATACTCGATTCTAGAAGAGTGCCGCAATTGCCAAAACCCATAATCCATATTTAGTTGATGACGGCTATGAAGACGATGAAGAAGAAGAGGTTGCCACGGCTGAATGGAATTAGGGTAAGAAGACAATAATGGTGCCAAATCCTTAAGGAAGAGGAGTCGAGGAGAGCTATGATTTCGACGTCCCAAAATCAGACAAGCTCTTCAATTTCTTGCTTGAGAAGGGACATATCAAGTTGCCCGGCAATCATGTTTTGTTGCCCCCTGATCAGTTAAAGAATAAGAAGTTCTACAAATTTCATAACGCTACCTCTCATTCAACTAACGAGTGTAGAGTTTTCTGGCAACATATACAGAGGGCTATTCAACAAGGAAGGCCCAAATTTGATACACCTCGAAAGATGAAAGTTGATGATAATCCTTTTCCCAAGAGATCAAAACATGGTTGATGCTAGGTTGCTCAAAGGGAAGACTAAAGTCCTAACATCAACTAGATTAAGAGAAACTAGAACAGTCGATCCTAAGATGCAAATATCGGCTGATGAATATAGAGAGATTAGAAAGCGTCGTGACCAACAAACGAGCCGATATGAGTACGGAGACACGTCAAGGGATGGGGCAACAAGGCCGTGTGTTACATCTCGAATTCTGTTGAATAAATGGCAGCGGCAAAAGGAAAAGGATTATAAGCATTGATTGAAGGAGAAAGAATACCAACGTCAACAAGAAGAGGAGAGATATGAAAGAAAGCAAGCTGAATCATATTGGAATTGTCCTTTCTTCAGACATTGTTGGAATGAAGGTTTGAAATTGCCTACTAGAAATAATTGCTCAGAATGCAGTGAATAATATTGGGAGTTTAGGCAATCTCAAGCCAACCGCCGGTCTATCCATGCTTGAGATGAGTATCATCATAATATGGATCGGCGCTTAAAAATAAAAGTATTCATGATTGGCTAGGAAAGCGAGTTGTTGATAAAAACTAGGCTAATTATGAAGAAGAAGATAGTGAAGAAGAATACATTTGTCTGGAATGCCAATGGTGTCCAGGAGGTTTGACAAGAAGCCAGAAAAGTAGGGTGCAACGCCTAAGGAACAGAGAGTTAGAATAGGTTCAGACATCTGGTAAACCTCAAGTGTGGCGTGCTAAACAAATAGCCAATAGAGGACAACCATCGGCTAATATTCAAATGGCTTTTCTATTGCTGTTAGAATTTAGAGCTCCAGCAAATCAAGAAGTCTATTCAGATTTCGATGAATTGGAGTATGAGGAGATAGTTGCCAAGTTGATAGTGATACAACAGGCTATATTGGATAAGCCAGTCAAGCATCAACACTTAAAGGCTTTATATGTAAAATGTTTTGTTGATGGGAAGCCGATGAGCAAGATGTTGGTGGATGGAGGTGCTTCTGTCAATCTTATGCCTTACACCACTTTTCATAAACTTGGCAAGGGACTAGAAGATTTGATTGAAATCGACATGATGCTTAAGGATTTTGGGGGTAATGCATCCAAGACCAGGGGGGCAATGAACGTTGAATTGACAATCGGAAGTAAAACTTTGCTCACTACATTCTTCATCATTAATGGAAAAGGGTCATACAGTCTACTCCTTGGTCGTGACTGGATTCATGCTAATCGTTGTGTACCATCAACCATGCATCAATGTTTGATTCAATGGCATGGGGATGATGTTGAGCAGGTTCACGCTGATGAATCTGTGAGTATCGCAACAACCAATCCAGTGTATTGGGAACTAGAAGACTTCGAGTGTTTTTCTGGCAAGCTATGGAAAGGAGGCTTCATTAGAGTCAATGATGAAAGCCAACAGTCGATCCAAGCAGTCGGCTTTGAAATTTTGTTTTAATGGATAATCCAATAGATGGTACAAATGTTAAACTAGGACACGGCTTTACATCGGCGATGAATTAGAAGAGATAGATATTGGTTCTGGAGATAGGCCTAGGCCAACGTATATAAGTGCCAAGTTGGATCCTGAGTATAAGCAAGAGTTAGTAGATTTATTAAAGGAATTTAAAGATTGTTTTGCTTGGGAATACTATGAGATGCCTAGTCTAGACCAATCGATTGTTGAACATTGGTTGCCAATCAAACCTGGATATCAGCCATTTAAACAAGCTCCAAGGAGGTTCAACCAAAACGTTCTTGATGATATCAAAAAGGAGACTAAAAGATTACTAGAAGCGAAATTTATCCGACCATGTCGATATGCAGAGTAGATATCGAATGTTGTTCCTGTGTATAAGAAAAATAGGAAGTTAAGAGTTCGCATCAATTTTAGAGATCTGAACAAGGCTACACCCATGGATGGTTATCCGATGTCGATAGCCGATATGTTGGTAGATGCAGCAGCCGGGCACAAGGTTATTAGTTTCATGGATGGCAATGCAGGGTATAACCAAATTTTTATGGCTGAAGACGACGTAGCAAAAATAGCTTTTAGATGCCCTGGCGCAATCAGCTTATTTGAATGGGTTGTGATGACCTTTGGTTTAAAGAATGCCGGTGCAACTTATCAGGGGATGATGAATTATATTTTTCATAAGTTGATCGGCAGGATTGTTGAAATCTACATTGATGACGTGATGGTAAAATTCAAGGGATATAAGGAACATCTAGCTAATTTGTGGGAGACTCTAGAGTGCACAAGAAAGCATGGTCTAAAGATGAATCCCAATAAGTGTGCCTTTGGAGTATCAGCTGGACAATTTTTGGGTTTCATGGTCCATGAGAGTGGAATTGAAATTTGTCAAAAAAGTATGAAAGCAATTGATGAGGTAGTACCCCCGACTACTAAATAGAATTACAATCTTTGCTTGGTAAGATTAATTTTATCAGAAGGTTTATTTCAAATTTGTTGGAAAGAGTTCTGCCATTTTCTCCCTTGTTGAAGTTGAAAAATGATCAAGAATTTAAGTGGGGTGACGCACAACAAAAGCCATTTGAGGAGATAAAAGAATACATAAAATGTCCACTTGTGCTAGTCCCTCCTCTGCAAGGTAAGCCTTTCAAGTTGTACGTATCGACCGATGATCAAACGATTGTATCGGCCTTAATGCAAGAGTTCGAAGGGAAAGAATGGGTTGTTTTCTATCTAAGTAGAAGGCTTTTGGATCTAGAGACAAGATATTCTCCCGTCGAAAAGGTATGCTTTTGCCTGTATTTCTCTTGCACTAAGTTACGACATTACTTGTTATCGGCTGAGTGTACAGTTGTCTCCAAGATTGATGTGATCAAGCATAAGCTATCAATGCCAATATTAAATGGAAGAATGGGGAAGTGGATTCTTGCGTTGTTGGAATTTGACTTGAGGTATGAATCGGTTAAAGCAGTTAAAGGGCAAGTAATAGCTGATTTTGTCACCCAGCATCATAAGCCAAGTATTGGCTTTGTAGAGCTGGTACCTTGGATGTTATTCTTTGATGGATCATCATGCAAGCAAGGTGGTGGCATTGGTATTGTTATTATTTCACCTCGGGGGGGCAAGTTTTGAGTTTGTTCTTCCAACTGAACCAATGATTACCAACAACCAAGCAGAATATGAAGCTATTCTTAAGGGGCTTCAACTTCTTCATGAAGTAAAGGCTGAGGCAATTGAAATATTTGGTGATTCATAGTTAATTATTAATTAGTTGATCGGCCTATATGAATGTAAGGAAGATACTCTGAAGAGATATTATGACGAGTGCCAAAGGTTGCTCAAGGAATTTCCTCATGTCTGTCTTCAGCATATTCCGAGAGCACAGAATTAAGAGGCTAATCATTTAGCTCAAAGTGCATTAGGTTCTCAAGTGTTTCAAGAGATCTTAAGTAGTGAGACCTCGAATAATGATTGGAGAGTTGAAATAGTCGATTACCTTAAGAATCCATCATAGAAGGTTACCAGGAGGCTAAGGTATAAATCGACTAAGTATGTTTTGCTAGATGATCAGTTATATTACAAAACAGTCGATGGGGTGTTGCTTAAATGCTTAAATCAAGAAGAGGCTAAGGTGTTGATGGGTGAAGTGCATGAAGGGATATGTGGAGCTCATCAATCAGCTTATAAGATAAAATGGATTATTCGTAGGACTGGGTATTTCTGGCCAACAATACTGGAAGACTATTTTGAATATTATAAGGGATGTCAGGATTGTCAACATTTTGGTAATATCTAGAAATCGCCCGCATCAGCTATGAATCCAATAATCAAACCATGGCTGTTTCGAGGTTAGGGAATTGATCTAATTGGCTAGATTTTTCCACCCTCAAGTAAAGGACATAAGTTCATATTGGTAGCGACAGATTACTTCACTAAGTGGGTTGAGGCAATTCCTTTGAAGACGGTAACCTCAAAGAACATGGTTGATTTTGTCAAGGAGCATATTGTGTACCATTTTGGGATTCCTCAAACTATCACTACCGATCAAGGGACTATGTTCACATTAGAAGAGTTTGGAGATTTTGCTGCTGGTATGGGAATTAAGTTGTTAAATTCTTCTCCTTACTATGCTCAAGCTAATGGCCAGGCAGAACCATCCAATGAGATTATAATTAAGCTGGTCAAGAAAAAGATTGAAGAGCAGCCAAGGAAGTGGCATTCATCGCTTAATGAGGCACTACGGGCATATAGGATGGCTTGTCATGGATCGATTAAAACATCACCTTATGAACTTGTGTATGGTCATAATGCAGTCCTTCCTTGGGAGATTCAAACTGGATCGAGGCGTGTCACATTGCAAAATGATTTGTTAGCCAAAGTCTACAAGAATCTTATGATAGACGACTTAAAGGACTTGAATTGCCATCGGCTACGTGCTCTTGAAAATATCAAAGCCAATAAACTGAGGATTGCAAAGTATTATAATAAAAAGGTCAAGAGCAAACAATTTTTTGAAGGAGACTTAGTTTGGAAAGTGAAATTGCCGATTGGGTCAAAGGACAACAAATTTGGCAAATGGTCACCTAATTGGGAAGGACCTTATCGGATTAAACATTATGCGCCTGGCAATGCCTATATTTTGGAAACACTAGGAGGAGAATAAGAGTTTGATAGAGAAATCAATGGAAAATATCTGAAGTAATATTATCCTAGCGTTTGGATTAATACTTGATAGCCGATTTGTTCGGTCATCGGCTCTAATAGCCGATACCAGAAGGGTATCGCCTCTAGGTAAAAAATAAACCCAAAGGGGTAAAAGCCAGTACCATATGTATCGCCTATAGAGCAAGAACAAACATAGATTGGTGCATGGAATATGAGTACAAGAAACCACTTAAAATGAAGAAATTGTTTGCTAGCTTCTCCTATTACAAGCTAAAGGTCGGGAAACACTTTATTCACTATGTCTTCGGCCTTAGAAGCAAGGGCTACGGAGTTGGCGGCGTTGAAGAAATCCTTGACCAGGCACTCATGATACTTAGGGTGTTTGGTGGCTGGAAAACCATGGGGAAGAAGTCGAAGCTCGTGGCCAGAGCGAGCTTGCGCAACAGCTAATGCCATGGCAGCACCATGATGGACACCGTGGAGAGCAACCTCTCTAATGTGGTTTGGGATGTCGTACAAGAAAACCACCTGCATGGCACCCCTAGCATTGATGAATCCTGTCGCGTACTCTGTAGCTGATTGAAGACTTTCGAACTGGGCCGATAGATCTAGAAAGATTCGAGGAAGTGATAATCAAGATCTTGAAGACAAAAAGCTAAGAAGAGACAAAAAATTGTGGAAGGCATCTTACCCATGATTCTGCCCTTGGCCTTGGCCAACCTCCCTCCACCAGGTCGGCCACAGACGGTGATCGGCGCTGAACCAAGGTGGTCAGAGCCAATTCCACGATGGAGAGGCAGTCGGCGAGCTTCTGGCTAGCCCGATCGATGGAGGCGATCAGATCATCGTTATCGATCTGCTTCCTCGGGTAGCAGGGGAGTGGATAGCGAATCATTGATGAAGACGACCTCAGAAGTTGAGTGGAGTCGGCCCTATGTTCTGAGATGATGGGAGCATCCTGAGTTGCATCCTCCTGATGACGAAGATGCTGGCGTGGTGACACAGACCCGTCAAAGGCCTCTTCAGTAGACCTCTTGCCGTTCTCCATGCCTTCGAGCCTATGGGAAAGCAAAATCGCAACAAAGAACACGAAAGGTTTGGGACGAAGTAGGTTGTTTTCTGATCCATAGCCATGACCCATATATATAGCCTAGGAGGTGAGAAGATAGGCTTCGTTGGGGTTATGGAACTAAAGTCAGTTATGGAAATGGATCGACACTCTAGAAATTCAGGGGACAGATCACGAAGAAACAACAGATTTGGACTTATTGCTTCCCATAATTACAAGATACCAAAGGTTTACATTAACTGAAGATTAACCCACTAAGACTTATTTGGATTGAAGGGAGTCCGGATCCCCACAAGGCCAAAGGTCATCATGGACTGAGCCATATCAACCGACTGATAGAAGTGCATTAGGGAAGAGAAAAGGTCGCCTGCTTTAAACATACCCATATATCCAACCAATTCCTCGGTGGCTAGGAAACAATGGGAAAGGAAGCCGCCTGCTAAAAGACGCCCATTTCTCGGTGGCTAGGAAACCATGAGAAAGAAGTCTGTGGTTTCCCTGATGAGCATTTGACAAGGCAAACAAGGGAAAGGTGTCCACATATTTTAGCCCTTGCAAACACTAGAACAGCTCTACGATCATGGTGAGAAAACTCAGGTGATGTCACAAGAGTTCTTCTAATCGCAGTAGCTGATCCTCTTGCTCGACAAGGTGCTGAAATGAGCGACACAATCACCCTATGCACAAGAATTCTTCTAACCACTCAAGACTCTCGTAGCAAGGAGTTAGACCATGGAGGGTCTGGCAGAGCCAAAGGCACTCAAAGAAGCAAGCAGAAGAGAAACATAACTGAGTTGTTGAGTTGCTCTCGATAGAGTCGGATAGACATTTATAGTCGATCTGGAAAGATGGATCCAAGCGCCTATGAAACAATGGTGTTCTCATGAAGCTTTGAAGCATGGGCTCATAAGCAGACAAGGACGATGACAGATAGTAGGCCCTAGATCAAGATTCTCTACCCGTGACCATGGACCTATCGGGGGTACAGACATGGTAATTTTGGAATAAAATTACTTTTATCCCAAAATTGGGGGGCATGTGTTTACACCAAAATTTGGGAAGAAGAACATGGGAACTTGAAGCTTCCAAGATTGTGTCAATCAAGGAATCAATTGCATAAGGATCGATATTAGTTGATTCAGATGCGGCACTAGAATCGGCTCTCTTCGAATAATGTCAGCAGATAACGACAATGAGCTATGGTTGGCATCGGGAAATACATTTCAGACTCTACAAAAAGGGAAGGATTAGGGTCCAAGTTATCTTAAGTTAGGAATGTTTTCTTCTATACCAAAGATTATAATGAGTCATACTTTAGTAGGATTCATGCTTAGGCTCTGAGTATAAATATTGGACCCCGGCTATTGTAAAAAAGGACATCCAATCAATCAATACAAGTTACTTTTTTTTGGCTTTACGCCAACCCTTAGGAGTAGGAGTAGTGTAGATCTCGGTGAGTTCTTCAACAAGTAGGGCTACATCGGTCCGACCGACCTCTGAGTTGTCTGTAAGTACCATCATGGCTTATACTTCTGTTTGTATGGCAGAATCGGTTAAGTTCGACCTCCACTGTGAACTATAGTATAAGCTAGTTATCGACCCTTATCTAGTTCAAGTACGGTTGCATCGGTTAAGTTCGACCTCCACTGCTCAAATTAGATTAAGGTCAAGTTATCGGCTCTATCTAAGGGTGGCGTCCTTTAGGGTAGATTCATTAAGTTACCGATCTTGCTGATGTTCTTATTGTCATTAGTTTTCAGCAACATCAACTCGCTCGATCGAGATCGATCTAGATCGACCTTACATCCTTTTAGTCCGTCGTTTGCTTTGTTACAATACGATGTTTCTTACTTTGAACGACGGGTTATGTTTTATTGGCTATTCTATTTCGATCTTGGTCGTGCATAGTACGCGATTAAGGCATGCCTGATCTTGAGGAGGTTAGCTGGCTGGTTAAATCTAGTCTATAGTTCGATGTTATGGCTGCAACGACCTGGTCGATCTCCACTGATAGCACTTTAGATCGAAGGATGCTAGTTGGCAGATTTGTTCTCGATCAGGCGTGACCTTAACTGTTTGCTATGCCTGCATCAGCTAAATAGCCGATCGCCTATGCTTTAACGCCTACAGTGTATCTTTATGATTCTATTAAATGTGAATAGATCTGTTTACTTTTAAGGTTTGATTTGTTGTCTTTATCATGACTGCCACCGATTAAGTCGAACCCCACTGTTAGAGATAGCAGGTTAAGTCTGATGACATTATAGATTTGTTCATGTTAAATAGTCGATTGTTCATATGTTGTAGTCCTTTTTCCACCTGAATTGGCTATTTTAGCCGATTCACTTGAGCTTTCACACATATAGCATGTCTTTTGGAAAGCCTGTCAATGTATGGATGGTTTTACGGATTCTTCGGTTTTGGTTTGTTATTATCATCATAGCTGCCATCGATCCGGTCGAACCTCATTGTTGATGGTAACAAATTAGATTCAGAGCGTTTGTAGACCCATTCGTACTAAACAGTCGATTTGTTTGCATGTTATATCCTTTCTCGTTAGATTCATCGGGTCAATGCTTTACATTGGTAATACTCACCTTGCTGATGGTTTTACTTAAATCTACATGTATGGTACCTGTCAACATAAAATCAATCACGATCCACAAGCTTCATAGTCCATAATAGCTGATTTCTTCGCATATCGGCCGTTTAGTTGATTTTCCCATTTGGCTGCTCCCAAAGCGACACACTTGGAACTGTCTGGGCAAAGACCGGCATGTTCCACCTTAAATTACTGATAAACTTTCTCTCCTTTTCAATTGCAAGTCAAATTGACTGGCACACCTTGGGAGGAATACGCAGGATCGTTTAGCCCTGCGTTGAAGCCAAGCGGATCTCCAGCCTTGCTCCATCAAGCAGATCCTTCTGGCTTGCTGTGTGCCGGTGCATTGACACATTTTTGCGCCGACACATGCATCATGTTCACTCATGCCAATACATTTTTGCATCACTCCCTCCCTTATCATTAATTATCCCATTTTATATTTCTTATCCTGTAAGATAATCCTCTCATGCCCAAATTGCAATGTTACTACAGATGGCCGCACCAACCCTCCCGCCCAGGAGCAGCACATTCCTACACGCATTTGGCACTCCAACCTTGTTGTGGAGGGTGCTATATTCTGTGGGATACGCTGAGCCGCCTCGTTATACTTAGAAGCAAGTAGAGGCTAAAGGATGGTCGCTCTGGTATGACGTCGAGGTGGTTGTGCCGCCTCACAAAAACATACCACAGTGGCTTGGTTGGAGTGTCGAAGTGGATGGACAAACCCCTTGGGAAGGTGCCCAAGTGGCAGCCTTAGAAGTGCTAGTTGATATTTGTTAAGAGTTTGGTGATGAGTTGGTCAATGGACCAGCCGAGTCCATTCCTCGAGTAGCCCCATCAGAGGTAGTTTGGCTGGATTTTGGGGATGATCCCTTGGTAATGACTGAGACAGAGCGGGCGTAGAGCTCTGGACTAGCCATGAGTGCCATGATGGTTGTTCTAAAGATGTTCCATGATCGTTAGGGCACTTATGTTAGTGTTTTGATAGCTCTTTAGCAGGCATAGAATGAGCGGCGCAAGTGGCAGAAATGTGCACGCAAGTATGGTAAAGAGATTAGGGCAGCCCAAAATGAGATAGGTGGTTTTATAGATGCTTTGGAAACTTGCAGGCAGCAGCTTGTGAGCGCTGTCAGGGAAAGAGATGCTAACCATGATCAGATCATGCAGTTGACTCATGAGCAGGATGACACAATCCATCTGGCACAAACTAGGAACCATGCTAGGGTCATGGCAGAAATTCGGGCTGAAATCAGAGAGAATGAACTCCTCCATCAGATTGAGGAACTACAGATTGACGTTCATCGTCTCAATAATCAGATCAATCTAATTCCTCACCCTATTCTAGAGTACCCCGTGGTGGGAGGACCACAGGTGATCTTTGCAGATGATGATGGCATGGAAATAGATGCCAATGTTATCTCAGTGCCTGAGGCGGCAGAAGAAGAAGAGGAACTTGAGTGTGTCGAGGATGAAGATGGTGAAGGAGTGGTTGATGCTGACACCAATGAGGATGCGTAGTTTAACTGTAGCACTAAGCTAGATGCACTAGTTCTTTATCTTTTTCGTTCTTCTAGAAGGACATGTAACTTAAATTCAGTTAGTGACTTTGATGTAATCTCTAAGGCTTGCATGTTTTCTCCATGTGGATGTGAGCATTAATAAAAGTCTAGCTTCGTTGTTGGCAAAATTTTGGCATATATGCGTATGCATCGCGAGAATGTGTGAAGTAAAATATTGGTGATGTTATGAGGATGAATTATTGTGCCTCTGTTTATTGTATGAAATTATTCTCTCCAATAAGTTCAGTTTGGCATAATTCTACAATTCATCTATAATGTTCCTGACATCATCCATCATTACTCACTGTTGCACTTCTGCAGATGTCACGCAATCTACGCTCAGGCAGAGGTGGGGGTAGTGGTAATGAGGATCTTCAACCGCCACCACCGCCCACACCAACTGATTTGTTGGCCATGCTTGTTGAAGGTCAGCATGCTTTGGGGGACACCATGCGTACCATGGCGCACACATCAAGCGCATGGTCACAATCAATGTTGGAGGCCAGCGCCGAATCAATATAGTGATTTTAAAGAGTTCCAAGACACCAAACCACCAATATTCAAAGAAGTTGAAGAGCCGCTCCGGGCAGAAGAATGGCTGAACACACTTGAACAAAAGTTTTGTTTCTTAAGGCTGACGAAATAGATGAAGGCAAAGTATGCTTCGCAATAGTTGCAAGGACCTGCAGGTATATGGTGGCGTCAGTATAGGTCCACCTTACTTGAGAATGCTCAAATCACTTAGAACCAGTTCTAGGATGCTTTCAAGGGTCATTATATTCCTCCTGGCTTGATGGCCATGAAGCACACTGAGTTCATGAAGCTGGTACAAGGCACCAAGAATCTTACTGAATATCTTCATGCATTCAATCATATGGCAAGGTATGCCCTAGAATTCATTGATATAGATGCAAAGAAAATCGCTAGCTTCAAGAGAGGTCTTAGTCCCAAGCTGATGAAGACCCTAGGGAACAACAAGAGTGCTACTTTTAATGAGTTCATGAGTGACGCTCTCACTCAAGAGAACAACAATACTATCTATGCGGCTTCCAAGAATCACAAAAGGGCCTACGAGGCGAGTGCATCTCAGGCTAAAGCTCCAGTGGCTGTAAGAAATTAGTTTTGCCCACCTGATGCAGCCACAAGGTATCGTCCGCCTAAAAAGAAGAATCAGGCCAAGACTAGATTCTATATGGCCTTTACTGTTCCTCTTCCAAAAGGCAACACAGGACCGAGGAATTCATATGTTCCGCCAAGCAACAGGCCCTGCTGGAATTATGGCAGGTCGGGTCATTGGTCCAAGAGTTGTCCTTATCCTCAAAAAAAAACAATTAGAAGCAGGGGAATCCCAATGCTCGTCAGGGTCGTGTTAACTACACCAACATGATAGAGATACCCTCAGGTGAAGTTGTCACTCGAGGGTAAGTTTCTTGTGAATCAGCATCCTACACTTGTATTGTTTGATTCGGGCGCTTCGCATTCATTCATGAGTCTAGCATTTGTATCAAAGTACAATCCAAAGTTAATTACACTATCCACGAGTAGTTATTGCATTAGTGCAGCTGGAAGTAATATTTCTACCTATCAGATAGTGCAGGATGTGAGTATCAAAATAGAGGGATGAGTGTATACGTCCAATCTTGTAGTTTTGCCATGATTAGGTATAGATGTAATCTTGGGGATGAAGTGGATGAGCGGTCATGGAGTGCTCATCGATACTTCCACTAGGGTCGTTATGTTGAGGGACCCTATCAACAATGAGGCCTTCCTAGTGCCACTTCCTAGAGATCTGGACCACCACAACACCGCTAATGCTATCCAGACCCCGAGAATTGAGGATGTTCTAGTAGTTCGTGAATTTCTAGATGTATTTCCTAATGACCTACCTGGTTTACTACCGGATTGAGATATATAATTCAAGATCGAGTTAGTGCCGGGTACTGCACCTATTTCTAGAAGGTCTTATAGAATGCCACCCAATGAGTTAGCGGAGCTTAAAGTTCAGTTACAAGATCTATTAGAAAAGGGTCTGATCCGACCTAGTGCATCTCCCTAGAGTTGTCCCGCAGTCCCGCTATATTTGTGAAGAAGAAGGACAAGTCATTAGGCATGTGTGTGGATTATCATCCACTCAATGCCGTGACAATCAAGAACAAGTACCCATTGCCTCGCATTGATATTTTATTTGATCAGTTGTCTAAGGCAAAGGTATTCTCCAAAATTGATTTGAGATCTGGCTATCATCAGATAAAAATTAGACCAGAGGATATACCTAAGACTGCTTTCTCCACCAGATATTTGTTGTATGAATATCTTGTCATGTCTTTTGGTTTGACAAACGCTCCTGCATACTTTGTATATCTGATGAATTCGGTATTCATGATGGAACTAGACAAATTTGTGGTTGTCTTCATTGATGACATTTTGATCTTTTCCGTGAATGCTGAAGAGCATGCCGAGTATCTGAGAATTGTTTTATCCAGACTATGAGAGCATAAGCTTTATGCCAAGTTCAGCAAATGTGAGTTTTGGCTATAGAAAGTACCTTTCTTGGGTCATGTGTTGTTTGATGAAGGGATTTCGGTGGATCAAACTAAGGTGCAAGAAGTCATGGATTGGAAAGCACCAACTTCAGTGCATGAGGTTAGGAGTTTCCTTGGTTTGGCTAGCTATTATCATCGCTTCATCCCGAATTTCTCTAAAATAGCCAAGCCATGACCAGGTTGCTTCAGAAATATGTGAAGTTTGTTTGGACTCCGGAGTGTGAAACAGCTTTTCACACTTTGCGAACTTTATTGACTTTAGCTCCTGTCTTGGCACAACCTGATATCGAGAAACCTTTTGATGTGTTATGTGATGCATCAGGTACCAGTTTAGGATGTGTTCTTATGCAGGAAGGCTGGGTTATTGCTTATGCCTTGCATCAGCTGAGGAAGCACAAAGTCAATTATCAAACTCATGATCTAGAGTTAGCTATTGTTGTTCATGCTTTGAAGATTTTGAGGCATTACCTGCTCGATAACGTGTGTCATATCTATATCGATCATAAAAGTCTCAAATATATCTTCACTCAACCGGAATTGAACATGAGGCAGAGAAGATGGCTAGAGTTGATCAAAGATTATAACTTAGAAGTATATTATCATCCTGGCAAAGCAAATGTCGACGCTTTGAGTTGAAAGTCTCATTGCAATTCCCTCTTGGAAGGAGATTTTCATCTGGCACATCTATTACATCCTGCTGGGTTGCACAGTATTACTCTCAGTTGCTCTCTTGAAAGTAAAATCATCGAGCTTTAGAAGTCCGATGTTGGTGTGTTTCACATAAAAAGATAGATGAAGGAGCAAGAAACAAAACACTTCCGAGTAGATGAAAAGAGTGTTCTATGGCTTAAGGATAGACTTGTAGTGCCGAAGGATAGAGAGCTTAGAAACCAAATCTTAGATGAAGCTCACTCCTAAAAGTTATCTATTCACCTGGGAAGTAGTAAAATGTATCAAGACTTGAAACCTCGCTTCTAGTGGACCAAGATGAAGAAAGAAATCATAGCTTATGTTGCAAGGTGTGACAATTGTTGTAGGGTCAAAGCAATTCACTTGAAGCCTACTGGACTTCTTCAACCATTGTCTGTTCTAGGATGGAAATGTGAAGAAATTTGTATGGATTTCATTGTTGGACTTCCCCCTACCCAAAATAATTTTAATTCTATATCGGTAATAGTGGATCGTTTAACCAAGTCTGCCCATTTCATACCAGTTAGAACTGACTATCGACCAAGTGACTATGCTGAGTTATATTTTAATTAGGTAGTACATCTCCATGGTGTTCCTAGAACCATTGTATCTGACAGAGGACCTCAGTTCACTGCATGTTTTTGGGAACATTTGCACAAGATGTTAGGCACCAACTTAGTCAGAAGTTCTGCTTATCATCCACAGACCTCTAGACAGACGGAGCGGGTGAATCAAATATTGGAAGACATGTTGAGAGCTTGTGTCATATCTTCCAAGGGTTCATAGGAGAAGTGGTTACCCTTGGCTAAATTTTCCTATAATAATAGCTATCAAGAAAGTATCAAGATAGCTCCGTTCGAAGCATTGTATGCCACAAATGTAGGACTCCTTTGAACTGGGTTCAATTTGGAGAAAGGAGATACTATGGCATTGATTTCATTGAGGAGGCTAAACAACAAGTCCGTACTATCCAGAAACATATGGAAGCTGCTCAAGCTAGGTAGAAAAGCTATGTGGATAAAAGAAGGAAGCCCATGGAATTTGAGGTTGGTGATTATGTTTATCTCAAGGTATCACCGATGAAAGGAGTGCAATGGTTCAGAGTAAAGAGGAAGCTTGCACCTAGATATGTAGGTCCATATCCAATCATAGAGAAGAGTGGGAGAGTAGCCTACAAGATAGAGTTACCTTATGAGATGAGAGCTATCTTCAATGTTTTTCATGTATCTCAACTAAAGAAATGTCTTCGCGTTCCTGAAGAAAGAGTTTCACTTAGAAATATCAAGTTGAAATCAGATCTAACCTATGAAGAGAGGCTGGTGCGGGTTATTGATACAAGAGAGAGAGTAACCCAGAGTCATGTGGTCAAGTTTTACAAGGTCATGTGCAGTAATCAGGGTAGTGAGAGCGATGCAACGTGGGAATGGGAAGATTATTTGAAGGATGCCTACCCTACCTTTTATTCAAAATGGTACGCTTTTCAAATCTTAGGACAAGATTTTTATAAGGGGGGAGGGTTGTAACACCATAGTTGTTAGGCTTGCATAATTGCACTTGCATTTGCATGAGCATAAGCATCATTCATTCATATATGAGCAATTACATGTGAAACATACAATTCAAACATGAAACATTGCTTTGAAACATGTGAAAAATGCCTTGTTATTCTATGTTTCCAATATGTGCATGCTTATGATCATGTGTGATTAAGTGCAAGTGGTTGATGTTTGGTCACTAAAACACCTTAACTATGCTTAGGATGCAATTTGGAACAATGTTCATGTTGATGACATTGCATAATTAAGCTCCTAGATCTATGTTTGACTAGGATTCTCTCTAGAACACTTTTGTTTGACCTATTAAAAAGTCTAGCTTAGAGTGTTTGCATGGCTGTGCACCCTTGAGTAAAGTTGTAGCAAATTTTATGTGGAACAAAAGTAGTCTAATGACCTTCAGCTAGAAATGTGCACAACATGCTCAAAAGTAGCTCACAAGTCTGATTTGGGGGCTGTTTTGGACAGTCATTTTGGCTAAGTGTTGGAGCCGTTCCAGTTTCCTTTTACTCCTCTTTGGAGCTTTGTCATTTGAAAACCAAGCAGAATCCGTTCAGGCTCTTTTGACCAAAGTTGTAGTACTCACTTAGGTCTACATAATGGTGAAATTGGTTGATCACAAAGTGTCACGGTTTAGGAGTTAGGAGGGGTGAAGATGCTCTGTCAGGCACCTGATGGTGGTCTGATGGCCATCTTGGCTTGGCCATCATGGCCGACCGGGCGTAGGCCACGCATGCCAAGTGGCGTCCATACACCAGCGCCGGACCCATCGGTTAGGCCGGTGGGGCAATGAAGCCGCCCACGACACGCTGCTGCCCTCATTTGCTTCATCCGCATCACATCGTTGCCTCGCGCGAGATGCAGCGGCAACACCGTCATTGCCATAAGCTCTGCCACCGCCTAGCTCCGTCACCACCGCACCATTACCTCCTCCAACTAGCCAATAGCTTCACCATCCTCCTCTCTACATCCTCAACCTAGTTGCAGGGCCAGGCAAGCCACGGTGTGGGTGAATTTGCCGTTCTTGTCCTCGTCGGAGTCATAGTCACCATGGTCGCCATCACGGCGAGCTCACCGCTGCTCTGCTCCCTTGCTCTTTCTCTTTTCTTCTTCATGTTAGCAATAGCTCCAGGTGTAACCTAACCTAGGGGGTGACCCTATGGTGGACTGTAGTCTCAGCTGAGTAGAGCACGACGGCTAGCATCACCGTGCTCTTGCCGCCGCACCGCCACTCACGTGGACGAACCCTGCCGGCGCTTCCAACAAAACCCTAGGTAGCCTCGGTAGGTCCGCATGGTCACCACAGAACCCTAGCGCCCCTTGTACGGCCTTGCCATGGCCGGAGATGGTTAGCGCACCTCTACGCAGTGCCACCGTGCCGCCATGGCCGGCGACGAGCCCTCTCCAGTGCGTCCGCGCTTAAACCTTCTGCACCAATCGACATGGGAGGATGAGAGGATCATGATGGTGGGGTCGGTTTCACCGGAAAGCTCACCGTCGGTGAGCTCCCTGTCTCTGTTCGGCTGACAGGTGGGGCCGTTGACCTACAGGGCCTAGCTATCAACGGTATAAGGTCTAGGGTTTTAGTTTAATTAAATCCAAGAATTTCTACAAAATTGTAAAATTCATATCTTGAGTTTTAGGAGTCCAAATTTAGTGGTTCAAATTGGGTTGTGCTCCTAGTGATGTCTAGTTTTTATTAAAAATATAAAAATGTGCCATGTTCTGCAGTAAATTATTTATTGTCTATTTACCTTGTTTATTCCTTAATAAACTTGGGAAATTCATAACTTGAGTTTGGTGCATTGAGAAATGTGATTCCACTTGGGTTGGTCTTGTGTTCATATGTGTTGCCTAGGAAAATGCTAGAACTGCAGTGCTATTAATAGAAATAGGACTTTGAGGTTTATTCTATTTAAATGGTTTTATATTCACTGCTGGCTTGTCATTTTCGTGTAGGATGTTATACATGTTCAAATGCTATAAAATTGGTACAGTAGACTATTGGAAACATGTATAAGCTACTGTAATTGTTGTGGAATTTACTGTACACTTTTGCTATATGTTTATTTTTTCACCTAATTATCTAAATAAATTAATAAAGGCATGAAAAGAATTTATTTAGGGTTGGCCACTATGTTTTCTAGTGTTCTTTCGATGTATGCTAACTGTTGGTAACATTGGTAGTGCTCAAAGTATCATTCTTATATGTAGTGAAATATTATTTTTCCCTAAAATTCACTTAGTGTCTTTTCTAGATAGTTTCTAGATTTAAGCAAATTACATGGTGAAGATGATGTTTGCTAGGAATCTTGTCTATAACAAAGTGGTAGATAACTCACTTATCTAGCTTGTGTTAAATTTTCATAGCATTTGGCCAAATGCTTTGTGAGTTTTGACTATTCAAAGTTGGTCTTCAGAACTAGTTGTTCTCTAGAATTTCTGGACCATATTTGAGAAATGTGACTGTTTGACCCTATTAACTTGGGAATCATGTGGAGATGATTAAAGATGAATTGTATCTAACTTCATAAGATTTCCAGATTGTCTTGTTACATGTCTTTTGGGTTGGCATAACTATAGTTATGAATTAAACTAACAACTGCTGTCTGCAGCCCTGAATATGTTGAATGCAATGAATGACTTGATTGCTTTATATGAGTTGATGTGATGATTTAGATGCTTAGGCTGATTAAGATAAATTGTTAGTTGCAGGTGCTAGACCTCTTACTAAAGATGAACAACTTTATCTTAGGTTGTTAAAGCTTGGTGAGTGTGTAGTTCTTGTTTTCAAGAAGAGATATGCACCTACTCTGTAAAATAAATGTTAATCTTGTATCATCATGTCATTCATGTGTCTATCTATACATGGATATACATGTCATCATCACCTTCCATCTCTTTTGCATTCATGACTCTCATGCTGTGCATATGCATGCAATAGGTGTTCCGGAGGGAGTCACTCTTCTAGAATTCGAACAAGGACTTCTAGAGGAGCAGCAGCAAATTCAGGAGCAGGAGGTGCAGGCCCCAAAAGGAGGAGTCAACGAAGAAGAACTGCTTGAGTGCCCAGATCACCAACCATCCTCTTTTCTAATAGGCAAGCCCCGGAGCATTCTAAGTCTCCTATGTTTTAAAAATGTCACTTTGAGTATCTTTATATGTTTGATGCATTAAGTTATAGGAGTTGGATGCAAACACTTGTTGCATATCTATCTCTTCCTTGTCCAGTAAATGTACCCTGAATCCTATTAAGGTCTAGGAGCGAATCAATGCTTAGCCATGCTTAGACCGGTAAAGTCAGGTGATTTCTTGTCACCTGCAAGATAGGATGATATCTGGTCATGGTTGGCTATATTTGCTATCGTGGAAATAACCATGTGTTAATAATGAGTGGAGACCAGGTGGGATGTCGATAGAGAAGCAACAAGGCATGGAGGTCTTGGGTGTGGATCTATCCCCGTCTATGTTAGTTAAGGACCGATTCACTGTACGTCCTCATGTCATGTTGAACGCATGCCTATCACTTAGTTGGCCGGATAACTCGTTCCGACCGTGAAGCCGATTAGCTCAACTCAGGCCGAAGCTAGGAAGTGAAAGTGCGCACTCTGGTGGTAGTAAGGATGTGCGGGGAGCCATTGGCGTAAGTCCAGGGCAGATTGACGTCTTGGTAGAGTGGACTCCCTAAGAGTGTGGCGCTGCTCGGGCCCACAAATTTAGTTCCTGAGCTGTACCAAAGGTGACCCGAGGCTTCCCCTAATCAGGTTGCTTGGGTGTGTGTTAGGAATAATTCCCTAGCTAGGTAGGAATCGATTCGAGTCACCGTCTCTCCTGGATAGTGAGAACTTGACTGAGTAGCAACAACGTAGAAACACCTAATTGAACTTGATGGTTATAATGATGGTGATGATGTTACAACGTTACACCGGATATGGTTACTAATGTGTGGATCCTAATCAAGTGCTTGCTTTAGTACAGGTGCTAATCTAGATGATAGGTTTAATATTGGTAACTTGTTGTTTAACTCAAAATTTAAATTATGCTCTTGTATCATTAAAGCTTTTATGCAAAATGGTTGTCAAGAGGGATCCACCGATAAAGCCTTACATACTCCTTGGTGTCATTTATTTAGGGTTTACGATGGGTAAGTCTAGTTGAGTACATTCTCGTACTCAGGGTTTATTCCCTCTTGTTGCAGATGACGTGCTTTATAACGGTTACTGCAAGTATTGTCTCCACCCTGTTGGTGATGAAGACTAGATCATGGGCATGATCTCCTATGTTATCTTATCATGATGCTTTTGCTGGATATGACTATGGAACTGGCTTGTATTTGAACTATGTGTGTGTGATGGTTTCAAACGACTTGGCTTCCGCTATTTGTGAACTCGTGTTGTAATAACTATGTGAACTCCAATGTATGTGAGATACTTGAGAACTACTTGTGAAATGGATGTAATGTGGCTTGTTATGTTGAATCATGTATGATCTTGGCTGTATTGGAGTTGGTTTGAAATCCTTCATGGTTTCAGTGGACTACCGGGTTTATATGGGTTCAAGTATGACGGTTTGATCACTCTGGTGATTGCTTTTGTACTTGTGCTCTTATAAATTGGTCGGTTCTATTACATGACACACATAGCTTATCACAATTCAATCAACCCCACTGAAAAGGTGAACAAAGCCCGGTAACCGCTCAAAGAGGGTCCGGATGGGTATACCAACTGCTCTCTCAAGCTCATCCCTCTAGCACGGTAGCTCCTGAAGAAACTCTCTTGAGTCACGGTCCAGAACTATGATTTTGTGCCAGACTCTTTGAGTAGTGGAAACTAGAACTCAATATCGCAGAACCTGATGCTCCATATCTTCTTTGAGCTATATTACCAAAAGTCATAGAACTGAACCACCTCTTTCTTTCTCTCAATATTACTACTCCTCATAGCACCATTGGCAGATATCAAACCTTCTCGACTGCTCCTCGTACCACCATTGGCAAACATCAAATTACCTCCTCGACTGCTCCTGGTACCATCAATTGTGGCACACATCAAATTACCTCCTCGACTGCTCCTCGTACCACCAATTGTGGCCCACATCGAATCCTCCATGAGTGCAAGCGCACTCACCCCATGAGACCCCATGAGAAGCTACAGATTTGATCTAGGAAGGTGCAAAGCGACTGGTCTAGTTTTTGGAGTGGAACTCGGTCATTTGTTGTAGTTGTTTCTCAGTGAGCTCCTCATTGAGTTCCATTTCAGCACTCTCCTCATGCTGCTGCTATTGGCAGGCTGTTTGAGTTCGCCTATGAGAATTCCTAGACTCTAGGGCTAGCATAGCTTTGGTTGCTTCTTCCTCTGCTTCTTGGATATTGTCCACCTTCCTCTGCCTCTTCCTGGGCTATGGTCATTCTTGTTCCTCTACTTCTGGTACACTACGAGCCTTCCTCTAGCTCTTTCTAGGTTGTGGTGGTGCCTATTCCTCTGTTTCACAAAGAATGGTTGCCTGCCTCTAGCTCTTTCTGTGATGTGGTAGTTCTCCCCGCTTTGATTTAACTCGCGCCATCTACAACAATCAGAAAAAATTACACATGCATTTCATCAAACACCATAAATTCAAGAAGAAAAAAATAGGAGATCACAGACGGCCTCACCGTGTCGAGGCGAGAAGGCGATCTCGACCGGCTTGGTCGCTGGAGGAGTGGCGCGCTGACAGACAGTGGTGCGGTAGATCGCCGTGGCATAGTAGATCCCTATGGCATGGAAGGATTTGGGCAAGAGGTTTTAGTGTGCGGGGGGGGGGACGGGGTGGATGGAGGGGGGAGGCGACACTGAGTGGGTGGCGCCGATGGGGACAAATGGCGACATAAATGACACACAACAGAGGAAAAGATGGGTACTGATCAGAGAATGCCTTTAGTAGCGGACTGTTCCACATGCCGCATAATTGCATCACCGACACATAAACAATGTCAAGAGTCGCCGTCCACCAAAACTTGGGGGGTCCACCGAAACTTGGGGATTAATATTGGTGATCCAACGGTTAATACACATTAGTGTATTACTCCGTATATATCATCACCATTCGTCATATAAAATTCGGTCTCCGCTCACCAGATGCCAGACGGGGCAGCGATCTGCCCGCGTGAAAATTTAATTTTGGGCGAAAATGAAATCCCCGTGCCAAGCAGTGCCGCCAACACGAACCGAAAATTAGATCTCTCTCTCTTTTGCCCTCCTCATGGAAAATTTGTTTACGATGCCATCGATTTCAGACAAGGGTATTTGTGGCATTGTGATGGCCACATAAAAGCGCAAGGAGTCATCATCCCTGCCTTCATCTCCATCTCCATTCTCCAACCGGACCAGCCTCCTGTCTCTCCTCTCGCTCCAAAGCCTATCCCCCCTCTGCCAACCCGATTCGAACCCTAGCTAGGCTCATCAGTATAGCATCTTGACTCCCTCTCCACTCTCCAACCACACCGTCTCTCATACCTTTTCAAACCCTAGCTGAACCTAGAGCTGGATTCGATCCCCTTCATCGTCAATGGTGGTACATGCCAGATCTGGACCACATATGTCGACACCTATCATGACAGAGCCCTAGCGTTATCGATGAAAACTGCCACACCAAATCTGCTACCCCTTCGTCAATGCCGGCTGCACCACTTCCGCGACCAGAATGACAAGAGAGCGGTGCCGACGACGCAGCGTAGCCAGGAATAGGAAGAGGTACCCAAATTCCTTTTATGATGCATGCTGTACTCTAGTGGTTGAACCTAGGACATGTAGATATATAGTGATGGGGTTACATGTTTCTTAGTTGATTGTAGTTCACATGTGCTTTATTCGAGTATAATAGCTTCCGTATGACCTGTAGTTCACATGTGCTTTATTCAAGTAATGGCTTCCGTATAAGCTATAGTTTAGGTGCCTAATTTGCATGCTCCTGCTCTGTTTTGTTAACATTTGGTACAAGGTTAACTCAATAAATGCCTTTATGATCTACATGTTGACATCCGGAATATCTCCCTAAAGCAGGGGGAGCATGTTCAGGGATATGGTGATACAGATACAGATTTAGAAGGGTGAGTACCCCTTGTAATTGAGGTGCTTGTTCTATCTTGTCATGTTGGGATGGGAGGGGGTTGGTTTAGGTAGCAGTGCAATTCAATTATTTGTTGTGTGGATAGCAATGCAATTTTGACATGCTTGCCACTTAAGTTTGTTTCTCCAATTTCAGGCTATGGGTTGAACAAGCTGTAGAGAAGTCCTTACCAGTAGGGCAAAAGGCAGCACCGATATGGGTCCTAGGGGATGCCAATCCAAGAGAGTGAAGCCAACTAGTCTAGAAGAGTTGCAGCATCTTGTAGTTCCAACTAGGTCCAAAAGTTAGCACACACAAGGCGAACAAAGCCCTGTGAGGGATTGGTCACGTGAAGATGACCTTAGCCATGTCGAAGAGGAGACTCTACCTCCCCACTAGTAGAATGACCAAACTTGCGAAGGTTGGTTCTACCTTAAACATGTCTATAAATCAAGTCACACTATTTGATATCCATGTTACTTTTATAACAATCTGAATGTATGAAAACTATGTAGTACCATTACAGAGAAGAGCGAGGAAGTCGAGGCAAGCAACTAAGGGTGTTGGTCTTCACAAAACCACCCAATCAATGGGAACAAGGATGCCCATCTCTATTGTCAAGGGGAATAGGAGGCCACATGATCCATCGCAAGGTGCCAAGTTTGCCTCAGAGGCAGGTGTAGTAGTCAGGTCTCAAGTACCAATTTTCCTACACTGAAAACATTACAAGCAACTAATCGAACATCTCAATGGATTTGCGGCCAAGCTATCTGTAAGTATGTATATCCTCTGTTAACATTCAACTCTACCTTGAGCAACTTAGTAATGGATTTAATTTGCATTCACACTTCTGCAGTTGAGGCTAGCCATTGATGACAATGATGAAGCAACAAAAGAAGCATGCACGAGTATATTCTAGTTTGTTGTACAGCAAACACGGTATAGGTTCAAGCGATCTTACTTCAATGGCGTACCCGCTGATGAAATCAGAAAGACCTCTCCTATGGCTTGCATGAATGACGCATAGTGGTGTGCACTTGTACACATTGTTGACACTTCTTAGCGTAGCTACTAGGTTTGTATCCCCAGCAACTATGCCAGAAGTGCTTATTGGTATTACTTAGCAACATCACTAGTGATCAACAATACCACTAAGCAATAGCCTTGATAGTTCCTTAACAATTTTAGATATTTATCCATAAGCGCACGGAGCTATCATTGTAGCATTTCACCTGAAAGTATTCAGGGTATCATTATTTATATTTTCCCAAAGGAAGGCATTTGATTATGAGTCTAGTATGGATACGAACTTGAAAAATAATGCTTGCAAGTACACCAATGTTTATAGCAGGGGTAAAATGGTGATTTTAAGATAGTGGACACACTTGGCATTCCTTAAAGGATAAAATAAAGAGAAAGAATAAAAGAATAATCCTAAGTTGAGCAAGCATTGATCTACTATAGTCATACAAAGATTAGTTAATGATCATATAAGTTACATAATTATTATTAGGGCTAAGTGTGAAGCAGGTCGGGAGGCCACCGAGTACTAGTCTGCCAGCAACATCATGTGACAATTTAGACTCCTACACCCCAGTCGAACGTGGGGGATTACAACGGATGGATAGGGCTATCACCACCTGCCGCCATCCCCTCAACCGTGGAAAGGGACAATGCATTCACCTGTCTCCATACCCAAGCACCATGCTTGCATATACACAAACTACTCAAATCCCCTCAGGTCCTCGACCCTATGGATCGACAGGAAAAGGAATTAGGCACACCTGACGGCACGATGAACCACCACCTCAACTTTGCTCTAATCATGATTATATAAGTTATATGAGTGTTTAAGCATAAAGATAAGTGTGCTACTCCCATGATACACAAACTATAGACTAGTTCATATATCAAGATCATAACACAACAACTATACTCTAGTTCATAAGTATGACTATAAATATCATATGAGAGCATAACTTTGGAAGAACTCATATTTCTATTCATACCCAAAGGTCTCTTCTTCTAAGGAGCCAAGCTCTCCAAGGTAGCTTTGCCTTGCTCTAAACTACTAAAAGAAACTAAAGCTACTACTACAGAGTGAGAGAGTGAGGTGTTGCTCAATGTGAAGTGTGTGTGTTGAGAGAGGGGGGGTACCGCTCTATTTATAAAAGAGGGAGAGGCGGTGCTTCATCTATTCTTGGCATGAAACCCTGGGCTGCACCGCCTCAGCATGGAGGCATGCCACCGCTAGAGCAAGGGCTAGGTGAGGAGCGCCAGCAGGGGGTCGATCCCCTAGGGGTCGGTCGCCCCTTGACCTCACCACCTCGCCACTGCCTTCGCATGTCAGGCTCTGGGCTAGGTCAAGATCAGCCCCCAGTGGTGCTTTGCCCAATTTGGATTGAGTTGGTGGGCGTATCCCTTGTTCCTTTGTGCAAATCAGTGTTGGAAAGCGCCTTTCAGTGAATTATTCCATGTATTTGTGTTTGTGACCTGCAAAATAATGTTCTCCAAATACATGTGGAACTTGGTTAAGAGTAAATTCATATGTGTTTTAAGTTTTCAATTTATCCTCTTTTTGTATCTTAATTGGCCATCGAATTTGATTGGTAAAGACCTCCAACAAGATCCCCCAAGCTTAACCTTTGCTTGTCCTGAGCAAATAGCTAAGTTATTGGTTATTGACCAGGAGTTGCTACTATGCTGAATATAATTCACAAGTGCCATGCCTATAACAAAGTATTCTTCCTCAATTTAAATAAGTTTGGCATTCTACCCACCGTTTTAACTTAATCCCTGTGGGGCTTATTGCTTTTCCAAGTCTTAGGTGGTTGCAAGATAGAACGGCTTTAACAGAATCACCAATCATTCATTCTTTGATTAACCTTCTATCCGGAGGTTTTATGAATTTTGAAAAATGAATTGTAAGTTCTTCAAATGATTCACTCAATCGCTCAATGTGTATGATCCTCACCAAGGCATTTGATTGTTTTGCATTCTTTTCATCATATCTCTAAAAGGCTTTGAGTGGAGTTTTAGGTAGGTATGAATGAGAGGCATACTTACATCACATATATTGCTAAGTCAAAAACTGGATCAAGGAGATACAAGTCATACACTTTGATCAAGATGTGCAAGTGTGTGGAATATATTTCCTAATCCTAATAGTTTTGGTACTCCTTTGATCATGACTTTCTCTCTTTTGATAATTGCCTTTCTCTCCTTTTTTTCAATACTTTGGAACCTTCATTTGTTCAATTTTTTCTTTTCTTTTGCTATTTTGAGAGCTTCATGTGTCTCTCTTTTTTTAGCATAGCCCCATACTTCTTTTTGGCATATGAAAACTTTGGAGAGAAAGACTCATGATAAATGAAAGGAGTATTTATTTTAGGTGGACGAAAAACATGTTTTTGTGTAACTCTCAGTGTATGAGTTAGCATTTTATTTGTGGGTGTACGTGGATCTTGATCATGGGTGCATGACTAGAATCTCAACAAGGGTCACAATAGTTTGACAAAACTCAATGTGAATATAAGTAGCATATGACAAAGGTTTGCATTTGAATCATGTCATATGGCCGTGGTAGGAATTCATAACCATTGAGGAACTTTTGATCTTAGCACTTTTAAAATGAAAACTCCGGATATCAAGTTTCTCTTAGAATAAAATCATAGCATATTCTATTTACCATGTTATAACTTGCAACAACTTAGAAAAGGTCATGCTTTTGCAACCCACAAGTTTTAAGTTTTTGGGATGAGACATTTTAGCCAACAAACTTAAATCTTGGGGAATACTAAGTTACAGCCAAGGCACAAATGAATTATAGACAGAGCAACTATTTATCATTTCAACATAGGAGAAACTAAACATTCTTAAATCACATATGAGAGTGGAATAAATATTTTTGTTGTTTTTATCATATTTCATTTTTATATTTTTTTGATTTTTAAATGTCAATAATTAAATAAATGTAGAAAATAAATAATTCAAAAATTAAAATGCAGAAATTAAAGGATACTACTTACCTCTGTGGGGGTCCTCCCCCAAGCTAGCTCGTTGCCTGGTGATGACTTTGAGGTAGGTTATTTTATTTTTATTTAGTGTATCAACCAACGTCTGTGTTTAGTAGTTTTGGTACAATGATCAACCTAACATATTGATCACGATAGACTGATTAACCTAAACACTATGCTTAATTTAAAAAGTCTATGAAAGTATGATCGTGCAAGAATCACATCTACACCAAAACTTACTTTGTAGAACATTAGAAGACAACTAAGGTTTATTCGATGGTGATAAAAGGTAAATTTTAGGTGTGTATATAGATGGTTTGCCAGAATTATTGTTTATTCAACTATTGTCTATACATAGCAGTTTTGGGACAATGAACAAATTGAACATTTGATCATAGTAGGCTAATTAACCTAAGCACCATGCTTAATTTAAAAAGCCTATGAAAGTATGATTGGCAGAAAAAATCATACCCAAACCAAAGCATACTTTGTACAAAACATGGGAAGAGGCAATTTTTAGGCAAACCCTTTTTTAGTATTATTGTAATGTCCTTTATTGATGCATAAACTAAGAATTCAAAGTTTTAGAGTAATTATAAAAGATAACTACTAATTTACCTTTGGCAATGACTCACCTTTTAAAGTCCAATGAGTAGGACTCTTCTCCATTCATTTCTTGCTTGATGAAGGTACATCCGTGCCCGAAGAAGTGGACATGGATGTTGATTCTTTTACTTGGCACACTTGTTTGATCCCCTTACATGGTTGTTTCTTGTGCTGGTATTTAATATATTTGTTCATGTTATACCCATTAAATGGGCATTTTATTGTTTGGCCTTGAATATGAAAGTTAACATGCCCTGATCCCACGTGGATGACTACATTAGTTGTGTTAAGAGATGGTCTCCTCAGGAGAAGGGGAACTTTCTCATTGTGGCCCATATCTAGAACGACGAAGTCCGTGGGGATGTAGCTGTTTTGAATTTTTACCAAGATGTCCTTGGCTAATCCCTCTAGATTCCATGTAGATTAGTCTGCCATCTACAATCGAAAATGTGCAGTGGATAAAGGTCCACCTAGTATTTTATTACATATTACCTTGGACATGATGTTAATGCTTGCTCCAAGGTCATAGAAAGCGTTGTCAAAGACTTTTGGGCCAATTGAGCATATGATTGCTCGGGCGGCCAGGATCTTCTTTCTTGGCAATGAATGGTGGATCTAGGTGATAATCATAGTTCACCCGACGTAGACGCTTACCGAACTTTGTTGAGACCATTTTAACAGATTCAAGAGAAGTTTCATGTTGCCCTGGAATCTTTCCCGAATCAGAAACTGGTATAGCAACAGCAATTTGAGCTAATTGTGTTTCAACCAATTTATTGAAGCTCATTTGATTCTTAACAGTAGATGTCAATCCTTCAATCTGAGAATTTATGTTTTCTAGAATTTTATCATTTGACATTAATTTCTTTGTAATATTTTCATTAATTTTTGCTTGGCCTAATACCAAGTCTTTAAAAGAAGGTTGATTTGAATTGTAATTGGAGTTGTAGTTCGAATTACCTTGCGGGAGGGATTGGTTGTTCCACCCGTTATTACCTGGTTGGCAAAACTCGTTGTTGATGAAGGCAGTTTCTTCGTGGATTTCAGGGCAATCATTCCCCGAATGGCCAATGTTCCCAAATACCTCACACGTCATGTGTGAGTCCATGGCCTGGACAGTGCCCATCATGGCATCTTTATCTTGGGCCCGTTCCTCCAGTCTTTTCATCAATAAATCTATTTTTGTGGAAAGCATATCTGTCTCCTTCACGGTATGCATTCCTTTTTGTGTTTTTGTTTCCTCCCCCAGCTTTCATTTGACACCATTTTATTGATGAGAGCCGTGGCTCCGTCAATAGTGAGGGAAAGGAAAGCGCCTCCAGCAGCAGCGTCGAGGTAGACATGGGTATTAATCCATCATAAAAAATTTGGAGCACTAACCAATTTTCAATCCCATGGTGTGGGCATGCTTGGATGTAGTCCTGTAGCCTCTCCCACGCCTCAGGAATGGTCTCCATGGAGCTTTGCTGGAAGTTCAAAATTTGTCCCCTCAGGGCATTGGTTTTGCCCATGGGGAAGAACATTTGTCCCACGTCTTGACAGCTTTCTTTTCCTTCTAGAACCACTGCTTCGCCTTCCCTAAGAGGGAGAAGGGAAATAAGTGGAGCCAGATGCTCTCAGGTACGACGTCCTTGATGACGATTGTGTTGCACAACTCAAGGAAGTGTTGGAGATGCGCATTCGCGTCCTTGCTAGGTAAACCCTAGAATTGGTTTGCCTACACCATCGTGATGAGGCCAATACAGAGCTCGCCCAACGGGCACATTGGCAACAACAGGGGTGGAGTAGTCATGGAGGGTCTTGGCCATGATTAGAGTAGCAGATGGTGCAGGGGTGACTGGTTCAGCTATTGAAAGAGTAGCAGAAGAAGAAGCAGCATGAGACCATTTCTTCCTTAGGAGTGCCTCCGGATTTTGAGTGTAGTTGTTTAACTGGTCGAAACCAGTCATATACTATCCTGTTTACATCCATAATAGGAGAAAACAAGCAAAGTTGGCCTGCATAAACAATGGCTACCTTACATGCATATTATCATGAACATGTCTTACTAATATGCCTTCCTCGGCAGCGGCACCAGAAATGCTTATTGACACTTCATAGCGTAGCTACTAGGTTTGTATCCCAGCAACTACGCTAGTAGTGCTTGTTGGTATTACTTAGCAACATCACTAGTGATCAGCAATGCCACTAAGTAATAGCCTTGATAGTTCCTTAACAATTTTAGATATTTATCCGCAAGCGCACGGAGCTATCATTGTAGCATTTCACCCGAAAGTATTCAAGGTATTGTTATTTATATTTTTCCAAAGGAAGGCATTTGATTAAGAGTCTAGTATGGATATGAACTTGAATAATAATGCTTGCAACTACACCAATGTTTATAGCAGGGGTAAAATGGTGATTTCAAGATAGTGGACACACACTTGGCATTCCTCAAAGGATAAAATAAAGAGAAAGAATAAAAGAATAATCCTAAGTCGAGCAGGCATTGGTCTACTATAGTCATACAAAGATTAGTCAATGATCATACAAGTTACATAATTAGTATTAGGGCTAAGTGTGAAGCAGGTTAGGAGGCCACTGAGTACTGGTCTGCCAGCAACCTCATTTGACAATTTAGACTCCTACACCCTAGTCGAACGTTGGGGATTACAAGGGACAGACAAGGCTGTCACCACCTGCTGCCTACCCCTCAACCATGGAAAGGGACAATGCATTCACCTATCTCTCCATACCCAAGCACCATGCTTGCGTATATAGAAACTACCCAAATCCCCTGGGTCCTCGACCCTACAGAACGATAGGTAAAGGACTTGGGCACACCTGACGGCACGATGAACCGCCACCTCAACTTTGCTCTAATCCCGATTATATAAGTTATATGAGTGTTTAAGCATAAAGTTAAGTGTGCTACTCTCATGATCCACAAACTATAGACTAGTTCATATATCAAGATTATAACACAACAACTATACTATAGTTCATAAGTATAACTTTAAATATCATATGAGAGCATAACTTTGGAAGAACTCATATTTCTATTCATACCCAAAGGTCTCTTCTTACAAGGAGCCAAGCTCTCCAAGGTAGCTTTGCCTTGCTCTAAACTACTAAAAGAAAGTAAAGCTACTACTAGAGAGTGAGGGAGTGAGGTGTTGCTCAATGTGAAGTGTGTGTGTGTGTGTGAGAGAGGGGGGTACCCCTCTATTCATACAAGGGGGAGAGGCAGTGCTTCGTCCATTCTTAGCGTGAAACCTTGGGTTGCACTGCCTCAACATGAAGGCATGCCAGCACCAGAGCAAGGGCTGGCTGAGGAGCGCTGGTAGGGGTCAGGCACCCCTAGGGGTCAGCCACCCCTTGACCATGGCACCTCACCACCGCCTTCGCGTGGCAGGCTTTGGTTGGGCCTAGATCAGCCCCTGGTGGTGCTTTGCCCAATTTGGATTGGGTTGGTGGGTGTCTCCCTTGTTCCTTTGCGCAAATCAGCATCGGAAAGCACCTTTCGGTGAATTATTCCATGTATTTGTGTTTGTGACCTGCAAAATAATGTTCTCCAAATACATGTGGAACTTGGTTAATAGTAAATGCATATGTGTTTTAAGTTTGCTAATTTCTCCTCTTTTTGTATCTTAATTGGCGGTCAGATTTGATTGGTAAAGACTGTCAACACACATGTGGTTAAGTTCCAAGAACAATGTGTGTGTGTGTGTGAACTCTTTTATTTCTTGTCTAGTCTTTATGTGGTCTACTTGTGCTATAGTCTAACACAATTGTGGTTATAGGCAGTCTCGGAGCAGAACAAGCAAAACCGTGCAAAAGTCAAGTGCCACCAGGTTACAGGATCTTGCCCTATATTGCCCACCTGCAAGCATATGTAAGTGATGGTTGTGTTACTCTTTTTATATCAAATATGCAATGTCTTTTGTATTAACAGAAAGGCATGTGCAATTTTAACAAAAGGACAAAAATAGGAAGGACGCATGACATGATCAAGAAGTCTCATGAAGATGTTGATGCAGTGGCAATCTTCAACAACTTCCATACCAGTATTAACACGGGACTGAGCGATGCTGCAAGAGAAGCAGTGGTAAGTACCTTCATTTGCTTTCCTTGAAATCTGCTGAAGCCATTGGCATAAAAGAAGGAAAAGTAGGAGGAGCCTAAAGTGGCACCATCATTTTGAAGTTGTAATATTACAACAATTAATATGTTACCTATCGATGTTTTGTAAACTAGACTAGTGAACTTATAGGATTGTCGCGCTGCTCTAGGAAGATGATGGTAGCATCCAATAGCCATGAGGATTTATACTGGTTCAGGCTGGAGCCCTACGTCTAGTCTCAGAGATGATCGAGTGCGTGTTCGTCGCTTGAATGCTCTGAAGTTCTTACAATGGGGGGTGCAAGAAAGGTGGAAGAGATGGAAGGACCTATGCTAGGCGAAGGGCTGCCCAAAGAGAAGCTCCAGGAGCCCTACTACAATGGTGAATGAGTGGGATGGTAGAGGATGTGAACTGTCCCTGAGATGGGTGCCCTAGCTGCCCTTATATAGAGTTCGGGGCCAGGGCTTGTACATTGAGGAGGTTCTCCCGACCGAAGGGTCAAGAGCCTAAGGGAGGGCCTAGTTAACTTGGCTTGTAAGCTACGCCATCTTCTGGTGCACGTCTGGTCGTGGCTATCGTCATGGTCTTCTGGCCACATTACAGCAGGATGTGACATAACGCTACTGTGCCGGCCGTGGTGGCACTATAGCCTCGATGGTGGTTCATCAACCATCCTATGCAACGTGGTATCCGTCGTGGGCTTCGTTATCATCTCTAGGTTCCTAGGGATGTCGTACCCAAAGTAGATAGCTACCCTTGGTCATCGTTCGCTTGGTCGCTTTGCGGGGCCAAGGGCCATGACCCCAATCATTAGGGTCAGGGTGATCTACCGATCTAGATGGCCTTTTCGTCGAGCCCCTTGTCATGGATCCCCATCCCATAGTGGGTGGGATCGTACAAGTGTCTAGTCGGTCTGTATTTGGACGGTGGGTGTCGTACATGTTGCCACCGTGGTGTGGTGTTGTCTCATCGGTGCGGCATGGCACAGGGATGGTATCTAACTGGGCTGAGGTGATCGTTGTCCCCTCAGTCCTTGCAGGGTCAATGCGGCATGCTTGCTCTTGTCAGAACAGGTGCACCTTGCTGCGCTCGACCTCCCTACATCCCTACTGGGGGTCGTGACGGGGAGAGGTCGTGCATCTTGCGAGCGCTGTGTGCTAAGGTGGGTGGAAGTGGTCAGGGATGACCTTGGCCTTGGCAGTTGGCCCACTCCGCTTGGCTTTCGCTAGGCCTTGGTCGTTTGGGCCCTCGTTAGTTACTGTATTGTGGGCTGCATGGCCTGCCAACTAATCGGTGCCCTGAGACACCCTAGGGTTATGACCTCGATATTACCTATGCATTGTGCTTTTGAATCTCTGTCGGCAGTAGGCTAAGGAAGACCTATGCATTACTTGTAATGAAATAATCTCATGGTTCTGCAATTTAGGTCCTCTTCCTAATGTTTACTCCTTGGTTTTCATAGGAAGCTATGGCAACTATACGAGCAAAACCTGTTGCTGATGTTGTTTCCAAGGTCCTCTCCTAGGCCAGCTGTAACACCTTTTCTTTCAAGAATGTTGGTATCAGGACAAGCTACTCTAGACTTTAGAAACAACTTGCTACTCATTAGGAAAGTTCAGCTATCCTTGCCGAACAAGTGGATCAACTAAAGAGGAAGGCAGAAAACACTGATAGGGACTTTGAGGAGTTCAAGAAATAGCAACAGGAGGAGTACAATAAGCTCCGTGAGCATATCATGGTCTTAAGCGCTGGTAACTCTCAGTCTTGTTGATGCAGTCAACATGTGTTTGTTTGCTATTTTGATCTGAAATTTTGGTGGCTTGATATGTGAACTTTGTTAGTGGTTTGATGCTGAGCTGAACTGCTATTATTTGATTCAGGTTCAATATAATTATGCATGTAGTCATTTTGTGCAGCAGTGTAGATCTAAAATTATTTTCTCTGATGTAATGATTGGTGTGCACGTGGTAGATCCAGCACAGGCATGTTGTTAAATAAGAATCTAACACATGGACGAATTAGTGAATGACATGTGTAATAGCCATGACAGGGCACGTGGGCCAATACAAACAAAATACGTGGTACAAATCCGTCCTGCCACATGGTCGAATCAGAAAAAGACACGTGGGTAGCTCAGGGTGCAGCATGTGACCTAATAAAATACTGACACGTGGATGTACAGAATCGAGACATGTGGTGGAGTAAAAGAAAGACATGCGGGGTATTGTGGTCACGCCATGTGGACCAATAAAAATACGACACTTGGTCCAATGAAGAAGTGACGCGTGACCCAACACTTGGTCCAATAGAAAATTGACATGTGGAATAATAGGGTCCCGACATGTGGTCCAGCAAGAACCTGAAATGTGCAAGATCCAGAGATGGCCATGTTGTGCAATAAGAAGGTGACATGTACCCAAACCATCTCTAATCCAACTGGCTATAGCATCTACATGTGGAAAGCATCTCCAACGGAAGCACCAGCTAGCGTGGTTGCCCCCTGCCATGCATGCCAAAGCAGTTCTATGACGATTAGTTTTCATCATAGATCTATCCAATTCTATGATGAATTTCTAGAATCATCATAGAATTACAAGAATTATTTTTCATCATAAATTCGTCATAAAACTGAAATTATGACAAATTGGGCTCCTTCAATGACGAAAATTATTTGTCATAGAAGTGGATATTTCTAGTAGTGTATCCACACAGCAAAGAATTGAATTGCACTATAACCTAAACCAACCCCCCTCCTATCCCAACATGACAACATAGAACAAGCACCTCAATTGCAAGTGGTACCATCTCTTCTAAATCTGTTTCTATATCACCATATCCCTAAACACGCTCCCCTACTTCAGGGAGATATTTTGGATGTCAACATGTAGATTACAAAGGCATTTATTGAGTTAACCTTGTACCAAATGTCAACAAAACATAGCAGGAGCGTGCAAATTATGCGTCTAAACTACAGCTTATACGGAAGCCATTACTTGAATAAAGCACATGTGCACTACAGCTTATACGGAAGCTATTACTCGAATAAAGAACATGTGAACTACAATCAACTAAGAAACATGTAACCCCATCACTGTATATCTACATGTCCTAGGTCCAACCACTAGAATACAGCATGCATCATAAGGCCTTGTTTTGATGTGCATGTATTCATCTTGATCCACATGTGTTGAAGTGCATTGGAGTGGAATTAAACTAAGTTCCATTCCAGTCCACTCCAACACATGTGGATTGAAGTGGATACACATGCATCCAAACAAGGCCTAAAAGGAATTTGGGTACCTCTTTCTATTCCTGGCTACGCTACGTCGTCGGTACCGCCCTCTTGTCATCCTGGTCATGGAAGTGGTGCGGCCGGCATCGATGAAGGGGTAGCAGATCTAGTGAGGCGGTCATCAATGATGACGCTGGGGTTCGGTCATGACAGGTGCCAATGTAGGGGGTCCGGATCCAGCGTGTACCGCCACTAACGACGAAGGGGATTGGATCCGGATCCGGCTCTAGCTCTAGGTTCGGCTAGGGTTCAGAAAGCTTTGAGAGATGGTGTGGCTGGAGAGTGGAGAGGGAGTCATGCTGCTATGCTAATGAGCCTAGCTAGGGTTTGGACCGGGGTGGCAGAGGGGGCTAGGCTTTGGAGCGAGAGGAGAGACGGGTGTAGAATGGAGACAAAGACGGAGATGATGACTCCTTGCACTTTTATGTTGTCATCACAATACCACAAATACCCTTGTCTGAAATCGATGGCATGGTAAACCAATTTTCTATGAGGACGGTGAAAGAGAGAGATGTAATTTTCGGTTCATGTTGGTGGCACTGGTAGGCATGGGGATTTCATTTTCATCCAAAATCAAATTTTTGCGCGGGCAGATCGCCATGCCGTCTAGCGTCTAGTGAGTAGAGACCGAATTTTATATGATGAATGATGATGATATATACGGAGTAATACACTAATGCGTATTAACCATCGGATAACCAATATTAATCACCCAAGTTTTGGTGGACCCCCCAAGTTTCGGTGGACGGTAATCCCCCAAGTTATGATGCAATTACACGGCACGTGGGACTGTCCGCCGCTAAGGCATTCCCTTAGTACCTATCTTTTCCTCTTTTGCGCTCCATTTCCACCGCCGTTCGCCCCCTCCGGCGCCACCCACATTGCCCCGCTTCCCCTTCCCCCCTCCAAAAATCCCCCACCCTCCTCCCCCCGCACACTGAGACCTCTTGCCCAGATCCTTCCACGCCGCGAGGATCTACTGTTGGCGGTGCTTAACTCCTATTTGTACCACCAACTTTTAAACAAAATAAAACAATTATGAATGCCAAAACTTAGAATTATGGTTTACAACTCACATTTTCCATGAGTTTTGGTATATACATGTTTTGTAAGCATAAGTAAGAAAATTCAGCAAAATGCGCAATCAAGAAGGCACATTCAAGCAAAACAGAAGCAAAGCCCAACCAAACTTTAGAATTGGGCCAGAACACCAGCGTGGGAGCCATCCAGACCCAACTAGCAACCCACCAGAGCAAGCCGGTGGCGACTGGGCTGGCCTAGGGTGCGGCTGGAAACATGGTGCGGGCGCACCACCCTAGCTCTGCCCGGTCCCACCTTGCTCTCGCAGTGCATTAAATGCTAGGGGAGGCGGTTGCATGTGGTGCTTTCCTAAAATACAAGCAAACCGACTTCTCCAAGCCTATATAAGAGGACACCCTCTCCACATTCAAGAGAGAAGCATACACATTTGGAGAAGAAGAAGAAGAAGGCTACACACATTCCATTAGCTTCTAGCTAGACTATAGTAGGGAGTGAGAGAGGAAAGAGTTAGAGGAATAGTGGAGTAACGGTGCCCTCTACTTCTTGTACTCGGCAAGCCTTGTACATCGGGTGCATAGAGTGCTAGACTTGTCGGCCCCCTCTACACTTGTACCTCTACGTTCGTCTTACTACTTGGAGTAAGAAGTTCTTGTTCATCTTTTGGTTTTGATCCCTTAAGAAAAGTTACCGTTGTTACTACTTACTTGCAGGTTCATCGTCCATCCTCATGATGGGTGCTCTAGTAGAGGACTCCTGATAAAGACAGAAGTTCCTAGCCAATGCTAGAGTAGTAACGGTTAGCGTAGACGTGGTGTCTAAGGTACATGTTACCTTCTTGTGGCAGAACCGCCCGAAATAGCACACATACAGAGGCGCTTGTAACACCTCTAGTGTTTTGACCTAGAACTAAAACTTGACATGTCATCATATGCATTGCAAAGCATTCATAAAGAAGAAAATTTGGAATGCATTCACTAAATAAGATTTGTTTCATAAGTTGTTATTTTATGTGATGAAATGTGATTCAAAACGTTAAACAAAGATCATGACCACAAGGGTCAAATTTCATGTGATCATGTGAGACCATGTGTCATTTGACTCAAATAACCCTAATGGGCCAAGTTACTGGTCAAAATTCAAATTTAAGACAAAAGGAAAACAAATCAAATTTGAATTCAACTTTAAATTATAAAAGTCCTTTTTGCCTCTTTTGGATATTTCAAAATCCATTTGGAATTTGGGGTTGTGACAAAAAGCAAAGTTGGAGCTTATTTTATAAGTATCAACTTTGGTATTCAAAGTTTTTCAAGTTTACATATAAAATTTGGAGTAATTTTGAAATGATTCAAATACTCAAATGCACCCCAAATTCAAATTTCAAAATGGAGGCAGAATTTGAAAATGTTCCTTGAAGCAAAGTTGTAGAGCTTGAAAAGTTGAGCAACTTTCATTTTTGGAGATTTTCAACTTCTTTAGAATATTTGTCAATTCTTATGAACAGTGTCATGATCACCGCCCCACCGCCGGCGTACCTTCTTCGGCCTTCTAGGCTCGCCCTCGGCCGCCCTTGGCTTCGCGCTGGCACTGCATGCTCGTTGCGTGTCGATTCCGCGCGCTCCTGGACGCGTTATAAAGCCCGGAACGCCGTCGTCGCCCTTTCTTTCTCTGCTCTGTTTCTCGACGTCGCCGCCTCAACTCCGGCGAGTTCCCCTCGCTTCCTCAGTCCAAACCAGTTTCGGCAAATCGGTGTTACAACTCCATCTTTTCCTTCCGAACCCATCCCACCAACTGAGGTTGTCTAAGTCCACCGAGAACCGCCGCTAGCAACTCTTCTTCCTCGCGGCCGGCGATCTCGACCGAAGCTCCAGTTCACCGCGGCCAGCATCATCTGGTGAGCCATTGTCCTTGTTTGTAGGTTCTATAGCTTCGTCTTGATGCTGTGGTCCTTATTCTACTATTGCTTGGTCATTTTGCCCACTGCAGTCACCGGAACTACGTCGCTGACGAAGTCTTCTCCGCCGTGAGCATGGTCACCGTCGACCCGCGTCACCGTAGCGCCTCCGGTCTCATTCTTTGCTTCATCACGTCCGGGGTGAGCTGCTGATCCTTTCAGAGCATTTTGTTTGATCTCAACCGGCCTTCTTTCGCCGGCGTACCGCTGCCGTGGCACCACGTCCGCCATGGACGGCGTGAGCCTGGTTCCATGTCGTAATCCACCTCTGAAACCCCATAGATCGACGCGGCTATTCTTTGTGAGTGTTTAGATACCATGGTCGTCGCAGTTGAGCTCACCGTCGGTGCGCTAGCGTCGGTCAGCGCCGTCGCGGCCACGGTCAAAGCCCGAGGTTAGGGATGACAGGTGGGGGCCGGCTGTCAGTGAGAGCAAGAGAGAGAATAGTGACTTTTGTTATTTTCTTATTTTGAATAGTGCTGAATCTTTGGAAATTTGTAGGAAATTCATGGTAGCTCCAAAAATTCTGAAATTTTGTGTGTAGCTTCTGTACATGCTCTAGTATGGTTTAAAAATTTGAAACTTGAAATTTGAATAAATTTTTAATGTTCAAAAATTCAGTCCATTAATTAATAAATGCAATTTCCATGATTTTTGTAGGCCACTTTATAGCTCCAAAAATTATGAAATTTATTTTGGTACACTAATTTGATATGAGGAAGCTTACATAAAATTTTGAGGTCATTTGGAAGAATTTTATTTTTGGGCTTATTTTAAATTAATTAAATATTTAATAAAAGCAACCCTAATTGTTTGGGATAGGGTTTAATTTTTGTTTGGGTCAGGTTGTGTGACCAGTAGGGTTTCAAGATCAGTTTGGTCAAGTCACATGTGTGGTTCTTGCCGGTAGAATTGCAAGTTGGTTTTGTTGGCTTGCAACTGTACCGTGAAATAAAATCCTTTGCGGGGTGTTTTTACATTTCATGTACCGTGAAAGCATCATGTTTACATTATCATCATGGTAAAGAATATGTTGTCATTTCATGTAGAACCCGAGAACGAAACGATTCTAGTTGAGCAAGTTCTGGAAGAATCCCCGGTTGTCACGGGATTCGATAATTGTGGTACGGATCCAGAACCTGAGATCGTCAACCAAGGCAAGCCCCGGTTTATGCATTAAAACCATTACCTTGTTTACTTTGGAAAGTTTATCACCTATGTTACTTATTGCATTAAGTTGTTTAATTCAAATGTTACCTACTTGATGCATTACCTACCTTGATCATTGTTACCATCCTTGAAGATGTTTTTATTTACAAAGGCATAGAATGCTTAGTATGCTTTATGGTAGGCTTTCAAAGTAAAAGTTTCGATACAATCAAAGATGGCATACTGGCCAAAGAAAGAAAGAAAGAAGATAGAATGAACTAGAGACTAGTCGGGTGGCTTCTCTTGAATGTTGGGTAATGTTGTCGGCTATGTCGCTTAAAGGGCACTCATTGTGGATCTTCTGAATGAGACACTTTGTAGTACTGGTCACATACTCCGGTAAGCCTACTTCGGCTAATCTGATACTAAGACGAATGCCCACGCACTGGGAGTGGAGAGATGGTGGGAGTAGCGTGTACCCTCGTGGCTTGAATGTGGCCGGATTTGAGGTGTGCTGTGCTCTCGGGTGGCGTGGAGATGGCTTAGTACGGGAGGATCCGGTAGCGAGGTTGATATATGCAAGATTAAGTTCTACATATATCGTGTGATAAGGAATCCCCAGCTGGGACTTGAATCAATTCGAATTGCCGGTGCTCCGCGGATATGGAGACTCGATTCATTACAGAAGCAATGCAGGACTGGTGAATTACTAAAACTTGAGAAAAGAAATGGAATGAGAAGGATTGGAACATGGGATATGAACACTTAGTTTGAGATATTGAACTAAAGTACTTAGAGGAAAAACTTGAAAATAGGATCAAGAATAGTAAGCTTTTGGCAAAGAACTTTTGAGTCTTTCTACATCCTTACCTTGCCCCAACACCTGCATCCCTACGACCTTCGCCCTTTTTCGTCGGGTCAGTCTTGTTGAGTACTTTTGTACTCAGGGTTTGTTAACCCTTGTTGCAGGTGAGTCACATGCGCAGGCTTGTTTTGGTCCCTGCTGCATGTCAGTGTATGAAGTCGATGACGATGAGGAATGATGAATGGCCTTTGGACAAGGCACTAGTTTGTGTGAAATAAATAATGTTAATGTAATATTATCTCGCTACTATGGTTGTATGACACTTATGGTTATGTAAGTTTGAAACAACTGGTTTGTAATATTAAACTTAAGTCTTCCGCTTATTTACCTCTGGTATGTATATTGAAAAATGTTGTAATCTACAATGACTGTGATTGGGATCCTGTTTGAAATGTGGATGATTCGGGTTTCCCGAGGACACCCGACAGACCTGTTAAGTTGTTGGGAACTTGTGTACGCTATCTGAGGTCTGTTGAGACATCGATAGGTGCACGTGGGTCCGATTTCTTAGGAGGTTCTGCCACAGCTGGTATCAGAGCAGGTCCTATCTAAGATCATTGTAGGTTACTTTGGAAAACCTTCAAATTGATTTGGATCAAAGAAAGTAAACTTGATATTTTAAAGTTCAAATTTCTTTCTTCTTTCCTCTAATCTAGCCTCAATCCTATCTTATTTGAAAGTTGTGGCGGATAATATGATTAGGTTTGTCCTATGTGTTAAAAATCTAGTACTGTTGATTGTATAAATCTTTTGTACTCGGATTCGTAAGATCGATTCATGCATCATGCTTGAACACCTTGCATAATAATTCCCCTTAAAGTGGTTGGGTAAGTAATGTCAATCCCATTCTTGCTAACCTCCATTATCCTCAAGCTATCCTTATAGTCATATCCTAAATTCTACAGGCTATGGCAAAGACCAAGATAACTGCACGCAAGTCCACTGGACCTCACGGAGTCCCTCGTCACCAGTTGGCACCGCGTAACCGTGAGCTTGGTGAAGGAAGTTCCAAGACCCTAGGAGATGAAGGATCTTCAAACAATCCCACCAACATTGAGAACCTTACCAAGGAGCTCAACACTCTTCATCGAGCTCATGCCAAAGATCAAGAGAAGCTGGCGGAAATGGAAAGGGACATCACCAAGAATACCAAGTTGAGGAATGAAGCCTGGACATGAGAGGATGCGGCCAATGAACGCGTCCATGAGTTGGAGTTCTACGTAGAAGACTTGGAGATGGACAATGCCATTCTTCATGAGAATGTCCACCTGTTGTACGCTCAACTTCATCCACCTCATGGGGATGGTGAAGTTACAGATGAAGAAATGATTGTAGCTCCAGGAGAAGTCGAGAATGAAGAAGAGGAGGAGGATCCTGAGGAGTTAGTGTACTTCTCGGATGAAAGTGAGGTTTCATCCGATATGGGCACGGATGCCGATGACTGAGAGCTCGGAGTAGTAATAGTTCCTTTACTGCTTTCTTAGTAAACCAGGGTTGTCTTGTGGGATACAAGACATGTAATTTAAATAAGTAACCCTTTGTAGCATGAAACCTTTTAAATGCTTTTAATAAAGAATAATGTAAGTAAATGTGTTCTCTAACAGATGCCTCGTCCTATCACCCGAACTGGTGCTAGTGGCTCACATGACGATGATGAGTGCCCAAATCCTCCACCAATGCCTTCGACTATGGCAGATGCCATAGCCGCACTCGTCAACGCAACGGCAGAGAATGCTAGGCTGTTAAGGGAATTGGCGCAGAACCAGCAGGCACCATACCCTAATCATGGTTGTCGTAATGGAAATGATGAGTCAACCTATGTGGATTTTACTGACACACGTCCACCTGTGTTCTCTAAGGCAGACGAACCTTTAGAAGCCAACGATTGGCTTAGGACAATAGAGCCAAAGTTCAAGCTGATTCACTGTACCGAGGTTCAGAAACCAAGGTTTGTGGCACAGCAACTCCGAGGAGCTGCTGGTGCCTGGTGGCTAAATTTGGTAGCAGTACAGCCCGCTGGCCACCAAATCAACTGGAGGGAGTTCAAGGATGCCTTCAGGGCACACTATATTCCAGACGGTGTGATGACCATGAAGTTAGAAGAGTTCTTGTCTCTTAAGCAAGGGGAGCACCCGGTGATGCATTATGTTGGGCGTTTCAATCACCTATCACAGTATGCTATAGAGTATGTGAATACTGACTGGAAAAAGAAGAATCATTTCATGAGAGGTCTAAACACCAAGCTTCAGACCATGATGGCAACTTGTGGCAACGCAACTTATCATGAGACTGTCAACATTGCTATCGCTTCAGAGGAGAATTACCACCGACACAAGGAGGCGAAGAAAAAGAGGTCATTTGCTTCCGGATCGTCAAGTGGAAAGCGTCAAAAGGTGATCTACCATCCTCAGAATCATGGCCATGCACCATTCCGCCCACAACAAAGCCAAAGCAGGCAGCAAATCTTTATTCGTCCTACAACTAATACGCCTTATACTCATCAAGCGCCGCAGCAGCAAAACAATACAAATAATGCAAACCGCAATGCTACTCCCCAGAATCACAATTATCCATGCTATAATTGTGGTAAACCCGACACACTTTTCCCGAGAGAATGTCCATATCCTAGGAAGAACAATCTGATGCACCCAAAGCCCTGTTACTCTCAAATTTCGAGAATCAAGACAAGGGCAATGCTCGTAACAATCGAAGGGATAGGCGAGAAGAAAACTAGAAGGGTCTTCTATACTCAAGTGGAAGCTATTCCAAAAGGAGAACCAGTAATGATGGGTATGTTTCCCATTGCTAAGCATCCTACAATTACCTTATTTGATTACTCGTGCATCCCATACATTCATCAATCGTACATTTGTTGTGAAGCATGGGATAGCTATTGGGGAAACAAAGAGCCCTATCATATACAATGCCTGGGGACGAATCAGTACAAGGGAGGTAGTTCAAAGATGTACCTATTGATTTGGGAGGTTATGAGTTCCCTACAAATATGCTGATATTAAAGGATCAAGATATAGATGTGATCCTTGGTATGAACTGGTTAACCCAACACGGGGCTATCATAGATGTCTTGCGTAGAACCATAAGGGTAAATGCACCTGGCAGCAAAACCCAACTTCTCATCCAACTTCCCTTTCCTAAAAGTACAGTGGAAACAGTTTGTGCAACTATTGTTGAAGGAGCCGAGAAAATTCCAGTGGTATGTGAGTTTACGGATGTCTTTCCCGATGATCTGCCTGGTTTGCCACCAGACCGAGACGTAGAGTTCAAAATTGATCTAAAACCAGGGACAACACTAGTGTCTAGAAGAGCATATAGGATGCCACCTAAGGAACTGGCTAGAATTAAAAATGCAACTACAAGAGTTGTTAGACAAGGGTTTCATTCAACCCAGTTCATCACCTTGGGGATGCCCTGCTATTTTCGTGAAGAAGGACCAAACCTTAAGGTTATGTGTTGACTATCGGCCGTTAAATGAAGTCACCATCAAGAACAAATACCCCTTACCCTAAATTGATTTGCTTTTTGATCAACTTGCGGGAGCTAAGGTGTTCTCAAAGATAGACTTGAGATCAGGATACCACCAGATTAAGATCAGACGAGAAGATGTGCCGAAGACAGCGTTCACTACTCGATATGGTCTATATGAGTATTTAGTCATGTCTTTTGGGTTGACCAATGCCCCGGCTCACTTCATGTACCTGATGAACTCAGTTTTCATGCCTGAGTTGGATACGTTTGTAGTAGTGTTCATTGACGACATTCTTATCTACTCTAAGAGCAAAAAGGAACATGCGGAACATCTCCATATTGTTCTACAACGATTAAGAGATCACCAATTATATGCCAAATTCAGCAAATGTGAATTCTGGCTAGAGGAAGTACAATTTCTAGGTCATGTACTATCTGCTAAAGGTATAGCTGTTGATCCGAGCAAGGTAGAAGAAGTCCTTAATTGGAAAGCACCCACAACTGTACATCAAGTTCGTAGTTTCCTGGGGTTGGCAGGGTATTACCGTCGGTTCATCCCTGACTTCTCCAGAATTGCAAAGCCAATTACTGGACTACTGAAAAATCAAACTAAGTTTGTATGGTCAATAGAATGTGAAGAGGCCTTTCAGACATTGAAGAAGTTGGTGACAACTGCACCAGTATTAGCACAACCTGATATCGAGAGGCCATTTGATATCTATTGTGATGCATCTGGAATTGGTATTGGTTGTGTTCTTATGCAAGAAGGCAGAGTCATAGCATATGCTTCCAGACAATTCAAGAAGCATGAAGAACATTATCCCACCCATGATCTTGAATTAGCCGCTGTTGTTCATGCACTCAAGATTTGGCGACATTATTTATTGGGCAATATATGTCATATCTATACGGATCATAAAAGTTTGAAATATAACTTTACTCAGTCAGAGTTGAATATGAGGCAAAGAAGATGGTTAGAACTTATCAAAGATTATGACTTAGAAGTGCATTATCATCTGGGCAAGGCTAATGTGGTTGCCGATGCCCTGAGTCGCAAGAATCATTGCCATTGTCTGAATGTGAAACCTATGCAACGAACATTGTGTCAAGAGATGGAGCATCTGGATTTACAAATCATAGAACAAGGTTCCCTATCCAATATTATAGTTGAGTCCACTATCAAAAATAAAATCATTGCTGCTCAACAGAAAAGTAAGGGCATAGCCCATATCAAGGACAAAGTCAGATCTGGAAAACTAACATGTTTCAAGATTGATGAATCGGGTGTTGTATGGTTCAAGGATAGATTGGTAATACCAAAAAATCCGGAGCTACGAAAGCAGATTCTTGATGAAGCTCATTCTACAAGATACTCCATTCATCCAGGTAGCAATAAAATGTATCATGATCTGAGAACGAGATATTGGTGGACCAAAATGAAAATAGAAATAGCTCAATATGTGGCCAAATGTGATACTTGTCAGAGAGTCAAAGCGATTCACATAAAGACTGCGGGTCCATTACATTCCTTGCCAGTTCCATCTTGGAAGTGGGAAGATATTTGTATGGACTTCATCGTGGGATTGCCTAGGACATCTGCAGGCTACAATTCAATATGGGTTATTGTTGATCGCCTAACCAAGATAGCTCATTTCTTACCAGTCAGAGATAAATATCGAGCGGAGCAGTATGCAAAGCTTTATCTGAATAGAATCTTCAGTCTGCATGGGGCACCCAAGACCATTGTCTCTGACAGAGGGTCATTGTTTATATCCAAGTTCTGGAAAAGTCTACATGAGTCTTTGGGAACTAAACTTATCTGTAGTTCTGCTTATCATCCGCAAACCGATGGATAGACGGAAAGGGTAAATCAAATTCTTGAAGATATGTTAAGAGCATGTGTTCTCTCCTATGGTGCTATATGGGATGAATGCCTTCCCTTAGCTGAATTCTCATATAACAATAGCTATCAAGAGAGCATTAAAATGGCACCATTTGAAGCATTGTATGGTCGTAGATGCTAGACACCTTTACATTGGTCAGATGTTGGAGAACATTGGTTCTTTGGACCAGATGTGGTCAAGGAAGCAGAAGAGAAGGTTAAACTCATACAAGCTAATATGAAGGTAGCTCAATCCCGATAGAAAAGCTATGCTGATAAGAGGAGACGACCGCTAGAATTCAAAGTGGGAGATTATGTCTACATCAAGGTATCACCAATGAAAGGAGTTCATTGTTTTGGGATTCAGGGAAAGTTGGCACCCCGTTATGTCGGTCCGTTTCAAATCCAACAAAGATGTGGACCAGTCGCCTATCGTGTTAAGCTACCAGATCACATGTCAGCTGTGCATGATATCTTTCATGTATCTCAGTTAAAGAAGTGTCTTCAAGTACCTGACCAAGAGATCGACTTTGGTGATGTAGAACTAGAGCCTGATTTGACTTGTGCCGAGTACCCCATTAGAGTCTTAGATCAGAAAGATCGAGTCACTCGCAGACGTACAATCAAGTTCTACAAAGTACAATGGAATCAACATACGGAAGATGAAGCTACTTGGGAGTCCGAGGATTACTTAGAAGAAAATTTTCCTGACTTCTTCTCTTCTATCTAGTTGCAATACCTTGTCTATATTGTAGCTTGTTTCTTTTGTCAAAAGAATGAAACCCCCCCCCCACTAGTCTTTTGAATAAAGTTATGATGTGTTAGCTTGACACATTTCCTTTTCCATTATTTAGCCTTAAGTTTTAAATCTCGGGACGAGATTTCTTTAAGGGGGAAGGGTTGTAACACCTCTGGTGTTTTGACCTAGAACTAAAACTTGACATGTCATCATATGCATTGCAAAGCATTCATAAAGAAGAAAATTTTGAATGCATTCACTAAATAAGATTTGTTTCATAAGTTGTTATTTTATGTGATGCAATGTGATTCAAAACGTTAAACAAAGATCATGACCACAAGGGTCAAATTTCATGTGATCATGTGAGACCATGTGTCATTTGACTCAAATAACCCTAATGGGCCAAGTTACTGGTCAAAATTCAAATTTAAGACAAAAGGAAAACAAATCAAATTTGAATTCAACTTTAAATTATAAAAGTCCTTTTTGCCCCTTTTGGATATTTCAAAATCCATTTGGAATTTGGGGTTGTGACAAAAAGCAAAGTTGGAGCTTATTTTATAAGTATCAACTTTGGTATTCAAAGTTTTTCAAGTTTACATATAAAATTTGGAGTAATTTTGAAATGATTCAAATACTCAAATGCACCCCAAATTCAAATTTCAAAATGGAGGTAGAATTTGAAAATGTTCCTTGATGCAAAGTTGTAGAGCTTGAAAAGTTGAGCAACTTTCATTTTTGGAGATTTTCAACTTCTTTAGAATATTTGTGAGTAATTTGCAAATTAAACTCAGTGTCAATTCTGTAATTCTTATGAACAGTGTCACGATTAACTCTGGGCATAATTAACCGAAGACCGAAGACCGAACCGAAAAGACCGAGACCGAGACCAAAAGACCGAGACCGAAAAGTTCGGTCATGAGTTCGGTCCTGGCTCCCAACTAACCGAAGTAACCGATAGAAGTTCGGTCATATGTGTCGGTTAACCAAGTGACCAAACCCGACCGTAGTTCTCAGAGACTTCGTTTTTGTAATTTCATTATGTGTGATTGTGATTTGTGAGAACTGAGAAAGTTGTGTGCTAGAACTTGTCATAATAATGTGTGGTTTGTTTTATATATTGTGTTGTTATTTTTTTTCCTTCAAATAGCAAGCATGCTGTTGAAAATTGCTATAGATTCTGCTATTGTTTGTGGCTGCTACTCAGGTCCGGTTAGTTCGGTCGTGACCGAGACCGAACTTCCTCGGTCTTCGTTTTTTGTAAAGACCGATCGGTCCTAGGTTTCTGATGACCGAACTGACCGAATGACCGAGGAACCGAACCGATCGGTTCGGTCTGACCGAATGCCCAGGGTGAGTCACGATCACCGCCCCACCGCCGGCGTACCTTCTCCGGCCTTCCAGGCTCGCCTTGGCCGCCCTTGGCTTCGCGCTGGCACTGCATGCTTGTTGCGTGTCGATTCCGCGAGCTCCTAGACGTGTTATAAAGCCCGGAACGCCGTCGTCGCCCTTTCTTTCTCTGCTCTGTTTCCCGACGTCGCCGCCTCAACTCCGGCGAGTTCCCCTCTCTTCCTCAGTCCAAACCAGTTTCAACAAATCAGTGTTACAACTCCGTCTCTTCCTTCCGAACCCATCCCACCAACTGAGGTTGTCTGAGTCCACCGAGAACCGCCGCTAGCGACTCTTCTTCCTCGTGGCCGGCGATCTCGACCGAAGCTCCGATTCACCGCGGCCAGCATCATCTGGTGAGCCGTTGTCCTTGTTTGTAGGTTCTATAGCTTTGTCTTGATGCTGTGGTCCTTATTCCGCTCTTGCTTGGTCATTTTGCCCCCTGTGGTCACCGGAACTATGTCGCCGACGAAGTATTCTCCGCCATGAGCACGGTCACCGTCGACCCGCATCACCATAGCGCCTCCGGACTCATTCTTTGCTTCATCACGTCCGGGGTGAGCTACTGATCCTTTCTGAGCATTTTGTTTGATCTCAACCGGCCTTGTTTCGCTGGCGTACCGCTGCCGTGGCACCATGTCCGCCATGGACGCCGTGAGCCTGGTTCCATGTCGTAATCCACCTCTGAAACCCTATAGATCGACGCGGCTAGTCTATGTGAGTGTTTAGATACCATGGTCGTCGCAGTTGAGCTCACCGTCGGTGCGCTAGCGTCGGTCAGCGCCGTCGCGGCCACGGTCAAAGCCCGAGGTTAGGGATGACATGTGGGGGCCGGCTGTCAGTGAGAGCAAGAGAGAGAATAGTGACTTTTTTTATTTTCTGATTTTGAATAGTGCTGAATCTTTGGAAATTTGTAGGAAATTCATGGTAGCTCCAAAAATTCTGAAATTTTGTGTGTAGTTTCTGTACATGCTCTAGTATGGTTTAAAAATTTGAAACTTGAAATTTGAATAAATTTTTAATGTTCAAAAATTTAGTCCATTAATTAATAAATGTAATTTCCATGATTTTTGTAGGCCACTATATAGCTCCAAAAATTATGAAATTTATTTTGGTACACTAATTTGAGATGAGGAAGCTTACATAAAATTTTGAGTTCATTTGGAACAAGTTTAATTTTGGGCTTATTTTAAATTAATTAAAAATTTAATAAAAGCAACCCTAATTGTTTGGGTTAGGGTTTAATTTTTGTTTGGGTCAGGTTGTGTGACCAGTAGGGTTTCAAGATCAGTTTGGTCAAGTCACATGTGTTGTTCTTGCCGGTAGAATTGCAAGTTGGTTTTGTTGGCTTGCAACTGTACCGTGAAATAAAATCCTTTGCGGGGTGTTTTTACATTTCATGTACCGTGAAAGCATCATGTTTACATTATCATCATGTTAAAGCATATGTTGTCATTTCATGTAGAACCTGAGAATGAAACGATACTAGTTGAGCAAGTTCTAGAAGAATCCCCGGTTGTCACGGGATTCGATAATTGTGGTATGGATCCGGAATCCTGAGATCGTCAACCAAGGCAAGCCCCGGTTTATGCATTAAAACCATTACCTTGTTTACTTTGGAAAGTTTATCACCTATGTTACTTATTGCATTAAGTTGTTTAATTCAAATGTTACCTACTTGATGCATTACCTACCTTGATCATTGTTACCATCCTTGAAGATGTTTTTATTTACAAAGGCGTAGAATGCTTAGTATGCTTTATGGTAGGCTTTCAAAGTAAAAGTTTCGATACAATCAAAGATGGCATATTGGCCAAAGAAAGAAAGAAAGAAGATAGAATGAACTAGAGACTAGTCGGGTGGCTTATCTTGAATGTTGGGTAATGTTGCCGGCTATGTCGCTTAAAGGGCACTCATTGTGGATCTTCTGAACGAGACACTTTGTAGTACTGGTCACATACTCCGGTAAGCCTACTTCAGCTAATCCGATACTAAGACGAATGCCCACGCACTGGGAGTGGAGAGATGGCGGGAGTAGCATGTACCCTCATGGCTTGAATGTGGCCGGATTTGAGGTGTGCTGTGCTCTCGGGTGGTGTGGAGACGGCTTAGTACGGGAGGATCCGGTAGCGAGGTTGATATATGCAAGATTAAGTTCTACATATATCGTGTGATCAGGAATCCCTAGCTAGGACTTGAATCAATTCGAATTGCCGGTGCTCCGCAGATATGGAGACTCGATTCATTACAGAAGCAATGCAGGACTGGTGAATTACTAAAACTTGAGAAAAGAAATGGAATGAGAAGGATTGGAACATGGGATATGAACACTTAGTTTGAGATATTGAACTAAAGTACTTAGAGGAAAAACTTGAAAATAGGATCAAGAATAGTAAGCTTTTGGCAAAGAACTTTTGAGTCTTTCTACATCCTTACCTTGCCCCAACACCTGCATCCCTACGACCTTCGCCCTTTTTCATCGGGTCAGTCTTGTTGAGTACTTTTGTACTCAGGGTTTGTTAACCCTTGTTGCAGGTGAGTCGCATGCGCAGGCTTGTTTTGGTCCCTGCTGCATGTCAGTGTATGAAGTCGATGACGATGAGGAATGATGAATGGCCTTTGGACAAGGCACTAGTTTGTGTGAAATAAATAATGTTAATGTAAAATTATCTCGCTACTATGGTTGTATGACACTTATGGTTATGTAAGTTTGAAACCACTGGTTTGTAATATTAAACTTAAGTCTTTCGCTTATTTACCTCTGGTATGTATATTGAAAAATGTTGTAATCTGCAATGACTGTGATTGGGATCCTGTTTGAAACGTGGATGATTCGGGTTTCCCGAGGACACCCGACAGACCTGTTAAGTTGTTGGGAACTTGTGTACGCTATCTGAGGTCTGTTGAGACATCGATAGGTGCACGTGGGCCCGATTTCTTAGGAGGTTCCGCCACAGTGCTCGTCTTCCACCAGACACTAAGCACCCCGAAAGCGAACTATAGTGGGCGGTATCCATCGGGCACACCCCAAGGGAGAACCCGAAAGATCCACATTTTTCCCAAGGATCCAGTAATGAGAACGAGTTACAATACTTGTCCATTTCATACATCAGAAGTTCTTAAAAATTACATTATTACATTACCAAATGTCAGAGTGCGGAACAATAAACAACAGAATTTAGAAATAAACATCTAGCGATAAGAAACGAGGATCCGTCTGAGCCCACCAGAAGAATCCTCCACACAAGGGTACTTCTCATGCATTACCTGCAATAGGGGTAAATAAACCCTGAGTACACAATGTACTCGCAAGACTTATTCGACTAGTGGGAATAATTTCCCGACTCTAAGGAATATGATAAGCTTTATGGTTTGCTGGTTTTCTTTTTTGCAGAAAGCAATACTAATAGTGAGTCCTTATTTATGTTATTATTATCAGTCGTATTAAGTTATTATCTATCCAGTCTATATAAGCACCTGTTCTACTTTCAAGCAAGAGTTGAGCAATCAAATCCATTTCATCATCTTCCATATTGCAGTTCTTACTATGGTGCTAAATCGCAGACAAGTCATACCAGATTTCCTGGCAATTCACGAATCAATGCCCCCAGCTGGGTACCCTAAAACCACATGCCCAGCTTGTACCCTAGGCACAAATAGGACTAACCCATCACCCTCCTGTCCTAGGTGTCCAGGTCCCCGTCCAAACTTGGACTCCAAGCCCCCACTCCTGAGTCCCGACTCAGTGTGGTGCAAGGACCTCCACCATCTCTGCCTCCAATTAGTCGGTCTAGAAAGAGCCAGATCCATGACAAGAGAGCAACGAGTCTTCCCTATGCCCATACCCAAGTATGTGCTCGGGATAATAAATCTGTGACTTGCCTAGAGCCATTTGCAATGACCAGTCCTTAATTGACACAGACAGGGAAAAAGTGTAACCGAGCTATGCCCTGTTGGCCGCAGGACACAACCCCTTACACCCACCAGTACCCAAACCATATCCCTGCCCGATCACCATTTTCCTTTCCACCATTTTTATCATGAGTGATCATATTTATCACCTATTTGCGAGTAACGGCAGGTTACTCACGCTACCAATATCCTGAGCATAGCAACTACTCGAACTATACTAGTAGGACTCATAGGTAGATATATTTATGCATGTGGTTTCCATCAAATGCCTATAACTTAAATGCACATCACACACACACATATATATATATATATAGTGATCATAAAATAGGGGTTATGCACCGGGGCTTGCCTTGGGCAGGTGATGGGTCAGCAAAGTCAGCACCAAAAGGCTTCGGGGCTCCCTCTTGCACGAGGATCTCCTCCTCGTACTCCTCGATGACCTCCTCATACTGTTGTTCATCCACCAGCATGAACTCTACCAACTCGTGATCTATATGCATGAAATGATGATGCAACACTTAGTATTACGGCAACAACAACTCTTAAAATAAGAATACATCTATCAAACTACTAAGTGAGTTCTACCAACTAAAGTGCTAAGCTACCTACTATTACCACTAACAAGTATGAAGCATGACATACCTTACCATAGCAACTAACGGTATTCTTACTCCTAATACTGATTTACTCTACATACGATAAAACAAGGATAATAGCTACTCTATTTATCAACCTACTCTAGGGCTACAAAATTTACAGCAAGTACATAATAATGTAATGAACCTACTGTAAAATCTCATAGCTATATCTATCACTAATTTGCCACAAAAATTATTACAAATAGTAATCTACATAATACTAAGCTCTCTAGTTTGAATTTATGAACCTACCATTGTCACAGCTAACTGTAATCTAACTACACTAACATGTAGATGGTATTTTTGTGAACCTAACAAACTTGGTCTCACTATTTTTGGACATCTACAAGATTTACTACAATTTATCAAAGTTTAGCTAGAAACTATATTGAATAAACATTTGTAATTCGCTAGAAAATTGGAAAACAAATTCACAGCGTGGCCCAACTCGCAACGCGGCTCGGCCCACCACAGCGACCCGCGCTCGCGCACCAGCACGGCCCACGCGATGGCCTATTCCAGCGACAGCGGCCCAACGTGGGGAGACCCACACGCGCGCCAGCGAATATGCAAAAGAGACCCCGGCTTTTAGCTAAATGAATCCACCATCCCTCCTACTATTCTACTCTCTCACCGACGCTCGCATTTATCCTCCCGTCTCATCTCAAATTTACATTATGACACCCCTGGCCGGATTTAACAGAGGCTACGGCGTCTTCGGCCAACGCTGGCGAGCACCGACCCTCTCGGCAGCAATACTCGCCACCGAGACACTCCTCAACGCAAACGCAGTTGAACGAGGTACCCATCATCACGATTGGTGGCGTACAGAGGCATGGCCGCACACCACGGTGGGGTTTGGTCCTGGTGATGCTGACGTCGGCCAAACATCTAGCCTAGCGCTACCACTACTCCTAGCCTCCATTCCTAGAGTACTGATAAAACCCTAGAGGTTCTAGATATAGCCATTCTTCTCCCAATCCAACCGGCCACGGACACAGTGATGACACGGCGTCCGCCAGCGGTGGCCATGCACTCCGGCGTGCCTTGGCCCCAATTGACTCACCCAGCTATCCAAGGAGTAGGAGGGCCATACCAGCGATGCGTAGGATGGCTTGGTCGAGGTTGCGAGGGCACGGCAAGGCAACTGGCCACGTACGCGGGGTCGCTCTGGTTCTCGGAAATCATGGCGACGACGTTCCCGGTGACCTGCTGCTCCGTCGGCAAAACCGCTACATGGGTAAGGTCACCAAGTCAATCACTACATAATGCACAGCCTAATTGAAACAACGGAGCACCACACGATGCCCTGGCCATGTGCCCGCTTCAACAGCCATGGCGGACTGCCACGAGGGGAACGCCCCGCATTACCTTACTGTAGGTCGAACGAACGTCGGGATGACCCCAATCGGAAGCTAACTAGCCGAGCTCATAGTGTGCATGGTTAATTGGAAAGATGTGGAGTATATGAGGCAAATTGCAGGGGCGATGCCTATGGACTTTTGGTGGCGGCGATGGCAAAAACTTAAATTGATGCCCCTCCCTTGTACCACCACAATAGTGGCAGGTTAGGCACAAAGCTGTCCTCCCCCTCGACCACCAAATGTGCTCGGTAACATGGATGGCGCCAGCTCATTGGTTTGGCTTTGGCGCGGCTCGGCCGGCCGGTGACCTTCCAGGCGACGTGACGGGAACCTTTGGCGTCACCTCGCGTGCAAACGTGAGAATGAGGGCAAGTAGGGCAAGCCCACGCACGCATAGCCGAATGTCAATGGGAGTAGTAGCTGGGCGGCAGCGCCAGACGACGCGCAGTGCGATACGACGACGAGCAGTAGCCAGGTCCACCGGTGCGGTGCGTGTGCGTGCATGTGTGTGTTAGGTGTTCCAGGCGTAGTAGAGACAGCACAGCCTGTAGCGCAGGACCGGCGGTAAGTGCGGCCAGTGCGTGGGCAGGCACACGGCGGACGGCTAGGATGCAGCAACGGTAGCAGCGGCGGTGCGAGCTGCGTGCTAGCGCGTGGTGGCAGGAGGCCGTGGCCAGCAGCGTAGGGGCCACGCGCGCGGGCATGCTTGCATAGGCACGGTAGTGGCGACGCAGCTGGCGCGGCAGCGCGCATTGGGCTGGCCAGTGCATCGGTGCTAGGCCAAACAGAGGCGGTGACAGCGCCTGGAGGTGGAAAACATGTCGTGCACGCTTTTTAAAGCTGCTACAAAAACTAATTCGATGATCCAAAAGCCAAACTATTTATTCTATCCCCAAGAGGGTACTTATGGCTATCAAACTAAGCCAAAACATCTCACCACTGCTTAACCCGATCATCCTACAAAAATTGTCGAACATGGCTTCATCGACCCATTTTCAGACTTACGCAAAATGACTAAACTTCAAACGGTTTCGCATCGAATTCCTTTTCCAAGCTACTTGATACACTAGCTAGCGAACCCCGTCCTCGACCGCATGTATTTTATCATCGCCTACGAAGTTCATACTATGAACTTTATCAAAGTCTCGCATAAGCGTTCTATATCATTTCTGTTCGATAAAAATTCACTTAGAACCCTAAACGGTATAAAGCGATATGAAATGTAGCTTTGTTTCGTGTTGCCGACGAACATTTCAAGTTATGTACATTACTTTATACCCTATATTACACACATTCACACACAAGTATGATGCTCATGCAGTGTTTTAGCAAAAACTGTACAATGTAACACTGAGGGTGTTACACTTCTTTTGCCTCGTATCCCACAACTGAGGTGCAGGCGGCAGGTGGTGATAGCCATGTCCGTCCTTTGTAATCCCCCACATTCGGATATGGCATAGAGCTATAGACCAGCATCAACTAGTAGACCAGTTGCAACTTGGTGCCCGAAGTGAGTCTATAGTAACAAAGTTATCTTCGCTTATGGTTTGTACCCTTAGAAGAACCTCACTACCCGAGTTACCCTTCATTTTGTTCTCCTAGGTAAATGAGCCAAGAGACTACTTACCCTACCATTCCTTTAGGAAAATACGATACCCTAAATACTTCCGGGTGAAGTGCTACAACGGTACTCTGTGCGCTTGTGGACTTTACTACTTATGCTAAGCACCAACAAGCATTTCTGGCACCGTTGCCGGGGAACGGTTGTCATTTTAGTCTCCAAACCTAGTTTGCCCGTGTATCCTTTGTTTTTACCTTTCTTTTCCTTTTACAACTTTTCAATGGAGCAACCTACCATTCAAAACCTTTCTGCTCCCAAGGGCGAGTTCGTTGAACCTCCACAATCCTCGAAGCCAATCACAGCTTCAAGTTACGAACTCCTCCCTGGCTTTATAGCCATGGTTTGGGAACAAGCCTTCATGGGGTTAGATTATAAAAACCCCTATCATCACATAAGGGAGTTTGAGCAGCTCTGTGCTTGCCTGACCATTTTGGGCATGTCACAAGAAACACTTCAGTGGAAGTTGTTTCCTTTCTCACTTGATGAGAGGGCAAAACAATGGTATGCCCACAACATAGGGAAGGTAGCTGGCAATTGGGAAGAATAAGGAATAGATTATGTCTTGTGTTCTTCCCTATACCCCGAATCGCTGCCCTATGACCAGAGATATTCAACTTCCAACAAAAAGAGAAGGAAACTATAGGTGCAGCTTGGGACAGATTCTCAATTTTAACGAGATCTGGCCCAGACTTGTCTATACCCAACCATGTGCTTTTACAGCATTTCTAGTTAGGGCTTAGCAAGGAATCTGCCCTATAGCTCGACATAGCTGTCGTAGGGTCGTTTACTAATAAAACCATAGCGGAAGGAGAGGCTCTCCTAGACCACATTCTAGAGAACACTCCTCCGCTAGAACCCCTTCGTGTAGAACCCGAGCCAAGACACGCGGAAGTCTCTTCGGCTGAGGCTGAACCCACAATATCTTTAGAGAAATCCTCACCCAAACCAGAAGATCCGAATGAAGGTTTCCAACCTTTGGATCTTCCGTATTTCGAGGATGAATTTTTCGAAGATTTCAAAAACACCTCAAAGTACTCCTACCAAAAGAGGCCACCAGTTCCTATCACTCCTCTTGAACCATTAGACAAAGAACCCCTTAGAGAGTCCATCAAGGAGTTGACTGCTACCATGAGCAGTGAATGGGTAGACGGCGGAGAGCGTTCTTCTGAAGAAATTTAGATACTCACCCCCTCTTCAACCATTCATTGCAAAATTTTAGGCACTTGGGTGGATGTGTTGTATAACCCATCTATTGGAGCAAACCTAATGTCTACAACCTTCACATCTGCTTATCTAGGTGAAAAATCCCTGGCTCCAACAGTTAAGTCCCTTAGCTCTAGTCCAAGAACTAGCCTAAAAGGGCTTGGGATTCTCTATGATACAATTTTACATCACAAGGATATTGAAGTAGCCCTTGATTTCCATGTCTTTGAAATCTAGGATTTCGACATCTTTATAGGGCATCCCTTAGAAAAACTTATCATGGAGCCTCCTTCATCAGGGGCATTGGACGTAAAGTTGGGAAGAGACACTTTCACCATTCCTATCACTCGAGTCAAAAACTCGGTGGCAGAATCTCTCCCCCATCTTGACCTGCCCAAGGAAGTCTTGTCGGTTTTACCCTTTGATTCCCTTGAGTCGTCCTTAGAAAAGGATGCGAAACTCTTCGTAGAAGAAGAGGACAACTTAGGAGAAACCATTGATCTTCCCCAAGAGGAAGCACTAGCATGACCTCCGGTTGAGCTTAGACCCCTACTTGTTGGTCTACGTTATGCTTTTCTAAATGGTGACAAAGAAACTCCTGTAATCATTAGCGATAAGCTTTCTGATGAGGAGACGTCCAAACTCATCGCCATTTTAGAGAAACATAGGTCAGTCTTTGGGTATTCCTTGCAAGATCTCAAGGGGATTAGCCCAACTCTCTATACCCATCGCATTCCAATGGATTCATCAAGTACACCATCTAGAGAGCCTCAGCATAGGCTCAACAATGCGATGTGGGAAGTCATGAAGAAGGAGGTCCTCAAACTTCTTCACGTCGGGATTATTTATCCCATACCACATAGTGACTAGGTTAGTCCCATCCAAGTGTTTCCAAAGAAAGGAGGAATGACGGTCATTGAAAACAATAAAAATTAGTTAATTCCACAATGTACTGTCACGGGGTGGAGAATGTGCATTGATTACTGGAAACTCAAAGCGGCAACAAAGAAAGACCACTTCCCACTGCCTTTCATTGATGAAATGTTAGAGCGGTTGGCGAAGCATTCTTTCTTCTATTTTCTCGATGGGTATTCGAGATATCATCAGATTCCCATCCACCCCGATGATCAAAGCAAGACGACATTTACATGCCCGTATGGAACATACACATCGTAGAATGTCGTTCGGGTTGTGTAATGCGCCCGCGTCATTTCAACAGTGCATGATGTCTATTTTCTCAGACATGATAGAAGAAATCATGGAGGTTTTCATGGATGATTTTTTGTTCTATGGCAAAACCTTTGATCACTGCCTGAAGAACCTAGACAAAGTCTTGCAAAGATGCCAAGAGAAGGACCCGGTACTTAACTGGGAAAGTGCCACTTTATGGTCCGTGAAGGCATCGTTCTTGGGCACCTTGTGTCTGAGAGGGGGATAGAGGTAGATAAGGCCAAGATAGAAGTTATCGAGTAGCTACCACCCCACATGAACATAAATGGGATCCATAGCTTCCTAGGTCATGCAGGGTTCTATACACGGTTTATCAAAGATTTTTCACAAATCGCTAGACCCCTCATGAACCTATTAGCTAAGGATGCACCTTTTGAGTTCACAGATGAGTGCTTAAATGCTTTCCACACTTTTAAGAAAGCACTCATCTCAGCACCAATCATCCAACCACCTGATTGGTCGCTACCATTTAAGATCATGTGTGATGCTAGTGACTATGTTGTTGGTGCGGTCCTTGGCCAAACCAAAGATAAGAAGCATCATGCAATCACATACTCTAGCAAAATGCTGATGGAAGCACAACTTAACTATGATACCATCAAAAAAGAGCTCTTAGCAGTCATTTTTGCTATCGACAAGTTTAGGTCTTACTTAGTGGGTGCAAAAGTCTTCGTTTATACTGATCATGCTGCCTTAAATATTTGCTCACTAAGAAAGATGTTAAACCTAGATTAATAAGATGGGTTCTCTTACTCCAAGCATTTGACCTTGAGTAGAGAACACTATCGCTAATCATCTATCACGTTTGCAAGTCACTAACATGCAGGAACTACCAATAAATGACTTCCTACACAATGACATGCTACTGAAGTTGATGAACACAAACCCGTGGTACCCAAACATCGTGAACTTCAAGGTTTTAGGATATGTACCACCGGGCAAAAACAAAAGGAAGTTGCAAGCAGAAAGCAGACGTCACCTTTGGGATGACCCATACCTGTACAGGGTATGCTCTGATGGCCTATTGAGGAGATGTGTACCAATGGCGGAAGGATTGCAAATCATCGAGAAATGCCATGCAGCACCGTATGGAGGCCATTATGGAGTATTCCGCACACAAGCCAAAATCTAGCAGTGTGGGTTCTTCTAGCCAACGAGGTATGAAGACACTAAGTAGTTCAACCGAAGGTGCCGAAATGCCAGCTGCAAGGTGGTATCATAGCTCGCAATGCAATGCCCCTCCACTACAACCTACAAGTGGGGATCTTCGATGTTTGGGGCATTCACTTCATGGGGCCATTCCAAAAGTCCCATGATAGCGAGTACATCCTCATCATCGTTCACAATGTGTCAAAGTGGGTGGAAAACCCTACCATGCTGAGCTGCTGACACCAGGCACGCAAGGAAGATGTTTCATGAAGTGATCTTCCCTCGCTTTGGAACACCATGAATGGTGATAAGCGATGGAGGATCCCACTTCATTGACAAAACCTTCAGAGCCTTCCTGAAAGAGCTTGGAGCCAAGCACAACATTGCCACCCCGTACCATCCTCAAACAAGCGGTTAGGCAGAAACTTTGAATAAATAGATAAAAATATCATGTAGGAAACGGTCAATGCAATGGGAAAAGGATGAAAAGATAAGCTACCTGATGCACTTTGGGCATATAGGATAGCTTATAAAACTCCCATTAGCATGTCGACATTCCAGCTAGTTTATGGAAAAAGCTACCATCTTCCAGTTGAGCTTGAACATCAAGCTCACTAGGCCAGAAAGAGCTGGAACATGGATGTGAAGCTAGCTGGCAGAAATCATCAAAAACAAATTGCCGAGCTAGAAGAATGGCGAGAGAAGGCATACCACAATGCCAGGCCCTACAAGGAAAGAACTAAGAGATGGCACAATCACCAAATCCAATACAAAGAGTTCAAGGAGGGAGATAAGGTTCTTTTGTTCAACTCCCGAGTCAAACTCTTCGGTGAAGGAAAACTAAGAAGCAAATGGCAAGGACCGTACACCGTTATCAACACTTCGCCACATGGTGCGATTACCATCTAGGACGATGACGGTAACATTTTCAAAGTTAATGGTCAATGTTTAAATGTTTTCCTAGAGCCTTCCTATAACACTAACTTTGAAATAGATAGAATAGATTTAATTGCTTTTGATAAATTTACTCAAAACTTATGAAAATTTAAAAATTAATTATTCTAACATATTCTTTCATTCAATAAGATTGTTTATTCTCTTCTTAAGCAAGTCATCATGGTAAAATAATCTTTATGCCCTCACTAGACAAACCATGATTCTTGCTCAATCTTGCTTGATACATGTTGATCACATGATATTCCACTCTTAATTACAAGATCATGTGAAATTTGAATATTCTTGATTCAACATGATCAAGTGCATCTTTGCTCTATCACGCTGTGATCCTGTAGAATAAAAATCCGACACCAACATCACTAGGATCTCCATGCATGCATATGAACCTAGATGAAATCTCTAACCAAGGGGAGGAGCTGGGTGGTGCGGCCGAACCACCCCTGGCTCCGCTGGCCCCCAATCTTTGTGTGCATCCTGTTGATCCTCGATGTATCACAACCATGGTGGTGTTTGGTTCGTTTCCATTATGGTAGAGGCCTGAGCACCTATATAAGCCACCCCATAACCTCTCCTCTCCTCACACCAAGATACAAGCTTTCTTCTCTCCCTCCACTTAGCACTCAAAGCTCTAAGCTCAGCAATGGCTAGCAATGCTCTCACCTTGTACAAGGGCTCTTGCTCCACCTACATCCTTGATGGCATTTCAGCGTCCATTGACTTAGTGCCCGAGAGCTCCTTTGTGAGGGAAGAAGCACGGCTCATCCCCAAAGCACCGCTAGCTATCATGGCAACACCTAGCTATGACATGAATGGTGGCTCGAGCCTCAAGACCATGGCACGTTCCAAGGTGCCCCAAGGTGGTGCCAAGGAGAAGAAGATAGCGCCAACACACCCAACCACCAGCACCATCAAGCTCAAGCATAAGACTTTCGATGTTAGCGGACCTAGCAAGCACCCTGTTGTAATGCCTTCGGGCAATACAGACTCTCGCGCTAGTTCATACTTTCATATCACTAGGCCTAGTCCTTCTTACAATGTGGTAGGCATGCGCAAACCCGATGGAGGGTACGGGAAGGCGCTCATGCGCAAACCAGCTAAAAACCCGGTGAGCAAGCTGGCTCCATCAGGCAAGGAGTCGGAATCCTCGGGTGTACCCCTTAGGTTCAAGAGGATGGTAAAGCCTCAAATTAGAGGGCAGCCCACTGGATTTTTCAGGATGAGCAGCCTTCCAAAGGCCCTACGCTCACCTCACTTAGCGCTAGCAACAAAAGCCTGTGCGGAGATTGTTAGAAGGCTACACTACCAGAAATAGTGGCTTTGCCGTGTGCCACAGAAACTCGACAAAGCCCATAAAACACTCGGCAAAGGCTTTGCTGAGTGTAACACTTGGCAAACAGCACACGACATCTATAGTGTCAGTAAACGTCTCTTTGCTAAGTGTTTTCTATCGGGCACTCGGCAAATAATTTGCCGAGAGCTGAAACCGATGCTTGGCAAAAAAAAGTAACGTGATGGTGCGGAGACGGTCATGGCTTGTTTGCCGAGTGTCTTGGACCTGACACTCGGCAAAGCTTCCTTGTTTGCAGAGTGTCAAACTCTGGGACACTCGGCAAAGCTTCCTTCTTTGTCGAGTGTCAAACTCTAGGACACTCGGCAAACCTCCTTTGCCGAGTGTCAAATACCTGACACTCGGCAAACCTGCCTTCTTTGCCGAGTGTCAAATAATGAACACTCGGCAAACACTGGCCCATAACGTACAAATGTTGGCTTCTTTGCTGAGTGTCATAGCGCAGACACTCGACAAAGAAGCCATTTTAGTCCCAGAATGCATAGATTTTTGCCACGTGTCCCTCTTTGCCGAGTGTATTTTTCATGGCACTCGGCAAATATCCCTTTTGCCGAGTGTAACACTCGGCAAAGCTACCACATATAATCAATTTATTTGGTTCGGTCATAGCCACGTACCACATTCAAATAAACATCACATCCATCACAGATAGTTCATAATAGGCATCACAGACAGTTCATATAGATATATCGACAACACATAAATACAAATAAACTTCAGAATCACAAGTAGGTTCATTCACAACCACAAGTAGTCATAGGTAATCCACAAATGCAAATACAAATAAAATCACAAGTAGTCACTTAGGCCATGAGTTGCATTGCGACCACGCTGGGTCATGAGGCTCATTCGATGCCACCGATTGATGCTGCACAAAGGAGAAGAGATTGCATGTGTGAGACAAGATTGAACAACATGTATGGTCTCTTTGTTGCCTAACTAGTATAACCCTTGCAACTATCAGCAATATCTTCTTAGTTGCATTGTGCTCTAGTATGATTGCTTAAGTACTAGTTGGTAACAAACATATAGCATTAGTCACTAAGTTTCTACTGCCTAGGCATCTTTATAAGATCGATTTTGCATAAACTAGAAACGGTGATTATAAGGTTGTAAAGCGACTCACAGTGCCTGAAACAATATTTGGAGCAGGTTGAGGAGGAGAGACTGGCATCGGTGGCGGAGGTTGACCGATTGTAGCATGAACACCCCTCATATATTCAAACATCTATAGCTCTATCCTCTGCCGCTCTACCTCCATCCTCTATCGTTCAACCTCCATCCTCTGCTGCTCTGCCTCCATCTTCGCCTCTAGCTCCTCTCGGCGCCTCATTTCTTTTTCCAGCTGAGCCTACAATATTTCATCCCAATGTTACAATGCAATGCAAAAGTATGTAAAAATCAATGAACGATGAATAAAACAGAAATAACCTAGAGTGCGTTCATCTAGAACTGTGTAGAGTCCGGCCGTGGGCGTATCGCCGGACTATAACCCATGCTCCGTGCTCGAATCTAGGAGAGAGTGGGAGTACTGGCTGTGTCGATTGTGTCATCAGCAATCCAGAACCAGCCATGCTTCTTGCCTCCTTCTGCCCTCATGACCACTTCTCCATCAAGGTCATGGGCACTCGGATCATACTCTAGGCCATGGACCACTCTTGCCATTAATGTGTATCCATCGAGGCAGCTATGGACGGACTCGTTGCTGTACGCCGAGGGCGGGTCCTCCGGGTTGTAGGCGACGTCGGACGTCGCCTTCCCCTTGTGGGCCAAAGCATATGCCATGAACTGGGAGCAAGGCTTGCCACCATGTGCCGTTGATTGCAAAAAAACAATATGATTAGAAATTATGCAGAGTTGAGCGTTAGAATAAAGAAATGAATTCGCGTACCCATCTAGCCGCGTATTCTGAGAGGTTGAGGTTGCCTCGATGGTGTGGTGCATGATGAGGAATGACACCCATGCATACGACCATGTTTGGTGCATGGTATGGAGGGGTAGGAGGCCAGCAAGGGTATGCAAGTCAAGAAGGAGGCCCGAGGCTAATTCAGTTTGAGTCCCCGACGTGGAGGCCCAAAACAACTCAAGTTCGAGCCTGTCTCGAGTCTAGGAGTAGCACGTACTAAAAACAATGCCTAGGTCGCATATGGTGTCTGTTTTGGTCATTCTTTATAAGGATGGAAACATAATTTCATGGAGCTTCCAATGGCAATGGCCCCACCTTAAAATTCGATCGGAGTCAATGAGAATCGTTGAAACAAGTGGACGTCTAGAATCTATTAGGGTGCTGCACCACCGTCTTTTGGGCCATTGGCCCATGTATCATGTTGGAGCCCATAGGGGCACATCCAGGGGGGTCTCCATGACCTTACCCTCATATATTCAGTAGCTGTTGCCACATTAGGGTTGGGTTTTGTTTAGTTCTAGTTTTCCTTCGAGAAATGAGATTGATTCATTGTAACTGTGGTGACAAGTCCTTTTATAGTGATCTAGGGCCCCTATTCTTGTTCTCCTTGCCTATGATGATTAGTCCATTTGAATCAAGAGCTTGAACCCCATATTAATCTTTGCTTCATCCATATTTGCAATTTTAGATTGCGTGTTTACCGTTCTCTTGCTTGTGTTCTTCGATTCACTTGCAGGGAAAGCCTTCTCGGCGAGGTCAATCGAGTTGTGCTTGGTTGATAACCAACAGAGCAGTGGTGTAGTGGTTGCAGGGTTCGAATCGTGTTTGATTTCAAGCTGGATCGTCAATGTCGAGTCTCCACCAATCGAATTTATCACTACCTTTCGGAAGATCGGGCCTTGTCTACATCAAGTGGTATCAGGATTCCAGGTTACACATGAGGTATACTATCATGTTTTCCCTTTAGATTCAGTTCGTGTCATCACCTATAGTCCACAATAAGCCCAAACATATTTACACTTTCCGCTGTCCTATCGCCTTTTTAGCCTTTGCAATTTTTGTTTCAGATTCGCTTTGTTGAGTTTGTGTTCGTAGTCAAGTCTTGTTGCTGGTTTAGTGTGTTTGTGGTCGTAGTTTCAACCGCCCGTCGCTGTTTGTTGTTTCCGCCACTATCCCATCCACCATTATCCCAAACAACAAGTCGAGCCACCACATTACTTGACTTGCCCCGCTAGCCGCCTTGTGTGAACTCTTGCTGCACAAACCCTAGATAGGTTGCAAGCCGCATTGTGTCGCCTTTGCATCGCAACCCTTCTTCATTCATCTGGTGAATACCTATTGCTTACTGAGAAGCTTTGCTCAGCCGTGATTGGTGTTGGAAGGATAGGGAAGCTTTGCCCTAGCCGCTGCCGCCTTGTGCCTTCTGGAACCCCTGATTCGGGCGACCTTCCTTAAAACAGGCATAACTTTTCGCTCGGAACTGCGATTGAGGTGAATTTTTTTTTCAAATTTTCAGAACGAAAAATTACACATACAATTCAATGCCTTTAGCATTTTTGCGATTCTCAGAATTCCAAAAAATTCAGGAAGTGGGAGTTTTCAAGCTCCTAAGTTATTGCACGGGTTTCAGCAAACGTGCCTGTTTTTCTGTAGACCACATCCCACCTCTGTTTAAGGTGAAAATTTTTGTGGTTCCATCTTGTGTGATCCCTGTTTGGAGAAAAATACAACAAAAATATTTGAGAAAAATAAAAAAGTGGATTCCTACTAGCCCTGGAGGGAAAATCAGGGACAAGAATAAAAACCATTGCATTGGGTGCTCTTTGCTTGTTCTTTGAGTTTTATCCATCGTCTTTCATTCCAACTTGTTGTGCTATATCTAGGGACACATCTTAGCCAGCAATTGTGACTTGTACTTTGGATACTTATTGAACTGTGCTAATCTGCTTCGGCTATTGCTATTCCTTGCTACCATATTGTGTCTGCCCAAAGCTCCACATGTTCTTCTGTCAGTACAGGTTCACCTTGCAACTGTTACACCCAAGCTTGACAATAGATTGTACCACCCTATTGGCTTTGGTAAGAACACTTGCAAGATGGTGGTAAGGCATTTGAGATATTGCTTTCCACTTTCACCACCACCCAGTAGTTGCTAGTTGATAGGGATAATACTTTTGTGTTGTCTTTTGTTGTTTTCTAACAATGACAGGTTGTTCGTATCAACCGACTTATGATGGTATAGGTGCTGATGAATACATGGAGTGGAAAATTGCCATAGATAACATATTTGCTACTCGCTTTATGTGTCCAAGGAGGAAGGTAAAAAATGCAGCTAGTGTTTTGCGACATTCTACTTTATCTTGGTGGGAGTCTTTAGATCCTTCTGATAAACCTCAAACTTGGAATGATATGAAACTCCTTATGCGAGAAACCTTTGTTAATCCACCTCCTATTTTGACTTCATATGCTGAGGTGCACCATTTAGAGGAAGAGTCTGTTGTTATTCCTCTTGCTATGACTAACCTTCTGCAGGATACTGTACATAAGCGAGAGGATGACATTAAAGAAAATGAGGAGCTCACAACCTCATATGCAAATTCAGAACCATCACTTCACAATGCACCTATTACTCCTACTGAGAACATTGGTAATGCCCATGGTGCTACACTCACGGAAGGTGAGAATTGTTTTAATGTATTAATTTTTTTCCACAAACCATGCTATCGTAGAGCAATTGTTAGTGGAACCCACTTTTGATTTATCTTTGTCCCATGATAATTTGCTTGAAGTTCCTTGTGATAAAGATGAATTGGTTGATGATGCTTTAGTTTTACATGTTTTGGAACCAGTCACTTGTGCTGAAAATAAACATGTTATTCATATTGCTACTAAAACTGATGAGTTCAAATTGTTGTCTTCTTTACATACTTTGGGTTACATTGAATTTGATGTTTTGTGTAACCTAGATTGTTTGGAGGAGAGCCTTTTAAATATGTTGATTTGCCTTGGTTTTCTAAACACACATATCATGTTATTGGCAAATATAACAACAAAGGATAGTATATGATACATCAAGTATACGTTCGTAGTAATATGAATTCTCCTTTTGTTGTATAAGATTATGATCGTTTAGAGGGCAGCCATAATAATTCAAATATTTTCCCATGTTCCTCAAAGAAACAAGTTCACTTCCAAGAATGGGACCATTGTTGGTTGCTACCTATGTCTGCTAGACCATCTATTCCTGCATTGTCTTTGGTTAGTTCTAATCTTTTGCAGGATAGTGTTGACAACATCATGTGCATTCAGATCATGGAGTCTACATGCTTGCTGAAATTTTTATGCGAGATGACACACTAGAAACTTGGAAACATGGTCATGTTCCTTCTCATAATTATTTCAGTTCCCTTTGTCTTCACAACCCCATTCTCCTTTGTGTTGTGCAGGATTAGTTTTAAGCACAATCGACAGCGAGGATGGCTTTTCATCAAGAAGGGGAGGATGATGAGGACATGACACCCATGCATATGACTATGTTTGGTGCATGGTATGGAGGGGTAGGAGGCCAGCAAGGGTGTCCAAGTCAAGAAGGAGGCCCGAGGCTAATTCGGTTCGAGTCCCCGAGGTGGAGGCCCAAAGCAACTCAAGTTCGAGCCCGTCTTGGAGTCCAGGAGGAGCATGTACTAAAAACGATGCCCATGTTGCATATGGTGTCCATTTTGGGCATTCTTTACATGGATGGAAACATAATTTCATGGATCTTCCAATGGCACCGGTCCCACCTTAAAATTTGATCGAAGTCAACGGGAATCATTGAAATAAGTGGACGTCCAGAATCTATCAGGGTGCTGCGCCACCGTCTTTTGGGCCGTTGGCCCATGTATCATGTTGGAGCCCATGGGGGAGCATCCAGGGGGGTCTCCATGACCTAACCCTCATATATTCAGTGGCCATTGCCACATTAGGGTTGGGTTTTGTTTAGTTCTAGTTTTCCTTCGAGAAACTAAGATTGATTTGTTGTAACTGTGGTGACAACTCCTTTTACAGTGATCCAAGGCCCCTATTCTTGTTCTCCTCGCCTATGATGATTAGTCCATTCGAATCAAGAGCTTGAACGCCATATTAATCTTTGCTTCATCCATATTTGCAATTTCTGATTGCGTGTTTACCGTTCTCTTGCTTGTGTTCTTCGATTCACTTGCAGGGAAAGCCTTCTCGGCGAGGTCAATCGAGTTGTGCTTGGTTGATAACCAACAAAGCAGTGGTGTAGCGGTTGTAGGGTTCGAATCATGTTTGATTTCAAGCTGGATCGTCAACGTCGAGTCTCCACCAATCGAATTTATCACTACCTTTCGGAAGATCGGGCCTTGTCTACATCAGTGCACCTGGCTGTTTACACCAAAATTTGGGAAGAATGTGGGAACTCGAAGCTTCCAAGATTGTGTCAATCAAGTAATCAATTGCATAAAGGTCGATATCAGCTAATTCAGATGTGACACTAGAATTGGCTCTTTTCGAATGACATCAACAGATAACGATAAAGAGCTACGATTGGCGTTGGGAAATACATATCGGACTCTACAAAAAGAGAAAGATTAGGGTCCAAGTTATCTTGAGTTAGGAATGTTTTCTTTTATACCAAAGAATTGTAATGAGTCACACTTGAGTAGGATTAATGCTTAGGCTCCGGGTATAAATATTAAACCCCGGCTATTGTAAAGAGGACATCCAATCAATCAAATACAATTTACTTTTTTTGGCTCCGTACCAACCCTTAGGAGTAGGAGTAGTGTAGATCTCGGCGAGTTCTTCAACAAGCAGGGCTGCATCGGTTCGGCCAACCTATGGCTTGTCTGTAAGTACTGTCATAGCTTACACTTCCGTTTGTACGGCTACATTGGTTAAGTTCGACCTCCACTGCGAACTCTTGTATAAGCTAGTTATTGACTTTTGTCTAGTTCAAGTATGGCTGCATCGATCCAGTCGACCTCCACTGCTCGAACTAGATTAAGGTCAAGTTATCAGCTCTACCTAAGGGTGGCATCCTTCGGGTAGATTCATTAAGTTATCGATCTTGCTGATGTTCTTATTGTTATTAGTTTGCAGCAACATCAATCTGCCTGGTCAAGATCAATTTAGATCGGCCTCATATCCTTTTCATCCGTCGTTTGCTTTGTCACAACACGATATTTCTTACTCTGAGCGACGGGTTATGTTTCATCGGCTGTTTTTACTTCGATCTTAATCGTGCATAGTACGCGGTTAAAGCATATATGATCTTGAAGAGGTTTGCGGGCTAGTTGAATCTGGTCTATAGTTTGCTATTATGGCTGCAATGATCTGGTCGATCCCCACTGATGGCACTGTAGATTGGAGGACGCTAGTTAGTAGGTTTGTACTCGATCAGGCGTGACCTTAACTATTTGCTATGCCTACATCGGCTAACTAATTGATTGCCTATGCTTTAACACCTACAGTGTGCGTCCATGATTCTGTTAAGCATGAAAAGATCTATGTACTTTAAGGGTTTAATTTGTTGTCTTTATCACGGCTGCATCGATCCGGTCGAACTCCACTGTTAGAGATAGTAGGTTAAGTCTGATGAGTCCATAGCTTTGTTCATGTGAAATAGTCGATTGTTCACACGTTGTAGTCCCTTTTCATCGGAATCGGCTATTTTAGCCGATTTGCTTGAGCCTTCACATATAGAATGTCTTTTGGAAAGCCTATCGAAGTATAAATGGTTTTACGGATTCTCCGGTTTTAGTTTGTTATTATCATCATAACTGCCATCGATCCGGTCGAACCTCATTGTTGATGGTAACAGATTAGATTCAGAGCGTTTGTAGGTCCATTTGTATTAGATAGTCAATTTGTTTGCATGTTATATCCTTTCTTATTAGATTCATTGGCTCAATGATTCACACTGGTAATATCCACTTAGCTGATGATCTCATTTACATCTACGGGCATTGTACTTATCAACATAAAATCAATTGCGATCCATGAGCTTTACTGTCTGTAACAGTCGATTTCTGTGTGTATCGGCTATTTAGTCAATTTTCCCGTCTGACTGCTCCTGAAGTGGCACACTTGGAACTATCTAGGCAAAGACCGGCATGTTCCACCTTAAATTACCAATAAACTTTCACTCCTTGTTAATTGCAGGTCAAATTGACTGGCACACCTCGGGAGTAATTCGCAGGATCAGTTACTCCTACGTTGAAGCCAAGAGGATCTCCAGGCTCATCCTAAGCAGATCCTTCTGGCTTGCTGTGTGTCGACACATTTTTGTGCTGACACATGTTTTGGCATGCTCGGTGGGACACCACAATCGTCATGGCAGCTTACAATAACAATGACATCCTTATGGTGCCTTATGAAGACCTACCTGATGGAGATAAAGATATCATCAGCAAAGCTATAGAAGAATTTCAAAACAAGTGTTTGTTGTCCTACACTAAGACATGTGACAATACAATTGTTTAGAAATATCCACTATCGAGAGTTCTGTTGCATGGGTAGATAGATGCAGATGAAGCTAAAGACAGGCGTTTCTTTGTAGAGGTTGTAAATAAGTCTATTCATAATGCCATATTAAACCACAATGTAGTTTTCCTAAACACATTCCACAACACCGTGAAAGAGGTGTTTCATGGGTTTCTAATGGATCAGGTTGGGCCGGCTTATTACAACATTCCACATCCATCGATTCAGGGGACTAATCAAGCCGGTACTAGCCATCAAGAAGCAGCACCAGTTGGTAATGATGATGTCCAAGTAGTTCAGAGCTCATCTAAGCAAGTTCAAGGTGCTACTACTAATCAAATACAGTATAATCCTAGATCGTCAGTGCAGCATGTACAATAGCCGACAGGGCAAGGTTAGAACCAGATGGTTAATTTTGGCATATTAGGCCAAATACCATCATCGGCTCAAAAGATAGCGCCATCAGTTCAAAGGATTCGTAGAGATATAGATCCTAATGTCCATAACCAGAGACTTCAAGCAGCAAACCAGCAAAGGACCCAGCAGATGGAGGTTCCGCAAGGATATCATTATGGCATAGATTACAATACCATTCACATGATTCCAAATCCAGGGTATCAAGGTACCCAAAATTTTAATATACAGATGGGTCAACAATTATAGAGAAATCTAAATTTAAATGCTGATGAGTTGTTGCTTAGAGTGACCGAGATGATGAAGAATCAGTTCGGTTTGAAGCCAAAAGGGCAGACCTTTTCGTGCAAACGCCCATATCCAGAATGGTATGATTTGGTCGCTCTTCCTACAAATTACAGGCTCCCAGAGTTTGCTAAGTTCACTGGCCAAGATAGCACAAGCACAATAGAACATGTCAGTCGGTATCTTACACAGTTGGGCGAAGCATCCATTGAAGAGGTCCATCGAGTTTGTTTCTTCTCCTTGTCTCTGTCAGGGCTAGCCTTCACTTGGTTTTCATCACTGCCAGTTAACTCCATTGCCAATTGGGCTGACCTAGAGAAAAAGTTTCATACATATTTTTACACATGGACAGGAGAAAAGAAAATTACCAATTTGACAAATATAAGGCAGAGAACTAATGAATCGGGCACCGAGTTTCTTCAGAGGTTCCGAGAGACCAGAAATCTATGCTTCTCATTGAACTTGACTGATGATTAGCTAGCGGCATTGGACGTTCAAGGAATGTTGCCAACGTGGAGAGAGAAGCTGTTGGGGCAAGAGTTTGACAATTTAGGTCAATTGGCTCAACGAGTGGCAACGCTCAATAGCCAAATTTAGAATATACGCAGAGATACTCGATTCCAGAAGAGTACCACAATTGCCAAAACCTACAATCCATATTTAGTTGATGATGGCTATGAAGACGATGAAGAAGAAGAAGTTGTCGTAGCTGAATGGAATTGGGGTATGAAGATAGTAATGGTGCCAAATCCTTGGGGAAGAGGAGTCAAAGAGAGCTATGACTTCGTTGTCACAAAATCGGACAAGCTCTTCGATTTCTTGCTTGAGAAGGGACAAATTAAATTGCCTAACAATCATGTTATGTTGCCTCCCGATCAGTTAAAGAATAAGAAGTTCTACAAATTTCACAACGCCACTTGTCATTCTACTAATGAGTGCAGAGTTTTCCGGTAGCATATACAGAGGGCTATTCGGCAAGGAAGGCTCAAATTTGATACATCTCGAAAGATGAAAGTTGATGATAATCCTTTCCCAAGTGATCAAAACATGGTTGATGCTAGGTTGCTCAAAGGGAAAACTAAAGTTCTAACATCAACCAGATCAAAAGAAACTGAAACAGTCAATCCCAGGATGCAAATATCGACTGACGAATATAGAGAGATTAGAAGGCGTTGTGACCAATAAAAGAGTCGATATGAGCAGAGAGAGATGTCAAAGGATGGGATGACAAGGCCATGTGTTACATCTCAAATTTTATTGAATAAATGGCAGCGGCAGCAGGAAAAGGATTATCAACGTTGGTTAGAAGAGCAAGAATACCAGCGTCAATAGGAAAAAGAGAGGTATGAAAGAAAACAAGTCGAATCACATTGGAATTGTCCTTTCTTCAGACATTGCTGGAATGAAGGTTTGAATCCATGCTATTGGGAGTTTAGATGCATATCATGCTCCAGATGCATAATCATCATAATAACATGGATCGACGCTTAAAAAATAGAAGTGTTCATGATCCGCTTGGAAAGCGAGTTGTTGATCAAAGCTGGGCTAATTATGAAGAAGAAAGTAATGAGGAAGAATATGTTTGCCAGGAAGGCCAATGGTGTCCAAGAGGTTTGACAAGAAGCCAGAAAAGAAGAGTGCAACGCCTAAGAAACAGAGAGCTAGAATAGGCTTAGGTATCTGGTAGACCTCAAGTGTGGCATGCTAAACAAACAGCCGATAGAGGGCAACCATCGGCTAATATTCAAATGGCTTTTCTATTACCATTAGAATTTAGAGCTCGAGCGGATCAAGAAGTTTATTCGATTTCGATGAATCGGAGTATGAAGAAATAGTTGCCAAGTTGACTGTAACAACCCAAAAATCCATACACCAAAAATACCAACTACAATTTTTTTTTCTTAAAACTCCCATGTGATGATGAGTGTCATGTATAGAAACCCAACCTAAGAGATGCATTAGGTCTAACCCCAACCCAAGTCAACACATAAGCATGGCATGTCATTTGTTGATTATGATTATTTAATTTCTAACAAATAAAGTGATGCATACATTGTTAACTCAAATCGTGATTTGGATTTCCATTTGTTTTATGTCATGCTTAACAACTCTTTTAAAGAAACACACCATGAAGTAACTATGATTCAAACCAAAGGATAAATGTTTAAAAAGAAAACTATTTCCATATGTGTATAACAAAAACTACACCAATTTTTGTTAGGCAAAATAGCTAAATAAATTCACTAATATATATATATATAAATGATACACCAATTTGGAATTCAAATTTCAAAACCAAATTTGAATTCAAACAAAGGAGAAGAAAGAAAATAGAAAAAGAATAAAAGAGAGGAAGCCTCGCTGTGGCCTAGGCCTGCTTGGCTTCATGGCCCAGCCGGGCCAACCGGCCTGCCAACCCCTTCCTAGCTCGCACACGCGGCCGCAAGCCGGCCGGCCCACGAGCTCGCGTAGGCCCAGCAGCCAGCCCGCACGTCGCTCAAGCCCACGGACTTCCCCGCCTTCGCTTGCAGCCGCTGCCACATGGGCCCCGCATGTCAGCCGTCCTATTCTTCTTCTCCACGCCACGCCCCGACCGCTCACGCCGATTCTCTTCTCCGACCAAGCCCCGACAGCACTGATAGGGGCGGGCTAGGGGGTCATGCCCGGGGCATGGTCCTATCTCCCCCTTGGCACCGCACCCACGCGACCTCCACGCCAACCACCCCATGCCACAATGCCGTTCGATGCCCACGGTGCATCACCAACCGTCCGCCCGTCCGCCATAGATGGAGCTCAGGGCACCGAGGGCTATAAAGCCATGCCCAGAGCCCTAGAGTTCTCCATCGCCCCGCCGCCACCTGGTGGCTGTCCACTACGCACCCGAGCCAAGAGAGAGCCAAGAGAGAAAGGGGATAGAGGAAGAAGAAGGAGCGCCCGACGTGGCCAAAGTCACCGGAGCCGAGGGCGACACCGCCGTCGTCATCATCACGGTCGCGGGTCGGCACTACACGGCTTCCGGAGCTACACGGCCACAACCCTCCACCGCACCGCCATCCTATCTCCCTCGACACCAAAGGTGAGCCCCTGTCTTTTCCCCTGCTTGCCACCGGACCTCGATGTTCGGCCATGACGCTCCACACCGGGAGCGTGTAGGCCAAGGCCGCCTCCGGTCTCTGGGTATACACTCACTCACGCACACATCCGCGACCACGCCATGACCACCCTATCGGAGCCCCGTGGTGCACCCGCGTGCCTCACCGCCACCACCATGCCGCCATGGATGCCATGGAGCCCCCACCAGCCATAGGAGAACCCGAGCCCCGCCTTGAGCCCTAGACGCCCTAGCCGTGCTTCCACGGACCCATAGAAGCTCTTAGCCGACCTGCCGAGCCTATAGGGAGCCCACACGCGCAACCTCGCCATCGGCGAGCACCGCCGAGCCACCGATCACCGTGGCCAAGGCCTTAGGAATCCCTAGTCGATGCCCCGACCCTACCATCGCAGTCTCCATGGTGTAGGGAAGCTTTTCCCCTCCCCAATTGGACACCAGCGCCGCCATGGAGGCTCATCCATGAGCTCGCCGCCGGCAAGAGCACGGCCATGGAAGAAACAGGGGAACACCCTCCCCTCTCGCTAGCTACACACGGGCGTGCACCCGGTTCACGAAGACTGCAACAGAGGAGATGAAGGGAGGACTCGGTCCACCATGGACCCTGTCTTAGGTCCATGGACCGTGAACCTGCGTCCACCATGAACCACGCACCATGAGCCAACGCTTTGGACGAAGCCCAGTAGAGGCCCACAGCTACGACGTGGCAGCGCCACAGCTTGCCACGTGTCCGGGTCAGCCCGGCCCAGACCGGCCCAACCCGAGCCCACCAAAAGCCCGTTGAGACCCGGCCCATGTTGACCGTTGATCGGTCAACGCTGACCGTTGACCTGGCCCCACATGTCAGTGGCACAGACACACTGGACCCACACGTCAGATGCTGACGACGTGATGACGCCACGCAGGACCCACCTGTCAGTAGCAGCACGGCCGAGGTGACGTCACGCTGACATCAGCTGCTGACGTCAGCAGCCCTGGCCCCACACGTCAGTGACCCTGACCATTGACCATAAACCATTGACCGTTGACTCGCCATTGACTGACGTTGACCTTGACTGGACCCACATGTTAGTGACCCAAGAGCCCCTGGACCCACCTGTCGGAACTGACGACGTTGATGACGTCACGCTGACGTCAGCTGGACCCCACCTGTCAGCTCAGAACCGAGACGATGACGTCATGCTGACATCAGCATGCCACGTGGACCAGTCACAGCGTGACACGTGTCAGCCTAGGATTAATTCAGCCTTTTTCATTTTCAGAAATAGATTTAATCTTCGGAAATTCATAACTAATTCGTATGACCTCAGAAAAATACGAAACCAAGACCAAAATTCATCTAAAATTAAGCTCTACGCAATGAACCCTTGTTTGAGTGCATTTGGCTCTTTTGAATTTTCATTGCTTCTTTGTACCATTCTATAGACGTCGCTAATGCGACTATAATGCGATCGTTTGCAGACTCGGAGGAGAACCGGACGGACGAGGATCGTGAGTACCGTGAGGAGTACGGAGACGACTACACTGAAGGTGCCACATCGCACCCAACCTTGTAGCACCTATTACGCCTGGCTAAAATAGAAATGCTAGTGCTTTACTTTATTGTTGTTATCACACTATGATAGGACTTGCATGGTAGAATGCTTTCTTGATGGCCTTTACCTTGACGCAACCTTACCCCTGCTCACCCTGCTGTTAGGCTAGTAACACGCTTGCTATTATATTTCATTGCTTATTACTTCTACTATGCTTGCACTACATTGATGCGTCGTGGAAACTGGTGACTGGGGAGAGTGCTGCGTGTGTGATTTGGGTGCGTGGAGGGTGAGGGTTGTGTTGACCAAGTTGGAGTATGCGATGAGCCTGGGGCAAGTCTTGCCGTGGGGTGCTACCTGGGCACCCCTAGAATGGATACCTATGGTGGGTAAATGGTATATGAGGTGGCCCTGGGTGTGATCCTGTGATGGGAGGAGCCCAAGGTGGAGGTGCTGTGGTGGCACGGTAAATGGAAACCCTGATGAAGACATTCTGGCTTGGTCATCCCTAAGGACTTACTAGTACTCAGATTCAACGGGAAGCCTTACGTACCACTCGCCTTATATGGTGCGGGACGGCCGGACTACTTGGTAGGATATTGCCACTACTGCTAGGTTGATAGCGGACAGTGTGAGGGAGGTACGGGGTGTGGAGGATTTCCCCCACACCCTTCTGAGACTTCATGGAGACCTTGTGGACCCAGTTCATGACTCACAGTTTCAGCCACCCCAGACCGGACTTGGGGTGTACCAGGGCTGAATGGTAGAGTGACATTATCCTAGGCTAGCAAGCGGCCGGAATCAGCCCAGTTGATGACGGTTAGCGAGGAAGGTAGATCTTGTGGTTATGTAAAACCTCGGCAGAGTGTATGGTTGATCGATCGATACATATGCCGACTTGTCGGCTATGGACCTTTCCTAGGTTTTGCTTAAACTAGATAGTGAGATGAGTCCCTCTCTTCTCCCCTGGGAGTGAGTGTTTGGACATAGCCAGGGGCTACGGGCCTTGAGACAGTGCCGAGAGGGAGTTGGCCTGTCGACTGAGCGATGGTATGGATGTGGTATGGTTATGGTGTGGAGATGGTGGTATATCGATCCCAGGATCGAAACCTGGCTCTAGAACGGGAATGGGGTGGAATGTGTGAGAATGGTGTTAAAACTTGACCAACTATTATTATGTACTTGACATGCTAATACATAGGAAACCCCAGCCTTATAGGTTCCTTTTTGATTATATCCAACTTGCATCCAAATTCTACAAAGCAATGCTCATAGGGTTGGGAGTGGCCAGTACAAATTGTACTGATAAATTTTGGCACACATGTTCTGCTGAGGAGTATAGCTCCGAGGAGTTTGATGGTTGAGGGGTTCGTTCCTACGCTCGAGTTTGGCGATCTTATCTTCAAGCTATTCTGAATGGATGCTACTTTTGATTCCGCCAATGCGGCGATGTAATAATTTATGTAATTCCGCACTATTTGTACTCTGATATTATCGTTGTATGGATGTGATATTCGACTGGAGTTTGGGTAATATGATCTACAATGGTCCTATTACACTTCGATTCTGTGGATTTCCCTTCGCGGAAATCGGGGTTGTTTCATTGACAGTTATACAGCATGCTATATTCGATAAGCCAGTCAAGCATCGGCACTTAAAGGCTTTATATGTAAAAGGTTTTGTTGATGGGAAGCCGATGAGCAAGATGTTGGTGGACAGAGGTGCTTCTGTCAACCTTATGGCTTATACCACTTTTCATAAATTTGGCAAGGGACCAGGAGATTTGATTGAGACCTACATGATGCTTAAGGATTTTGGGGTAATGCGTCTAAGACCCGGGGGGCAATGAACGTCGTAATTAACAATCATAAGTAGGACTTTGCTCACTACATTCTTCATCATTGATGGAAAAGGTTCATACAATCTACTCCTTGGTCGTGACTGAATTCATGCAAATTATTGTGTGCCATCAACCATGCATCAATGTTTGATTCAATGGCATGGAGATGATGTCGAGCTGGTTGGCGCTAATGAATCTGTGATTATTGCAACAGTCAATCCAGTGTATTGGGAGCTGGAGGACTTCAAGTGTTTTTCTGGCAAGCTGTGGGAAGGTGGCTTCATTAAAATTAGTAATGAAAGCCAACAGCCGATCCAAGCAATTGGCTTTGAGAGTTTGTTTTAATGGATGATCATGGCTTCACATTGGCCGGTGGATTAAGGGAGATAGACATTAGTCCTGGAGATAGGACTAGGCCGACGTATGTGAATGTTAAGTTGAATCCTGAGTATGAGCCAGAGTTGATGGATTTATTAAAGGAAATTTAAAGATTGTTTTACTTAATGAGATGCTTGGCCTAGATTAATCAATTGTTTAAATTTTGTTCTGAAGAGTTCTGATGCAACCTATCAAGAAGAGATCAGTGGAAAGTGGTTGAAGGAGTATTATCTTAACGTTTAGATCGACGCTTGATAGCCGATTCATTCAGTCATTGGCTCTAATAGCCAATACCAGAAGGGTATCGCCTCTAGTTCAAAAAATAAACCTGAAGAGATAAAAGCCAATACGATATGTATCGCCTATAGAGCAAAGGAAAAATGGAGACAATCATGACATATACAAGGGCATTGCACTGAGACATGATCATGGAAGAGTAGAAGATTTTATTCATTGGTCAGTTTTGCCCTAAATACAAACTAATCGAAGACATTGTTTATCACATCCTGAGCGAATGTGATGTCCATGATGGCCTCCGCTGCATCAATGAACTCCGCAATCAAGTCCTCGTGCTCCTTGGGGCCATCGCCCATCGGGAAGCCGGTCTCCATGGTGTGGAGCTCATGCCCGGTCTGGACTTGCGCCGTGGCCAATGCCACCGATGCGCCATGATGAACACCATGAAGGGCGATCAAATAGGTGTGGTACTAGGTAACAATTGTATCTTGAACTCTATCTCTCTGTCCAGTGGTAACCCTGGCAATTCATCAAGAAAGACATCTGGAAATTCACATACTATCAGAATATCAGCAAGGGCCACAGGCTGGATAGCATTGGCCACATTATGTAGATCAAACTCCCTAGGAAGGGGTACTAGAAAAGCTTCATTATTCTTGGGATCCCTCAACATAACGGTTCTAGTCGAGGTATCAATAAGAACACCATGGTTCTTTATCCAATTCATACCCAAGATCACATCAATACCCATTCCCGGTAATATCACTAAGTTTGCAGTATACTCCCGTTCACTTATTTGGATGCGTACATCTCTAACTATTTGATTGGTAGAAATGTTACTCCCAGCAGCACTTATACAATAATCACCCTTGTCTACTACCACTATTTTCTGACCATACTTGGATGCAAAAGTTGGACTCATGAATGAATGCGAAGCTCCAGAATCAAATAAAACAACTGCAGGATGATTCACAAGAAACATACTAGCCGTGACAACTTCACCAGAGGGAATCTCTTCCATGGTGGTATAGTGCACGTGTCCCTGATGTCCATTTGAGTTGCCCTACTTCTAATTGTTGTTCTTCTTGGGATAAGGGCAATTTCTTAACCAATGGCCAGTCTTGTTATAGTTCTAGCATGGCATACTGCTAGGTGGAACGTTGGAGCTGCCTTGTCCAGTGCTACCCATAGGTAGGGCAATGGAGTAGGCCTTGCGATATGCTTTCTGGTTCTGACTAGGTTGTGCCTTCTTCTGAGGTGGCCTATACTTTGGAGCGGGAGGGCGAAACTGGGGTCTCACAGTGGTAGGAGCTTTTGACTGAGATACACGTGCTTCAAAAGCTCTCTTGTGATTCTTGGATGTTGTATATATGTTGTTATGATTCTCTTGGGTTAATGCATCACTAACAAACTCATTGAAAGTAGCACTTTTGTTGTTAGCTAGTGTCTTCATCAGCTTCGGGCTAAGTCCCCACTTGAAACTAGCAATCTTCTTTGCATCAGTATCCACAAACTCTATGGCATACCTTGACAAGTTGTTAAAGGCATGTAGATACTCAGTTAGACTCTTAGTACCTTGCGTCAGCCTCATGAATTCTGTATGCTTCATACTCATCAGAACTAGGGGGAATATAATGTCCCCTAAATGCAGCCTTGAATTGATTCCAGGTGATTTGAGCATCTTCAGGCAAAGTGGATCTATGATGAATCCACCATATGCCCGTAGGTCCATGCAGCTAGTGTGATGCATACTCTGTCTTTAGGTGCTCAGTGAGCCTTAAAAGACAGAACTTCTATTCAATTGTATTTAGCCACTCATCAGACTACAACGGTTCTTCTACTTCCTTAAAGACAGGAGGCTTGGTGTCGAGAAAGTCCTTAAAAGTGCTGAATTGGTTAGGTTCAGGTCCTTGATGCTGGTCTCTTCCACGTCCTTGGCCAACATTCTACGTGAGACCGCACAGCACTTCTCCCATGGAATGTTGAGTCTCCATGAGTTGAGCCATCATCTCTGCTGGTGTAGGATGTGGTGGTGGGGAAGATCCTCATTCCCATTGCCACGCCCATCACTACCACCCGCATCATCACCACCAGCTCCCGTATGAGTGCGCGTCATCTACGAAATTGCAACAACAAGTGAGTATTGGATGATGTCAAGAGATTGTAGAAGAATTGCATAATCATGCCATACTGTAATTACTGGAGAGAATCATAAATTCATACAATAACACAGAGGTATAATAATTCATTTCCACAACATAGCATCACCAAATGATCACTTATCGTGCTTGCAATGCGTTCCATACATGCCAAATTTTCATATTAGAAACAACTAGAAATCCATTAAACAGTGCAATTATCACAAGTAGTGCATGCATAATTCCAATAACATCCCAAGGGCACATCATTAAAGTGAGACCTACATACGAGTTCATTACATAAAGATCAAGAATAAAGAACTAAGACATCAAGCTTGCTATGACTACAGCTAATCTACTCCTCGGGTGGTCGCTGTCAATGTTGGACACACCATCACCATGGTCGTCCTCCCAAGGCTCCACCTCTTCATCTTCAGGCTCCTCCTTGGCATCCATCTCTATGCCATGATCTCAGCAATCAACACATTAGGGCCTTCTTCCACCGTTGGAGCTGCAGGAATAATTGGGTTGATTATGTTGTTGAGGCGATGAACATCAATCTGACGCTCCTCGATCCGGCGGATGAGCTCCTGCTCCCTGCGCTCGAACTCAGTGGCCTACCTAGTAGCCTAGAATACTGCCCTAATCCTAGCTGCCTCTCTATTTTTAGCAAGGCGAATGACATTGTCCCTCTCAGCACGAATGCCCTTTAATTCATCCCTCGTGCTGCATTTCTCTCTACCACTACAAAGCCAAACTACCTCCGACGAGCTGCTAAGGCTATCGTGAAGTTATCTATCTCATGATGGGCTGCCCTAACTGCCCTTCGGTGCATGTGCACACATGCTCGCATCCTACGCTGTGCAGCCTGTGCTCTTTGGAGCTCTAGCATGCAGTTGATGTAGCTATCTTGGCGTGAATAAAACATCCTCATGACTGCATACATGGCACTCATTATAGCACTTCTACTTCCAGCTCTTTCATCCCTATCTCTGACTAAAGCATTACCACCTTGCTGGGCCCAAATGGTCTGAGATGCATCGACATGCGGAAAAGATCCAACTGGCCCATTCACAAGCTCATCCCCAAATTCCTGACAAATCTCACTAAGAACCTCAAAAGCGGCCACTTGGGCACCTTCCCAAGGGGTCTGTCCATCTGACTCTACACTCCACCCTTGCCACTAAGGATTGTCCTCATGGGTTGCGACAGTGACTCGCACATCAAACCACCTCTGTCCTTCAGTTACCACTTTGCTCCAAAAGTAGCGAGGTGGTTCAGCGTACCCGACAGAGTTCAGCACCCACCACAGTAAGGTGGGAGTCCCAAACAATGCCAGAAAGGTGTCACTAGCAACAGGTGCTCCTGGGGCTGCCATCTGTAACAAAAAGGTTACAATTGAGTGAGACAATGCGATGATAGATATGAGTTACTTAACCATAAGATCATTTAAGGGGGAAACAATGCAATAACAAGAAAGAATAATGCACCATGATATATGCTCGTTCCATACGTCCTCACAAACTTAGAAAAATAATCCCTATGACATACGCAGTGGCATACATACGTTCTCTCAATATAATCGTAACTAAACGAGCTACACGTTTCGTAGTTAGTGTACCTGCAGAAAATTCATTTCAGCCCAACCCAACAGATATAAGTACAGAAATGTAAATCTAGGCTCTAGGTTGCAACTAAATACTTCCATATATGTATACCCATACATATACTTCTGTATCAAAGCTACCCGATGACAATTTAAACCCACAATTAAATATGTACCATACACTGTGGGGGTATTAACCCCTATACCCTTACGGCTAAGCTTGGGCCGGCCCGGATCGATGGGTCTGGTCCATCCGAAAGACGACGCGCGGCCCAGCCAACCTGGTTGGAGTCCTGCGCAAGGAGTTAAGGCGGATTTAGCGATCAAGCAGGATCCTGGTCGGTTAGAATAGGAATCCTTATCCGGCCACATATGGCAATTGTAACTGGCTAGGATTAGTTTCAGATCTATAACCCCGCCTTTGGACTATATAAGGCGGGCGGGGATCCTCTAAAAACATCTCTCATTAACATACAAAGAATACAATCGACGCAGGACGTAGGTATTACGCCTTCTTGGCGGCCAAACCTCGGATAAAACCTCGTGTCAGTCTTGCGTCACCGTCTTGTTTGTGGATTGCGCATCTGTCTACCGACAATCTACTACCTTGGGCATACCCCTAGGTAGGTTGCCGACCATATTTCGTCGACAGTGGTGCGCCAGGTAGGGGGTGTGCGTACTGCTCTCCAAGCAAACAAGACGGTCATCACCTCCGGCTCCATGGCTACGCCGAACGTCCTCACGTTCACCGTCGGCCGATCACCGACCACCGCTCCAACGGCTTCATCGTCATGACCACGGAGGAGGCGCGTGGATTCAGTCTCACCGCCACCAACGCTTCACCTACATCGGCTACGGCTCCGACCACGATGGATCTGGCTCCGACCACGGTACGTCTGGCTCCGACCATGGTACGTCTAGCTCCGACCACGATGGATCTGGCTCCGACCATGGTACATCTGGCTCCGACCACGCCTACATCATCTTCACCACGCGCGACGACTCGTCGTCCGCTTCCTCGCTACAAAGGGAAGCGGATCGACAACACCGACCTGCTCAACTCCATCGATCGGGTCGGCACCAAACTCGCTGAAACCCTAGCTCGTAAGTACGATTCAAAGTCAACCTAACGAAGCGTAACCGCCCCCCACAACAGATCTACCCGACCAGCTCGGACCACCGTCTCCGCACGACTTGGTATAGATCTCGTGGTCTTATCTACTCTCAAGGCGCTCCGCTCATCGCCGCCGCCATTTCTCGGCGATGGGTCTCGGCTCTCCGAGTACACGGCCTTGACGGAGAACCACTGTGTCCAGCCTTACGGCTCACAACGCTGCCTCCAGCTACGCCGTATAACCCACAACGCCGCTTGATCTATGTTTTATGCACCGACCTCGGCGAAGCCGCCGACTTCGTCAACATGATCCGGATCAAGATTATCGGGAAGGATCCATCCACACACGCTTCAAGAGGGTGACTCCACCTCCTCGTCCGCATCGCATCTAAAGCATATGTACACACCGAGCTTCAAAGATCATCGAAGATGACGGCACCAAGTACGATCCGGATCTCGCGGACCACCTCGGGTTTTCACAATTCCCATCTTTCCCGCCAAGACAAGGGATTTGATCCATGTTGTCGAAGAATGACGAACCGCCGGCGGTTGGCGAAAAGTAACAAGAAAAGACCGCGCGGAGGCGCGCAATATTGACCCGGTTCAATCGCCGCAAATCGAAGCCGGCAGACTAGAGGCGCGACGCGCCGTGGTCCAAACCATGCGACCTCAACGATGCTTTCGACAGGGTGGGGGACAAACAGGTCTTCAGGACTCCAAGTGCCAATGTAGCCGTCGCCATGGCAATAATGCAACGGCTACCCAACACCCCAGAAACCCAAATAGTTCGCGATGAAATACAAGCCTATCTAACGGCTGCCATGGCCTAGACCGCAGAGATTGTAAATCAAGTCCAGGCTCCATCCGTCTCAGTCGAGTCAAGCCACAGTCGCCAGCTTCCAAGCCACTCATAGCCACTCAACCCACGTGGCTCACGCAACAACGACCCATCAGACAACCATCGAGGCGGAAACGGTGGCCATGACGGTGGTAACCGCCATCGGGAGGACAACCGTCGTGATATCTAGGACGATAATCACCAAGACAACCGCGACAATCGTCGCGATAATCGCGGTCGCAGGGCTAATCCAGATGGCAATTGAGATCGCCGCAATAGTAATAATGATCTCCGCCATTACCTCGGTGGACGCGATCTGCGCGCTCACATCAACCAAAGAGCTAACGATCGAGCATCCCACGAAAGCTATCGCCGTATGGAGTATGACATTGCCCACGGTCCGCCGGGTTTGAAGCGTTTTACTCCACACCTTCGCCAGGTCATATGGCCCAAGAATTTTAAGCTCGAGAAACTTCGAAGTATGACGCAAAAAAAAACCGAATTATGGGTCATGCTCTACGAAACCACGTGCAGATCAGCCATGGCTGACGAGCATGTCATGTCTAACTACTTCCCAGTCATTGTTGGCCATGCAGGTCACCAATGGCTGGTCACCATCGACGAACTACTTTGATTCTTGGCGGAGCTTAAGCAAGCCTTCATTGACAATTTCATCGCTACTTGTGAACAACCGGGCAACAAGTACGATCTCGCAATGGATCCAAGATCGGAAAGATGAGCCATCACATGAAATACGTCCGGCGCTTTCGTAGAGATGCGCATCAAGGTCCCATCAATCTCGACAACGAGGCAATCGAGGCTTTCATCATCGGCCTCCATTTCCACGACGCCCTAAGAGACAAGCTCCTCCGGAAGAGACCTGAGTCGGTCACAGCGCTCCTATCCACCGCTAAGAAATATGTGGATGCCGACAACGCCAAGAAGATAATTATTGAAGAAGCAGCAAGGGTTCCACGCTCCGACCACCCCTCATACCGCGATGACTACCATGGCAACCATGGTCGGAGCTACAGTTTTGACCGCCGCAACCAGCGCAACGACTCCCGCGACCACCGCGACCGACGTAATCAGTAGCGTAACCGCCGTAACGATTACAGGAGCAAGCGTGCTCGGGAAGACGACGGTGAGGTCAATACCGTTAAAAAGGGTGGCGGACGTTGTAACTACGAAGATGACTACGCCAAAGCATTGAAGGGGCCCTGCCAGCTCCATCCTAAGTCAAACCATACCATGGAGAATTGCCGCGTTCTCAAGTCTATCTATACACGTCAACAGGCTCCGGATACATCCGACAAGCCTAACGATGTAGCAGAACAGCGCAACGAGGATAACGAAGACGACGATGCAGACCCTCATCACAAGTACGTCAAGCCAACCGATCATGTGCACACCATCATCGGAGGCAAAGTGTCCATCGAGACCAAGCGGGAACGCAAGCTGCTCGCCCGTGCTTGTTTGAACATGGCCAACACCGATAACCTGCTCACCGATCCCCGGCTCCCTCCGTGGTCTCACCGCGAAATCTCTTTCAGTAGGAAGGACCAATGGGCCGCAATACCGGAGCCAGGACGTTTTCCCCTAGTCCTCAATCCTTGTATCAACAAGGTCTAGTTCGACAGAGTACTAATCGACGACGGCAGCTCCATTGATATACTGTTCAAGAACAGTCTGCCCGCCCTGAAGATAGCTCAGGCGGATCTTAAGCCATACGAGGCACAGTTCTGGGGTGTTCTTCCCGGACAGAGCTCTACACCTCTTGGGCAGATCACGCTACCTGTGAAGTTTGGGACCTCGGACCACTTCCACACTGATTACGTCAACTTTGTGGTCGCTGACTTCGACGGCACCTACCATGCTATTCTTGGTCGACTGTCGCACACCAAGTTCATGGCCATACCTCATTATAGGTATCTGGTGCTCAAGATGCCTACCGAGAAAGGAGTCCTAACCCTCCGAGGTAACGTGTACGTCGCCTACACCTGCGAAGACGACAGTTTCAAAATAGCAGAGGCCCACGACCTCTCTATTCCCATGGCCGAGACCATGCTCGACGCTAAGAAGACCTCAGCCGACCACCTAGAGATCCCAGAGCTCGAGACTCCACGCAAAAACATCAAGTTAAAGGAGCACAAGGTGATCCAGCTGGTCGACGGCGACCCCAACAAAACGGCCCTTATCGGGGCCAACCTGGATCCCAAATAGGAAGATGCGCTCGTCGGGTTTTTGAGGAGCAACGTGGATGTGTTCGCATGGAAACTCGCCGACATGCCCGTGTACCTCGAAACTTGATTGAGCACTCCTTGAATGTCAACAAAGAAGGCCAAACCTATCAAGCGAAGCTTTGACATTTCGCTTCATGACAAAAAGGAGCAATTAGGGTAGAAGTTACACGGCTTTTGGCAAATGGATTCATTAAAGAAGTGTATCATCCGGAGTGGTTAGCCAACCCGATTCTTGTACGCAAAAAGAATAATGAATGGAGAATGTGCGTTGATTACACTGATCTCAACAAACACCGCCCTAAGGACCCTTCTTGCTTACCTCGCATAGAGCGAGGTCGTAGATTCAACCGCCGGTTATGAGCTGCTTTCCTTTCTTGATTGCTACTCTGGTTATCACCAGATCGCTCTCAAAAAGGACGATCAGATCAAGACGTCTTTCATCACGCCTTTCGGCACCTACTGCTACACGACTATGTCATTCGGGCTCAAGAACGCCGGGGCTACATACCAACGCGCCATTTAGGCCTCGCACGAGAGATAAAAGATGACCTAGTAGAGGCCTATGTGGATGATGTAGTTGTCAAAACCAAGGAAGCACATACCCTTGTTGACAACCTCAAACGCGTACCTTCGTGGCCCTCAATACATTCCAATGGAAGTTAAACCCAAAGAAGTGCATCTTTGGTGTTCCTTACCGTATATTGCTAGGCAATGTCGTGGATTCGATTCGACGCATACGCCCTAATCCAGAGAAAGTCAAAGTCGTCTTAGACATGAAGCCCCCTAAAAGGTGAAGGATGTCCAAAAGCTTACCGGATGCATGGCCGCTCTAAGCCGTTTCATATCAAGATTAGGAGAAAAAGGGTTACCGTTTTTTAAACTACTCAAAGCATCCGAGAAGTTTGATTGGTCGAAGAAGCGACGCACGCCTTCACGCAGCTAAAACATTACCTTACATCACCTCCAGGTCCTCACTTGCTCCTAGAGAAGATGAAACCCTCCTACTTTACATTGCAGCAACCAATCGGGTGGTCTCCACTACCATGGTGGTCGAGCGCGATGAGCCGGGCCACGCCTATAAGGTACAGCGGCCAATTTATTTCGTCAGTGAGGTACTCAACGAATCTAAGACCAGGTACCCACAGATTTAGAAACTGCTCTACGCCATACTGATAACATCCCGAAAGTTGAGACATTACTTCGATGGATATCGTGTGGTGGTCATGACCGAGTACCCTTTGGGGGACATCATTCGCAATAAGGATGCGAACGGGTGCATCGTCAAATGGGCAATGGAGCTATGCCCCTTCTCCTTGGAATTCGCAAGCCGTACTACAATCAAGTCTCAGGCACTCGTCGATTTCATCGTCAAGTGGATAGACTTAAGCATGCCTGCCTCTCTGGAATCCGATGAATATTGGACGATGTACTTCGACGGCTCTCTCACAATTGACGGTGTGGGAGCAGGGGTTCTTTTCGTGTCACCATCCAAGGAGCAGCTCCGACGCGTGCTCGAGATTTATTTCCCAAAGATCTAATAACGCCGCCGAGTATGAAGCATGCCTGCATGGTTTAATCATTGCGGTTGAGCTTGGTGTCAAACGTCTCTACGTCTACGGAGACTCGGCTCTGGTCATCAACCAACTCAACAAGGACTGGGACACAACCAGCAAAAAGATGGACGCATACTGTAAATCGATAAGAAAGCTAGAAGGCAGGTTCTATGGCATCGAGTACATACACGTGGTCCGGGACAAGAACCAAGCAACGGATGCTTGTTTATCAAAGTTAGGATCATCTCGAGCCAAAATCCCGCATGGTGTATTCGCTCAAGACCTGCTCACGCCTTCCATCGAAGAGGAAGATTCCATGGTCGACAAAGTTCCGGACCAAAGAATTGGTGGCTACGGTTCCGCACCAAGCACAACCGAGCCGCCTCCAACCACTCATGAGCGACCGAGAGTACCCTTCATCAAGTACTTAACAGATGGCGGCGGTTATCTTGATTGATAAAAAATGAGCGCCTAATGCGTCGCGATAGCGATTCGCTCGTCGATGGCAAGTTATGGCGCAAAAATGCAAAGGAAGAAATCTTGATGAAGTGTATAACCCAGGAAGAAGGCGAACATCTCCTAGACCAAATCCACTCGCTCCTCGCGGCAACCACGCGACCTCAAGAACACCGGGTCGGTAAGGCTTTCCGAGCGGGGGTTTATTATTGCCGTCGGCAGAGTCGCGACGCAGAAGAAGCTAGTCCGCCACCGTGAGGGTTGTCGGTTCTTTGCCAAAAGAATCCACGTACCAAAGACACGAGATTCGATTTATACCAACCTCTTGGCCCTTTGCATGTGAGGATCGGATATGATCGGGCCCTTCAAACCGCTCTGAAATTTACATGTGTTTTTGTGCTGATTGACAAATTTTCTAAGTGGATAGAATACATGCCTTTGGTACAGGCATCTTCAGAAAAGGCTGTCATGTTCCTCGACCAGGTCATCCACCATTTCGGCATACCCAACAAAGATCATCACCGATCTGGGTACTCGGTTCACCGGGAACGCTTTTGGGACTTCTGCGATGAAAGGAGCATAGTAGTAAAATATGTCTCGTGGCACACCCTAGAGCTAATGGACAAGTCGAGCGGGGCAAATGGCATGATCTTGGGCGCATTGAAGAAGAGGATGTACAGAGAAAATGACAAAGCCCCCGAAAGATGGCTCAAGGAGTTACCACCGTGGTCCTGGGGCCTCCGAACTCAAATTTCACCAGTAACATCCAAGGCCTCACCATACTTTATGGTTTATATGCTGAGGCGTCCTCCCATCAGATATAGCTTTCAGACCAGCAAGGGTAGAGAACTTCGATGAGGGCAAGGTCAATGAAGTACGGGAGCTAGAAGTAAATAGCGCAGAAGAGAAAAGGCTCGATTCTTGTGTACGTACCGCCAAATACCTTGCTGTTTTGCGTAGGTACTACAACAAAAATGTTAAAGAGATGTTCTTCGTGGTCGGAGATTTGGTCCTGAAGTGGAAGACGAACTAGGCTGGTGTCCACAAACTTGCAACCCCATGGGAGGGACCATTCATGATCAAGGAAGTCACACGACCAATGTCTTACAGGTTAGCTCGCCTGGACGGTACGGACGTACCAAACTCTTGGCACATCGACAAGCTTAGACGTTTCTATGCTTAACTACTGAGATATGTACTCCTTTTGTACTTTTGATTTATTTCAATAAAGCAATTATGATTTCTCCGAGCACTCTAATGTGTCACTTCAAGTTTTATGGTTATTCTAACTCAGCCAGTAAAAGCCGACCACCACCCCTTCTACGGTTTTCGGAGCAGGCTCTGTCTCCGGTTCCTCCCAATATGTGCATGGGATCCGTTCTCTATGTTACGGGTGATCGGCAGGTCCCCCTTGGTTTAACTTGTCTGCATCTACGTGTGCACAGGTCACCAGACCTCACACTCCGACCACATGGAAAACCAGGGCCGCACAAACTTTTCGGGATGATGTGTCAAGCACGATGGTACAACTAAATAGAACGTTAATACGTTTTTACTTAGTTACACCAACATAAAGTATCAAGCTTAAATACGCTTTATACAAAGCAAACAAGTTTATATAGTTACATTATTACAAGCTTGCCTGAAGAGGCTCAAGTTCACAATAACACAACTATGTCCTCCTTCTATAGCTCTAAGCCTATTACATTGGCTGGTCGGGGCGCATGGCACTTACTACTCGCCGCTTCCGATACCCTACTCGAGTCTCGGGGTCTCTTGTGCTAGTTGAGCTGAAGGGGATGGCCCCGCCGGTGCCTGGCTGGTCGAGACCGCAGGCTTCGTTGGTTGGCTCACAGCTGATGGCATTTCCAGCTGACTCATCAATGGCGTACCCTGTACAGGTGCTGTCCCACCTCCACACAGGTTAATATCGCCAATTATCTTTGACGACAAGTCCAACTGGGCCGTCCAAAGCTCCTCTGCCTTGTCTAGGTCTACCTCCTTCGGGTACCCAGCCTCCAGGCGCTTGAGATCGATCAGGGGGTAGTGGGCACGCACCATGCTTAGTACATGGGCACCCGTGTACTCACTAGGTCCTTCACGAACTCTTGGAACCTCCCCACGCTTGTTTGCATCTCTCGACCAGCCCGAGCTGGCGCGTCCTCGGCTCTTCCTCTGTGAGCGTCGGGTCTATAAGGTCGAGGACGGGCACAATGCCAGTTGCCATTTCTTGGCACCATTTCTCCCACGTGTCCTGCTCCTCGGCGGCCTTGAGGCATCGTGCTTTCCAGTCATCACGCTCTCTGATCATGGCCTCTAGGTGCTTCTTGGCATTGACTTTCAAAACTGAACACAGTATAAGACATCAAATGTGAAAACACGACATGGCAAGGTGGGCAACAGAATGAGAAAGGTGATCTAGAATACTTACTTTTTAGTTCCTCCTTCATTTTGTTGGTGTGGTCTTGGAGTTGAGACTGGCTGTGTGCTAGCTTCACGTTGTCCTCCTTCAGGCGACCACACTCTACGGTCACACGATTATTTTCCCCTTTGAGGCGGGCTACTTCAGCTTCTAAACCTGCCTTACAGCTGTTACTACCAAGAATACAACAACACAAGTCCTGCACTTGTTATGATAAGATGAAACTTTACTTGTTTTCTCCAGCTCTTTGTTGTTGAGCTGGCCGACCAGGTTTGGTTCTGTGTTTCTCGATCTATCCTCTCCTGGTCGGCGGTTTCAAGTTGGCACCGCAAGCGTTCTACTTCGGCCACCAGTTCTTTATTGGTCGCCGCGATTCCTTCAATCTGGTCGAAGCACCTCTTTCGGTATTTTGCGGTTTTCATTAGGTCCTGCATACAGACAAGCTAAGTCAGACAGTTCGACTACATAATAGGGTCAAGGATTCAAGCCAAACGTACCTGGACTTCTGTCACCAGACGCTTGGCCGCCCATTCGACTCTTAGGGTCTCTTTGACCTCTGGGATTTCTTCGTGCATAACCCATCTGTCGTTCCGATAGCGCGACACATATACATGTTGTCGCCTATCTTGGGGATGGCCCAGGACCTCTTCTACTTCTTCCTCTTCAGCCTCCTGTTCGGGAGGCGGCGCTGGTCTGGAGTCTGCAAACTCCACAACCACCAGGGCTTTTCCACGAGCCGTCGCGTCGGCCAAAATGCTCTGGGCCATTTCTAGCTGCTGCTCCTCAGCTAGATCCGGCTCCCTTGGCGCCATGGTATCCGCCTTAGCAGGGTTCGTGCTCGGAGCACTTGTACTCTCCTCGGCTGTCTTCTTGACCAGCCGCTCGGGGACTGGCGTCTGGTCATCCGCCTGCTGAGGTCTAGGCAGAGTTCCTACTACAGGCTCCTCCACGGCTGGCTGCTGGGCAGTTTGTCCCGCCGTCACTGGTGAAGTTGTGCCGCACCCGGCTAGCTGGTCGGGGTTCTCAGTGGACGCCGACCTAATATATCAGAGACAATTTCAGAAGATAGTAGTATCCAATGCAAATTACAAGCTTACATCAAAGATATAGATACTTACAGCTTCGATTTGCGGAATGATGTGGCAAAGGTGCGTCGCCTTGACCGTCCCTGCTCCGCGTGCTCGATAGGCTCCACCGGGTATTTTTCCACCTCCGGTACAGGCGTCGGGGTTTGATGCCCGATGTTTCCCTCGCTTGTACTCTATGTTGCAGTGGTCGGTGATGCGACCACTGCTGGCATGGAGGAGCCACCTTGCTCCAAAGACCCCATTTGTCTTCTCCTCTTTCGAGGGACGAGCCGGAAGATGTCCGCATCCTCTACTTTGTCGTCCGACAGGGGGAAGATAGCTTGGCGTCGTTTGCTGGCCGCCGGACGCTTGCCAGCGGCTCTAGTCGGTGCATCCTCCATAGTCTCGAGTGCCGCCCAGTGGACGTCGTTGGTCCTGGCGCTGGTCTGGGTGGCTGGGTCGGCAGCTTGCGGCCAATCTACACCGGGGGGAGACGACACGAACACTGCTGCCCGGTCACGACCATTCCACTGCGACACAAAGCGGGGGCAACAGTCAATTTCTTGTTACAACATGACTCTACAGTTAAAAGGAGGCATCAATTACCTTTGGGGGAGGTCGGGCTAGTTTGAAGGTGTGCTCGATGTTGTTCAGCCTAACGTAATTGGGATCGGCCAGGTTGAATAACTCCCCAATCCTGGCTTTGATTTCCGTCTTGTCGAGCGGCTCCTTCCTGGTTCTTGTCGGATCGGCGCTTCCCTAGTACTCGAAGCCTGGATGAACCCTCTTTTGGCAGGGCTGGATCCTTCGGTTGATGAAGTTCCCGACCACACTTGGGCCATCTAGCTTTCCCCATGGGATCATCCCGAGCAGTTCGGCGATCTGCTCCAGGTTCTCGGGCTTTTCTGTCCAGCTATTCTTCTTCTCTAGAATCAGTCTCACGTCACACAGGGTGATGGTGTTCGGCTCTTCATGGATGTAGAACCACTTCTTGTACCACTCATCCAAATGAGGTGTTCGAGCGATGCAAGTATTGTGCTTTCATACCGTCGCGCAGATTCAGGTAGGCGCCTCCGGCTATCTTCGAGCCACCGCTCCCTTTCTTCCGAAGACAGAACAGGTGGTGAAAGAGGTTGAAATGGGGCTGGAAGCCACCATAAGACTCGTAGAGATGAATGAAGGTGGAGATAAGGAGAATCGAATTGGGATGCATATTGCAAATCCCAATCTCATAGTACAAGCAGAGACCCTGAAGGAAAGGGTGCACTGGAATCCTGAAACCCCGTTTGAAGAAGTCTTCGAAAACCACAATCTCACCCTGGTTGTGGATCGGGAAGCTTTCTCCTTCCAAGCACGCCATCCCGCTGAGTGCCTTGTTGTGGAGCACTCCCATGGCGACGAGGTCCTCGATGGTCTGCTCATTGCTCCGCGACTTCCACCATTCCTTCGCCATGACCCCGCCTTTCTTTTGGGCGTCTCTCTTCGCCATTAGTCTGTCCTTACTAAGGGGGTGGATGCGGTGGCAAGGGGATTGGCGACGATTTTCGGAGGAATAGGGTTTGGCAGGAGGAAGAAGAGGGTTGCGGCGGCGAATGACAATGGGGAACGGTGTGAGTAACTTACCAGATCTACATTATATAAAACAAAGAGCTCCGTCGTTTTGTCCGCCCGAGATTATTGGGAGATGTGCGCACGCGCGCCGCAGACGGTTGTTCACACAACCTCGAGATCTACGCCAATAAACGCGCTCCTTCGTTACCAGTGTACGCGCCTCTTCATTAATAGTGTAAGAGGGCCCACACTGACGCGCCCATACAAAAAGTGCCAGCGATTTGCTTGCCGAAAAAGAGTAAGAAGACAGAATGACGTACTATACCCATTTGCTTTTTTGACCAGGCGTGTCAGACTGGACTTGGCAGAGAATAGAGATAAATAAATACACCGAATAAATACATCAATGGCGTTCGCGTTTTAGATGCCCGTTTCGCGCTAAGGATGGATCAGGGACTGCTCAGACCACTGCTGTGCTCGGGGATTGCCCAGACCACTGCTGTGCTCGGGGACTGCCCAGACCACTGCTGTGCTAGGGGACTGCCTAGACCACTGCTGTGCTCGGGGACTGCACAGACCACTGCTGTGCTCGTGGACCGCCCAAACCACTGAAGTGCTCGGAGACTGCTCCGACAACTGGTGTGCTCGGGGGATATCCCGACCACTGATCGAAGAATTGTTCTCCTCGGCTACATGTGATTTGTACTCACATACAGTTGAGAGACATTTATTTAGACCTTACTACAAGGCTCATACTTCGCCTTCCAGCAAGCTCGGGGACTACATCGGTACGATGCACCTGCCGGTGCATCTCGTATCGCCTGTACGACGATTGGGTTCTCAACTTAATTGGGAATTCTTTTTAGACCCTGGCACCATGTGCTTACTTCACCTACTACCAAGCTCGGGGACTAAGTGGGCACACTTCACCTTGCGGTGAATGTGTTTGTTTTTCGACCACTATGCCTCTGATGATCAAAGATGCTACACTTCAAGACGCACTTACATTTCTTTTCAGAAATACAAGTGGGCACACTTCCCGGGACAGAAATCTTTTTCTTTTTTCTTAAGAGCACCATACATTCTTCAGACAACCTAATTCTCTGGCGACGACGGTGGTTGGAAGATGTCAAGGACTCGGGCGTAACTTGTCGGAGAAGGTCGAAATGGCGTGTCGCAGCATAATACATGGTGCTCGGGGACTAGCTGTGGGGGTATTAACCCCTATACCCTTACGGCTAAGCTTGGGCCGGCCCGGATCGATGGGTCTGGTCCATCCAAAAGACGACGCGCGACCCAACCAACCTGGTTGGAGTCCTGCGCAAGGAGTTAAGGCGGATTTGGCGATCAAGCAGGATCCTGGTCGGTTAGAATAGGAATCCTTATCCGGCCACATATGGCAATTGTAACTGGCTAGGATTAGTTTCCAGATCTGTAACCCTGCCCCCCGGACTATATAAGGCAGGCAGGGGATCCCTCTAAAAAACATCTCTCATTAACATACAGCAATACAATCAGACGCAGGACGTAGGTATTACGCCTTCTTGGCGGCCGAACCTGGATAAAACCTCGTGTCAGTCTTGCGTCACCGTCTTGTTTGTGGCTTGCGCATCTGTCTGCCGACAATCTACTACCTTGGGCATACCCTTAGGTAGACTGCCGACTATATTTCGTCGACATACACACATGCAAGCATGCATATATAGCCAAATCAAAATTAGCTCTCCCCGACCGCATGCTCACATCTTGCGGTCATGCCACTCATCAACTTACCTTCTTACCTTAGCGTAGAGGCATTTGATCCATACATTACCACTCAAGTGAATGGCATCCATACAATAGCACGCCGTATGGATGACAAAAGTAAAAACCCCCATGTTAGTACTTAAATAGCCACATAAAAGTCCTTAACTAGGCATAAAGGAGATGACCACTGGCACACTTAAGATTTTTATAACACAAAACCTTTGCTTTTAAATACACATATGACAAGTTTAATGTTCAATCCATCCTCTGATGCCAGCTGTCATAGAACCGTCCAATTTATAGGAGCACAAGTACAATAGCAATCACCGAAGTGATCAAACCGTCATACTTGAGCCCATATAAACCCAATAGTCCGATGAAACCGCGAAGGATCTCAAACAACCAACATACAAACCAAGATCGTAGACATTCAACATAACCAATCACATGTTACATCATAGTTCACAAATAGTTCTTATACATCAGAGTTCGAATAATTATTACAAATCAAGTTTGAAAGTAGCGGAAGCAAGGTAGTTTAACATGAACATCACACATAGTTTAATACAAAGCCAGTTTCATAGTCATCTCCAACCAAAAGCACAAGGGGGAGATGATAAACAGGATGACCATTGCCCATGGTCCTAGTCCTCATCCACTATAGGAGCAAAGCAGTTCTTGTAGTAGTTGTGATACATAACATTATCTGCAACAAATAGGAATAAAACCCTGAGTACGAGAAGGTACTAAGCTAGACTTACCCGTCCAACTAATATACTAAGACACCAAGGAGTATGCATGGCTTTATAAGTAGAGCTGGTAAACATTATTTGCAGAAAAAGCATAAGTTATCCAACATATCTTTAATTGTGAATCACCAGTTATTAATCCTATCTCATACTTGATTAGCAACTATCCTATGCCAAACATATTGGTACCATTAAGTCATCACAATAATAATCTGTCGGCACGAAAATTTCATCCCGTGCCGGGGCACACGAGTAAGCCGGAAGGGTCCGCTCGATGGAGCTGGAGATCCACCTAGCTTCAACGCAGGGATTATCGATCATGCGCACTCCTCCCGAGACGTGCCAGTCAATTTGACTCTATAATTGTCAAGGAAAGAAAGCTAATCAGTAATTTAAGGTGGAACATGCCGGTGTTGCCAGACAGTCCTGAATGTGTGGCTTTGAGAGCCGATGTGGAAGGAGATCGACTAAATAGCTGATTCCAGCATACTCATAAGAATAAATCAATTAAAGCTCATGGACTTATGGAAGAAAAATTGGTTATTATTTAGGATGAATATCGTTATTTAGACAAATATTAGTCAATGGCAATAGGATGTCAACACTAATCAGTTTATGCTAAGCCAACGACTGTAAGTAACCGAATCCCTTTTTATATGAAAATTCAGCCCATCATCATTTAACCATTTAATAGAGATAAATCTATGAACATATTAGATCTCATCTATCGCTATGACCAGTGGGGCATGAGGCAGAATCATGCAAGCCATAGAAATAGCAATAAATTCGATGACCCTAACCTATTACTAATATCACTAGGGCATGAGGCAGAATCATGCAGGCTGTAATAAATTCGATGACCCTAACTTATTACTAATATTAGTGGAGTGTGAGGCAGAATCACACAAGCTGTGATAACGGGCTATGGAACAGTTTTTGTTAGCCAATAGATCTATTCAAGACCAGACACGCCTTAACCGCACACTATGCACACTATGCACGATCAAGGTCGACCGGATCGATGTAGCCTTACTTGAACTAAACAAGAGTCGATAACTAGCTTATACTAGAGTTGCAGTGGAGGTCGACCGGATCGATGCAGCCGTATGAACAGAAGTATAAGCCATGACAGTACTTACAGACAAGCTAGAGGTCGGCCGGACCGATGCAGCTCTGCTTGCTGAAGAACTCACCGAGATCTACTCTACTCCTACTCCTAAGGGGTGGCCGGAGCCGAAAAAAGTAAGTAACTTGTATTTGATTGATTGTGTGTCCTCTTACAATAGCCGGGGTCCAATATTTATACCCGGAGCCTAAACATGAATCCTACTCTAGCACGACTCATTACAATCTTCGATATAAAAGAAAACATTCCTAATTTAAGATAACTTGGACCCTAATCTTTCCCTTTTTGTAGAGTACGATATGTAGTTTCCTGGCGCCAACCGCAGCTCATCATTGTTATCTGCTGACATCATCCTAAGAGATCTGATTCCAGAGTCGTATCTGAATCAGCTGATATCGATTCTTATGCAATCAATTCCTTGATTGGCATAATCTTGGAAGCCTTCGAATTCCCGCGTTCTTCTCCCAAATTTTGGTGTAAACACATGCCCCCAAATTTTAGGATAAAAGTGATTTTATTCCAAAATTCCTATTTATCCATTTACCACACCACAACCGTTCTATTTCGAGATATACGCATGATTCCTGACTTCTCGGCCCGAGTTTTATATAATATCCCAACAGTACCTCTTCCAACTCACTCGGCCTATTTACTTTTCCCCTTTTCCTTGAGAAAATCTTAATATCCGACGCCGTTGTCGCCAAGGCCTTAAACCCTAGCAAATCCTCTGTCTTATCAAGCCATTATTCAAGCATTCTTCGTCAGATTCAAATCTACTTTGGCTTTAATGGCGACCAGCGACCACGTCCCTAAGGTATGCCTTCCAAGTTTCCCATTCTCCAAGTACCTGTCACTACCCTGTATTTCCTTTTTCCTTAAATTTATTTCATCCAATTTCTAGGAAATGAGGAACGAAATCTTGATTCCATCAGTTGTTGCTTCCAATGTTTATTTTCTTAGGCCTATGGGTGATCCTGATCCATCTGATTTCATCCATCAAGAAACCAACCAAATCCCCTTCAAACAGTCTGCAGTGGATTTGTCCTCTTGGAATACCAAAACTCCCTTCATAAATTGGCCCAAAATGCCTAAGGGATGGAGAAATTGGTTCTGTAGGGTGTCTGAGAAAAACAGTGGAGATTGGGAGCTTTATGATTTGAATCAATGCTTGACACTCTCGTTGTCCGGGATGGAGAGAAATGATTCACTCTTGATTTCCGCATCTTATTTCTGGTCCAATGCCCTTAATGCCTTTGTATTTGGTCACGGTCCAATGACCATCACTCTGGCCGATGTTTATATGTTGACCGGCCTTAGAATTACTAGATCAATGCAGCCTTATGAGTACCTGAGCGCCGGATCCAAGAAATTAGCCAAGATATCAGACTACACAGGATGGGCCAGTTACATTCTAAACCATATTGGAGACAAATCAAATGTTAGTGAAAGGGAATATGTAGCCTTTTCTGAACATGTGGCTTGAGAGATTCATCTTCTATGGGTCATCTTGTGGCCTGACTTACAATCATAAACTCATGGCCGAGCATCTAGCAGTAGGCAAGGACATCCCTCTTGGAAAGTATATGTTAGGAGCCGCTTATCATCTGATGTACCAGGTAATTGCCCAATTACTGAAGAATAAACTAGTGCATGCTATCAGTGGCCCCTGGTGGTTGATACAACTATGGCTTAACCTATACATTCACAAGATTGTAAGGCTTGATCTTAGAAACCTGAGTTTCCCTTCCTCCAACTTTGATGAGGACTATAGAGGCGAAGAAGAAAGAACCTATCAGTGTACAAGCTATGGTGAGGCTGCATCGGCCATAACAATCGATATTAACATTGGCCATCTTTTCAAAAAGTTTTATAGAGGGTTTGATGCAGACATCCTAACTTGGCTGCCATACAATGAGGATGAAAACAATGAGTTGATCTTCCCATTCAAATTTCGATTTGAATTAGGCTGCTCGGATGAGACGACGGCTGCAATCTTCAATTCCTTTATCAAGCCTTGCGTCCTTCCAGCCGAATTTCGTTATGGTCGTGGCAAAATGGCCATAGGTTCCTTCCTCCCAGGCAACCTTCCAACCTATGAATTCTACAACCCCTCTTTTGTAGCTCGTTAGTTTGGTTTTGGTCAATTGCCTCCTCAACTTTTCTTCAAGGATATGCTGAAGCCAAGAGAGGATATTAGTGAAGTACTGGAAGCCTCTAGAGTTTTTCAACTGGAGTCAGATATTCCTTCCCTTTGCTTGCATGACTGGATTAGAGTCAGCTTCTCTTCCACTCTCTTTGACTCCTGGTGGCAAGAATGGCACTATCATCTTTTCTGTGGGTTGGTTCACCCTTTGTGTATAGCTCTGGATGGGGAATTTGCTTCTGACAGAGAGGTAACTTGCCATTTCTTTTCAAGAAAACTGCTCGATGAATTCCTCTACCAACTATTCTAATCGACCTTTTTAGGATGCTAAATTTGATCCTCCGAGCTTGGACAGGAAGGGGTGTCCTATAGATTACCAGCCACCATGCCCAGTTTCAAGAATGGGATTAGCTGTGCCTTCACTAAAGAAATTGATGAAAACTCATGCTACCTCCACTATTGTAACATATCATTCTTCAAAGCGTAAGGTGGCTCAAGGGACAACCTAGAAAACCACTACTGGGAAGAGGCTCCACAGAATGAGACCGTCAGCTGCTCAGGTAAACAATTCATTTCCTTCCCAAAATGATATTCAATTGCTGACCCCCTTCCTTCACAGTTAACAACCATTGCATCCCAATCGGTTCTGGGTGTAGAGCTGTTGTCCCAGGCGTTCAGTTTGGCATCAACTAGACCCTCATCAACCGATCCCCAAGAAGAGCCGATTTTGGTTGAAACAACAAATGCTTCAAAAACGGCAGAAGACGTGAGTCTTCCCATCTCATCCTTGATGCTACCGAAGCATTTCCTCCAAAATTCCTTATTCAACTATTATTCCCCATCTGATTTCTTACCATGCTAGGTACTTCCTGAGGAACCACCGACGCAAAAGCAGGAATCTGACAGTCCCCTTATTGAAAATGATCCTGTCGTCGCTGATGTTCAAACTGTCGACTCCCCAATCCTACACACAACTGATGGTAGGAAAGTCACGTGCTCAATTTATTTTTCTGCAATAAATACAAACTAAAATTCTTTCTGATGTTTGCAGATGTCGATGTTGATAGTCCAGAGCCGATTCAACTAGATATTACTGGTGCATCATTAGTTGTTCCTCCCCTTCAGACAGAAGCTACTACAGAAAATGTACTGTATCTTTTTCATCATTCATTTTGTTATAAACTGATTCAAACCTCCTAACCAAGACTTCTTTACACACAGGCACTCGATCTTCCAGCCCTGTGCTACTCTTTCAATCTTGAGGAGTATCTTGATGAAGATTAAATCAACTTGTTAGCCACGTCCTCTAAGGGAGCTTTGTCAGAAGAGACCAAAAATCAGCTAAGAGACATATTGTCAATGTTTGAGAAGAATATAGTCGATTTGGTTCAAGACATTGATTTAATGAGGAGAGTCTTCTTGTCTATTAAGGGTAACCCATCCCCAGTTCTTTTAGAGTCTTGTCACCTTTATCTACTTTTGAAAATCAGGCCCTGAAGGTGAAAAAGGCTCAGAGCAATCTGTCTGACCGTTAAACTTTATTGGCCAAGGGGAACTCTAATAGGCAAGAGGCCAAAGAGTTGACACAGTTGATTGATCATTTGAAGAACTCCTCCCTCAGTATCAACCTAGAATTGTCCCAACTAGAGGCCAGGCGTGTAGAACTTGAGAAGGAGCTAGAAAATGTGAAGGCTGCCATTGACCGTCATAAGTCCATCCTGGCTCAAATACCCGATACTATTCAACAAAAGAAATAGGAATTGTTGGCCAAAGTCAGAGAAGGCAGAGCCATCCAAAGTAGCCTCATGAGCATTCCTGGATCAGCCGAAGAAGATAAGCAACAAATCGCAGAGGTTGACGCTATCCAGCTAGAAGTGTTGAAAGCAATCCAGGATGTTCTAGACTTATAATTCGTGTATCATATATCTTGTGTAGAATCAATGGTAACCATACTTTTTGTCGCCTAATTGCACTTCCTGCTCTCGGCTAAAGAGCCGATTTGAAAATAGCTGATTCTAGACTTCCAACCTTAATCCAATTAAGTCTGAAAACACAGCCTTTATTATTACAAAAACCCCTCGATCTTTCGTCCTTAGTCACCCGGCACCGTATTCTCTTTGGTATTAGTGGGGTGGCGCTTCGCCTTCTATTAATTGTAGTTGCCTTTTGTACGTCTCGAGGCATCCACCTCCTTGCTCCATGGCTTCAAGTACCAGCCGAGGGCTCTGGCCTCGAACACATCTACACTTGCAACCGCTCCTGTTCCTTTGCACTTCTTCACCCTCTGCAGAACTCTGTAGCGGCCTTCCTCCCTTCTTGTAGATCCGATCAACTTCATGGCCGGCGAGGACAACTGTGGCAAGCGTGAAGCGGAGGAGGTCCCAGAGGAGAATATGTCAGTGAACCAATGCCTACATCGCATGAGGTGAGATTGATATCTTTTGTTTATGACAATGAACTGTTCTAATTCGTCTATAGATTTGTTTTGAATGATAGTCTTCGTCCTCTTCCTAGGACCGGCAAGCCCTCGGACGCTGCATCTTCTGCGTCGGCCTCATCGTCAGATTCTTCCGACTCCTTCAATGGCGATGACGCCCGGTGTTTTCTCCGAGAGTGGAGGGTGGCTTAGAACTGCTATTCCGAGGCAACTCGGGAAAATGGCCATCTTGAGATCTACCTCGAGGTCTCTCAAGCTGCTCTTCATGCAGCCGAGGAGGAGGCCAGCGCCGTTGGAGCACGGCGGGCCGAGTCTGACGCCGTGGTGGTGGGTAAGACAAACTTCAGGAATGCTTCTATTCTAATTTCCACTGTCTTTATCTTGATAGTTTTTCTGTTTTCTGTGATCATTAGCCCTGATAGTGCAGTCAGCGAATGCAGCCGCGGACGCCGTCAATGCTTGGGGTCCTCTCATCAACGCTCACCTCCAAAACATTCTAGCCCGTGTTTAGGAAATCGCCCTCCATAGTGTTCGTCAAGGCACGTCGATGGCACTGACCACAATGCAAGACCAGACCGGGTATGAGCTCCATGCCAGGGAGACTGGCTTCCCAATGGGCGATGGCCCCGAGGAGCATGTGGATTTGCTTGAGGAGTTTGTCATCACAGTAGAGGCCATTGTGGACATCACATCTGCTCAAGATGTGGTGAACAAGGTCTTCAATTAGCTTGTATCTAGGGAAAACTAATGAATGAAACCTTCTGTTCTTTTATGAATATGTCTCAGTGCAATGCCCCTATATGTGTCACGAATGTCTTTGTTTTTGTTTTTGCTCTGGAGGCGATACAATCGTATTGGCTTTTATATATTCGAGATCTTTATTTTTTGAACTAGAGGCGATACCTTTCTAGTACAGGCTATTAGAGCCGATGACTAAACGAATCAGCTATCAAGTGTTGATCAAATGCTAGGATAATATCCCTTCAAATATATTTTGTTGATCGCTATTGATAGGTTGCACCAGAACTTTTTAGACCAAAGGTTAAATGATCGATCGATTCAGGCCAAGCATCTCATTAAGTGAAACAAAACTTCCTTTAATAGATCCATCAACTCTTAATTGCATTTATGTTTTGACTTAGCGTTCACATACGTCGGCCTAAGCCTATCTCCAGGACCAATGCTTATTCTTCTCTAATCCAATGGCCGACGCGAAGCTATGACTATCCACTAAAACAAACTCTCAGAGCCGATTGCTTGAACCGGCTGTTTGCCTTCATTATTAATTCTAATGAAGTCTCCTTCCCATATCTTGCCAGAAAGGCATTCAAAGTCTCCTAGTTCTCAGAAGACTGGATCGGCTATAGCGATACTCATAGACTCATCAGCATGAACTAGCTCGACATCATCTCCATGCCATTGAATCAAACACTGATGCATGGTCGATGGTACACAACAGTTTGCATGAATCCAATCACGAACCAAGAAGTAAACTGTATGACCCTTTTCCATCAATGACGAAGAACGTGGTAAGCAGAGTCTTACTCCCGATTGTTAGTTCAACGTTCATTGCCCCCTGGGTCTTAGACGCATTATCCCCAAAGTCCTTAAGCATCATGTAAGTCTCAATCAGATCTCCTGGTCCCTTGCCAAGTTTATGAAAAGTGGTGTAAGGCATGAGATTGATAGAAGCACCTCCGTCCACCAACATCTTGTTCATCGGCTTCCCATCAACAAAACCTTTCACATATAAAGCTTTTAAGTGCTGATGCTTGACTGGTTTATCAAATATTGCTTGTTGTATAACCATCAACTTGGCAACTATCTCCTCATACTCTGATTCATCAAAATCTGAATAAACTTCTTGATCTTCCGGAGCTCTGAAGTCTAATGGCAACAGGAAAGCCATTTGAATATTAGCATATGGTTGCCTTTTATCGGCTGTTTGCTTAGCATGCCATACTTGAGGTTTACCGGATGCCTGAGCCTGTTCCAACTCTTCATTCCTTAGGTGTTGCACCCTTCACTTCTGGCTTCTTGTCAAACCTCCTGGACACCATTGGCCTTCCTGCCAAACATATTTTTCTTCATTACCTTCTTCTTCATAATTTGCCCAGTTTTGATCAACAACCCTTTTTCTAAGCCGATTATGAACACTTCCATTTTTTAAGCGCCGATCCATGTTATTATGATGATACACATCTTGAGCATGGATAGACCGGCGGTTGGCTTGAGATTGCCTAAACTCCCAATATTGATCACTGCACTCCGGATAGTTATTCCTGGTAGGCAACTTCAAACCTTCGTTCCAGCAATATCCGAAAAAAGACAATTCCAATGTGATTCAGCTTGCTTTCTTTCATACCTCTCTTTTTCCTGTTGATGCTGGTATTCTTGCTCTTCTAACCAACGCTGATAATCCTTTTTCTTCTGTCGCTGCCATTTATTCAACAGAATTCGAGATGTAACCCGTGGCTTTGTCACCCCACCTTTTGATGTTTCCCCCTACTCATATCGGCTCTTTTGCTTGTCGCGACGCCTTCTAATTTCTCTGTATTCGTCAGCCGATATTTGCATCTCGGGATCGAGTGTTCCATCTTCTCTCGATTTGGATGATGTCAGGACCTTAGTATTTCTTTGAGCAGCCTAGCATCGACCATGTTTTGATCTCCTGGGAAAGGATCATCATCAACTTTCATTTTCCGAGGCATATCAAATTTGAGTCTTCCTTGCTAAATAGCCCTCTGTATATGCTGTCAGAAAATTCTGCATTCATTAGTTGAATGAGAAGTAGCATTATGGAACTTATAGAACTTCTTATTCTTCAACTGATCAAGGGGCAACATAACACGATTATCGAGCAACTTGATCTACCCCTTCTCAAGCAAGAAATCGAAAAGCTTGTCTGATTTTGTGACGTCAAAGTCATAGCTCTCATCGACTCCTCTTCCCCTAGCATTTGGCACCATTACTATCTTTTTGCCCCAATTCCATTCAGCGGTGGCAACCTCTTCTTCTTCATCTTCATAGCCATCATTGACCGAATATGGATTATAAGCTTCGGCCACTGTGGTACTCTTCTGGAATCAGGTATCTCTGTGCATACTCTAGAATTGGCTATTGAGCGCTGCCACTCGTTGAGCCAATTGACCCAAGTTATCAAATTCTTGTCCCAGCAGTTTTTCTTTCCATGTTGGCAGCATCCCTTGACTGGCCAAAGCGGCTAGCTGATCATTAGCCAAATTTAATGAGAAGCACAAATTCCTAGTTTCTCAGAACCTCTGAAGAAACTCAGTGCCTGATTCATTAGTTTTCTACCTTATAGTTGTCAAATCGGTAATCTTCTTTTCTCCAGTCCTAGTATAAAAATATGTATGAAATTTCTTTTCCATGTCAGCCCAATTGGTAATGGAGTTGACTGGCAGTGATGAAAACTAAGTGAAGGCTAGCCCTGACAGGGACAAGGAGAAGAAACGAACTCAATGGGCCTCTTCAATGGATGCTTCGCCCAACTGTGTAAGATACCGACTGATATGTTCTATTGTGCTTGTGCTATCTTGACCAATGAACTTAGCAAACTCTAGGAGCTTGTAATTTGTAGGAAGAGCGACCAAATCATACCATTCTGGATATAGGCGTTTGTACGAGAAGGTCAACCCTTTTGGCTTCAGACCGAACTGATTCTTCATCATCTCGGTCACCTTTAGCAACAACTCGTTGGCATGTGAATTTGGATTTCTCTGCACTTGCTGACCCATCTGTGGATTGAAATCCCGTGTGCCTTGATACCCTGATTTGGAATCATGTGAAGGGTGTTATAATCTGTGCCATATTGATACCCTTGTGGAATCTCTATCTGCTGGGTCCTTTGCTGGTTTGCTGCTTGAAGCCTTTGGTTATAGACATTAGGATCTATATCTCTACGGATCCTTTGAATTAATGGTGCTATTTTTTGAGCCGACGACGGTATGTGGCTTGATGTGCCAAAATTAATCACCTAGTTCTAACCTTGCTCCGCTGGCTGTTGCACATGCTGCACTGACGATCCAGGAATATACTGTATCTGATTTGTAATAACACCTTGAGCTTGTTCAGATGAACTCTGAACTGCCTGGACATCATCATTACCAGCTAGTGCTCCTTCTTGATGGCTGGTACTAGTTCAATTAGTCCCTTGAGTCGAGAGATGTGGAATGTTGTAATAAGCTGGTCCAACCTGATCAACTGGAAACTTATGAAACACCTCTTTCATGGTGTTATGGAATGTGTTCAAGAAAATTTCATTATGGTTCGATATGGCATCATGAATAGACTTGTTTATAGCTTCCATGAAGAAATGTCTGTCTTCAGTCTCATCTACATCTATCTGCCCATGCAATAGAACTCTGGGTAGTGAATATTTCTAAACAATTGTATTGTCACGTGTTTTGGTGTAGGACAACAAACACTTGTTCTGAAATTCTTCTATAGCTTTGTCGATGACATCTTTATCTCCATCAGGTAGGTCTTTATATGGTACCATAAGGATGTCGTTGTTGTTGTAAGCCGCCATGACGATTGTGGGTTCCCACCGGGTGTGCTAGAACGTGTGTCGGCACAAAAATTTTGTCCCGTGCCGGGGCCACGAGCAAGCCAGAAGGGTCCACTCGATGGAGCTGGAGATCCGCCTAGCTTCAACGTAGGGATTATCGATCCTACACACTCCTCCTAAGACGTGCCAGTCAATTTGACCCTGTAATTGACAAGGAGAGAAAGCTAATCAGTAATTTAAGGCGGAACATGCCGGTGTTGCCAGACAGTCCCGAATGTGTGGCTCTGAGAGCCGATGTGGAAGGAGACCAACTAAATAGCCGATTCCAGCATACTCATAAGAATAAATCAGTTAAAGCTCATGGAGTTATGGAAGAAAAAATGGTTATTATTCAAGATGAATATCGTTATTTAGACAAATATTAGTCAATGTCAATAGGATGTCAACACTAATTAGTTTATGCTAAGCCAAGGACTGCAAGTAACCGAATCCCTTTTTTATATGAAAATTGAGCCCATCATCATTTAACCATTTAATAGAGATAAATCTACGAACATATTAGATCTCATCGATCGCTATGACCAATGGGGCATGATGCAGAATCATGCAGGCCATAGAAACAGCAATAAATTCGATGGCCCTAACTTATTACTAATATCAGTGGGGCATGAGGCCGAATCATGCAGGCCGTAATACAATAATAAGATCATGGGGCTAACACATCTTTCAACCTATATTTACCTCAATGATCTCATGACGTGAACTGCATAAATGAAAACACTTGATATCGGCTAAAATAGTCGATTCAGGCATAGCGCACAATTAAGGTCATGCCTTATTGGGAACAGATCTACCAAATAACGATCCCCACTCCATGGTGCTAATAGTGGGGTGTGAGGCAGAATCACACAGGCCATGATAACGGGCCATGGAACTATTTTCGTTAGACAATAGATCTATTCAAGATCAGACATGCGTTAACCGCACACTATGCACGATCAAGATTGACATAAAACAGCCGATAAAACATAACTCATCGTTTAAGGTGCAGATTAGATCAGTTTAGATTAATAAATGATGGGTTAAATAGGATATAAGGCCGATCTAGATCAATTCCAATCGAACAAAGTGATATTGCTGTAATTGAATAAATAATGAAAGCAATAAGCAATATCGGCAACTTAATGAATCTATCCGAAGGACACCACCCTTAGATAGAGCCAATAACTTGACCTTAATATAGTTCAAGCAGTGGAGGTCGACCGAATCGATGCAGCCTTACTTGAACTAAACAAGAGTCGATAACTAGCTTATACCAGAATCGTAGTGGAGGTCGACCGGATCGATGCAGCCATATGAACAGAAGTATAAGCCATGACGGTACTTACAAACAAGCCAGAGGTCGGCCGAACCGATGCAGCCCTACTTGCTGAAGAACTCGCTGAGATCTACTCTACTCCTACTCCTAAGGGGTGGCTGGAGCCATAAAAAGTAACTTGCATTTGATTGATTGTGTGTCCACTACAATAGCTGGGGTCCAATATTTGTACCCGGAGCCTAAACATGAATCCTACTCTAGCACGACTCATTACAATCTTTGGTATAGAAGAAAACATTCCTAATTTAAGATAACTTGGACCCTAATCTTTCCCTTTTTGTAGAGTCCGATATGCAGTTTCCTGGCACCAACCGTAGCTCATCATCGTTATCTGCTGATGTCATCCAAAGAGATCCAATTCAAGAGTCGTATCTGAATCAACTGATATCGATCCTTATGCAATCGATTCCTTGATTGGCATAATCTTGGAAGCCTTTGAATTCCCGCATTCTTCTCCCAAATTTTGGTGTAAACATAACCATATCCAGTTGAGTTCTTGCATAATCTCATAACCACACTTCCATCAATTACTATGATGAAGTGTACTCTTGTCAAGTTCTCACTATCCGGGAGAGACAGCGATTCAAATCCATTCCTACCCAGCTGGGGAATTATTCCTAACACACACCCATACTTCCCCCATCGGGGTCGCATTAGGTCACCTTTGGGACAACTCAAGTACAATCGCGGGTAGGACCATCACCTCACCCTCAAAGATATAACCAATCTGCAACTTAACTGCCATCCGCACATCCTTACTACCATTGGCTCAGGACTCTAACCTGCCCTTGGGCTTACACCATTGGCTCTCCGCACATCCTTACTACCTCCAGGGTGCGCACTTTAACTGCTTGTGTCCCCGGCCTGAGTTGAGCTACTCGGCTTCGCGGTCGGAATGACTTATCCGGCCAACTATGTGAGAGGCGTGCGTTCAACATGACAAGATAAACCTCCAACGGCCGGTCCTTAAACGACACAAACAGAATCATTATGATACCACAACATAAGACTCTGCCCGGTCTCCATTTATTCAACAATACCCGGTTATGTTCCTCGATAGCACAATATAGCCAACCATGATCAAGTTATCACCTATAGCTCGTAGGTCACAGGAAATCACTTGACTTCTACCGGTCTAAGCATAGCTAAGCATGATAAATGTTCCTGGACTTAATTAGGATTCATGGTAGATATTTCTGGTCAAGGAAGGGTAATATGCAGCAAGTGTTTCCAAACAACTCCTGTCACATAATGCATCAATACGAATAACTTTAGGTGACATTAATGAAGTAGGGAGACTTATAATGCTCCGGGGCTTGCCTTTCACGAACGTTGCTGGCTAATGATCGGGGCACTCTGAAAGATGATCAACCTTAGGCTCTCCTTCTCTAGGAACCTCCTGGTGCTGCACCTCTTGGTTCTCCTCCTGAGGATCGACGTCGAGTTCCACCAACGTGATCTCCTTGGTTGCACCTATTGCATGCATATGCATAAGTGAGTCTCATGAATGCATAAGAGGAATCATAGATGATGTGATATGTAAAGGTACATGCTGCGATAATGAAGTTAAGTTACACTATGATAGCAATGCTAACTCCATACTAACTGAGTAGGTGCATATCTCTTCTCTATCTACATGCAAATTTCACACAAGCCAATGTCTAAGTTACACATGGCAGTTACAAGTTTACATCATAACTGAAGTTCTACTTATCCAAATGCTGTGATCTTGGACTTTATGGAAAGCTTATAGAATTTCCTACAACTCTTATTTAATCACCAAAAACTAATTCACAATCTATCCTAACCAAAACATACAATCTATCCAGTGCTATCTAGAAATTCCAGAGAACAAGCATTTCGAGAAACTAAATGTAAACAGCTATAACTCCTAAATCCTTTGTCCTATTGTCCTGAAATTTTAACACAAGATAGATAAATAAGTTACCTACAACTTTGTTATTAACCATTTCCACAGAAAACATCATTTTGACTATGCAACATACCAAACCACATAATCTGTCCAAAAACACATCTAAATCGAATTATAGAGCAACAATATTTTTACTGCATATAAACATTCCAAATTTGACATCACCAAATATACCAACAGTTCAAGAATAGCAAATACACTCAAGAAAACATAATGGTAAAGGCCAAACTATTCATTTGAATGCCTTTATTAATTTAATTATATAATTAGGGAAAATAACAAACATATACCAAATGTGTACAATAAATTCTCAGAAAATTACAGTGTCTTCCAAGTAATCCTAGTAGACTGCTGTAAAAGTTTTCATACCATTTGATCATGTATAACATTCTATACAAAAATGACAAGCTAGCAAGGTCTATTTTAGTGAAAATAGTTAACCCTATAGAAAAGTGTCAAACAACAGATTATATATTTTTCCTAGCTTCATATTAGTACTATACTACTATACAAAAATTTGCATATCAATATGTTACATATTTTTATCCCAACAATTTTCCTCAGAAAATACCATTTATTACTAGATAAATAGAAAGACCCTACTTCAATCAAGTTTACAGCAAGTTTATTATTTTTCTTAGCTAGAGCATGTCAACGTAAGATCAACAAAATTAGAATCATAATTTTATGAGTTTTCTAGCTCAAGATATCTATTTTATAAGATTACTAACTGTTTACACTAAAATTTGGAGAAGAACGCGGGAAACTCGAGGCTTCCAGAATTGTGTCGATCAAGGACTCGAGTGCATGAAGGGTTGATATCAGCTGATTCAGAGGACGCACTGGAATCGGCTCTCTTTGAATGACGTCAGCAAATAATGATGATGGGCTACGGTTGGCATCGGGAGATACAGATCGGAGTCTACAAAAAGGAAAAGATTAGGGTCCAAGTTATCTTAAGATAGGAATGTTCTCTTTTATACCAAAGATTGTAATGAGTCGTCCCTGAGTAGGATTCATGTTTAAGCTCCGGGTACAAATATTAGACTCCGACTATTGTAAAAGACACACAATCAATCGAATATAAGTTACTTACTTTTTTCGGCTCCGACCACCCCTTAGGAGTAGGAGTAGAGTAGATCTCGGCGAGTAGGCCTGCATCGTTCTGGCCGACCTCTAGCTTGTCCGTAAGTACCGTCATGGCTTATACTTCTGTTCGTACGGCTACATCAATCTGGTTGACCTCCACTGCAACTCTGGTATAAGCTAGTTATCGACTCTTGTCTAGTTCAAGTACGGCTACATCGATCCAGTCGACCTCCACTGCTCGAACTAGATTAAGGTCAAGTTATCGGCTCTATCTAAGGGTGGCGTCCTTTGGGTAGATTCATTAAGTTACCAATCTTGCAGATGTCTCTCATTGTTATCAGTTTACAGCAATATCAATCCGCTCGGTCGAGATCGAATTAGATCGGCCTTATATCCTTTCAGTCCGTCGTTCGCTTTACTACAACACGATATTTCTTACTCTGAACGACGGGTTATGCTTCATCGGCTGTTTTTACTTCGATCTTGGTCGTGCATGGTACGCGGTTGAGGCTTGAATAATCTTGAAGAGGTTTGCTGGCTAGTTGAATCTGGTTTATAGTTCATCATTATGGCTGTAACGATCCAGTCGATCCCCACTGATGGCACTATAGATTGGGGGATGCTAGTTAGTAGATCTATTCCTGGTTAGGCATGACCTTAGCTATTTGCTATGCTTGCATCGGCTAAATAGCCGATCGCCTGTGCGTTAATGTCTACAGTGTGCATCCATGATTCTGTTAAGCGTGAATAGATCCATGTGCTTTGAGGGCTTGATTCGTTGTCTTTTTCATGGCTGCATCGATTTAGTCGAACCCCACTGTTAGGGATAGCAGGTTGAGTCTGAGGAGTCCACAGGTTTGTTCATGTGAAATAGTCGATTGTTCACATGTTGTAGTCCTTTTCACCTGAATCAGCTATTGTAGCCAATTCATTCGAGCCTTCATGTATAGCTTGTCTTTCGGAAAGCCTGTCGAAGTACGGATGTGATTGTGGATTCTTTGGTTTTAGTTTGTTACTATCATCATAGCTGCCATCGATCCGGTCAAACCTCACTGTTGGTGGTAACAGATTAGATTCAGAGTGTTTGTAGATCCATTCATATCAGATAGTCAATTCGTTTGTGTGCTATATCTTTTCCTAATTAGATTCATTGGCTTAATGGTTTACAGTAGCAATATTTGTCTAGCTGATGATCTTATTTACATATACGTGTACTATACCTATCAATGTGAAATTAATCGCTACTCATATGCTTTATAGTCCGTAACAGCCGATTTTTGTGCGGATCGGCTATTCAGTCGCTCTTACCGTATGGCTGCTCCCAAAGCGGCACACTTGGAACTGTTTGGGCACAGACTCGCATGTTCCACCTTAAATTACTGATAAACTTTCTCTCCATGTCAATTGCAGGGTCAAATTAACTGGCACGTCTCGGGAGGAGTACGCAGGATTGATCATCCCTACGTTGAAGCCAGGTGGATCTCCAGCTCCATTGAGCAGACCCTTCCGGCTTGCTCGTGTGCCCGAAACTAGAGACATGTTTTCGTGCTGACACATGTTCTTATATGCTCGGTGGGACCCCACAATCGTCATGGCGGCTTACAACAACAACGACATCCTTATGGTACCTTACGAAGACCTAGCTGATGGAGATAAAGATGTCATTAGCAAAGCTATAGAAGAATTTTAGAACAAGTGTTTGTTGTCCTACACCAAGACACGTGACAATACAACTGTTTAGAAATATCCACTACCAAGAGTTTTGTTGCATGGGCAGATAGATGCAGATGAAGTAGAAGACAGGCGTTTCTTTGTGGAAGCTATAAACAAATTTGTTCATGTTGCCATATCAAACCATAATGAAATCTTCTTGAACACATTCCATATCACCATGAAAGAGGTGTTTCACGGGTTTCCAGTTGATCAGGTTGGTCTGGCTTGTTACAACATTCCACATCCGTCGACTCAGGGGACTAATCAAGCCGGTACTAGCCATCAAGAAGCAGCACTAGCTAGTAATGATGATGTCCAGGTAGTTCAGAGCTCATCTGAGCAAGTTCAAGGTGCTACTACAAATCGAGATCTGATAAGATAATCCTAGATCGTCAGATGCAAATATTGACCGATGCATATAGTGCAATAAAAAGCCGATATGAGTAGGTCAAAAGATGGGGTCGAACTCAAATTTTGTTGATGGTTAATTTTGGCACATTAGACCAAATACCATCGTCGGCTCAAAAGATAGCGCCATCAGTTCAAAGGATTCATAGAGATATAGATCCTAACGTCTATAACTAGAGACTTCAAGCAGCAAACCAGTAGAGGACCCAGCAGATGGAGGTTCCGCAAGGATATCATTATGGCACAGATTACAATACCCTTCACATGATTACAAATCCAGGGTATCAAGGTACCCAAAATTTTAATCCACAGATGGGTCAGCAATTACAGAGAAATCCAAATTTAAATGCTGATGAGTTGTTGCTTAGAGTGAGCGAGATGATGAAGAATTAGTTCGGTTTGAAGCCAAAAGGGCAGATCTTTTCGTGCAAACGCCCATATCTAGAATGGTATGATTTGGTCGCTCTTCCTACAAATTATAGGCTACCAAAGTTTGCTAAGTTCAGAGTTTGTTTTAGTGGATAGGCCAAAATTGAGGAAGGCTATAAGCATGTGAATAAGTCAAATCATGTCAATTCAGAGTTGGTATCTTATACAATTGGGTGAAGCATCCATTGAAGAGGCCCATCGAGTTCGATGAAAAATATTTGAAGGATATTATCCTACGCTTGATTTGACAGTACCAATTTGTTTAGTCACCGGCTAATAGCCGGTGTACGTAAAGGTATCGCTTTTAGTTCAAAATAAACTTGAAGATGTAATAATAGCCGATACTATATGTATCGCTTATAAACCCTACGTCATTGAGTGCTAGGCCACCTCCAATCACAACGTATGGCAAAACTACAAATATTTACTTGTTGGTCACATTCTGCACCGATAGTTAACGCCGTCCGTGGGGAGGACGTTGTACGTTCAACACTTTTTGGTCATCGGATGGCCCACTTTTCTGCCACCCTCACCGTGGTGGGCTCGAGCGATATGATTCGTTTTGGCTCACTGGAGTTTCCCGCACTCTCACCGGCTGGGATGTGGGTTCCACCCGTCTTCGAGCCATCCCAGGCCTTCCTCTTTGGAAGCCTAGACTTTCGAATTCGTGGCATCGGACTCACCCGGCCAACAGACCGACCGCTCGGGTGGCATGAAGGGTACTACACCTCCATTTTCGAGGAGGTTCACGCCCCCACCACACCCATCGGAGGGTTGCACCAACTCCATCAACTCGACCCTAGGGGAGCATGACTTTCATGACGCAAGTTAGAACAGTTCATCGTCATGCGCTTCTTTCCGAGCAAACTCTCTATTCTCCTCCGCTCAAACCATGCCACTGTGAGTAATGTACACGCCCTGTTTACTATTCTCTATCTTCCGCAAACCGCAATTAATAGATTACCCGGAAAATAGAAGATCCCTTAATAATAAAGGCCATGTTGTCCCCGGCGCGATCATTGTAAGAAGACCGGTTCCCCTACGGCCTTGCATCTTCCATGGATGCATATGCCCGGGCTCCAAAGGATGCCAGCGCCGCCCCCTCTCACATCCGAATTCGTGGGAATGGCGAGCTATGCTCCCACCTGTTTCCTTGACCTCATCGATGACGATGGCGAGAGTGACGGCTCCAGTGTAACACCCCAGGTGTTTGTCACTAGTTAAGCAATGGGTTTGAGCTCAAACATGACATGTCGAGTGGTAATGAAGGTGTCAAGATCAAATCTACAAGATGGAGCTCCAACTTAAACTTGGGCCACGCACATTTGCTTACATATGGACACTTTTTAAGATTATGCAAGAGTAATGTTAAACATGCTTATTCCATGTACATTACATCCCCATGCATCCATCTAGACCCGTGGAAAAGTTTCATGAAGTTTGGAATCAAAAAGTCACAAGAAATGATAAGTCATATCTTTGCATGAATTGCTTTATTAAGTGAATGGAAATGTAGGTCATCAATCAAACCTTGCAACCTTGCTCCAACAACTCTAATTGAACTCTACAACAAAAGTTATGAAGGATTCGTGTTGAGCAAAGATGGAGAAAATATCCGAAAATCATGGAAACCCTAGATTCTATAGCAAAAAGGGCTTTGCATTGACCAAGAAATAAAGTTGACTTCTAGACCAGATATGAGGTTTGACCAAAAATGAAAGTTGAATAAAATTTTTATTATAACAAACTTTGTTAAAAGACCAAGTCATGATTCGGTTTCAAAATGGATCAAAACAAGGCTCAAAGTCTAATAGAAAAGCTGAAATCAGCCCTAAGCATCAACGGTGTTTCGAAGTCAGCCTCCCACAATTCACATTCTCTGGTGACATCGACATTAACATCCTTATCTTCTCTCAACAAATTTTTCTAAGCAACTTGAGTTGGTCCAAAAATAAAAGTTGAAGGTTATATTATGGAGAAGAGCATACAAAAAGTTGCACTTGAGTTTGACCAAGTTTTGACCTCTTTCGCCGAAGCGAGTTCCGTGACTATTATCAACACACACATTGACACTATCACTTTGGAGCCTAATTAAAACTATTTACTAATCCATTGCTCAAATGGCCGTGGTCTTTTTATTGAAATTTGTAGGTCATCATGTGGACAACAAACTTGCTTAAGGGCCCATGACTTAGTTACACCTCCACGAGACCTCCGGAACAAGCCCAATAACGTGGTCCAACCGCCCAAACCCAGCTCCGTACACACGCTGTTTACTATTCTCTATCTTCCCCGATTACCCGCCCCCGCTCCCCGGTGGAATGCCCCAAAGGGGGAGCGCCTCCCACATCCGAATTGGTGGAATGGCAGCCATGCGAGAGCTTCGTGCCATGCCATTGCCACGCCAAATGGTTTTGAGCTCAAACATGCATGCGAGTGGTAATGAAGGTGTCAAGATCAAATCTACAAGATGGAGCTCCAACCTTGGGCCGCACATTTGCTTACATATGGACACTTTTAAGATTATGCAAGAGTAATGTTAAACATGCTCCTTAAACCGAGAGCTCGAGCTCCCAAAAAGTCACATGCTCACTCTTTGCATGAATTGCTTTATTAAGTGAATGCCCATCCAAACCGCCCCTCTCGCTCTAATTGAACTCTACAACAAAAGCTATCGCTGGAGAAAATATCCACGCCCTAGATTCCATGGAAAGGGCCATGAATGAAATAAAGTAGACCTGGACCAGATATGAGGTTTGACCAAAAATTTGAATAAAATTTTTATTATAACAAACTTTGTTAAAAGACCAAGTCATGATTCGGTTTCAAAATGGATCAAAACAAGCAAGGCTCAAAGTCTCTGAAATCAAATTAGACCCTCGACATCTCTCCACTACTACTCCAAAATAACACGCACAGTTTTGACCTCCGGTCCCACCTCCACTTCATAATTAACGTCCATTGCGCAAATGGCCATGGTTCGTTATTGCAATGGCAACAAACTTGCTTAAGGGCCCATGACTTAGTTCGGACAGAACAAGCCCAATAACGTGGTCCAACTGCCACCCATGGTGGTCGAGGAGGCGCCGAGTTCGCGCCATGCCATTGCCACGCCACCGCCTCGCCGCCTCGTCGCACCCCCGCTCCTTAAACGTGGCCAGGCCGTTCGCCTCCCCCATCGCTCATCTTAGGCCGAGCAAGATAGTCCTGCGGGTCCGCTATGCTCCCTTGGTGCTCCTCCACCCCTCCTTCGCCGCCCGGTGAGCACCACGGTGGTGGCTAATGCCAGCGTTCGCTCATCTTAGGCCGAGCAAGATAGCCTGCTGGTCCGTCTTTTGGTGCTCCTCCACCCTCTTCGCCACTGTTCTGCACGCGGCCGAAGCCGCCCTTGAAAGAAGAAGACGATGGACCTCACGCGGCAATAAGGAAAAAGGCAGGGGGTTATGTGAAGAACTTGTGACTCCAGTGAACAATGCTGAAAAGGATCCATTTGTTCGTGTTTAATTTGTGTTTTCCGCAGGGATCCCGATGCAAGATTTCAATCCATTTTTCTCTGGTTTTTACAGATTTGAATGCTGCACTTTGAAAATTCGTAGTAATTTGTAGAAAAATCGTAAAATAGTAAATGAGGACTTTTTGGAATACTTGTAAAATTCTATATGTACTAGATCTATAATATTACATGTTTAAGTTTAAATAGTTTGCTGTAAAAATAGATTTAGGCAGTTAGGTTCTTAATGCTAGTCATGTCTTGTCCATTTTATAACTGCAGTTATTTTACTCAAATAAATGTGAAATGTTTATGGAGTGTTACTGATGTGATTAGTGATGTCTCGTAAAAATTTCAGTATTTTATGCTTGATAGTTTAAGATCTATAAAAATAACAAATTACCTGTATTGCCTTACCCCTATTCTGAATAGGCCTGCAAGATTAAATTAATTGGCTTAGTTAGGTTATGAATCATGACTTTGTGATAATACATGAGTTGTAGTACTTTTATTAAGCTTTTCAAAAAGCTAAATATCATGATTTTTGGTTAAGTAGATCTTGAGTTATATTTGCTTATATATCAGTGGTTGTTTCTGCCCAAACTCTGATAGGGTTACCTTGTTGGTATTGTGGGGCCTTCTTAATAGTAGAATTAGCTTTAGTTGTTTACAACAAAGTTGTTTATAATTTGATAATATTTCTAAAAAGTCTAGAACCACATTTATTGGACATGTATAACTCCAATTATAGCTGTTTAAAGTGGCATGTCAGTTTCTGTCTATGTTTTGGACAGAGATGCAATTATTGAATTAATTGACCCTTCTAACTGTAGAATCATCTTAATATGAGAATAAGAAAGTTGTAGGTAACTTCCTAATATTTTCAAAAAGTTATGGTTCATGTTTGTTGGAGGTCTAGAACTCTAGTTATGCGTCTCTGAAGTTCCTATCAGTTTTCTATACCACTGCTGTTGGGTTGCATTTGCAGTTTTGCTTGTGCAATTATTTTCGTGGTGTAAATGATGTTTGCTATGGTTGTAGTGAATACAAAAGTTGTAGAAAATTTCATGATCTTGCTTCTGTTCAAGTTATAAGGCCATAGGCCTGATAGTGTAGGAGTTACATGACTTTTAAGTCTTCTGTCAAGTTTTGATTGTATTCTGAGCAGATCTGAAAGATGCTAGTGTTTGATCTAGTTAGGGTTTGAATGAGCTTTTGGTGATAATAACAAAGTTGTAGATAATTCATGTATCTATCTGCTGTTCACATTTGGTGGTATGTGGTTTTGTGGTTTGTGAGTTATGCCTATTTAAAGTTGGGTTACAGAATTGATTGCTCTCTATCAATTGTGGACTAGTTTCTATAAATGGGTATATTTGACTTAGTTAACTTGAGAATCATGCTAAGATTATTAAAAATGAATTGTATACAATTTCATAAGCTTTCCAAAATGTCTTCTTGTAAGTCATTTGGATTTGTGTAACTCTAGTTATAGCTAAATCTTGTAGCTGCTGTTTGCATGTCCAGAAATTGACATATTCCAATTATAGCTGTTTGCTTATATATTGCTAAGTGTGGCTCATACCTTTGATGATGGTTGAGTTAGAGTACCTGAGGTCTTGGGAAACTTGTGTCATGCTTGGTGTTTTCGTCTTCGTTTGTTATCATGGGATGATAAATTGTGCGATATTTAAAGTAGGCAATGCGAGTGCTTGTGCATGTTAATGTAACCTTGTGCTTGTCTTACTACATGCGATGCATTGTCTATTGCACTTCCATGTATTCATACACTTGCATATTGCATCTCATCTAGGTGCGCTAGATGAACCACGTGAAGAACGTGATGTTGGAGCCGAACCCGAAGACAGCGTTTGATGGATCTATCCCAAAGATGGAAGGACTACGCAAGTGCTAGGCCCTGAGATGTCACCAGGACGGTGCAAGCTAACTGAACTGACTTGTGTCGGATCCCAGGCAAGCCCCGGAGCATATTAAGCCTCCTAATTTCTGAAATGCAGTTAAAGTATTATTGTTACATATATATATTGTTGCATTAAGTTTAGGTGTTGGATGCAAACACTTGCTGCATTGGTTATCCAATCCTTGTCCAGATATTGATACCCTGAATCCTATGTAGCTCAGGCTCGTGTAGTGCTTAGGCCTGCTTAAACACGGTAGAAGTTAGGTGATTTCCTATCACCTGCGAGATATAGGGACATACCTATGGCACGGTTGGCTATATTTGCTATTGTGGAAAAGAGGACCGAGCAGAGGATTGCCGGTTTGCAGTGACTCCGTCTGTGTCGCTTAAGGACTGAATCTTGGAGCCTTTCCTATTCATGTTGAATGCATGCCTCTCTCTTAGTTGGCCGGATCTGGAGACCGACCACGAAGCCGAGTAGCTCACCTCAGGCCGAGAGTCGATAAGTATAAAGTGCGCCTCGGAAGGGAGCCGTAGGCGTGAGTCCAAGGGTAGGTGATTTAAAAGTCCTGATCGTCCTGGCAGAAGGGTAATCCCTGAGAGTGCTGGCCCTGATCGAACCCGCGAATTTGGTTCCTGAGTTGTCCCAAAGGTGACCCACGGCTACCCTTGCAAAGTATGCCAGGGTGAGAGTTAGGAATACCTCCTCAGCTGAGTTGTAATTCGATTCGAGTCGCCGTCTCTCCCGGTTAGTGAGAACTTGACGGGCTTATCTCCAAAGTAGATACACTAAATAACATAATGGTTTAGAATGATGATATGATGATGACAGCCTTATTATACCTGCTATGGTTAATATTGATTGCTCCTAATAAGTGAGTGCTCTAGTACAGGTGCTAATCTAGTGGACAGGTAAATGATGATAAGCTTGATGCTAAGTTTAAATTGGTCACTATATTCATAAGCTCTTTTATGCAAATGTGTCAAGCTGGCCCACCTCATAAGCCTTGCATGATCTTTGGTGTCTTTTATTTTTGGTTTTGTCGGGTAAGTCTAGCTGAGTACCTTCTCGTACTCAGGGTTTATCTCCCACCTGTTGCAGGTGACCAGTTCTACTTTGGTTGCTGCAAGTATTGCCTTCTCCCGGCTGGGGATGAAGACTAGACCATTGGGCGCGGTCTCTCCTAGTTCTCGTTCCTGATAATGCTTTTGTGGGACATGACTAAGATCTGGCCATGTATTTGAAACTATGAAGTTATGTACTAAACTATGTTGCTTCCGCAAATTTGAACTTGGTTTGTAATATTTTATTCGCACTCTGATGGATGTAATCCAGATGCCACTTGTGAAATGTTGTAACGAATGATGTGTTGTGTTGAATCACTACGGTCTTGGTTTGTATGTCGAAAGTTGGTTGAAATCCTTCGTGATTTCCGGACTACCAGGATTATGGGAGCTTAAGTACAGGAATTTGATCACTTCGGTGATTGTTTTTGTACTTACGTTCTTATGATTTGGTCGGTTCTGTTACAGCTGGCATCAGAGCAAGATTCGACACTAAACATGTCATTTGTGTATTTAAAACAAAAGTATTTGTGAAAATTCTAAATTAAATACTAAGTATTGTCAGTGGTCATATCCCTTATGCCCAAATAAGGACTCTTAGGTGGCTTATTAAAGTACTAACTTGGGGGTTCCTACTTGTTTATGTTTCGTTGTCCATACGGCGTGCTATTGTATGGATGCCATCCGCTTGGGTGGTAATGTATGGATCAAATACCTCTACGCTCTGTTAAGTGGGAGTTGTGAGAGCATGACCATCCAACTGTCGGTCTAGGGGAGAGTTAACTGTGGTTACTGGAATGTTTACATGTCACACACATGTATATATGAAGGTACTTAATTGCGGGTATATTTATCGGGTAGCTATGGATATTGAAGTATATACATTTGGGGATGTATATATGCAGAGTATCTTAGTTTACTGCTTTCATTGTGTGGTTATTTATCTCTTGTGGGGATGGGCTGCAATGAATTTGCCTGCAGGTACGCTAACCACGAATGCGTAGATTGAATATAGCTGATGACTTGCTATATATCAAGAGAGTACGTGTTATGCCACCGACATAGAACATGATTGCCACCTTAGGCTGGCAATTTCGTGAGGACGAATAAGACGAGCATGCATCATGATTGTGCTTGTGCATAAATATGCTTTCCTCATCTTGTTCTAATGCTAAGTAACTTGTGATCAATGTGATGTCACTATTTTCCCTGTGTGAAGCTAGCCAAAATACCTTGTCCCATGCTGCTTGAATAGCTATGCTTGAAGTTAGTGTGTGATTAGCTTTGCCTCGTATGTTGGCTTCCAAAGGAAATAGATGATGAGTTAATAGTTAACAAAAAGTTCACCCCTTTGAAAACTAAATTGCTAAATGTAAGTAAAACTGGTTTTGTAGAGATATCCACCTACTCAGTAAAAAGGAAACAAAAGATAACAATGCCTTACCACCATGTTTTGCCTGATATGTGTAGTGGTGTTGTGTAGGTGACTGCTTGTTATGTACGAGCTTTGTGCTTCGTAATAGCCATTTAAGCTAATTGGATTGAGTGTTTCGAAATGCTCGCTTAAGACCATGATGTAGGCGTGGATGCTCGTTATCTAGGTAGTGCTGTAGTTGTCACCCTTTTGTCCTCGGTAAGCATATGAGTGTGGAAGAGCGCTATCCTGGAGCAGCGTCCAAGTTTTGATAATCTCATGGTTGTCGTCTCCAATTAAGTTCTCTGTTAGGAACCTAAGCCTGTACATGTGGTTGCTAGCCTTGAACGTTGTGCTACGAAGACTTTATCTATGCCTTTGCTTGACCTTAGGCCCAAGCTTAGTTCCCTTGAATGCTTGCATGTGTCGTGGTTGTCCCGCTCCTATGTGGGAGGACCTTGCTCAAAAATCCTTGTCGAACTTCATTGCTCTTTCTCCTACTGATGAGCTAGTGCAACGCTAATCGTTATCTGCCCTGGCTTTGGAATCTTTTCCTCACAGATCATGTCATTGCTTTATCAACTGAATCCCTAGTCAGTGCAATGGTTTTGTCCCTTAAATCTCGTTTGTTTTGTCTCCAACTCCTTCAAGTCTCTAGATGTTTATCAGTCTTGATCTCCTATTGCTGCTCGACAGGACCAAATCTCATGTTAAATCTTTATCTGGAAATCACTTTGGTGGACATGAGGCATTTGTGGAAATTAAGCAAGAGTCTCCTGTTTAGTTGCCTTCAGCAATTAGGCTATGTTCTTTTGCGCTGTGTTTTGATCTTCTGATCGCCTCCTTGTTGATTCCTAACCTTGTGACTATCCTGGTTTGCTATCCCTCTTTGGCACAATGCTTGTTCTTATAATCTAATTTGTGCCACTAGAAATTTCACTTTGGTTGTATGTCCAGTAATGGTGCCACGATTAGTGATCTATGGTGCCGCGACAGAACCTAGGGCCTCCTTGTGGGCGGCGACGCGCGTAGGTTGTGTCTTTGCTTTGGGTGCGCTACCGGCATCAAGGTTTCTAGTCATGATCCATTGCCGAACTGTACCTATGTGTTATTTTCACGTGAGCTCTTCCTTGGTTATCTGTCTATATCTTATCGAAGATCCATATATCAGACCGAAAGTAGTAGAGCTTCCTTTTGAAGTCACAAAAAAAGGATACCTTTTGAAGAACTGGTCACTGACATAAACATTAACAGACTACAAGAGATGGTAGACAAGTGACTCCAATTGGTTGACCCAGTATTGACGTCCATCACCTAGTGAACAACTTATGTCATCCATGTTGGATCAGAATGGTACCCAACACTTAATGTTGGACAAGTTATCAATCTAATGATAATGTATGGCGATATCATGTGGTGTAACAGGTCACCGGGTGCTCATGAACCTCCCATTCAAGTTCTTGATATGTAGGTGCATGATGGTCATACAGTTGAAATCAACCATCTCTAGTGTGACTCCTTATCTGCAGACTTCGTTGGCGACCGTCTGTTTGTGCCTCGATTGTAATTATTGTTGTGGTCAAGAGTAAGAATTTGGAACTTTAAGTGTTGACAATTGATTAGTTACCCATAGTAAGGTTAATCTCCAGCTAGGTAGCGACTTATTGGTAGCTATGAAGGCTATGTCTCACAGGACGATGTTAAGCAAAGAAAAGGGAGAACACGAAATCTATCCAGATTTTGTGGCACTAAACCGTTATCTTCAAGCCGGCGATTAGTGACTCAAACGAAGTTGGATTGACCCCAAACTTGGTGATCTCATTCCTTGCTTAGGACCCTTCAATGTCTTAAGTTGGCTTGAGTATTGGTTGAGTAAAACATCGGATTTGAGAGATATCTTGTTAGCTCGGTTTGCTGCCATTTCAGAACAGAGCAGTTTTGGTAGATGAATTGTTTGGATGGTCAAACGGTGTCCGGTCGAGTTGAATTTTGGTGAGTAGTTAGAAGACCCATGGATATACATGCCCACCAAAATTTGTGCATATTGGAGCAGTAGTTTGTGAGATATGAATAGAAAACAAAAGGGTACAAAATCTGCAATTTCGCTTTGACTACGATCATCCTTTGCATTAGACGGTTGTGTTTGTAATTCATGCCAAGAAATTACAACTTGTAGGTGTATTGCTGTTAGGCAACCCTCCATACCCTTGAGGAGACTAATTGCATCCCTATGTGCCTTGCTTTTGCCCTCTTAGATCAGCAATGCGTGAGCAGTCAAGGTGTTCTAGAAGCCAAATTGTGCCCTTGCAATTCGAAAGTAATTGGAAAGGTGTCAAACCATAGATTTTTGGATTATGGTTTTTGAGATATTGATTGACCTAAGAATGGAAGCCTTGATGCCAAATATAGTTTAAGAAAGCTGGTTTTGCTACGATGCAAGTAAACCCAACTTGCTGTGCAACTGCACCACGAAGGCAAATTGTACTTAACCTGCTTGGTAGTGAACTAGTCCCTAGTTTTGTGATTACTTGCAACTTGTGTTTCCCTCCAAGCCTCGCTAACATCCTTCTGCATCAATGGTTCTCCAATGCTGACATGCCTAAGGTGTCTTCCATGTGTTTTACCCAAGGGGTTGCCTCAGATACAACTCAGATAACTGTTGCCGTTTGGATACGAGAATTCCCTTAAATAATGGTCGTCGAAAACACTGAGTCAACAGAGTCAGCTATCACATTCACCGCTCACTCAACTGACTCAAGTAATACAGTATTGTTATCAGAGAAAGAGCACTGCACACATGGAACCTTATGTAGCTTTCCATCAATTGACATCTGGGTGATTGCACCGCTACAACCAGTTTGGATATTGGTTAACTAGCTTCTCATACCCTCAAAGGATGTTTACCCCATCTATGATCACATCCTTTATGAGAAGTTGTGCTCAAGCCACTTTAGTAGAGAACTGCTTTTCAAACCTTGGGAGCAAATATAACACTGTTGTAAGGAATATTCGTCAACCGACTGCAATCTAGTGCAAAGTGCATAAGTTCTGTGCTTTATCCACTAGGGAAGTAAATGTTACAAGTATTTGGTCTACGCTTGAATCACTCTTCGTACATCGAGGACGAAGTACGTAGGACAATGCTATCTTGGATTCCTCCCAATGTAACAATGCTTTATGGAAGCCAATGAAGGAAATTCTTCTGGCAAAAATTTACTACAAAGAACAAGTATAGAAAGTTGTCTCGACCAATTTAGCCTCTCTGATACTTCGAAGTTAAGTAGCCTAATGCTATCACTGATGTTGGAAACTGGATGACAAGTTTATCTTCCCATAAAAGTCTTTCGCACCGAATCTCGGGACGCGATTCCTTTAAGGGGGGAGGGCTGTAACACCCCAGGTGTTTGTCACCAGTTAAGCAATGGGTTTGAGCTCAAACATGACATGTCGAGTGGTAATGAAGGTGTCAAGATCAAATCTACATGATGGAGCTCCAACTTAAACTTGGGCCATGCACATTTGCTTACATATGGACACTTGTTAAGATTATGCAAGAGTAATGTTAAACATGCTTATTCCATGTACATTACATCCCCATGCATCCATCTAGACCCGTGGAAAAGTTTCATGAAGTTTGGAATCAAAAAGTCACATGAAATGATAAGTCATATCTTTGCATGAATTGCTTTATTAAGTGAATGGAAATGTAGGCCATCAATCAAACCTTGCAACCTTGCTCCAACAACTCTAATTGAACTCTACAACAAAAGTTATGAAGGGTTCGTGTTGAGCAAAGATGGAGAAAATATCCAAAAATCATGGAAACCCTAGATTCTATAGCAAAAAGGGCTTTGCGTTGACCGAGAAATAAAGTTGACTTCTGGACCAGATATGAGGTTTGACCAAAAATGAAAGTTGAATAAAAGTTTGATTATAACAAACTTTGTTAAAAGACCAAGTCATGATTCGGTTTCAAAATGGATCAAAACAAGGCTCAAAGTCTAATAGAAAAGCTGAAATCAGCCCGACAGTGTTTGTAGTTCGGAATTCACTGACATCGACATTGACATCCCGTGTTCTCCAAATTTTGCTAAGCAACTTGAGTTGGTCCAAAAATAAAAGTTGAAGGTTATATTATGGAGAAGAGCATACAAAAAGTTGCACTGAGTTTGACCGAGTTTTGACCTCCGAAGGCGAGTTCCCGTGACTGTTATCAACACACTTACACTATCACTTTGGAGCCTAATTAACTGCTAATCCATTGCTCCAATGGCCATGGTCCGTTAATGAAATTTGTAGGTCATCATGTGGACAACAAACTTGCTTAAGGACCCATGACTTAGTTCGGACCAGAACAAGCCCAATAATGTGGTCCAACTGGCCCGCTCCGACACCTGCCAGCCACTCGGTGGAATGCCCCAAAGGGGGAGCGCGTGGCAGCCATGCAGAGCTCGCGCCATGCCATTGCCGCGTGCCGCTGCCGCGTGTTATGCCACCCTGTCGCACCCCCGCTCCTTAAACCGAGTGCTCGAGCTCCCTCTGTCTCACTCGCTCGCCCTCCCATCGCCCCTCTCGCTCCCTGCCTATCGCTCGCGCGGCCACCATGAATGCCGCCGACGAACTTGCTGCTACCAGCGCTACGGCTAGTGCTGCTGCCCCTCGGACTCTCCACGACCAGCTACACGCACGTTGTCGTCCACCTCCACTTCCGCGTCGCCTCACAGCTGCAATGGCCGGTCGTGCGTGGATGCCCCCATGGTCGAGGAGGGCCGAGTTCGCCGCTGCCACGGCCAGGCCGTTCGGGCTCATCTCAGGCCGAGCAAGATAGTCCTACGGGTCCGTTATGCTCCCTTGGCGCTCCTTCACCCCTCCTTCGCTGCTGGTGAGCACCACGGTGGCCGGAAGCGCGAGCACCGGCGTGCTGCTCTGTTCCGGCCGGGTGAAGAAGACGATGGACCTCGCGCGGCAATAAGGAAAAAGGTAGGGGGTTATGTGAAGAACTAGTGACTCTAGTGAACAGTGCTGAAAAGGATCCATTTGTTCGTGTTTAATTTGTGTTTTCCGCTGGGACCCCGATGCAAGATTTCAATCCCTTTTTCTCTGGTTTTTACAGATTTGAATGCTCCACTTTGAAAATTCGTAGTAATTTGTAGAAAAATCGTAAAATAGTAAATGAGGACTTTTTGGAATCCTTGTAAAATTCTCTATGTACTAGATCTATAATATTACATGTTTAAGTTTAAATAGTTTGCTGTAAAAATAGATTTAGGCAGTTAGGTTCTTAATGCTAGTCATGTCTTGTCCATTTTATAACTGCAGTTATTTTACTCAAATAAATGTGAAATGTTTATGGAGTGTTACTAATGTGATTAGTGATGTCTGATAAAAATTTCAGTATTTTAGGCTTGATACTTTAAGATCTATAAAAATAACAAATTACCTGTATTGCCTTACCCCTATTCTGAATAGGCCTGCAAGATTAAATTAATTGGCTTAGTTAGGTTATGAATCATGACTTTTTGATAATACATGATTTGTAGTACTTTTATTAAGCTTTTCAAAAAGCTCAATATCATGATTTGTGGTGAAGTAGATCTTGAGTTATATTTGCTTATATATCAGTGGCTGTTTCTGCCCAAACTCTGACAGGGTTACCTTGTTGGTATTGTGGGGCCTTCTTAATAGTAGAATTAGCTTTAGTTGTTTACAACAACGTTGTTTACAATTTGATAAGATTTCAAAAAAGTCTAGAACCACATTTATTGGACATGTATAACTCCAATTATAGCTGTTTAAAGTGGCATATCAGTTTCTGTCTATGTTTTGGACAGAGATGCAATTATTGAATTAATTGACCCTTCTAACTGTAGAATCATCTTAATATGAGAATAAGAAAGTTGTAGGTAACTTCCTAATCTTTTCAAAAAGTTATGGCTCATGTTTGTTGGAGGTCTAGAACTCTAGTTATGCTTCTCTGAAGTTCCTATCAGTTTTCTGTACCACTGCTGTTGGGTTGCATTTACAGTTTTGCTTGTGCAATTATTTTCGTGGTGTAAATGATGTTTGCTATGGTTGTAGTGAATACAAAACTTGTAGAAAATTTCATGATCTTGCTTTTGTTCAACTTATAAGGCCATAGGCATGATAGTGTAGGAGTTACATGACTTTTAAGTCTTCTGTCAGGTTTTGATTGTATTCTAAGCAGATCTGAAAGATGCTAGTATTTGATCTAGTTAGGGTTTGAATGAGCTTTTGGTGATAATAACAAAGTTGTAGATAATTCATGTATATATCTGCTGTTAAAATTTTGTGGTATGTGGTTTTGTGGTTTGTGAGTTATGCCTGTTTAAAGTTGGGTTATAGAATTGATTGCTCTCAATCAATTGTGGACCAGTTTCTATAAATGGGTATATTTGACTTAGTTAACTTGAGAATCATGCTAAGATGATTAAAAATGAATTGTATAAAATTTCATAAGATTTCCAAAATGTCTTCTTGTAAGTCATTTGGATTTGTGTAACTCTAGTTATAGGTAAATCTTGTAGCTACTGTTTGCATGTCCAGAAATTGACAGATTCCAATTATAGTTGTTTCCTTATATATTGCTAAGTGTGACTCATACCTTTGATGATGGTTGAGTTAGAGTACCTTAGGTCTTGGGAAACTTGTGTCATGCTTGGTGTTGTCGTCTTTTTGCTATCATGGGATGATAAATTGTGCGATATTTAAAGTAGGCAATGCGAGTGCTTGTGCATGTTAATGTAACCTTGTGCTTGTCTTGCTTACTGCATGCGATGCATTGTCTATTGCACTTCCATGTATTCATACACTTGCATATTGCATATCATCTAGGTGCGCTAGATGAACCACGTGAAGGACGTGATGGTGGAGCCAAACCCAAAGACAGCGTTTGATGGATCTATCCCGAAGATGGAAGGACTAAGCAAGTGCTAGGCCCTGAGATGTTACCAGGACGGTGCAAGCTAACTGAACTGACTTGTGTCGGATCCCAGGCAAGCCCTGGAGCATATTAAACCTCCTAATTTCTGAAATGCAGTTAAAGTATTATTGTTACATATATATATTGTTGCATTAAGTTTAGGTGTTGGATGCAAACACTTGCTGCATTGGTTATCCAATCCTTGTCCAGATATTGATACCCTAAATCCTATGTAGCTCAGGCTCGTGTAGTGCTTAGCCCTGCTTAAACACGGTAGAAGTCAGGTGATTTCCTGTCACCTACGAGATATAGGGACATACCTATGGCATGCTTGGCTATATTTGCTATCGTGGAAAAGAATGTCTTAATTTGAAATGAAGACCGGACGGAGGCTTGCCGGTTTGCAGTGACTCCGTCTGTGTCGCTTAAGGACTAAATCTTGGAGCCTTTCCTGTTCATGTTGAATGCATGCCTCTCTCTTAGTTGGCCGGGTCTGGAGACCGACCACGAAGCCGAGTAGCTCACCTCAGGCCGGGAGTCGATAAGTATAAAGTGCACCTTGGAAGGGAGCCGTAGGCGTGAGTCCAAGGGCAGGTGATTTAAAAGTCCTGATCGTCCTGGCAGAAGGGTAATCCCTCAGAGTGCTAGCGCTTATTGAACCCATGAATTTGGTTCCTGAGTTGTCCCAAAGGTGACCCACGGCTACCCTTGCAAAGTATGCCAGGGTGAGAGTTAGGAATACCGCCTTAGCTGAGTTGTAATTCGATTCGAGTCGCCGTCTCTCCCGGTTAGTGAGAACTTGACGGGCTTATCTCCAAAGTAGATACACTAAATAACATAATGGTTCAGAATGATGATATGATGATGACAGCCTTATTATACCTACTATGGTTAATATTGATTGCTCCTAATAAGTGAGTGCTCTAGTATAGGTGCTAATCTAGTGGACAGGTAAATGATGATAAGCTTGATGCTAAGTTTAAATTGGTCACTATATTCATAAGCTCTTTTATGCAAATGTGTCAAGCTAGCCCACCTCATAAGCCTTGCATGATCTTTGGTGTCTTTTATTTCTGGTTTTGTCGGGTAAGTCTAGCTGAGTACCATCTCGTACTTAGGGTTTATCTCCCACCTGTTGCAGGTGACCAGTTCTACTTTGGTTGCTGCAAGTATTGCCTTCTCCCGGCTGGGGATGAAGACTAGACCATTGGGCGCGGTCTCTCCTAGTTCTCGTACCTGATAATGCTTTTGTGGGACATGACTAAGATTTGGCCATGTATTTGAAACTATGAAGTTATGTACTAAACTATGTTGCTTCCGCAAATTTGAACTTGGTTTGTAATATTTTATTCGCACTCTGATGGATGTAATCCGGATGCCACTTGTGAAATGTTGTAACGAATGATGTGTTGTGTTGAATCACTACGGTCTTGGTTTGTATGTTGAAAGTTGGTTGAAATCCTTCGTGATTTCCGGACTACCGGGATTATGGGAGCTTAAGTACAGGAATTTGATCACTTCAATGATTGTTTTTGTACTTACGTTCTTATGATTTGGTCGGTTCTATTACATCCAGCATCGGCGACATGGTGCCTAACCACCGCCCGTCCCGGGAGTGTGCCATGGCGGATGCTCTGGGAAACCCACTGGCAGAAGCGGAGTCCTCACGGACTCACACCTCACCGGACTCTCATGCGGAGACCCCCGAGCTCACACGGGAGCACAGGGAGAAACTATGACAACAGTGGCTACACCAGCCGCCGACTGTGCCAGCGCGCTTGGCACACCACGTTGAGCCCCGTGCACGTAGACCGGCGAGCGGCGCTCGGGATCGCACCCATCGGGTCCAACACAACACCATGGACAAGGGGAATGATCCCCTATAGTTCGCTTGGGCCAATCAGAACATCACCGCCATGGCAATGCATCTGCGCGGCCTATCCGAGCCGAACGACCCTCAAGAATAGGCGATCCACCGGAACATCCGGGCACTGGTGGAGACCGCCGCCCTTCAACAAGCGGAGTGTTCCGTATCACGATGCTGACTCGCGGTGTCGCTCCCTGTCAGGGGAATAGGGACATAGCAGATGGGTCGCTCCACCCGATCGCCTCTACAATCACCGAGCGCGGCACAGGAGGCCGCACTAGCACCTCGTCTTGACTTAACGACCGCTCCGCACCGGCCACCTGTATTCGCGCGTCTCGGACCGAACCGAGACACACGCGGCAGCGACCGAAGTCCTAGCCCTGATGGCCCGGGAGCACGGACCTTTGTCCAAAACCTCCAACAAATGCCGCCCCTGCCATGCTCCAACGGAGGCCGAGGCAAGGGCAAGGCCAAGCGCTAGGATCAGGACGAGGGCCCCTCCACGCAGAGGGGGAAAAAGAACAGAAAGAATCGCTATCGACCGGCCAACTCCGCGTTGGTCGCCACGACTGATCATGCGGGCACGCAGCCCCAGTAGGACCCTTCGGGCCACTTCCATGAGCTCATGCAGAGCCCGTGCACCAACCATGACTACCCCATAAAACACCTCTACAAGGACTGCCAGCTACTCAAGCGCCTTCTATGATAGGCTGGCAGGCCAAAGGAAGAAAAAGGCAAAGAAGCAGCAACCAAGAAAGGGGGCATAGCGGGCAAGGATCCGGACGACTGAAGGACGAAGTGATCCGACCAGACGCCTACCGACTGAAGGACGGTAACGACGCCCTTCTCTCCGAATGCTTGGAACAGCTATGTCATTTTTTCCCCTAAGTTCCAGTCTTACCATTGTTTACTTAGCCTATGCTCCTATAAAAGCACCCCAACCCGAACACTTTTTCGGCTCGAGGCGCTCGGGGGCTCCACTAGGGCACACTGCTACCTCTCTGTTTTGTTTACTATCATATGGTGAAATTCCTTCCTACCCAACCAAAAGGATAGTTTGTTCCTTTAATTTGCCTTACGTAGCTTTGCTTTAAAAACATTCCGACCGATCGCACCCCGCCTTTCCCTACGATTACGAGCAGCCAAGCCTTGCGGGCCACGCCTCGGGCTCCCAAGGTCGTAGCCTATGGGACAAATGGGCAGGTATGAGAGAAAGAGAATAAAAAGCAAAATTATGCTAAGGAAAAACTAAGGAACAAAAGGGGAACAAGCTTCCCCCGAACGGAGTGACTCCATTATAGAAAATGAAACAGACCGTAGTCATTAAGCATCTGCTGTCGGTGCGACCGACGAGGGCGTGGGCTGCTCACTCCCCAGTGGCACGACATTTGGCTCGGTTGAAATCGGGGCTACGTTCACCTCTAACCCAGGCTCCGCACCATCCGTAGGCTGGGCAGTGTCCTGCCCGCGCATGCTTCTGGCCATGTCTTCACGATGGACGTCCATCACCCACTGGGCAGAGACTTGCTCTGCCATCGACCTCGCGTGTGGTAGCAAGCCCTCCCCGGTTGACTGGATGTCCTCCATGTTCAAACCTTCAGCATACCCACTGCAGATAGCACCAAAGTCTAGGTTCGGGTGGTGCGTCGTCACCGAAGTCAGCACCCTCGATGCTCCATAGAACAGCCCACTCCTGAAAGGTCCCGAACCGCATCCGGGACCTCTGCCAGCTGGACGGCGGGCGCGCTAGTGCTTGGCGCCGACCCAAAGACTTCCGAGACGACCAGCTGGGCAACGTTGCGGATCTGGTCAAGATCCCCCTTGAGAGCACGTCGCTCTTCATGGGACTTGGCCAGTTCCTCCACATTCTAGCTGAAGGTCGCCTTGATCATCTCCAGGTCCCGCTCCAGCGTCTTCACCTTTCCATCCAGCTCTGAAAAGAAGAGCGACAAGCTCAGAAACAGGCTGAAGGAAAAACCAACACAATGAAAAACAGAAAAGGTATGTACTGATGCAGAAGTTCTCAAGGGTGGAGAGATCCTCTGCCTGTCGGGCCACCTGCTCGCGCAGCCGGGCGCTCGCATCCTCCGTCCCCATCACCCGGCCCTAGAGCACGAGCACCTCCTAGTCCGCCTGCGACTGGGCCTTCTGCTCCACCTCCAGGGCCCTCTACTCTGCCTCTAGGGCCTTCCGTGCTAACTCCAGGGTGCTCCGCTCTGACACCAAAGCAGCCCGCTCCGACTCAAGGGCCGCCAAGGACTCCTGAAGCGCCGCCTTAGTGTTCACCAGGGATGTCCGCAACCCTACCTCGGTCTCTGCCTGGCAGGCCTTCGCCGCCATGAGCCCTTGCTTGGCAGCAGTCGCCCGCTCAGTCGCATGCTGCCCCTCCGCCCACGCCGTGGTCGCCTCGGTCACCCGGTCCTAGGACTCACGACGAGTGAACGCTAGCTGACGCTCAAGCTCAGCCATCCGGGCGTGCTCCATTCGGAGAAAGCGGGACTTGTGGGACGACATCCCCTTTAGACTCTATGAAGAACAAGCATGCTAAGGCAACCAACAAAAGATTTAGAGGTCAAGGACAAGTACGCAAAACTCACCTCTGCGGTGAGCTGCAGGTTGACCTCAACTAACTGTTGAGTGGACTTAACCCGCTCCTAGGCATCTCTGAGCCTCGTGGACAGGTTGGTGAGTTCGGACACCGCAGCGTGCCCTTGCTCCCCAAGGATGTCCTAGAGCTGACACTCCTGGGAATTCCGGAGGATGAACCGCACCTTCACCGGGTCCTCAGGGCAGGGCCACTCTAGGTCACCCTCCGATAGCCCGCCGGAGGGCCTAGCCTCCGACTAGACCACCGCCAGCTCCCACGACGACATCGGTGGCTCCGCCACATCATCCGCCTCGTCATCGGATGGGATGTCCACCACCTTGGATGCGTGGACCACCGCCGGGCATTCTAACTCTATCCCGGCCACGTGTTCCCCTGGTGCCTTCGGCTCCGACCACGAGGGTGAGCCATGTAGCCCTCCACCCAGCGAGGTAGGGAGCTCGGTCTCCCTCTCCTCTTCCGCCATAGCCGATGGTGGAGGGGCCGCAAGGGTTACCTCTGATGTGACCTCCACCGTTGTCACCGGAATCACCACTAATACTAACACCGCCGCTGTCGCTACAGCAGCAACGGCCCCTAGAAGGGAAGGGCCCGCTGCCGCCACCCTGTTCCCCTCGTCGCTCACCGTGACACGCTGTAGGGTGGGCCTCCATGCCTCCCGCACGGGAGTTGGGGTGATGCTCAACCCCATCATCACCCGGCCACTAACAGATGGTGCAGGTAAGTCACACTCCAAAAAGACTCAATAGCAAAAGGTTGAAAAGAAACAAAGGAAAACATACCGGGAGGTGAGCGGCACGTCTCTGAAGGCAAGACCCGACACCAATGAGCCTGTAGGGCATGGGCTGCTCCCGGGTTGTGACCCATGCCCCCTTACTTCGGTCGGGGGTGGAGTCGTCCCGACTGGCTCCTGCACGGCCTGCGGGTCGCCGTGACCCTCGGCTCGGGGCTCCCCGACCGGAGCAGGGGGTGGGGCATCCTCCGGCTACAAGTCACATGACGCGTGGGCGCCAGTCTGCTCCTCAGACCGCCCAGCTTGCTCGACCACGTCCGCGGTAGGCGGGGCCTCCCTCGGCTTCTAGTGGCGCGTGGGCACCGGTCCCGGCGACGCACAAGTGCCAGTCCGCTCCTCGGACTACTCGGCTTGCTCGGCCGCATCCGCCATAGGCGCGACGGGACCAATGATGCCGCCAAAGGGCACGGTCATTGCGTCCGCTTTGCCACCCATTCACCGATGGCGTCCGCGCTTGCCGCGCGCTTCCTCGGCATGGAAGCCACCACACGTCACGCAACCTCCCGCTCATCACCAGCGGACGTCGCCCTAGGGTCGCGATGCTCCGCCGAGGTCACAACGACCTCTCGGCTTTCCTCCTCCTCGGAGAAAACCATGTTGTCCACATCCGTGGGATCCTCTGACTCGAGCTCGGACTCCACGTCGCTCTTTCTCTCCCCGGCCTTCACGTGCTGGGCAACCTCCTTCTCCTTCTTATATTTCTGGTGGGCCACCTCGGCCTTCTTCTTCTTCTTCCTGGCGTCTGCCACCTCCTTCTAAGCAGCCTACCAGGCCACGCCTTTCGGACCCTTGGGAAGGTGCGGCCGGGACTTCTAATTTCTAAGCCCCTGCGGAACGTGTGGCTCCCAATAAAAAAAATAGGAAAAGCAGAGGAAGAAGTGTGGACTGAAGAGAAGGGAGCATACCAATGTGGACACGATCGAAGAGTTGAAAGGCATGGGCTTCCCTGTGACCCACTCTTTGGGCTTCAGCTACAGCACCCGGCCAAGGTGACTCCAGACCTCGTCGTCCGACAGATCCTCTGGCGATGCGCGGTCCGGGTCCGACGGGCCGCTGTACAACCACATCGGCTGTGTCCTCTCCACCAACGGCGTGACCTAATGATGGTAGAGGGTGTGGAACACCCGCACCCCGTCAAGGCCATGCTTCATGAGCTTTTGGAGCTCCTCCTCGATAACCCCCACCTTATGCTTCTCCTTATGGGCGCAACCCCACGACCAACTGTCCTGCTTCTCCGGCCTCTTGCCGGTGAACGTCGGGAATGGCGCCGCCGCCAGATTCCTGATGTAAATCCACTCCCCATGCCACCCCCGGTTGGAGTCGCAGGGGAGGTACACAGGATACAAGCCTCCTGCGCTCGGTTTCTTCTATAGGGTGAAACCCCCCACCAGCGCGATCTCGGCTGGGTTCCCCGTCGTCAAGGCTCTCTCGGAGAAGAGCCGCCGGAAGAAATCCGTGTGTGGCTCCATCTCGAGAAAATCCTCGCAGACGGTGATGAAACCGTTGATGTGCAGCACCCCCGTCGGGTTAAGGTGCTACAACTCTAGACCCCACTCATTGAGGACCCCGCGCAGGAACCAGTGCATGGGGTATCCTAACCCACGCTCATGGAAGGTGAGAAAGGAAACCACCTCATTGGGTCGAGGTTGCAGGAACTCCTCCCTCCTAGGAACCCTCTAGTGCGCCACCTCCTTCGGTGGTAGGAGCCCCTTCCCAACAAAGGCCTTCAGCACCGACTCCCTCATGGTGGATGACCTCCAGTCCAACATCTCGCTTTGGGATCGCAAAAGGATTGGTGAGTTCTTCTCTTCTCCCTTGCTCTCCCCCCTTCCTTTCCTAGAAACCACCGCGGCTCTCAGGAACGCTCACGGCAAGAAGGAAGAGGAAAGGCGGTGGTAGATGAGGAACAGGCAAAAGAACGGGGCAAAAACCCTCTCCGTCTGCCTACTTAAGGAAAAGAGAATAGCAGTTAGGGAAGGGCGTGCCGATCGGGGAAGGCAAAACGGCGCAGCGAGAAACTCTGTCTCTTTCCCATTTAATGCAGATGAGACACACCTTGACCGATGAGACGTGCCCTGACTGATGAGGCGTGCGTTGCCCGACGGAATGGCTCCTAATCGGACGGGACGTTGCCTGGGCATGGCCCACCACTACCTCACAACCAACCACTACCACACGCCGGGCACAAGAACCAAAGCGCCACCACACGCGGGCGGCTCCCCGCTTCCCCAGGCCAGACCTGGAAAAACCCAAAATGAGATCTCTACCGGGGGAGATCATCGGGCCCCCTGAGTCGATCGAATCACTCAAGATAGACACCAAGAGATAGGTAAGGAGCAAGGGGACGCCCCACATAGGCCATGCCTACTCCATCACAAACGACGAGCACGGGTCCCGGTTGAACGTTTCTGACTAGAGCTCTCCAAAAGCCCGTCACTTGAGTCGTCAAGGTGAAAACTACAAACCCCCTCTATTTTGTTATAATCATTTCATACATCCATACGCGGATTCATTCCATACGCCCGTGCCTCCCAGATGATTCGGGCCTAGAACTGCCCAGGGGCTTAGGAACTAAGCATCGCACGTGCAGCGAAATGCATCACAACGCTCTGTGTTGCGTCACGAAGCAGCGGTTGCCTCATTCAACAAGAGCAACCAATAGAGCCAGGGGAGAAAAATGTAGATGAGCCTCGTGCCGCCCTCGCCCGGTTTGGCAGACTAGGTCATCTCAACCTTCTCGTTCGATCCTGAACCTCTCACCAAGCCCACAGAATCTCCATTGAGGGGAGGCCATTAGGCCACCTGGGTCAGTCTTTGGAACAACCTAGGCATCTGCCGCGTTATAGGTAAAGGAGTAGTGGAATGTCACAAGAGGGCTATGCCGACCCTGTCAGAAATGACGGACCCGGATTCCACTTGATCATACCCATTAGCGAACTCACCGAGCGTGTCACTCGAGCCCGAGCGATCGGGACAAGCGACAAAACTCAGCCCCTCTGGTTGTGAGGAACTGAGGATGGGGTAACGCACACAACTCACACCGACCCCTACTAAGGCCCAGCAAGGCTCGGGGGCTCAAGACACAAAAAAGCCTGGGTCTACGACCCCGATCTCACCCCATCCGGCTATGCTCCGGCTGCTCTCCAAACACCTAGGTCTGCAACCCCAATCTCGCCCCATCCGGCTACGCTTCCGACTACGCTCCAAACACCTGGGTCTGCGACCCCGATCTCGCCCCATCCAGCTACACTCCAACTGTGCTCCAAAACACCTAGGTCTGCGACCCTGATCTTGCCCCATCCGGCTACACTCTGACTGCGCTCCAAAGCACCTGGGTCCACGACCCCGATCTCTCCCCACAACTCTGACTCACCTGATCCCGCGGCACGCATCAACGCTAGGATCAGTGAGCTCTATCTCGTCCAAACTAACTTCCTCGCCCGATCCCATGGCGCAGACCGACACCAGGATAGGATCAGTGAGCTCTGTCTCGTCCAAACTAACTTCCTCGCCTGATCCCACAGAACGCATCGACGCCGGGATCAGTGAGCTCTATCTCGTCCAAACTAACTTCCTCGCCTGATCCCACGGCGTGCACCGACACCAGGATCAGTGAGTCTTGTCTCAAATCTCTCAACCAACTAAAATGCCTCGGCTGCACAACAATGCCTTGGTTAAACAAACTCCGTCCCAACTAAAAATGCGCACGCACGACATCACTCTGAGAACACCCCAGATGGTTCCTCGCCTCAACCGCCTAGGGGCTCGAGGGTTACACTCAGCGGAGCTCACACGCACCTGACCGGAAAAAACAGAAACATCCCCCACTAACAACATAGAAAACCCCCCTGACGGTTCTACCCGAACCACCCAGGGGCTCGGGGAGACTCCCATGCCACATCGCACACCACCACCATCAAAATAAAATCCCCGACGATTCGCGCACAGACGCCCGAGGGGCTCGGGGGCTCCTGTCGGGTACATAAACCTGGGGTCCCTCGTGGACCGGCTTCCATGCCAAGGCTCGGCCCAAGCACACAGCACACAACTCATGGGCCGGAACAATGGTCTAAAACAACAGGCCGAAAGGGCGGTCCAGTCACCGACCAGAAGCTCTGGCCGAAGGGGAACAGCGCTCGCTCGTCGACTACTTCAGCCCACCTCTCCGACCGGAGCGCTCGCTTCGGACTCCAGCCGCCCCCGGACGGCCTCTCCGATCAGAAGGCCTGGCCCAAGCGCTACTTCCGACTCTGACCCCGCGTCTCCAAGCGGGGTTCATAGAAACCCTGCTCACCACTCTTCTCCGACTGGCGCGACCAGAGCCGACTGGGGCCATCCGACCGGGGACACCCGCTCGGAAGGAACCAAGGGACGAACAGAGAAAGCAAGCCAGGGCGCACAAGTCAAAACCACGATACCAGGGACCATACCCTGTACACCTATAGGAATAGTATTCTGCAACCACCTTGACATAAACAGTATTGTAGGCGCCGACTTTTCCCTCTATAGTATTGTAGGCGCCGTTAACTCCCATACGTTAAGGCCCCCCACATGCCTCTGGGCATCGATAGTGTTTTGGGTGCCGGGATTTATCGTACCAGGTGAACATGGTGAGACTCCTCACATGCCTCTAGGCATCAACAGTATTTGCAGGTACCGACATCTGCCGTTTCTGAAGAAGGCAACGCAGCCTCCCACATGCATCTGACATTCTACAGTGACACCAATAGTGTTGTAGGCACCTACCATTATCTTGTACCCGCTGGCATGGGCAACGGAGCCTACTAGCACACGTACCCTCACCCTCTCACTTGTAAAGTCATCCCTTTTATCTATAAAAGGGGATGCGCTCCCTGCAACGAAGGAGGGCCTTTTTGAGAGCCTTTCTTAGATTCATTAGATCAACCAAGTTCACTAGTCCACAACTGTAGAACCACCGGATTCGGACCTCAAGTACACGCTTGAACACTTAGCTCATAGCGGAGCTCCTGTCGCTCTCGACCCTTCCGACCGAAGCCGACCGAACCTCTTGTACACCCCATCTTTCTCCATCTCGTTTGTAACCCCACTGCAGACTTCAAGCACCTAGGCTCAGGAATAAAATCACCGACCGTCTTGAACTAGACGTAGGGCACGTTGCCTGAACTAGTATAAACCCTATGTCATTGAGTGTTAGGCCACTTTCGATCACAACGTACGGCAAAACTACAAATAATTACTAGTTCGTCACATTCTGCACCGACACTATTGGACCCCCTTCCTATCCAAGCTTGGAGGATCAAATTCAGTATCCTGAAAAGGTCGATTAGAATAGTTGGCAGAGGAAATTCATCGAGCAGTTTTCTTGAAAAGAAATGGCAAGTTACCTCTCTGTCAGAAGCAAATTCCCCATCCAGAGCTATACACAAAGGCTGAACCAGCCCATAGAAAAGATGAGAGTGCCATTCTTGCCACTAGGAGTCAAAGAGAGTGGAAGAGAAGCTAACTCTGATCCAGTCATGCAAGCAAAGGGAAGGAAGATCTGATCCCAGTTGGAAAACTCTGGAGACTTCTAGTACTTCACTAATATCTTCTCTTGGCCTCAGTATATCCTTGAAGAAAATTTGAGGAGGCAATTGACCAAGACCAAACTGACGAGCTACAAAAGAGGGGTTGTAAAATTCAAAGGCTAGAAGGTTGCCTAGGAGGAAGGAGCCTATAGCCATTTTGGCACGACCATGACGAAATTCGGCTGGAAGGACGCAGGGCTTGATAAAGGAATTGAAGATTGCAGCCACCATCTCATCCGAAGAGCCTAATTCAAATCAAAATTTGAATGGGAAGATCAGCTCATTGTTTTCATCCTCATCGTATGGCAACCAAGTCAGGATGTCTACATCAAACCCTCTATTAAACTTTTTGAAGAGATGGCCAATATCGATATTAATTGTTATGGCCGATGCAGCCTCACCATAGCTCATGCACCGACGGGTTCTTCCTTCTTCGCCTCTATATTCCTCATCAAAGTTGGAGAAAGGGAAACTCAAATTTCTAAGATTAGGTCTTACCATCTTGTGCATATACTGCTTAAACCACAGTTGTATCAACCACCAGGGGCCACTGATAGTATGCACTAGTTCATTCTTCAGTAATTGGGCAGCTACCTAGTATATCAGATGATAAGCAGCTCCAAGCAGATACTTTTCAAGAGGGATATCCTTGTCTACTGCTAGATGCTCGGCCATGAGTTTATGATTGTAAGTCGGACAACAAGATGACCCACATAAGATGAATCTCTCCAGCCACATGTTTAGAAAGGCTACATATTCCCTTTCACTGACATTTGATTCGTCTCCAATATGGTTCAGAATGTAATTGGCCCATCCTATGCAGTCTGATATCTTGGCTAATTTCTTAGATCCAGCACTTAGGAAGTCATAAGGCTGCATCGATCTTGTTATCCTATGGTTGATCAGCATATAAACATCGGCCAAAGTGATAGTCATTGGGCCATGACCAAAAACAAAAGCATTTAGGGTATTGGACCAAAAATAAGATGCAGAAATCAAGAGTGGATCGTTCCTCTCCATTCCAGACAATGAGAGTGTCAAGCATTGACTCATATCATAAAGCTCTCAATCTCCACCCTTTTTCTCAGATACCCTACTAAACCAATTTCTCCATCCCTTAGGCATTTTGGGCCAGTTTCTAAAGGGAGTTTTGGTGTTCCAGGAGGATGGATCCACTACAGATTGTTTGAAGAGGATTTGGTTGGTTTCATGACAGATAAAATCAGATGGATCCGAGTCACCCATAGGCCCAAGAAAATGAACATTAGAAGCAACAGCTGATGGAATCAAGATTTCGTTCCTCATCTCCTAGAAATCGGATAAAATAAATTTGAGGACAGAGGAGCTACAGGGTAGCGACCGGTGCTTTGAAAATGAGAACTTGAAAACATACCTCAGGAACATGGTCGCTGGTCGCCATTGCAGCCGGAGCAGATTTGAATCTGAGGAGGACCGCTTGAATAAAATTCGATAGGGCCAAAAGCTTGCTAGGGTTAAGACTTTGACGATGGCGGCGTCGGCTGTTAAGATTTGCTCAAAAAAGAAGGGGAAAGCAAGAGGGCTAAGTGAGTTGGAAAAGGTACTATTGGGATATTATATAAGACTCAGGCCGAGAAGTCAGGAATCACGCGTATATCTCAGAACAAAATGGTTACGGCGTGACAAACGGATGGATAAGAATTTTGGAATAAAATTATTTTTATCCCAAAATTGGGGGGCATGTGTTTACACCAAAATTTGGAGAAGAATGCGAGAAACTCGAGGCTTCTAGAATTGTGTCGATCAAGGACTCGAGTGCATGAAGGGTCGATATCAGCTGATTCATAGGAGTCACTGGAATCGGCTCTCTTTGAATGACGTCAGCAAATAATGGCGATGGGCTACAGTTGGCGTCAGGAGATACAGATCGAACTCTACAAAAAGGGAAAGATTAGGGTCTAAGCTATCTTAAGTTAGGAATGTTCTCTTTATACCAAAGATTGTAATGAGTCATACCTGAGTAGGATTCATATTTAAGCTCCGAGTATAAATACTGGACCCCGGCTATTGTAAAAGACACACAATCAATCAAATACAATTTACTTACTTTTTTCGGTTCCGGCCACCCCTTAGGAGTAGGAGTAGAGTAGATCTTGGTGAGTTCTTCAGCGAGCAGGGCTGCATCGGTCCGGCCGACCTCTGACTTGTAAGTATCGTCATGGCTTATACTTCGATCCATATGGCTGCATCGATCCGATCAACCTCCACTGCAACTCTAATATAAGCTCGTTATCAACTCTTGTCTAGTTCAAGTACGGCTGCATTGATCTGATCGACCTCCACTGCTCGAACTAGATTAAGGTCAAGTTATCGACTCTATCTAAGGGTGGCGTCCTTTAGGTAGATTCATTAAGTTACCGATCTAGCTGATGTCTCTCATTGTTATTAGTTTACAGCAATATCAATCTGCCCGATCGAGATCGAATTAGATCGGCCTTATATCCTTTCAGTCCGTCGTTCGCTTTACGACAACATGATATTTCTTACTCTGAACTATGGGTTATGCTTCATTGGCTATTTTTACTTCGATCTTGGTCGTGCATAGTATGCAGTTGAGGCATGAATAATCTTGAAGAGGTTTGCTGGCTAGTTGAATCTGGTTTATAGTTCACCATTATGGCTATAACGATCTGGTCGATCCCCACTGATGGCACTGTAGATTAGGGGATGCTAGTTATTAGATCTATTCCTGGTTAGGCATGACCTTAGCTGTTTGCTATGCTTGCATCGGCTAAATAGCCGATCGCCTGTGCATTAACGCCTACGGTGTGCGTCCATGATTCTGGTAAGCGTGAATAGATCTATGTGCTTTGAGGGCTTGATTCGTTGTCTTTTTCATGGCTGCATCGATCTGGTCAAACCCCACTATTAGGGATAGTGGGTTGATTCTGAGGAGTCCATAGGTTTGTTCGTGTGAAATAGTCGATTGTGCACACGTTGTAGTTCTTTTCACCTGAATCAGCTATTTTAGCCGATTCATCCAAGCCTTCACGTATAGCATGTCTTTCGGAAAGCCTATCGAAGTACGGATGTGTTTGCGGATTTTTCGGTTTTAGTTTGTTACTATCATCATAGCTTCCATCGATCCGATCGAACATTACTGTTGGTGGTAACAGATTAGATTCAGAGCATTTGTAGATCTGTTCATATCAGATAGTCGATTCGTTCGTGTGCTATATCTTTTCTTGATTAGATTCATCGGCTTAATGGTTTACACTAGCAATATCTGTCTAGCTGATGATCTTATTTACATATACGTGTACTATACATGTCAATATGAAATTAATTGCTACTCATAAGCTTTACAGTCTGTAACAGCCAATTTCTATGTGGATCGGCTATTCAGTCGCTCTTACCGTATGGCTGCTCCCGAAGCAGCATACTTGGAACTGTCTGGGCACAGATCGGCATGTTTCACCTTAAATTACTGATAAACTTTCTCTCCTTGTCAATTGCAGGGTCAAATTAACTGGCACGTCTCGGGAGGAGTACGTAGAATCGATCATCCCTGCGTTGAAGCTAGGCGGATCTCCAGCTCCATCGAGCAGACCCTTCTGGCTTGCTCGTGTGCCCGGCACGAGAGACACGTTTTCATGCCGACACTAACATTCAAAAAGCACTTATTTAAATACATTTTAATCACCAAGAAAAATAACAGAAACTGTACATTTCATATTTTTATAAAACACTACACTTCATGAGGATTACAATAAAATTTGGTTCACAAGAATTGGACATCTAGAACTCCACTTAAGATTTTTCAAAGTTAGCATGCAAATCTAAAAAAATGAAGTACCTTTCAACTCTATAGATGCTGACAGCTGGGGACCTCGAGTTAGTCGGGCCCATGTGTCAGTGACACAAAAACAGGGGACCGGCGCGGACCGACCGGAGTTCGCCGACGGCGAGCTCTCCGGCGACGGCACCGGCTCCATGAGCTTCTCAAAGACATCCCGCACACAGTGAGCTAACTAATTGGATCGATTACGGCCACTAACGGTGATAGCGGCGCTCATGGCGGCACGACAGAGTGGGTCAACGGCGAGGCACCGAAGCTGGCCGAGATGGCTCGATCTAGGGTTACGACGAGCTTCTACATACCACGGCGATTCTAGCGCACACCCTATAACGGAAAATGATGGTCAGAGGCGTTCTGGCCACGGCGACGTGGCATGGCGGAGAAACGCTGGCGAGGGCCGCGCGCTGCGAGAAGACTTACCATGTGCAGCTAGCAAGCAAAGCGGGTACGGTGAGGTGGTGGGAGCACGATGGAGCAATGCCTGCATCGAAGGAGCGACGGGGTGCGAGCTGGGTAGCCAGCATGGCGATGGCGGCGAGCTCTCGCTACTGTGGGTGGAGGCGCAAGCAAAGGAGGACGCAAGGAGGGGAAATGAGAGCACGGGAGTGAGCGGGCAAGTGCTAGGCAGGAGAAGGCGTGTTGTGGCCCGACGTGGCCTGACTGGCCGGGCCATCGGCGTCGAGCGGCCTCCATGCGGCAGCCAAACCCTGGCGCCGATCGGCCACTGATGGCCAGCCAAATAGGTCATCAGAGCCAGCGCCGAGCCTGGCAGTGTGACTTGACGACGTTCAAACTCCTAATCCGTGGATCATTAGCAAGTTCTTCCTTAACCAAAGTCATAGCCCTATATACCATCTCCAATTTCTCTTAAAAGACTAAAGTCTAATTCTCAATGAATAAGGAGTAAAATCATCACAAAGTCAGGCCAATCAAACTGAAAATCAGAAATGACTTAGAAAACTTGTGTTTTACTGATTTTTGTGAGCTCAAAATGAGCAAGCTATGCACTGAATTAGCTCATGACCCAAAAATAAAAGTTGTTGCTCTACTCAAATACTACAGCTTTGCTTAAGGGTGCTTTGCCATGCAAAGACTCTATGACATAGTTCAAACTAGGTCAAACATACCACTTTAAAATGATGACTTACACCATAACTAGGACTTAGAGACCAAACTAGCCTTAGTCATGAATACCAAAGTTGTTCCTTATGCTATTCAAAACATGTTTAAGGTATTCTCAAGGTTCCACATGCATTTCATACATTGGTTACATGTAAACCCTAACCTAAGTAAGGCAATTCAGTAATAACACATGCAATATAAGCCAACAAAAGGATAGTAATTGAGATGCTCATGCTCATGAATGCTCAAGGATGCTTATGATCATGCAATGTCAAGGTTTAATGCATGCTTAACACCTAGGGTGTTACACGAGCTACAAAAGAAGGGTTGTAAAACTCATAGGTTGGAAGGTTACCTAGAAAGAAGGAGCCTATGGCCATTTTGCCATGACCATGATGAAATTCGGTTGGAAGAACGTAGGGCTTGATGAAGGAATTGAAGATTGCAGCCGCTGTCTCGTTCGAACAGCCTGATTCAAATCAAAATTTGAATGGGAAGATCAGCTCATTGTTCTCATCCTCATCATAGGGTAGCCAAGTCAAGATATCTGCATCAAACCCTCTGTAAAAACTTTTTGAAGAGATGGCCAACATTGACATCAATTGTTATGGCCGATGCAGCCTCACCATAGCTCATGCACTGACGGGTTCTTCCTTCTTCACCTCTATATTACTCATCAAAGTTGGAGGAAGGAAAACTTAGGTTTCTAAGATCAACCCTTACAATCTTGTGCATATACAGGTTCAGCCATAGTTGTATCAACCACCAAGGGCCACTGATAGTATTCACTGGTTCATTGTTTAGTAATTGGGCAGCTACTTGGTGCATCAGATGATAAGCAACTCCTAACATATACTTTCCAAGAGGAATATCCTTGCCTACTACCAGATGCTCTGTCATGAGTTTGTGATTATAAGTCGGACCACAAGATGACCCATAGAAGATGAATCTCTCTAACCACATGTTTAGAAAGGCCACATATTCTTTTTCGCTAACAGTTGATTCATCTCCGATGTGGTTCGGAATGTAACTTACCCATCCTGTGCAGTCTGATATTTTGGCTAATTTCTTGGATCCAGCACTTAAGAAGTCATAAGGCTGCATCGATCCTGTTATTCTAAGGCCGATCAGCATATAAACATCGGCCAAAGTGATAGTTATTGGGCCATGACCAAAAACGAAGGCATTTAGGGTGTTGGACCAGAAATAAGATGCAGAGATCTAGAGTGGATCATTCCTCTCCATTCTAGACAACGAGAGTGTCAAGCATTGATTTAGATCATAAAGCTCCCAATCTCTAGCCTTTTTCTCTCCATCCCATGGGCATTTTGGGCCAGTTTCTGAAGGGAGTTTTGGTATTCTAGGAAGACAAGCCTACTACAAATTGTTTGAGGGGATTTAGTTGGTTTCTTGATAGATAAAATCATATGGATCAGGGTCACCCATAGGCCCAAGAAAATAGACATTGGGAGCAACGGCTGATGGAATCAAGATTTCGTTCCTCATTTCCTAGAAACTAGATAAAATAAATTCGAGAAGAAAGGAAACGCAGGATAGCAACCGATACTTTGAGAATGGGAACTTGGAAGCATACCTCAGGGACATGGTAGCTGGTCGCCATTACAGCCGAAATAGATTTGGATCTGAAGAAGATCGCTTGAATAAAAGCTTGGCAGATGATTTGCTAGGGTTGAGGCTTTGGCGATGGCGACGTTGGCTGTTAAGATTTACTTGAGAAAGAAGGGGAAAGCAAACAAACCGAGTGAATTGGAAAAGATACTATTGGGATATTATATAAGACTCGGACTAGGAAGTCAGGAGTCACACATATATCTCGGAACAAAAATGGTTGCGACGTGGTAAACAGATAAATAGGAATTTTGGAATAAAATCATTTTATCCCAAAATTGGGGGGCATGTGTTTACACCAAAATTTGGGAAGAATAACGTGGGAACTCAAAGCTTCCAAGATTGTGTCAATCAAAGAATCGATTGCATAAGGGTCGATATCAGCTGATTTAGATGCGACACTGGAATCGGCTCTCTTCGAATGATATCAGCAGATAACGACAAAGAGCTACGGTTGGCGTCGGGAAATACATATTGGACTCTACAAAAAGGGAAAGATTAGGGTCCAAGTTATCTTGAGTTAGGAATGTTTTCTTTTATACCAAAGAATTGTAATGAGTCATACTTGAGTAGGATTCATGCTTAGGCTCCGGGTATAAATATTGAATCCCTACTATTGTAAAGAGGAGATCCAATCAATCAAATACAATTTACTTTTTTCGGCTTCGTGCCAACCCTTAGGAGTAGGAGTAGTGTAGATCTCGGCGAGTTCTTCAACAAGTAAGGCTGCATCGGTCTGGTTGACCTTCGACTTGTCTGTATGTACCGTCATGGCTTATACTTCCATTTGTACGGCTTCATCGGTTAACTTCGACCTCCACTGTGAACTCTAGTATAAGCTAGTTATCGACTTTTGTCTAGTTCTAGTATGGCTGCATCGATCCGGTCGACCTCCACTGCTCGAATTAGATTAAGGTCAAGTTATTGGCTCTACCTAAGGGTGGCGTCCTTCGGGTAGATTAATTAAGTTATCGATCTTGATGATGTTCTTATTGCTATTAGTTTGCAACAACATCAATTAGCTCAGTCGAGATCGATCTAGATCGGCCTCATATCCTTTTAGTCGGTGATTTGCTTTGTCATAACACGATGTTTCTTACTTTGAGCGATGGGTTATGTTTCATCGGTTGTTCTATTTTGATCTTGATCATGCATAGTACGCGGTTAAGGCACGTATGATCTTGAAGAGGTTTGCTGGCTAGTTGAATCTAGTCTATAGTTCGCTATTATAGCTGCAACGATCCGGTCGATCCCCACTGATGCCACTATAGATTGGAGGATTCTAGTTAGTAGGTTTGTTCTCGATCAGGCGTGACCTTAACTATTTGCTATGCCTGCATTGGCTAAATAACCGATCGCCTATGCTTTAACGCCTACAGTGTGCGTCCATGATTTTGTTAAGCGTGAATAGATTTGTGTACTTTAAGGGTTTGATTTGTTGTCTTTATCATGGCTGTATTGATCCAGTCGAACCCCACTATTAGAGATAATAGGTTAAGTCTGATGAGTCCATAGGTTTGTCCATGTGAAATAGTCGATTGTTCACACGTTGTAGTCCCTTTTCACCTGAATCGACTATTTTAGCCGATTCGCTTGAGCCTTCACGTATAGCATGTCTTTTGGAAAGCCTGTCGAAGTATAAATGGTTTTACGGATTCTCCTGTTTTAGTTTGTTATTATCATCATAGCTGTCATCGATCCGGTCAAACCTCACTGTTGATGGTAATAGATTAGATCCAGAGCATTTGTAGGTTCATTTATACTAGATAGTCAATTTGTTTGCATGTTATACCCTTTCTTGATTAGATTCATTGGCTCAACGATTCACACTGGTAATATCCACTTAGCTGATGATCTCATTTACATCTGTGGGCATTGTACTTCTCAACATAAAATCAATCATGATCCATGAGCTTTACTGTCCGTAATAGCCGATTTCTGTGCGTATTGGCTATTTAGTCGATTTTCCCATCTGGCTGCTCCTGAAGCGGCACACTTGGAACTGTCTGGGCAAAGACCGGCATGTTCCACCTTAAATTACTGATAAACTTTCTCTCCTTATCAATTGCAGGTCAAATTGACTGGCATGCCTCGAGAGGAATTCGCAGGATCGGTTACTCTTGTGTTGAAGCCAAGCGGATCTCCGGGCTCATCCTAAGCAGATCCTTCTGGCTTGCTGTGTGTCGTCACATTTTTGTGCCAACACTGGCATCAGCAAAGGTGTGATTCTCCTCCCACGCGGGGTCGCACCACCTATCCACCATCTGGGCCTAGCACTATAGATCATAGGCGCACCACCATGGAGGCACCTACGTCATCAAGTATATGACATATAAGAAGATGAAATTAAGTGTAATTAATCTCAGAAAAATAAGTATTAATGTTCTATATTTACCTTCAGGTATTGTTCCGAGGTTAGGCTCATGGTTCTTGCCACCCTTTTAGGGATCCTCTCTCTAAGAAATTCCACGTGGTATTGGATCACGGCCTGGATGCGCGCCTCGTAGTGCATGTCCTTGATGAGTTTCTTGGCAGCTTTGTCAGCCATAGCATCCGCCTTGGCCTCGTATCCCTCCTCGCATCTAAAGAAATCCTGCATATAGACGCGATGTACCTAGTCACTATTTCAAAAATGTCCAATCAATGTGATGTATTGAGCAATGTAGTGCGAGAAAGACTTACCGAAAGCTTGGCCTTGACACGCTGCGCCTTGTCGGTGAATACCCTACCATCCCGATCTAGGGTGTTAGGGACGATGGCATATTGGGCCCACGTGTAGGTTGGCTCGACAGTTTCACCGAACTGCACCAGGCCAGGGAACTTTTCCTTGATCAAAAGACCAAGGATGCCATTCACATGGCGTGCGCGATCACCCCCATCGACCTTCCTCCAACCCCTGCCCAAGTGATTATAATAAATTATTAGTTTCTATTATAATTTTGAACATATCAAACAAAAAATTAGTGATAACATATAAAGCTACTTACTTGTCTCCATCGGGTCGAATCAGCGGGCGTCTCAAGAGGTATCGGTTGCCTCGGGAGGGTCGAGGGACCTCGCAACCACACACACGACAAACTAGAGGAAGAGATACCCCATGTCTCCTCCTCCATCCCTGCCTGCTCCTCCACCACTACCTCCTCCTCCTCCACCCCTGCCTCCTCCTCCACCTGTACCTCCAGAGGATGAGTGAGTGGAAGGTAACTCAGATGACAACGAAGGTATAGGCGACGGTGGCCTCATCTTGCCTCCACCCTTCCCTTGACCCTTGGGTCTACCCCGAGGTCTCTTCCCAGACCCCTCAGCTGCATCGAACCCTTTATGCGTTGTTGTCGCTTTTGAGTAAAGCGACGTTATCCTCCTCATACCGCCCACCATTGTTCAATCACCTGCAATTAAAAAGAGTAAACCAATTGGCACAGATAATAGATCAAAATAGATGCAAAATAAACAAAACATACTTAGAAAATAACATGGTATGACAAATAATAAATCAATTAGCATGGATCATACATGTATTAGAAATAATCATCATCATTAGGATTAGCTGTATCATAGGTCTCATCATCACTATCACTCATGTCGATATAATCATCCCCATACTCCGAAGGAGGAATGTCGTCATCACCGTCATTGCTTAGATGTAATCGCTGAAGTAATTCTAAGTCCTTCACATTCTCAACCTCGTCTCTAGTGTCCTCGTCAGCACCACTTTCATTGTCTACTTCCATACCCTGAGCTTCGGTTAAGTCTATCTCAAAACTCCCTTTGAGCCCATCTTCTTGAAAGAACTCTCCATCATATGTGTTGGGGTCTATGTTGTAATCTTGATTGTTTGGGACAGGTAGTTTACCGTGTGGCGATAACTTGTACACAACATCCCAACCCTTAAGATGATCTACAGTTTGGCACGGGTATGAGAGATAATAAACTTGTGTGGCCTGTTGAGCCACAATATAGACATTGTCTCCTGGTAAGATGGATGATTGTCGAATTTTGACTAGCCCAAGATTAGGGGTCCGCCTCACTACTTCAGGATCAAACCAATGGAATTTGAATATAATGGGATTAAGAGGTTTGCAACCATGAAACATGAGTTTGAATATTTCTTCAATTCTTCCATAATACTCAACCCCATCTAAGACTTGCATAAAAACTCTGGTATTTGTGGTTCTTCGATTGGTCCGACTCTGCTCATGGCTTGTTGTGTGAAAGCGATATCCATTCACAACATAACCGGTAAATGACCTGACCCTATAGGCACAACCATCGGCAACCTGTCTCAACTCGGCACTCATAGATGCATCGGTTTGTCCCTACAAGTTCAAGCAGGGTAGTTCGTTATGTTAGTCGCACGTACGAGCAACTTGTAATGTCAAACCAAGTACGAGCCAAATTGGACAGTACCTTCTGTTTGAACGTAGAAATGAAATCAGGCATTCCATTTCCCGCATCCTCTCTAAGAAGGGTCAAAGTTTCCTGCGAGGTAGGTTCCCTTGATTCACGCCAGAATCGTTCATGAAATTCCCTGTACCAACGAGAAACAAGGGAGTTGGACATAGAATTGTGACTACTTGAGAAAAAGTTTGTTGAGAACTTACATCATGTACGGCTCCACTTCAGATAGGTTGGTCAACACATATAGCTTAATAGTGCACCACTCTTCATGTTTCAAGGTCTTGTTAGTCGCACCACTTGCACTTCCTAGTTGCCCTCGGAAAATGCTAAGGTTCGATTCATCTTCACCAGCATTGTAACGAGGGGGTGGATTATGCACGCTAGGAAGGTTGTCAGCATAGTATTTTGTTGTGAAGTTTTACACCTCCTCTATAATGTATGCTCTGCTGATCAGGACATCACTCCTTTGGATGTACCAGCTGATCCTCCAACCGTCATGCAAGGTCCAATGACCCAAGCTCGAATGCGTCAACTCAATTTAGAGGTGAGCTCGTTCTTAAGCGATCCTTTTCATACTTTTGAGAATATACTACTACCTAATGATGTTATCTTGCTTAGGAACATTGGAGAGGGTCATGAGGGACTTAGAGGACGTGGTGGAGGCAATGATGACCACCAAGGACATCCAACAGAAACCAGAGGCCCGATCCAACATGATTTCGAGTCTGCCTCGCCCTCCAGGACCAGTCTACATTAAACTGGTCACCCAGGACGCATCTGGACTCCATTTTTTACGATCCACATATGGTTGGAAAGATAATTTGACAAGGAAGCCAATACAATTGGTCTCACATCAAAAGCCCTTTAGAATCAACAGGAATCATCAAAACAAGTCAACATCCAGAATCTGCCAGGGTGCTGCGACACCGTCTTTTGGTCCGTTGGACCGTGTATCGAGTTTGGGCCCATTAGGGGGCGTCACTAGGGTAGGTTACGACCCTAAGAACTTTATAATCATACGCCACCACCATCATTAGGTTTTGGGTTTTGCTTAGATTAATCTGTCAAGAACAGTTTCGCTGTTCATCGGTTCGTGAGACCCTAACTTCGTGAGATTAATCGTTCATCTGCAATTTGGTTGCTTTCTTTCTTGTTCTTGCTTGTGTTCTTCGTTGCGCAAGCAGGGATTAGCCTTTTTGGTGAGGTCAACCGGATCTGTGTCTTGGTTGATAACCAGAGAGAGTTGTGGTGCTAAGATTGCAGGGTTTGATCTTTCGATCTGAAGCCGGATCGGTGTGTCATTCTCCGCCACAACGATAGTTACTAGTACCTGACGGAACATCGGGATCCCCGTTTCCATTAAGTGGTAATCAGAGATAAGGTATACCATCAAGTTCACATTTATCCCCTAGTTTTGAGTGTTTCGCATTCGTCCCATAGTCCAGTGCCATATTTTTTTCTTGTCCTAGAACCTTCCATGCCATAGCCTTTGCATATTTTGGTTTTAGAGTCCATCGTGTTGAGTTTGTGTCCTGGTCAAGGTCTTCTTGCTGGTTAGGTCGTGTTAGAGTCCAGTTCGTGTGTTTTCCCCCATCGTTTCCATCAAATCCTTGCTGCTGTGACCAATTTTGTGCACATTGTTCCCGTTTTGTCCTCTAATTCGGAGTCCGTTCTTAAAACTTGTCTAGTTTTCGCATACGAACTCTGATTTCAACGTTCCATATATCAAAATTGATCAGAAAAAAATTTCGGATCCATCCATCCCCTCTTGTCAAGGTCAAAATTTTTATTTTGGTCAAAAACTGGTTACAAGATCCTCTTTTCGTGGTCACAAGCTTTTTGTCGTTTTTGAGCACGTCTTCTGAAATTTTCACAAGCCACACCTTTCACTTGTTTAGGCTCATATTTTCTAAGGTTACTTATTTTGTGCTCCTAAGTGAATAAAAAATATTAAAAAAATAAAAAGAAAAAGTCGAAATTTCCCAAAAAAACAACGACAGCCCAGAAAAATAGAAAAAAGAGGGGCAAAAGAGGAGCAATATCTAGAGGAGCACATAGAGAAGGCCAAAGTGAGCTGTGTTAGCGTGTGCTATCTGGTTCCTTGTTTTTGTTGCTCTTGCTATCCGCCATACTTGTTTTTCACACCCCTGTCACCTTGCTATCCACCATACTTGTTTGTTACATACCTGGTACTTGGAACATTTTAGACCAGCAACGAGAACAAGTACTTTGGACTATAATTCAGCATTACTTTCTGTTACTAACTTGTGTGCCAGATATACATATTACTCTTTGTGTGCCTTCCAAGCTCCACAAACTCTTTAGATCAGTACGAAAAAAGGGCCTTGCAATCTCGGTACCACTACCTCACAGGTATCACGAACCAGCCGCCGGTTGTACCGCCCACTGCTTGCGTTGGTAAGAACTTTGTAAGAGGTAAGACGCTTCCACTTGCTATGAAAAGTGACACCACTACAACCACGTAGTCATTTGGTAGGGATAACTTTCGCCGTTTGTTCCTGTTTTTGTGTTTACAATGGCAGGAGGTGATCAGACTGGAGATAACAATCCTAAGGGTTTCAACGAGTGTGTCAGCCAAGAGCAACTACAAGCTGTTGTAGAGGATGCCCAAAAAAGGATGAATGAGGCCATTAGGAAGGCCGTCACTGACGCACTCATTGAACTCAACATTGGTAACAGCATGGAGAGATTGGACAAACGAATTTCCACGCTAACCGACAAGGTTACTGAGTTGGAAACCTTGGTGGCGGTCAACAACAATGACGTCTCTGGCAGCAACACCGATGGTCTGTTGCTAGAAGACACGGTGCATGATGCCGCTGGGAACATAGATTGAGCAGCCTTCCGACAAGCAAGATTATGACGACGTCTTCGCCACAACACGACAGGTATGGGTGGTGTCCACCACCATCAAGGTAATAATCACCGTGTGCCCGATGATCCTTATGCTAAGATTAACTTCACAATACCATTTTTTTAGGTCATTATGATGCTGAGGGATATCTTGATTGGGAGATGATAGTAGAACAAAAGTTTAGCGCTCACCTTGTGCCTGAGCATCATAGAGTTCGACAAGCTACTAGTGAGTTTAAGGATTTTGCCATTATTTGGTGGAATGGGCTAGCTGCACAGGATGCTTTACCTAGTTTGTGGGAAGAACTTAAGATAGCTATGCGTGATCATTTTGTTCCTCCTTATCATAGAGACTTGTGTAAGAAATTGATGCGTTTAGAACAAGGAGAAAAATCTATACAGGTTTACTATGGTGAGCTCCAAAAGGGATTGATGCGTTGTAGTGTTGTGGAGGGGAACGAAGATTCCATCTATCATTTTTATTTAGGTTTGAGGCGTGAGATTCAGGACATTGTTGATTATAAAGAATTTAACATTGTCAACTAGTTGTTTCAGTTTGCTATGCTTGTAGAAAAGGAATTGCAGGGGCATGAACAACAGAGCAAGAGCAAGGTCCGCACCACATACATGCCACGCTCGGCACCATCTTTGGGGCTGACCAAGCCAACCACTTTTCGGGCGCCTCCACCAGCGAGCAAGCGACCAGTAGCCTCTAGAGTTACCACTACACCTAAGGCACCTCCCGCCCGACCTTCAGATTCAGGTAAAAATTCTTTGCAGGTGCCTACCAAGAGTGCCTCATCCAGCATCGACGAGACACACTTTGGGCATTTAGTGCCACCACTGCCATGGCATTGGCCATGTGCAGAAGGACTGCCCAAGTCAGCGGGCATATATTGCTACAGAAGATGGTTACATCAACACCTCTAACATTGAGGATGAAGAAGACCAAGATGCAGATGAGGAGGATGGTGAAGTCCTTGGTGACGAGGCCACGGCGGCCTATAGGAGCATCATTGTACAGCGGGTGCTCAGCTCACAAGTACAGCAATCTGAGAAGCTACAATGCCATAACTTGTTCCAGATTTTCTTCGTTATCAGCAACCGTCGAGTACGTGTCATTATTGATGGAGGTAGCTGCAATAATTTGGTGAGTTCTGAATTGGTCAAGATGCTTGGCTTGACCACATGCCCGCACCCACGTCCATACCATATTCAGTGGCTAAATGATTCTGGTAAAGCAAAGGTAACACAAACTTGCATAGTATCATTTTCTATTGGTTCTTATGCTGATTCTATTGATAGTGATGTGGTACCTATGCAAGCTTGTTCACTCTTATTGGGTCATCCTTGGGAACATGATAATGATGCTACACACCATGGTAGAAGTAATAAATACACCTTTGTGCATAAAGGAAAAAATTACTTTGGTACCTTTGACCCCTGCTCAAATTGTACAAGCTGATAGAGAACGTGCTGCTAGTTTGAATAATGTTCAATCAGAAAATCAGCAAGTTGCTAATTCTATTCTTCCACCTAAAAAGGATAAGTCTACATCTATTTCTAGGGCCGAAGGGATTAAATTGAAGGGTGGTGTTATGCTTGCAACAAAATGTGACTTTGCTGAAATTTCTGATGATGATATTTGCTATGCTTTGGTATGCAAACGAGCTATGTTTTCGCTTGATGATATTGTTAGCTCGGTGCCTCCTACTATCACTAACCTTTTGTAGGAGTATGAGGACATTTTTCCAGCTGAGATACCCCCGGGGCTGCCACCTATGAGAGGGATAGAGCATCAAATCGATTTGATTCTGGGAGCAACCTTGCCCAACCATGCTACCTATTGAACCAACCCTGAGGAGACTAAGGAAATTCAGTGGCAAGTCCAAGACCTTTTGGACCGCGGGTATGTATGTGAAAGCCTTAGTCCTTGTGCCGTTCCTGTACTTTTGGTTCCTAAGAAAGATGGAACTTGGCGTATGTGTGTTGATTGTAGAGCCATCAATAATATTACTATTTGGTATCATCATCCTATTCCTAGGCTAGATGACATGCTTGATGAGTTGTGTGGTTCTATAATTTTCACCAAGATTGACTTGCGAAGTGGCTACCACCAAATTAGAATGAAACTTGGAGATGAATGGAAAACCGCGTTTCAAACCAAATTTGGGTTGTATGAGTGGTTAGTAATGCCTTTTGGTTTGACCAATGCACCTAGCACTTTCATGCGCTTAATGAATGAGGTTTTGAGAGCTTTTATTGGTCGTTTTGTGGTAGTTTATATTGATGATATATTGATTTACAGCAAGTCTTTTGATGAACATATGGATCACTTACGTGTTGTTTTTTATGCTTTACGTGATGCATGTTTATTTGGTAACCTTGAGAAGTGCATCTTTGGCATGGATCGTGTTTCTTTTCTTGGCTATGTTGTAACTCCATAGGGAATTGAGGTGGACAAGATGAAAATTGAATCCATAAAGAGCTGGCCGGTTCCCCAAACCATCACACAGTGAGGAGTTTTCTTGGTCTTGTAGGATTCTACCGCCTCTTCATCAAAGATTTCAGCACCATTGCTACCCCGTTGAATGAGTTGACGAAGAAAGGGGTGGTGTTTCATTGGGGAAAGGCACATGAGGAGTCCTTTGACACTTTGAAGGACAAGCTCACACATGCACCATTGCTGCAACTTCCAAACTTTGGTAAGACTTTTGAGCTAGAATGTGATGCTAGTGGAGTTGGCATTGGTGGTGTTTTGATGCAAGATGGTAAACCCATTGCTTACTTTAGTGAAAAATTGCATGGTCCTGTTCTGAATTATTCCACGTGTGATAAGGAATTGTATGCACTTGTCCGTTCTTTAGAGACATGGCATCATTATTTGTGGCCTAAAGAATTTGTTATTCATTCTGATCATGAATCACTTAAGTATCTTCGCTCTCAACGTAATCTGAATCGTAGGCATGCTAAATGGGTTGAATTTATTGAATCTTTTCCTTATATTATCAAACATAAGAAAGGGAAGGATAATGTGATTGTTGATGCTTTGTCTAGATGATATACATTGCTATCCCAACTTGATTGTTGGATTTTTGGGCTTGAATCAGTAAAAGAACAATATGCACTTGATCCTGATTTTAAGGACGTGTTGCTAAATTGTAGAGAAGGACGTACATGGAATAAGTTTATGATCAATGATGGGTTTTTGTTTAGAGCTAACCGCCTATGCATTCCAATTGGCTTTGTTCGTCTTTTGTTGTTGCAGGAGGCACATGGAGGCGGATTGATGGGACATTTTGGAGCCAAGAAGACAGAGGAGGTGTTGTCCACACATTTCTTTTGGCCTAGGATGAGGCGCGATGTAGAACGGTACATGGCTCGGTGCACTACATGTCAAAAAGCTAAGTCGCGGTTGAACCCACATGGTTTGTATATGCCTCTTCCTGTTCCTTCTACTCCTTGGGCTGATATATCTATGGATTTTGTGTTGGGTTTGCCAAGGACTAAGAGGGGGAGGGATAGTATTTTTGTGGTGGTTGATCATTTTTCTAAGATGGCATATTTTATTCCTTGTCATAAGAGCGACAATGCTGTTCATATTGCTGACCTTTTCTTTCAAGAAATTGTTCGCTTGCATGGTATGCCTTCTACTATTGTTTTAGATCACGATGCAAAATTCTTGAGTCATTTTTGGCGCACTTTGTGGAATAAATTGGGGACCAAGCTGCTGTTTTCTACAACATGTCATCCCCAAACTGATGGGCAAACTGAGGTAGTGAATCGAACATTGTCCACCATGTTGAGATCAATTTTGAAGCGCAATTTGAAGATGTGGGAAGAGTGTTTGCCGCATGTGGAGTTTGCATATTGTTGGGCGGAACATTCCACCACCAAGGTAAGTCCTTTTCAGGTAGTGTATGGTTTTAACCCTCGCACTCCTATTGATCTTTTGCCTTTACCTACCACTGAGAGAACACATAGTGATGCTAGAGAGCGTGCTGATTTCATTCGTAAGTTGCACGAAACAACTAAAGCAAATATTGAAAGAATGAATGAAAAGTATAGAATTGCTGGTAGTAAAGGTAGAAAAGAAATTAAACTTGAACCGGGTGATTTGGTTTGGTTACATTTGAGAAAAGATAGATTCCCTGAGCTACGTAAGTCTAAATTAATGCCAAGAGCAGCTGGTCCTTATAAGATAATTGAGAAAATAAATGATAAAGCCTACAAACTTGAGTTGCCACCCGAGTTCGGGGTTAGTCCCACCTTTAACATTGCAGATTTGAAGCCTTATTTGGGAGAAGAAGATGAGCTTGAGTCGAGGGCGACTCAATTTCATGAGGGGGAGGATGATGAGGACATCACTCCTTCGGATGTACCTGCTGATCCTCCAACCGTCATGCAAGGTCCAATGACCCAGGCTCGAATGCGTCAACTCAATTTAGAGGTGAGCTCGTTCTTAAGCGATCCTTTTCATACTTTTGAGAATAGACTACTACCCAATGATGTTATCTTACTTAGGAACATTGGAGGGTCATGAGGGACTTAGAGGACGTGGTGGAAGTGATGATGACCAGCAAGGACGTCCAACAGAAACCGGAGGCCCAATCCAACATGATTTCGAGTCTGCCTCGGCCTCCAGGACCAGTCTGCCTTAAACTGGTCACCCAAGACGCATCTAGACTCCGTTTTCAACGATCCACATATGGTTGGAAAGATAATTTGATAAGTAAGCCAATCCAAGTGGTCTCATGTCAAAAGCCCTTCAGAATCAACAGGAATCGTCGAAACAATTCTGCATCCAAAATCTGCCAGGGTGTTGCGACACCGTCTTTTGGTCCGTTGGACCGTGTATCGTGTTTGGCCCCATTAGGGGGCACGTCCAAGGTAGGCGACGACCCTAAGACCTTTATAATCATATGCCGCCACCGTCATTAGGTTTTGGGTTTTGCTTAGATTAATCTATCAAGAACAGTTTCGCCGTTCATCGGTTTATGAGACCCCAACTTCGTGAGATTAATCATTCATCTATAATTTGGTTGCTTTCTTTCTTCTTCTTGCTTGTGTTCTTCATTGCGCAGGTAGGGATTAGCCTTCTTGCCGAGGTCAACCAAATCCGTGTCTTTGTTGATAACCAGAGGAGTTGTGGTGCTAAGATTGCAGGGTTCGATCTTTTGATCTAAAGCTGGATCGGTGTGTCATTCTCCACCACAACGATAGTTACCAGTACCTGATGGAAGATTGGGATCCCCATTTCCATTATCTGCTATGGATGCTTCAATTTTGCATTTATTTTTACATTTAGTTCGAAGAACCTTTTGAAATCTCTCAATTGAATAGCACCAATGGCCCTACACAGGCCCCCCATTCGTGCCTCATACGGGAGGTGCAAAATCAAATGCTGCATCGGATTGAAGAAGCCAAGTGGAAAGATCTTCTCCAACTTACAGAGAAACATAGGCGCCATTCTTTCCATGTCTGCAACCACAGTACGAGATAACTCCTTAGCACAAAGATAGTGGAAGAAATTGCTCAACTTCGCCAGCACTATCCAGACAAGCTCAGGGACATAGCCTCGAACCATCACCGGTAGTAGATGCTCAAGCCATATGTGGTAATCATGACTCTTGAGCCCGATGATTCGCAAAGTAGCAAAGTTCACTCCCCTCTTCAAATTCGTTGCATACCCATCAGGGAACAAAAACGTTTGGAACCATTCTAGTACTTCCCTCCTTTGGGACCTCGTTAGAACGAAATCGGCCTTAGGCTTTCTCTATGACTTCCCGCCTCTAGGAGGAGCCATGTCTAGCTTTGGTCTATTGCATAATCTTGCCTAATCCACTCTAGCCTTAACATTATCCTTTGTCTTATCAGGAATGTCCATAATTGTACCAAAAATTGCCTCGGCGACATTCTTTTCAGTGTGCATTACATCAATGTTATGTGGAATTTGGTCATCAAAATAGGTTAGGTTCCACAAGCACGACTTGTGAGTCCATGCATGTTCCTCACCCTATCCTAGAAAACAATCTCCTTGGTCATTGACCTCAAGAGCGTCTAACTAAGCACGAACCACAGCACTAATCATCATCTAGGGTGCAGGGCCTTCAACTCTACATCTTTCGTAAAGTTCTTGATGTCTCATCTGAATGGATGGTCAAGAGGGAGGAATTGTCGATGTTTGTCGAACGAACAATACTTGCCACCCTTCGTCAACCAAATGAACATCAGAGACGCCTTGCATACTGGGCATGAGAACATCCCATGAACACACCAGCCGCAGAATATCCCATATGCCAGAAAGTCATGCAGGTAGTACTGGTACCAAACATGCATTTTGAAGTTTGGCTTTATAGCTCGGTCGTATGTCCATACCCCTTCCTCCCAAGCATGGACCAAATCATCAATCAAAGGCTCCATGTACACACTCATATTATTCCTCGGTGTTTAGAAATTATCAATGACAAGAATATGTTCTGTCATTGAAAGAGGATGCCAGGGGGAGATTGAGAGGGACAACGAACATGGGCCAATAAGTGTATGAGGTAGCCACCATTCCATAAGGATTGAACCCATCTGTTGCCAGCGCAACACGTACATTATGAGCCTCTAGAGCTTTCTCATGATGAATCATATCAAACCTTGTCCATGCTTCACCATCGGATCGATGCACCAGCTTCTCAGGATTGTCTCGATGTCCGTATTTGTGCCATGTCATCTGTTTCATGGATTCCTCAGTCATATAAAGTCGTTGTATCCTTGGTATGAATGGAAAGTACCATAGGATCTTCATGGGGACGGCGAGCTGCCTCTTCTGACCGTCACCAGAGTCTACCTCCAGGAATCTAGATGATTTACACTTCACACAGTACTTTGCTTACATGCCGGTGCATTTGATTTATTTGGTTGAGTGGTTTGATTGAAATTCAAAATGGTTTAAATTGCTTTTGGGAATAAGTTTGAAAATGGCTCTCAAATAAAAGAAAAGAAAAGAAAAAGAGAATTGGAAAATAAAAGAGTTTTCAAAAGTTTGCAAAAGTTCAGTTTTGGAAATCTCTCAAAAGTTCTCATCTTGAAAAGTATATTTGAAACTATATTTGGATTTGCATTTGGTTCATAATTGAATTTGGTTTTGAAAACAAAATAGAAAAGGAAAAGAAAAAAAACTTTCCCTCTCCTCTCCCTCCTTTCGGCCCAGCCGGCCTGGCCATCTTCCCCTCAGCTCGTCCCCGTGTAGGCTTGCTTCGCTCTCCTTTAGGACCCTGCTCTGCTCTCCCTCATTTCCCCATGGCCTATTTCCTTCTCTGCGCGGCCCACACTAGGCTGGCCCAGCGCTGCACCACTCCTTTCCCTCTCTCTCGGTCGTCGGTCGCTGGGCCCTATGTCACAGAACCGATCAATTTATAAGAGCACAAGTACAAAAACAATCGCCGAAACGATCAAATTCTCGAACTTGAGCCCATATAAACCCGGTAGTCAACTAAAATCTCAAAGGATTTCAAACCAACTTGCATACAACAAAGATCACAATAATTCAACATAACATATCGTATGTTACAACATTTCGCAGATGTTTGCAATAGATTACATCATCACAGAGTCATCGTTATTACAAAACAAGTCTTGTAAAACATGCGGAAGCAAATAGTTTAACTTACACACCCGAGTTCAAATACACATACTGGTTCACTGATCATAGCCCATAAAAGCATTCAGATAAGAGAACAGAGATCATGCCCATGATCTAGTCTTCATCACCCGTCGGGTGGAGACAATACTTATAGAATCCCTGATATAGAAGGTCATCTACAACAAGAGGGAAATAAACCTTGAGTACGGGAATGTACTCAGCTAGACTTACCCGTCGAAAACCAAAATAAATGACACCAAGGATTATGCATAGCTTAATGTAGTGGATCTGGCTGACACTTTCTTTTTGCAGAAAAGCATAAGTAATAATGATCAACTCTTAGCCTGATTAGCAGTGACTTTTTAGCCACTAACGTGTCATCTATATTAGCACCTATACTAAGCAATCATTTTATTAGCGTGCAAACATTAATAACCATATCAGGTATTCATTGTGGCAACCTTATCATCATCATCCATTTAACCATATCGTTAAATTAAGTGAATCTACGTTGCTGCTGCTCAGTCAAGTTCTCACTATCCGGGAGAGACGGCGATTCAAATCGATTCCTATCCAGCTGGAGGGGTATTCCTAAACACGAACCCTGCTTCCCCCGTCGGAGTCGCAAACAAGTCACCTTTGATACGATTCAGGAGTCGCGAGTCTGAATAGATCGACATTCTCAGAGAACCACTCTAGCAAGGTTGTTCGGGACTCTAACCCGCCTTGGACTTATGCCAATGGCTCTCCGCACATCCTTACTACCTCTAGAATGCCGCCACTGCTCGCGTCCCCGGTCTGAGTCGAGCTACTAGGGTTCGCGATCGGAACGACTTATCCGGCCAGCTAAGTGTTAGGCTGCGTTCAACATGACAAGAGGACGTACAGCGTATCGGTCCTTAAACGACTCAGACGGAGTCACTATGTTCAAACCTACACAAGACCCCGCTCGGTCTTAATTCATTATTCACATGGTTCTTTTCCACGATAGCAAATATATCCAACCGTGATCCACCTCATCCTAAAGCTCGCAGGTGACAGGAAATCACCTAACTTCTACCGCACTAAGCATGGCTAAGCATTTAACCCGTTCCTGAACTTAAATAGGATTCCAGTGCGATATCTAGACAAGGAAGGATATATAATGCAGCAATTGGTTCCAACCAATTCCTATACTTAATGCATCATCAACAATAAAAGATACTCAATGTATTTGTAAAAACATGGGAGGCTTAATATGCTCCAGGGCTTGCCTTTCAGGAACGAGGAAGGCTGGTGGTCAGGGCTCTCAGGCAATTCCTCTGCGGCGACTGCTTCGTTGGCTTCCTGCACCTCGGGTTCCTCCTCCTGGTTGGCTCCCTCGAACTCCAGCAACATCACTCCCTCCGGCACACCTATTGCATGAATGCGCAAGATAAATATCATGGATGCTCAGGGAATGCGCATGTTCGCCGTAGTTTGCATATTCCAATTTAAGCCCTATTCAAATCACTTTACTTACCAAGTTTATACAACCTAATGTATAATTGCTCATCTTCAATTAATGACCTAGCACCTGCACCTAAGCATATTCTCAAGTTAGGCTAACCCCTAAACAATCAACGAGAACATTGCAACAACATACACTCAAGCATTTGTATTTCAGCAAAATGAAGACTATGTAGCAGTACAGTAAACTAGCCATAACTAGAGATTTATAAATTCAAATGACTTGCAACAAGACAATCTGGAAAGCTTATGAAATTGTCTACAATTCATTTTTAGACCTCAAAGCATGATTCAACACTTTACCAATTCTAATTCATAAATCAACAGAACTCTGTCCTCACAAGGCAGAGAGTAAGCAAAACTGGAACCTAACTTTAAACAGCTGTAGTTTCTAAACTACTAGGCCAAATGCCCTCAAATTTTGACAGGAGCTAGATACAGAAATTATCTATAACTTTTGTATTTATCCCATTCACAGCAAATCAAAATAACATGGGGAACTTTCCAAAGTCCCCAGATCTGTCCAGAAGGACATAATGCAAACACATAATTATTAACTTATGATATAAACACTTAATTGGACAAAACCAACTTTACTCACATATCACACATATCACAAGAACACCAAAAAGTAGGGAGTTCATCCCCAAAACATTTCTTTTAATACCTTTCTTAATTTATTTAATTAATTAGAGGAAATAATAAACATATATGAAAACTACACCATTAAATCTACAAAAATTACAGTAGACACTACATTCCCTAAGTAGACTACCATAAAAATTTCACACCATTTGAGTAAGTATAACAACCTACACAAAAATGGTAAGACAGAATGGCTTAAAATGGCATAATTAGGAAACCCTAATGAAAAGTGTCAAGCAACAGATTTCATATTTTTCCTAGCATCCTTAAGGTACTAAGATACTACTGACCAAGTTTCATGGCCATAGGATTCCTAGATAATTTACTAAAATTCACACAAGTATCCCCCAATGATAAAAGGAAAATCTATAACTCAAAAACTACACATCCAATGACTCTTAAATTTTTACCAGAGCTTCTACTAAGCAATACTAGCTTACCCACAAAATTTCACAATTTTTGGATCATAGAAACTCAAGATATGATTTAAACAAGTTTGCATGCATTCAAAAACACTTTTCAAGTTCCTATTTAGTTCATCCAAAATTTCTACATAAAGTGCTCAACACATATTTTTCTTAAATACTAGACTTCACTATGATCCTAACAAAATTGGAAGTACTCAATTTGGATCTACCAATTTGGAGATACGAAATTTACAAAACAACATTCAGAACAGAAATATTTGAACTATCTTCTGGATCTTGAGTCACAGACAACCGAGGTCCACTTGTCAGCGAAACAAGAACAGAGCACAGTGCGGGGCGGCGCGGGACCGGCGCTAGCTCACCGGCGGCGGATTCTCTGGCAACAAGGAGGGTACCTCCGTGTTCACCATGATCCCCCGCATTGATTGACCTACTAACCCTAAGCTCTAGCGGCCCCTAAGTACCCCGGCCACGGAGCTCGGCGGCTCGGCCATGTCGCACGGCGGCGCTTCGGCGAACCCCGGCGTTAGGTACCCGGACAAGGTGCGCATAAGCTTCCTAGGACCAAGGAGAACATCCCTACGCTACTTCTACGGGATGCGGTGAAGTGGTTGCGTGCGAGCCACGTGAGGTCACCGGCGCGGCCATGGCGCGGTGGTGCACGGAGTCGGCAATGCCGCTCACCTAGTGCTCGTCTGGTTCAGCGAGAGTGACGACGAGGTTCATGAGGTCCTAGCGGAGCTTTGGGCGGGACGGAGCTGGGCGAGACATGGTAGCGAGCGCGCGCGAGCTCGGCGGAGCAAAGCAGCCGGCAATGGCGTCGGCGCGGTGCTGCTGCTGGACGCGAATGGAGGAGCAAAGGAAAATGTGGCACAGCGGGGGCTCTTGGTGGCGTGCTGGGGCTTCAATTGCCGAGCTCAGGCCCAATGTGGCCTGGCCGGTCAGGCTATCGATGACGCGCGGCGCCACACAGCGGTGAAGTTCTGTAACCGGTCGGACTACTGTAGCATCGATTCAGTGAAAACGATCAGCCTGACAGCGTCACTTGCAGTGCTTGATCTCCTAAACCGTGAAGAATCAGTGAAAACAATATACATGAAAGTTGTAGCCCTACATATAGTCTACAATTCCTATTAAAATACCAAGACCTAATTCCCAAAGAATCATGAGTAAAATCATCCCCAATGTCGAGCCAATGAAACTGAAAACTGGTTTTTGACTTAGAAATTTTCTGAGTTTCCAAATAGCCCTCAAAACTGACTTGTGGGCCATTTTGAGCTTGTTCTGCACATTTTTATGAATTGACTTCTAAACAAAGTTTGTTCCTTATAAAATTTGCTACAACTTTGCTTTATGTTGCTCATACATGCAAACATCCTAAGCTACACTTTTTAAATAGTCAAACTCAAAAGCTCTAGGGGTCCAAATTGGTCAAACCATAACTTGAAACCTAATTAGGCAAAATGATCAACATGAACCTTGTTCCTAATGACATTCTAAGTATAACTAAGTTGTTTAAGAGAATTATTAGTCACACCACACATTGGTCACACAAGAATCAAGCAAGGTATGTACTGAAACAATGCAAAACACATGAATTGTTACAATTGTTTCATAGTCATGTTTCACATGTTTCATGATCTTGTTGCATAGTATTAACTAACTTTGTTTCACTAAAGTGAGTGGCACATGTTGCACTTAAGTGTTGCACACTTTACATTTCATAAAAGAAACAACACACATGAAATATACAACATGTTGCAATGTTTCGAAATCGTGTTTCATGTGATATAGGTTCACAAATGGATGCATGATGCTCATGTTCATGAAAAGCAGTGCAAATGTGGAAGCCAAACACCTGGGGTGTTACAGCCCTCCCCCCTTATAAAAATCTCACCCCGAGATTTGAAAAGCATACCATTGTTGATAGAATTCCTTATAACCATCCCTCAAATAATCTTCCTTTTCCCACGTTGCATCGCGTTCACTACCCTGATTACTCCACATGACTTTGTAAAACTTGACCACATGACTCCGAGTCACTCGCTCACGAGTGTCAATCACTCGAACCGGCTTTTCTTCAAAGGTCAAATCAGATTTTAACTCGATATCCCCCAATGGAACTCTCTCTTCAGGGACGCGAAGACATTTCTTCAATTGGGATACATAAAAGACATTGAAGATAGCACTCATCTCTAGAGGTAATTGAATCTTGTACGCCACCTTACCACTTTGTCCAATGATTTCAAACGGACCAACATATCTTGGCGCAAGCTTTCGCTTCACACCAAAGCGTTGGACACTCTTCATAGGTGAGACTTTCAGATAAATGAAGTCTCCAACTTCGAACTCAATAGGTTTTCTACGTCGATCAGCATAACTTTTCTGCCTAGCTTGAGCTGCGGCCATGTGAGTTTGGATAGTACGGACTTGTTCTTCGGCTTCTTGAACAAAATCAATTCCATAATATCTCCTTTCACCGGCTTCTACCTAGTTCAATGGGGTTCTACACTTCTGGCCATACAAAGCTTCAAACGGTGCCATCTTTATACTCTCTTGATAACTATTATTGTACAAGAATTTAGCTAGGGGTAACCATTTTCCCATGAGCCCTTAGCTGAGATGACACATGCTCTCAACATATCTTCTAAGATTTGATTCACTCGCTCAGTTTGCCCATTGGTTTGCGGATGATAAGAAGAACTTCTTACTAGCTTAATTCCTAATAATCCATATAAGTGCTCCCAAAAGCGAGCAGTGGACTATGGTCCTCTATCCGAGACAATAGTACGAGGGATCCCGTGAAGTCGGACTATTTGATTAAAGTACAACTCCGCATAGTCGGTGGGACGAAAGTCTATGCGGACAGGAATGAAGTGTGCTGACTTGGTCAAACGGTCTACAATCACCCAAATAGAGTTAAAGTTCCTCTGAGTAGTAGGGAGTCGAACAATAAAATCCATACTTATCTCCTCCCATTTCCAACCTGGAATAGAGAGTGGCTGAAGTAATCCAGCTTTCATGTGCACAGCCTTGATCCGACAACAAGTGTCACACCTAGCCACATAAGCAGCTATCTCTTTCTTCATTTTGGTCCACCAAAATCGAGGCTTCAAATCATGATACATTTTGCTACTACCAGGATGAATAGATAATTTAGAGGAATGAGCTTCGGATATGATTTGATTTCTAAGCTCTCTATCCTTCGGAACTACCAACCTATCCTTGAACCATAACACGCCTTCCTCATCTACTCGAAAATGTTTGGTCTCTTGCTCTTTCATCTTACGCTTGATGTGAAACACACCTGCATCTATCTTCTATAGCTCGATAAATCGACTCTGTAGAGTACAACTGACAGTGATGTTGTGAAGGACTGCAGGATGAAGGAGCTTCGACAAATGGACATCACTCTCAATTAAAGAGTGGCAATGAGACTTCCTGCTTAAGGCATCCGCTACGACATTTGCCTTGCCAGGGTGATAGTGCACTTGGAGGTTATAATCCTTGATCAACTCGAGCCATCTTCTCTGACGCATATTCAACTCTGGCTGAGTGAAGATGTACTTGAGACTTTTATGATCAGTGTAGATGTTGCACACATTGCCAAGTAAATAATGTCTCTAGGCCTTCAAAGCATGAACAACAGCAGCGAGTTCCAAGTCATGCGTTGGATAATTCACTTCATGCTTTCGAAGTTGGCGAGAGGTATAAGCAATGACTCTACCCTCTTGCATAAGAACACCTCCTAGCCCAATACCTGATGCATCGCAGAACACATCAAAAGGTTTCTCGATATCCGGTTGTGCCAAAATTGGAGCCAACGTTAGAAGAGTTCGTAGGGTGTGGAAAGCCGCATCACATTCAGGAGTCTAGACAAACTTCATGTCTTTTTGCAGCAATCGAGTTATAGGCTTGGCTATTTTAGAGAAATCTAGGATGAAGCAACGATAATAGCTATCCAACCCTAGAAAACTCCGAACCTCATGCACCGAGATTGGAGCCTTCCAATTCAACACTTCTTGCACCTTGGTGGGATCAACCATAATTCCACCATCGGACAACACGTGTCCAAGAAAAGGTACCTCACGAAGCCAGAATTCGCATTTGCTGAACTTTGCATACAACTGGTGTTCTCGCAGTCTAGTGAGAACCACCCACAAATGTTCAACATGATCTTCTTCATTCTCAGAATAGACTAGGATATCATCTATAAATACCACCACAAATTTGTCCAACTCGGGCATAAACACCGAGTTCATCAGATACATAAAATGTGCGGGGGCATTGGTCAATCCAAAAGACATAACCAGGTACTCATATAGACCATATCTTGTAGAGAATGCGGTTTTTGGGACATCCTCAGGCCAAATTTTGATTTGATGATACCCAGATCTCAAATCAATCTTGGAAAAGAATTTTGCTTTAGACAACTGATCAAATAAGATATCTATGCGTGGCAGAGGGTACTTATTCTTGATTGTAACTGCATTCAAGGGTCTATAATCTACACACATGCGTACGGATTGATCCTTCTTCTTCACAAAGATAGCTAGGCACCCCCACGGAGATGAACTAGGACGGATAAGGCCTTTCTTTAGAAGTTCATTCAACTAGGTCTTAAGTTCAGCTAGTTCATTGGGAGGCATTCTATATGGCCTTCTAGAGATAGGAGCTGTGCCAGGAAGCAACTCTATCTTGAACTCCACTTCCCGATCCGGGGGCAATCCAGGCAAATCATCGAGAAAAACATCCGGAAAGTCACACACTACAGGGATATCTGCAATAGCCTTTGCTTGCATCGCATTAGCCGCACAAGAAAGATTGATGTCCCTAGGTAGTTGCACCAGAAAACCTTCCTGATTACTAGGATCTCTGAGCATGACTACTCTAGTCGATGTATCAATAAGCACTCCATGACGGCTCATCCAATTCATTCCCAATATCACATCGATACCCAGCCTCGGTAAAACTACCAGATCAACCTGATAACTTCGCCCCTCTATCTCAAATTGTACGTCCCCAACTACCATCTTGGTTGGGATAATACCACTAGCAGCCCTAATACAATAACCCTCACCCTCAACAGTATATGTTTTCTGCAGAAACTTGGATGCAAATGCTGGACTAATAAAGGAATGCGAAGCACCTGAATCAAATAGTATAACTGTGGGGTGTTGATCAATCAGAAACTTACCAGCAGTCACTACCTCTCCTGAAGGAATCTCAGTAATATTAGTGTGGTTCACCTGCCCCTGACAACCACCTTGGTAGTTATTCTTCTTAGGGTAAGGGCACTCCCTTGCCCAGTGGCCTGTCTTGTTGCAGTTCCAGCACGGCATGTTGCTTGGAGGAGCCCCGGAACTGCCCTGACTGGTAGTGCCCTTGGGAAGAGCAACTGTAAATGCCTTGTGAAACCCTGTCTTGGCGGGATTCTTCTTCTGCGGTGGGCGAAACTTAGCGGCTGACGCTAGAGGATGGAATGGAGCCCTCTATGTGACGGGAGCCTTGGATTGTGAGGCACCCGTCTCATAGGCTCTCTTACGACTTTTTGAAGCAGCATACACAGCATTGTTGTTCTCTTGCGATAAAGCATCACTCACAAACTCATTAAAATGAGCACACTTGCAATTTCCCATAGTCTTCATAAGTTTGGGGCTAAGTCCCCGCTTGAAGCTAGCAATCTTCTTGGCATCGGTGTCCACAAACTCGGTAGCATACCTTGCAAGGTTGTTGAAAGCTTGCAGGTATTCATTCAGGCTCTTGTTCCCCTAGGTTATCTTCATGAACTCTATATGCTTGATCACCATGAGACCAGGAGAAATATAATTTCCCCTAAAAGCAGACTTCAACTGATCCCAGGTGATTTGGGCATTAGCGGGCATAGTGGACCGATGATGACTCCACCAAATGCCAGTTGGCCCATGCAGTTGGTGAGATGCGTACTCAGTCTTCAGCACCTCAGTCAAGCGGAGCAGATGAAACTTCTGCTCGAGAGTATTCAACCACTCATCAACTTGTAGAGGCTCCTCAGCCTCCTTGAAGATCGGGGGTTTCGTGTCAAGGAAATCCTTGAAATCACTGTATTGATTTGGTTCCGGTCCTTGGCGTGGACCACGACCATCCTGATTCGCAATTGTACGGAGGGCCTCGGCCATAGTGCGCTGTCCTTCCGCAAGCATTGCTATCAATTCCATTGGTGTGGGTGGTGGTGGCGGTGGAAGATCATCATCATCATCACCCGCACCAGCGGAACGAGTACGAGGCATCTGCACAATGTGCAACCAGTAATTATTGATGATGTCAGCACATTGGAGAGGAACAATGTAATTGTGCCAAACTGAATTTACTGACGAGAATGAAAACTTCATACAATAAACAGGGGCAATAATTCATTCTCCAATCACCACATCATCAAGTAGATTACTAGCGCCATACGCAGTGCATTCCAACATGACAAGTTTTAAACTTCACCATTACAATACGCATCCCGAAGGGAGCGAATTAAAGTACATTACATGCCGAGTTCGAATTTAAAAAGGTACATCCAACATCAGTCTTTGTACTTAAGTTCATTACATCCATGACTGCAAAAGCTAAACTAGTGAGACTTATTAACGAACTACTCGTCAAAGTGATTGCTGTCCACATCGGAGACACCTTGGACTTCTTCTGGGTCTTCCTCTTCTTCTTCATCTGTCGGCTCAGCTGCATTGTCAACCATCTGCACGTCCTCTTCTTCCTCATCGGCCTCAACCACTTGAGGTCCACCCACATTTGGATACCTTGGTATGGGGAGAGGAATAGGAAACAGACGGTTGTGCAGTTGATGGTGCTCAACCTGAAGCTCTTCAAGCTGTTCTTGTAGTGCTTGCTCCCTTTGAAAGGCGTTGTGGTTGGCCAAAATCCAACCCCGACGTCTTTCTTCTGCTAACTCTAAAGCTGCATCCCGGTGACGTGTCACATGATCCAACTCTTGTGCAGCCTCATCTCTCTCAATAGTGAGGTTCATCAGCTGGTTATGAAGCTCGTCTCTCTCGCGTGCGGTTTGACCCCACTATTGCAAGCGATAATTTGCAATACCATGAATCTCATCAACTTCTTGCTGAGCTCTCCCACATGCATTCGCCTTACGGCGATACTTGCGGGCACGCAACCTGAACTTGTGCTGAGCTTCCATTGCCTTGCCGGCTTCATCAAGCACACTGGAAAGGGTGTTTTGCCTGACTCGACAAAGCTTCAAGACTACCATCATAGCACTCATTCTAGCGTTGTCGCTATGCACCCGTTCACCACGACCTCGAACCAAGGCCTGACCAATGTCCTGAGTCCACTCAGCCTCAGTAGGAGACACTCGGGGAATGGATGAAGCAGGTCCACCCACTAACTCATCCCCGAAGCTCTGTGCTATATCCATCAGCACATCAAGGGCAGCAACCTAAGCGGCTTCCCATGGGCTTTGCCAATCAGTCTCAATGCTCCACCCATGCCACAATGGTCTTGTGGGGTTTTGCGGCACGATGAAGGTCACGATGTACCATGGTACATCTCCCAATGGTACTGCCTGCCTCCACATGTAGCTGGGTGCCTCCGGGTACCCAACTGAACTGAGCACCCTCTAGAGCAAGGTGGGAATACCGAACTGGTCTAAAAAGGTGCTGCTACCAGTAGGAAACACGGGCGCAGCCATCTGTATCAAAAAGGGATGCAATTCACGTGAGAGGATTACTTTGCTGAGAGATTGCACTTTACACTTGGGATAAGCAATTATAAGGGAGGGGGTAATGCAATATGAATGACATGAGTGAATATGATGCATGCGCGTTCCGTACGTCCTCACAAACCTATGAAAATTTAAGCTTTAGCGGGATATACGGTGGCATACATATGTTCTCTCAATTAGCGGTAACTAGTCGATCTACACGGTGCATTGTTAGCGTACCTACAGAAAACTTCATTGCAGCCCAACCCAACAAGATATAATGCTAATTACACAAGCAGTAATTAAGATACTCTCCATATATACATCCCCCGATATATATACTTCGATATCCAAACTACCCGACAAATGTACCCACAATTAAGTACCTTCATATATACATGTATGCAACATGTAAATACTCCAGTAACCACAACTAGCTCTCCCTAGACCGACGGTTGGACGGTCATGCTCTCACAACTCACTCTTACCTTAGCGTAGAGGCAATTGATCCATACATTACCATTCAAACGAATGGCGTCCATGCAATATCACGCCGCATGGACAACGAAATAGAAACAATCAATTCCCCCAAGTTAGTAATTATATATAAACCACCTAGAAGTCCTTAAGTGGGCTATAAAGGATGTGATCACTAGTATACCATAAAATTTTTGATTTTTGAACACTTATATATAACTATAAGTTGGAAAACCATTTTTACAACAAAAGCTTTTGTTTTAAATAGCCATAAGACATGTTTAATGTTCAATCTAGCTCTGATGCTAGCTGTCACAGAACCGACTAATTTATAAGAGCACAAGTACAAAAACAATCGCCGAAACGATCAAATTCTCGAACTTGAGCCCATATAAACCCGGTAGTCAACTGAAATCTCGAAGGATTTCAAACCAACTTGCATACAACCAAGATCACAGTAATTCACCATAACATATCATACGTTACAACATTTCGTAGACGTTTGCAATAGATTACATCATCACAGAGTCATCGTTATTACAAAACAAGTCTTGTAAAACATGCGGAAGCAAATAGTTTAACTTACACACCCGAGTTCAAATACACATACTAGTTCGCTGATCATAGCCCATAAAAGCATTCAGAAAAGAGAACAGAGATCATGCCCATGATCTAGTCTTCATCACCCACCGGGTGGAGACAATACTTACAGAATCCCTGATATAGAAGGTCATCTGCAACAAGAGGGAAATAAACCCTGAGTACGGGAATATACTCAGCTAGACTTACCCGTCGAAAACCAAAATAAATGACACCAAGGATTATGCATAGCTTAATGTAGTGGATCTGGCTGACACTTTCTTTTTGTAGAAAAGCATAAGTAATAATGATCAACTCTTAGCCTGATTAGCAGTGACTTTTTAGCCATTAATGTGTCATCTATATTAGCACCTATACTAAGCAATCATTTTATTAGGGTGCAAACATTAATAACCATATCAGGTATTCATTGTGGCAACCTTATCATCATCATCCATTTAACCATATCGTTAAATTAAGTGAATCTACGTTGTCATTGCTCACCAAGTTCTCACTATCCGGAGAGAGATGGCGATTCAATCGATTCCTATCCAGCCGGAGGGGTATTCCTCCTAAACACAAACCCCGCTTCCCCGTTAGAGTCACAAACAAGTCACCTTTGGTATGATTCAGAGTCGCGAGTCCGAACAGATTGACATTCTCGAGAGAACCACTCGCCAAGGTTGTTCAGACTCTAACCCGCCTTGGACTTATGCTAATGGCTCTCCGCACATCCTTACTACCTCTAGAATGCCGCCACCGCCAAGGCCCCCCGGTCCCGAGTCGAGCTACTAGGCTTCATGGGTCGAAATGACTTATCCGGCCAGCTAAGTGTTAGGCTGCGTTCAACATGACATGAGGACGTACAGCGTATCGGTCCTTAAACGACTCAGATGGAGTCACTATGTTCAAACCTACACAAGACCCCGCCCGGTCTTAATTCATTATTCACATGGTTCTTTTCCACGATAGCAAATATAGCCAACCGTGATCCACCTCATCCTAAAGCTCGCAAGTGATAGAAAATCACCTGACTTCTACCGCACTAAGCATGGCTAAGCATTTAACCCATTCTTGAACTTAAATAGGATTCCAGTGCGATATCTGGACAAGGAAGGATATATAATGCAGCAATTGGTTCCAACCAATTCCTATACTTAATGCATCATCAACAATAAAAGATACTCAATGTATTTGTAAAAACATGGGAGGCTTAATATGCTCTAAGGCTTGCCTTTCAGGAACGAGGAAGGCTGGTGGTCAGGGCACTCGGGCAATTCCTCCGCGGCGACTGCTTTGTCGGCTTCCTGCACCTCGGGTTCCTCCTCCTGGTTGGCTCCCTCGAACTCCAGCAACGTCACTCCCTCCAGCACACCTATTGCATGAATGCGCAAGATAAATATCATGGATGCACATGAACAAATGTCAGGGATGCTCGGGGAATGCGCATGTTCGTCGTAGTTTGCATATTCCAATTTAAGCCCTATTCAAATCACTTTACTTACCAAGTTTATACAACCTAATGTATAATTGCTCATCTTCAGTTAATGACCTAGCACCTGCACCTAAGCATATTCTCAAGTTAGGCTAACCCCTAAACAATCAACGAGAACATTGCAACAACATACACTCAAGCATTTGTATTTCAGCAAAATGAAGACTATGTAGCGGTACAGTAAACTAGCCATAACTGGAGATTTATAAATTCAAATGACTAGCAACAAGACAATCTGGAAAGCTTATGAAATTGTCTACAATTCATTTTTAGACCTCAAAGCATGATTCAACACTTTACCAATTCGAATTCATAAATCAACAGAACTCTGTCCTCACAAGGCAGAGAGTAAGCAAAACTGGAACCTAACTTTAAACAGCTGTAGTTTCTAAACTACTTGGCCAAATGCCCTCAAATTTTGACAGGAGCTAGATACAGAAATTATCTATAACTTTTGTATTTATCCCATTCACAGCAAATCAAAATATCATGGGGAACTTTCCAAAGTCCCCAGATCTGTCTAGAAGGACATAATGCAAACACATAATTATTAACTTATGATATAAATACTTAATTGGACAAAACCAACATTACTCACATATCACACATATCACAAGAACACCAGAAAGTAGGGTGTTCATCCCCAAAACATTTCTTTTAATACCTTTCTTAATTTATTTAATTAATTAGAGGAAATAGTAAACATATATGAAAACTACACCATTAAATCTACAAAAATTACAGTAGACACTACATTCCGTAAGTAGACTACCATAAAAATTTCACACCATTTGAGTAAGTATAACAACCTACACAAAAATGGTAAGACAGAATGGCTTAAAATGGCATAATTAGGAAACCCTAATGAAAAGTGTCAAGCAACAGATTTCATATTTTTCCTAGCATCCTTAAGATACTAAGATACTACCGACCAAGTTTCATGGCCATAGGATTCCTAGATAATTTACTAAAATTCACACAAGTATCCCCCAATGATAAAAGGAAAATCTATAACTCAAAAACTACACATGCAATGACTCTCAAATTTTAACCAGAGCTTCTACTAAGCAATACTAGCTTACCCACAAAATTTCACAATTTTTGATCACAGAAACTCAAGATATGATTTAACCAAGTTTGCATGCATTCAAAAACACTTTTCAAGTTCCTATTTAATTCATCCAAAATTTCTACATAAAGTGCTCAAGACATATTTTTCTTAAATACTAGACCTCACTATGATCCTAACAAAATTGGAAGTTCTCAATTTGGATCTACCAATTTGGAGATACGAAATTTACAAAACAACATTCAAAACAGAAATATTTGAACTATCTTCTGGATCTTGAGTCACAGACAACCGGGGTCCACTTGTCAGCGAAACAAGAACAGAGCACAGCGCGGGGCGGCGCGGGACCGGCGCTAGCTCACCGGTGGCATCTTCTCCGGCGACAAGGAGGGTACCTCCGTGTTCACCATGATCCCCCGCATTGATTGACCTACTAACCCTAAGCTCTAGCGGTCCCTAAGTACCCCGGCCACGGAGCTCGGCGGCTCGGCCATGGCGCACGGCGACGCTCCAGCGAACCCCGGCGTTAGGTACCCGGACAAGGTGCGCATAAGCTTCCTGGGACCAAGGAGAACCTCCCTATGCTACTGCTACGGGATGTGGTGAAGTGGTTGCGTGCGGCCACGTGAGGTCACCGGCGCGGCCATGGCGCGGCGGTGCACGGAGTCGGCAATGCCGCTCACCTAGTGCTCGTCTGGTTCAGCGAGAGTGATGATGAGGTTTGTGAGGTGCTAGCGGAGCTTTGGGCGGGACGGTGCTAGGCGAGATGCAGCAGCGAGCGCGCAGGAGCTCAGTGGAGCAAAGTAGCCGGCAATGGCGTCGGCGCGGTGCTGCTGCTGGACGCGAAGGGAGGAGCAAAGGAAAATGTGGCACAGGGGGGGCTCTCGGTGGCGTGCTGGGGCTTCAATTGCTGAGCTCAGGCCCGACGTGGCCTGTCCGGTCAGGCCATCAGCGACACGCGGCGCCACGCGGTAGTGAAGTTCTGTAACCGGTCGGACTACTGTAGCATCGATTCAGTGAAAACGATCAGCCTGACAACGTCACTTGGCAGTGCTTAATCTACTAAACCGTGAAGAATCGGTGAAAACAATATACATGAAAGTTGTAGCCCTACATATAGTCTACAATTCCTATTAAAATACCAAGACCTAATTCCCAAAGAATCATAAGTAAAATCATCCCCAATGTCGAGCCAATGAAACTGAAAACTGGTTTTTGATTTAGAAATTTTCTGAGTTTCCAAATAGCCCTCAAAACTGACTTGTGGGCCATTTTTGAGCATGTTCTGCACATTTTCATGAATTGACTTATAAACAAAGTTTGTTCCTTATAAAATTTTCTACAACTTTGCTTTAGGTTGCTCATACATGAAAACATCCTAAGCTACACTTTTTAAATAGTCAAACTCAGGAGCTCTAGGGGTCCAAATTGGTCAAACCATAACTTGGAAACCTAATTAGGCAAAATGATCAACATGAACCTTGTTCCTAATGACATTCTAAGTATAACTAAGTTGTTTAAGAGAATTATTAGTCACACCACACATTGGTCACACAAGAATCAAGCAAGGTATGTACTGAAACAATGCAAAACACATGAATTATTACAATTGTTTCATAGTCATGTTTCACATGTTTCATGATCTTGTTGCATAGTATTAACTAACTTTGTTTCACTAAAGTGAGTGGCACATGTTGCACTTAAGTGTTGCACACTTTACATTTCATAAAAGAAACAACACACATGAAATATACAACATGTTGCAATGTTTCTAAAACGTGTTTCATGTGATATAGGTTCACGAATGGATGCATGATGCTCATGTTCATGAAATGCAGTGCAAATGTGGAAGCCAAACACCTGGGGTGTTACACCCTAGCTGTTAGTCGTCCTCTACCTCCAACCACGCCAGACTCTACAATGTGCAAGACCTCGCCACCATTGCCGAGCCACCATCTCAAGCATCCTGCTACCCCTGTGCCCTCGTGGCCATCTCCGAGGTCCCCATCGAGTTCGTGAGCCTGAGTTACACATCCCCGTGGCCTTGCTTTGCTCAGTCGTGGCCTCTAGGCTATTTTACATGAAATCCAGCAAGGTTGTGCTGTCGTCGGCCATGTGCTCCGCCGTGCTAGTTACCTGTTCCGGCCAGTTTCTCTCCCTCCCTCCCCAGCTTCTAATCTGAGCCGCCCATCACAAGATCAACGGCTCAAATCGACCAATACCCTTTCAACGACCATCTTGCTAAAGAGCCCCTATGCTTTTCTATTTTTTAACCCACCATCCCTGCAATTTTGTTAAAGAGCCCCTACCTTTTCTTTAAATAGTACCCATAGTCCTTGGCTGGTATAAAATCAGATTTTATTTATTTTTAAATTTGAAAATCAAGTTCCATCTATTTATAAAACTGCCCCTACCTTCAGTAGGCTATATCTTCTCTGTTTTAGCTCCGATTTGACCCGTTCAAGTTGCGTTAGATTCGTAATGACGTAATCTACACATTTGTAATAATATTTATCATATCATTTGCTCTAGAATTTCATGGCTTAAACTCTAACTTGAATAATAATTATGCAACTGGATTTTATAAATAAAATGTGATTTGTTTTACTTTAGTTTTATAATTCAAAGCTAAATTTCACTTAATTAAATTTATATAAGCTTTTATATAGTTAAAACACATGACCCTTATAGCTTTATATTTTCTCTTATGAGTAGATCTTCCGGTAGCCGTTTCTTTCAAACCGTAGCTCCGATTAGTGTGCTCTTCGCGCATGTGTGTGTAGAACGTCTTTAAAACCATTTTACTTACTATTTCAAATGATTGGTGCATTGTTCTAATATAGTTATGTTTGAATGCTATGCATGTTTGTTCGGATGCCTATGTGGTGCTATAATCATGTCCAGTTGGTGAGCTATACGTGGTGAATCAAGAAGCATATCTTTGAAGTTTTGGACTAGAAGAAGATCAGAGTTTAAGGCAAGTATAGCATGGGATCTTCCTTGTTGTCCTATACACCTTTAATCATTTAATTCATGTTGCATGTGTCTACCTTGATTACCACCAAGGATTTCCAAGTACTTTGTACCTAGTTCCTTTTCACCTATGCGTTATTGCACTGGGTAGCTTTGCTAGTGCTCAACTAAAGCCATGATCTTGTAACTTGACTAATGGATTACGCAATAAACACTAAAAGATTCTTTTTAGCAACATGGAACAAGGGGGCTAGAGCATTGAGCTATTTTATGGTGCTCTAGATTCCTCTCCCTAAGGACTTATCTGTAAGTGATCATCCAGGACTTATAGTACAACTGTGAGGGCTACATGGCTCTGGCTTTAGCTCAGTATGAGGACCTTTTCTAGCTTGTTAGAGGTTACCTTTATTAGCGTAGGAATGGCTTGCCGAATCAGGTATAGGACAGCCTCTGTCCCCTTGAGTATAGGCCGCGTGTCATTGTGCCATCGGGAAGGGGGGTTCCTACATCTGTTTGTCGAGTGAATCTAATGGCCCTAACTTGTTAGACGAACCTTTGAGGCTTCATAGTGAACCCTGCCAACCTTCCTTGGAAGTGGGTCAAGAGATTAGCTACCTCGGGTGAAAGGGTAAATCATGACTCACAGTGAAAGTGTACAACCTCTGTAGAGTGTAAAACTGGTATATCAGCCATGCTCATGGTCACGAGCAGCCTTGGAACATTTATGAAATAGATGGTCATTAATGGTTAATGATGATGAACACTGATGATACTGATGATAAAGATGCTCACTAATGAATACTGCTTATGCTATTCATTATTCATGTTTACCTGATCATGTGTTTATGGGCTTATGATAACTTTGTTGCCACCCTATTGCTAAAATCATGACTCAATAAAAGCTAATCGCAGTTAAACCAGTGTCAGCCTTTTGAGCCTCATGAACCCCATGTTATATTTGTTGAGTATGACATGTACTTACGCTTGCTTTATTTTTCACATATTTGGAAAAAAATCCTGGATGGGTACTAGATTGCTAGAGTTTGGAGGAATTAGGCTTGTGATCAACCAGTCAGTTGTCTCTATGGATTGGAGTCTTCACCCGAAGATCAGAGTTGTCTTTCCGTTGTTTGCTATCTAAGGTTATATTCTTTATACTAGGTACGTTATATATTGAGCATTGTCAATTGATATTACCCTTATTTGTAGCTATATGTGAGAATTGACTTCCTAGGCTCACATATGGTGCGTATCTAGTTTTGTTTTTAAAACCGGGTGCTACAATCTATGATCTTTCTTTCCCCTGTCCCAGTGTATAAATATGTATGAAATTTCTTTTCAAGTTCACTCCAATTGGCAATAGAATTAACCGCTAGTGATGAAAACCAAGTAAAAGCTGGTCCTTACAGGGACAAAGAAAAGAAACAAACTCGATGCGCTTCCTCAATAGAGGCTTCACCCAACTGAGTAAGATATCGACTGACATGTTCTATTGTACTTGTGCTATCTTGCCCAGTGAACTTAGCAAATTCTAGAAGCTTGTAATTCATAGGAAGGGTCTCTAAATCATACCACTCTGGATATGAACGTTTGTACAAAAAGGTCTGCCCTTTTGGTTTTAAACCAAACTGATTTTTCATCATTTCGGTTACTCTGAGCAATAATTCATCAACATTTGAGTTTGAATTTCTTGGCAATTGCTGACCCATCTGTAGATTGAAATTTTGAGTACCTTGATATCCTAGATTTGGAATTATATTGAGAGTATTATAATCTGAACCATAATAATATCCTTGGGGAATATCTATCTATCGAGACCCTTGCCAATTTACTACTTGAAATCTCTAATTAAAAACATTAGGATCTGTATCTCTATGAATCCTTTGAACTGACGGTGATATTTTTTGAGCCAGAGGTGGTATTTGGCCTGATGTACCAAAATTAACCATCTGATTCTAAACTTGCCCTATCGGCTGTTGCACATGCTGTACTGATAATCTAGGATTATATTGCTTTTGATTAGTAGTAGCACCCTGAATTTGCTCAGATGAATTCTGAATTGCCTGGGCATCATCACTCTTACCTAGTGCTGCTTCTTGATGGCTAGTACCGGCTTGATTAGTCCCCTGAGTCGACGAATGTGGAATATTGTAATAAGCCAATCTAACCTGATCAAGTGGAAATCCATGAAACACCTCCTTCATGGTATTGTGGAATGTATTCAAGAAAGTTGTATTATGATTCAGTATTGCATCATAAACAGATTTGTTGATAGCTTCTACAAAGAAACGCCTATCATCAGCTTCGTCTGTATCTGACTGTCTATGCATCAAAACTCTCGGCAGTGGATATTTCTAAATAACTTTATTGTCACGTGTTTTGGTGTATAACAACAAACACTTGTTCTGAAACTCCTCTATAGCTTTACCAATGACATCTTTATCCTCAGCAGGCAAGTCTTCATAAGGCACCATAAGAATGTCCTTGTTGTTGTGAACCGCCATGACGACTGTGGTCCCACTGGGCGTGCCAAAAAGTGTGTTGACACAAAATGTGGCGATGTGATCAACACACAGCAAGCCGAAAGATCTGAGTAGAACGAGACTAGAGATCTGCTTGGCTTCAACACAGAACCAGCCGATTCTGAAAACCCAACGACATGCCAGTCAATTTGACCTGCAATTGGTAAGGAGAGAAAATCTTATCAGTAATTTAAGGTGAAACATGTCGGTGTTGCACCAAACAGTTCCAAATGTACGGCTAGATAGCCGATTCAATGAGGCTATCGACTAAATAGTCGATATCCAGCGTATCCATGAAATGAAGATCTTTAAATCAAGTATTATCGACTAATATTAAATGATAATGATACGAATCTAAATAACCGATGCTCATGGAACATCAGAAAGCATCATCGGTTAAATAGAACATGATCGATATAAAGCGTCGAGCCGATAAGTTTGATGAAAAGAGTATAACATGCGAATAAATCGACTGTCTAATATAAATGAATCTACAAACTATTTTGAGTCTAATCCATTATCATCAACAGTGAGGTTCGATCGGATCGATGCAGCTATGATAACGATAATAAACTAAAGCCAAAGAATTTATAAAACCATCTATATGTTAACAGATTCATGAAAACATGCTATATGCGTGAGAGTATAGGCAAATTGGCTAAAATAGTCGATGCAGTCATAGCAAACAAACAGAGTACATATCTTGATCATGAACAAGACCACTAATCGATAATTTCTAATCTAAAGTCTTACCAGTGAGGTTTGACTGGATCGATGTAGCTATGGTAGTGTCATTAGATTATATCTCATTAACTAGTGACTTTATTCAAGATTGAAACATGTCTTTGGATGCATACTATATTTGATTGGAATAGAGATAAAATAGCCGATCTAGCGGAATTAAGCCATCAATTACAAGATTTGAAACATGACCAGATCAAAGGATGACCAATAAAGATAATATAATGCTGATCTATCTTTATCTCAATCGGGTGATTTTGTTATAATTAATAAAACATTAATTATAGCAAGATCGATAACTGGTGAATCAACCAAAAATAGCAAGGAAAATCTTACTAATCTTAGCAGATTCAATAACTGGTGATATTGTATTAAACAACAAGTTATTTAACACAAGATCGATAACTTTGATCTATATTATGACTTGTAAGAGATCAATCAGCTGATGCAGCCTTACAAACTATGATATAGATCGATAACTAACTTATATTATGGCTCATAAAAGATCAATCAGCTGATGCAGCTTTACAAGCACAATACAAGTCATGACGATACTTACAAGCAAGCTGGAGATTGATCAGTCGATGTAGCCCTATTTGCTGAAGAACTCGCCGAGATCTACAGCACTCCTACTCCTAATGCGATGGCGAAAGCCAAAAAAATTGTATTGATTGTGTGTTCGTTCTTTTTTACAATAACCAGGGTCTAATATTTATACCCAGAACCTAAACATGAATCATACTCAAATATGACTCATTACAATTCTTGGAATAAAAGAAAACTTCCTAACTTAATAATAACTTGGACCCTAATTTTCCATATTTGTAGAGTCTGACACATCTTCCTGGCGCCACTCAAGTATAGCCCATTGACGCCATCTACTGACATCATCCATAAAATAGCCAATTTTGACATCACATCTAAATCAGCTGATACTGATTCACATCTAATAGATTCCCTGATGACACAATCCTGGAAGCTTTGAGTTCCTACGTTCTTCTTCCCAAATTTTGGTGTAAACACACGATCCGATGAAGGATCAGGAGATACGTAGATACCTACAAAAAAACAGAATGGACACAAGAGAAGGGAAAGATGACATAGTTGGTAATGTGGCGGTCGAGGCCGTTCCATTAGCGCCTTACCGATCCCTCGCCTAGTTCTCCTACCTCGTTCATCCCGTCCTCGCTTCGCTCGGGGGCCTTCTGCAGTGGTACCTCTTTTGAAAGGTCAGTAGGTGGTTAGCTCGATCGATCCTTAGGTGCAGCCCAGCTACCGCTGGGATGCCTCAGGTTAAGGGAGATAGATATAGAAATAAGCAAAGCAAGAGGGTCGGGAAGACGGGACTTATCTTGGTTTTTTGTTGTTGGAGAGGTATGCCGGCGAAGGAGGTCAGCAGGCGGGCCGTGGCTCGAGAGATGGTGCCTCTAGGTGGATGGCTCGGTGATGTCCTTCCCTCATGGGGAAAGGTCGGAACTCACCTCAATAGGGTCAACCCCTTCTAGGGGGCTAAGCACTTGGATGGAGGGGCCAGCCAAGCCACCGCTGCTGCCAGGAGTGTTGGCCACCTTTCCGATGCTCGGTCGATTGAACACTGCCGCTGCCATGGTTGCTTCCTCCACTAATGCCCTTTTGCATAATTGTATGGGCCATCGGGAGCGCGGGGGGGTGATGCAATCTTGCTCGCAGCAGTAGGCTTGCTCAAAGTTGCCCTTGACGGTGATGACCCCCTTCGGGCAAGGCATCTTGAGCTTGAGGTAGGTGTAGTTGGGGATGGCCATGAACTTGGCGAAGCACGGTCGACCGAGGAGGACATGGTAGATGCTAGGGAAGTTGACCACCTTGAAGGTGAGTAGCTTCTTGCGGAAGTTGTTCGGTTGGCCAAAGGTGACGTTGAGCCAGATGCGCTCAAAGGGCATGGCTTCCTTTCCTGGCATGATCCCATAGAACGGCGCCTTACTGGGGCACAGGCTACTCCAAGGGATCCCCATCTTATCAAGGGTGCTGGTGTAGAGTATGTTGAGGTCGCTACCCCCATCCATTAGCACCTTGGTGAGGCGTGCGATGCCCATGATCGGGCTAACCATGAGCGGGTAGCGCCTCGGATGAGGGACATGATCAGGGTGATCTTGGTCAAAGGTGATGGCCGTCTAGGACCATCGGAGCCACATCGGGGCGGTGAGCATGTGAACAGCATTCACCTCCTACTCGATGATGTGGTGCTACCAGTGGGACTCATATGCCTAGGAGCCCTCGAAGATCATGAGGCAGCTCTCGGCCTCGAGGAACTTGTTGTATTCTTCTTGGCCACCGTCTGTCGGGTCGCCAGCCTTCAAGGCAAGCTTCTGGGCCTTGCCCTATTGGCCAAGGGTGCTATGGATGTAGCCCTTCATGGTAGCGTAGTCGTTGAGGAGATGCTTCACTTGCCCCCCATGGAAGGGGTAGGGGGCCTTGAGCGCCTTCTCGAAGTGCTCTGGGCGTGTACCACGCCAGTAGAGCTGAGGTCTGGTGATGCGATCGGCTGTAGCCACCATCTCCTCCCCATGGCGCTTTCAGTCCTTGTTCCGCTTGTCATGGCATCATTGGGACAAGGTGGGATTATCGCCGCTGTCGCCACCACTGAGGTAGCCGACGGCCTTGGCTTTCTCACTGAGGTTGGCCTAGACCACCTCCTCACCAGTGGCGTACTGGGTGGTGATGTCTAGGAGCTCCCGCATCATGCACGGGGTTTCATGGCCGAGCACATGGATGAGCGCCTCGTTGGTCATGCCATAGATGAAGGTGTTGATCACGTCGGCGTCAGTGATGTTGGGGAGCTCATTGCGCTTCTTGGAGAAGCGTTGAATGTACTCCTAAAGGGTATCATCGGCCCTCTACCTACAGTTGTGGAGGTCCCAGGGGTTCCTTTGGCGGGTGTAGGTACCCTGGAAGTGGCTGATGAAGATAGAACGGAGATCACCCCAGTAGCTGATGCCGTCGTCCTCGAGCCAAGCTCTGGTCGAGCTTGACAGGAGCAGGGGAAGGTACTGGATGATGAAGTCATCATCTGACCCCCTGGCTTTCATGGCTAGGCAGTAGTCCTCTAGCCAATGGTCCAGGTTGGTCTCACCATCGTAATTGGAGATGTGCGTCAGTGGCTGGAATCGTTTAGGGCAAGGAAGCCGCCTGGATCGCTGCCATGAATGCCAGGGGCCCGAAGTGATCTGGGGCGATGCCCCTGCCTCAGTGCTCAGGGGTGTGGGACTACGCCTAAGCATGGCGTCTGGCCTTAATGGTGTCACAGACATCACGGTTGTCGCTGATCCCTTGGCACGTAGGGGCACACCGAGGAGAAAGGTCGTGCCTTCGCTCCTGCCGAAGCTTGGCACCCTAGGTCCATGGTCGGTCGGAGCTGTTGGCGGAGGTGTCTCCGCTACTTCCTCCCATCGGTGGGGCGTGAGCATCAAAGCAGACCCCGTTGGTAGTGGCTGTCATCTGGGACGGTCAGGAGAGTGTGACGTGGCACTGGGAAGCCAAAGTTTTGGCCTGCTGCTCAAGGGCGATGCAGAGGAGCCGCTTTGCCTCATTCAGCCGCTTGTTGGTCTTCGGGTCCGGCGTGTCGGAGATGTCTTCTAGGTGGCAGGCAGTGGCTGCCATGTTGTACGCCACGTGGGGGAAGCGAAGGCCCCTTTGAGCCCCCGTGTGAGCGTCGTCATCGCCGTCGAGAGGGTGCATGGCTTGTTGTCGCGCAAAGTCCTGCCTTTGGTGCTCGAGCTCTGCCTCAGCTGCCTCCAAGTCAACCTGCTGAGCTCGCAAGCGGTCCACCTTCTCCTGAAGGTAGGCCGCACAGCTACGGGGGCCCTAGTCCAGCAGTGTGAGCCTGGGAGCCTCCTCAACCAGATCCTCGCTATTGATGTTGTAGCACATGCACGGCAGGGCGTTGTAGTCGACATCGTTGGAGTCATACTTCAGGCCATTCCCCGAGAGGTTCTCAAGGAATGCACGAAGCGAGGGGACATCCATCCCTGCTGCACTGGAGAGGATGGTGCTCCACGGCGCCTCGCGACTGATGAGGTGCTCTAGCTCCAACTAGAAGGATGCCATCGCATTCTATATCCCAAAAGATAGTTCTAGGAGGTAGTACCACAAGCGGTCAGGCGGTGGGAGCACCTCACCAGTGGCCATCTAGTGGTGAATGTTGGCCAGCATGTAGAACATCAGGCGATGGTCCAACATGGTAGGGTTCAGGCCTAGACCATGCCAGATCTGGTGGGCCAGAATCTCAAGATCTGCTCCTAGAAGTCCTAGCAGAGGGGGTGATGCTGGAGGCTCATTGCCCACCAGCGTAGCCTCATGGAGTGGACGAAGCTTGTCATAGTAGTTGGTGACCTTGGCTGGGCTCCCAAAGTTGAGGACCTGGCCTAGAGCGAAGGCACCAGCCATGATGGAGAACTCACTAGGGAAGCGGACACCATCATCTGGGGCGGTGCCGCATCCTCTAGTGATGAGGCAGGTGGCTCTAGTCACCATAGAGCTAGAATCACACTTGACACTGCCCCCTACCTGGCGTGCCAGCTGTCGTGGGGTTGAAATCACGACAAGCATTATTGTTCGAGTCGGTGTTAGAGTACAGGTCTCTGATGGCTCAAGTGGACTCAGGAACACAAGAATCACGCAGAGAAGACACAACCGTTTATCCTAGTTCAGGCCAATTCAGTCCCTACGTCCAGTAGCTAAAGATCCTTATACTCAAGAGCACCCAAAATCAGGGGGTTACAATAGAGTGTAGAGAGAGATTTGGTAGGGTGTTAGCTCGGTGCTAATCCTAAGGTTGCCTCACCACTGGTGGAGCCTTCCCCCTCATCGAAGAGGGGGGAGATGATGGGATGCGAAGGAGGACCTCTCGGTGCCCCTCTCTAGGTTGCCTTCCTCCCTGTTCAGAGCGGAGGCGGATGGAATGGAATAGAGTGTCTGGTGATCGATCTAGGATCCTCCCCCTCCTAGGTCTGATCTTATCCCTTATATAACAAGATAGGTCGGGTACATGGCAGTTTGGGGGAACTAGTCTATGGTCTACGTGCGTTGGAGTCTAGGAGGGTCTTGTAGCGGTGCGCCGTGGACCATGGCGGTGTCTTGGTGCCGAAGAAGCCTTGGGCATCATCCGGCTGCTCTGTTCTGACACACTCGTGTCAGACTATGTTGGCTTGGACCGGCCTCCCCTGGGTGGACCTTCTAGAGTCTTCTTAGTGGCGAAGGAGGTCGGCTCCAGGGGCTGACCTATGGGCCCAGATCCCCTGAGCCCCTAGGAGGCTGAGGGAAAGCTTTGTCTTCTTGTGTCGAGCCCTGGACATGACCCTCTTGGGGGAGTAGTTGGTAGGGCCACACCTAGGGAGCGGTGTCAGGGAGCCCCTGAGCATCGGTAGCCCAAAGCTTGTATTCTTATGCCCATTCCTTGGTTGGCGTTGTTAGCCGGGTAGGAGCCAAGGGCTAGGCCTGGATGTGCCATAGATCGGGTGCCTGGGGCTTGAGCAAGCCCCCAAGCCCCAAGCGGCGGTCTAGCCAAGTTAGGCTTGGCCGGGTCTCTTTGCAAGAGGGTGCACGTGAGCGTGCCCAAAGGGCATAGCCCCCGAGCCCCTAGGTGATCCTGAAGGGGTCAGTCGGGGGGTCTTCTTCGGTCGGGAACCATTGGGCCCGAGGCTTAACAAACCCATATGTTAGGATCTCATCACATGTCTTCTTGCAACCCCACCATGCAAACTAGGGAACTTAACAATCTTAAGGAATCCTTGCTGATATATCTCTGTTGTTGTTCTCCTCTCATTAGGGGTTTTCTTTTTCTGTGTTTCTGGTGTTGTCACAAACGCAAGGAGTGCACGCACTGATGGGGCATCAGTGGAGGAGCTAACATGTAGTAAAAACTAGCGCCAAGCCTCATGCCATCTCATCAGTGTATGGTTAGGAACATCAATGCTCCTGCATCTCCAATTGAACATGCCTTCTATGGTATGATAGGTTCTGATTCCCTAGGGAGCGTGACGGTACCCCAGGCGAAGCACACCGGTTGGAAAAAAAATCTTTATCTTGCCTTGCCCTAGAGTCCCTATGATGGTCCGAGCATTACAAATCTGACCGAGCCAGACACGCCTTCTGTTTGCCCCTTGACTATTCTGACTATTTGGATTGGAATCAAATAAGTACAGAAAAGGCCTATCACAACCGCACCAAGCATTCAAGTCTCAAGCGTGCCAAAAGCTCCTTTTCTTCAATCACTTGTGTCCAACTTTCCTAACGTATTTGTTGATGGTAGTTAACAACCATTATAAACCATCAATATAACCTGTATAAGGGCATGAAAGTAATCACCAACATAGACTTAGGGGTTTAAACTAACAAATTCCATGAGTTCTAGTGAATCTGTGTTTTCTACAGGGTTTATCCAGGAAACCGTCAAGATGGACCTATATGTCAGAATTAATGGCATAAACAGCACTAAAAGAATCTAGAAGACACCAGAAGACACCACACCATGGCAGAGGGCGAGAGGTCGCCAGGTGGGACTAGCTGGTCCCACCTACATACCAGCCGGTCTATGGAGCCACCCGACAGCCTCCGTCTTCCTACATCAGTTCTCTATCGCCTCTTAGGTTGCATCTACGCCATCCATTCAAGTTGGTTTGATCCAAGGGCTCAGGATTGATGCTGAGGACTATATATACCAGCCCCTGCCACCCTCCTGAGGCATCAAACCCTGATCAAAGTCATTTGAGAATATAGAAACCCTAATCATCCTTAGAGCTCCACCATATTCTAGGGCATACCTAGCTAGGCTAGGTCTAGAGGGAGGCAAGCTTCACTTGGATTCCTGATCTTGTCAAGAGCGTGGCTTGGTGTAGCCTTTGTACCCCCTCTCTTTTGTATCTCTCATTACTTTTATATGTTTGCTACAATTGTTATGACATTGATTCTCATATTAATCATGTTCCTAGTTATCATGTTCATCGTCTACTTTGATTATATGCTTAGTATAGTTAGATTAGCATTATGTTTAAGCATAAGTTCGTATAGCGCTCGCTCCAAAGTACAAGGGGTGAGTGGTCGACATTGTGTAAGCGTGGTGCTTATACGTTGTTGACCTGTAGATGCACCCTATATTTCAAGCTATGTGGTAGATCGCGGATGTGACACTCCTGTTGAGTCCTTTGTAATCCACTCCCAGAATATAGGACAAGTAGGATCTAGTTACGAAGGAAGACAAGCTATGTTCTCAATCTTCCTTAGTAATATCCCTTATGTGTAGATATGAAGTTGATCTTAACCATGATTACTAAGTGTAATTGAACTAATCAATGTATGCTTTGACTTGTAATTAAGAATGACTTAGGAATTATTCCTCTAGTATTCTACTTAGCCATGCTAATGCCATAGAACCTTTTGCGATATTGGATCGGGTGTCAACATATTGTCAAAGGTAACATATGAATACTTATTCGGTGATGAACCTTTGTTTCCTACATATATGCAATTGCAGATGGCGGACCAATCAATTCGATTTTCGGAGGGAATAGCAAAAGATGTCATAGTGAGAATACATGATCACTATGCCCCTACCGACTTCATGGTCCTAGACATGGGAGAGGAAGAAGATGATACACCCATCATCATTAGAAGATCGTTCCTCAACACGACCAACGAGATCATCTACATTGGATCTAGACAAGTCCACTTCCAATTTCCTAGAGAAAATGTACACTACTATTTCAATAGTTTTACCACTATGAACAGCCAAAGAAGTCTCGGACATCGATCATCCCGACGCCAAGGGAATCAACCCCCAAAGAATGAATGGGAGGAAAATGAATAAATTGTGAAAGATGAACCTACTCCGCCAAAGTTAAGTCCACAACCAAGAAGGTGTGGAAAGAAAAGGTGGCATCATCATCAGAGTCACCATCACTAGAGGTGCAACCATCAAGGTATCCATCCCCTGAACCAATAGATGCACCTAGAGAATAAAGGACTTTCTCTAGAAAAGTCCTGTCCAGAGGACTTAAAAATCTAAACCCTCGCCAGGAGGTAAAATTGGTAGTTATCCATATTTACTTTTTCGCATTGCATGAATTATTTTTCACTTTAGCATATCTACTTTTCTGCATTAGCATTGCATTTAGAAAAAGAAAATAAAATTTTCATTGTTGCATTATAAAATCCTAAGCCCCATGTGAATGATTCCTCGGAGTGTAAAACCCCGCAAGAATATTCAATGTGGTGGCATAAAAATAAATAAAAAATACCATGCATACAATTATATAAGAAAATCCAAAAATATATTAGACAGACATCCTACTAAAAGTCTACCATTCAAAAATATTTCTAAACCTCAGGAATGACTATTCTTCGAACGGCTGACCGCAAACCCTTTATCCTAATCCATTCCACGAGTTATGGTGTTCTTGTTGGTATTTTGCAAGATGATGCACAAAGATCAAGAGCAAGTTCAACCGATCGTCTTCAAACTCACCTTCCCGATGGATGAAAAGGACATCTGCTAGTAAAACTACTCTGAGAAGGATCACTCAACTTCAACATTTGATCATGACAACATCCAGCTTGGGGGAAGAGCATCCCCCATGTATCTAGCTAAGTATTTCTTTCTCTTTTGTTTTACTATTTCTAAATTTGCTTTATAAAAAGATACATAACTAAAAACAAAATAAAAATTTATCTTTATAATAGATTTATATATTAGTAAGGTGTGATCTTAAAAATGAAAACAAAATAAAAAAAAGTGTGTCTAGGTTTCTTTAAGTTTGTTTTTAAGAGCTGAATAAAATAAGAGGACTCTGAAGATGATCTCTTGAAATGGAAAGGATGAATAGTTGCTCTGTTGTAATTCCTTTCAAGTACCTAGTTTTCAGTCTTGAATTCTCCCGAGTTTTGGATAAGACTGCTTTGATATAAGAATTTACTCTAAACTTGAAACTCATGGGTAGCATATGCTTGATCTAAGTCTAGGTAATTGACGGATATGATATGAGAAAGTCTGAGCTGTTGTTTATCTTGTTCCAAGTGATACTAAAGTTCTGGAGATTTATCTTTTGAAAAACGTACAAATGTTACATGATAAGCTCCTGTATGACAAAGCTTGAATTCTTACCAGAGCCATATATGTTATTTAGACTAGGAAAACTTCCACATATATGTTGCTTGCTTTGCATTGAGTTTAGTCAAGCTTTGTTGACCCTTATGATAGGTTTGTCATGCTCTTAAAATCAAGATCACGTACACACCACCCACATATGCACTACTCCTACACTGGGGGTTGGCGTAAAAACATGCCATTCCATCTAGACCCACCCCAAAATGTTTTACTCCTACACTGGGAGTGAACACCAAAAATATGTCTGATAGGATATCCACCAAATAAATGCTCCAAATTCTTGTTGCTATCTCCCAAAAGTTTTGTTGAAAAGAAGCATGGGGCTATGCAAAAGTTATTCATGAAAAAAAAGAATAAAAAAAGAGTTGAGAAAAAAATGGACAAGTGTCCGTGATATTGAAAACAATGGGTACTCAAATGCCCGCCTAAAAAAAGAGATGAATAAGATAGCCCATGTTCTCTTGCAAAATTGTTTCTAAATTCCAAAAGAGAGATATGTTTTCAAGGAGCATAGTAGAATTAGGTTGGCCACATATATATCCACCATATATATCCACCATAAACATCCATACACATGCACATCTTGATTTGATTGTATGACTTAACTCTCTTTGGATCTGAGGTTTGACTTTACAATATATTTATTGCAAGTATGTTCTTTAGTGCTTTCTCCACACCTATAAGCTCCACATAAGCCTTAGTTGTAGTAAGAGAAAGGCATAAACATCATTATTGCCTTGGTGAGGATCCACAAATACCGTATATATTGAGAGACTTGAGAGTGTAATATAATGGAAGCTCTGAGTTTTATTTTGAAAACCTATAAAAACTCTAGAATAATAGTTGAATAAAGAACTTGAGACATAGTGCTTGACTTGATCGTTCTATCTTCCAATTGCTCAAGACCCAAGTGAAGGCTAAGAAGCCCCATGGTTGAAGGTAATATGGGTAAGTTTGAAAGTCAGATCGGTTTATTCTAATTCGAAGGAGAATTCTTGTTTGAACGCATGTGTACTTTTGAGGAGTGAAAACATCAAAGCAACTCCTAATCCATTGCTGAGTTTAGCATTGCTCAAGGACGAGCAAAGGTTAAGCTTGGGGGAGTTTGTTGACGGTAGTTAACAACCATTATAAACCAACAATATAACTTGTATAAGGGCATGAAAGTAATCACCAACATAGACTTAGGGGTTTAAACTAACAAATCCACGAGTTTTGGTGAATCTATGTTTTCTGCAGGGTTTATCTAGGAAACCATCAAGGTGGACCTATATGTTAGAATTAATTGTGCTTATTCATGGAATAAACAGCACAAGGATCTAGAAGACACCACGCCACGGTGGAGGGCGACAGGCCACCAGGTGAGACCGTCCAGTCTATGGGGCCAACCGTCAGCCTCCATCTTCCTACGTCGGTTCTCCATTGCCTCTTAGGTTGCATCTACGCCATCCATTCAAGTCGGTTTAATCTGAGGGCTTAGGATTAACACTCCATCCTATATATACCAGCCCCTGCCACCCCCCTGAGGCATCAAACCCTGATCAAGTCATTTGAGAATACAGAAACCCTCATCATCCTTAGAGCTCCACCATATTCTAGGTCATAGCTAGCTAGGCTAGGTCTAGAGGGAGGCAAGCTTCGCATGGATTCCTGATCTTGTCAAGAGCGTGGCTTGGTATAGCCTTTGTACCCCCTCTCTTTTGTATCTCTTATTACTTTTATGTGTTTGCTACAATTGTTATGACATTGATTCTCATATTAATCATGTTCCTAGCTATCATGTTCATCGTCTACTTTGATTATATGCTTAGTATAGTTAGATTAGCATTATGTTTAAGCATAAGTTCGTATAGTGCTCGCTCCAAAGTACAAGGGGTGAGTGGTCGACATTGTGTAAGCATGGTGCTTATACGTTGTTTACCTGTGGATGCACCCTATATTCTGGGCCATGTGGTAGATTGCGGATGTGACACTCTCGTTGAGTCAATTGTAGTCTACTCCCCAAAAATAGGACAAGTAGGATCTAGTTACGAAGGAAGACAAGCTCTGTTCTCAATCTTCCTTAGTAATATCCCTTATGTGTAGATATGAAGTTGATCTTAACCATGATTACTAAGTGTAATTGAACTAATCAACATATGCTTTGACTTGTAATTAAGAATGACTTAGGAATTATTCCTCTAGTATTCTACTTAGCCATGCTAATACCATAGAAAGGAGTACTCGGTGTGATTAATTATCATTTATCATTACTTATCATATACATTTATGTCTTGACTTACCCCTGTTGTGAGTAAAAGTTTGGTTATGGTTTATCTCTCCATCTTACATATAAGTTATCAATATATTCCAATTGCCCATCCTTCCCTGTGGTAAAAATATAAATAACGATACCTAGAATACTCCCGGGTGAAATGCAACAATGGTAAATTATCTATGCTCTTGCAAATCCCTATCATTCATACATTTATTCTTTCAAGTCACAAGTAAATACCAATAAGCATTTCTGGTGTTGTTGCTAGAGATTAAATTCAAAACCTTGTTCTTCATAGCAACGTTAAGAAATGCCAACAGCATTCGCTTCACTCTGATATTTTACTGCGCTCGCAAGAAAGTCTGAAATACGGCACATTTGATCTCGTTGGACACTATATAGTACAGAGGTGTGAGTAAAACTATTGCCAATGGAGTGCACTAGGTCACAACATTTGTATCAGTAGTAGCAGTAGTCATGAGTGGCTTTGATCTGTGTTGAACCCAACTCGTCTTATTTTCATATATTTGATAAGTTTGTTGAACTTGCAAGAACCATGCATCAAGGATTATTTTTATTCAGAAATTTTATACTTTACAGGATCACACAAGGTCCGGTCGTCTAAAATCTTGACTACCCGGATGACGTGCTCCTGCATTCCTACGCAGGTGCGCGCGTGGGTGGCGTTAGCAACTTGTTGCAGCAGGGGACTCTCAGCCCGTCACATTAACGTGATGGGGCAAAGCCCCGCCACCCACCCATGCAAATGTCTAGGTCATGGGGTGGACGACGGCCCCCAAACCACAACGGCAGAGACAAGGGGTGAGAGGGAAGGTTATACCTGCTGCCTTCTCTCTCTAGAGCTCCTGATTCCATCCCAAAGCTTTTGCCTTCCACCCTACTGCATCGCCGACGCCTCCTGCCAGACCATTACGGAGCGGACGAGATCATCTGTCGATGTGGAGTCCCCGGAGGCCTTCAACGCCGGTAATCATCCACCGATAGACGGATCTCTCATCAGCCTGCTCTTTAACCCGCTAGTTCCCCCTTTAGAGGTGGATCATCACCGCTCTTCATGTTGTTCATCTTCATTTAACCAGAGTATGCGAGCAACGCTCACACTAGTATTTATGTTCATGCTGTTTAATTTAACTAGTATTTGGAATTTGCCTACTATCTCAATAGGTGATCATGGGCATGACGGTGTCCTGAGCCTTGTTAGCCCTAGAGCTTGGTTCTTCGTCCACGGTCACGCTCAAAAAGCAGCCCCACGAGGCATCCCCTGATGGAGGCAGCCACCCGTGATTCCGTGCCATGCTGCGTCGGTCAGTTTGATAAAAGTCATTTGCCTTCTCAATCAGATCGCTCTCCCCTTTATCCTATATGGGCTTGAACTTGGCTTGCATTGTGCAATGCTTCCTCCATGGCGGCGCCATCCCCAGTCATGGGGCTTTCCCCCGGTGGTGCTAGAGAGTCATCCCATCGCCGCTTGCCGCCGCCGAGCCCGTCTATCCCCGCACAGCCCTCTAGTTCTAAAGTGGGTGAATCCTCAGATGATGTAGACTACCATCAAATATTGAAGGATTACCACGAGGTCCAAGTGGTTTTGTCATTGACCAGGCTGAATGCTAAGATGCTACGTGGTGAGCTAGACGCCACGCGCAATGCACTTCAAGCTTCCAAGAATCTAGCCTCCTAGGCGCGAGGCGAATTGGGGGAGCATGCCCAACACATGATGAACCATACTGAGCGCGTGGGTTGACACCCTACAGCTGTTCGTGCTAGCCACTTGTAACGCGGCCTTCCCATTGGAAAAAGCGGATAATCTATTCGCCGCAGAGGAGCACCTCCGAGCCCTGCCAGCCCGCCTTCGAGCCGTGGTGACTAAAGCCGTTTGTTAGGGGGCTACCACGGTGTTGGCTACTACCTAGCTTTAGATTGGCATAGTGGTGAACCTCAAAGTGGAGGACTAGGGTTTTCCACCGTGTTCAACGGACGATGACATCACCTATCTGATCGAGAGTTTCGAGCTAGCCGCCAACACCATCTTACCAAAGGTTGATGTGGATGAGATCCTGCATACCAGCCTCGACCCTTGATCTGTGGGACATATCAATAGTATTAGTAGTCATGAATAAGTTTGATCTGCGGGACGCCCTTGCAAAATATGTGAACTCTTATTTGCATGTTGGTGTAATTTATTGTTGAACTTTGTATCAAGCCTTGTTTGGATGCATGTGTATCCACATCAATCCACATGTGTTGGAGTGAAATTTAGTGTAATTCCACTCCAATCCACTTCAACACATGTGGATTGAGACGAATACATAGACATCCTTGTTTGGATGTATGTGTATCCACTTGAATCCGCATGTGTTGGAGTGCAATGGAATTGAATTTAGTTTAATTTCACTCCAATCCACTTCAACACATGTGGATTGAGATGAATACATGTGCATCCAAACAAGGCCTTAGGTAGGTTAAAATCGGTTGAGCGTGGTGTAGCTCAGGTCCTTTGGTCATTTTGTAGCTGGTTGGTAGCCCCTGTTGGTTGCTTTTCATAGCAGATTTCTTTCTAGTTGTCTTTGATCTGATCTATAATATGCTAAACATTCATGAGTGCCTTTGATCTCTGTTGAAGCCAACTCATGTCTTTGATAAAATTTGTTCAACTTGAAAGAACCACGCAGCAAGGAGTTCATCTGAACAAGTCTAGAATATTATTTTTGCTTTTGCTTTTCTGTTGTTTTGTTTTAATTTTATTTGTTTCCATTAGGGATTCAACGAAAGTACTCATACGAAACAAGTTTCCATGTATAACTTGAGATGTGTCTAGCCCAGTCAGATTTACGATGCTAGGACTTTCTTGCATGCGCAGTAAATTTGAATACCTATGTGGCTCCCTAAAGGAAACAAATCTAAAGAAGGTACATGTGACAACCATTACAATTTTAGCACCAGGAGGAAGTCTTGCACTTACAATCTGTTGTGCGTGGTGTAGCTCAGGTTGTTCAGTTTCTGTTTGTTTTTTGTTGCCTTGGTGTCTTTGTCAATCTTTGTTGAACTTGCAAGAACCTTGCAGCGAGGAGCAAGACTTGCCTCAGTCTAATGTAGAGCAGAGGAGCCATTGGTGTTGAAATGTTATTGCACACGTAAGAAAGTCCGACCGCAAGTCTCACCTCTGTCTAATACAGAGCAGAGAAGCCATTGGTGTTGAAATGTTATTGCACACGTAAGAAAGTCTGACCTATGTACATTTGAATGCATCTGACAGTATCATCCATAGTTTTCCTCATCTTCTTGTGATGCTTGTTACTGTGTCGTTTACAATTTTAAGTTTGGCTAACTTAATACTATCATAGCCTAGTAGTACAATATGGCGGGTGCATTGTAGTGCTTTTGAAGTGTCATTTTTGTGTATTTTGGAGTGCCCTCATTAGCATACCCCATGTACCCATGACATTAGAAATCAATATAAGTATTCTACTATAGCGGAATTAACGGATGAAACGGCGACGGGAGCTGTAACACCACCGTAACACATGTGCGCACCAAACAAATAATCCAATTTGCAAACAAAACAAAGATGGCACACTAGTTTAGCTGAAATAATGACAACATCCATCATTGAGGAAATTAACATGTCCATAGACAAGCAAACAACATTGGTCCATTTAAAATGCAAGACAGAGAGATACATCAAATGCAGCTTTATTTACTGCTCTGCTAATGAATCCAAGAATAAGGGAACATAAGGAAGATAGTATGGTCTGCAGATGAATTCTTTTTTAACGGTACCTCTACCATACTGAAAGACATAGATAGGGATGATAAGAACTTTTTTGCGGTCCATGTTATATGCGATGATTGTCCCATCCTCCCTAGCAAAGAAAATTAAATTCCATTCTGGGTGAACTATGATCACTATGTCTAAGTCAACAAAATCTGGGTACCCAAATCTAATATTAATCCTTCCAAATAGGATCCACGTGGTTACCGTATGCTTCAATGTCTAATTATCAGTACATAGTCTTCAAGGACCAAGATTGAAAGCTTGGAATCATTAGGACCATCAACAGTACATACACACAAGTGACCCTGAGCTTGATGCATGGAGTGGTGAAGACCACTAGGCCTATCAATTTTCCTCCATGTGTTTCCCTCCATATCCACAGCAAGTATTATAGAGTACTCCCCAGAGTGCCCCATAATGTGCAGACAACCGTTAAGAAACACACTTGGTTGTCTGTAAAATATCACATCAGTATGCTCGCCCCATTCAGATTCCTTATAGATCCATGTTGTAGTTTGGGATGAGTAGATCTCCACACCTGCGCACACAATATTGACATCCACATATTCAATCACATGAAAGTGCGAGGAGGCTATTAGATCGAACGCCAAGCGAGCCTCACCAACAACATGGCCAACATCATAGGTGCTAGGTGGTAGAATTTTAAACTTCTAGGTCATTGGATTGCAGATGACATAGCGGTATCCATCAGCCCCAAGGCACCAGCATAGGAAGAGGCCGTTGCAGCAATCTAAGACAGCTACATTTTTAATGTTGAAGGACAAGAATTCCAAGGAGCCAGGGCGTACACCACGGACGACGCTGGTGAAGTTTTGATTGCCATTCTCACTGTCGTAGAAGAAACCGGCCACAGTCTACGGCAGCTTCTTATGGTTGTTGGGGTCCGAGATGAGGTTTTTCCAGGAGCGGCAGACACATTTGCAGCAGAACAAGGTGTAACACCCTAAAAATTTGCCACATTTTAAAATAGTAGAATTTGATTTATTATGCAATTTTGTGGGCATTTGAATTTAGGAAAATAATAAGTTTGGTAAAAATAAAATCAAATATAGGTATAAATACATAATGGTGCATTCATCCTACTGCATGTTGTTTTCTTGTATTGTGTGGTTTCAAATTACATCTCAAAATGATTTGAATTTGCATTCAAAAATTTGGGTGGAAATTAGGAAAAGAAAAAGAAAATTATTTTTTCCTTCCTTCTCTCTATTCTGGCCTATTGGCCCGTCGCTGGCCAATCTTCCCGCTTGGGCCTGTCACTCCTATCTTCCGCGCCGGCCCATCCCTTCGGCCTGCTTCCAGCGCTGGCCATCTCCCGCGCCCGCTCCTTCGTGCGGCCCAGCCGAGCGCCCGGCCCAGGTCATGCCGCGCCCCACGTGAGCTCCCTCCATCCTTCTGACAGCACTGGCCCACCCATCAGGGCGCTTTCTTCCTCTCCATGTTGAGTCTGCCTTGAACATGACCATGCCGACGCCGTCCGACTTTGGTGCCGCCATGCCTCGGTGCCGTGCCGCCCAAGTCCCCGCGCCCCTTTAAATGCCGCCCGAGTGTGCGCCGCCTCCAACCCGATAGCAAGCGCCGCCCCTGCTCACGCCGAGGTAGCCCAACCCTAGCGCCACCGCAAGCATGGAGTGCTGTCACCATCTCATCGAGCGCCGCACCGCCCTCCGTTGATCCCCGCTCACTTCTCTTGGTTCTGCTGAGTTCCCCACTCTCTCCTCTATCTCCTGGACTTTTCCGTTTGAAAAACCGAGCATCGTAGCCTCTTAACCAACGTCGCCGGTGAGATCTTCCATGGTGCCACCGCCGTTACCTCGCCGCCGGCCCTGTTCCGGCCAGCTTTCCCCGCCTGGTTCAATCTCAGCCATCCAATTCTAATCCGACGGTCCCAGATGAAGGATACCCCTTCGTTGGCAGTTTTGCAAAAACCACCTTATAATTACTTGAGTCTTAACTCGCAGTCCAAAGCGTCTTTCCAGATTTTGTTTTCTTCTTTGGAAAGCGTGGTTTCATCGGGTAGATCCAAAATACATTTTCAGTTATTTACAATTTTGCTAGTAGATTTGTTTAGACCATAACTTTTCCGTTTTAACTCTAATTTGATCTGTTCAACTTGCGTTAGGTTCATAATTAAGTAATCTACATGTTTATACTACTATTAAGTAGGATTCCAACTTTTAAAATTCGAGGTTAGATTTAATCTATTATTTTACTAAAGGAAAACTTGTTTAATTCATAACTTCTTCATTTTAGCTCTGATTTTTGTGATCTTCGCGTCTATGTGTTTGTAGCGAGACGTAGATTCGTTTTTCAAACTTTTCATCTTGATTTATGATGTTTGGTGTACTGTTCTAACCTATAGCTTTTGTTTGCTATGCATGATTGCTCCTAGATGCTTGTATGTTGCTGTGATTATCGAGTATAGACGGTGAGCAGTTCGTGGGAGACCAAGAGTATTACTTTGACGAGTCAGATTAGGAGGAGTACTTTGCTCCAAGCAAGTATAGCATGGGATCATCCTTGTTTCCTATTCACTTTAATACATTAAATTCATGTTGCATGTGTCGCCTTGATAGGAATTCCCTAGAATTGAACTTATACCTTATTACCTACGGGTTATGCATTGGGTAGCTTTCCTAGTGCTCAATTAAACCATGATCTTGCAACTTGACTAATGGTATATGCAATAAACATCAAAATATGACTTTTTGCAACTTAGAAACAGGGGGCAGGAGTGTTTAGCTACTTTCTAAATGCTTTAGATTCCTCTCCCTAAGGACTTATCTATAAGTGATCATCCGAGACTTACAATACAGCTGTGAGGGCTACATGGCTCTGGCTTTAGCTCAGTATGAGGACATTTTCTAGCTTGTTAGTGGTTATCTTTATTGGTGTAAGAATGGCTTGCCGAATCGGGTATAGGATAGCCTCTACTCTTTTGTGTCTAGCCGCGATGGAATTGTGCCATTCAACAAGGGGGTTCATATATCTGTTTGCTGAGTGAATCTAATGGCCCTAACTTGTTAGACGAACCTTTGAGAGGCTTCATAGTGACCCCTGCCTACTCACCTTGGAAGTGTTTTGGGAGTAATTAACCCGGGCATATGGGTAACATCACTCGTGGTGAAAGTGTACAACCTCTGCAGAGTGTAAAACTGATATATCAACCGTACTCATGGTCACGAGCGGTCTTGGAACATTTACGGAATAGATGAACACTAAGAATTATCTATTTATACTATTCATTATTCATGTTTACATTGATCATGTGTTTTGCATTGGGAATTGAAACAACTTGTTGCTATTCTTATGCTAAAATTGTGACAACTAAAAGCGGAATGTTGTTAAACCTGTGTTAAGCCTTTTGAGCCTCATGAACCCCATGTTACACTTGTTGAGTACGACATGTACTTACACTTGTTTATTTTATTTTCATTATTTGGATAAAAATCCCGGATGGGTAACGGATGGCTATGGGTATGATGATTTTCCTAAGGACTTCTAGACTTGTGGTCAACCAGTTGACGTCCCTGTGATATGGAGCTTCCGCGAGAGATCTTTTCTTTACACTTCCGCTATATTTATGTGAAGACTCTGTCTTATTCGTGATGTAATAAACACTTGTGATGATACTATTCATAATTTGTCGGCTTATGTGTGTGACTGATCTCTGGGCACACATAAGATTTTGCATCCCATTTTATCCTTAAAATTGGGTGTGGCACAAGGAGCGGGTAGGGAGGCGGTGGAGGATCTCAAAAATGACATCCTCCGTGAGGCTGGCCAGTGCGATTCCTCTTGTTGGGGGCCTCCTCCATTTGGTCAATGTGTAGTGAGATGAGAGCTTTCTCAGAAATGAGATAACTGAAGAGGAAAATAATCCAACAAAGATCCATTAGTGAAGTCCACAACTCATACCAAAGTGCAACTTTAACAACCATTAATAATTTTCATGGTACGACCTCATGTAAATATAGAGTAGCACCACATAGATATATATAACTCAAACTAGAGTAGCAGTTAATGGAGCTGTAACCATTACTATTTTAGCAGTTAATTGAGCTTCCTCACTTTTCACAAGTAGAATATCAGTGAACAAGTGGTAGTGATCATCATTGGCATCAGTAGCAACATGTGCAGCTTAAACATTATTGGCCTCAGTGATGTGAATGATGGACACAAAGTATTGATTTGCTTTCAATCCCTTCCTCTTGTTTGGAACCAAATGGATAACTTGGTTGTCAACAAGGAGAAGACACAGAAAGTAAACATATGAGCTGCATCCTAATACATCCAACAACCATGTAGACATCATTGGCACAGAAATGTGGCCTCAGATATGTTACAAGCTCAAAAACCATAAGGACTCATTGGTGGCACAGGAGCATATGAAATAGAAATTTAGAATCGAGTAAGCACTGGACAGAAAAAATAGTTTAAGGCAGAAGTGAAGGGCCTGTATGTTTTCCTAGACAGATAGGTATAATCAAGCAAGCACTTGACAATTAACACTAAACACAGAACCTATGCAGAAAAACCAAGACACCAGCAAAAAACCAACCAGTGCCACCTCCAAATTCTTTTCATCAGCATTGCCCTAACCAGATCTGCAACGCTATAATGTTTCTTGTATACCTCATGTTCAAGCAAGGACCAAAACAGTGAAGCGAACAGAAAAAGACGAGAAATGAGACCTATAGATCGGATCTGTCACCTCGGTCGGACGCCAATGCTGCCGCACTCCACCGGGAAGACCCGCCGCCTAGCCTCCAATAGGACGCCTAAGCCACCACAGCACACCAGGGGTCCTTCGCTGCCACCGCCGTCGCAAGTCCAACGGGCATAGATTTGTTTTCACTTGCAGGGGATACATCCAATATATAAGTCAACATGTCCACACAGTGAACATATACTACTATTAGGACTCCAAAGACATGTCAACACAACCAGGCATCTAGCGCAATGGTGAAGATGGTCTATTCCTTGATCAAGGTCCCGGGTTTGACTCCCAGGTCTCATGGTTTTTTTTATTTTGAATTTATTAAATCCCTATGGCAACAAGTGACACGCAAGCCGTCGGATCCTACAGATCTGATAGAGATGGAGAAAGGTTCCACAGGCACACGTGACACGTAAGCCGTTGGGTCCCAAAGGTCAGATGGTCCCACATGTACACGTGGCACGCAAACCGTTGGGTCCCACAGGTCGGATGGAGATGGAGAACGGTTCCACAGGTACACATGACACGTAAGCCGTTGGGTCCCACTGGTCGGATGGAGAAGGGTCCCGTAGGTACACGTTGGATGGAGAAAGGACCGAGCGGAGACTTTTATGACAAATTGCAAGCATCACGAATGAGTAACTACATGTCCAATAGGTACACGTCAGATGGAGAATGGTCACATAGGTACACGTCAGATGGAGAAAGGACCGAGCAGGAGACTTTATGACGAACTGCAAGCGTCACAGATAAATAACTGCAGGTCCCACAGGCACACGTCAGATGGAGAAAGGACGGTGTGGAGATTTATAACGAAGTGTCGTAGTTTATAGATCAAAAACTTCATCACAGATGTGTAATTAGTTCAATGACGAACCCTAGTCATCACAGTTTTAAAGAGGATCGTCACAGATGAGTCACGCGAGTGATCTATGATGAAACCATGTGCTCTTCTATGACGTTTCTTATGACGATATCTGATTTCATCATAGATAGCGAGGGTTAGAGGATCGTCACCACTGATCTATGACGAAACGTAAATATTCATCATAAAAAACGATGTTCTATGACGGTTTTGGATTCATCATTAAGATTTTCGTCATAGAAGTGAATATTTCTAGTAGTGGCCATAACAGCTTCACAATTGCGTCCGCCCGCCCTACTCCGCGCGTCGCCGCCTCCATCCCTCGCGGCACCTCCATCCTGTGTCACGCTCCACTCCGGCGCACTGGCGTCGCCATCCCCTGCCGCGCCATGTCGTGCCCCATCGTCCGCCGCGCCCAGGCCAGGCGGCGAAGAGACAAGGCCATCGTCCGCTGCACCCAGGCCATGCCACCATCCTTTGTCGCCGGCTGGCCAGACCTGACCGTTTCCCGCTCTTCTCTGTCTTGCACGGAAGAAGGGCGAAAAACACATGTTGCAAACATATGTTTTAGGAGTTTCAAATGTTCAGGGGTATGTTGCAAGTGTTTCGTATCGGTGTTGCAAAAGTAGATTGTGATGTTGCAAAAGTAGATCAGGATGTTGTACATGTTGCAATGGCTATACACGTATGTTTCAAGTGTATGTTCCAAATGTTTTATCTGTATCAAACGTATGTTGCAAGTATTTTCATCATGTATATTGTATGCATATTTTTCAAGTGGTTTTAGGTGTTTCATACGTCTGTTGCAAGTGTTTCATCTGAATATTTACAATAATTTTGAAGTGTTTTAGGTTTTTTTGCAAGTGTTTGAAACCCATGTTTTAAGTGTTTCATCTGTCTTCTTTGCATGTTGCAACTGTTGCATCCAAATATTTCAAAAGTAGATCGGGGGTTGCATATGGAATGCGCGTGGAAGCGACTGGCGGCGCGGGCAACGTCTACAAGCAGCGCGGGCCCGCTGCTAGGGCGCTTGCCCGCGGACCCTATGCTGGGGTGCTCACTCGCCAACTGAGCGGGTCCCGTCCGACACTAGCGCCCCGGATCAGAACGCTAGCAAGTCCTTTGACTTTTAATTTTAGCTTATTTTGCTCGTAAACAACCTTGCAGTGTCAAACAGGTCCAAGATAGCACGACAGGTTTGGCCGCAGGCAGGATGGTCACAGCTGCTCTTGAAGGAGGCCACCGTGAGGGCAGGGCCCGGTGCTCATCACAAAACAAACGCCAACTCCAAGAAACCAACACTCAACGGCGCGTCCACGCTGTAGGCGAGCTCCCACTGCACTGACCGTTGTGCGCTCGTCGTGGTCGCGGCCAGCCACTGCGGCATCCATCCATCTGACAAGAAGCCATCGACCATGGCGCCGGCGCTTGTGCTGGTAGCTCTTGTAGCGCTCGCGGTGGCAGCATCGACGACGACAGTCATGAAGGCCTCAGCGTTCGAGGTGGGGTGCAACAACGGAAGCACGCCAGGTGGTGGAGGCACGGTGGTGGGGAACAAGCTGAACGTGCACCTGGTGCCGCACTCGCACGACGATGTCGGGTGGCTCAAGACCATCGACCAGTACTACGTCGGATCCAACAACTCCATCCAGGTATGGTAACACGACGACACACCATGCCGCCTTCCTTGCTTGTCAGTTCATTCTCACCGACTAGCTCCTGGCAGGGCGCGTGTGTGATGAACACGCTCGACTCCGTGGTGGACGCGCTCGCCAAGGATCCTGCCCGCAAGTTCATCATCGTCGAGCAGGTAAGAAGCACCACCTCTCCTGCTCGTACGTGTTCCATCGCCTCCGATCCTCGTCTGCTTTCTGCCCTGGACTTTTCCTCGTTCTTGTCTTTGTGTGCCACTGAAAGTTCCAAAGTTTTGTCTTTGCTGTAGTCGTAAGAGCAGAGAAACAGTGTACATTATTGCACGCCAATTGGATGTCAGGATACTGACAGGTACAGAAAGACACAGAAGGGGTACACCACTAACCACCCGTTGTGTGCTAATAATTAGTACTAATAAACAGTGTACATTATTGCACGCCAATAAAATGAGTTGATCAATGACCACGACATTCCTCACAACCTTTTTTAAGAGAGTCATTTCTCACAAACTAATAATTAGGACTAGTATGAGAAATGAGGTTATTCCATCAAATTTGAGAAATGGACTCATGATGCGTCACTCCATCTAAGGTAAGTTGATTCCTCAAAGCAAACACACAGATAATTACTCGCCCTGCAATGTATAGTTACCATACAATATATAGTCTCTATGGTCCGCTTAAAATGAAATAAATTTTGATAGCGTCAGTGGGCAACTATATGAAATAATGAAAATTTAGGAGGCTTAATTTGATGAATCCTTATTTTAAAACGCACCCATATCTACCTACCTTGGTCATGGATTCCTATCATACAGTTCGTACTAGTTAGGGCGCACTTAGTTGGCCGGAATTGGGATGTGCAAAGTTTGCATAGTGCCAGATTCCCTACTGTAGCATTTCGTTTGTATTTGGTAATAATTGTCCAACCGTTGATTAATTAGGCTTAAAATATTCGTCTCGCAAAGTACAACCAAAATGTGCAATTAGTTTTTAATTTCGTCTACTTTTAGTATTCCATACATGTATCGCAAGTTTGATGTGACGAGGAATCTTCTTTTTGCATAGTGTCAAAGTTGGGAGTTTGAGAGGAATTAAACAAGGGCTTAGTGTTAGAACAAGGACACAAGTTGCAAAACCACCATGTCATAATCACTCAAAGCTTGATACAACTGGTACAGCTTGTCTCCCAAATTGCTGAGTACTGGACACAAGGATACCCCACAAGATAATCTAGATAAGCATTGGAGGATTCTGAGGATAGCAAGGACGACGACCCAGGGTAGGGAGATGAGAGGAGAAGCCGGGGAAGGAAGGAAGGAGCCGAGGTGGAGGAACGGCAAGACCACCGATTGTTCGTCGTGTTGTCCATTGATGCCCCTCTCCTTGTCCTTCTCCTCTTTATTGTACAAGTAGGCTTGTAGCCTAGTAGCTTGTACCTGTCTCCACCGTACGAGGCCAAAGGCCAGCCCATACTGCCTAGCCATCTCTTGGCCCAATTACTAGTAAGAGCTCCTTATACATGACAATGACATATATGGTCATAGATATTTCAGAAAAAAGAAATAGTTTCGCGGTCTCTGCTAACATCAATTTCAGCTCATCGTTTGACCTCAAAATAAGAGAAAGGAGAACACAAACCAGAGAAAATAATTAATTGCCAAACGGACTGTCTCCCTCATATATATATCTCCTTTCCCTACAACCTTGCTCGTATATAACATTGCTGCAAAATTTATAGAAATGGAAACGACCTGATTAACTACCAATAACTAACAACTATGAATATGCTCATAGATATGGATGTCCCAATATACCCGTTTCCATGTTTATGAATTAAATGTCTATACGAAGCAAAAGAATGAAATTTTGGATTGAGAGTGATTGCTTCCATGTTTCATTGCATTCTAAAATATGTTATTAAAAACAACTCTATGAAACTCTCCACTGAAAATGATCTTATTAGGCCAGTTTAGTGTAAATTTCGTGCCCATTTAATAATGACACAATAGCAAAAATGTGTGGCATAGAAATTATGAGGACAGAGAGGAGATGAGCTTCGTCTAGATGAAAACAAGTGCACGTCATTTCCAACGTATTGGAAACTAGGCGTGGAACTCTACTGTGAGTGTTTGTTTGATCCCCACATGTTGGAACCGAGTGAAACTCCACCACAAGCATTTCATTTTATAACACTATGCAATATTAAATTAAAATACATAGATCTATGAAAAGTGTGAAATGAAACAATGCATTGTGCGTTGATGGATCATCCATCAAGGCCAAGTCAGTCAATGAATTCCTCACCGTCAACAAATCTAGCTAAGCAAAATTCTGGTATTGTGAATTACAAGAAGGTTTGGTGTCGATATAGTTAAGGGAGACATGATGAGTCAACTTGCTATAGGAAGAGTGGCACTTGTTACAATTGTGGTGGGTTTGGTCATTTCGCTAGGAGTGTCTCAAGCCAAATTCAAAACTCATGCTTGACCGAACCAAACCAATGACATAGGGAGTAGTGGTGAGAGGTGGCGATACACAAAAGCCAAGAGGTCTTGGAGGTCCCATCTCTCAGCAGGACGTGAGATTTGGAGGTAGAGGAGACACGCGAGTCTTCTCCCTCTGGTCGGTGCTCAAGCAAAAGCAAATTCAAAATGATTTAAATGATCTCTCTCTATGAAGTTTGATTTCACTTAGGGTGTTCTATTTCATCATGCACACACTCTTGGAACACAATGTAATAATACGTGGACCACATGTCAAACTGTATTCTAAGTCACTGATGTCTGTGACCAGACATGTGGTACCAAAAAAAAGTTGAAAAGTATTCCCTCCATCTCGTAAAGCGTCTCATTCTCACTTTCAAGAAGTCAATTATTTTTAACTTTAATCAAATATATACAAGAAATTATTAATATTTAAGGTGCATAATAAGTAACATTAGGTTAATCATTCAATATATTTCTGTAACAAACTTATTTGGAGATCTTACAATAGAAATTTTGCGATCCTTGGAAAAAAATAACAACCATTCATTCAATAAGATCTAATGGTTGCAAAATAAAAAGAACCTATTAGGAGGAACTTAAGTAGTGGAACAGGACAAAAAATTAGTGGACCAGAAACTGATTAAAAAATTATTTTAAATGTTACTCCGTATAATTGTACTTTCATGGCTATAATTTGGCCCAATGTAAATGTTACCCCAATGTAAATGCACAGCTATCCCGGTGAATTTGCTGGGACGATGGAATCGATGTATTCTCGATGGCGGCGGCGGCGGCGGCCGGCCGTCTCCCTCACTGCCGGTGCTCTCCTTCTCGTTTCTTCCACAATCACGTTGATGTTGGGCAGGACACCGGCCTTCCATGGTCACCTCCTGTCCGTGCCAGTGCTCTCCATCCATCTAAACCCCGATAGCGCGTCGGCCTCGCGGACACGGACGAACGCCCCCTGTCTCCTCAAATCCCAAGTTCCCAACCATCACTCCATCAGGCGTTGTTCTCTCGATTTCCCTTCCGTCCTCCAATCCTGCTAGCTGCAGCAGCAGAATTGCGTCACCCCAGATGTCAAGTTTCGTTAGTCTTCCTCCCATGCTTCACCTTTTCTTTGCTGCTTGTGCTGGTGTTGGACAGAAGAGCACCTGGGCGATCATGGAGGTACTGCTCTTGTAGCAGACAGCAGATTTGGTGTTATTGTGCAGGAGCATACTGAGGCCGTGGCTACTCTCCCGAATGGGAACAATGCAATTGGCAATGGGAAATCGCCGCTGCTGCTCCCGTTAGCGGCGAGAGCCTGCAGCAGGGCGTGCGAAATCACCTGCAAGGCTGCAAGCGGGCGGCGGCGAGTCCTGGCCCCTGGGCGATTCCTTCCAAGCATAGTAACAAATCTCTTCTTTTTACAAGTTTGATCAGCACAAAACCCTATGCGACTTTCCTTTCGGGGCGGAGGGAGTAGGAGTATATCGCCCAAAATTTTCATATGTGGAATGGAACTTTGGCTGTATCTCTTTTTTTCAGGTAATTTACTTGTCCTTTTGCTGTCAGGCTTTCTTCCAAAGGTGGTGGGCACAGAAAAGCCTGACAATCAAGGCCATAGTCCACAAACTGGTCGATTCCGGTCAGATAGAGTTCATGTATGGAATTTATTGGTTGTCCTTCTTCCTTTTGATCTTGGCTTCAGATTTTTTTCTCGTCTCAAATTTTTCTTATGAATATTTTGTTCAGAAATGGTGGGTGGTGTATGCATGATGAAGCTGTTGTGCATTACATTGACATGATTGATCAGACCACACTTGGTCACCGGATGATCAAGAAACAGTTCGAAAAGATTCCAAGAGCTGGCTGGCAAATTGATCCTTTTGGTCATTCTGCAGTTCAAGCTTATTTGTTTGGAGCAGAGGTACTGTAAAAATCACATTTGGGATGACGTAAAAGTTCCTGAAGGAACTAAAGTAAAAAAAAAAAAAAACTTAGACCAACCTAGAAGATAGAAATCTACAAAAGCATTGTAACTGCTCTTGCCTTCTTATTTAATAAAACAAAAGGTGAACCATTTTACATTTAACAATGTTTGCTTTAATGCAATTTTAGCTTGGTTTCGATTCTGTACATTTCGCAAGAATCGATTACCAAGATAGGGCAACCCGAAAAGCAGATAAAGGCCTAGAGGTTATATGGCGCGGCTCAAGAACTTTTGGTTCATCTTCACAGGTTGTTTACCCTACATATATTTTTGTACATCACTATATTGTATATTCATTAGCATGAGTGAGCTAATTTGAATTTTATAAAAATCCATTTAACTATACAATCAAATTGCAGATCTTCACGAATGTATTTCCTCACCATTATAATGCACCAGATGGCTTCAGCTTCGAAGTTTTGGCTGAAAATGTCATACCCGTTCAGGTAAATATTTATACATAACATTCATGCTCCTGAAGTTTACTGTTCCTTATGGAACCTTACATTTATTTCAATCAATACAACCATTTCTAGGATGACATGTCACTCTTTGACTATAATGTCCAAGAACGTGTAAATGATTTTGTTGCTACAGCCATAGCACAGGTAAACCTCCAACTTGCGACATCTCTTGGTCGGCTAGAGCGATTTGAATTTATGTTTCCAACTGAAAACTGCAACTCTCTTATGATGAGATGTTTTGATAATCAGGCAAATGTTACACGTACAAACCACATAATGTGGACCATGGGGGATGATTTTAGCCACCAGTATGCTGAATCCTGGTTTCAGAATATGGACAAACTTATTCAATATGTGAACAAGGTAGTTTTATCCAACCATGCCAAGTTTTGATGCATAGTTTTCATGTACTAGACTTATGTTTGTTATGTTTGCAAACTGTATTGCTAAAATGTTATATTTTAATTTCCTAAAAGATATGATTTTAATTCTGCTGATTAGAGACATGCAGACTGCATCTCATTCGACAACACACACATATACACACTTTCAACAGCCAGCATATTGAATAGTTATTCAACGCGCTAGTGGAGCGCCTCTAAGCTCCAGTGAAACAACCCAAGAATCCTACACCAATAAATATTTCAAAGTGTAACAATATAATTATTCACTGTGTTTACTCTCGGTGGGCTGAAACGAGAGTAGCATCCTACGAAAACAAATCCTTATATGTGATGAACCTTTAACATCTGCCTAAACACATCGATAAATGTGAATTTTCAACATAGTTCCGTGACATGCCTGCTATGGTAAACTATATATTATCTCAACAGCATTTGAAAGTAAGATAACAATGTTATGAATACTGCAGGATGGCCGAGTGCATGCGTTATATTCTACTCCGTCTATCTACACAGATGCTAAACATGCATCAAACGAATCTTGGCCAGTAAAATATGATGATTATTTTCCGTGAGTTCTCAAACCTAGTAGTATATCATGAAAATTCTTATGCTAAATAAAATAAACTTGATGCTATTGTTATACTGCAAATTGCAGCTATGCTGATTCAACAAATGCATACTGGACTGGGTATTTTACAAGCCGTCCAACTTTCAAGCGATACATTCGAGTGTACAGTGGATATTACCTGGTATAATATAATATATTATTCAAAAACTACAGTACATGAATTGTGCTGCTATCTAAACATTGTATCAAGAATTTTTTAAATATCCTTGGAAAATGGCTGACTGCAGGCTGCACGTCAAATAGAATTTTTGATGGGTAGGAGTTCCTTAGGATTGTTCACTTCCAGCTTGGAAGATGCAATGGGTATTGCCCAGCATCATGATGCAATCTCAGGTACAGCAAAACAGCACACAACTGATGACTACTCGAAACGGATTGCTATTGGAGCATCAAAGGTTCACAATTTCCCTTGCAGACACCTTTTTGTTAAAATATCTTTACGTTTGTCAAAGAAATGTTGATATATTAGCTACTCTTCTCGTTCAGGTCGAAAAAGGTGTAAACACTGCTCTGACTTGTCTAACCAACTCCAACAAAACCTGTGTATCCTCTGTAGTAAAATTTAGTCAGGTGAGAAAAATGTGTGATCTTTATTTTGCGGTCCATTCTTTTAGAATTTTTAATGTTTCTTCCATATTTCCCCATGGGCAGTAAATTTTCTTATCAAAAGGACAAAACCTTATAGCCTCTTGTTACTTTAACTGTTTGGTGATATATCATACACTATTTTACACTATATTAACTCATTATAAATTGTTACAAGTTTTTCATGTGTAATTTTTAAAGAGCTTTACCTAATCAAGCTGTCTCCCTTGGTAATTGAACATGTAGTGTCCACTTCTCAATATAAGCTACTGCCCTTCGACTGAGGAAGCAATTTCAGCAACAAAGCATTTAGTGAGTACTACATGTTTTGTCATTTTGTATACCAACTAATATATATATTAGATATTTACATGGTCTGTCATTGCAGGTTGTAGTTGCTTACAATCCTCTTGGATGGGAACGTAGTGACTTCATAAGGGTTCCCGTAAGTGACTGAAAACTTCACTCAACACTTCTTTAGAAATTTGGGACACTGACCAAAAGAACATTTGGATCAAGGATCATGGTCATTTTATAGAGGAAATATATACCCTAAATTTGTAAAAATACCAGGATAAATTTGCTGTGCGACTCCTTTTATTCCTTGCTTCTTGAGCATCTCTACTTGTATAGTTACATGTCCTTTAAACATTTTTCAGGTCAATGATGAAAACCTGGTTGTCAAAAGCTCTGATGGAAATATTGTTGTGTCACAAATAGTTGAGGTTGATAATGTGACAGGCAATTTAAGAAAGTTATATGTGAAGGCTTATCTTGGAGTCGCAACAGACAAGGCCCCTAAGTATTGGTTAACATTTCAAGCTTCTGTACCACCAATGGGATGGAATTCTTACTTCATTCTGAAATCAACTGGAGCTGGTGAATGATTTCATTTTAATATTTATTTTCGTCAAACTGCAAGTTCATGTGAAAATACTATTGTTTTTTATGCCAGCAAATAATATCATTCTTTTTGAAGCATGAAACTGCTTAATCAATAGCAGAGTTATGATATAACAGAGTAAGGCATGGTATATCACATATTCACATGTCTCATAACTAGCTTAAGTTGTCACATCAAACTACCATAAGAGCATGCAAACTTTGTTTTGGCTATTTACACCAACTTCAGCTTTAGTCACTATATAAAATTTAAAACAAATCCTTACCCAACAGGATTGGTTATAGTAATATTTGATTAAGATGATAGATTTTAAATTTCATCATTTTTTTTAGTTAAGATACATAAATTTTTCCTACCACCTGTCTAGGATACAACAATACTGAGCATGTCCCAGCCGTGGTTTCTCCAAGTAACAGCACAATTGAAGTTGGACCAGGGCATCTAAAGATGTCCTTTTCTTCAGCATCTGGACAACTAGAGAGGATAATCAATTCTGCCTCAGGAGTGAGTCTCAAAATAAATCTCTCATTTTAAACGAGTTGATAAAAATGCAGTAATATTTCATGTTACATATCTATCGATACAAATAAATTTTAAACTGCCATTTATCAATAGGTGTGTCTTATCCAGTTTCCCAACTTATGAAGGCCAGCTTATAAATGATCCATTATATTGTTATTTGCAATGGATTCGACCTTTAACTTTTTACGCATTTGTGACTAGTTGGAAATTTGTCATGTTAGTTTGCTGTAAACTCTAATATAATAAAGAATAGAATAATATTATACTACTTAGTACTTATTCTTATGGTTTATATCTACCTATGTTATCCAAGGATGATTAACATGCATCAAAGTTCTCTTTTTCCATGATATTCATTCAGTTGCACATCGTTAGTCTTGTGCGCATCGTAGGAAGTGCAGATGGTATATAATATAGTAAAACTAGATTGTTGATACCGCTATTAGATATAATCGTATATACATAGTGTCGGTGTTTCGGACCGGGGGGTCCTCAACCCACTAGTAAATGTGAACTGCGTGCTCCTAGTTCCGGATGGTGATGCAAAGAGACACAAGGTTTATACTGGTTCAGGCAATCGGCGCCCTACGTCCAGTCTAGGAGATTGATCTTGTATTCCTTGCACCGAAGAGCTTGTAGTAGGGGGTTACAAGCTGGATGAGAGGGAACTAGTCCCAGGTCTCGGCGTGGAGTGGTGCGGGCTGCTTGAGTCATTGCTCTCAGGCAGCGTGGGAGCGCGCGTGAATTGAGTGAGTGCGTTTTTGCGTGAGGGCTGGTGTGGTTTTTTTCCGATCCCTAGAAACGGCCTTGGCTGCTTCCTTTTATAGCCACAAGGAGGGAGACAGGAGTACATGAGAGAGCTACACGTGGAGTCTTAGCGAGAAAGGAGGATCCAGTACTGTGGCATATTCCTGTAGCAACACAGTGTCGGGAATGGTAATTGGTACTTGATCACTGGTGCGTCACGCAGGCCATGCCCGAGGCTGTTGAAGTCGTAAGGGTCCTTGTTGACGTCTAGTCAGTATGGCCTCCACTGTAGGTGACATGCCGTGCCTGGTGGACTCTTGTCCTGGTGGAGTGCCGAGGCCTAGCGGGTGCTGGAGCTGATCGTGTCGAGGCCTTCTTTGCCGAGGCCTCGGAGGTGACCTGTGTACGACGCAGGGGTCTCGATGGTCTGTGTCGTACCCAATTCCGGTGAAAAAGTGCGGAATGGGCGTCCGCAGGGAGCCGTAGTCTCTGCACCGTCAATAGGGGATGGTAAAAAGGTGATTTGACCACCATCCCATCGCCCTTTTTGCCATACCCTGCCAATCGTGGCTGACGTAGGCGTAACTAGGGATACTTACACGGATGGGACGGCCCGCCAGAGGGGCAATTGAGGCGGAGGCGACGAGAATGCGGGATGAGCCCGGCCTCGGCCGAGGCGGAGAAGGAATGGCGCGTCCGAGGCCTTGCCGGGGGGTCTCGGACGAGGCAGAGACCGAGTAGCTGGGCTCTCCTGCTGTTTCCGAGGCTACAGGGACATGGACTCGACCTTCCATGCCGCTTTGTCCTTGGCGCAGGGGTTAGGTAGCACAGGGCAGTATAAGTGTCAGGAGGGAGCACAGTGGTGAGTATAGTGGCAGGTAACCCCTGCTGTTCCCGGTTCCTGTCCTGTCAGTTGTTCTGCCCGCACTGTACCTGCGTGCGGCTGACGTTCGTGGGAGTGGTTGGGTGCATTTAATCCGGACGTGACGTTTTGCCAGAGGAGTTCGGTTGGGACGGAGGTTACGAGTACGTCCGCCGAGCCCGGCCTCGAGCGAATCGGAGAATTGAAGATCCGTCTGAGGCCTTTCGGGGCGAGGCTTTGGCGAGAGGGTCTCGGCGAGAGGGCCTCGGCAGGACGTTTTAGGCCTGTTTCGCATGAGGCCTCGGCGCAAGGCCTCGGGCGAATCGGAGAATTCTGCCGAGACCTTGCAGTAGTCTTTTGGCTTTGGTTTTAGCAAGGCTTAAGCAATATTCTTGGATCTTACTTAGGGTACCCCTTTTTGTGGTATCCGACAGTAGCCCCCGAGCCTCGGGAGGAGTGCGGGCACTCTCCTGAGGTTTTTGACGAGACTTGGTTCGCAACGGCTCCTGTCGGGATCGTGGTTTGTACTTGGTGGTTCTGGTGGGTGCGCACGAGCGCACCCGCCGGGTGTAGCCCCCGAGGCCCTGGAGGAGTGGGTTTACTCCTTCAGGGGCTTTTTTCTCCGTTGAGCAAGGGGTCTTATCGTGCTCGTAGGGCCCGTGAATGCGAGTTCGGGTCGCTGGGTCTCGGCAAACTTTGCAGGAAGAGCCCCCTAACCTCTGCACAGAGCGAGAGGGCCGTCAGGTGCTCTCCTGGCTTTTTATACGCCTCTTGCGCGTGAAGGTTTGTTTGCTGTGACCCCCTCGGGTGCGAGCCTGGGTCGCGGGGCCTCAACATATCTGCAGGAAGAGCTCCCTAGCCTCTGCCCGGAGTAAGAGGGCCGTCAGGAGTTCCCCTAGCTTTTTGTACGACCCTCGCGCAACCTTTTCGTTCGGAAGGAGGGGTTTGTTTGCCGATCCCCCTCGAAGTGCGAACCTTGGTCGCTGGTCTCGGCAAAGTTGCAGGGAGAGCCCCTTAGCCTCTGCGGGGAGGTCCGTCAGGGGTTCCCCCTAGCTTTTCTATACGACCCTCGCGCTTCCTTTTCGTTCGGAAGGAGGGGTGGAACGTGCCAGGCTACCCTCGGTGGGTACGAGCGGTGACACTTTCGGTGAACTGCTATCGGGTAAGTCCGAGTGAAGGCCCGTGCCCCATTCGATAAGGGTCGGCTAGCGGTCCAGAGACGCACTCCAAAGGTACCAGAGGGCTTCTCTATTGGGTCCCAGGGCCGTTCGATTGGCCTCGGGGGCTCGGCGTCTCCCTACGGTGGGATCCCATTCGGAGAACTCCCCGCTGGTCTCGGACACGACTTAGGGCATCCCGAGCGATCGCTTGCTCGGGCCATGGCCATGTACGGGTCGCCCATAGTCGTCCCTGACTCTGTTGTCCTGGGGCGGCTGTCGAAACCCTCGGTGGTCCAGCCTTCGAACCCCTGGACCGTAACGGGCTCAGCGCCATTTTTGTTGCTTTTTTTTCCGATGTATGAGTGCGGGCCTGGGTGGCTTGTCCTTGTCTTGAGTGCAGAAGGAGCCCCCGAGCCTCCGCACGGAGCAAGAGGGCGGTCAGGGGGTTGTTTGCCGAGCCCATTTGTGTGCGAACCTGGGTCGCTGGGTCTCGACAAACCTGCAGGAAGGGCCCCCTAGCCTCTGCACGGAGCGAGAGGGCCGTCGGGTGCTTTCCTAGCTTTTTATACGCCTCTCGCGCGTGAGGGTTTGTTTGCTGAGACCCCTTCGAGGGCGAGCCTGGGTCGCGGGGCCTCGGCATATTTGCAGGAAGAGCTCCGTAGCCTCTGCCCGGAGCAAGAGGGCCGTCAGGAGTTCCTCTGGCTTTTTGTACGACCATCGCGCAACCTTTTCGTTCGGAAGGAGGGGTTCGTTTGCCGAAACCCCCTCGAGGGCGAGCCTAGGTCGCTGGGTCTCGGCAAAATTTGCAGGGAGAGCCCCCGAGCCTCCGCACGGAGCGAGAGGGCGGTCAGGAGTTTCCCTGGCTTTTTATGCGACCCTCGCGCATCCTTTTCGCTCGGAAGGAGGGGCGGAATATGCCAGGCTACCCTCAGTGGGCGCGAGCGGTGACACTCCCGGTGAGCTGCTATCGGGTAAGTCCGAGTGGAGGCCCGTGCCCCATTCGATAAGGGTCGGCTAGCGGTCCAGAGACGCACTCAAAGGTACCAGAGGGCTTCTCTATTGGGTCCCGGGGCCGTTCTATTGGCCCTCGGGGGCTCGGCGCCTCCCTACGGTGGGGTCCCATTCGAGAACTCCCTGCTGGTCATGGACACGACTTAGGGCGTCCCAAGCGTTGCGTTTGCTTGGGTCTCGGCCATGTACGTGCTCGCCCATAGTTGTCCCTGACTTAGGCTGTCCTGGGGCGGCTGTCGAAACCCTCAGGGGCCCAGCCTACGAACCCCTGGACCGTAACGGTCTCGGCGCCCGATTCCTTCACCTGAAAGGAATAGGGTGGGGGGGATGTTTCCCCCATTGATTTGACAACGGCCGGCGCGCCTTTTTAGGCGATTTCCTGGGAGGGCGGAACGACGTCTGTTGCTGCATCGGTCGGACGTGACGTGGCGTCAGTGGATGGGACGTAACTGCTCCCGCGTTTAATGAGGAAAAGGTGGGCGCGTGGGCGGTAGAATCGGATCTGGATTAATCGTGCCTGAACTCGAGGAAAACTTCCCCGATTCCGTCGCTTGTCCGTTTCGTCCTTACCCTGCATAAATACGAAACGGGGCTTGCCCCTTCCCTCCTTACTCTCCGTTGCCTGTCCGTTGCCAAGAACAGAGAGCGCCGGGGAGAAGAAGGGAGAGAGAGAGAGAGAGAGAGAGAGAGAGAGAGAGAGAGAAAGAGAGAGACTCACCGTTGTAGTCGAGCCTTCCATCGCACTCATGGCCGGCGACATTGTTGTCATCGAGGCGGACCCTTGGGATCCGTCCGATGTGTCCGTGGAGATGCTGCAGTCTCTCGTCGACGATGGCCTTCTCCGCCCGATCACCGACCCCGACAGGCCGGAATGGATCGCTCCGCTCGGCGAGCCGGAGCCGAGGCCACCCGCGGGGTACGTCGTGAGCTTCGTCTCTTTCCACGAGCGTGGTCTCGGCGTACCGGCGGACCGATTCATGCGGGCGCTCCCGCATTACTACGGGGTGGAGCTACACAACTTCAACCCCAACTCCATCGCGCAGGCCGCTATTTTCGTCGCCGTCTGCGAGGGGTATCTGGGGATTGCCCCCCATTGGGAGCTGTGGCTCCACCTCTTCCGAGCGGGGCATACCACCAAACCGGCGGGTACGGCGGGTACGAGGAAGTTGGTGAGGGCCGGCGGCTGTACTCTCCAGGTGCGCCAAGACCGGTAGCACCTCTACATCCCAGCCCAGCTTACGTCATCCAATCGCCGCTGGTACACCAGCTGGTTCTACCTCTGCAACGACGACGGCGGACTTCCTCCTTATACCGGACGGATCGTGGAGGACTGTCCGGAGAAGTGGAGGTATGGCGTCCCGAGGGAGGAGCAGCCCAGGCTGCAGCCGCTCCTGGACGGGCTGGAGAAGCTGCGGAACCGCTGCCTTACGGCGGCCGTGGTCGTGGCGGCCTTCCAGCGCTGGAGGGTGCTGCCGCTGATGGCTCGGCGGCGGCGCCTGTTCGAAATGAAACCGGGAGAGCCAATCGAGGGCATCCGGATGTCTGCCGCCGTCCTCTCCGATGATGCGGTTCTACGTCGGGTCAGGGAGGCGGTGGATGGGAAGATGAAGAGCGGTGGCCTGACCCATATTGTTATGCGCCCATCGCGGGGGTATCTCTCCCTGGTAAGTCTCGCGCCGCTGCAGCCCCGAAGGCCTCCTCGCTCCTCATTGTTTTTCCGTTTGCTTACTCGCGCTCGTCGTTCCCGCAGGGGATGAGAGACGTGCGAGCCTCCCCGCCACCCGTTTCCGAGGATGCAAGGCGGCGGGCGGCGAACCGAGCACATGTCGAGGCGCGAAGAAGAAGAAGGACGCCAGGGCAGCAAAGCGCGACAAGAAGATACTCGAGCGCGAAGCGCTGGAGAAACGTCGCCGGCGTCAAAAGCAGGATGGTCTCCTGGTGGAGTTGTCTCCGTCGCCATCGCCATCAGAGAACTCTTCGGATGAAGATGGCGGGATCGAGGGGGGGCGAGGTCCCCTGGACCACCTCCCCGATGTCGGGGAGACAGTGCCCGGGGCGTCGGCGAGCAGCCCGGCGCTTCCAGGGGGAGGAGGAGGTGGCGCCCCGGGGTCGGCGATCGCTTACCCCACGTCCGAGGCTGATACGCCCGAGCTACGGGCACTGGGGAAGCGTGTCGTTGGCCCGTTGGGCTCGACGGTAGTGGTGGCGCAGGCGGCGGTGGAGGCGACGCAACTGCCTCCGCAGAGGGTTGAGGGGGTGTCGGAGTCCGACGAGGGTCGGCTGGCGCCAGCGGATACCGGGGCCGTGTCTCTACCGCCGCCCGTTGCAGAGGAGGGTCGCGGTGCCGAAACGGCTGCAACCCCGCTCGAGGTGAGTTCGCATCGTCCCCTGCTTGCTTTATGGTCATAAGCTGACCAAGTGGGTGCTCTGCCTTTAGTCGGAAGCGTCAGGTGGAGGTGCCAGCCTTGGCGCCGCGCAAGGCACTCAAAGTGAGCGCCGGTCCCCCTACTCACCAGGTGGCGGAGGCGCAGACCGCCGTGCAGCCTGACGCGGCGCCGGCCGGGGCCGACGTGAAGAGGTCGGTCGTTCTGGAAGGGGCTCCTGGGGCGGTTACGGAGCAGACGAAGGAGGAAGGGCCTACGCCGCGCGTTGTCGAGGCCCATGAGTCCGGTGGGGCCGGGGTGCCCCCAGTCGCCGAGGCCCGGAGCAAAGCCGAGGCCCCTGGGACTTCCGAGGCCGAAATGGTCGAGACGAGTGCGGCGGCCCGGGATTCTGAGATGGAGGTGGAACATCCTTTGGTGCCGCCCCTGGACAAAGGCCTGCCGTCGTCGCAGGAGAGCGCCCGGGAGGTGGGAGTTCAGCGACCTCTCTCTGCCGATACTTCCCGGGGAAGGAGGCGCGAGATGTCGAGGTCGACAAAGACCGCCGAGCAACAACCGGTTCTAGCTCTGGCGAGGGAACTCGGCCCTCGCTGGGTACGACCCGAGCCCCAGCGGGTGGAATCACCAGCGTGTATCGTGGGCTGAGCCGGGGCGACCCGGAGGGGGAGCTCTATTTGCCCTCGAGGGCGCGCGCGGTCGAGGGGGCGCCGAGCTCCTTCGAGCAATATCGCCGGCTGGCGGTGCAGTCGCTGCGAACGGCGTTGTCCGTCATGGACGACGATCTGCCCGGCGTCGCCCAGGTACGCGTCCTCCTTTCTCGTGCGGTGTCGTTTTGTTCTGAGTCTTTTCGCGATGCATGACCCTTGTTCTACCTACCCAGGAGCTTGAGGCCCGGTCTCTCGGGAAGTTGTTGTTCCTTCGTCAAGAGAGGGACGTCTGGGACCAACTTGGGCAGCAGAAGGACCTGCTCGCGAGCGCCAACGAGCTTCTATCGGCTCGGAGCGCGGAGGTGGAGGACCTCCGCCTTCGCTGTGCAGATATGAAAGCCGAGGCGGCCACGGTTTGGGAGCAGGCCGCTCCTTTGGCGGCGCGAGTCAAGGAGCTGGAAGAGGAGCTAACCCGGGTGGCCGGCGAGCGGGACGTCCTTCTTTCCCGGGTTGAAGAGGCGACGGTCTCTGCCAAGTCCATTGCTGCACAGTTGGGTGAGACAAAGGGCGCCTTGGACGAGGCCCTCAAGGCGGCCGAGGCCTCTCGGGTCGATGCTTTGGCTTGGAAGGGGAAGTTCGAGGGTAAGTTCCGTTCCCTTTATTTTGTTTATTTTTCTTGCGTTCGGCCCCCTAACTCTCTGGTGTGGTATAGAGCTGGAGGAGGCCTCCAAGGCGACCGAGGCGTCACGGGTCGAGGTCCAGCGCTAGAGAGAGAAATCCGAGGGTAAGTCCCGTGGGCCTTTGCCCCTGTTTGACTTATTCTTCTCTCGTGCTGAACCTCATCCTGCTCGTTTTGGGGCAGGGTTGGAGAAGGAGGTTTCCCGGGTGGCAGAAGCCTCTGTCGCCGTGCAGGCGACGCTCGAGGCCGAGATCGAGGAGCACGACGCACTGCAGGCCGCCGCTCGTACCGTCTGCGAGGCTATGGCTGTTGAGGGGGCTTAGTCAGGTAGCTCCCTCAGGAGCCGCCTGGCTGCGTTGAGTGGCCAAGTGCGGGAATCGACTTCGGGCGGCGTTGCATACAGGCGTCAAGCGTGCCTTGGCCGTCGTCTCCTCGCACTCGCGCCAACAACCTCGAGGCCATCGCCGATGGTTACATTTTGCCCGATGATGACGAGGAGGTGATGAGGAGGTCGCCAAGGTGATGGAAGCGGTTGAGGTCCCTGGGACGGCGCTGGCCAGTCTGTTTGAGGAAGAAGTGGTTCCCTCTGCGCCCGCCGCCGATGTAGGAGATCCCGAGCCGTGATTTGGGCCAAAGGGGCTATGTAAATGAATTAAGTTATTGTCGTGTCGTGACGTTTGTGGCCATCGAGGCCTTTGAAGTACTCGTGCGCATGCTTTTTAATCGGTTTATATTATTTTTCCGAGTCTCTCGCCCTCCCGCCTTGTTTCTAGACAAGTCTCGCAAACGATTTCCTCGAAACCTGAGCTGCCCCTCTGGCGGAAGGTGGTGAGGGAGTTGCCGTAGCCCGTGAGGCGTAGGCGCGTCTCATGACTCGGTCGGCCTTTTGCACTCGAGGCGCTTTTTGGTCCTTAGATTTTTACAATCGACCTGCCAGAGACACGCGAGAGGGGTTTGGCATAGAATTTATTCAAAAACGATTAAAAATAGTGCACGGGACTTAGGGGTTTCCCCGCTTCTAGCCCCAGAGGGAGGCTTGGTTCTGCAGAGGCAGAGCCGAGCCTCGCTCATAGCGTTATCGCAACGTCGATCTCGAAAATTAGAGCAACTAAAGAATGCTTCTTTAATATATTTCGAGAAAAAATGTATACAATGCTTGGAAGTTTAAGGGTAGAAACGACGTAGCTGTTCTATGTTCCAAGCGTTGGTGAAGACTTCGCCCTTCTCGTTGGCCAGCTTGTAGGTCCCGGGTCTCAGCATTCGGGCGACAATGTATGGCCCTTCCCATGGCGGGGTCAACTTGTGGCGGCCCTTGTTGCTCTGCCTCAGTCTTAGCACCGATCGCCCACCTTCAGTGTCTCGGCTTGAATCGCCGGGCTTGATAGCGTCGTCGTAGGGCTTCTTTGGTACTTGGCCGAGTGTAGCGGTATAACGTCTCGAGCTTCCTCTAGTTGATCGAGGCGTCCTCATGGTAGTCTGGTTGCTTTGCTCGTTGTAGGCCTGTAACCTCGGGGAACCGTACTCCAAGTCTGTGGGGAGGATGGCCTCGGCTCCATAGACCAGGAAGAATGGCGTGAACCCCGTGGCTCGGCTTGGTGTATTCCTTAGGCTCCAGATGACCGACGAGAGTTCGATCAGCCATTTCTTGCCGAATTTCTTCAACCGGTTGTATATCCTTGGCTTGAGGCCCTGAAGAATCATACCGTTGGCACGTTCTACTTAGCCGTTCGTCCTAGGGTGTCCTACGGCCGACTAGACCACGCGGATGTGGTGGTCGTCACAGAACGTCAGAAATTTATGTCCGGTGAATTGTGTCCCATTGTCGGTGATGATGGTGTTTGGAACTCCGAACCTGTGGACGATGTCCTTGAAGAACAATACTGCTTGCTCGGATTTGATTTGAGTGATCGGTCGAGCCTCGATCCACTTGGAGAACTTGTCGATAGCTACCAACAAGTGGGTATAGCCTCCGGGGGCTTTCTGCAAAGGCCCAACCATGTCCAGTCCCCATACGACGAACGGCCATGTGATGGGGATGGTTTGGAGGGCTTGGGCCGGGAGGTGCGTCTGCCGCGCATAGTACTGACATCCCTCGTAGGAGCGTACTAGCTTGGTGGTGTCGGCAACCGCCGCTGGCCAGTAGAACCCTTGGCGGAAAGCGTTTCCGACGAGCGTCCGAGGCGCAGCATGGTGTCCACAGGCTCCCGCGTGTAAGTCCCAAAGTAGGGCTTGGCCTTCCTTGGTGGTGATGCATCGTTGGAGAACGCCGGATGGACTTCGTCTGTATAACTCGCCGTTACTGATGACATAAGTTTTGGCTCGTCGCGCAAGCCGTTGGGCCTCGGTCCTGTCCGCAGGAAGCACTCCTCGAACGAGGCGATCAAGGAGGGGGACCCGCCAGTCCGCCCCCTGGTTGGCTTGGGGAGGCTCTACATCGATTTCCATGGCCTCGGGCTCGGCCACCGGGGTCTCGGTAACAGAGGGGGCCTCAGGCCTTGTGGGTGTCTCGGTCGGTGGGCCCTCTTGTGTTGCCGAGGCATAGTCCACCGAGGGCTTGTGCAGGTCTCTGGCGAATATGTTCGGGGGGACCGAGGCCCGAGCCGATGCCATCTTTGCCAGTTCGTCCGCGGCCTCGTTGAACTTTCGCGCAATGTGGTTGAGTTCGAGACCGTCAAATTTATCTTCAAGGCGACGTACCAGTTTGCAGTATGCCTCCATTTTGGGGTCGTGACAATTCGAGTCCTTCATGACTTGGTCGACGACGAGCTGTGAATCGCCTCGTACGTCGAGACGCCGCACTCCAAGCTCGGCAGCGATCTGCAGGCCGTTGACGAGGGCTTCGTATTCGGCTACGTTGTTGGAGGCGGCGAAGTGGAGCCGGATTGTGTAACGCATATGCACTCCGAGGGGAGATGAAAAGCGGACCAGCGCGCCGCCCTTGGTCTTCATCGAGACCCGTCAAAGTACATGGTCCAAAGATTACGATTGGATTTTAGCGGTGGTAGCTGGTGTCGGTCCACTCAGCCACAAAATTGACTAAGACTTGAGATTTAATTGCTTTCCGGCGCGCAAAAGACAGGCCTCCCCATGAGTTCGACAAATTTCACTTGGCTATTCTACCCGAGGCCTCCCGGTTGGATTATCTCCCCGGGGAAGGATGACACCACGGTCACCGGGTGGGATTCAAGTAGTGTGACGCAGCTTGCGCCGAACCAAGACTATGGCGAAGACCAACTTCGGATATGGGGTAGCGTGTCTTAGTTTCAGAGAGTACTTCGCTAATGAAGTAAACGGGCCGTTGGATAGATAGAGCATGCCCCTCCTCTTGCCTCTCGACTACTACTGCCGCGCTGACCACCTGGGTCGTTGCGGCGACGTAGAGTAAGAGAGCCTCGCCCTCGGTTGGCGGTACCAGGACGGGGGGTTGGTGGGTAATGCCTTGAGCTTGGTGAGGGCCTCTTCGGCCTCGGGGGTCCAGGAAAAGCGTTCGGATTTTCTCAAGAGATGGTACAGAGGTAAACCTTTTTCGCCAAGGCGCGAGATGAAGCGACTCAGGGCCGCAAGACATCCCATAACTCTCTGTACTCCCTTGAGGTCTCGGATCGGTCCCATGTTGGTTACGGCCGAGACCTTCTCTGGGTTGGCCTCGATGCCGCGTTTTGAGACTATGAATCCCAAGAGCATGCCTCGGGGGACCCCGAAGACACACTTCTCGGGGTTAAGCTTGATGCCCTTCTCCCTGAGGCATTTGAAGGCGATTTCCAGGTCATCGATGAGGTTACTGGCCTTTCTGGACTTGACTACGATGTCGTCCACGTAGGCCTCGACAGTTTGCCCGATGTGCTCGCCAAAGACCTGGGTCATGCACCGTTGGTATGTGGCCCCTGCGTTTCTGAGACCAAATGGCATAGTTCTATACGGAATTTGGAGTATGTATGGTCTCATGATACTGTTCTCTTAAATATTACTCAATTTTTTGGTTTGTTATGTGTGCAGGACCAGTATTTTTAAACAAAAGTAGTAGTATGGAGGCTTTTAATTACCTAAACAATGCATACCATTGGTCTATACGGAAAAATTAATACATTTATTCTTTGATAATTTGTTTCAGGTGGACTTACCAGTTCAACAAAGCTTCCTTTGGTATAGATCAAGTAAAGGAGATGCCTTGGACCCACAGGTTTTACTAAACATGGACTTTTCTCAGTTAAAAATGAAATATGGACACATATTTGATAGCTCTAATGTGTATTTTATGCTAGGCATCTGGAGCTTATATATTTAGACCAGATGGTAATACACCAACTATTGTTTCATCATCGGTAAGACCTTACAGGCTACCTATGTTTCTATTTCAATTGATCTATCTATCTTCCCATTGGCATATTTTTAAATTGTATAAGAATGAATTTCTTGTTAGTGGTGACTCAATTTGTTGGTTCTTGATGTATTTTCACTTTGAATTCATTTTCCAAAACTGTCTAGCAGAAACCTCTTCGGAAGTAATAGTAATCAGAGTTGTATTGGTCATATTAATTCATTGGTCAGCTACAGTACTCTGAATGACATGAAATCCTTGGCCATAAGTAGACAAGCCACAAAAAGGGGAGAAACTCCTAAGGCATTTTTTTCAAAGCATGTTCTAAGGTTTAAAATGAATTAGTTATGATCGTTTAAAGATTTAACCATATTATTTTTAGGAAATTTATTATTTTACAATGTTGTTCGATTTTAATAGTTTGATGGCCTAAAGATATCCAGTTTTAGAGTTTTATGGCCAAAATCAGACATGGTTAATAGTTTGATGGCCAAAAATAGACTTCTTTATTTTACAAATATCATTACACAATAACAGAGGGCATAACTAAACTAAGCAAAACTTTAAAAGTCATGTTTCAATGACAATGAACTGATTCAATTTTATTCCTTTTAGGTGACTCTCAAAATTATCCGTGGACCTCTGTTTGATGAAGTGCATCAACAATTCAGCTCGTGGATTTATCAGGTCAGATCCAAAATTTACTCCAGTTCAGAACCAAATCAAAGTTAAATATAATATATCTTACATAATTCATGGAGCATAACGTAATTAAGAATAGCCAAAGGGCCTCTAGTCCAATTGGTCAGAGTACCCCGGCGGCACTCCTCAGGTCCTGGGTTCGACTCCCCGTGGAAGCGAATTTCAGGCTGAGGTTAAAAAAATCCCCTCGTCCGTCCCATATCCAAAGCACTTTTTGGCACCGGCCCAATTCTCACTTGGGCGACGGAAAGCCACCGTGTAAGGGTGGGGCGGGGTTCGGGGGTTTTCTCGGCCTGGTGGGAAGGTCTTCTTCTTTTTGGAATGCTGTGGGGGCAGTCTTAACCCCTTCAGGTCGAGTTTTTTTTTAATTAAGAATATTTTGTTGATATTCTAACATACATAAAAGTGGGGTCATTAAAAGTTATTTATTTATAGTAGTACATACATCTCTTTTATAGGAATCACAGGAGGAAATCATGGGATTCTTGAATTTTATTTAAAGCATTAAATTGTACTACCCTGTTGCAAGACTTGTAAATCCTACAATTTCATAACACTTCATTATTATATGTTTAGTTACCAACCACCCTCATGATTTGGTTCTGTCTTCTGTACCTTAGTACTAGAATATGTTGTATTTTCTATCATCTAGACTTTCAACTAAGTTATAGATTTGGAGTATGTATGGTCTCATGATATCATTTCTTGGCAAGTGGTGGTCAATGCATCATTTGAATATACTCGCTCCATGAATATACTCACTCCATCCCAAAGTAAATAATTTTCTGGAAACATTTAGACAGATTAAGGACGCTGGTAAAAAACGTATGTACCCTCGTCTCCTTTCCTTTCTCGGAGAATCTCTCCTAGATTTGGCAGTTATCATTTGCATGCACCTTGTATAATGTTATTTTGTTTGGGACAGATTTTAAACCTTAGAAAGCTATTTATTTTGGGACGGAGAGAGTAGTTTTCATAGGTCCAATTATACTACACTCTGCACTAAAAAAGTTAAAGGAAGACTTATATCAGCAGTGAACTTGTGATTAACATTTCTCTATATAGATTACACGACTCTACAAGAACAAGGAGCATGCTGAAGTGGAATACACGGTTAGTAACTACTTTCAGCTTTGGATATTATAATATTACAGTGATGTAGCATATTTTGGGTCATCTATTATTCAAAATCAAACTTACTATTCTGTTGCTCTGGTTTGTCACAAAGATTGGGCCAATCCCTGTTGATGATGATGTAGGAAAGGAGGTTATCACACAATTGACTGCAAATATGAGTACAAACAGTACATTTTATACAGATTCCAATGGAAGGGATTTCCTCAAAAGGGTAATGATATATAATATATACTTTAGATATTTGCTATTATTACTTGTTTAAAAATCACACCATTGGTATACTATTGAATAGATCATTCCCAGCTTTTAGGCAAATGCGGGAGCCCATCTGAAATATTTCTAGTTTCCTTTTACCTGCAGATTCACTGAGATTTTCATTTGCAGGTGAGAAACTACAGGGAGGATTGGAATCTTCAAGTGACTCAACCAGTTGCAGGAAATTACTACCCGGTAAGCGAAAGTTCACATAAACAGACTAACAGAGTGACGTCATTTGCAGATTGCCAGTAACATCACAGCAACTTGTTCTCCTTGTTAAATATTTTTGCAATGGGCAGAATTATTGGCGAACAACACAGTGTTCATGTGTATGTCTGGCAGTGTTGGTTTTAGCGATGGCTATCTGGTACTGTAGCTGAAAATAACTGAACCAATTAGAGCATTTCCGTTGCTTTTCGTGGAAGCCGAGCCTTGTTTGGGCAGTGCTAGGCCAGGCTGAATAAAAGGCTGATTAGTTTTGGGCCATGGTTGGGCTTGGGTTGATTTAATTTAATGTTTCATAATCAAGCCAATTTTTGTGGGCTTGCTTATCTCTCATTAATCATTATGCATGTATAAAAAGTTTTGTGGGCCTTTTTTGAGCAGGTTTCCATTTTTTAGGCCAATTAATTCCGTCCCTTTGTATAATGAAACACAATTAGTTCCTATACATCATCATGACTCAACTTTTAGATTATAATATGCAGTCATATAGCCTGGCAGATTTCTGACATGTTGACTCTCCAGGTCAATCTCGGAGTGTATATAGCAGATGAGAAATATGAACTATCTGTACTTGTGGACCGTGCTGTCGGAGCATCAAGCATTCAGGATAGTCAGCTAGAGATTATGTTACACAGGTATTAGCTAAAGTGGACTGTGCTCGTTCCAAGACCATGGTTCTCTTAACAAAAAGCACCATTCCCACACTGCCACACACTATGGTAGTTCTAGTTTGTTTTCTGTATCTAAATCTGATAAGGGAGGCTCATTTACTCGGTGATTGAAACTGTGCCTTGTCAGATTCCAATCTAGAAGAGCAATAGTATTGTGTAACTGTGGCTCCCATTAGCGGCTAGCCATGCATACTATTAAAATCAGTGGTTTATCAGATTCTTCCAGACTTTCCAAGCATTTCCAGTTTAATTTGTAGCCTCTTTTTCTTTTTTAGAACGTTAATTTGCAGCAACCCTCTTGATGTTCAACAAATATGCATATCACGTTTTATGAATTCCTTTCACACTGAAACTCTCTGTAACCACAAATGTTATCAATTTCAGGCGTTTACTTAAAGATGATGGTAGAGGTGTTGCTGAGCCACTTGATGAAGTGGTTTGTGTGGATCAAGATTGCGAAGGGCTTACGGTACACATGTAGTTACAATATTTAAGCCGCATCTATACTCTCCAGTATTATCCTGCTATCCAGTTACTAATAGCTACTGTAATTTTTCCTCAAAAAAAAAAACACAGGCCAGGGGCACTTACTATATCAACGTCGAAAAGCTAGGGCATGGAGCTCACTGGCGTCGTACATATGGCCAGCAAGTCTATTCTCCCTTTCTCCTTGCTTTTACTCATGAGGTACATTTGCTTACCCTCTGAACCTTTCTGTTGTGTGTTTTCGTGCTGTCGAAGTTAACAATTATTCTTGTTAAAGGACGCGAGAAGCTCGAAATCCTACAATGTGGCCAAAGCTAGTATGATGGATGTGAATTACAGTCTTCCTGATAACGTTGCAATTGTCACTTTACAGGTGTCACTGTATTCCCCACTACACCTATTACCCATGCATCAGATTATTTATATATTTTCCGTAATGGAGCATGTCTTAACATTTCAGAATCTTGATGATGGTACCACACTACTCCGCTTGGCCCATCTTTTTCAAGTATGTTTGTAGTTTATTTAAAATTTCTCCTTGATAATTAACCATTGATCGGGTCATGGTCTGTTGTGAAAGGCGGGTTTGTTTCCGGTACGAGTTTGTAAGAGAGTGTGTTTGTGTGAGTGTGATAGTGAGTTGTAATTATTTTGTTTGGTTTATCCTTCTTAATGCAATGATACGCAGCTCTCCTCATACTCTACCAAAAAAAAATCATTGATACTGATCAATATTTGCGGATGTGCAGGCTGGTGAGGACCCGAAATATTCAGAGGTAGCAAAGGTTGATCTTAAAAAGGTCTTTGGAAAGAGAACTGTAAGTAGAAAATTTGCTGCAGCTCAGGGCTCAGGCTCAGGTCTTCTAACATTTTTTTATCAGAACTTAGACGTCCCAATTCCATTAGATGTTAATGCTGTTCCAATGTATGTGCAGATCAAGGAATTGACCGAGACTAACCTTTCCGCAAATCAAAAGAAGTCAGAGATGAAGAAGCTTAATTGGAGGGTTACTGGGGACACTGAAAGTGGTCCTGCCCCGGTAAAAGGTGGCCCGGTTGATTGTCGAGCTCTAGTCGTTGCGCTGGGACCCATGGAGATACGCACCTTCTTGCTGAAATTTTAATTGCATTTACTGTGTTTGTAAAGAAAAACAATAATAAATGGAGATATTGCTACCAATATTTACATATGTAAAAGAAGATAAAGTAGCCAAATCTGAGTTCAAATAATTGTTAAATTTGCTTGATGGGGGTACACACCCATGCACACCATACTTCATGTAGTTTTTGTTTCGTTGTTCACATTAGATTGCATCTAAGCTTACGAAATGCAGGATACTGCAAGCTATGTTGGATGCCATGCGATTTTGCACAGTCCTCAAAGGTCAAAGCAAACACTTGGCTGCATTGAACAATACTGATAGCTACTGCAAGCTTGGCTTGTGCAGTAGTTGGAATCCCCTCACCTCCACCACACCTCCACGACAATGACACCACCTCCACCGTACCATCTATGCTTTGTGGTTGTCAGCCAGCATCGTCGCGATGGCCTCACCGCCTGCCGTGGTAAGAGCCTCATAAAATCCCGCATCATCATTCATCCTTGTGATCCCCAACAATGTCATTTTCCTATTGCACCCCTTGTCTCTGGGAAATGTGCACCTCTAGGCAGACAAGCTTTGGCCCAAGCTCACACCGAATGCAATTGAAACAACCTGTTGCATCTTTGCTGCCATGAGAAAGAGGAAGAAAGGAGATGGTATTAGAGAGAGAGTTGTTGTACATGACTTGATTTGTATATACTCCAAGCCATGTCTAGCTATATATGTCAAAGATCATGTAACTCTAAGGGTGTGAGGTGTTTCATATCTTCTTGTGTCATTGTACATGACATCACGAGTTCAGGGTACAATCCCATTAATCCACCAACTTTTGCTGCTCCCTTCACTGGTAGGAATGTGCACACATACAAGACGAACAACTTTCACCATAGTAGAAGCAAAATTCGTCATAAAGAATCTTTTTGTGATGAATTTTGGTTCGCTAAACAGAGCGTCACATTTGTTGCACGATGACGAACCTGGATTTTGCGTCATAGAAGTGATTTTATCCACGACGAAAAACTTTTGTCATTTCCATTTCCCCCCTGTGATAAAACGAAAATCTTCACCATTTTCATCACAAATTGTTGAGCTTTGTCCATGTGGCGTCGGCCACCCTGGCAGCTGATATGACTATGCCACGTCAGCGGTGACATGGATAGAACCATGTAGGTGGTGCCACGTGGCCAATGATCGTCCACATTGTCAGCTGATGTAGTGTTCCATGTACCGGCACCACGTGTCATCATCCATGCTAGCAGGTGACGTGGCATGACTCATTTTTGTTGGTCCATGTGTTATTTTCTGGTGAGCTATGTGTCTGTTTTTTATTAGTACATGAGTAACCATTTTGTCACAAAATAAACTTCATTTTGTCATGAATCAAGTAGACATAGAAATGAAATATTTCACCATACATAATAGATTGATTACAACCCATATATGAACATAAAATTCATCCATTACAACAGCCCATATATGTACTAGAATTCATCCATTACAACCCATAATATACATACAACAATCATGAAATATAGTAATCTCACAATGAGAGAGCTCTCTCTAGTCATAGAAAAGATTAGTAAATTAAGAGGGAGGCAAAACACACTTTCCAATGCATTTGCAACCAGACGACCTGACCACCATTCCCCTTTCGTGTTCTTTACTTCATGTACATCTGCAAGAGCGAAGCAACAACATGCAAAATGTTTTGTATCTTGTTTCAATGCAACAATCATAGTTCCAAAAGATTCATTTTTTACTTTGACTACAATATGAACCCATATCCTGGGACCAAAATGGCCTCAAGCAAATGTTGAAATGCAAAATATTATTGAGTACAACATGTTCTAAACAAAGAACAGCTACGCTACTACATTAATACAACAATTTAGCCCATCATTCAATCATCGCAAAAATTAGTTTAACAACAAATAGTACTCATTTCATAAGCAAAATATTAAACAAGTGCAAATCTTACCTACTAATCAGAAGTTTTTGGATCCAAAATCAAATGTCAAACAAGGTTTTATATGGACACTTCAACAAAATTAATCGTGGTTCACAAATAGGAAAATGATTTGCTTAGTTTCTAAAATTAGACACATGCATATTGATTATCACATTGCAGGAAAAATATAAAACGACATCCAGATCCAGTACGATTTGCAAGGCAAGTGAAATAGAACCTACTTGCAATAGACATCAAGCCACTTACTTCATGTATATGATAGTCGACTTGCTTCTAGTTAGCCACCATAAAAGCATTAGCAACCTGCAGTTTCAACAGATCGTAGCACAAGTAAATAAACATCATCTTGGAACCACCTTCTCATAGTACATTGTATATGAAGGTTTGTTAAGTTAATACAAACATTCATATAACAACAAAAAGTCATCCACCGTTACAACCATGTGGAATGTCATGGAAACGGCGACTCCCACTTCTACACAAGCACATGGAGTGTCTTGAGGAGGCATGCGCTGTCCTAGCCATCTATGCTGAGGCCATCCAATCCTTTAGCCTCACCAGTATGGTTTGTGCCGCTACGCCGCCCAAGAAAGAAGCAAGTGATCCTAAGGCATAAGAGTGTGTGTCTTGTTGCAATGATCTAACCATGGGGTGATGAATAGACCAGGGTTTGCCAAGAGGAAGAAACACAATACATGAATGACAAGTTTCTGCATTATTGCTTCCAAGTTCCAACGTAACTCTCTAGGGACTCTCTTTCTAGCTTAGTGATCAAGGCACCTTTTTGCTTTGGACTATGGATGAATCAAGGAATGATAATATTTCCCTAGGTTACCTAGGAGGAGAATGTTTTGTTAACATCACCTTTCATAGAAAAGGAAGTTCGGGATGCATTGTTTGATATGGAACACAATAAAGCACCTAGACCGAATTGTTTTCCGGCTAAATTCTACCAAAAGGTTTGGGATGTCATCAAACAAGACTTGATGAACATGTTTCGGGACTTCCATCTCGGAAATTTACTACTTGTTAGCCATAACTTTGGGGTGATAACTCTCATTCCAATGATCAAAGAAGCAAACTGGATCCAACAGTACAGACCAATATGCTTACTCAATGTCAGCTTCAAAATTTTTAGAATTGATTCGGTAGCAGTGATATGTTTAGTCTGACACAAACAACTTTCATGCAATGACGTAACATCCTAGAGGGTGTCATTATTTTGCATGAAACCATAAATGAATTGCACCGTAAAATACTTAATGGGGTCATCTTAAAAATAGATTTTGAGAAAGCATATGATGAAGTTAAGTGGCCATTCCTTTTGCAAACTCTTTGCATGAAAGTTTTTTCACCTAAGTGGATAACTTGGGTCCAGTCTTTCAACTTAGGAGGAAGTGTGGCGATTAATGTTAACGATAATGTTGGGGCATATTTTCAAACAAAAAAGTCCTTCGATAAGAAAATCCGTTATCTCTATTATTGTTCAACATTATAGCTGATATGTTGGCCACATTAATTAACTCAAGGAACCAAAATAGATCTAAAAGAGGCTCTCCAAAAATGGGGTTTTCTCCAAAATCCACCAAAGTTGATTTCTGGTTGCTCATGGGAAATCTGTTCAAACTAGAAAGTAGATATGTTCTCAGGATGTCATAGCACCAGAATATCAACACCAAAGATCCCCAAAAGCTCAGATAAAATAAAACAAAGAAATCATCAAAACTACATCGGGAAAGAGAGAGGCAAAGATCAAACTCAAGATTTCAAAGGACAAATTGATCTATTAAGCATGAGAACAAGTTTACAAGGTCAGGTCTAGCCTCCACCCTACATCCTCCCTCTTATAGTTTGGAAAACTAGAAGCAATAGGTGCTCACCCTCTCTACTGTTAATCTTCTCTCACCGTTATGAACTTGGCTAGCCTAAGGAACTAAAACTTAGGTGGAAGAGACATCACTGTCTTGGGCAGCCCCTACCCTGATTTATAGGGCTATTACATATTCCAAGAATACCCCTAGATATTTTTTTGAGCCATTTAATCACAGGGGACTAAATGGTCCAAGTTGAGTTCCTTGCATCGAACCACCACAGACCCTTCATGAAGACGCTTCGCCTCAATGCAAGTTCTTCGATGATGCCACGTGTTGCCCTAAGATCCTCCCTAGGTTCTGAGGCCCAAACCTGGCAAACATATCACCCACGGTTTTGAGGCCCAAACCACCAAACCACTCGGAGTCACATGTCTGCTATGCCTCCTCCACGATGTCGTCGCATGTCTCGCTTCTCCTCGACCGCTTGATCACCAAGTGCTCGTGGCCCTGCCTTGACTTGGTCAATCGTCATCTTGACTTCGGCCAACACTGTCTTCACCTCCATCCTCGCATGTACATTTGCTCATCGACATCGCCAAGTGCTAGCCATCTACAACCCATCCTCCAGCCAAGCCTCCACGTCCGACCTTCATAGCACCCAGACCATCACTCATGGACTCATTTAACCTCCACCATTGTCGTCGACTGTCTCAACGCTCAACACCTACACACCACAAGACAAGAGACATGTTACGCATATAAAACTCATGTGATAGGATCTAGATGGCTAGAGGGGAGTGAATAGCCTATAAAAATTTTCTACAAAAGCACAATACTAGTTCAAACTTGGTTAGAATAATATGAGGCCCTAATAGCTTCTACTTTGCACTAGCTCTAATTCACTTGAAGCAAGCCCCCCTAAACAATACTAGTAGCTTGATTTCTAGTCTAAGTTACAACAACACACAAGCTATACAGCTAGCAAGAACTAGTAAGAGGTACCAAAAAGCAATTACAACTAGCTACTACAACAAATACCACTACTCTAGACTAGGCACACAACTAACACACAAGCAATGTTATGAATGAAAATGTGAGAGTGTGATAGTAGGCAAACCAAACGAGGCAAGTGATGACACAAGATATATCCCTGAGGTTTGGTTGCTTGGCGGCAACCTATGTCCTCATTGTGGTGAGTCCCCACTTGATGGTTCGCGAGCTAACTAGCGTAACAAGCTAGACCCACCAAAATGTGCCGCAAGAACCACTCAAATGGTGCACTCCAACTAGCCATGATTCCACTAGAGTTGCTCTTCATGATCTCACACGATGATGAGCACAATTGCTTGATCGAAGTCGGCAACAATCACCAATAGCCGCTCAACGATCCATCGCTGCTCCAAGCCATCTAGGTGGCGGCAAATACCAAGAGTAACAAGAAAACCACAACTCACATGATCTCTAGTCCAACTAGATGCAAGAACTCAATGCAAATGCACTAGAATCACTCCCAATCTTAATTTGGATCAAGCAATAGGCAAAGAGATGAGTGGGAGGTGTTTGCACAAGATCACAAGGGTGTATATCATGTTGGAGTGCCAAGAGAGCCGGTCATGAGCCAACCACCATCTATTTGTAACACCCCATGAACCAAAGAGCCATTGGGATCCTTATATTGCTGCACTCTGGTCGGGGGCATCGAACCGGCTGATGCGCCCTCATCGGACCAATGGCCATGGTCCGATGCCCTCTACTCAGATTAAAACTTATGTGAGGCGTTTTCAAAAAGGGCTCCGAGGCGGGTGGCCTGGTTGCCCGTCTCTATTATTCGAGGTAGAGTAGCCGTGCTAGCAAACGCCTCGGTTAATACTTAACTGAGACGGACAATGTAACCCAACCGCCTCTGTTAATATAGATTAACCGAGGTGGTTGCCCTAAAGCAACCGCCTCGACAACCACCTCGGTTAATCTACATTAACCGAGGCGGTTGGGTTAGGGCAAACACCTCGGTTAACAGGGGATTAACCGAGGCGGTTTTCTTATAGTGCCCGCCTCGGTTAAGCCTGGACTATAAATGCAGTCGCACCCACCCCTTCTTTCCCACGACTCCTCCATTTTTGAAAGTTTTGACCTCAAAACCCCATAAATTGGCCATTATCTAAGGGGAGAGGTTTTGCCCTTGAATTTATTGAAGGGGGGCACCGCAAGAGGTTGATTCTCGCTCTTCAACCCTCATTCTTTTCTCCTTTTCATGATTTGGGTGCTTTTTCTCAAGATCTAGATCTAGATCTATATGAAGGAGAGAGAAATCAGATCTAAAGCTACCCGGCTACTTTTTCCATATTGCTCTGCTTATATGCGTCATTTTCGCTATTTGTGTGTGCAAGGTTTCGTGGTCCTGGACAGAGAATGGATGTCTAAGACATCGAGGATGGATCCTTCTTACCTAGATCATGTGAGACAATTTGTTGCCGCTGTGAAAAGGCATCGCCTGAGGCTAAGCAAGAAACACACCATTTGTCCATGTAATAGTTGCATGAATAACCCACGAAGATAACGTGGTGCAATCTCACTTGATCCGGTATGGTTTCATCAAGGATTACACCGTCTGGAAGTTTTACGGCGAAGTAGAGGATCCAAGTGCCAGTGCATCTGGAGGAAATTCATCGACAATGGCGGCAGTGGTGAGTGCAGAACAACAACTCTCAGCAGTAGTGGACGGCGGACACGGCACTGCTACTGGCGACAATGCAGATCGTGATTACATCACGATGGATGATCTGCTCCAAGACATGGCCGACGACGGCGGCGGCAATGGGGATGGCGATGAGCCGGCTTGTGTGATGTAGCCTGAGGATGTGGAGCCTTTTGAGGGACTTGCTAACCGTATGGAACACGACGACGTTCTGTTTGGGAGCCCGAGGTAACTGGAGAATTTCAGAGAGATGAAGCAGGCGGCAATTGATCCTCCTCTATAAGGACTGTCCGAAGCAGTGGACGGCGCTGTATTTTAACCTCCAGATGCTGATGCTAAAGGCTCGCCATGGCTGGTCTGACACTAGCTTCAAATTAAAATTCAAATTTGAAAAAACATTTTTTAATCTAGAAATAATTAACAGAGGGGAACAATTAACAACAGTCGCCTCGTTTAATGGTTTAACCGAGGCGACCGACTTTAGACAACCTCCTCGGTTAAAATCTTAACTGAGGCGGGCTGCTTAAGGCAACCGCCTCGTTTAATATGAATTAACCGAGACGGTTGGTTTATGACGACCGCCTCGGTTAATATGAATTAACCGAGGCAGTTGGTTTATGACGATCACCTTGGTTAACCAAGGTGGTTGGAGACCATAATTAACCATGACCTTTTGACCGAGACGGTAGGCTTGCCCATCACGGTTAAGCCTTTTTACCCTGCCTCAGTTAAGCTTTATGCAGTAGTGTAAACTAGTAGTTGAAACGCGCCAACGGTCACTTGAACTTATGGTCCCAAGCCCCTGGGTCCCATGCACATTGGACCATCGATGCCCACCTGTTTTTCATCATTGGACTAGGCCGATGCTTAGCTTCGGACCAACGACCACGGTCGGACGGTGCCTTTGAACTTCTCCCCGTACTGACAGGCGTGGCCTTTCGGGTGAATAGTTACCACGTATGGTCCGATGCTGCCCTGGCCGACCATACCCCATGGTCCGATGATTTTATTTATATAGTTTTTATTATATACTTAAATATGATATATGTCTAGATATATAAGTACGTACGACAGAAAAATTAAAATGACTTGTAAATTCGAATGCATGGGAGCATGGAGTAATATATATAACGAGATGACGTGACGCCACAACTGTCCTGGGATGTCTTTGACCACGTCCAGTACTCGCCCTCGCTTCAGCGGTTCAGCCTGCGTCCCAATAGGCTCATTTTGCAAAGGTTGGTCAACCACAGCCATGCATTGATTTTGACGGAGCCAACCCCTGATGCGGGAGGCCGCGAGAGCCCCGTACATCCGGCTCCGGCGGAAAACAAAACGCCAACCAGCGATTAATTTAATTTTAACCAAAAACGCCTGGGTGCCCGCATTCCCAATCCACTGACCGACCGATCCGCTCGTCGGGGCCGGGCAAAGCCACCGGTGACCAGCCAACCATGGCGCCGGCGCTTCTGGTGCTGCTACTGCTGGCAGTGATTGCGACGACGGCAAGGGAGGCGTCCGCGGCGAGGGCGTTCGCGGTGGCATCCAACGCGACGGCGCATGGGGCCACGGTGGTGGGGAACAAGCTGAACGTGCATCTGGTGCCGCACTCGCACGACGACGTCGGGTGGCTCAAGAACGTCGACCAGTACTACGTCGGATCCAACAACTCCATCCAGGTAACACGACACCATATAGCTAGCCATGGCGTGGCATCCTGCGCCGCCATGCTCCGGCCCTCCATCTTCGTGGTTCTCACGTCGTGGATGTTGGTGGCAGGGCGCGTGCGTGATGAACACCCTCGACTCCGTGGTGGACGCGCTCGCCAGGGACCCAGCCCGCAAGTTCGTTGTCGTCGAACAGGTACACACACTAAGCCAGATTGAATTGGTAGGGGCGGCTCCAGATGATCCGTAGCATTGGTTTTTGTAGCCATTCTTATTAAATCGTGATTATAAATCATCGATTTATAGGGACGGTTGGCCAACCGCTTCTACAAATCAATTTGTATAAGTAATTGAATATTGAGCCGTCCCTATAAATCAATTTTCAGAAATCACGAAAAAGAGACAAAAATAGCAATTTTTTTAATCCGAGAAGGTCCTCATCGGCAACCACACACCCACTCTATGGTTGCAGTATTTTTTCACAATTTTTGCACACTTTGCGTCGGCCAGGATTCGTACTCGCAACTTCTCCCTCGCGCACGAACTCCTCTACCACTGCACCTCACGATCACTTGTGTCTACAATTCATTTTGGTTCTCCACGTATTATACAAAACTGAGCATAAATTAATTGTTTGAGGCCCTAAACTAATTCAAATGAAAAAGTTGTCAACTATAAAGTTTTATAACTTTTCGAGATATATAACTTTTATTTTAGTAGTTTCTCCGTTCGAGGTCACTTGTAAAATTTGAATTTCAAATTTAAGAAATTCGAACGTAGTTTTCCATGACAAGATGATTTCAAATGAGAAAGTTATCAACTACAAAGTTTCATAACTTTTCAAGATCTACAACTTTCATTTTTATTGTTTGTCCACCCGAGGTCGTTTAAAAAATTAAAATTTTAAATTTTTGAAAATTCAAACATAGTTTTCCTTGACAAGATGATTTCAAATCAAAAAGTTGTCAACTACAAAGTTTCGTAACTTGTGGAGATCTACAACTTTCATTTTAGTTGTTTCTCCATCCAAGATTGTTTACAAAATTTGAATTTTAGTACTTAATTTTTAATACTCGGCGTCTATTTGTAGGGGCAATTCAATATGGAGCCGCCCCTACAAATCTGATTTATAGGGGTGGCTGGATATAGAGTCGCCCCTACAAATTGGGTCATTTGTAGAGACGGCTAATAACACCGGTCACCCCTACAAACCTATTTGTAAGGACGACTCATTTGACAACTATTTGTAGGGGGCGGCTCTCTCAAAAAAAAGGGAGCCGTTGCCACAAATTTGTGTAGTAGTGACAAATTGAACCCAATGATGTACTTGGTTTCCGCGTCTCTTGCTATATATCCATCCGCCAGCTCATACGCGGACCCAGATCAACGTACGCGATTGATAGATTATACTGAGTTTTAGTACTACCTTGATCAAAACCAAAGCAGCCGTGTCGTCTTCCTAGCTAGAGTGAATACTTGCTGACAATAATATGCTAGTTTGGTTATTGCTACTTATAAAAGTATACTCGAACTTGTCATCGCAAGTACTTGTGTACGTGCCAAGCCATCTTATCTTATTATTACTACTAATTAGATGCTCCTATTGAGAATATATGTTATACTTGTCATGAAACACGCACGCTTCAAACAATGATAATAAACCATAAAAATTGTTAAAAAGTCAGAGATACTAGACAATATAAACCTACAACCCCACTTCCAAGCCATCAATTTCATCTTCATGGTCACCCATCTATCTCGACTTATGGAATGATGGGAGTGGGGTTGTAGGTTTCGTTCACATTAATTAGCGAGTAAACAGTATTCTCACAAACAATAGTCTGGATTCTCAATTTCACCTCCCATTATCAGAACAAGCTTATCAAGAATATCGTCGGTCTCCAAAAATGCATTCAGACTAGCAAAGTTTAGCAGAACACACAAGACTCATGGCAGTACATACGAGGGGACAACATATCCACATCCTCAAATTTCTAGAAGTTCCCCTAGAAGAATATTCAACTCCCAGCACCCTTTATTTGGATTTGAGACTCTAAGTGTTGCAACAAGCTCAGAGTCTTCTCATGGCTCCTTCTTATGGATAGGCCAAACACAAGGAACATCTTAAAAAGGGAGAAGCATAATCTAGAAGGCAGCAACTATAATTGTATTCTCTGCAGCAACAATGTTGGCAGCACTTAGGCATTCATTGGAACTTTGAAGGAGATTTTTTTCCAAATGATGAAACAAGCAAAACAGCAGTTCCAACACTCTTTCTTCGTGGAAATCTTCGTCATTGTTGCTTGGCCAATTTGGAAGCAAAGAAACAACTTCATCTTTGATAGGCGCCGTCCATCCTTTGATTCATGGAAGCGTCTCTTCTGTGAAGAGACCAGGTGTTGGCATTGAAGATGACCTCAAGCCGACACACCAGCAAGGGCCTTGGTCGCCCAAAGAGGTTGCACACAACCTGCAATGCAGCAAGAACACAGCGTAATCGACCAAACCGATCTAGAGACCGATAAGGCCGATGTAGAGCCCGTTCTTGGTTAAAAAAACTCCCGAACTTCTCCCGGGAAGACCCGTAGGGGAGGAGCACGTGGAGGATCTCCTAGGATCAGCAAGGCCGCCTAGGATGCCGCTGAATCTCGCTAGAAAACTCAACGAACAGCAGGAGAGGTTGAGAGAGGGGTAAAGGGTTGATAGATTAGTTTTTTGATGATTGGATAGATGGGAACTCAATCGGCCGTGAACCTCTCGTATTTATAGAGGGGTGTGGTCTTATCTCAGTAGGAAACAAGTCAAAATCGTAATCTCCAGGTTTCCCACGTTAAAAATTACCTAAAACCGACTTTTAGTCTTAACCAAGTCAGTTTTCCAGTGACGAGTAGGCTTAGCCGACAGGGGGAGTCGGCTAAGCCGACTTTTGCGGGTTGGGTCAGCCCCCGTGGGTTGGATCAAGGTCCAGTCGGCTTAGCCGACTTGGGCACTTAGCTAAGCCGACTGGAAGGGGGGAGCCGGCCTAGCCGACTGGCTCAGCTCGCCGACGGCTCGCCGGTGGCTCGCCGTCTTCTCCGCGCGTTTTGTTCAGTATTTTGTCGCACCGTTTGACCTCTAATATGCCCATGATGTTTATAACTTGTTCATGGTGCCAAAAACCACCATGGGACATTTTTGGGTGTCAACACCACGTTACAAGCCTATAGACTTTGTGAAGACAAATGTTATGAGTTCCTTGTTTGTATAGACTCTCTCTTCCCTAGCTTTGCAGCTCTCCTCGAGCCTGCGTCCACCGTTCTTTTGCTTTGGTTGGGCAAAGCTCTCCTTTTTTTTAAATTACACGGTACAACATAGATGCCCATAACACGCATGCACACTCATCCTTATGAACACACGTACGCAAACCCTACCCCTATGAGCACCTTTGAAGGACTGAGCCGACAGATCTCGAGATTCACGAAGTCACCACTGGCGCCTCGCTGTCGACGGGGACGTTACCTATCACTGAAAGCATAGCGCCGTTAAATCCTGAAATAAATCCAGGAAAATACGAGCACCCGTGCCAAGTCGAGGACCCGGGTAGGCAGATTCCACCACAATGAACCTAACCAACTGATCTATGTTTTTAATAAAATCCTACAATGGGACCTGCCCTGCTGTATTTTACATTAAAAAATCCCACACCACAAAAGCATAATTAGGACTATAACCCACGTCAAGTCCTAAGGTACATCACTTGGGAGCATCTGCACGCTCCTTACTCCCTAATTCAATGGCTCTAAGTGGACACATACACACTCTCAAGGTGGAGATTGAAGAGAAGATACAATCTAATCATCAAGGATGCTCAGGCACAATGCTAGAATTAAGGTTGTGGCTATATGTGTGTAGATTATAGCTCTATATAGTTTGTACAACTACGCCCACATATGTGGTACATGGACTACAGTGTCACGATCCTTGGAATTGAGAAGGAACACAGCAAGAAATTGAGAAGGATCCGAAAGATAAAATCAAGAATCAGAAGAACAGCAAGAACATGCGAGGAAGAAAACGTAACCGGGAATTTTTCCCTATCTTAATTGAAAGGCAGAGTTCCTCCCATTGCGTTAAAAAAAAACGTAACCGGGAAGAAGACGAGTTCAAAGGTTTCTTGTTTGTTTTTCATTCAGTTACAGACCATGGCATATATCTGCCGATAGCCACACACGCACACGTACTGGCCGAGGCCCAACAGCCGAACGAAGCACATCAACCCAATAGGCCCAGCACGCACACAAGTATCACTATGACAGGGCCATGACATACTCTCCCCCATAAGACATTGGCCTTATTCATGCTCCAACATCCATCATACTTACTATCCAATTAAATAATGCTGGCCATAAAACCATAGTGTCGCTGACTGACATTTCCTCAAATGCTTTGTAGAACTCAGTCATATGGTTGAAGAAGGGTACGGTAATATCAATGCCAGTGCCATACATATACTACCCCAACTGATCGTGAATAATTGTGATGAAAATCGTAAGGCTAGAACAGGAAACTCATATGCCTTCTCATCATAATGCTCAATGGCGCAATGCTGTTTGAAGGAATCAGACAGACAAGGAGATATTACCTTGCACTCATCATGTGCATCAATGCTGGAGAATGGCTTGCGTTGGTCTGCTTTGCCTCGGCACAAGACTGACCCATTGCAATTTCTAAGTAGCTGCATGCTGTGCTCCTTGACGTTGGGGAATTCTGGTCATTTTTGTGGCTGTGACAATTCTTCCAACACTTGACGGCTGCTAATGTGTCGATCTTGACGTTAGCATCCAGTCTGGGTAAGGAAATCTGCAAGGGCGCCTCTAGAGCCAGAACTGCCTCAGACATGACCTCCACAAATTAGAACACAATTGCAGCACGATCGTTGTTGGTCTGGAAGCCACCCGCTGCTCCTGAGTAGGTGATGTGCAGCACAAATCCAACATGTTCTCGACTGCTCAAATACCCATGCCTATCTGGCAATGATTGCAATTCAATATTCAGAGATAGAGAGTTGGCTTCCAACAAGAAAATTGAGTTGGCAATGTTCTCGCCCTTCTGTCGCTTTCCACGGTCAAACACACAATCAGTATTATTGCTGTTAAAAGCCCTTGTCCACGCTGATCAATAATGCTGCGTGAGTGTGGTTGCTGCAGGTGCTGACAGCGAGACAATTCATCGAACCTTTGGTGGGCATCGTCGCCAAGGATGTTACCTCGTCCCTGACCTGCCTCGCCCATGGCCCATGGCCTAACGCTGTGCCGTGCGGAACTGTGGTGCTGACGGGAAGAGGAGGACTCAGAGTTCGATGGCAAGGTGCTCCCGAGTCGCGTTGCTGAAGACGGAGACGGGCGCGTCCTGGTCGGACCCGATGGCGAGGTACTCTAGATCCACGTCGCTTTCGACGGAGACGGGCGCGCCTCGGTCGTTCTTGACGCAGACGTGCCTTGGTGCCCCGCGAGCATGGCGAGGTGGGCGTCGAAGTCAGCGAAGTGGCAGTCGACGGAGACGAGCGCGCCTCGGTCGTGCTTGACAAAGGCATCCCTCGGGTACGCCGCGAGCGTGGCGAGGTGGGCGGCGAAGTCAGCGAAGCGGCAGTCGACGGCCATCCGGCCATCCTTTCCGCTAGGGATCATGTCGAGGAAGCACAGCCTGCGGAGCCCTGACTGCACTAACGCGCCCGGTGACGGCGACGCTGCCTGCGGCTTGCGTGGCGCCCTCGACCACGGAGACGGCCGTGCTTGCGTGTCGTGGCCTTGGCGCCCTCGTCATGATCTTCTTTGTCGCAGCGAGAAACGGCGGTGTCGGAAGCCGAAGGAAGATGCGCGTCGGTGACATAGTCTCGGGTGGATGCCGTCACCACCGGAGACGCGCTGGGGCCACTCGGCAAAGGCTCTATTGCACTCGGTAAAGACTTTGCCAAATGCCACACTTGGTAAAGAGCAAATGACAAAGCCGCATCCGACAAAGGGTTCTTTGTCGAGTGCCGTTTGTCGGACACTCGACAAACAAAATTGGCCGTCAGCCGTTGATGGCGTATTTGTCGAGTGTCGGGTCAGGAAAGCACTCGGCAAAGCTTTTCTCTTTTTTTTTTGAAAAATCATTTGCCGAGTGCCTTCCTGACCTGGCACTCGACAAATAAATTTTTTTCTTTTTTTTGAAAAATTCTTTGCCAGGTGCCTTCCTAACCCGGTACTCGACAAAGAAAAAAATGTTTTTTTTAAAAAATCTTTGCGGGCCTAGCTAAGACGGCACTCGGCAAAGAAAAAATATTTTTTTTGGAAAATTCTTTGCCGAGTGCCAGAGCGCTGGCACTCGGCAAAGCTGTGAAACACATGGTAGTGTACACAGCTTTGCCGAGTGCCAGGGTACTTGCACTCGGCAAAGAGACCTGGTAGTGTATTTTTTGGCAGCTTTGCCGAGTGTTACACTCGGCAAAGTGACCAAAATTTTTTGTTTTTTTTTGTTTTTTTTGCTTTCGATCACTGCAAACACAACATATGACATATATATCACATCCATCACATATATACCACATTCAACACCTTATATGTCACAATCCATCACACATACCACATGAATCACATCCGTTCACCACATATCACAGTAATTACATCCATTATTCGACAGGATTCCACATCATTCAACAAGTAGTTCAAATCCATCATCACATGTCACAATAACACATGCATGACAACAACATTGTCTCGGACAGAAATCCATTGCGAAGAGAACAAGACATGAAACTACAAGCGCTACTCACTGAAGCGGCCCTTGATGTGGCCATCCTGCTGACGACGAGGAAGGAAACATCTACTCGTTCGGAGTGCCCTGAGCTGGGTTGTTCGAACCCGCCGACTGAGGCTGCACACAGGAGAAGAGATTGCATGAGACAAGATTAGTTGAATAGCGATTGTAGCAATTTCTTGCATGTGTGACATTACTCACTGGAGTAGCGGAGTGAGGAGGCTGAGGTGGACCCATTAACCCAGGAGGCATAGCAGCACCCGTCGTAGTTTGCATCCAGGCAATAATGTTCGCCAACCTTTTCTCTTGGGCGAGTTTGTCAGCCTCCCGCGCGGCCCGCTCGGCCGCCAACCCCAGCTCCAGCTCCTGGGCCCTCCTGTTTTCTTCTTCCACCTAGGCCTACAAATTGTTGCAAAGCTAATGTTACAATAATGCAAAGGAAATAGAGTTGTGTAAAGATCAATGTACGACGAGTAAAACATGAATAACCTAGAGTGTGTCAACCCGGTGTTGTGAAGTGCTCGGCCGTGAGCGTATCGCCGGGAGTGAGGAGGCGATCGTGCTCTGTGCTCGGATCTGGGAGAGAGTGGGAGTAGAGGCCGTGTCGATCATGTTGTCGCCAATCCAGTAGCAGCCATGCTTCTTGCCTTGTCCAATCATCATGACGGTGTTTGCATCAATGTTGTCGGTCCGTGGATCGTACTCCGGCCCATGGATCGACCTTACCGCCGCCGTGTACTCCATGATTTTCTTGTAGGCGCTCGAGTTTGTGTACGCCTCGGCCGAGTTGTCCGGGTTGAAGGAGACGTCGGACGACGCCTTGCCCTTGTGTGCCATGGCAAATGCGGCGAAGTTGGAGCACTCTTGGCCTTGATGTGCCGTTGACTGCAAGAACGAAAACAAGATGATTAGAATTCTTTGCCGAGTTCAACGAAAGCAAGAAGAATAGAACCATGACCACGTACCCATGCTCGGGCGTATCCGGAGAGGTTGCGGTTGCCTTGATGGTGTGATACACCTGGCATGAACAAACGCCACTGGCGGGCAGCCGCGTGCTGAGTGGCCCACTCTGCGCTTAACCACCTGTCCACCATCTTCGCCCAAGCCACGGGGCACCCGTTGCACCACCAAGGAATCACCTACACGTCATCAAGTAGTTGACATATTAGAAAAACAAGTGATTCGTACTTAATCTCAAAAGGAACCAATTTTAATGTTCTTTAGCTACCTCAAGGAACTGGGGTTTGGTCAGCGTCAAGTCTTGTTCTCGGATGTCCTTCTTGGTGACCTTCTGTCCGAGCTTCGTCCCATAGTAATCTATGATGGCCTGGAGTCGCGCCTCATGATGGACGTCGATGACGCGTTTCCTGCAAGCTCGCTTAGCCACTGCCTTCGCCGTGCCCTCGAATCCATCGTCAAGTTTGAAGTACTCCTGCATATACAGACATGATGTATGCATTAGTTATTTCAAGTAGAGTCCAATGAATGCGTTGTATTGAGCCATGTAGTGCGAGGAAGACTTACCTAGAACTCCCGAATGACGAGCGCAGCCACGGTGCCTGCTTCCACGTGGGGGGCGAACTCGTAGTGGGCAAACATGAAGGCGGGCTCGAGGTTCCCGGCATGCATGACCATGCCAGGGAAGTGGGTCCTGCATAGGAGACCTAGGATGCCATTGACATGGCGGGAGGCAGTGTTCCCCGACACAATCTCCCACCCCCTGCAGAAGTGATTAAGAAAACATATTAGTCTCTATTTCGATATCGAACATAGCATATGAAGTAAAAGTGATAACATGCAAAGGCACTTACCTTTGCCCCTCTGGGCGAATCACTGGGCGTAGACGAGTATGCGGTCGATCAGGGAGGGTGGAGGGTCCTCGCAAGTAGACACCTGATGAACTAGAGAAAGCGGTAGCTCCCGTCCCGCCCCCGTCCTCGTCCTTGTCCTCGTCCGCCTCCTCCTGGACCGGCGTCTCCTCCTCCTCACCCGCCTCTTGTTGCACCTGCTCCTCCTCCTCTTGCTGCTGCTGCTGGACCACGGGCGTGGTCCTCCTGGTCGTGGTCCTCGTGCTCCTCCGCCTCATCGAAGACGTCCCCTGCTCCTCCTCGCCCCCTCCGCTGGAGGCTCCTACACCGGAGGCTCCATGGTAGAACGAGCTCAGGTTCCTCTGTCGGCCGCCCAGCATTTCTGTTCAGTCACCTGCAATTAAAAAGAAGAAAGAAGTAATTAGAAATAGATGCAAAATAAACAAAACAAAACAAAATTACAAAATTACAAAGTATTACATGTATGTTACAAATAATCTTCATGATCGGGATTAGCTAGATCGTAAGTCTCATCATCACTATCAACCATGTCGAAATAATCAACACTATCCGATGGAGGAATGTTGTCTTCATTGTCATTGCCTACACGTAATCGCTCAAGCATTTGTAAGTCCTTTGCATTTCACACTTCATCTCCATCGTCATCATCATCAACCATTACATTGTCTACATCCATTCCTATCTCACCGGTTAAGTCTATCTCAAACCTCCCTTGTATCCCATCTTCTTGATAGAACTCTCCGTCATACATGCTTGGGTTGAAGTTGTAATCTTCATCGTTTGGGACAGGTAGTCGGCCGTGTGGCGAGACCTTGTGCACAACAAACCAACCACTAAGATCTGGTCTAGTCTTGCAAGCATATGACGTATAATAAACTTGTGTGGCCTGTTGCGCCACAATGTACACATCGTCTCTTGGATAGACGGAATCCTGTCGAATTTCGACTAGACCAAGATGAGGGGTCTTCCTCGTTACTCACGGATCAAACCAATGGCATCTGAATACGACAGGATAAAGATTTGTGCTACCACGGAATGAAAGTTCATATATTTCTTCAATTCTTCCATAATAGTCTACGCCATCAGTGTCGGGCGTAAAACCCCTGCTATTTGTGGTTCTTTGATTGGGTCGCCTCCGCTCGTAGCTTCCTGTGTGAAATCGATATCCATTCATGTCATAGGCGTCCGATGACTTGACCCTTTGGTCATAGCCGTTGGCAACCTGTCTCAACTCGGCACTGATAGACGCATAGGTTCGGGCCTACAAGCTCAAGCAGGATACATCGTTATATTAATCAGACGTACGAGCAACAACAAATCGGGGCTAAATTGGACGGTACCTTGGTTTTGAACCAGGAAATAAAATCGGGGCTCCCTTGTCTCGCACCCTTGGAAAGAAGGGTATCACATTCCGGCGGGGTTGGTTCCCTTGAATGGGGCCAGTATTCATGAATGAATTCCCTATAACGACAAACAAGGGGGTTGGATGTAGAATAGTGCGGGATTATTGAAACAAGTCCGTTGAGAACTTACGCAATATATGGGTCCACCTCTTCAAGGTTGGTCAGCACATATAACATGATTTTGTGCCACTCCACATTTGTTAGGGGCTTATTGGTCGATGCACCTGCTCTTCCAAGTTGCCCTCTGAAAAGGCTGAGGCTCGAGGCATTTTCGTCAGCATTGTAACGAGGAGGTGGATTATGCACACTTGGAAGGTTGTCAGAATAATACAATGTTGTGAAGTTTGACACCTCCTCCATAGTGAATGCACTTGCAATGGAAGCCTCAATTTTGCCTTTGTTTTTACACTTTTTCCAAAGTGTCTTTAGGCATCTCTCGATTGGATAGCACCAATGGGCCTGCACGGGCCCCCCATTCTTGCCTCATACGGGAGGTGCAATATCAGATGCTGCATCGGATTGAAGAAGCTGGGTGGAAAGATTTTCTCCAACTTGCGAAGCAAGACATGTGCCACTTTTTCCAAGTCAGCAATCACGGTCTAAGATAACTCCTTAGCACAGAGCTGGCGGAAGAAGTAGCTCAACTCTGCTAGCACTGTCCATATGTGCTCAGGGACAAAGCCTCGAACCATCGTTGGAAGAAACCGCTCAATCCATATGTGGTAGTCGTGACTCTTCATCCCATTCACTCGGAGAGTAGTTAAGTTCACTCCCCTCCTCAGATTCGTTGCATACCCATCAGGGAACATTAACGTCTGGATCCATTGGAGTACTTCCCTCCTTTGTCGGGGGGTCAAGACGAAATCTGCCTTAGGCCTTTTCCATGTCTTGTCGCCTCCAGGAGCACGAGTGGGAGGTACCGTAAGATTTTCATCGAGACGGTAAGCTGCTTCTTGTGGCCATCCCCAGAGTCTACCTCCAGGTACCTGGAGGATTTGCACTTCGGACAGTACTTTTCATGCTCATGTTCTTTCCTAAAGAGGACACACCCATTCGGACAAGCATGTATCTGCTCGTAAAGCATCTTGAGTCCATCAAGGAGTTTCTGGCACTCGTACAGGCTCTTTGGCAGAACATGGCCCTCCAAGAAGCATGCTAGCAATCAAGGCCAACATACCATGAAAGTGTTGTCGACCCATGTTGATCTCGGCCTTGAACCCCATCACGCGTCCAATGGCATCGAGTTGACAAACTGTTGTCCGATCATGAAGGGGTTTCTATGCCGAAGACATCATGTCATAGAACGCCTTTGCGGATGCCTCCGTCTCCTCTGCACGTCCATCAGGGATCTATGCTTGTTGATAGTCATCTAACATGTCTGCATCCCCGCCATCATCATCAACATGCTCAAGGCGTGGTCTCACCACTTCCTCTCTCATCTGATGGGCTTCACCGTGGTGGATCCACCGGGTATAGTCTGGCATAAAGCCATGCTTCTGAAGATGTATACCCATGTTGTCCTTCTTTTGCCATTTTCTGTTTGCACACATGCTGCAGGGACACTTCATTAGATGTGCTCTATTCGCACCCCTACCGAATGCACGGTCCAAGAGCCTCGGTCTTCTGCCCCCATTCAGTGCTAAAATCACTCTGACTTCTGTATCCCGTGTACATCCACTCATGGTCATCCATCCTTTAAAATAGATATCAATGAGTAACGTAACCATCAACTGCATCTACGTGGTGTTCCTACTATCTAATAGGTGAGGATAGGTCCTAATCCCACCCGCGGATGCGTAGACGAGGTTAGTTTCCATGGTCTACTCCGAGCTGAGACAGAATTTCGACAGCACCTCCCCGCTGTTCTCCAGATACACGTCCTGGCAGGGAGAGTGTGTATCTGGAGAACAACACGCAGGTGATGCCAAAACTCTGTCTCGGATTGGAGCAGGCCATGGAAACTAACCTCGTCTACGCATCCGTGGGCTGTCTACAAAACGTGGACAATCCGAAAGAGATACGGTTATACATATGCGAAGATCTGCATACTTCCAACCGTATCTCTTTCGGACGGGAGACGCCTAACTGGGTTACACCGATCTACGACAACGATAAGGAAGAGAGGTTATTTATACCTAGGGTGGCGGTGGAGTCAGGCTAGCAGGGCAGTGGCGAGTCGGTGCAGTGGCTAGGCGAGGCTGTGCAGGCAGGACCATAGCACCAACGAAGACGATCAGGGTTGCCTAGGTACTATGGGTCCCCTCCGACAGGTCTTGCTCTGCAAAACAAGAAACACAACACTATAAGTTGAAAATTTCGGCAGAACCTCCCCTGTACAGGGAGGTTTCCAAAACCTGCAAAAAATAATGGCACGAAGGCCGACATTCACAAGGGCACGAAGGCTGACATTCACGACATTCACAACGACACGAAGGCCGACATTCACGGCACGAAGGCCGACATTCACAAAGGGACAGTGCATATACCTTGGGCGGTGGAGGGACGTGCACGCGTAGAAGAAGACGCCGAGAACTCCTCCTTCCTCCTTCTCCTTCTCCTTCTCCTTCTCCTTCTCTTCCCTTCCTCCTTCCTCCTTCCTCCTCTCCTTCTTCCCCTTCTTCTCTTCTTTTCCTCTTCTTCTCCTTCTCTTCCCCTTCCTCCTTCTCTTCCTCTCCTTCCTCCTACTTCACCTCTGCCTCCTCCCTCCAAGAACCGGACAATGGGGGGGTTACAGCCCCTCTCCTTCTCCAGCGGCAATGGGCCACCGACGTTCAAGGCCAAGGCAAGGGGGCGCGGTGGGGCGTGAAGGGGAGGGAGAGGAGAGGCGCCTTGCTGGTGGGCGGGCAGGCCGGGCAGGCGGGGTCGGTGGTGGCTGCCATGGCCTTGCAGCCAGCAGCAAGGGCGGGGCTAGGGGCTAGGGGGCGGGCGGCGGCGGTCTTTGGGGTGCAGGTGGGGCGCGGGGATGGGGATGGGGGGGTCGCCGGTGGTGGTGGGGCTCACCAGGGGGGGGTGGCCAGGCGGAGTCACAGAGAGGCAGGTGCGGGCGTGTTGGTGTGTGTGTGGCCGATGGGGCTTTGGGGTGGGCCGGCAGTAGGACATTTCCTTTCCTTTGCTGAGTGCCCGCGAACTGACACTCGGAAAAGGAGTTTTAATTTTTTTTTTCAATATCTTTGCCGAGTGCCGTAGATATGGCGCTCGGCAAAGAGTTTTCTTTTATTTTTTAAAAAAGAAACAACCGTACTTAAAAGAAAAAACCTTACCTCTTTGCCGAGTGCCGCAAATCTGGCACTCGGCAAAGCTCAGATTAAAAAAATCTGAAATCGTCCGCGTTTTAAAAAAAAACTTTCACCTTTGCCGAGTGCCCCCCTTTAGGCACTCGGCAAAGAGTCTTTGCCGAGTGTCAGAGTTGGGCACTCGGCAAAGCATAATTTTTTTTTGTTTTTGCCTCCAAACTTTTTCTTCAGCCCTTACACATTAAGTTGAAGTACATCCTCAAATTTGGCACATTTCTCGATCTTTTTGCTATATATCCTTAATTTATTTCATTTAATTGCATTTTTCCGGGAGATGTAAGTTTGAACTGCAGGTGCATCGAATCATGGAATTTGACGAGTGGAAAAATGATATTTGCATTACTTATTGTATTTTGAGGCCGTTTCTAGGAGCACGCCCGAAGTTTCAAACATCTCACGCACGAAACATGGCGACAAATTGCGGGTGAAGTGTTTTTTAATTATATAAAATGCAAACAAAGTTCGAAAATCGTGAAACTTGGTGACGCGTCTTTACATCACATGTGGAGGCTATGGTAAAAATTTGGTGATCACCTGTGATGTAAAGACGCGTCATCAAGTTTCATGATTTTCGAACTTCGTTTGCATTTTATATAATTAAAAAACACTTCACCCGCAATTTTGTCGCCATGTTTCATGCGTGAGATGTTTGAAACTTCGGGCGTGCTCCTGGAAACGGCCTCAAAATACAATAAGTAACGCGAATATCATTTTTCCACCTGTCGAATTCCATGATTCGATGCACCTGCAATTCAAACTTACATTTCCCGGAAAAATGCAATTAAATGAAATAAATTAAGGATATATAGCAAAAAGATCGAGAAATGTGCCTAATTTGAGGATTTACTTCAACTTAATGAGTAAGGGTTGAAGAAAAAGTTTGGAGGAAAAAAAAACTTTGCCGTGTGCCCAACTCTGGCACTCGGCAAAGACTCTTTGCCGAGTGCCTAACGGGGGTACTCGATGAAAGCTGACGACAAGTACCCCCGCTAGCTCTTTGCCGAGAGCCGTCCTTTGCCGAGTGCCCGGCACTCGGCAGCAAAGAAAGCTTTGCTGAGTGCCGGTCTTCGCCGAGTGTCTGGGACTCGGCAAAGAGCTCTTTACCGAGTGCCCGACATTTAGCACTCGGCAAAGCCGGTGACACTCAGCAAAGCCAGGCTCTCCCGTTTGCTTGCAGCGGTGGTGAATCCGATCGGTAAGCCTAGGAGGAGCACATGCGCCAAAGAGGACGCTGCAGGCATGGATGGCGTTGTTGGGGTCGAGGTCGCCGGTGGAGTGGGTGAAGCGGACGCAGCGGAGGTGAATCCGATCCGTACGCCGAAGAGGAGCACGAGCGTGGCCGAGGACGCTACAGGCGTGGATGGTGCAGTTGGGGTCGAGGTCGCCGATGGAGTGGGTGAAGCGGAGGGCACCGACGGCCGAATCGGTGACGTAGCTGATGCAAGGATGCAACTCGCTGATGATGGAATCGATGACATAGCTGATGCAGGGATGTGACCCATGTCACCCATCATTGCCAACTTCTCCTCCATGTACTGCATCAACTCCGCCATTCTCTGAGAATGGGAATCGATGCCCAGAGCGAGTAAATCGATGGACGTAGTAGGTGCTGACGATGATTAAGAAGCCACGGGGCACAATCAAGTTGGGAAAAATTAGGGTTCCCAAAATCCCAGACTCTGATACCAAATGTCATGATCCTGAGTAGCTGTAGTGGAATTGAAGGAACACAACAAGAAATTGGGAATGATCTGATGGATAGAATCAAAAACCAGAAGAACAACAAGAACCATGCGAGGAAGAAGACGTAACCAGGAAGATGACGAGCTCAATGGTTTCTTGTTTGTTTTTCATTCAGTTAAGTTACAGACCATGGCATATATCTATCGATGGCCACATACACGCGTACTGGCCGAGGCCCAAGAGCCGAATGAAGCACATCATCCCAATAGGCCCAGCACGCACACAAGTATCCATATGATAGGGCCATGACATAGAGTGACCCGCACAATGAAGACAAAAGCATCAATGGTGTCACTGGTGAGCAAAAACGATGACCCTATTGGTCCACTGGATCACCGTCCAACGATAGTGAACTAGTCTCCGACCACTAGTCTCCGACCACTAGTCTCCAGACCACTAGTCTTCCAGACCAGACCACTAGTCTCCCAGACCAGACCACTAGTCTCCCAGACCAGACCACTAGTCTCCAGACCACTAGTCTCCCAGACCAAACCACTAGTCTCCAGACCACTAGTCTCTCAGACCAGACCACTAGTCTCCAGACCACTAGTCTCCAGACCACTAGTCTCCCAGACCACTACACCGGTTCTGTCCGTACCCACACACTACGGATCGAGCTAGAAGAAGAAGGAGAACAGAGCAAGCACGCACAATACAAGACAACAACGTTGGCCAAGGCCCTGTCTGTGTGATGGCAAATCTAAGCTCTCTTTACTGAGTTGCCATACATGTCTATTTATACAACTCTAACTATCTAGTCCATGTGCAGCGCCCATGCTGGCACAGTAACTAGATAACTTGACAGGCTAACTCTCGCCACCACCGCCTTGTTTCTACAAAGTCTTTGCGGGTGAGCCGTCTGGGCGCCAGCACTGCAGCGCCCTCATCAGATCACAAATAGGGGCAAAGTTGGCGCCGCCTTCCCTTGCTGTGTTCACACACAACAGGCGGCTAAGTCGGCGCCGCCTTCCTCTGCTGTGTTCACACAAGGTGGCAGTAGATTAGCTAACAATCTTCCCCTAATCCTACTGCTAACCCTTGTACCCCCTCCATGCCGATCATCTCCTTCAGCTCCGTGAGTCGAAGTCATCCGAGCGGCTTGGGGAGGACGTCTGTGAGCTGCCGAGCAGTTTCGACGAACTCGATGACAATTTGCCCTCCATCAACACAGTCCCTGAGGAAGTGGAACTTTACGTCGATGTGTTTACTCCGGTCGTGCAGAATTGGATTCTTCGCGAGGGCGATGGCGGGCTGGTTGTCCACCATTAGTGCTGGTGGGTGAGCTTCCACGCCGGTTAGCTCACCCAGCAGCCGGCGTAGCCACACAACTTGGCACGCCGCTGTGGCCACCGCTACGTACTCTGCCTCGCATGTAGATAGCGCCACCACCTTCTGTTTCAGCGACATCCATGAAATTGGGGCCGACCCGAGGAAGAGGAGTACGCTAGAGGTACTCCGTCGTCCGTCGATGTCCCCCGCCATGTCTGCATCGCTGAACACCATGAGCTGTAGTCTACTTCCCCCGGTCTTTGGGAAGATGATTCCATGATTCACCGTCCCCTTGACGTAGCGTAGTAGCCGCTTCACCGCAGCCCAGTGATCGTCTCTGAGATCCTCCATGAAGCGACTGACGTAGCCCACGGCGAATGCAATGTCCGGCCTTGTGTGGACTAGGTAGCTCAGACCGCCGACGATGCTCTGGTAGAGTGTTGCATCTACTTTCGCCGCGGTGTTGTCCTTCGTCAGCTTCAGCCGCTCCTCCATCGGAGTCACGCATGGCTTGCACTCCACCATGCCGCTCCTCTCCAACAACTTGGAGGCATACGCGCTTTGCCCGAGCGTGAGTTCCTCCTTCCCCTATCTCACCTCAATGCCGAGGTAGTAGGAGAGAGTGCCGAGATCGCTCATTCGAAAACGAGCTACCATCTCTCGCTTGAAGCTGTTGATATCCTCCGTGCGTGCGCCGGTGACGATTAAGTCATCCACATACACGCCGACCATGAGTTCTTCCTTCCCCCGTCGTCGCGTGTAGAGCGCATGCTCGGTTGCGCACCTCTGAAACCCAAGCTCGCCCAGCGTGGTGTCAAGCTTGGCGTTCCATGCTCGAGGGGCTTGCCTCAGCCCGTAGAGCGCTTTGCGTAGTCGGAGCACCCTGTGCTCCTCTCCCTTGATAGCGAACCCTGGAGGTTGCCTGACGAAGACCGTTTCTGCCAGCTCACCGTTGAGGAAGGCTGATTTAACATCCAAGTGATGGACGCGCTAGTCCTTTACTGCCTCCAAAGCAAGTAGCAAACGAACCGACTCCATGCACACTACTGGCGCAAAGACCTCCTCAAAGTCGATGCCCTCGCGCTAGACAAAGCCTCGGGCGACGAGGCGCGCCTTGTGCTTGACAATGGCACCGAGCTCGTCCCTTTTGACTTTGTACACCCACTTCAGGCTGATCGGACGGCATCCTGGAGGTGGATCGACGAGCTGCCAAGTCTCGTTTTCCTCGATCGCCGTCATCTCCTCCAGCATTGCTCGTCGCCAGTTTCCATCGTGCTCGGCTAGCTCGAACGTGGGTGGTTCCTCTGCACTGACGAGTAGCAGCTCTGCGTCATTGAGCAGCCTACCCACCAGACCTGAGGGACCTATGCCACCGACGATGTCATCCAGACTGCGGAACCTCAACTCCTCACCTTCGTGGTAGGCGTCCACGAACTCAGTGATGTCACTTGGAGGTGAGGTGAACTTGATCGGGGGTGATGGAGTTCCTTCTTCCGCAGGAGTGCCCTGCATAGCACCTGAAGTGCTCGGCACTGCTTCTAGACTGCTCGTCATAACTCCTGCAGTGTTTGGCCACACTGTAGGAGTGCCCAGCCTCAGTCTTGGAGTGGTCGGAACCATAGTAAGACGTCTTGGCTCCACCACGGGAGTGCTCGGCACCCGTCCTGAAGTGGTCGCCACCACTGCAGAACCTCCTGGCTCCACTCCTGGCGTGCTTGGCATCCCTCCAGAAGTGCTCGACATTCTTCTCGGAGTGCTCGGCATCCCTCATGAAGTGCTCGGCACTGCCCCAGAAGTGCTCGACTCTACCACCGGAGTGCTCGACGCTCCTCCTAGAGTGCGTGCCACCTGTTCCGCAGCGTCTCCACCGCCATGGATGACCAAGTGCTCGACGACGAAGGTGTTGGTGAAGCCTCCCGCTTCCCCCGTGCTCGGACTGTGCTAGTCCCAAGCTGCCTCCTCGTTGAACACAACGTCACGCGAGACAGTCACCTTGTCTCCGTGTGGGTCATAGAGCCGGTACGCCTTGGTACCCTCCACGTAGCCCAGGAACACCATGGGTGTGCTTCTGTCCTCTAGCTTGGTGAGGTTTGGCTTCGTCTTCCTGACGTGGCCGATGCAACTGAATGTCCAGAGGAATGACACGTTCGGCTTGCTCCCGTACCAAGCTTCGAACGGCGTCTTGCCCGTTAGGGCTTTGGTTGGAGCGTGGTTGAGGATGAACACCGCCGTGGTCACCGCCTCTCCCTAGAACTTTGTCGGCATCCCTTTGGCCTTCATCATGGATCGGGCCATGCCGACCACTGTCTGGTTCCGTCGCTCTACCACGCCATTCTGTTGTGGCGAGTACGGCGTGGTGTGATGTTGCCCCACACCTTGATCCACGCAGTACGTAGCAAACTCCACCGAAGTGAATTCGCCACCCCGATCAGTCCTCAGTACACGGAGCTTCTTGCTGCTCTTGGCCTCCGCGCGCGTCTTGAACTTCTTGATCGCCACTGCCGCTTTGTCCTTGCTCGTCAGGAGTTGCAGCCACATGTAGCGACTGCAATCGTCCATGAGTAGGAGGAAGTACCGCCAACCACCGCATGTAGCAGGCGTGATCGGCCCACAGAGGTCGCCGTGAACTAGCTCGAGAGCTTCCTTCGCGCAATACTTGGCCGCCTTTGGGAAAGGTAGCCTCCTCTGCTTCCCGACCAGGCAGCTGTCACACAGCTCGTCTCCGTGTTTGATGTGGGGTAGCTTTCGGACCATCTTCCCCAGCTGACCAAGCGCGTCGAAGCTGAGATGTCTGAACCGGGCATGCCACATCCATGGTTCCTCGGAGTGCCTTGTCGCCAGGCAAACCGGCTGCTCTACCTTCAGGTCGAGCAGGTACAACCGGTTCAGGGACCTCTTCACCTTGGCGAGAAGTCGCTGCTCCTGGTCTCTGATCCTCAGAACGCCGTCCTTGATCAGAACCTTGCTACCGCGCTCATCCAGCTGACCAATGTTGATGATGCTAGAACGCAGCTGCGGGATGTAGTATACATCCGTTAGCGCGTGGTGCTCCCCGTTCTGGTATCTGAAGATGATGGTGCCGCGCCCTTGGATAGCCACCCTTGAGCCATCACCAAACTTCACCGTACCGGTAACATCACCGTCGAGCTCGGAGAAGGAGTCCTTGGAGCCCGTCATGTGGTTACTGGCACCAGAGTCCAGATACCACCGCTGCTCCTGGTCGATGCCCACATGCCCAAGATGGACTTGGGCGCGTGGTTCGTCGAGGTTGACGGTCTTCAGGGCCTTGCTAGATCCTTCCACCGTCGTCGCCTCTTTCCTCTCCATGGCCTCGACGTCGTGCAGTGCACAGAACGTCGCTATAAGGATAGTGGCCTCATCCTCATCATCGGCTTTCGCCAGGTGAGCCTAAGCCTTCTTTTCCTTCTTGCGATTTGGACACTCCCGTGCCTAATGGCCCATCTTCCTGCAACACCGACAGGCGTTGGAGTCGATTTGCTTCTTCTCCGAACAAGCCCTGCTGCGGTGCTTGCCCTTTCCACCGCGACTGGAGGAGGCTGCCTTCTCAGAGTTTCGCCGAGCAGCCCACTCCTCTTCCGTCAGCAGGAGTTTCCCGCTGTCCTTCGTTGCTGTCGCCTGCTCCAGGCGCTCATCCACCGTCCGCAGATGGCCTGCCACATCCTCAATAGTGAGGGTCGACAAGTCCAGCATCGTCTCTATGGAGAGATCGATCTGGATGTACTTTACCGGCACGGAGTGGAGGAACTTGGAGACCGCCTCCTCTTCGTCGATGGTGACGCCGTGGCTATTCAGCTTGCTGATGAGCGTCTACAGACTAAGGGAGAAGTCCTCCACCGTTTCACCATCCTTGAACTTGAGGTTTGCGTACTCCTACTTCAGAAGCTGGGCCGTCGCCTTCTTTGCGCGGTCGGAACCGACGCGCATCGCCGCAATGGCCTCCCACGCCTCCTTAGCTGAGCTCTTCATCCCCAACGGTTCCCTATACTCCGTCGGTACAGCAGCGAGGATAGCCTCCAACGCTGACATGTTGTCTTCTTCCACGTCGGTGCCCTTGTCAACAGCATTCCAGAGCTGTCGGGCTCTGAGCTTGACCTTCATGGTCACCAACCACTCTCCATAGTTAGTGCGAGTCAGCGTCGGCCAAGTGGTGCCGCTGACCTCCCGCACCGTGCGGACAACTACCTCCGGTAGTGGCTGGGTAGCCACGACAGTGCCACTGCCGTCGCCCAACTCCGAACCGCCTATCATCGCCATCGGTTAGAATGACGACGGCGCTTGTACGGCTCTGATACCACTTGTTGGCCCACTGGATCACCGTCCAACGATAGTGAACTAGTCTCCGACCACTAGTCTCCCAGACCACTAGTCTTCCAGACTAGACCACTAGTCTTCCTCCCAGACCAGACCACTAGTCTCCCACTAGTCTCCTAGACCAGACCACTAGTCTCCAGACCACTAGTCTCCCAGACCACTACACCGGTTCTGTCCGTACCCACACACTACGGATCGAGCTAGAAGAAGAAGGGAGAACAGAGCAAGCACGCACAATACAAGACAATAACGTTGGCCGAGGCCCTGTCTGTGTGATGGCAAATCTGAGCTCTCTTTACTGAGTTGCCATACATGTCTATTTATACAACTCTAACTATCTAGTCCATGTGCGGCGCCCATGTCTGCACACATAACTAGATAACCTTTGACAGGCTGACTCTGCCGCCACCCTTTGCCTGTTCCTCTGATCTTCAGAGGTGAGCCGTCTGCGCCTTTGCACTGTGGCGCCTACAGATCACAAAGGGGGGGCAAAGTCGGCGCCGCCTTCCCTTGCTGTGTTCACACACAGCAGGCGGCTAAGTCGGCGCCGCCTTCCTCTGCTGTGTTCACACAAGGTGGCAGTAGATTAGCTAACAGATCCCAAGTGTCCGACACACCAAGGATTACAAGGGTGGTTCGGCTAGAACCTGCACCTCCTCATAATCTCTACTTTAAGGTCCAACCTAGCAATAATCACTCAATAACAATGTGCTTAATGCCTTGGATTGATCAATTTAGTACTTTCGTGGCTTGGAAGTCTTCTCAAGTGCCTATGTCTTCACTTGGACTCCAGCAACCTCAATTGGCCGGAGGAACAGATATAACTAGCCCAAACCAACAAACTAGCTACTTTTGTGGTTTGGAAGTCTTCTCAAGTGCCTATGCCTTAACTTACTCCAACACCCTCAATTGGCCAGTGGATGTGGCATAACTAGCCCAAACCATCAAAGTAGTTGTTGCCAATGATTGTGAAAAACATGAGCACCGGATGAACCAGTGGTTCATAGGCACCATCACCAGATCATATAGGTTGTGTGAACTCTACACATTGCTATAGTACATCGGTGGTTATCTCAGAGGGGTTACAACAAAGACTAAAAAACTAAGCTAGCCCAGATTTCCAATCGACTTAGCCCAAGACCCTGTACCTTGAAAGCCCTAGCGAGCGTCCAAAGATGAGCTTCTAACTTTAGTTTTCTAAGTGTAGTAGAGACACTTGGAGAGTCTCCCTCAAACACACATGCATTCCGCTGCTTCCAGAGCATCCAGGTACCCAAGATGATGAGGGTGTTAACCCCTTTTCTTTGGTATTTGCTAAATCTTTTGCTAGCTCTCCGCCTAGCACCATATCATCTGGTCTTCACATTTCAACCAAGCAACATCATCATTAGTTGTTGGATGTTGCAATCACTGTACAATACTGTGGTTATAAACTCTGCTGTTTTCATCGGACCTTTCAATCTTTGGATTTTCTCTGGCTTTCGCTTTTCACTCTTCCCAAGACATCTTTTGGTTAATACTTCGATGCAATACTTTTCTTTTCCTTCTCCTTTGCTACCATGCAATACTTGGTCCTCTTCTTTTCTTCTCCATTAATCCTTTGGTCTTCATTTCTTCTTCTACCATTGTGCATTACTATTGTTTTATACTCCATTGTGTGCATCCTCATATTCACTGAACCTTCTTGTGCTTCACTCATTCTCTTGATTTTACATGATTTACTTCTATCTTCATCCAATCTTTGTGGCATCCTTTTGCTCAGCATCTTTAGACCCCCTTCCTCCATTCCAAATTAAAGTCCACTTTGGCTTTGTCCTAAACTAAACTTCTCCAAATTTAAACAAGTTTCTGGGAAAATATAGTATCATCTACAAGTATAAATAAATGCACTTGCAAAATATATTTTATGGCGAATTTAATGAAACTAATTTGATGTTGTATATGTTGGTGGATTTTTTTTATAAACTTGATCAAAGCTAAAGAAATTGACTTCGGACAAAACCGAGGTGAACTATAATTTTAAGTTGAGGTTGTATTAAACATATTATAAACAAACATGTTAGTCATAATGAGTATATTTCCACTTAGTCACCAGAATCACAAGTCATGGCTTATTAGGGTCATATTTGCTACACTAGGCGAACATTGCAGGATAGATCATTCCTTCCCTCCATCCTTGTTGCAGTGTTGGTTGTGGTCATCTTCAGAGTTGGAGGTGATCTCCGCTGGACTTAGCACTGCGGCATGGATTTCAAGTCAGTGTAGCTTTTACAGATCTGTGATGATTCATTGAACTCTACGAAACGACCTGATGGCTTAGAGTAGGATGAAGGTGGCTAGCATCAAGTGATGGCAGTGCTGCAACCACCAACACCACATGGTTATGTACATGCACGTGATGGACAAGGTTTGCATAAGAAAAACGATGAGGGGACTACATGAGCTAGAGTTTTGTTGGTGGGATGAAGGCACTCATCGAGATGAACTTAATATAGTCGGTGGGTGGTTGTCATTGTCATCGATGAAGAAGAGGATGCAGGTACAGTGATGTGATTCTTTTGGCAGCGACTATGTCGTGTTCCTTGTCTATTTAGGCCCGTTCACCTGCCCTTAAAATCAGCCGGAATTCACTGTTCATGACTGAAAAACACTGTTCACTCTTTCACAGATTCATCTAGATTCCTCCAAATTCCTCCCAGCGAACAGGGCCTTAGCGTCAAAATATATCAAACACGGGTCTTGGAATTGTTCATTTAACTCAAAGGAATACAATATTTTAATCGTACAAAATGTTAAGAGTTATCATTTGAAGATTGCTATTGTTAGAGCTTATACCCTTTTGTGATAGTAAATTAAAGATATTAACCACAAAGGAAACATTCCTCTGAATCACTAACATCTGCTGCTACCAGCCAAAAATGATACTAAAACTTCTTTTTTCTCAAACACTCAAGAGAGCTGAGTATCTTTGTATTAAAGAAGAGGAAAACGATCAAGATAGAAATGCCAAACTCATGCCAAGTAGGCCATAAATCCACCCACATTAATAAAATTAGGATATAAGGGGAAAATGCCACAAATGGAAATAAAGATGAATTAAAAGAGACTGGGACTATCGTGGTCAAAGGGCTCTTTAACCTGATCAAAGGCCAAATGGCACCAAAACTGCTTGTGAGTCATACAGTTAGTGGACCAAAAACAATTTCTCCTTGAATGTGCACCTCAAATTCAGGGCTTCAAATGGATATCCGAAAAGTCATAAAGTTAAGGCCAAATATTTCTGGCGTAGAAAATGATTTTTCTCTGTTTGTTGCTTTCTATGTAATGATGAGTCATATTAGCCTTGGAGTCAGACTTTTTCTTAGCTTTCAGGCTTTCTTCCAAAGGTGGTGGGCAGAGAAAATCCCAAACATTCAGGCAATAGTCCGCAAGCTGGTTGATTCGGGTCAGCTAGAGTTCATGTATGGAATGTGATTTTCCTTATTCTCTTTTGCTTTGTCTTCATACTGTTTTCCTTTCAAAATTACTGGTGGATATCACGATTCAGAAATGGTGGATGGTGCATGCATGATGAAGCTACTGTCCATTATATTGACATGATTGATCAGACCACGCTTGGTCACCGGATGATCAAGAAACAATTCAACAAGACTCCAAGAGCTGGCTGGCAAATTGATCCTTTTGGACATTCTGCAGTTCAAGCTTATTTGCTTGGAGCAGAGGTAACTACTATTAACATCATATTTTCAATGAAGCCATTTTCACCAAAACCAGTAAAGCAGTATGATAAGCTCCTACATTTTTCTACACAGAAGATACAATTCTCATAAAACACAAATTATCATTTTTCAGTCTGGCATTGCAAGCACATGATATACTAATTAAAGTTATTCAATGAATGCTATATTTGTCCGGTGGATGCAAATGATAAGCCTTAGTGATTTTCCTGGGTTTAATTCTCAATAAAGCAATATCAGCTATTTGGAGTCGAAAATTTGGGAACTTTGAACAACTCAATTCTGCGTATATTACACTCCTGCCCAAAAAGGAAGAGGCCACAAGGGTCAAAGATTTCCGGCCAATTAGCTTGGTTCACTCATTTGCAAAACTAGTTACAAAACTTTTGGCCAACCGGCTTTCGGGGCGGCTGGACCAAATGGTGTCACCCAATCAGAGTGCATTCATTAAAGGTCGTTTCATACAAGATAACTTCATGCTTGTGCAGCAGACTGCCCGATACCTTCACAAGCAAAAAGAAGCCCGGATTTTACTAAAATTAGATATCACAAAGGCCTTGGATTCTGTGTCCTGGCCTTTTTTATTGGAGGTCATTAGACACTTGGGCTTTGGACCTTTTTGGTGTGATATCATTAGTGGGTTGCTAGCCTCTGCCTCCACACAAGTGCTGCTCAACGGCAGCCCTGGAGAAAGAATATTACATCGATGGGGACTTCGCCAGGGTGACCCACTGTCCCCAATGCTCTTCATATTGATCATGGATGTCATGTGTTTTATGTGCAAGAAAGCATCTGATGAAGTCTTGTTGCAATCACTCGCGAGACAGGCCTTGCAACACCGCATTTCCCTATATGCTGATGATGTGGTGATTTGCTTACGGCCTTCAGCTAGCGACATTGGTATCACTTTGGATATCCTCCAGCTTTTTGGGGACGCCTCCGGGTTGACAACAAATGTGCAGAAGAGTAATGTCTTCCCCATACAGTGCTCCGCAGAGGACAACACCACTATACAAGAATATCTCCCGTGCCAGTTATCTGATTTTCCCTGCAAATATCTAGGAGTTCCCTTGGCTTTGCGCAAACCAACTAAGCAGCAGCTCCAGCCAATAATTGATCGAATTGCAGACCAGCTCCCTGGTTGGAAAGCAGACCTACTTACTAGGGCAGGAAGGAAAGTATTGGTTCAGTTTGTATTGACATCCATGCTGGTATATTTGGCTATGGCAATGGATCTTCCCCCTTGGGTTCTCAAGGCCATTGATAAAATCAGGAGAGCTTTTCTTTGGAGAGGAAGAAAGGATGCAAGGGGTGGCCATTGCCTGGTGGCTTGGCCTAAGGTTACCCGGCCACCTGAACTTGGAGGACTTGGGATTTCTAGTTTGCAGCAGCTAGGATGGGCTCTCCAGATGTGATGGTTGTGGCTGCAAAAAACTGAACCTGATCGCCCATGGGTGGCCTTCACGATTCAAGTCCACCCCTCAGTAAAGGCTTTCTTTGCGGTGGCCATAATTTCGGAAGTTGGCAATGGCACTATGGCAGGAACACTCTGTTCTGGACTGACCGATGGTTGCATGGTCAGAGCTTAGCTCAACTTGTGCCTAACCTCTATGGTTCAGTGCCTAACAAAGCAAGGAAGAGAACAATTTTTGAAGCAATGACTGAGTTGAGATGGGTTCGAGATATTAGGGGGGGCTACTATAGTGGCAGTTTTGGCAGAATATTTCAGGCTGTGGGATATCCTTTCAGAGGTGGTATTGCAACCTGATGTTGATGACTCTCATGTTTGGCAATTTTCTGCCTCAGATTCTTATTCAGCAAAATCAGCATATGAGGGGTTCTTCAATGGTGCTGTACAGTTTAGGCCATGGGAAAGAATTTGGAAGAGTTGGGCACCGGGCAAATGCAAGTTTTTCATGTGGCTGGTGGCGCATAATAGGTGTTGGATGGCAGACCGCCTTGCCAAAAGGGGGCTGCCACACCCTGAACGTTGCCCGCTGTGTGATCAGGCTGAAGAAACAATTAACCACCTGCTAGTATCATGTGTATTCTCCCGCCAAGTGTGGTTCAATATTCTTCAGAGGGTCGGCCTGTGGGACCTTTCTCCCCAGCCCGAAGACATCTCCTTTGATGACTGGTGGGCAGGCACGAACAGTGGAATCGATGGTCAGGCAAGAAAGGGTCTGAATTCTCTCATCATTCTAGGAGCATGGTCTATTTGGAACCACCGTAACAGATGTGTGTTTGATGGGATTCAGCCTAGTCTTAATAGGATTTTAGCTGCAGTTAAGGATGAACTACACCTCTGGAGTCTGGCCGGAGCTCGAGGGGTTTCCCATCTCTTGCTCTAGAGCCAGCCAATGGGTGAGTTCTGCTCCTACTAGTGGTCAAGGGTCAGGTCTTTGTCTAGAGAGAGATGGTTTGTGCCTTGTGAAGTGTGTTGGGGTGTGTTTGGTGTTGTAAGGGGTTTCTAAGCCCCTGTTTTTTCTTCTTAATATAATGATACGCATGCGTGTTCGAGAAAAAAAAATTCTCAATACGTCTTTTCTTGACAATCAACATGTTACTTTGCAAAGCATATGAATATAACATTTCCATACTATATTGCAATTGTAGCTTGGCTTCGATTCTTTGCATTTTGCAAGAATCGATTACCAGGACAAGGAAAAGCGTAAAGCTGCTAAAGGCTTAGAGGTTATATGGCGTGGCTCAAGAACTTTTGGTTCATCCTCACAGGTTCTTATTGTTCTTTGCCTACAATTAGTTTTGCCTATTCCATTCATTAGCACAATGGATCAAGTTTTGATTTTGTGAAGGGAATTTGACTGTATGGTTAAATTTCAGATATTTACAAATGTATTTCCTGTCAATTATAGCCCTCCAGATGGCTTTGGCTTCGAAGTTTTGGATGAAAATATCTTGCCTGTCCAGGTACACGTACACAACCATTTCCTTGCTCCTCGAACCTTACATATATCTTAGTTTCAAATTTGTAGGATGACATGCTGATGTTTGACTATAATGTCGAAGAACGAGTTAATGATTTTGTTGCTGCAGCCATAGCACAGGTAAACTTTCAATATTGTTGCCACAGGCCGTAGTTCACTAGAGCAATTAATTATGCTTTGTTCAAACTAAAAAACGTGGTTTTAACTTCTGATAATCAGGCAAATGTTACGCGTACAAACCACATAATGTGGACCATGGGAGATGATTTTAGTTATCAGTATGCAGAATCTTGGTTCCGGAATATGGACAAACTTATCTATCACGTGAACAAGGTATTGCTGATTTTAAACTGAAGCTGGCAAGGATGACCTGAATCTCAAGTTTTGATACACAGTTTTCATGTTCTGCCGTCATTTTAATTTACCTTTCTGCAATGATACTACTACGTACAACATTTTTCTGTAAGAGGCTGCCTAAGCACATTAGTCATGTGTAATGTGCCACGGTTAATTGATATCATGAAGTCAATAAATTAGAAAATAATGCCAGGAATGCTGCAGGATGGCCGAGTGCATGCGCTGTATTCTACTCCATCCATTTACACAGATGCAAAACATTTGTCAAATGAATCTTGGCCAGTAAAATATGACGATTATTTCCCGTGAGTCCTTGAATTAATTCAATTTGAACAGCACGAAAAATTTTATGCTAAAAAACCATGATGCCCTTGTTCTACTGTAAATTGCAGCTATGCTGATTCAAAAAATTCATACTGGACTGGGTATTATACAAGCCGTCCAACTTTCAAACGATATGTTCGAGAACAGAGTGGTTATTACCTGGTATGAAATTCCCTCTACAACTACATGACTCATGGTGATGTCTACACATTATATAATATATGAAGAATCCTAGAAAATTTTGGGAACCTGGTATTTGTTTACAGGCTGCACGTCAAATAGAATTTTTAGTGGGTAGGAGTTCCTTACGACTGTTCACGGCCAGCTTGGAAGACCCAATGGGAATTGCCCAGCATCATGATGCAGTTTCAGGTACAGCAAAACAACACACGACAGATGACTACTCGAAACGCCTTGCTCTTGGAGCATCTAAGGTAAATGTTTTTCCCTTTCAAAATGGTTGTTACAATTTTCTTCCATTTTCCCTATGAAATTATGATGCACTAGTATTTTTATATATTTTAGGTTGAGAAAGGTGTCAATATCGCTCTGACCTGTTTACTAAGTTCCAACGGCACATGCGTGCCTTCAGTACTAAAATTTAGTCAGGTAAGAAACTATGAAATTATATATTTACTTTGTGGTGTAATTTCCTCGAAATGTAAATCTTGTTGTGGTAGTGCTCAGCCTAGTTCACTTGATCCATTTATATTATGCCCATGGGTATTAAAATATTCTTACCAGAATGAGAAAAGGGAGACCAGCCCTTATTGTTTTGGCAATGTTTGAGCATAGAAATATTACTGTTTTGTACTCCATATATTAACTTGATATAAACTTTCAAATGTTTCTTATGGTTCTTGAATAGATTTACCTGACCAAACTGTTTCTCTTATTGACAATTTCAAGTGCCCACTTCTCAATATAAGCTACTGCCCTTCAACTGAGGAGACAGTTTCAGTGACACAGAATTTAGTAAGTATTATCTATTGAACTATATTTATACAAATTAAAAATTTTATATACTGACATGATCCTTTTCAGGTTGTAGTTGTTTACAATCCTCTTGGAAGGGAACGTAGTGACTTCATAAGGGTTCCTGTAAGTGTCTAACAACTTCACAAAATGTAACACCCCATGACAACTTCTCATGTGAGACGGGTCTGCATATGCGTAGCACCTCTCTTACATTACCTCGAGGTGCTACGTTTGGAGCGACAAATATTATAATGGCCCTCACCTACCCATATTTCCAATATGGTACTAATAAACGCACCAATTGCAAACCACACATGGCCCAACTACACAACTACTACAGACTTCTAACGTGTCGGGGATTACATTCACCTCATTCCCTTAAAGGCTAACGTCCTGGACATCTCATCACATAAACAACAGATGCCCAGAATCACCTCCTCGGTACATGGTTGTGCCCCTCAATGGGCAACGAAAGAGTGTTCATTGTACCCCTCTATGGACAACTTACAATGCAACATGCACATACAATGAGATTTGATGCTTTGAATACCTTTTGAAACACCCCGCATCCATAATCTTCTTCTGGACGAGCTCCTCATGTGGGACGAGTCCGCATATGCATAGAATCTCTCTTACACTTTTGTCCTCGCTTCTTATAGAAGATTAACTCAAATGTGCTACTTTGGAACAACCACCTAAACTTTCACGGTGATACTAAACACACTAACTAGTAACTACAACCACACTACACAACTAGTATAGGCTTTTTTAACAGGACGGGTATTACACTCAACACTTTGTTTCAGTAATTTTTTTATGCTATTTGAAACTGACATGTGTTGTCCCTGTGGTCATCATCCTCACTAGGATTAGTAATAGTTGTTTCCTAGTAGTAATTGTTGACACATAGGTCACCCCTTCTCTTTTGAGTGATAGGTATGTGGGCAGCAATAATAGAGTACTTGTGTAGTTGGTAGATGATCTAGCAAACAGTAGACCTAATGGTAGATATACAACTACATTTTGTATGTATATAAATGAGCAAGTATGCAATGCAAAGAGATCTAGCCTAACAACTCCGAAATGCTAGTGTGTGTTTCCTACCTCCAATGCCAACAATTGGCATCAAAGCCTGGTTAAAGGAGAGTCATGGCTTCTGTTCCTCATGATGGTGAGGTGAGGAACTACCTTTGTCATTCCCCTTTAGTCCAATGGTGCAAAGGATGACTAGAGCCTATCATCTAACGCATGGTGAAGGAATTTGATGGCAGCAACATCTACCCTTTGCTAATGTGCACCAACTATGAAGATTGGAGTCTCCTCAGGAAGGTGCAGCTCTACGCTTATGGCCTTTGGGAGATGGTAGAGCTCGGTGATGTAGATCGCTAGGAGGACCAGATGGTGGTTGAGGCCATCCTGTGCACCATCCAAGCTAAGATGATATACTCGTGCAGTGAAGAAGATGACAAAGGAGGCATGGAAGGTGATCAAGGCCATTCACATCAGCACAAAGCACATGAAGAAGGCGGCAGTGTAGAGGCTGCACAGCGAGCAGGAGCTAGAGGTGCAAATGGTACAGACATTTTCCGACCATATCCGAGTTGGAATCTATTTGGAGGAGTTCAGATCCGTCCGTATCCAAGTTCGTTTATTAAATATTTGATACTATATACATATTCAAATACTCAAATCACATATATATGATGTCAATTTCCATTCATATCTTATCTAACACTGCTGATGCTGATCATATTCGAACGCAAATATGAGAAACACTGTAGTTATATGTATAGATGTCCATCCAGGCCGCCCGGCACAGGCCCGTGCCAGGCACGGGCCGATGGGGGTCAGGCCGGCACGGCACGTCGTGCCTCCCGTGTTGTGCCTCTTAGGGCCACGGGCCTAACCGACGGCCCAGGAACGACACGTAACTATGTGCCTTTTTTCGTGCTGGGCTAGCCCGGAAAGCACGGCCAAATTTAAAGGGCCGTGCCAGTCCATAGCCCGGTACCCTTGAAGCACCTCAGTATACTCCAGTCATCCACCATATAACCAATTTCACAATTTCATTCATAGAATCGAAGTTACATAGATACAAATATTCGCAACACATTCACAAGTTCACATATCACAGTTTGCATTACAGTTTACATTCACAAGTCACAACTCACAAGTTCACAGTCACAGTTCACAACTTGATAGATTCACAACGCAGTTAAGGCCTTAAGGACTTGAGTCAAGAACTGATCAACAGAAGAACCAAAACCAACCAAAACCAAAGTCCAAATCCAACAAAATCAAAGCCAACATAGAAGACACAACGAAAATATGATAACTGAGCTATTTTGTGCAATGCTACCTCATTAAAAACATAGCAATCAACCGACACAACTAAGATCGAGCAAAAACAGGTTTATAGTCGTAGTTGGATTAAATGAAAGCCTAGACTAAACCCTAGCAGATTGATCAGGCTTTTTTCCTACAAGATTTTTTGTGCCTAATCAAATGGCCAGTGCCAATAGAAGATCTAGTAGTCAATTCATGCTTACAGAATTTCCAGATAGCGGCAGTTCGGATCTTCCTACCATTCACATTCTCAAAGACCTCATCAAAATCTACCCACACACCTGATCTAGGATGCTTGCCAACAAATGAAGCATCTGTGCTGTTGGTGTTGGAGCCGACCGGCATCCTTGTCCCCATCACCGCCCCTTCACCACTGCCGTCCAGATCGATCAGAGCAGAACAACTACCAAGGTCGACACCGAACAAGGTAGCAGCGTCGTCATGGACGTTGTCGTCGTTCTAGGTGGCAACCCTACTGCAACCAGGTCTTCATTGATGGTCCATGGATAGATGATATCATCGTCATTCGCCATGGCACCTCGATCGCGGAGGGCTTATCTCCAACCCCGTTCCTCAACAGTGCGCATGGCCACCTTGCCCGCTCTATGCTGGAGCAAGAGGACGAGGCATCGGCTACTGACTTATGCAAAGGAGATGAAGGATGAGCAGTTCAGAGGGAGATATGGTCAGAGAGACATATCATAGGTGGATCTAGGGTTAGGGTTAGGGTCTACGCAACCGAGCCCAGTGCCGTAGATGACGAGGGCTACCCAGAGGAATCACAATGACGCTCGGATTAGAAAAGACAGCGAGCGGCGGAGGAGGGACGGACAGGGACACAAGCAGACGAACTCACATAGTTCACTGAGGGGATAGATAGGGAGAAGGGAGGGGACGGTAAGAGCAGACTCAGGGTGAGATAGGGGAGCTATAGCAGGCGGATCGAGTTTACCGAAGTCAAGGATGACAGTCGACGAGGACGAGAGCTCTGGGCCAGTGAGAGGAGAGTAGAGATCAGAGAATGGCACGGCGGGGAAGGAAATGATTTAGGCTTTGGGTGGGAGGGGAGCCCAGCGGTGGGGGCTTTTATATGAAGGAATGAGGGGGCGCTAGGCTAGGGCCTAGGGTGGTAGGGAGCCGTTGGGGCCAGGCTGCCACTTGGCCTGCCGTTGTTGGCCAGGTCAGGCCTTGCCAGCACAGTAAGGCCTAGGCATGGCCTGCTCCTTTGGGCCGGGTCAGCTCAGGCTCGATGGACTCTGAGTCAGGACAGGCATGGGCCGGGCTAAGAAAACGGGCTTCTGGTCGGGCTGTCGTGCCTCAGGCTTCATGGACATCTATAGTTATATTTATTCGCATCCATAGGTATCCAACCATATGAGACCATTTATCCCTTGGACATCTATAGTTATATTTATTCGCATCCATAGGTATCCTCAGGCTTCTGGTCGGGCTGTCGTCTGAGGCTTGAAGGCCTGTGGGGCGACTCCCTTGGACCCCAGTTATCCAGGGAGCCCCCGCGCAGCATCACCCTGTTTCTAGAAGGCCCCGAACAAAGCGCCCCAACAACGTTTCCATTCGGTCTCCGCAACGCCGCGGCGACCGCCGGCCACCTTCTGGCACTACGCATGGTTCAGCCGCCTACGGACAGTGAGTTCGTGGGGGTAATCGAACACGATCCGGAGACACTCTACAGGCTCCTCGCGGAGGATCTAGAGTCGTCCTCTAGCTCTGACTCCAGCAATGGGAGTCATCACCCTTCTTGGGAATGCTTCATGACGCAAACCCCCGAGGGACACGTCCAAAACGTCTCTGGAGAAGAGACAACCCCAACAGGCAACCCCGACACCAGGATCAAGGCGGAGACGACGGCTCCATCTCACGTGAGGATGGAGCAGCTAAGAGCACGAAAGCTGGAGATCGATGACGCTGGGTAACAGCTTGTCTGGGAGTACCGAAACATCGAGGAGGAGATCAAGCGTCGCGGAGACGGTGGGCACGCACGCACCTCGGCCTGTGATGTGCATCGGAGGATCCTCACCGATGATGGGACTCTCCCTCATTTCGCTCGGGCAAGCCAGAACATCGCCGCAGCAACGGCCTTGCTACATGGCCTTCCGGAGGCCGCGACGTCCGAGGATCGCCTCGCCCGTTGAGAAATTCGCACGTTGCTCGAACGTGCGGCGGCGCAGCAGGCGGAAAGCTCGTTGTCTCGACGACGTGAGTCCGACACCAGCCAGCGCACGCCCTTGGTACGTCCCGCCAAGGACACGTCCGTTCACCAGACGCCACCGGGCAACAGGCAGCGCTCCGCTATCTCGCTACATCAACGTCTCGGCCATAGCCGTGACATGCGCAGCACCATCGACGCCCGCAGGTGCACCCGTGGCGACGAAAGAGAAGAAGCCCATCATGGCTATCATCCACGACGTGGCAGATGCTACGACAGCAGCGAGGACCGGAGCCCGAGTCCCAACCTACCTGGCCCTTGGGTCTTCGGCCGACACATCCTCAATGCTGTGTTCCCCCCGAGGTACCGACCGCCCACCAATATCCTAAAATATTCTGGAGAATCAAACCCCGGGCTTTGGCTCAAAGACTATCGGCTTGCCTGCCCAGCCAGTGGTGCGAGTAATGACAATTTCATTATTCGCAATCTCCCGCTATTCTTGGCCGATTCGGCACGAGCGTGGTTGGAGCACCTACCGTCCAATGCCATTCAGAGTTGTCCTGGGAACATCGAACAGCTACGTCCTGGGAAGGGCCCTACGTCATCGCGGAAGTACTTCGCCCGGGCACCTACAAGCTGAAAACCATCAACGGCGAGGTGTTCACCAACGCCTGGAACATCGAACAACTACGTCGCTTCTACCCCTAAATAAACGCATACTTTGTCCTTATCAGTTTTATGTCTTTACAAATCCCCGAGCTTTAGTGACATCCGACCCCCGCAAAATGCAAGGGGTTAGACCTCGCTCAGGGGCTGATACAAACGATATAAGTATGTTTACCTCACAAGCATCCCATGTGTCAAACTTTCTCTGAGTTCCTCCCAAAAACTAGGACTTCAGGAACTGATTTTGAGTACAACTGGTACGACTGCGGGAAACCCACGCCCCTGCAGCTACGGCCTCCTCGCTCACCAGCGTGATCAGAATCGTTCCGCCCATACCCCAAGTTTTTGGGAGCTGAACTATGAGAAGAATCGGAAGGCACCAAAAAACCTCCTCCGAAGAAAAGGAAACTAAAAAATGGTTTGCCACAACAAAACACGAAGATTTGTTCATTTTTGCACAAATTCACCGCTTACAAAATAATCTCATCACGAAAAGGGCTAATGTACTCTTAAATTCAATAGACAAGCCACTCGAGGGCTCCCCCACAAAACTTTTTTGATTACAATCTCTGCCCAGCTCGACTACAACGGCTACCATGGTCGCAGTACCCACCTCTTCAGGCACAAGCACTAGAAGGAGCTCTTCGTCGCCGCCGAGGACATGTACATGGGCCAGTTCATCTACTACGGCCACCACGTCTCGCTCCCCATCGGCGACGCCCTACCGCTCCACAAGACCTTCGAAGGCGCCACCATCTGTAACGTTGAGCACCACGCCAGCGACTGTGGTGCCCCTCCGCCGGGGCGTCCGAGGACTACGCCACCATCATCAACCGCAACCCTGACAACGGTGCCTGAACGGAAGGTGCCTCCCACCGTGGGGAGGTCGCAATGAATGACGACGAGGCTGACGACGCTCGGCACCCTCTAGTACTCCTCCTCTTTCGGCGGCATCAAGCTCTTCCCGGCAAAGGTGGCCCGCACCACCTCATCTACGTTGGATGACCTCCAGCTCGACATCACACTCCGGAATCAGGAGCGGATCAGTGAGTTTCCCTCTCTCTCTCTCTGGCATTACCCTTCCTCACTCAGGAACCGCCGCAACGCACGGACGCATTCGGCGGAAAGGAAGAAGGAGAGGTAGCGGCTCAGAGGCAGAAGAAGAGGTGCGATGAGAACTCTCCTTCCCCTCCCTATTTAAAGAGGAGACATCGTAGCTAAGGAAAGGCGAAAGGTTGGACAAAAACCCTCTCCCTTCCCCTCCTTAAATACGGAATCAATGCTGATAGACACCTGAGGGGATGCACCAGAACTGACGGGACGCGTCCTGGTCGACGAGGCGTCCCCCCCGGTCAAACTAGACACTACCTTGGTATGGCCCGCCATTGACCCGCTCCGGACGCGGCAATTAAGGCGCCCACATGGGCAGATGACCCTTCGCCTCCCCATGCAGGACCACGGAACAATCCGACGACAGGATCTCTGTGAAGGGGAGCAAACGACGAACGAATGTCCAAAGAAAGATAAGCATCTCTGCCTTCTTACTTTACGCGTTAAAATTCTTTTACCGAGCTTCCGACCCCATCAAACGGCGGGGACACGAACATCACTCGGGGGCTGCCGAGCGTGTCTACCAGTCTAGATATCCTCCTCACCCAACCCCTCCGTACACTTGGAACCAGGGGCACGAAATGCGGGCATAAAACTTTGAGTAAGACTGGACGAACTAGCAGACCCTACGCCCCGATAGCTACGGTGTTTCTGTTCACCAGAAAAATCATACTCAACGCCCCCCGCATCTCCAGTTTCGATGTCTGCCTTCTCAAGAAGGGTTCGGAGGGGTCCGCCTACAGAATCTCCCCAAAGGAGAAGCTGTCAGGTTGCCCAAGTTAATCGAATGGCTCGGATCGCCACCGAAATACGAAAACAAAGAATAGCGATTCTTATGCAGGTTACTCCAACCTCGTCACAAACGTCAGGGCCCGAACCCATTTGGTAGGAGCTTTTCCGCCACTCATGCCACCAAGGTAACGTTACCGACCCCGCCTTTATTTTGATTAAATTTTGCATTCAAAACATTACATATGCAAAACGTTGCATCCCAACGCTTTGTGTTGCGTCACGAAACGGATGTCGCCTCACTCGATATAGGTGACAGTAGGCCGAGGTTCGAAGGCTGGCCCGCGAAGGGCTCCAGGCCGCCTCGTACCAAACAGAGCCAGGGAGAAATAACTGAGACGAGCCCCAGCGGCCTTGCCCGACCCCGCTCAGAAACAAACAGGGGCATCTCTACCTTTTCTCGTTCGATTCTAAACCCCGAGCCAAACCCACAGAATCTCCATCGAGGAGAGGCCATCGGGCCGCCTGAGCCTATCGAACGGCTCGGGCATCTGCCGGGAGGCGGGTTAAGAAGTTGTGGAGTGCCACCAGATGGCTCTGCCGACCCCATCAGCAAATGATGTACCCAGATTCCACACGAACGTACCCGTTAGCGAGCTCATTGAGAGTGATACTCGAGCCATCGAGGCAAGTGTTGTTTACTCAGCCCCTCCGATTGCGAAAATCGAGGACGGGGTAACACGCAAATTACGGCCGACCCCTATCAGACCCTGACAAGGCCCGGGGGCTCGAGCCGCTCAATACAGGGACATAGGTTCGAAGGCCCTACCTTGCCGAGCCCATAGAGTCCCCATTTGGGGATTTCTATTGGAAGACAGGGCGGGGAATATTGCAATGCCATCTAAGGACTTCGCCGACCCTGTCACAAAAACCACGGATTGGGATTCCATCCAAACGTTCCGGTCTTCAGTAAACCCAACCCCAGCAAATGCAAGGGGTCGAACCTCACTCGGAGGCTGGTGAAGGTACGGCTACCTCCCTTCCTTTCTTCGAAACAATCTCCTTGCATCAAGACCAGCGGCAAGATTCAGGGGAACAGATTGGTAAGATCACAAAAAATCAAACAAAACAAAATTATTAAGCAAAATCACGAAACTACGTTCAGACTCAAAAATACTGACACTTGTTCACATATTACATATAAGTTGTGCTCAAAATTATTCGACTAACTACTCCCGCGAAGGGAGAACCATTTCTTTCAGACTATCCGCTAGGTTCTTCGCAAGGGGAGCCACCACCTTATCAATCGCCTCTAGCTCATCATCCTCATAGGTAGGTGGGAAACCTTCACTCATCACCTTCAGGTTGATCTCCTTCTCGTAATGAGCATGGGCAACGGTGAAGGTCTGAGTAATCCCGGCATGAAAAGCACTCTCCTCAAGCTGGCCCACCCGAGCCGTGATACCTGCATGAGCCGCAAGCGGGCTGGTCTCCGCCAGCTCCACCACCTTCAGGGCATCAAGGACCACCCTGACCGTAGCTTGCAGTAGATCGTGCTCATCGCTCTCAACCTGAAGGGCCCTTCGTGCATGGGCAACCTCTTTTTCTAGCTTGACGGAGACGTTTTCGGCGCTCAACCTTTGGCTTACCGCGTCACCGAGATCCGCCCGGAGAGAGGGGACCACCTCGACGTCCTCGTCCACCTTCTACTGAAGGGCCGTGGCCCTACTCTCGGCCTTCCACCAGAGGTCCCGCTCCATCTCCAGCTCCTTTAGGACCTCGCCGGCCTTCTTGTTAGCCATGGCATTTCTCTGCAGCAGCTCGTCTCGCTCCTTTTTGAGTCTGGCGATCTCCTCCCCATCCAGCTTGGACCTCGCCGACAAATCCTCGAACATCCCGTGGGCCTCCTCCGCGTCCTAACGCGCCTGGGTCTCCCGCTCTTGGGCGGCAGCAACCTGTGCGGCCATGTCTGCTCGCAGCCGGGCCTCCTCGGAGAGGCGATCCCACTCCGCTTTCTGCTCGTGGAGGAATTGGAATTTATTCTGGCTACGAGCAACAAGAGCCTGAAGAGGAAGAAGACTGGTATCCGAAATGTGAAAACACAAAAACATGCGAAGAAAGAAGAAAATCAAGTGAATACCTGGGTAGTAGGAACAACAATTTCACGCAGGGCTCCTCTGGCCTGGTCCAGGGCCTCCAGCATGGTCGAAATTCCGATGTCAAGACCCTCCCGCTCCATGCTCTCGGAATGATCATCGAGTGAGAAAAGAGCCGACGTCGGGTCCTGAGCGGCCATCCACTGAAGCGGCGGCTCCCCCCGCGCGGGGGAGCGGTTTCCTCCCAACAAAGGGGCCGGGGGTGGCTCCCTCCTGACCCTATGCGGCACCACCGCCATGCTCGAGGACCCTCCGACTGGACCCTCCTCCATCTGGGCCGCTTCGAGTGCCACGGGCGGATCCACCTGGGCCCCCGGTGGCGCGGATTGCACTACGCCCTCGAGCACCACCACGGCCGCGCCCGGCTGATCCTGGCTTGGCGCGGTCACAACCACCTCCACCGGCGGTATACGGCCCTCGGCCGGCTGTACCACATCCGCCATGGAGGAAGCCGCCAGCTCGATAACCTCCACGGGCGTGGGCGCCACCATAGACACCGTCGTGTTGGCCAACGCAGATCCAACATCGGCACCACTCCTGCCTGAAACAGGGGTGACGCCAGGCGACGCCATCTGTCCCACCTGAATGGTGAGACTCTTCTTGGGCGCCAGCCCCAGGGGGTGACCCGTCCGTAAGAGCCTACACAAAGGTAATAGCCATTAGATCAAAATAGAAATGGAAAAAGGATGAAAACAGGGGAATCAGCAGCTCACGTTGACGCCCTCGACCGGCGGAAGCGTTTTGGGGACGGATCCCCAGATCCCTGCCCCGACTCATCTGGGCGGGACCGTTTCAAGCCTGCCCCCTGCTCCGGGGCAAGGGGGCTCACCTCGTGGGGCGCGGCACCAGAGCCGCTCCCCTCCATCGTCTCATGGGGCGCGGCACCAGAGCCCCTCCCCTCCCCCGTCTCATGGGGCGTGGCACCAGAGCCATTCCTCTCCACCATCACCTCGGGGTCGGCAGCGGTAGGCCCACTTTCCTCCATCCACCGGTCCTCAGCCGGCACGCCATGCGAAGCAGCGGACCTGCCGGCCTCCACCGACCTCACCGATTCACTTCCCTCCGCGTGGAACGGGAAGGGTCCCTGCACGGACAGGTGGCCACTTGTCAGCGTGTCCTCGTCCTCCAGGACGTCCCAATCCACGCCGATGGCTACCTCATCGTCATCGTCGTCGTCGTCATCGTCACTGCTCATGTCCTCTCCTCGATCCCGTGCCTCCTGCTTTTGTCGTTTCGCCCTCTTCATCTGCTCCCTTGCTTTCTTGTCCCGCTCGGCCGTGAGTCGATTCGCCGCCGCCACGGCCTTGTCCTTCGGCAGCAGAACCAGACTATCTTTGAAGACTAGCCCCCTCGGCTGGTCCCAACGTCACAAAAGCAAGTGTTAAAAAATGGAGATTTAGGAAAAAGAAAAGAGCACGGGAGAAGAGGGCTTACGAATTCGAGGAACCCAGGTTCTGGCCGCATTGGGGGATGTCCGGGCACCGGATACACAATGTCGAGGACGTTGCCTTGGGAGTCCTTCATCGGCTCCATCACTTCCTTAATGCGTTGTGCCACTTCTGAAAAGGGGAGTGCCTCGTCAACAAGCACCGTCCCCTCGAACGACATTCCGGGCATCATCTGATGCAGGGGAAGCACGCGCGCCATCAGCGGCGCCACCCTCCTCGCATGATAGGCGCCGATAATCCCCGTCCCCTTTATGCCCTGATCCTTCAGGGCCTGAAGGGCGGAAAGAAGGTCAGAGAGGTGTTTCTTGTCTTTGAACTGGACGCCCCAGCTCCATGACTCCGGAGCCTCTTCAATAAGGCGTCCGGTGTACCTCGGTAGGGTGGCACTCACATCATCCCTAACATAAAACCACTGCGAGTGCCATCCCTTGTTGGATGTCGCCAGACGCATGTATGGGTAACCCCTCGACCGGGTATGGCGTAGATGAATGCTGGCACATCCCATTGGCGCGTTCACATCTTTCCCTCCAATCTTCCTCTTCGACAAACTAATGGTAAAGAAATACCGCCATAGATCAAAATGGGGATCGATCCCCAGGAAACCCTCGCACAGGGCAACAAACGCCGCCATATGTTGAACCCCGTTGGGAATTAGATGCTGCAGCTCCACCTCATAATAATCCAGCAGCCCCCGAAGGAATCTATGTGCGGGTACCGCAAATCCCCGCTCATGGAAGATGGCGAAAGAAACGACATACCCTTCGGGTGGCACCGGCTCACCCTCGTCGCCAGGTAGCAGCCACTCCTAGACGACGGACAGCGGGCGGAGAAGGCCATGGTGGACGAGGCCCTCCAAACGCCGTGGGGTGATGCTAGATCTGCCCCACAACTCCATCAAAGCAATTAGGGAGAAAGGTGGGCGCGAGCTCGATGGCGGCTACGGGGCAGGCGCAAGCTTGATGGCGGCTGCAACACGGATGCAAGCCAGCTGACGGTGGCGGCGCGGGCACAGGAGGCTGGGGCGATTGGCGGTGGATGTTTCAAGACGCAAAGGCAAGGGAGCAAAATACGGAACCTTGGGGGCGAACCCCATGGTTTTATAGGGGCGACGGATGCGAGAAGGGCAACCGTCCGCCTCGATCTCCGGGCCTGCCACGCGCACCGCCGCGTCACGGCACGGGACACGCGCCCGCAGCCCCTATCCTTTCCCACCAAAAGTTGCGGTGGATGGTTCGTCTTCCCTAGGTGAATCCGGACTCTCTACCCATCTGGGAAACGTAGGTCGCGAAGATCTTTCTCTCTTTGGCCCACCTAGGGCCCAGAAGCTCGGCGACCGGCCCAACTGGGGACGGGTCCGCGAACGATCCGAAATCAAGGGCGCAACCATTACTAAGGTCTCGATCCACGGTCAAGCCCCGGCTAGGTCAGCCCTGAATGAGATCCCCGCGAATGGGATACCACGACCCCCTCGAAAAATATCCAGTTGACGAAAAACTAAGTCCTTCAGCCTTACCCGCGAAGGGTCCGAAAACACCCTCCAGGCGGTTCTATCCGAATCACCTGGAGGCTCGGGGGCTACTATCGGGGACCTAATACCAGGGTACCCTAGAAGGTGGAACCAATAACTACCGAACGATAAAAACTTCTGGACGGATAAGGGCGCCGTAGCGTTCCTTGCTCGAACGACAGGAGTTTGGTTCCGCCTCGCCCGACGCCTTTGGGGTAGCTCTTCCTCGCCTGAGGGATCAGGGCTAGTCTTCGTCTCGCCCGACACCTTTGGGGCGGGCACGGTCTCGCCCGAGGGCTCAGGACTAGTCTCCGACTCACCCGACGCCTATAGGGCGGGCTCAGTCTCGCCCGAGTGCTGAAGGATAGACTTCGCCTCGCCCGACCCTAGAGGGGCGGGGTCGGTCTCGCCCAAGAGATAGGGATTGGTCTCCGTTTCACCCGACGGCCAGGAACGAGCCTCGCCCTGCTCGATATCTAAAGACTAGTTTCATCTTACCTGACAACTCCACCCATTCCCTCATAAATGATGGGTACAGGGCAAGATAAGACGTTCGGGTCAACCATGGCTCCAAGGACCATACCCTGCACCCTGGCAGGAAAAGTACTGCCGAGGAACGACGTGACAGGTGCTTTAGACCCTTTCGGGCGCCGTAGAGCCCGAAAAGTGTTATAGGTGCGTGCTCTTCGCCCTGTAGAGTTGTAGGCGCCGCCTTCAACTCTGGGACACGGAACCCAACAAAGATATACGACAATCGCTATGCTCCAGAAAAGGATTTGCTATCTCCACAGACGACGGGTATTCCGTCACCACGCTATGGACCCAGGGGAGCGGTGCCCGCTTCTCGACCCCCAGGTCCACCAGGACAGAAGACCTTGGCCACGGCGCTACTCTAGACCCCGACCCCGCGTCCCTCCGACGAAGACTCATAGGAACCAGAAGGCGTGCGGAGCAAGGATGGGGGAGGCTCATAAGTCAAAACAACTGTACTGCGGCCCATACCCTGCGCAGGGTAGCATTCTGTAACCAACCTGACATTCTACAGAGACATCGACAGTATTGTAGGCGCTTATCTTCCTTCGCACTCATTAGAATGAAGAACCAGGCCGGGTAGACGTGAGCCACAAGACTAAGTAGAGTACGCATCCTAAAGCCCTCACCCTTGTAAAAGTCAGCCCCTTCCTCTATAAAAGGGGATGTGCTTCCTCCATCAAAGGAGGACGGCGGATCGAACAACAAAAGACACACACACACAGTCAAGCGGCTACCAAGCTCTTGACCTCCTTTCAACCCTTCCATTAGAGACTTGGGACCAGTCCCTCTCTCGATCGTTTGTACCCCCTACTACGAACCGTTCACGGTGCTAATAACACGAGCAGCAACAAACTGGACGTAGGGACATTCGGCCCGAACCAGTATAAATCTTGTGTCCTTTAGCGCACCATCCGAGCCTAACGCGCATTACTATAAATTTACTTGCCACACCCCTGTACGAAACACCGACAGTATGTCAAGCACATCTTGGAGCTGGTAGGCATGGAGAGCCGCAACTAGGCACACAAACCAATGGAGAGGCTCAAGTTGAGCTTGGAGTGCAAGGCTAAGGAGGTGGATGCGACAAACTACCAGCGGATCATCAGGAGACTCCACTATGTCATCCATACATGGCAGGACGCATTCACCATCGGGTTTGCATGTTGTTTCATGGAAAACCCCACATAGGAGCACCTGCAGGCGGTGAAGCACATTCTGCAGGTCCTTCGATCTCGGTCTGTGCTATGGGCGGTGGACCAGAGTGACATGACTAGCCGGCTACTGCGACTACGATTTGGCCAGCCACATCGACATGAGGAAGAGCACCAGTGCCATCCTATTCTTCCTTGACGACTGCTTGATCAGTCAACTAATCAATCAAGCAGTGTGTGGTGGCTCTGTCTTCATGTGAAGCATAGTATGTTGCACCACTGCATCTGCAACTTAAGCAATCTTGATGTCCTGAGGTAGTGGATTTCAAGGTGTACATCAAGTCTGCCTTGGCACTTGCAAGGAACCTAGTCTTCCATGAGAGAAGAAAGCATATTGATCTACATTGTCACCTCATCAGGGACTGCGTGGAAGAAGGAAGCACTAGTGCCAGCTACATCACTGGTGACCAATTTGCTGGCATACTAACCAAGTCACTTGGGTGATTCAAGTTCCAAGAATTGTGTGCAAGGATTGGACTGGTTAAGATTAGTCCCAAGGGATTACACGGAGAATTGATAGATGTGTAATCACCGTGTTCATCATCCTCACTAGGATTAGTAGCAGTTGCTGTCATATAGGTCACTCCTTTTCTCTTTTGAATGATAGTTATGAGTGCAACAACAATAGAGTAGTTATGTAATTGGTAGATGTAGTAAATTGTAGAGTAGATGGGCACCATGCCTGCTTAATAGCTCAGAAATTCTAGTGTGTATGTGTTTCCTTCCTCATCCATTGCCAACAAAAAAAAACATAGATCAAGGCTCATGGGTTACTAGTACACCCAAAATTTTCATTCACACTGGTAGAAATTTGTTGTTGAGTCCTGTACCTCCTTTTAGTCCTACTGTTACATGATTTCTTTAACATTTTCAGGTCAATGATGAAAACCTTGTTGTAAAAAGCTCTGATGGGACTATCATTCAGTCACAACTAGTTGAGGTTGATAATGTGACAAGAAATTTAAGGGAAGTTTATGTAAAAGCTTATCTTGGAATCACAACAAACAAACCACCAATGTATTGGTTACTTTTTCAAGCTTCTGTGCCGCCTATGGGGTGGAATTCTTACTACATTTCGAGATCCACAGGTATATGTAAATAATTATCTCATTTAAAAATCTAAATTGAACTACAACATTATTGCATTCCTAGTTAATTGTCATTTCCACGTTTGAGTCATAATGTTGTTCCATAAATAGGGTGAGCAGCATTCTTTTTTTGGGGGGTTGCTAAATTGCATAGGAGGATATGACAGACCAAATGAAAACAATAAGCCAGCTTCCCTGGTCATATATCCTCACTATTTTCTTTATGATGTGAAGAAATGGCATATGACATGTTTCAAAATTAGCTTCACTAGTGAATATTAAACATCAATGGATATATCAAAAGATTGTATGGCGGTTATTTTGACCAACATTTGCTTTAGTCACATGCAAATACAGTATGGTTAGGCATAATAGTAATATTCATTATTAGTGTCAAGGGCGTCGGGTTTGAGGGTAGCTGGTGGCTACGGAGTTCGTAGTCTCAGTCGATAATGGCGTGGGGTTATTCCTCTGATCGCCCTATGATGAAGGGGATGAGATTAGGAAGAAGAAGAGGTAGATTGGGAAGTAATCTGTTATTACTTGAATCTGATAACCACGATTACAGTACGTAGATAAATAGGTTCTTTCCTCTAACAACCATAGAAGGAAACTACTAAAATTAAGGCGTAGATTGGTCGTGCTAACAATCCAGCCGCGTCCCTGCATCAGTCGCGGTGATCGCGCACGCTACGGCGCTGATGGCGTGGTTTGTGTGGCTCTTGACGCGTCTCTGGCGTAGGGCCAGCGTGTGTAGTGGCGCCTAAATCTTTGCTTCCATAATCAAAACATGACTCGGAACAATTCATCCAATGCTTGCAAGCTGGCATTATAGCCCAGCAACGCACACTGGTGAGCACCGACTCGCCCGGGTTTCAATGCAAGCTAGCGCACGTACGCATGCATGCCGTCCACTTCTCCACGAGCCACGAACTCGAGTATTGAGAGACGTCTGCGCCACCACGCGTAGCATCCCCAAGAAGAGGTCTTCCGTGCCACGCAGCCACACGCCTCTGCATGCTGCTGTTGGACTCAACCGACTAATGCAATCCTAACAATGCAGTCTAATGACTCCGGCCACAACGTGAGCTCATCATGTGTCCAGCCACAACTAAGCCAAACACGTTAACACATAACGTGACTAGCATCTATACTATATGCAAGACTCAAAACTAATTTAAGTCATGATTATTTCCAACATTGCCTCCCCTAACCTTGACTTGCGTACTCAACGCTTCATCACAGAAGGGTTGGCTCGTCATCGGCCGTCGCAAGCAGCGCCTCTTCCTGCTTCTACTTGGGACATTCATGAGAGAAATGCCCACGCTTGGCACAGCTGTAGCACTTGCCTTTTTTGTTCTTTGACTTGCGCTTGCTGTTCTCAGAGTAGTGCTGCTGCTCCTGTCGTCATCGTGACCATCCTTGCCGCCGCCGCGCTTGTCGCTGCCTTCGCCCGAGCGCTCCTTACTGCGACATTGACGTCGACGTCGACGTGCCTCCCATTGCTCCTCCGTGAGCAGCAGACGCCCAACATCATCCTCGACCGCCTTAGACGCTGCCGCAGCGCTCCTCCGCCACAAGCAGCCTGCCGACGAGCTCCTCCAGCGACATGGTCTTCAAGTCGGCGAACATCTCGATGGAGCACGCGATCTGGTTGAGCCTCGACGGCACAACCCGCAGCATCTTCTTCACGACACGCTCATCCTCCATCACCTCCACCAACTCGCGCAGCTCCGCGGCGAGGGAGCCAATCCTCACAGTGAAGTCGTCGATCGTCTCGCCGTCCTTGAATGCCGTGTTCTCGAATTGCTTGAGGAGGTGTTGCACCTTGGCTTCCTTCACGCGCGTGTCTCCGCAGCGACTTGACCGCCGCCACCCAAGCATCCTTGACGGTCTTCTTCACGGCGAGCCCAGACTTCATCTCTGGTGGCACACCACGCAGGATAACGGAAGGCAAGTGCTACAGCTGCGGCAAGCGTGGGCATTTCTCTCATGAATGTCCCAAGAAGAAGCAGGAAGAGGCCCTGCTTGCGACGGCCGATGACGAGCCGCCCCTTCTGTGATGAAGTGTTGAGTGCACAAGTCAAGATTACCGGGGATGGAAATAATGACTTAAATTAGTTTTGAGTCTTGCATATAGTATAGATGCTAGTCACGTTATGTACGTGTTTGGCTTAGTTGTCGCCGGAGTCATTAGATTGCATGTAGTTTGTTAGGATTGCATTAGACGATTGAGTCCAACAGCAGTATGCAGAGGCGTGTGGCCGCGTGGCACGGAGGACCGCTTCTTGGGGATGCTACGCGTGGTGGCGCGGACGTCTCTCAATACTCGAGTTCGTGGCTTCGGGAGAAGTGGACGGCGTGCATGCGTCTGTGCGCTAGCTTGCATTGAGACCTGGGCGAGTCGTTGCTCGCCGGTGTGCTTGCTGGGCTATAAAGCTGGCTTGTAAGCATTGGATGAATTGTTCCGAGTCATGTTTTGATTATAGAAGCCAAGATATAGGCGTTTGGCGCCGCCGCGTTCGTCGCCGGCATATCTATCTTGCATGCTGTTCATTTTTTTTTTAGGAAAATAGGAGGGTGCAAGCCCCTACTGTGCTTTTTATTATAAATGCTAAAAGCTTATACAACAGAGTTTCATGAAACATAAAAGCTTACAAAGAAAATCAAGAAGATTACACATATGCATCTAGCCATAGACTAATATTGGGTACATATGAACTCTTTGCTCTAAGGATAACCTGAGCAAAATCAATTCTGAAGTGATGTCGAGCATGGGAAATTGTGGGCTGAATATTTCTGAAGATTGCATCGTTTTGCATGCTGTTCATCATGTAGCTCCATCCAGCATGAGCTAGAGTGACTCGGTTCCAATAGAGAGACGGGCTAGCTGAAGAAGGCTACGGGGTGCTTGTCCTGAATGAGCACCGCCCCAAACCCATGGTAGGAAGCATCACACTCCATGAGGAAGGGTTGATCAAAGTCGGAGAGGATCAAGACCAGGGCCATCGTGATCGCTGTCTTCAATACCTGGAAGGCTTCTATGGCAGCGCTAGTCCACATGAAGCCGTCATTGCGAAGGAGAGCCACGAGAGGCGCCACGATTGTGCCATAGTCCCTCACGAACTTGCGGTAATATCCTGCCAAACCGAGGAACCCCCGGACCGCGCACACCGAGTGGGGCTGTGGCTAGTCGCGCACCTCCTAGACCTTGCGGGGTCCATAGCCATGCCCTTTGCCGAAATTATGTGCCCCAGGTATGCGATGGAGTCGATGCCGAAGGCACACACTGATCGCTTGACGAAGAGGTGGTGCTGCTCGAGGGTGCTGAGGACGGCGCGGAGGTGATCCGCCCACGAGTCGCTGAAGATTAGGATGTCATTGAAGAAGACGAGAACGAACTGGTGGAGGAACAGCCGCATGACGTCATTCACGAGCGCCTGGAAGGTAGCTGGCGCGTTGCACAGGGCAAATGGCATGACGAGGAACTTGTAGAGATCATCGTGAGTCCGGAACGATGTCTTGTCCACATCGGCGGGGTTCATGCACACCTGGTGATAGCCTGAGTGGAGATCGAGCTTCGTGAACAACTTGGCGCCATGCAGCTCATCGAGGTGCTTGTCGACAACAGGGATGGGAAAAGCGTCCTTCACCGTTATGGCATTGAGGGCCCTTTAGTCTATGCAGAAACGCCAGGAGCCGTCGGCCATCTTGACCACCAGTGAGGAGAAGGCAGACGAGCTGCGGCAGATTAGCCCCTAGGTCAGCATGGTGGCACACTGGTGCTCCAGCTCATCCTTGTGGGTTGCCGGGTAATGGTAGGGCCTGATGGCGACAGGCTGCTTGCCTTGGACCAGGGTGATATTGTGGTCGCGAGAGCACGACGGTGGTCGGCCGTGGGGCTCGTCGAAGACGTTGGAGAACTGGGCGAGTAGTGCCTCCAGGAGGTTGTCGCTAGTGCAGACTTGCAGGGCTGGGCTGGGTGGACCCGTGACGCCAGGACAGCTTATGCGGTGATCTCGGCACCAGAATGACATGGTGAGGGCGCCGAAATCCCACATAATAGGCCCCGGCGAGGCGAGCCATTATTGGGTCCCCAGCACATGTCATAGCCGGTGAGAAGAAGAGCGAACAGGTCCGCTTGGAAGTCTTCGCCGGCGATGGAGAAGGGTGTCTAGCAGAACACGCCTAGGCAGGGAACACGCTTGCCGTTGGCCATGGTTGCCTTCATGTTGCCCGGCATTCCAGCTATAGGTTGGTGCTGCGTCCAGACTCCTCAGAGATGAAGTTATGCGTCGATCCCAAGTTGAGGAGCGTGATCACGGTGGCACTGCCCAGCTGAATGTGCACCTGCATTGTCTCGCTGGTGCGGACGCCAGAAATAGCGTGCAGCGAGATCCGAGGATCGGGCTCGGTTGACTCGGTGTCGTCCCCATCATTTGCGGCGGCCTGGTCGAGGAGGAAGATGTGCTGGCAGACGCGATTGTGTCTATGCTCGAACTTTTCTTTACAGTTGAAGCAGAGGCCAGCCATGAATATGTGCACCCCGTTGCGCCTCCATCAACGTGCCCGCCCGAGGAAGGAGGGCGTCAAAGTGGTGCCCGGGGGCTTGGTACCCGACGAGGATATGTCGGAGCGGCGCTCCTGCTTGAGCTCATCGACCGAAGCTTTCAGGGTCTAGATGGTCTCAGCCATGGACTTGATGAGGGCCTCGAGATCAGCTAGTGCCGGCCCTGACATGGCGGACGTCACAGAGGCAGCGGCGATGGTGGCGAGTCAGGGGCAGCGGGCGACGGTGTGGATGCGGTGGGGTTTAGCGGTGGGGTGGATGACGAGGACCGCCTGGAACATGATACCAGGTTGTCAAGGGTGTCGGGATTGAGGGTAGCTGGACCTCGGCTAAGGAATTCGTAGTCTCGGTCGGTAATAGCGCGGGGTTGTTCCCCTGAACACCCTACGGTGAAGGGGGTGAGATTGTGAAGAATAAGAGGTAGACTGGGAAGTAATCTGTTATTGCTTGAATCTGATCACCATGATTACAGCAGATAAATAGGTTCTTTCCTCTAACAACCATAGAAGCAAACTACTAAAATTAAGGTCTAGATTGGCCGTGCTAACAGCCCAGCCGCGTTCCTGCATCAGGCACGGTGATCGTGCACGCTATGGCGCTGCAGGCGCGCGGTTTGCGCAGCTCTGGTCGCGTCTCTGGCCCGGGGCCAGCGTGTGTAGTGGCGCCCCCACATGACAGTTATTAGGCCATTCAAAAATACCCTATTAATTTATCAGTTTCATCAAGTTTCTTATGTTTAATTTAACTTGATAGTTTTCCTACAATCTATCTAGGATACAGCAGCACTGGCTATGTTTCAACCATGGTTTCTCCAAGGAATGACACGGTTGAAGTTGGACCAGGGTCTCTTAAACTTTCCTTTTCATCAGCATCTGGACAACTGAAGAGAATATTCAATTCTGTCTCAGGAGTGAGTCTTATATGACAAATCTGTTTTACAAATGAGTGATCTACAAATTTTTATTCTTTTGTTAAAATGAGTTGATAGAAATGTATTTCACATTAGATCTGAGATAATTAAATTGAAAATTGTCATTTTAAAATACATATTAAAATACATATCTGTAACATAGGATTGGACAAACCACCTTTGAGATAATTAAAATATACTAATAGTGTTTTCATGAAGAAAATATGCATACCTACTGTTTTTCATGTCAAGTATATGATTGCTCTCACGAAATAATTTTGGACAAAAGATCACCATGCTTTGAGATTACCTTTCCCTTTTTATTTTAGATGTATATATAACGCGTGTCTAAAGTGTTGCAATTTTTCGGAGCCCTAACCTACCATGTGAGTTGACTAATACGGAGTAATACTGATATATCCAAATTTGTGTACGTAATTGGCTTCAGGTGGATCTACCAATTCAACAAAGCTTTTTTTGGTATAGTTCAAATGAAGGTGACATCGTGGATTCACAGGTTTGACTAAGGAACTGAGATTTTTCTCAGTTGGAGAAAATCTGGCCAGTAAATATTTGATGGTTATGATGTATATATGTTTATTAATTTAATGGTTTGTACTAGGGATCTGGAGCATATATATTTAGACCCAATGGTACTACACCAACTATTGTATCATCATCGGTAATACCCTGCAGTTTTTCTTTATTTATTTCTAATTCATAATTCCGTTATCTCTTATTTTTTATATTTTGTAACAGTAATGTATGTATTAAAGGTGACTTTATTTGTTAGTATTTCCCCATAATAATATTTCACAAACAAGAGTTGTTGGTGTAATATTTTTTTGGTTGCATTTGAACGCCAAGGACTTGAAAAATATACGGACTGAAATGGCATAGTGTTCTTTTTCAAAATCTTTTCAACTGTTCTATGAAACTATGGCATGTATGTTGAATTCATCAACTGAATTCAAAAAGGTATATTCCCCTCTATTATCATTCTTTAATACAGTTGATTCCTTACGGTCCGGCAGATGTAGTTTTGTACATCTCATACCCTTGTAATACTGGAATCAGAATGGTAAATTCTAGTTTTTGAACAAAAATTCCTTTGAAACGTATTTTCAGACTCTGACTTGAATATTTCATTTCATGCAATCTATAAATGTTATATATAGAAGAGGGCATAGGTTAACATAGTGTAATATTCTGGTAATATTCATAGAAATAGTGGTATCTTTACTCTCGAATAGCTCTTGTAGATCAAAGAGAGGGGCCCCCAAGTTCTTCTGTGTCATGGCTGTTTTAAAAATAACTATGGACTGTGCACTAGCTAGTAATTAAGAACTTCATGTGCAGTTTCTCTTTCAGTGGGTCGATCATTTTAATTTCCTTTTAGGTGCTGCTCAGCGTTATCAATGGACCTCTGGTTCATGAAGTTCATCAACAATTCGGTCCTTGGATTTATCAGGTAAGATTTAAAATTTACTCCATTCTAGGACCCATCACAGTTAAATATAATAAATATTACGTGATTAGTGGAGCCTAAAATATGAGCATTTCATTGATCTCTCTTCATTAAATAGATTACTCGACTCTACAAGAACAAGGAGCATGCAGAAGTTGAATACACGGTTAGTGACTACTTTCAACTTTGGAAAATATGTTTCCATAAGATTTATGTTTATGGAGAATATGCTATTTCAGCTATGCTCGCATGTATAAGGAAAACTATTATCCAAAACTGAACTAACAATTTTTGTTCCAAAATTTGCAAAAGATTGGGCCCATCCCTATTGATGATGATGTCGGGAAGGAGATCATCACCAGGATGACAACAGACATGGTTACAAACAGTACATTTTATACGGACTCTAATGGAAGAGATTTTCTCAAAAGGGTAACAATCAATCTAGGTTTCCATTGGATATTTGATATGATTAATTTGTTTGATTATTGCTACTTCTTTCAATATCATACATGTGTATAGTATATTGTAAGGCTAGTTTTAGTGGGAGTTTCATGAGAGTTTTCATGGACATTAAATAAGCTGACATGACATAATAAAGATGAAGAGAGATCATAAAAGTTTTATGGGATAAAATGAGTTTCATGGAGACAAAACTTGTCTATACTGTTTCCAACCCATGGAAGTCTTGTAAAGTGAGACATCACTAAGACTGGCCTAATAGACCACTACTCTAAATCCAGCAATCATTGTCTGTTTGAAACGCAGCATCACTGCCAGAAATGGGTCTGACAGAGGACAATGGGCAGTGATCCAATTCTCGACCCAAAAGAGAGAGTATCGTATCACTATCGGTTCAAAGAATAGACCCAGTAGTAATAGAATTAGGGTTCACTACTGTTTCAGTGGCTTCAAATGGCAGTGACCTTCTTTTTCCTATTTTCTATATACTTCATTATTACATTTAAATAGAGGTTTCTGTCTAAAGTTTTTACATTCGATATTACTGATGCCATCATATTTCTCACAAGATTCGATAATGAATACATCATAATTACAAGACCATATATACATACTTAATAGGTAGAGATGAAGTTATTACAAACCAAAGTCTCATTACTACAAAACAATTGGAGCACACCCACCCACTACTACTACTACTAGTTGTTATGTGCCACATATTCAGTATAGTCAACATCCCCAATTCTATAACCGAGCATGTCATTTAAGTACATCAATGCATGAATTAAGCACTCTCTTTGTCTTCACATGTCTGAACATATGGTCTACAAAGATTAAATAAACTGGAGGCATTGCAAATGGGCTAGAATGCAAAGCAAAATGCATATGACCTTGCAATCCATGTGAGGTGGACCTTGAACCTGCATAGTACCATCACTAACCAAGTTGCTCCACTGCTTCACTTAGAAAGGCATGGAAGCTACACAAAACATATGTCCAATCATGATACGAAATCTGTAAGTGGTGTCAACAAATAGAATATGTGAACCATGAATACAAAGATAACATATATAAACATTATGAGCACCACTTTCACTATACCATATCATTCTGGTTGTTTTGAGCAATCCCTTCACTAGTGGCTACCACATTGCCATCATCTAAAACTTGTCGCCTTCTCGCGAAGGTACGTCGCGTGGCTGCGGGGACTCTAGTTCGGCGGAGTGAGCTTGGGGGCATCGACGACGGGGTTGTCGCCATCGACATGGAAGCACTCAAGGGACGGAGAGTAGTAATCGATGTCATCGGAGTCGTACTCCGGGCCATTCCCCGAGAGGATCTCGAGGAAGGTGTGCAAGGAGGGGACGTCGGTCCCCGCTGTGCCGGAGAGGATGGCACCTCCCGGCGGACAAGGTGCTCCAGCTCCAGTTGGAAGGACGCCACCGCATTTTGGATCCCGAACGGTAGGTCCGGGAGGTAGTACTAGAAGCACTCAGGCGGTGGGAGCACCTCGCTGGTGGCAATTTGGTAGTGGATGTTGGTCAACATGTAGAACATCTGGCATCGCTCCAACACGGTGGGGTTCGGGCCTAGGCCATGCCAGATCTATTGGGCGAGGACCTCGAGATCCGCTCCCAAGGGGCCCGGTGGAAGAGACAGTGCCAAGGACTCATTGTCCACTGGCGCAACCTCCTTGAGCGGGTGAAGCTCACCGTAGCAGTCAGCGATGTAGGCCAAACTCCTGAAATTGAGGACCCAGCCCGGGGTGATGGCGCCGGCTATGATGAAGAACTCACTGGGGAGGCGGACGCCGTCGTCTAGGGCAACGCCGCCTCCTCCGGCAACGAGGCAAGTGGCTCTGGCCACCGTAGAGCCTGAATCACACTTGACACGCTCCTGTACCTAGCGCGCTAGCTATCGCAGGGTAGATACCGCGACAAACATTGTTGTTCATCGGATGTCACTAAGTGTGGGTTTCTGGAGGCTTGGGTGGACTCAAGAACATAGAGAACACAGAGAGGACACTACGATTCATCCTGGTTCAAGCTATCGGGACCGAACGTCCAGCAGTGGATGTTCCTTGTATTCGAGATCACCCAAAACACGGGGTTACAATAGAGTGTAAGAGATTTGGAAGGAGATCGCTCGGTGCTCTCCTATGCTCATCGACGGTGAGGTTTCTTCCTTATCAAAGGGAAGAAGATGATGGTGGGGAGGAGCTCTCAGTACTCGTCTCGGGGTGGCTCTGCTCTCGGTGTAGAGCTCTGAGTTTTGTGAGGACTCTGTTCAATTAGGTTGTTTGCCCTCTGTTCGTCCTCCCCCTCTGTAGGATTCGTCCTCCTTATATACCGAGGTAGGTTGGGTACATGGTGGTTTGGGGGGTTTATTATATGGTCTACATGCGCCAGAGTCCTAGAGAGCGCTGGTGCGGTGTGGATGGACCTCCGCGTTGTCGTGGACTCGGAAAAGCCTTGGGCGTCATCCGGCTGCTCTGCTCTGATGCTCTGACCATCAGGCCTTGTCGGCTTGGACTGGTCACCACTAAGTGCGCCTTATGGAGGCTTCCTTGGTGGTGAAGGCGTCCGACTTGATGGATTAACGAGCAGGACCGGAAACCCCCGGGCCCCTGAATCCGGCGGACGGATTTGTCCCCTTGTGTCATGCCCCATGCGTGACTTTGTGGGAAGAGTGGATGACAACGCTGCACCTGTTGGGTAGTGCCGAGGAGCCCTCGAGCCTTGGGGCAGTGGGTTCCAGCCTAGCCCTTGGCTTGTGCTAGAGCCGAAGCCAAGGATCAGGCTCAGGCTACCATTGATTGGGAGCGTAGGGCTCGGGTGAGCCCCTGATGCCCGAGTAGAGACCGAGGGCATGCTCAGGTTCCGCTCAATCCTTGGCCGGAAGGTGTGTGCAAGCGCACTTGATGAGTGTAGCCCCCAAGCGATCCTAGAGGGATCGGTCGAGGGTCCTTTGGTTGAGAACCTCTTACCCCGGGACTTAACATATCCCTATGTTTTTTTCTCGTCGCCGGCTATAGTGAAGCATGATATGGAGAGTAGAATAGACATTCTTACATTCTTCCTCCTAATGATCCCTAGCAAGGAGCCCTCCATCTCTAGTGTAGGAGCAAGTGTATTTTGAAGGTGTTAGAAGAAAGTTTGTGAAGACAAGGCCACACCAAAGCTTGGACACCCTAGGAGCAATGCTAGCTTGATCTGGTAGCATTGCTGCCAGCACGCCCCGGCTTCCGCATGGCTTCATCTTTATGAACTTTCTTCTAGTATCTCTCATGCACCATTTTGACTACGAATGGAAGGTTTTCTCCCACATAGAGCACATATTGAGACTACAAATGGTGATACAAATGAGCTTGTGTCATGTGGCAGAACCGCCTAAAATAACTCACTTCCGAAGGTGCTTGTCTTCCATTAGACACTAAACACCCCTAGAGTGAGCTAATTTAACAGTTCCGTTGAGCACACCCCATGGGAGAACCCGAAAATCCACATGTTTCAACAGGATCATAAATGGGAGAATAAAGCTTACAACATTTTTAGCCATTTCTTACATCACTTTCCATGCAACATCAGAGTATAATATTTATTGTTTATAACAGCGAAATATAACCATGTTATCAGAGTTTCAGCAGAAATAAAATCATTTAATGACAAGTTAAACATTAACATAATGATCCGTTATATAGATCATAACAGGTTATAAGTTTTTCTATTGTAAAACATTTTGGGTGGAAGTTTCAAATAAACTCTATGTCCACAACGTTAAGGAAATCCTCGCTGAGCCCACCAAGAGGTTGTGGAGCCACAAACCAACGGTGATATATCACTGTAGGGTTGTGGCTCCAGTCGGTAATGTTAGAGGGCTTCACTACTGGGTCAATAGGATCCCCAATGTTGTATGGATCCTAGGATTACGACCTGGTAGTGAAGCAAATCATTGCCACACCTGGCAATGATGGTTCAACAATTATTGTCCGTTATGTAATGGATGACTACTGAACCTTCTCATTGCTAAATGTCTCCAATTATTTTTCTTAAACGCACAAGAGAGATGTGTATCATTTCATTAAAATAGAAGAGAGTATACAAGAGGGACTAAGTTCCCCAAAACACACCCAAAACTCACACTACCCCACCACACTACAAATAGAGAAAAGCTAGAAACATAAGGCCCTATTCAAGAATCAGGAGACCATCAATCTACTAAGGTCCAAGGTATTATCCCACAGCAAACGACCTAACCAGCAGCTCCTGGAGTGCTTTAGATCTAGTGGAGCACCATAATTAAGATGGATTCATTTATGATAGCCTGCAGCGCAGCCATAATTAAGGCTAGTCTCTGTGAGAGTTTCTAAGCTGCCACATATATAGGCACTTTTGATGATATGGTAACGTTTTTAAGAAGAGAGAAGAAATGAGTTTCATGGGGATGAAACTCTCTTGGCACGATTACCAACTCTCTATGAGTTATGAAATTAAATGCCTATGAAACTATAGAACAAAACTCCCCATTGAGAGTGGATGTTTCATCCACGTTTCATTTTATTTCGTATGACATGGCAGTCTTGGAAACAACACTATGAAACCCTGCATGAGTAAGGGCCTAACACTCAGACTTGTGCCATTAAAGACGCAATCATTCAAATCTTTCCATATATCCCAAGCCACTAGAATGAAATGTCTCTCATTATTACATTTCCTTTTATCATGTTCCTTATTGGTCCAGCCCTCAGTCCCATTAGTGTAATTCCGTGGGGGTGGGCTTTCCCCCATGGGTCAACTTTCTTTTAAAACTGTGAGCCTTTCTAAATTGAGTATGCTAGAGTTTTAAAAGTTTGCATAGTCTCCTTTTACATACACATTTAGATTGGATTTCATTTGCAGGTTAGGAACTATAGGGAAGATTGGGATCTTGAAGTGACAGAACCAGTTGCAGGAAATTACTACCCGGTAATCACAACATTCACATTTTTCTAAGTGAACCATATTCAGGCTGTTAGACACGATATGGAATTTCAGTTTATAGCATGCTATCTATATGATTTTTCCATGTGTAGAAGTATTTTTGTATCATGCAACAATGTATCCAAAATGAAAATGGGATTGATCAGAAATATTAATAATATAGTAGAATTCTACTTTTATTACTAGATTATGACTTTATAGTATATTTCTTGCACATCAACTTTTCAGGTCAATCTAGGTGCATATGTAGCCGATGGAAAATATGAGCTATCTGTACTTGTGGACCGTGCTGTTGGAGCATCAAGTATTCAGGATGGTCAGCTAGAGATTATGCTACACAGGTACTAGCTGAGGTCACTTGAGTTAGTTCTAGGTTTATTGGTCCTCTAAAAGAAATAGCTCCATGATCTTGTAAAATCTGGATAGTTCGTAGAGGATCAATCTTGGTCATGATCTAGACCCCTGCTCTTGTAAAAGTTTAACACCAGGCATGGTTTTAGAGAGATTCTAAGAATGGGTCTAGTCCTCCAAGAGAGAGAATAAAGAGGAGAAGGAACTAAGTCTTTTGTCGAAATAATTCTATTTTTTATTCCTCAACTCTAATACCATCTAAATCTAGCACTCCAACAATTAGTGACAATTGAGTTTGACCATTGGTCACATGTTTTGTTGTTTTGGAGTGAAATGGCAGTGTTTTCTCCTCCAAGTTTTTAGATTTTTTTTGCCAATATGGCTGACCTTGTATTATCTTTTTACTATATTTCCATGGCTAGCCACTTTTGCTTTTCCATGGAATAAAGAAAGAGCAATAGAGAGAGTGATGGCAGTGTTTGGAATGTAGGAATTATACAAGAATTTCACAGGAATCAGTTCATTCTTGTAGGAAAAGCCTACACATCACTTGAAAACCACGAATACAAGTTGAGGGTCAAAATTGAGCAATATTGGTAGATGAGGTATTATATTTAGACAGGGGTGATGGGTAGACATTTTTTTTAGCAGATGGTGGGTAGACATTAGAGAAGTAGGAGAGTTGAATGGTCAAAATAGACTATTACTTTTTATTTCCTATACTTTCATCTTAAGCATGGAGTCATCTCTTGGATTGTTTATTTCTTGGAGCCATTATTCTCCAAGTATAGGACTTGGTGTTAACTCTTACCTGGAACCAAGTTTTTTAACACATTCTAAATGTCCACGCCCAACCCTATAAAAATTGCATTTTGTTTCTATCGCAATATGATGTTGTTATATGTTTTGTAGACGAAGGCCATAAGTTAAGGTTTAGAAAGGGACTAATGAAAGGTTTACAATCCTTCATGTCCAATAAACCAAGAAACTTTGAAACTGCTTTTTGGAGCATAACTGTGTTACAAACATATTGGTTGTGACCTCTTGAATTCAATCTTAAATTTGGAGCACATGTCGAAACTCTCTAATCATGAATGTTTTTAATATATATATATATCAGGCGTATACTCAGAGATGATGGCAAAGGTGTTAATGAGCCACTTGGTGAAGTTGTTTGCTTGGATGGAAGTTGCAAGGGGCTCACAGTATAAATTTAGTGACAATATTGATGTTGCCTTTGTATTTTCCATTAACACCGAACTATTTATTTGACAATTGTTACTGAAACTATCTGATCTCAAAAAATGACAGGTGAGGGGAACATACTATGTCAAAGTTGACAAGCTAGGGCATGGAGCTCACTGGCGAAGAACATATGGCCAACAAGTCTATTCACCCTATCTTCTTGCTTTTACCCATGAGGTATATGGTTTTTACTATGTCTATATGATGCTTTTATGTGATTCCGCAGGTAATCATTCTTGTTATTACAGGATGAGATAAGTTGGAAATCCTATAATGTTGCCAAAGAAAGCACGATGGATGAGAATTATAGTCTTCCTGATAATGTTGCAATTATTACCTTGCAGGTATCATAATGCTCTTCATTCACTCTTAACTCATAGATAAGTTTTGGCATACATCATATTAACGACATAAAAACATTAACAAAGAGAATTGAACTTTTCAGAATCTAGATGATGGCACCACATTACTCCGCTTGGCCCATCTGTTTCAGGTGTATTAGTTTTTTATAAAATAGTGTTTTCTTTTTATTTCTACTATATAATGAATCAATAATTAATCTTTATCGAGTCTCCAGGCTTTAGAGGACCCTCAATATTCAGTGATAGCAAAAGTTGAACTAAGAAAGGTGTTCGGAAAGAGAACCGTAAGTAAAATTATTGTTGCAATTCATTCTTTTGGATGCATATTTCTCCTGCAAAATAGTTATATAGTAGTACTATATGCTGTTCCAATATGCAGATCAAGGAATTAGCTGAGACTAACCTTTCTGCCAATCAAAAGAAGTCAGAAATGAAAAAACTCAACTGGAGGGTAATCGAGAACAGTAAAAGTGATCCTATCCCATTGAAAGGTGGTCCAGTTGACAGTCAAGCTCTTGCCGTAGAACTTGGACCCATGGAGATACGCACCTTCTTGCTAAAATTCTAGATTGCATATACATAAAGTAATTGCCTAGTTTATAAAGGGGAAAATGAAACATCATTGTACAAAAGGATGAATATGTATCCTTTCAGGCCTTGTTCAGGGTTTGATGTGGATTGTGATGGATTGACTGGGATTGAACAAAATTGTAAGTTTTCTTTATCTGATACATGTACCTTCTCCATGCCAATAGCTAAAAGAATCGAACGTGACATGCTTCTAACAAGTTATATAAAAGAAAGAGAAGAGGTATATGTATAATAAGTTTCATGGGGGAACCACCCTAGAAATCATAAGCTAGGAGCCATTTGGCTCTCGTTGGTCTTCAATTGCCTAGGTAAACATGGGTACCAGTTGTACATTCTATTCTCGCCACTTCCATGCATGTATTTCTGAATTCACCCTCTTGCTAGCTAGGCTCTCATAAATCTTGATGTTGTGGGGTGTATGTTAGAACCTGATACCCCTACTTATGTGCAGTAGCTTGATATTTGAAAAGATATTGCGAGTATGACGCAATCTTGAACCATATCAAGAACGACATAGATGACTCACATAGAACATCATAGATGACGATGTTCAAGCAACCACGACAAGAGATTATGATTTGATGAAGTCGAACATCAATTTTATATATATAAGCACAACTCTAGAAGAGTATAAGTGATCTATTAATTCTTGCCTAATGCAATAATCTAGTGCAATAGAACTTTCTAGCCTATTTCTTCTTATAAACCTTGGGTAAGACCCATATGTTGACTTGTTTGATGCTTATGGCTTCTACCCATTGTTTATATAGTCCTCTCCAAGGCCCTCATACATGCAAGTAGGAGTCCTACTCCTAGTAGGATTCTACACTCAAGTTCTAATGGAAATAGAAGTCCTAATAGCACACCTCTCTTGAATCCTAGTCCAATTAGGATTTGAGTCACCATACCACAATATCCACCTTGAAATTAATCCTTTGAAGTCACCTTTCTCCTCCAAGGATTCGCTCCAAGTCGGCTCCCTTTTTATTTATACTCCCACCTTGACAGTGCCCCTACCACAAGGGCTCAACCTGTCACACACCAAAAGTTCTGATTTTGGGTTGTGAATAGAAAACACTAAATAAAATGAAAGGTTTTAATATTTGGATAAAATTTAGCAAGTTTGAACTAGCGCAAACTTAGTTATAGGAAAAATGTGAATTTTTAAAGTTCTCTAATTTTGATGGGCATTTGGATGATGTGATGTTTGCTTGTTGCTTGACTTGGTGTTGTGAGTAAGTAAAATTTTGAAAAACACGTTTAGTAAGTCTTTATCTTTCTTCGTCTTGTCTTTATCTTTTTCTATAATCAAATACCTGCTCTCTCGATCTTAATCTTTTCATTTGGATATTCTCAAGATTCTTTTCTTCTGCTCCAAAACACTTCTTTGAGTTCACCATCCATCAATCCATCTCTCAAATCTTCTCGGGAATTTTTCCTGTTTTTTGGAACTTATTCCCACTTTTCCACGAGCATAATCTAATTTCTAGATGCTCCAGAATATCTTTTCATGAGCCCCAAATACTTTATTTGGCTACCTCATGTTCCAAAAGGTCTAAGAGAATTTCTCCTAGATTTTCGGAGACTTCGGAGTATTTTTCGTGGCTTAAAAAGCAATTCTGGACTTTTCTAAAATTATTTTATTCACAAAATTAATTAATTTCGAAAATAACAAAATCTCTCATTTTACCCCGACGCTCAAAGCCCATGATCTCAAAGGCCAATGCATTTATTTACTAATGAGTTTTAATGAATATTTATGCCCATTAGTAAAAGTAGAGGGTGCAACATGGATTAATATCAAAATATATATATATATATATATATATATATATATATATATATATATATATATATATATATATATATATATATATATATATATATAGACACACACACACACCCCTTGGCCAAAGAGCGACATAACTACAATAAGAGGAGCCCAGGTTTGGGAATCTCTAATGCACTAAATTAGATTTTTCCTCCTTCTAGTACCTCGCCGTTGCTACTCAGCGATGGGGCTGGTTCTGGTTGCCTGCTTGAAGACCAGGGGCGGATCCAGCATAGGTGCATGGGGTACAGCTGTACCCCCAAAATTTTGTGAAACACGAAGTATATATATCTATAATATATTATATACCTGCTAGCACACTTTATCAAATAGCAATATCTTAAGCTCAAGTGGTCATCCGAAATAGCTTGTAGCCCTTCTATAGCCCGGGAGCCCAAAATGATTCAATACACATGACACAAGTATAAGACAAAAATGACAACAAATTAATCAGTTTTTTTAAAAGTTGACTCCTTTTCCTTCCAAACTATCATAATAATTTTAATTTGTAAGTTTGGGTCTTGATTTTGTTTAATAACCAAACAATGTTATAGGAAAAATCGTCTGTAGATTAATTGATAAATAAATAATTTTATTTTTTGTAGAATGTCATGGAAACAATGATCTTGCTTTTTTTTTGGTTAATATGCTTATGAAGACTTTGGCTAAACCTTGGTGAATTGTATCTTTAGATCCGTCTACCTAACTATTTTATTGTCATTCGGTTGTCGTATTATACCGTTAGTGAATTGCGTCATTTAGGTCTGTACCCCATGATTAAAATCCTAGATCCGCCACTGTTGAAGACTTATGTCGGTGCCTCTGGTGTTGTTGCATCATCCAAGGCTGTGTACGACTTCTATGAAAACTCTGGTGTCCGACCCATTCCGGAGTTCATCATCGCCCGGTCCGTGCTTTGTTTTTTCAGCGAAGGAACGGGCCTTCATCGTTGTCGTGCTTTGGTAAGAAATAGCGGACGATGGTTCTCTCTAATCTGTTTGCTTGTCCGGTTGCTGATCCTCTTGCTTTTGATCATGTACGCTAATCATGGAGCCTGTGTGCCATGCAAGCTCTATGTCCACATACGTGATTTACATCTGAATATCTGTCAACGCCAATTTGCTGATATCCATGTCTGCTGCGGCAGACCCGTAACGCCAGCACGAACCTCATCTGCAGTGCCTATACCTTGGTCGCCTGACTCGCAAGGTCCGCAGTCTTGAGACTCTAGCACCGGTCCGATGCAATCTGAGCTCGCCTCTGTTCTTCACCTTGGCCAAAGCGGTGCTCTGGTGCAGCACGCAGGACCATGCAGCTGCTGCTCGATCATGATGGATAGAAGATCGTGTTTTAAAAGGTGAGCTGCAACTCCAATTAATTTCCTCATAATTTTATTGGTTACCACACATTCTAGACGTCATGCTTGCATCTGAAATTACATACATTATTCATCCTGTCTCGTCAAGCTCCCATCATCTAATTCCATCTTACGTACATGGTTAATTCCATGTAAACTCATGTCATGTATCTTTCCGGTGCGGTTCACTGCTCCTCTGTTCATATTTCCATCGATCTTATTTCCTGATAATTGTTCTAAAGTTAACATGTTCACGCCGTAGCTATGTTTCAGGTTTGTTCTTTCCGCACTAGATTTGTAGAGACGTAATTTACATGTTTATAATTAAATCGATTAATGTGCTAGCAACTAGTTTCTAATTTAAAAGTCATATAGGTATATACTTCGGTGTTTTATAAACAAATATTAATATGACTAATTGCAAACATTAATATGCTTTTAAATTATAAGTTTGCTTAGTTAAACACGTATATTAAATTCAAATAGATGCTCCCACATTTTATTCCTTTTGCAAAGCAAAGTTGAAATTACTTGAATAATATGAGACATGTTTGCAAATAAATAGCTTTAACTCGACTTTTCAATTAAAATGTAAATTGACTAAATTAATATCCTTGACATGGTTTTGTAATTAAAATAAACAAAGCATATAACCTTTACTCTTATGACACAAATCTTCCGATAGTCATTTCTTTTTAACTGTAGTTCCGTTATCGGCATTCTTGTGATCTTGTGACGGTAGAGCTACTCTCTTTTAGTACGTTGTTTTTGTCTCGAGTGGTGTACCGCTCTTAGTCATGTCTCTATTTGTTTGCTTGTATGTTTGTTGGTGTGCTATGATTTGCGAGTAGAAGAGCTGTCCGTAAGTGCCGGAGACCGAAAGAACAAATGATCAAAGGTTCTACGAGGAGTTGACCATTAGTTGTAAAGCACGTGAAAGGCAAGTATAGCATGGGATCATCCTTGTTGTTCTATTCACTTTAATCACTTAAATTCATACTGCATGTGTTTCCTTATTACCGTTAAGGATTACCTAGCTTTGAATTTATACCTTGTCACCCTTAGATTAATGCATTGGATAGTATAAAGCTAGTGCTCCACCTAAACCATGATCTTGTAAATTGACTAAGGGTATATGAAATAAAAGTTAAAATATGATTTTTAGAAATTTGGCTTAAGAGGGCTGGAGCATTGGGTTTTATGGTGCTCTAGATTCCTCTCCCTAAGGACTTAGCTGTAAGTGATTATCCGGGACTTACAATACAACTGTGAGGGTTACATGGCTCTGGTTTTAGTCAAGTATGAGGACCTTTTCTAATTTGTTAGTGGTTACATTTATGGCACAAAAGGGGCTTGACGAATTGGATATAGTGCGGCCTATGTCCTTATGTGTATAGCCTGCGCGGAATGTGCCATTTGAAAGGAAAGCCCTACATCTGTTTGCCAATTAGAATCCTAGTGACCCTAACTTGTTAGACGAACCTTGAAAGACTTCATAGTGAACCCTGCATACTCACCTTGGAAGTGTTTTGAGAGTTATAAACCCGGACATATGGGTAATCACAACTCACAATGAAAGTGTACAACCTCCATAGAGTGTAAAACTGGTATATCAGTCGTGCTCACGGACACGAGCGGCCTTAGAACATTTACAAAATAGATGATCATTAATGGATAATTGTTTATGCTATTTATTATTCATGTTTACCTGATCACATGTTTGTATGGGCTGGTGATAAACTTGAAGCTACTCAATTGCTAAAAACATGACTCACTAAAAGCTAATTGCAGTTAAACCAGTGTCAACTTTTTTAGCCTTATGAACCCCATGTTATATTGCTGAGTACGACATGTACTTACGCTTGCTTTATTTTTACTACTTGGATAAAAATCCCGGATGGGTACCAAATTGCTAGAGTTTGGAGAAGTTAGGATTGTGATCAACCAGTCAGTGGATCCTGTGGAGTGGAGTCATCACCTGAAGATCGGAGTTATATATCCGCTATTTGCATCTAAGGTTATCTTCTTTGATCTAAGTACATTATATATTAAGCATTATGTTTTGATATTACCCTTATTTGTAACTATATGTGAGATTTGATTTCCTTGGCTCACATATGGTGTGTATCTGGTTTTGTCCTTAAACCCAAAGCAATGCTCACTGTAGGACGCAAACCTAGTTAGCACTAGATACAAAGTGGTATCAAAGCAATGCTGACTGTAGGACACAAGCCTAGTTAGCACTGGACATTTAGCTTGCTTTCACTTTTACTCATTTCTTGTTGTTTCTCTAACCTTGTTATTTTCTAAAGGTTGTGCTTACTTTTGTGTCTATTCTATTCTAAAAACTTTGACTTGCTTCTAAACTTTTCTCAATAGATGGTTCGTAACGAGAAGACCACCCACATTAGCTATAGAGGACCATGCTTCACTGAAGGAAATCATCCCCCAGGTGTGAGGTGGACCAAGGAGTTCTATTTCAAGTGTGGGGATGACACGGCCTATTTCCATTCCCTACTTATGACAGTGCTTGTATGCTTCTACTCCGACTTGTATCCTACTGTGCAATATCATTGCATAGAGTACCGGCACCCCCATGAAGCTACATACTGGAAGACAGACTTGTTTGTCACTGCTTGGGATGAAGCTAGTAAGGCTCGTAGGGTGGAAACCAGTCATACCCACCTTGTGAGTCATGCCACTATGGAGGAAAGTATGAAGGATGTAGCCTATGAAGCTTGTATGATATACCGTGCCCGACATTTTGAGAAAATGAAGGAAGATCCATTTAGGTTCCTTCCTCGCTGTAACCCTAAAAAAGATGAATGGGAAATGATGGAGCCTCAAGGTCTTGATGCGACTACAAAGGCGATGGTCCATTTTGCTAAGGAGATACTCAAAAAGAATGTTGTCCTTAAGGAAGAGTTGGAAAAGGAAAAGAAGGCTCGCAAATGAGTTGCAAGGCAGCTTGATGAGTATAGGACCTAGCTCAAGATGCTCAAGATCTATGAGAGACTACCCAGAGTTCATCACCATAGGAGTTTTGAGCCCCTTATGTAATAAAGACGCTAGTGGCGCGAGTTGAGTCAAGTCAAGTCAAGTGTGTCGGTGTGATTTTTGGTGTGCTTAGTTGGTTCGTCATTATGCTTATGCTTGTTTTGAATCTTTGTAATGAGTGTAATGATCTTGTGGGGCTTGTCCAGAATTTCATTTAGTTTATAGGTCTAAGGTATATGGATCAATGCAATATATAGTTGGGTTTTGGTTTCTTCTGTTTTCTCTATCCTGACTTTTTTGGAACAATCTTCCTTCTTCAGTGTATATCTCGGTTTTTGGATGACCATAAATTATCAAAAAATTCTGGACAACAGTAGACTTCAGCATCTTTCTTCGACCCCAAGTATCACCCTGATAGCTGCTACGGTTTGAGAGTTACAGTTGTTTTACTGCACTACTATTTTTCACCCTGCGAGGAAATTACATGTTACTTGTTATAACCTTGCACATGAGTTTCATTAGGATGTCAGAATATCTTTATGCTAGTTAACTCATCAAGAATAAGGTGCAAGCTACCCTTTAGTTTCCCCTAGTTAATCTTTTCTTAAGGGAGGTAGCCAAGTTAAAGGAGTTGCAAGGATTCATACATTCTAGTGCTTCACTTGGGAGTATTGGTTATCCCTAGGGTTGAGAAGTTCACATCAAGCGCACATATCCTTCACTCAGGATTGATAATTGTTGGACCATCTACAAGAAGATTGGGTATTCATTAGGATTGGTCTTTGCTTTGAGCTATCATAAATTGGGAGTTCGACCTTCAACATACCCAAGACAAGTTGGCATTGATGACATTGGAAGAAGATATTGGACATCTATAGTTGGTTCTACGTTGGCTCAAAAAACATTAATGTGACACCAAGACAGACAAGTGTGTTCTCTACATGGATAAGTTATTTTCTAAATAGTGGAAGTAGGGGGAAAAGGTACCAAGAAAGTTAGTGATGTGATTGGAACCCACTCAAAAGATGTGAGAGAAACTCAGAGTTTTCAATAATGAGATGGGATATCTGACATATGAACTGAAGTTATCCATTGTGGAGCATGGAGGTACTATCTACTTGGACATAAGAGTGACATCAACATGGATTGTAGGAATCCAAAAGGCATCAATACTAAGTTGGGTTGAGCTAGTGACATTATCATTGGATTGGAATTGATTATGACTTGGAGCTACATGTGGCATCTACAAGCACATTATCCTATTGGACCAAGTGTGGCATCTACAAGGACATGAGAGTATATTTTCATGAAAGATCAGACTGAAACTTGAGACATTGTAGATGGATTGGAGTAATCAAGAATTATGACTTGGAAAGGAGCTTTCACCTGGAGAAAGAAATGTCATTGCTAATGACCTTAGCAAAAGGGAGATGTGCTGATGAAGATTCGGACAACACCAAGGACTATGGCTATGTGATTCAAAGTTTAAGCATCTTAATCGGAGGATAGTCATTAATGTTTTGAAGTTGGTGGTAGAACCTACTTTGGACCAAGAGAGTAAGGAGGCTCAGTTGGGAGGTGAACATATGAAGAAAGAGACTTATAGTATGAACTAAAAAAGAAAGGTGGCCTAGTGATTGGAGTTACCTGAGAATTGTTTGGAGTACTTGTTCAAATCTTGTAATTAGTTGAGCAAGTTACTTGGAGTAAGGTTAACAGATATGCAAAGTAAAGTGGAACCCCTACCAAGAGGATGGAACTACTTGAGGAAGAGAAGAAGAATCAATGGCAAAGTAGCCCTATCACTTTGATCACCATCTTTCGAATCTATAGGACGAGATTCATCTTAAGGGGGGTAGAATTGTAACACCCTAAAATTTGTTTCTTTGGAAATAGAGCTAAAATGATTTATTTATGAACTTTTATGCTCATGAAAACATAGGGAATACTAATTTTTCAATAAATTAAAATTCATCATAGGGTGTAGCAACATTGTTGTTGTAGTGCATTGGTGTTTTTGTGTTGTCTCGTTTTGACCAAAGTTCAAAAGGATTCAAAATTCTATTTGAAATGCCTTTGAAAATCTGTTTAAGAAAAGGAAAAAAAATTCCCTCTCTCCTCCCCTATCTCTCTTTTAGGCCCACTCGGCCTGCTCCTCCCCATCCCTCTCTCTTTCCCTGCAGGCCCAGAAGCCAGGCCCTCTCGCCTTCCCCCCTTTCTCCCTAATGAGCCGGCCCAGCCAAAGGACCGTGCAGTTGCGTCCCCGCCTCCTCTCCTTTTCCGGTTCACTGACAGCCTAGCCCCGCTCTCGCTCTCACTACTACCCTGACCCCACCTATCGATGTCGTCTTCCTCACGTCGTGCTTGAGCCAGACTCGACCGAGGAAAGGAAATCTGCCGCCGTCGCCCGAATCCTCCGTGACCTTGGCGTGCGCGCCATGCCGAGGCCCCTATATAAGCAAGCCCCAGGTGCGCCGCCCCATTCCCAACCCTAATAACAAGCTGCCGTTCTCGTCTCGAGCCGCCAGAGCAGCCGCAAACCCTAGCCACCGCTACCGTGCTTGCCTCACCGTTCCGCCGCTCCGCCGTCGTTCGGGACTGAGCTTCGCTGGGAGGTAAGCAAGTAGACAGTACCATGCTAGCTCTCTCTTTCGCTCTCTATTACTGTAGCACCATCGCCGTTGTTTTGCCGGAGTCCCGATCCGCTCGATCGAGCCCTAGCTCGCCACCGTGCCTTCGCAGCCGTCCCCGACCCACTAGCCGCGTTCGCCATCTTCCCCTCTATCTCCTAGAGCTTCTCCCATGTCAAACCGTGGCCCATAGGCCATTTTTTCATGTTCACTGGCGAGATTCCTCACCGCCGACGATGGTGGCCGCCGCGTCGGTTGACTGTTCCGGCCCGCAGCTTCTCCCTCCCTCTCTTCGATCTAATCTAGATCGTCCAATCCTGATTCGACGGCCCAAATTCACCCATACCCCTTCGTCAGGCACTTTTGCTAAAGAGTCCCTCCACTTTCCAGTAATTCTGCCCGCTGTCCCCGATTTTGATTTAATTCCGAATTTATTTATTTTAATTCGAAAAATAGTTCGGTTTATTTATAAATCTACCATTGATTTTGTTTTAGCCATAAAATCTCTGTTCTAGCTCCGTTTTGACCCGTTCAAGTTACGTTAAATTCGTAATGACGTAATCTACATGATAGTAACCATGTTTAACATGTTTTGTGCTTTAAAATTAAATATTAATCTGATGCTTTTATATGCAATTAGTTTTCCAATTAAAAGCAACTTACATTTTCTAGTTCGATGTTTTCAAGTAAAAATAAGATTAGATCAATCTTAGTTCTCCAAATCAGATATAATTTGGCCTAATTCAATTTAGATACTTCTATAAAAATATCTTATACATGTTTAAAATAAATGAAGCTTGAAACTTTCTTTTCTCTTAAGAAGTAAATCTACGGTAGACGTTTCTTGTGCACCGTAGCTCCATTAGAGTGCTTTTCACGTCTGTGTGTTTGTAGCAATACGTAGATTACTTCTCAAACATTTTTGTTGATTGGTGTATTGTTCTAATTTAGTCATTTGTATGTTATGCATGTCTGTTTGGATGCTTGTGTGGTGCTTTATGATCTTGTCCAGTCGGTGAGCTTTACGTGTTGATCAAGAAGTTCTTTTGAAGCTTTGGACTAGAAGAAGGATCAGAGTTTAAGGCAAGTATAGTATGGGATCATCCTTGTTACATATTCACCATTAATTAATTCATGTGCATGTGTCTACCTTGATTACCACTAAGGATTTCCTAGTATTTGTACTTGTACCTTGTCTCCTATGGGTTATTGCATTGGGTAGTATTGTTGCTAGTGCTCAACTAAAGCCATGATCTTGTAACTTGACTAATGGAATATGCAATAAATACTAAAAGATGACTTTTTAGCAACACTGGATAAAGGGGGCTAGAGTGTTTGGATACTTTCTAGATGCTCTAGATTCCTCTCCCTTGGCTCTAGCTTTAGTCAAGTATGAGGACCTTTTCTAGCTTGTTAGTGGTTACCTAAAAGGGCGCAAGAGGGTCTTGACGAATCAGGTATAGTGCGGCCTCTGTCCTTATGTGTATAGTCTGCGTGGAATGTGCCATTTGGAAGGGAAGCTCTACATCTGTTTGCCAATTGGAATCCTAGAGGCCCTAACTTGTTAGATGAACCTTTGAAAGACTTCATAGTGTCCCCTGCCTACTCACCTTAGAAGTGTTTTGGGAGTTATAAACCCGGGCATATGGGTACCATGACTCACAGTGAAAATGTATAACTTCTGCAGAGTGTAAAACTGTTATAACAGCTGTGCTCACGGTCACGAGCGGCCTTGGAACATTTACGGAATAGAAGATCACTATTGACTACTTGATTATGCTATTCATTATTCATGTTTATCTGATCATGCGTTTATATGGGATTGTGATAACCTTGTTGCTACTCAATTGCTAAAATCATGACTCACTAAAAGCTAATCGCAGTTAAACCAGTGTTAGCCTTTTGAGCCTCATGAACCCCATGTTATATTTGCTGAGTACGACATGTGCTCACCCTTGCTATTTCCCCCACACCTTAGTCTGTAGTAAAAGTTGCTCAAAAGATTGATGAGGACACGAAGGAGTTCCTAGAAGATTGATAGGAGTACTAGGCGTATGTTACCCCTAGTTAGTTGTCCCTATGAAGAATGGAGCCTGAAGATTAGTTACCATTCCGTGATACTCTGATTTAAGTGTTAATATAGCCATGTATACGTTATTTAATAACATTGTTTCTGATATATTCATTATGTTGTTGTATGTGTGGATTTCCTAGGCACACATATGGCAAACCTGGTTTTGTCTTTAAAACTAGGTGGGACAGATTGGTATCAGATGGTGAGTAGACATTAGAGAAGTAGAAGAGTTGAATGGGTAGACATTTTTTTAGCAGATGGTGGGTACACATTAGAGAAGTAGAAGAGTTGAATGGTCAAAATAGACTATTACTTTTTATTTCCTATACTTGCATCTTAAGCATGGAGTCATCTCTTGGATTGTTTATTTCTTGGAGCCATTATTCTCCAAGTATAGGACTTGGTGTTAACTCTTACCTAGAACCAAGCTTTTTAACACATTCTAAATGTCCACGCCCAACCCTATAACAATTGCATTTTGTTTCTATCTCAATATGATGTTGTTATATATTTTGTAGACAAGGCCATAAGTTCAGGTTTAGAAAGGGACTAACGAAAGGTTTACAATCCTTTATGTCCAATAAACCAAGAAATTTTGAAACTGCTTTTTGGAGCACAACTGTGTTACAAACATATTGGTTGTGACCTCTTGAATTCAATCTTAATTTTGGAGCACATGTTGAAACTCTCTAATCATGAATGTTTTTAATATATATATATATATATCAGGCGTATACTCAGAGATGATGGCAAAGGTGTTAATGAGCCACTTGGTGAAGTTGTTTCCTTGGATGGAAGTTGCAAGGGGCTCACAGTATAAATTTAGTGACGATATTGATGTTGCCTTTGTATTTTCCATTAACACCGAACTATTTATTTGACAATTGTTACTGAAACTATTTGATCTCAAAAAATGACAGGTGAGGGGAACATACTATGTCAAAGTTGGCAAGCTAGGGCATGGAGCTCACAGGCGAAGAACATATGGCCAACAAGTCTATTCACCCTATCTTCTTGCTTTTACCCGTGAGATATATGGCTTTTACTATGTCTATATGATGCTTTTATGTGGTTCTGCAGGTAATCATTCTTGTTATTACAGGATGAGACAAGTTGGAAATCCTATAATGTTGCCAAAGAAAGCACGATGGATGAGAATTACAGTCTTCCTAATAATGTTGCAATTATTACCTTGCAGGTATCATAATGCTCTTCATTCACTCTGAACTCGTAGATAAGTTTTGGCATACATCATATTAACGACATAAAAACATTTACAGAGAGAATTGAACTTTTCAGAATCTAGATGATGGCACCAGATTACTCCGCTTGGCCCATCTATTTCAGGTGTATTAGTTTTTTATAAAACAGTGCTTTCTTTTTATTTCTACTATATAATGAATCAATAATTAATCTGTATTGAGTCTCCAGGCTATAGAGGACCCTCAATACTCAGTGATAGCAAAAGTTGAACTAAGAAAGGTGTTCGGAAAGAGAACTGTAAGTAAAATTATCGTTACAATTCATTCTTTTGGATGCATATTTCTTCTGCAAAATAATTATTTAGTAGTACTATATGCTGTTCCAATATGCAGATCAAGGAATTAGCTGAGACTAACCTTTCTGCCAATCAAAAGAAGTCAGAAAAGAAAAAACTCAACTGGAGGGTAATCGAGAACAGTAAAAGTGATCCCATCCCATTGAAAGGTGGTCCAGTTGACAGTCAAGCTCTTGCCGTAGAACTTGGACCCATGGAGATACGCACCTTCTTGCTAAAATTCTAGATTGCATATACATAAAGTAATTGCCTAGTTTATAAAGGGGAAAACAAAACATCATTGTACAAAAGGATGAATATGTATCCTTTCAGGCCTTGTTCAGGGTTTGATGTGGATTGTGATGGATTGACTGGGATTGAACAAAATTGTTAGTTTTCTTTATCTGATACATGTATCTTCTCCATGCCAAAAGCTAAAAGAATCGAATGTGACATGCTTCCAACAAGTTATATAAAAGAAAGAGAAGAGGTATATGTATAATAAGTTTCATGGGGGAACCACCCTAGAAATCATAAGCTAGGAGCCATTTGGCTCTCGTTGGTCTTCAATTGCCTAGGTAAACATGGGTACCAGTTGTACATTCTATTCTCGCCACTTCCATGCATGTATTTCTGAATTCACCCTCTTGTTAGCTAGGCTCTCATAAATCTTGATGTTGTGGGGTGTATGTTAGAACCTGATACCCCTACTTATGTGCAGTAGCTTGATATTTGAAAAGATATTGCGAGTATGACGCAATCTTGAACCATATCAAGAACGACATAGACGACTCACATAGAACATCATAGATGACGATGTTCAAGCAACCATGACAAGAGATTAGGATTTGATGAAATTGAACATCAATTTTATATATATAAGCACAACTCTAGAAGAGTATAAGTGATCTATTAATTCTTGCCTAATGCAATAATCTAGTGCAATAGAACTTTCTAGCCTATTTCTTCTTATAAACATTGGGTAAGACCCATATGTTGACTTGTTTGAAGCCTATGGCTTCTACCCATTGTTTATATAGTCCTCTCCAAGGCCCTCATACATTCAAGTAGGAGTCCTACTCCTAGTAGGATTCTACACTCAAGTTCTAATGGAAATAGAAGTCCTAATAGCACACCACTCTTGAATCCTAGTCCAATTAGGATTTGAGTCACCGTACCACAATATTCACCTTGAAATTAATCCTTTGAAGTCACCTTTCTCCTCCAAGAATTCGCTCCAAGTTAGCTACCTTTTTATTTATACTCCCACCTTGACAGTGCCCCTACCATAGGGGCTCATCCACATCACCATGATGTGAGTGTCAATGAGAGCTCCTTCATTCTATAGATTGGTTAACCACAGCACCTTCTCCTATGGCCCTCCATGCCATAGGTTTGTACCACCTCCGAGCTGCACATGCTCGCTTGTACAACAACGTCGCACTTCTTCCAACAGCTTGTAGCTTCGCCTCTATGACTATTAGCTTTTGGAACCGTCTTTGTAGCCTCATACTTGACCATGATTGAGATTTGAATGCATGGTTTTGTTGAGATGACTCCTCCTCATGTTGCACCACGCTTAAGATTTGTTATCACTCGGTATCCTACATTAATCCAAATATTTTTCATAATTATCTCTCATTTCCATGTAAGTTGCATGACTCCACCTTGAACTGATATGCCACAACCTTGGAGTTCTAGCCACCTCACAGATATTAAATTCTTTTTTAAGCCCAGGATATACCAAACTCCCGTCAGTGTGCAATGTGTTCCATTATGCATCTCCAATGTGACTGTTCCCACCTCAGTGACTGCATACTCCTTGTAATCCGCTAAGTGGATAGTTCCATTTGCCACCAAACATATATGGAAGAAACTCCTTGAATCTAGTATTCACTCATGAGTATTACCTAGTTGACCGACGTTAAGTACATCATTTTCATCCTCACTTGGGCATGCTCCTCTCATAGTCTTCAAACTTGGACAATCTTTATCATGTGACCCTCCTTGTCACATAGGTAGCATGTAAGTTGTCCCTTGCTCTTGCCTTTCTTCTTCCCATGATTATTACTTTTCCCACTCTAGCTGAAATAGTCAAAGCTTGATCACTCAGAAATGAAGATTCTTGTGGCTTGTTTAAGGACTCCACCTCTAATAGGTATGTAACTATTTCATTGAAGTTGAGAGTAGTTTTTCCGACGAGAATATTCATCACTTACTACTCTCATGATGGTGGTAAGGATGATGCCAGAATGACAACCTTATCGTTCTCCTCAATTTTCTCATCCACACTAACCAGTTGCATGACAATCTTGTTGAAGACATTTAGATGGACGACGAATCATGTACCTTCCTCCATGCATAACCTGAATAGTTGACACTTTAGTATGCAATGATTTGTCAATGCCTTTGCCATATACAACTCCTTTAAGGTCTTTCATAATTTCGTCGGTTAATTCTACTAGATTAGCATGTCTTTTACCTCAATAGAGAGACATAGTCGAACTATACTAATAGCCTTCTGCTCCATCTCCTTTGCCATTAAATTTATCTACTTGATTCCACATCCCTGATCTTGTCTTAATTTTGTGCTTCTTAGCCCTGCTAAACACAAAATCAAATCAATCCGACCTTGGTTTTGGTACCACTTGTAAGAATCTTGTACCCCTACTTATGTGAAGCAGCCCTCAGATCTTTCAAAGGATATTGTGAGTATGCCACAATCTTGCACTGTATCAAGAATGACGTCGACAAATGTAGTAGAAAACCCTAGATGAGGATGTTAAAGCAACCACAGACAAGATATTAGGATTTGGTGAAGCCAACCGCAAGTCCACAATTTCTGTAAGCATAAGTCTAACAAGATGCAAGTGATTATTACTCTCTCACAACCATACTTGACCCTCTAGGACCTACTAAATATACAAGAATCTAGTGTAATAGACCTTTGTAGCCTAATCCTCTCAAGCGCTCCTATTGCTTCTTATAATCCTTGAAAAATGAACATCAACTGAAGGAAACGATAAAATCATTCTCATTTTTCTTGATGTAAACTTGTTTATGATATTATGAGGATATGCTTTGGTTCCATACCAAATTTGTTATTTTCAAAAAAAAGTTGAGTGTTTTTAAATTTCAAAATTTATTAAATGACAAAGAAAACTAGAGTGTACACCATAAGTCCGGAACTTTTCAATCATCTATTGAGGGGTGCCACTTCATTGAAATCGTCGTTTAATTCTTTGAAGGAACCAATAGCTGCATTATAACTCAATAAACACATTAGTCCCTAATTTGGATGTCATTAATTCACCAAAACCCATCGGGGCAAATGCACTTTCAGTACCCTCATCTCCTTTACTTTCCGAGCGTATATCCGATTGAGAATAAACATATATATGCCCTCTATAATCGTGTGAATACAGTTATACAAATGCTAATAAAGGAAAACTCACGAATAAATGCACAACAGAATGCAACATGAAGTATATTTGCAACAACAAAAAAAAAACAAGTGCCGGTTGCTTCGCATCGTTACACAAATGTAAGCCTGTCGATGACATGGATCCTGGTTTTCTGATCGACGTCGCATGCATGCTCCCAACTGCCGCTTAGACTAGTCACTTGGAGATGAGTGAGTGGTGAGACCAGTCCTATATATATGTGTAGTAATAATTAAATAGTGTGCCTGCAGGAATCAGAGTCACTCACCTCTCGCTCATTTTTCAGCAGTTCCCTAGTGTGTCGTCATTCTGTATAACGGCGGCCACCGAAAACCCAACAAACTAAAAGATGGCGTCCGCTGGCTTGCTCATTTTTCTAGTCGGAGCCACCGTCGTAGCAGCTTCACCTCCTACTCTTTCTCCTCCTCCTCCTCCTACTCCTATTCCTCCTCCACGGTTGGGTGCTCCTCTCTCCCATGTCGCCCAAGGTGCCTGCGTTTTTTGCATTCGGTGAGCCCGTGGTGGATACGGGCAACAACAGCTACGATGCTGTTTGGTTGGATGTTTTGTAACGGTATCTAATTACAGCGGCAACTAAAAACATTAGATTCTGTTTGTTTTCTCCCCACTGTAAACAGATGACGCCGTAAAGCGATACGGGCTAATAGAAACTTGATACCGTCGAAACCCGGGGCGTAATCTGTTCGGCTCGTCTGTTCCATTTCCATCTCCCCGCTTGTCTGCTCCGCGTCCCCCCTCGATAATCTTCGTCCAGTTCGTGCTCAGCGCCGGCGCCACCCATCCCCACTGCCTCCTCTGGCCCTAGCGTGACTCCACCGTCCCTTCGTCTCTTTCCCTTCTCCAGTCTCGTCCTGCAGTTGCAACCGGTCGCGGATCGAGCAGTACGAATGCCTCGGGATGCCCAGGCTCTCGCCGGACGGCTGCGGGAGTCCAAGCACGCGGTTCGGGTGATGCCGATGGCGCCGGACGTGGCCGTCTGGGGCGCGCTGCTCTCCGGGCGCCACACCGGCTGCACGACAACGTCGAGTTGGGCGCGCACGACGCATGCGAGGTCGTGCAGTGCGACCCCGTGGGACATCGGCACGGACGTGCTCGTGGTCGTGGCCACCGTGGCATGTGGCGGAGACTTCGGCCGCGGCCGCGCACGGGTCGAGCGTGAGGGGCCGGATGAGGGAGGCCGGCGTCGGCGAGATTTCGGATGCACGAGTTCAGTCTCTGTGGCCGTTTATCTGATTCCTTTAGGAATGGGAACCAAACAAAATCAGTATTCGCTTAATTTGTTTCCATTTGCGGTGTCCTTCATTACTATTTGCGTTTACGTTTACATGATGCAACCAAACAGCACCTACATCCGCACCCTCATCCGGTCAAATTTTTCACAGTACGGCAGGGACTTCCCAGGCCATAAGCCCACCGGCAGGTTCTCGGATGGCAAGATCAACATGGATTTCCTTGTATATAGGAGTATATAATAGACTTCGTAACTTGGATCTGCATGTCTGCATCCAAATCCGGCCAACTACGGTTATCTAGAGTAATTTGAGCGAACATATAAAGATAAATATATGTGCAGCGTCTGCTCTTGGACCGAAGGAGATGCTGCCGCCGTACCTGGACAAGAACCTCACCATGAAGAACCACAACGGGGCAGAATTCACCAAAGGAGGAAACTCCACCGACTCTACCTCAATAGTGAAATTTGCAGGGAGGTTAACCTCAGGATTATTTTCTTTGAAATTTCTCAAATTATCTAATTCATTCTGTTTTAAACCATCAATGGTTTCATTAATACTCTGACTATCAGAACCCAACTCAATACCAACATTAAGAGCTTTATCATTCAAAGAACTATTGCTTTCAAAAGCAAAAGAGGATGAATAATTTTTACCTTTCTCCAGAGTTTTCACTTCTTTCAGCTCTTGGGCCCTTTGCATGATAGTTTTACCATCCTCAGGAACCCTTCTTGGTCTTGGAATTCTCAAGATAGGACCCCAACCAGTCTTCCTCTTTTGAGCTTTCTTTCCTGCCTCATCCTGAATTCCATTGACCTCAGCTTCAATATTAGGTAGGAGCCCAGATTCCTCTAGAGTAATGATATCATCTTCATTGGTCATTTCCTCCTCATCATCCAAAGCCTCTAATTCCATCCTTTTCTGCAGTGTAGAACACTCCTCAGTAGCTGTATCCCTGCTAGCGAACCTTCTAAACTCCTCCCATCTTGAATGCCTAGACTCTTCCTCACAAGCACCATAAAGCTTCTTTCCAACTATCTGGCAATCAGATCCCCGTATCTGAGCACATTCTGGTGTGACCTCCACTGGATATGTGTTCTCCCCAATTGGAAGTTGCTCAGTCATCTCCCCCATACTATGCAAATGATGTGCGCTACTGAAATCCAGACACTGTTCCACACTTTTACCAGTCAGATCCTGCATTGACCAGTCCCTCACCTGCTCTTTCTCAGCAAAAGAATCCCATGATAGCTGATGTTATAATTCTCAGTAAAAGCACCTTTCTGAAAGCCACTCAAGTGACAGGTTGATGAAGACAGATAAATCTTGGCCCCCAGTGAATACACACCATCCATAGAAGAAGCCTCAAGGCTGCTCCCAGCCACCATTGTCTTATCTGCTTCTTCTACCGAGACCCCCACATCAGAAGGCAACTTCCTGTGTGGTGAAACCCCCTTGTTCACTTGACTATTAAGAGCCAATTCAGAAATACATAAATTACTAACTGCCACATCCCCCATTAATTTGTTACTTACTAACTCTGACAGCAGAGGTCTTCCTTCCATACATTCCTTCAGATATCTATCTTGATCAACGAGTTCTATATTCATCTCCTCCATACTAACTGTCTTACACCCCGAGCTGCTATTGGGTTTGCTGACCGGGGTTTTTTGGGTATCTGCAGAAGGACCCTGGGTGTGAGGGGGCTGCTCTTTAGACGGTGGATCATCATCCAGTAAGTCATCTTCCTCCCCATCATCACCTAGATCATCATCACCTCCATCCCCTCCATCGTTTCTCGGATTAGTCTTTGTCTTCTCCTGTTCTGCTTCCACAGTAAAAACAATTACATGGAGTTTCTTGTTCATCTCATATAGCCTTTGATGTGGAATTTTGGAGAAATCCTTGCAAGCCACCTTAACTCTTACTGTTTCATAGAAAGACTTGAAAAGAGCTGACCAATCCACTCAGTCATAAGACCAAATCCAGAGACAATTTGGGCAAAGACCCTCCAATGATCTTGGTGGAATGCCATTGATCTGCACCCAGACCTCTTGTAGTTCACCATAGGGTTTGAGATCACCAAGCCACTCTAGAACCTCCACTTGTACCCCTTCCTTCCTTAAGCTGAATGATGGATAATTCTTGATGTCAGACACTTTCTTGTTGGGTGGGAAACGAACTAAAAAATTGCCAGCCTCCAACTCTCTAATCTGCCATGGCCAGTCCTTAGAGAAAATCTCAAACAACTCACCCTCCAATTCAGCCAAAGTAATAGAACCAGACTTGATTCGGACAACTCCACAATTTGTGAGATTAAGCCACTGAGTTGATTCAATATCCGGTATTTCTAGGTGATAAAAACCTAATCCAAGGCTAGCACTACCCACATATGCAGCAATAGGGTGATCCCTCTTCCAAGCGGGGCAAGCACTCATATGATGACCAGCAATCCCACATATGAAACAGATTTTTGGCTTGGAACAATTAACCACAAAATGCCCCGGCTCCCCGCAATTATAGCATGTCAACTTCCTGTACCGACGATCGATGACAAACGGAGGTGGTTTAGAGGTATTAGTACCTTGGGGTTGCCCTTGCTGACCACCTCTCCTAAGTGGCGGGGGAGGTTGCCTCACCGGCGGTGGCGGCCTAGGTGGCGCCTGTTGCCGCTGCGACGGCTGCTGCCGAGTAGGGGGAGGTGGGGGCGTGGCGCACCTTGGTTAAGCCCCTGCTGCCATGGCCCCCGAACCTGCCAACCCGGCTGTTGATTTTGCTATTGGGGAAACCTCGCTGGATTCTGTTGTACGTTCCTCTGAGGCCTTGGTGGCGGAGGTCGGCGCTCAGGCTGCCAAATCCATCTCCCTCCTTCCTCCATGGGTCTCTTCAACACCTCTGCGTAGGTCCCCTTGTCTTCCCCCTTCTTCCAGATATCTCCCGCGAAACTGATTTGCACCGGAGGCTTGTGGATTCGATCAGATCGATGAACTAGGAAGCAATCGGCCACCGTGAAATCCTTCCGCTCAACCAACTCTCGCCTCACCCAGAACAATCAGGCGGATTTGGTGGTGGCGGCGTTGGATTGAACATAGTTGCCCGAAGAACTCAATGACAACTTCGTCCTCACCAATCCCGCAAACCCCAGAAGGAATCCCAGCATCAGCGGACGAGCTTGCCCTTCTGTGTCTCTGGCTGGTGGGGGACGCGTACCCAGGCCCTTCTGATGGGTGGACCCTCTCTCACGATGGGGTAGCGTGGACAGCCAGGTTGGGTGCGGCCATGGGGGTGGGTCAACCTCGTGGTCCTGTCACGACGTGGGAGACAACGAGGAAGAGGCCATCCTGCTGAAGGTGTTCAGGTAAGGAAAACTATCAAGTTGTCTGGACTGATCAACAATCAAGAAATACTCATTCTTATTGACTCTGGAAGCTCTTGCACCTTCATCAGAGAAGACAGTAGCCAATCTCAAGTGCCTAGTTACCCCTGCTACAACGGTGCCAATGGACAGAAAATCACAAGTGACAAGCAGGTCACTGATTTCACTTGGTGGACGCAAGGTTACACATTTAGTCACACTGATTGAGGGTTAATCCAGCTGATCATTCCTTAAACTTGCTTCAATCCGGAACTGTTCCAGGCCTTTGGGGTCCTTAGTCACACTGCTAGGGTTTTAAACATTCCTTGCTATGATTTGGTGTTAGGCATGGATTGGCTCGAGCAATACAGCCCAATGTGGATTCACTGGAAAAGGAAGCTACTGCGCTTTACACATGCCAGTAAACGCATTGCACTTAAGGGTAGTAAGGACTCCCTATCTCACTGCCCCAAAATCAAGCTGTGGAAACTGAAAGGTCTGATGCGTAAGGGAGGTGTGGCTCAGATGATCCACCTTTGTCTAGTTCTTCCTGAGCAACAGTAGGACTCTATCCCACATGCAGAGCAACAACTTATTGACAGCAAGGCAGCTTTGTTCAAGGAACCAGATTCACTACCTCCAGCAAGGGAGTTTGATCATCAGATTCCACTGATTCCAGGTGTTAAACCTGTTAACATCAAGCCCTATCGATATTCTCTCACACAGAAGGAGGAGATTGAAAGACAGATCAAAGAGATGTTGGCTAGTGGCATTATTAGACCAAGTCAGAGCCCTTTGCATCCCAAGTGATTCTTGTCAAGAAGAAGGACGGGGCCTGGCGCTTCTGTGTGGACTACAAACAACTCAACAACCACACGGTGAAGAACAAGTACCCGCTTCCCATTGTGGATGAGCTTCTGGACGAACTCCATGGAGCAGCCTGGTTCACTAAGTTGGATATGAGGTCGGGCTACCATCAAATTCCACTCAAATTGGAAGATGAGCATAAAACAGCCTTTAAAACACATCATGGTCATTGGGAATTCAGGGTCATGCCCTTTGGCCTCACCAACGCTCCAGCAACCTTCCAGGCGTTAATGAATAGAATCTTCCAACCCCTGCTCAGACAATGTGTTTTAGTCTTTGTGGATGACATTTTAATCTACAGCAAGACCTTGGACAGTCATCTGGAACATCTCCAACAGGTCTTCACAATCCTGGAACACCACAAGCTATATTTGAAGAAATCTAAGTGCTCTTTTGCTCAACAGTCCTTAGAATACTTGGGACATATCATTAGTGGCAAGGGTGTGTCTACTGACCCCCACCAAGACTCAAGCCATTGTAAATTGGCTAACACCTAAAGATGCTAAGGAACTGAGAAGCTTTCTGGGATTATCTGGGTACTACAGAAAGTTCATCAGGAACTATGGTGCTATCAGCAGGCCACTGACTGACCTACTCAAGAAGCACACCATTTTTCACTGGAACTCTGACCTTCAACTCAGTTTTGATACACTCAAGCAAGCATTGGCCTCGGCCCCGGTTTTGGCTCTGCCTGATTTCTCAAAAGGTTTCACTATTGAAACAGATGCATCTTCTACTGGCATTGGTGCTGTTCTATCACAAGGAAATCATCCTATTGCATATATCAGCAAAGCTCTCGGACCTAAAGCCCAGGTAATGTCCACGTACGAGAAGGAATGCATGCCTGTCATTCTAGCTGTCACCAAATGGAAATCTTACTTGAAGCACATGGAATTCACCATATTAACTGATCATCATAATCTCATTCACCTGGGAGATCAAAAGTTGACGGAAGGCATGCCACAAAAGGCTTTTGTCAAGCTGTTGGGACTGCAGTACAAAATCTCATACAAGAAAGGCTTAGAGAACAAGGCTGCTGATGCCCTGTCCAGACAGCCTGACCAACAGCAACTTGTGGCTGTATCAACTAGCACACCGAGATGGCTAGAAATCATCATAGAGGGGTATCAGCAGGATGCTTCGACCAAAGAATTACTGACTGAATTGGCAGTCACAGGGTCCAATGAGAAAGGGTTCTCCTTAGTGGATGGAATTATAAAATATAAAGGAAGGATTTGGCTGGGACAACACAAAGAAGCTCATAAGGCTGTTCTATTGGCCCTACACTCCAGTGGCGTCGGTGGACACAGTGGCATCACTGCCACCTACCAGAAGGTCGAATCTCTATTTGCTTGGCCACACATGAAGCAGGATGTTCAGGAGCACATAGCAAAGTGTGAGGTATGTGCTCAAGCCAAATCTGAACATTGTCGGCTGCCTGGTCTTTTACAGCCTCTTCCTGTACCACCTAGGCACCTACTGCTTGGCACACCATAAGCTTAGATTTCATAGAAGGCTTGCCCAAATCTAAATCCAATGATACTATTTTGGTAGTCATTGATAAACTCACCAAATATGCCCACTTCATATGCCTATCCCATCCATACACCGCTTCCACTGTTGCTCAAGCTTTTCTCAATCACATATACAAACTTCATGGCATGCCCTCTGTGATCATATCTGATAGAGATAGAATTTTTACTAGTGCATTTTGGCAAGAGCTTTTCAAGCTAACTGAAACAACTCTCAACATGAGTTCTTCCTACCACCCTCAAACCGACGGGCAAACCGAGCGCCTAAATCAATGTCTAGAAACTTATTTGCGGTGCATGGTACATTCCTGTCCAAGTAAGTGGGCTCAATGGATTTCATTGGCCGAGTTTTGGTATAATTCAACCTTTCATTCTGCCCATGGGTTATCTCCCTTCCATAGTTCCAAGCTCTGTATGGTCATAAGCCCCGCCATTTTGGTATCACAATGGATGATGCTTGTTCTGTCACTGACCAGAATCAATGGTTAGAGGAGCGTCAGTCTGTCTTGCAGCATATTCAGCAGAACCTGTCGCGGGCACAACACCGTATGAAGATGCAGGCTAATAAAAACAGAGTGGAGAGATCTTTTGAAGTGGGTGACTGGGTATATGTCAAGCTGCAGCCTCACATTCAACAATCCGTGCAACGTTGAGCAAATCATAAGCTCAGCTATAAATATTTTGGCCCTTACTTGGTGCTTCAAAGGGTTGGGCAAGTAGCGTACAAGATACAGTTACCACCAACCAGTCAGATACATCCAGTCATTCATGTGTCTCAACTAAAGAAGGTGTTACCCCCTCAGGCCACTCTGTCTAATGATTCTGAACTGGCTCTACTGACCACTTTTCAGTCTATCTGCTGATCAGGTACTGGAGCGCCGTCTGAAGCTTGTGGGACATCATGTGGTACCAATGGAGCTCGTGCAACGTCAGTCATGTCCGGCTCATTGGGCAAGCTGGGAACCATCGCCTCCGCCAGCTCGTGCCAAGAAGGTGTCGAAGACTGCTGCATCGCGAGGACGCGCTGTTGCTTAAGGAGGGGGAGTGTCACAGCCTCTAGTAGTATTCTTAAGTAGGCTTTGAGTAATGTCTCGGCAAGTGTTGCCGCTGGGAGCGTCTGGGCCAAGCCCATGTACCGTGCACTATAGATACTCGCTGTGTGGGGGGTTGGGAGGACAGCGAACAATTACGAAATCCTTGAACCTATCTCCTCTTTCTCCTGTGCTCTGCTGCTCGAGGCGGCACCGCCGTTCTCTCCGCCGCGCGTGCTCGCCGGCAGCCACTCCTCTCGGCCGAGATCGCGACAGATCATCCCGGACAGGGCAGTCTACCTCATCTGCTGAGGAAGCAACGACATCGTCCAGAACTTCACCTTTTTGCTGATGGCATAACCGTAACCGAGCCCAACTACGCTGAATTCATGACCCATAGGGCTTCCACAATTATCCAGGTACGTACGTACGTGCCTTTATATATTGATGATTGATGAGTTAGCACACACTGACATGATCTGCCAGATGTCTTTAATTTATATTAGTGACAGCAGTGTGTTTGATTAATTAGATATGTGTGTTTCCTTGTACGTACATACATGATACATGAACGCATCAGGCGCTGATTGGCCTCGGCGCGAGGCAGATCGCCGTGGCCGGGACGCCGCCGACAGGGTGCGTTCCGGCACAGCGGATGGCCGCCGGAGGAGTGGGGCGGGCAGTGTGCCACGGACCGCAACCAGCTGGCGCTGCTCTACAACCGGAAGCTTGGCACAGGTGATGGCCCAGCTCGCCGGCAGCTTCCGCGGCGTCAACCTCGTCTACATCGACCTCTACGCCAATACGCCATCCTCGCCGACATCGTACAGAGCTTCCAAGCTCTCGGTAAATAGCTAGGTTACACGGCACCCTTAGCTAGCACTACTAGAAACAATATATATAATTGATGGATCTCATTATATTCTCAGGACGACTAATGTGTTGATTTCATTAATTCGTTGCATGGCCGGACGCGTGTATAAGGGTTCAAGAACAGCAGAGACGTGTGCTGCGGCTTCTTCGGGCTCGAGTCCGGCGTGCTGTGCAACTTGGCGAGCCGAGTGTGCCCGGACCCGGCGCACTACATCTTCTGGGACGCCTACCACACCCTTCCGAGAGAGGGCTTACAAGATCATGATGGACGAACTCGTCGCCCGATACATCAGATTCCTTCGCTAGCAAGAACAACAGCCTTTTTCTACTCCCTTCGTCCCATTAAAAATGTCATTTTTAACTTTTACACTTGTTTGACCGTTCAACTTATTCAAATTTTTTATACAAATAATAAAATAAATAAATTATTATTAAAGTATATCTAATGATAAAATAAATCTTAACAAAATAAATAATATTTATAAAAGAAATTAAATAAAACGAACGGTCAAATAAGAAATCTAAAAGTCAAAAACGATATTTTCAATGGGCCGGAGGGAGTACTTCACTAGCCTGCTAATTAATTTATAATTTCATATTTTTTGTCGGTCAGTGTCAAGGCCTGTGTGGATGAATTGGGGCCATTTGCTTGTACATGCAAACATTCTCTCAACCATTACAAGCAGTTCATGTCATCTTTAATCTATGAACCACAAATGATTTGCCGGGCAAGGGAAACAGACCATCACTGCTACAGCCGGGGTTTGTAGAGGCGGGCTCTAGGGCATTTGTAGGAATGGTTTGCCCAGCCACCCCTACCAAACCGTAGCTATAAATCCCCAATTTGTAGGGCGGTTCATCGGCCGCTCCTACAAATCAGATTTGTAGGGGTGGCTGATGATTTGTAGGGGCGGCTGGACCGCGCAAATCATCAGTTGCCCCTACAAATGTAGGGGCGGTTGGATACAAATAGAGCCATTTGTAGAAGCGGTTGATAACACCAGCAGCCCCAACAAATGGATTTATAGGGACGGCTTATCAACCGTCTCTACAAATGAATTTGTAGGGACAGCTCGTTTGGGAACCATTTGTAGGGGCGGCTTAATATAGAGCCGCCTCTAAAAAAAAGGAGGTATTGCTATAAATCCTATCTATAGTAGTGCATATATATATTCCTCAAATTTGTATCCTAGCTGCAATAATTAAGTACGTGTGGATGAAATGATCGCCGGGGCTGCAATAATTTAACAGCGGCATCATTTTTTAGATAAAGGGAATTTATTTCATCGAGCAAAAGACAAAAAAATCCAGTCTCAACATCGTGAGATGTTTGTGACAGTAAATTATTACAAAGTTTTACTATGGGGTAGACTCCATCGCCCACTTAGGATCCCTTTGGATCACAGGATATATATGAAGTATATAGGAATAGGATCTCAGGAATCCAGGTGTCATGCATCTCTATTCCTATGAAAATTCAAAACAACGGAAAGCTGAAAAAAAGTCCTTTGGCAGGAGCACAGGTGAAACACAAAAAATTCCATGAAGTCAGAGCTCTTGTTTTGTTTCCTATGGAATGGAGTTATAGGATTCTAATGCTATGGAACACTTCCTTTGCTTTTCCTATGAACCAAAAGCCAGGAAAGGAAACATTATTTAGGAAATCCAATCCTACAAAATTCCTTTGCCCACCCTGTGAACCAAAGGGGCCCTTAGCATCCACACCCATCAGCCTAACAAAATGGCTGAGATGACGCAAAAGAAATTCATCATTACTTAATCTATTGCTAAACCTCCATCCATATACGGTGAAAATATCTATTGTCAAAATTTCCAATAGAAGGCATACATTACAAAACAAGTTGCACTCTTCCTCCTTTTGGAACAGTGACAATGTCCTGATCCACAATATACCCCTATAAATAACCTGTATAAAAGATGAAGTGGGTATATTATTAAAAATAGTATTATTCGGGCTTAACTATATGGCCCAGCACATGGCGCCTGCCCCTACTAGAACTAGGAGTTTTTTTACTTGTCATGATATTATCTAACCATGCTCCAAACATGTGAATCACGCTTATAGCAGGTCCAAGACAAAAAGATAACTGTACCACTCACCATATGAACTCAGCAAGAACATAATAAATGTTGTATAGTCTAAAGGTTATTACAAAAACAACAGTTCTGGAATATGCTAATTTCCCTTAACTAAGTTATTATTTTTTTTGTAAGCGTCACTACTACAGAAATGGTTTATAGGAGCGGCTGGTGAGGCTTTGTAGAGCGGCTTGGCTAGCCGTCCCTGCCATACCGTCTCTACAAATCATGTATTTGTAGGGGCGGTTCCCAGACCGCCCTTACAAATCGATTTGTAGGGCGCCAGCCGCCCGTATAAAATCGATTTGTAGGGGCGGCCGTAGTACCAAATTACCCCTATAATACCTGTTTGTAGAGGCGGTTCAGTCTAGAACCACTCTTACAGTATATTTTTCTGAAAAAAAATTCAAATTTACAATTCAAATTTGACCAGAACACACACATATATATATATATATATATGCATATATAATTCAAATCTGATCAGAACATATATAATTCAAATCTGACCACCAGCACAAGAGCATTATATAAACTACCATTACCGGTCCAATTCACAAGAATATATACAATCCATCATTAAATAAACATAATTCACAAGTCTAATTCGTTCTACAAGTCCAAACCGTCCCACAAGGTAAGACCAATGTCAAATTTCATACACATTGTTATCAACGGCGTAGAGCTAGCCTTTCAGTCTCACGAAGGTGTTGGTATTGAGGATTTCTACCTAAGTTAAAATCTCAGTCATGGTAGGTGCCTTTAACGTGTACAATCTGGTCCAATATGAAGTTGCAAAGGTCGTCAATGAGATCTAAGAGTTGGTCATCTTTATATGAGTCTCTTTGTATTTCTTTCTCTTCTTTCCACTACAAGAGAACAAGTTTCGGTTTAGTATTTCATATCATGTGCGAAGTTTTTATACTACGGGTGAAGAGGTTCAAACTTACCCTTAAGGGGTGTCTCTTGTAGGCACCGGTGTTACTCATCATAGAACATACATAGTATCCACAATGTACACTTCCAGGCTTCTGCTTGGGGCACTATGTGTTTTGTATATGGAAATGTTAAGTAATGCTTTTGACAGCCATGTAATGGAGTACTAAAGTAAGTTACACTTACCGCACATAGTGTTTTTATAGCTAGCCTTTCATTACTTAATAGATCATGCCTTCCGTGATGTTCATTCACATAGAACCTGAATGCCCTATTTGAATTATTTTAGCAAATACAACTTGTTAGTATCCAAAAGTGAACGTTACAAGTATGTATATAAACATATAAACTAATGAGGATTGTCGGTATGTATACGTGTTGAGAATCGATATGAAGTCTTTGTATGTCACCAGGTCCCTATCTATTGAATCAAAGACCCATGCCTACACAAATCTAGTGGTTGCTGCATGAATTTAATCATAGAACTAGATAAGCTCTTTTATGTCGAATAAAATATATCGAACAAAGTTTTAAGTATAGAGTTGAACTTATTCGAAGTTGTATGGTAGCCATATAGTAGAGTGTTGTTGGAAATTTTTAAAAGCCAGGGCAATGTATGCCGAAACCTTAAGGGACTCTTCCTTAGTTTCTTCGCACGGATGTCCTCTTTCTCCCAAAGGGTCTTTCCAGCAGCTAGCTCTTTGATATCCAGTTTCCACTGTCTAGGGTAATTAAAATTTATTTGTGCTATAGCTTGAGGTTCTATATACACCGCTTTCACACTTGGCATTTGTTTTACAATGTGCACTTGCATTCTACAAATCACGGCATGTGTTAGTTACAACAAAATCCAAAGATTATATTCATATCATATTGGTAGGGCAAGGAGTTACAGGCACCACGTGCGAATTAGATTCATTTCCATTACTCCAAGGTGAAAGCATGTCTATATGTCATTGAAGTCAAAGATAATTTTCCCTGCTGGGCTTCCAAATATGCTGGCGGAAGCATGCTTGTATGAGGTCTATGCTCGTTAGGAGAACACGCAAGTATCAATCATGGAACCTTCTCATTCTAAGTGGTAGGCGTTGGATGTCCCAGTTTGATAGGAAGGGCTTGCCTCTTTCATATATTTTAGGCAATCCTTTGACCATTTGATGACATCAACATTTGGATACTTCTTTGCTATTTGGTGGACTTTGCTAGTGACGGCCTCCTCAAAAGCCCATGTTGGGACTTTTTAACTTGGTTCTTAGGCTTGAACTGGTCATGGGCATACCACTTGTGCACCAACGAGACGTCTTTCATCGGAACATAAATTGGCCTTATGGTGATTGGATGCTTCTTTCGAAGTTCCCATTCATAGGCACGTCCTCATCTTCTTGTGCATCACCTTCTTCTGGAGAGCAGTTGTTGTTCATGTATCGGCTACGCTTGTTGAGAAGACTGTGGCATCTCATCATGCACTTGCTCGATACGAGCTGGAGAAGGTTGTGGCTTATCAGGCACATGCTCGCTAGGAGGCGGGGAAGAATGTGGTATCTCAGGAATGTGGTGGTCATGAGACGGTGAAAATATCTCCCCGTCCTCAACAACTCGCTCCAAATTTGAGAGAAGGGGAGGCGGCGAAGAAGCAGTCAATATAATGTCTTGTTTGTGCCAGAGGATGAACTACCCTATTATGTCTCTCGAGTAACACCACCCCTCAGGAGTTGCGTAGTCTATCCTCCACTACATAAACTCAGGCTTCACGGTATGCACCTCGACCCTAGTGTAGTCTGGCGGTATCTTATTATTGTGGTGTAAGCCACCAGGAGGATGTGCCACACCTGTTGCCACCTCCATCACAATGTTCTGCCGGCTACTGAGAAACACCAAGGTGCAACTAGTTGGTTCCCATATGTGATCGACGGGGTTTGTGGCTACAGTGGAACCTTGGCTACTAGGAACTTCTGGAGGGCTGCCAACTAATGCCAGTTCTCTCGGCGGCGCCATTAATGTCCGTGGCTCCGTAGACAGTCCTTGCTCCTCCAGCGGCTTCGCAACTAGAGCCTTCACTTGGAGCTCAAGATTAGCCTCTCGGTCTCTGCCATGTTTCTTGTACATGTGCCTGTCCTCTTCGAATCCGTGCTTCCAAGTCATCCTTTTCCCTAGCCCCCTGGTGCGGCCTGTGTGCTCATTGTTTTCTAAGCCAAGGCTAAGCTCGTCCCTCTCTCTAGAAGGATTGAATGAGCCCTTCTCCTTGTCTTCATCATATTTCAGTATTCTTGATACTGCCTCTTGGGTCTCTGGCTTATCAAACTTAAGATTATCGTCGGATGATTCTATACTCCTCGCATATATCCAATTTCTTGAGTGTACCTTCAAATTCTTCACATCGATATTCCTAGAAGCTGCGGCCTCTTCGTCCATCTTCCTAAACTGCTCTTCCTTGGCATAGTAGCCACCGGGGCCTAGATGATGGTGGTGTTTGTTCCTCTTCGCCAGCATCAGCTCGGTGTTACGGGCACTGAGCTCCAATGTCTTCGGTGAAGTCTTCTGAACCACGAGCTCCTCCCATTGACTAGGAGTTATGTTGCCGAACTCGTTGAAGGGAGTTAACCCCTTTTGGATATGCTTCTTGTTGAGCTCCGACCTCCAACATCGGAATGACTCTCCCATGATCTTAAAGCATTTTTTACCAGTTCTTGCTTACCCTCTGGAAATCTAAAATTGAGCTTGAGCTGCTTATCCCATAGTTCATCCTTTTTCTTCTCTGGTACCTCTTTCTAGTTAGGGATTACTAGGTTCAATTTATCTCTTACCAGGGCCCCGATCGTATTACGGAATCATCCTCTGAATTCCTTTGGCTCAAGGATCTCCCCGGCTGGCCCGACCTCCGTTATCACATAACATGCCTTATCTGGATATTGGTTTGCTTTTCTATATTGGCAAATAGTGCATATTAGAAAAAAATCATCAAATTGAAGGTGTTATTTTGTTTACAAATATTGTTAGCAGAGTAGTAAACAATACAAATTTAGTTCTAGGGAATAGGCCTTCAATTAGTAGCCAGACTCCATCAGAAACAATTAGTTCTCCCCAACGGGGCTGTACCATCCTCTTCTAGCTTACAAGCTACAACTTATAATTTAAGGCTTCCTTATTATCCACATTCTTCTGTTGGCTAATCCTAGATATACAAACATGATCATTATAGAACCAGTTACTAATGCATAATGTTCACACAAGGTTCTATCAATAAGAATTTATGATTTTGTCTTTAACTAAAATGATATTTAGACCTAGACTCAATATGCCATCCCAAGTCCTGTATCCAATTCATAGAAATCAATCAGACAATGATAATCAAGAGCATTTCAATGGCCCACATAAATCATACAACACACGTAATGGATTAAAAAGTATGTAGCATAGCTAACTGAATATGTCAGTGTGAAAAGATGTGGCAAACAGAACCTAAATCTCATCCTAAGGGGAAATATAAATCACATACAACTCAACCTCTATCTATTTTTAGAAAGTGTTGCCACGTACACTATTAATGGAATAAAAGCATGAGAAATCAAAAGAGAGTGGAGAGGGAACCTTAGGTGCTAGAAGAGAAATTAGATTACCACTATTACCACTAGTATTCCTACTGCTACAGACTCCATACGTACTACTAGTAGTTAAGCATATTTAGTTGTAGCACTAGATGAAGCCAATAGGCACACAACTCATGTGAAAAATGCTGAAATGAACCATACAGGATGAATACTGAAAATCACTGAATGTGGGCATGACCTGAACAGGTTATTTATTTTAACTATGCACTAAAGTGTATATAATCAGGGCTTAAGTGCCATCTACCAGAACACCCTCTTGGAACTTGAATTGTTCTTTTTTTGTAAAATGCATTATTAGCACAAATAAGAAAGAAGCATAAATACAAGCCTATCTCCAACAATATATGTAATTTTTTCATCATATTTAAATTAGTTTATCCTGTTTTCTTCAGGTACACACCTATCTTTGATCTAGATTCTAAAGGATATTTTGACCTATTGATCAAGATATCTTCAAAATTCTTTCTATAATCTCGAAGACCTTGTATTCAGTGGCGGAGCGTGCAGCCCAAGCAGGGGGGGGCATTTTGCAAGCATGTGCTGAATAAGAAGACACCTTGCGGCAGTCTGAGAGCTTTGTAGGTTGGCAAGAGCTCAGTTGCGGCATGCCAAGTGCAGAGCCATCTACGGTGAGAGATGTATAGCCACGGAGACACTGCCACTCTGACGAAGAAAAGCAGAAGGGAGAAATGGAGACTGAATGTGGATTGCGTTGTTTGCCATGCTTACGGATGGACTGATTGCTTGCTAGCTGCCATGACTCTGCACTATTATTAAGTCATGGCCTTGTATTTGTATTTCTATTCCCTCTGAACAGTATATGGACTTTAGAAAATTTCCATAACCAAGGGGGGGCCATGGCCCACTATGGCCCCCACGTAGCTCCGCCGTTGTTTGTATTTTTCCTACAAATCATCAGAATTCAATTTAAGATAGTATGAAAGTGGAATCAGGAATAGTAAGATAGTTTTCTGCCAGTTGATTAATGATTTATGACAGTGTACATAGTTTAGTACTTTTTCATTTTATAAATTGTGCTCCAAACACATAGTTGAATCCAGAATAGCAGTTCAGCCATTTAGAACATAGATGGAGGAACACGTAGATGCATCTGGAATAGTCCACATAAACAAAAGCAAAAGACAACTGCTGGAGACTAAAGAAGACCTAGAACTCCTTGGGCATACATTTGACTACAGGTAAAATGCCATCCCTCAATGCATATGTTTGGCAAAAAAAAATCAGAAATCACACGCAGGTAAAATGCATACATTTGACTACATTTCAACCAACCAAGAATATATATTGCATATAAATTGTAATCAACTAGCAGCATAGTAGCATGCTTTGAAGGGAACAATCACAGACAATGAATCATCAAGATCAGCAAACCTAATCCAGAGACGAGCGCATAGCACATCCAGCTAGCCATATCTTAATTAATAGACAATTCCAGTACAGGCGAGTGGCAAATAAACAAGAATTGAGGGATGGCCGCTTGATTACTTACACGAGTACATACGGGCAGCCTGATCTAGAAAGTACCTGGTGAATATATTGTGTTATGTTAGTATCCATGCATGTTTAGCATAGTCCCTTCTGAAAAGATACAGAAATTATGTGACATGTTGCTGTCCAGGAAGGAATTACAAATGGCATTGGCAGGGGTTCTGTTTTCTTCATATTCTTTGCTAGCTATGGTTTAGCAATATGGTATGGTGGAAAGTTGATTCTTAGCAAAGGATACTCAGGAGGAGACATCGTTAGCATCTTGTTTGCTCTCATGATTGGGGCATTGTGAGTCTCTCTTCATTAACACATGGAAAATGTACATTTTATTATATTCTGATGCCCACCGCAGCATAGTTGACTGTATCGATTGATCTCAAGTTGTTTGTGTCAGGTAATTAGGACAAGCAACCCCCTGCATTGTAGCCTTTGCAGCAGGACAGTCTGCGGCTTACAGATTGTTCACAACAATTAAGAGGAAACCTGAGATTGACCCAGATGACACAGCTAGTGGTAAGCAGTTAGAGGACATGAGGGGTGACGTTGACCTCAAGGACGTGTATTTCAGCTACCCAGCCAGGCCAGAACAACTGATATTCGATGGATTCACATTACATGTTCCGGGCGGCACCACAATGGCAATAGTTGGGGAGAGTGGAAGTGGCAAGTCAACTGTGATCAGTCTTGTAGAAAGATTCTACTGTGAAAGCAAAGAGCTATTTCGACCAATATTTTATTGAAACCAATGAATTGATTTGCAAGTTTAAAAAGGCACAACTCAGTCAAAAGTCAACTTCACAATAAGGCAAAAGAATTGGCATATGCTCAGCTTAAATTATGAAATCATTGACATCATTGGCAGTGGCATCTGCTCAGTTAAAATTATCACAGTTAAAATCATTGGCATCACAGGCACCATCACAGTTAAAATCACAGGCAGCATCACAGAAACATGTGCACAGGCAAACATGTGCACAGGCAACACATGTGCACAGGCAAGATCACAGGCAACATGTGAGCTCGGGGACAAGCAAAATCACAAGCAAACCTAGGATCACAGGCAAGATCTTCGGTGGGAGGAGATAGTGCACAGGCAAGATCACAAGCAAACATGGGATGAGCTCAGGGAGGAGGACCGAAGATGAGCTCGGGGACAAATGGAGTGCGGGCCGTCCTCGGCGCGGGCGACGGCGATGGCGTACGCCGACGGCGGCGGTGGAGCTCGGGGGAAGACGGCGTATGGCGACGGATGTCCTCGCCCATGGCTAGGGTTCCGCAGCGGAGTCCCAGTGGCGGACGGAGCCAAGGAAGACGGTCGAGCCCCAGCGGAGGCGGAGGCAGAGCTTCTCGCCCCCACAAACGGCGATGGCGCTAGGGTTAGCAGCAGGACCCCACGGAGCTCCAAGGCATGGAGGATGAAGAGGAAGAGTGGGGAGGACTGCCAGAGCGCACGGCCAGGCCCACACGGGCCGACGGAGGTGAGAGGAAGCGGCGCTACGGCATGGAGACGATGGCGGCGGGGGGGGGGGACGATTCGGCAGCCTGACGGCGCTCGCAAGGAAGAAGAGCGCCTAGACTTAGCCAAATTTTGGCCTCCCCACACGCCCCACATTTATACTGGGGACAATTTGTAGGGGCGGCTAGTGAGTGAGCCGCCCCTACAAATGCATTTATAGGAACGGTTCCTGACTAAGCCGTCCCTACAAATATTTTCAAATTATTTTTATTACTTGTTCTATATATATATTTTTCTATATATATAAATGTATATATATTTGTTTTCTGATTATTCTATATATATAAATGTATCTATATATACATTTTTTATATAGAAAATATATAATTATATATTTTCTTCTTTACAAAAACAATATTTTAAAAATTGAAAATTTAAAATTCAAAACAACTAAAACAATTTTAGGACACTAAATGACCTCAAATAAAAATTTTATAAACATCAAAATTATAGAACTCATCAACATGTACAACTTATATTTTGGTCATCTTTTCATTTGATAAAATTTATAAAGTTCAAATTTTGAATTTCAATAAATGACAATTTCAAACAAGATTTTGAAACAAGATTTCAAATAAGAAAGTCATGAACATAAAAGTTGTTGAACACATCACTATCTACAACTTTTTATTTTGGTCATATTTTCATTTGACTAAATTTGAACAGTTCAAATTTTAAATTTTAATAAATGACAACTTCAAACAAGATTTTGAAACCTTAAATGATTTCAACTAGAAAAGTCATGAACATAAAAGTTGTTGAACTCATCACTATCTATAACTTTTATTTTTATTATTTCTTTATTTAACAAAGTGTTAGAAAATATTATTCACAAAATCCACATATCACTCATAGTTTCATAAATTATACGAAAGACATGTTGATTTGTGAACAATGTTTACTATCACTTTGTCAGATGAAGAAATAACCAAAATAAAAGTTATAAATCTTGATGAGTTATACAACTTTGGTATTCATCACTTTTTCAGCTGAAATCATTTGGTATTTCAAAATCTTGTTAGAACTTGTCATTTTTTTAAATTAAAAATTTGAATTGCTCAAACTTTGTCAAATGAAAAGAATGACCAAATCAACATAGTAACTTGATATGGCATGATTTTAGAATTTTTTTAAAAAATCATCATATTTGGAATTACTACGAGGGAGAGATTAGTTACAAATTTTACCTAGAGATTAAAAAGAAAAATCACAACTGTTCATGATGATCAATGATGAACAAGTGTGATTTCTCTTTTTAATCTGTGGATGAAACTTGTAACTAATTTTTCTCCCTCATACTAACTCCAAATGTGATGGGTTTTTTTTCCTAAAATTTTACAAAAATCATGCTCTATCATTTTAGTCTGTTCATCTATCTTTGCCACTAATTTTGGACAATTCTAATTTTGGATTTCAGAAAATGATAACTTCAAACCTGATTTTCAACCACTAAATGATTTCAGCTGTAAAGGTGATAAATATAAAAGTTGTATAACCCATCAAGATCTCTAACTTTTATTTTGGTCATTTTTTCATTTCATAAAGTGTTAAGTGTTTGTTTTAAGTGTTTCAATAGTAGTCCGAACATATTGCAGTAGTAATAAGTGCATGTTTCAAGTGTCTGCGTGTTGTTGTTTTTAGTAGTAATAGAGTGGATGTTGCAATAGGTTGATCTGGATGTTGCAAAGGGTAGTCTCACACACATACATAAATATATAGTCTCACACACATACATAAATATATAGTCTCATACACATGCATAAATAAAGTCTTACAAACACACACACTTACACAAACATTCCACATTCAACAACTAGCTAGCCCACTGTAATGACTTTTCCCTTGACACCTTTCGTTCCCATGGCAATATGTCTTTTGGGCGATTCTTTTTCCACAACACTGATCTTCTTAGGAAAGTCTGTGAATAGTGGCATCTCATCGTAGTTATTGTAAGCTTCAACATCGTTCACGCCATCAACTCCGATAATGTGCTATTTCTCGGAGGCAACCACGTGCTTTGTTTTCTTCTTCGAGGGGAGGTTACTTTGTGGGTCAGGCATATAGAAAACTTGTGCGACACATGAAGCGAGTACCCAAGGGTCATCTTGGTAGCCTAGATTCTCGAGGTCCAGGACTCTCCATCTGATCTCGTTCAGTTGGTGTTGTTTGATCCAGCGGCATCGAAACAGGGCCACCGTTATATCACTTCTATAGTCAAGTTCCCATATCTCTTCAATGATGCCAAAGTATTGGATCTTTTACCCCACTCCATCGAGAGCTTCTATTTGAACGCCGTTGTTTTGGTTCACATATTTACTATCCTTTGCATGGGTATAGTACATGTACCCATTGATGTCATAAGCTTTCCAAGTTGTCACTTGTCTCGATGGCCCCTCCACCAACCTACTAATGGTAATAGGGTCTATGGTTTCTCTAGGCAGTATGTTTTGGTCCTTCAACCATGTAGTTAGTCATTGCTTGTGTTGTTTCATGACCCAATCATCTGAATGGCCATTTCTCCCCACCATAATGATAGCCAAGTGTTTATCAATGTACGGTTGCATCAATTGTGTACTCTATAAGACACTATAATGCGCCCGACTCACTTCTTTATAATCATGGTTGATGAACACTTTTCTACCACTGGTGCCCTTCGAAGCCAGCCTACCCTTGTAATGAGAATTGGGTTTACCAATCCCTTTCTGTACTTTTAGGTACTCTTGACAGCACTAAATGACTTCTTCAGTACTGTAACCCTCTATCATGGAGCCCTCTGGGTATGCTCGATTATGCACATATCGGCTTAGAACCGACATGAACCACTCATAGGACCACATTTCATGCAAGTAGCAAGGGCCCAACGCCTGTATCTAATGAACCATGTGAATCATAAGATGTGGCATTATATCAAAAAAAGCAGGAGGTAAACACATCTTAAGTTGGTTTTGTGTCTCCACCACAAATTCATGTAGGTCACTCAGCTCTTTCTTGCCAATCATCTTCTATGAGATCTTCGAAAAGATGTAGCACATGTGGGTGATGGCCATTTTCAAGAACTCTAGCTTTATAGCCCTGATTGTAATAGGAAGAAACACTGTCAGCATCACATGACAATCGTGAGCCTTGCAGTGTGTTATTGACAAGTCCTTCATCGACACTAGCTTCTTCACATTCACTGAAAAACCTAGTCGGGACTTTGACCCCCCTTAGGAAAGTGTATATAGTTCTCTTCTCTTCTAGCGTTCGGTTGAAGCACGCCGCAGGCTAAGTGTATTTTTCATTAGCCTCAGGTACCGGGTGAAGCTGTGGCATCACATTTAGTTGCACCATGTCTTTCCGTGATTTCAGACCATCCTTTGACTTGCCTATGTCCATCAAGGTAGCAATGAGACTCAAAGACATTCTTCTGCATGTGCATAGCATCAATGGCATGGGGGACCTCCAAGTTTGGCCAATAAGGAAGACACTGAAAAGAAGATCGATTGTTTCTTGAAAGGTACGCCTTCGACACGAGGTGTGCTTCTATCTCTGTTTGTCCCATCCAGATTCTTCTTTCTATAGACGACGCGTATGTTTTTCACCATTCTATACACGTGTTCTCCGTTACGATGTCTAGAGGGGGTTCAATCTCTAGGGTGTTGTCATAAAATCTAGAACAATTTGCTGCGGTACTTGTGACTTGTCTTTAAGAAGAGTCGGTTCCGTAGGTAAACTAACTTCTTGGATGCATCCAAGAACACCCATGTAGTACCATCCAAGCAAACATTCTGTGTGGAGTAATCATTGGTAAGCAAACAAATGGAGTAATATTGCTCTACATATGAAGTCTACATATTTCCTCTTTTCGAATGATCATACATCGGCTCCCCATGCCTCCATAACCTCTCCATTTCTTGCATCAAAGGCTTAAGGAACACGTCTATATCAGTGCCTGGTTGTTTAGGGTCAGAAATAAGAATAGTGAGAAGGTACTTTCTCTTCTGACACAACCACGTTGGGATGTTGTACATGATCAAGATCACTAGCTAAGTGCTATGGTCGCTCATCCTCTCATTGAAGGGATTCATTCCATCTGTGCTCAAGTCAAACCATACATTCCTTGGGTCATCGTTGAATTCTTTGTGCTTCTCATCGATCATTTGCCACTGACTACAATCAGCTGGGTGTGCAATCTTATCATCATCTACCTTGAGTTCATCATCCCACCATGTCATGAGTGCGACTTCTTTAGGGTTTCATCTCAAGCGGTCAGTCACTGGCAGGTACCACATTACCAAGGTAGGAATACTTCTCTACTTTAGCCTCGTTGCCTAATGGAGTATCCTCTAGGGGCTAAGATTTTTCTACCACCTTTTTCGTACCCTTCTTATTCCTCTTTTTCCTCATAGAGGTTTCGTCCCTATCGTAAAGGTCATTGTTCTTGTACCAGCTGGCCCCACACCGGAGACATTTGTCCAGTGACTTGAACGTTTTGCCATGAAAAAGGATACAGTGGTTGGGGCATGCATGGATTTTTTCAACCCCTATTGTCAATGGACTTATGACCTTCTTCGCTTGGTATGTGTTGGCAGGAACTGAGTTTGGTTGTGGCAACACCCATGACAGGAGACGCAATGGATCATTGAAACTACAGTCTAACCAACCGTACTTAGCCTTCAGGATGAGTAGCTCAAGCACAAAACGTAGCAATGTCCGATGTGTCGGACAACCCTTTTCAACACCATACACAGTCTCCTTAGATGCTTTTGTCACCCTTTCCAAATTTTTAGACCTTTCAGGCTCTTTAGTAAAATCTTTAGTCCAAGGACCCGAATCATTTCTTCCAAATCATCAAAATCATCTTCATCACCAACATGTGCTCCCCTATCATTATTGGCACCACCTTCGTCGTTACCATCCCAACCACCAGCATCACCACCTTGTTCATTGCCAAACTCAGGATCCATTTGTACATCAAGCTCTTCTGAGTATTAGGACAGGTATTCTAGGGTTTCGGCGTCGTCTTCTTCTTCATCATCATCATTATCAACAACTGTTGTTTCACCATTATGAATCCACACTGTGTAGTCCTCAACAAATCTTCGCACAATCAAATGTTCTCTGATGATACTCACATCTGTCCATGCCATAAGGTTCTTGCAATCTTTGCATGAACAAATAATTGTATCATTATTCTCTGTCAACGTCGATGCATGCTTCTCTGCGGCTTCAATAAATTTGTCCACCTCTTCACGGAAACCTGCCTTGAACCTTAACAAACCATACATCCAAGACTTCCTATACTCCATCTTTTAAAACACAACATTCAAAGAAAATACATTAAAGGACTACTAATTCAGATATTTATAAAGGAATCAAATTAATAATTAATTACTTGACAATAATTCTATATACTTTAGATTTATATAAATATAAATATAAAATAAAATTACATGAAGCATATCAAACACACACCATGGTAGAGGGTAATTAATTAATGGCCTATTTATCAATAAATAATTAAAAATATATATTTATTAATTAAAATAAATAATTTCAAAGACAACAATTTGCAATAATTAATATTTTACCCACTACCTTTCATGCAAACCCTATTCCAATTTCATGAAACATAAATTTACAAAATTAAAATTAAAAAAACAAACCCTAGATCTAGATCTAAATCTACATGTACATGAAACATACATGAAACTAGGGTGTAATCTCAACTAAAATCAAGCAAGATAGACTAATAAATGGTGTAATCTCATTTATCTAACTAATTTACACTAATAGCTTCAAAACTAGAGTCTAATTTGCTTCATACAAAGCTCAAGCACCATAGAAGAGAGAGAAAAGCAAAACTCTAATTACGATCACTAACCAACCATTAAAACTTCAAATAAAGGCTTGGAATAGCATTTTCTTACCTTGTACAACCTCTCCACCAAAGTATTTGAGATCAAAACCTCCCCCTTAGTAGAACAATTTTTTGAGAGGAGCCCAAGGCCTCCCAACCTTTTTTGCTTGGGTTGGAGAGAGTGGCCCAAGGTGGAAGAAGATGACTGCTATATATACAACGGGCATTTGTAGGGGCGGCTGGTGATTTAGCCGCCCCTATAAATGAACACAGCAGGGGCGGCTGGTAATAGCCGCCTCTACATACCAGCCGCCCCTACAAATCGACGTATTTGTAGGGGCGGCTCGTATTACCAGCCGCCCCTACTGTGCCATTTGTAGGGACGGCTACTGTGCTGGAGCCCGAGCACGCCACTATAGGGGCTGCTCCAATGCCAGCCGCCCTTAAAAAAAGCCCTATTGCTACAAACTGTTTTTCACGTAGTGCGTGACCCCTTTATACAGAAACCAAACAAAAATTTTCACCTTTAAAGGTATCTTAATTTTCCATAAGTATCAGTTATATGGCATAAAATCTAGATTCAACATAGCATTATGCAATGATGCTTCCAAAAATCGTCCATTCTAATGAAGTGACCATCTGAATGTATCATTTGATCATTTACATGTACATTTACAAGTCATAAAACTAAATTATGCCAATAATCAAAGTTTTGACCTACTAAAGATATTGAAAACGAAATGTTTAAGGGTACAAAACTCATGATATCAGCAACAATAGCACTTTTCCTTTTCACAATATTATATAAATTTGTATATTGCTCTTTTAAGGTGGACATGCCTAGCCACTTATCTTGCCAGAATCCTAACTTGTTTGCCATCTTGTAATCTAAAATTTCCAAAACTTAGAAATTGAATTTTGACATTCATTAGACATGTCCAAAATTGTGAATCGCTAGGCTTTTTATCTACTTGAGTAATTGATTTGTTGCTCTGGTATATAATTTGCAGTGCTTATACCCAAAATAATGTAGAATTATACTTCGCATGCTTAATGAGAATAATGCACAATAATTAAGTTACATAGTCTAGGGTTGAATATAAACCACAACTTTTACTAATGAGTGGTGAGTTAAATATTCCACAAGTCATATCAACATCAAGAAATAAAAGTATGAACAAAAAGAACATATAAGACATATGAAAATATACAAAACTCAGCCAACCTTACATGGGCACTGTGTCAAATTAAGTTTTACTTCAACTAGCACTACAACAATAAGAATTTTCATAGTTCTCTAAAAATAATTACAAGAGGCAGACAGCTAGCTCGCCTCTTTGTAATAGTCACTGTTAATCATGAACAACAAAGGCGGTGCAAATTCCTGGCTTTCGGACGAAGGTGGTGGGCGCTCACGTGGATCTCAGTCGAAGGACACCGTCGGCTCGAAGATCCCGGCCGGAGGAGGCTGCCACTTGAGATTTGAGCCAGTTGTCAGTTATGTGGAGAGGGACGGGCACCACCGCATCATGGGATCAAGCGGTGGGAAAAAGTAGCCACCCCATCGTGGATCCAATCGGTGAGGTCTCGATCTGCTGGCCAAGATGGAGAAGAAAGGGATGGGGAGCGGGCTTGGGAGAGTAGGGTTGGTGGAGATGGAGTTCATGGAGACCTAGTGAGAGAGCCATGAGGGGTCGAGAGAATTGAAGAGAGGGACCTGAGAACTAGGGTTTTGGCTTAGGATGGGCTTATAGGGTGCGTTTGGTTTCCTGACCTGTTTGTAGCCTGGCTAGCCTTAGCTTGCTCCCACCAAGCCAACCCCTAGTTGTTTGGTTATTTGTACTATGTAAGCCTAGCTAGCAAATGGTGTGTTTGGTTGTCTGGTTTGGTTTGCATAGTATCACCTCTTCTTCCAATCGGTAAGTCCCCCCCCTTGAGTAATTTCATCGAGCATGAGGTGGGTGCACAAGAGGAGGACTCCTCCACTTCGTGCTCGCCACTGTCCATGTTGATTTTGGTCAATCCGGATCCGGGTCGAATAGCTCCCTTGCTCAAGAGAGACAGGACGATATGATGCTCGATGACCTCATCGATGAGCCCCCAATCATGTGCCTCCTCTGAGCCCATGAACCTAAACCTCTGCATACACTTCTTGATGCAGTCGATGTCCTGGCCGGTGTGCTTGGCATAGATCTTGTTGAGCCGGTCGCGCACCTTGAGGATCTCCTTGGCATTGATGGTGATGTGCGAGGCCTATCCCGACATGCCACTGGATGGCTGGTGGATCATGACCCGCACGTTCGGTAGTGCCCGCCTCTCCTCATGGTGAGGAGTAGCGACACCATGGAGGCGGCCTGGCTAATACAGAGCATGATGATGGGGGAGTGTGGTCCGTCGTCCGCTACTGCTGCGGGCGACGCCATGAATTCACCCTTTGAAAAGGGAGTGGACACGACCACGAGGTGGAAGAGGAGAGCTGACATGGATGCGAGCACGAGGTCCACTGGTGACACGAAGAAGGGAGCACGGAGAAGCGGAGGTGAGCGGGGAGTGCTGCCGAAGACGGTGTAGGGAGGGCTACTGCAGAGGGACAAAGGGCGAGCAGAGGAGTAGAGGGCGAGCTCTAGCACCCCACAACCGACTGACGCCTCTGGTCTGTCGGACGGCAGCAACATGTCTTCGGTCCCGCTGCTCGGCATCGAGGCCGGTGGCAAGCCCGCACCGCGGCCGTCATCGTGGGTGGAGCGCGTGGTGGAGGCGAGCAGGGAGGGCTGCCAAAGACGCCGTGGCCACGGAGGAGCCGAGGCGAGTGAAGGAGCAGAGGGCGAGGTTCTAGGCGATGAGCAAACTTCGGTCGCCTGCTTAGCCAAGTCAGGCTCTCAAAGAACGGCCGTCCCCTGCGTTTTCCTGGAGCCAAGCTAGGGGATGGTTGGTGGCTTCTTGGAGCCTGGTTTGGCCCTCCAAATAGCCTGAAGGTGGCTTTCTAGAGCCTAGTTGAAGATTAGCCACCCAACCAAACATGCCTATAGTGGGCTGCTGGATATATGCTGGACCTCAAGTCTATTAACAGCGGTGGGTAACTTTTATTAGAAATTTAAGCAAATTCTGATATTCTTTAATCCAAAAAATGATTATCGATATATTTGTGACATCAGAAATGTTCATGTGTGATCTAATTGCAAATGTGTTAATGAACATGATATTGATCATGATTTTAATCATAGAAAATAAAAGACGGGTGGCTACAGTAGCATATCTAGTGACACCAGAACCGTTTCGACTAGTGGACATGGCGTTTGTTGGTGTAGTCATCCCGCTAGATGCAGTGCAGATCACCAACTGGAGCCTTCGCCATAGTCGTGGATTGCTGCTGGGAAATAGAGAAAGTTGTGGACCTAGCAGCCGTGTCACGTCAAAGACAGCTCTAGAAAAACCTGATTGCTGGCTTTCACCCAAACAGATGAACGGTTCTCTGCCACCAACGGGTGACCTTATGTCTTTTTTATTACCAACTAAGTTTTTTTTGGCTTCTGGCACTGTTAAATTTGATAAGTGATTGTTTCATGTAATAACTTTGTTCTCGTTCCAATGGGGATGAAGCTGGATATTCTTCCATTGTCTTAAAAATGTTGATTTTTTTAAATCCATCATTGACTTTACTTAGGATTATATTGTTGCTTCTAAAGTTTGGATAGATGTGTTCTTGAGTCTTTCAATCCATGAGTCTTTCTTCAAAATTTTAACATAATTTTTCATTCCTATAGAAACATGGGTACCACAAATGAATGTTTCGTCAAGCACTTTTTATGCTTGTTGCTAACAATAAATGTAGCCTATGTTCATGCACTAGACTGATACAGCCATACACTTTTTTATATGATTTAACTTTTTCAGTATATATAATATGTAATTATCCTTCTTCACATGGTGTCACAGAGAGTAACTTCCATCATGTGTTTAGATGTGAAGCTATAACTATATATAGATGTAGCATGTAGATGCCCACAAATTTTAGTTAAAAAAATACTATCTCAGGTTTGTTGGAAACATCTTATTTTCCACACGATTTAATCAGGTCATATACAAAAAGTATTATATTTTAAGATGTTAGAATTTAAAAATTCTTTTTTTAGATTACACCGTTCAAACTAGCACATTTATTTTAAGACAACTGGAGTATATATCGGCACCTAGCATTGGCCTCGACCTATGGTGCGGACCGGATGTTTCGCATCACTGTTCAATTGTGAGATTTTCATGGACATGAATATGGGTCTCTTGTTTGGCCTTGCATGCACGAATCTGACTGCCATTCATACGACGAAGTCACTTGGTGGATATGAGGTGACCAACACTATATTTATAGTAGTGTGTGCCCAACATTACACACCACACTAGCTAGCTTGTCATTCCAAAAGCATGGCGTGTGCTACCCTTTCGTTGCTAGACCACCTATTGATCACTGTATTGCTCGTCCTCGCTCGCGACATTATCACAGCCGGTGTTGTCATAGCTCCACCTCCCACTCCTCTACCTCTTCCATGGCTACGTGCACCCTCTCCGACTCCTCGTCCTCCAGGTCTTGGGGCCCCTGCTCGCACTCCTCTTCTTCCTCCCCCTCGGACAGGCACCCCGCCTCTAACTCCTCTTCCTCGTCCATGGTTGGAGGCACCTTCTCCAGCTCGTGTTCCTCCACGGCTAGGAGCACCCTCTCGTACTCCTATTCTTCCTTCTCCTAAGGTACGTGCTCCACCTCCTACACCTCCTGTTCATCCCCCACAGTTGAGAGCACCCCTTCCTACCCCTATTCCTCCTACTCCTCGGTTGGGGGCTCCCTCCCGCGGTCCTATTCCTCCTCCGTCTCGGAAGGGTGTTCCACCTTCTACTCCTCCACTTCTAGCACCACGGTTAGGGGCACCCCTCCCGTCCCGTCCTTGTCCTCCAGCTGGTGCTCCTATACTTCCTCCTCGTCGGAAGGGCGCTCCACCTTCCACTCCTCCACTTCCTACACCACAATTAGGGGCACCCCTCCCGTCCCCTACTCTTCCTCCAGCTTGTTCTCCTATACCTCCTCATCATTGGAAGCGCGCACCTCCTGCACCATGGGTTAGGGGACCTATTCCGTCTCCTGTTATTCCTCCCCCTCGAAAGCGCACTCCACCTTCCACTCCTCCAATTCCTGCACCATGGTTGGGGGTACCCTTTCCAACTCCTCTTCCTCCTCCTCGCGGTCCTGCTTTTCCTTCCCCTCGAAATGGTGCTTCACCTTCCAGTCCCCCACTTCCTACACCACGATTAGGGGCACCCCTCCCAACCCCTCTTTCTCCAGCTCATGCTCCTATACTTCCTCCCCGTCGGAAGGGCACTCCACCTCCTGCACCACATTTTAAGGCACCTATACTTCCTCCCCGTCGAAAGGCCACTCCACCTCCTGCACCACATTTGAAGGCACCTGTACCTCCTCCCCGTCGGAAGCACACTCCACCTCCTGCTCCACGTGTTAAGGCACCCATTCCATCTCCCATCATTCCTCCTCCTCGAAAGGGCACTCCGCCTTCCACTCCAATTCCTCCACCACGGTTGGGGGTACCCCTTCCATCTCCTCTTCCTCAGCCCCCTCGCACTCCTATTGTTCCACCCCCTCAAAAGCGCACTCCACCTTCTAGTCCTCCACCATGGTTAGGGGCACCACTTCCGTCTTCTCTGTTTCCTCCCCCTCCACTTCCTCCACCACGTTTGGGGACACCCCTTCCAACTCCTCTTCTACCTCCTCCTCAATATGCGGCTGATCCTCCTCCTCCACCACCTATGGGTGGACCCAAAGTGCCAGCTCTGATTGCGTTTGGAGATTCAATCGTGGACACCGGCAACAATAACTACCTGACAACTGTTGTCAAGGCCAACTTCCCGCCTTACGGCAGGGAGTACCCTGGCCACAAGGCCACCGGCAGGTTCTCCGACGGCAAGATCACCGTGGACTTTCTAGGTTCGGTGCGGATGTGTTTATTTTTTGTTTTTTTACCTCAAAATCTTTTAATTCTGATGACGCATCATGCATGGTAATTAACTCCTGACATTCATGCATGGCTCTGTGTATATGTATACTATATAATTAACGGGTAAATACCTTATTTCTATCTTCAGCGTCTGCGTTTGGGTTGAAGGAGACGCTCCCGCCATACCTGAACAAGAACCTCACCCTGGAGGACCTCAAGACCGGCGTCAGCTTCGCGTCGGCGGGGAGCGGCTACAACAACGCCACGTGCCGGACGTCGGTGAGCTAGCAGACCTCGATCGAGATCGATGCATATATATATATCCGTGTTTGTTTGTTTGTTTGTTCGCAATATACTATGCTGTTTGCTATATATGTTGTTTGCATGCACGCAGTCCACCATGACGATCGAGCGGCAGCTGCAGCTGTTCGCCGAGTACAAGGCGAAGGTGGGGACCATCTCCGAGAGGGCCCTCTTCGTGGTCTGCTCCGGCAGCAACGACATCGTGGAGCACTTCACCTTCGCCGACAGTATGACCTCGCCGGAGTACGCCGAAATGATGGCCCGGAGGGCAATCGGCTTGGTCGAGGTCGGATCCCTGACCCCTGAGTTACTATAATCTCGTAAATTAACATATTATCGTAACTCAAAGTGGCTACAGAATAAATTATTTTGTAGCCAGTTATAGGATAGTGTCGTAAATTAACATAGTAATTATCGTAACTCAAAGTGGCTACAGAATAAATTATTTTGTAGCCAGTTATAGGATAGTGTATATATATATATATATATATATATATTATCATCAAACACATGCATTCATGCATGGCATGCAGGCGCTGATCGGCCAGGGCGCGCGGCAGATCGCGCTGACCGGGGCACCGCCGGTGGGTTGCGTGCCCTCGCAGCGGCGCATGGCCGGCGGGGTCCGGACGCAGTGCGCCACGGACCGCAACCAGCTGGCGCTCTTGTTCAACCGGAAGCTGAGCCTGGAGGTGGCCAAGCTGTCCGGAAAGTACCGCGGCGTCAACATCTTCTACGTCGACCTCTACTCCATCGTCGCCGACGTGGTCCAGCGCTACCAGGCCCTCGGGTTCAAGGACGGCAAGGACGCCTGCTGCGGCTACGTCGGCCTGGCGGTGGGCCCGCTGTGCAACGTCGGCAGCCGTACCTGTCCGGACCCCTCCAAGTACGTGTTCTGGGACAGCTACCACCCCACCGAGAGGGCGTACAAGATCATGATTGATGACTTCCTTAGAAGATACACCAGATACATACACTAGCTAGCTAGCTAGTCGATCCATTTTAATTTGCTTCTCATTGCTAGGTTATAGAGATTCTTATTAGGTTATTGTAGCGAATAAGTATGTAATCGAATCGATAGGCATGCATATATATGTCAGTCGCGCATCATATAAAGTTCTGTATGAATTTCTTTTCCCCTATTTACTGCTTTGCTCCAAACACTATCAAAATTGGATGGCTAATCTCTTTAGTAACAATTCTACTTGTCTAAGCAATCGTCAAAGCAGCAGCAATCTCTTATGTAACAACAAGTCTTCACACAGCACCAGCAATATCTTCATTGAACCTCGTCAAAGCAATAGTGTACTGGAAGCTGAAGATTCAATCTCAGTTGGCTTCAGTCACCTACTACACATTAGGATGGGTTTGTACGTGTTTGCTACAGGGTAAGCCTAGGTTTACTGCTCCTCTTAATTTCAAAACTTATTTCTCTACATCTATATTATAACCTATTGTAACCTTCCAATAGGGACCCGATTTGCTCAATTAGCCGTCTTCGATCTGTTTGCAATTCCTTCTCTATTTATCATCGTCCGTTCCTTCCTCCCTCTTAATACCACTCCTCATCTGTGTTTTTTTTAACACACGGGCACGCACAAGAAGCTGTCATCAATTTCTTTAAAGAAAGAAGAGTTTGCAAAACAGCCCCTAAGTAGCAAAAAAAAACAGTACAAGGCTACAACAGTCTGAGATGTTGGTTCTTTTCCTTCCAAATTTTAATTTCCCATAAAATTAAGAGGATGTGAGTTGTGACTGTGGATTCCTTTCTTGGGAGCGGCAAATAACGCCCACCTCTCATAGACACTGTAGCACTCAGAGCCCATTTTAATTGTTTTAAGTCATGTTGTGCAATCCAATTCGCCTCCTGGTCCAAATTATTGTCATGTAGTATCTATGCTCGACAAAGACGTGATAAACAAAGTCGTAGTCATAAATGCGAATTTTCCTCTGTTAGGGGGCCAAGGGTACAAATTTTATCAAAATTTGATCGGGTTTGAAAATTTTCTAGATAAATTGTACTAACTTGGGGGGGTGGAATCTGCACTTGCGCCCACAATCTCCAAAATATCAACTGTAGTTAGTGGTCAAAGATCCCAAGAACGGGACTGTAGGCAGCAGATGAGGCCATGTAGGGATAGGGATGGCAGTGGGGCGGTTTCGGGGTGGAGCTCTGCGGATTTCGGGTTCGGTGGGTTTGGGCTTGATATTTTCCCCATGGTTTTCGGGTTTGGGGACTCGAAACATTTGGTTTCGGGTTCCACCCGCGGATATCCAATGGAGGTCCGAAATAAATCATTTTAAATAAAAAAACATGTGTTTTGTTAATAAATTGTTTATGTAAGCTATTAAGTTTGTTCTAAGTTGAGTCATGAAATTGTGTGATGTTTATTGCCTCTTTGTTTATACATGTGGATATGTAATGTATATATCATGCATTTGTTGCTAGAAATTCCTTATTGTTTGTTTATTGCCATATAGTGGCGGGTTTTGGGTTTCGGGAAACCAATCGGGTTTCGGGGATCCACCGGATTTGGTTTCGGGTGTGGATTATCATCCAAAACAGTGTTTGGATATTGAGTTTGGGTTTCGGGTTCAGGTCTGCGGAGACTCCATTCGATCCCGAATCCGCCCGGTTGCCATCCCTATGTTGGGAGTGTTTGGATCTCTTGTTCAAACTTGCCTTAGACTGGTAGGACAAGAAACTGGAATAGGCAAGGTGTTCGGTTTCTTTTACTACGCAAGCAAGGTTTTCTCTTGCTAATTTGGAAGAGCCAATCGGACTTATTATGTTACTAACAAATGTATCTGTGCATTGCATGGAACCTAATACATCTTAGAATTAGATTTTGTATCATCGCTAGACGCTAGTTGTTCTAACTTATATGAGCATGGGCCATGAATCTAGGTCACATACAAGATACGGAGGGCGTAAGGACAGTTTTAGATGTAAAAAGTGGGATAGAAGAAACACTTTGCTCTTCAATATTATTTGTACATAGATTTAATATTTATATTTTGAATTGTGGGGAAATTTTTGCTGTTGTATATAAAAATGCTAAATGGATTTTATTGAATTGCATGTAAACTGGAGATGGCCAAGCTCGCCTGCAGCCACTACCTTCAAACCCCCCTATCACTGCCAGAATTTGAACCAGGAAAAGGAAAGCGGCAATGATGTGTCTTTCCTATCACCGCTGGTTCAAAAAACTGGCAGTGATAACAAACTTCACTGCTGGTTCATATCCCCAACCGATAGTGTTTGATTTGAGCAACACTGCCAATTCATTACACCAGCCGGTAGTGATATAACTATGATCACTGTTGGTTCTATACATCAACCGACAATGTTGATTTGAGCAACACTGCTGCCTTAGTAATTAGGCTGGCAGTGATATACCTATCACTACTACACTCAGACCTTTCACAACCACGCCGTAACCCCCATCGCAGCCGCATTTTGGCCTCGACAGTAAGCTGTCGGCAGTGATGGTTATAGCCATCACCATCGAATCTGAGACCGACTGCGGTGTACACTACATCGCCGTATTGGCTTATGATCCGTCCGTGATAAGGTCCTTACTTCCGTCGCATTAGAACACGACCCGTCTGTGGATATACACTAACACCGCCGCATTGGCAAACGATCCGCCTGTGTGGAGGCTATCATCACCGTCGTGTGGGCACATCAACCACTAGTGTAGTGGTCACCAGCACCGTCGCTTTGTACTTTGACCCGATTGTCTACGGTGCAGCTTCGCTGTCGCTTCGACGGCCGAGACGTCTATAGAGGTAAACATCATCGTCGCTTCAGCGTATGAACTGTCAGTACAAAGGTCATGGTCACCGTCGCCTTGCACCACGATCCGCCTTTGATGATCGTTTAGTCGGTGTCGGGTTACTAAATGATTCGGTAGCGATACACTTTTATCCTTGCCGCATAATACGTATAGCGACGGTGTGGGACGTTTGCACCACCAACTGCAGTGGTGATAATAAAATAATAAACGACCCTTAATAGCTTACCGAACACAAAGCATACAGATATAATCATTGCATCCATAAACCATGTTCTTACAATAACAATGGATGCTTACCATAATATCTTTCTCAACTGATGTCCTAACACAAGAGGTACATAGATTGCAAACTAAAGATACTGATCTCTACAGACTTACATAACAAAATGACGTAGCTGTGCTCCTCCTATGTGGCACTCTTGCTTTCTAGGCAAAAATGAATATAATTAGTGCATCCTTCGAATTGTAGGCAATGCACCATGGAACCCCTCTTCTTCCTCCTAGCCAATGTAGGAAAATTGTACAAAAGCACTCAGACTCCACCTGCACAAAAGCAGCACAATTAATAATATTCAAGACACCATTCCTTTAGTTACGAAGCCCAAATTGGCCTACATATAGAATCAAAACAACTACCTACCTGAACAATGGCATGACATAATTACAACAAAATACAGCATATGCAACTTTACTGTTGTGCTAATGACTCCATGAACAGGGAACATAAGGAAGATAGTGAGGTCCACCACTCATACATAATAGTTTCCAAGTATTTCTATGATAGCCGATGGCCTAGGTAGGGAGGACATGAACTTTACTACGGTTCATGTCATATGCAAGCAGTGATTTGTCCTCCCCAACAAGAAAAATCAAATTTCATTCTAGATGAACTGCAATCACTCTATAGGCCGTATCACAAACCTTGGTACCAATTTCAATATTCTTCTTTCCAAATAGCTCCAGTGTGGTCACCTTATGCTTCAATGTCCATTTACTAGTACAATAGTCTTCAAGGATCTAGATTGAAAGCCCATACCTATTCAAAGTATCAATAGTATATAAACACAACTGACCCTAAGCTTCATGGATGGAGATTGCATCACCAGTTGGCCTATGAATTTTCCTCCATGTCTTTCCCTCCATATCAACAGCAACTATCTGGGTGAACTCCAGCATGTGCATAAAACCATTAACAAACACACATTTCCCATATGTGGATACTACAATACCCTCGCCACATTTAGATTCTTTAAAGATCGATGCTCCAGTTTTAGATGAGTAGATGTTGACACCTAAGGCGTCATCATTGTTGATCCCATATTTAAATACATGAAAGTACGAGGAGACTGTCGGATCGAACCCCAAGCGAGCCAAATTACTAGAATGGTTGCTACCCGGCAGTAGCAACTATTTCTTAGTCACCGGATTGTAGACAACATAGCGAACCCCAGAGTACCAGAAGAGGATGAGGCCCCGAGAGCAATCTAAGATCATGACATCCTAAAGGGGGAAGGGCAACAAGGACAAGGAGGGGTATTCACCGTTGATGCTAGTTTAGTTGCGTTTGCATTTCCAGCTGCTGTAGAAGAATCCGGCGAGAATCTAGGGCAGCTCCTTATGGTACTCGGATCCCGAGAATAGGCTATTCCAGGAGCGATAGACACACTTACAGCTACACAAGGAGCAGGCAGTGAGGCGGTTGAGGATGAGGACCAAGACATGGTCTATGAGGATGGCCACTTTATTTCACTTGTTGGGGGCCTCCTCCTCCATCTTGACAAGGATGTGGTGGAGCGGGGACGGCGATGGAAGCGACGGCGCTATCGCCTAAATTAGAGAAATAGCGACTGTGGAGATGTGTTCGTGAGCTCGTTAATAATCAGATGGAAGCTTCATTCATACTCAGATGAGTGAAGAAGGGAATAAAAATCCAAGAACAATGCTTAATGGAAGTGCAAAAGCATTACCATTGCCTTTAGATCTTGCGTCATTGAGCTCGAGTGGCGACTGTGGTGATGAGTACTAGCCTTGTCACCGGTGGATCTGTGCTATCTACCTGCCGGTGAGGCGTACCATAGAGCACTAGCTTGTCGGCAGTGACTGGTGGCTTGCACGCCACTGAGTAGGGGCGGTCGCGTAGTTCGACACTGGGGAGCAGGGGCGGTGATGAGGAACAACATCGCTAGGAGGAGAAATATATAGTGGGGAGCGTCCTTTGTAAGCAACTATATCAGATGCGGGAATGCAAATTTCTACAAAACTTTGTAAATACGTGCGGGAGTTGTAACACCCCAGGTGTCTGGCTTCCACATTTGCACTGCATTTCATGAACATGAGCATCATGCATCCATTCGTGAACTTATATCACATGAAACATGATTTCGAAACATTGCAACATGTTGTATATTTCATGTGTGTTGTTTCTTTTATGAAATGTAAAGTGTGCAACACTTAAGTGCAACATGTGCCACTCACTTAAGTGAAACAAAGTTAGTTAATACTATGCAACAATATCATGAAACATGTGAAACATGACTATGAAACAATTGTAACAATTCATGTGTTTTGCATTGTTTCAGTACATACCTTGCTTGATTCTTGTGTGACCAATGTGTGGTGTGACTAATAATTCTCTTAAACAACTTAGTTATACTTAGAATGTCATTAGGGACAAGGTTCATGTTGATCATTTTGCCTAATTAGGTTTCCAAGTCATGGTTTGACCAATTTGGACCCCTAGAGCTCCTGCGTTTGACTGTTTAAAAAGTGTAGCTTAGGATGTTTGTATGTCTGAGCGACCTAAAGCAAAGTTGTAGAAAATTATATAAGGAACAAAAGTTATTTTATGACCATCTCATGAAAATGTGCACAACATGTTCAAAAAGGGCCCACAAGTCAGTTTGAGGTCTATTTGGAAACTCAGGAAAATTTCAAGTCTGTGAACCAATTTTCAGTTTCATGTACCCAACTTATGCACCTTGTAGCTCCCAAACAAAGCCAAACCAGCTCGAGCTCCAATTGTAAAAGTTGTAGTTCACATGTAGATGTTCAACTTTGTCAATTACACCTTGAGCTATATCATCATGGTTTAGGAGTGAATCGGTGTCAAACTTCGCCTGTCAGTCGGACTCGATGAACACTGAAACGCGAAGTTTAGACCGGTCATGGCTGATCGGCAACAGAGACCGGCTGCCGCGTGGCCGCCACACGCGGTGGCTAGCCTGCCGTCGCTGCCCGGTGTCCTCCGTCTTGAAGCCGCGTCCTCTTGCCTGTCTGCTCACTCTTCTTCGTCCTCCTTCACTTCTCCAGCTAATAGCAGCAGCAGCCGAAGCGCAGCTGCTCCGCCATTGCTGCCGCGGAGCTTCGCCGTCACCGAGCTCATGCACCGCTACAAAAACGCGTGCTACGCCTTCACCGTAGCTCCGCAGTGTTCTTCGCGACCTTCTCCACCTTCCAGCTGAGCCAATCGTCCTTAGGTGAGGGCCTCCGGCCGGTTCCACCACCGCTCGCCATGGCTAAGCTTCGCCGGAGTTGGCGCTCACCGTGGCCAGCGCACCACCGCACCGTTCCTCCATCCCTAGCCCTCGTCTTGTCTTCCCCATCTCATGAAGTTGCTCCCGTGAAGACATTACCGACCAAGCCGGTCCGGTCATGCCGGAACGCGGCCGCGCACCGCCATGCGCCATGGCCGAGCCGTCGTGCGCCATGGCCGGCGTGCTTAGGGGCCGCTAGGGTCTAGGCTTAGGGGGTCAATCAACGCGGGAGACCTTGGGGAGCTTCGCCGTGGTCAGCGCCGTCGTCACTGCCTCCCCTGTTTCGTCTCACTGACAGTCGGGTCCGGCTGACAACCGGGTCCCACACGTCAGTGACTGCCTGTTACATAGGATAGTTCAAATTTCTAGTTTTGAATGTTGTTTTGTAAATTTCGTATCTCCAAATTGGTAGATCCAAATTGAGTACTTCCAATTTTGTTAGGATCATAGTGAAGTCTAGTATTTAGTACAAATATGAAATGAACACTTGTAGTGGAAAATTTGGATGAATTAAATAGGAACTTGAAAAGTGTTTTTGAATGCATGCAAACTTGTTTAAATCGTATCTTGAGTTTCTGTGATCCAAAAAATTATGAAATTTTGTGGGTAAGCTAGTCTTGCTTAGTAGAAGCTCTGGTTAAAATTTGAGAGTCATTGCATGTATGGTTTTTGAGTTTTAGATTTTCCTTTTATCATTGATTGATACTTGTGTAAATTTTTGTAAATTATCTAGGAATCCTATGGCCATGAAACTTGGTAGGTAGTATCTTAGTACCTTAAGGATGCTAGGAAAAATATGAAATCTGTTGCTTGACACTTTTCACTAAGGTTTCCTAATTATGCCATTTTAAGTTATTCTATCTTACCATTTTTTTGTAGGTTGTTATACTTACTCAAATGGTGTGAAATTTTTATGGTAGTCTACTTAGGGCATGTAGTGTCTACTGTAATTTTTGTAGATTTAATGGTGTAGTTTTCATATATGTTTACTATTTCCTCTAATTAATTGAATAAATTAAGAAAGGTATTAAAAGAAATGTTTTGGGGATGAACACCCTACTTTCTGGTGTTCTTGTGATATGTGTGATATGTCAGTAAGGTTAGTTTTGTCCAATCATGTGTTTATATCATAAGTTAATAATTATTCGTTTGCATTATGTCCTTCTGGATAGATCTGGGGACTTTGGAAAGTTCCCCATGATATTTTGATTTGCTGTGAATGTGATGAATACAAAAGTTGTTGATAATTTATGTATCTAGCTCCTGTCAAAATGTGAGGGCATTTGGCCCAGTAGTTTAGAAACTACAGCTGTTTAAAGTTAGGTTCCAGTTTTGCTTACTCTCTGCCCTGTGAGGACAGAGTTCTGTTGATTTATGAATTCGACTTGGTAAAGTGTTGAATCATGCTTTGAGGTCTGAAAATGAATTGTAGACAATTTCATAAGCTTTCCAGATTGTCTTGTTGCAAGTCATTTGGATTTATAAATCTCCAGTTGTGGCTAGTTTACTGCACCGCTACATAGTCTTCATTTTGCTGAAATACAAATGCTTGAGTGTATGCTTGATGCAACGTTTCCATTGATTGTTCGGGGTTAGCCTAACTTGAGAATATGCTTAGGTGCAGGTGCTAGGTCATTAACTGAAGATGAGCAATTATACATTAGGTTGTATAAACTTGGTAAGTAAAGTGAATTGAATAGGGCTTAAGTTGGAATATGCAAACTACAGCGAACATGTGCATTCCCCGAGCATCCCTGACATTCGTTCATGTGCATCCATGATATTTATCTTGCGCATTCATGCAATAGGTGTGCCGGAGGGAGTGACGTTGCTGGAGTTTGAGGGAGCCAACCAGGAGGAGGAACCCGAGGTGCAGGAAGCCGACGAAGCAGTCGACGCGGAGGAATTGCCCGAGTGCCCTGACCACCAGCCTTCCTCGTTCCTGAAAGGCAAGCCCCGGAGCATATTAAGCCTTCCATGTTTTTACAAATACATTGAGTATCTTTTATTGTTGATGATGCATTAAGTATAGGAATTGGTTGAACCAATTGTTGCATTATATATCCTTCCTTGTCCAGATATCGCACTGGAATCCTATTTAAGTTGAGGAACGGGTTAAATGCTTAGCCATGCTTAGTGCGGTAGAAGTCAGGTGATTTCCTGTCACCTGCAAGCTTTAGGATGAGGTGGATCACGGGTGGCTATATTTGCTATCGTGGAAAAGAACCATGTGAATAATGAATTAAGACGGGGCGGGGTCTTGTGTAGGTTTGAACATAGTGACTCCATCTGAGTCGTTTAAGGACCGATACGCTGTACGTCCTCATGTCATGTTGAACGCAGCCTAACACTTAGCTGGCCAGATAAATCGTTTCGACCACGAAGCCTAGTAGCTCGACTCAGGCCAGGGACGCGAGCAGTGGCGGCATTCTGGAGGTAGTAAGGATGTGCGGAGAGCCATTGGCATAAGTCCAAGGCGGGTTAGAGTCCCGAACAACCTTGGCAGAGTGGTTCTCTGAGAATGTCGATCTGTTCGGACTCGCGACTCCTGAATCATACCAAAGGTGACTTGTTTGCGACTCCGATGGGGGAAGCAGGGTTTGTGTTTAGGAATACCCCTCCAGCTGATAGGAATCGATTCGAATCGCTGTCTCTCCCGTATAGTGAGAACTTGACTGAGCAGCGGCAACGTAGATTCAATTAATTTAATGATATGATTAAATGGATGATGATGATAAGGTTGCCACAATGAATACCTGATATGGTTATTAATGTTTGCACCCTAATAAAATGATTGCTTAGTATAGGTGCTAATATAGATGATAGGTTAATGGCTAAAAAGTCACTGCTAGTTCAGGCTAAGAGTTGATCATTATTACTTATGCTTTTCTACAAAAAGGAAGTGTCATCCAGATCCACTACATTAAGTTATGCATAATTCTTGGTGTCATTTGTTTGGTTTTCGACAGGTAAGTCTAGCTGAGTACATTCCCGTACTCAGGGTTTATTCCCTCTTGTTGCAGATGACCTTCTATATCAGGGATTCTGTAAGTATTGTCTCCACCCGGCGGGTGATGAAGACTAGATCATGGGCATGATCTCTGTTCTCTTATCTGAATGCTTTTGCGGGCTGTGACCAGTGAACCAGTATGTGTATTTGAACTCGGGTGTGTAAGTTAAACTATTTGCTTCCGCATGTTTTACAAGACTTGTTTTGTAATAACGATGACTCTGTGATGATGTAATCTATTTGTGAACATCTACGAAATGTTGTAATGTACGATATGTTATGTTGATTTATTGTGATCTTGGTTGTATGCAAGTTGGTTTGAAATCCTTTGAGATTTCAGTTGACTACCGGGTTTATATGGCTCAAGTTCGAGAATTTGATCGTTTCGGCGATTGTTTTTGTACTTGTGCTCTGATAAATTGGTCGGTTCTGTGACAGCTGGTATCAGAGCTAGATTCAACATTAAACATGTCTTATGGCTATTTAAAACAAAAGCTTTTGTTGTGAAAACGGTTTTCCAACTTATAGTTATATATAAGTGTTCAAAAATCAAAATTTTTATGGTATACTGGTGATCACATCCTTTATAGCCCACTTAAGGACTTCTAGGTGGCTTATATATAATTACTAACTTGGGGGAATTGATTGTTTCTATTTCGTCATCCATGCGGCGTGATATTGCATGGGTGCCATTCGTTTGAATGGTAATGTATGGATCAATTGCCTCTACGCTAAGGTAAGTGTGAGTTGCGAGAGCATGACCATCCAACCGTTGGTCTAGGGGAGAGCTAGTTGTGGTTACTGGAGTATTTACATGTTGCATACATGTATATATGAAGGTACTTAATTGTGGGTACATTTGTCGGGTAGTTTGGATACCAAAGTATATATATCGGGGGATGTATATATGGAGGGTATCTTAGTTACTGCTTGTGTAATTAGCATTATATCTTGTTGGGTTGGGCTGCAATGAAGTTTTTTGTAGGTACGCTAACAACGCACCGTGTAGATCGACTAGTTACCGCTAATTGAGAGAACGTATGTATGCCACCGTATATCCCGCTAAAGCTTAAATTTTCATAGGTTTGTGAGGACGTACGGAATGCGCATGCATCATATTCACTCATGTCATTCATATTGCATTACTCCCTCCCTTATAATTGCTTATCCCAAGTGTAAAGTGCAATCTCTCAGCAAAGTAATCCTCTCACGTGAATTGCATCCCTTTTTGATACAGATGGCCGCGCCCGTGTTTCCTACTGGTAGCAGCACCTTTTTGGACCAGTTTAGTACTCCCACCTTGCTCTGTGGAGGGTGCTCAGTTCAGTTGGGTACCCGGAGGCACCCAACTACATGTGGAGGCAGGCGGTACCATTGGGAGATGTACCATGGTACGTCGTGACCTTCATCGTGCCGCAAAACCCCACAAGACCATTGTGGCATGGGTGGAGCATTGAGACTGATGGGCAAAGCCCATGGGAAGCCACTCAGGTTGCTGCCCTTGATGTGCTGATGGATATAGCACAGAGCTTCGAGGATGAGTTAGTGGGTGGACCTGCTTCATCCATTCCCCGAGTGTCTCCTACTGAGGCTGAGTGGACTCAGGACGTTGGTCAGGCCTTGGTTCGAGGCCATGGCGAACGGGTGCAGAGCGACAATGCTGGAATGAGTGCTATGATGGCAGTCTTGAAGCTTTGTCGAGTCAGGCAAAACAACCTTTCCAGTGTGCTTGATGATGCCGGCAAGGCAATGGAAGCTCAGCACAAGTTCAGGTTGCGTGCCCGCAAGTATCACCGTAAGGCGAATGCATGTGGGAGAGCTCAGCAAGAAGTTGATGAGATTCGTGGTATTGCAAATTATCGCTTGCAACAGTGGGGTCAAACCACATGTGAGAGAGACGAGATTCATAACCAGCTGATGAACCTCACTATTGAGAGAGATGAGGCTGCACAAGAGTTGGATCGTGTGACCCATCACCGGGATGCAGCTTTAGAGTTAGCAGAAGAAAGACGTCGGGGTTCGATTTTGGCCAACCACAACGCCTTTCAAAGGGAGCAAGCACTACAAGAATAGCTTGAAGAGCTTCAGGTTGAGCACCATCAACTGCACAACCGTCTGTTTCCTATTCCTCACCCCATACCAAGGTATGCAAATGTGGGTGGACCTCAAGTGATTGAGGCCGATGAGGAAGAAGAGGACGTGCAGATGGTTGACAATGCAGCTGAGCCGGTAGATGAAGAAGAAGAAGAAGAGGAAGACCCAGAAGAAGTCCAAGGTGTCTCCGATGTGGACAGCGATCACTTCGACGAGTAGTTCGTTAGCAAGTCTCGCTAGTTTAAGCTTTTGCAGTCATTGATGTAATGGACTTAAGTATGATGACTGATGTTGGATGTATTCTTTTAATTTGAACTCGGCATGTAATGTACTTTAATTTGCTCCCTTCGGGATGTGTATCGTAATGGTTAAGTTTAAAACTTGTCATGTTGGAATGCACTGCATATGGCGCTAGTAATCTACTTGATGATGTGGTGATTGGAGATTGAATTATTGCCTCTATTTATTGTATGAAGTTTTCATTCTCGTCAGTAAATTCAGTTTGGCACAATTACATTGTTCCTCTCCAATGTGCGGACATCATCAATAATTACTGGTTGCGCATTGTTGCAGATGCATCGCACTCGTTCCAATGGTGCGGCTGGTGATGATGATGATCTTCCACCGCCACCACCACCCACACCAACGGAATTGATAGCAATGCTTGCGAAAGAACAGCGCACTATGGCCGAGGCCCTCCGTACGATTGTGAATCGGGATGGTCGTGGTCCACGCCAAGGACCAGAACCAAATCAATACAGTGATTTCAAGGATTTCCTTGACACGAAACCCCCGATCTTCAAGGAGGCTGAGGAGCCTCTACAAGCTGATGAGTGGTTGAATACTCTCGAGCAGAAGTTCCGTCTGCTCCACTTGACTGAGGTGCTGAAGACTGAGTACGCATCTCACCAATTGCATGGGCCCGCTGGCATTTGGTGGAGTCATCATCGTTCCACTATGCCTGCTAATGCCCAAATCACATGGGATCAGTTCAAGTCTGCTTTCAGGGGAAATTACATTCCTCCTGGTCTCATGGCGATCAAGCATACAGAGTTCATGAAGTTATCCCAGGGGAACAAGAGCTTGAATGAATACCTACAGGCTTTCAATAACCTTGCAAGGTATGCTACTGAGTTTGTGGACACCGATGCCAAGAAGATTGCTAGCTTCAAGCGGGGACTTAGCCCGAACTGATGAAGACCATGGGAAATTGCAAGTGTGCTCATTTTAATGAGTTTGTGAGTGATGCTTTATCGTAAGAGAACAACAATGCTGTGTATGCTGCTTCAAAAAGTCGTAAGAGAGCCTATGAGGCGGGTGCCTCACAATCCAAGGCTCCCGTCACATAGAGGGCTCCATTCCGTCCTCCAGCGTCAACCGCTAAGTTTCGCCCACCGCAGAAGAAGAATCCCGCAAAGACTGGGTTTCGCAAGGCATTTACAGTTGCTCTTCCCAAGGGCACTACCAGTCAGGGCAGTTCCAGGGCTCCTCCGAGCAACATGCCATGCTGGAACTGCAACAAGACAGGCCATTGGGCAAGGGAATGCTCTTACCCTAAGAAGAATAACTACCAAGGTGGTCGTCAGGGGCAGGTGAACCACACTAATATTACTGAGATTCCTTCAGGAGAGGTAATGACTGCTGGTAAGTTTCTGATTGATCAACACCCCGCAGTTGTACTATTTGATTCAGGTGCTTCGCATTCCTTTATTAGTCCAGCATTTGCATCCAAGTTTATGTAGAAAACATATACTGTTGAGGGTGAGGGTTATTGTATTAGGGCTGCCAGTGGTGTTATCCCAACCAAGCTGGTAGTTGGGGACGTACAATTTGAGATAGAGGGGCGAAGTTATCAGGTTGATCTGGTAGTTTTACCGGGGCTGGGTATCGATGTGATATTGGGAATGAATTGGATGAGCAGGCACGGGGTGCTTATTGATACATCGACTAGAGTAGTCATGCTCAGAGATCCTAGTAATCAGAAAGGTTTTCTGGTGCAACTAGCCGGGGACATCAATCTTTCTTGTGCGGCTAATGCGGTGCAAGCAAAGGCTATTGCAGATATCTCCGTAGTGTGTGACTTTTCGGATGTTTTTCCCGATGATTTGCCTGGATTGCCCCTGGATCGGGAAGTGGAGTTCAAGATAGAGTTGCTTCCTGGCACAGCTCCTATCTCTAGAAGGCCATATAAATGCCTCCCAATGAACTAGCTGAACTTAAGACCCAGTTGAATGAACTTCTAAAGAAAGGCCTTATCCGTCCTAGTTCATCTCCGTGGGGTGCCCAGCTACCTTTGTGAAGAAGAAGGATCAATCCCTACGCATGTGTGTAGATTATAGACCCTTGAATGCAGTTACAATCAAGAATAAGTACCCTCTGCCACGCATAGATATCTTATTTGATCAATTGTCTAAAGCAAAAGTCTTTTCCAAGATTGATTTGAGATCTGGGTATCATCAAATCAAAATTTGGCCTGAGGATGTCCCAAAAACCACATTCTCTACAAGATATGGTCTATATGAGTACCTGGTTATGTCTTTTGGATTGACCAATGCCCCCGCACATTTTATGTATCTGATGAATTCGGTGTTTATGCCCGAGTTGGACAAATTTGTGGTGGTATTTATAGATGATATCCTGGTCTATTCTGAGAATGAAGAAGATCATGTTGAACATTTGCAGGTGGTTCTCACTAGATTGCGAGAACACCAGTTGTATGCAAAGTTCAGCAAATGTGAATTTTGGCTTCGTGAGGTACCTTTTCTTGGACACGTGTTGTCGGATGGTGGAATTATGGTTGATCCCACCAAGGTGCAAGAAGTGTTGAACTAGAAGGCTCCAATCTCGGTGCACGAGGTTCAGAGTTTTCTGGGGTTGGCTGGCTATTATCGTCGCTTCATCCCGGATTTCTCTAAAATAGCCAAGCCTATGACTCGATTGCTGCAAAAAGACATGAAGTTTGTCTGGACTCCTGAATGTGATGCGGCTTTCCATACCCTGCGAACTCTTCTAACTTCGGCTCCGGTTTTGGCACAACCAGATATCGAGAAACCTTTTGATGTGTTCTGCGATGCATCAGGTATTGGGCTAGGAGGTGTTCTTATGCAAGAAGGTAGAGTCATTGCTTATACCTCTCGCCAACTTCGGAAGCATGAAGTGAATTATCCAACACATGACTTAGAACTCGCTGCAGTTGTTCATGCTTTGAAGGCCGAGACATTATTTACTTGGCAATGTGTGCAACATCTACACCGATCATAAAAAGTCTCAAGTACATCTTCACTCACCAGAGTTGAATATGCGCGAGAAGATGGCTCGAGTTGATCAAGGATTATAACCTCCAAGTGCACTATCACCACCGGCAAGGCCAATGTCGAGCGGATGCCTTAAGCAGAAGTCTCATTGCCACTCTTTGATTGAGAGTGATGTCCATTTGTTGAAGCTCCTTCATCCTACAGGTCCTTCACAACATCATCACTGGTCGCTTGTACTCTCTGAGTCGAATTATCGAGCTACGAACACGATGCGGTGTGTTTCACATCAAGCGCAAGATGAAAGAGCAGGAAACCAAACATTTTCGAGTTGATGAGGAAGGCGTGTTATGGTTCAAGGATAGGTTGGTAGTTCCAAAGGATAGAGAGCTTAGAAATCAAATCATATCCGAAGCTCATTCCTCTACATGATTTAAAGCCTCGATTTTGGTGGACCAAAATGAAGAAAGAGATAGCCGCTTATGTGGCTAGGTGTGACACTTGTTGTCGGGTCAAGGTCAGTGCACATGAAAGTCGGATTACTTGTGCACTCTCTATTCCGGTGTTGGAAATGGGAGGAGATAAGTATGGATTTTATTGTTGGACTCCCTACTACTCGTGAGGAACTTTAACTCTATTTGGGTGATTGTAGACCGCTTGACCAAGTCAAGACACTTCATTCCCATGTCTCAGATAGACTTTCGTCCCACCGACTATGCGGAGTTGTACTTTAATCAGATAGTCCGACTTCACGGGATCCCTCGTACTATTGTCTCGGATAGGGGACCACAGTTCACTGCTCGCTTTTGGGAGCACTTACACGAATTATTAGGAACTAAGCTAGTAAGAAGTTCTGCTTATCATCCGCAAACCAGCTGTAACACCTCGGGTGTTAGCCTTGCATAACTTGACTCGCATAACATGAGCATGAGCATCAAGCATTCATAAATCATCATTTACCATTGAAACATTTGATGCGAAACATATGCAACGTTGCTTGTTATTGCATGTTTCTTTGTACATATGCAAATGGTCATGAATGTAAACATGTACTTGGTAGATTTGAGTCACCAAAATATTTGGCAATGCTTAGGTTCACAATTAGCACATGGATCATGAATGTCATTTTTCATAATCAAGTCTTTAAGGCATATTTCATGTGATTAATTTAAATAGCTCTATGAGTGACTACTACATAAAGTGATTGAATGACCTTGCAAATTGCTTGAACATGCTCAGGATATCATTATGAACAACTTTGGTATTTAGGACTAGGGCTAGTTTGGTCATTTGGTCATGGTTTGAATATGTATCATGATTTCAAAGTGACATGTTTGACTAAAGTTGAACTAGGTGTTAGAGACCTTGCATGGAGGGGTTCACTAAAGCAAAGTTGTAGTGTTTGACATTAGGAACAACTTTTATTTTTATATCATGGACTGATTTAGCTTCTCACATGCTTGAATTGGGGTCACAAAAGTCAACAAATAACTGTTGTCAACACTTAACGAATTTTTTTCTAAGTCTGGGATCCCTGACAGCCTGACAAGCCGACTTTGATCATGTTTTTACTTGGTTTACGTTGAGAATTGGAACACGATCATTGAACAACATTTGTAACTGGTACTTAGGTCTACAAAGTTGGTTTAGTAACCTAGAGCTAATTCGTCACGGATTGGAAGATAAATCATCACCAAAACTTGTTGTCAGGATCGGTACCGAGGTTAACTGACGAACTGAATCACGGTGTCGTGGCCGACCGCCGTCAGGCCTTGGCCGCCGTGTGGAGGGGAAAACGACCGCACATCGCCTGGGCACGCCTGCATCATGCCAGCTACCGCCCGCTCCCTCCCAGCGCTCCCATTTCGCTTCTGGCTTCCTTCTTCACCGCAAGCATAGCAGCGAGCTCCTCCCCGCCTCCGCCGTCACCATTAGAAACGCCAGCTCGCGCCTGGCCACTCCAGCACCACCGCAATAGCTCCACCGTCTCCCCAGCACCCCGTTGCTTCTTCCCGTGCCCGCTGACAGCGCTTGGTAAGCCACCGCAACGCATGCAAGCTCGCCGGAGTTCCGCCGTGAGCCCCATCGTCGTGGCCACGCCGCCACAGTCCTCCTCCCGCTCCGTTAGCTAGCGCGCTAGGTCCCCCAGTGTTCATAGTTGCTTGTCCGCACCTTAGTTTGAGCCGCCAAGGTCGTCGCCGGCGTACCGCTGACGTCCAGCCTCGCCGTTCCGCCATGGTCGCCGCCGTCAGCTCTTGAGTCGACGACAAGGCCGGCCAAGTAGCTCAATAGCTTCGCTAGGTCACGTAGATCGTGTAGTGAAGATGTTACCGCCGGCGGATTCGCCGTCGACGAGCTGTGGTCGCGCGGGCTTGCTCTGCGCCGCCGGCTCTGTTTTGATCTCACTGACCGATGGGCCCAACTGACGCGTGGGTCCCTGCTGTCAGCGACAGTAAGAGATAGGATAGGTCATTATATTCCAGATTTTGACTTGTTTTGTGAATTTTGTATCTTTAGTTTGGTAGCTCCTAAATTTGTGAAATAAATTTTGTAGTGTTCCTTAGGAAGTGTAGTATTTAGAAAAAATATGTTTTTAACATTTACAGTAGAAAGTTTTGGAGATTTAAATAGGGATTTGAAATGTGCTTTTGAATGCATTCAAATTTGTTTATTTCATATCTAGAGTTCCTGTGCTCCAAAAATTATGAAATTTTTGTGGTAAGCTAATCTTAGCATATATGAGCTCTGGTAAAAATTTGGGGACCAGTGCATGGGTAGATTTATAGTTATAGATTTTTCTTTTATGGATAGTCAATCCTTGCATAAATTTTTATAAATTATTTATGAGTCCAAAATTCATGAAATTTGTTGGAGGTAATCCTAGTACCATATGGATGCTAAGAAAAATAGGAAATCTGTTGCTTGACACTTTTCAATAGGGTTTTCCATTTATGCTATTTCAAGCCTTGCTGCCTTGTCATTTTTGCATAGGATGTTCTACTTGGTAAAATGACATGAAATTTTTATAGTAGTCCTTTGATAGCATTAGTAAGGCACTGTAAAATTTTGAGAATTTATTAAGTACTTCTGATATATATTTATTATTTAACCTAGATATATAAATAAAATGATAAAGGCAATTAAGTAAATAGTTTGGGCTTCACCATTATATGATTCTAAATGTAATTGGTATGCTTAAACTGTTGGTGGATTCTATGTTGCCAAATTTTGAATGATTGCATGAAGTAGAAGTATCGTTACTTTATGTTGCATGTTGAATAGTTTCCGGACTGATTCTAGAGTTTGATGAGTGGCATGTTGAAAATGATGTGTACTGTAAAAATGGTTAATAACAAAGTTGTAGAGAATTTGATAAGATTTCCAGAAAGTCCAGGATCACTGGATTTGGATTTGTAGAACTCCCGTTATGAGTAAAACAAGTAGCTGCTATTTTATTGTATAATCGATGCATTATGGAAAGATAATTAAATAACCGAGAAGAGATATGCACCTACTCAATAAACATGATGCACTTGTTAACATATATGCATTCGTAATACTTATGCCATACTCATGCATCTAGGATCGGAGGAAGAGATCACGTTGTTGAATTCAAGAAGCGGAGAGAAGGAACCCAGGGAGGATCCGCAAGCCGCAGCCCCGGCGGCGTGAGCGTAACCCTAAAGAGCTTCCTGAGTGTCCCCACCACCGCCTCTACTTCCTTTCTACGAGGCAAGCCCCTGAGCATTATAAGTCTCCCAAGAATTTGCAAATGTTTACTTACGATTTATGATTGATGCATTAGGTTATAAGAGTTGAATGAAACCATTTGATGCATATACATTCCTTGTCCAAATATTACACCTTTAACCCGTATAGGTCCGTGGATCGAAAATATATGCTTAGCCATGCTTAGACCGGTAGAAGTCGGGTGATGTCCTGTCACCGCGAGATATAGGTGGATACCGGAGCGCCAAGTTAGCTATATCTCGCTATCGTGGAATAGAACCATGAGGTAAAAGTAAATTGAGACCGGACGGAAGTCGATAGAGAAGCAACAAGACATGGAGGTCTTGGGTGTGGACTTATCCCGTCTCTATGTCGATTAAGGACCGTATCTGTTGTTGGCGCTTTTGACAAGATTGAACGCATGCCTCTCACTTAGCTGGCCGGATAACTCGCTTCGACCGCTGGCCGAGTAATTCAACTCAGTAGGGAACCGCTTCACAGCGCGCCCTTCCGGGAACGACGACCGAGCCTAAGGGCGGTTTGGCCCGAGCATCCCGGCATCCGTGTTCTAGATTGTGCGCGCGCATACGGACCCGCCAAATGTGTACCGAGTTGTACCAAAGGTGACCTAAGACTATCGTGGTGGTAGATCTGGGTTTGTGTTAGGAATAAATTCCTAGCTGGTTGAAATCAATTCGAATCGCCGCCTCTCCGGATATAGTGAGAAACTTGGCTAGTCCCAACATCGTAGTAACTCATTATGGAACATGATGGTTCGGATGAAAATGGAATTACAATACCGCTATGGTTACTATTGTATGCTTCTAAAGGATATACCACATGTTTGGCACAGGATAGTTGCTAATCTAGAAATGGATAGTTATAATTAACTTGGTAAAGGAATCATAATTGTACACCGGATCGCTTGCCTTTTTTCGCAAAATGTTGTCAAGCTACGCCCACTTATACAACCTTGCATAATCCTTGGAGTCGCTTTATTTTCTCGTTCATGACGGGTAAGTCTAGCCGAGTACCTTCTCGTACTCGTGGTTTATTTTCCCATTGTTGCGTATGGCACCGTATATACTGATTATTGCAAGAGTTGCTTCTATCCCATTGTGGATGAGGAGTAAGCCTTAAGCGTGCTTCTTTAGTAATTCCTATCCTTGCTTTTTGTGGACCGTGATCCACCTTGGCAATCAGTATCAAACTATGTTGGAAACTTTATCTTCGAACTTATTTGCTTCCGCTTTATTCATCAAACTCGGTTTGTAATAACTTTTATTCAGACTGATGATGAAAAGTATCTCGTGAACTTTATGTAATATGTGGCATGTATGTTGAAATCTCATGACGATCTTGGTTGTTGTAATTGCTTATCGAGACCCGCCGTGGTACTCGACGGACTACCGGGTTTATATGGGTTCAAGTATGATGCGGCGACCGCTTATGGATTGCCATTGTACTTGTATTCTTATAAATTGGTCGGTTCTCATGGCAAACCGGTATCGAGCAAGATTCAACGTTAATTGTCACAAGTGTATTTAAAACAAAAGTTTTGGTTTTCCTAAAACCCTTCTCTAGCAACTAATAGTTATATAATAGGTATTTGAAATCTAAAGTATGCCAATGATCACTTTCCTTATGCCCAAATTAAGGACTATTAGGTGGCTATTTAAGTACTAACATGGGGTTTTTACTTCATTGTCCATACGTACGCGCTATTGTATGGATGCCATTCACTTGAATGGTAATGTATGGATCAAATGCCTCACGCCAAGGTAAGATGAGTGTATGACCGCAAGATGTGAGCATGCGGTCGGGAAGAGTAGCTTTGGTACGGCTATGTATGCATGCTTGCATGTGTATATGGTACGTATTTAATTGTGGGTTAAATTATTGTCGGGTAGATTGATACGGAAGTATATGTATGGGTATACATATATGGAAGTATTTACAATTACATTCTCGCATATTCATTATGGGTTTAGGGCTGAAATGAGATCTTATGCAGTACACTAACAAATGTAAACATGTAGCTCGACTAGTTACGCTATTTATGAGAGAACGATGTATGCCATCGTGTCTACCGCTAGAAACAATTTTTTCCTAAGTTTGTGAGGACGCATTTTAACGAGCATGCATCATGATAATTACCATTCACATAATTACATTGTTCCTCCCTTATAAAATTCTTACTCGGTTATGTAACTCTTATCCATCATGGCATTGTCTCACCAAGGGGTACATGTTAATGGTGCAGATGGCACGCACAAAGCAGCATCACTGCAAGTCCACCGGAGGCGAGCTCCCGTCGCCGCCTTGCTCCACGCACCCGCCAACGCCACACGCTTTCTTGAGAGTTTGGGATGCCTACACTATTGTGGAGAGTGCTCACCATGTAGGCTATCCCGATGGAATGGAACCCCGCTATTTCTCGGGCGAATGAGCAGTTGGGGGAAGGTCTCTTAGTTACTATGGAGGCTGCTTGTTCGTCCCCGAGGTGACGATTCTCGAGTGGACAGCTGGTGTTATGAGTCAACTGGCAGGATCACAAGAAGAAGCAACTGGGCGGCAGCCTTTGGGATCCCGAGGACATCATGGATCGCTTTTCTCAGAGCCGGCAGCCGCTTTGGTTGGAGTCTTTCCAAGAGGTAACCCTCCACCGACTCATGGCAGCAGACAAGAGGAAAATCTTTGGAGATTGGTGCAAAGGAAGGGCGTAATAAAGGATAACCCTTCCATGAGCGCCATGTTCACAGTGATGAGAGTGTTGGATGGAGTTGAAGGTAGCCTCAGATGTGTGTCTGGTGCTCTTGGCCATGCCCACGAGGACCGACGTCAGCTTCAGAGGGAGCACGACACCGAGATTGAAAGGCTCACTGAAGAGATGACTCGGTTAACTCACCAGCGAAATGCAGCTTGGACAAGGGAAGATGTCCTGAGAGCTCGATAGTTTGAGCTGGGACAGAGAACTGGCTAATGCGGAAGAATACAACGATAATCTGCATGAAGAGGTTCATCTACTGAACAATCAGCTCCACCCTTATGTCCCACCTGGAGCCGCAGAAATGGATCTAGAAGGGTACGAGGAAGGAGAAGAAGAAGTGGAGCCTGAAGAAGAAGTAGATTCTGAGGAAGGAGATGATTCTGCGTCTGACCTCGATAGTGATCATGATGAGGATTAGATCGCTTAGCACTTAGTGGAAGGACTAATGTATCACCTTTATTCATGTAATGGACCAGTAGTTCAAGTTGGCATTAGTAACCGCACTATCATGTAATGTTGATTAAGTGCCCTTTGGTTGAACATCAATGCAATTCAGTTCCTTGTTGGTGATCACGATTTAACCTTGTATGCGTTATGAGCGCGATAAGTGGTCAAATTGGGAATGCCATGTTGCGAGAATGAATTGTTATGCCTCTGTTTTTATTGTGATTTGAGAATTTCTCCAGTGATTTTAGTTTGGCATGATTTTGATTCATCTGCAATCTCTTGACATCCACCAATAATCGCTTATTGTTGCAACTTCAGCAGATGACGCGCACCTGCGGCCGGAGCCGGTAGCAATCCACGATGGAAATGGTGATGACTTACCACCACCGCCGCCACTGCCGCGCCTTTCGCCAGAGTTCTTTGCTCAGCCTTGGGGAGCCAAAGGACAATGGAAGAAGCTTTGCGCCTTATCGCAAGAAAACACCGCCGTGGCCACCCACAAAGAACCAGGGGCCGAGCCAAATCAAGCACAAAGACATTCAAGGAGTTTCGGACACGAAGCCTCCGATCTTCAAGGTGGCCGAGGAGCCACCGCAGCCGATGAGTGGTTGAATACCATTGAGCGTAAATTCCGTCCTGCTGAGGGTCACGGAGCATCTAAAAGCGTAGTATGCTTCTCATCAATTGCAAGGACCAAAGAGGATCCGTGGACACACTTCCTGTCATCTCTCGCTCGCTAATGCGCGAGTGACCGGGAATAATTCAAGCTAGCTTTTAGGGGACACCATATTCCCGGCCCGATGCGCATGAAAGCAAATTAATTTATGAGGCTCACTCAAGGAACAAAGTCACTCACAGAGTATATGCACGCATTCAACAACTTGTCCAGATATGCTCCCGGTTTTCGGATACCGAGGAGAAAAAGATAGAGAGTTTCAAGCGAGGGTTGGGTACTAAACCGATGAAGACCATGGCCAATTCTCGATGTACCACGTACAACCAGTTTATTAGTGATGCCTTGACCCAAGAAAACCACAACAACATGCATGTAGTTGCTAAGGGTCGCAAGAGGACATATGAGGCCGGTGCCTCGGATCTTTCCAATCAAAAGCTCCTATCATAGCTAGGCCATAATTCCGGCCCACCGCACTCCAAGTTTAGGCCTCCACCACCGAAAAGCTCGTAATAACAGCCACGTAAACCATTCCGTATATGCTCACTATTGCCTTACCAAAAGGAAATGGCAATCGTGACAGCTCCACAGATTCGTAAGTAATCAACCATGTTTCAACTGCAACCAACTGGGTCATTGGTCCAAGGAATGTCCCCACCCCAAGAGGAATGGCAACCCAAATCGTAACAATCGAGGCGGTGTGAATGCTGTGGCACGCCAAGGACAAGTGCATTATACCATCAGAGAGGAAGTGCTCACGGAGAAGTTGTCACGGCTGGTATGTTTCTTGTCAACAAGTATCCTCATTGTTGTTTTATTTGATTCGGGGCTTCTCATTCATTTATGAGTCAAGCATTTGCATCTAGACATGATCAAGAAATAATTGAAGTAAGCAAAGGGGTTATAACATAAGTTCAAATAGGGGTACTCACATTACCAAAAGATAGTCAAAATGTACTCATCTTAATACAAGGGAGGGAGTACACAATGATTTGATAATATTGCCGGGGTTGTCAATAAGTGTAATCTTAGGCATGAATTGGATGAAGGATCATGGTGTTCTTATTAATACTAGCACCCACACTATTATGTTGAGAGAACCCACAGGAGGGAATGCTTTTCTAGTCCCACTCTCCCGTGATTTCAAACCCCAACATTTAGCCTGTGCTATCCAAACCACCCCAATATGTGATATCCTAGTGGTTTGTGAGTTTCTGGATGTATTTCTAGAGGAATTACCAGGTCTACCACCGGATAGGGACGTGGAATTTAAGATCGAATTAGTGCCAGGTACCGCACCCATATCCAAAAGGCCCTATAGAATGCCACCCAATGAGTTAGCAGAACTTAAGGTTCAATTGCAAGATCTATTGGACAAAGGTCTTATCCAACCTAGCTCATCTCCGTGGGGATGCCCAGCATTGTTTGTGAAAAAGAAGGATAAGTCACTGAGAATGTGTGTAGATTACAGACCACTCAATGCTGTGACCATCAAAAACAAATATCCATTGCCCCGCATCGACATCTTGTTCGATCGCTTAGCGAAGGCAAAGGTATTCTCCAAAATTGATTTGAGATCAGTTACCATCGATAAAGATCGGGCGGAGGATATACCTAAAACCGCTTTCTCTACTAGGTACGGCTTATACGAGTATTTGGTTATGTCTTTCGGACTAACAAATGCTCCAAATTTATTTCATGTACCGATGAACTCGGTAGATTCATGCCCGAACTTGACAAGTTCGTGGTCGTGTTTATTGATGATATATTGATTTATTCAGAAAATGAGACCGATCATGAGGAGCATCTGAGGATTGTCCTATCCAGACTGAGGGAGCATAAGCTATATGCCAAGTTTAGCAAATGTGAATTTTGGATGAGCAAAGTACCTTTCTTAGGTCACATTTTATCAAGAGATGGAATCTCAGTAGACCCATCCAAAGTACAAGAGGTCATGGATTGGAAAGCCCCAACTTCGGTGCATGAAGTTCGGAGTTTTCTAGGGTTAGCAGGATACTATCGTCGGTTTTATTCCATATTTCTCAAAGATAGCTAAGCCTATGACCGACTACTTCGTAAAGATGAGAAGTACAAATGGACACCAGAATGTGAAATAGCTTTTCACACCCTCGTAACTTTGTTGACTACAAAGACTGTGCTAGCACAAACCGACATTGAAAAGCCTTTTGATGTATTTTGTGATGCATCGTGAATAGGTTTGGGATGTGTGCTTATGCAAGAAGGAGAGTAATTGCATATGCCTCTCAAAAATTGAGAAAACATGAAGTCAACTACCCTACACATGATTTGGAACTTGCAAATGTTGTTCATGCATTAAAGATATGGAGACATTACTTGTTGGGCAATGTCCATCACATCTATATATCGACCACAAAAGTCTCAAGTATATCTTTACCCACTTTTGAATGAACATGAGACAACGAAGATGGTTAGAATTGATTAAGGACTATAATTTAGAAGTGCATTACCATCCGGTAAAGCGAATGTAGTAGCCGATGCACTTAGTCGGAAGTCCCATTGCAACACCGTGGAAGCATTGGCTTTGAAGATGGATTCAACTTGTTACATCCTCATTGTACTACACAATATCACAATCAGTTGTTCGCTTGAGGGCAAAATCATAGAGCTACAGCAGACAGATGTAGGGATAAGTCACATCAAGAGAAAAATGCAAGAGCAGGAAACCAAACACTTTAGATTAGACGAAAGAGGTGTATTATGGTTTGAGGACCGACTAGTGGTACCAAAAGACCGTGAGCTAAGAAATCAAATCTTAGATGAAGCTCACTCATTCAAATTGTCTATCCATCCGGGTAGTAGTAAAATGTATCAAGATTTAAGAACCCATTTTTGGTGGACTAAGATGAAGAAAGAGATCGCAGCCTATGTTGCTAGGTGTGATAACTGCAGTAGAGTGAAAGCCGTCCATATGAAAACCGCTGGATTACTTCAGCCATTGCCTATTCCAGGATGGAAATGGGAAGAAATCAGCATGGACTTTATCACAGGCCTTCCAACGACGCCACAAGGTCACGATTCAATCTGGGTCATTGTTGATCGTCTCACCAAGTCAGCACACTTTATACCCGTGAACACACGGTATATAGTTGGAAAATACGCTGAAATATATGTTTCCCAGATTGTGAGACTGCATGGGGTACCCCGGACTATAATCTCAGATCGAGGACCACAGTTCATAGCTCGTTTCTGGGAGCACTTACACCAGGCTTTGGGAACCAAGCTAATTAGAAGTTCAGCTTATCATCCGCAAACTTCAGGACAGACAGAGCGAGTGAACCAAATCCTAGAAGATTTACTTAGAGCTTGTGTTATATCTTCAAAAGGTTCATGGGAGAAATGGTTACCTTTAGCTGAATTCTCCTATAACAACAGCTTATCAAGCGAGTATCAAAATGGCTCCATTTGAAGCCTTGTATGGCGAAAGTGCGAACTCCTTTGAACCGGATTGAGCCCGGTGAAAGGAGATACTTTGGTATTGATTTTGTAAATGAAGCCAAGAGCAAGTACGATCATACAACAACACATGAAGGCAGCTCAATCAAGATGTAGAAGAGTTATGCCGATGTAAGAAGAAGACCACTAACTTTTGAAGTGGGTGACTATGTATACTTGAGAGTATCACCCATGAAAGGTGTGAAAAAGATTTGGGATGAAAAAGAAGCTTTCACCAAGATATGTAGGGCCATACAAAATTTTGGAACGAAAAGGAAATGTTGCGTATAAGTTACAACTTCCACCGTAGATGAGTGCAATCTTTGATGTGTTCCATGTTTCTCACCTAAAGAAATGTCTTGAGTACGGAAGAAGCTATTGCACCCACCAACGCAGCGGCTTCAATCGGATTTGACCTATGAAGAAAAGCCAATTCAATATTAGAAGAGATGGAGAGAGTGACAAGGAGTAAGATTATTAAGTTCTATAAGGTGGTGTGGAACAATCATAGTGAACAAGATGCTACGTGGGAAGAGAAGATTATCTACGAGAAGTTTATCCCGCCTTTTTCCAAGAATGGTAGGTCTTGCAAATCTCGGACGAGATTTTTATAAGGGGAGGGGTCAGTAACACCTCGGTGTTAGCCTTGCATAACTTGACTCGCATAACATGAGCATGAGCATCAAGCATTCATAAATCATCATTTACCATTGAAACATTTGATGCGAAACATATGCAACGTTGCTTGTTATTGCATGTTTCTTTGTACATATGCAAATGGTCATGAATGTAAACATGTACTTGGTAGATTTGAGTCACCAAAATATTTGGCAATGCTTAGGTTCACAATTAGCACATGGATCATGAATGTCATTTTTCATAATCAAGTCTTTAAGGCATATTTCATGTGATTAATTTAAATAGCTCTATGAGTGACTACTACATAAAGTGATTGAATGACCTTGCAAATTGCTTGAACATGCTCAGGATATCATTATGAACAACTTTGGTATTTAGGACTAGGGCTAGTTTGGTCATTTGGTCATGGTTTGAATATGTATCATGATTTCAAAGTGACATGTTTGACTAAAGTTGAACTAGGTGTTAGAGACCTTGCATGGAGGGGTTCACTAAAGCAAAGTTGTAGTGTTTGACATTAGGAACAACTTTTATTTTTATATCATGGACTGATTTAGCTTCTAACATGCTTGAATTGGGGTCACAAAAGTCAACAAATAACTGTTGTCAACACTTAACGAATTTTTTTCTAAGTCTGGGATCCCTGACAGCCTGACAAGCCGACTTTGATCATGTTTTTACTCGGTTTACGTTGAGAATTGGAACACGATCATTGAACAACATTTGTAACTGGTACTTAGGTCTACAAAGTTGGTTTAGTAACCTAGCGCTAATTTGTCATGGATTGGAAGATAAATCATCACCAAAACTTGTCGTCAGGATCGGTACCGAGGTTAACTGACGAACTGAATCACGGTGTCGTGGCCGACCGCCGTCAGGCCTTGGCCGCCGCGTGGAGGGGAAAATGGCCGCGCGTTGCCTCTACTCCTGCTTACCAGCCACGATGCGCCTGGGTGTACCTCATCATCATGCCAGCACCACCGCCCGCCCTCCCGGCCTCCCATTTTCGCTTCGCTTCCTTCTTCACCGCAAGCACAAAGAAACGAGCTCCTCCCTGCCTCCGCCGTCGCCATTAGAAACGCCACTCGCGCCGCCCACTCCAAAGACCACCGCAATAGCTCCACCGCCTCCCCAAAGACACCCGTTGCTTCTTCCCGTGCGTTCACGACAACATTGGTAAGCCACCGCAACGCATGCAAGCTCACGGAGTTCCGCCAGTGAGCCCCATCGTCGTGGCCACGCCGCCACAGTCCTCCTCCCGCTCCGTTAGCTAGCGCGCTAGGTCCCCCAGCGTTCATAGTTGCTTGTCCACACCTTAGGTTGAGCCGCCAAGGTCGTCGCCGGTGTACCGCCGACGTCCAGCCTCACCGTTCCGCCATGGTCGCCGCCGTCAGCTCTTGAGTCGACGACAAGGCCGGCCAAGTAGCTCAATAGCTTCGCTAGGTCACGTAGATCGTGTAGTGAAGATGTTACCGCCGGCGGATTCGCCGTCGACGAGCTGTGGTCGCGCGGGCTTGCTCTGCGCCGCCGGCTCTGTTTTGATCTCACTGACCGGTGGGCCCAACTGACGCGTGGGTCCCTGCTCTCAGCGACAGTAAGAGATAGGATAGGTCATTATATTCCAGATTTTGACTTGTTTTGTGAATTTTGTATCTTTAGTTTGGTAGCTCCTAAATTTGTGAAATAAATTTTGTAGTGTTCCTTAGGAAGTGTAGTATTTAGGAAAAATATGTTTTTAACATTTACAGTAGAAAGTTTTGGAGATTTAAATAGGGATTTGAAATGTGCTTTTGAATGCATTCAAATTTGTTTATTTCATATCTAGAGTTCCTGTGCTCCAAAAATTATGAAATTTTTGTGGTAAGCTAATCTTAGCATATATGAGCTCTGGTAAAAATTTGGGGACCAGTGGATGGGTAGATTTATAGTTATAGATTTTTCTTTTATGGATAGTCAATCCTTGCATAAATTTTTATAAATTATTTATGAGTCCAAAATTCATGAAATTTGTTGGAGGTAATCCTAGTACCATATGGATGCTAAGAAAAATAGGAAATCTGTTGCTTGACACTTTTCAATAGGGTTTTCCATTTATGCTATTTCAAGCCTTGCTGCCTTGTCATTTTTGCATAGGATGTTCTACTTGGTAAAATGACATGAAATTTTTATAATTGTCCTTTGATAGCATTAGTAAGGCACTGTAAAATTTTGAGAATTTATTAAGTACTTCTGATATATATTTATTATTTAACCTAGATATATAAATAAAATGATAAAGGCAATTAAGTAAATAGTTTGGGCTTCACCATTATATGATTCTAAATGTAATTGGTATGCTTAAACTGTTGGTGGATTCTATGTTGTCAAATTTTGAATGATTGCATGAAGTAGAAGTATCGTTACTTTATGTTGCATGTTGAATAGTTTCCGGACTGATTCTAGAGTTGGATGAGTTGCATGTTGAAAATGATGTGTACTGTAAAAATGGTTAATAACAAAGTTGTAGAGAATTTGATAAGATTTCCAGAAAGTGCAGGATCACTGGATTTGGATTTGTAGAACTCCCGTTATGAGTAAAACAAGTAGCTACTGTTTTATGGTATAAGCGATGCATTATGGAAAGATAATTAAATAACCGAGAAGAGATATGCACCTACTCAATAAACATGATGCACTTGTTAACATATATGCATTCGTAATACTTATGCCACAACTCATGCATCTAGGATCGGAGGAAGAGATCACGTTGCTGGAATTCGAAGAAGCAGAGGAAGGGAACCAGCAGGAGGATCCGCAAGCCGCAGCTCCCGAAGGCGTGGAGCAGAACCCTGAAGAGCTTCCGGAGTGTCCTGACCACCGCCCTACTTCCTTTCTGCGAGGCAAGCCCCGGAGCATTATAAGTCTCCCAGTAATTTGCAAATGTTTACTTACGTATTTATGATTGATGCATTAGGTTATAAGAGTTGAATGAAACCATTTGATGCATATACATTCCTTGTCCAAATATTACACCTTTAACCGGTATAGGTCCAGGATCGAAAATATATGCTTAGCCATGCTTAGACCGGTAGAAGTCGGGTGATGTCCTGTCACCGCGAGATATAGGTGGATACCGGGGCCAAGTTAGCTATATCTCGCTATCGTGGAATAGAACCATGAGGTAAAAGTAAATTGAGACCGGACGGAAGTCGATAGAGAAACAACAAGACATGGAGGTCTTGGGTGTGGACTTATCCCCGTCTGTGGTCGATTAAGGACCGCACTGCTTGTTGGCGCTTTTGACAAGATTGAATGCATGCCTCTCACTTAGCTGGCCGGATAACTCGTTCCGACCGCTGGCCGAGTAATTCAACTCAGTGCCGGAACCGCTTCAGCGCCCCTTCCGGAACGATCGACCGAGCCCAAGGGCGTGTTTGGCTGAGCATCCCGGCATCCGGTGTTCCAGATTAAAGCGGCGCGATACGGACCCGCCAAATGTGTACCGAGTTGTACCAAAGGTGACCTAAGACTATCGTGGGTTTGGTAGATCTGGGTTTGTGTTAGGAATAAATTCCCACCGGTTGAAATCGATTCAATCATTGCCTCTCCTGGATAGTGAGAAACTTGGCTAGTCCCAACATCGTAGTAACTGTGTTATGGAACATGATGGTTCGGATGAAAATGGAATTACAATACCTGCTATGGTTACTATTGTATGCTTCTAAAGGATATACCACATGTTTGGCACAGGATAGTTGCTAATCTAGAAATGGATAGTTATAATTAACTTGGTAAAGGAATCATAATTGTACACCGGATCAGTTGCCTTTTTCGCAAAATGTTGTCAAGCTACGTCCACTTATATAGCCTTGCATAATCCTTGGAGTCAGTTTATTTTCTGGTTCATGACGGGTAAGTCTAGCTGAGTACCTTCTCGTACTCAGGGTTTATTTTCCCATTGTTGCAGATGGCACTGTGTATCATGGTTATTGCAAGAGTTGCTTCTATCCCGCTGTGGATGAGGAGTAAGCCTTGGGCAGGCTTCTTTAGTAATTCCTATCCTTGCTTTTGTGGACCGTGATCCAGCTTGGCACTGTATCAAACTATGTTGGAAACTTTATCTTCGAACTTATTTGCTTCCGCTTTATTCAGCAAACTCGGTTTGTAATAACTTTTATTCGTACTCTGATGATGAAAAGTATCTGTGAACTTTATGTAATATGTGGCATGTATGTTGAATCCTGTACGATCTTGGTTGTTGTAATTCGTTTATCGAGACCCGTCGTGGTACTCGACGGACTACCGGGTTTATATGGGTTCAAGTATGACAGTGCGACCGCTTGCGGATTACCATTGTACTTGTATTCTTATAAATTAGTCGGTTCTGCGACACCAATGGGCAAACTGAGCGAGTGAATCAAATCTTAGAAGATATGTTGAGAGCATGTGTCATCTTGGCTAAGGGCTTATGGTAAAAATGGTTGCCCCTAGCTGAATTCTCGTACAATAACAGTTATCAAGAGAGTATAAAGATGGCACCGTTTGAAGCTTTGTATGGCCGGAAGTGTAGAACCCCGTTGAACTTGGTAGAAGCCGGTGAAAGGAGATATTATGGAATTGATTTTGTTCAAGAAGCCGAAGAACAAGTCCGTACTATCCAAACTCACATGGCCGCAGCTCAAGCTAGGCAGAAAAGTTATGCTGATCGACGTAGAAAACCTATTGAGTTCGAAGTTGGAGACATCGTTTATCTGAAAGTCTCACCTATGAAGAGTGTCCAACTCTTTGGTGTGAAGCGAAAGCTTGCGCCGAGATATGTTGGTCCGTTTGAAATCATTGGACAAAGTGGTAAGGTGGCGTACAAGATTCAATTACCTCCAGATATGAGTGCTATCTTCAATGTCTTTCATGTATCCCAATTGAAGAAATGTCTTCGCGTCCCTGAAGAGAGAGTTCCATTGGCGGATATCGAGTTAAAATCTGATTTGACCTTTGAAGAAAAGCCAGTTCGAGTGATTGACACTCGTGAGCGAGTGACTCAGAGTCATGTGGTCAAGTTCTACAAAGTCATGTGGAGTAATCAGGGTAGTGAACGCGATGCAACGTGGGAAAGGGAAGATTATTTGAGGGATGGTTATAAGGAATTCTATCAACAATGGTACGCTTTTCAAATCTCGGGATGAGATTTTTATAAGGGGGGAGGGCTGTAACACCCCAGGTGTTTGGCTTCCACATTTGCACTGCATTTCATGAACATGAGCATCATGCATCCATTCGTGAACTTATATCACATGAAACATGATTTTGAAACATTGCAACATGTTGTATATTTCATGTGTGTTGTTTCTTTTATGAAATGTAAAGTGTGCAACACTTAAGTGCAACATGTGCCACTCACTTAAGTGAAACAAAGTTAGTTAATACTATGCAACAATATCATGAAACATGTGAAACATGACTATGAAACAATTGTAACAATTCATGTGTTTTGCATTGTTTCAGTACATACCTTGCTTGATTCTTGTGTGACCAATGTGTGGTGTGACTAATAATTCTCTTAAACAACTTAGTTATACTTAGAATGTCATTAGGGACAAGGTTCATGTTGATCATTTTGCCTAATTAGGTTTCCAAGTCATGGTTTGACCAATTTGGACCCCTAGAGCTCCTGCGTTTGACTGTTTAAAAAGTGTAGCTTAGGATGTTTGCATGTCTGAGCAACCTAAAGCAAAGTTGTAGGAAATTTTATAAGGAACAAACTTTATTTAGAAGCCAAGTCATGAAAATGTGCACAACATGTTCAAAAATGGCCCACAAGTCAGAATTTAAAGCTGATTCAACATCTAAAAATATTTCTAAGTGTTAGTTGCTGTTTCAGTTTCATGTACCCAACTTATGCACCTTGTAGCTCCCAAACAAAACCAAACCAGCTCGAGCTCCAATTGTAAAAGTTGTAGTTCACATGTAGATGTTCAACTTTGTCAATTACACCTTGAGCTATATCATCACAGATTAGGAGTGAATCAGTGTCAAACTTCGCCTGTCAGTCGGACTCGATGAACACTGAAACGCGAAGTTCAGACCGGTCATGGCCGACCGGCAACAGAGATCGGCTGCTGCAGCGCCTACCGTCGCTGCCTGGTGTCCTCCGTCTTGAAGTTGCGTCCGCCTGCCTGTCTGCTCACTCTTCCTCGTCCTCCTTCACTTCTCTAGCTAACAGCAGCAGCAGTCGAAGCGTAGCCGCTCCGCCATTGCTGCCGTGGAGCTTCGCCGTCGCCGAGCTCACGCACCGCTACAAAAACGCACACTACACCTTCACCGTAGCTCCGCAGTGTTCTTCGCGACCTTCTCCACCTTCCAGCTAAGCCAATCGTCCTTAGGTGAGGGCCTCCGGCCGGTTCCACCACCACTCGCCATGGCTGAGCTTCGCCGGAGTTGGCGCTCACCGTGGCCAGCGCACCACCGCACCGTTCCTCCATCCATAGCCCTCGTCTCATCTTCCCCATCTCATGAAGTTGCTCCCGTGAAGACATTACCGACCAAGCCGGTCCGGTCATGCCGGAACGCGGCCGCGCACCGCCGTGCGCCATGGCCGGCGTGCTTAGGGGCCACTAGGGTCTAGGCTTAGGGGGTCAATCGACGCGGGAGACCTTGGGGAGCACGCTGGTGCCGTCAATTTCGCCGGAGGAGCCGCCGTCGGCGAGCTTCGCCGTGGTTAGCGCCGTCGTCACTGCCTCCCCTGTTTCGTCTCACTGACAGTCGGGTCCGGCTGACAACCGGGTCCCACACGTCAGTGACTGCCTGTTACATAGGATAGTTCAAATTTCCAGTTTTGAATGTTGTTTTGTAAATTTCGTATCTCCAAATTGGTAGATCCAAATTGAGTACTTCCAATTTTGTTAGGATCATAGTGAAGTCTAGTATTTAGTAAAAATATGAAATAAACACTTGTAGTGGAAAATTTGGATGAATTAAATAGGAACTTGAAAAGTGTTTTTGAATGCATGCGAACTTGTTTAAATCATATCTTGAGTTTCTGTGATCCAAAAAATTATGAAATTTTATGGGTAAGCTAGTCTTGCTTAGTAGAAGCTCTGGTTAAAATTTGAGAGTCATTGCATGTATGGTTTTTGAGTTTTAGATTTTTCTTTTATCATTGATTGATACTTGTGTAAATTTTTGTAAATTATCTAGGAATCCTATGGCCATGAAACTTGGTAGGTAGTATCTTAGTACCTTAAGGATGCTAGAAAAAATATGAAATCTATTGCTTGACACTTTTCACTAAGGTTTACTAATTATGCCATTTTAAGCCATTCTGTCTTACCATTTTTGTGTAGGTTGTTATACTTACTCAAATGGTGTGAAATTTTTATGGTAGTCTACTTAGGGCATGTAGTGTCTACTGTAATTTTTGTAGATTTAATGGTGTAGTTTTCATATATGTTTACTATTTCCTCTAATTAATTAAATAAATTAAGAAAGGTATTAAAAGAAATGTTTTGGGGATGAACACCCTACTTTCTGGTGTTCTTGTGATATGTGTGATATGTCAGTAAGGTTGGTTTTATCCAATCATGTGTTTATATCATAAGTTAATAATTATTCGTTTGCATTATGTCCTTCTGGACAGATCTGGGGACTTTTGGAAAGTTCTTCTTGATATTTTGATTTGTTGTGAATGTGATGAATACAAAAGTTGTAGATAATTTATGTATCTTGCTTCTGTCAAAATTTGAGGGCATTTGGCCCAGTAGTTTAGAAACTACAGCTATTTAAAGTTAGGTTCCAGTTTTGCTTACTATCTGCCTTGTGAGGATAGAGTTATGTTGATTTATGAATTCGACTTGGTAAAGTGTTGAATCATGATTTGAGGTATGAAAATGAATAGTAGACAATTTCATAAGATTTCCAGATTGTCTTATTTCAAGTCATTTGGATTTATAAATCTCCAGTTATGGCTAGTTTACTGCACCGCTACATAGTCTTCTTTTTGCTGAAATACAAATGCTTGAGTGTATGCTTGATGCAATGTTTCCGTTGATTGTTAGGGGTTAGCCTAACTTGAGAATATGCTTAGGTGCAGGTGCTAGGTCATTAACTGAAGATGAGCAATTATACATTAGGTTGTATAAACTTGGTAAGTAAAGTGAATTGAATAGGGCTTAAGTTGGAATATGCAAACTACAGCGAACATGTGCATTCCCCGAGCATCCCCGACATTCGTTCATGTGCATCCATGATATTTATCTTGCGCATTCATGCAATAGGTGTGCCGGAGGGAGTGACATTTCTGGAGTTCGAGGGAGCCAACCAGGAGGAGGAACCCGAGGTGCAGGAAGCCGACGAAGCAGTCGACGCGGAGGAATTGCCCGAGTGCCCTGACCACCAGCCTTCCTCGTTCCTGAAAGGCAAGCCCCGGAGCATATTAAGCCTTCCATGTTTTTACAAATACATTGAGTATCTTTTATTGTTGATGATGCATTAAGTATAGGAATTGGTTGGAACCAATTGCTGCATTATATATCTTTCCTTGTCCGGATATCGCACCGAATCCTATTTAAGTTCGTGAACGGGTTAAATGCTTAGCCATGCTTAGTGTGGTAGAAGTCGTGATTTCCTATCACCGCGAGCTTTAGGATGAGGTGGATCACGGTTGGCTATATTTGCTATCGTGGAAAAGAACCATGTGAATAATGAATTAAGACCGGACGGGTCTTGTGTAGGTTTGAACATAGTGACTCCGTCTCGAGTCGTTTAAGGACCGACATGTTGTCGCGTCCTCATGTCATGTTGAACGCAGCCTAACACTTAGCTAGCCGGATAAGTCGTTCCAACCACGAAGCCTAGTAGCTCGACTCGAGCCGGGGACGAGCGCGATGGCGGCATTCGAGGTAGTAAGGATGTGCGGAGAGCCATTGGCATAAGTCCAAGGCGGGTTAGAGTCCCGAACAACCTTGGCAGAGTGGTTCTCTAAGAATGTCGATCTGTTCGACTCGCGACTCTCGAATCGACTGACTTGTTTGCGACTCAAGACGGGGAAGCAGGGTTTGTGTTTAGGAATACCCTCCAATGGATAGGAATCGATTCAATCGCCGTCTCTCTTGGATAGTGAGAACTTGACCGAGCAAATGGCAATGTAGATTCAATTAATTTAATGATATGGTTAAATAGATGATGATGATAAGGTTGCCACAATGAATACCTAATATGGTTATTAATGTTTGCACCCTAATAAAATGATTGCTTAGTATAGGTGCTAATATAGATGATAGGTTAATGGCTAAAAAGTCACTGCTAGTTCAGGCTAAGAGTTGATCATTATTACTTATGCTTTTCTGCAAAAAGAAAGTATCATCCAGATCCACTACATTAAGCTATGCATAATCCTTGGTGTCATTTGTTTGGTTTTCGACGGGTAAGTCTAGCTGAGTACATTTCCGTACTCAGGGTTTATTCCCTCTTGTTGTAGATGACCTTCTATATCGTGGATTCTGTAAGTATTATCTCCACCCGTGGTGATGAAGACTAGATCATGGGCATGATCTCTGTTCTCTTATCTCAATGCTTTTATGATCGTGACCAAATGAACCAAGATGTGTATTTGAACTTGGGTGTGTAAGTTAAACTATTTGCTTTCGCATGTTTTACAAGACTTGTTTTGTAATAACGATGACTCTGTGATGATGTAATCTATTTGCGAACATCTACGAAATGTTGTAACATATGATATGTTATGTTGAATTACTGTGATCTTGGTTGTATGCAAGTTGGTTTGAAATCCTTCGAGATTTCAATTGACTACCGGGTTTATATGGGCTCAAGTTCAAGAATTTGATCGTTTCGGCGATTGTTTTTGTACTTGTGCTCTTATAAATTGGTTGATTTTGTGACAGGAGTGATGCGTAGGACTCACGCGCGGGCTTGGAAATTGACGAAAGTGGCGGTGAAGGCTAATGGCGGTGATGATTGGGAGATGTTAGCACCTACACTAACGATGGACATGTCATACGGTATGCGAACTCTAAGGCGCACAAAGGGAACGTTCAAGTCTCAGCAAACAGAGATGAACTCAAAGTAATAACTACTAAATATTATGAACATTTTTATTCAGAATGCAGAGGCATGTTACAATGGAGCTACTCATGGGGAGCCTTACGAATGATGTCCTCTACATCCACCACGGCCAAGACACCATCGCCCATGGTGGAGAACTCGCCGATCAGGTTCTCGCGCTGTCGATAGCTCGTCTCTCCCGGGAACCTCGACTCCACCACAGTCAAGTCCTCACCCAGCCAAAGCTAGGCAGCAGCCATGGCTAAAGCGGCCCCTAGGCAAATGTAGTACGTGGTCATCTTCATGACCCGCGGTAGCATAGTGCGAAGGCGATCCACCAGGGTCATCCCTACACGCGCAGGAGGCGAAAGCACGCGGACGGCTTTGCCTGCTGCCGTGTGGAGGTCCTGGTAGCACCTGTTGCTCTCGCCCGCCATCCAGGAGGAGATATGGGTGTTGTCCTCGGCTACCTAGTGAAGGCGGATCATCTCCGCCGCCTCGCCCTATGCGACGATCAGCTACTCCTGGATGGCTGAACAGGAGACAAGAAAACACTACAACTGAAGACACGACGTCGCATGTAGTGAAAAAGCAAGATCATATCATGCTCAATGCCTTACCAGCGAGGCGCGCCTAGGGTTCGGCGGTGGCAAGCTCCGCCATGGCTGTTTCTCACTTCGCGGTGGCAACGAAGAGGCATAGCCACTCCGCCTCCTGGCTCTCCTTATAGAGGGTGGAGGTGGCCATGTCTAGCTGCTCCACGAACTCGAGGACATCATCCGCCCCCTGTCGTCGTCAGAGGAGATAGCCGAAAGCAGGGATCGGCTCTCTGGTGGCGGCGCTGTTGAGCTGCACTCCCCGTCCCATCGCAGCATCGCACGAATGCGGGGATGAGAAGGGACAACCTTCGGTGACTCTTCCATTGGGTGCTTTGTTGCCCGATCTGCCATTGGATGAGATCTGAATGATGGGGTGTCAAGTCCAAGCGCCGAACGAAGAAGATAGAACGAGAAGATAGGTAAGTGTAACAGGTTTAAAAAAGGAATCATGTACTTGCTTCCCCGCCTTAGCCTCTGCTTTTATAGAAGGATGGGCGAGATAGGCGCCCATTGGAGTTCCCTTCGATTGCACTGAGCAAGAGCAGGAGTTAAGGCTAGGCCACGTCTCGCATGATCTTAGTGGAGCACGTTTCTCTCGGTGGAAGTAGTGGTGATGGAACGGTGTTGGAAATTGGACAGAGAAAATTGACTTGACCATGCGGCTCGGCCCCTCTAGCGCTAACCACGTGATTTGGGGGAGACGAAGTGATGAACCGCTAGCCTATTTTATTCTTATCGACTGCTTTGAATTATCTTTTGTAATGGCAAAGGTGGGTAATTTACATGCAAAATTAGGGGGTTCACATGGTTTACATACACGGTTTACACGGTTCACATGGTTTACACCGTTGGGGCCTCTAATTTGTAATCATAAGATAAGATTCTTTCATTCTGAATTTTTGTCGCATTTTCATACACGGTTTACGCGATTCACATGGTTGGAAGGATGACGATTGACTTCCCCAAGACGTTCGACATCCCCACATCGCGGAACCTTCAAGAACGGAGCGATCATAAAATCCCAAAAGAGTTTTTTGGAACTCACCTTGCTCCGCTCCGATCCCCTTCATCCCCAGTGCTCCGCTCTACCATGACGTCGCTACCTAACCCGAGGATCCATCTTTTGCCGCCGCTGCGCGTGTCCTCGTTCCATGGAGAAGCTCTCGACGGATGTGGCTGTTGAGATTGCTAGCCACGTCATTGCGGCTGTAGCAGATCCCATGGAAGATCTTGGCAGCCTGCGGGCAACCTGTTCATAGATGCGTAGGGTGTGCACCGACGTCGTAGTGGGACGGAGCATACCACTATGGCGGGTGTTGTTGCGTGGGATCCAACGTGGGACCTAGAACCGGTTCGACGACCATGAGTACCGCGCCAAGCTCATCGCCAGGCTTGCTAGCGTCGGCAACCTAGAGGCCTACTTCTACACTAGGATGCGCGCCATCTTCGTGGAAGACCGCAGTCGCGCTCATGCCGTGGATCGACATGCTTGAGCACTCCGCCGTGGTAGGCCCTAATGTTGCTGCATTTGTTCTCTCCCATGTTCTCCATAGGTCCAATAGTGGTGTCGGCAATGACAACATTGCCTGGCGGTGGTCGAGGAAGGTCGAAGGTGATGAAGCGGGCCCGAAGGCGAATGTGACATGGAAGAACGAGAAATGTACACGGCGCCTCCAACAAGCCATGTTCGTGTTGCAGGACTTGGCTGGGCGGCCGATGCCAGGTGAGTCTAGTCCTCTGCCTCCTCTGACCATGCCGGTGCTTTTCCAGGATGGACATCAGTGTGGAGGCGGAGGCTACGGCGACCATGCGGGATGGGAAGGTTGGGAGGAGTGGGCTATGTTCTACAGTGAGGAGTGTAGGATCCGCAATGAGTGTGATAGGTTCTTCACAAGTATGTGGTAGATTCTAGGCAAATCAATGTTGATATGTATATATCTGGATGAGGGGATTTGTATGATAAACTCTTCATTCTCCTCAATACAATGTTACGCAAGTACGATTCCTTTCTAAACTCATTATAGTTACCTTCCTTCTTGTATGATGCAGTTCAGATTCCCTTGCACATGTTTCCAATTTCTTAATACAAGTTATTCAAGTCATATCCACTAATAAACAAGAGCGGGGAAGGCAACAGTCGACGTCCGTGACATCCATGGACACCCACGCGAGTCATGGGCGACGGAGCAAGGAAGACGACGTGGTCCATTTGATTCCTTGCACTTTGCAATCTAACACTAACGCTGAATCACCGTATGAAATGGCGACAGGAGCTGCAACAATAACAATCTGCAAACATAGCAAACCAATTTGCTAATAAATCAAGGCAAATACTTCCACCCCAGCACCATCTCAGTGATTGCTTTATCTCACATTTTTGTAGCCAAGACAAATACTATGACATTTAAAAAAAGGAGTAACAAGCATCATCTTTCAATTATTAATTGTTTTTATGGCAAAAACTATATAGAAACGACACAGTAACAATCATCACAACAACTTTATTGATAACTTTAGTTACATTCCACAGTTGTACAATAACAAAGACCTATCGAAGACTACTGGGTGTATAATAACAAAGACCTACAAGTACATGTACATCCCATAGTCTAGTCTGGAGACAGGCAGTGCACGCTAAGGATGAGGCAGCACCTCGCAAAACTTCCACTAGCATCTGCACCTCTCACAGTCGAGAGAGAGAGAGAGGCATGAAGAGGAGCATTTCAGTGAGGTGCTTTACCTTCCCTACTGCACCTCTCACGGTCGAGAGAGAGGCAAGAAGAGGAGCATCTTAGTGAGGTGCTTTACCTTCCTTCTACACCTCTCATGATTAGGAGACAGAGAGGAAAGAAGAGGAGGCGTGGAAGAGAAGCGCTGCCTTTGTCGCTGCTACTCCAAAGGAAGGAAAGGATTGCTAGGGCGCTAGACTGATGAATCGGCGGCAGTACAAGAAATACATAGGGCAGAAAGGTGGCAACTGTACATATAGACATATCACCTTCCTAGTGGCCTTGCGCATTTCGGATACCAAACCAGGGATACCAAAGTGAATTCAATACCCCTTGGCTTGCCCAAATAAGCGAACCCCCTTAATCGCAAATCTTCCACTAGCACCTAGATCGAGCAGCTCCTGCTGCGCCTAGATACCGGTAGTACCCAATCTTGAAGGCCTTCTCCCAATGTCGCTATTGCCATAGGAGGAGTTAGAGAAGGAGCGCCATGGCGATGAAGAAAATATAGATGGTTGGCTCAAGATAGCTTTGTCTGTATCTATTTGTATCTAAGGAGGAAGGAGTGTGGATTACGCATCCAGCCCTAGCTTAAATAGGCCAACCTTGAAGATGGAGAAGCCAAGAGGAGGCATAGAGTAATGGTAATGCAACTATATTGTGGGTAGTTGGCAAATGGGGAAATAACTCACGCTAAAATTACTACCGCCGGTACACCAAACGGTCGTGTAGGGCCAGCGGCTATAACGCTATCCCAGTCGGCTTGGCTTTTCATACGATGGAGAAAATACCACTGCCGCATCTATTGTTAACCCATCGGTGCTAGAAGTTTGAACTACCGGTTTCCTTCTTAGGAGGCCTAGCTATCGGTCCAACCGGCGGTGGAAGTATAACACCGTCGCTTCTATCGCTACGGCAGTGAAAGTGACGATAGTGATAAATCAATCTATAGTAGTGTATGATCACTGTCGGCTTATTGGGTTGACCCAGCAGTGATCTAATTTTTTACCATATTGTTATTTATTAATTTATTTTATTATTTTTGTGTGACACTTTTTATTTCCTATTGTTACTAGACTCACATACATCATAAATCCATCAAGATTTATATTACAAATATGTTACGGTAATGTATAAGTTACAATGAAAATGTATATATTACAATAATATGTCAAACATGGATTTATCATAATCTTTCCTATTCTTGGCCCATGCAAGGGAGAAAGATCCAACTTTACTCAACACCTCCTCTGGGATGAAGGTTGCTAGCTCATCCTGTAATCCTCTGGTCTCGCAGTCTAACAACGTTCGGTGTTTAAGTTTCTTGCATTGAGGATGAAGCAAGATGATATCGAAATGCACAAGTGTTAGACAAAACATTAGTGTGTTTTGTTGAATTAACCAATATACATGAAATGGGAAGCATGAACACCATTCTATTTCCTTCGCTTGTGCTCACGTCGAGGTACTAGTGCGTTACACACATCATGTGGAACCCGCATTCGTTGTTGGCCATTGGTTGTTCTAGGGTTTCCATTTGCATTTAATCAACCTCGAATTGGTTCAGCCTGTCCCCCTCTCTATTTTCCTTGACATAACGTATTCCTACACACATAATCATTGGTAGCCACAGGTTACGTGCTGACACCCATTCCTCGTTAGTAATAGCCTCGGGGGGTGATGAGGACATGACACCTATGGATATGCCCATGAAAGTGAAAGATAAGGTGAGCTCGTTCCTATGTTTGCACAATAACATAACTAAGAATTTGTTACTACCTAATATCGATATTTAAAATGTGCTTAGGAACATCATGGATGATGATAGAGATTGGATATGCCATGAACAAGACCAATCTCAAAGTGCAAGTCCATCAAAGTTGAACATTCGGTTTGCCGGCAGCACGACACTACCTTATTGGGAAGGCCATAACTCCTTCATCTGGAGTGAGTTTGAGGTTTATGAGCACTTGATGGAAAGCTTATTTCATAAGCTGTCTAATGGATCTGGTTACCTCAAAATCATGTCGGCAATGCCTCCAAACCATTACCACAAGTTGATGTTGTTTCTGCCGAAAGTTGTATTGTCGTTGTGGGCTTGATATTCACCCTTGGGACCCTATCCCAAGTTGGAGCATGCCCCAAGAAGATGGAGAATACCTCAGAGATGACGAAGGACATCCTCCTCCTTGGACACCTCCTTAGAAGGCAAGCAAGGGCGTCCAAGCCAAGTTGGAGGCCCAATACATGTCAATTTCAAGTCCATCTCGGGCTCCAGGAGCAGTCTTTTGTAAAATGGACGTCCAGGTCACAAACAAACTTCGTTTTCAACTATTTACATGTGGATGGAAAGATAATTTGGTAATCCAACCAATGGAAGTGGTCCCACGTCAAAAATCATTCAGAATCAACGGGAATCGTCGAAACAAGTTGACATCCAGAATCAGGGCACTACGTCGCCATCTTTTGGGCCGTTTGGGCCTTGTAACGTGTCGGGACTCCTTAGGGACGTGAATAGGGGTCCTTGGATGCCCCTTAGGCTATATAATCAGTAGCTTCCGCCTTCGTTAGGGTTTGGGTTTTGCTTTAGATCAATCTGTCTTTGAGCAGTCGCCGCTATCGGCTTGTGAAACCCCAAATTCGATAGCTTAATCATACATCTGCAATAGTCACTTTACTTGAGTTGCATTTTATCTTGTTCTAGCTTGTGTTCTTTGATTCACAGCAGGGATTAGCCTTTTTGGTGAGGTCAACCGGATTGTGACATGTTTGATAACTAGGGAATACGTGGTGCTAAGATTGCAGGGTTCGGGTGATGAGCCCATGGTTTCCCAAAATATATCTTAAGAGAATTCTTGTCTAGTTTCAAATATGGCAACTGGTCTTCAATTTGGTGCATTTTCTTCTGATGAAAAATATATAAAGAAGGCGAAGGAAATATTTGCTCCGGGTGGACTTTCGTCCATGATCTTCTTTAAGGGTGCAACATTCAAGAAAGAAGATGATAAAAAGCCAAAAAAATATATTTATGTTGGTTCTATGAAGGTTGACATCACTTGAATTATTATTGCCTTGAAGAACTACTCAGAGAGGATATACAAACGTCTCTTCATGCTGTTGGTGGAGGTCACAAGTGCTAACCGTGATTAGCATCCTGGTCGTAATATTTTAATATAAATGTGTGAGCTGGTTTTAGAATTAGCATTATTTTATAGCTTCCTAGTTTTAGTTTTCTAGCCAGGTTTGTCACGTGTGCGTGTGCACCATGGTCGAGTCCGACCTGGTGTTTGAGGCGGCCTGCGTGCCTTATAAGCCTGGCCTACGTGCCACTTAGCAGATTAGATTGAATTTTATTACGAAGTTATTCCTCGTCGAGCCGCCGTTCTGAGAAACCCTTGCGGGTGTTTTTAGATCCTCGTGGATTTGTGTTGGTGCTTGATCGAGGATGGATCCTCATACTCGTGCTGGAGTTGATTCAATTCCCCATCTTTTGATCATGGTCGTCGAGGCTATGGGTGGAAGGTTTATACTAGGGTTTGGTTTGCATCTATTGTAAGCTGATCCCTATATCTATTGCTGCTACTATTTGAGTTCAGTTAATCAGAGAATAAGAATTGATCCGTCCGCGCAATCTTGCTGCTACTCTCGTCGTATTCCTGTCATGAGAACAATTGGTTTTGTTTTGTACCTGTGCGGAGAGATAGAGCTAGCTGTAGCCGCAGTCCTTTGATTTATTGGTCGGTTACTGTTATTTGAGGATTCTACTCAACGCTATTGCTGATTGCTGCTTCTACTGAGATAGAGTTGCTACAGGAATTGTTTTATCCTGCTGGTTCACGTGTCAGGCTTCTTAGTTAACTGGTTTGAACAGGTATCATAAAGATTTATCTTAGCTACGCTACTACTGATTGAGATACCATTATCGCCACTTTCATTGCCTTAGCAGACATAAGCGATGGTATGAGACTTCCATCGTCGGATGGATCTATAGCGAGGCCTGGTAAGGAATGAAACCAGCAGTTGAAACTTCTATCACCGACGGGTTATCGATAGATGCGGCAGTGGTATTGGGGTTGCATTTTCTCGGTCGCATGAACAGTCGAGCCGACTAAGATACACATTTTGGCCGCTGGCCCTAAACTAGCGTTTGGTCTACTGGCTATAAATTCAGCGTGAGTGTTGAATGCCTCCAACTTCCAAGGCCGTCAAATTATCATTACTTCCGCTGGGTGTAGCCGAAGAGCCCACCCACTGCTCTACATATTCTTCAAGCCTGGTGCCCTGTGAAACCACCGTTCTTCTTCATGAAAAAATTGCAAAAATGACACTCGAAAGATTGACTCATTGATTATGATGACACTCGGGTAGATGACAAGTGGGTCCATCTGTGTCTATGATTGTGGGTCCAGTGTCAAATCTGCAAACGACCGATGTTTCGAGTCCCATGTTTGCAAATCGCCCTTCACTTCTTCATCCATCATTCCCTTCTCTTCCAATCTACAAAGAAAAATGGCAAAAAGCCCCACCAAGCTTCCAAATAGCGAGTCGTCCAGCGAGGACGACTTGCCAGCCCACCAGTCCTTCGAGGAGGACGTCTCCTTCGACAACTAGAGGTCTTCTGAGTATAGTCATCCGTGGAGCTCTGAGAAGGAGGACGAGGAGGAGGACGACGAAGACGACAATGACTCAACTCTGACTCGCCTCCTCCTAAGCGAGCGAGGTGAGCATGATCCTCTCTGCGGGAGGATCATTTTTAGATTAAGTAGTTTATAGTTAGTATAAGTAGTTTTAATGGTTTAGGTTAGTTATTACTATGTTTCCGGATGAGTACAAAAATATATTTGTTCAAATTGTATCTTTCTGTTAGATATATACAATGAATCAATGAAAACAATTCTATTCATGCAGATTAGATCTCTTGAATGCCACCTTTTTATATGAAATGCAAAGCAAGTTCTTTCCAATACTACTTCCAAAATGCCAGTGCACGGATTTGATCTCTAGACTTTTATTAGGTCCTGATATAGATAATGCTATGTGACCAATGTTTTTTTGTTTTTTCTGTATATATACGAATGAAAAGAAAAAACTACCATGTAGGGTTGCAGTTGTTTTAAGGAGAATCTAATAGCAGCTTAACCGCTGACAATCGCCGTCTTATAGCATTGGATTAGCATGGCAATGGTCGGTTTAATACGGATACTGTTTAACTTATCTCGTGCCGTCCGTTCTCGCTGCCGATCAATCTGGACCGTCCGTTTGGCAACAAACCTAGAACCGCCCAGCCCGTTCCAAACTCCCCTCGGCCCCTATCGGCGCCTTGGCGGCGGTTCGACCAACTAAAAAACTCCAATACGAATCAATTAGTTCTCTCTACCTATTGCTTCATCTTTATTCTCCCCACCCATTGCTTTATCTTCATTTTGACCCGTCGCCTGTACTCACTACAAGGATTTTGTTACATTATCATTTGGTCACAGACACACTAAAAATCGTCATCAGTAACTATCTATGAGGTTTCTGGAAATCATCATAGAATCCTCGTCATAATCCATCACAGCAAAAAAAATCGTCAGACTCGCTAGAACGGTGACGGTTGCAATCGTCATCGAATAGCTATTCGGCAGGTTTACAAGGAGCGACTACAGCGTGTAGTGATAAAATGGAACGTCATGGACATGTTCCTGTAATCGTCATTGAATAGCTGTTCGACAGATTTACAAGGAGCGACTACATCGTGTAGTGATGAAATAGAACGTCATGGACTTGTTCCACGTCAGCACCGCCATGTCAGCTTGGTGACCATGCCACGTCAGCATTTTTTTATTTTTTGAAATTTAGGTTGGGCTGGGCTCACTCAGCCCAATTATGGGCTTCCTAGAGCTTTTAGCTTTTTTTGGGCCCAAATGATTACACAGTTTAAACACATGCAGCCCAGCTCACCTTGGGCTGTTATTCAATATATAATTAACATATCACTATTCAATACATAAAACTGACTGTTCAGATACATATTAACACAGCATTACATTTCAATAATGATTAGGCAACAAAAAGATTATCATATCTATTAACACCACTAATACAAGACAGCTGCAGCTTCCTATATAAAACACACGCAGCCACCTTCAGTTAGACAAAGTTGACTTCTTGCGCCCACCTTTCATTATAGTCGATAACAAAGTGACAAGGACCTACACAGCAACAGATTTCGAAAAGCGAAAGAAATGATTAATAGTTCCATAGAGTGCATACAGTACAAGAATCATCTCAACAGATGCAACACTGGAAGCTATCGCATATACTAGAGGTGCATTTGATAAACAAACACACACAAAAATACAAGCATGGTAAGTGGTAAAAACAAATATCTACAGGGAGTAATCAAACATCTATATATTTCTGCAATTTTATTCCCACCAAGAAAAAAATCTATATGGTCCAATTGATTGTTCCAATCCAATTCATAACTTGATAAACATGCCTTGCCAAACAGCAAGGAAAACCAAAACATCAACATGATTTTCACTATATTTGATGCAACAATAGTATTCAATTTTTTTTATTTGCACATGAAACCAGAATAGAGGTAATAGATAGTAAGCTTTACCATAAGTGCACAGGATTAACAGAAATAGGAAGATGTATATCACGTATCAAAGTTCATCTGATTGCTAGAGCATCAGCAACCAAAACACAATAACCTAAGTAATTTATCTCAAGTACAGCTTATGGCCTTCAGTTATAAATTTAGCAACTTGTAGTTCATAGCTAAGAATAATATTAGCAAAGTCAAGAAACAGATCTTTACCTAGCAAGTTACTCCGTAGTGGACTGCAGTGGCCCATCGTAACACAACGAGAGCAAAACTTAAGACCCTACAACTAACTGAGAAAGGATAGTGCATTAGAATTTATCCTCGAAAATAACTGGGGAGAAGACTTGTCGGGGTTATAACTCCGGGGTGTCTCAAGGCACCGATTAGCAGGCCACAAGGCCTGCAATGCGCTAGCTGGTGAAGGCCCAAACGACCAAGGCCCAGTAGAACTGAGCGAGCCAGACCGGACGCTAGAGCCAAGGTCAGCCACGACCTCTTCCCCCTGCCTTAGCCGCACGGCGCTCGAAAAGTGCACGACCTCGCCCCCTTCGCGACCCCTGAAAGGGATGGGGCAAGTTCAAGCCCCGCCAGGTACACCTACTGTGGCATGGGCAGGCACTCCTCACTGGCCCTATGAGGACCGAGGGGACGGCAATCACCTCGGTCCGGTCCGATGTCAGCCCTACGCCACAAAGATCGGACAAGACAACACCACCCCCGAGGACTTGCACCAGAAGACCATGACGATAGCCACGACCGGACGTGCACCAAAAGACGGCGTAGCTTACAAGCCAAGTTAGCTAGGCCCTTCCTCAGGCTCTCGACCCTTCGGTCGGGAGAACCTCCTCTTTGTACAAGCCCTGGCCCCGAACTCTATATAAGAGCAGCCAGGGTACCCATCTTGGGACGATACACATCCTCTATCATTCTATTCATTCACCATTGTAGTAGGGCTCATGGAGCTTCTCTTCGGGCAGCCCTTCACCTAGCATAGGTCCTTCCATCTCTTCCACCTTTCTTGCACCCCCATTGTAAGAACTTCAGAGCATTCAAGTGAGGAACAAGCACTCGATCATCTCTAAGACTAGACATAGGGCTCTGACCTAAACCAGTATAAATCCTCGTGTCTATTGGATGCTACCATCGTGTTCCTAGAGCACCGCAACAATCGTATAAGTTTACTAGTCCGGTTTATAAAATACCAATAGTTGGCGCGCCAGGTAGGGGACAGTCACGCACTCTCGTTTGTTGAGAAAGAAGCGATGGCTCCACGCACTGCCGGTGAACTCGCTGGTGGAATGGCCCACGGTGGACACATTCGCCGCAAAAACTACAAGTTCACTAGCACCAAAGGGCCAGCACCTGCGTCCGCCCGCAGCTATGACCCAAATGTCTGCCATGGAGATCTAGGACACGTAGCCCGTAGCATACACACTCTCGAAACTGCCACCGGTGGCAGCATCCGAGAGTTCACTTACCCAGAGCGGCCAGTACCCTTGCTCACCGCCGGCAGCGGCCAATCCTGCCATTCGGGAAACCAGAGGTCCACGGCTCGCAACGAACTCGCCCAGGGAATGGCCTCAATCGGCCACATCCTTTTGGGAAACCACGCGGTCAACCGCACCGAAGGGCCGACGCTGCGTCCGCCCTCAGTTGCGATCCGAACCTCCGTCCTGTAGGTTTGGATCCCGCGGTCCACGGCAGACACTCTCGGAACTGCTCTTGGGGGCTGCATCCCGGAGTGCACCCACGTGAGGGGCCTAGTGCCCTCTCTCATTACCGGCCATGGCCGAGACCTCCACCTGGGAAGCCAGACGGCCATGGCTCACGACAATCTCACCCAAGGAATGGCCCGCGGTGGCCACATCCTTTTCGGGAACCACGAGATCGCCCGAACCGACGGGACAACTCCCGTCATCCGCTCATACCGTGTCTAGACTCGCCGCGTGGCAGAGCGGGAACCTACGACAGAATCACGCCCCGGGCAGCGTCACGACCAGCGAAACGCAATGAACCAGGGCGCGCGCGAACGACGAAACTCCCCACCATCACGCGACGTCATCGCGAGTGATCCGGCGGGTAGCCAGCACCACGCCACGTAGGGTCAAGCCTAGAACCAGGGTCCAATCCTGCATAACGGGCAGGCTGCATGACACACCACGACGAACTGCCAGCTGTCGCTTGGAGGCACGTGCATCCGAAGAAGCAGGCTCCCCGAGCGCACCGCGTGGCACTACGAGCGGACCGAACCGCGTTGCACTCAAGGCCAGCTCCCACAATGACAGATCGTGATAGTTCTTCGTCAAAAGCGGCAGCTACACCTGGACATGGAGATGTGGCGACAGCAGTGACGTCGAGCCAGGAGGACCCGAGCACGAGCCCTCCCGGCCGGAAGCCACAACAAGCCAAACGCGTAGAGGCCATCCTCGGGGGCTCGCGAGCCCATCGAGGATATCGAGCCAGCAAGGAACAGCCCAAGGCTGCCCGAGGGGTCGATCCTCGCTAGCTGTGACTGCTCAGAGCGGTGGAAAAGCAACCTCATCAGCTTGCGGCCCAGGGACCATGACAACTCTAGCGCCAGCAAGCGCTCGGGGGCTCGCAGCGCCTCGAGCAGCAACTCTGCCACGAACAGACGCTCGGGGGCTCAACGCGCCCCGAGTCACGACAACCAGATCTGCAATGGCTTCCGATACATCGGTCAGTAACGTTATCCCTGACTCTAGCCGCTCTAACCAAACACGTCCACATACACATGTAGGCTCACCCCTAACTTCAGAAAACCACGACCAACTCACTGGGCAAACCACGGATTAGTGCGCTCGAGCACCCCGTCCAGGACACTTTGATCCCCGAGTGACCTGCTCTGGCTCGCGCCAGCAGCCGAACACGAGTCACTCGCAGACGACACACGCAAGGGCACATATATATGTCCCACGACGTAGCACTGCTTGTCATCGTCCTAGTGACCCCTTTCCCAAACACCTTCTGATCGCTCCCCACACGGCGACGAGCTGGTAACCCACGTCCTGACCTCTCGCTTGGGTCACCTCGGCCAACCCAACGAACCAGCTCCTAGGCGAGGCTTGGCACCCACGCACGAGCCTAAGAGGAAACGGGAAACCCATTCGCTCAGGACCAAGGGAGCGAAAGAAAGGGGGCTCATGTCGTTCTCTTGCTTTCTTCTCGCATCGTGCCAGATCTGCGATCATCCTCCGCCGTCCTGTCGCTCCACCGGATCGTGCACATTTTAGCCCCGCGGGCCAGTCCTCAGGTTAAGATACGCATCCGCAGGCACAGACCTAGGGGGATGAAGCACATTCCAATTCGAACGAAAAGTAAATAAAAGAACAGGGTAATGACAAGCGAATACGCCAATCGCACTCTAGGTGCAAAGACCCCAAGCATGATCTGTCGTCGAACGACAGACCTGCTTCGAGCTTCTCCACATGTACGCCTCTCAGACCAAGCCTCTCGGACCAGCTCCAGGGCAAAGTTGGGCACTCACGCGGATGGGGAGCGAAAGGAAGGAAAGCGCCGCTCTGCCCGAGTGGGTGGAATGGCGAAAATCGAAGCCTACGCCCTCCGCTCGCTTTCCCCCTTGCATCAAACCGGATCGGTGACCTAACCCTGATGCCTCGACCACAACGTCGGGCCGCATAACGTTCAGCTCTACGGGCCATCCCCCAGGCTAGAACATGCACACGTGCTCGCACGGTTAATGGAGGAGCACATTCCGACCTAAACAAGAGGAACACAGTGGCAACACGACAATGTGGGATCACACGCCAACAACATCATGTGCAGGAGCAGCAAGCACCGCAACAACTGAGCAGCCCTCAGCGCACGTAACGCTCGAATAAGTCAGCCCGCCCTGAGCCGGAAGCACACAGTCGCTCGCGGCTGACCCCGCACGTTCAAGAAAAGAAGACCAAGCGAACGACCTCGACAAGAACAAACCCCACACGACGAGCTTGATGAGGCCCAAGTCAGCAGGCAAGACTCACCTATGGAGCATCTACACTTGCCCGAACGATCGTGGCAGGCGCATCATCCAGCCAAACAAAACCGTCGAAAACTCCCCGAGGCCCAAAGAAGCACGACCCGCTCGAGAACGCCAGGTGCCTCGGTGCACACTCGAAAGGCGTATCAAGGCCACTCCACCCGGGTCCGCGACAACCGCTCCCGGAGGGAGGCCCAGCGGGGAGCGACAAACACGCCACCCCTCACGATTGCGGCGGAGCACGCCATGGCGCGCGTGTGTTGACGGTCCTTAACTTACATTTTTTACCGCCAACATTCGTATAAAATTCACTCAAATAAAAACCAAAATTAGACATAGGGCTTTAGAACTAACAATTTCCACAAGTTTTGGTGAATTATGCATTTGCAGGACACACTTGGAATACATGGAAAAAGAGTCAAAGTGCACAACCAGAAAAACGTAAACGTAGACTCTACACAAACAAATAGAAGGAAGGCCCACTTAACTTGCAAACTTGGGCCGAACACCCACGTGGCTACGCTCCAGGACCGGTCCACAGCCCACCACGCGAAGGCGGTGGCGAGAGGGCTAGGTCAGGGGGTGGCCGACCCCAGGGGTCGGGCGACCCCCCACCGGCGCCTCTCTGCTGCACCTTCGTCCGGCGGTGGCATGGGAGCATGCAGAGGCGGTGGAGACCAGTGCTCGCGCCAAATATAGCCTCCAGCACCGCCTCAAGCCCAATATAAATAGAGGGGCAACCCCCCTCTCTAAACACAACACAACACAAGAGAGTCACAATGTGACAAGAAGAGGGGCTCCATTCATATCTTAGTCCTCTAGCTAGTTCTAGTGTAGGGAGTGAGTAAGAGTGGAGAAATACCGGAGTTGTCGGCTACCTCCACTAGTGTACTTGGGGCCCCTTCTACACCTAGCGTAAGGAATGCCAGAATCGTCGGCTCCTCTCCACTTGTACCTCTACGATCCGAATACTACTTGGAGTATAAGGTTCGTGTTTATTTTTGGTGGTGAGTTCTACTTTAAGTCAGTCTTGTTCATTATTTACTTGCGGGTCCATCATTCGTCCTTGTGACGAATACTCTAGTAAATGGTCCTGATAAAGACAGATAACCCTGATCGATGCTAGAGTAGTAGTAGATAGCGTAGACGTGGTGTCTAGGCTAGAAGGCTACCTTCGTTTGCCTCGTTCCCCATGGTTGAGGGGAAGGCGGCAGATGGTGACAGCCATGTCCGTCCTTTGTACTCCCCCACGTCCGGGTTCGACATAGGCTATAGGCCGAAGGTACTTGGCAGACTAAGTATAAGCTGGTGTCCGAAGTAAGTCTATAGTAGCAAAGCTATCTTAACTTAGGATCTCTATCCTTAGAAAACCTCGCTACCCGAGCTATCTTTCTTCTTGTTATCTTAGGTGAGCTAGCTAAGAGACTTCTACACATCCGTTTCTCGTGGAAATATGATACCCTAATACTTCCGGGTGAAATGCTACAACGGTTATTCCATGCGCTTGCGGATTATTTCTGTATGCGTTAAGAAATACCAACAGCGAGCACAAATCCCCACAGCCCGATAATGGCTCAACGACGAGCCTAGCCGAACAAAACGATTCGCGAAGGTCGACAACGCAGAGATTAAATAGCATGGGCAAAAACCCTTCATGCCAAGGATCATCGAGACAAAACATGCAAACAACTGACATTGGCAATGACAAAAGGGAAATCGAAAAGGGCAACGCATACATCACAGCCTCGGGGGCTTACGCGTTTGCTGATTACAACACTGTCCTAAACATTAGGATCATCGGCTTCTAAATCCGCGAACAAAAATGTCTAGTCCAGCGCATCACAGGACTAGATGGACCTGAGGTTACAGTAATCGTCGGATCCCCTCCCGCTTGCGATGGACATCTCATGAAGCGGAGAAACCAGTACAAAGTGTCTCTAACCTTCAGAGCTGCACCATAAGTAGGAGAGGACCGTCGAAAGAAGCCTCAGGTATGATCGCCTCGCGGAGCTCCCTCTAGCATCTAAGGAAGAGAAGCCCGCCAGAAACCACCCCGACGCCGCTTCTGGTAGAGCAGGGGAGGAGCGCCTAGCGACGAGCCAGCAAGCAGGCCACCGAGTCAATGCTTGAATGCTCCCGGATCCAGAGCTAGGAGCCACGTGCCCGCCAGCCATGGGGGAGCCCAGCGGCCTGATCCTCCCACGGCATCGTTCCTTCCCATCTTTGCGGAACTTCCTCTAACACCCATGGAGGATAAACGCCGACAAAGTGCGGCAGAGCCCGATCTCTAAAGGTCCTTCCCAACGGTGGCGAAGCCACCGGGTCGGACCGCGAACCATGACGCCCGATGGAGATAGCCGTTCTCTTACTCGGATTGGACGTCAGGGAAAACTCGGAAGACAGGGCAGAAGTGGGGATGAGGCGCACTGCCCTCTTCTTCCTCGACTTAAATAGACGGCACGAAGACCAAGGCGGAGAAGATGGCGGTGGACATTAAAGACGGGCGCGAACCCCCAAGGCGCATTCGCAATCAAGAGGCAGAAGACGCGGCGGTTCAGTCTCCTAGGCGACACAAGACCCAACAACGGTCACAGGAGGTACATCAAACGCACGCGTATACTCCACCATTTACTAACCACCTTCTCGTAGCGCAGGGGAGGCGGAGGTGGCCGGACGAAAGATTGAGCAAGTGGGCGCCAGCACGGCAACATATCCCGAGTAAGCCTCGAACCTTTCACCTTCATTATCTCACAAATTCACGCACCTGCATTCTAGGGCGCACAACTGCATGCGAGAGGGCACCGCCAGGACGCAATGTGGCTAGGGGAGGTCGACAGCCCTCCAAGTTCACACGCCGAGCGGCCCCGATACGCAGCACACTGACGCAGCAAGACTTAACAATCGTGTACCACGTCGCCAGGGCGACATGACAAGATGCAGCAGCCACCTACCGCATTAAAAGCACCAACCCGCGAAGGGTCGAGCGACGAAGCTCGCACGAGCCGCGACTATGGACCCACGCTCAATGCGCACGCCTCTCAGCGCTTTCACGATCACTTCACGATCGCAAAAACGGTCGGGGGCTACTGTGGGGGTTATAACCCCGGGGTGTGGTCTCAAGGCACCGATTAGTTAGCAGACCACGAGCCTACAATGCGCTAGCTGGTGAAGGCCCGAACGACCGAGGCCCAGTCGAGCCGAGCGAGCCAGGCCGGACGCTAGGGCCAAGGTCAGCCACGACCTCTTCCTCCCGCCTTAGCCGCACGACGCTCGAAAAGCGCACGACCTCGCCTCCTTCGTGACCCCTGAAAGGGATGGGGCGAGGTCGAGCCCAGCCAGGTACACCTACTATGGCAAGGGCAGGCACGCCTCACTGACCTCGAGAGGACCGAGGGGACGGCAGTCACCTCGGTCCGGTCAGATGTTAGCCCTGCACCACAAAGATCGGACAAGACAACACCACCCCGACGCGGTGACGACAAGCACAAGGACCACCGGCCAGATACGGCCCGACAAGACGGATGAACGATCTCACCCACTATGGGATGGGATCCACGGCGGGGGCCTTGACTTAAAGGCCACCCGGACCGACGAGAGCCATGACCCCAATGATCGGGATCGTAGCCCTCAACTCCTCAGCGACGACCAAGTGATCGACGACCCAGGGCAGCTACCTAATGTGGGTACGACGCCCCTAGGAACCAGGAGACAATGACGAAGGCCACGACGGACACCGCGTTGCACAGGACAGCTGACGAACCACCATCGATGCTACAGTACCACCACGGTCGGCACAGTAGCGCCACGTCATACCCTGCCGCAATGTGGCCAGAAGACTATGACGATAGCCACAACCGGACATGCACAAGAAGACGGCGTAGCTTGCAAGCCAAGTTAGCTAGGCCCTCCCTCAGGCTCTCGACCCTTCAATCGGGAGAACCTCCTCTTTGTACAAACCCTAGCCCCGAACTCTATATAACGGCAGTCAGGGCACCCATTTTGAGATGATACACATCCTCTACCATTCCATTCATTCACCATTGTAGTAAGGCTCCTGGAGGTTCTCTTCGAGTAGCCCTTCGCCTAGCATAGGTCCTTTCATCTTTTCCACCTTTCTTGCAACCCACATTGTAAGAACTTCAGAGCATTCAAGCGAGGAACACGCACTCGATCATCTCTAAGACTGGACGTAGGGCTCAGGCCTGAACCAGTATAAATCCTGGTATCTATTGGATGCTACCATCGTCTTCCTAAAACAATGTGGCAATCGTATATGTTTAATAGTCCAGGTTGACAAAACACCGATAAGACTGCAACTAAAATATGAATTCATTTCACAAAAAAAATCAAGGCAGCAAAATATCATATATTTACTGAATCTGAATTTCTTTTAAATAAACATTCACACATGTTTAACGCAATCATTGACTGATCCAGAATGACATTTAGTTTGAACTAGCAAAGCACTAATCCAGAATGACATTGAGTTTGAACAACCACTCTAGCATGCATGATATTGACTGCAACTGGGAAATACTACAACCTGGCTCAACTAGGTAACAAAGGCACAATTAATGAGCACAATGGTATATATAGTTGTATGGTGCACATTTTAATTATGAAATGTAATTTTAACAAAACCAACTGAGCATAATCCAATTGACGTGTCAATTATTCATTGTGGCCTTGCATGTATTAGCCATGAATCCCATGATACACATACGAGCTTGGCTAACTAAATTTAATAAGAAAGCACGTGAATAGAGAAAGTCAGAACATGGTGACCTACAGCTGTTAACAGCCTGCAACAGAGAGAGAGCAGATCGACGATGAACGAATGAAAAGCGGGAGGCCTCCAAAAGTTCAGAACTATAGGTTACCAAAGCTAATAACACTAATAAATGGTCTCCAAAGAGATAATGGCAACTCAAAGGGTCAGACTGCACTGGGCAGTGTAACAGAAGGATACATGCATCTCAAGTAAAAGACTAAACATAATTTTTCGTCACCCAAAATGTTTCAATGCTAGGATAGAAACCATGTGGTGTCATTCATAAGTTCATAAGTTACTGGAAGATGTAAACCGGGCTCATACCTTCATTGCATGATGTTGGCACCTGGAAACAACAAAATACATTCCTCCACTGCTTCACGATTCAAGCTCTTGCATGTGACCACTAGGACACATCAATCTGCTACAAATGTTAAGGACAAAAAGCTCCTCCAAGTTGTGATAATCATGAAGGAAAACATATACAAAACTGAAATAAGCGCATATATGGATGGATCAAACTTAAAATTGATACTTTTTTTATCTCCCAGCCTCACTATCTCTAGCTTATTCTGCCGAAGTTGATACACAATGATATTAGCAGCAACACTAAGTTCAAAAAGGGTCATCCATATAGGCACGGTAAGCGGTTCTGAAAAGACTACATGCTGAAATGAAACCTGCAATGAAACCCGCTCAAAGAAGACAGAATACAAGGCTCTACCTATCGATTCATTCATATCAGCATCACCACTTGCACATTGGGGCTACTTGCCAGTGCTAACCTGGACGCATTCTTGTGCGCTTAGGAAATAAAACAAACAGGTTGCCGGCATACATACACAAATGAATAGGCGATCAGAATAGGGTCGCCCAGAACTCACCAGCAAGGGCGCGGCTTCGCTGACCAGAGACCCACTGGCCTCCCGTGCGCCTCAGACGAGGTGGGTGCATTGGAACCAGACGGAGAAGCATAGACAACGGGATCGGACCATGCGCCCTCCACGCTCCATGTGTATACACGCGGCAGCGGGTGAGCCATGGTCCAGTGCCGCGCAATAGCTTGTTTGCAGGTCGCGGATCTGGCCGGAGGAGAAGAATGGCGGCCGACTCGTCAAGAATCCGGCTGGAGGAGAAGAAGGGCGACCATCCCGTTGTCGATCCGGTCTGGAGAGAAGAACGGTAGCCACCCCGTTGTCGATCCGGCCAGGGAGAAGAAGGGCGGCCACCCCTTCAGCCGGCGGCTAGGGTTCCGGTTGTGGCTGCTGCCCCGCAGCACCTCTGCACGGCCGCACGCGCCGTTGCCATAGCGCGAGCAGGGGGTGGCGGCGCCGCGCCGCCACGGGAGAAGGCAGGTGCCGCGGCCGCGTCACGCCGGGCGCCACCCCGGGAGAAGTCGTAGAGAGTCGCAGGAGGACGCAAGGAGTCGAAGAGAGAAGAGCGGCGGGTGTGGGTGGTGTTGAGGAGTTAGGGTTAGGGCAGTCCTAACCAAACAATCTAACTAATAGTTTCTATAATATAGGATACTATATCAAAAAAAGTCTTTTTTCCAATATATAGTTTTTATAAGTAATAATTATTTTCTTTTTCTCTCCCAACTCTATCTTCTTCTTCTAATGAAAGTGCGTCACGAACTTCTCTAAAAACTGGTGGTTTCTCCCCAATGGCAATTTCATGGTTTCTTGGTGCATTAGGTCAAGAGTAGACCTGATTTCTTTATGAGGAAACCATTTCTATGATTTTTGCTCTCTTTCTTCATTAATTACGTTGTCATATCAGCGTTTTACCTACGTGACAAGTCATTTAATGATGATAGAAACTATCGTCAATACACCATTGGAACTATCCTTAGAAGGCTCATTTATCCTGACCGTTGGATGAATTTGGACTAATCAGATCATCCAGCCACTTATTTGGGCCATGGGGCATCATGACAGAATTCTAGCCCAAGATCAGATTTAAACTATAATAATTTCAGTTCTTATTTTTCTTAATATTTGTTACTTGTGAGTAATGCATGATTAAACAAACTCGAATGAAGAAACAACAAAAACAAAAGTTGTAGATATCGATGAGTTATAAAAATTCGTAGATGACTACTTTTCAATTTGAAATCGTATACTGCCTAAAAATTTTGTTTGAAGCTCTCCTGATTTGAAATTCAAATTTTTGAGTTGTTCAAACGAATTCTTATGAGGAAATGACTGAAACCAAAGTTCTAGATATTGATGAGATATACAACTTTTATTTTGATCATTTCTCCATCCAACTTTGTTTGAACAATTCAAAATTTGAATTTCAAAATATGAGAAATTCAAACATAATTTTTGGATCGCAAATGATTTGAACTCAAAAAGTCATGAATATAAAAGTTATATTACTCATCAAGATCTATAACTTTTATATTGGTCATTTTCTTCATTCGACAAAGTGGTAGTACACATTGTTCACAAATTAATATATGTCTCGTATAGTTTCATAAAATATGTGAGAGATTTATGAATTTATGAATAATATGTACTACCACTTTATTGGGTGAAGAGATAACCAAAATAAAAAGTGTAGATCTTTGATGAGTTCTACAACTTTTATATTCATGACTTTTTTGGTGAAATCATTTAGTATATTAAAATCTTGTATGAAGTTGTCATTTCTTCAAATTCAAATTTTGAATTTTTCAAACGAAATCACATGAAAAGACTGTCAAAATAATAGCAGTAAAAACACAATAACGTGATAGAGCATGATTTTAGAATACTTTAGAAAAAATCATCATATTTGAAGTTAGTATAAGGGAGAAAGACTAGTTACAAGTTTTAGCCGCAGATTAAAAAGAGTGATTTCTCTTTTTAATCTGTGGCTAAAACTTGTAACTAGTCTTTCTCTCTCATATTAACTCTAAATGTAATGGTTTTTTCTTAAAACTTTTAAAATCATGCTCTATAATATTTTGGTCATCTTGTCATATGACTTTGTTTGAAAAATTCAAATTTTGAATTTTAAAAATGTGAAAACTTTAAACAGCATATTGAAAGAGCATATGATTTCAACAAAAATGTCATGAATATCAAAATTATAGAACTCATCAAGATCTACAACTTTTATTTGATCAACTTTTCATGTAACTAAATTTGAATAATTCAAATTTTGAATTTCAAGAAATAATAACTTCAAACAAAATATTGAGACACTAAATGATTTGAACTCAAAAAGTCATGAAAATAAAAGTTGTTGTATTCATCAAGATCTACAACTTTTATTTTGATCATTTCTTTACCTGATAAAGTGCTAGTACACATTGTTAATAAATTGACATATCTCTCGTATTGTTTCATAAACTATAAGAGAGATTTATAAATTTGTGAACAATGTGTACTACCACTTTGTCGGATGAAGAAATGACCAAAATAAAAGGTGCAGATCTTGATGAGTTCTACAACTTTTATATTCATGATTTTTTCAACTGAAATCATTTAGTATGTCAAAATCTTGTTTGAAGTTATCATTTCTTAAAATTCAAAATTTGAATTTTTCAAATGAAGTCACATAAAAAGACTGCCAAATAATAGCAGTAAAAACACAATAACTTGATAGAGCATGATTTTAGAAACTTTTAGATAAAAGAATTGTCACATTTGAAGCTAGTATGATGGAGAAAAATTAGTTAAGTTTTAGTCAATGATTAAAAGAGAAACCGCACTTCTTCAAAAAATTTTAAATTTAAATTTTAAAATTTGAGAACTTCGAACATCATTTGTATCCCAATGGTTGGTCGGTCATGATTTTAGAAATATATAGGAAAAAGAATCATCTTATTTGGAGTTAGCATAAGGAAGAAAGACTCGTTACAAAATTTGACTGCAGATTAAAAAGAGAAAAACCTTGTGTTCATGTTGTTGAATTTCTAGTATTTCAACAATTTATTTTTACTGAAAACTCATATGAAAAAAAAATCATGTTAGAATGACGGGTCCGAGCATCAGGTATATATAGTGCATTGGTATTTTATTTTACAAAAGAAAATGTCCTTTGTGATGTCATCATCACTTTGTTTCTGCGTGGCGAACTCTGTCTGCTTGGAACATCTACGTGTATATTCCAACAAAATCATAAAAGGACCATCTGTATCACAAACAAAGAAATGGTTCAGTGGAATCTTTGTTTTCTCATATGTGAGGTGTGGGGTTCAATCCCAACCTGCAACAAAACTTTTGCTATTTTCATTCTTTTTGGTAAAACCAGGAATAAATTTTAAAGGGCTCAAATGATCCCAAAATTCACAAAAGCATAAGTGCACAGTGGTAGTGCATCATTTTCTCAATCGTGAGGTCCTGGGTTCGATCTTGGTTTGCTTCAATTATTTTACTATTTTCATTCTTTTTAGTAAAACCAGAAATAAAATGTTAAAGGGCTCAAATAATCCCAAAATACACAAATGCATAAGTGGACAAAAATCGAATAAAAATGTCATTAACCAAACTTAGTTGACATAAAGACAAGAGTGGTGCTCTTCTCATTTGCTTGGTCCTAGCTTCAATTTCGACTAGGGACATTTTATTTTCTTTGTTGTGTGTGATAATGTAATAAAATTTAAAATGTAAAAAAGTGCACATATTTTTTAATTTCATTTTGGCTTAATTTTTGCTTCTTTCTTTTCTTAAAGCAGCATCACTTGGATGCAATTTTTTTTCCTGGTGGCTCTTTTTTTTAAAAAAAGTCATAACTTTGGTATATGAACTTGGATATCAATCTGTGATCTCTTCTCAGGCGTCATAGACAACTAAGGCAGGTGACAAATGATCCAGATCGTCACAGAGTTAGCACCTCGTTTTCAAACCGTCATAGCACCGTCATAGATTTTGTATGCGATGACAGTTTCAAAAACCGTCATGAGAAAACCATCATGTATCAATAGAATTCTTGTAGTGACTTGCCCTACCTTGAGCAACTTGCATTGTCGTCATGGACAACGCCCCGTGAAGGTTAGATGGATACGGTCACCCCTCTGTTTGCATTTGGTTCCAATTGGTTTTGAGTTCGGTATTAGTTTTGTTCATATTAAGAATTTCTTCATTGCAACAGATATCTTACTATAGAAGAAGCCATTTCAATGCGAGCAACCTTGCCTTTCGACGGCTTGGGGTGGCACCAGGACCTCAGATGATGTTGTTTACTACTTGGGGACGGAGCATTCACTAGGGACCGACTATTGATTGTTGAAACCACTGTTCGTCACCTTCTCGGACCACAAAAATTGACAAAATCGCTGAAGACCCTATTTGTGAAGAGATTTTTGTGCTTTGCAAGACTGGACAGGAAACAGACATACTTTATAGATACAATGTGGCCATGGATGGTGATTCTGTCATCTTTGTTATGGTTCACTACCTCTGACTTTTGGGACCGGATCAACCAATTGAGTATCTTAGCAACTGCCAATCCATCCGATATTAACTCTTAGAATTTGTGAAACTTTTATGTTAATGAAGTTTATATGTACTGATGAAGCCTCTGAATTAGTATGTATGAGTATTGCATAATCGTTGAACTATTACTTTGGTTGAACTATTAATTGAATCAGTTGGTCTTTATTGTGGTCTATGTGTACACCTCTATGTAAGCATAGAGGATCCAAAACAGGCAGTCTTCCATAGGCGAATAGTACCCTGAACTACCGGTGACACAACATTTCATCTTGGTGGAAGTGCGAGGGTTTTTTAGGATGTTTTGGTGCCTTGGCGGGAGGCAAAAGCATAGACAAAAGACCCGAGCCGACCTCTTTCACTCAGAGTGTGCAACACTTTGAACCTTGACTACTCCATGGCTGCATCTAGCTCCAACTCCTCATAGTGGTTGACACTATCCTAGGGCACCGTCGTGAGAAGAACACCAGCTTCTAGCTGAGGAGGCTACAATGGGGGGGCACCCATCATGTACCATATCAAGAACCACCCCTACGCATACCAGCCACCACTTTTGTGTCGATATGTCTTGAAGACGCCTCGATGGATTTTGTGCAGTGATGGAAACCCAGGACGTCGATACCACAGATGTTGCAGGGCAAATAATATAACTCGATTTCTTTCATGTTCATTCTGTTTTCGCAATGCAAATTTTGAAATCCCGCTGTACTTATGGTAATTTGGTTTTTTTGTTGTCCGACTTAGATTGCGGGTTCTATGAGTGGTACGATCCCCCATATGGAAAATATCTAAAGACTTTGATTTTGGATTTACGTAACAAGATTTAGGAGCTGAAGGCAGAGGCCAATGTTAGAACAAATGAAGAACACCTACAAGAGGTGGAAGAGATGCCATAGATTGAAGAAATAGCGAGGGTTACAATGAAGATGAAGGAAGATTTCATACCTTTGAGAAAAAAATGTGCTTGCTGTTCTTCTTTCACCTATTTTGTACTTACCTTAGTTCTTGGCATGTTCCTTGGCAAGTTGCTTAGTTCACCATAGTAGATTGAAGTATCAATTTATGTGTTAGACTAAAATCTGTCACTTTTGTACAACTATTGTTGAACTAAATACAAGGTGATTAACCAGGTGTTCAACTTATTGAACTGTAAATGCAAGTAGTTCCAAGTATCAATTGATGTGTCGGACGCATCCTACTTCCCTAGACACTGGGCCCTAGTACAGGGGCAACCAATTTATTGAACTATATATACACTCCTATGGTCCTACCACACCTCCCTCCCATCCATTCCACACTCTGCTCCCTTGCTTTCTTTCACCTTGCTAGCGACAGATGAAAGGCAACCTCTCTTGTGCTCTCTACTCCTATTCCTTTGTATTCCTCTCTCGTGCTCTCTGCTCCTTCACCTCCAACCTAGCTACAGTAATTTTCTTGGATCTATAGATGAAAATGCATCTTCTCGTTTTGGAGTTTGTGGCATTTTTATTTCCATGGAGTGCAGCTTGTGAGCCTTATTGTCCTCATTATTGGTTCACCAAATCAGTGCTTTGTGGACAAAGTAGATAAGCTAGATGAAAGTGTAGCAATACATGTGGACAGTGTTGTAGTGGTCAAGGCTTGGGATGACATGGAGATTGATAACAATCCCATGGAGGTCGACCATAATCTGCAGGATCTTATGGGGATTCCAACGATCCCATGGAGGTCAACTAGGATCTGCATGGAGAATGATTAAGTATGCAAACAATTATGTACATATGAAGGCCTTTTACCTTTTGAATAGTGTCGGCCTAATTAGTATCTGCATTTTAGTTTTCGGCATGCTTGTTAGCTTGGTAGTGTCGACCTACTTATTCGGTATGAATGTATGGAACTCAAGTTGGATTCCTTTCAATCCGAGTACTGGCATTGTGCTTTCCTTATGTTTTCTAAGTGCACAGTTTGGCTTTCTTTCAATGTAAATTTGTGTGCCTTATTATTCACCATCCAACTTAAGTTGGCTTCATTTCAATCTGAGTACTGAAATTGTGCTTTTCTTAGTTTTCTAAGTGTGCAGTTTCACTTTGTTTTAATGCCAAACGTTAAAATTGTGTGCTTACTGTTCATCACTGTATCATATGGAGGTCTTCGGGTGGTAATAGGACCCAGCTGCCAGTGATGGTACTGTGCATTCACCGCCGCTTAGTTGCTAAATTTCCAATCCCATGTTTGAATCCTCCCACGCGAAACTGATGAAATTTTGATTCCCACATGTCGTAAAAGTTATGCAGAGAGGAAGCAACCCCCGCCCCAACACCCGCCCTGTCATCGCTGCCTCCCTCCCCTACACATGCATTGCTTTTCTTGTCCTCATTGCTGCTATTCGTCATCACCGCTCATGCTCATCACCACTATTCAGCTCTTGCTCCACGCTGGTGCACATTGCCAGCTTGCCCGCACAGATCCATCGGTGAATGAGCTGCTACTGTCACCGGTGTTGCCACTTGTGCTCACCACCGCCAGATCAAAAGGCAAGTGTAATAAGTCCTTACTTGCATCGCCGTCCCTTCTCCTGGAAATTCATCTCCTTACTAATGTTTATTGATGCAATTCCACGGCTGAGCGGCCTCATCTCTTCGGCTAGTGGTGCCCTTCTAGCCTAGTCCGTGAGAAATGTAGTGGATAGCCTCTCAAATGATGTGCATGCCAACATCTTCCGCTACCTCCCCGCCCGGTCCGTGTGCTGCTACAAGTGTGTCTTTTGCTCCTGGAAGCGTGTCATCTCTGACTCCTATCATCGTAAGAAGCTTTCACAGACTATCGTTGTCTTCTTCTATGGTAGCTAGTTGAAGGGCAATCGCCACTTCACCAGCATCATCGATGAGCGACCCTCCATGTCCTTCTTGCCCTTCCCCTTCAAAAAGTTCTAGTCTCATATTGCTACAGCGGCCTCGTCCTTGCTGGTGTGCTGGGCCTGATGGATTATGTCGCTATGTTGCTTGCAATCCAGTGACCCACAAATGGCATGTACTGCCGAGTAGCATCCGTTCTCTTGGTCAGGCTCTCTTAGGTTTTGACCCAACGTCCTCGCACTTCCATGTGATTGAATTTGTTGAGGTGGAGGGTGCGTACATAGGTGTGCATATCTACTCATCTAAAACTGCAGCATTGATCTTTAAGGAAACTAAATGGGGCGAGGGTATTGTATTACATTCAAAATTGAGAAGTGTTTTTCTTAATTGTTTTATGCACATGCTTGAGTACTCTATGTGTTGGTGTTTAGAGTAAACACCAACGAGTAAATTTCTAATATTGCGTGTCTAGCCCGGATGGTGTACTAAGAGGACACGAGGTTTATACTGGTTCGGGCAGAATGTCCCTGCGTCCAGTTCATTGCTGCTGCTCATGTTACTAGCACTGAAAGTTCATAGTAGGGGTTACAAACGGTCGAGAGAGGGACAGGTCCCAAGTCTCTGGTGGAAAGAACGAATGGGTGCCGAGAGCTCGGTCACTGCTCGGCTATCTGTTTGAGGTTCAATGTTAGTTGTTCTGATCTAATGCGGTGCGATGCCATGTGATGTGATCTCATGCGATCTCATGTCTCTTAAGGAGACGCCCTGCTTTCCCTTTTATAGGCCAAGGGAAAGCACGGGTTACAACAGGAGAAAGAGAGGAGAACAAGAGGGAGAGGAGGTCCTTTAGGGTCACCGAGCCTTTCTTTTCCTTTATGCGGGCCCCGCTGACACGACGGGTGGTGATAGGGATAGCTCCACGCCGGTGCCTATCCATCGATGATGCCATGCCCTAGCGTTGTCAACGGGTCATAATGTCCCACTTCGCCCCAACGGGCGGCGCGACGAACCAACGTGATGACCAGCGTCCATACAGGGAGTAGGCAGCATAGTGACCACGCATCCATCACTGTGGACAATGTGAGTTCCCTAAAATGACAAGTCACGGGGATGAGTCATGTTGAGACGTGACCGCACCCTACATGATGCCAAAAGTTTGACCTTGGGTTGTACTTTCTAGCCCATAGTGGTTGGCAGCGGCATGAGCTTCCGTTAGGAGCCATGCCCGAGGGATCGGGTGAGGCGGAGCCCGTCCTCAAACATTGAGCGAGGCGGAGCCAACCCTTAGATGTTGGGTGAGGCGAAGCCCCCCTCGGGGGTCGGGCGAGGCGAAGCCCACCCTCAGACGTCGGGCGAGGCGAGCCAGCCCTCAGACGTCGGGCGAGGCAGAGCCCGCCCTTGGGGGTCGGGTGAGGTGGAGCCCATTGTCAGATGTTTGGTGGCGAGCCCACTATCGATGTCCGGTGAGGCGAGCCCACCCTCGACGCCGGGCATGGCGGAGTCCACCCTTAGAGGTTTGGCAAGGAGGAGTCCACCCGGTGTCGAGAGGTTTGGCAAGAGGTCCGGCGGACGAATCGCATCACCTGTCGAATGGTCGGCAGCCCACCCCTAGAGGCTCAAGAGGCGAATCGCATCACCTTGGGGTCGAGCGAGGCGGAGCCCATGGCCTCGGTGTCGGTTAGAGCTATAGTCGCACCTTTGACTGCCTGGATGGATTAACATATAACGACCATTAGCCTCTCCTCTTTGGGTACCTAGTATTGGTCCCCGACAGTATCCCCCGAGCTTTTGGAGGAGTAGAATACTCCTTCGAAGGCTTTTCCGAATGGGAGGACCTTGAGGGCTTTGGCCTTCTTCTGTGGCCCATGACGTAACTTGGGAATGGTGGTTCCCTTTCGTTGAGACTGGACCCTTCGCGGGTATGGCCATGAGATTTGGTGGTTTGGAAAAGGTCTTTCCCAATTGGGGCCCTGGTATCCCGTTTGTGGGGATCCGGCTAGGGCTAGCTGGTGACCGACTCTAGATTCTCAACGATCAATCCATATAGTTCTCGGGTCTGTTCGACCGGTCCTGAGGTCTCTCTACCTTCCCTAGGAAAAAACCATGGATTGTATCGAGCCGAGACTCGAATGTGGTCCAGGATGCCCATAGCGCTTGTGCGCCTGGATGCTGGTCGCTAGCAGACCCACCCCTTTCTACTTCCTTACCTTGAAGGAGTCTAGAGCAGTTGTTGAACCCATCAATGGGCCAACCTTTGAGCTCCTAGGCCTAGACGGGCCGTAGAGGTGTTTTTAGATCCGTATTCCTCGCACTTGCGATGAGTCGTGACCTGTCCGAGAGAGGGAACAAATAGAGATTGCGTGCGCATATCCTATGATGTGATGTTGTGGTAGATCGTGGTAGGTGTAGAGATCTAGGTGGGCAGTTGGTTTCCTCATGCCTGTCACCCCTATAAAACCAAAGGGTTCATCCCGTGGGTTTCATACCTTGCCTTCTTGCCTTCGCATCTGCAACCGCCACCGCCAATCACCTAGGCTTCCTACATCCATGTCCCCACCACCATTGAGCTTGCGTCCACCTGACCCCATCTTCCAATGGATCCGTGGTGCTGCTCTAACATCACCTTCCAGCGCATGGAGGACCTCATCCGTCATGGGCTTCTCCATGTGTAGACCTCGACCGAGGAGTGGCTACTGCCCGGTGAGGAGGATCTATCATTGCCACCCGATGGCTATGTGGTGCCGTTCATGCACTTCCATGAGTGTAGGTTCGCTACCCCCACCCACAAATTTCTTCGAGGGCTATTGCATTACTACAAGATCAAGTTGCAGCACCTCAATCCCAACGGGATCTAGCACATGGCAGCGTTCATCACCCTGTGCGAGGGATTCCTAGTGATTAGTCCCCACTTCGATCTCTAGAGGTACTTCTTCGCCATCACCCTCCAGAAGAAGAGGGAGAAAAGCGGCAGACAGGAACTGTACATGCCAATGGGTTGCACTGGCATCCAGCTCTAGAACAATCGAGTCGTCGAGTACCCGCCGATGCGGCTGTCGACATCCAACAAGGGATGGCACTCATAGTGGTTCTACCTCAAGAACGACGCCACTGCCACCCTACCGGAGTTCATCGAGCGCCTGATCAAAGAGGCCCCGGAGTCATGGAGGAAGTGTGGCGTCCCAGAGAAAGACAAGAAGAAAATCCGGGACCACATCACCGCCATCCAGATCCTCAAGGAGAAAGGCTTGAAGGGGTCAGGTGTCATTGGGGCCTACCACGTAAGGAGGGTGGCGCCGTTGATGATGCGCGCGCTCCCGCTTTATGTGATGGCGCCCGAGGCGTCGTTTGACAGAACGACGCTCACCGAGGGGGCGCTTCCCAACTTCGAGATCGCGCAACAGATCAAGGAGGCGATGGAGCCCTCGTAGGACGACGCGGGTGCCCCCCTCAATTTTGTCTTCCTAGTGCCGGGGCATCCTCCGATGCGGCCAAAACTAGTCCACGTCGTCTTCATAACTTCCCCCTCCTCATACATCCTTTCTAATTGATTTCCTGACCTCTTGATACTAACTTTGATGGGGACGGGACCAGCTGAGGGACCTCATCTTCATGGCTCACCCGGCTCTATTATCGAGGGATTTGTCTATGAGGGCGGCAAATCGCGCTGAGGGTGAGCGGCTGAGGAAGGCGAAGGAGGGCAAGAGGAGGAAAAGGCAGTGGAAGCTGCAAGCACAGGAACAGGGGGAGGACACCGACAATGTCGACGATGATGACAATGGTGATGATAAGGTAGCCGATGATGTCGAGTGGGGCATCCTGGAGAGCGGAGATGCGCTGACAGGTAGTGGTTGGCCCTTGCAGGAGTCAGGAATCTTTCCGTTCCACAGAGGGGAGGGTATGTCTGGGGAGCCGGTGGAGGCGGGACATACCGTTGGCCTCCCTCAGGAGTCAACAGGGGCGGGCGACTCTACCGCCGCGCCTAAGATGCCGGTGGAGGTAGGCGACTCCACTACTGCCCCACAAAAGTCAAGGGGAGTGAGCCCCCTTTGCCTCAGAGCAGGGGGTGGGCTCAAAGCGGTCGCGCCCCGATGAGGCCGAGCAGAGGTCGGGGGGTTCACCCCCCAAATGTATATACCATCCGATAGCATTGAGGTAAGTTATCAGTTCCCCTATTTCCTCTGTTTTGGGTGGATTTCATCGCGGCTTTTGTTTTTTTGCTTCTTGCAGCGTTGGGAGGCAGCGTAATTCGTTGGTGCTGGCGCCAAAGAATAGCATTGCCCTCCAGGTGAGGCGGTAGCCATTGGCTGGTGCCGCACCCATTTTGGGTGGGAGCGGCGCCAGTCTGACCGTGTCTCCGACCGGACAGGCGCTGCCAGCGGTGGTGCCCATGCCTTCGGTGGGATAGGTAGACATGGGGGCCCAACGGGCGCCTTCAGAGGTCACAAAGCCACCAGCGATGGTGGTGATACCGCTGCCATCGATGGGATGGATGGGACTACTAGCCATGCTTGTGACGCCGACTGTGGTGGGCATGACATAGCTGACCGTGACCCTACAAGCGCAGGTGGAGGTGTCGGCGGCTGTGAAAGGCGGGTCACAGCCGGGCGCTCTCGTGGTTTCGTCTAAGGTATCGGCGTGACCCGCGCCATCGGCGCCCTAGGCGACGGAGTCTAGCCTGGTCCGAACGAGAGGGGACATGGCCGAGGCGCCCCGAGTGTCATGGTGATGGGGGAGATGTCGGCGTCTGTTCTGCTAACCCCTTCCATCGCTGGAGGAGGCGTCCCGGTGGAGGTGTCACGGTGAGGGGGCTTAGCGATGCTTGGAGCCGGCGAGAAGTCGTCTCTGGCCCTGATGTTGGTGGGTGGCAACTTGCCTGCATGGGGCGAGCCCCTCGCCCGTGGACAAATCATAGGACCCGGCATTGATGCTCTTCACCCTCGACGATGCCACTAAGAGCATGGAGCAGGAGAGCCTCGACATGGGGGTTGCGTCCATGTTCAAAGCCCTAGACCATGCCCAGGGTGCCTTGGTCAATGTTGTCGTTCCCGCTGGCCGGGTATTTGCATGATCCTACTTCTCGCTCTTTCCTTTCTCCGCATTTTTGTATTCTGACCATCGTCTTCTTTTAGTCCCTCATCGCTCGTAGCTAGGGGAAGTCACGGTTCCTTCGTGAGCAGAGGGGAACCTAGGACCGCCTCATCAAGGAGGCACGGTTGTGTGGGGAGGTGACGACTCAGCTTGCTGCCGCCCAATAGAAGGTGGCTGAGCTAACTCCCCTTACTAAGAAGGTGGGCAGTCTTCGATCACGGTGACCAAGGCTTGTCGACATGCTGACGAGGCCGAGAGGGCATTTGAGGCCCTATCGGTGAGGTCGCGACTGGGATGATGAGGAGTCCGCCAAGGTCAGGAAGGAGTGGGACGAGCTGCTCTAGAAGGACACTGGGACCCGCCAACGGATCCTCGACCTTCTGGCCGTGGTTGAGTGAGAAAGGGAGCTGAAGCTGGGGGCCAAGGAGAAGCTCGTGGTCCTAGAGAAGAGGGCGAACATGGATGCTAAGGCAGTTGCTCGGCTATGCAAGGAGCGGGATGAGTTGCTCCAGACTACGAAGAGGCTCCACTCGGAGCATGGTGCGGCTTGCGCGAGGAGCGCGACCAGGCCTTCTGAGAGCGTGACTAGGCTTGCCAAGAGCGCGACGACACGCAACAGAAGGTCGCTTCCCTCCAGGCTGAGCTCGAAAATGCGATGACCTAGAAGCAGGAGGCCGAGAGTGTCTCTGCTAGGGCTAACCATGGAGATCGCCGAGGCGAGGAGGAGTCTTTAGGTGGAGAGCGACAAGCTTGGTATCCTAAGTGCCGCCCTCAGCGTGGTCTGCGATGACCTTGAGGTGGTGTGATCAGAGGGGACCAGCTCACTCATGGCCCATGCCATTGAGATCACGGCTCGAGTGTGCCAGCTCGAGAGGAATACGCTTTCATGCTGGGTGAACCAATCTTTTGCCATTGCTCATTCTCATTATGGGGACAACATCGACCTAGAGTTGATGAGCCATGGCTTCACACCTGGCTATGAAGCCCATGAGATGGAGGTAGTGTTTGCCTAAATGGATTAAACGACCATTAAACGGTAAACGGTGATAAACTGTTTTGTTTAGGGGGTAAACAGAAATTAAATGGTTGACCGTTTAAACGGTCAAAAAAGGGAAAAACGGCCTAAACCCGGAGATAAACAGCATTAAACGGGCTAAACAACTGTTTAAACGGCCGTTTAGGCGAACACGAGGTAAATCTAGTTTAGTTTTGTATGGATAAATTTGTATACTTAAGTTTATTATATTTATAAATGTGTACACTTGATATGTTACATGCATAAATATCTATATTTGGTTCTTTTCACATGCATAAATATATATACATACCAAAATAATTGATTTTTACTCGGATAAATATGTATAAATGCTAGAATACTTGATTTTTTACATGCACATATATAATTATATGTATTTTTTTTAAAAAGTACAAAACCGTTTAGACCATTTAACTTCGTTTAAACACCGTGTAAACAACCTAAACGCTAAACGAAGGGCGACCGTGTAAAGACCGTTTACCGTTTAGGAAAACATTGGCTGGAGGAGATGGAGACGGTGGCGGCTCTCCTTTCGCAGGACCTGGCGTATAGAATAGAGAACATAGTTCTCCCCCAGAGGTGTTAGTTAGTCAAATAGGTTGGGCAATCATTCATGTAATAAGCGGACAAGCTTCGACCCCTCTGCACTATCTGAACAAACTTATCATTTTATTTTGTTTGATCGAATTTGTTTTTTCTCCCTTTTTATGTGTGAAAAAGGGGTTAATGCACTCCGACCCTTTCATTTGTTAAGACCGTAGAGCTCGAGGTATAGGACAGAAACTCTGATTACGCTGGTGGGCAAAGATGCCATAGCCGCCGAGGCATAGGTCTCTCGCAGTCTGACCAGCCTTGCTCAGTCTTTCATTTCCGTAGACCTTGACACTCGGTTTAACCTGAGGAAGGGGTCAAGCATAGTGACTGTTTTAGAAAGGGTGTACTTATACCCTTATCAGCCTCCGAGTGAGATCTGACCCCTTGCCATTGCTGGGGTCGGGTCTCACTAAAGATCGAGGAGAAGATAGCGAAATTAGTAAGAGAAAACATCTCCTATTTCGCACGTACCCCCTCCCTAGGTTCTAAGCCATCGTTCTACGACCATGCATTCAGTTTCCTTGCGAGTCCAACTTTCCTCAAGCTGCTGCTCAGAAGCGGGGTCCGGTCGAGGGTCAGCTTCTCTTTGTGAATGTTGCCCCATCCGTGGTTTCCGCAACTGGAGGGGTTGAGCTAACGTCACTTGCCTCGATGGCTCGAGTGACGTGCTCGGTGAGCTCGCTAATGGGCATGTTCGAGTGGAATCTAGGTCCATTGTTCATGACGGGATTGACATAGCTCTCATGTGGCATTCTACTGCTCCTTAACTTGCCTCCCGGCAAATGCCCATATCGCTCTGGAGAGCGACTTAGGTGGCCTACTGACCTCTCCTTGATGAAGATTTTGTGGGCTTGGCTCAAGGTTAGGATCGAACGAGAAGGTTGAGATGACCCTGTCCGCTTCTAAGCGGGTCGGGCGAAGGCCGCTGGGGCTCATCTGCGTTTTCTCCCCTGGCTCTGTTCAACATGAGGCGGCCTTAGGCCCTTCATGGGCCAGCCTTCGAACCCCGATCTCCTAATTTTGGATCGGGCAGCTCGAGCCCCCGAGCCCTGTGGAGGTCATTAGGGGTTTGCCAGATTTCATGCGTCACCATGTCCTCGGTTTCTACAACTGGAGAGGCTGAGCTAATGACACTTGCCTCAATGGCTCAAGTGTTGTGCTCGGTGAGCTCGCTAACGGGCACGTTCGAGTGGAATTCGGGTCCGTCATCCGCTGACAGGGTCAGCATAGCCCTCATGGGCATTCCACTGCTCCTTAACCCGCCTCCCAATAGATGCCCGTGTCGCTTTGGAGTGACTCAGGTGGCCCACTGGCCTCTCCTCGATGGAGATTCTGTGGGCTTGGCTCGAGGTTAGGATCGAATGAGAAAGGTCTAGGTGTCCATGTCCACTTCTAAGCGGGGTCGAGCAAGGCCGCTGGGGCTCATCTAAGTTTTTCTCCCCCGGCTCTGTTTAACACTAGGTGGCCTTGAGCCCTTCGTGGGCTAGCCTTCAAACCTCGATTGGTCACCGCTCATGTCGAATGAGACGACTACCGCTTCGTGATGCGACGCAAAGCGTTGTGATGCAGCAATTGCATATGTAATGCTTGGATGTATGGGATGAATGTATGATGAATGGATGAATGAATGAATGAATGTATGAATGAATGGATGGATGGATGAATGAATGTTCATGTACTAGAAAAGAAAAGTAGGGGTTGGTAAAGTTACCTCGACAGCTTGAGTGATGGGTTCGGGGAGCTCTTACCAGATATGTCCATGTGGGGTCTAGGTCTATGCAACTAGTCGAGTTATTTCATGTCTTAATGAGTTGAGTTGGCGTAACTCTACATGAGGTCTCCCCACACCGCCCCTTTGCTCAGATCTCAAATCAAGCCTGGCACCCTAGAGCCATCCGATTGGCCTCCCACGACTGACGATCTCCTCGATGGAGACTCCACAGGTGGGCCTCTCTAAATCCTTCCAGGGAAGGTGGAGGCTAAAGCTCAGGATGCGGGGACCAAGACTCGATCATGTAACATGGTGAGCAAAATGTCAACAAGTCATGGGGGAATGGTTTTAATCCTTTAAGAACAATTGATCCTTTGGTGTAGATTTTCTTAGAGTTTGTCTCTGCATACCTTGCCTCTAGTTTTTTAACGTGAGGGGTCGGGCATACATAGTGTCTACCGAATAGACATTCTTGCCAGCCCTCGAGCGAGGCCTGACCCCTTGCCATTGATGGGGTTGGGGGCTCAATAGCGAAATTAACTAGAGAGAATGCGTGTAAAGTAAGAGTGACCCATCTCTCGACAGTGACCTGAATTGTTCGATCGACTTGGGCGACCCACTGGCATAAGACTTACCTCGATGGCACGAATGACGGGTTCGGGGAGCTCTTACCAGCTATGCTCGAGTGGAAAGCAGGCCCGTTGTACATGACAGGGTTGGCATAACCCTCGTGGGACATCCTGCTGCTCCCTACCCGTCCATCGGTTATGGGCAAGCCATCCGGTCAACTTGTATGATCCGCTTGGGACTAGACTTACCTGCGGAGATAGAGGATAAGAACACCCCATCCAAGAATTTAATTAGGCAAATAAGCCTGGCGGTGAATTTGTAATAAATGAACAAGCTCTTAAATCTTGTTATGGCCAAACAACTTTTTAGCCTTTCTCCCCTTTTTCGTATAAAAAGGTTAGTGCGTTCTGACCCTTTACGTCGTTGAGGCCGTGAAGCTTGGGGTGCGGGTGAACGGACTCTGATCATGCTGGTGAGCAACAACGCCATAGCCGCTGGGGCATAGGTTTCTCGTAGTTCGACCAGTTATACTCAGAGTCTGTTCCCGCAACCCTAGCTCCTAGGTCTTAACGTGAGAGGGGGTCGGACATAGAGAAACATTTGCCAGGTGGATATACTCTTAAACGTGCACTGACTCTTACCGTAGCTAAGGTCAAAAAGCCTAGGATGCAGAGAAAAACTCTGATCATGCTGGTGAGCAAAGGCGCTGTAGCCGTTGGGGCGTAGGTTTCTCGTAGTCCGACCAGTTATACTCAGGGTTTGTTTCTGCAAACCTCACTTCTAGGTCTTAATGTAAGAGAGGGCCAGGCATAGAGAATGTCTACCAGATAGGTATGCTCTTATTAGCCCCCGAGTGAGGCCCAACCCTTTGCCATTGCTGGGGTTGGGCGTCACTAAAGATCAGGGAGTTCCATGATGAAACCGATAAGAGAGAGTGTGCATTTATTAAGGGTAAAAGCGACGTAGCTGCTCGATGTTCTAGGCATTGACAAAGACCTCACCATCGATGGTTTTGAGTTTGTAGGCGCCTGGTTGGAGCACCTCCGCGACGACGTATGGTCCCTCCCATGGTGGAGAAAGCTTGTGGTGGTCCTTGTTGCTCTAGACAGGCGGAGCACTAGGTCACCGACGTTGAAGGTTCGACCCCGCACTCGACGGCTGTGGTATCGGCGCACAACGCTTACTGGTACTTGGCCGAGCGGAGGAGGGCAACGTCGTGAGCTTCATCCTCCTGGTCCATGGCATCCTCGAGAGACGCCTCGGCCCCCTATTCGTCGTACGCCCTGACCCTTGGCGCTCCATAGTCGAGGTCGGTTGAGAGGACAGCCTCGGAACCATAGACCATGAAGAACGCCGTGTAGCCGGTGGCCCGGCTGGGGGTCATCCTCAGGCTCTAGAGGATCGTGGGAAGTTCTGTGACCCATCGTGCACCAAACTTGTTCAACCGGTTGAAGATCCTAGGCTTGAGGCCTTGTAGGACCATGCTGTTTGCGTGCTTGACCTACCCATTCGTGTGGGGGTGTGCTACGGTGGCCCAATCGACACGGATGTGATATTCATCGCAGAATCGAAGGAACTTATTTCCGATGAACTGTGTGCCATTGTCCATGATGATGGAGTTCGGGACTCCGAAGTGATGGACGACGTCGAAGAAGAATAGCATGGCTTGCTTGGACTTGATCGCGGAGATCGGCCGAGCCTCTATCCACTTCGTAAACTTGTTTGCGGTGACAAGCAAGTGGGTGTAGCCCCTGGGCGCCCTTTTGAGGGGTCCGACTAGATCGAGCCCCCAGACCATGAACGACCACGTGATGGGGATCGTCTGGAGCGCTTGGGCTGGTAGGTGAGTCTACCGAGCGTAGTACTAACTCCCTTCATAGGTGCACAGAATCTGCTCGGTGTTGGCTACTATGGTCGTCTAGTAGAAGCCTTGTTGGAACGCGTTTCTGACCAAGGTTCTAGGCATGGCATGGTGACCACAGACCCCACCGTGGATATCACTCAGCAAACGCTTCCATTGTTCGATGGGGATGCAGCGCTGTAGGATCCCGGTGTGGCTCCGCTTGTAGAGTTCGCCCTCAACAAGGACAAAGGACTTGGCGCGACGTGTGAGTCACCGAGCCTCTATCTTGTCCATTAGCAGCGCCTCATGGAGGAGGTAGTAGAGGTAAGGCTCCCTCTAGTCGACCAGAGGGTCGGGCTCTGTCGCTAGATCCTCGTCGAGCTCCATGACTTTGGGGTCGGATGGAGCCGATGGCTGGTTAGCTCTCGAGCCTAGGGTGGTTGGCCCATCACCGGCTTGTTCTGGCCCCTCATAGAGAACTGAGGGCTTGTGCTGATCGCTGGCGAAGACGCTCGTTGGCACCAGCTCTTGGTCAGACGCTGCTTTTGCCAGCATGTCGGCTACCTCATTGAGACACCTCGGGATATGATTTAGCTCGCGGCCATCGAACTTGTCTTCTAGCTATTGGACTTCTCAGAAGTATGCAGCCATCTTGGCATTGTGATAGCTTGACTCCTTCATAACTTGGTCGATGACCAGCTGGGAGTCACCCCAGACGTCGAGGCATTGGATTCTGAGCGTGATGGTGATGCGCAGGCCATTGATGAGTGCCTCGTACTCGGCCACATTGTTGGAGGAGGGGAAATGGATGCGGACCATGTACCTCATGCGTACTGTGAGAGGCAAAACGAAGAGCAGCCTTGCACCGGCGCCTTTCTTCATCAGTGATCCATAAAAGTACATCATCTAGTACTCCTGGTCGATGACTGCAACAAAATCAGCTAGCACCTAGGACTTGATGGCCGTTTGGGAGGCATACGAAATGCTCTACCCATCAGCTCGAGTGCCCACTTCATGATTCTTCTTGTGGCATCCTGGTTTTGGATGACCTTGCCGAGGGGAAAGGATGTCACGACCATCACCGGATGTGACTCGAAGTAGTGGCGCTGCTTCCTCCTGGCGATGAGGATGGCATACAAGAGCTTCTGGATTTGGGGGTAGTGGGTCTTGGAATCGGACAAGACCTCACTAATGAAGTACACGGGACACTGTATTTTGAGGGCATGGCCCTCTTCCTCTCGCTCGACTACCAGGGCGGCACTGACCACTTGCGTGGTGGCCGTAAGGTAGAGCAGAAGTGGTTCTCCGTCGGTCGGAGGGACCAGGATTGGGGCCCTCATCAGAAGCTACTTGACCTTGTCAAGTGCCTCCTAGGCCTCGAATGTCCATTCAGTAGTGGTCAGCCTTCTTTAGAAGCCAATAAAGGAGTAGACCTCGTTCGCCGAGGCACGAGATGAAGCGGCTGGCGCGTGGTGAGGCATCCGATAACTCATTGTACCCCCTTTATGTTCTAAATCGGGCCCATCCTTGTGAGGGCCGAGATCTTCTCTAGGTTGGCTTCGATGATGCGCTTGGAGATGATGAAACCAAGCAGCATACCCCTCGGGACACCAAAAACGCATTTCTTGGGGTTGAGCTTAATGTCGTTTGCTCGGAGTCTTGAGAAGGTCTGTTCTAGGTCGGCTATGAGTTGTTCAGCCCGTTTGGACTTGACCACGATGTCGTCCACGTAGGCCTCAACGGTCCACCCGATGAGGTCCCTGAAACACTTGAGCATACAATGCTGGTACATGGCCCCAACGTTCTTCAGACCGAATGGCATCATGACATAGTAGAACGATCCAAACGGGGTGATGAAAGACATCGTGAGCTAGTCAGGCTCTTTCATCGCGATCTGATGGTACCCGGAGTACGCATCAAGGAAGCAAAGGTTTTTGCACCCTGAGGTGGAGTCGACTACTTGGTCTATGCATGGCAAGTGAATGGATCCTTTGGGCTTGCTTTGTTGAGACCTGTATAGTCAACACACACCCTCCATTTCCCACTCTTCTTTCGTACAAGAATGGATTTGCTAACCACTCGGGGTGGTACACTTCCCTGATGAACTCGGCCGCTAAAAGCTTCACGATCTCCTCGCCGATGGCCTTGCGCTTTCCCTCGTTGAAGCGATGCAGGCATTATTTCACCGGCTTGGAGCCTGGCTTGATCTTCAATGTATGCTCATCGACTTCCCTCAGAATACCTGGCATGTCTGAGGGCTTCCACACAAAGATGTCTTTGTTGGCGTGGAGGAAGTAGATGAGCGTGCTTTCCTATTTGGAGGAAAGCATAGTGAAAATGTGCACCACCTTACTCTTGGAGCCACTAGGGTCTATGAGGACCTCCTTAGCGCCCTCCGCCGGCTCGAAAGACCTGGCTGACCTTTGGTGGTATGGCGTTTCTTTGGTGACCTCCTTCCTAATGGCCGCAAGCTCCTTGGAGGCGACGATTGCTGCAGCATGATCGCAGCACTCGACCTCACACTCGTAGGCATCGCTGGAAGGAGGTGCCAATGGTGATGACCCCTCCTAGGCCCGTCATCTTTAGCTTTAGGTAGGTGTAGTTGGGGATGGCCATGAACTTCGCGTAACATGGACATCCTAGGATGGCATGGTAGGTTCCATGGAACCCCACCACCTCGAAGGTGAGGGTCTCCGTCCTATAATTGGATGCATTCCCAAAGGTGATAGGTAGATTCATCTGCCCAAGCAGCACGACCTACTTTCTAGGTACAATGTCGGGGAAAGGCGCTCCGGTCGGTCGGATGAGCGATCGGTCAATGCCCATGGCGTCGAGGGTCTTGGCATACATGATGTTGAGGCCGCTGCCTCCATCCATCAGTACCTTGGAGAGCCGCTTTGTGTCGATGACCGGGTCGACCACGAGCGGATATCTCCATGGCTACGGACGCTCTCCAGGTGGTCGGTCCGATAAAAGGTTATGGCGGACTCCGACCACCGAAGGAAAGTAGGCTTAGCCGACTTGGCCGTATAGACCACACGACACCCGAGCTTCTAACGGTGCTTGGAGTCATAGGCTGCCAACCCCCCAAAAATCATGAGGCAACCATTGGGCGTTGGAAAGCCACCATCCTTCCCCTTGGCGTTGTCCGCGGTCAGGTTCGGGTCCTTCCCGTGCTCCCCTTTGTTGGAGCCTCCGGACAAGAACCACTTGATGAGGCCGCAGTCCTTGTACAGATGCTTGACGGGGAAGGCATGGTTCGGGCATGGCCCCTCGAGTAGCTTCTCAAAGTGGTTTGGAGTACCCTCCATGGGCTTCCGACCCCCTCTATGGTCGGCGGCAGCCACGAGCGAGCCCTCGCACCACTGCCTATTCTTCTTTTTGATAGGACGATTGGAGGTGCCCTCTCCGGCGTCCTCATCCCACTTCGCCTTGCCTTTGAGGTAGTCAAAGATCGCTCCAATCACTTCCTCACTCGAGGCATGGCTGGTGGCGATGTCAAGGAGTTCCTTGGTGGTTCGCGGGCCCTTATGTCCTAGCTTGTGAACTAGGGACTCACAGGTGGTCACGGACAGGAAAGCTCCTATAACGTTGGCATCGGCTGTAAAGCTTCTTTTTGATAGGACGATTGGAGGTGCCCTTGGTAGCTCATTGCACTAGTGGGAGAAGCATCGGATGTACCCATGAAGGTTCTCTCTGGCCTTCTACTGGCAGTTCTTGAGATCCCATGGGTTCCTAGGATGCTTGTACGTGCCCTGAAAGTTCCCCACGAAGATCTCTTTCAGGTCCATCCAACTTTGGATTCTGTTGGGCGCTTCGTGACGCAACACGGAGCTTTGTGATGCATTTAACTGCATATGAAAGTGAATGCGTGCATGAATGTATGAATGACAACAGGTGAATTAATGATCATATAAAGAAATAGTGGGGGTTTGGTAATGTTACCTTGATGATTCGAGTGATGGGGTTTGAGGAGCTCCTATCGGATATGTCCGACCGGGATCCACGCTCGTTGTTTGTGACTGAGTCAGCATGGCCCACATGGGGCATCCCTCTACTCCTTACCTATCTCTTGGTGTTTGCCTAAGCCGTCCGATCGACTTAGGAAGACCGGGCTCCCTGCCTCGCCCGACGGAGGGCTACATGGCTCACCCTCCCGGTCGGAGCCAAAGGTTTTAGGGGGGATCGATGCGGCCAGGCTAGAGCGAAAGGTCCACCGGCGGGCCATGAAATCAAGGTAGTGGAGATCTCCTCCGATGGTGAAGTGGGTGACAGGGTGGAGCCATCGGTGCCGTCGCAGGAGCTGGTGGTGGTCCCATTGTTGGCTGGGCCTTCCAGCGGGCTAGGGGTGACTAACCTAGTCTGGCCCTACCCCGAGGACCTGAGGAAGGTTTGGTTCATCCTTTAGGATGAGTAGGAGTGTCAGCTCTGGGACGTGCTTGGGGGGAGAGGACTTGCGATGGAGTCCGATCTCGCCCAAACCAGGGTGAAGCTGGAGGAGGCCCTGGAGCGGGTCAAGTCCATCTAGCAGGCGGTCACGGTCGACCTATCCCATGTCGCAGAGGTGAGTTTTCTACGTTCATCCTTAACTCCTTGGTCTTTTGTCAGTTGCCTCAACATGCTTGCTTCTTGTTTTGCAGGGTCTGGAGGAGATGTTGAGTCGCAAGTCTCGTTTCCTCTGGATGGAGCATGCCTAGGAGGCCATGGTGTCACAGTGGGTTGCCGAGCTTGAGCGTGAGCTAGAGTCCACCCGCTGTGAGTCTTAAGGCCTGGCAGCCGAGGTGATGGAGGTGCGGGTGGTGGAGCTACTCGCGGTGGAGCGGGCAACCGCCGCTGAGCAGGGGCTCGAGGCGGTGAAGGTTCGCCAGGAGGAGGCAGAAGCAGCTCTTCAAAGTCCTTGGCGAATACCAAGGCGGTGCTCAAAAGTACCCTGGAGACCCTAGATGCAGAGCAGAAGGCGCTGGAGTCAGAGCGAAGGCCCGGTCGGAGGTCGACCAGGAAGTGCTCGCGCTCCGGGGCCGGGTGCTTAGGACGAAGGAGGCGAATGCTCGACTGCGCGAGCAGGTGACTCGGTAGGAGGAAGGGCTCTCCATCCTTGAGAACACCCGCCTTGGTACGTACCTTTTTTGCTTTTGGTTGATGTCTTGGTTTTTTCCTTTAGCCTGCTTCTGATCTTGTCATCATTCTTCCAGAGCTAGGCGGAAAGGTTGGGTCGCTAGAGCAGGACCGAGAGACAGCCAGGGCGATGATTGGTTAGAATGCAGAGGCACTGGGCAAGTCCCTTGAAGAGCGATGTGCTCTCGAGGGGGAGCTCGACCAGCTTCACAACGTCACCCAGGTTGTCATCTCGGAGGTCTTCGGGTCGGCGTCAAGCACCAGCATGCCTGCCGTCCGACTGGCGGAGGTCCTAGATGAAGTGCGGGCGCTCATCACCAACAGGATGTTCTACGGAACGTCGGGGGTGCTAACATCGGTGGCGATGCACCACTCGAGCTGGACTTCGCTGCCATCTACAGTGGGTATGCCGATGGCTAGAGCCCGGAGGCCATCCATGCGCTCGGGGAAAGCTTGCTGCCACACGCACAGTTGGTGGCCGCGCAAGTCTCTGACGTAGTGGGTGATGGATGCCCGCCGTGCGAACGCGGCTGAAGGCATGCACCAAGAGGATGTTGCCCAGCCCATGGATGGAGTGGAGCCCAGGTCAGAAGCGTATGTCGCCCTACCTCCGACCGAGCCGAGTGTCATCCAGCCAGAGAGTGAGCAGCCCTTACCTTTGCCGGTCGCGCCGTCAGCTGATGCCACTGGGCAGCCATAGTAGGAATTAGAGTAAAAGTAGTTTAGCAGATGTAAAAGTTAAGTTCATGGGGGAGCCCCCGTGTGAACATTTCGTATTTACAAATACATCAATTTTTGTTTTGTGATGAATTTACTTTGTTCGGGGAAGCTTGTCCCGTCTGTTCCTTATTTTTACCTTAGCATAGCTTTGTTTTTATTCTTTCTTTTTCGCACCAGCCCGTTCGTCTCATAGGTTGCAACCTTAAGAGCTCGGGCATGGCCCACAAGGCTCAGCTGCTCGTAACCATAGGTAGAGGCGGGGTGCGATCGGTCGGAATGTTGAGGCAAAGTTACGTAAGATAATTTAAAGGAATAGACTACCCTTTCGTTTGGGTAGAAAATGTATTTACCATATGATAGTAAACAAGAAGAGAGGTGGTACCACACCTCTATGGAGCCCCCGAGCGACCTGGGCCGAAAGTGTTTGGGCCGGGGTGCTCTGTAGGAGCAAATGTTGAATGAAAATACGGTAAGACCGAATTTTTAAGGGAAGAAATGACGTAACTGTTCGATGTTCCAAGTGTTGGTGAGAACATCGTTGTTGTCATCCTTTAGTCGGTAGGCGTCCGGTTGGATCACTTCGGTCACCGTATAGGGTCGAACCCCACTGCCTTAGTTTCCTTGAGTGGGCAGAAGGCAGTCGAAGGGGTTGGCTTGTCGCAGTCCAGGACTGCTGGGGTCGGCAACTCACTGAGCCGTGGGAGCTCGGACAAGTTGATGATGGCAGTGGCGAGCTCGTAATGCTCGCAGTCACACGTGAAGACATGCGAGAAGGTTCTACCCACAGTGATGACGCCGTTCGGTCCCAGCATCTTCAGCTTCAGGTAGGTGTAGTTGGGGACCGCCATGAACTTAGCGTAGCATGGTCGTCCTAAGATGGCGTGGTAAGACCCTAGGAAGTCCACCACTTCGAAGGTAAGCACCTCTGAGTGGAAGTTGGCTCGGTCACCAAATGTGATGGGTAGGTCGATCTGCCCGAGCGGGTATGCCTGTGCTCCCAGGATAATGCCGTGGAAGGGAGAGCTCGCCGGTTGGAGTTCCGACCGGGGGATGCGCATGGGGTTGAGGGTGTCGACATGGAGGATGTTGAGGCTACTGTCTCCAACCATCAGCACCTTAGTGAGGTGCTCCTTGCAGACGATGGGGTCGACGATGAGCGGGTCGCGTCCTGGTCTGGCGACGTGGGATGGATGGTCCCTCTGATCAAAAGTGATCAGAGATTCCAACCAGCGAAGGAAGGAGGGGACGGCCGTTTCGGCGACGCACGCCTCTCGGTAGCGCACTTTGTGCTGGCGCTTGGAGTAGATGGCATCAGATCCCCCAAAGATCATGATGCATTCCTCAGGGTCAGGGAAGCCATCCCCATCCTTGCCCGTCGCGCCTCCTTTCTTGGCTGCTACCTCCTTGCCCTTTCCTTCTTTCAGCCCGCCAGCCTGTTGTAGGAAATGCTTGAGGAGCTCACAGTCTTTGTAGAGGTGTTTGACGGGGTAAGCATGGTTGGTGCAGGGGCTATCCATGAGCTTGCCAAAGTGGTCAGGTAGGCCCTATTGGGGCTACTTGCCCGTGCGATCAGCTACGGCGATCAACGTGGAGTTGGCCGGTCGGCGCCGATCCTTGTTGTTCTTCTTGCCCCTCTACGTGGAGGGGCCCTCATCTTGGTCCTCGCGCTTGGCCTTGCCCTTGTCCTGGCCTCTATTGAAGACTACTCCGACCACCTCCTCACTGGAGCAAGTCGCAGGTGGTTCGGGGCTTCAGGCAACCAAGCTTGTGGATTAGGGACTCGTAGGTCGTCCCGTAGTGAATGCGCTGATGATGTCCACGTCGACGACATCAGGAAGGGAGTTGCACCGCTTCGAGAACCTATGGATGTAATCCCACAGGGACTCGTTGGGCTCCTGCTGGTAGCTCTTGAGGTCCCAGGAGTTCCTAGGGCGGACATACGTCCCCTGGAAGTTCCTGATGAAGACCCTCTTGAGGTCCGCCCAGTTGCGGATGCTGTCGTGCGGGAGCAATTTGAGCCACACTCGAACATGTTCCCCCACGTAGATAGGGAGGTACTGAATGATGAAGTGATCATCATCCACTCCCCTGGCTTGGCAGGCGAGCCAGAAGTCTTCGAGCCATATATCAGGATTCGTCTCCATGGTATATTTGGCGATGTTGGTCGGCGATAGGAAGCACTGTGGGAACGGCGCTCTCTGGATGAGCCAGCCAAAGGCCTATGGTCCTAGGCAATCCGGCTAGGACTCCGGTCATTCGGTCGATGACCACACCTAGGGTGCGTCTCCCCGGTCTCCTCAATGGTCCGATCGGAGCCTATGTCGTCTACTCTCACTGCCGCCCGATGGACGTCATCATCATGCCAGGCCCAACGCCGGTTGCTGATGACACTGCGAGCATCTTGGTTTGGCCCAAGGTGTTCACGCATAGGCGGCCGGTGTGGAGCGGGTGCGGGGTCAGGCTGTGGCGTAGCGGCACCCTCCTATTCCGCGCCTGGTGGCTATAGTGGCGAGCGGATGGAGTGATGCGTCTGGTGCATCCCCGCCCCCCTGTTGGGGAGAGAGGGCGCGAGTCGATGTCGTGATGCGGAGCTCTCTGCCTGTTGAATGGACGTGGTCTCCACCAGTGCCTAGAGATTTCGGTGGATCGCCTGTTCCTAGGGGTTGTTCGGCTCGGGGAGGCCACGCAGAAGCATCACCACCGCATCGATGTTCTGGCTTGCCCGAGCCAACTGTGGGGGATTGTTTCCCCCATGAATGATGTCGCGCTGGACCTGGCGGGCGTGACCCCGGGCGCCGCTCGCCAAGTTACGCGCACAGGGCGCATCGTGGTGTGCCGAGCATGCTGGTGCAGGTGGCGGTTGGTTTTGCTGCCTTTGTCGTAGCTCCTCGCCGTGCGCCTGGGCACATGCGAGGGCATCCACGTGAGGGTCTAGAGGGGTGTGGGTCTAAAGAGACTCCACTACCATAGGCGGCTGTACCAGGGCATCCGCCATAGCACACTCCTAGGATAGAGGGTGGCTAGGCGCCATGACATCGCCGATGCTAGAGCCATCGCTCTCAACCTTGTCATCCAATAGGTCGTGAAAAGAGGCAGGAGCGTAGCTTGCCTTCCCCACAAATTCGGATGTGAGAGGGGGTGGCACTAGCATCCTTCGGAGCCCCCGGGCGTACGTGTCCATTGGGGACATGTGGCCATAGGGGAACCTATTGCATGGCGGTCACGGTAGGGACAACGGGGTCCCTCTAGAGAATCGGCGAAAGACAGTAAATAGCAAGTAAATTACAAAGCGTACATTACTCTCAGTGGGGTTTGAGCAGAGCATATGCTCGGAACAAAGCGCAGGCGCCTCACCATTGAAGTTGTCAGGTGTCCCAGAGCCAATGGAGGACACGTCTCCTCCGACGGTTGCCGAAACAAGTGCCTCCTCGTGGAGGTGCAGCATGCCGAGCCGGTCGGCGATGAAGTCCAGGCTTCCAAAGAGGAAGGCCTGGGACGGCACGAAGATGGGTGGAACCCACATCCCAATAGGTGGGAGTGCGGGAAACTCCAGTGAGCCAAAAGTGAGTCGTATCGCTTGAACCTGCCATGGCAAAGATGGCTGACAGGTGGGCCATCCAATGACCAAAAGTGTGAACGTACAACATCTTCCCCACGGACGGCGCCAACTATTGGTGCAAAAAGTGACCAACATGTAAATATTTGTAGTTTTGCCATACGTTGTGATTGGATGTGGCCTAGCACTCAATGAAACAGGGTTTATACTAGGTTCAGGCAATGTGCCCTACATCCAGTTTGAGTCAGTCGGTGACTTTATTTCTGAGCCTAGGTGCTCAAGTTTGATGTGGGGTTACAAACGATACGGAGAAAGATGGGGGGTGCGAGAGGCCCGGTCGGACTCTGATCTGAAGGGCCAAGAGTGATAGGAGCTCCGCTATGTGCTAAGTGTTTGAACGTTTGTTGTTCGCTAGGATCCTTGGTCGTTCGGATCGTTGGAGCGTGTTTCAGTTGTTGTCTAATTGATCTCCCCATTGGGAGAGAGCATATCCCCTTTTATAGATGAAGGGGATGGCCTTTACAAGTGATAGAGAGAGAGAGAGAGAGAGAGTACGTATGCTACTAAGTCTTGTTGCCCACGCCGTCGAGTACAAGACGATGGTAGACGTCCATAACACTATTGATGTCTGACGCATGTGGGAGGTTTTTACCGTGTTCTCCATGAAGGGCAAATGATGGCGCCTACAATACTGTTGATGCCTAGAGGCATGTGGGGGGAGCCTTACCATGTTTGTCATGGTATGGGAGTTGATGGCGCCTACAACACTGTAGGGCAAATGTCGATGCCCACAACACTGCTTGGATTCTGACATGTCTGGAAGGTTGTAGGGCACCCTTCTGATATGTCCTGTCGGTACTACAGGTGCACAGGGCATGGCCCTCGGTATTGCAGTTTGACTTGAGTGTCCTATTTTACTTGTTCTGCCCATTTCCTGGTCCTCACCAAGCGGGCGTCCCCAGTCGGTTGGTCCCAGTCGGCTTCGACTGTGCTAGTCGGAGAAGAGCTGTAAGCAGAGGTTTGGTGTATCCCCAGTCAAAGATGTGGGTCGGAGTCAAAAGCGTTGTTGGCCAGGCCTTCCAGTCGGAGAGGCGAGCCAGAGTAAAAAACGAGGCCTTCTGGTCGGAGAGGCGGGCCAGAGTCGGAAGTGGGCGCCATTCCTTTTTGGCTAGGCCTTCTGGTCAGAGATTGGATCGTCCTTCTGGCCTATCATTAGGTTTTTGGGCCAGCCCAGGAGTTGCGCATCGTTCGCAACGTTGTCTATCGGGTCGAGCTTTTGCTGGGAAGCAGGTCCATGAGGGACCCCGAGTTTATGAACCCGACAAGTTGATTAACCAAATCGACATGGAATGCATGACTCGTAACGAAACATGATAAGCATACAATATAGAGTTTATAATAGTGGGGTTCCTGCCTAGTTTGCTGATCCCAAAGATTAGGGATAGCGATGATGACTTAAGCATGATTCCCCACACGATTGCCGCACCTGAAAGAAGGACTCAAGGATTGGAGGTAGTCGCGTGATCGGTAAAAAGATAAGGATTGAGAACTTGATTTGGGACTTTGGAAGAGACATCTAAATGTGCTCTATTATCATACTACATGTCATCTAGTATGGCTTAGGTTTACTATACTAGGGTGTAGGGTGATAGGTTTCGCACACTATTCTAGTGAGCCATCAGACCCTCTGACATACATGGCGGACACTCCGCTGGGTTAGCCACGGGGTTGACAGTCTCTATTTCGGCTCTATTTTTGTTTGACGGACACTCCGTCATCGGCGGCGGACTCCCCGTTAGGAACCGGGTCTTCTCGGGTTTTTTTGTTTTATCAAGCTAATAAATCATCAGACATTCTGTGAGATGTCACTGACGCTCCAGTACAAACTGGGTGTTCTCGGGTTCTCTAGGTACGAGGTTATATAATCCAGCGAACGCTTTGACACATACCGCGAACACTCTGCCAAATCATACCAAAAGGGTATAAGGTTCTGGTGACTAGATTTAAAGGATTGGCGGACACTCCGACAACATTGACGGACTCTCTGTAGGTTGGGCGATAGAACCTATGTTCTTGTGTTCTTGAGTGAAGGCTTAGGGATCCATGCCTAGATGTTGGGCTAAGGCCTCCATGCATATGCAAGGTATTCCTATGGTGACTTGGGTAGTTTGCTAAGCTTAGGATACCTAGGGTTTTGGCTCAAACTTAGCTATTGCAACTATTGATTCCATAAGCTACTCAAAAACCTAAAAAGATTAAGAGCTTGAGATTGAGCATGACAACTTAGCTTGGAGTTTTGGAGAGTTCCTTGTCACCAAGATTAGAGATCCAACTCTTGACATCCTTGCTTCCAAGCTAGAGAGAGATTCCATCATCTCATGCAACTCATCCCAAAAATCCAAATGAGAGAATATCTAAATCTTGAGAGGATTGAGTTGTAGCACCTTTGATTCTTACCCTTAGGATGACAAACTCCAAACAATCCTCATGATTCTTCCATTGAAAGGGAGAAACTTAGATTAGGGTTTTGAAGATCGATCCCAAGGTAATGAGAAGAGAGAGCTCTTGAGCTAACCATGAGATGAGAGGTTGTTGAAGCTCAAGGCCTTGATCTAGTGCTGATCTTGCTGTCCTTTGTAGACTTGATCCACTTCTCCATCTTTTTCTTCTTCACTTTCTCACTCTAGTTCATCCTTTCCTTTCTCTTGTTCTTCATTCTAGAGAGAGTGAGGGGAATGAGAGGGGAGTTAGTGGAGCTGAGGCTCAGCTATTGGAAAAGGCCTCCATTTCGTGCTGACTATGGGCCATGTCCCATAGTGGACATCAGCTCATTTTCCACTCATTTTGCTATCTCTGCCTTTTTATCGAATGGTCTGGTAACTTCGTCGGACTGTCCAATAAATCTCTATCTTTGCACAATTGAATCAGGGATTAGGGTTCTTGGTTTATGATCTAATCTCAAGGTCCACACACGTCTTGACTTGCTTCAGAGAAGATAAGGAGTCTTCGTCGAAGTCTTTACGAGATATTTTTTGGAAGGTGTTTGCTTTATTGACCTTTTTTTTACCAGGGTTTGACTTGGCTTGACCTGAGTAATTGACCCAAAAGTTTTCCATCCTTTTAGTTCAGGTCTTAGTGATTTCTACAGAAGCTCATTAGGTTGCTTCGGCCTTGAGCTTGCCAAGTGGTCATCTTTGGCATACTCGGGAGTTTCTCCAATGGTTCCATATTTCTTTTACTTGATTCAAATTTAGCTGAGATATTTGCAAGTTTTTCTAAGTATTGATGGATGGTCTGACGATTTAAGAGGACTGTCCAGTAGAACATCAGATTCCAAATCCTATAACCACTGGGCCCACTGATTTGGCAGACGCTTCACAACCTGAGTCAGACTGTCTGGTAAATGTCGGGCTATAAAAGGCTTGACAGCCCCTGGACATGTCCTTTTCTTTTCTTGCACCCGCCAGTCCCCCATGCGCATGCACCCACACCAACGACCATGCCACGACGCCGGCCTTTGGATGCTTCTCCATTGATTCCTATGGTCACGTGCCCATCCACGTGCTTCTCCAAGATGTGAGGTGTCGAGTAAGCTTCTTTTTCCTTCGGTTTTTGTTTATTTCCCATGATTAAAAAGTTAGGGTTTGCTTGATCTACTCAATGGCTAGGGTTCTTTGAAATCCATCTTGGGAATCTTGTCTAGCATGCTTAGATGTACCTTTGTGCAAGTTTTTATGCGCTGGCATTGGTTGAATCTCGGGATTTTGAGGATTGAACTTATAGTAGTTATAGTACATTGTTCTTTGCTGTCGACTGTTTGGTGACGGTCCATTGCTCTGGCGGAAGGTTCCATCGGCTCACGAATGACTTAGAAATTTTTTTATGCCTGTTTGATGTTGTCTATTGAGTTGGCGAACGGTCCTTGAAATATTGTGGATGCTCCGCTGGCTAGTCTATAGCTTGTAGTTGCTCTCTATGTAGATCCAGTTGATTGACGGAATGTTTCGATGACCTAACAAAATGTTCCGGTAGTGACAGACTTCTCTTAGGTAGGACTATTTCTCTCGGTCTATAATTTGGTGGACGGTCCACGAACTATGGCGGACGCTCCGTCAGTGTCTGTCTAGCGCTAACTTGATTGTATCTTGTTCCAAATGTCATCCAATCTTGTCAATGTTCCTCGTATGCTTCATATAATTAGTGTACATGCTGTAGATCACATTGTCATACTATTCTTGAGTCCATGCTTAAATTTATCCAAATTTCTCATTTACTCTCATTTTTGTCCATCATTTCACTAATCATTGTTTACTCTTTGGCTGCAAGCGTGCTGTGCTTCGTCTTCATGGTGGTGGCCAAGAGAGGAAGGAGCCAAGGAGGGATACTAGTAGCAGCAATCATCGGGTCACTGATGGTGATGATCTAACGGACTACGACTACGAGATGGAGGAGGAGGGGGGAGCAAGAAAAAGTCCTTGCACAAGCCAAGGACCAAGAGGGTTAGCAATGCAGTGCCAAACTTTACACCGCCTACCTAGTAGGATGAATATGAGGAGGATGATGATGAGGATGAGGAAGATGAGGAGGATGATCAGGAGCAACACTCTGATGATGATGGGGATGAGGAGGAGGGTGATGAAGAGGGTGATAGGGAAGATGAGGTCGAAGTGTTTGGTGAAGAGAGTACCGAGTCTGATGATGATGATGTGGAGTACACTCCATGGATGTTGGTGTCTCCCATCTATGTGTTAGGCCCACTAGCCAGATGGGAAAATTAGAAGACGGATCAGTTTCGAGAGTTCCACAGGGTATGCAACATCAAGCAATTCAGCCAAGCGGTCTCTTCTCTGAACTCATTCTTTCATACCCAAACTCAGTATGTTCTCTTCTGGGGTATGTTTGAGCGTGCCAAGATGTGCCAAAATCAGAAGTGGTTGGATTGGGGTTTTATGATGAAGTTTGAACACCTTCATGCTTTGTTGACCAAGATTGAGGAAGCAGGGTTGAAGAAGGCGATGAAGTTACAGCACAACTAGAATGAAGCCTGGTCTGATAGTTCTACTCCACTTTGGAGGTGAACATGGCGAAGGAGTCTATCAAGTGGAGGACTGGAGAGGGAAGTACAAGGCCTCTTTCAAGGAGTTTGCGGTGGCTTGCTGTCTTGACTATAATTTCATGAAGAATGGGGAGCAAATGAATGCGCTTCGCAAGGTGATAGAGGAGGAAGCTGCTCGGTTTTATACGGGCAATGACTTTGAGTTCCTTTAGAGCAAGGGACTAAAGATGGAGCAAAGTGTGTTCAATAGTTTGCTGCGCTATACCGTGATGCCCAAGGGTGGCTATGCTAACTAGATTCGCATGAAGTATTATGTGGCCATCAGATCTATCTTGGATGGCGTGGGAGCGAACTGGGCTGACTTCCTTTTTGAGGAGATGCTAGAGTGGAAGCACACGGTGAGGAATGCTTTGGCCTATCAATCTTACATTATGGCGCTAATAAGGTCTAAGGTGTCCTTCTAGGGCGTTGAAGAAGTAGTTCACAAGTCCTTTCGTCCACATGCCAACAAAAAGGATTTCTTCAAGGGGAGTCGTCATCATCTTAGGCTACAGAGAGGGGTCAGTTCTCACCTTAGGGAGGTGCTGTTGCTTGCAGGAGAGGTGCCGGTGCTGTCAGTCAGGGTGTTTGGACACCTCAGGCCAATTACTTTGATCCATACTTTGAGGGCATGGGAGCACGAATCCAAAACATGCTAGGGCCAGTGGAGGGGAACTTTGACCAGAGGTTCGCACGTCAGCAAGAGTTCTTGCAGCAGTAATTTATCAGCAAGGTGCAAACCTCATTGTAGAACCTAGCTGCAAGGATGGATCTACTCGCCGCTAGGGAAGAGGTACATGGAGTCTACAATGAATTGGCGGCTCACATCTAGGACTTCATGCCATTTAGGCAGTCTCATGATGACTTTACCACTTAATTCTATCACCTCTACCCACCGGTGACTCCAGGTAATTTTGATCTTGCTTAGTTTCCAAGTTTCCGACCTTCTGGTATTAAGCTATACTTTACTTTAGTATTCATCTATCTCATACCCATGTTTGTTTGTAGCTGCCGCTCTAGTGTCATCCTATGAGCCATACCCCCATGGTTATGCTGCATCGAGCTCCGCTCCACCCGGTACATACTTAATCTCCTTTAAATTTCTACACTATACTTGCTCAATCCAACTTAGAAAATTTAGACTCGTCGCTGAATTCTCGCTGTAGGAGTGCCTCCAAACTTGCTTTCCTTAGCACTCTACCCTCCATCATTCCAGTAGATGCCCTCGCCACTGCCCACATCACAGTAGCAGCAGCCGCCATTCCTGCCGCTGCCTCCACTGCAGTGATGGTCGCCTTTGATCTCTTGGTTGTCGTCTCGTGATGGTCATGATCAGATACTTTGAGTTGGTCTTTTGGTTGCCGTGCAACCATATCGGGCATGATACTTTGTTGGGATACACTTGATACTTTGGTTGCTCATGTGGTCGCCCATCGTGGTGACAGTTTGCTACTTTGGTCATGGTGGATTGGGTGTGAACTTGGTTGAACCTTAGTATGCTGGTTATGGACCATATTTATGAGTCTTGTGATATCTGGGATGCATGGTTGAATGTCTTTGTGTATATATCTGATTTGTTTGTTCTGTGATTGGGAGATAAGGTCAAAATACAGAGGAGACTACCAAAATTTTTTGATGAGATAAAGGATAAGGATTGCCTTCGGGTGACTGAGAGATTGGGAGAGCTTAGAGAAGCTAGATAAGGGATTTTGAGATCACTACCGCTCTCTCGATCTACTTACATAACACAACATAACATAGGGCGATATAAAGGATGACTCCTCACTTAGGTGATCCTACTAATTCCCACCCCAAAATTAGCATTTGCATAGTCGTAAACTTTTAATGTTCCTAAAGCCATTTTGAACAGTTGAAGTTTAGCAAAGATGAGTTAAGAGGCTAGAACCCGGTATTTAGACAAGAGCTATTATTAACCTTTAGTGTTCATCCTATAGCATAGATATATAAAATTTTATTCAAACTCTTGGGCACTATGCACTAGTCAGTGTAAGTTTAGTAGAAGGACTGAATATGCGAGCCAACCATTGCTCCGATACCCGGTTCTATGAGGGGGCAGTTCCCCGCGTCGATTGGGGAGACATAGGTGTCATCCTCTTGACCAACCCGTGTCGCTCCCAACTAACACGGTCCCCTTAGGAGGGCGCCATCCTCACCTCCTCTTCCGGATCTTTTGCAGTTGAGCGACATACAACAATCCAAGTATTAAACTAACACATGACTCAATGAATAATACATCAATTTAATGGTTTAGAAATCTTTTATAGAAATTCATCTAAAAAATATAGGGATTCAAAATAAAGTTTATCCTATCTAAGGTTGAAGTCTCAAATCACTCATACAAGAATTTCAGAGTTAACTTGTAGCACTCTTCAAGTCGCCCACTCTAGGGTCTACTATGCAGCGGTGAATAGAGCATTGGCTCAAATCGACCATATGGACTATACCTGTAAAACAACTTAACGACAGCACCGTGGGTACATTTCGTACTCGTAGGACTTAATTCCAACATATAAATATTTGGTGGATGCAAGGATATAGTCAGGCATTTGTACATTTGTAGAAAAGCATATGGTGTTTCTTAAGATGACATGCTCATGATTCATTATTAAAGTATTTAGCAATTATAATTTCATGATAGCAAGATAAGTGATCGACACATGTAAGTCATATCATCATCAAGTTTTGTTATTAACACTACCATGGGTATAGAAAGTAGGAACAACAAAAAGGGTTCCATCCCGAGGGACTTCAATCTTTCAACACTCTACAGAGGTGTACAACTATATCCACACAGAAATTGGGACTAACCACCATACTCATGCCCGAGTGAGGGTTGCCTCACTTTCCAACCTTTCCCTAATCCGGCCCGAATGTCACATGAAAGGTTCGACTGGTGCTCGGTTAATGCTACCACCATCTAACCAACTCCACCTTCTAGCCAGTTTCACGGATAGATTGGTCGCAATTGGTTACTAGGCTTGTGCCCCCAAATGCGACATGTGGTCTGTACAGGCGGTTACTCGGACTCACGTATCCCAATACATGGTCCTTATCTACTCCACGAGCTATGTCACTTGATATCCAACACTCACAGTGACCTACCCCTCGCTTGAGCAAGAATTACCAAATTGATCATCATGTTCATATCTCAAAATTAAGTTGGGTCCTTAGTCAAAATTAGGGAAGTATTGTAACCCTCATTCATTTTAGTAGTTACTTATCCTGGTGTAGCAACCTACACACGCAAGTATGAGTTCCCTTCCTCATACTCGACTTCTACCGTGATCTAAGCAAGTAAGCAATTAAGCGTTACCAAACCCATTGATTAGATGAAAGGCTCTAATTAGTTGATGAGTAGTTCTAACTTAGTGAAGCATCATTAAGTTGATTAACCTAATCTACATGGAATGCATGACTCATAATGAAACATGATAAGCATACAATATAGAGTTTATAATAGTGGGGTTCCTACGTAGTTTGCCATTCCCGAAGATTAGGGATAGCGATGATGACTTAAGCATGATTCCTCACACGATTGCCGCACCTGAAAGGACTCAAGGATTGGAGGTAGTCGCGCGATTGGTAAAAAGATAAGGATTGAGAACTTGATTTGGGACTTAGGAAGAGACATCTAACTGTGCTCTATTATCATACTACCTATCATCTAGTATGGCTTGGGTTTACTATACTAGGGTGTAGGGTGATGGGTTTCTCACACTGTTCTAGTGAGCCATCGGACCCTCCGACATACATGGCAGACACTCCGCTGGGTTAGCCATGGGGTTGACAGTCTCTGTTTCGGCTCTGTTTTCATTTGACGGACACTTCATCATCGGCAGTGGACTCTCTGTTTGGAACCAGGTGCTCTCGGGTTTTTCTATTTTATCAAGCTAATTGTAGCACCCGGTTTTAAAAACAAAACCAGATACACACTATATGTGAGCCCAGGAAGTCAAATCTCACATATAGCCACAAATAAGGGTAATATCAAGAGACAATACTTATTACATAACGTATTAGTAAAAAGAAAGTAACCTCAGAGTATAGCCAGCGAAAAGTCAACTCCGATCTTCAGGCGAAGACTCCAAATCCACAGGGATGACTGACTGGTTGACCACAAGCCTAACTCCTCCAAACCATCAATTTGGTACCCATCCGGGATTTTTATCCAATGTATAGAAAAGTAAAACAAGCATAAGTACATGTCGTACTTAACAATTATATCATGGGGTTCATGAGGCTTAAAAGGGCTGACACTGGTTTAACTGCGATTAGCCTTTGTTTAGCACAATTTTAGCAATTGGTTTGCAACAAGTTTATCCATAAGCCCATAAATGCATGATCAGGTAAACATGATTAATGTATAGCATAAACAATTAATCATTAGTACAATTATCCATTAGTGATCATCTCTATTCCATAAGGGTCCAAGGCCGCTCGTGACTGTGAGCACGGCTGATATATTAGTTTTATACTCTGCAGAGTTTGTACACTTTCATTGTGAGTCGTGATTTACCCTTTCACCCGAGGTGGTCAGCCTCTTGACCCACTACCAAGGAAGGTCGACAGGGTTCACTATGAAGCCTTTCAAAGGTTCGTCTAACAAGTTAGGGCCGCTAGGTTTCCCCATCAATAAGCATAAACTCCCCTCCAAGGAGTGACTAACAAGTACACCCACTTGGCAGGCCGAGATCATACCCGTCGAGGCCCCTCTTGCGCCATAAAGGTAACCACTAACAAGCTAGAAAAGGTCCTCATACTGGGCTAAAGCTAGAGCCATATAGCCCTCACAGCTATACTGTAAGTCCCGGATGATCACTTATAGATATGTCCTTAGGGAGCGGAATCTGAAGCATTTAGAAAGTAGCTAAACACTCTAGTCCCCTATTTCCATGTTGCTAAAAAGTCATATTTTAAATGTTTATTGCATATATCATTAGTCAAGTTACAAGATCATGGTTTTGATTAAGCACTAGCAAAACTACCCAATGCATTATCCCAAAGGTTTCAAGGTACAAGATATCAAATATCTAGGGTATCCTCACTAGCAACAAGGGAGACACATGCAATATGAATTTAGTGATTAAATGTGAATAGGTAATAAGGACGGTCCCATGCTATACTTGCCTTACACACCGATCCTTCGGTAAGCTTTAATCTTCACGTCCTTCTTCTTCTTCTGGATCACCACGTATATCTCACCGACTGGACGTATTCGTAGAACACCACACAAACATCCATACACATACATGCATAGCATACAATTGCATCTATATTAGAACAGTACACCAATCATAGGAAATAAGTAAAAGAGATTGAAATACGATTCTACGCATTGCCACGAACACACAGTCGCGAGAGGCACGCTAATCGGAGCTACAGTTGAAAAGTTGCAACTACCGAGAGATTTGCTCTATACGTGGAAAAAGAAAACTATAGACTTCTTTTATGTTAACCATATGAATTGATATATAAAAGATATTTATAAATAATATAGATTAAATTAAGTCAATTTTAGATTTGAATTATAAAACAAAAGTAAAACAAATCATATTTTATGTATAAAACCCAGCTGCATAATCATTAATCAAGATATGATTTAAACCATGTTATTTCAGAAATAACAATATAGTAAACTCTATTATTAACGCATAGATCTCGTCGCTACGAATCTAACGCAACTTGAACGGACTATTTCGGAGTTAAAATGAATAAGTTATGATTTAAACAATTTTCATTTAGTTAAATAATAAATTAAATCTACCCATGAATTTCAAGTGTTGAAAACATGCCTAATGGTAGTATAAACATGTAGATAACGTAAATACGGTCCTAACGCAATTCGAACGGATCAAATCGGACTTAAAACGCAAAAGTTATAGCATAAATAAATCGAATGGCAAAACTGTAAATAACTGAAACGTATTTTTGGAACCAACCGAGCAAAATGCGCTTTTAAAAGAAGAAAGCGTAAACTGAGAAATATGTAATGGACTGCGGGTTCTATTTTGAAGAAATCGAGGGGCTCTTATGAAAATTTGCCACGCGAAGGGGTATCATGGATTCTGGATCGTCGGATTATATTTGAACGGCGGTGATTGATCGCGGGGAATAGGAGACTGGCCGGGCGGCTACGATTACCTAAGCGCGGCGGTCAGCCATGGGTGACGGCGGACATCTCACCGGCGTCCACGGTTCCAGCGTTTTCGGCCATCCCGAGACAAGACAAACACGTGGAAGTGATCTATAGGCGCTCGCGAAGTAGCTAGGGTACCAAAACATGGACGGAGAGCATGTCTGGGCAGCGTCCCCCATGGCGGTGCCATGGCTGGTGGTTTGGAGCTTGCGGATGCGGCGTTCTAGCGCACAAATCGATGAACGGAGGGCAGTGGATGGACGAGGAGCTCACCACGATGCGTCTAGAGGGGAGCGCAGCGTCCGGAGGAGGCTTCTACGGGGCGGGTTGACGGCGATGGCGGTGAACTAGAGAGAGAGAAGGATGCGGGTGTGTGAAATCCGAGCATTCCATGGCCAAAACGGCGAATTGAGGGTACCTAGATTCACGGGGAAGCACGGCGGACCTTCAAGACTCGTCGGCGACGTTGATTCAGCACCGAAGCAGCGGGGCTACGGTGGTGGTGGCGAGCTTTGAGCGTGGTGGGGAAAAGGGAGAAGGAGGGCGTCCGGCTCGGGGCTTTAGAGGCCAGGCGAGGTGTGGTAGATGGAAGGGGGAGCATGGGCACGGCGGATTGGCCGCTTACCATGTAGGAGCACCGGCGCGGTGGCTTTCCATTCGGGGCATGCGCCATCACCGGAAGCAAGAAAGGAAAGGGAGGCAGGGGAAAGAAGGAATGGGAAGAAAGGAGCGGGGCCGGCTGACCGGTGGGACCCGGCGCAGTGAGAGAGAGGTGGGTCAAGCACACGTGTGGGTGCGCTTGACAGGAAAGCAGAATGAGGCAGGTGAGGAGGGAAGGAGAGAGCGGTGGCCTGAAGGCCGAAGGACTGGACTGGGCCGCAATGACGACATGGGGCAATGAGGCGTGAGAGAGGGAGAAGGAGCGGAGTGCGGGCGTGGGCCGAGCAGCGAGAGGGAGAAGCAGCAGGGGCTAGAGCAGGCCGCGAGCACGAAGGAGAAAAGGAAGGGGTCGCACAGGGCCTGCAACTGAGGCCGGATGCACGAGGTGGGCCGCACGATGAATGGAGGAGAGTTGGGCTACGCGCGGCGCTTGGCCAGAGCGAGGAGGAAGAGGTCGGGCGGAGTTGGAAGGTGGGAAGGAGGGGAAGGGAAAGGGCCACCGAGTGGGCCAAAACCAGGAAGAGAAGGAAGAAGAGGCTGGGCCAATTCCTAAGGTTGGGCTAAAAATGGAAGAAGGAGAGTTTTTTTTTCAAATTCAAATTCTTTTCCAATTTCTAGTTTTCAAATCCAAGACCAATTCAAATCAAATTCAAGTATAGTTTCAATATACTTCCCTATTCAAATAAAATTGGACATTTTTGTTAGGCTTTCCAAGATAAACTTTATAACTTTAAAAATACTTTTATTTTTTAATTTTCTTTTCTTTTATTTCAAAACCATTTCCAAACCCTTTCCAAAAACATTCCAAATTACTTTGGAGTTTGGATCAACACCATTCATCACAATAAATAAAATGCAACAACATTTATGCTCACACATGTTACTACCTTATGATGAATTTTAAATTAATGAAAATTTTTATTTTCCTATATTTCATGTGCACAAAAATTCATAAATAAATCATTTTAGTTCTATTTTAAAAGAAGCAAATTTTAGGGTGTTACACTAATAAATCATCGGACACTCCGTGAGATGTCATGGACGCTCCAGTACAAACTAGGTGTTCTCGGGTTCTCTGGGTATGAGGTTATATAATCCAGCACACGCTCCGACACATACCACGGACACTCCACCAAATCATACCGAAAAGGTATAAGGTTGTGGTGACTAGGTTTAAAGGATTGGCGGACGCTACGACAACATTGATGGACTCTTAGCAGATTGGGCGATAGAACCTATGTTCTTGTGTTCTTGAGTGAAGGCTTAGGGATCCATGCGTAGATGTTAGGCTAAGGCCTCCATGCATTTGCAAGGTATTCCTATGGTGACTTGGGTAGTGTCGGGTATCGATATTAGGGATACTTGAATAAGGGATCTGAGGACCATGGACAACGACTCGCCTAGATAATCAAGGACGTACTTTAGTCTCAATCGACCCAAAGGGACGGTCTCTGTCTGGACTGACCCCAACGGTATGGGAGCCATCTCGCCCGACCCTGAGGGCACGGGCCCTGTGTTGCCCGACCCCGAGGGCACGGGCTCCATCTCACCTGACCCCTTGGGCACGGGCCTCGTGTCACCCGACCCCAAGGGTACGGGAGCCATCTCACCCAACCCTGAGGGCATGGGCTCTGTCTTGCCTAACCCTTAGGGCACGGGCTCCATCTTGGCCGATGGGGACCCATACCGCCTCCAACCACTACGGCTCAAAAGGTACAACCCTGAGGTCAAACTTCTAACACCTGGCAAGAAGCAAGCATGTCTCGACATGACCCATGCCCATGACACGCCATGCCCAAGGGTTCACATCGCTAATAGTGATGGGTGTGTAGTCGCTGTGCTGCCTACTCCCCGTACGGCCGCTGACAGGCATGTCAGTTCACCACATCGTCTGCTAGGATAGGATGGATCGCCATGACCAGCTAATGACACTGGGGCATGGCACCAGCGATGAACAGGAGCCCGACGTGGAGCCGTCCCTATCACCATCTACAGCGTCGGTGGGACCTGCGTGAAGGAGAAGAAGGACCTAGTGGCCCTAGAGGCCTTTTTCTCCCTCGCTTTTCTCCTTCTTTCTCTCTATAACCTGTGCCTTCCCCTTCACCTATAAAAGGGGAAGCAGGACACCCTAAGAAGAGAGACAGCTAACGAGCACATAGCTAACAAGCTCAACAAGACTCAACTCCATTCAATCTTTTCACCAGAGACTTACGAACTTCTCCCTCTCTCGCTCGTTTGTAACCCCTACTACAATCTAGTGCTGGTAACACGAGCAGCAGCAGACTAGACGTAGGGACATTCCGGCTGAACTAGTATAAATCCTTGTATCCTCCAAGCACACCATCCAGGACAGACACACAGATACAAATTTACTAGCCGATGATCCAAAACACCAACAGTTGGCGCGCCAGGTAGGGGTTTTTTGCATGTCTCGACGTCCACATTAGGCCTTCGATGGCTAGTCACGGCGTCCGCTGGATCCTAGGAGCGCACGTGTGCTTCGGGAACCTAGATTTCATCATCACGATGGAGGTAGAGTTAGCGCAGGCCTCTGCCACCATCCAATCTCTCCACTCTGCCAGCCTCGATGCGATCATCGAGGAGCTACAGCTGCACGCGCCAAAAGCTCACGCCCCCGGGAGCGACCAGCTCCTCGGCTTCAATTATGGGAGGCTAGAGCACCAGCTCAATGCCTTCCTAGGACCCCGACCATCCCAAGAGGACCTATGCAGCCTCACCTTCTCGTTCACCAATGTCATGATGCAGCTTGCTAGAGGGGAGCTGCTCTCCCCTGAATACCTCATCCAAAGCACCCCAACAACATTCCTGTTCAGTTTGTGCAATGCTACGGGGACTGTTGGCCACCTTGTGACACAACGCATGCACCCATCCCGTACGAATGGGGATGACTGAATACGTCATTGAATCTTTCCATGACCTTCTCATGGGAGATTTAAAGTCGCCCTCTGACTCTAACTCCAGCAGGGGGAGCCAACAACCCTCGCGAGAATGTTTTATGGCAGGTACCCCCGATGGACGTGTCAAAAGCATCCACAAGGGAGGGGCTACCCCACCAAACAACCTCAACGATGAGGTTGAGGGAGACGCAGGGACCCCACCTCACCTGCGAGTGGAGCAGCTGAGGGCGCGGCATAGGGAACTCATGGATGCGTGACTCCAGCTAGAGCAAGAGTGCGCAGAGCTCAAGCAAGAGATCAGGCATCGCGGAGACAGTGGGCATGCATGTGCCATGGCCCGCGACATGAACCGAAGGATCATCGAAGATGATGAGCCCTCCCACACTTCGCCCGGGCAAGCCAGAACATCGCTATCGCAGTGACCTTGCTCTGAGGGCTCCTGGAGCCCATGACACCCGAGGATCATTGGGCCCATCGCGAGATCTGCACGCTGCTCGAGCGCGCGGCAGTACAATAGGCAGAGAGCTCGCTGTCTCGGCGATGCGAGCTCGACGCTAGTCAGCATGCGCCCTCAGGATGACATGTTAGGGACATGTCTGTCCACCAAGCGCCACGTGGCCGTGGGGGGCGTGCTGCGGATCTAGTGCCTGATCATCTTGGCCTCCACCGTGACGCACGTAACACCCTGGATGCCCATAGGCATGGACGAAGCGGCAAGAGAGAGGAAGCCGGGCGTGGCTACCACCCTCGTCGCGGCGGACGCTATGACAGCGGCAAAGACCGGAGCCCGAGCCCCGACCTGCTGGGGCCTCAGGCCTTCGGCCGACACATCCTCAACGTTGCCTTCCCACCATGGTACCAACCGCCGACCAACATCTTGAAATACTCTGGGGAGACGAACCCCGGACTGTGGCTTGACATTACCGGCTTGCTTGCTAAGCCGACGGAGCGGATAATGATAGTTTCATTGTTGACAGAATATCATCGGCAGTCCTCCGAGGGGTATCCCACAAAGGTAGATTGATCAGCAGAGGTGCGTGTAATCAAGAACAAGAAGGCAACAGAGACACAAGAGTTAGACAAGTTTGGGCCGTCTACATGACGTAATACCCTACTCCTGTGGTCTATTGGTTTGTATTGGCTATTGTATGATATTACATGTGTTTTGAGGGGGTCCCCTACCCGCCTTATATAGCCGGGGGGGTAGGGTTACAAGTTGGTTAGATCTAGGAGATAACCAATAAGTAATAACAGGTTATAGGAATCACGGGATCGAGCATATCCTAACAGATCTCCTAGCATCTTCAGGATATCGCCCTTGATGTCTTGTGGTACATGCCGAGCAGTACCGTGCACCGTAAGTCTTCATCTTGTGGGCTGGACCACCCATGGCAGCGTAGCCCATGTAGTCTACCATGGGTATCCGGGGTCGTACCCCCCACAGCTAGTCCCCGAGCAGTTGTGGACCGTAACCATCCAGCTTAACTATCTGGTCGAGCATGAGCTTACCCAAGTAAGGCTTGCCAGAAGGATGTAAGGAGCTCAAGTTCAAAATCGAAGATTTTCTCGCTGTGAACCAAGTGTGCCCACTTAGAATCCGACCACGAGAAAGGGAGATAATCTTCTTCAACTTCTGGAGGCATGGAGTCTTCCAATGAACAGATTAAAGAAAACACACTCAACACAAGGTGAAGTGTGCCCACTTAGTCCCCGAGCCTAACAATAGGTGACGTGGTCACATGGTGACAGGGTCTAGAAAGTAGAAGAAAGATAGAAAACCAGCCGAACAGGCAACGAGTCCATGGGCAAAGCCCTAAAATGAAAAGTGCACATTCACCGCAAGGTGAAGTGTGCCCACTTAGTCCTCGAGCCTGACAGTAGGTGACGTGGTCACGTGGTGTTAGGGTCAGAAACAACAATAACTAGAAAAAAAGTCCCCAGTATGGTGAGAAACTGAATCATAATGATGACGTAGTCCCTGAGCCACAAGTGGAAAACTCGGATAAATTAAGAAGTGCCGATTACTCAAATCGTGGAGAAAAAACTAGAGTAATGACTGTACAGTAGAAATTACTGAGCCTTGATGGTATTGCGGAGAGGTTAGCGAATATTTGGTGTGTAGTACTGAGTTGCATCGAAAAATGGGCAATATGGGCTGTAGTTGCACGAAAGCCCAGATAACGGCTGAGCATGCCGATTTGGGAAATTCGGAAGGGCACAAATCAGCATGGTGCGGTTTCCCAAAAATCCTTGAATGCAAAAAGTTGGGAGGGTGTCTTTATAACTGTGTCACCGCACTCCACGCTCCCACCTTTGCCACTCCGTCACTTCGCCTTCCTCCTCGCCCTCGTGCTCCCCCATTCACATTCACACGTGCTCCGCCGCTAGGGCTAAAAAGCTTGCGTAAAGGGACCAGTTCCGATCTAGATTTGAGGGATCGCGCCGAAGAGGGGAGGTGGTAACACAAAGAAGGAGGCCACCGGGGTGAGCCATGACAAGGAATGGGTATAGTCTCTCATGGGGGAGATAGAGCTCAACAAGATGGTGGAGGTAGGCATTCTTCTTGATCGTGTCATCGCCGGATGGCGTCCGACCAACAGTGAGCCCTATCCGATGCCACACACCGACGAACTCGTTGTATTCGAAGATTACTTCTGGTGTGGAGTAGGGCTTCTAGTACATCCTTTCTTGTGAGATCTGTTGGAGTATTGGGGAGTGAGCTTATGTAATCTTCATCTGAACACTATTTTACACATTTCTATGTTTATCCACTTCTGCGAGGTTTATCTTGGCATTCTTCCCCATTTCAATCTCTTTCGACACTTTTTCTGGCTCAAGAAGAAAGGAGGGGGCGGTTCCAAAGTTGTCGGTGGTGTGTATCTACAGCTCCACGATGGGATGACAAGCTAATACATTCCTATGACGTTGAATACGTCACTGAAGGGGTGGAATGCCAGGTGGTTCTATATGAAGCAAACAGATTCTGCCATCCGATGTGACATCGACCAGATTCCAGAGAATTAAAGGAGTTGGTCAGAGAAACCGACCAGTGCCGATATGTAATAGGTGAAGGAGCTCCTCAAGCTAATGAGGGGCATGAAGATGAGCGGAGTGGTGGTGGCTATGGACTTCATACTACGCCACGTCCAGCCCAGCAAGGAGAGGGCTCATGCAGGCTTTGACTTCAAAGGAGATACTGATGGCACCCGAGAGAGGACAAAGAACCTGATGAAGGAGGCTGTGCTACACCAGGCCACTGAACTATTCGCTCCAAACATGTCATACACCATGCTAGGGCAGCCAAAACCCTTCAACTGCAAGAACTCACCTCCTCAGGTAAAAATCTTGACTGTTGTTCCTGGTGCTTGTTATCCCGTGCTGGAGCTGAGCAGTGGAATAATTCGCTTGTGTAAAAATCAATTGGCAGGAACGGGCGGTATACTTCTCGGGCGTGCCGAGGAGCGAATGGCTAGAGGTAGTGGACACCAGGCCGACCACTCAGCCGGAGGAAGGTGTCGTCAGCGCCTCATCCGAATATGGAGGTGAAGGTGCTGGTCAAAAGCGGAGTCCCCCTGGTATCGGAGAAAGTTTGGGCGAAAAGGGTGGCGAAAGATGAGCTGGTCCAAAAGAAAGGAAGAACGACGGATGTAGCTCCCCGTAAGCCGGTTGTCATCTCATTTGGTTGTAGTCGGACCGCACAGACGCAGAGTGCGGCGATATCCGAGTGGTCGAACAACGATGAGGCGCCGGTAGCTCCCCCTCTGAGCACCAAAATGTTGTTGTGCGGAACGCGCGTGGAGGTACGATCGAAGGGAGGAGCAGACGCCCAACGTCGAGTCCCCGAGAAGCAGCCGGTGGAGAAGATGCCGACGGCGGGGGCCACAAGACCATAATCCCAGGACACACAGGTCGACCCTAGAGCAGGGCCTGGGAGCTCGAGGAGGCAGCGCCGATTTAGAATCATTCATCAGGAAGCTGACGTGTAAGTATCTTTTCTTTGGGATCGATGGCTGTCCAGTCTTTATAGTGGCGGTGATCGATGGGCTAATCTAATGTAGAACAGGGCATGCGGAGGATCTGAATCCTTTAGGCCGGACTGGGGAGCAGCGAGGGGCTGGTCCCGGTGCGGAGACATTGTGGATAGACTCTGTCCTAGAGTCCTCGGGTGCTTGTCGATTTGTGGAGGATTCGACCACCGCTGCTGATGGAGTTGGAGGTGGAGAGCGGTCGGCTACAAGGATAGGTGATTTGATAGAGACATTAGGAGCAACAGCGAGAGCAGCCGAGTCTTCGAAGGTGGAAGCGGGAGCTACCGGAGCTGTGCCGAAATCGGTGGCACAGGGGCCGGCAGCGTCGGAGGAGCAAGTGGCGCACCGTGAGATGCCGCAGGGCATGGTCGGTCACTCTGTGTGGCCAACGAGCCCCTAGGGAGCACCATTGGCTGTGGGGGAAAAGGATGGGGCCGAGGAGATCGAGCGTGGAGGATCACAACCTCAGACCATCCGCATCTTCCGCAAGTGAGGGGAAGAAATTGTGGTCATAGAAGAGGAGGACACCACTAGGGAGGTGAAGAGGCTATGGTCCACCCTTTGCACAGCTATGAAGCAAATTGAGGTTAGTGTTGTGTCAGCGGTGTCTGTCTTTGGTGTTGGAGACTATGGTCTTTTATAATCTTGGTGCTTTGCAGGGCATAGCGTAGACTGTCGTACGATGGCAGCAGTTGATCAAAAGGATGGAGCCCCTCGCTAAGGAGAATGAGAAACTAAGGGAGGCAATGAAACTGATGGAGAAGAACATCTAGAGGGCCTAGCGCGAAAGGGATCTTGCTGAATCAAACACCAAGGACCTAGAGTACCAAAAGGGTACCTTATCCAAGCAATTGAAGACCATCTCCGAGCAGCTGGAGCGCACCTCTAAGCAGCTAAAAAGCGTCTCTGAATAGAAGAAAGGTATTGCGGATCAGTGAATTTGTTCTGCATTGCTGAACAATCTTGATGTTGCTGTCGACCGTTATGTTTGTAGAGCAAGATGTGGAGCTTGGCCGGTTGCATCAAGTCATCGGTCAACTCCAAGAGGAGAAGGAAAAAGCATCTGGGCGAGCGGAGAAACTGGCCAAGGATCTGGAAGGTGAGTCGTTCATGGTTGGGGGTGTTGCTGATATGATTTCTTCGTTTGACGAATCCTTTTGGTGTCTGTAGAATACCATCGAAAAACCAAGGCGCAGTTCGACACGCTGGAGCTGGAGGCAAAAATCAAGAGGGGAAATTTTGACGTCATGGTGGTTGAAGTCAGGCCGGTGCTTGACTGAATCAATATGGAGGTAGCTCCTCAACCCAATGATAGGCCGCCCCATCCGAACACCATCATTGATAGGTGCAAGGCAGCATGGAAGAACTTCAAAGGCTTCAATCGAGACGCCGTTGTCTCCATCGTGACGCATGCCCTAGCGGTGGTCTGGTCTCACTACCCTGCAATCAATGTTCAAGCAATAGGGGCTGGATTCGCTAGAGGGACGAGTGCGACGAATGAGGAGCAGCTGAAAAATGAGGTGGAGGACGCGACGAAGAAGCTAACCGGCGATGTCGATCTGTTCGGTGACGTAGACGGTGCTGGCCAAGCTCAATAGCCTGAGTGGGGAGGAACCTATATGGAACAACTGGAAAGGAGAGTTAGATGCAGGAGGGCCTAAGCAAACATTTGTGTACTTGTATAAATGTTGTAAGTAGACGACATATGCATGTTCAGGCGGCTTGCTGGCGCTTGCGATGAAAAAGAGACATGTTGTTAACCCTAACACATTTATACATGGTATAAGTAGCGTCCAAGCAGTTAGTTCGTCACTAGGCTCTTGGCCTTGGCTAGCCCGTATTCCATAACGTCGAGCGCTAGAGCCCGTGCACGTGTAGGAGGAACAGATGTGATCGAGGAACTATAGCCGACCTCCCGTAACGTAGAGCGCTAGAGCCCATAGCACATGTAGGGAGAGATCGGAGATAGGGTTTTCTCCAAAGAACACAGAGCGGAATGTTTGCTGCTCGATGGTTGGCAGAATATCTTAAAGATATTTTAGTATGGAGAAACAGGGCGAAGCATTTATGGAGATCACGTATAATTGTCGAAGTTTGTTAAGGAGTAGCTTGGAGCGGGTAATCGTAAATGGAGATTAAACTAGAGTGGAGAAATAATGGAGACACTTTATGGCGATGAAAACTTTATTCATTATGGAGTGAAGAGTACATATCTGGAGCGTTTCAAGGATAGAAACGTATAAGGTGCTCAATGTGCCATGAATTGGGGATATCGATTCCCTCCATGTCACATAGCTAGTAAGACCCTGGTCAGGTAACCTCTTTGACCACGTAAGGCCCTTCCTAGGGGAGCAGAGCTTGTGCATCCCTTCGGTTTTCTGCTTTCTATGAAGAACGAGGTCGTCGACCACAAATGAACGACCTTTGATATTGTGATTGTAGTATCTTCGCAAGCCTTCTAGGTATTTGGCTATGTGGATGCAAGTGATCAGGCATTCTTCTTTTGCTCTATCGACGTCCTCTGTCCGAGCAGCTGTGGCTTGCTCTTCATTATAATGCTCTACCCTAGTCCTCGGAAGGCAATGTCCACAGGAAGTATGGCCTCTGAGCCATAGACCAAAAAATATGGAGATACATCGATGTTGTGACTAGCTTGAGTGCATAGTCCCTAGACCACTGCTAGGAGCTCTTTGAGCCATCTGCCCAAATGTTTTTCCTCTTTCTGGTATAGTCTCTTTTTGAGGGCATCGAGGATCATGCCGTTCGCCAGTTCGACCTGGCCATTGGCTCTACGATGGGCAATAGAGACGTATTTGATGGAGATGCATGGGTCTTCGTAGAAGTCCCAAAAATGGTGACTAGTGAATGTAGTTCCGAGGTCGGTGATAATGCTGTTCGGGAGACCAAATCTATGGATGATATCTTTGAAGAGCTCGACTGCCTTCTTTGCAGTAGCTGAAACAAGCGACTTGTATTTGATCCACTTAGAGAACTTGTTAATGACGATGTATACGTACCAAAAACCGCCTGGAGTAGGCTTGAAAGGCCTGATCATGTCAAGTCCCCAGCATGCAAAAGGCCAAGAAGCTAGGATGGTCTGCAATTCCTGCCCCGGCATGTGTATTTGCTTGGTGAAAAGCTGACATCCTTCACAATGTCGGATGAGGTCTTCTACGTCGGAGATAGCTGTGGGCCAGTAAAAACTAGCTCGGAAAGCTTTGCCGACCAGGTTTCTGGATGCCACGTGATTGCCACGTGAGCTAGAGTGAATTTCAAGAAGTAATTTCACTCCCTCTTCTTGGGTGATGCATTTCTACAGTATCCCTTCCTTGACGCTTTTCCTCATCAACTTCCTATCTACCAGCACGTAATGCTTGCTGCGATGGATGAGACATTCATTTTTGGTCTTGTCGGCGGGTACGTCGGCGCTGGTTAAGTACTTGATGAACTATTCCCTCTAATCTAAAGCCGATGAAGGTACTGCAAGTACCAGCTGCTCGATGGGGGGAATTTCTTGAACTTCCTTCTCTTCCTTAATAGACGGCGTAAAGAGGTCTTGAACGAAGACCCCGGTAGAATCACGGTGTGAGAAGAGCCTATCTTAGATAGGTGGTCGGCGAGCTGATTTTGGTCTCATACCACGTGGTGGTACTCGATACCGTAAAACTTTCCTTCGAGTTTCCTAATCTCGACACAGTATGCGTCCATCTTCTCACTAGAACTTGACCAATCTTTGTTGACTTGGTTGATGACTAGCGTGGAGTCCTCGTATACCATGAGGTGTTTGACGCCAAGCTCGACGGCTATATGAAGTCCGTGGAGACATGCTTCATATTCCGTGGCATTGTTGGAAACTGGAAAATGAATTTGAAGGACGTATCGGAGCTTGTCCTTAGTCGGAGTAATAAACAAAATGTCGGCACTAGCACCATTGATGTTGAGGGCACCATCGAAATACATTATCTAGTGCTTGGGGCAAGCAGTGGGGATGGGCTCTTGGATCTCGATCCACTCAGCAACGAAGTCAGCCAGCGCCTGCGACTTAATGGTCGGCCTGCTTCTGAATTATATGGAATAAGTGCAAAGCTCGACTGCCCACTTGATGATGCGGCCATTAGCCTCTTTGTTATGGAGGATGTCCCCTAGAGGGAAATCGGTGACCATGGCAATCTTGTAGTACTCGAAGTAATGGCGGAGCTTGCGCGACGTGACCAGAATGGCATATAATAGCTTCTGAACCTGAGGGTAATGAGTTTTGGACTCATTAAGAACGTCACTGATGAAGTAGATCGGACGTTGTACCTTATAGGCGTGTCCAACTTCCTCGCGCTCGACGACGATAGCTGTGCTAATGACGCGAGAAGTGGCGGCGATGTAGATCAATAGGGTTTCATCTAGTTGAGAAGCCATCATGAACGGGGGCTTTGTTAAAAACAACTTGAGCTACTCAAAGGCTGTATCAGCTTCCTCTGTCCAGGAGAAGCGCTCGGAGGCCTTGAGTAGTTTGAAGAATGGTAATCCCTTTTCACCGAGGCATGATATAAAGCGGCTGAGAGCAGCCATGCACCCTGTGAGCTTTTGTATATCCTTTACGCAGGTCAACTATTTCATATTAGTAATGGCGGAGACCTTGTCGGGGTTGGGTTCGATGCCGCGGGCGCTGACGACGTAGCCCAGGAATATAACGGATAGAACTCCAAAGATGCACTTTGAAGGGTTCAACTTCCATCGATATCTTTTCAAGTTGGCAAACATTTCTTTGAGGCCGCCAATGAGATTGTCGGTGGTTTTGGATTTGATGACCACATTGTTGATGTAAGCTTTGACATTGTGGCCTATCTGTTGGTCAAGGCACATCTGGATGGCCCTTTGGTAGGTCACCCTAGCTTTTTTAGTCCAAAAGACATGGTGGTATAGCAATACGCACCAAAAGACATGATGAATGATATTTTGATCTGGTCGTCCTCTTTGAGGGATATCTGGTGATAGCCGGAGTAATAGTCGAGGAACGAGAGGAGTTCGCAGCTGGCGGTGGAGTCTACAACCTTGTCTATCCGAGGCAGATCGAAGGGGTCTTTAGGGCAGTGTTTATTGAAATCAGTGTAATCAACGCACATTCTCCATTCTTTATTCTTCTTTGGAACAAGAACTGGGTTTGCCAGCCACTCAAGATGATACACTTTATTAAATCTAGCTGCTAGGAGCCATTTTATTTCTACCCTAATAGCCTCCTTCTTGTTTGGTGCGAATCATCGGAGCTTCTGCTTGATCGGCTTGGCGGTTGGCGAGACATTCAAGGAGTGCTCGATCTTCTCCCGTGGTACCCCCAACATGTCTGCAGGTTTCCAAGCAAACACATCGGTGTTGGCACGTAGGAAGGAGATGAGCGCGCTTTCCTATTTGGGGTCGAGATGAGCCCCAATCTTGGCGATCTTGGTGGGGTCGTCGAGGCTAAGGCCAACCTCCATCATTTCCTTGGACTTGGCGGAGGCACGTGGAGGCTCCAACACTAGGGATCTCTAGGTCATCGGCGGTGGGCACCGTCTTGCCATCGGTGACCATACTGGCCATCTAGATGGAGAGGTCGATGGCTTTGGTGAGGGAGAGACTCTCTGTTTCATAGGCATAGGCAATGGAGAGGTTGGCCCGCAGGGCTAGAACTCCTATAGGCATGGTCATCTTCAATACCAGATAGGCGTAGTGCGGTATGACCATGAACTTGGCCAGAGCTAGCCGACCAAGTATGGCGTGGTAGGCGGTGTTGAAGTCAGCGACGTAGAAGTTGATGTGCTCGACACAGAAGTTGCTAGCCATGCCGAATTGTACCGAGAGGGTGATCTCTCCAAGCGGTCGGTGTTTACACCAAAATTTGAAAGAAGAATCGCAGGGACTCGAAAGCTCCCAAGATCATGTCATCAAGGAATTAATTGTGTGCAGATCGGTATCAGTTGATTTGAATGCAACACTGGAATCGACTTTCTTCAGATAGCGCCAGTAGATAACGACAAAGGCTACGATCGGCGCCGGGACAAAGCATGTTGGACTCTACAAAAAGGGAAAGATTAGAGTCCAAGTTATCTTAAATTCAGAATGTTTTCTCTAGGGCCAAAAATTATGATGAGTCGTGCTTAGGTAGGAATTATGCGTAGGTTCCGGGTATAAATATTGGACCCCGGCTATTGTAAAGAACACACAATCAATCCAATACAAGTTACTTACTTTTTTCGGCTCCGACCACCCCTTAGGAGTAGTAGAGTAGATCTCGGTGAGTTCTTCAGCGAGCAGGGCTGCATCGGTCTGACCGACCTTTGGCTTGTCTATAAGTACCGTCATGGATTATACTTCTGTTCGTACGGCTGCATCGATCCGGTCGACCTCCACTGCAACTCTGGTATAAGTTAGTTATCGACTCTTGTTTAGTTCAAGTATGGCTGCATCGATCCGGTCGACCTCCACTGCTCGAACTAGATTAAGGTCAAGTTATTGGCTCTATCTAAGGGTGGCGTTCCTTCGCATAGATTCATGAAGTTACCGATATTGCTTATTGCTTTCATTATTTATTTGATTATAGCAATATCACTTCGCCCGATTGGGATTGATCTAGATCGGCCTTATATCCTTTTTAACCCATCGTATATTAATCTAAATTTGATCTAATCTGCACTTTAAACGATGAGTTATGTTTTATCGGTTGCTTTATGTCAATCTTGATCATGCATAGTGTGCGGTTAAGGCATGTCTGATCTTGAGTAGATCTATTGGTTAGCGAAAACCGTTCCATGGCCCGTTATCATGGCCTGTGTGATTCTGCCTCACACCCCACTGTTAGCACCATGGAGTGGGGATCGTTATTTGGTAGATCTATTCCTGATAGGGCATGACCTTAACTGTGCGCTATGTCTGAATTGGTTGTTTTAGCCGATATCGAGTGCTTTCACGAACAGTTCACGTCACAAGACCATTGAAGTAAAGATAGGTTGAAAGATGTGTTAGCCCCATGATCTTATTATTTTATTACGGCCTGCATGATTCTGCCTCATGTCCCACTGATATTAGTAATAAGTTAGGGTCATTGAATCTATTGTTGTTTCTACGGCCTGCATGATTCTACCTATGCCCCACTAGTCATAGCGATAGATGAGATCTAATATGTTCATTAGATTAGTCTTTATTAAATGGTTAAATGATGATGAGCTGTTTCTTTTATATAAAAGGGATTCGGTTACTTGCAATCATTCGCTTAGCATAAACTAATTATTATTGATATCTTATTGCCATTGACTAATATTTGTCTAAATAACGATATTCATCCTGAATGATAACCAATTTTTCTTACACAACCCCATGAGCTTTAACTAATTTATTCTTATGAGTATGCTAGAATTGACTCTTTAGTCGATCTTCTTTCATATCGGCTCTCAGAGCCGCACTTTCGGACTATCTGGCAACACCGGCACATTCCGCCTTAAATTACTGATTATCTTTCTCTCCTTGTCAATTGCAGGGTCAAATTGTCTGGCACGTCTCGGGAGGAGTACGCAGGATCAACCACCCCTGCGTTGAAGCCAGGCGGATCTATAGCTCCATCGAGCAGACCTTCCGGCTTGCCCGTGTGCCCTCGGCATGGGATGAAATTTTGTGCCAACAGTGGATGCCCTACCAGGTACCACACCCTAGAAGGAGTCATAGGGAATGAGGTCTTCTACTCCAAGGCCCAGCTCCTTTAGGGCTCCAGCGAAGAGGAGGTTTAGGGCACTTTCGCCATCGATGAGTACTTTCCTGAAGAGTACTTTCTTGAGGGGTGCATCGAGAACGAGGGGGAAACACCTTGTGTAAGGGATGTTCACCCACTAGTCAGCCCTGCTGAAGGTGATGGGGACCTCAGACCAGGGGCGATAGCTGGGGTTAGCGATAGCATTTTTGTGTTGACGGCAAGCACCCAGCGGGTGGTGAGTTTTTTATCTCTTCTATTCTCGACGGCGGCGAGGCCCCCGAAGATAGTGGCGACCACTTTGTCATGATCCTAGAAGGCGTTATTGTTGTCCCCAGGTGGTCGATGACCTCTGGCTCCGTCGTCGTTGTCGTCGTCCTTCTTTTTGGCCTGGAACTCCTTAGCCAAGCCAAGGCAGTCCTTCATCTTGTGCTTGCTGTTCTTGTGGAGGGGGCACGGGCCTTCGAGGATTTTCTTGTACTGCTCATCATAGTTACGTTTGGCGCGAGGTTCGTTAAAGGTGGCGACGATGTTGTCTGATCGGTGGTGTCGATATTGACCAGCTTTAGACCCTTCCGGCCGATCACGGCCACTGTCCTGATGGTGGCCGCGGTCATCGTAGCAGCGGTCACTATGGCGTCATTTGTCTAGGCAATCATCACTGCGGTGAGTTGAGCGGTGAGTGCCCGCATCCTCGTTGAAACGAACTTTAGCCTCTTCGGCGTCGGCGTATTGATCGGCGGTTGTGATCATCTCGCCAATCCCCCTTGGTGGCTTACAATTGAATTTGTTGCGGAGGTCGCGGTGATGTTGTCCTCGGACAAAGGCGGTGATGACTTCTACTTCTGTGATGTTGGGAATAGAATTCCTCATCTCAGAAAAACATCTGATGTAGCTACGGAGAAGCTCGAACGGTCTCTGATAAATATGATTCAAATCATGCTTGGTGCCCGGCCGAGTACACGTAGCCATGTAATTGTCGGTGAAGACCTTCTTCAACTATTCCCAAGATTCGATGGAATATAGGGCAAGGCTTGTGAGCCAGTTCATTGCGGTTGGCGTGAGCATGTCAGGAAGATAGTTTGCCATGATGCTGGTATCTCCCCCGATGGTACGCATAGCGGTGGCATAAGCTTGTAGCCACTGTGTGGGGTTCATCTGCCCCTCGTAGGGCTCGACCCCGGTGATTTTGAAACCATGGGCCACTAGAGTGTTTGGAGCGCTCTCGTGAATGCTCGGGCCCCTTTGGGATCATCACCATTAGGATCGGCAGCATTGCCGACGTTAAGTGGCTGGAGGGCTATATCTGGATTACCAGATTCTTACTCATATTCTTGACGCCGACGTACTTCCTCCTCATGCTGAGAGAAACGGCGCCCATCGATGTGACGTCGTGCATCCCGGAGGTTGTTGATGTGTTCTCGGACATCTTGATCGACTTCTTGGTCGTGTTGGCAAGGGTTGTTGATATGGTTCCCCCTAGATCCCCCTGGAGGGGTTGTCTATCATCACGATGTTGGTTGGCGAAACAGCTTTTGCTGGGGCAGCGATTGGATCTTGTTGACATAGAATTTTTGTCTCCATGCCGAGGACACACGCTGTAAGCTGGAAGGGTCTGCTCGATGGAGCAGATCCACTTAGCTTCAGCGCAAGGGTGGTCGATCCTGCACAATCCTCCCAAGACGTGCCAGTCAATTTGACCCTGCAATTGACAAGGAGAGAAAGCTCATCAGTAATTAAGGGCGGAAACATGTGCTTGATTACGTTAGCCTTGGAAACATGTCCCGTTTGCACAAGCCTGCTCTAGTCACAATCCATTTTCCCACTCTCCCATTTAGTATCAACATCAATAACATGTGCTTGATTACGTCAGCCTTAGAAACAACCGTACATTCGGCCAACAATAAGTAATGCCTCAACTTGGTGCAAGAGAAATATAAGCACAAGCATAACTTTTCGGTGGGAGAATATCTTGTTTTTGGATCTAGAAGTCTCATGCTTAAATAGATAACCACTCGCTCCTTTCCTTCAAACTCTTGTATTAGGGTCGATCCAATTGTTTTGTCATCGGCCGATATGTACAACTTGTAAGGCTTACCCTGCTGAGGAGGAACTAGCACGGGTGGATGCTTCATATACTCTTTTATCTCTTCAAACGCCTTCTGTTGTACGTCACCCCATCTGAATTCTTGATCATTCTTTAATTTCAACAAGGGAGAAAATGGAAGAACCCTTTCTGACAAATTTGAAATAAACCTTCTGATGAAATTAATCTTGCCAAGCAAAGATTGCAACTCTGTCTTAGTAGTCGGGGGCACAGCATCGTCAATTGCTTTCATGCTCTTTTGACCGACCTCAATCCCTCTCTCATGGACCATAAAACCCAAGAATTGTCTAGCTGATACCCCAAAGGCACACTTATTAGGATTCATCTTCAGACCATGTTTTCTTGTGCATTCTAGAGTCTCCCGCAAATAAGCTAGATGCTCTTTGTATCCTTTTGATTTTATCATCACATCATCAATGTAGATTTCAACAATCCTGCCGATCAACTTATGAAAAATATAATTCATTGCCCTTTGATAAGTGGCACAAGCATTTTTCAGACCGAAGGTCATCACAACCCATTCGAACAAGCCGATTGCGCCAGGGCACCTGAAAGCGGTCTTTGCTATGTCCTCTTCAGCCATGAGAATTTGGTTATACCCTGCATTGCCATCCATGAAGCTAATAACCTTGTGCCCGGCTACTGCATCTACTAACATATCGGCTATCGGCATCGGATAACCATCCATGGGTATGGCTTTGTTCAGATCCCTAAAATCAATGCAAACCCTTAATTTTCCATTCTTCTTGTATACAGGGACAACATTCGATATCCACTCTGCACATCGGCATGGTCGGATGAACTTCGCCACCAGTAGCCTTTCAGTCTCTTTTTTAATATCATTAAGCACGTTCAGATTGAATCTCCTTGGAGCTTGCTTGAATGGCCGATATCCAGGTTTGATTGGCAACCGATGCTCAACGATTGATTGGTCTAAACTAGGAATCTCGTAGTATTCCCAAGCAAAGCAGTCTTTAAATTCTTTTAATAAATTAATTAATTCCCACTTATACTCTGGATCCAATTTAGCACTTACGTACGTCAGCCTAGGTCTGTCTCTAGAACCAATATCCACTTCTTCCAATTCATCAGCCGATGTGAAGCCGTGTCCTAGTTTACCATCTGTACCATCTATTGGATTATCCATTAAAACAAATTTTCAAAGTCGACTGCTTGGATCGTCTGTGGGCTTTCACCATTGATTCTGAATTCTGGTGGCAACAGAAAAACTATTTTAATATTAGCCGATGGTTGCTTTCTATCGGCTATTTGCTTGGCACGCCATACTTTAGTTTTACTAGATGCCTGAGCCTGTTCCATCTCTTTATTCCTTAGGCGTTGCACCCTTCTCTTCTAGCTTCTTGTCAATCCTCCGGGACACCATTGGCCTTCCTGCCAGACATGTTCCCTCTGGTTGCTTCCTTCTTCATGATCAGCCCAGTCTTGGTCAACAAATCTTTTTCCCAGCCGATCATGAATACTTTTATTTTTTAAGCGCCGATCCATGTTATTATGATGATATGCATCCTGGGCATGGATAGACCGGCGGTTGATTTGAGATTGCCTAAACTCCCAATATTGATTGCTGCATTTTGGACAGTTATGTCTGGTAGGCAATTTCAAACCTTCATTCCAGCAGTATCTAAAGAAAGGACAATTCCAGTGCGATTCAGCTTGCTTCCTTTCATACCTCTCTTCTTCCAGTTGACGCTGGTATTCTTGATCCTCTAACCATCGCTGATAATCTTTTTCCTACTGTCGCTGCCACTTATTTAACAGGATCCGAGATGTGACTCGCGGCTTTGTTGCTCCATCCTTTGATGTTTCCCCCTATTCATATCGGCTCCTCTGCTAATCACGACATTTTCTAATCTCTATGTATTCATCAGCCGATATTTGCATCTTGGGATCAACTGCTCTAGCTTCTCTTGATTTGGCCGATGTTAGGACCTTAGTTTTTCCTTTGAATATCCCAACATCAACCATATTTTGATCTCCTAGGAAAGGACTATCATCAACCTTCATCTTCCGAGGCGTATCAAACTTGAGCCTCCCTTGCTGAATAGCCCTCTATATGTACTGCCGGAAAATTTTGCATTCATTGGTGGAATGAGAAGTAGCATTATGGAACTTGCAGAACTTCTTATTCTTTAATTGATCAGGGGGCAACATGACATGATTATCTGCCAATTTGATCTGGCCCTTCTCAAGTAAGAAGTCAAAGAACTTGTTCGATTTTGTGACATCAAAGTCAAAGCTCTCCTTGACTCCTCTTCCTCAAGGATTTGGCACTATTACTGTCTTCTTGCCCCAATTCCATTCAGTTGTAGCAACCTCTTCTTCTTCTTCATATAGCCGTCATCTACTGAGTACGGATCGTAAGCTTCGGCCACGGTGGTACTCTTCTGGAATCGGGTATCCCTGCGTATACTCTAGAATTGGCTATTGAGCGCTGCTACTCGTTGAGCCAATTGACCAAAGTTATCAAATTCTTGTCCTAGCAGCTTTTCTTTCCACATTGGCAGCATTCCTTGGACAGCTAAAGCAGCTAGCTGATCATCGGCCAAGCTCAATGAGAAGCACAAGTTCCTAGTCTCTCAGAATCTCCGAAGAAACTCAGTGCCCGATTCATTAGTCCTCTATCTCATGGTTGTCAAATCGGTTATCTTCTTTTCTCTAGTCCTAGTGTAAAAATATGTATGAAACTTCTTCTCTAGGTTAGCCCAATTGGCAATGGAGTTGACTGGTAGTGATGAAAACCAAGTGAAGGCTGGCCCTGACAGGGATAAGGAGAAGAAATGAACTTGATGGGCATCCTCAACTGATGCTTCACCTAATTGTATAAGATACCGACTGACATGTTCTATTGTGCTTGTATTATCTTAACCAGTGAACTTGGCGAACTCTGGGAGCCTGTAATTTGTAGGAAGAGCGACCAAATCATACCATTCTGGATATGGGCATTTGTACGAAAAGGTCAGCCCTTTTGGCTTCAGACCGAACTGATTCTTCATCATCTCGGTCACCTTCAGCAGCAACTCGTCAGCTTATGGATTTGGATTTCTCGGTACTTGCCGACCCATCTGTGGATTGAAATCCCGCGTGCCTTGATATCCTGGATTTGGCATCATGTAGATGGTGTTATAATCCATGCCATAGTGATAGCCTTGTGGAATCTCAATCTGTTGGGTCCTTTGCTGGCTTGCTGCTTGAAGTCTCTGATTATAGACATAAGGATTTATATCTCCACGGATTCTTTGAATTGATGGTGCTATTTTTTGAGCCGACGACGGTATGAGGCCTGATGTGCCAAAATTGATCATCTGGTTCTGATTTTGCCCCGCCGGTTGTCGTACATGATATATCGACGGTCTAGGATTATATTGTATCTGATTCGTAGTAGTACTTGGAGTTTGTTCAGACAAACCTTGAAGTGCCTAGACATCACCATTACCAGCTGGTGCTGCTTCTTGATGGCTGGTACTGACTTGATTAGTCCCTTGGGTTGACGGATCTAGAATGTTGTAACAAGTCGATCCAACCTGACCAGCTGGAATTCCATGAATCGCCTCTTTCATGGCATTGTGAAATGCGTCAACGAAAGCTTCATTGCGGCTTGATATGGCATCATGAACAAATTTGTCTATGGCTTCCATAAAGAAATGCCTGTCTTCAGCTTCGACTATGTCTGTCTGTCCATGTAGTAGAACTCTTGGTAGTGGAAATTTTGAATAATTGTGATGTCATGTGTTTTGGTATAGGACAACAAACACTTCTTCTGAAATTCTTCTATAGCTTTGCTGATGGTATCCTTATCTTCATCAGGTGGGTCTTCATAATGTACCATAAGGATGTTGTCATTGTTGTGAACCACCATGATGATTGTGGGTCCCACCGGGTGTGCCAGAAACGTGTGTCGACATAGAATTTTCGTCTCCGTGTCGAGGACACACGCAGCAAGCCGGAAGGGTCTGCTCAATGGAGCAGAACCGCCTAGCTTCAGCTCAAGGGTGGTCGATCCTGTGCAATCCTCTCGAGACGTGCCAGTCAATTTGACCCTGCAATTGATAAGGAGAGAAAGCTCATCAGTAATTAAGGGCAGAACGTGCCGGTGTTGCCAGACAGTCCCGAATGTGTGGCTCTGAGAGCCGATATGAGAGGAGATCGACTAAATAGTCGATTCTAGCATATTCATAAGAATAAATCGATTAAAGCTCATGGGGTTGTATAAAAAGAATCAGTTATCATTCAAGATAAATATTGTTTAAGCAAATATTAATCAATGGCAATAAGATATCAATGATGATCGATTTATACTGAGCCAATGATTACAAGTAATCGAACTCCTTTTTATACAAAGAAACAATTCAACACCACTTAACCATTTAATAAAGATAAATCTAATGAACATGTTAGATCTCATCTATCGCCACGACCAGTGGGGCATGAGGCAGAATCATGCAGGCCGTAGTAACAACAATAGACTCAACGACCCTAACTTATTACTAATATCAGTGGGGCATGAGGCAGAATCATGCAGGCCATAATACAATAATAAGATCATAGGGCTAACATATATTTCAACTTATCTCTACTTCAATGATCTCGTAATGTGAACTATTCGTGAAAGCGCTCGATATCGGCTAAACAGCCGATTCAGGCATAGCGCACAATTAAGGTCATGCCTTCTTAGGAACGGATCTACCAACTAACGATCCCCACTCCATGGTGCTAATAGTGGGGTGAGAAGCAGAATCCCACAAGCCGTGATAACAGGCCATGAAACAGTTCTCACTAACCAATAGATCTACTCAAGATCTAACATGCCTTAACCACACGCTATGCACGATTAAGATTGATACAAAATAGCCGATAAGACATAACTTGTCATTTAAGGTGTAGATTAGATCAATTTTAGATTAACAAACGATGGGTTAAATAAGATATAAGGCCGACCCAGATCAATCTCAATCGGGCAGAGTGATATTGCTGTAATTAGATAAATGATGAAAGCAATAAGCAATATCGGTAACTTAATGAATCTACCAAAGACTGCCATTCTAAGGTAGAGCCAATAACTTGACCTTGATCTAATTCAAGCAGTGGGGTGTGAGGCAGAATCACATAGGCCATACTTGAATTAGACAAGAGTCGATAACTAGCCTATACCAGAGTCGTAGTGGGGGTCGACCGGATCGATGTAGCCATACGAACAGAGGTATAAACCATGACGGTACTTACAGACAAGCAGTGGAGGTCGACCGGATCGATGCAGCCATACTCACTGAAGAACTCACCAAGATCTACTCTACTCCTACTCCAAAGGGGTGGCCAGAGCCGAAAAAAGTAATTGACTTGTATTTGATTGATTGTGTCCTCTTACAATAGCCGGGGTTTGATATTTATACCTGGAGTCTAAACACGAACCTTACTCGAGTACGACTCAATACAATCTTTGGCATAATGAAAACATTCCTAATTTAAGATAACTTGGACTCTAATCTTTCCCTTTTTGTAGAGTCCAGCATGTCTCATCCCAACGCCGATCGTAGCCTCTGCCGTCATCTGCTAGCACTATCTGAAGAAAGCCGATTCTAGTGTGTCCGAATCAACTAGCTTCGATCTCCATGCAGCTGATTCCTTGATGATATAATTTTTGGGAGCTTCCAAATCCCTGCAACTCTTCTTCCAAATTCTAGTGTAAATAGATCTTGAAGCGGTGGTTCGGCGATTCAAGCTTGTCGAGTAGGAAGGTCCCTGATCCTAGCGGATCTCGTTGACCTGGTAGTGCGCAACTTTAAGAAATGCAGTGACCTTGGTGACCTCTGGCGTTTGTTCGAGCCGAGCAAGCTCATTAGTGGCCATGGTCAGGTTGGCGCTTGGGGTCTTGTAGACATCGTGGCCATCGACACAAACAAATTTGTTGTCGAGGTTGCGGCGGAGTGGGCGTAGCCTCCCTTGCAAATTGAGTTGTTCTCCATTGCGAGCAGCCTCGGCTAGCACAATGGCAGCCTCATTCGCTAGGCATCACGCTCGGTTGGCATTTTCCTTTGACGTGAGCTACGCGGTCCTCATCGGATTCTCCATCCCGCGGAGGGCTGTCGATGCTGACATTAAAAATCACACCTCCATGGAAGGGTGGAAAAGGAGGTTGGACGGTGGCAGTTTCGGCAACAATCTCCATAGAGCTCTGGGGCTCAGAGTCCAGATTTTCCTCTAGGATGGTGTGGAGGGATTCTTCGGGACGTTGGCCGATTTGCAGCATATTGATAGTCGGCGAGAGCTGGTTGGCGATCGGGTTGGTGAGAGGATAGATGTCTCCAATCTGGTCTACGAATTTGTTCCTTGGGGCATCCTGATGGATGGTGGCCATATCCCCTAGAGTTTGTCGGCTGGCTTCCGATAGATCGGAACTAGAAGGTGGTCAACGCTAAACCAGAGTGGTCAGAGCCGATTCCGTGAGGGAGAGGCAGTTGGTGAGCTTCTGGCTGACCTAAATGATAGATGCGATCAGATCATCATTATTGACCTGCTTCCTCGAGTAGCGGGCAGCAGGCGGTGAGTTATTGGTGAAGACAACCTCAGAAGTAGTTCTGAGATTGGATCTGCTGCTACAGGCATTGGTGTGGTTGGCGTAGAATCGATCTGCACCGGCTTGATGATCTCTTCATCTCTGTTAGCATTGATGACCCAGTAGATCGATCCGACCATAAAGATCTGGCCGGGCTTTGGAGAGGACAAAGAGCCTGAAAAGTGTACCATCTTCTTCATAATGGAAACAACATGCACACCCCTACCTGGCGTGCCAACTGTCGACATAATATTGTCGGTAGTCCTCCAAGGGGTATCCCATGAAGGTAGATTGATCGGTAGAGGAGCACGTAATCAAGAACAAGAAGGCAACAGAGACACAAGAGTTAGACAGTTTGGGCCATCTACATGACGTAATACCCTACTCCTGTGGTCTGTTGGTTTGTATTGGCTATCGTATAATATTGTATATGTTTTGAGGGGGTCCCCTACCCGCCTTATATAGTCGAGGGATAGGGTTATAAGTCGGTTAGATCTAGGAGATAACCGGTAAGTAATAATAGGTTACAGGAATCACAGGATCGAGCATATCCTAACAGATCTCGTAGCATCTTTAGGATATCACCCTTGATGTCTTGCGGTACACGCCGAGCAGTACCGTGCAACATAAGTCTTCGTCTTGTGGGCTGGACCACCCCTAGCGGTGTAACCCATGTAGTCACCGTGGGTATCCGGGGTCATACTCCCCACATTCATTTTCCGCAACCTCCCATTGTTCCTGGCCGATTCGGCGCGAACATGGTTGGAGCACCTTTCGCCCAACCGGATTCAAAGTTCTGCGGACCTAAGAGAGATTTTCATGGGAAACTTCTATTGCACCTCGCACGCATCCTGGGAACCCATTTGATCTCAAAAACTACCGACAGAAGTTTGGGGAAACTCTTCATGAGTACATTCGGCGCTTCTCCCGATAGTGCAACGAGCTGCCCGACGTCGCCGATGCCAACGTTATAGGAGCCTTCCTGTTTGGGACCACTTGCAAGTCCCTAGTCCACAAGATGGGATGCAAGGGCCCATGAACCACCAAGGAGCTCCTCGACATTGCCACCAGCCATGCCTCGGCGAGGAGGCCATTGAAGTGATTTTTGACCGCCCCAAGGGCAAGGCAAAGCGGGACGAGGATGCCGACAAAGGCACCTCCAACCGTCCCAACAAGAAGAAGAATAAGAAGCAGCACGAGGGCTCACTCGTGGCCACTGCCAATTCGCAAGGGGGGTCAGAAGCCTACCGAGGGTACCTTAGACCACTTTGAGAAGCTGCTCAAAGGTCCATGCCTGAACCATGCCATCCCCATCAAGCACCTATACAAAGACTGCACCCTCATGAAGTGGTTCCTGTCCAGTGGCTCCAACAAGGGGAGCATAGGAAGGAGCCCAAGCCAGCGGTAGATGACGCCGAGGGGAAGGACGGTGGCTTTTTGACATCGGATGGCTACCTCATGATCTTCGGAGGGTCGGCGGCCTATGACTCCAAGCGCCGCTAGAAGCTTGCATGCTGCGATGTCTAAACAGCCGAGCCGGCCACGCCTTCCTTCCTCCGATGGTTGGAGTCAGCCATCACCTTTGATCGGACCGACCACCTAGAAAGCGTCCCGCAGCCAGGAAGATAGTTGCTCATGGTCAACCCGATCGTCGACACGAAGCGGCTCACCAAGTTGCTGATGGATGAAGGCAGCGACCTCAACATCATGTATGCTAAGACGCTCAACGCCATTGGCATTGACCAGTCATGCATCTGGCCAGCCGGGGCGCCTTTCCACAGCATCGTTCCTAGAAAGCAAGCAATCCAGCCAACTACAGGATAGAGACCCTTACATTCGAGGTGGTCATGTTCCATGAGACCTACCATACCATCCTAGGACGTCCATGCTATGCGAAGTTCATGGCCATCCCCAACTACACCTATCTAAAGTTGAAGATTATGGGTCCGCGCGGGGTCATCACCGTTGGCACCTCCTTCCAGCGCACCTACGAATGCGAGATCGAGTGCTGCGAACACGCCACGGCGATTGTCGACTCCAAAGAGCTCGCGGCCATCAAGGAGGAGATCGTCAAAGAAATGTCTGACACCAAGCAGGTGGCCAGGTAATTCGAGCCCATGGAAGGCGCCAAGGAGGTCCTCATAGACCCCAGTAGCTCCAAGGGCAAAGTGGTGCGCATCGACACCACACTTTCCTCGAAATAGGAAAGTGCGCTTGTCGACTTCCTCTGCGTCAATAGAGACATCTTTGCATGGAGAGCCTCAGACATACTAGGTATTTCGAGAGAAGTCACTGAGCATGCCTTAAAAATTAGGCTAGGCTCTAAGCTGGTGAAGCAGCGCCTATGTCACTTCGACAAGGAGAAACGTAGGGCCATCGGTGAGGAGATTGTGAAGCTTTTGGTGGCCAAATTCATCAAGGAGGTGTATCACCCTAAGTGGTTAGCCCATCCCATTCTTGTAAGAAAAGAGTGGCAAATGGAGAATGTGTGTTGACTACACGGGTCTCAACAAAGCATGTCCAAAGGATCCGTTTCCTTTGCCGCGCATAGACCAAGTAGTCGACTCAAGCTCAGGGTGCGAAACCCTTTGCTTCCTTGATGCGTACTCTAGGTAACCATCAAATCATGAAGAAAGAGTCCGACCAGCTCACGACGTCTTTCTTCACCCCATTCAGATCGTTCTGCTATGTCACAATGTCGTTCGATCTGAAAAACATGGGGCTACGTATCAGCATTGTATGCTCAAGTGTTTCGGGGACCTCATTAAGAAAACCATTGAGGCCTACATAGACAACATCGTGGTCAAGTCCAAATGGGTTGACTAGGTTGTAGCCGACCTAGAGCAGACCTTCGCAAAACTCCGAGCAAACGGCATCAAACTCAACCCCGAGAAATGTGTTTTCGGGATCCCAAGGGATATGCTGCTGGGTTTTATTGTCTCCGAGCGTGGCATCGAAGCCAACCCAAAGAAGATCTCAGCCATCACGAGGATGGGTCTGATTCAGAACATAAGGGGGTACAGGGAGTTACAAGGTGCCTCATGCTACGCTCAGCTATTTTATCTTGCGCCTCGGCAAACGAGGCCACCTCCTCTATCAGCTTCTGGGGTACATGCTTCACATCCATTTCCCTGCCTCCAACAATGTGGCTGAATATGAGGCACTCATCAATGGCCTACGCATCGCTGTCGAGTTGGGCATCCGATGGCTTGACATCCAGGATGACTCCCAGCTAGTCATCGACCAAGTCATGAAGGAGTCAAGCTGCCACAACGCCAAAATGGTTGTGTATTACTGAGAAGTACGCCAGCTGGAGGACAAGTTCGATGGTCTCGAGCTCTATCACATCCTGAGGCAGCTCAACAAAGCAGCAGACGCATAGGCAAAGATGGTGTCCGGTTGAGAGCCGGTGCCGATAGGCATCTTTGCTAGCGATCAGTACAAGCCCTCGGTCTGCTACGAGGAACTAGAACATACCAGTGATGAGCCACCTACCTTGGGCTCGGGGGCTAACCGACCGTTGGCTCCTTTTGACCCTGAAGTCATGGAGCTTAACGAAGATCCAGTGGCAGAGCTAGACCCTGTAGCCGACTAGAGGATGCCTTATCTCGACTACCTCCTCCGTGAGGCGCTACTGATGAACAAAATGGAGGCTAGGTGGCTCATGTGTCGTGACAAGTCCTTCATCATTATTAAGGGTGAGATCTATAAGCGAAACCACACCAAGATCCTATAGCGCTGCATCCCCATCGAACAAGGGAAGCAGTTGTTGAGAGATATCCACGGTGGAGTCTATGGGCACCATGCCGCACCTAGGACCCTAGTTGGAATTGCGTTCTGACAGGGCTTCTACTGGCTGACTGTAATAGCCAACGCTGAACAGATTGTGCATGCCTACGAAGGGTGTCAATGCTACGCTCGACAGACCCACCTACTAGCCCAAGCACTCCAAATGATCCCCATCATGTGGCCGTTCATGGTCTAGGGGCTCGATATGGTCGGACCTTTGAAGAGAGCGTCTGAGGGCTATACGCACTTGCTTGTCATGTAGACAAGTTTACAAAGTGGATAGAGGCTCGATCGATCTCCATGATCAAGTCCGAGCAAGCCGTGTTGTTCTTCCTTGACATCGTCCATCGCTTTGGAGTCTCGAACTCCATTATCACGGACAATGGCACGCAGTTCATCGGGAAAATTTCCTCCGATTCTATGATGAATATCACATCTACGTTGATTGGGCTACCGTGGCACACCCCCAAATGAATGGGTAGGTCGAGCTCAAGAACAGCATGGCCCTACAAGGCCTCAAGCCTAGGTTCCTCAACCGGTTGAACAAGTTTGGCAAACGATGGGTCATGGAGCTCCCCACGATGCTCTAGAGCCTGAGGACAACGCCTAGCTAGGCCACCAGCTACACACCCTTCTTCATGGTCTATGGTTCCAAGGCTATCCTCCCGACCGACCTCTACTATGGAGCACCGAGTGTCAGGGCGTACGACGAGCAGGGAACCAAGGCATCCCTCGAGGACGCCATGGACCAGCTCTATGAAGTGCATGACATTGCCCTCCTCCACTTGACCAAGTACTAGCAAGTGTTGCCCTAGTACTACAGCCATTGGGTGCGGGGTCGGACCTTCAACATCGGGGACCTACTATTCCGCCTCATCCAGAACAACAAGAACCGCCACAAGCTCTCTCCGCCATGGGAGGGACCGTACGTCGTCGCGGAGGGGCTCCGACCAAACACCTACAAGCTCAAGACCATCGACGATGAGGTCTTCATCAATGCCTAGAACATCGAGCAGCTATGTCGCTTTTACCCCTAATCTATGCACATACTTATGAAAATTAAGAATGATGTTTCTGAAACGAAAAACACTTTCTCTTATCGATTTTGTTATCATTTCCTCGGTCTTTAGTGGCACTCAACCCCAGCAATGGCAAGGGGTCAGGCCTCATACGGGGCTAATAAGAGTATATCTCCTGACCCTCTCCTATGTTAATTTCTAGAAGCAAGGGTTACAGAAACAAACGCTGAGGAAAACTTGTCAGACTGCAAGAAACCTACGCCCCAGCGGCTACGACGTTTATGCTCACGAGCGTGATCAGAGTTTTTTCGCCCGCACCTCGAGCTTTACAGCCTTAATAATGGAAACGGTCGGAACGTATTAACCTTTTTTATATGAAAAAAGGGAGAAGAGCCAAAAGTCTGTTCGGACATAAAAAAAAGTTAAGATCTTGTCCACTTATTACAAGTTCACCGCCTGGCCTATCTAACTAACTTATTCTTTGGGGGGATGATCTCATCCTCCATCTTAGCAGATAAGTCCTGCGCCAGAGGGGTCACTTCCTTCTTGGTGTCCTCTAGCTCGATGTTGGAGTAGATAGGCGTGAATCCCTGGCTCATCGTCGCCAGATTGATGTTCTCGTAATGAGAATGAGTAATCACAAACGATCGGTGAACGCCGAAGCGAAGTGCAACCCTCTTAATCTCATGCACTCGATCCATAATCCGGATGGCATGAACCACATATGAGCTCGTCTCCTGCTCTGGGGCTAGTTCGAGGTTGTCGAAGACAAGCTGGATGGTGACACGTAGGGAATCATGCTCGTCGCTCTCCTTCAGGAGGGAGGCCTTCACCTCATCGAGCTCCTTCTCCATGTCGCAGCTCTTCATCACCTCTGTGCCAAGCTTGTCATCGAGACCTATCCAAGCCACATACCGACCATGTCAAAAGGCCTACCACGGATTCTAGGGAGAAAGACAATAAGGGAAACCAGAGTCTTACCATCCACGTCCGCCCGAAGCCTGTGCACCTCATCGCGCTGCTGGGTCACCTCAGCCTCTAGGCACCGGACCTCTTCCTAGCGCTGCTCGCGCTACCGGGTCACCTCGGCCTCCAGATGCCGAACCTCTTCCTAGCGCTGACCGACCTCCGTGGCGAGCCTGGAGGACACGCCCTCGACTACAACCTTCAGGTCCCTCTCCCCCTCAAGCTCAACCTCAAGAAGGTCGATCCGCTGCTGGGCATCGGCGCGCTCCTAACGAGCCAAGTCCCCCTCCGTGCAGAGCCCCTCTATGGCCCAGAGCAAATCATCCCGCTCCTTCCGTAGCCGCTCGACCTCCACAGTGTCCGTGCATGTCCTCTCGATCAGGGCCATGAGCTTCTCCCTGGCCTCGCGGGCATCATCGCGAGCATCCTTCTCCCTGACTCCGAGGTCGGCCAGCTCTCGGGCAGTGGGGGAAAGCTCAGCCACCTCCTAATGGGCGGCAGCGAGCTGTGCGGCCAGCCCCTCACTCCGCCGTGCCTCCTCAGTAAGGAATTAGGACTTCTCCCGGCTACAGACCATAAGGGACTACGGAGAGGACAAGATTTAGAGGCACGGAAAGGGGAAATAAGGGTCGGGAACATGGTCATATCATACTTGGCGAACCGGGGCGACAGTGTCATGCATCGAGCTCGGCACGGTGGTCAGGGCACGAACCGTAGTCCCAACCTCCATGTGGATGCTCCCCCATTCCATCTCCTCTGCTGCATCATCAAGGGTAACCACCCGAACTAGAGACCAGGATGGCTCCGCATCGACCCCAGCGGCGCCGACCCCTCTTGTGGTAGCAACTCCTTTGGAGTAGACCCTCCGGCGATAGAGGGGGCGGGTGACATGGGAGCGAAGGCCTACCCCATCGCCACATCCGCTAAGGATGCCTTGGGAACATCCTGCTCCATCCACCCTGCCGGAGAGGCGGCCACCCGCACGGATGACGGCTCCGGTTGCGCCGCTTCCGCTTGTGACACCGTGGTCACACCCGGCTGAGCCATGACTACCATGGATGCCCTGAGCGTGCCCTCCTCTATCTTCCCTCCCATGGATGCAGCCATCGGCTGCGCCTCCCCGATCGATGCCGTGGCCGCCCTAGTGCCACTCCTGCTCACCTCCGATGTGGTGCCAGCCGACTCCTAGCACATCTGTCTGGAGGAGGCTCTTCTTCAGCGCAAGCCTCAGGAGGGTCCCATGTCCTCTAACGCTGCAAAGGACATGACAGTCAGTTTAAGGCAAAAATTCATTAGAACAAAAGGATGAAAAACTCCTGCTGACCCTCACGCCATTGGACAATGATGTTTTGGGGCCAGCCGCCCTGACCCCGACTGCTCCTCGTCGGCACGTTGTCGCTTTGAGCCCTCCCTCTACTCGGAGGTTCTGGATGGAGCGGGGCGGCTTGTTCCCACCGACTTTGGGGGCACCACGGGAGGCCTAGATGGGGCGAGGCGGCTTGACTCCACTAGCTCCGAGGGTGCGTCCTCCCCCTCCTGCCCTAGGGCATGCTATAGGAAAGGCCCCGCTTGCGATAGAGACAGATCCTCATCCCCGCCGTAGAGCTCATCCCAATGGATGGGTGACCCAAAGTTGTCCCCGCCGCCCAGCTCCTCCCATTGAATGGGCGACCCAAAACCATCACCTTCTTCTTCTTCTTCTTCTTCTTCTTCCTCCTCTTCCTCCTCCGAACCCTGCCACCACTTTCCTCGATTTAGCCTCGCCCGTTGCTTTGCCCACTGCCTCGCCTCCTTGTCGTCCTTATCCTTCTTCCTCCACTCATCTGTGACATGGTTCGCCGCCCTCACAGCTGCGTGCTCCGACAGCGACACAACAGAGGCCCGAGAGGCCCAAAAGCCCAAGTCCATCGGTAGCTCGATAAAGCCCGACTCTGGCCGCATCGTGGGATGTCTCGGGATTGGGAACATGGTGTCAAACTTGTCTATTGCCTCCTTGATGCACTGTGCGACCTCGCTATCACAGAGCGGCCCTTGGGCGAGCATCGTCCCATCGAGCAATGCGTCGAGCATCATCCCGTACAGTGGGAGGGCGCACGCCATCAGCGGTGCCATCCACCTCGCGTGGTATGCCCCGATGACACCGGCCCCGTGAAGGCCATGGCTCCTTAGGGATGCGATGGCCTTGAGGAGGTCACGCATCCTCTTCTTTTCCTTAACTGGTGGCCCCCATGGCCACGTCGGTGGTGCCTTTTCGATTAGGTGCCCGGTGAAGACCGACAAGGGGGTGGTCGGGTCGTTCTTCAAGTAGAACCACTGTGTGTGCCACCCCTTATTGGATCTAGACAGCTAGCAGGGCATGTACTTGGTTGCTCACTGCATCCCATCGGCACCGGGATCTCCCTACATCTGTCCTTCTTCTTAAGAAGGGAGACAGAGAAGAAGTACCTCCATAGTTCGAATTGGGGTTCGATCCCAAGGTATCCCTCACACATCATGATGAAGGCCATGATGTGCTAGATCCCATTAGGGTTCAGATGCAGTAGTCTCAATCTGGTAATGGTGCAGTAGTCCTCAAAAGAATGGATGGGGAGGAATCGTGAGTCCACGCTCGTGGAAGGGTGCCAAGGACACGACATAGCCATCGGGCGGTGCTTGTGCATCCTCACGATCGAGCATGAGCCAAAATGCCGCGTTGGTCCTCCCACGGAGAAGACCATGCTTGACAAGGACCTCCATGCATGCGTGGGTGACGTCGGAGTGGTACCACGACTCCATGGAAAGCTAAGACGGAGGAGCAAGGACATTTTGGCAGCAGTGGAGAAGCGAAGGCTATGGATCTAGGGCGCTAGTGGTGGATTAGCAAGGACAGCAGATCCGAACAATGACGGTGGAAAGGTGGAGAAGGCAAGGTAGCGGTTTAGTATGTCAAAATGTGGAGGGAGGTCACTATTTATAAGGCGGGGTGAAGCGAGAGGCAAACCATCTACCTAGATCCCCACGCCCACCGCACTATGTCACATCGCCTCTCCGAGAAATGTGCGCACGCCACCTTTGGCCGCTCCCTCGAAGGGCACACTGGATGACGGTTCACCCCATTTGATGGGCTAAGAACCACCACAGGTAAGGAGGGATATAGAGCTAAAAACTCTCCCACGGCCCATTCAGGCCTAGGAGTTCAAAGGTTGGCCCATCGATGGGTTCGCAACCGCTTTGGGGCACCATTAGAGTGAGGGGTGGAAAGGGATGGGGTTGTTAGCAACCAATACCTAGGCGCATGAGCGCCGTAGGCATCCCGACCCACGTTCGAGTCTTGGTTGGTTCCCAACCCATGGTTTTTCCTTAAAGAAAGGCAGCGAGCCCTTGGGACCGGTCGAACAGACCCAAGAACTATATGGATTGGCCACCAAGAATCTAGAGTTGGTCACTAGCTGACCCATGCTAGACCCCCACAAACGGGAAGCCAAGGCCCCACTCGGACTAGCCTGTTAATAGCTCATCGAGCACCATGATTCGTCCATCGAGGAAAACATGGCACGGCATAGCCCCTCTATTTTAGCGGAAAAATGCTTGAGGGAGGATGATCGTAAGATGAGCTAACCCCTCGACCGGACCCCCTCTATGCGCGGGGGCTCGAGGGAAGTTGGACTCATAAGGAGACCGAATACGTGGTCGCACGACAATGGCGGATCGATCAGATCCTAGGGAGGGATCGGAATCAAGAGAAATCTTTTCCGCCCCCCTGAATCCCATAGCTACATGTTCCCAAGGAGTCCGATTGTAATAGAAGGGAATTGCAACCCACCAAGGCATCCCATGAGTAGTAGAAGATTGAAGCCCTCGAAGTCCCTCTATCCAAAAAAAGCCTACGAAGGAGTATCCTACTCCTTCGCAGCTCGGGGCTACTATTGGGTATCGGCATTAGGGATACCTGAAGAAGAGATCTGAGGACCACGGACGACCACTCGCCTAGATAATCAAGGATGTACTTCAGTCTCGACTGACCCCGAAGGGACGGTCTCTATCTCGACCGACCCCAAGGGTATGGGAGCCATCTCGACCGACCCTGAGGGCACAGGCCTCGTGTCGCCCGACCCCGAGGGCATGGGCTCCGTCTCACCCGACCCATTGGGCATAGGCCCTGTGTCGCTCTGACCCTAAGGGTACAGGAGCCATCTCGCCCGACCTTGAGAGCACGGGCTCCGTCTCGCCCAACCCTTGGACAACCGGCTCCGTATCGCCTGACGGGGACTCATACCGCCTCCAACCACTATGGGTCAGGAGGTACGACCCCAAGGTCAAACTTCTGACATCAGAAGGGAAGCAGGCACATCTCGACATGACCCATGGCCACGACAGGCCATGCCCAGGGGTTCACATCGCCGACAGTGATGGGTGCATGGTCACTGTGCTGCCTACTCCCCGTACGACCGCTGACAGGCACATCAATTCACCACGCTGTCCGTTGGGATAGGATGGGAGCCAAGACCAGCTGATGACACCAGGGCATGGCACCAGTGGTGAATAGGAGCCCAACATGGAGCCATCCCCGTCCCTGTCACCATCTACAGCATTGGCAAGACCCACATGAAGGAGAAGAAGGACCCGGCGGCTCTGGAGGCCTTCTTCTCCCTCGCTTTTCTCCTTTCTCTCTGTAACCTGCACCTTTGTGGCAGAACTCCCTAATCTAATGCCTCTTAGGAGTACTCGTCTTCCATTAGACACTAAGTACCCGAGGGAGAACACTAAAATACTCGGTTTCGTCGGGCACACCCCAGGGGAGAACCCAAGAATCCACATTTTTTCCATCAGGATCACAAATGAGAGACTAAAGCTTACAACATTTAAAACTTTTCTTACATCACTTTTAATACAACATCAGAGTATAATATTTATTATTATAACAGTGGAATGTAATCATATTATCAGAGTTATGAACCATTTAATTGAACAGCGGAATATAAACATGTGAACAGAGTTACAGCAGAATTAAACATCTGTTTATGACGTGATGAAATATTGATATATATAAACTACGACAACAGATTATAAAACTTCCATTTAATAAAACATTTGGAGAGAGCTATAAATAAAAACTATGATCGCAGCGTAAAGGAAATCCTCTCTAAGCCCACCAGGAGGAATCCACACACAAAGGTCAGCTCTAGCATCCACCTGTCACCTGCAACAGCGGGAAATAAAACCCTGAGTACTCAATTATACTCAGCAAGACTTACCTGACAGGAGGAAAAAAAGACTCCAAGGATATGCAAGGTTATCTGGCTTGTGGGTTTATTGCATTTGCAGGAAGCATTACTAAGCGTGTGTCCTTATATTCAATTTTTATTAATAGCCTGTATTGGTTCATTAACTAACCATTCTATGTAAGCACCTGTACTACTTTCAAGCAGGTGGTAAGCAATCAGAATCCTTTTTACCATCTTCCATCTTCCAGTTCTTACTATGATGCTATAGTTTAGACAAGTCAAACCGGAAACGCCGGCGATTCGTGAATCAATGCCCCCAGCTGGGTACCCCGAAAACACATGCCCCGCTTGTACCCAAGGCATAAGCAGGACCAACCCACTACCCTCCTCTCATGGGGTCTAGGTCCCGTCCAAACTGGGACTCCAAGCCCCCGCCCCTGAGTCCCGGACTCAGTGCGGTGCAAGGACCTCCTAACCCAAAAACCACCCTGACAGTCGGTTCGGAAAGAGCCAGAACCCATAACAAGAGAGTAACAAGTCTTTTAAGCACCCATACCCAAGTATGTGCTCGGGATAATAAGTCTGTGAGTTGCCTAGAGTCTTATGTAATGGCCGGTCCTTAACCGACACGGACAGGGAAAATAGTGTAACCAAGCTATGCCCCATTGGCCGCAGGACACAACCTCTTACACCCACCAATACCCAAACCATATCCCTACCCGGTCACCATTTTTTCTTTCCACCATTTATATTTTCCAAGTGATAATAATACAGTAATATAATTCCTATCTCTCGTGAGTGACAGGCAATCACTCGACTTCTACCAGAGTCCTATAGCATAGCAATCTACATGATCCTGTCATACTAGTAAGACTCATAGGATAAAGATTTATATATGCAAGTGGATTTCATTCAACTCCTTAAAACTTAATGCACAAATATAGTTTAAAGTGCAGAAAAGTAGGGGTTATGCACTGGGGCTTGCCTGGGTAAAATATCATCAGAAGTTAGTTTTCCATCATGGCAACATGATCTCCAAAAGCACCATTTCTCCAGCAACTCCCGATGACTCCGTGATCCATCGACGTCCCTATTATGATATGAAATGCGATGCAATGCAAAGACATAATTAATCGACTGCAATCGTGACTTGTAAAATACGATTTACTCCTCTCAAGTTAACAAGCTAGTTCTACCGACGACCATACTTAGTCTACATATCCATGCTGACGAATAAGGTGTTATTTCCCAACAAATATTATAGTTATAAAATTCCAATGTGTTTTTTGATTGCATTCTATCAATTTAATCTTTATTCGAAATCGGGCATCATTATCCAACTAGCAAACTAATTATTCGGAGCTACAAAATTACGGTGAGCAACTAATAATATTAGTAATTTACTGTAAAATTTTTAGAGTCAACACTATCATAGATTTATCACGGAAATTCCTACAAGTTCACATTTTAACAATATTAAACATTTTAAAATAATTAGAGCAACCTTGGAAACATTTTAAAACTAGATGAATCAATTATGCTAATGGATAGATCATGATTTTAGGAACTTAACAAAATTAGTTTGGCATTTTTATGATTTTTCTACGACTTATTTTCAATTTTTGAATAAAGCTGAATCAACAAAACGAAAATCAACACAAAAAGAAAAGGGCCTACGCGGCTCGGTTTGGCCCAAAGACTTCTGTTTAAAAGCGAAAGACGACCACGACAACGGCGGCTTGGCGCGGTGGCCCAAAAGCAGCCGCCCACACGGACACGCCGGAGTAGGCCGGTTCAACCAGTGATTGGCTACCACGAAGACCCTGTGATTTCCTTCTAACTACGACAAGGTCCAACTACTATTTCGTACACCCAGACAAGACCCCCCCGCCACCTAATTCACGCACGACGCCCTACATACCATGGCCGGAACGATTCGACGGTGGCGCCGGGAGGGGCGCGAAGGTGTTCGCCAGGCGTAGGGCCACCGCAGGTTCGCGCGACCATGCGGGACCGCAATAGCAGCGTCTGAAAACCCCACACGGGACGCAGGAGGGCAGGGAGTAGGCGCGGCATTGAGAGTCAACCGAGAGCCTTGCGCCGGAGGACAGCGACTTTTTACAAAAGACCCTGTGATTTCCTTCTAACTACGACAAGGTCCAACTACTATTTCGTACACCCACTGACAAGTTCATTTACCCCCCCCCCCCAATTTCCACCTAATTCACGCACGTACGTCCCTAGAGGCAGAGCACCATGGCTCGAACGAACGATTCGGATGGCCAAAAAATCAAGCCGGGAGGCACGCATACATCCCTCGGCGAAAGGGGTGTCCGCCAGCATGGGGCCACCGCTTCCACCGTTCGCACGACGACCCCGTCCCGACCCTCGAGACCGCGACACCGCACCGCGACCGTATCACCGCACGCAGGCACGCATGCCTCCGCTCCCATCTCCACACGCAGCTCACATATGGATGGCGGCAATGGCGCGCCTGATGGAGCCGCGGAGGAGCAGGGTCGAGGGCAAAGTCCACTACTCCATCGGCATTGTGGGCTGTAGCTCACATGTGTGCGTCCTAGCGGCGGCAGCAGGAAGCCACTATGCCAATATATTTATGTTTATTCATGTGAGCATAGGAGGAGCGGCACTAAGAGCTTGATTTTTGACATGTATGTAATCTATGTAGCAAGCCATCGAGCCTTTTAAGCGGAGGATGAGGATGGCGCGAGGCCAGATGATGATGAAAGTCGAGGCGGATGATGTAAGCGTGCCGTCAAATTCTTCAAAAAGCGCCGAGGACAAGCGAGAATGTGGAGGAAGAGGACTGTTGTGCGCAAGGAGATAAAGCAATCTGCGAAGGAGCGATGGCAAGTGTAAAAGGAGGGAGGGGGGAGAACTCAGTCTGCACACTTGACCTTTTCGTGTTGGCAACAACTTGCTCGGTACACTCAACTATGTTGCAGATGATGGTGGTCTTGGTTAATCCGTGAATATGACCATGAGCACACTAGAAAATTGATGTAGGTGTGATAATTGTCCACCGTTTAGGCGCTGGTTTAATATCTCTATGGAAAAGGCAACTATGAAGACAAGAGAAAAGCGGATGAAAGTTTATGAATCTGAGAAAGAGCAACAAAGAAGAGTCTTAGAGAGGTTGAATCAAAAGTTTGACAACTAATTTGTGGACATCCAATCAAAATGTTCAGCAGTTTTTGCAATGAGTTAGAGAGCATACAATTGAGTTAAGATCCTCCCCGGATAGCGAGTGCTTGAATGGAAAATAGAAAAGGTTATGAAAACTTGATGCGAGCTCGTCACCAATTCCAAGCACAACGAGGGGACAAATAGCGGACTCATAAGCCCTAAGCGCGTCGCTGCACAAATTTGTAGAGGTTTGCAATGATTATGCTATTAAAGTTGCACACGCTTGATGTTAAAACAAGGGGAGTGAAAATGCACACTTGGCGTGGCGGGTTAGCGAGCAGCCACCGTACGAGAGAATCTAGGCGGCTCAAATTTGGACGTGAGAAAGGCGAGGATAGCATGACATGAGCTGCGGCAGGGGCATTAAAGCGTGCCCGTGCGGCCATTTGATAAATATTGGGAAGCGCACAATGTAATGGTTATTGCTACAATCCTTGCAGGTTCAAAACAAATCGCCATAAACAACGCTTTAAAATATAATTCTGATTTTTTTAACGTTGACGCGAGAAGATGGTTTTTAAATTTAATTTTGATTTTTTAGCTGGCAACAGCCCTAGTAACACTATTCGTCCTCTAACCGAAGTTGTATTTTTATCTGCTAAACTTGCACTTCAAACTTTTATCTAAGTATGAATTACAAGCTAGGTTTTATTCTTATTTATAAAAATTATTTTTCATGCTTAATCAAATAAACAAGCCATTCGCTATTTCTTTGCTATCAGGCATTTTAAGTACTTTCTTCATACTTTTCCAAAATAAGCTCTAAACAACTTTTGTCCACAAGATTATTTAAAAGTTGTTAAGCACCGAGACAAGTTGACTAGCGACACTTATTTGTTCGTTTGATTTACGAAAGCGAGTCATGCAAGATTTGTTTATAATTCCATATGTGCTTTAAACTTTTAAACCCATTGTTCAGTATAATTTGCCAAAGTTGACACTTTTAAACATAATTTAAATTTTAAAATCCGAGAAAATCATTTTGGTAAATCCTCTTAGGTCTAAACCTCGGTGCTAAGCAAGCTCGTAACACCAGAGGTGTTACAGCCTTTCCCTTCACCTATAAAAAGGGAAGCAAGACACCCCAAGAAGAGAGATAGCTAACGAGCACACAGAAGATGGTTTTTAAATTTAATTTTGATTTTTAGCTGGCAACAGCCCTAGTAACACTAGCTCAACAAGACTCAACTATATTTGATCTTTTCACCAGAGACTTGAGAACTTCTCCTCTCTCTCTTAAACAACTTTTGTTTGTAACCCATACTACAAACCAAATTTGTTCGCTTGATTTACACAGCAAGCGTGTGCTTTAAACTTTTAAACTAGACGTGGGGACATTCGCTTTGGTAAATCCTCTTAGGTCTAAACCTCGTACTACTATAAATTCTTGTGTCCTCCTAGCACACCATCTAGGCTCAGATATTTGATCTTTTCACCGTAGAGACTTGGGAACTTCTCTCTCTCGCTCGCTTGTAACCCATACTACAAACCAAAGGTTTGTAGATACAAATTTACTAGCCATTCTCTCGCCAAAGGATCCGAAAAAATCTGGGCACCGACAAGTAGTTTGCTAAGCTTACGATACCTAGGGTTTTGGCTTGAACTTAGCTATTGCAACTAGTGATTCCTTAAGCTACTCAAAAACCTAAAAAGATTGAGAGCTTGAGATTGAGCATGACAACATAGCTTGGCGTTTTGGTGAGTTTCTTGTCACCAAGATTAGAGATCCAACTCTTGACATCCTTGCTTCAAGCTAGAGAGAGATTCCATCATCTCATGCAACTCATCCCAAAAATCCAAATGAGAGAATATCTAAATCTTGAGAGGATTGAGTTGTAGCACCTTTGATTCTTACCCTTACGATGACAAACTCCAAACAATCCTCATGATTCATCCATGCAAAGGGAGAAACTTAGATTAGGGTTTTGAGGATTGATCCCAAGGTAATGAGAAGAGAGATCTCTTGAGCTAACCATGAGATGAGGGGTTGTTGAAGCTCAAGGCCTTGATCTAGTGCTAATCTTGTTGTCCTTTGTAGACTTGACCCTCTTCTCCATCTTCTTCTTCTTCACTTTCTCACTCTAGTTCATCCTTTCATTTCTCTTCTTCATTCTAGAGAGAGAGTGAGGGGAATGAGAGGGGAGTGAGTGGAGATGAGGCTCAGCTATTGAAAAAGGCCTCCATTTCATGCTAACATGTGGGCCATGTCCCATAGTGGACAACAACTCATTTTCCACTCACTTTGTTGTCTTTGCCTTTTTATCGGATGGTCCGATAACTCCGTCGGACTACCCGAAAATCTCTGTCTTTGCACGATTGAATCAGGGATCAGGGTTCTTGGCTTAGGAGCAAATCTCAGGGTCCACACATGTGTTGACTTGATTCAAAGAAGATAAGGAGTCTTCGTCGAAGTCTTTACGAGTTGTTTTCTGGAAGGTGTTTACTTTATTGACCTTTTGTTGACCGGGATTTGACTTGGCTTGACTTGAGTAATTGACCCAAAAGGTTTCCATCCTTTTAGTTCAGGTGCTAGGGATTTATATAGAAGCTCGTTAGGTTGCTTCATTAGTGTCCAAAAATAAGAGCCTACTTTGTAACGAACTCGGGTCGTTACAAGGAGTGCCACATAGGAGGAGCACAGCTACGTCATTTTGTTACGTAAGTCTGTAGAGATCAGTAACTTTAGTATGCAATCTATGTACCACTTGTGTTAGGACATCAGTTGAGAAAGATGTTATGGTAGCATCCATTGTTATTGTAAAAATTACTCTTGTTTGTGAACATGATTTATGGATGTAATGATTATATATCTGTATGTTTTGTGTTCAGTAAGCTATTAAGGGCCTAACTGAATTAGTAAATATTATGAAACTGGATGAAATTCTATCACCGTCAGATGTAAGCATCGTTCATTGTTTTGTTATCACCACCGCCGATGGTGGTGCAAACATCCAACACCGTCGCTATACGTATGATGCGGCCGGGATCAAAAGTATATCATCGCTGAATCGTTTAGTAACTCAACACCGACTAAATGATCATCAAAGGCGGATCATGGTGCAAGGCGATGGTGACCATGACCTTTGTACTAGCGGTTCATACCCTGAAGGGACGGTGATGTTTACCTCTACACAGACATCTCGACCGTCGAAGCGACAACAAACCCACACCGCAGACAGTCGGGTCGAAGTACAAGGCAACGGTGCTAGTGACCACTACACATGCGATTGATGTGCCCACATGACGGTGATGATAGCCTCAACACAGGCAGATCATTTGCCAATGCGACGGTGTTGAGATCCAACACAGTCGGTTCCTAGTCGTCTGTGATGGCTTCGACTATCACCGTCGAGTGAATACTGTCGAGGCCAAAATTCGACTGTGATGGGGGTTACAACGTGGCTGTGATAGGTCTAAATGTAGTAGTGCTATATTATTGTTGCTACATTTGAACAAGAAAATTCAGAGGTGGTGTTTTCTCGTGATCTCTGTACCGTGAAAGATTTGAAAATTCTTGGACATCGTAGGCGTGTCCTCATCATCGGGTCTTTGTGATCTGAAACCGGACCAGTGTGTCAATCTCCACCAAATCGATAGTTATCTTGAACCCGAAGGGAGATCGGAAACCCTATCCCCATCGGGGGGTGGGGGGCTACATCAGGCATGATCACATAATCAAAGCTTTCTTCTAGACATTCTCACCAACCTCTCTCTCCATATCATGTAGTCTCTCACGAACCCTCTGGTAATCAAGTGACATCGTATCTGCTCCACGTTAACAAATTTCCTGATATTTTTGCAATCTCTGCATCGACAGAATACAGGCTATTGATCCCCAACATAAGCTTTGGCAGCCGTGATGAAGGTGCTGACGCCCATCAAGTACCGCATGTCAGCAGATGCCAGCCTGTACACCCTCGATCCATCTATGCAAAAAAATTGTTCTACTTCATGCCACATAAAAATAGGGAGACTAATTATAGCAAAATAAAAATTAGAGCCTTCATGAATAACAATTTTAGGTTAAAACAATGGGTTGCTAGGTGTCATATGGATGTGCTCATAAAAATTGAAATTGGTAGCCACCTCTTAAAGAACAATTCTTCTAGTTCATGCCACATAAAAATGGGGAGGCTAATTATAGAAAAATAAAAATTGGAGACTTAATCATGAACAACAATTGTAGCTCAAAACAATGGGTTGCTAGGTGTCACATGGATGTGCTCATCAAAATTGAAATTGGTAGCCAACACTTGAAGAACAATTATTCTACTTCAACCCACATAAAAATGGAGAGACTAATTATAGAAAAATAAAAATTGGAGACTTAATCATGAACATAAATTGTAGCTCCATACAATGGGTTGGTAGGTGTCACATGTTTTTTTCTCATCAAAATTGAAATTGGTAGCCCTATTGAAAAAAAAACTCTACTCTACTCCATATAAGAACTAAAGCATCACATACTAACAATCATCAAAACCACCATGTAATTTGCTAGGAATTATAATGGGTTCATCAACACCAACCTTTTGGAAGATGCCTTCACCACAATTTGAATGCCTTCCTCAAGATCCAATTCAAAACTGCTCTCTAATTGGAGAAATAACTAGCATGAGAATCAAGCAATCTTGCCATCAAAACAATTGAAAAGCTACAAAGTCAAAGGAGCGGATGCTTGTTACTAATCATGCCCATGCTTGAAAAGACCTTCAATGTGCATTTTGGTGAAAAATGGCCGCAACAATAGAGGGAGAGCTAGGGAAAATGTGTGTCCTAGATGAGTGTGCTCGGGATGGGAGAGAGGAGGGAGGAACTCATGAGCTTTTGTACTGTGGGCTATCACTGCCAGCCCAAGCCAAAGCCCACAGTGATAGCACAACATCACTACCGGTTCAAGCCATGAAATGGTAGTGACATATCTCTGCCGGTTCAAGCCAACAACCAATATTGGCATATCTCTGCCGGTTCAAGCCACCAACCGGCAAGGACCTTCACTGCCGGTTTTTGTGGACCTCAATCATTTTCTGATTTTGAAGTTAAGAACCGGCAATGAAGGGTTATCACCGCCGTTTCCACTGTAATCGGCAGTGATGGGCCGACGGTGAAGGTCAGTTATGTAGTAGTGTCTGGTGAAGATCTTTATTGTCAAAATTTTCGGTAGAAGACATGTATTACGCAACAAGCTGCCCACCCCTGTAAATAACATGAATAAAAGATGAAGTGGGTATGTTATCAAAAACAATATCATTCCGCTTTAACCATATGGCCCAGCACATGGTGCCAGCCCCTACTAGATCTAGAGTTTATTAATTGTCATGATATTATCTAGCAAAAGTTGTATAGTCTCAAATGAACTCAGCAAGAATACAATAAAAAAATATTGTAGTCTCAAGGTTATTACAAAAACAACATTTCTCAATTCCATGCTAATTTCTCTTAACAAAGTTATTTTTGGTAAGCGTGAACCCTTTATACAGACCAAACGAAAATTTTCACCTTTAAAGGTATCTTAATTTTCCATAAGTATCTGTTATATGGCATAAAATCTAGATTCAACATAGCATTATGCATTGATGCAGCCGAAAATCGTCCATTCTAATGAAGTGACCATCTGAATGTATCCGGTTGATCATTTAGATGTACCTTTACAAGTCGTAAAACCAAATTATGACAAGAATCAAAGTTTTGACCTACTAAAGATATTCGAAACGAAATGTTTAAGGGTACAGAACTCATGATATCAGCAACCATAGCACTTTTCCTTCTCACTATATTATATAAATTTGGATATTGCTCTTTTAAGGTAGACATGCCTAGCCACTTATCTTCCCAGAATCTAACTTATTTGTGATCTTGTAACCTAAAATTTCTAAAGCTTAGAGATTGATTTCTGACATTCATTAGACCTATCAAGAATTGTGAATCGCCAGGCTTTTTATCCACTTGAGTAATTGATTTGTTGCTCAGGTATATAATTCACAGTGCTTATACTCAAAATAATAATTATTTGCATGCTTACCCAAACTAATTTATAATAATTAAGTTACCAAGTCTAGGCTTGAATATAAAACACAACTTTTACTAATGAGTGGTGAGTTAAATATTCCACAAATCATATCATCTTCAAGAAATAAAAGTCTAAACGAAAGGAACAGATAAGGCAGAAGAAAATATACAAAACTCAACTGATCTTACGTAGGCACCATGTCAAATCTCTACAACTAAAACAGTTTTTCAAATCAAATTCAAAAAAAAAAATATGGATTGTAAGTCTACCCGACAGCACCAAAATAAATCGTGATCCATGTCTATCCGGCAGGAAAAAAATCACCCTCAATCACGCCCTCCCGGTGTCCCCTCTCCCCCGCAAACTGTCACCGCAGAAGAAACAAATTCGCCACATATCACGCACACGCCGAAAAAAACGCCGTCAATCACCCCGCGGTCTCTCCCTACCCCACCCATCATGGAGCTCTTCATGGGCGCCAGGTTCAAGATGCGGCCACACGGGGAAAGCTTCACGCTGTGGTTACTGTACGACTGCTTGGTGGTAGGTGCCATCCCCGTGCTGTTCTGGCAGCAGTCAGTATAACGGCACAGGAACGGAAGCCTCCTAGCCCGATCTGCATCGCCTACTGGGTCAGTAAGATCTATCCTCCTCCCCCATTATATGATTGTAGGAAAAAGTCTACTTAACTCTCATCTTTCATACATGGTCTACTTCACCTCTTAATTATGAAACCATCTGTTTTACTCCCTGAACTTTTCAAAACCGTCTATTTTATCCCCGGACGGGTTTTGACAACGGTTTGCTACCGTAACAGTGTGTTGCTACAGTAACGGTAGATTTGCTACCGTGCCGGTGGGTTTGAATTTTTTTATTTATTTTCGGTGCCTTTTTGAAAAATCATAGTAAATTATAGAAAAATCTAATTTTATTGGACTCCACATGAGTAGATCTACATAGTGAATATATAATACGGTGTGCTTTAAGTATAAATTTTTTTTTAGCTTTAGATTAATTGAAAAATCCAATTTTGTCTGTAATTGGAAAACCGCCCGGGGGTAAAATAGACGATTTTAAAAGTTCAGAAATAAAACAGATGGTTTCATAGGTGAGGGGTGAAATAGACTATGTATAAAAGGTGGGGGGTTAACTAGACTTTTTCCTATGACTATAGTATCAGGAATTATTGACATCTGCCATCTCCATCTTCCGTGTTCACTAGCATGGTAGAGAGTTCATGCTCTCAGAAGAGATGTGCCGCCACAGCTCCACTCAGAGCCAATCACGCACAGATTGGTGACGATTGGGCGAGAGTTATGAGCAGACTGTGGATGGTTAGCGTCGGCGGAGGAGGTGCCCATGCCCCTGCATTCTGACGCCGCCCCGTCCCTCCTGTCTCATGGCAAGCTGCAGCAGTCATCCTCACTCCCTTCCCTCAAATCCCGATCTGTACTATCTGAAAGTAGTCAATGAAAGATGCGCCTCAAATCAAAGTGATATCACTGTGATGGTTGATGCTAATTTTATTTCCATGTGGCCATTTCAATTTGCCGCTTGGGGTTTTCTCGAACACTGTAATTGTAGTCATGGTGGCTCAAATAATTCTAGGCTATGGTCTTCTGTCTTCTCACATTGGATGCAACCATGAAGGTAGTAAGTCTGATTCGCTACTTTTAGGTGCTGAAGAATATGTGTATATTCAAGGTACAAGCAAAATATTTGAGATTTTCTCTCTTTCGAGATTACAGAATTTGACATATTTTGTGCATTAGCACAAATTCCAGATGCACTAAGGGAATGCAGTTTTTCAAGGATGAGCTGGTGAGCTTACTGCAGACATGGACATCACCTAGAAGACACTGACGGTCAAGCTTTTTATTTATTTTGGATATTGAGAAATAGGAGTCTTATGTATTTCTATATTGCTCTATTTACAACAAGCCCATTCTAATTTGTATTGTCAGATGGATGGATTGCAAAGATAGGTAGGTGGATGATTGACTACAAATCTAGGATAGATTGTGTAAAGCCTATTCAACTGACTTTAGATGAACAATTGGCATAAATATTACGTAGAGAGTCATCTGAAGCCGATAGCAGGCAATGTCCTTGTGGTGCTCTAGGCAAGCGCTGGAATCAAAAGACGTCGCTGGTGAGTACTACTTGCCGCCTCCTTTGCTCTATGTGGTCTCTTGCTGAGTCCTGTTCTTCAAATTCTTCCTGCACTATATATTTACGATTGATGCCTCATTTGACACATTTAACATATATGAACTTTTGGCTGCTTAGACTTTGATAGGATGCAGAGGGAGGACGCGTTGGACTAACCTCCTTGCAGCCACAAGAAACTGGAAGGGCAGTGTTGTTTCACCTTTTGCTGTAACAACATCTGGTGTTATACCAATGCCTAAGCAAAATTTCAGATGGCAGCACAATATCTGGTGGTCAAAATAATACTTCATTCAAGTTTTACACAATGAAGTCCTGGTTTCAATGCGTGTAAGACTTGTTAACTTCCTTTCATTTGTGTTTCTTCATCTATTTGTTCTTCCATGCTACCAGGATATTCTCGATAACTAAATGTGTAACACCGCTTACCCCACTAAATTTTGGGATTGAGAGATAATTTTACATAGTCAAATAATTTGATAATTTCAGCTACTGCTTCTTTCTATTAATACGTACAAAGATGTGCAGCTCTCCTGCGTGGTTGAGAATTTCTCTTTGTAAGCTTGTGTTTCATTACTAACGTGAAATCCTCATGTATCATTGCTACGTTGGACCATATGTATGCAGGGGGTGGCAACAAAAAGATTTCTGTTCATTCGAGGAGTTCAAGGTACATGGACTCTTCAATTCTTCATACCTTCTATTTTGGGGAAGACCACTCATATTTCAGGATCATAGCCAAGACACAGGACATATTTCACTTACAAATGATTTCAAGGAATGTTTCTTATTAATAACTTTGTCTGGCGTACAGGATAACATTGTAAAACTGCACTTGAAGCATGAATACAATATGATATGTGCGGCAAGTGTGGGTGTCTAATGCCTTCATAGGACTCTTCTGGCAGAAATGGTGTTGCGCCGTGGACGCTGAAGGCAACAAAGACCGAATTGTGATGCAACTGCATCTTTGTGCACCGTGCAAGGACAAGCAAAGAACAGACTAATCGACGCACTAGCCAGCTGTGTGTTTTTGTACCGAACAAAATCAAACGTATAGGAGGGATCAGTCGTTCGAGTTCTCTAGGACAAGATGCCTTTGACTCTGAATCTCTGATAATGTAAATTCTGTTTCAATTCTCGTGCCAAAAGAAATGCACGTTGTTGAGGCACGTCTAAGTTTCAATGCTGCACTGACTTAGTTCCATTTCAGGGCTTGATTAATCAGAACAGGCTATAAACTGATTTTGTGAACATCAAACACTCAAATATTGTTTGTTTCATAATACAATACACGTTCAAACTTAAAGTATCGTGGTATTAATTTGTTCCCATTGCAACGCACGGGCATTTACCTAGTTAAGTATTATAGTTCAACTAGCACTACCACAAAAAGCATTTTCACGTCATGCAAAAATAATTACCAGAGGCAGACAGCTACCCCGCCTCTGTGTAATCATCACCGATAATCACGAACAACAGAGGCGGAAGGTGGCTACCGCTCGCGGATCTTAATCGAAGGACACCGCCGCTCGAAGATCCCGTCCAGAGGAGGTTGCCGCTCATACACTCTAGTGCCTCCACGTGCGCCCCTTGATATTTGAGCTGGTTGTCGGTTGTGTGGGAGAAGGACGGGTGCCACCACATCGGGGATCAAGCCGTGGGAAAAAGGGTAGCCATCCCGTCATGGATCCAGTCGGTGAGGTCTCGATATGCTGGCCAAGATGAAGAAGAAGGGGGTGGGGAGCGGGCTTGGGAGAGTAGGGATGGGGCGGTGGAGTTCATGGAGACCTAGTGATAGAGCCACAAGGGGTCAAGAGAAATGAAGAGAGGGACAGGAGAACTAGGGTTTTGGCTCAGGATGGGCTTATATTGGGCTGCTAGACCTTGGGGCTATTAACAGAGGTGGGAAATTTTGTTAGAAATTTAGGCAAACTCGGGTATTCTTTATCTATAAAATGATTAACAACATATTTATAACATCGAAATATGCATGTGTGATCTAATTGCAAACGAGTTAATGAACAAAATATTGATCATGATTTTAATCATAGAAAATAAAAGATGGGTCGCTACAGTTGCATACCCAGTGGTACTAGAACCGTTTCTGCTAGTCGACGTAGCGTTTGTTGGTGTAGTAATCCCGCTGGATGCAGTGCAGACAGGTTACAATGCTAATCACCAACTGGAGCCTTCGCCATAGTCGTGGATCGCTGCTGGGAAATAGAGAAAGTCATGGATCGAGCAGTCATGTCACCTGAAAGACGCTCTAGAGAAACCTGATTGCCGGCTTTCACCTAAATAGATGGACGCTTCTTTGCCTCGTATGTATGGCAGAACCGCCTAATCTAATGCCTCACAGGAGTGCTTGTCTTCCATTAGACACTAAGCACTCGAGGAAGAATACTAAATTACTCGGTTCCGTCGAGCACACCCCAGGGGAGAACCCAAAATCCACATTTTTCCCATCAAGATCACAAATGAGAGAATAAAGCTTACATCATTCATAACCATTTCTTACATCACTTTTAATACAACATCAGAGTATAACATTTATTATCATAATAGCGGGATGTAATCATATTATCAGAGTTGTGAATCATTTATTTAAACAGCGGAATATAAACATGAGGACAGAGTTACAGTGGAAATAAATAGATATTCATGGCATGGTGAAGTATTGTTATATAAACTATGACAACAGGTTATAAATTTTCTTTTATAAAAATATTTGGTGAGAGTTATAAATAGCAACTACGATCGCAGCGTAAAGGAAAATCCTCTCTAAGCCCACCAGGAGGAATCCACACACAAAGGTCAGCTCAAGCGTCCACCTGTCACCTGCAACAGGGGGAATAAAACCCTGAGTACTCAATTGTACTCAGCAAGACTTACCCGCTAGGAGGAAAGAAAATACTCCAAGGATATGCAAGACTATCTGGCTTGTGGGTTTATTACATTTGCAGGAAGCATTACTAAGCGTGCGTCCTTATATTCGATTTTTATTAATAGCCGCATTGGTTCATTAACTAACCATTCTATGCAAGCACATGTACTACTTTCAAGCAGGTGGTAACCAATCAGAGTTCCTTTTCCATCTTCCATTCTTCAGTTCTTACTACGGTGCTAAACACGAGACAAGTCGTACAGGATCACCCGAGCGATTCGCGAATCAATACCCCCACCTGAGTACCCCGAAAACACACGCCCCGCTTGTACCCGAGGCACAAGCAGGACCAACCCATCACTCATGTCCCGGGTGTCCAGGTCCCCGTCCAAACTAGGACTCCAAGCCCCCTCCCCTGAGTTCCGGACTCAGTGCGGTGCAAGGACCTCCTCCACCAAAATAAAAACCTGACAGTCGGTCCGGAAAGAGCTAGATCCACGACAAAAGAGCAACAAGTCTTCCAAGCGCCCATACCTAAGTATGTGATCGGGATAATAAGTCTGTAACTTGCCTAGATATTTTATGCAACGATCGGTCCTTAACAGACCAGATAGGGAAAGCAGTGTAACCAAGCCATGTCTCGTGTCCATGGCGACACAACCTCTTACACCCACAAATACCCAAACCATATCCCTGTCCGGTCACCATTTTTCCTTTCTACCATTTTTATATTTTCCAAGTGATGATAATCCAATAGTATATTTCCTATATCTCGCGAGAGACAGGCAATCACTCGACTTCTACCGGAGTCCTGTAGCATAGCAATCTACACGATCCTGTCATACTAGTAAGACTCATAGTGTAGAGATATATATGCAAGTAGGTTTCATTCAACTCCTTAAAACTTAATGCACAAATATAATTTAAACTGTAGAAAGTAGGGGTTATGCACCGGGGCTTGCCTGGGTAAGATATATTAAAAAGTTAGTAGCTGCATCTTCAGATCATCCACCAGCAACTGAATAGCAAGCCCATGACATCATCTCCCGGAGAGAATGCCATTACATCATCTTCGGATTCCCAATCATCCTTCGATAGGTCCGCTGATCCATCATCGCACCTATATGACATGCATGCGATGCGATGCAATGCAAAAATATAATTTGGCAACTGTAACCGTGACTCGTAAAATACGACGTACGCCGCTCGAGTTAACGGGCTAGTTCTAACGACGGCCATACTTAGGCTACCTATACATATTGTCGGAAAAGACGTTATTTCCCCACAATTATTTTAGTTATATAAACCCAAGGTGTTTCTTTATTCCAAATAGGACATCAAGATTTATTTAGCACACTAATTATCCTAGTGTTACAAACATTACAGTGAGTACCTAATATTGTTCGTAATTTACTGTATAATTTTTATATTCAACAATATTACCGATTTATCATGAAAATTCCTACAAGTTTATCTTTTCATACTATTAAGTACCTCAATTTAATTATATAGCTCCTAAGAATATTATCCAACTATGTAAACAAATTATACTAGCAGGTAGATCATGATTTTGGGAGCCTAACAAAATTAGTTTCACCATTTTTGACAGCTACATAAATTTATATTGATTTTACAGATTTACTCCCGAACTAATTTAGCTACTGGTTTGAGAATTAAAGGCCAGTGACCATCAACCGGCCCAGCGACCCAGTCGGCCTGGTCCAGCGGCGAGGCACCCAGGCGGGCGGGCACGCGCAGGCGCGGGCGGCCCATGCGCGGTGCGCGGCACGGCGTTGCGCGGACCAGCGGCGTGGAAGCAGGCCGGCCAGGCAGGCGGCCCACGGGTGCGCCCGACCGGTAGCCCAGCCACGGTGGCCACTGGCTGGCCCAGCGCTTGGGTGCGGACGGCCCAGCAACGCCGGCCCATGCGGCCAGAATAGGGCAGCGGCGGTCTATTATGCGAATAAGCCCTTGGGCTTCTGCCTAATATTGCCACCGGACCACAACACTATTCCTTTAAGTCATGTATTTCACAAATAAAACCCCATATAACATTCTTCTTGGACTTCTCACCTCGGCTCCTCCACAAAATAGAGCAGCTCGGTACAGACCAAGAGAGGAAAGGGGGCTGCTTGGGGGAGACAGAGGAGGTGCTGGGGAGGCTCACCGCTAAACCAATCGAGCTGCAGCGGCTACACACCAGAGATTGACGAAGCGAGCTGTGCTCAGTCGAAGGTAACCGAATCGAGGATTTGGGGCTGGCTCGTGCTTGCTGGAGCAGAGGAGGAAGTTGAATAGCAGCGAGCTCGCGTGGGGTGGAGGAGAAGCGAGTAGCGGGCTCTTTTATAGGTAGCACGAGGCGAGGCGGTTCCGACGGTGCGGCCACGACGGGACACGGCGCGGGGAGGGGCGGCAACACGGCGGGGACTCGGCGGAAGGAGGGCGGCTCTGCAGAAACGAGGCAGCGCAGTGGGAAAAAATAGGCAGTAGCTATGACGCCCTTTGGGGGAGAAAAGCAGCACGAGGGTTCGGTCGAGCTTGGCAGTCCAACAGAGGCAGCAGCTGGGGCCGGTACAGACATGTCGGTAGAGGCAGACAAAAGAAATCAAGGCAGGCAACGCACGGCAGTAGCAACCCGGTCAACTTCCATTAATTAGGGACCGCACGACATGCCCTGGCAAACGTTGCAGAGCGACGGGACAACGGAGGCAGGTAAAAAGTAGTACACGGCGATGAGCAGGGAGTACTGCCGTAAAAGACAAGCAGAGTCCGAGGGAGCGAGTAAGCGGGGAGGCAGGACTGACTCGGCCTAACTCTGCCATGGCGCGACGTTAATAATTCGGATGACGGATTTATTCAGAGCAAGGGAGACGCACTACTGCACTCAAACGTCCAGAACGACAGTGCAGCAAGGGCAACAACGTTTTTAAGGGCCTGTTCGCTTGGAGGAATTCTGGAAGAATTTTGATGGTTTGGAGGAATGCTGGAGGAATTTGTGAGAGAAAAACACTGTTCCGGATGAAAAAAGAAGCGGATCAAGCCGGGTTTAAGGGCACGCGAACGGGCCCTAAATATAATTTCAGATGTTGATGCGAAAAGCTAGTTTTTAAATTTTAAAATCTCATAAAATCGTTTCGATAATTTTTCTTAGGCCTAAATCTTGGTGCTAAGTAAGCTCGTAACACTAGGGATGCTACAACCAACCCCCCTTAAAAAGAATCTCATCCTGAGATTCGAAGCTAGACCAGAAAAGGAGAAACGCGATTCCATTCGTAGATCAGGGATTACACGAAGATTACACGATTTCGAATACTAAACCACACATGGATCTAGGGATACATGGTTAAGAGTAACTTGGTACAACCGAGACCTACTCTAGAAGTCAAGATAGACGAGGACAATGGAGAAACAACAAGAAGATGATTATCCAAAATATGGCATAGCACCATATGATCCAGAAACAGGACTCCCAGAACTCAAACATCGTGAACCCTAAGACCAACTAACCAAAGGGAACTTGAACCCCTTCGAAGAACAAAATCCTTTCTTCTCCTCAGATTACACCATCACCTTAGACTAACAAGCCTAACTCCATGAGTGACGACTGGATCTCGTAGCTCTACTCCGAATGCGAGGGAATGGGATGAAGAAGAAGAGGAAGAACCAAGGGTTACTTATAGTGGTGAACGGATATGGGAAGCAACACACCGGAGGCGGATGTGGTGGGGATGGGATACACAGACGGTGCATGCTATGGAGATAAGGTCGGGGACATGGTGCGCTTCCTGCGCGAACGATAGGGGGAAAAATAAAGGAGTGAAAAGGGGAGGTCCACTCGATGAGGCCAACGTGCGGGCGGTCGTGTCACCAAAAGAAGAAAGAAAGGAGAGGGGAGGGGGGTCCGGTATGAGGGACGAGGCGTGAGAGTCTAGAGCCGACCGAATGCTGGGGAAAAGGAAAAGCGCACAGTGCACAAGGACGGCGAGTGCGGCATGATGCTGCGGCCACGCGACAATGGGGAGCTAAGGGCCCGATACATACAACGTTCGTAGGGCACGCAACGAAATGACCCAGCACGCGTAGCGCAGTCAACTAAACACAGGGCTTGGGACATGACATCCACTCAGACTTTTACAATTACTCCCGACTATCCACTGCTAACTTTCTTTACTACTCTTCTTCTTCTTCTTTCCTTTACTCGACCACATCCGTCTTTCATGTAGACTGAGACCATGTCATACTTTCTTCCTCCAAAACCACCTCTTGTTTACCTTGAGAGAACACTTCTACATCAACCCATTGTGGATTTCCCGTTTGAACACCTAAACATTTCCAAGGAGAAAAATTTAAAACAAAACGGTGCAGCGGTGTAACTTTGTAAAGGTACTTGTTTAACAACCTTGACACCAGCGCGTGCCAAGCAGCGTCACATGTGGCAGCTGTTCCACAGAGAGCCCTCGTTTTCATCGTGGCACCATAAGCTATTAACCAGGCAACTACTACTAACTTACACGCCATGAAGGCGGTGGGGTCATAGACCGCAGAATAAGGGGAGTAGTGCAAGGGCAATTTCAAATAACAAAGGTTCCCTTCATAATAAGGGACAAGGAATTCAAATCCAACGGCGGATTTGTTTTAAAGAGATTCAAGTGTTCTGCTGGGACATTCACAATTAGTCGATACAGTGTCCTATGTTATCCAATCACGGCTGATCTGCTGGTATCTGAATGGCAACTTCTCTTGTAACCCGCTTAACATCGCCCATAAAACTCTTAAGCACATCTAACGAGCTTAAGGTAGATGAACACAGTAAACACAACAAACTAAATAAAATGCGTGTTCCAACGGTCTGATACGGGTACATCATACAGGCATTTAGGCTCCCATTCATGACCCAGCATTCACCTATGATCAGACGATCTCAACAACTACGGACGACAATAACGGCAAGAGTACAATACCAGAGAACAGCGACAACAAGCACTACTACTACAGGTACAATATCTCAAGGCAACTAATCTACATCTTCTCATGGCAATGGCTGAGTGAGAGGAATCAAGGGTTCTTCTTCTGACACTTCCGAGGGTGGAGGTGCTGGCGGTGCTGCAACACCAGTTGTTCTTCTTTCTGGCGGGTGGATAGGGATTCCTTCTAAGATCGGGGCATCCTGCCTTTCAGCAGCCAACGTCCTCCGCTTGGCCCTGGTGACAAGATAGGCCACTCATAGCTGATGGACATGCCGATCTTCAGCCTCCTTTAGGGCTTCCGACATGGTAGTCTCCTGGCTCTCAGCAGCTGCAGCACTGGCATGCGCTTCGGACGAGCTGCACCTGGAGCATCCGGTTGAAGATCTCGGATTCCTCGGCTCGATGGAGGCAGCTCCTCAGTTCCAAGGCTTGATGGTCATACTGCTCATCCAGAGCGAGCAGGTATGTGGTCAAGTGCACCATGGTGGGACTATCCTCTTGCGCATCCCGCCCTTGCAAAAGCCTCCATGCGAGCCCTCCATGCCCACCGATTCTTGTCCAAAGGAGGAAAGAACCGCATGGGGGTACGGGCAATGGGCTCCTCATAGATCTGGCAGAGGTACCGCAAGGCTTTGCGAGCCACAACCTGGTAGGTGTCGATGAAGCAAAACCCAGTTGCAGTCACACTCCAGGCTTTAGTGAGGTCAGAGAACTCGTCACTCTTCCCGATGTAGATGGTAACCTCACACCGCTCAGTGCCATGCTCCTCATACTCATGGCCCTCATACTCGGGGCGATCTTTGACTCTGAGCTTTTGCAGGGTGGCATGCAGGATTCTAGGAAAACCCTCAACGTTCAGGCAGTAGGTACTAACCCAGGCTCCTGCCATCTCTGGCGGTGGTTGCAAGGAAGGCTAAGCGAAAAGCTGGCTCAAAGGAAAAGCTAGGCGAGCTAAAGTGTGCCTAATGGTGATACCAATAGCTAAGTCAGGCTCTACTTATAAAGGCGGAGTGCTAAGTGATCCTGTCGCGGTTCACCAGGGTTCCCGCGCGAGATCACTACGACGAATCGACCAAATTCTACGAGTTCGAGGCGAGCGACGTGCGACGCCATTACTGACTAGTACGACTGTAGGGTAAGGGTCCGACAAGAGCGTAGAAAAAGGGTACGGAAAGACGTGGGTCACGACAGGCGCGAACCACGAGCGAACGCGGAGCACAAAGCCATAGTGCAGACCTAACTCTAGGACAGGAACGAGTCAGACGTGCACAATTTGACATGCGCGACCCTATGGAGGGCGTATCTACAAGCAATACGAGAGCTACAATGCACAAATGGGATATGCATGAATGCACGTCCTATACGTCCTTCCACTGTTGCCAACATATAGGGCAACCGTTCTAAGATTTTTGGCACATCGTTCTCTCCCTGTAGCTAGTCGATACTATCGGACTATGCTCGAGTCAGTGTACCTGCAGAAACTTGATTAATCCTATCTAAGTCAGCAGAGTGTCATCTATCCTAGATACAAAACCATAGTAATAGGGCTACTTATATAACTTCGCATACAAACGTCCTAACTTTTTGCAAAAATGGGTTGTCAATTTTTAATTTAGAAAAGGTTTTCGAAGCCTTATTTCTTCATTTGCGCTCTGATACCACCTGTGGCAAAACCGTCTAATCTAATGTCTCACAGGAGTGCTTGTCTTCTATTAGACACTAAGCACTCGAGGGAGAACACTAAATTACTCGGTTCCATCGGGCACACCCCAGGGGAGAACCCGAAAATCCACATTTTTGCCATCAGGATCACAAATGAGATAATAAAGCTTACATCATTCATAACCATTTCTTACATCACTTTTAATACAACATCAGAGTATGACATTTATTATCATAATAGCGGAATATAATCATATTATCAGAGTTGTGAATCATTTATTTAAACAGCGGAATATAAACATGAGAACAGAGTTACAGCGAAAATAAATAGATATTCATAGCATGGTGAAGCATTGTTATATAAACTATGACAACGGGTTATAAACTTTCTTTTATAAAAATATTTGGTGAGAGTTATAAATAGCAACTATGATCGCAGCGTAAAGGAAATCCTCTCTGAGCCCACCAGGAGAAATCCACACACAAAGGTCAGCTCGAGCGTCCACCTGTCACCTACAACAGGGGGAATAAAACCCTGAGTACTCAATTGTACTCAGCAAGACTTACCCGCCAGGAGGAAAGAAAACACTCCAAGAATATGCAAGGCTATCTGGCTTGTGGGTTTATTGCATTTGCAGGAAGCATTACTAAGCGTGCGTCCTTATATTCGATTTTTATTAATAGCCTTATTGGTTCATTAACTAACCATTCTATATAAGCACTTGTACTACTTTCAAGCAGGTGGTAAGCAATCAGAGTTCCTTTTCCATCTTCCATTCTTCAGTTCTTACTACGACGCTAAACACGAGACAAGCCGTACCGGATCGCCCGGCGATTCGTGAATCAATGCCCCCAGCTGGGTACCCCGAAAACACACGCCCCGCTTATACCCCAGGCACAAGCAGGACCAACCCATCACTCTCTTGTCCCGAGTGTCCAGGTCCCCGTCCAAACTGGGACTCCAAGTCCCCGCCTCCGAGTCCCGGATTCAGTGCGGTGCAAGGACCTCCTCCACCAAAATAAAACCCTGACAGTCGGTCCGGAAAGAGCCAGATCCGCGACAAGAGATCAACAAGTCTTCCAAACACCCATACCCAAGTATGTGCTCGGGATAATAAGTCTGTGACTTGCCTAGATGCCTTATGCAACGATCGGTCCTTAACCGACCAGACAGGGAAAGCAGTGTAACCAAGTCATGCCCTGTGTCCACGGCGACACAACCTCTTACACCCACCAATACCCAAACCATATCCCTGCCCAGTCACCATTTTTCCTTTCCACCATTTTTAGATTTTCCAAGTGATGATAATCCAATAGTATATTTCCTATATCTCGCGAGTGACAGCCAATCACTCGACTTCTACCATAGTCCTATAGCATAGCAATCTACACGATCCCTATCATACTAGTAAGACTCATAGGATAGAGATATATATGCAAGTGGGTTTCATTCAACTCCTTAAAACTTAATGCACAAATATAATTTAAACTACATAAAGTATGGGTTATGCATCGGGGCTTGCTTGGGTAAGATATATTAAAAAGTTAGTAGCTGCATTTTCAGATCATCCACTAGCAACTGAATAGCAAGTCCATGGCATCATCTTCCGGAGAGAATACCATTACACCATCTTTGGATTTCCAATCATCCTTCGATAGGTCCGCTGATCCATCATCGCACCTACATGACATGCATGCGATGCAATGTAAAAATGTAATTAGACAACTGTAACCATGACTCGTAAAATACGACGTACGCCGCTCGAGTTAACGGGCTAGTTCTAACGACGGACGTACTTAGACTACCTATACACGTTGTCGGATAAGGCGTTATTTCCCCACAATTATTTTAGTTATATAAACCCAAGGTGTTTCTTTATTCTAAATAGGACATCATTATTTATTTAGCACACTAATTATCCTGGTGCTATAAACATTAAAGTGAGTACCTAATATTGTTCGTAATTGACTGTACAATTTTTAGATTCAACAATATTACCGATTTATCATGAAAATTCCTACAAGTTTATCTTTTCATACTATTAAGTACCTCAATTTAATTATATAGCTCTTAAGAATATTATCCAACTATGTAAACAAATTATATTAGCAGGTAGATCATGATTTTAGGAGTCTAACAAAATTAGTTTCACCATTTTTGGACAGCTACATAAATTTATATTGATTTTACAGATTTACTCCTGAACTAATTTAGCTACTGGTTTGAGAATTAAAGGCCAGTGACCATCAACCGACCCAACGACCAAGTCGGCTGGTCCAGCGGCGAGGCACCCAGGCGGGCGGGCACGCACAGGCGTGGGCGGCCCATGCGCAGTGCGCAGCACGGCATTGCGCGGCCCAGCGGCATGGAAGCAGGCCGGCCAGGCAGGCAGCCCACGGGTGCGCCCGACCGGCGGCCCAGCCACGGTGGCCACTGGCTGGCCCAGCGCTTGGGCGCGGACGGGCCAGCAACGCCGGCCCATGCGGCCAGAACAGGGCAGCAGCAGTATATTATGCGAATAAGCCCTTAGGCTTCTGCCTAATCCGGTGACCGGAACACAACACTATTTCTTTAAGTCATGTATTTCGCAAATAAAACCCCGTATAAGCCTCGGCTCCTCCATAAAACAGAGCACAGCAGAGCCCGGAGCTCCGGCCGGCTGCCGCAATGGCAGCCCGACGGCGGTGGCCGAGGAGTGGGACGGGAAACGGCGCTGCTGGCAGTCCGGATCCTAGGCATCGAACTCGCGGTACTCGCCTCCGTCCTCGTTCACTCCGTCGGCCAGAAGCGCACAAACATTAGGAAAGGCAAACAAACACAATTAAATAATCACATAAATTTAAAAGAGCTCCAAAAATCATAAAATTTATCTGGAAGATAGATATTGATTTTAGATAAATTTAGGAACAAGAATCGGTAGAATCGGAGTACGGATGGAGGAGATATTAATTTGCAAATTGGGCTGCGAGATTAAATAAACAAGTCATTTAGGAGAGACATGCAAACACGTGCTTTGCTCCTGGTTTGGAGAAGGTAATAACAAGGAGAGAGAATGAGGCAACCACGCAGGGACAAAACACAGGACGTCGTGTTCCATGCGTCCGCCCGCCATGGATGGCTACTGAAGCTCGAGAGCAGCTCGGTACAGACCAAGAGAGGAAAGGGGGCTGCTTGGGGGAGACAGAGGAGGTGCTGGGGAGGCTCACCGCTGAACCAATCGAGCTGCAGCGGCTACACACGAGAGATTGACGAAGCGAGCTGTGCTCAGTCGAAGGTAACCGAAGCGAGGATTTGGGGCTGGCTTGTGCTTGCTGGAGCTTTGAATAGCAGCGAGCTCGCGTGGGGTGGAGGAGAAGCGAGTAGCGGGCTCTTCTATAGGTAGCACGAGGCGAGGCGGTTCCGACGGCGCGGCCACGACGGGACGCGGCGCGGGGAGGGGCGGCAACACGGCGGGGACTCGGCGGAAGGAGGGCGGCGCTGCAGAAACGAGGCAGCGCAGTGGGAAAAAATATAGGCAGTAGCTATGACGCCCTTTCGGCAGCAGAAAACACGAGGAGTGAGAAAAGCAGCACGAGGGTTCGGCCGAGCTTGGCAGTCCAGGCAGCAGCAGGGACCGGTACATACATGTCGGCAGAGGCAGGCAAAAGAAATCAAGGCAGGCACGGCAGCAGCAGCCCGCTCAACTTCCATTAATTAGGGACCGCGCGTCATGCCTGGCATACGTTGCAAGCGACGGGACAACGGGGACAGGTAAAAAGTAGTACAAGTCGATGAGCATAGAGTATTGGCTTAAAAGACAAGCAGAGTTTAAAAGAGCGACCAAGTGGGGAGGTAGGATTGATTCAGCCTAACTTTGTCATGGCGCCACGTTAATAATTTGGATGATGAATTTATTCAGGGAGACGCACTACTGCACTCAAACGTCCAGAACGACAGTGCAGCAAGGGCAACAGCATTTTTAAATATAATTTTAGATATTGACGTGAAAAGCTGGTTTTTAAATTTTAAAATCCCAGAAAATCGTTTCGGTAATTTTTCTTAGGCCTAAATCTTGGTGCTAAGTAAGCTCGTAACACCAGGGTGTTACAGTACGGGTGATCGATTTTCATGTCTTTAGGATTACAAAACAAAGTTTTTTGGCTTCGAGGACTGCTAAATTGTGTAAGTGATTGTGTCATGTAATAAATTTGTTCTTATTCCTGTGGGGATGAAGCCGGATATTCTTCCATTATCTTAAAAATGATGAATTTCCTAAAAGATTCCATCGTTTTGTTTACTTAGGATTGTTGCTTCTAAAGTTTGGATAGATGTGTTCATGAGTCTGTCATTCAATGAGTCTTTCCTCAAAGTTTTAACATAATTTTTCATTCCTATAGAAATATGGGTACCATAAATGCATGTTTCGTCAAGCACTTTTTATGCTTGTTGCTAACAATAAATTTAGCCTATGTTCATGCACTAGACCGATGCAGCATGCACTTTTTTATATGATTTAACTTTTTCAGTATATATAATATGTAATCATCTTTCTTCACATGGCGTCATCACAGATTGCAACTTCCAACGTGTGCTTGGATGTGAAGGTATAACTATATATAGATGCCGCATGTACATGTCCACTAATTTAGTTAAAAAAATATTATCTCAAGTTTGTTGGGAACATCTTATTGTCCGCACGATTTAATCGGGTCATATAAAATTATTATATTTTAAGATGCCTTTTTTATAGATTACACCGTTCAAACTAGCATGTTTATTTTAAGACAATTGGAGTATATAAAGGAACCTAGCATTGGCCTCAACCTATATATGGTGAGGACCGGATGTTTCGCATCACTGCCCATCTGTGAGATTTCCATGGACATAGATCCCGGTCTCCTGTTTGGCCTTGCATGCACGGAGCGGACTGCCATTTAGACGACGAAGTCACTTGGTGGATATGAGGTGACCAACACTATATATATTTATAGTAGTGTGTGCCCAACATCACACACCACACACCTAGCTTCTCTTTCCAAAAGCATGGCGTGCATGACCCTTTCATTGCTAGACCACCTCTTGATCACTGTATTGCTCGTCCTCGCTCGCGACATTATCACAGCCGGTGTTGTCATAGCTCCACCTCCCACTCCTCTACCTCTTCCATGGCCACGTGCACCCTCTCCGACTCCTCGTCCTCTGGGTCTTGGGGCCCTTGCTCGCACTCCTCTTCTTCCTCCCCCTCGGACAGGCACTCCACCTCTAACTCCTCTTCCTCGTCCATGGTTGGGTACACCTTCTCCAGCTCCTATTCCTCCACGGCTAGGAGCACCCCCTCGTACTCCTATCCTTCCTTCTCCTAAGGTAGGTGCTCCACTTCCTGTTCGCCCCCCACAGTTGGGAGCGCCCTTCCTACCCCTGTTCCTCCTACTCCTTGGTTGGGGGCTCCCTCCCGCGGTCCTATTCTTCCTCCCCCACGGAAGGGCGTTCCACCTTCTACTCCTCCACTTCCAGCACCACGGTTAGGGGCACCCCTCCCGTCCCGTCCTTGTCCTCCAGCTGGTGCTCCTGTACTCCCTCCCCATCAGAAGGGTGCTCCACCTTCCACTCCTCCACTACATGCACCAAGATTGGGGGCACCCCTCCCGTTCCCTCGTAAACCTCCACCTCGTGCTCCTGTACTTCCTCCCCGCCGGAAGCGCACTCCACCTCCTGCACCACGTTCTAAGGCACCCATTCCATCTCCTGTTATTCCTCCCCCTCGAAAGCGCACTCCACCTCCTGCACCACGTTCTAAGGAACCCATTCCATCTCCTATTATTCCTCCCCCTCGAAAGCGCACTCCACCTTCCACTCCAATTCCTGCACCACGGTTGGGGGTACCCCTTCCATCTCCTCTTCCTCCCCCTCGCGGACCTACTTTTCCTTCCCCTCGGAGCGGCACTCCGCCTTCCACTCCTCCACTTCCTACACCACGATTAGGGGCACCCCTCCCGTCTCCTCTTCTTCCTCCAGCTCGTGCTCCTTTGTAACAATTCTGTTTGTCTAAGCAATCATGAAAGCAGCACCAATCTCTTTCGAAACAATAAGTCTTCACACAGCAACAACAACAATATCTTCATTGAACCTCGTCAAAGCAATATTGTTGGAAGCTGAAGATTGAATCTCAGTTGGATGGGTTTGTGTTTGCTACAGTGCTATAGGGTCCCATAGGCCACAAGAAAATCATGTAATATATACAACTATTTTGTTTCCGGGGTGTGTAATAAATTGGTAAGCCTAGGCTTACTACTCATCTGTATTTCAAAACTTATTTCTCTACATTTATATTATAATGTATTGTAACCTTGCAATAGCGATTCGATTTGCTCAATTAGTCGTCTTGGATCTGTTTGCAACTCATCCTTCTCTATTTATCATTGTTTGTTCCTTCCTCCCTCCTAATACCACTCCTCACCAGTGTGTTTTTATTTTAACACATGGGCACACAAGAAGCTGTCAATTTCTTTGAGGCAAGAAGAATTTGCAAAAATAGCCCCTAAGTTGGAAAAACTTGTACAAGACAAAAACAGTCTGAGATGTTGGAAGATTTGTTGGTTCTTTTCCATCCAAATTTTAATTTCCCATAAAATTAGGAGGGTATGATGTGAGTTGTGACTGTGGATTCCTTTCTCGAGAGCGCCAAATAACGTCCACCTCTCAACCTAACGCAAATATGTGCTCCAACCAGCGGTGGATTTGGGCCCTAGGCATGACACAAAGCATCTGATGATTACTCCACTGGGTTTTTTGTGGCCTAATCCGTAATAGCCCTAGCCATCATGCCAGCAATAATCAGCTCCCGCCACCGGCCCAACAACCATCCGTCTAACCCAACAATGCTTGAAGTAATAAGAAGCAAGAAGCCTATGGCTCTATAAATCTCACAAGTCACAAGTGCACCTCCATGGCTCTATCCTTCTCTCTCGTCTTTCTCCACTGCGTCTCTCATCTCATCTCCTTTCTCAGTCACACCCACGCCCCATTGCCCCCTGGCTCATGCTAGTGCGTGCTAGCAGAACTCGATCTAGTCCCCTAGTGCCGCCAAAGGAACCAAATTGATCAATCGAGGAGTAGAGCGGCAAAATCAAAGGGTGACACCGACAAATGTAACTGAGGCAATGAAGGCTTTTTTTTTTTTTTTTTTTGCGAAAGAGGGAATGAAGGCTGTTGGTGGGCAGCCTACATGCCAATGTTGCCACGTTGGGCACTCATGCGGGAGCCAAGCTGGACAGGTACATACTGTGCAGTGCTAGCAATAGGCAAACAACCAGGTTCCTAGAAGGTTGCTTCTATAAATCTATAGTTCTATATGGTTTTGTTTATTAATTAGTATGCTGTTAATTGCTAAATTTTCCATGTTGTATTTATGCAGCAATTTTGTAGAATTTTATATTTCGCACAATAATAAATTATACAATATTGGCTCTAGCGTGCAAATTCGTCGGCTCCGCCACCATGCGCCGGCTCCAACTGCCTGCATGCTAGTGAAGGCACAGACATTCCTACTCTACTCATGCTCGTTACTGCTGCAGCCATTGATTTACGGCTTAGAGCAACTCCACCAAAATGAAAAAACTTAAATCTCCTATATCTGGTTCAAGAAAACAAGAGTTCAGGTTTAAACATAGGCGTGTTGAAGCAGATTTAGAAAAGTTTCGTCCTTTACATGTGGATCCTAGATGTCAACCAGTAGTATGCTCATGCTAATGCTACGGTAAAAACAAAAGACAGTATTTTTCTACGTCCATCGTGCTGAACCTGCCAGGCTGCCATCGTCGGCGTCGCTGCGTACATGCAGATCAGCACTGTTGATGTCACTGAGCCGCCTCAGCCCTTGGACTACGAGTCTACGACGGTGGGTCGCACAAGGCTTGGGAGGCGCCCATAGTAGCAGGCCCTACCCCTCAGGAACGTCATACCTGGCGACGAGGCCGGCGAGGGATTCTTACGCGCGCAGCGTGGACCAGAACTACTCTGCCGCAAACCAGGAATGAACTCTGTTGTCGTGAATGTTGCGCCCTGGTAGTGCTCCTCCCACCAGAACTACACCAAATATGAAAATGTTTCATGATAAGGAAAAGAACCAGCAATCAACTCTGGACAAGTAGTGCCATGCTCCTTAAGCAACACTATGGTTGAAGCAACAGTGCCCAATCATTCATGTTCTCTCTGAAAAAAAAAGTGCCCAGTCATTTATTTTTTAACAGAGGAGCAATTATCTCTTATTTGAAAAGTCTAGGCTGAACTGAGTTAACTCTAAACTGCTACCTTGTTTTAACAAAGCCTAACAGGTGCATTGCCATACATGGAACAAATTCAAGTGAAGAACCCTCAGTGACAGCTAATTGTAATGGCTTGCCTGTCTGCAATCACATAGCTTCAAAATTGACCAAAGTATTGCAGCCTGAATCGATATCACATAGTCTTAAACGAAGGGATAATCCCATCTTAGTAACAGCTTTACTACTGAAAATATTAGCTCATATTACTGCTTATAGGGACAATGTGTCAATAGCCGGCATGCAACAACCAACATGTGTTGACCATAGTATAACTCAAATTCACTTACCTGAGCTAAAATGATGGCGGCCAGCCTATACCCCTGTAGCCATAAGCTCGTGGAGCATCCATTCGATGTCCCGTGCTTAACCTGTGCTCTTCAGTAAGGTCTACCTCAACCTGCACTCATGAACCCAGTATCTTACTCAAACGTAACCTAATACTTACACATAAATCTGCAAAATAAGATATAATCAGGTTAAATGAGCACAAATGTCCGAACTGTTCCAATCGTTCGAAGCGTTGCAAGATAGAAGCAAAGGTTACATGGATGATCGCAACCGATCAAGTGAGTGACTTACCATGGGATGTACTTGATGGCGAAGCCATTATCCTCGACGCAGGTCTTCACGAGAGAGTCCGGAACCCTCTTCCCGAGCTCCTTAAGCACCTCAGCGAGCAGCTTGCCGATGCCCTCGGTGGGGGCGGCAACCTTGCCACCGGCGAAGTCGTTGTCGTCCTCCGACGGAAGCTCCGATTTCTGCGGCCACGAGACCCACAGGCCTTTACGGCCGACGAGGCGCACAGTTCCTCACGACCCGCGCCGCCAGGCCCGCCGACCCACGCCACCGCACTCGCCTCGCCCTACCTGCCTCCGGCGCCGGCAGCTCCGACGGACTGTGCCACCTCGGCCGAGCCCCCGGCGATCTGCGGCACCGCAGCTTCCCCACATCCGGCGCCGGCGGCTCCAGTGAGAACCATACTACCAACAGAAATACTCAAATAATTAACATATAGAGGCATAGAGCAAGCAAAATTATTAATCTTCATAGTATAAAATTTACTGTCACAAGTACTTCTTAGTTGAGAAAAAAAATCCAGTCCAGTAAATTCTAAGCAAGAGAAGACATAAATTCAGAAACACCTTGCAACTGTGTCTTCCATCTTCTCACTATTTTTCGATTGTTCAATATCGATATTTAATTACTAAAAAAAAGAGCAGACCCAGTGTCGGAGGCTCCCACATGAGTGGGTCTGGGGAAGGGATAAACCGAGACCAGCCTTTTCCCCCACAAAATCTGCGGAGAGGCTGCTTCGAACCCACGACCTGATGACTCAGTGAGACAGCTCTCACCACTGCACCAGGTCTGCCCTTCTTAATTACTATACAATATTATTATTATTTAATTAAATTACTCAAAGATCTAAAAATGATAAGTTTATAGAATCACCGAAACAAAGGTTCAGAGTGATTTTCCAATGAACTAAGCTCTAGCACCAGAACAGAAGCATGTACTATATTGCTACATTCCCGTTGAATTTTAGCAGACTTGCAACTCTTGCCTTACTAAAAACAGACAAGCAACACCTAAGACTACTCTACTCTTCTACAGATCTCTCAGCAACCACAACAGACCAGGAGGAAACCTTGCAGATACTCTCATCTTCAATGATGCCATCGGTCACCTAGGCTTAGTTGAACTGCCTTTAAAAGGACGTGCCTTTACATGGAGTAACATGCAGTCCGAACCTCTTTTAGAGCAACTTGATTGGTTTTTTACATCTCCCAATTGGACAATTGATTTCCCCAAATACTGAAGTGCTCCCCATGGCAAAGATCATGTCAGATCAAATCCCCTGCAATATCATTATCAGTACCAACATTCCGAAAGCGAATCTGTTTTGTTTTGAGAATTTCTGGGTAGAGCAAGATGATTTCCTCGACACAGTGTTAGACTGCTGGAATATTACACCCACCCTCAATGATGCAGCCCGGAATATTTCCTCTAAGTTCAAAGCACTCAGCTAGTTTGAAACACTGGAGTAAACATCTATCAAATTTGGGTCTGTTGATTAGTAACTGCAACCAGGTTATCTGCTTCATTGATGCCCTAGAGGATAGACGTGAGCTCTATAATCCAGAAGCTAACCTCAGATGTGCAGTCAAGCGACAACTCCAGAAGTGGCTACGGTATAAAAATTTGTATTGGAAGAAACGTTTCACAGTCAATAGGATTAAACTTGGGGATGAATGCACAAAATTCTTCCATGGTATGGCAACTATTTCATATAGGAAAAATGCCATTTCCTAGATTATGAATGAGCATGGAGTTTGGATTCAGGATCATGAGAGTAAAGCAGGGTTGCTATGGACTGCTTTCAGAAACCGTATGGGTGCCACATCCTCTCCTACCATGCTTTTTGACCTCACCAGCATGATCACACAGGTGGATGGCCTAGATGCCTTGGTGAGCCCAATCTCGCATGATGAAGTTGACTCAGTGGTCAAGCATATGCCAAATGACAAAGCGCCTGGACCTGACGGTTTCAACGGTCTATTCCTAAAGAAGTGCTGGCAGTTTATCAAAGGTGACTTCTACTCACTATGCTCTGATTTCTACTCAGGTCTAGTCAACCTTGAGTACATCAACACCTCTTATATCACCCTAGTGCCAAAAAAGAACAGACCAGAGACAGTAAATGATTTTCGGCCTATATCTCTTATGAACATTTCATTGAAGGTGATCACTAAAATCTTAGCTGAGAGATTACAAGCAGTCATACTACGAATTGTCCATCCCAACCAATATGGTTTCATTCGGTCACATACGATACATGATTGTTTAGCATGGAGTTACGAGTATATCCATCAGTGCCACCAGTCAAAACGGGAGATAATCATACTCAAGTTAGATTTCGAGAAAGCCAATGTTTTCAAGTCATCCGATTAATCACGATTAATCGTCCTAATCGGTCCCTGCTGACTGATTAGGGGTACCGGGAACTTGTACAAGTCGTCCGATTAATCGCGATTAATCGTGATTAATCGTCCTAGTCGGTCCCATGGCGACTAGGTTCGACTGGATGACTTGAAAACATTGGAGAAAGAGTTTGACACAGTGGAACACTCTACCATCATCCAAGTTATGAGGCATTTGGGATTTCCAGAAAGATGGTTGACTTGGGTACAAACAATCCTCTCTTCTGGCTCCTCGATAGTGTTATTGAATGTTCCTGGGAAAATTTTCAAATGCAAGAGAGGTGTCCGACAGGGGGACCCATTATCACCTCTCCTCTTTGTGCTTGCGGCTGAGCGTCTGCAAATTTTGGTTAACCGGGCTGCATCCATGGATCTACTCACCACACCAATTCCCCAACCTATGGCAGATTTCCCTATAGTGCAATATGCGGATGACACGCTACTGCTACTACAAGCTGATGCCAAACAACTCTTCTTCTGTGGCAGAACCTCCTAAATTATAGGGCCCACATGCACCTGTCACTGTCCAACGACCTTTGACATCTATGCATATGTTCCCGGTAACTTAAGAAGATTGTCAGGTGTCCTCGGAGAACCCCGAATTATCCACGATTTCCGAGCAGGTTCACATTACAGAGTCATTGCAGTATTACAACATTTATTCAAATATCTACACTAGAGTAAATCAGTGGAAGTCTTACAATAACTTAGTTTACAAAACAGTAGTTTCAAACCTTACAACTAAGTTCGATAATTATTACAAAACGTAGTAGTGGAGTGGTATTATAACATTATACAAACACACAAATAGATTGACCTGCTCATGAGCCTCACCTACAACAAGGGTCAACGAACCCTAAGTACAAAAGTACTCAACAAGACTTAACCGAAATAGAAACTGATAGAACTTAGGAATGCAGGCTCAGGGATTCAAGGTATGGCTTTAGCAATAATCAAAGTTCTTTTGCGTAAAAGCTCTTTAACAAAATCCTTTATATCAACATTTTTATCTTCAAAAAGATCATATACAAAGCTGACACGATCTGTAATGAGATCATGAAACTTCATATCCAACACTTTCTCAAACCTTACTCAAGTTCCAGTTATTAACTATGATGATGAACAGTGAGTTGAGTCTTCATAACCGAGGAGCAACAACGATTCGAACCGATTAAACCCAGCTGGGAATTCCAGACCACACGACATATGTAGGTCCCCGACTTACATATATCAACCTACCCTCGGATCCTCTAAAACAAGAACGGGTCCGCACAACCCAAGAATACAGTACTCCAATCCAGCCCATTACCACATGGGTACACGCTATTCCCGTCATCTCTTCACTCCCAGTGCGCGAGTAGCCATTCTCATAATAGAATAGCCAAGTTAAGGCTTACCGGAGTATGCGGTTAGTACTACAAAGTCTCACCTCATGCAGTTCAACAACGGACGGTTTCTTAATCAACACAGGCGGAAAGAACCCGCTCACAAGACCTCCATGTCTTGTGGCTCCCCTACACCAAGTCTGCCCGGTCTAGATTTATTACTACACATGCTCAAATTTCATGATCACATAAGTAACCAAGCGTAGCCAAAGATCCATTTAAAATTCGCAGGTGACAGGTAATCACCCGACTTTTATTTGTCTAAGCATAGCTAAGCATAACTAGGCAATTACGAATTAAAATTGGTAACAAGGTAGATGGGGAAAAACAAGGTTGGTAATGCACCAATTAGGTTTTCACTTAACTCCTAATCACTTAATGCAGTACTTGAAAGCAAAAGCAAGATAAATTTGTAAAACACAAGGTAGGTTTAAATGCATCCGGGGCTTGCCTTGGTTGACGGAAAAGTTCGGTTCCGGAATCGTTCCACCGATCTCAAATCCAACCTCCACAGACGGATTAACTTCCTCCACAACTTGATTAACTACCACGTGCTCACCTTCGTTCACTACACGTAGTAACAATGCCATGTTTAACATGATGCGAGATACAAAATATGATGCTCGATGATGGATGCAAAATTAACAACTTGAATACAACTTTCCTTCACGGTACAATTGCAAGTAATTATCATAAAGCATTTTTAGTCATTCTTCTAACAAGTCAAAGGTTCACTTATCATACATGCTTACCAACTAAGGCTTTATCATGAAAAGACATGTATAAACAATATACAAGGAAATGTATAACTTTTACTTTTTACCCAAGAGGTTACATCTAAGAAGCAATCAAGTTTATCAACATGCATTTACTAATGAAATTCTTAATTAAGTCATTTAGAATTATTAACTAAAGGGCGAACATAAGCATATCAAGAAGGTAATCACTTGGCCATGACACAGCAGGGGTGGGGTGTTTCATGATCTATAATCAACTCCAAAAACCATTCAGGACATCACATGATTTATGTTTATCATTTCGACAATTATTAACTAATAATTAAGGCATATAAATAAGAGTATAATTAAACATCATCAAATTAATCCCAAACTTTTTGTGGAGGCAGGCTTTAACAATAAACAGATACAATAAAAGTTTCATGGTCACTGGATATTTATTTTGGCCTAGAAAAATTATGGAAACTCATTTATTAATTAATTTGAGAATTTTTTGTCACCTTCAAAATGTACTTAAAAGTAACATCTAATATTTTTCCTAAATAGTTTACATCTCAGAGAGGTCACACAAAAATTTTCATAATTTTTGGACCTCTATTTAATTCTACACAAAAATAACAAATCACAACACTATTTAAAATAATCACTGACTTTTTATTCAACACCCACGACAGGTCCATCGTCTTCTTCCCCGAGCCGAGCGGCGCAAGCAAACACGGCAGCGACGTTGTCGACCGATCAAGGCAGTAAAGATGGCGGTGAGGTGGCGCAAGATCATCGCCAGACTCGGCCGCACCGATAGGTGGACTTGGCGTGGCTTGCAGTGGCTCTGGACAGGCTGACCACGGCAGCAGGCGCCGGACATGGCCGCATGCGGCGGCGCGGCGGTGGAATGGTTACTGCAGCCTCAGAAAGGTGAAGATAGGGTTCGTAGGAGATCAAGCACACTCACCACGACATGATTGATCAACTGATAGAAGCGATGACGTGATGGAGCTCGGCGCAGGCGATGACGACGGCCACGGCGGCTCGCACCGACGTCGTGACGGCGTTTCGGCGAACAAGGTGATTCCGGCCAGTAGCAGTAGCTAGGCTGGGCTCAATCGAGGCGCAGGGGCAAGGCAAAGCTGGTGGAGAGAGCTATTGGATGGTGGAGCTTTATCGACGGTGAATTTTCGCCGGCGAGCAAAACTAGGCAGCGGCGCTGAGGAGAAGCAAAGACGAAGACAGAGACGATGACGACCGGCTCTGCGTCTAAAGAGGAGGAGAAGAACACTTCGTCTTCGCCAGGAGCAGCTCATGCAAGCTAACCGGCTGCCAGCACGACGCAACACGAGAAGACGCCGATTGCCACGGTGACGGTGAGGAACAGAGAGAGAAGAAGAGAAAAGAGTCACGACAAGTTACTGTAGCTCGTGAGTTTTTCTTTTCTTCAAAAAATTTCCCAATCCATTCAGAATCTCAACTAGATCCTTTAAGCAAACTTGTTCAAAATAAAAAGACCAACAACTTTGCTTTAAGGTTCAAACCCAAATTCCAATTGGTTTAGAAAGTACAATTTGAAATTCAAAATAGTTTGGAAACTATGGATTGAAACTCAAACAAATGTGCACTGTTCATTCATTTAAATTGAGAATTCAAATTAGTTGTTTAGCTATTTTTGAGGAATTATCTAGTAATTAATCCTATTCCAAACTATCCAACCAACTTCACCATTTCAAAATACAAGTTTTGTACCAAATCATAGAATCAAATTTGCCAACTTTGATTTAAGAAAATTGATTTGAAAATTCCCCAAATAATGAACTTCCCAACATTTGAATCAATAACTTGGGCAAATTATCAATTTGTAGAACTTGATATTAGATTCAAATTTGAAACTCACAATTTAACATATTTAACTAAATTTCACAATCCAACTTTGGTACTATGGTGAAGTATACACTTTGCGCTCGACAATTTGCATACACCAAACTTTTAACTGTTGAAGGATTTCTTGCTCCATAAAATAACAAAACACTTAAATGGATGTCTTTTGGTAACCTTCTAAGAAATGATATCACCACTCCTATGCAACATATACATGGTACAATTTGAATCATGAGATGCTTATATGCCATGATGCTTGATGATTATGCATGATGATGACCATGATTAAAGTTTTATTAAGTGCTAAACATCTGGGATGTTACATCTTCCTCAAGGCCCTTTTGCACAGCTTCGCAATCTCAACAGGTCTCCATGTGAATTACAGAAAGTCACATATGTACCCTATCCATATTACTCAAGAGAAGTTGTCTCATCTTGCTGCTACGTTTGGATGTGATGTGGGCTCAATGCCGTTCACCTATTTGGGGCTACCCATGGGCACAACCAAGCCGAAATTTGAAGACCTGACCCCAATGATGTATAGAGTGGAAAGAAGGCTCTCAGCATGCTCCACTTGGCTGTCCTACTCAGGTAGACTAGAAATGGTCAACTCTGCGATCACACCCATTACCACCTATGCAATGTGCACTATCAAGCTGCCAAAAGGGGTGATCGACAACATTGACCCAGCAAGGAAGCAGTGCCTATGGAGAGGCAATGATGCTGAACGCAAAAAGGGTGGTAATCTGGTTGCTTGGGAAATAGTTATGAAACCAAAGGAGAAAGGTGGACCAGGTGTTTTGAACCTAAGACTGCAAAATGACGCCCTGCTCATGAAACACCTAAGTAAGTTCTATAACAAGGTCGACATCCCCTGGGTGCATTTGATTTGGAATAAATACTACTCCACCAAAGTACCACATGTTGCTAGAGAATTGGGCTCCTTCTGGTGGAAGGATGTGCTCAAACTCAACATCATTTTCAGAGGTGTTGTCAGGTGTGAATTAGGCAATGGCTCCTCTGTCTGCTTCTGGGATGATCTATGGACAGATTCAGTGCTAGCTCAAACATATCCAAGATTGGCCTCCTTTGCTAGAAATAGGGGTGCTTCGGTGCTGGAAATCATGGAGGCTGTTGATCTTGACAGCTTGTTCCTACTACCTCTATCACAATAGGCTTCCGAAGAGCTTGAAACTCTACAAGCTCAGTTGCAAGATATACCATATGATGAAGATGCAGTGGATCGATGGATTCCTGTTTGGGGCAACACATATACCTCACAGCGTTTCTATTCTCAGGTATTCAAGAATATGGATACACATCCGATCTTCAAGATCATTTGGAAGTCTAGATGCACCCTGTGTGTCAAATTCTTTGCTTGGTTGGTTCTGGTAGATCGCCTCAACACCAAGACTATGCTGCGTAGAAGACATCTCGACGTCCAGGGCACTGATATATGCATCATGTGTGATAGTGGAGAAGAGGAGACCATCGACCATCTGTTCTTTGAATGCACGTTTGCAAAAGAATGCTGGGTGACTATACATATCAACTGGGACACATCACTACCTCTGCTAGACAGGTACACCCAAACTCGAGGCGCCCACAACATACCTTTCTTCACAGAAGCAACTCTGATAGCAGCTTGGGAGCTGTGGAAAGTGCGCAATGACAAGATCTTTCAGAGAAGAGACCCAACCCCTAGTATTTGGTTATCGAATTTTAAGAACCAATGTAAACTTCAGTCTATTCGTTTTAAGGATGACCTTAGGTCAACCTTCTGTGTTTGACTTGATGCTTTTAGCTAGATTTGTATGTAAGACCCTCTCTCCTATTTTAAATTAATTAAAAAGTTGCTCACTATGGGGATCTCCCCCACAGTCTTTTCGGTTAGAAAATAAGACTACTCTACTCATTAACCTGGACTAATAGAAAGTACAAACAAGCTTAGAGAGATACACACCCCAAGCGAGACTTGTAGAACAACGTGAGCGGAACCAACCTTCTTGACTGCATGGAGGGCGGCGCCGTGGCCGCCGACGCTGGCTCCGATGATCACGAGGTCGTAGTCGAACCCGCCGCTCGTGGCCACGCCATTGCCAGCCGTCGCCGCAGCCACCACGCTCCGCCTAGCGGCCACCAACTGCGGCGTGCACCGGGGCGCGAGTGGAGCCGGAGGGCCTCGCGCCTGAGACCGCAGAAGCGGATCCTGGCAATCGGCCGGATCGTGTCGTACCGGTAGGCGGCGGCGCTGCTGGCGACCGCCGCCGAAGCTGCCGAGAGGGACCATGGGGCCTCGCCCGACCCGCCTCCGGCGCCGGCAGATCCGGCCCGGCCGCGCCATCTCGGCTGAGCCCCCAGTGATCTACGGCACCGCAACTTCCCCGCATCCGGCGCCGGCATTTCAGGCGAGGGGCAGGAGGTGTGGGCGTCCTCAGAAGCGAGCCACGGCGAGGCTCGGGGTTTCGGATTCGAGACAATTCCCTGTGTGCCATTATAAAAGATCACAATGCCCTGTGTGCCTCTGAAAAAGTTCAGTGGTCTTCAGCGCCACTGCTCCAACTTTTTCGTGCCCTCCATGCCACTTCCGTCAGTTTGGACCCTAACGCCATCAAACTGCAGGTGTGAAAAGATGAAAATGCCCTTAAGTGTAAATATGTTATTAATTTTTTTGAGCATCTTAATGACTTCAAATGAAAAAACTCAAAACTAGAAAGTTGTAGATCTCATCGAGATCTATAATTTTCATATAAAAATTATTTTCATTTAATTCCCCAAAAAAAATATGATTTGATATGATTAATATATCTTAGAAAAATCATATTATTTTTTTTTGCGAAATTAAATAAAAATAAATTTTATATAAAAATTATAGATCTCGACGAGATCTACAACTTTCTAGTTTTGAGTTTTTTCATTTGAAGTCGTTAAGATGCTCAAAAAAATTAATGACATATTTACACTTAAGGGCATTTTCGTCTTTTCACACCTGCAGTTTGACGGCGTTAGAGCATAAACTGACGGAAGTGACATGGAGGGTACGAAAAAGTTGGAGCAGTGGCGCTGAAGACCGCTGAACTTTATCAGGGGCTCACAGGGCATTACGATCTTTTTTAATGGGACACAGGGAATTCCCCCTTCGGATTCGGGAGGCGGCGACGGGCGGGAGGCGAAGGGTTTTTTTCGTTTTTTTTGAGAAAAATAGAGACGGAGGACGGGAGGAAACGGGGATCGGACCTTCGCGTGTGGGTTTGGTCCGCACCTAGGATTGTTCGGGGATGCGTGGAGGAGAGTTGAAGCATTTGATAACTGATTATTATTAGTATATTTGATTTTTATGAAGAATATAGAATTCTGTGCACAAATTCTTTGTTGTTAGGATGCCTCCTCGGGAACGCATTTTTTGTGTACCTGAGATAGTTCTGAGTGCTCCTTTGTAATACAGATGCATGGGTCACCAGAATCGGAAATGTTCTCGCCAGGGCGTTCAATCATCGCTTGCGCCGCCCAACAGCCCAATAGCTCCGTATCCTCTTGTCCACTTGCCTCCAACCTTATCATGTTGTCTTCATTCTCCAGAAGGCTTCCACTGCAGCGTCGCAATCGTCCTCCACCGCGACCGTGCTCTGGGTTCCATCGCCAGGCTCGAAGAAATAGAGGGCGGCTTCACTCCGGTCGTCGCCCCATCATGCCCCACGGTCCGCAGCTACCCCCTGCCCGATCCGCTCCAAGGCTGCAGTGTCCCTTGTCTGGTCCGCCGACAACACGAAGCTCCATCGCCGTGCTCGAAGAAACGGAGGGCGGCTCCACTCCCGCTGTCGCGCTCGACGGCTCTTGCGGCCCCTGGTTGGTCGCTTCACACCATCAGTGAAATCTACACTGGTGAACTCCACACACCGTCGAACCTCCATTCCCAAGCAGCAAGGAGATATTGCGCTGAAAGCGCATATTGCAAATATGTGTTTCGGGTGTTTCAGATGTTTTAGAGCTATGTTGCATGTGTTTCATATCGGTGTTGCAAAAGTAGATCATGATGTTGCACATGTTGCAATGGCTATGCACGTATGTTTCAAGTGTATGTTCCAAATGTTTCATCTGTATCAAACGTATGTTGCAAGTGTTGTTATGTGGATGTTGTAAAAGTAGATCTAGATGTTGCATATACATGTATGTTACAAGCGTATGTTTCAGGTGTTTCATATGTCTATTGCGAGTGTTTCATTTGGATGTTGCATATGCTTTGCAATGGTTTTCAAGTGTTTTCAGGCTTTTTCTCAAGTGTTTTAGACGCTTGTTTCAAGTGTTTCATCTGTCTTCTTTTGTATATAGCAACTGTTGCATCAAAATGTTTTAAAAGTAGATCGAGTGTTGCACATGGGATGCACGTGGAAAGCAGCTGATGGCATGCACGACGTCCGGGGCACTCGCTCACCCGACGCACTAGGGCTCTCGCTCGCTTACTGTGAGAGCACTGTCTGGCTGCTAGTGCCCCGGATCGGACATCCAGCCGCTAGCAAGTCCGCATAAGAATTCTCTCTAACCTCTTTTCTCCCTGTCATATCACGGCACCTGCTCGCTAGCGCCGTGTGGCCGCATGGTCCCCACATGGAAGAAGCTCGACCAAAACTTCAGCGAACGCCCACCGCCATGATATGGAACATGTGCCCCTGGCTCGCGTGACGGCCTGTGTGCCACATCTTTAATTATTCTCGAGCAAAGTCACCAAAAACTATGTTGATACAAAGAAGCGGTCACACACAATAGCGCTAGAATGTATGAGTCGTAGATCGGTGAACCCTCGGCTAGAACACACATACCAGAAGATCCGGTGTTGAAAAAAACATGCTCATGAGGGACAATCCACCACGACATTCCAATGAACCCTCGACAAGAACGCATGCACATATCGGACCACCCGGTATCTGTAAATTTTGCCTCGGAAACTATGAACGCCTCCTGGAAAGGACCCGTGGGGAAATGCACCTAGGGTTGGTCTAGGATTCGCATAGCCACCTAGAACGCCCACAAACTCTGATCTATGGAGAAGCTCGTAGATAACAATAGATATAGGGGTTGAAAGAGCTAGCATTTGGAAAAAGTAAATAGTATATTTGTTTTATTTTTTATTTGATTGGATCACTCAACTAGACAACCCTTAATATTTATATGGTGGGAGGTCTATCCCATAGGAGTCCGAATACATTTTTTTTGAAGGGTCAGTGGGGGAATTCCCCCACCTATTTTTTTGTATTCTATTAAACAAGAAGTATAACAAAAGAGTACAAAAGCGAAGATTACAGGTGCACGAGGTGTGCAGAAAGCAAGGAGAAATAAGGAGCTTGCAAGCTCAGAAAAGAAAACTATGAATAATCCTAGGCTAAATTCTCCAAAAAAACATGTTTAAGGAACCTGCAAGGTTCGGCTTGACCTTGATGCAAATTAGGCCAATCTCCTCCCTGAATCTGGCTTTCCAATACATTACCCAAAACTGACCCAAATCAAATATATAGAAGAAATTGAATCCAACTCGGACTCAACCTGGGTGGCCAGACCGAACCGTCCAATGTGTGCAATCAGCACATGTTTGCCCAATTTGACTACGAACAGCTAGTAAACTTGACATTTCATCAACAACACCTTCTAAAATAGTTGTGAATCCAAGAATCAGATCTTGGTGCAATGAAAACTATGCAAGTCAATGAGTGGCTAAAGAAGACTAGTATATATAGTATTGCCAAGTGCCATGCTTCAGCTGCCATGGCATGAAGACAGTTAATAGGTCGTGGTCCAAAGTGGCAAAAAACATGAGAGGATCAGGCTGGCACGGCCCAAGTCCTCGAAGGTGGAATGTAACTGAAATGCTTACACCCAGGCGTCCGCCCGCCCGGGCGCTTGCTTATTAATGGGCTTGCGGACTGGCCCAGGCAGCCTCCCCAACTCCTGCGCATAGTCCAGAGGTTTCCCCACTCCCGAACGTATCAGCCGCTTCCACCGCTATCTGCTCAATGACTGCCTCCACCACGCTGTCCGCCCACCGCGGCTGCTACTCCGCCTCGCTGCTGTCGTGCGCCCATCTCACGCCATGCGCTCCTCGCTCCCCGTCGCGTGCACCTCTGGCCCCCTCTCATCGTCGCCGCTCCCCCCCGTTGCACACGCCTCCCACTCCCTCCCGTCGTTGGCCCTGGAGTTAGTGGTGGTTGCTCCGCCCCGTCGCGTGCGTTGCCCACCCGACCGAACCAAGCCCGGTGCTGGTGGCGCTAGCTGGTGGTGGTGCTCGCGCGCTAGCTGGTGCTGGGTGCTGGTGGTGCTCGTGCACCGCCGCTCGTCATCGGCTCCAACCCCGACAGCTAGAATCGACCGGCCCCTGCCTCAGCCCCATGTTGCAAATGCATGTTTCAAGTGTTTCATAGGTATGTTGCAAAAGTAGATCGGATGTTGTGTATGTTTGTAATGGTTTCAAGTGTTTCAGACGCATGTTTCATTTGTTTTTAGACGTATGTTGCAAATGTTGCATCTGGATGTTTCAAAACTAGATCAGGTGTTGCATCTCCCTCCTTGCCTTTCTGCTATCTTGCCTCGGTGTGGAAAGCGAGCACAGGCGAAGGTGGTCCCCATTGCCACGAGCGGGCCCCATGTGCTTCCGGACGGGCGTAGAAGGCGAGATGTAGGCAGGTAGGCGCGGGATGCGAGACAGGGGGGCAGCAGCGCGGGTGTCCGGATGGGGGCAGCGTCCGAATGTTCGAGCGCTAGCCACTATTGATGAAATCTGATCGGTAGTCTACCGAGGGGTATACCCACGGTAGTAGATGATCGGTGGAGGTGCGCGTAATAGGAACCGGATGTTGACACAAGACACAGAGACAGCGATTTAGACAGGTTCGGGCCGTCTAATCGATGTAATACCCTACGTCTTGTGTCTTTGTTGGATTGTATTGAATGTGAGATGAATTTGAGGGGGTCTCTACCCGCCTTATATAGTCTAGGGGTAGGGTTACAAGTCAGTCTTGGCCTAGTTCTATTCGGTTATATGGTAAGTATTTACAAGGAATACGATATCTATCATATCCGAAAAGATCTTCCTTCATCACCAAGATGTCTTCTGATTGCCTTGCGGTGCACGCCGACCAGAACTGGGCATCGTAGGCCTTGATCTTATGGGCTGGACCTCCCCTGGTAGTGTGGCCCATGTCCATTGTTGTGGGTACCTAGGGTTATACCCCCCATAGCTAGTCCTCGAGCGCCTTGTATCCGCTGAGCAACGCCGTCTTGAGCAAGTCCGAGCAGTTTAACTTGGAGTCAGCCAACAAATCTGACAATCTGACTAGTTTAACTAGTAATCAAATCAACAAAACAAAGTGCCGACCAGTTTAACTGATAATCCAATCAACAGAACGAAGTGCTGACCAGTTTAACTGGTAATCCGACCAGTGGAAATTGAAGCCAGCCAATTTATCAGGTGACCTGATCTCGGACTTAGCCAAGTAAGGTTTGCCAAAAGGATATAAGGAGCTCAAGTTTAAAATTTAAAAATTCTCCACCTTAGGTAAAGTGTACACACTTAGGCTTCGTTGGTGAAGTCAAATGATCATCATTCATGACTTATGCAAAGAGGATATTAGTACTGATATATGCACTGCAAGGTGCAATATATACATTGTAGTTCCCGAGCCTGACAGTAGGTGAAGAAGACACCTGGTGTTAAGATCAAAGAATTTCAACGATCACTTAGTCAGGATAACCAACTCCCAGCTTAGCTGGGAGCACAGCTAGTCTCTAGCTTAGCAAAAAACCAGTAAGAAAAAAAATGGTACATTCATCGCAAGGTGAAGTGCACACACTTAGTCCCCAAGCCTACTATAAGATAAAGAAACATCTTGTAGCAGGATCAAAGAATGAAGTGTAAAGGATGAAGTCCCCACGCTTAGCACTGGGTACGTGGAGTAAAATTCAATAATACCGAGCGGTAAAACGTGGAGATAATGGAAAGTGCTTATCACTGGATTGCTGCGATAGATATACTTATCAAAGCCCCTGACGTGCTGCCCAAGATCAGCACCCGGATCTGGACAGCATGGAAAACCTTGATATCACCCATGACATGCAGCGTTGGCAAAACATAGTAAGCCAACAAGTGAATCGGCAGACGAAGTCCCTAGCTTAGCTGGCGATGAAGCGACAGACAATCCGACCAGTTGGTTGGCGAAGAATCAAGTACCGAGCAGCCCAACCAACTGGTCGGCGGCGAAGTGAGCGCCGAGTAAAAGTGAATGCTGAAAGGTCCGACCAACCAAGACGATGATCCTGCAATACAAATATGTAGGATGGGTAGTACATGATTTAAAAATAAAATATATGAACTCAGTGATGAAAAAAACAGAGCGGAGTTTATCGGGAGCAATGTATCGGTGAATTTTATACCCCGCAGAGCAGTTTATGTTTATTTGAAGTTTATTCATATTTGTATAAAGAACAAAATCTCCGTGCTTAGCACTGGACATAGGAGTAAAATTTGGTGAGTGCTGAGCACTTAAAAATGAAAAGAGTACTTAGCAATTAACCGTGGCGAACTTTGGAGAGTGCTTAGCACTATATCATGGCAAAATTGGAGAAGATAGAGAAATTTGGAGAACATGGAGAAATTTGGAGACCGTGGAGAAATTTGGAGACCGTGGCGAAATATGGAACATGGAGAAATTTGGAGACCGTGGAGAAATTTGGAGACCGTGGCGAAATATGGAGACCGTGGCGAAATATGGAGATCGTGGCGAAAATTAGAGACCGTGGCGAAATATGGAGATTGTGGCGAAAATTGGAGACCGTGGCGAAATATAGAGACCGTGGCGAAATATGGAGACCATGGCGAAATTTGGAGACCGTGGTGAAATTTGGAGACCGTGGAGAAATATGGAGACCGTGGAGAAATTTGGAGACCGTGGCGAAATATAGAGACCGTGGCGAAATATGGAGACCATGGCGAAATTTGGAGACCGTGACGAAATTTGGAGACCGTTTTGAAATATGGAGACCGTGGTGAAATTTGGAGACCGTGGCAAAATATGGAGACCGTGCAGAGTGCTTAGCGCAATACCGGGGCGAAATTTAGAGAACATGGAGAGTGCTTATGACTGAGGCGGCTCGCTTAGCAGCTCGCTTGGCGACTCGGGCGGCTCAGCGGCACGGCGGCTCGGTGGCTCGAGTAGCACGGCGGCTCGAGTGGCTCGGCGGCATGGCTGTAAAGGTCCTAATATGGATAGAGTGGGGGTGAATAGCCTATTTAAAAATCTATAAGATCACTAGAGTAATTTGATTAGTATGACAAATAGCGTAAAGTAATTTTGCTCTAGCTCTACTAGGATTGCAAGCCACCTATCCAAACAATTCTAGTTGCTATAATCACTAGGCACACACAAGAGCTAAGTTGCTACTCACTAAAAGCTCTTAAACTTGCTACACTAAAGAGCTCCACTAGATAAACTTAAGCTACAAAACAAACTCTCAATTCTAGCTATACTAAAGAGCTTGTTATAACTAGTTTGCAGGAATGTAAATGAGTAAATAAGGTGATTATACCTCCGCGTAGAGGAGTGAACCAATCACAAGATGAATAATAATTCAATCACCAGGAGAATACCAAAAGACAAGAGACAACTAATTTTTCTTCCGAGGTTCACGTGCTTGCCGGCACGCTAGTCCCCGTTGGGTCGACCAACACTTGATTGTTAAGCAGCTAAGAGGTGTTGCACGAACCTCATCCACACAATTGGACACCACAAGAACTTACCCACAAGTGAGGTAACTCAGTGACACGAGCAATCCATTAGAGTTACCTTTCGGCTCTCCGTTGGGGAAGGCACCAGGCCCCTCACAATCACCGGAGCCGGCCACGAACAATCACCAACTCATGCCGAAGCTCCTCCACTGTTCCAAGCCATCTTGGTGGCGGCAACCACCAACAGAAACAAGAAATCTGCAGCCACAATGATCCTCAAGTGCCATTAGATGCAAGCACTCAAGCAAATGCACTTGGAATCACTTCCAATCTCACTATGATGAAGAATCAAAGATGGAGATGAGTGGGAGGCATTTACTTAGGCTCACAAGGATGTTAGGAATGTCAAAGTGCCAAGAGGTGAGCCCCAAGCTAGCCTCCAACTATTTATAGATGGCCCCTCGAAATAGAGCTGTTGCTCTGCTCGCGAGCTGACCGAACGCTACGACCGGACGCTGCCCTACGTCCGGTCGGGTGAGTCCGGTCACCCGATGCTATCCATGTGTCACGCCTTTCAACGTCGCTCGTTCAACTTCAATGGCTAGCAGCTGACTCCCCAACAGTTAAGTTATGACTGGACATGCCTGAGAAAATGACCTGACGCCGTGCAACTCAGGATCCGGTCGAGTCGAGTAAGCACCCCGAGGGGTTTTTTCTTGACCGGACGTGTCGGTCAGAGGTGACCTGACACGCCCGGTGTCCGGTCCTTGCACTGCTCCTCACTGTGCGTGAACACTGCTGATGTCACCATACGCCAGCACAGACCTGACGCGGCTCCTGCTCGTCCGGTCGTGCCATCGCGCCACCATCCAACAAGTGTCCGGACACGCATAAGGTAGTGTCTGGTCGCTCCTTGGCCTCCTCGGCTAGCAACACCTCCTTGCTATAAATGACTAGACTCACCTGGCTAGCGTCCGGTCAGGACGTGTCCAGCGTCCGGTCAACGTGTAGCTCCTCCTTTTCTTTTTCTAAGTTCACAACCTCTTCACCCTTGCTTCCAACTTGCTAACCACAAAGCGTAGAACTTATGTGCATGTGTGTTAACATTTTTCAAAGCATTTTACAATGGTCAAAGTTAGCACACTAGGTTTCTAAATGCATATGCAAAAATCATGTCACCTAGTGGCACTCGATAAACCATTTAGCCAAAGATTTCCCTCTTTATAGTACGGCTATCGATCCTAAGTCACTCACACCCTCTATGGTGTCTTGAGTGCAAAACAAAAACCTACCATATACCTTTGCCTTGATCATCTTGGTTTTTATTTTTCTCTTTCTTCTTTTTCAAGTTGAGCCTGATCATCACCAACACATGTCCACCTTCATCACCATGGACCTCATCTTGCTCAATTACTTGGATTGCACCAACCTAGCTCATATCACAACTCATGACAAAGGTTAGTGCTAGGTTTCTTCAATTATCCAAAACCAAACTAGGGCTTTCAATCTCCCCCTTTTTGGTAATTGATGACAACCTATTTACAAAGATTTTCAATGTAATTTTCTTGGATTCATGTTGCTTGCCCAAGCATATTACCATGTGTAAAGATTATGGACAAGTTTCATCAACCCAAATTGGTAGTATTAGATCCCCCTACATATGTGCTAAGAGTTTGGATTCGAAAGCTTGCACATATGCATGGATTAGAAGTTTGGGAGAGTAATAGCTACCAAATGATGCTAAGTTGTAAAGAATGGACCTTTGAAGCGTGACCAATCGGAGTTGCCAATATACACCATCCTTAGCACCATTAGTAACTAGACATTCACAAAAACTAGAAAACCCCGTGAGATCAATATTATATGAAAGAGTCTAGTTTTTACATGAAAAGCACAAGTCTAGTTACTCTTCCTATGCATGCTAGTTTCATTTCATCAATCATTTTCTAAAAACTAGCATACACCACACAAGCATGGATAGGGAATTTAAGAACTTGTGCCATGCAAGCAAACATATGTAATGCACATTCAAATGCAACATACAAGTTTATGAGCTTGCTCCCCCTACTTGTGTACAATTTTGATTGATCCCCTTATAATGTCATTTCATTTGTTTGCTCCCCCTATCTTACTATCTTTGTGAATTTCTCTCCCCCTTTGTCAACAACTAGCACAAAAGGCAAGCTCAAATTTTAGATAGGTTGGGGTGAAACCATATGAAGTGAGGATCATTTTCCTAATTTGGTTCAATCTAGATCACTTGCAAAAAATATTTAACTCGGTTTGATCCAAGGGCAAGCTTCTTCACACCGCCAAAAGAGGGTTATCATGCACCATGTTGAGTTAAACACTTATAGCTCATTTTCTAGATTATGCACTAGGTTTACAAGTCCACAAACATGTCATATGCTACCACTAGATATTTCAAGCATACAAGCAATAGTGGTACCATACAAGCATCAAATTCATTTGATTTTCATGAATGAGCCTAAGACATGATAGGAATGACTAGATGCACTAAACATGTCCTTGGCAATGGATGAATGACATGTCAATCAACTTTACCTTGCTTTGCTCGAAGGTGAGGCATGTCATATAATGGGGGTGCATCAACACATATTGGAGAAGTCAAGTATGTTCAATTCATTCCTTAGCTTGCAAAACCTCTCCTCATCAAGTGGCTTGGTGAAGATATCGGCAAGTTGATCATCGATGCCAACACTCTCAATACAAATATCCCCTTTTGTTGGTGATCTCTTATGAAATGATGGTGGACATCTATATGATTTGTTCTTGAATGTTGAACCGGGTTGTTGGTGAGCTTCACGGCACTCTCATTGTCACATAGCAATGGCACTTGCTTGAAGTCACTCAAAGTAGCCTTCATCTAAAGTAATTGAGCACAACAACTACCGGCTAAAATGTACTCCGCTTCGGTGGTTGAAAGTGCTACACTATTTTACTTCTTTGATGACCAAGACACAAGTGATCTTCCCAATAGTTGACATGTGCCCGATGTGCTCTTTCTCTCAACTTTGCATCCCGCATAATTGGAGTCCGAATACCCAATCAACTCAAATCTTGCTCCTTTGGGACAATCCAACATTTTGTGTATGCTTCAAGTACCTCAATATTCTCTTTGTTGCCTTCAAATGACTTTCTCTTGATGAGGCTTGAAATCTAGCACACATGGATACACTAAACATCACATCTGGCCTTAATGCGGTTACATAGAGTAGGCTTCCAATCATAGACCGATACATCTTTTGATCCACCATGTTGCCACTAGCATCACTATCCAAGCTTCCATTTGTCCCCATTGGTGTACTAATAGCTTTAGCATCATCCATTCCAAACCTCTTGAGCATGTCTTTGATGTACTTGTCTTGAATCACAAATGTGCCATTCTTCAATTGCTTGATTTGAAGACCAAGGAAGTAACTAAGCTCTCCAATCATGGACATCTCAAACTCACTTGCCATCATCTTGCCAAACTCCTCACAAAAATCTTGATTGGTTGACCCAAATATGATATCATCAACATATATTTGCAATACAAACAAATCATTGCCAAGCTTCTTGGTGAAGAGAGTGGTGTCAACCTTTCCCATCTTGAATCCCTTAGAGAGTAGGAAATCCCTCAATCTCTCATACCATGCTCTTGGTGCTTGTTTCAACCCATACAAAGCCTTTCTCAACTTGTAAACATGGTTGGGTTTCTTCTCACCTTCAAAACTGGGAGGTTGCTCAACATACACAAGCTCATTGATGTACCCATTGAGAAATGCACTATTCACATCCATTTGGTACAACTTGATGTTGCGGGCACAAGCATAGGCTAACAAGATCCTAATTGCTTCCAATCTTGCAACCGGGGCATATGTTTCTCCAAAGTCAAGACCTTCAACTTGAGTGTAACCTTGAGCCACTAATCTTGCTTTGTTCCTTACTACTATCCCATCTTGATCTTGCTTGTTCCGAAAGACCCACTTGGTTTCAATTACATTATGATCCATAGGCCTCTCAACTAACTCTCATACTTGATTTCTCTTGAAGTTGTTTAGCTCTTCATGCATAGCATTGTCCCAATCAACATCCTTCATAGCTTCATCTATCTTCTTAGGTTCAATGGATGACACAAATGAGAAATGTTGACAAAATGATGTCAATCCATATCTTGTTTGTACACCTCTAGAGATATCACCAATTATAGAGTCTAAAGGATGATCTCTTGCGACATTGGTTGGTTGGAGCACTTGCACTTGATTGCTTGCATTTGATTGATCATTTGGTTGAGATGATGATCTAGCCACTTGTTGATCTTGCACTTTGTCAACACTAGCACTTGCTTGACTTTGATCTTGAGAACCACTAGCATGCACATTTGAGTTAGAGAGCACTTGATTCTTGTCATCTTCAACATCAATCACCTCTCTAGGTCTTATATCACCAATGTCCAAGTTCTTCATTGCATTGACCAATTGAGTGCCTCTCACATCATCTAGATTCTCATCTTTCTCTTGGGAACCATTGGTTTCATCAAATTCCATATCATGAACCTCCTCAAGAGTACCACTAGCCAAATTCCAAACTTTATATGCCTTGCTAGTAGTGGAGTAACCAAGCAACAAACCTCCATCACATTTCTTTTCAAACTTACTCAATCTAGTGCCTTTCTTCAATATGTAGCATTTGCAACCAAAAACCCGAAAGTATGCTATGTTGGGCTTTCTTCCATTCAATAGCTCATAAGGTGTCTTCTCCATCATGGGGTGACAATAGAGTTGGTTGCTATAGTAGCAAGCCGTGTTGATTGCTTCGGCCCAAAATGAATGACTCACATTGTACTCACTCAACATTGATCTTGCCATGTCAATCAAAGTTCTATTCTTTCTTTCAACTAGGCCATTTGATTGTGGAGTGTACTTGACCAAAAATTGATGCCTAATTCCAAACTCATCACACAAATCATCCACTCTTGTGTTCTTGAACTCACTTCCATTGTCACTTCTCACTTTCTTGATGGTTGTTTCAAACTCATTATGAATTCTCTTGATGAATGTCTTGAAGGTTGCAAACACATCACTCTTATCAACAAGAAAGAACACCCATGTGTATCTAGTGAAATCATCCACAATCACAAATCCGTATTTGTTTCCACCAATGCTAGTGTATGGGGTTGGTCCAAACAAGTCCATGTGCCACAACTCAAATGCCTTAGATGTGCTCATCATGCTCTTCTTAGGATGTGTGTTACCAACTTACTTTCCGGCTTGACATGCACTATATAGCTTATCCTTCTCAAATGTGACATCTTTCAAGCCTCTAGCTAAGTCATACTTGATCAACTTGTTCAATTGTTTCATTCCAACATGACCAAGCCTTCTATGCCATAACCAACCCATGCTATACTTAGTGAGCAAACATATTAACAATTGAGCTTCTCTAGCATTGAAATCAACCAAGTATAGATTCTCATATCTAAATCCTTTGAATATCAACTTAGAGTCATCTATACTTATGATCTCTACATCATCCACACCAAATATGCACTTGAAACCAAGATCACACAATTGAGCTACCGATAATAGGTTGAACTTCAAGCTCTCTACTAGTAGCACATTGGAAATGCTCAAGTCATTGTATATTGCAATCTTACCAAGACCTTTGACCTTGCCTTTGCCATTGTCACCAAATGTGATACTATCAATCCCATTGCTCTCATTTTCATTGATTGAATTGAACATTCTTGAATTACCGGTCATGTGTTGTGTGCACCCACTATCAAGCACCCAATGCCTTCCTCCGGCTTTATAATTGACCTACAAAAGAAGATCAATTATTTTAAGGTACCCAAACTTGCTTGGGTCCTTGAAGGTTAGTTACCAAGGTCTTTGGTACCCAAATGGCCATCTTCTTTGGGCCCACAATTTGTAACACCCTCGGTGTTACACTGTATAGTCTTTTGCTAAAACACTGCATGAGCATCATACTTATGTGTAAATGTGTGTAATATATGGTGTAAAGCAATACACGTAACTTGAAATGTTCATCGAAAACGCGAAACGAATGTTATATTTCATGTCGCGTTATATCACTTAGGGTTCTAAATGAATTTTTATTGAACGAAAATGCTATAGAACGCATAGACAAAACTTTGATAAAGTTTGTAGCACAAACTTCATAGGTGATGGTGAAATACTTGCGGTCGAGAATCGAAGTCACTAGCTAGCTTGGTTGGTAGCTTGGAAATCGAAGTTGACGCAAATCTGAGCGAGACTTAATCAAATTTCTTAAGTTAGAAAACGGTGTGACGAGGCTACGTTCGGGAATTTTTATAGGAGAATTGGGGTAAGGAGTGGCATGGTCTTAGGGTTTGTTTTAGTAGCTTGACATACCATCTCGAGGGTAAAATTAGTGGTTTAGCAGTTGGATCATTGAGTTGTATTTTTAGCAGCTTTAAAAATCGTGCATGGCACGTTCCGGCCGGTGTCAGCGTCTGGACACGGTCACTGTCTCGGTTTGGCTCAGCGCCGCGGCTCTGGCTTGCCTAGGCGCATAGCCGCACCACCATTGTTGTGCCCTAGCGCGCGCACCTGCACCGCCATTGTCGCGCCCTGGTACGCAACTCTCACACGCACGCGCACGCCGCGCCAGGAGACCTGGCCGCTCGGCCACCACCGCCATCATCGCGGGCCCACTGCCCTGGCTCGGCCACTGCCGCCGCTTCGCCGTGTTGCTGACCCCGTGCGTCACATCACTACACTGCTGCTAGCTACGGCCGCTTGTGCAAAGTCGCCCGCATGCGCTCTGCCACCGCCGTCGCATCCGCCTACCGCTCTGCCGCCTCGCGCTCACCTGTGCGGTACCGTGCGCACATGGCCACACTTGGCCTTGCCTGCACGTCGCCTTGCTGCACGTGGGCTTGCCTCACCTGCCTTGCTGTCACATCGGCGCTTGACGATGTTGCACTGCTACCTCCTCAGATCGGCGCCATCCACTACGGCGAGCAGGGCCGAGCCGCCGTCGTCGGTTTGCGGTTTATGGTCATACGGCCCATCGTCCTAAGTGTGTTGGCCGCTTCCCCATCGCCTTGTAGCTATATGCGTTTATGCACCGAATTGACAGCCACGTCCCACCACGGTAGCGACGAGCCAAGCCACGCCTGTCTCCCCCTTGTTCCTCTATCGTCGTGGTCACCGGACCCGTTCCTCCCAATTTGGGTCAATGGAGGCACCTCAGCCAATTAATTTTGCCCACAGCTCTGTCATGTAGCTAGCCAACCCCCTGACCCTAGCTTGCAGTGAGCCTCGCCGTGCCACGCTCCAATTCAGAGTTTTCCTCGCACCAGGTCATTAAGACCGTCGTGGCACGCATCAAAGGCAAAGTCCCCTCTCCAGACCTGCTCGTGTTCAATTCGTTGCACCGCCAACTTCGCCTCCACCTGCTCATCACCCTACACACCTTTGCTTAATCGCTACCACCGCCTAGCCACCCCTAATGCAGCCTTGCCACCGTTGTGTGCCACCGTACCATCCATGCGCACCCGGCCAGCTTGACTCGGGCCACCTCCGGTCGAACCGACACCTCTTTTAGGTCCATGGTGAGTGCCTGGAGCTCACAAGCTGTCCTATTTGCCTCGGCGTTGTTGTAGCTCACCTGAACATCGCCATTTTCAGTGCAGGAGCTCCGCCACCGTGGTCCGGCCTTGTTGCGGCATCCCAGCTCACGCTTCTTTCGCCCAGTGCTTCACGTTCATGCCTAGGCAGGTATCGGCTCCGTAGATAGGGCGGGCAAGGGCTGGCCTAGCCAGCATATCCACCTGGTGCCAGCGTCGCCGCGCCAGTGCACGCGCGGGGGGCCGAGGGTATGGCCGTGGTAAAGATGGAAAATGGGAGGGGCGTAGTTGTAAGATAGCAGACTAGGGGAATAGTGCTCTTAGTGCTCGCGTGATTATCAGGTAGGCCGAGGGTGTTTTTGCAAGATGACCGGTGCGCGTGGATCCTCCCTGTCGCGTGGACTGGGCCGCGCCCCAGCGTGGGCCACGTCAATGCGTCGCGTGCGCACGCATTGAGCGGACGTGGGCTGCACTGCACTAGAGTGGGCCGCTCCGCTCGTTCGTGGGCCGCGCGATGGAAATTGATTTTTCATTTTCTAGTGAATTAGTAAAGGCTTATTCGATTTAGTTTTGAGCTGAACTTTGATAATTTGTAGTAAATCTTATAGATGTCCAAAAATAGTGAAACAAAATTCATTAGGTTCACAAAAATGCTATCTATCCGTTGCTGTAGTTAGTTTACAGTTAGCTATAATAATGATAGATTGATAAATTCACTTTAGAAAGCTTAGTATTATTTAGCTTCATATTTGTAGAAATTTTGTGGAAAATCGGTGATAGCTTTAGCTATGAAATTTTTACAGTAGGTTCATTACATTATTATGTACTCCCTATAATTTTTGTAGCCCTAGAGTAGGTTGATAAATAGAGTAGCTATTACTCCCTATTTTATCATATATAGAGTAAATCGGTATTAAGAGAAAAAATGCCGTTAGTTGCCAAGATAATACGTGTCATGTTTTATACTTGTTAGTGGTAACAATAGGTAACTTAGCACCTTAGTCGGTAGGACTAGCTTGGTAGCTTGCTGGATGTATTTTGATTTTAAGAGTTGCTGTTGCCATATTACTAAGTGTTGCATCATCATTTCATGCACGTAGATCACGAGTTGGTAGAGTTCGTGCCTGTGGACGAACATGACTATGAGGAGGCCATTGAGGAGTACGAGGATGGGATTCTCATACAGGAGGGAGCCTGGGAGCCGTTCGGTGCTGACTTTGTGGACCCACCGCCTGCCCAAGGCAAGCCTCGGTGCATAACCTCTATTTTTGAATGATTACTGAACATATATATGATGTGCATTTATGTTACAGGCATTTTATGAAAACTACATGCATAAATATATCTACCTATGAGTCCTACTAGTATAGGTCGAGTAGCTGCTATGCTTTGGGTATCGGTAGCGTGAGTAACGTGTCGTTACTCACAATAGGTGATAATTATGATCACTCATGATAAAGTGGTGGAAAGGAAAAATGGTGATCGGACAGGGATATGGTTTGGGTACTGGTGGGTGTAAGAGGTTGTGTCCTGCGGCCAACAGGGCATAGCTTGGTTACACTTTTTCCCTATATGTGTCGGTTAAGGACCAGCCGTTGCATAAGTCTCAAGGCAAGTCACAGATTTATTATCCCGAGCACATACTTGGGTATGGGCGTAGGGAAGACTTGTTGCTCTCTTATTGTGGGTTCTGGCTCTTTCCGGACCGACTGATTGGAGGCAGGGATGGTGGAGGTCCTTGCACCGCACTAAGTCCGAGACTTAGGAGCGGGGGCTTGGAGTCCAAGTTTGGATGGGGACCTAGACCCCATGATAGGAGAGTGATGGGTTGGTCCTGCTTGTGCCTGGGGTACAAGTGGGGCGTGTGTTTTTGGGGTACCCAGCTGGGGGCATTGATTCACGAATCGCCGGGCAATCCGGTACGGCTTGTTTGGGGTCTAGCACCGTAGTAAGAACTAAAAGATGAAAGGTGATGAAATAGAACTGATTGCTCAACTCTTACTTGAAAGTAGAACATGTGCTTACATAGAATGGCTAGTGAATAAATTAATCATGGCTGTTAATAATAACATAAATAAGGACTCACTATTAGTATTGCTTTCTACAAAAAGGAAACCAGCAAATCATAAAGCTTATCATAATCCTTGGAGTCGGGAAGTTATTCCCACTAGTCGGATAAGTCTTGCGAGTACATTGAGTACTCAGGGTTTATTTACCCCTGTTGCAGGTAATGCTTGAGGAGTATCATTGTGTGAAGGATTCTTCTGGTGGGCATAGACGGATCCTTGTTCATTATCGATAGATGTTTATTTTTAATTCCGCTGCTTAATATTCCGCACTCTGACTTTGGAAATGTAATAATGTAATTTTTAAGAACTCTGGATGTATGAAATGGATTAAGTATTGTAACTCGTTCTCATTATTGGATCCTTGGGGAAAAATGTGGATCTTTCGGGCTCTCCCTTAGGATGTGCCTGATGGAAACCACCCGTTGTAGCTTGCTTACGGGGTGCTTAGTGTCTGGTGGTAGACGAGCGCCTCCGTAAGTTCGTTATTTTGGGCGGTTCTGCCACAGTTGGTATCAGAGCCAATAATGAGTTTACGAGTTTCATCACTCTTCTAAAACTTAAAATTTGGCCAACAAAAGTTTTGCGAAAAGTAGGATGCACTAAAAATTATGTAAATAAGTATAAACCCGAGCAATATGGTCTATCTAGGATAGCGGCACTGGTTTTATCTAATCAGTTTTCTGTAGGTACACTAACTTACGTTGCGTAAGAAAGCACTTAGCATACGGAAAGTGAGTGTGCGATGTGCCAAAATTTTGTGAATGCCGCTATATTCCAGCTTGAGTGGACGTACAAGCCGATACATGCATCATGATAATAGAATCTTGCTTAAACTAAAGTCCTCCTACATGTATAATTTAGATTAGTAAATTGATAGGATAACAAAAATAATGCATTAATAAATGTCTTGTCATTTCTCTAATCCCTTGCTTCTGATCTAGAAGGTTGTTCTAAGTGGATGGTTCCTATCTCTTACAGATGAATCTAAGATCCGAACGTGGGAGCACCAGTGCCAGAGCGAGCCACGGTCTTGGTGAAGGCCAAGGTGAAAGTGGCCGAGCCAATGAGCACGGCAACAGGGAGAGCCATGAGGCTCCACTTCTGGCTCTCCTCCTCCACCATCACCACCTCTACTGACTCACACAGAGATGATGGCGGAAATGATGGTTGCTCGCCATGAGTCAGCCCGTGCCATGGAGCTGCTAGCATAGGCTATCGGTGGCTTCGCCGTGGAGGCCACGGGGGCAATGGTGGGAACGGGGGTGGTGCCCATGGTCCTAAGGGACCCTGCTCTTATTAGGATTTCCTCAAGACGCACCCACCCACTTTCACACTGTTGGCTGAGCCTCCAGATGCGGAGCATTGGCTTCGCATTCTGGAGCAAAAGTTTCTGTTGCTCAACGTGACTGATGAGCAGAAAGTGCGCTTTGCAACGCAACAGTTGTTGGGGTCCGCGAGTGCATGGTGGGATACCTTCAATGCCATGCAGCAGCCAGATCACCGGGTGACCTGGCAGGAGTTCACTGCAGCATTCAGAGAATTTTATATTCCTGTTGGTGTCCTCAACAGGAATCTGACTGAGTTCCTAGACCTACGGCAAGCGAGTATGTCCGTGATGGACTATGTCAATAAGTTCAACCACTTGTCCTAGTATGCTAGAACTCATGTGGATATAGATGAGAAGAAGAGGGACCGCTTCTATCGCGGCCTCTCTTGTAGCTTATAGAAGGAGCTATATACCGGGAACTATCAGACCTTTGGGGCGATGATAAATGCTGCCATCGCTGTGGAGGGCTTGCAGCGGGATTCCTAGGTGGAATGGAAGCGCAAGTGGGTGGCTACGGGGTCTTCTAGTCACCCCCATACTCAGAAAGTACAGGTTGTCAGGCGGGTGCCCTATCAATCTTTAGGCGGGCATTCGTTTTGACAGTCTCAGCAGACTTTCTAGGCTCCTTCCACATAGTACCGTGCACCAACTCAGCAGGTGCCACATCAGCAGCCCCAAGGACAGCAGGCCCCACCTCGTCCGGGACAGGGAAACAAGCTGGGTGCTTGTTTTAAATGTGGCAAGGATGGCCACTATGCCCGAGAGTGTCCACAAAACCAGCCAACCTAGTCTGCTCAACCATCGGCTAACTCTAGGCTAGTTAAGCAAATAGTGATCAAGAAGAAAGTGCCAGTCAGCTGATCAGGACAGGTGAATTTCACAGAGGCTAAGCAGATATTGCAAAATGAACCGGTGATGGCTGGTATGTTCACCATTGATTCCCATCTAGCTTATGTGTTATTTGATTCCGGTGCATCACATTCATTCATGAGCATGGATTTTGCACACCGGCACAATATACCTCTTATGGCTATACCGTTTGCCTATAAAATTAGTACTCTAGGTGCGCAGATGTGCGTTAATACTCGAACGGACACAGTATGCTTGGTATTAGCCACTCACACTTACCGTCTCCAGTTCATGATACTGCCTAGGCAAGGCATTGATGCTATTCAAGGAATGAACGGGCTACGTGTATATGGGGTAGTCTTGGATTTGAAGCAGAGAATTGTGGAGTTATGGCTTCCTTCTTCTGAGGATAGGATGTCTCTTCTTGTACCCTCAGATCCAGTCTTACCTGTTGCTACTCATGCTAAAGCCTCTCCTAATCTTGCCTCTATTCCGGTAGTATGTGAGTTCCTAGATGTTTTTCCTAAAGATCTACCTGGGTTGCCATTGAATAGAGAGGTGGAATTCTCCATTGAGCTAGAGCCTGGTACTACTCCTATCTCTCGACGCCCGTATCGCATGGCTCCAAAGGAATTGGCTGAAATGAAGAAGCAGTTGGAAGAGTTGCTGGAAAAGGGCTTCATCTGTCCTAACTCTTCACCTTGGGGTTGTCTAGCCATTTTTGTGAAGAAGAAGGATGTCACTCTTCGGATGTGTGTGGATTACCACCCTCTTAATGCGGTAACCATTAAGAACAAGTATCCTTTACCCAGCATAGATACTTTGTTCAATCAACTAGCTGGTGCCAAGGTGTTCTCCAAGATTGACCTTCGTTCAGGCTATCATCAGATCAAGATTGGACCACAAGATATACCAAAGACAGTTTTTTCTACTAGGTATGGGCTGTATGAGTACCTAGTCATGTCTTTTGGTCTCACCAACGCTCCTGCATTCTTCATGTACCTGATGAATTCAGTCTTTATGCCAGAGCTAGACAAGTTTGTTGTGATATTCATTGATGATATCCTGATATATTCCAAGAACGATGAAGAGCATGCCTAACACCTTCGTATAGTACTGGCTCGATTGAGGGAACACAAGCTGTATGCTAAATTTAGCAAGTGTGAATTCTGGTTAGATTGAGTGTAGTTTTTGGGGCATGTTTTGACACCTGACGATATCTCCGTTGACCCCAGCAAGGTGTAAGATATGCTGAATTGGAAGTCTCCCAAGTCTATGCACTAGATTCATCAGTTCCTTGGTCTAGCTGGATACTATCGGCATTTCATTCTAGACTTCTCCAAGATAGCTCAACCGATGACCAAGCTGCTCCAAAAAGAAGCCAAGTTTGATTGGAGCCCGGCCTGTGAAGAAGCCTTCCAAGCTTTGAAGACATTTCTGGCCACTGCTTCTGTGTTGGCCCAACCAGATATTGACAGAGCTTTTGATGTATATTGTGATGCCTCGAAGACAGGGTTGGGATGTGTGCTTATGCAGAATGGGCGTGTGATAGCTTATGCTTCGCGCCAATTGAAAAAGCACGAAGTGAATTACCCCACTCATGATTTAGAGCTGGTTGCTGTGGTCCATGCTCTAAAACTTGGAGGCATTACTTGTTGGGCAACAAAGTACACATCTTTACAGATCATAAGAGCCTCAAATATATTTTCACTTAGTCTGAGTTGAATATGAGGCAAAGGAGATGGTTGGAATTTTTCAAGGATTATAACTTGGAGGTACATTACCACCCAGGAAAGGCCAATGTGGTAGCTGATGCCTTGAGCCAAAAGTCATATCAGGTTGAAGAAACACATTTGTCTCTCAACCATGCAAGGGTGCTGGCTCACATTGCCTTGACCTCAGAATTGCTGGAGCAGATTATTCTGGAGCAAAGGCAAGACACTTTAGAAATTCCTCCCATCAAGAAATTAATTGTCGTAGGGCGTGGTCCTCACTTTAATATTGATGAGCAAGGAGTAGTGACATATAAAGACAGATTGGTGGTTCCATCAAATGAGAAGCTGAGAAGGAAGATTTTGAATGAAGCTCATCATTCAAAGCTGTCTATCCATCCTGGCAGTGACAAGATGTACCATGATTTGTGCCACTTGTACTGGTGGTCCAACATGAAGCAGGACATCACCCAGTACGTCACGGAGTGCGACACTTGTGGGAGAGTTAAAGCAGATCATATGCGTACTCCAGGATATTTGCAGCCCTTGCCCATTCCTGTTTGGAAATGGGAAGATATATCCATGGACTTTGTGGTGGGTTTACCCCGCACATCCAAAGGCTATAATTCTATTTGGGTCATTGTTGACGGTCTCACTAAGTCTGCTCATTTTATCCCGGTGGACACTAAATATACAGCCAAGAAGTATGCTGAGATATATTTTGATCAGATTGTGACCCTACACGGAGTTCCCCTTACTATCATCTCTGATAGAGGGTCAGTTTTTGTCTCTTGTTTCTGGGAGCAACTACAGCAAAGTCTTGGTACTCGTCTCCTTAGAAGCTTAGCATATCATCCACAAACTGATGGCCAAACTGAAAGGGTGAACCAGGTGCTCGAGGATATGTTGAGAGCTTATGCCATTTCTTTTCCTGAGAAGTGAGATGGATGCCTGAAGTTAGCTGAATTTTCTTACAATAATAGCTACCAAGAGAGTATTTGTATGGCACCATTTGAAGCTTTGTATGGAAGAAAGTGTAGGACACCACTTAACTAGGTTGAAGTGGGAGACCATGGATATTTTGGGCCTGATTTCATCAAAGAGGCTCAAGAGCAAGTAAGCATTATTCAGAGTCACTTGAAGGCAGCTCAGAGTCGACAGAAAGCTTATACGGACAAGCGAAGAAGGCCCTTGCAGTTTGCAGTTGGGGATTATGTATATCTCAAGGTGTCTCCTATGAGAGGGGTGCATCGGTTTGGTATCCATGGCAAGCTAGCCCCTCGATATGTGGGTCCTTATAAGGTTTTGGCATAGTGTGGCCCAGTTGCTTATCGTCTCCAGCTTCCTGATATTTTATCGGTGGTACACGATGTGTTTCATGTCTCACAGTTGAAGAAATGTTTACGGGTCCCTTATGAAGATGTAAAAATTGAAGGACTTCCACTCTAGGCTGATTTGACTTATATTGAGCACCCTGTCAAAATCCTGGACGAAAAGGAAAGAGTGATAAGGAACAATGTGGTGAAGTTCTACAAGGTGCAGTGGCAAAACCTCTCTGAGGATGAGGCCACATGAGAACAAGAGAGCTATAGATTGAAGCATTACCCCCATCTTCTCTCTAGTTCAGATAGGTAGTGGTTTACATTGAAATGTATTTCCTATCTCCTTTTCCACACTAGGCACATGAAATCTCGGGTTGAGATTTTGTTTTAGGGGGGAAGATTTGTAACACCCTCGGTGTTACACTGTATAGCCTTTTGCTAAAACACTGCATGCGCATCATACTTATGTGTAAATGTGTATAATATAGGGTGTAAAGCAATACATGTAACTTGAAACGTTCATCGGAAACGCGAAACGAATGTTATATTTCATGTCGTGTTATATCACTCAGGGTTCTAAATGAATTTTTATTGAACGAAAATGCTATAGAACGCATATACGAAAATTTGATAAAGTTTGTAGCACAAACTTTGTAGGTGACGGTGAAATACTTGTGGTCAAGAACGGGAGTCACTAGCTAGCTTGGTTGGTAGCTTGGAAATCAAAGTTGACGCAAATCCGAGCGAGACTTAATCAAATTTCTTAAGTTAGAAAACGGTGTGACGAGGCTACGTTCGGGAATTTTTATCAAAGAATTGGGTTAAGGAGTGGCGTGGTCTTAGGGTTTGTTTTAGTAGCATGACATGCCATCTCGAGGGTAAAATAAGTGGTTTAACAATTGGATCATTGAGTTGGATTTTTTAGCAGCTTTAAAAATCGTGCATGGCACGTTCCGGTCGATGTCAGCTTCTAGGCGCGGTCACTGTCTCGGTTTGGCAAGGCGCCGTGGCTCTGGCTTGCCTAGGCGCGCACCCGCACCACCGTTGTCGCGCCCTGGCATGCAACTCTCACACGCACGTGCACGCCGCGCTCGGCGACCTAGCCGCTCGGCCACCACCGCCATCGTCGCGGGCCCGCTGCCATGGCTCGGCCACTGTCGCCGCTTCACCGTGTTGCTGACCCCATGCATCACATCACTGCGCTACTGCTAGCTACAGCCGCTTGTGCGAAGTCACCCGCGTGCGCTCTGCCACCGCCGTCGCATCCACCTACCGCTCTGCCACCTCGCGCACACCTGTGCGGTACCGTGCGCGTAAGGCCACACTTGGCCTTGCCCACACGTGGGCTTGCCCTGCCTGCCTTGCTATCACGTCGGTGCTTGACAACGCTGCGCTGCTGCCTCCTAAGACCATCGCCATCCGCTATGGCGCATAGGGCTGAGCCGCCGTCGTCGGTTTGCGGTTTATGGCTGTGCGGCCCACTGTCCTGAGCGCGTTGGCCGCTTCCCCATCGCCCTATAGCCATACGCATTTGTGCACCGAATTAATAGCCACGTCCCACCACGGTAGGGACGAGCCAAGCCACGCCTGTCTCCCCTTGTTCCTCTATCGCCATCATCGCCGGACCCGCTCCTCCCAATTCGGGTCAATGGAGGCACCTTAGTCCAATTAATTTTGCCCGTGGCTCCGTCGTGTAGCCAGCCAACCCCCCGACCATAGCTTGTAGTGAGCCTCACCGTGCCACGCTCCAATTTAGAGTTTTCCTCTCGCTAGGTCGTTAAGACCATCGTGCACACGTCGAAGGCAAAGTCCCCTCTCCAGAGCTGCTCGCATTCATTTTGTTGCACCGACAGCTTCACCTCCACCTGCTCATCACCCTGCGCACCTTTGCTTAATCGCCACCACCGCCTAGCCAACCCTAACGCAGCCTTGCCACCGCCGTGTGCCACTGTACCGTCCATGCACACACGGCCAGCTTGGCTTGGGCCACCTCCGGTCGAACCGCCACCTCTTCTGGGTTCGTGGTGAGTGCCTAGAGCTCACTCGCTGTCCTATTTGCCTCGACGTTGTTGTAGCTCACCAGAACGTCACCATTTTCAGTGTAGGAGCTCCGCCACCGTGGTCCGGCCTTATTGCGGCATCCTAGCTCATGCTTCCTTCACCCAGTGCTTCAAATTCACGCCTAGGCAGGTATCAGCTCCGTACATAGGGCGGGGAAGCGCTGGCCTGGATGGTGTAACCACTGGTGCCAATGTCGCCGTGCCGGTGCGCGCGCGGGGGCCCGAGGGTATGGCCGTGGTAAAGATGGAAAATGGGAGGGGCGTAGTTGTAAGATAGCAGACTAGTGGAATAGTGCTCTTAGTGCTTGTGTGATTACCGGGTAGGCCGAGGGCGTTTTCGCAAGATGACCGGCGCGCGCGGGTCCTCCCCGTTGCGGGCCGTCGTCGCGCGAACTGGGCCGCGCGCCCCACGTGGGCCGCGCCAGTGTGTCGCATGCGTGTGCACCGAGCGGACGTGGGCTGCGCTGCGCTGGAGTGGGCCACTCCGCTCGTTCGCATGCCGCGCGGTGGAAATTGATTTTTCATTTTCCAGTGAATTAGTAAAGGCTTATTCAATTTAGTTTTGAGCTGAAGTTTGATAATTTGTAGTAAATCTTATAGATGTCCAAAAATAGTGAAACAAAATTTGTTAGTTTCACAAAAATGCTATCTATCTGTTGCTGTAGTTAGTTTATAGTTAGCGGTAATAATGATAGATTCATAAATTCACTTTAGAAAGCTTAGTATTATTTAGCTTCATATTTGTAGGAATTTTTGTGGCAAATCGTGATAGCTTAAGCTATGAAATTTTTACAGTAGGTTCATTAGATTATTATGTACTCCCTATAATTTTTGTAGCCCTAGGTATGTTGATAAATAGAGTAGCTATTACTCTCTGTTTTATCATATATAGAGTAAATCGGTATTAAGGGAAAGAATGTCGTTAGTTGCCAAGATAATACGTGTCAGGTTTCATACTTGTTAGTGGTAACAATAGGTAACTTAGCACCTTAGTCAGTAGGACTAGCTTAGTAGCTTGCTGGATGTATTTTGATTTTAAGAGTTGCTGTTGCCATATTACTAAGTGTTGCATCATCATTTCATGCATGTAGATCACGAGTTGGTAGAATTCATGCCTGCGGACGAACAGGACTGTGAGGAGGTCATTGAGGAGTACGAGGAGGAGATTCTCGTACAGGAGGGTGCCCCGGAGCCGTTCGGTGCTGACTTTGTGGACCCACCGCCTGCCCAAGGCAAGCCCCGGTGCATAACCTCTATTTTTGAATAATTGCTAAACATATATATTATGTACATTTATGTTACAGGCATTTTATGAAAACTACATGCTTAAATATATCTACCAATGAGTCCTACTAGTATAGGTTGAGTAGCTGCTATGCTCAGAGTATTGGTAGCATGAGTAACCTGTCGTTACTCACAATAGGTGATAATTATGATCACTCATGATAAAGTGGTGGAAAGGAAAAATGGTTACCGGACAGGGATATGGTTTGGGTACTGGTGGGTGTAAGAGGTTGTGTCCTGCGGCCAACAGGGCATAGTTTGGTTACACTTTTTCCCTATCTGTGTCGGTTAAGGATCGGCCATTGCATAAGTCTCGAGGCAAGTCACAGATTTATTATCCCAAGCACATATTGGGTATGGGCGCAGGAAAGACTTGTTGCTCTCTTGTCGTAGGTTCTGGCTCTTTCTGGACCGACTGATTGGAGACAGGGATGGTGGAGGTTCTTGCACCGCACTTAGTCTAGGACTTAAGAGCAGGGGCTTGGAGTCCAAGTTTGGACGGGGACCTGGACCCCATGACAGGAGAGTGATGGGTTGGTCCTGCTTGTGCCTAGGGTACAAGCGGGGCATGTGTTTTTGGGTTACCCAGCTGGGGGCATTGATTCACGAATTGTCGGGCAATCTTGTATGGCTTGTTTGGGGTCTAGCACCGTAGTAAGAACTGAAAGATGAAAGGTGATGAAATGGAACTGATTGCTCAACTCTTGCTTGAAAGTAGAATAGGTGCTTACATAGAATGGCTAGAGAATAAATTAATCATGGCTGTTAATAATAACATAAATAAGGACTCACTATTAGTATTGCTTTCTACCAAAAAGAAACCAGCAAACCATAAAGCTTATCATAATCCTTGGAGTCGGGAAGTTATTCCCACTAGTAGGATAAGTCTTGCGAGTACATTATGTACTTAGGGTTTATTTACCCCTGTTGCAGGTTATGCTTGAGGAGTATCATTGTGTGAAGGATTCTTCTGGTGGACACAGACGAATCCTTGTTCATTATCGATAGATGTTTATTTTTAATTCCGCTATTTAATATTCCGCACTCTGACTTTGGAAATGTAATAATGTAATTTTTAAGAACTCTGGATGTATGAAATGGATTAAGTATTGTAACTCGTTCTCATTATTGGATCCTTGGGGGAAAATGTGGATCTTTCGGGCTCTCCCTTGGGGTGTGCCTGACGAAAACCGCCCATTGTAGCTTGCTTACGGGGTGCTTAGTGTCTGGTGGTAGACGAGTGCCTCCGTAAGTGCGTTATTTCAGGCGGTTCTGCCACACAATTGGTGTACCAATGAACTTAGCCTTCCCACCATTAGCACCCTTAACAAGCATGTAACAAGAATCAAATCTAATTGAGGATACATTAGGTTGCTTGTTCTTGTTAGTCTCACAATATTGCTCTATATGCCCAACTTGTTTGCATCTATTGCAAAACCGACCATTACCCTTCACAAAGCTAGCTTTTGGAGTGACAAAGGCCGCCTTGCCTTTCTTAGGGGTATAGTCTAGTCCCTCTTTATTGAGAGAAAATCTTTGGCTACCCAAGCACTTTAGCAAGCAGGCATCTCCACCATAGGTATTGCCTAAGGCACGAGTGAGCTCATTCACCTCCTTCTTGAGGAGCTCATTTTCCACCATTAGTGAGGCATCACAAGTGAAACAATCACTCAAAGGTGAAGTAGAAGTAGTAGTGCTACAAGAAGGGTTAGTGGGAGCAACAACAATAGACTTATAAAATGATTCATCAATAAAATCATATGTTAGTCCCATATCACAAGACACAATCACTTGCACCTTCTTGGCTTCCTTGATGAGACAGGAGTGAGCCTTTTCAAGCTTAGAGTGAGCTTTCCCAAGCTTCTCATGGGCTTCCATTAGCCTCTCATGAGTGGCATTGAGTTCATCAAAGGATTGCTCAAGAAATTTGACTTTCTTGCATAATTCTTTGCACTCCTTTCTCTTCATCTTGAAGCAAGTGTGCACTTGCTCACACATGTCCAAGAGCTCCTCCTTAGTGTACTCATCATCATCATCACTCCTACAATCATCACTTTCACAATCATCATCACTCACATCATATTTTACCTTGGTAGGTTTGCCATGAGGCATGTCGATGGAGTGTCGAAGATGGAAGGCTTGTTATTGATGGCGATGCTTGCTAGTGCTTTCTTGATAGATTTCTTGTCATCATCACTAGAGCCGTCACTATTTGAAGAGCCATCACTATCCCAAGTGACCACATAGCCTCCACCCTTCTTCTTTTGGAAGGTCATCTTCTTCTCCTTCTTCTCCTTGTTTTCCTTCTTGTGCTTCTTCTTCTCATCCTCATCATTGTCACTATTGTAGGGACAATCTGCTACAACATGATCGGGGCTCTTGCAATTGTAGCATCTTCTCACATATTCTTTGCTTTTGGTGTGATCTCTTCTCTTTCTTGCACCATAGCCCTTCTTCATGAATTTGCCCATCTTGCGCACAAATAGAGTCATGGCCTCATCATCAATGTCACTAAGATCCTCATCATCACTTGATTCTTTCTTGGACTTGCCCTTGTTCTTGGATGATGAGCTAGCCTTGAATGCTACACTCTTCTTCTTCTTGTCTTCATCTTCCTTCTTGTCATCCTTGTGAACCCCCTCCCTTTCCACACGGTATGTCTCTTGTGTCATGACATCATCTAGTACTTGGTTAGGGGTAATCTCCTTCAATCCTCCTTTTATGATTAGCAATCTTAACATCTCAAATCTTGGAGGTAAGCACATCAAGAACCGATGAGAGAAATCATCATCATTGATCTTCTCTCCCAAAGCCTTCAAGTCATTGACAATCACTTGCAACCGATGGAACATCTCCGGAATGCTCTCATCATCCTTCATCTTGAAGCATGTCAACTTATCCTTGAGGATGTACAACTTGGCACTCTTCACCGCTGGTGTGCCCTCATATGTTTCCTCCAATCTCTTCCACACCTCATTAGCTCTATCACAATCCTTGATTTGCTCAAACACCTTGGAATCAATGGCATTGTATATAGTGTTGAGAGCCATTGTATTGCATTGCTTGTTGGCCTTATCTTGGTTGGTGAGATTGTCTGGATCAATGATAGCATAGTCACTCTCGGTCATATCCCACACTTGATCATTGATTGAACCAAGATACATCTTCATCTTTCTCTTCCAATAATCATAGCATGTGCCATCAAAGAACGGTGGTTTGCCCCCCACATGGTTGAACACAATTTGAGCCATCTTTTGACACCGAGGTTGTTAAGCCTTCAATCAAACAGTGATCATGGCTCCAATACCACTTGTAAGGTCCTAATATGGCTAGAGGGGGGTGAATAGCCTATTTAAAAATCTACAAGATTACTAGAGCAATTTGGTAATTCTGCTCTAGCTCTACTAGGGTTGCAAGCACCTATCCAAACAATTCTAGTTGCTATAATCATTAGGCACACATAAGAGCTAAGTTGCTACTCACTAAAAGCTCTCAAACTTGCTACACTAAAGAGCTCCACTAGATGAACTTAAGCTACAAAGCAAGCTCTCAATTCTATTTACACTAAAGAGCTTGTTACAACTAGTTTGCGGGAATGTAAATGAGTAAGTAAGGTGATTATACCTCCGCGTAGAGGAGTGAACCAATCACAAGATGAATAACAATTCAATCACCAGGAGAATACCAAAAGGCAAGAGACAACTAATTTTTCTCCCGAGGTTCACGTGCTTGCCGGCACGCTAGTCCTCGTTGGGTCGACCAACACTTGGTGGTTAAGCAGCTAAGAGGTGTTGCATGAACCTCATCCACACAATTAGACACCGCAAGAACCTACCCACAAGTGAGGTAACTCAATGACACGAGCAATCCATTAGAGTTACCTTTCGGCTCTCCGTCGGGGAAGGCACAAGACCCCTCACAATCACGGAGCCGGCCACGAACAATCACCAACTCATGCCAAAGCTCCTCACTACTCCAAGCCATCTAGGTGGCAGGAACCACCAAGAGAAATAAGAAATCCGCAGTCACAACGATCCTCAAGTGCCACTAGATGCAATCACTCAAGCAAATGCACTTGGAATCACTCCCAATCTCACTATGATGAAGAATCAATGATGAAGATGAGTGGGAGGTGTTTGCTTAGGCTCACAAGGATGTGAGGAATGTTAAAGTGCCAAGAGAGTGAACCCCAAGCTGGCCTCCAACTATTTATAGATGGGCCCTCGAAATAGAGCCGTTGCTCTGCTCACGGGCTGATCGGACGCTGCGACCGGACGCTGCCCTGTGTCCGGTCGGGTGAGTCCAGTCACCCGATGCCATCCACGTGTGATGTCACCCGTTCAACTTCAACAGCTAGCAGCTGAGTCCCCAACGGTTAAGTTATGACCGGACACGCCTGAGAAAATGACCCGACACCGCGCAACTCAGGATCTGGTCAAGTCCAGTAAGCACCCCGAGGGGTTTCTTATTGACCGGACGCGTCCGGTCAGAGGTGACCTGATGCGCTCGGTGTCCAGTCCTTGCACTACTCCTCTCTACGCGTGAACACTGCTGACGTCACCATACGCCAGCACAGACCTGACGCGACCCCTGCACGTCCGGTCACGCCATCGCACAACCATCGAACAAGTGACGGGATGCGCATAAGGCAGCGTCCGGTCGCTCCTCGGCCTCCTCGACCAGCAACACCTCCTTGCTATAAATGACTGGACTTGCCTGGCCAGCATCCGGTCAGGATGTGTCCAGCATCCGGTCGACGTGCAGCTCCTCCTTTTCTTTTTCTAAGTCCACAACCTCTTCACCCTTGCTTCCAACTTGCTAACCACAAAGTGTAGAACTTGTGTGCACGTGTGTTAGCATTTTTCAAAGCATTTTATAATGGTCAAAGTTAGCACACTAGGTTCCTAAATGCATATGCAAAAATCATGTCACTTAGTGGCACTCGATAAAACCGTTTAGCCAAAGATTTCGCTCTTTATAGTACGCCTATCGATCCTAAGTCACTCACACCCTCTATGGTGTCTTGAGTGTAAAACAGAAACTTATCATATATCTTTGTCTTGATCATCTCGGTTTTTATTTTTCTCTTTCTTCTTTTTCAAGTTGAGCTTGATCATCATGAACACATGTAACACCTCTGTTGTTACGGGCTTGCTAAGCACTGAGATTATGGCCTGAGAGAAAGATCTAATAATATAGTGAGTTCGTTTACTTAGCGTAAAGAGGTGGTGATGAAAACTCATAACAAAAAGAATAGAATGAGTTGTGTTAATTGTTGGCATGAAAATAATTTCTATGAACAGTGACCCATTTATAACTGGAGTATAGTGTGGAAATAAAGATTTGAGGGCGAGTTACGTAGCTGGGCATGCAATTTTAAATCTTAGAGAATAATAATGTCAGCTAGTATTTTTGTGAAGCTCAGAAATCAAATTGAAATGAAATCCACTCTTCATGGTTAAGTCGACAAACAAATGATTTAAGTTTAAAGTGCTATCTTTGGTAAATTATATAGTGGAACATACTAAAATAGTGCTTTAATATTTTGTTCCTATGAGTTAGTACGAAGTATGGACTAGGTCATGACATATTGTGTAGTTGAAATTGAGGAAGTTCCGACCTTTTAAAAATTAAATCATAAGTGTTAATGGTTGTTTAGTTCAAGTGGGACTCTCGTCCTTTCTAAGTCTGTAACGATAATCGACAATGCCATTTCGACATTTAAATTCCAACAAAAAAGATTAAGCAATTTTTATATGTTGGAGCACTATTGGTTGCCCCAAGGTGAGCACTCAAGAATGGTGTAGGTTATAGTCATGTTGAGTGTCACGTGGATCTCGGAAAAAAATTGCCTAAGTTCATTAGAACGTGCTGCGAGCTCTGTGTCAACGCTCTGTCGTGGACCGGAACTTCGAGGACGAACTCATCTTGGCACGCATGTATCTTCCACTTGAGTGGCCCTTTTGTTGTGTGGATTGCTCCGTTAGATAGCTGATAAGATCAACTTTAGAGTCGTGGAATTAGTTGAACCTCAATCATGATCGTTACCAATTTTGCATCACTTTAAAAAGCGTGCTCGTCACCGTTCGGTCGCTGGCTCCATAGGCGCGGACACCACGTGCACGCTGCCATGGTCGGTCATTCTTGGCTGGGATCGTGCCATGGTTAGCCTTGGGGGCTGACGACCGCTTGTCGGGTTGGGGTGGCCTGGGTCGCCTCCGTGAGCCGCTACGCTGATGGGTTGTCACGGCATGGCTGTCGTGAGCATAACGGTGCCGGAGCGACGTGGCGCCCGTCTGACCGCTCGAACCACCTACCTAGCCAAGAACCTGGATATCGTGGGTGTCTGCCGCAACGCGACGCCATGCCGCTACATGCATGGGCACGCCTTAATGGCTCTGTCCGGTCGTGGGCCACAGCGCCAATGTCTGTAGTATTAACGCGTGGCCATGGCACCTTGGCTCAATTCGGCGTCCTTGTAGCAAGGCCTCATAAGAAATTAGCGGTTCCGACCATGCAAGTCCCCTCAGATGCCCTCCCTCGCGTTAATTTGGAGTCCGGCTCGCCATGGCCATGTCGCCGCCGTGACCGGGAGCAGGGAAGAAAGGTAGGGGCAAAGCGGTAGCAGTTCATTTGATTATGCCCATGAGCTCGCCCTAACCTCCTTGTGTCGGTGCTCACCCTTGGGCAGTCAAGGGATCCGCTAGAGGGGAGAAGCTGACGTGGCCATGCCACCGCGGAGCCATGCTGTCTCCACTGCGTGCACGTGGCCGAACCTGCTCGGGCTGCCCCCGCTCCCACCGTCACTGTGGACCGGATCGGGGTAATCTACTGTTGCTCTCACCTCTTTTGGTTGTCTTCATCATCGTTCTTGCTCGTCGAAGTAGCCCCGCCGCCGCTGTGCACCGTACTGTTTCAACCGCCACCGTGGTCGGCTGACTGCAGCGTTCCTTCGGGTTTCCAACCACTGCCCAGCGTAGCCATTTTTGTCTAGGGAGCGTGATTGACCCCTGGGTGGGTCTGCGCGAGCCCTAGAGGGCCGGCGTGACCGGGCCATGCCAGCCGGAACCACGCCGTCGTGCGCAGGCACGTCGAGGGCTACCCCATTGCAAAGATAGGATGTTCCAAAGACCCCGTGCAAAAGCCGAGTCTCTAGGAATAGTGCCAAGCAGTGTAACCCAATTATATAGTAGTGCGGGTCCATTTCTGCAAAACTATCGTGCACGCGGGGGCTCCCCCATCTGGGCCGTTGCTGGGCCAGCCACAGCGAGCGCGCCGAGTTCGCGCTGGGCCGTTGGGCCGAATAGGTGGATGTCGGCCCTTCTTCTTTTCCAAAGCATTTTGTGATTTAATTGCTAGAGGCAAACTTGTAAATTCAAAATAAAAGCTTGCAGGAATCCAAAAATTACGAAACTTATTTTGTTAGGTTCCTAAAATCATGATCTATCTTCTAGTGTATTTTATTCACATAGTTTCATAGAATTTTCAAGAGTAATCTAATTAATTCGAGATTCTTAATATTGTTAAAACATAAACTTGTAGGAATTGTTGTGATGAATTGGTAATAGCATTAGCTCTAAAATTTTTATAGTAGGTTCCTAGCATTATTATGTGCTCACTATAAATTCTGTAGCTCCATAAAAATTAATTTGTTAAGGTAACTAAATGAGCCTTAGTACGAAAATATATTTAATAATTCAAAATGTAAAAATAATTGGGGGTTTGCCAAGCGAGAACAATTTTCTAGAAACGAAGCCTCACTTGTCCCCCTAGCTACGTAGAAGTGTGTTAGTCGTTAGGAGCTAGCTCGTTAGTTGGAGAGGCGAGATCGTACTGTAGGCACTGCAATTACCGATTGGTTATTTGCGTTCTTGCATTGTATCTACGAATACCATGATAGGAGCAATGGTGGATCGCGGAGTTGTCTAGAGAAGCGGAAGCAGATGGTGACTTGTCGATCGTGCCACCATGATGAAAAGCTAACTTTTGGTTATACCTTACCCAGGTAAGCCCCGGTGCATAACCTCTATTATTCTGCACTTTATTTTATGCTTGTGCATTAAGTTTAAGGAGTTGAATGAAACCCACTTGCATATATATGACAAGATCGTGTAGATTGCTAAGCTATAGGACTCCGGTAGAAGTCGAGTGATTGCTTGTCACTTGCGAGAGATAGGAAAGATATTATTGTTGTTATTATATTACTATCACATGGAATATATATGAATGATAAATGGAGACTGGGCGGAATGGTACTTTGGATATGGACTTGGTTTGGCATTCGAGCGAGGCTCGGATTGCACTTGTTCCACCCGTGTCGGTTAAGGACCGGCCGTTGCATTAGGTTCTATGCAGGTCACAGACTTATTATCCTAAGCACATACTTGTTTATGTGAGCAGAGAAGGCTCGTTGCTCTCTTGTCGTGGGTTCCGGCTCTTTCCGGACTAACTGATTGGAGGTGGGGATGGTGAAGGTCTAAGCACCACACTGAGTCCGAGACTCAGGTGTGGGAGCTTGGAGTCCAAGTTTGGACGGGGACCTAGACCCCTTGAAGGGAGAGTGGTGGGTTGGTCCTGCTTGTGCTTAGGGTACAAGCAGGGCGTGTGTTTCGGGGTACCCAGCTGGGCACATTGATTCGTGAATCGCCGGGTAATCCGGTACGACTTGTCTATAATCTAGCACTATAGTAAGAACTGGAATATGAAAGATGGAAAAAATAGTTCTGATTGCTTACCACCTGCTTGAAAGTAGCACAGGTACTTACATAGAATGGTAGTTAATGAACTAATGATGACTGTTAATGAACTTGAATATAATGACGCATGCTTAGTAATGCTTCCTGCAACTGCAATAACCCACAAGCCAAATAGCCTTGCATATCTTTGGAGTCTTTTTGTTCCTCCTGATGGGTAAGTCTTGCGGAGTACAATTGAGTACTCAGGGTTTGTTCTACCCTATTGCAGGTGACAGGAACTTATAGAGCTGACACTTGCGTGTGGAAACCTCCTAGTGGACTCAGTGAGGATTTCCTTAACATTGCGGACATAGAGTTTATTTGAAACTTCCACCCAAAATGTTTTCCAATGGAAAAACTTATTACCTGTTATGATGGATATAACAGATCATCATGTTAAGGTTTAACTTGTCATTAAATGATTTTATCTCCGCTAAAACTCTGATAACATGGTTATTTTCCGCTGTTATAGACAATAAATATTATAATATGATGTTGCATGGAAAGTGATGTAAGAAATGACTTAAGAATGTTGTAAGCTTTATTCTCTCATTTGTGATCCTGATGAAAAAATGTGGATTTTTGGGTTCTCCCTTGGGGTATACTCGACAGAACTGCGTAACTTAGTGTCCTCCCTTGAGTACTTAGTATCTAATGGAAGACAAGTACTCCTGGGAGGCCTTAGATTAGGCGGTTCTGCTACAACACATGTCCACCTTCATCACCATGGACCTCATCTTGCTCAATTACTTGCATTGCACCAACCTAACTCATATCACAACTCATGACAAAGGTTAGTGCTAGGTTTCATCAATTATCCAAAACCAAACTAGGGCTTTCAATGGTGGCTCGGCAACACGGCGGTTACGCAGAGTCGTAGGCAAACGGGCGTAATCGAAGCCTGGCGGAGTCAATTCACGTGGGGAGGCGAAGCCCTTGAGCGTGTCCGACCAAGGCGAGGGCACAGTTCGATTTGAATGGCGATTGTATACATCATCTTAAAGATGTTTAGCATGGAGAAATAAGTAATTTGAGAAAATTTATGGAAAACAAATGGAGAAAGCACAGGGCCGCCGCTGCTGTTGACAGCTATCAAGGTAGACAAAGTTATATATATGTTAGAATATTCAATGGAAAAAACCATAACTTAGCTCGTTTGGATTGATGATGTTAGAGTCACGTTTCATGAGTGTAGATCGGCAGCAAGGGAATTTATTTCTTGCATGCATGCTTGAGGGTCGTCCTTTGCTTGTCGACGTTGATCTTAGTGAAAATCACAATGCGTCGTCGTGAGTTGCCTTGTAATATCGAGTCGATAGCGACCACGCGAGCCGTCGATGAGGGCTGACGAGCGCCGCCGAAGGATGATGACGAGTCGATGTCGGGTGATGCAGCCAAATTCTTGAAGTTGACCTGCATGCTGCTGTCTTGCTGCATGTAGCCGTCTCCTTGATTAGTGCCGACGAAGAGCAACGTTGGGCCTCCGGAGAACTCTTACGAAGAGCGATGCGCCTCAGAGCCTTGAGTTGAGATCGTCGTCTCACGAAGCTGAGTCGTCGCCGTAGATGGTGATGATGATGGAAAATTCCCATCTGGTTCTCCCTAAGCGTAGCTGACGATGAAGCGATAGACAATCCGACCAGTTGGTTGGCGAAGAATCGGACACCGAGCAGCCCAACCAACTGGTCGGCGGCGAAGTGAGCGCCGAGTAGAAGTGAGCGCTGAACAGTCCGATCAACTGGTCGGATATTGCATTATGGAACATCTTAAACATAGATATATTAAACGTGGAGACATTTAATTATGAAAGTCACCGGAGAAATAATAATTGGAGGAGCATGGCGAAAACTCGGAGAAAATAATTGGAGAAAGTTGTATTAAATGTAGATATAGTAGAGGTACTTAGCTTTAGTCAAAATATCTGATCGGCGGCGTATGACGTTATCTGGTCGGCGTCGACGAAATTGTCCGGTCCTCGAGCTTTCCAGCCTGTCGTCATGGCGGTGGTCGCGGTCATCATAGCGCCGTTCTTCACGGCTATCAATATTGTGACGTGGCAGGCAGTTGGAGCGAGTAGTCCGGACGACGTCGTCCTTATGACGCTGGTCGGCGACTCGGACGGCTCGCTTAGCGGCTCGCTTGGCAGCTTGATGTAGTCAGAGTTCTCGATCGAGACGGAGTCAGAGTCGAGCTCAGCGGGCAGAGTCGGAATCGGCACCAGGTGAGTCGATCCCGGCACGGTGCTTGCTGATGCCGCTGATGAAGTGGTTCACGATCGAGACGAGGTGGTTGCTCATGGACCAGGCGCTTTGTAGATTGAAACACATGATCCAGGGGATATGGTCAGATCTGTTCGCCGAGCAGGTCATAACCTTCGTCCGCGAGGCATCTCTGCTTGTATGCCTTACGGCGATACATGAGCACATGCGAGCCTGATGGAGATATTGACTATCTTTAGCTTGCATGGCACTGTAGATCACACAACCTTTGATTTCTTGCTTGCCTGACAGCTTGCACCCGACCGTTGATGCATGCGGTGGACTGGTAGCCAGCAACAACCAACATGCAAATCCAATCTAGTCCTGTAGGGTCCCGATGAACTGATGCCGTGGTTCGCAGAAGTAGTGCCCAATGCCAAATCTGCGGGAGTAGATTCGAAACGCTGCTTTTGATGATGCTATTGAAGCTGAGAAGCGGATCTGATCTTGTTGAAATCTCGGCTTGCTTCCCATGTATACGACGCCGGAGACGCTGCCGCAGATAGCTGACTTGACGATGAGTTCGCACAGCGACGTCAAGACGACGCAAGAGCCTCAAGACGACGACTCCATCGTAGGTGAAGGACGCCGCCGCCAGAAGCTAAATTGCCACGGATGGCACCATCTGGTTTACCACAGGATTAGCCCGCACACCCCCTATCTGGCGCGCCACTGTCAATGAAATCTGGTCGGCAGTCTACCGAGGGGTATACCCACGGTAGTAGATGATCGGTGGAGGTGCGCGTAATAGGAACCGGATGGTGACACAAGGCGCAGAGACAGCGATTTAGATAGGTTCGGGCCGTCCGATCAACGTAATACCCTACGTCTTGTGTCTTTGTTGGATTGTATTGAATATGAGATGAATTCGAGGGGGTCCCTATGCGCCTTATATAGTCTGGGGGTAGGGTTACAAGTCGGTCTAGCCTAGAACTATTCGGTTATATGGTAAGTATTTACGAGGAATACAATATCTATCATATCCGAAAAGATCTTCCTTCATCGCCAAGATGTCTTCTGATTGACTTGCGGTGCACACCGACCAGAACTGGGCACCGTAGGCCTTAATCTTATGGGCTGGACCTCTCCTGGCGGTGCGGTCCATGTCTATTGCCGTGGATACCTGGGGTTACCCCCGCAACCATGCCCATAAAACACGAGAGGGCTAAGCTGGGGCTGGTTGGCACGGTCGAAGTCCGGATGCACGAGTTTTGTTGTAATCCTACTTCTATAGATGATGATCGGCACATACACATGTTGATATTGTTTTTTATGTTCATAGTCAATTTTTTTTAAGAAAAGTTTAACTCGCTAAGATATAAGATGTCCTTGTATTTTGGGATGGAGTACTAATCCATTGTGCGTGGCCATTTATGGTACTACTCGAATCATGAAAGGAACTAAGGAAGTCTTAATCAATATCATACATATGAGATGTGACGCACAAATTGCTCCCAACACCGAGAGCCCTCATACACAAGCCGATGCGGTGGGGCCAGCAAGCTATGACATGTACAGGCAAGTACGTACAGGCGTCAGGCGATGATGGCGCGTCAGGCAACGCAGCAGGATGGGCGGTCAGATCGGCGTCAGCGCCACCGCCCGAGATCCGCATCCGACGGCCGGCGTCGCTTTGGCGGTTGGTCGCCTCGGGCGCACATGCCGGCACGATTCCTGCCACTACTGCCGGGAACACCCACAGCCACACGGGCGATCCTGTGGCGCCTGATTCAATTACATGCGGGGCCAATGGACAAATTGGACCCACCGTCAGTGACGACGCGGTAGGTGGCCCCGTCGCTGTCGTAGGATGGCTGCAGTTGTGTTGTGGTCATCAAGGACGGCTGGGTCCGTAGCTGGCACGCCGTACTGGTCGGTGGACTTGTTTTCTACCCAACCGTGCAAGTTGATTGCAGACGCTGGTTTGCATGGAAGCCCCTAGAGGTTTCCTAGCCTTTGATATTTCCATGCCGTTCAGGTATCTGTCGTCAAGATTTTGCTTTCGGAAGATCTTGCACAGATAATAAGGTATTTAGCAAGATCCTAGAGGGGCAACAAACAATATCAGCTGTGTGATTAAAAGATTGGCACGCGCGAAGCACTTGCTAATAACCAACTCAAGCCGTCGACTTCCAAGTCAACCGCGCCACCCCCTCAAGAAGTCCGTTATAAGAGCCAGCGCGGCGTCACCGCGGAGATAGCCCTTCCCTTGCCCGGCAGGGAGCGAGAAGCAAGCGGCTTGGCACCCCAGCCCTGCTGCCTCTGCTCTGCTCTCTTCGCCTCCCTCTCTCCACTCTTCCCTAGTATTGAGATGGACAATGTCCTCATCATGAACCGATCAGCCAGCGGCTTTGAGTTCCGGGGGTGGGCGGCCGGCGACGACTTCCGGAGCTTCGCCATGAGCGCGCTGCCGCCTGAGTCTCGCAGCATCTACAGCTCCATCCCGTACGTTTCGCCGCTGCCACCGTTCCAGTACCCGCCATACCTGCACTCGTCGCTCTCCCTCCCTCCGCTGCATCCTCGGCGCCTCACGCCTCGCCTCCCGCTCCCGCCGGCGGTAGCGGCGACCATGACCAAGCACGCCGCGTCGGCGCCGGCCGCTGCTGCTAAGGGAAAGCCGTCGGCGGCGCCGAGGAGGACGGCGGGCTTAGGAGAGTACAAGAGGAAGAAGCCGCCGCGGACGCCGAGGGTCGAGGAAGAACCTCCTAGGGCGCAGCGGAGGAAGCCGCTGGAGCGGGCCACGCCGCTGCCGCCCGCGCCCGCGGTTCACGAGGCGCTGGACGACCTGGAGCGCCAGTTCACCACGGGGTTCGTCGAGGACCTCATGCACGCGCTCGCGCCGCCGCCAAGCAGCCTGCCGCTGCCCACCTTCTCACTCGTCAGAGCTGCCACACCCAAGGCCGTGCCATCCTGCACTGTGTAGCCACTGGACAGCTAGCGCGGCGACCTAAAACCACCGGCGGCGCCATCCAGCACCACCAGTCGTCTTCCTTTCACCAAGACTTTTTCTTTGGATGGAAGCAAAAATGCTACAATGCATTATTGTTTTTTTTTTCCCTGAAAGAAGGGGGGGCTATTTAATTACTCCCTTATTTTCTTTATTACAATCCTTTTCTTCTTGTGCTGTGATGTGAAAGTGAACCTCATTTATACGGTTTGCATCACACATCCAAAGTTAACTACTTCGCGATGGGGGTCAGTTTTTATTGGCTTGTATCAAGAATTCAATATCAAGATAAGTTTTACGCTTCATCATGAGTAATATATACATGTGCTTTGTCATTTAATTTGTGGTCCATAAATTAGTTTGTGGCTCTAGTAGTCAACGACGACTAAAAAGTTCACTGGTGGTGCAAATCGAGTATCACTTCACTGCTACATGCATGCATGATTTGTAACACTGTTACATACAGAGTAAATAATTTTCAGAGGCGTCTTTTTATTTTCTCCTTTTTTTTTATCTTAGACATAGTCCATAAAACCAAGCATCTCCAATGGTTACCATTAAAATAGAGCCCTACTTTTTAGTAGGGCCTCCCTCTATTTTTTGCAGGGTTCTATTTTTAACACTCAACTCCAACAAACCCATCCATACATCTTAGCCTCTATTGAATTTTCCCATATTTTAATATAGTATCCATATATATCCTTGGTATCGCATCACTATAATTCAAATTTAAATATTTGTAAACAATAAAAATGAAACATATTCAAATTCATGATTTCAAATAAGATAGTTTAGTTCAAATTTATTCAGACATAAAAGTCATATTGGCATATAGAAATTGTCTATCACACCCTATAGTTTAAAAGGATTTATGGATAACTAGAAGGGGGTCGTTAAATAGCCTATTAAAATTTTCTTTAAAGACAAAGACACTAGGCCAAATGATTAGTACTAGATATAAACCTAATAGCAACTACTTGCCTAGCCTAAACACTTCAATGCAAGAATCCTACACAAGTCTAGTAGTAAGAAATACCACTACCACTAGAGCACACAAACTACAAGAGGCTAGCCACTCAACTAACTGAGCTACAGGAAAAACAACTAACTGTGCTATGCTACTCGACTAGAAGAGCTACCACTACAACTATACAAGCACAAGAATGAAAGTAATTGCAAGTATAAAGTGAAGCAAACCAATGAGGACAAGTGAGATAAGATTTACCCCGAGGTTTGGTTGCTTGCCGGCAATCTACTCCATGTTGAGGCAAGTTCCTTAGACTACAGCTTCACGGGCCTCACGAGCACACAAGCTCAGCCCCCGACGTGGGCACTTGTGTAGAAGATGACTTGTCACCAAGGCACTCTCTAAGCCTCTTGTTTCCAAGAGTTAGTCTTCATGAATATCACACGGGGATGAGCACAAAGCCCCTCACAAGCCAATATACGGAGTCTTCGCGTAATCACCATCGGCCCTTGACGGATCACCACCAAGACCAAATCATCTAGATGGCCACAACCATCAAGAGTAATAAGAAATCTGCAGCAACAACAATTCTCTAGTGCCACTAGATGCAAACTCTCAATGCAAAGGACTAGAATCCTCTCCAATCTCACACAAATGCAATCTCCAGCGACGCAAAGTGATCGAGTGAAGTGTGTTGCTTGAGATCTATGAATGCCTCAATATCAGCCATGGGTGCCAAGAGACCTAAAATGACCGGCCACCAAGTATTTATAGCAGGTGGGGCTTTTTTTTGCCAGCGGGGCCAGCTGTGGGAGGGATAGAATCATGGGTCGGTCGACCAGATCTGAGCTCGTAGTGCTGTAGCTGCTAGCTTCTGGACTGCTGTAGCTCGGATGCTTCATCTAATTTTGGGGAAAAAATAGAGAGCAGAGGGAGAAGTTGCTACTTCTGGCCTGATGTTGATCTGCTTGTGATGAATAAGTAGCACAGAGAAAGAGAGAAATTTGCCCAGGTGCAGAGGGGTGTAGGGAGGTGCTAGCTTGCTGTGCTCATGTAGGAGTGGATAAGGAATAATTGATAGAGGTATATGCTTGCTGCTTGCTTGTTTAGTGCTTAGTTGGGAGCATTTTGGTCAGTTGCTTCCATCGAGTTAGATGGTAAGAGAATGGAAAATTGATTTTGTCTAGATGGCTAAAAAATGGAAAACAATCATGGTTGTTAGATTTCTCTTAGTCAAAGGTAGCAATGTGTACGGTGCTATGCAAGTCCAGTCTGTATCATTAAAAATCAGTATTGCCATGCGCTAATTTTTGTTATATTGAAATATTCAATTTACTCATTGTGGGGCCTTCAGTTCTGTTAATGGAAGCAAAATATTTTTGTCGAGACACATTGAAGGACACTCCATATGTGATCTTGCATTCTTTAATATATAAATCAGCTCCATACTAAAACTTTCAGATTATTATCTCTAGCTTGATTGACATTTGAAGGACACATTGAAGGGTCTAAATTTGATTTCTTGAGTTATGGGGGTGGATTGATTTTGCACTACTCATACTGGAGTGATACATCAAGCTAGCTTTACCGGTTGACAGCCATGTTCTAAGGTGGTTTTGCTGGTGCAGTGCATCATCAGGATTATATTCAGGCATACACATGCAGTCGTGTCTTCTGGAAACAACACTTTGCATCATCTCTTGGTTTGACCATCTGCTTGCCAACGAAATAGTAATGCATTATCTTGTTTTTTAGTATTAGAAATGCAACTACTTCGGTTGTCCTATTCTGTTACTACTGGTAACGTTCCTTACTCTAGTTCCTGGTACCTCAAATATATGAAAGAATGGAATGTTCCTTATCCTTCTGTTGAATGTTTTATGTTTAATGAATTTGGTCACAACTCACAAGGACTAGGAGTTCTCCATTTGCTGAGGATTACCTCTACTTGCACTTGCTATTTGTGTCTCAGTATTAAGTAAACTCTAGCTGAGCGAAATCTTATATTTTTAGTCTGCAAGTTTGGACTGACATTATATCACCTTTTCGGGAACTGAGTTATCCTTCTATTCTTAAAAAAAATGATTCGGATTTCAGTGAATAAACTCTCATCCATTATTTAATCCATGGTCCAACCAGATGATCTTTTGTTTGAGCTTTTTTATTTGGCTTTTTGTTTGGTGGGTAAGAATCAGGTTCAGGTCTGCAGGATGTGTTATATGTCTTGCATACTAAATTTCCACTTTATGTGTTGGCTGCTTCCTTAGTTTCTTGCAGACTAAATTGAGCTTCTTCTTTGTTTTAAAGCCTTGTGAGTTGTTATCATCCTTTTTTTTAAGAAGAAAGGTAGGACCACTTTAGCCTTGTAATTCATTCGTTGGGTTCAGTAGGGTCTGTAGCTTGGTCATTTGTTTCTGTACCTTTAGTTTTCTGAAGCTCTACATTAGTGTTGCTGCTTTGGTTCAAAACATGTTGCATTAGACATATGGTAATTGTGTTGGCATTTTTCTCCGAACCATATATATATATATATATATACTTAGACCAAGTTATAAACAACCGTGTTTATAAACAGCCTACAGCTGACAGCATGCATTAGACATTCAAAACAAACTCAACATTGGTATTTTTCTGCAGGTAATTGATTGAAGGCTGCCTTTTTTTCAGTAACAACAACCGGTGACAGTAGAAGCTTGTGGATTTAGTCATCATCATCCAAACACACAAAAATACCATCGATTTTGGTTGTTGCCACCTTTTCTTGATTTTTTTGTGCAGTTGAAGGAGAAGTCTTTTAATCTGTGGGACAGCCTATGTCGCAGAACCGACCAATTTATAAGAATACAAGTACAATGGCAATCCGCAAGCGGTCGCACTGTCATACTTGAACCCATATAAACCCGGTAGTCCATCGAGTACCACGACGGGTCTCGATAAACGATTTACAACAACCAAGATCGTACAGGATTCAACATACATGCCACATATTACATAAAGTTCACAGATACTTTTCATCATCAGAGTACGAATAAAAGTTATTACAAAACGAGTTTGATAAATAAAGCGGAAGCAAATAAGTTCAAGATAAAGTTTCCAACATAGTTTGATACAATTGCCAAGCTAGATCACGGTCCACAAAAGCAAGGATAGGAATTACTAAAGAAGCACGCCCAAGGCTTACTCCTCATCCACAATGGGATAGAAGCAACTCTTGCAATAACCATGATACACAAAGCCATCTGCAACAATGGGAAAATAAACCCCGAGTACGAGAAGGTACTCACTAGACTTACCCGTCATGAACCGTAAATAAAATGACTCCAAGGATTATGCAAAGGCTGTATAAGTGGACGTAACTTGACAACATTTTGCGAAAAAGGCAACTGATCCGTTGTACAATTATGATTCCTTTACCAAGTTAATTATAACTAACCATTTCTAGATTAGCAACTATTATGTGCCAAACATGTGGTATCATTAGAAGCATACAATAGTAACCATAGCCGGTATTGAAATTTCATTTTCATCCGAACCATCATGTTCCATAATACAGTTACTACGATGTTGGAGCTAGCCAAGTTTCTCACTATCCGGGAGAGACGGCGATTCGAATCGATTTCAACCAGCTGGGAATTTATTCCTAACACAAACCCAGGTCTACCAGCCACGATAGCCTTAGGTCACCTTTGGTACAACTCCGGTACACATTTCATGGGTCCAGATCACGCGCAAGACGATCTGGAACACCAGATGCCAGGATGCTCAGGCCAAGCCTGCCCTTGGGCTCAGTCTGATCGTTCCCCGGAAGGAGCGCACAACAGAACGATTCCCGGCCTGAGTTGAATTACTCGGCTTCGCGGTCGGAACGAATTATCCGGCCAGCTAAGTGAGAGGCATGCGTTCAATCTTGTCAGAAGTTCCAACAACGGTACGGTCCTTGATCGACACAGACGGGGATAGATCCACACCCAAGACCTCCATGCCTTGTTGCTTTTCTATCGATATCCCGCCCGGTCTCCATTTACATTAACCATGGTTCTTTTCCACGATAGCAATTATAACCAACCGTGCTCCGGTATCCACCTATATCTCGCAGGTGACAGGAAATCACCCGACTTCTACCGGTCTAAGCATGGCTAAGCATATATTCGATCCTGGACCTATACCGGTTAAAGGTGTAATATCTGGACAAGGAATGTACATGCATCAAGTGGTTTCATTCAACTCTTATAACCTAATGCAGCAATCATAAGTACTTAAATAAACATTTATAAATTACTGGGAGACTTATAATGCTCCGGGGCTTGCCTCGCAGAAAGGAAGTAGGGCGATGGTCAGGGCACTCCGGAAGCTCTTCAGGGTTCTGCTCCACGCCTTCGGGAGCTGCGGCTTGCGGATCCTCCTGCGGGTTCCCTTCCTCTGCTTCTTCGAATTCCAGCAATGTGATCTCTTCCTCCGATCCTAGATGCATGAGTATGGTATAAGTATTACGAATGCATATATGTTAACAAGTGCATCACGTTGTTTGAGTAGGTGCATATCTCTTCTCGATTACCACTTAACTACTTCTACAATGCATCGACTATGCCACAAACAGTAGCTACTTGTTTCGCTCATAACTGGAGTTCTACAAATCCAAATCCAGTGATCCTGGACTTTCTGGAAAGCTTATCAAATTTTCTACAACTTTGTTATTGACCATTTTTACAGTACACATCAGTTTCAACATGCAAATCCTCACACTCTAGAATCAGTCCGGAAATGACTTAACATGCAACATAAAGTAAGAATACTTCTACTTCAGGTAATCATTCAAAATTTGACAACCTAGAACCTACCAACAGTTTAAGCATACCAAATACAGTTAAGATGATATAATGGTGAAGCCCAAACTATTTATTAAATTGCCTTTATTATTTTATTTAGATATCTAGGTTAAATAATAAATATATATCAGATGTGCTTAATAAATTCTCAAAAATTTACAGAGCCTTACTAATGCTATCAAAGGACTACTGTAAAAATTTCATGAAATTTTACCAAGTACAACATCCTATGCAAAAATGACAAGGCAGCAAGGCTTGAAATAGCATAAATGGAAAACCCTATTGAAAAGTGTCAAGCAACATATTTCATATTTTTCTTAGCATCCACATGGTACTAGTATTACCTCCAACAAATTTCATGAATTTTGGACTCATACTTAATTTATGAAAATTCATGCAAGGATTAACTAGTCATAAAAGAAAAATCTATAACTTTAAATCTACCCATGCACTGGTCCTCAAATTTTTACCAGAGTTCACACATGCTAAGATTAGTTCACCACAAAAATTTCATAATTTTTGGAGCACAGGAACTCTAGATATAAAATAAACAAATTTGAATGCATTCAAAAGCACATTTTAAATCCCTATTTAAATCTCCAGAAATTTCTACTGTTGAACCCAAGAACATATTTTTCTTAAATACTACACTTCCTAAGCAACACAATAATATTTATTTCAAAATTTTAGGAGCTACCAAATTAAAGATACAAAAATAACAAAACACATGAAATTAGGGTTTAAATCTGAAAAGAATGAACTAGCTTTCTAATACCAGTCACTGGCAACCGGGGTCCACCGGTCAGCCGGGCCCGCTTGTCAGCGACTGAAAACAGGGGAGGCGGTTCCGTTCGACGCGGCACGGCCCCTAGCCGTCTCGTCGCGTGTGAATCGGCGGCGGATAGCGACTACACCTATAGGGTCTACTCATTCACCCGCACCGGTGGTGGCCTTCGCGATGGCTAGGGAGGAGCACCAAGCTCATCACCGGCGACCATGGCGGGCGGCTACGATGGCACGGCGGGCGGAACGACAACAATCTGCCGGAGTTGGCCGTGAAGGCACGAAATGAGGTCCGCCAAGTACATACGAAGCTACGGCGAAACCATTTTACCCACTAACTTTCGCGAATGGCGGTCGAGTCGATCGCGGCTCTGACGGCGGTCATGCGGCGGCGGCGGAGCACCGGCGAGGACTGCACGTGGCACGGGAGCTTAGCGTGCTTCTTCGACTAGCAATGCAGGCACGGTGGGACTGAGGGGGCACTACGTGGCTTTAGTGGTGACAGAGGGGCGACGAGGGCGAGCTGACGCCGGCAATGGCGTCGGCGGCGCTCCTGAGCTACGGTGGTGGCTGCGGGTGAGCGAAGGAGGCCACAAAAAGTGAAATGCACGCGCGGGACGGAGAGCAGCGACTTGGGCGCGATGTAGTAGGCGTTCTTGGCTCGACGTGGCTGGGCTGATCAGAGAAATGGTGACGCGCGGCCTCCATCGGCTCCACGCGGCGGCGGACTTCTGGCGCGATCGGCCACGATTTAACGGCGAAGTTCGGGTTCGTCGATCGCCCGAGCGATGGCTGACGGTAAGTTTTTCTCATTGATTTATCTGCAAATCCGTGGCTCCTTAGTACCAACCTCCTGAATAAATTTCGTAGACCTAAGTACCAGCTACAAATGTTGTTCAATGATCTCGTGCTAATTCGCAACCGAAACTGAGAAAAATCATCCCCAAAGTGAGCCTGTCAGTCGGTCAATGAACCTAGACTTAGAAAAATTGCTTAAGTGTTGAAATCAAGATTTTGCTGGTTTTTGTGGGACCCATTCAAGCATGTTAGAAGCTAAATCAGTTCATGACCCAAAAATAAAAGTTGTTCCTTATGTCAAACACTACCACTTTGCTTTAGTGAACTCCTCCATGCAAGGTCTCTAACACCTAGTTCAACTTTGGTCAAACATGTCACTTTGCAATCATGATACATATTCAAACCATGGCTAAATGACCAAACTAGCCTTAGCACTAAATACCAAAGTTGTTTCTAATGATATCCTAAGCATGTTTAAACAATTTGCAAGGTCATTTAAGCATTTCATGTAGTAGTCACTCATATAGCTATTCAGGTCAACACATGCAAAATCGCTTAAGTGCTTGATCATGAAATGTGGCCTTCATGAACAAGGTTCCTTTTGTTAACCTAAGTGTAGCTAAAGTGTTTTAGTGACTAACATTACCTACTTGCATTCATTTGCACATGATCATATGCATATGTTCCAAGAAATACGAGATAACAAGCAATGTTTCATATGTTTCGATCGAATGTTTCAATTGTAATGATGATTTATGAATGCTTGATGCTCATGCTCATGTTATGCAAGTCAAGTTATGCAAAGCTAACACCCGAGGTGTTACAGCCTATGTCATCTTGGTGTAGGTTTTAGATAGAGAAGTGAGAAGATCACAAATAGATGTATGAGAAGAGCCTAGTATTGTCATACCGAATCTTTGAGGTTTGGCAACAATAGGAGATCTGTATGTATACATAGGTCATCAGTGTCCATGGCAAGCAAGAGATGTCATGCTGTATGTAGATGAGAGTAATTTTAGATTGCAGTAAGCAATTGGACACAAGCCGGCAGGCAGGTTTCACCAGTCGGCAAGGTATCATGTGGTCAGGAAAGCAATGTCTGAAAAATTTAGACTGAATGTTGTGATTAGTTTCAGAAGTTACGTGAGACTCAATCCTTCTGGAACTTACCATTTCCATCTATTTGTTCTAGGCGTGCAACCAATGTTTGCTGTGATGACGTGACAAAACTAGTGAAAGAACTAAAGACATGGAGCCATTTCTCTTCCAATGTTTGTTCAGATGTTGGTTTCAGAGGTCTCTTTTGTAATGACTCATAGCTGGGTATTTATTTTTAGTTTGTTTGAAAGTATACGATGAAGATTCAAATATGTTCGTATGTGTATGTAATGAACATGCATGTGAATTCAGGCCAGTTCAAAAGTCAACAGCACCGATGTGCAATGTTTGTTTGTGTGGACTTGTAAGGCGTGTGCAATGTTTAGTATATCAGCAATCCATTCTAGGATGCATTAACTTAATGAATGATTGATGTTGAAAGGATCAAGATGCCCAAGAGAGGGCGTGAATTGGGCTAATTCTAAAATTTTTAGCAATAATTAAACCCTACACTTAGCCAACTTCACTCCTTGTGCCTAGAATGTGCTTCTAATGATCTACCGCATAAAAGTTTAGCACCCTAAGTTCCAATCCTACTCTAGCATGGCAATTCTAAGAATGTAAAGACAAGAATTGAATTGCTCAAAAGTAAATGCTCAAAGTAAGGAGAGGAGAAGAAACACGGCGATGTTTTGCCAATGTATCGGAGAGTCGCCACTCTCTATTAGTCCTCGTTGGAGCACCCACGCAAGGGTGTAGCTCTTCCTTGATCCGCGCAAGGATCAAGTGCTCTCTACGGGTTGATTCTTCGACACTTCGTCGCGGTGAATCACCCACAACCGCTCACAACTTGAGTTGGGTCATCCACAAGCTCCGCCGGATGATCACCAAACTCCCAATCACCACCAAGCCGTCTAGGTGATGGCGATCACCAAGAGTAACAAGCATAAACTCTCACTTGACCACAACAAGCCTAATGAGAAGGGTGGATGCACACTTGCTACTCTCCTTGCTCTAATGATGCCTTAATCTTGGATTCTCAAATCTCAATCACCTCACTAGGCTCTTGCTCTCCAAAGCACTCTCAAGGATGTTTCTTAGCTGATCAAATGGGCAAGAGACCTCTCTTGGATGAATAGAGGAAGTATTTATACCCCCCTCATTCAAAACGAACTGTTAGGAGGTTGCGTCATCGTTCTGCGGGGTGACCGGACGCTCCGATCAAGGTGACCGGACGCTTTGGTCAGTTATCCCCGCCATAGAGCCGTTAAGTTGTGACCGGACTCTGATCTGCGTCCGGTCACGAAAACTACTCTCTGGACCCTTACTGATGTTGACCGAACGCTGGCGTCTAGAGTCCGGTCATTTTGCTGTTCAGCGTCGGTCAGTAACCGGAACCTGACCAGCGTTCGGTCAGCACTGACCGGACGCGTCCGATCAGGATTCTCCCTCTTTAGAACCTTACTGGAGTTGACTGGACTCTGGCACCCAGCGTCCGGTCACATTTCACTCAGTGTCTGGTCGCAACCAGACGACTTCACCTTGATCAAATGAACTGACCGGACTCTACTGCCAGCGTCCAGTCACAACCGAACCAGACCCTCCATTCACTTCCAACTCGAAATCATATGTGAATGAAGTTTGCTCCAATTGATCTTAGGGCTACTTTGGAGCTACCTAGTGCTAGATTTGACAAGTGTGCACCACACCTAACCCATTAAACTCACATAGGTCAAGCTACTAGTCCATACCCCCCTTAATAGTATGGCCAAAAAAAAAACAAAGTCCTAAACTACTCTAAGTGTCTCTTCAACACCAAATGACACTTAGAACTAGTCCGTCCTTAACCTTGTCATCTATCCTTTGAAAACCGAAACGATTTCTATCGTAGGGGCATGACAACCATGATTGCCCAGTCAATTGTCATTACCATAACCTAACTCAATTGCCTCTGTAAAATACACGTTAGTCATAGTAATCACGCATTGTCATTAATCACCGAAATCCAACTAGGGGCCTAGATGCTTTCAGATGCTGAAGTAAGGAAGGTCTTATTCATGTGCAGCCGGACAATGGTTTTGAGAAGGAAAGATTCCTTGTCTGAAATTGAATCCAACAGGATTAAGTGAACCAACCGGATTCACTTGATCGTTGCCCTGAAAGCATTTAGGTTGGGATTGAAACGAACGAGCCCCGAAAGATCCTGGAAGCGGCTACTCAAGTCCTGTTTAGCTTTTTCTGTCTAGATCTTGGTGTATCTTGTTTTCGAGTACCTTTGTTTGAGTGATTGTGTTCCACTCATCAGTTGCAGCTAGGGAGGGAGCTACATGTGTGTTTTCCCAATACTTTGTAATGAGCTTTAACTAAACAAAACTTTTACAGACCAAGAACAAACCAGTATTATTAACTTATTTACCGTTATTTTTACTACCAAAGTTACGATAAGCTAGGACCTGGAGTACCTACTACATGGACACGTATAGTAAAAGCAGAGAACACACTTTGTCCCAGTCACGCTCAAGCCACCTCTCTGGAAGCGGGTTGGCCATGGCGACCCTCAGGCGAGAACTCCGTGGACCGCTCATTACTGAACCTTAATAGTTTGACTTTTTGAGTGGACCTACAATATAATTGCCTTTTTTTTTTGACAGAGTCACTAGTAGTAATTAATTTACCAATACAGATACGGATATAAGCTACTTCCTTTATTTCAAATTATAAAATATTTTGGTTTTTCTAGATTCATAATTTTTACTATATATCTAGACCTAGTATATATCTATATGCATAACAAAAGTTATAAATCTAGAAAAGCTAAAATATCTTATAATTTAGAACGGAGAGAGTAACACACAGTTCAACCAACAAAGCAAGCGCGTAAACAGGGCCTCCTCGCCTGCACTGCAGCCGCCTAGTCTGTTGCTCTGGGGACGAGGCGCGCCTGGAGCGGGTTGGCCATGACGACGGTGAACTCGGCCTTCTCGCCCTCCACGTCCACCTCCTCCCCCTCCACCTGCCGCCACTCGAACTCACGCACCAGGTTCGCCACGAAGAACTCGAGGTGCAGCGTGGCGACGTTGAGCCCGGGGCAGATCCTCCGGCCGGCCCCGAACGGCATCATCCTGATCTCCCTAGTGCCCGTGATGTCCACGCCCTCGCCCTCGCCGCCCGGGAGGAACCGCTCCGGCGCAAACTCCATCGGCCGCTCCCACGCACGCTCATCCATGCCCATGTCCACCACCAAGAAGTTCACCGTCGTGCCCTTGGGGATCACGTACCCGCCCAGCTCCATGTCCTCGGCCGGCGCGTGCGGCAGCACCATGGGCCCTGGCGGGTGCCGCCGGAGGCCTTCCAGAACCACCGCTTTCAGGTACGGCATCCTCTGCACGTGCTCCTCGGAGATGTGATCCGAGCCGCCGCTGGTCGCCACGGTGGCTTTGATCTCATCGTGGAGCTTGTCCTGGATGCCCGGGTTCTTGACCAGCTCCGCCATGATCCACTGCAGCGTCGTGGACGTGGTGTCCGTGCCGCCGTTGAGGAACTCGGAGCACAGCGCGATCATCTCGTCGTCCGTGAGCTCGCGGCCGCCGTCGTCGTTGAGCCGGATGTCAAGCAGCGTGTCAACGTACGAGTGCGGCAGCGTTGTTTGTGTCGCTTCATCTTCTACCGCGTCGCGATTAGTGGCGGCTCCCACTCTCAGATTATTCTTGCGCTGCCTACGCGCGTCAATCAGCGGCATGTACATGTCCTTGAGCCGTTGGCGCATCGCGATCATGGCCTGCAGTCGGCCGCGGAAGAGTCGCCTCGTGACAGCGGGCAGGAAGGCGAAGACCCTCATCTTGGTTGATGAATATAGCAGCAGGTCACGCTGCGCTGCGGCGATGTCGCGCACGGCGCGCTCGTCGAGCCGCTCGCCGAAGCACATGGCCACGAGGAGCCGGAACATGGCGTACTGGAACGTTTGCACTATGGTGCCGTCCCCTTTCTGCCGGTGGCGTAGCTTGTCGGTGAGCTCGGCAAGCACCGCCGCCCGAGCCGGCGCAAACAACCGGAGCCGCGCCGGGTTCGCGACCTCGGCCACGAAGTTGCGCCGGAACATCCGCCACAGCGGACCGTAGCTGGAGGTGGAGATGGTGGAGGCGTTCAGTCCCAGGAGGTCCCGGGACGCGGACGCCGGGCGGTCGGCCAGAGCGGCGCCGCGCTCGACGAGCGCCAGGTGCGCGAGGCGGCGGTCGGAGACGGTGACCTCGAGGTGGGAGCCTATGCGGAGCGTGAGCAGCGGGCCATGGCGCGCGTGGAAGCGGCGGATGGCACGCAGGATCTCGATCCCATGGAGCCTCACCCAGAACAAGTTCCCGAGGACCGGCACGGCGGCTGGCCCGGGGGGCAGGCGGCGGCTGGCCTTGCCGCCGTTCTTGGCGTGGTAGAGCAGCAGGAAGGAGAGAGGAAGGAGGAGAGCAGCGAGGAGAGGCCAGGCGAGCTCCATTTGTTTTAGTGTCGATGACGCTGTGATTTTATTTTAGAGATCGTATCTGATGGTGAGGTTTTATAGAGAAGAGAAATGAGGACTATTCTGCTTACTCCATTAGATAGAGAAGGGATTAATCTCGGAGATTATTCTTTGCCTCTTAGATGTGCCTTCACGCGTAGAGCTAGCTGTAGATTAGTACTTATGGGTCTCATTGGGCACTGATCTGCTCCAATCTAACACAACTTCATAAAGGTCTGGTTTAGATTGCAAGTTTTTTCACTCTCTCTCTATCACATCAAATCTTTGGACATATGCATGGAGTATTAAATGTAGATAAAAAAAATAACTAATTACACAGTTTGATTGTAAATTACGAGACGAATCTTTTGAGCCTAGTTAGGCTATGATTGGATAATAATTATCAAATACAAACGAAAGTGCTACAGTACCAACTACTAATTCCTAACGCTCATCTAAATAAGGCCAAACTTTATTCTAAGAAAAAAAAGTTAAAGTTGGAGGCCAACTTCATTTTTTCTATGAAGTTTTCAAAGGGTACTAGAAAATAAAACTGAAGTAGTAGTGTTCATCCATGTTCATCATTGCTCAACATCATAGAAACCTAGCGTTGATAAACAAATAACCATCGTGTTTAGGTATTTTATTTTGAAACCCTCGACAGGGGAGACCCCTACCTATAGGATTGTACTAAAAGGGTAACAATATGTACAAGATACAGAGCTTCTTTCAAAGCTCTAAAAAAGAGAAAAAGATACATTCCATGAGAAATTTTCGCGCCAAAGCTCTAGTTGTACTTTCGTATCTTGCATGGCTTTGATACAAACCAAACCAAGCTCACAAGCTACTAAGCTAGTTGGTATCTAGGCTGATAAGCTCGGCTGATGCTGGTTTGTTGTGAGAGAAAAACATTGTTGGCTGGCTGATAAGCCCTGTCTGAAACCAACAAACGAAAAAGCTGGATGATCCGATGAGACATCAGAGACGCATGAATGCTGGGATATGTAGTTCAATCCCCTCGCCGCACGTGGCACTACGTCAGATATAATTTTTAGGGGCGGTTAATAAGCATTTGTAGGGGCGGTTCGGCCAGCCGCCCCTACCATACCGTCTCTACAAATCATATATTTGTAGGAGCGGTTCCCAGACCACCCCTACAAATCAATTTATAGAGGTGGTCTGGGAACACCAGCCACCCCTACAAATCGATTTATAGGGGCGGCTACAGTTTGTAGGGGCGGCTACGGTACCAGCCGCCCCTACAAATCATTTTTCCGCCAAAAAAAAAATTAAATTTACAATTCAAATTCGACCAGAACATATAATTTTCAATTAGCATTAAAGATAAACAAGTAAACTAACCAACCTTGTTCTGCCTCAAAATCATATGAACTTTAACTATGTCAGATATATTTACATATGGAGCAAACCATTTTTCATAATTTCGTCAAACATACCATAGCCGCACACAAAGAACTCAGACTAAGAAAAAAAATAGAAATACAAAGTAAGGCAGATTGCATCATCTTTGCCTTAAACCACTATAGGAATGTATAGAAATTACTGAGTACACCAAGTTCTGACCACTGGTGTGCTTAAAAAGATGCTTTACCTGCATTATGAACTTCAAATAGTTGTTGATAGCATAGAGAAAAACAGGTACTGCAAGAAGAACATTATTATGCAGCAGCACTGCCAAAGAAGAAGGATGGTTAGTGTGGTGGACAAGATCACTAAATTCGTATAGTAATATTTCAGAGCAAATCAATTGAGACCTATGAACTACAGGAAGTAGTAAAAGATTCACTGTACAGTTTCTGTAGAAGTTTACATGAGCTCTCTAGTCAGATGCGATATTATGCATCAAAATGACAGCATATGGCCAGATAATCAAGGTCCTATTATCTTCAGAACTAGCATGCATTTCCAACATATGGGTTTTTTAAGAGAACTATAAACTCAAGATACAAATCAGGAAGGAACTGATCTTATCCAAACTATAAACATGGTATAGTTTCAGTCTTGCAAGTCATATTACCTGCATAAATATTGATACTATGAGGAGTGGCTTGTCTCCCACCTTTAGACGTCTAGCCTGCAAAAGAAAAAAACCAACTCAGTAAGCAAAGCAAAGATATCAGTGATAGCAGAAGCCTACAACACTCAGTGCTCAAATTAAATGTGAGAAATTTTAACATAACACTACACAAGAATAGCATTACCATTGCTATCGTTTCAGCCACATCCAGCTAATAAACAATATGAAAACAAAAATGAAATATAGAAAGCAAAGAGTTGAAATGAAATTACCTGGATGAATAGCATGACAATGGCAAAGATAATTTTTGTAATCTCTATCAAGAAATTCACACTGATTGGGCTAAATTTGAATTTCCCATCCACTTTTGACATGTACACTAATATAGGCTACAAAAAATGAGGTAGAACAGTGTCAAGCAACTTTGAAAAAAAGCACAACACAGCAAACAGACAAATGAAAGAACTGCACCTGAAGCATTGCTTGTTCCTGTTCCTGCTTGTCTGATAGAGCTTGCCTTAGCTCGGATAACTCTTGTTCCAATTGCTCATCCTAGGAGATAGCAAATGTAGAAACAATCATATTCCAAGGAAACAAGAAATTTCCATCTAGTAAGTTTAACTACTTAACTAATAATAATTATTAAATTGAAAGCATATTCTAACCGTTAGATTGACTTTAAAAGAGATGATACTATACTGCAAATTTAGGTTCAACATGCAAAATCAACATCATAAGAGACAAACATTCTAAAGAATAATACTTGCATTTACCTTTGCACTTAATTCACGTCTGTTATCTTGCTTAACCATCTCCATAAGTGTTGTCTCTAATTCATCAGCCCTGGATACAGATGACAGGGAAAAAGCAATATGAAAAGTTAAGTACCAATGTTTGATAATCATAGTGAATACTCAACAAAAGGATTGAGTCTTCTAATGTAGGACACTAAATGGATCTATGCCCCTTCTTCTAGAATTGAAAGGAACACAGTGTCCACTCCTAAATACGAAAAGAAAATGCATCTTATACACTATTACCACCATCCTTTGGTGAAAGGCTTTCCTGGAAGAAAGTTGAAGATGAGTTGTAAGGAACATATCTCTCATCTTTCAGTGGTCGTGTTTTTAGTGTTTACTTGGCAAGTCATGTTTTTTTTGCCCCACTACAGGTTGAATAAATCATCTACTAGACTCCATTTACTTCTTAAGATAATGATGCACAGCTATGCTGCATGTTTGAAAAAAAAGTATGTATCTCATCTTCATCATCCTCTCCTGTTAATCTTTGAAAAAGTGGCCCAGACATAGACCATGGGTACCCAAGGTTGCAAGTAAACAATATGCAAGGATCAATGGCTTACCACTTCAGAAGTCACAACCCACACGACTAAAGTCATACAATATAATTTTGGTGATTTGATGACATCAGTGAATAAAGTATTTTTCAAATACCACTGTCTATATGATAAACATGTAAGCTCAACTAATTTGACTGAAATCCATCATCCTTGACTAACTTTTGACGCATAAAGACAACTGTTTTCAGTACATCTACATGAGCTCTGTTGGTAGGGCATTGTGATGAAGGTGGGAACAAAAACAAGTTTCAGCCACAGAACAACACGGTGGATCCAGCAGGTGGTAAACATGACAGGAACTGTAACCTGATTGACCTAACTTCAAGAATTGATTAATGATTACTTACATTGCCAGATCCAGGCTCGTCCTCGCCGGATCAGGCTTCTCCTCGCCGGATCTGGTGGTGGCCACTCGGATCTAGGCTGATCCTCGCCGGATCGAGCTCATCCTTGCCGGATCTGGTGGTGGCCACCACCATGTGCTTCATGCGGCCTCCAGCAGCGCGCCGGAGGAGAGAAGGTGAAGGGGACCGCGCCACCAAGTCCCGCCACCGCTGGAGCTCGATGGGAGGCCGCGCCACCGAGCCACGGCACCGAGCTCCGCCACCGTGGCTCTACTGGGGGGAGGGGACAGGGTCCTGCGCGCCGCCGGCGCAGGAGGAGGGGGACGGGCCCCCGCGCGACTACCGGCGCTGGAGGAGGGGGGGTGCGACGCCGTGCGCCTCCGCTGGAGAGGGAGGGTCACCGCGTGGGGGAGAGGGAGGGGCGGCGTGGGGGAGAGACGGAGGAGGGGCTCGGAGGAGAGGGAGGGTGCGGCGCGGGACAACAAGCGAGGGAGAGAGAGAGGGGGGGGGGGGGGAAGGAAGAGTCGAGACGGAGCGAGAGAGAGAGAGAGAGAGGAGGGCAGATGATATTTTGGTTTGGTGTACGTCGGGTATTTGTAGGGGCGGTTCAATCACCAGCCGCCCCTACAAATACTAACACGGGGGGCGGCTGGTGAGTGAGCCGTCCCTACAAATCAAACCTATTTGTAGGGGTGGCTCGTATCACCAGCCACCCCTGCTGTTTTATTTGTAGGGACGGCTGATCTCTGAGCTCCTCAACACGCCACTGTAGGGGCGGCTCCATCACCAACTGGGCCGTGTCGTGCTTGGTGCGGGCAAAAAATCCGTGCTTCATACCGGGCCGGGCTGCTGGCGCATGCTCATCTTTGGCGGCGAAGCTTCTTTAGAGCCAAAGGGACCCATGACCTCCTTGCTTAAACAAAGAAGGTCACGTACACGTACGTACGCACACGTATACTCACTTTTAGACGAGCGCAACCACTTTATTTCTATTTCTACGTGGGCCTCCGAAACATTGAACCAAAAAATCTCGAAATTGACAAAATTTACTACAAGCATCTCGCTAAAGAAAAGAGGCACAGACATCAGCTACCACTAAAAAAAATGGCTCCGTTATAAATTCCAAAGTTAATTCTAAAAAAAATTGAGCATCTGCATCAAAACTATGACTTAAATATGCTGGGTGAGTATGTTCACCATAATGAATATAATTAACCAGCCAAGCGACGCCCAATTCACTTATCTAAAGAAATTATTTATTTTTGAGAGTAAAGAGAGTTGTATTAACTAGACATGATTGTTTTCGCAATTGGTATTGACGAGATCCCAGACACATACATATGCTTGTCTCAACCAAACCGTGGAGTGTTGTTCAGTCTAGCTAAAGCATTTGCTGCTACCTGGTTACGATCTCTTTTTACTTGAACTAACTTCCACTGGCATAGGAGCTGGGTGAGCTCCTTTGTTCTGGCGATCACAAATTCAATCTTGAACTTCTCATCGTGTTGACAATATATACACGAACTATCCGATTCAACGATGATTGGAGAGCGACACTATTGCTTGCCTAGCTAGGCATAAATCCCTCGACGTAGGCCAAAGCCTCTGCTTCTGGTGCACCACTGCATCTGAAGTGAACCCGTATGGGTGTTGTCAATGATTTCTACGGTGCATTTTGAGAGGTCATGTTTTAAATTAGTTAAATCAAATAAATCCTTAGACACATATTAAATGTTATGTGATGTTGGTAATAAATAATCACACAAGCATCGATGAGTGGATTTAACTCAATTGCATCAGAATTTCATGTCCAGGAAAAGGTCATGCGTGTGCGTGATTGTGCACGGGCTCGGCCTGTCACACGATGTGGTGCGGGCAGGTCGGTTTTGCGTACATCTAACGACAGGCCTCCGACGCCTGATCTGCAAGACATACAAGAGACTTCTGGTCTTCTGGCAACATTTTTTTTTCTCTTGCACACATAATTCTAGGACTTCTACTGCAATCCGAGGATCCCCGTTCTGGTTCCTGCACGCACGGAACAAAAAAGCAGGTCTCTGAAACCAAAGCTGTTCTTGAGTTCATCTGCTCGTGTGAAGACCGACAGTTAGGTTTTTACGGAGTCCAGAGTACTTCTTGCTTACTTCCCGACGACTCTGTTGGTGGTGATCAACACTGCGACGAGCGGGACGACTAATCAACAAATGCTATGTTGACTAGCGAAAATCAGGAAATGGCTCTGGTGCCACTACGTATGACACTGTAGCGATCCGTCTTTTATTTTCTGTGTTTGAATCCATGATTAGTATTATGCTTCTTAACTTGCTTGTGACTAGATCAAACAAGCGCCTTTACGTTGTTACAAACATGTTAACATTTTCTAGATTAAATAAGTACTGAATTTGCCTAGTTTTCCAACAGGTTACTATCAAAATAGGCTGCTTTCCTTTATGATCTTCACATATATGAGACGTGCTTCCTGATTGAGCCCATCTAAGGAAATTCTTAAAGAGGTATTCCCTTTTTTTTTGTGCACTGCGGTTTGATCGTGTCGAACACCCACTTTAACCGTTAATACTCAACAACAATTATTGTAATTATATTATGACTGCAAAGTCAACATTTTCTTTTTAGATAAGAAAGCAATATTGATATTAGACAATTACATCAATATGATACAACCCTTCCAAAAACACCTCCGGCCTGCTACAATGCACACAACTTGGACAATTATTATTTTAGTTTTGTCCCAAATCAAAAACTTCTACTAAGTTTATAGAAAAACCGATCAACATCCAGTGCATCAAAAGTAGTTTTATTAAATCAAACTTGAAATATGCATTGATAATACATTTATTTGGTTTTGCAAATGTCAAAATGTCTGTCTATAAACTTCTTGAAACTTAGGTAAGTATGACTTAGAAGACAGTTAAATTTAGATAAGTATATTTTGAGATAAGTATACTTCTAGCATTTGACATTTATCTCATCAAATTTAGATAAGTGACGTAGAAGACAGTTAAACTTAGATAAGTACAGTGTGGGGGTTATAGCCCTTCGCTCGTACCATCACCAACCAGGACGAAGGTTCCTTCGTCCGAGGCGAGGGGGGAAGCTTGGGAACTAGTCCCGCACAGGAAAGAGAGTAAATGCTCCAATAATAGGGTTTGGGGAAAAGTCCGCAGCGCCTTAGCCTTTGCCCCTTGAGTTGTATTTATAGGGGAGGTGGGAGGAGGCAATCTTCCTCTCAACCCCCCTTTGGTTCATAAATTCACATACAAGTCCGTAGACTAATTAGGCATGGGCCTTTCTACATGGAGGGGTGATAGGCACAACTGTCCCTACCCCCAACAGTACAGTTGAGATAAGTATACGCGTAACATTTGAAATTTGTCTCAAAATTTGTATACTTATAGATATGATCTACATAGTACTAATATGTTTTACTTTCTATACTTCCAAAGTACAATTATTTGTACTTCAAATAGCTTTTTGACAAAAGTAAATATGTAATTTTCATATAACATTGATCTTCTCTTAAAAAATCTTAAAAGTACACTTATTTTATGACTCGAGGGAGTACTACAGTAAACTACATGTTGCAGGTTCGAATTATATAAAATCATCGTTCCACGCACGTGCTAGTGGACTGGCCCACCTTTTCAGATTTGGAGCAACGGAGAAAATGCCAACAACGCGCTGCTTGGTATGCAGACGAGTACGTCTTTTAGGCAGGTCAACATACATACCCACCAGCAGCCTGTTCGGGAGGCTGTATCGTATCATGGATTATTTACTGTTGGCTAGTTTGGTGTGAAAGAAAAACACTGTTCTCGACTAAAAATTTACGATCGTTTACGAGCAAGCGAAAAGGCTGCAGCTACGCACCGGCAAACCAATTTCTTTCCTCGCGACTGACATGAAGGGACAGGTAATATATTTACCAAATTTATTTCGATGCGCACACGCATATATATGTCGCCCGGACCGGTTGACTCGTGTTGCTCTCCCATCTTTTCACATATGCCAAAAGCTGAAAAGTACATGCATGTATGATGGTTCGGTAGGGTCCTGTGTATATGTGTTCCTAGCTCTATACTAGTATATATTAATTGACTCGCCAAAAATCCAAATAAGAGGCGCGGATAAAGCTTGGCTTCGTGTCCAAGTATTATCTTGGACTAGATAGCTAGACGCCTCGCAAAAAGAATTGTTCTAGATTTAGAATTTAGCATACATTCAAAGGAAGCGGTGGATGATGAAGTCAACCAGGAAGACGCTTGCTACCAAAGTAATCAATTTGTCCCTAACATAACTACCTCCTCAGTTCCTCCGTTCTGGTGGCTCCTGTACCAAGCGTCGCGCTTCACGGTGGCTTCAGGCGGCAAATTACTAACGCCGCCGCTACTTCCTCTCTCCTTCCTTTCTCTCCTTGTCGATATCTAAGCCATCATCAACCTGTAAATCAATTCAGACGGCACCAATAAAGATGGTGGCAACTGGCAAGCCGTTTTCTTCTTCTCTGAGTTTGTCTAGAGTTGGCTAGATTCGATCTCTCTTTACCAAATTGAGCCACTTCCTTGTAGTATCTAGCCTTTTCACTACACTAGTAGAGAAACGACTTTTGATCCACTTCAAAATTTGACTTTAATCCCGGTATTTTTTGCGTCCGGGACTAGAGAAACCTTTAGTCCCGGTTGGTGTCTCCAACCGGAACTAAAGGTCCCTGCCCAACGGCTACTGCGCTCGGCACAGTGGCAGGGGACCTTTAGTCCCGGTTGGAGACACCAACCAAGACTAAAGGTGGACCTTTACTCCCGGTTGGAGCCACCAACCGGGACTAAAAGTCCTCTAAGTTTTAGTGCATTTATTGCCGTGCTTTATGAGCTGATGACCAGCACTGAACTTTTAGTCCCGGTGCTTTACTTGTATCTGCTTGCATTTACGAGCTGATGACCAGCACTGAACTTTTAGTCCCGGTGCTTTACTTGTACCTGCTTGCATTTACGAGATTTAGTCCCGGCTTGCATTTACCTGCTTGCATTTACGAGCTTTAGTCCCGGCTTGCATTTACCTGCTTGCATTTATTGCTGACACTGAAAACGAAGACCTTTAGTCCCGGCTGGTATTACGAGCCGGGACTAAAGGTATACCTTTAGTACCTTTAGTCCCGGCTGGTATTATCAACCGGGACTAAAGGTCTTTTAGTCCCGGGCGTTTATAGAAGCCTCGATGGGCCGACCCAGTACGCAATATGCTGGAATTGCTGGCCAGTCCCACCTATTAGCACCACATCGCTTGCTCAGAAGAGTGAAAGCTAACTTAAAAGCTCAGCTCTCGAACCAAGCAGCACGAACTTGAACAGGATTGTACCGCTGATCCTTGACTAAAGATCCTTTGTACTATAGTTTATATAAAATGTTGAACATTATAAACGTACGTATATTCTAGCAGCGTAGAATGCGTATTCAAAAACCAAAACGAATCATCAATTAAAAATAGGAAAAAACGAAAAATAGAAATAGAAATAAAAAAACCTGGTAGCAGCGTGAAAATAGAAAAAAAAGGAAAATAGAAATAGAAACAAAAAAAGAAAAAAAACCTTTAGTCCCGGTTGGGGTTACCAACCTGGACTAAAGAGTGCCGGCCTCGTGGCATGTCAGGAGGCACCTTTAGTCCCGGTTGGTGTTACCCACCGGGACTAAAGGACCCCCTTTAGTCCCGGTTCCTGACCCGGGACTAAAAGACTCCCTTTAGTCCCGGATGCTTGCTCCCGGGTGGGGAACCGGGACTAGAGGGGGTTCCCCACTGAGAGTAAAGCCCGTCTCTGTACCAGTGCTAACGGTCGGATCTTGCCTCCTCCTTGCCGATTTTGGACGAGGTGGCATTGACTGATGCAAGGGTATATGTAGGCGATGTCCATGGGCAGTACAGAGTAACTACGACGGGCATTGGCAGCGGAGCACGTCGCGAGGCGTGGGTTGGTCGTTCCCACGGGCATCAGGGGTGTTCTAGGCTACGTTACCATTGTACCTCACTTATGGCACTAGATGTGGGTCTTCACTTCACCGTGCTTAGATCTACCGAACGCCTTCAGCCAATGACATTTATCAGGTGCAAGTTGGTCCTTGCAAGTAATCAGTGCTAGCGATGGTGGTAGCGGTAAGTGCGACTACTCCTCGCAATGGCATTTTCATCTTGTTCCTATATTCTTTCATGCAAGCTCTAAGACTAACGCCATTTTGGCATTGGTTCATGAAATTTCTTACTCAGGCAATGATGCATTCCTGTTTTAGATCGATCATACAGACTCTAATCATATGCCTATTATATTGGTTAGCTCACGACACTATCATCTTGTTGTGGAACACCGCCTAAAGATCATTTGTTGGTTGTAGAGTAAGTGACCATTGGTTATTAGCCAATGCTGAGGGCTACTGTTTCAGAAATAGGGTGGAGGCAACATTGGAGAGACCTCCAATTAGTGGTAATCGCGGGTACTAGTTCTTTGACTCCGGGGATATATACCTAGGTCTGACCTTGGTTGGTTTTACCTGCCAATGGCCATGCTGAAGGCATTGCTTGAAGAACGAGGAATTTCTCTTCAGAGTGAAAACCTATGGTCTGGTCTCTACTGGTTGGATTATGACAATGACGGTGCTCATGCGTGCTATGTCCTTCTTGGAAGCATTGTGTTTGGAGAGCCATCACCACGAACTAGTGTTGCCATGATAAGGATCGACTTGAGGAAGGTTATGTGGTAGGGAATTGGATAAAAACTAGAATCACTCTGAAATCACTCAACAAGATCAACCAGCGCGGAAGATTACTCTATGGGTTTCTCAAAGGAAAACCATATGCTCAATTATCATAACATATCAATATCAACCCTTCTCTCAAATGATGGATTACATGGATTATTTATACTAGGAATTGTTGAAAAACTAGGGAATTTCTATATTAAAACCAGAACACAAAACATGACAATCTCAGATACAAGCATGAACAGTCCTAACAAACTAGTTAGATCGAACAGCATGAACAGTGACAAACGAACAACATCATGATCAAGACAATAGGTATACTGTAATAATGGATTAGATCACGGGGTGTGTACCTTTTGTCTGTAGAGGGAGATGGCGTTGCTGGTGGTGGAGACGCTATTGGTGGTGGTGGTGGTACACGAAGTCATCGATGAGCAGTGGAGGAATGTTGTTGTTGATGATGCGATGAATCTGCTAGCGGCATAGACAACGTTCCGACGCAGCCTTTGAAAGACGAGCCGTCATGAAGGTTGGGAGCAGTCGTGTGAAAGCGCTTCCCAAAAAACCTTATTTGTCCTATCTCAGTGCAGAATCGCTAGGACGAGGGTTTCAGAGACCTGCTCTCCCGAACGCCGATATAAGCCTATAGCGCATCAGCGACAAAAAGGCAAAACCCTTGCTTGATTAGATGTGTTTTGGCGTTGTCCGATAGGCTGCATATATAGGACTGTCCGACCTGACCTTGCAACCGTCAGCATTTGGTTAACCTTGCAAAGGTCTTTGACCTCCTTAGCAAGCCTCTCCCTTTCAGCTTCAAGATCTTCGACCTTCCCTCAAAGCGTGCTGATCGAATTCTTGTGGAGAGCGAGAGCAACCATGACCTTCTTCTCAGCAATCTCCGCTATGTTGTAGCCCTACAATAGACGAGAAAATAAAAAACTGACACCAACCCTAGCCAGGCCACTCATAGGAAGCCAACTAAGAGTCCTCCAAGGTATATTTATGTAAGTCAAATTTATCTAAATTTGACCAGTTTTTGTAGTAGTGTCTAAGTCAAATTTAACTAAATTTGACCAAGTTTATAGACAATTATTTTGTCATTTGCAAAACCAAATAAATGTATTATCAATGTATATTTTAAGTTTGATTTTACTCTGATGTGCTAGATGTTGATCTATTTTCCTACAAATTAAGGTTAAACTAGTTTGACTTAGGTGAAAATTGGAACCATCTATAATTTTAAATGGAGGGAGTAATATGGTTATCCTTCAGTTCTCATAAGTTGTGTGCGTTGTAGCAGGCTGGAGGTGTTTCTGGACGGGTTATATCAAACTGATGTAAATGTCTGATATCAATAACTCTTTTTATCTAAAAAGATAATGTCAATTTTGTAGTCATAATACAAAATTAAAAATATTGTTGTTGAGTATTAACAGTTAAATTGGGGTGTCCGACACCGACGCGATCGAACCACATCACAAAAAGATAAAAATATGGAATAGCACTTTAAGCATCGTTCGGTTGTTAGAGAATGATGCCCTGGAATGATTCCACAAGAAATATTAGGCTAATTTATATAGGCTTTGATGAGGTGGAATAAATCCTTAGCAGAAATCTGGCTAAACGAACGAGCCCTTAAGAATTTCTTTAGATGTGGTTGATCAGGGAGCACGTCCGTCTCAAAATGAACAGGAGGAATCACTGACAACACCCATGAGCCATGAGGACGAAAGAGTAAAATTAATGTGGACGGATGGTTCGCGGAAGAGTCTGAAGAGACAGGAGTGGGATCGGAGTAATTGCAAGAGATAGCAAATGCTGGTGCGTTGGCTTCAGATGTAGGTGCTTTCGCTTTAGAGACCATAGTGTCGTGTCTAGGCCAAGATATCGGTGCGGTGGCACTATACGGCACGGCACGATAATACCATACCGCATAGTATCAATGCCGTGCTAGCGTCGTGCCGCTAGTTTTGCTAATGGCCATCTATAAGGCAGTGTACCGAAAGCAGAGGCTTTGGTCTGGGTCAAGGGATTATGCCTGACCACGTAATGCATGGTGTCATTCTCCGATCATCGTAGAATTGGTCCATTCGCGTATTGTCGACAGGATGAGAAGTTCAATAACGGATAAAACTGAGATTGGATTTGTGATCGCAGCAAAAGGAGCTCGCCCACCTCGTAAGCGAGTGGAAGATAGTTGAAGTAAAAGAGATTGTAACCACAAGTAGCAAATGCTTTAGCAGGAGAGAACATGCATTCCGCGGTTTGGTTGAGACAAACACCCACCACTGGAAAACTAGACTTCGCCGAGTGCCTGAGACCTTACCGAGTGCTTTTTATCGGGGCACTCGGCAAAGCAATATTTTGCCGAGTGCCGCACTCGGTAAAATAAAGCACTCGGCAAAGGTGGCTTTGCCGAGTGCCAAGCACTCGGTAAAGCCTGGCTCTCGGTAAAACTGGGCTTTGCCGAGTGTCGCCGGCCCGTGACGGCGGCCACCTGCCGTCAGATTTTGCCGAGTGCCTAACGGCTGGCACTCGGCAAATTTTTTTTATTTTTAAAAACTTATTTTGCCGAGTGCCAGCCCCAGCCACTCGGCAATTTTTTTTTATTTTTTAAAAACATATTTTGCCGAGTATAAGCCTTGGGCACTCGGCAATTTTTTTTAATTTTTTAAAACTTATTTTGCCGAGTGCCAGCGCCAGGCACTCGGCAATTTTTTTTATTTTTGAAAATCAACTTTGCTGAGTGCCCCCTGGGCCGGCACTCGGCAAAGCCCATTGCCGAGTGCCCCCCATGGCACTCGGCAAATTTTTTTTTATTTTGGGCCCAAATTTTTTTCTAGGGCCTTGTGACAGTATTTTAAGAAGGAGAAGGGAGGTGGAGAGGAGAAGGGAGGAGGAATAAGGGAGGAGGAGCCCCGGCCGCTATCCACGCCTCGTTAGCGGCGGTGCCGTGCCCTCGGCGCCCCGCTCCCGACTTCGCCCACCGTCGACGAGCACACTAGGTTCGCCCTTCCCTTTCTATTCAAATCGTGCAATGGATGTCGGCCATCGAGCCCTTGTTAGTAGTATTAGTTGTTGTATGTGGTTTTCGACCATCGAGCCGTTGTTTGTGGATGTTGGCCTTCGTGCCGATCTTTTTTGCAGGTTTTTAAAACCTCCCCGTGCAGGGGAGGTTCTGCCAAATTTTTCAATTGTCACTAATGTATTGCCTTTTTATGTAGGAGGAGGCCCCGGCGGAGGGACCTCGGTGACCCCGATTGTATTCGTCAGCGTTGCGGGTCTGCCTGCACCGCGTCGCGGCGCCACTGCACCGACTCGCCATAGCCCCGCTAGCCTGACCTCACCGGCACCCTAGGTATAACCCCTCTATCTGTGTCATGGTCTTAGGTCGCTGATCCTAGTTAGGCGTCTCCCGTCCGAAAGAAATACGGTCGGAGTTATGCAGGTCTTATGCACGGCCTACTCCAATACTGTCGCGGGTCAACGAACTTCAGGTAATTCCGGTTTCACTCGACGTACATTGAACGTTACACACATTGATCAGATTTGCAATACTGAAACATGTGATTGAAACACTGCAGGCCAAGCTGGCAGAGACAAGGGAGACGCAAGCGCACCTGACCGCAGAGCTGGAGGCCACGAAGAAGTAGATGGCAAACATGTATCAGATCATGCAAACCATCGGGTGTCCAAGTGCAGTTGCTAGCTCCAGCTCCAGTTTGACACTTCACTCCTGTGAGTATGAAAGTTTAATGCGTTCGTGCCGCTGGGATTGTCGGCCTTCGTGCCGTTGTGATTTTCGGCCTTCGTGCCGTTGTGATTGTCGGCCTTCGTGTCGTTGTTTCTTGCAGGTTGAAAATCTCCCCGTGCAGGGGAGGTGCCGCCGAAATTTTTAATTTTGAGTCTAACACATGCAATCTCTTCTCTTTTGTGTAGCCTCCGTCGGCGGGTTCAAACAATCCCGCTACCGTGTCACCGGCTGCTGATCGCGTCAACCCTTCGCCGCAGTCCGGTCCTTCACCGCAGTTCGGGGGGCCACACCTGCAGTCTCCGTCGCCGCAGTAGGGATGTTGAACTTTGTGATGTTGAACTTGTAATAATAAACTTGTGATGTTGAACTTTGGTGCATTTGTGATGTATTTTCGATGGATTTATTAAATATGCGTGTGCTTGTGATATATAATGCATGTTGGTGATATATATTGTCGGTTACAATGGAATGTAATTTTTTTTTGCAATTCTTGGGGTCTTTGCCGAGTGCCATGGGCAAGGCACTCGGCAAAGATTTTTCAAAAAAAAAATATAAAATTTCTTTGCCGAGTGCCTCGCCGCGGCACTCGGCAAAGTATTTTTTTAAAAAAATTCAGAAATTCTTTACCGAGTGCCTAAACAGACACTCGGCAAAGAAATTATTAAAAAAAAAAAAAAAACTTTGCCCACACTCGGCAAAGTAATTTTTTATAAAAAATAAAAAAAACTTTGTCGAGTGCCTGGGCAGTGGCACTTGGCAAAGTACTTTTTTAAAAAAAATAAAAAAAAACTTTGCCGAGTGCCTGGGCTGGGGCACTCGGCAAAGTAATTTAAAAAAAAATAAAAAAAAATTTGCGGAGTGTTGGGTCGGGCACTCGGCAAAATAACCGTTAACGGCCGGCGCCGCAACGGACGAAAATATTTTGCCGAGTGCCGCCCCAAGCACTCGGTAATTTTTTTTATTTTGCCGAATGCCCCGATAAAAAGCACTCGGCAAAGACCCTTTGCCGAGAAAATTTTTACCGAGCGGACTTTGCCGAGTGCTACACTCGGCAAAGCCTTTGCCGAGTGCAAATGGCTCTTTGCCGAGTGTAAAAACACTCGGTAAAGCCGCGGCCTCCAGTAGTGACCTATGGGTGTCTTGGTGATCTCATCAATGCTGATTGTATAAACAATCATGTCTAGTTAATACAACTATCTCTTTACTCATAAAATTAAAGAAATAATTTCTGTAGACAAGTGAATTGAGTGTACCTCGGCTCGTTAATATTCGTTATTGTGCAACATGCCCACCCAGATTTAAATCACTGACTTGATGCAGACACTCACAATTTTTTAGAATTCATTTTAGAGTTTAACGGAGACATCATTTTAGTGGTAGATGATGTGTAGGCACTCTTTTTTAGTGAGATGGTTATAGTAAATTGCTAATTTCAAGATTTTTCGGCTTAGTATTTAGAGGTGTCTAGAGAGATAATACTTGTGCTTGTATTTATAAAGAGTAAACAGAATCAGGAGCACGCCCGCGCCTGCGGCATCCTCGTCTCTGCCTTGCCGATGTCACGTCATGGCCCACCATGCCCTTTCCCCGCCGCGCCGCCATCCCCCGCCGTGCCCTGTCCTCCGCCACGCTCGCGCCTACATCATGCCATGGCCCCGCCACGCCCCTTACCTCGC